>BSBN01000311.1:0-2841659 GCA_027924645.1 Cunninghamia lanceolata | reverse complement strand
AGATTTTGGTGTATTTAAATATTTAATTACACTTTATTAAGTTTACTTAGGGATTTTTACTTGTCACCTAGGGTATTCTATCTTGCAATTATAAAAGCAAGATGTCATATGTAATTAGTCAATCCAATTTCATTAATGCATTCAATATTGTGAAAATCATTCTTTTCTATTGTTTTTTCTCTTTAAGAAGGCAATATCAGGTTTTGCAGGTGATCCTGGTTGCTTGAGTCAATCAATGACTCTTACATGGTATCAGAGTAATACCAATGACATTAGTTTTCCAAATTCTTCTAACCCAACATATGCAAACATTTCCCCCTCACTATTGGTACATTTGAGTCTAGGGTTGCTTCTCAGAGAGCTTCCAATGATTCCTTTTATCAAGACATTATCATTCTTCTAGAGATAAATCATTGGGACTTATTCCTACTAGATATCTCATCATAATTTGTAGAGTCTGACATTGCAAATTTAGGAGATACTTTGGAGGGTATTTGGTTCCTCTTTAATGATAGCTTCGATGGAGCTTCATCATCATCATCTTCTTCGAAGATTATTCTTCATCCTCTTATTCAATCACAATTTGATAGTGGATTGGAGACATTTGAGGAGTTTTTAGGAGCTTCATTGTTGTCTTTGGATCATATGCAGAGTTCAAAGACATTCATCCTTCTTGCATTTTCCTATTCAAAACAAGAAGGTATTTTGTACACATTTGTAGTTTTATTTATTCCCAATGGGAGGAATGTTGTTTTTCATTCATGGATCTTCATTTTCATCCTTTTTCAAGTATCTAATAGCATTGCATGAGTCATCTTCAAGAGTGGTTACATGGTCTCTCTTCTCATTTATGTTTTGGGAGGGAGCATTTCCTCGCATAGGGTTTCATCGTTCTCACTTCTTGGGGGGTCAAAAAATCTTCTCTCTACATATGAGTCTCTTATGGGGGTTTGTACATGTATATATTGATTTTATCTTCATGATGGATATATTGAGTCTTTCCATCACTTATTTAATGTTTTTCTCTCTTTTGGAGAGGATTTTTCTCCCACTAGTTAATTTTCTTTTTCTCCATTTGTGAGAGATTTGTTTTGTATATGTCCTTGTAATTGGGACCCACCTTTGCATTATTTGCATGTTTCTTATTCTCCCTAAGTTGCACTTATGAGGGCATTGGTCTAATTAAATATTTAATTACAATTTATTAAGTTTACTTACAGATTTTTAAGTCACCTAGGGCTTTCTATCTTGCAATTATATAAGCAAGATGTTGTTAGAGTACAGTACAACACTGAGAGGGGGGGTGAATTAGTGTTGTATAATTTTTAACATTTCAAAACTTGATGCAAAAAAAAGTTGTGCAAAGGAGTTCACTCAAGAACATAATCATCATGATATGCAAAAACTTAAATAAAGATAATCAAATAGATGCAACATAAACAATCACAAAGAAAACAAATGACATAGGTTTTGATGAGTGGAAAACCCTCAAGGGGAATAAAAACCACTCTAAAAATTTGCCTCACTAGCTCATTCAAAACCTCACTGGTTACATATAGGTCTCACTAACCATACAAGCCTCACTAAATACAAAGGGGTCTCACTACCCATACAAGCCTCATTGGCACATACAACCTCACTAGAAAATACACCCACCATCAAAACATAATACTTAGTGTGCAAGAAATGATTGTAAGTCAATCTGATTTGCACCATTACATAACATGTCTTCTCTAAGTTTGCATATCTCTTTGCAATAATCTGCATATCAGCCTCATGATCTTTGCACAATCAGTTCACCTGATTCACAATCAATTGCATATTGCCTTCATGGTTTAAGTTGTAAGTTCTCTACATAATATCTTCATCCTTTTTTGATTCATTCCCACAAAAATATGATCTCATACATCTCTCAAATTATGATTCATCTGTATCATTTCAAAAACATCTTCATCACTGCATTTTTATCCACACACTTTTTTTTATCAATGCACCTACAAAACCAATATATAAAATCTGAATAATCTTTCATGACCTTTCACATTCTTCTTTTTCACTGATTCATTTTCACCTTCACAAAAAAACATTAAACCCTTTAATCTTCTTAATCCATTGAATCATGCATACAAAATAATAAATAATCTCTTCTCTCCATCTATGAAGAACCTCCATAAAAAATCTTCAATATTCTTCAAAACACCATTCATCTTCCCTGCATTAAAAGTCACTCTGCCATTCTATTTTCTCTACATAAGAAAATCCATTCACCTGCAACAAAAAAACCTTTTCATATTCCTCTATGCATATTTACTTCAAAAAACCTTTCAATTTCTCCTCTGCAACTATCTTCAATCTGTAAAACACTTTATTAATCTTATGACTCCATAATAAAATAATGTCAAAAAAAATATTTACTTCTCAATAGAACTCCTCGGTCCCCTGCATTAAAGAATTTCTTTTCATAGAAACTTTCTCCTTTATAAAAATTATTATATCATAAAAATCTCCTCCTTTAGCTTTTAATACCTCAAAAGGCTCACAAATGAAGACATAAAATAGAAATAAATCTTCCAAAACTTTCTTATTTAATCAAATGAAGACACCACCATTAAAATCACTGAAGCCTTGAAAGTAGTTAAAAATAGAAAAAGATCTTCTTTTAAAAGAATATTTTAAATCTCATAAAAACTACCCCTTTTAATGACTAAAAATAGCTTTTTTAAAAAGCTTTATCTCTAGTTATGAGAAGACGATAGTCTAATGATAGTAAAAAATAATGCATCGTAGTCAGGGTCTTTGGTTTAAATAAAAGCCATTGATTGGCCTTCACACGCTCCTTTCCAATTTCAAATATAACCATTGATTTGCATTTGCAACCCAAATGCATTTTATACAAACCGACGATGTTTGGAAGATTAGGTGAAGGGCCAGTTATACTCACGACATAAGTGCCCTCTACTAGGTCACTTTAAGTGACCCGACCTGTGATAGCAGGTCACTTCAAAAATAAAACAAAAAGTGCTTTTCAATGGTGACGGTTAGAATAGATTTAAGCTTAGATTTTAAACAAAGCACTTAAAGACCTTGAGACCAAATTCTCTCATAATGCCAATGATATCAAGACACCAAATAAGCTCACTGTTATTGCAAACTGAGAAGATCACAATGATAACAATGATACTATCACTATCTACCATCATTGTAATGCCAAGAATGAAATCAATGATATCATAATCAACAAGCATCTGTGCCAAGCATATGTTAACTGATGTGCCAAGTGAACCATGAAAGTGCCACAAACCAATACAACATCAACATCAACATCAACATCATCTAAACCACATCTAAATTTTCCTCAACCATGAAGATCATGATGAACTTCACATATGAAGCATGATCGTCAAGATATGAACTTCAGCTCAAACATGAAGCAAATTCATCAAGCATGTTTACTAAGTGAACTCTTGTGAACTCCATTCATTAACACCATCACTGTGATCATAACAATCTTCAATCTGACCATAATTTGATGATGTAGAAGCATTGATACTATATCATGAAACCAACATTACCATGCAAACTTGAGTGTGAGTGAACAATCTTCTCCTATCATCCTCTATCTGGATGTCACAACACTTTAACATCATATGTTAGATAGATACCAAACCTTCACCTCCTCCACAACCTAAAATGTAAGCATCTATGAGATCATGAACAAGCACAAAGAAACATAAAGATATAAATTACTTGAATGGCACCAAGCACTAATGTCTCATGTATGACAACCATATCAAAACTCATATCCCATCAACAATTCAAACTTGATCTCAACCTGATCACAACAACACAACTATGCATCTGCACTTGATATCATTACAACAACCAACAACATGTTTTACCTTTTGACATCAATTCACCAATCTAATGAACTTAAAAGAAACTACTGGACTTCTGCATTTGGCACCCACACAACTATCACTTTGTCATACCAAGCCTAATATAGCATGAGGATCATCTTGTGAACTAATCATCCTGCAAACAATATCAAGGCATCCTGATCAAACACATCCTTCATAAACCTTTTTGACATCAATGACAATCTACTTTCATCAATCTCCCCCTTTGTCATTGATGGCAAAACTATATGATACATTTTTTCTTTCTCCTCCTTTTTGACATCGGATGACAAAGGCCATTATCTCCCCCAAATCTTTAATACCACTAGTCTCTGACAAAAGATTTAAGACACTGAACACTTTTGCAATTTGCTGTCCTAAACTTATCCTGAAATCCTTGTCCTTGTATTTTTGTATATTGATCAACTTTTCAACTTGAGAACAACAAGTCACCATAAAACACACATCTGAAGACATACATCCTAGAGCACAAAAACATGAGAGAAACATTATGTGGGGCACACCAAACAAAGCATCAAACCACTGTTATAATCTGCCCATAGACTATCCCATATTCTGCATACATAAAATGAGATATGTTACATCATAAAATCTGCATAAAAGAGTACTGTTCTAATAGAATGAAGTATGTATATCTATCTCAGCACAATACTACTTCATGTCACTACACCAATATGACTATGAAGATGAAAAACTGACATCAATGAGATCCTTTGATCACTTCTTTTGACAAGATGAAGGCTGCCATATTTCAGCTATCAATATACAAACTCCTGATAACATCACTTGTGATTGCAAAACATATTTTTCATGACAAACAATTCTTTCACAATCATCAGCCCTTTTTGTCCTAAATGACAAATCTTCAAGATCACCCAAAGCATAGAGTATGATGTATGATTATGAAGGCATAAAATTGACTCCTTTGATATGACTCATATGAACTTGAATTCCATGCAAAGATATCATAATCACATCAACACTTATGATGAACAACAATGCAGGTTCAACAAGCAAAATTTTGATAATAATAGCATGAAGACTACAAAATTCACAACTCATGATGACATGATAACCACTCAAGGGATGACCTTGACAATACTTCTAAGATGGACAATCAATCCTGCAACCAATCTACTCCACACACTTCTTGGCATGATAAAGAATGAAAACCATCTGAATAAATGAAGATTATCTTGATGAAGACCATCCTCTTGTTCCTGCACAAGACACCTTTTTGCAACATAATGCCAAATCTAATATATACATAACCACTATCAATACTTTTGCAAAACCAAATGTAGAGACATATGCAATGAATTAACTTCTTCCATTTTCAACCTCCTAAAACTTATTGGGGATAATTGATAGAACATGAACAACTCCCCCTAACTTCATGCTATATTTTATGCAACTAATGATATGACTTGTGTAAAATGCACAAGTTTAGAATTTGTCTTCTCTTTGCTTTGTTTTATTCTCCAAACTTTTACAGGTTCTTTCTTCCTCCAAACTTTTTCAGTCTCTTTCCTTTTCCAACTTTTCAAATCAAGTGATACTTTTCTGCAACGATGTGCTTTGTGTCCAAGAGAGATGCAATTATAACAAATTATGTTGTGACTCCATGTATGAACATACCTTTCATGCATTTTGTATTTTCTTTGTATATGACCAAGAGAGTTGCGCTTGAAACATACAAGATTAGTATTCCTTATTGAAACAAATTAACTTCTTTTGCAATTAACTGCTTTGTGTCCAAAGTGATTATAGGTATAACAATAACCATTAAATGAATAATTATACCTGTACATATATGCTTGACTAGTTGGAACAGTTCTTCTAAAAATTCTCCTCCTTTGATTATGCATTTTGACAAACTCATCTTTGGTATTCATTTCAGCTTCAATCTTCTTTTTGCCTTAAGGAGCAGTAGCATGATAACTCAGATCAATTTTCTTTCTAGGAGTTTCTCTAACTTTGGAACATTCTCCTTCTTCATAACCAAGTCCAGTAGTGCCTCAATGTTGTTTTTGTTTACCAAGCATCTCATGCAACTTATTTGTTCTTTCTTCAAACTCCTGATATTTCTTGGACAAAATCTTGAGACCATATAATCTTTTCTAAGATTGATAATTTCGACTTCTAATTTTAGATATTCAATTCTTTTAACCTCAAGGTTAGATCTTGTTACATCAACTATCCTCTTAGCTTCCTCAACCTATGTCTTCAGACTGATAATCAAATTGTCTGATTCATTAATTAGTGTCCTTAAATTCACAATCTGATTTCTTGCCTCTTCAAGATCAGAGAATACTTTTTCAAGTTCTGAAAATGCATTGTCTTTGGATTCTTTTTCTTGCTGCAACTACAATTCTAATCTTTGATTCTCCTTTTTGTACTTCTTGATTTTACTCAGAGCACACAAGAGTTCTTCTTCTAAATCAACCTCACATTCTTGTTCATCATACTCCTGATTATGATCTTCTTCTTCTAAATGTGATTGAGTCTCATCTCCTTCATGTGAAAGTCTTCCATCATTGTCACTCTTCTTAGATAACAAGTTGTCCTCTCCTTCAAGTGCATCACCTTGATAGATTCTTATCAATTCTTTCCACACATCCTGAACTGTTTCACAATCCATAACTTTATAGGCAACTTCATTAGATAATCTAGATAAAATAGCTTTCTTTGCTATATGATTACATTCAAAAGCCTCTTTGTTACTTGTAGAATTAGATGATTGAGAGGAAATAGAATATCCATTCTCAACATACATCCATACACCATACCCTAAAGAGGATAAATAGACTTGCATTCTAATGCACCAGATAGAGAAATCTGAACCATCAAAGAAAGGAACTCCTGAAAACACTTTCTCTAATTTAATACCTATCTCAACTTGTGAGACATTATCAACAGATTCTATATCAACATTCAAACTTGATAAAGATGGTGCCTTTTGATCAATCGGAGACTTGACATTTTTCTTTTCTCCATTTCTTTTGCACTTACCCATGGTACTCCACACTCAGGACTTGCCCAAGATGATTAGACTTCAATAGGGAACCTATGCTCTGATACCATTGGTTGGAGTACAATACAACAATGAGAGGGGGGTGAATCAGTGTTGTATAATTTTTAACATTTCAAAACTTGATTCAAAAAAAAGTTGTGCAAAGGAGTTCACTGAAGAACATAATCATCATGATATGCAAAAACTTAAATAAAGATAATCAAATAGATGCAACATAAACAATCACAAAGAAAACACATGACACATGTTTTGATGAGTGGAAAACCCTCAAGGGGAATAAAAACCACTCTGAAAATTTGTCTCACTAGCTTATTCAAAACCTCACTGGTTACATACAGGTCTCACTGACCATACAAGCCTCACTGGCTACCAAGAGGTCTCACTAACCATACAAGCCTCACTGGCACATACATCCTCACTGGCAAATACACCCACCATCAAAACATAATACTTAGTGTGTTGATATGCACTAGAAAACTAAGAGGGCGGGTGAATCAGTTGTCACAAAACTTAAACACTTTCTGCAATTCAAACATTCATCACTTATCTACAATTATTATTTTTTAACAATGAGAGCATGAAATCAGAAACTTAACCACAGATACAACATCAAACATAAGAGACACCAGATTTATGTAGAAAACCCCAAGGTGGGGAAAAACCACAGAGAGGATTAACTCTCAATATATATTGTAATCTTGAAATAGTGATGTTTAGGCTTGGTCACCCCACGGGCCTAAACATACTGGCTTACTGCCATGAAGAACAACTAGGTCTAGCAGGCTCACTACCACAACCCTAAACCTAGCAAGATTACAATAAGGGTTGTTAAACCCTGAGGGATGTTAAACCCTATTGACTTCCACAATCAACACCTTTCACTATTTGCAACTAAAGTATAATACTTTCCTACTCTGCCTTTCCTCTGCTCTGCTCTTCCTCTTTTCTTCTCTTCCTCTTCTTTCCTTTGCCCCTCCTCTGCTCTGCCTTTGGATCTTTCTTAATATATATTCATTTTCTCTCAAGGACACATTTTCTATGACTCAACTACAAGTATTTATACACTACATCAACCTTGGAATGATCATCAAGGTCGGCATCACAATCATCAACCATTGGAACAATCTCCAAGGTCAGTATTACAAACATTTACAAAATAGGTCCTGACCTATTACAACTTTATGCAAGGGGAATTAAATGCAAATCATGCCACACCTTAGCTGGGACTCAAACACAATATTCCATGCCACAACACGCTTCCACAATCTTCCAAAGATCTCCGCAATCACTGGGATCAACTAGGTCGACCAAGACTGGTTATACGTTACATTAACTAGGAACAATCTTGACACACCATCACAATTTCTTAACATGGACCAAAATCCAAATAGGAACATGATTAGAAGACATCCACAAGCATGCTATAATCATCAGGAGCAATCGAACGAACCTTAACCAGTTTATCCATAGGAGTCTTCTCATCGGAACACATGAACTTCATTGTCTTCAACTGTCATAAAAGAAAGATAGCTTGTAGACCACCAAACTACAAACCATTGCAAATGTAGGCACTTATCATCATCCCAGACTTCCCTCTAGAACTACAGAGCAAAATACTTTATTACGGAGGAATGCGGAGCCAAATACTATCTTCCTGTCTCAACTGAACTTACGAAAAAAGTAGGTTTCACTTTGGTGAACACAACTCACTCAGATCTTCATGTGGATGACTTAGACCCGAAATGTAGCATCCTTAGACATACCTATAACTTACTTCCAATCCACAGACCACAATATTCAAGCAAGAATAAATGCGGAGCAGTTTACCAGACTGTTCTTCAACATACAACTCACTGTCTATATTGCACTTCTCTGTAACTCACTTGTTTCTTCTAGAGAGGCTAATTTTCTCAATATCCTCTGTGATCTATGAGAACAAAATGAAGTTGAAATGTAAAATCAAATGCAAAAACAAACGATTATACCTTCCTTTTGACTCACAAATCCAAGAGAGGGAAGGAGTTGCACCCGATAGCTCCTCAAATTTTACCCAAGACTAGAATGTATGTGGATTGCTCAATGCTTTTCAACACAATAGGATGAGAGACAAGTGGATTTAGATAGAGATTGAGATGGGGATGAGGGATAATTTTGACATTATGATAGTATGATGAAGGAGAGTGTGGACAGATTTTGCCAGAGGTTCGATACAAGATGAAGTCCCCCCTAATGGCTTAGAGAGGGGTCTCATTTATAGAGTTTCTTAAATGAGGATGGAGGGTGAGGATTAAAATATGAGATCAAGGGCTAGGAATCAATGAGAGTTAGGGTTAGGATTGAAGCCATAGCCTTGTGACAAGTGTCACAAGGGGAGTGGATGAGAGGGATCAAGGGTTAAATCTTGGTCAATGGGATTGGAGGGCTCTCATTAAAAGTGAATTTTAAATTCACATGGGGAAGGGTGTGGAGGATTAAAATGAATTAAATATTCATTTTTGGGAAGAGGGGACATGACAAGTGAATTTTTAATTCAACTCATGGGGGAGTGTGAATTAAAAATTCACATTTATGTGGAGATGTGAAGATGTACTCTTACATGTGTAAGAGGGTGATAAATGAGGGGTAAGGGAGATTTGACCATTTGAATAAAAGATTGATTTTTATTCAAAGGTGTATGGAAGAAGGAGATAAACAAGGTTAATTGAGTGTTTAGCTTAATTAACCTAGGTCTAGGGGATAGGCAGGCTAGGGTAGATTGATCAATAGGGTAGATCAATTAGATAAGCATGATTTATCTAATTAACAGGGGTTAGGGAAATGGACAAAAAGTAACTAAATAAATATTGAGAATATTTATTTAATCAATGAGGATATAGTCATAAGGTTTAGTGATGAATTAAATGAATTAATTGATCACAAGGGATAGACAGATGGTTAGGGAAGATATGGGAAATTGATTTGCAGAGCAAGTCAATTTTAGGTGTCTACATTTGCCCCTCTTTTAGATGGTGTTGTGGCTAAGTAACATGATTTCAAAGAAGTTAAAACATAGAGTTGGATTGGATAGAAAAAAGATTTTGGCTTAGAAGAATAGGGTAAGGTTTGGGGATAATTGGTAAGGGTGATGCCCCCTCAAGAGGATAGGTGGGTTGCGAGAATATGGTTGTGCTCTCAAAATGGATGGAACAGATTGGTAGAAGTGGTTGGAGGATAAGGGGTGAGATGAAAGTGTGATAATGTTGGGAGATTGATTGGTGGATGATCATTGTGCTAAAAATGATTTAGAGCAATCCTAGGTTTGATATAGCAAAGTGGATATTTTCACCAAGGTATAGAAGACCAGGGTGATGATGTTTATCCAACATTTGCATGGACTAGACACACAGACAAAGGGATGATCTCATGCATGCCCAAGATAGTATAACCTTGTCCAGATGAGGGAAGGGGACTCATAGCATAAGTCCTTAGTACACAAAAGGTATGATTAACCTTAGATGCACAAGGAGACCAATATGCTAGAACCGACCCTACGATCTACAAGATATGAATACTAGCTTGGAGTAATGAAACCAACCCCCAAGCATAGCATACAAAAGCAAGACTATGCCCCATTCTAGATGTTTTCGCCACATACCATGATATAGTGAGATCAAGGTAGCTTTGATGTGATCTTTGAATAGGACAAAAGATAAAATCAAAAACGAAAAGACCAACAAACCAAACAAGTAGCCATTGTATCTATTGCCAAGATGGATGATGATTGGATAGATTCTACCTATCGTAGGAATGATATATCCTAAGGCAGGAATCGATTGATGATTGGATCATGTCTAGTTGATGATGTAAGATTGGCTCAAGATATGATGGTGACAAGTTGTGGTCGATGCTGATTTGATAGTTGATGATTTTGATTAAGGGACGATGCTTTGATAAGTGATGCGATGCCTAGATCTAGTGTAAGCTCAGCGGGTTGGATGGGTGCATCTTATGTACCTAAGTACTAAAAACTTCCTGCGTATTCCAAACTGCCTACATACCCTGTATCCATGGGATCAAGGCACATTAAGATGCAGGTGGTGATGATATGTAGTTCTGATTTGTGATGATGATGTGGGATGATTGAGGATAGATGTGATGATGTTGGAAAATGATGTGATGTTGATGGAGCAGTGTTGATTTTGTGATGGATATATTTTTGGGATTATATGGATATTTTGATTTTTTTGGATTTTTGTGATTTTATGGACTTTTTGATTTTTTTGGTGTTTTTGGATTTTCTTATTTTTTTGGTGTTTTTGGATTTTTTGATTTTTTTGGTGTTTTTGGATTTTCTGATTTTTGGAAAAGGAATGGTTTATTATGAGATGGTTACATTGGCTTTCATGTGGGTAACCTTTGCGGTAGATACCAATGACAAGGGAACACCAAGTCTAGAGGTGAAGGTGATGGGGTTGGATAGGGGGATTGGCGATGAAAGGATAAAGGATAATGGATAGGAGATGAGGGATAGGTATGCATGATATATGGATGGGGGATTTCAGGATTTTCTCCAAGGGCTAGGTTGCAAGGAATCATATGCCCCAATTCTTAGAATTTTGCATGATGGGTTCATGTTTGAATGGATGGACTTTGCAGTAGATGGATGGAGGATATGCTTGAATAGGGAGTATGCCAAGAGGTCTCCAAAGCATGTTTTTTTTTTATATTTTGCCCCTTGTCTTTATCAAGATCTAAGGTGGGAGATGGTAAAAGCAAGATATAATGGATAGGATGGATGGGGAATGATAGGATAAATAGGGGATGGTGGATAGGAATATGATAAGATAAGGATAAGATAGTGGATAAGATGTGCAAAGGATATTATGGATGTGGATGAAGGATATGGTTTTGCCCCCAAGTGTAGGGATACAAAATGGATGGAGAAGGGATTACGCATGATGCCCACAAGGGGTTTTCATCATGGTACTTTCCCAAGGCGCCAAAAGGAGTGGTTTTCACCATTGGGTGAATTTTCTCTTTACTATTTTCTTGATTTTTTTAATTTTTTTTGCTTTTCTTATGGAATGGGGACTCTAGTGTCTGTTTCCATAGCAAGGAGAAGATGGTCCCATGTTGTACAACATTATGGATGAGGATTGCATGGATGTTGGTAGATAGGAGAAGATGGAATGGATGGTGGATAATGGATTATTTATGCGGATTATGATGTGGATTATGCAAAAACATTGACCATAGGAATGTGATGGGGAATATATGTAGGATAGTGAATGAAAGATGGAGAGATGGGGGTATGTGGGAATGTTAAGTGGTGGAGGGGAACCAAGACCAATGGTTGCACATACCGTGATGTATTTGGAAGCTTGTATTTTGGATGTGGAGTTGGGAGTAATGGGGATTGGGATGGGGGATTTTTGGATGGTCGATTTGGGGTTTTAGGTACCCAAATGGACTTAGGAATTATGGGATTTTTAGATGGGGAGCATGATGTTTGGGATGTTGGAGTGGATTGGGATGTGGATGCCTCATTAGAGTTTGTTGCTTTTTGTTTAGGGACCCACACCATTTTTGTTTCTACTTTTTCTTGTGATGGTGTGGGCTTTGATAGCCTTTTGAATTTTTTATTTTGCTTGGAATGGAAAACATCTTTAGGCTTTTGTGCTTTATGAGTCAAGGCATTCAAATTTTTGAATCCCATGGATTTGAGGGAAGCTTCATGTTTGAAAGATGTGTGCTTTTGTTGGTCTTGATTGGGAATTTTAGGGGGTTTATGGGTGGAGGAGTAAAAAGTGGATTTATGGATAAATGGATGAGGGGATTTGAGGATAGGGATGTTAGGAGTTGGTAGGATAGGAGGTAAAGTGGATTTAATAGGAATATTTGGAGTTGGAAGTAGTGGAGGTAAATTTTATGGAGGAAGATGGATGGTCACATTCTTTTGCAAATGATAGGATGATGGAGGGATGGCGACATATGTTTTGGAAGTGCGATGAGATGCACTATGTTTGGGATTGGATGAATGGATTTTGGAAGGTGCGTGGGTGGTACCAACATGTTTAGATTGTTCTTCTTGGGGTGTATAGCCAAGGCCATGCGAGGATGGATGGAATGTGGTGTGGATGGGCGCCAAGATGCCTTGTTCATAAAGGCCTAAGCCTTTGCCTTGATAGTTCATGTGTTGGGGCATGCGACATGCGTTGGGATGTTTGGTGCTTTGGAAACAAGATGCAAGTCTATTATTTGTTGGAAGAGGATAGGTGGTGGATGGAAGTTCTTCACCTCCTACAAGGGAGTCACCACGGAGGAAAGTGCTTTGTCCAAGTGAATAGGAGGATGGATTTGGGATGGGATTGGTAGATGGAGGTAAAGGATTCATGGGGCATGGTAAAGGGGTGGTAGAAGATGGTGTGAGATCAATAAGTTGACCAATTGATGGGAGGGGATCGGTGATGGGATTAGATGGGATGGTTAGATCTTGATTAGGAGAAGGGGTTGATGTTTCAACATGCTTTGGATTTGATTCTTGACATAGCTCATGTGCTTGGATAGAAGTGGAAGTGATTTGGATAGATGTGGTGGATGCTTGGATGGATGTAATAGGTGTTTGGATGGATACGATAGGTTCTTGACTTATGTGTTCTTGAACATGGTTGCATGATGGTTCTTGAGTTACAATAGGGGGTTGTTCAAGGGATTTGGTGGATGGTAGATTGCATGAGAGTGTTTGATTCCTTGCTAATATCCAATGGATAGCATCCTTCATGAGTGTATGGGTTGATGAACAATATAATGGATGGATAATGATGGTGGATGGTGTAGGATTAGGATTGGGATTGGATAGGTGGGTGATAGGATTAGGTAATGATGGTTCTTGGATGGGTTCAAGGATAGGTGTGGGATTGGATGGTGGTGTTGGAGGGGTGGGAGATTTGGGTGATTCCTTTACTTTGCTTGGTGATGTTCTTCGGAGGAAATCCCACAAGGATTCATTGGATGTCGTGGTGTGAGGATTTGGAAGATTTAATGGTGGATTAGATGGTGTATGGGTTATAGGGATTGGTGGATTGGGAGATACATAGGGTGATGGATTAATATTGGAGGAACATTGTGTTGGGGGGGTTGGGATTGATGGATTGTAAGGTAGGTAGGGTGATGGATTAAGGTTGATAAGATTGGGGGGATATTGTGATGGGAGGATTGGAGGATGGGGATTTGCTTGGGGAAATAGTTGTTGATATAAGGTTTGGATTTCGGAGATAAGGTGTGCTAGATTGGTGTTCCCTTGCTCAAAGTAAGCATGAAAAAGGTTGGGGGATGGATAAGGTGGAGGTATTGATTGATTGGATAAGTATGATGGTATGGATGTGTAAGGGGATGAAGATTGATACGAGGGTAAAGGTTGATATGATGAAGGTTGATATGATGGAAGTTGGTATGAGGTTGAAGGTTGATATGAGGTTGATGGAGTGGATATGTAGGATGAAGGTAGGTATGATAAAGGTTGAAATAATGAAGATTGATATGATGTGGATGGGGATGATATGTAGGATGTTTGTTGATATGATGAAGGTTGGTTAAGGGCTTGGGATTCTCCAATGATGAGGTGTGCTAAGGGCATATTTATAATGTCATTTTTGCATTTTTCCTTAGCATTAGGATCCATGTTCTCATAGACTTTTCTAAGTCTTTCTAATTGTTGCATTGCTTCATAAGGATCCATTTTGTGGGAGAGATATGAGATGAAATGGAGGATAATGGATGATTGTGATGTTGGGATTCAAATTTCAAGACCTTAAGATGATTTGATTTTCTTCAAAGGATGGATGATTGTCTATACTTAAGGTGGACTAATGACACTTAAGTAATAGAATTGATTTGGTTGATTTGATTGGATGATCAATTAAGGTCTTGATTGTTTGATTGGGTTGATTTGTATTTGGAGTTTGATAATGATGTTGGGGGATTTGAATAATGATTGGGATCAATGTTGATATGATGTGATGATGACTTGGATATGATTAGAGTTTGATATGGACTGATTAGGGATGATTAGGATAATGATTAGGATGATGTTGATAGGATGAGGATGAAGGATGGAGATGTGACTAGGATGTGCTTAGGGATGATTGGGATTGAGGTTGATTTGATAAGAATGGAATAATGATGTTGATTGGATAATGATTTGGATAGAATGATGATGATTTGATGATGTAGAGTGACAAGGATGTGATTAGGATTGATTTAGGATGACTTGGATGTGATTAGGAATGAAGTGGCTAAAAATGAGTGATTAGGTTGAATGTGATTGGATTTGAATGAGTTGAATGACTTGTCTTATGTGTTTGGTGTTTAGCTTGATTTGGCAATGTTTAATCAAATGATCACACATGCACACACATGATTCACTCACACAAGACACAAGCAATTTGGAATTTTAAATTTGAAGAATATGATGATGATTAAACAAGCATATGTGGAAGACACCTCAAGAAGCCCTAATGTCTAGTTTGATGGGGTATGGCCAATTAGGTTTGGGCAATGTTTACACAAGGTTGACTAAGAATTGAAAGTGAAATCCTGTCACACAGCTGGGAGAAGGGGGTAACCCACCCTTCACCTTCACTTCCCAAAGGTAGAAAGTTCTTTGGGGCTTAGCCAAGAGTGACAAGATTTTGATTTCAATGACGGTGTCTTTTGATTCAGCCTCGAATGAGGTCATCCCTAGGGGTGATGAAATCCCCTAGCAGGCCTCCTAGGAAAGGGGAAAATAAAAGTGAATCAAGTGACATTTTTTTGATCTCCAAGGTCACCTTGTAGTGCGAGGAGAGAGCATACACACACACACACACCTGATTCACACTTGTAGTGGTTAATTGCCCTTAGAAATTGAAATGTGATGAAGACACTTCAAGCAATGGTTCTTTTTAGCCCAATTTCAAGGTGTGATTGAAGACACTGGTTGATTTTATGCCCAATTTCAATGATATGTGATCAAACAAAGTTTGTTTTAGAAGCCCAAATTGAAATGTGTTTGTAAACAATGATTCATTTTATGTCCCAAATTGAAGTGTGTTTGCAAACAAGATTAAAGATGAAATACTAGAATGGATGTACCTGGATTGTTTTCACTATCCAAGCTACTGTATATACTATTCTTGATGTTGTTCCAGCCCTGAATGATCACCTACAAGTCACAAGAATGAAAATGAAGCAAGTAGACTAGCATAGGAGATTGTTATGTGAAAATTGATAATCTGGTAAAATATGATGAAAAATGAACTGATATAGAGAAAAATAGTGCATGAAAATATTCTATGCAAAATTCTAAGCAATTTGAAAAAAAAATTCACTGAAAAAGGCTGAGTTTTGCAAAAGATATGCGCATTTGAAGTTTTGAAGCATTTTTGACTTTGACTACGAAAAAAGGCTGGAAAAAGGTATAGTCACCTAAAAATTTTCTCACAAGTACATAGTTCATCCTTCCAACTTTCCAACGCCACCAATTTTGTGCAATTTCGTTACCGTATGTGAAGGTTGTGAAAATTTGAAAAAAATAGCCTCCTTCGGAATGTAGGAAGCACAAAAGGCTAACTCTGACCGTTTGCAAAAAATGTTAACTGTTTGAAAGTTCATGGTCACATGCTGCAGTTTCCTCCTCTAGCGGTTAAGGTTGAACTATTTATTCTTAGATGCTATCAAATAATGACTAGAGAGTTGCTTTCCAACAGATTAATCACTGGATGCATGAACAGTATTCATCTAAAAATTGGTGTCACGTCAATGTGTAAAGTGTATGTCTTCAGTAAAGGATAATCATTAATAAATTTAAAGTGATGGCTTATGGAACACACTACAGTGATGTCATTTCAATCTACCTGCCATTCTATCTCTTCACTTCAATGCAATTTCCCAAGTTGACGCGGCAATGGTTTGTTTCTGCTTTAATAGAATTGATAATGGATAATCATGTATGACTTTGAACGCAAACTGGTTTGGTGAAGAAGGAGCCCTTGGTCTCCCATATGACCGAGAGCTGAGGCCTACGAAAAAATAATAAAATAAAAAAAAGCAATAGAATTGAGGGGGGGTTAAAGCTCCCCACTCGAGGTCATGGATGTGACCAGGCCTTCGTTAAACAAGGGGCTCAAAGCTCAAACTACCCAAATTAACCCTAACCACTAAAAGAATACTGTCAAAGGACATTGATGATGGTAATGGCGAGTTAGAAGGTTTTGAAGCGGTAGATCCATGAGAAGGCTTCACCACAGGCAGCGAGATGTTAAATGTGGCGATAGAGTTATGAAGCGTTGCAGCGAGTGGAGACTAGGGATCGGGAGATATGGATGAACGGAGGAAAGTTTGCAAGGGGCAGTAACTGTGGGTCTTAAGCGGCAATGAGACTGTGAAAGAGGTGGTGTAGATAAGGATTATGGTGCTGACTCAGCAGAGGAGTATAAGAGGTGTTGGAGTATAAGGGGAAGCGATGGTGTATGGATGCAGAGGAGAATGGCGGCTGGTATTGATGGATTTAGGGTTTAGAGTATGATCTAACTGGTGGTGACTGCAAATATGTGTTGTGGTCGACAACCTCCCAAGTGGCGACAAAAATCACAAAACAATGTTGAGGACTGAGTTAGGACTGCTGGGCGACAGACAAAGACTGCTATTTCTACGAAACAAACATAACCCCGAACAATGATAACCAAACAAAAAGACCATCTATAGGACCTTGAGAGGAAATCCAAAGTTAGAAGCCAATTGGAAGAATAGCAATCAAGGACAGGAAATTCGGTGGCCTCCTGCAGTGGCAGATCCTAGGGTTTCGACCAATGGTGTCAATGATTTAAACAATGGTGACTATGCAAAAACAACAAACTTGCACCCATAAACTGAGACCCAATAGAAATCTACCTACAAAAACAACAGACTTGCACCCATAAACTAAGACCCAAAAGAAATCTGCGACTGGCGGTGGGGGTTTGGAAGGTGTCGACAGGGAGGTGAAGCGGTGGCGGGTTTGAATCTTTTCAACCCTGTAAACACATACATTAAACCTGCATAGACGATATTAGCCTGCAAAACATGAAAACTTCATAGAACCAGAGATCAGTACACCAGGGGTCATGGGTTCCGTACGGTACGGATCCGTATGGTACGGCCTATGGCCCCTAAAAAATTTTCAAAAATTCTAGTCACAGAACATAGTCAAGTTTACTATCAAAAAGATCAGAAACAGCCTTCTGGTCACAACGGTGAGGTTAGTTTCTACCCAAGATGCAACCTGCAACAACTCACCCCCAAAACTTGCAAAACTTCATAAAAATGAGGGTTAGAAAATGAAGATTTTGACAACAAAACCTTCACTAACTGATGATTAGATCCAAGACCAGGCGTGCCAATGTGATCTATGAGAACAAAATGAAGTTGAAATGTAAATCAAATGCAAAAACAAATGATTATACCTTCCTTTTGACTCACAAATCCAAGAGAGGGAAGGAGTTGCACCCAATAGCTCCTCAGATTTTACCCAAGACTAGAATGTATGTGGATTGCTCAATGCTTTTCAACACAATAGGATGAGAGACAAGTGGATTCAGATAGAGATTGAGATGGGGATGGGGGATAATTTTGACATTATGATAGTATGATGAAGGAGAGTGTGGAGAGATTTTGGTAGAGGTTTGATACAATATGAAGTCCCCTTAATGGCTTAGAGAGGGGTCTCATTTATAGAGTTTCTTAAATGAGGATGGAGGGTGAGGATTAAAAGATGAGATCAAGGGCTAGGAATAAATGAGAGTTAGGGTTAGGATTGAAGCCATAGCCTTGTGACAAGTATCACAAGGGGAGTGGATGAGAAGGATCAAGGGTTGAATCTTGGTCAATGGGATTGGAGGGCTCTCATTAAAAGTGAATTTTAAATTCACATGGAGAAGGGTGTGGAGGATTAAAATGAATTAAAGATTCATTTTTGGGAAGAGGGGACATGACAAGTGAATTTTTAATTCAACTCATGGGGGAGTGTGAATTAAAAATTCACCTTTATGTGGAGATGTGAAGATGTACTCTTACATGTGTAAGAGGGTGATAAATGAGGGGTAAGGGAGATTTGACCATTTGAATAAAAGATTGATTTTTATTCAAAGGTGTATGGAAGAAGGGGATAAGCAAGGTTAATTGAGTTTTTAGCTTAATTAACCTAGGTCTAGGGGATAGGCAAGCTAGGGTAGATTGATCAATAGGGTAGATCAATTAGATAAGCATGATTTATCTAATTAACAGGGGTTAGGGAAATGGACAAAAAGTAACTAAATAAATATTGAGAATATTTATTTAATCAATGAGGATATAGTCATAAGGTCTAGTGGTGAATTAAATGAATTAATTGATCACAAGGGATAGACAAATGGTTAGGCAAGATACGAGAAATTGAATTGCAAAGCAAGCCAATTTTAGGTGTCTACATCCTCAACATACAAGTCCTCTAAACAAGTAATAGAATAAGATGCAACTGACACCAATGACAACAAGAATATGTTGACATCAATAACACTGATTAGGCACATACTTGCAACAATCTCCCCCTTTGTCATTGATGGCAACATATGATGTGAAAAAATACAACATCCATCAAGACAAGATTCCCCCCCTTTCTCTTTACACACCTGCACTCTTTCTTTCTCCAAAATTCTCCCCCTTTCTCTTACACTACTGCACTCTAAGTTTTTCACATGACTTCTCTCCCCTGTTAACATCAATGGAAAAGGGAACATACTTGCACTCATCTTCTCTAATCTAATCTCTCTTCTAAACTTTATAACTACTCCCCCTCAGAAGTAGCCCTAAAAAGCATCAATCTGGGCACCTAAACACCTCCAAACTGATGCAGTATTGTGCATCTTAGTTTAGAGCAGGCGGGGTGATGACCCCTAACTTTTCTCTGAGATACTCAAAAGTATCCTTAGATAGAGGCTTGGTGAAAATGTCTACAATCTGATCCTTGGTAGAGACATACTCTAACTTCACTTTATTCTCTATCACCTTTTCTCGCAAAAAATGATACTTAATGGATATGTGCTTTGTCCTTGAATGCATCACTGGATTCTTTGATATGATGATGGCACTTGAATTGTCACAAAAGATTGTAATTAGATCTTCATACACAACTCTGATGTCCTTCAATGTCTGCTTCATCCATAACACTTGAGTGTAATTACATGCTATTACAATCTATTCTGCTTCTGTAGTAGACATGGATATTGAATCTTGTTTCTTTCTCAACCAAGATATTAATCTTTTTCCCAAGAAGAATGCACCTCCACTTGTGCTTTTTCTGTCATCAACATCTCCGGCCCAATCTGCATTAGGTTATGCACTAAGAACAAAGTCACTATCCCTAGAGTACCACAAACCATAATCTATTATGCCTTTTAAATATCTCAGAGTTCTCTTGACTGCCATCACATGTGATTCCTTGGGTTCTGCCTAAAATCTTGCCACAAGACACACTACATGAATTATGTTAGGTCTTGTTTGAGTTAGATAAAGTAATCCTCCAATCATAGATCTATAATTTTTCTAGTCTATCATGGGTGAGTTATCATCTTTTCTCAACTTACAACCAGTTATCATAGGTGTACATACTGGTTTAGAGTCTTCCATCCCAAATTTCTTTAACAATTCTTTCACATACTTGGACTAAGAAATGAAGATACCCTTATCTGATTGACTTATTTGCAGACCTAAAAAGAAGTTCATCTCTCCAAACATAGACATTTCAAATTCACTTTACATTTCTCCAGGAAAAACTAAGCACATACCTTCATTGCCTCAAAAAATAATATCATCAACAAAAACTACAACAATTAGGGTTTGTTCATCATTGATCTTGAAGTAGAGATTACTATCTGTAGTGCCTTTACTAAACCCTATCTATATCAGGTACCTGTCCAACCATGCATACCATGCCCTAGGAGCTTGTTTTAATCCATACAATGCTTTCTTCAATTTGCATACCATGTCCCCTTGTTCCGATGACTGAAATCCTTCTGGTTGTTCAATATAGACTTCCTCTTCCAACTCTCCATTTAAGAAGGTAGAATTTACATCCATTTGATAAACCTTGAAATCTTTGTATGCTGCAAAAGCCAGAAACATCCTTATTGCTTCAATCCTTGCTACTGGAGCAAAAGTTTCTTCAAAGTCTATTCCTTCAACTTGAGCGTATCCTTTGCATTCCAACCTTGCTTTGTTTCTTACCACTTCACCATTCTCATTCATTTTGTTTATGAAGACCCACTTGGTACCAATTACATTCTTATCTGCTAGTTTGGGAACAAGATCCCAAGTTTGATTCTTCTCTATCTACATCAATTCTTCTTCCATAACCTTTATCCAATTCTCATCTTTGCAAGCCTCATCCATAGTTTTAGGTTCAATCTTAGAAATCAGATAGAAATTTACTTGTTCTTCTACATCTTTTCTTCTAGTTAAGATTCCTTTGCTCTTATCTCCTATGATTTGATTTTCAGAATGACTAACTCTTACATATCTTGGAGTTTTGGTACCACTTACCAGAGCTTGTTCTTCTTCATCTATGTTGTCTTCATCCTGCACCACTTCTAAAACATCTGGATCATCTGATTCATATCCACTTGATTTTGAAGACCTTTCCTTACACTCATCAACTTTAACATTTGCACTTTCAATGATCTTATTCAGCCTCTTATTATAGCACTGGAGTAGGCCTTACTCTTGGTGGAGTAACCAAGGAAGATTCCTTCATCACATCTAGCATCAAACTTGCCTAAATCTTCTTCTCTTTTGATGTAACACCTGCTAGCAAACACTTTGAAATATTTCACAGTAGGAACTCTACCATGCCACAATTCATAGGGAGTTTTTGAACTGTTACCTTTTACTTGAACTCTTTAGGATATAACTACGGTGTGAATTGCTTCTCTCCAATATGCTTCTAGAAGATGAGCTTCCTTCATCATGGTTCTAGCATCTTCTTGAATTATTCTATTTTTCCTTTCAACAACTCCATTTTGTTTTGGAGTTCTAGGCATAGATAGTTGTCTCTTTATTCCATGCTCTTCACAAAAGAAATTGAATTCTTTTGATGTGAACTCTCCTCTATCAGATCTCAAACATTTGATTTTCAAATCTATCTCATTTTCAACCATTGCCTTAAATGCCTTGAATTTATCTAAAGCTTCAGCTTTCTCTTTCAAAAAGGTGACCCAAGTGACCCAAGTCATTCTAGAATAATCATCAATGAGCAACATGAAATCACTGTCTCCTTGCAAACTTCTTACTCTGGTAGGTCCACACAAATCTGTATGCACTAGCTCAAGTAGTCCTCCAACTGATTGATCCTTGCTTTTGAAACTTGTTCTTGTCTATTTCCCAAATTGACACTCCTTGCAAATTGGATTAGCAGGCTTCACAAGCTTGGGAAAATCTCTAACAATATGTGTAATACTTATTTTCATAATATTATCAAAATTTATGTGACACAACATTCTATGCCATAACCAACTCTCATCAATCTGAGTCAACAAGCAATAATTCTCAGTTCCTTTCAAGTGATAGATATTACCTCTGGTCTTCTTACCAGTTGCAATGACTGTTCCGGAGCTTTCCTTGATCTTGCATCCATTGTCCTTGAAGCTTAAGTCATATCCCTTGTCACACATCTGACCCACACTCATAAGATTGTGCTTTAATCCTTTCACATACAAGACATCTTCAGTATTATGCTTGCCATCAAAAGATATAGATCCCTTTCCACAAATCCTACCAGTTGTATCATCTCCAAACCTAACTAGTCCACCATCATATCTTTCCAAACTTACAAACTTACTTTTGTCACCATTCATGTGGTGAAAGAAACCACTATCAATAACCCATTCATTTTTTTCCTTAATGACCTGAGCATCCAAAGCACTTTCCACTAGTTTTTCTTCCTTCATACAGCTAGAAGAATTAGTAGACACAAGATCTTCCTTAATAGCAATGAACAAGCATTCATTTATAGAGGGATTAGCATTATCTAGTTCACCATTATCTAATACTCCATCATCATCAAAATCTTCAACATAATAACACTTCTTTTGGGTCCTAGGCCTATTCTCATATCTTCTTCTATTTCTTTCAATTCTTTCAGGACATCTGGAAGCAAAATGACCTACTTTACCACAAGAAAAGCATTTGAAAGGTAATTTGCCTTTATACTTACCGGATCCTCTTTGCAGCCTATCCACAAAGTTGGCTTCAACTTCATCTATCTCATCATTGGATTCTACCTTATACTTTCTGATTTGGAAGTACTTTCAGGAGTACTGGATTTGAAGGTAGTCTCAACTTTTGGTAGAGCATCATCTAACTCCCTCATTTCAAAAGAAGTAAGCTTACCAAGCAACTAATCCCTGTTAACTATTTTTACTTGCATGAATTCTTCAATCGTGGCCACCTTGTGACAGTAGGACTTGGGCAGAGATCTCAGTATTTTCATAGAAATCTCCTTTTCTTTGAGAGTTTCACCTATGGCTTTTATCCCTGTAACAAGTTCATCAACTCTTTGCATAAAATTTGTTATGTTTTCATCATTGTTCATCTTCAAGCTTTCATATTTCAATTTCAGACTTGTAACTTGGCTTCCTTCACAAAATCATCTCCTTCATATAAATTTTTCAACTTTTCCCATACCTTATTCATAGTTTCAAGATCCACCACTTTCGTTAGTATTGAGTCGGTTAATGAGCTTAGTAGTGTTGCAAGTATGAGGTTATCCAGTGTTGTCATTGATGTCAACATACTCATATTGCATTGACAAGAAGGATTTGATGAGCTGTGTGCTGAGGATATTGAGAAAATTAGTCTCAGTCAGGAACAGTGAAGAACAGTGATGAGAAGAAGGTAAATGTACTGTATAGGATGAGAACCGGAGGATGCGGATTAAAGGGTTAGTAGATATGAGTCTTGAGATGCTACAGTTAAGATTTCAGAGGTCCGCATGAAGATCTGAAGGAGTTGTGGCTGCCGGTATAGAACCGGGTCCGGCAAGTATCCGGAGGTGACAGAGGATCACAAAAAGGTCCGGTGAGGTCCGGAATTGTATTATCCTAATTTGCAGATTTGAAGGAGTGTTTGGGATGTCCTTGTGATGTATCATCCTGATTTGTGTATGATTTGGAGGTCCGGAAGTACCTCTTGCATTATGACAGTGGCGACAGACTGTGTTCTTAAAGTTTCGGATGAGGAAGACAAGAGATCCCAGTAAGCAGAGGAAGTGCGGATGTATCCGGACATTCAGACAGGCTTGTGAAGGTTCTTGGATCATGTTTAGGTTGTGTTGTTGGTCCGCATTGATGGTAGAGCCCGGAATTGAAGTTATTCTTCCGGATGAAGTTCTTGCTCTGTGTAGTCGACCGGATGAGTTGTTCATCCTGCGAATGTTCTTGTGATGGCCGACCGGATGTGTTATTCATCTTGCGGATACTCCTATGGTTGTTTGCCGACTTAGATGCTTGTTCCTGAGTCGATGTCTTGTATAAATAACGGTTTGTAAGTTCATTTCAGTGTGTGGTGTGAGGATGAGTATGGTATAGCGAAGAAACGTGCGAAAGGCAGAGCAGAGATTATTGGGCTTAATTGGAACTGATCCGGACATGATAGAGATGTCATTCTCCAGTTCAAGACTATGATTTTTATCACTTTGTAGACAGTGTGTCTCCTTGTAGGCAGTGGGCCTCTTTGTGAGCAGTGTGCTCGGGCAGTGAGCCCTTATTGGCATGTGCCATTCATTTTTCTTTATTCTTCTAACAGAGAATAATTCTTGGGTTAATCACCCCGTGGTTTTTCCCTTAACCGGGTTTTCCACGTCAAAATCTTGGTGTTCAATGTGTTGATGCTTATCTGCTCTTGTGTTTATGTATTATGCTTCCATGGATGATTATTTGATAAGCTGCTAACTAACAACAGTGAGTTAAGTGTTTTACAACTGATTCACCCCCCCCCCTCTCAGTTGTATGCCCTAGATCCAACAATTGGTATCAGAGCCAAGTTCCTCTGACAAGAGCTTAACCGCTTGAGGAGATCCAGGATGTCGTCATACAAGAAGGATAGTCCTAAGTTCGATGGAACCAACTTCACTCTCTGGAAAGGTCGCATGAAGTGTCACTTGGAATGCATGGGAAAAGCATACCTGGGTATGATTTCAAAACCATATGTACCTCCACAAGGTGGTCCGACAACTCTGAATGAAATCACAGAAGCTGAAAACAATCTGCGGACCAAGGAAGCTCTTCTAAGCGCATTGAATGACTCAGATCTCTCGAATGTCATTGACCTACCCACTGCATATGAGATCCTAACTAAACTGGAACTTCTGTATGAAGGAGATGAGTTTGTCAAAAGTGCAAGGTTGCAAAGTCTGAAAGGGAAATTTGAAAGATTGAAAATGAGAGATGATGAAAACATCACTACCTTTATGCCAAGAGTAAATGAGCTGGTATGTGGAATCAGAAATGCTGGTGGAACTTTAGATGAAAATGAGATTGTCTGCAAAATCCTAAGATCCCTTCCTGCTGCCTACAAAATCAAAGTTGCTGCCATTGATGAATTCAGAGCCCACACAACTGTCACAAGAGAACAACTAGCTGGCAAACTAGCTGCATTTGAAATGACCGAGTTTGGAGATGATCCTCCCAAGACTGAATCTGCTTTCAAAGCCAGTGCCTATGTGAAAGGCAAACAGAGATTTGATCCGGGTGAAAACTCATCAAGGAAAATGTCATGGTATGATCAAGCAAGAAGAGACATGGAAGAAGAAGAAGCAGAAACAGCTCAACTTGAAGCCTTCATTGCAAAGAGACTGCCAAGAGGATCCGGTAAGTATGAAGGAAAACTACCCTTTAAGTGTTTCAACTGCAATAAGATTGGTCATTTTGCCTCAAGATGTCCGGAGAGATCTGCAAGATCTAATACTCACAGACAAAGGTTTCAAAAGAATTGCTATTATGTTCATGAAGAAGATGACAATGAAGGAGTAACAGATGATGAATCAGAACTAGGAAGCAAATCCGGAAATGAGTGGGTGTTTATAGCCATCAAGGAAGAAGATTCAATACTCTCTGAATCTGTCAATCACAAAGTTGTTGAAAAAGCCTTGGCTGCTCAAGTGGAAGAAAAGGATGATTGGGTTATTGACAGTGGATGTTCTCACCATATGACTGGTGACAAGAATAAGTTCTTAGATTTGGAAAGATAAGAAGGAGGAATGGTAAAGTTTGGTGACAATTCTGCTGGCAGAATCAGAGGTAGGGGAACTATTTCCTTTGATGGTAAGAGCAAAACAGGAAATGTACTGTATGTTGAAGGATTGAAGCACAATCTTCTCAGTGTTGGTCAGTTGGTGGACAAAGGCTATGATCTCCGGTTCAAGAATGGAAAATGCAGAATCTTTACAAGCTCCGGAACTGAAATTGCATCCGGTACTCAGACAAGAGGTAACATCTTTCATCTGGTTGGTTCAAATAAAAGTTGTTTGTTTGTTCAAATTGATCAGAGTTGGTTATGGCATAGAAGAATGTGTCATGTAAATTTTGATAACATCATCAAAATAAGCAATACTCAGGCTGTGAGAGATCTTCCAAAGTTGATAAAACCTACAAATAGTGTATGTAAAGAATGTCAGTTAGGCAAACAAAGCAGAGTCTCTTTTAAAAGCAAAGATCAGTCTTCTACCGGATTGTTGGAATTAGTACATACTGATCTATGTGGTCCGACAAGAATCAAGAGTCTGCAAGGTGATAGATATTTCATGTTGTTAATAGATGATCATTCCCGGATGATGTGGGTTACCTTTCTAAAAGAAAAATCAGAAGCTTTTGAGAAGTTCAAAATCTTCAAAGCTATGGTGGAGAATCAAACCAGATTGAAACTAAAGTGTCTAAGGTCTGATAGAGGTGGTGAATTTACATCTGGTGAATTCATTGACTTTTGTGAGAAACAGGGTATAAGGAGACAGTTGTCTGCTCCTAAGACTCCACAGCAGAATGGAGTAGTTGAGAGAAAGAACCGGACCATCCAGGAAGCTGCTAGGACAATGATGTTGGAAGCAAATGTTCCTCAAATGTTTTGGAAAGAAGCTATCAGCACTGCAGTCTACACTCTCAATCGAGTTCAAATCAGAAACAACACCGGTAAGACCCCCTATGAACTCTGGTTTGGCATCACTCCTACTATGAAATATTTCAGAGTATTTGGTAGCAAGTGTTATATTAAAAGAGATGAAGATCTAGGAAAGTTTGATGCTAGAAGTGATGAAGGAATTTTCTTGGGCTACTCCACTCAAAGCAAAGCATACCGGTGTTACAATAAGAGATTGAGGAAGATGATAGAAAGCACCAATGTAAAGGTTGATGAAGGAATTGAGAAGCCTTCAAGATTTTATGAGTTTGATGAAGATGACCAAGACAGTGTTCCAGGACCTCAATCCTCTCCGGTGAGACAGAGTCAGCCTGATCCGGTAAATCAGGAAGAAGAGATAGGTTTGAATGAGCCTGATCAAGAAACAGCAGTGCTGGATACTCCCAAAATTCCAAGGTACGTAAGACTGAATCACTCTGAAGATCAGATCATAGGTGACAGAAGCAAAGGTGTACAAACTAGAAGGAATATTGCTCAAGATCAGAATGAATGTTGTCTGATTTCAAAGATTGAACCTAAAACAATAAATGAAGCCTGCAATGATGAAAACTAGACCAAAGCAATGGAAGATGAACTGATGCAAATTGAGAAAAATCATACTTGGGATCTTGTTCCCAGACCTAGAGACAGGAATGTAATTGGAACCAAGTGGGTCTTCCGGAATAAACTAAATGAAGCTGGTGAAGTAATCAGAAACAAAGCTAGATTGGTCTGCAAAGGCTACTCTCAAATAGAAGGAATTGACTTTGAAGAGACTTTTGCTCCGGTAGCAAGAATTGAAGCAGTCAGATTACTTCTTGCATTTGCTGCCTTCAAAGACTTCAAGGTATATCAGATGGATGTCAAGTCTGCCTTCCTAAATGGTGATCTGGAAGAAGAAGTCTACATTGAACAACCGGATGGATTTCAATTGTCTGATAATAATGATATGGTCTGCAAGTTGAAGAAAGCTTTGTATGGATTGAAGCAAGCCCCAAGAGCATGGTATGAAAGGTTGGATAAGCATCTTGTGCAGATTGGATTCAACAAAGGTACTGCTGACAGTAACTTATATTTCAAAATTGATCATGAAAACATTCTGATTGTTGAAGTGTTTGTGGATGATATCATTTTTGGAGGAAGAGATAGTATGTGCAAAACTTTTGCAAATCAGATGAAAAGTGAGTTTGAAATGTCTATGCTTGGTGAAATGAATTTCTTCTTGGGTCTGCAAATTACTCAAACAAAAGAAGGGATCTTCATTTCTCAGACCAAATATGTGAAAGAATTGTTAAAGAAATTTGGTATGGAAGACTCAAAGCCTATGAACACTCCTATGGCAACCGGATGTAAGCTAAGCAAAGATGATGATTCTCCAAAAGCAGATCAGACAAAGTATAGATCAATGATTGGTGGATTGTTGTATCTCACTCAAACTAGACCAGATATAATGCAGGCTGTTGGTCTTGTGGCAAGATTCCAGGCTGATCCTAGAGAATCTCATGTTATGGCAATCAAAAGAATTTTTAGATACTTGAAAGGAACAGTTGAGTATGGTCTATGGTATCCTAGAGATCCGGATTTCTCTCTTCATGCTTACACAGATGCAGATTGGGCAGGAGATGTGGATGACCGGAAGAGCACTAGTGGTGGAGCATTCTTTTTGGGGAAGAGATTGGTTTCTTGGCTAAGTAAGAAACAAGATGCAATATCTCTGTCTACAACTGAAGCAGAATACATTGCAGCAGCAGGTAGTTGCACTCAAATCTTATGGATGAAGCAGATGCTAAGAGACATCAAAGTTGAATATGAGGAGCCTATCACAATTTTCTGTGATAATTCAAGTGCAATTAATATTTCCAAGAATCCGGTATTGCATTCTAAGACTAAGCACATATCTATCAAATTTCACTTTTTGAGAGAACAAGTAAACAAGGAAGAAGTCAGATTGGAGTATGTTCCCTCCAAGGATCAGATTGCAGATATCTTTACAAAACCTCTTCCCAAGGACTCTTTTGAATATCTCCGGGAGAAGTTAGGGGTCATGGACCCTCCGGTGATGAACTAAGATGCACTGATGTGCATCAGTCCGGTGGCTATCACAGTCATATCTTGTGATCCGAACTAATGGGGAGCTGCAACTAAGGGGGAGCAGCTGGTATGATTCTGATGTATGAGAATTGCAAGTATGAGCCCTTTGCCATTGATGTCAAAGGGGGAGAGAAAACATGTGAAAAACAAGTGATTGATGATCAAAGGGGGAGCAGTAAAGGAAGAGAAGACATATGAAAAGTTGAAGTTCTTGTCTTAATGGTTTTTCACATCATATGTTGCCATCAATGACAAAGGGGGAGATTGTTGCAAGTATGAGGTTATCCAGTGTTGTCATTGATGTCAACATACTCATATTGCATTGACAAGAAGGATTTGATGAGCTGTGTGCTGAGGATATTGAGAAAATTAGTCTCAGTCAGGAACAGTGAAGAACAGTGATGAGAAGAAGGTAAATGTACTGTATAGGATGAGAACCAGAGGATGCGGATTAAAGGGTTAGTAGATATGAGTCTTGAGATGCTACAGTTAAGATTTCAGAGGTCCGCATGAAGATCTGAAGGAGTTGTGGCTGCCCGTATAGAACCGGGTCCGGCAAGTATCCGGAGGTGACAGAGGATCACAAAAAGGTCCGGTGAGGTCCAGAATTGTATTATCCTAATCTGCGGATTGGAAGGAGTGTTTGGGATGTCCTTGTGATGTATCATCCTGATTTGTGTATGATTTGGAGGTCCGGAAGTACCTCTTGCATTATGACAGTGGCGATAGACTGTGTTCTTAAAGTTCCGGATGAGGAAGACAAGAGATCCCAGTAAGCAGAGGAAGTGCGGATGTATCCGGACATTCAGACAGGCTTGTGAAGGTTCTTGGATCATGTTTAGGTTGTGTTGTTGGTCCGCATTGATGGTAGAGCCCGGAATTGAAGTTATTCTTCCGGATGAAGTTCTTGCTCTGTGTAGCCGACCAGATGAGTTGTTCATCCTGCGAATGTTCTTGTGATGGCCGACCGGATGTGTTATTCATCTTGCGGATACTCCTATGGTTGTTTGCCGACTTAGATGCTTGTTCCTGAGTCGATGTCTTGTATAAATAACGGTTTGTAAGTTCATTTCAGTGTGTGGTGTGAGGATGAGTATGGTATAGCGAAGAAACGTGCGAAAGGCAGAGCAGAGATTGTTGGGCTTAATTGGAACTGATCCGGACATGATAGAGATGTCATTCTCCAGTTCAAGACTATGATTTTTATCACTTTGTAGATAGTGTGTCTCCTTGTAGGCAGTGGGCCTCTTTGTGAGCAGTGTGCTCGGGCAGTGAGCCCTTATTGGCATGTGCCATTCATTTTTCTTTATTCTTCTAACAGAGAATAATTCTAGGGTTAATCACCCCGTGGTTTTTCCCTTAACCGGGTTTTCCACGTCAAAATCTTGGTGTTCAATGTGTTGATGCTTATCTGCTCTTGTGTTTATGTATTATGCTTCCATGGATGATTATTTGATATGCTGCTAACTAACAACAGTGAGTTAAGTGTTTTACAACTGATTCACCCCCCCCCTCTCAGTTGTATGCCCTAGATCCAACAAGTAGAACATCCCTTGCTTTGATGTCTATATCATATTCCTTGATTTCATCTTCAGTCGTCAGACCATTTTGAGGTATGGTGTATTTTGTTTCTATCACTTTCCAAACTTTGACACCAAGAGAAAGAAATGGCTTTTCATCCTATCCTCCCAGAGAACATAATTAGTTCCATCAAAATGTGGTGCTTCCTTCTTGTAAGACATTTTGGATCTTCCTCAAGCTGTTAAACTTTCTTTAGAGGAACTTGGCTATGATACCAATTGTTAATATGCACCGGACAACTAAGAGGGGGGTGAATCAGTTGTCACAAAACTTAAACACTTTATGCAATTCAAACATTCATCACTTATCCACAATTATTATGTTTTAACAATGAGAGCATGAAATCAGAAACTTAACCATAGATACAACATCAAACACAAGAGATACCAGATTTACATGGAAAACCCCAAGGTGGGGAAAAACCAAGGAGAGGATTAACTCTTAATATATATTACAATCTTGAAATAGTGATGTTCAGGCTTGGTTACCCCACGAGCCTAAACATACTGGCTTACTTCCATGAAGAACAACTAGGTCTAGCAGGCTCACTGCCACAACCCTAAACCTAGCAAGATTACAATAAGGGTTGTTAAACCCTGAGGGATGTTAAACCCTATTCACTACCACGATCAACACCTTTCACTATTTGCAACTAAAGTATAATAATTTCCTGCTCTGCCTTTCCTCTGCTCTGCTCTTCCTCTTTTCTTCTCTTCCTCTTCTTTCCTCTGCCCCTCCTCTACTCTGCCTTTGGACCTTTCTTAATATATATTCATTTTCTCTCAAGGACACCTTTTCCATGACTCAACGACAATTATTTATACACTACATCAACCTTGGAATGATCATCAACGTCAGAATCACAATCATCAACCATTGAAACAATCTCCAAGGTCGGTATTACAAACATTTACAAAATAGGTCCTAACCTATTACAACTTTATGCAAGGGGAATGAAATGTGGATCATGCCATGCCTTAGCTAGGACTCAAACACAATCTTCCATGCCACAACACACCTCCACAATCTTCCAGAGATCTCTGCAATCACTGGGATCAACCAAGTCGGCCAAGACTGGTTACACGTTACATTAACTGGGAACAATATTCACACACCATCACAATTTCTTAATGTGGACCAAAGTCCAGATAGGAACATGATTAGTAGACATCCACAAGCATTCTATAATCATCAAGAGCAATCGCACAAACCTTAACCACTTTATCCATAGGAGTCTTCTCACCGGAACACATGAACTTCATTGTCTTCAACTATCATAAAAGAAAGATAGGTTGCAAACCACCAAACCATGAACCATTGCAACTGTAGGCACTTATCATCATCCCAAACTTCCCTCTAGAACCACAGAGTAAAATAATTTTTTGCGGAGGAATACGGAGCCAAATACTATCTTCCTGTCTCAACTGAATTTACAGAAAAATTAGGTTTCACTCTGGTGAACACAACTCACTTAGATCTTCATGTAGATGACTCAAACCCAAAATGTAGCATCCTCAGACATACCTCTACCTTACTTCCAATCCGCAGACCACGATCTTCAAGAAGGAATAAATTCGAAGCCATTTACCAGATTGTTCTTCAGCATACAACTCACTGTCTGTATTGCACTTCTTTGTAACTCACTTGTTTCTTCCAGAGAGGCTAATTTTCTTAATATCCTCAACATACAAGTCCTCTAAACAAGTAATAGAATAAGATATAGTTGACACCAATGACAACAAGAATATGTTGACATCAATGACAACACTGATTAGGGACATACTTGCAATATAGTGTGCAAGAAATGATTGCAAGTCAATCTGATTTGCACCATTACATAACCTATCTTCTCTAAGTTTGCATATCTCTTTGCAATAATTTGCATATCAGCCTCATGATCTCTACACAATCAATTCACCTGATTCACAATTAATTGCATATTGTCTTCATGGTTCAATCTAGAAGTTCTCTACATAATATCTTCATCCTTGTTTGATTCATTCCTGCAAAAATATGATCCCATACATCTCTCAAATTATGATTCATTTGTATCATTTCAAAAACATCTTCATCACTGCATTTTTATCCACACACACTTTTTTTATCAATGCACCTGCAAAACCAATATATAAAATCTGAATAATCTTTCATGACCTTTCACATTCTTCTTTTTCACTAATTCATTTTCACCTTCACAAAAAAACATTAAACCCTTTAATCTTCTTAATCCATTGAATCCTGCATACAAAATAATATATAATCTCTTCTCTGCATCTATGAAGAACCTCCATAAAAAAATTTCAATATTCTTCAAAACACCATTCATCTTCCCTGCATTAAAACTCACTCTGCCATTTTATTTTCTCTACACAAGAAAATCCATTCACCTACAACAAAAAAACCTTTGCATATTCCTCTATGTATATTTACTTCAAAAAACCTTTCAATTTCTCCTCTGCAAATATCTTCAATCTGTAAAACATTTTATTAATCTTATGACTCCATAATAAAATAATGTCAAAAAAAATATTTACTTCTCAATAGAACTCCTCGGTCACCTGCATTAAAGAATTTCTTTTCATAGAAACTTTCTCCTTTATAAAAAATATTGTCATAAAAATCTCCTCCTTTAGCTTTTAATGCCTCAAAAGGCTCACATATGAAGTCATAAAAATAGAACTAAATCTTCCAAAACTTTCTTATTTAATCAAATGAAGACACCACCATTAAAATCAACAAAGCCTCGAAAGTAGTTAAAAATAGAAAAAGATCTTCTTTAAAAAGAATCTTTTAAATCTCATAAAAACTACCTCTTTTTAATGACTAAAAATAGTTTTTTAAAAAGCTTTATCTGCAGTTATGAGAAGATGACAGTCTAATGACCATCAAAAACAATGCATGGTAGTTGGAGTCTATGGTTTAAATAAAGCCATTGATTAGCCTTCACGTGCTTCTTTCCAATTTCAAATATAATCATTGATTTGCATTTGCCGCCCAAATGCATATTATACAAACCGGCGGTGTTTGGAAGATTAGGTGAAGGGCTGGTTATACTCATGACATTAGTGCCCTCTACTAGGTCACTTTAAGTGACTTGACCTGTGATAGCAGGTCACTTCAAAAATAAAACAAAAAGTGCTTTTCAATGGTGACGGTTAGAATAGATTTAAGCTTAGATTTTAAACAAAGCACTTAAAGACCTTGAGACCAAATTCTCTCATAATGCCAATGATATCAAGACACCAAATAAGCTCATTGTTATTGCAAACTGAGAAGATCACAATGATACTATCACTATATACCATCACTGTAATGCCAAGAATGAAACCAATGATATCATAATCAACAAGCACCTATGCCAAGCATGTGTTAAATGATGTGCCAAGTGAACCATGAGAGTGCCACAAACCAATACAACATCAACATCATCTGAACCACATCTTAATTTTCCTCAACCATAAAGATCATGATGAACTTCACATATGAAGCATGATCATCAAGATATAAACTTCATCTCAAACATGAAGCAACTTCATCAAGTATGTTTACTAAGTGAACTCTTGTGAACTCCATTCATTAACACCATCACTATGATCATAACAATCTTCAATCTGACCATAATTTGATGATGTAGAAGCATTGATACTATATCATGAAACCAACATTACCATGCAACCTTGATTGTGAGTGAACAATCTACTCATACCATCCTCTATCTGAATGTCACAACACTTTAACATCATATGTTAGACAGATACCAAACCTTCATGGTGCAGGAGCACCCGCACATGATCAGGATATAGGTCCGCATGATGACATACATGATCAGGATGTAGGATAGTTATCATCATGCTGACGGGATAATCTATTTTTAGTATGTTTGACTTTATCATGTAATAAGGTCCACTGGACCGATGCTATGTAATAGTTCAACAGAGGAGTATGTGTAGGCAGTTAGAGGCAGTTAGAGATCGGGATAAGGTTATCTGAGCTGTCCTCTCTCCCAGCCGCTTGGAAGCTCCCAGCCGCTGGGAAGTGATGTTAGTAGTACTCGAAGGATTTGTTATATATACCTTCGATCTGTAGGGTTTAGATATAGTTTTGATATTGATGTACTGGTGTTGAGTTGAGATTCAGGAGAGCAGTTCAGACATTGTGAAGCTGTATTCAGGACATTTGAATTTCAATTGAATAAGATCTCATCTTCGCATTATCTGGTTGTATCAGTTACATCTGTTTTGTTTTCCTTTTCCATTTTGCAAGTTAATGGGCACTTTCAACCCTTCCACCAGTTGATCCTGCAAATCGGTGGAATGGTCCTGTATCATAGCTTAGATTGCATTTGTGTTTTCTGTTTGTGCATTGCATTGTTCAGGAGATCTGTTAGAAGCATGCTGTAAATCAGCCTAGCATCCTCATGTGCTAGGTCTAGAAGATAAGTTTGCTTAGATTTTGGTTTGAAGGTGATCCGGCCCGGTCGTCACATGATCTTTGTGAAATTATGCGGTTGTGAGTGTTTTCATGCAGTGGAAGGATACACAGGAGTCTGCATGTGCGTTTCCAGTCGGAACGAGCCGCAACATCATCTGCGAATCCATCGCCATCAGGATCGGGTCATGAAGTTGTTGAAATTTGCATGTTGCAGGTGCATCATGATGTTTTGAGTTGGATATATACTCAGTGTATATATCGCAGTCAGGATCATCTCTCAGGGAAGGTCATCATCTGCATATCGCTAACGGATGCGGGTGTGAAAGTTGAGTTTTTTTGGCTAAGTGTTGAAGAGTTCATCAGGATGATGTGTGACGTCATCGTCATCAGGATATGATGTCATCGTCATCAGGATATTCAGAAATCCCTCTATGTGAGTTTATCCTGTTGTCGCTAAGGGTTTAGACATCGGCGTAGGCAGGAAGTTGTATTAGCATCATCAGGAGGTTCCGAAGACAACCGGATAAGTTGAGTCATGATGCTGTTGCTTGTATCGTCGGGCAGTGGAGCATCGAAGGCAAGTTGTTGAAGTGCAACGTCATCAGGATATTTGGAGAACCGGATATTAGGATATCCTGCTGACGAAGGTGATATTGAATATCATGATGATGCCGCTTGTGTTTGGCACCCGATGAACAGTGCAACCGGAGGAGGTTCGCGCCTGTTGTTTATCATGATGATGATAGGCGACAGTCGAAGGAGGTAAATAGTAGTCGACAGGAGGATATTTGCGATCATCTGAAATATGATGATGCTGTTGAAATGTGATGATGCTGTTGGTATTGTTAGGAAATATGATGATGCTGTTCAGCCGATAGACATTTTTATCAGGTTGTTTGTATTATTGGCTACTCCTTCCTGTTAGTTAGCCTCCGTTGCGTTCCACTCTGCATCATAGTGGTATCAGAGCAAAGGTTAGGATCTTTTGGAAAAGATAAGTAGGATGTCAGACGAAGAAGGAACATCTGAGTTTCCAACAAAGATGACCAACGCTGAGTTGGCAGTTCTGGTGAAGAAACAGATTGCGGAAAGCAGGGCCGTGAAGGCTCAGAATCAGGAGTTGAAAGATGAATTAGCAAAGTTGAGGAGCAGAGTAGGTTCTGGTAGAGAAGATGATAGGGAAGAAGAGGATATCCCTAATTGGAGCGAGGAGGTCGTTCCTGCAGACCAGAGACCACTGTTGAACGCCCTCAAGGCCATGGAGAGGAGAACCATGGATGTGAAGCTGGACTTGCCAGTGTTTACAGGTAAGATGGACCCTGATTCAGTAATGGAATGGATAGACTGTCTGAACAATTTCTTTGTGACAGAGGAGATACCAGAACAGCAGAGAGTGAAGATAGCACAGTCAAAGATGAAAGAAGCTGCCTTGACATGGTGGAACTTTGTTCAGGATGATAGAGTGCAGGAGGGAAAACGTAGAGTTGCCACATGGAAGAAGATGATGGAATTGGTAAAGGAGGCTTATATTCCTTTGGACTACAGTATCCAGCTACACAAGAGGAAACAGAACCTGAAGCAGAAGGAGCTAGATGTCAGCTCATATACAGAAGAGTTCATGAAACTCTGTATGAAGACCAAGGTGAAAGAAAGTGAAGAAGAAAAGGTAGCCAGATACCTGAATGGACTGAGGTTTAATATTCAGGAAGATCTGAGTCTGCATAACCCAGATATAGTGCAGAAAAGCTTTCAGTTGGCATTGAAAGTGGAAGAAAAGCTGAAGAGAAAACAAGATCAGAACAACAGAGGAAGAGGAAGACAACAAAGAGGTGGAAGAAGTCCTTTCAGAGGCAGAGGACAAGGACAGGGATATCAAGGAGAGTCCAGTCAGGACAATAGCAAGAGCAACAATGGTCAGAATCAGAGAGAGAATTTCAGTCAGCAAGGTAACTTCAGAGGTAGAAGACCTTACAGAGGAAGATCCCAGGGCAGAGGATCCATCAGGTGTTACAACTGTAACAAAGAAGGCCATATAGCCAGCAGATGTCCAGACAAGGCCACAAGCTCAGCAGGAGAAAGGAGGACAAATCTGGTCAATGAACCTGATAATCAAAGCAGGACAAGCTCTAATGATTTTCAGAGTGTGAATGGTCCTGAGAATTATGGATATCCAGAAAGTGGAGAGTCCCTGATGATGAGAAGAACAGTAACTACCATGAAGGTACCTGATCAAGAAGCCCCTCAGAGAAAGTCCCTTTTCAGAACCACTTGCAAAGCAGGAGGTAAGGCGTGTAAGGTTTTGATTGATTCTGGTTCTACTGAGAACTTTGTGTCTGAAGAGATGGTGATAAAGCTGAAGCTTAGGAGATTGCCTCACCCAGCTCCATATAAAGTCTCATGGCTTACTCAAGGTCAGCAGACAACTGTAGAAGAGCAGGCTTGGGTAGAGTTTCAGATTGGTGGATATAAAGATAAGTTGTTGTTTGATATCACCAAGATGGATGCTTGCAACCTTTTGTTTGGTAGACCATGGCAATATGATCTGAAGGCACAGCATGATGGTGTTAAAAACACCTATAAAATCACTAAAGATGGTAAAGATGTAACACTATTCCCATTGAAGGAGAAAGAGGAGAAGTCTAAAGGCAAAGAAGTGAAGGTCATGCTGATGGAAGGCAAACAGTTTATGAAAGAAGTAGCAGCAGAAGGTGCAGTTGCATATGCCCTAATCCCCTGTATGAGTGTGAATAAGGAACAACAGCAAGAAGCCAAGAAGGAGAAGAAGCCAAGGTTGATAGACCTAGCTGTCCAAGAGTTATTGGATAAGTACAAAGGTGTTATCTCAGAGGGAATGCCAAGATCCCTACCACCTGTCAGAGATATCAGTCATTGCATAGACTTGATTCCAGGGTCTACACTTCCAAATAAAGCAGCGGCAGGTCATTTTGGTATAGACAAGACTCTTGATCTGGTCAGGAGGCATTATTTCTGGCCTAAATTGCAGTCAGATGTCAGGAAATTTGTAGAAACCTGTGTAATTTGTCAAAAGGCTAAAGGCAGGTCAACTAATGCAGGGTTATATCAGCCCTTACCCATTCCTTCCAGACCATGGGAAAGTATCAGTATGGATTTTGTTTTAGGTTTACCAAGGACCAGGAGAGGATTTGACAGTGTCTTTGTTGTAGTGGACAGGTTCAGTAAGATGGCACATTTCTTGCCATGCAAAACCACTGCAGATGCCTCATATATTGCAGATTTATTCTTCAGGGAAATTGTCAGAATTCATGGGTTGCCTTTGAGCATAGTTTCAGACAGAGATGTGAAGTTTGTGGGTCATTTCTGGAGAACCCTATGGAGGAAGCTGGGAACCAATTTATCTTTTTCCTCTGCATATCATCCTCAAACGGATGGACAAACTGAGGTTGTGAACCGTTCCTTAGGGAATCTACTTAGATGCTTGACAAAACAGCATGGAGAGAAGTGGGACAATATTCTGTCTCAAGCTGAGTTTTCATATAATGATACTGTCAACAGGAGCACAGGAAAATCACCTTTTCAGGTAGTATATGGAATGCATCCCAGAGGTATTTTAGAGTTGCGAGAACTACCTACAGCAGATCCTGTTAGTGCAGATGGAGAAGCTTTTGCTGAAGCAATCAAAGAAGTTCATGATTAGGTTAAGACCCAACTCCAGCAAACCACCTTAAAGTATAAGGAGTATGCTGACAAGAAGAAGAAGGATGTTCAATTTGCTTTTGGAGATTTGGTTTGGGTTCACTTGAAGAAAGACAGGCTCCCTAAGGGGAAGTATACTAAGCTCATGCAAAAGAAAGTTGGACCATGTCAGATTTTGCAAAAACATGGACAAAATGCTTATCAGATCCAACTACCACCTGATCTTGGTTTATCTCCTATCTTCAATGTATGTGACTTAACTCCCTACCAGGCTAATCCAGATGCAGATCAGGCTATTCTACTGGATACAGTTGCTGAAGACATTCCTCAACCTGATCCTCCACAGATACAGCAGATTTTGGACACTAGAGTGGTCAAACGGACCAGGAACAAGAAGTACTTGGAGTACCTCGTCTCTTGGAAGGGACAGCCGACTTCTGAAGCCGTATGGATGACTGCAGAACAGATATAGAAACATGGTGCCGACCTTGATACTCTCATCTCAAGTGGACTTGAGATTTCTTCTTTTGGGGAGTATGGTGCAGGAGCACCCGCACATGATCAGGATATAGGTCCGCATGATGACATACATGATCAGGATGTAGGATAGTTATCATCATGCTGACGGGATAATCTATTTTTAGTATGTTTGACTTTATCATGTAATAAGGTCCACTGGACCGATGCTATGTAATAGTTCAACATAGGAGTATGTGTAGGCAGTTAGAGGCAGTTAGAGATCGGGATAAGGTTATCTGAGCTGTCCTCTCTCCCAGCCGCTTGGAAGCTCCCAGCCGCTGGGAAGTGATGTTAGTAGTACTCGAAGGATTTGTTATATATACCTTCGATCTGTAGGGTTTAGATATAGTTTTGATATTGATGTACTGGTGTTGAGTTGAGATTCAGGAGAGCAGTTCAGACATTGTGAAGCTGTATTCAGGACATTTGAATTTCAATTGAATAAGATCTCATCTTCGCATTATCTGGTTGTATCAGTTACATCTGTTTTGTTTTCCTTTTCCATTTTGCAAGTTAATGGGCACTTTCAACCCTTCCACCGGTTGATCCTGCAAATCGGTGGAATGGTCCTGTATCATAGCTTAGATTGCATTTGTGTTTTCTGTTTGTGCATTGCATTGTTCAGGAGATCTGTTAGAAGCATGCTGTAAATCAGCCTAGCATCCTCATGTGCTAGGTCTAGAAGATAAGTTTGCTTAGATTTTGGTTTGAAGGTGATCCAGCCCGGTCGTCACATGATCTTTGTGAAATTATGCGGTTGTGAGTGTTTTCATGCAGTGGAAGGATACACAGGAGTCTGCATGTGCGTTTCCAGTCGGAACGAGCCGCAACATCATCTGTGAATCCATCGCCATCAGGATCGGGTCATGAAGTTGTTGAAATTTGCATGTTGCAGGTGCATCATGATGTTTTGAGTTGGATATATACTCAGTGTATATATCACAGTCAGGATCATCTCTCGGGGAAGGTCATCATCCGCATATCGCTAACGGATGCGGGTGTGAAAGTTGAGTTTTTTTGGCTAAGTGTTGAAGAGTTCATCAGGATGATGTGTGACGTCATCGTCATCAGGATATGACGTCATCGTCATCAGGATATTCAGAAATCCCTCTATGCGAGTTTATCCTATTGTCGCTAAGGGTTTAGACATCGGCGTAGGCAGGAAGTTGTATTAGCATCATTAGGAGGTTCCGAAGACAACCGGATAAGTTGAGTCATGATGCTGTTGCTTGTATCGTCGGGCAGTGGAGCATCGAAGGCAAGTTGTTGAAGTGCAACGTCATCAGGATATTTGGAGAACCGGATATTAGGATATCCTGCTGACGAAGGTGATATTGAATATCATGATGATGCCGCTTGTGTTTGGCACCCGATGAACAATGCAACCGGAGGAGGTTCGCGCCCGTTGTTTATCATGATGATGATAGGCGACAGTCGAAGGAGGTAAATAGTAGTCGACAGGAGGATATTTGCGATCATCTGAAATATGATGATGCTGTTGAAATGTGATGATGCTGTTGGTATTGTTAGGAAATATGATGATGCTGTTCAGCCGATAGACATTTTTATCAGGTTGTTTGTATTATTGGCTACTCCTTCCTGTTAGTTAGCCTCCGTTGCGTTCCACTCTGCATCACTTCACCTCCTCCACAACCTGAAATGTAAGCAGTTATGAGACCATGAACAAGTACAAAGAAACATAAAGATATAAATTACTTGAATGGCACCAAGCACTAATGTGTCATGTATGACAACAATTCAAACCTGATCTCAACCTAATCACAACAACACAACTATGCATATGCACTTGATATCATTACAACAACCAACAACATATTTTACCTTTTGACTTCAATTCACCAATCTAATGAACTTAAAAGAAACTACTGCACTTTTGCATTTGGCAGCCACACAACTATCACTTTGTCATACCAAGCCTAATATAGTATGAGGGCATATCATGAGGATCATCTTGTGAACTAATCATCCTACAAACAATATCAAGGCATCCTAATCAAACACATCCTTGATAAACCTTTTTGACATCAATGACAATCTACTTTCATCAGATGTCACATTTAATTATTCAATCCAATTTCATTGTTGCATCTAATATTGTGCAAATCATTCTCTTTTGCTTTTTTCCTCTTGTAGAAGGCAATATTAGGTTTTGTAGGTGATACTAGCAGCTTGAGTCAATCAGTGGCTCCTACATGAATGATCCCCTTGATGCCTTAGGCCTAAGCCATCAAGTTCAAAACACTCTAAATGAAAAGTGTTCTTCGACATTTGATTTAGAAAAGTTACCATATGCCAATGACATAGATAAACAAGGTGATCTCCCCCTTCACATAATAGTCCAAGTTTAAGACTATTCCATTAAATGTGTAATGATCAATGAAGGGTTTGCAATCAACATAGTCTCTTTCTCTCTTCTTCAAAGAATGGACTATGAAAAAACTCAAATCACAAGAGAAACTTCCATCCTTAGAATTCATTATAACCTAAACATTCAAACCATGGGTAAGATCAATCTTCAAATCACATTGGATCCCATTTGAACCCTCCCAACTAAACTTTACATCATCAATGAAGAAACCACTTACAATATGATCCTAGGATGGCCTTAGATCCATAGGATGAGGGTCATTCTATCCACATTATTTAAAGAAATCCATGGGACAAACTCATATAATTAAAGGAGACCCTGATCCATTTGATCTTTATAGAGTTGAACAAGACAAAAAGAAGGGAAAGACCATAAAACAATCAATGAGCCAAAAATAAACACTTTTAAAAAAGGAGAGACATCAAAACAAATTATAAACATAGCGAAGACCTCAAAATGTATAGGGGAGGGTGAAATAGGAGAATTCTCCTTTGATCCCCACTCAACAAAGTGGTGCAGTCATGACCAGGGGGTTTTACCAAACTACCCAGTCATGCAACCAACACTACACAAATTTATATAACATGCAAATCTAAAACTATTTTATTAAGAATTCATAACACCAACAATTATAATCATATTGGCCTTTTGGACCTCAACCTCAAGCTTTACAATACAATACTCAACTGATTATGTACTTATAGCACCAAATCACTTTTCAACAACACATAGATCACCCCAATCTACTATCATTCCACCTCTGTTCCGCAAGGAATAACCACACCCCTCTGTGCTGAGTGGAACCCTTAATCCGCAATAATCTCACCTCTATTCCTCCCCCCTAAGGAATCCCCTCCTAAGGAATGCCCAAACATGAATGATAATTGCCTTTTTATTCTTCTTGAGTGGAAGTTGAACAATTATTCAGCTAAAGAACCGAACAAACAGGTATTCAAGCTACCTTTATCAACAAAATATCTCTTCCACGAACCAAGGAAGTCTTTATCAGCAATATGGAACTTCCATGAACTTCAAAGTCCTCTATTAGCATTTGCTTAGGTTCATGAGCTTAAATATCCCTGACACATCAATAGAAGGGGGTTATCAGCAAATGAATCTCTTTACAAACTTAAAAGTTTGCCACCACTTGCTATCAACAAATTTGTTATTTCACAAACTAAAATGTTTACCAATAATAAGCTTTAAACCATCAACTCCCTTTTATTGGCAAAAGTTACCTTTCCTGAACCTTTTATCAGCTTATCGACAATTTTCACAAACCACGAACTAGCTGAAGACTTAAATCTTTTTCTTCTATCAGTGATTTCTTCTCTCCATGAACTTTGGAATTAGGCCTCACGAACTTAGAGTATTTTAACTTCTACTTTATCACCTATCAGCAAATTCAATAAACTACGAACTCCACTCCTTAAAGCCTTTATCAAAAAAATGTCATATCAGTGAACCTAAGGGTTCACAAACCTGATATTTTGCTAACAAAGTTATTAAGCTTCAAACTTTACTGACTGAAGGATTCTTTTCAATAAACTTGTAGAGTTGCGAGCTGGCCTTTAAGCTTAGTCGAAGAAATCGCCCATCGGTGAACTAAATAGTTCATGAACTAGGAACTTTACTGACCAAAAGCTCCCCTTAGTCAAACTTGGAAAAAATGTAACTTGTCTTGAGAGTTGTCAGTGCAAGTGCTCATCAGCCAACTAGGCTATCAAAAAATTGATGGATTGGCAAACTGAACAATTAGCAAACTGAGAAATTCTTTGATTGGCTCTAACTTAGCCAATTCTTGTCCAATCTTCACCAAAATTGAATTGGGGATACCCAATTGGGTCTTCTACAAGATGATGCCCCTCACTTGGCCAATTAGAGATGAAAAATCATCCTATAGAAAACTGCCCAAAACCAACACAAAAGAAAACAAGACACAACAAAAACTAAACTAAAACAAAAATTGAAAACATGAAATATTTTTGGGTGATGCCAATTGCTTGTGGACCTGGATGCTCCTACATCACAAAGTCTTATGCTCCATTCAACTTAGTAGTTGTTGTCACATATAATTACATGCTGCTTGGAGAGAGTCTAAGCATTCTAATGACACAATGGGAATGATCTCAAGGTGTGGGACCTTGCAAGTTGAGATCAGACCTCCAGAGAAGGTTGATTCCTCATTCTAAGCCTAATGCTCAAAGAAAACTATCTAAACCTAGTGCTAATACTGTAGAGGAAGAGGGTTAGAAAGAAACTGAATGGAAATAAAGGTGATGCACGAGATTTGGTAGGTTTAGCTGCAACTGCATCAACATAGTAATAATCTCATAACTGAAAGGCCTTGCATAGGCTAGATTGATTCCAACAAAGTCCAGGACAGAGAAGTAGAGAAATGAAAGGGACCATTTTATCCATGATATATAACTCACACCAGCACAAAGAGTAGATATAGTGCTAAAATCAAAAGAGAGAGGCAAAACTAACACTTATATTGGTTATAGAGGCCAAATAACTATTAGAAAAGAGAGAATGATGCAAGAAATATAGACACAGTGTGATCAATTACATTCATTGTTGAACAAGACTAGAGACATGAGAGGCTCAACAGAAGAGCACAGTCCATCAAATCTAGTTGTTCCTGCAATTGCATTACAAAGGTCTGATTACAAAGATTCTCTATCCTATAGTAGCCCATAAGAACAACCAATAACCTAATACATCTTTTTGACATGTATATATATCATTTTTATTTTCACTGTGGCAACAATGGTGAAGAAGGAGAAGTAAAACTGAAAAGATGTCAACCATGCTATGTTGGCAAGAGACACTATATGGATTCATGATTGTTGTCATTGATGGCAACAAAGTTCATCCCACACATCCGCAGGACATGATATGTCTCTACTGGAAGTTAGAGTGAAGAATGTTGTGGTTTGGTAAACAAGAACAGAGCATGTGGCGAGGTCTGACAGATAGGTCTAGATCTCTTAGAGGAACTATCTTGGTGAAGTGTGGATCTGGGGAAGTCAAGAGGAGTATCTTTACTGATAGATCCCAAGGTTTGAGAATCCAGTGTGAAAAGGATAAAGAGATATGAATGCTTGAGTGTCGGGTTCCCAAGTGACAGAGTGAACAGAGGAAGAACTGACTGGCAGAACATCAAACATTATTCTGGATGTGTCTCTAATGTTGGTAAAGGTTATGAAGGCATAAATTATGTTTGGCCGACGTGATTAATGATTTCCACAAGTATATCCTTGATCCACATTACTTGGTATGCAAGGATTCAGCCGACAGATCAGAGTTTATGGAAAATATTGACTATTCCGGTGCTGACTAGAAAGGTGATGAAATCACTTGTGCGGATATATATACAAGATGGATTTAGTTATGAGAAGTGTTGTTGTTGCAAGTGATGTGCGAATAAAAGCAGAAAAGCAGAGCGAAAGCAGCAAGGAAGGTCCGATATGTGAAAGGAAAGCAACATAAAAGAAGAGGAAAGATGAAGTGCAGCAGATCAGTGTACTAAGCCTAACCGGAACTAAACTCCAGCATATGTAGATGCTCCCAATCAGTTCAAGTATTGTATAACACTCTTTTTGTAGACAGTGAGTCTCTTGTAGGCAGTGTGCCTCTTGTGAGCAGTGTGCTCGGGCAGTGAGCCCGAATTGGCAAGTGCCATTTTTGTATTTCCATTCTTCTAACAGAGAATACAATCTTGGGTTAATCACCCCGTGGTTTTCAACCTTAACAGGGTTTCCACATCAAAAATAGTGTGTCATGTGTCTTTCCATTTCATGGTTATGTTCGCTCATTTGAATTAATGTTACATTGATTATTAATACAGTTCAGAAAGTAGAAATAATTAGGATAACTAATTCACCCCCCCTCTTAGTTATCAACAATTGGTACCAGAGCTAAGTTCCTCCTAACAGAGTCTAACAGCTTGAGGAAGATCTAGGAATTCCAATGGATGCATATGGTTTAAGAGAGCAACTCAAGACTGCCCTTGATGATCTTGAACAGTCAAACTCTAATGAATTAATGGAAAGACTCAAATAGGCTGATGAGTTCATGAGAGAACTAAAAGAAAAAATTAAGTCTCTCTATGAAAAAGAGAAAGGAGCTGCTTCAGCAACTAGCAAGACAAGGTGAAGCAAATGATGCAAATGAAGAGCTGAAGGAGAAAACCGAGTTGTGTGAAAAGTTATCAAAAGAAATCATTATGGTAAGACATGAAATGGAATCAGGAGTTATGAAGTTTACCCAAGAAGTTAAAGAGAAAAGAAAAACTAAAGATAATCTAAGACAATCTCTCAAAGAGAAATCAGAAGATTGCCACAAGATGGATAGAATTATCAGACATCTTGAATCTGATCTTGAAGATGCTAAAGATAATGAAGAAAAACTTGAGGATCAAATTGTCTCTCTCAAAAGGGATCTTCAAACAACAAATGAATATAAAGAGAAATTCAAGATAAGTTCTGCTCAACTTGAAGTTCTTCTTGGAAGTCAAAAGAGGGTAGATGACAAGTATGGTTTGGGATATGAGAAAGGAGAAAGCTCCGGATCTGGTTAGAAGAATTTTGGATCAAAAAATCCAAGGAACAGGCCTAGAAGACCTCCGGTAAGACAGCCTAATGCTCAAAGATATCCATCCTTCAATGGATATTGCCACAACTACAATAACTTTGGTCATAAAGCTAATCAGTGTAGAAAGAGAATGAATCAGACTAATTCATCCTTCTTCGGACAGTGTTTTAACTGCAAAAGGTATGGTCACAAATCTCATGAATGCAGAAATATGCAAATGACCAAATCATTCAATGGTAGATGCTTTGCATGCAATAGAATAGGTCATATGGCTAATCAATGCAGATCAAGAGGATATCAATCAAATATGCAAAGAAATGTTGTTTGCCAAATTTGCAATAGATCTAGTCATATTGCAAAATTCTGTAGAAGCAAGAATCAGGACAAAAGAGGTCCGGTATATCATAATCAGAATCAAGATAAGGGAAAACAAAAAGTGAATGTGGATGAAGTTCAAAGTGAGATGAACAAGATTTGGGTGAAGAAAAGTACAGAGAATGTAGTGGATGGATCTGCACCAGACTCTGGTGCTGATATTCCTTCCAGAAATTAAAAAGTGAGCTCTGGCTCAGGGGGAGACACAAAGAAAACCTTGTTCCCCCAGCTAGTCAATTGGTGCTGGAATTGGCACAGGAAGAGTTGCGGATTGAAGGGTTCATAAGGGAAACATTCAAACAAACTATGGTTAAGATTTGGAAGATCCGCAAGATGTTTAAAGATCAGGTTTGATTCAGTTCTTCAAGTCATCTGAATAAGGCAAACCAGAATAACTTAGGTCAAGCATTTATTGCTACCTGACATTAGGGTTTGCAGAGCAATATAAGGGTTCTCTCATTAATCACTTGTTCATTCTGCATACATGAAGAAACAAAAAGTGAAGCTTTGCAACAAAATTCCTCAAGTTCATCAGAGATCATTTGCAGAAGTCAATTCATCCAGAAATCGATCCGGCCAACTCTGTGAAACCAAAAGGTGCAAAAGGTATTCTCCATTATCAAATATCTCTCTCTAAATCCTTGAATGATGGGTACTCCAAATATTGTAAAAATCTCTGATAGGCCCCACCCCAAATTCAAGAAACATCCATACAAATCTTTGGAAGTAGATCCCCTAGGAGCATTTTCCTGTGTTCCGCATGGCGTATTGCATACAAAAGACATTAGGGTTTACATACATGTGAATATTGAAGAATTTGGGTAATCAAAGCTAGTAGATATCTATCACAAACAGTTGTTAGATGATTCTTTTGAGATTAAACCTCAGTATAAAGCCATCCGGGATAAGCATTTTGCACAATGCATTCATTTCCCCTATTTTGAAGAAGATGAATGGGTCCAGTATGTGTTGAGTAGAGTGCATGACAACTTCCTATGGTTGAATAAACCATTTAAGATCACCAAAGATGCAATTAGGGTAGTGACCGATCTGCACTCATCCGGTGGAATACCTGTTCTCAAGTCTGTCAAGAATCAGATAGTAAGTGATGCAACCGGATCAAAATTTGACAAGAGAGCTATGACAATTGAAGACATCACTGAACCAGATATTAAATTTGCTTCCATGATTATTGGTTACAAGATTTATCACTCCAGTAGGGAAAATTCAGTACTAGGAACTGCAGTTTACATAGCCTATCAAATGCTAAAAGAAAATGCTGACTATGATCTGTGTGAACTTCTTCTCAGCCAACTGTTGGAAAATCTGCAAAAGATCAAGAAGGATAAGAAGAACTCCTTCAAGTATGGTGGCTTGATACTCTGCCTATTCTTTTATTACATGAATGAGCTTCCCGGATCCAATGGCTGGGTATGGCAAAATGACAGACCGGTTGCCATCCAAATTAGAGACTATTTGCATGGGCTTGCGGATGCCAAAGCAAGAAATACTGCCCTGTGGGGATACTTCAAGAATTTCCAAAACATGATGCAAGCAAGAGAAAGGATTCCCTAGTCTCTTGTTGAGAAATACAAAGACACGGTATGTTTCATGGTTGAGACTAGTCAGTGCCTAATGGAGGTAGTAGAACCAAGAACTATATGGATCATGCCCATGGGGTATGAAGTTGATGAACAAATTGTGGAGCTGCATGTTCAACACATGCTAAGTCAGCCAAAGGATAAAAAGGCAGAAAGGTTTGGAACCTTTGAGGAGCTGAGTGTAAAGATTCATGTGGAACTCAGAGAACCAGAGATCAAAAGGAAGGTGAGAAAAGAAGTAGAAATTTTTGCCCAAGGCCTTGGCATCTCAAAGGAGGCACTTGATGCCCATAGGAAAAAGATGGAACAGGCTAAGGAAGAGAAGAAGAAGAAGGCAGAAAAGAAAAATGAGGAAAGTGCTCTGGCAAAACCCTCCACCCAGACCAGATCATCAAAAAGATTTGCACCTCCCACTACCAAAGGCTCAAGGACACCAGAACCAGAAGCACAATCATCCGACAAAGGAGAGAAGAGAACAAAGACAAAAGCTACAAGAGCTTATGTTAGTCAAAGGGATGAAGAGGAGACTGAATCTGATGAAGAAATTAGGAAAATGAAGAAATAGAAGAAATCATCTGGTGAACACTCTACCGGTCAAGGAGAAGAAGAGAAGGAAGAGGAATTTGTTGAAAAACCCACTCTATCCTTAGATGTTGTAGTGAAAGCAGTCACTGTGGATGGGAACCTGCAACCCTTAACAGAATTCTATGATGAATATAATGAAGCAGATAAAAAGATTCTAGAGGAAGCCACAGTTAAGTTTTTGAACACTTACAATAAAGCTTTTATTGAAATTATCTCTCTAATTTCTAAAGGCTTAGAGAAAAGGCTTGAAATGAGGAAGAACAATGCTCGAGCAAAAGATCTAGAAATTCGGGAACAGATAGCAATTCAGCTATATCCTTCAATCGATCCCAAGACAGTGAATATGGTGTTCAAAGATTGTAAGGATGAGTTCAGGAGCAAAGCCAGGATGAATCAGCTAATGCTTGGTGAAACCGACAAAGTGGCAAAAGAGACTGAAGAGATCCTCTGAATTGCTTTTAAGAAATTGAACATTCCAGTTATAGAGGACTTGGGTACTGACCCCTCAATCACAAGTGTTGCAGAAGAGTCTACTAAGAAAATGACAGAAGAGGTAATGGACTCAGGTGCAGAAACAACTAAGGACTTGGAATCCTCTACTTCGGAAGAGGTGGTCCATAAACAGACTAACATCTCTCCTCCAGTTTCCTCTACTGACTCTGGATCAAAAGGAGAAGAAAGAGTAAAGGAGAAAGAAGCAGAGGTGAAGGGAAAAGAAGATGAGAGTACCAAGGTTGCAGAAGGAGAGAAGACCTCAACAAAGAAGACCACAACTGCTAGTGGTAAGAATGTAGAAGGAGAAAAAGCTCCAAAAGACAGCTCTATGACTATAGAAGAAAAGAAAAATCTGTCTCCGGCAAGAGACATTGTAGAATCAGTCAAGGACTTTTTGACAAAAACAACTATGGAGATTGATGAACTGGAACTGCTAAAAGGGCCATTAGACTTTGACTCTCTATCACCAATGCAAACAATGAAAATAGCTTCATTTGCAAATGCAAAGGCCAAAGAGAAACTACTAAAATCTCACATGGAAGACTGTGAGCTTATAGAGGTAGCATCCAGAGTTTTGGAAAAGATCATGCCATCTTTTCAGAGGGATCCCACAGCCTCCTCTTCCAGTAATCTCAAAACTCTAGTCAGTAGTGTTAGTACACATTTTGATTCTCTAGAGAAGTCAGCTGAAGAAAAGGTCCGAAATGGGTTTTTGGATAAAAGATTCTCCAAAGTACAGGGTCTGATAACAAATGATAGGAGAGTTATGGATATTGGGATAAAGAGCTTCGAAAATGCTCTTAAAGATGGCAGAAATATGTACAAATTTTCCTTATCTTGGCCCACAGTGACCAAAGACTTTGAGAGGAAAGTAAAAGAACAAGAGGATAAACTCCTAAGTCTGTCCCAAAGTTTTGATCCTCTCTCATCCTCCATAGTAAATCAAGAGTGTCAGTCTATTGCAATCACAAATGCAATAAAGAATTTTGAGAAGGAAAGGAAGAACATAATTAACTGGATGGGTGAACTTAGAAGAATCATTATCCCTAAGTTAGAGGCCATGCATGAGGCCATAAGTGATGCTCAGACTACTGCCCAGACCAATGATCCGACAGATCTTAAGAAGGCAGAAGCTTTTGCATTCCTGTTGAGTGGTCACATCTCAATTTTGGACAGGACAAAGCAGAGTTGGGCGACAGAAGTTGTACAGTTGAAGAATACTTTTGCAGACATACTTAAGTATATGAAAGTACAACTTGTATATATACTTATGCAGATATGTATAGACTATTTTTAGAAATTTTGGTGTGCAGACCCTACCCTTTGCCATTGATGTCAAAGGGGGAGTGAGGAGCAGTGAAAAATGAGGAATCCAACTAAGGGGGAGTTCCAGAAAATGTATATAAAAATAGAGCATCAGCCAAGGGGGAGCATAGTGTAAACACTTAGTCATTTTTCACTAAGTGTTGCCATCAATGCCAAAGGGGGAGATTGTTGGGAAGAGACACTATATGGATTCATGATTGTTGTCATTGATGGCAACAAAGTTCATCCCACACATCCGTAGGACATGATATGTCTCTACCGGAAGTCAGAGTGAAGAATGTTGTGGTCTGGTAAACAAGAACAGAGCATGTGGATATATATACAAGATGGATTTAGTTATGAGAAGTGTTGTTGTTACAAGTGATGTGCGAATAAAAGCAGAAAAGCAGAGCAAAAGCAGCAAGGAAGGTCCGGTATGTGAAAGGAAAGCAGTATAAAAGAAGAGGAATGATGAAATGCAGAAGATCAGTGTACTGAGCCTAACCGAAATTGAACTCCAGCATATGTAGATGCTCCCAATCAGTTCAAGTATTGTATAACACTCTTTTTGTAGACAGTGAGTCTCTTGTAGGCAGTGTGCTCGGGTAGTGAGCCCTAATTGGCAAGTGCCATTTTTGTATTTCCATTCTTCTAACAGAGAATACAATCTTGGGTTAATCACCCCGTGGTTTTCTCCCTTAACAGGGTTTCCACGTCAAAAATATTGTGTCATGTGTCTTTCCATTTCATGGTTATGTTCGCTCATTTGAATTAATGTTACATTGATTATTAATAAAGTTCAGAAAGTAGAAATAATTAGGATAACTGATTAACCCCCCCTCTCAGTTATCAACATTCTACCTTTAATTTTGCTCAGAAACTCCCTGCAAACTAGGGCGGAGCCCATACCCTTGGCAGACCTACAATGAATTGCCTACACGTAATAGAGAACAGAGCATTGAAGAAGGAAGGTCAAAAGTCATCACAAATCTTAGAAATATCTGCCACTGAGCCATAGGAGTCCCTTCACATTGAAGAACCATGCTATACTTCTTGAATTTTGTCTACATAGCTCACCAACTTGAATTAATGTGAAATATCTACCTCTGCAACACTTCAAGTCAGTCGCTGAGATGTCTTGTCGGCTGAGCTTGCATATTCATCCTCAATTAGTGACGATCCTAATATCTATATGTGCACATCTAGATCATGATATTTGGATCATATTTTAAAAGTGAGAATATTCCCCCAAAAAGCCTACCAAGTGAAAGAGGAAATTCTAAATACTTTTTCCTTTTGGATCATGTAGAAATTCCTCAGGATGAGAGAGATATCTGTGGCCAAATTTGTGGTCAACTGGCATCTAGATGTCCACTTGTCATTATCTCATGACCAGACTAAAGGAACGTGATGTTAGCTTCGGTGGTCTGTGGGCTATGCAATATCTGGATGCACCCATCAAATTTACCTTCACAGCATGGAGGGGCCATCATCCACATGGATATTAACTTTTAATATTCAGGTGCTAACTTAAGATCTAGATGCCTTTTGAATATCCTAATGATGTCATTGGCATGAAGAGCTTCATTGAAGAGGAGATTTGGATGATGTCATCAAGATTCTAACACTGTAGGATAAGATACCAGATATTAACTTAATATCTGGAATGTCTGGGTGATGTCATCATGATATGCACTTCTTTGGGGAGGGGACTAGATGACATCATCAAGACATTTGCAAGGGCATGGATATTAAGGGAGATTGAGATATTAGGAAATATCCGGATGACATCATCGTCATATTCACAAGGGTCTGCTCATTCACAAAGGACCCAGATATTAGTTAAGATCTGGATGTTTGGAAAACATTTGGATATTGTTGATGGTGGTTTTAGCACAAAATAATGCAGGTGTGATTGTTGGTTTCACACCTCTCTTGAAAAGTATCCTACCCTAGGTAAGACTACTCCAAGAATAATACAGCTAGGTCTTAGCTTGCTTGGAATACTCAGTTGGTATGTTCTAGCTATGCGTACAAGGGGTCTTACATGCAATCTACAGATTTTTAGGTTTGGAGAAGCAAACACACATGAACCCTTTTTATGATTTTCAACTGATAAAATAATGTAAGATGCTGCTAGAATTCCTAATCTAACGATAGTTTTAAAGAAAATGCAAAAGGTTAGGGTTTGAGAGGAATCCTAAGTGTCATTCACAATGCACAGACTATCTTTAGTAGATAAATACTCTAAACTTTTTAACCAATTTCTTGAGTTACCAAACTGAAATGGGTGTTACAATACTATAGAAAACGGTGCTATCTTCAATGGAAGCCAATAGATTTTTAGATTGCATTCATTTGTCAAATACCCAATAAGCGGCGCAACCTAACTTATGAAACACAATCAAACTTTAGCACAAACAATCAGTCCAGACTAACTTTACACAGCTATATACCGTCAGCAAATAACTAAAAGTATGGACTTAGAGCATTCATCAAATACTTTCAGCAAACCATAAACATAGTAAAAGCACAACTAACTAACTATGGGAGAGCAAGAAGCAAACCATGAAAACCAAAATGAGCAAACACAAGACACAAATTCTTAGAATTACTGCAGAAACTTGCTTTGCATTACTTCAAATGGCATAGAGTCAATAATTCAGCATCAAATTATCTCTTACAAATAGTGGAAATGGCAGCCCTTTATATAGAAAAGCATCATACCGAGTTTTCAAATGAACGGTGGAGATCAACTCGACACCGACGGTCCATATTACATCAATAAATACAATTGCAACAGCTCACATCAATACTTGGATTACATTTTGTCTTCTATGAAAAAGATGAAAAATAGCCTCCAGATACATTGAATCTAGTCAATTTGACTAGCCAACTCAATATATTAATAGAAAAGAACATTTTAGAAGCATAGAAAAGACAAAATAGAGTCACATGCTGCCCCGAATACAACAATTTACAATTATGACGGGATTACATTCTTGAGATATTCAAAATATTATCAAGGTTCTTCATCCAAATCGATTTTATCTTCGCCAGCCAACTTGTTGTGGTAAATCAACCATGCGTCCAGTGCAGGATTAATTTCTGACAGGTCTAGATCCTTCAAATGATTGATCCGGTAGTTAAACATTTCCAATTCCTAACTGAATCTACTGTATATTTTCTCTATCTCTGCTCCTGCATTTTGAAACATCTTGAATTCGGCCCTAAGGTCACTTACCTTATCCAACCTATCCTCCATACTAAGCTTGGCATCTTCAAAAATTACGTTATGTAATTTGTTTTTACATTTTTTGATATCATATGGAGCGTAATCATCATAAGATGTTTCTAGGAAATCTTTCAAAGAATCATTAAAATCATAAATAACAGACCTTAACTCCTCATTGACTGGCTTATATGCTTCTTTTATATTTTTAAAAATTTCTTTTCTCAAAAGCAGCTGTTGGTACCATTCAATGGCCTTAGGTAGCTGGGTTCGAGTTAGGATATTTTCTACAACCAAGGTCTGGGTGGGCAAATCCCTAATGCTCTTTATTTGAGGATACATATGTGAGTATTATTCATCAAAAGAGTCACATTCCTCATGTAGATCTTTCCATTTCTTATGCAATTCTACCAGTTTCTTGTGTGCTTGAGCAGAGGCATTGATTGCTTCGAATCCCATCTCAAAGACTCTAGATAACCATTTCTCTGTGCCTTGGGATTTAGATCTCACCTCACTTAGTTTGGCCATTTCATCAGTAGACAGGAAAGTGGGTACTGTCCTTATATCTCCTCCTATGTCTACTGGCTTAGCCAAAAACTAAAGACAGGTGCAGAGTTCTTCATTCTACTGCTTCAAATCCTTCTTAAACATCTCATCCTTGTCTAATTGCTCCAAAATTGATGTGACTAATTCCTTAAAATCATCCACTCTTTGAGCACGAGTGGCAAGTCCCAAATCAACTGTAGATATCACATAATCCTCTACCCTGACATGTTCTTTTGCTATATCAGCAGGCGGGACTGCTATTTCTACAATTTTTTATCCTGACTCATCTTTATAAATCTTGGACTGTATTTTGGCTTTCTTTTGTTTCTTAGGCTTATGAGCTTGAGACAAAATTGTACTTAAATCAAGTTGCATTATTTCCACTTGTGGCTCAGGATATGCCATTCTGCTTTGTAGCCATTTAGGTGTAGAGGATTTGTCCAACCTAGTGGCTCTGTCATTGTCAATCACAGCCAGCTCTTTGAGTGAATTATGCTCTTGCTCTGGTTCTTCATTTTTCTCTGTAATCATTTCCTCTCCCTTTTCTTCTTCTTGAGCTGATTTGGAAACTTCCTTCATTTGACCTTTCTCTAGAGGACTATCAGATACAACAATAACTTCAATGTTGGCCAAAGGTTCATTGGAGTCTTCATTTCTTACTTCTATCAAAACCTCTTTACCTTCCTCAAATGTTGTTTCAGGCTCATGTACACCCAACTTTGCACACACCTTGTCAATCCTATGTAGTTGTGGTACTGGCAAAGAGTCTACAGGTAATTATGAAATAGGAACAGCAAAAGATATGGCTAATGGGCGCGCATTGACCTACATTAGGTTAGCTAATACTGTTGATAAGGAAGAAGAGATGACAAGAGGAGAAGGAAAAGCTAGTGGAGGTAAAGGAAGAGGAGGTGAAAGGATGGTTGAGATAGGAGGTAATGTTGTGGAAATGGATAATTGAGTGGGAGAAATAGAAGGTGTAGGCGTAGTAGTAGCAGAGGGGCATGAAGTGGCGATGGCGAAGGAAATAAGGCTGCTAGGAACTTTGGAAGAAATTGCCAATGAGCAGGAAGTAGCAACAATGGAAGAGGTTGGAGAGGTGGTAGCAATGGAAGTTGAGGTCATAGGTGAAGTGGATGCAGCAATAGAAGAAATGGTGGAAGAAGTGGTAGTAGAAGCTGCAGGAGTTGTGGCAACAGTGCTCATACTTTGGGTAGCAAGGGACAGGGAAGTTGGAGGACTAGAATCTTTCTTGGTTGTAGCATCCTCCTTACTTACCTCTTTTACCTTTGCTTTCTTTGCCTTAGAACCTTCCCTAGAGCCACTTGGCATGTCTCTTTTCTTGGAAGCCCTTGGTAGAGGGAAGTTGCTCTTTCCTTAGAGGAGGCCTTACAGATGGCTTCTTAATTTTTTTTGCTTTCTCAGCCAAAGATGTATGTTCTTCACTGTCTAATTTCTACCTCTCAACTGGCTCTGCTTCATTTGTGACATTGATTGGCTCATCTTCTTCTCCCTCGAAGTCCTTATCTAATTCCATTATCTAGGCTTTGCTCAATCTTCTTCTTCTTCTCCCTCTAAGTCCTTCTAAAGCTGCCACTTGACCCCTTACCTAGGCTTTGCTCAATCTGACAAGTTCTCTCATAATAGTATCCAAGGAGCTTTCTTCTGCATTTGCCCAATTTGGTAATGGAATAGGCTGATGGTATTGAGCCTCCCACAGTCCTCAGACCATAACATTTTCATCATCTTGCAACTGGTCTGGTACTACCATAATGAGGAACTTCTTGAAAAAATCCAGAGGCAGCCTTGAATGTGCCTTCTTCATAATCTCATAATCATCTGGGCAATTGGCCCAAAAATCTTCAATGTGTATCTTGTGGAATAGCTTCTTACTCACGAATCTTTCCATCACCCTATTTGGATCAATATGATCCCTTGCATTGTAGTAGTGTAAGTTGAGGAGTTGAAGCTCCTTGTTATAATGCTCTGCAGATGCTAAAGAAGGGCATGCATAGTTCCCCTTGCCAAATCTGATAGGAAATTGAACATTGGTCCTGTGCAAGTGTTTGAGCTTCTCAGGATAGGGTATTAATTGTCTAGACAACTCCAAAAGTACTGTCTTATCATTAGGATATCTAGGAAGTCTATATGTCGTCCTGATGAAGCCTTGTATTCTCAGATATGTGAATTTCTCAAACTGGATATACCACCTGCCATACTTAGTTATTTCATTCATTGCCTTAGTGGAAATCCTCAAGGCTGTGTTACCTTGCAGTAATCTAGCTATATACATTGTGAAAGCATCATTTACCCTTTTGAAATGTATCAAAGATTGAGATGAGGTCAACTAGGGGTAACATTCATATACTTTCACTTGGGTTTGCTCATCATTTCTAACTTCTCCAATCTTGGACAACCCATCATAGTGATTTCTTCTTGCCAATGCATAGACAATATAGGATGTCCATCTGAAATACCTCTTCTCCTTGAAGTTGCTAAAGGCCTCATGAATGTTGTCACTGAGAATTTGGGCCTAGTGGAACTTAGTCCCCTTCAATATCTCAATGATGATAACAAACATCCACCCCTCAAAAGTGGAAGTTGTGGGTAACCCATAGATCTTGCTCAAAAATGTTATCAAATCCCCAATTTCATCATGGAAATCACTTCTATATAGCACTTGGGGAAATTTGTTGAGGGAAGACCTTTTGTTTTTAGCCCAATTGTCATTCATGTGTTTTCTACACCCTTCTACATCCTTGTTATAAGTCCCCTCTGATCCTTGTTTGTCTGGCATAGTCATGAGCTTGTGCCATGGAATATCAAAGGTCTCAGGTAGAAAGGGTGGACTTAAATCAGCTAGGATATCCCCATTGGTTGTTTGGATTGTCCTTGTCATGACATCATACCTATCTGCACAAGTTGACATTAATTCTGCACATTGTACTGAGGTAGGGAAGGTAGCAGCTTGTGATATACCACTATCCCTGAGTATTTTGGCCCTCAAAGTTGGGTTTGGACCGAAGATCCTCAATCTAAAGTCATCTAGGTCTATATGACCTAGGTCTGTATCTCCTACATCACTCCATCCAGAATGAATTTTGGGTTCTAGAGGGATTCCTTTGAACTCGTACTTCATGGCTTGAGCTCGGGCAGTCATTTAATCTACAGGACTGGACCTCATAAGTTTGATACCTTGAGAATTCTTTTCACACACCCTAAGTTTAAGATGAACTTTAATGAATCTGCTAGTACTACCATTTCAAAGAATCTCAAATCTAACAATCATCACCATTGCACTTATAACAATCATCATTAATGCATGCAAAGAAACTTTTAATGTTGCAAGAAATCTTATGAAAATCATCACTATCTATGCATTACAATATTAACTCTATCATTCTTGACACTTTCCCTTTGAAAATTCTTTAAAACATGGTCATTTTGCATGATTTGCGCTATTTTTAGAGTCATCTGACTTGTAGGCAGAAAAGCACTAAAATCAAGGTTTGCCGACCTTAGCGGGAAAAACAGGCTTGTCTGACTCAAGGTTTTATTACTACTCATTCTCTTTTAACATTTGCGTGGATTTTGGTTGCTACTGACTGGCGCAGCTTTTGAAGGTCACCGACCTTTCATTGGTTGTTCAGTCAGTCAGTTGTGTCTTAGCGCAAGTCTCTTTGAGATCATTACATTTACATGAGATTTATCTTTGTTTGACTTGGGCAGTTTTTGAGGTTAACTGAGCAAGTCAGTGAAAGGGTGTTTAAGTGCTGGGTTGGATGGAGTTACTTTTAGCACAAAGCCATTGTTTTATTTTCAATAGGACTTTAGGATGTCACCGATTTTGCGGGGATATTTGAAGTGTCCGACCAAGTTGAAGACGAGGTCATTTAGGGCAAGGTCGGTGCAAGAGATTTTTAGTGCAAATTCAATTTTTAAGGTCCCACCGATCTAATTGGCAAAACACAACACGGCTACATAGGTCAGAGGTTAGGCTTTTTAGCGCTAAGTGGATTTCAAAGTGCAACGCGGGTTTCATTGATCACTGATCGACCGAAGAGTGGGCTTGTTTATAGGTCGGTTAGACCTCATTTCAGTGCTAAATTTGAATGTGTTCACAACAATGTTTATTAATTTATTGTTCTTCTTCACTTATGATAATCCGTTCATTTTTCAAAAGGGAATTTTAACTGGGTTTTAACGGAAAACAGCTGGTTCATGCACAAAACCCTAACTGGAAACCCTGAAGGCGTTCATTTAGAAAATCATTTAACCAAACCCTAATTGTACATAGTGAAAGCTCAAAAGACAAAGTTTGAAACCCTACCTGGTAATATTGAAAGCATGTCTGGGCTGTTCAAGTAGGAAGTGGTCACGATTTCGAACTCGAGCGCAAAGGTGTTCAAAAATTGTAAATGGAGCTCTGGAAATCCTAATCAAATGCAAAGACAATTAAAATGAAAGGGGTTATTTATTTTATTCTCTAGCCAAATTACCATTAATACATAATGTACGGTTGACATATTAGGGTTTCGGCGTGATTTCTCTTTTGCTCAGACTTGGTGGGGAAATTGGTCGCGGCGGACTTGGTTGTTGAGAGCTCCTTTTAGCATTGCGACTACATGCTCAACTTTATGTAGTTTGCGGGATTTTGAGGTCCTTCTAATTTGTGGGCATTTTGGCTTCCTCTGACTTGGTCAGTGATCGAATAACATAGCACAAGTTGGAGATGGTTGATTTCGGTGCAAAAGTCTGTCGAGAGGAAAACTAACGCTGAAGTCGGTGGCAAAGGATTTTAATACCAGGTTAGTTGGAAGGCAAATCAACGCAACGGTCGGATAGATAGTAATTTGGTGCAAAAGTTAGTTGGAGAGCAATTTAGCACAAAAGGGCAATTCAAGGCCATCAAAAGGGATATAAAAACCCAACTTAGCAGATTCTTGAAGTGATTTTTCAACATCATCATTCAATCATGGTCAAAATGCACTTTGACCACTTAACCACCTAGGAGATGAAAAGAATCTAGTTTACAACCTAAGACAAATCAAAAGAGGGGGTCCCCATTTCGGAATGGGGTGTGTGTGCGAGGCACAACAAATGGTGACTCTGCTGGGAAATGCTCCCGAGCATTTCGATGATAAACATTCAGTTCAAACCTAGAATCTCTGTGTTCCCCACATATTAAACAAAAAAGCAAGATAGCCTTCCAAAGAATCCAAGATCACCAACTAGTGCAACCATCCACATCTTGAAAACCTGAGTGTATGCAATTGTATTCATTCCCATCCTTTGGCAACTAAGTTCATCCAAGACCTCTTGCAACAAGTTAGGAAGCTGAGATCATTCTACCACCAAGAAATGCTCAAATTTTTTAATTTGATGAGCTTTGAGAAGAAAAAATGACAGATAATGTTTTCTGGCACGATGGCATTTGATGGTAATTATTGCTGGATAGTACCTTTTGTAAGAATTTTCAATTGGTAGTCTCTTTTATTTACACTATAATGGGTCTGGTGTTGAAAAACACCTTTTATTTTCACCCAATATAGGCTAGCAACACTTAGTGTCACCTGCCTTCTTTATTGATTGATAGTGCATGTGGTAGAAGAAGGAGTCAACCCTTTCACTTGACACAAGATCACTCAGACTTGCCTAGGTACTTTAGGATCATTTAAAGTGTGAGAGATATATGTGTTGGATCTAGGGCATACAACTAAGAGGGGGGGGTGAATCAGTTGTATAAAACTTCTTCTTCTTTCAAACACTTGATTCTTCCTTGTTAGTTGGCAGCATATCAATTAATCATCCATGAAAGCATAATACATAAACACAAGAGCAGATAAACATCAACACATTGAACACCAAGATTTTGACGTGGAAAACCCGGTTAAGGGAAAAACCACGGGGTGATTAACCCAAGAATTATTCTCTGTTAGAAGAATAAAGAAGAATGAATGGCACATGCCAATTAGGGCTCACTGCCCGAGCACACTGCTCACAAAGAGGCCCACTGCTTACAAGGAGACACACTGTCTACAAAGTGATAAAAATCACAGTCTTGAACTGGAGAATGACATCTCTACCATGTCCGGATCAGTTCCATTTAAGCCCAAAAACCTCTGCTCTGCCTTTCGCACTTCTCTTCGCTATGCCACACTCATCCACACAATCCACACATCGAAATGAAACTCACAAACCGTTATTTATACAAGACATCGACTTAGGAACAAACATCTAAGTCGGCAAACAACCATAAGAGTATCCGCAAGATGAATAACACATCCGGTCGGCCACCACAAGAACATTCGCAGGATGAACAACTCATCCGGTCGGCTAAACAGAGCAAGAACTTCATCCGGAAGAATAACTTCAATTCCAGGCTTTACTATCAATGCGGACCAACAACACAACCTCAACATGATCCAAAAAACCTTCACAAGCCTGCCTGAACGACCGGATACATCCGCACTTCCTTTACTTACTGGAATCTCTTGTCTTCCTCATCCGGAACTTCAAGAACACAGTCTGTCGCCTCTGTCATAATGCAAAAGGTACTTTCAGACCTCCAAATCATACACAAATCAGGATGACACATCACAAGGACATCCCAAACACTTCCTTCCAATCCGCAGATTAGGATAATACAATTCCAGACCTCACCGGACCTTTTTGTGATCCTCTGTCACCTCTGAATACTTGCCGGAACCGGTTCTACACCGACAGCCACAACTCCTTCAGATCTTCATGCGGACCTCTAAAATCTTAACTGAAGCATCTCAAGACTCATATCTACAAACCCTTTAATCCGCATCCTCCGGTTCTCAACCTATACAATACATTTGCCTTCTTCTCATCACTGTTCTTCACTGTTCCTGACTGAGGCTAATTTTCTCAATGTCCTCAGCACACAGCTCATCCAATCCTTCTTGTCAATGCAATATGAGTATGTTGACATCAATGACAACACAGGCTCACCTCATACTTGCAACAATCTCCCCCTTTGTCATTGATGGCAACATATGATGTGAAAAACCATCAAGACAAGAACTTCTCCTTTCTGTCACAGCTCCCCCTATCAACAACAACTTTTCACATGTCTTCTCTTCCTTTACTGCTCCCCCTTTGATCATCAACCACTTGTTTTTCACATGTCTTCTCTCCCCCTTTGACATCAATGGCAAAGGGCTCATACTTGCAATTCTCATACATCAGAATCATACCAGCTGCTCCCCCTTAGTTGCAGCTCCCCATCATCAATCCGGATCACAAGATATGACTGTGATATCCACCGGACTGATGCACATCAGTGCATCCTAGTTCATCACCGGAGGGGCCATGACCCCTAACTTCTCCCGGAGATATTCAAAAGAGTCCTTGGGAAGAGGTTTAGTAAAGATATCTGCAATCTGATCCTTGGAGGGAACATACTCCAATCTGACTTCTTCCTTGTTCACTTGTTCTCTCAAGAAGTGAAACTTGATAGATATGTGCTTAGTCTTAGAATGCAATACCGGATTCTTAGAAATATTAATTGCACTTGAATTATCATAGAAAATTGTGATAGGCTCTTCATATTCAACTTTAATGTCTCTTAGCATCTGCTTCATCCATAAGATTTGATTGCAACTACCTGCTGCTGCAATGTATTCTGCTTCAGTTGTAGACAGAGATATTGCATCTTGTTTCTTGCTTAACCAAGAAACCAATCTCTTCCCCAAAAAGAATGCTCCACCACTAGTGCTCTTCCGGTCATCCACATCTCCTGCCCAATCTGCATCTGTGTAAGCATGAAGAGAGAAATCCAGATATCTAGGGTACCATAGACCATACTCAACTGTTCCTTTCAAGTACCTAAAAATTCTTTTGATTGCCATAACATGAGATTCTCTAGGATCAGCCTTGAATCTTGCCACAAGACCAACAGCCTGCATTATATCTGGTCTAGTCTGAGTGAGATACAACAATCCACCAATCATTGATCTATACTTTGTCTGATCTGCCTTTGGGGAGTCATCATCTTTGCTCAACTTACATCCGGTTGCCATGGGAGTGTTCATTGGTTTTGAATCTTCCATACCAAATTTCCTTAACAATTCTTTCACATATTTGGTCTGAGAAATGAAGATTCCTTTCTTTGTTTGAGTAATTTGCAGACCCAAGAAGAAATTCATTTCACCAAGCATAGACATTTCAAACTCACTTTTCATCTGATTTGCAAAAGTTTTGCACATACTATTTCTTCCTCCAAAAATGATATCATCCACAAACACTTCAACAATCAAAATGTTTTCATGATCAATTTTGAAATATAAGTTACTGTCAGCAGTACCTTTGTTGAATCCAATCTGCACAAGATGCTTATCCAACCTTTCATACCATGCTCTTGGGGCTTGCTTTAGTCCATACAATGCTTTCTTCAACTTGCAGACCATATCATCATTATCAGACAATTGAAATCCATCCGGTTGTTCAATGTAAACTTCTTCTTCCAGATCACCATTTAGGAAAGCAGACTTGGCATCCATCTCATATACCTTGAAGTCTTTGAAGGCAGCAAATGCAAGAAGTAATCTGACTGCTTCAATTCTTGCCACCGGAGCAAAAGTCTCTTCAAAGTCAATTCCTTCTATTTGAGAGTACCCTTTGCAGACCAATCTAGCTTTGTTTCTGATTACTTCACCAGCTTCATTTAGTTTATTCCAGAAGACCCACTTGGTTCCAATTACATTCCTGTCTCTAGGTCTGGGAACAAGATCCCAAGTATGATTTTTCTCAATTTGCATCAATTCATCTTCCATTGCTTTGGTCCAGTTTTCATCATTGCAGGCTTCATTTATTGTTTTAGGTTCAATCTTTGAAATCAGACAACATTCATCCTGATTTTGAGCAACATTCCTTCTAGTTTGTACACCTTTGCTTCTGTCACCTATGATCTGATCTTCAGAGTGGTTCAGTCTTACATACCTTGGAATTTTGGGAGTATCCTGCACTGCTGTTTCTTGATCAGGCTCATTCAAACCTATCTCTTCTTCCTGATTTACCGGATCAGGCTGACTCTGTCTCACCGGAGAGGATTGAGTTCCTTGAACACTATCTTGGTCATCTTCATCAAACTCATAAAATCTTGAAGGCTTCTTAATTCCTTCATCAACTTTCACATTGGTGCTTTCTATCATCTTCCTCAATCTCTTATTGTAACACCGGTATGCTTTGCTTTGAGTGGAGTAACCCAAGAAAATTCCTTCATCACTTCTAGCATCAAACTTTCCTAGATCTTCATCTCTTTTAATATAACACTTGCTACCAAATACTCTGAAATATTTCACAGTAGGAGTGATGCCAAACCAGAGTTCATAGGGGGTCTTACCGGTGTTGTTTCTGATTTGAACTCGATTGAGAGTGTAGACTGCAGTGCTGATAGCTTCTTTCCAAAACATTTGAGGAACATTTGCTTCCAACATCATTGTCCTGGCAGCTTCCTGGATGGTCCGGTTCTTTCTCTCAACTACTCCATTCTGCTGTGGAGTCCTAGGAGTAGACAACTATCTCCTTATACCCTGCTTCTCACAAAAGTCAATGAACTCACCAGATGTAAATTCACCACCTCTATCAGACCTTAGACACTTTAGTTTCAATCCGGTTTGATTCTCTACCATAGCTTTGAAGATTTTGAACTTCTCAAATGCTTCTGATTTTTCTTTTAGAAAGGTAACCCACATCATCCGGGAATGATCATCAATTAACAACATGAAATATCTATCACCTTGCAGACTCTTGATTCTTGTTGGACCACAGAGATCAGTATGTACTAATTCCAACAATCCGGTAGAAGACTGATCTTGGCTTTTGAAAGAGACTCTGCTTTGTTTACCTAGCTGACATTCTTTGCACAAACTATTTGTAGGTTTCATCAATTTTGGAAGATCTCTTACAGCCTGAGTATTGCTTATCTTGATGATGTTATCAAAATTTACATGACACATTCTTCTATGCCATAACCAACTCTGATCAATTTGAACAAACAAACAACTTTTATTTGAACCAACTAGATGAAAGATATTACCTTTTGTCTGAGTACTGGATGCAATTTCAGTTCCGGAGCTTGTAAAGATTCTGCATTTTCCATTCTTGAACCGGAGATCATAGCCTTTGTCCACTAACTGACCAACACTGAGAAGATTGTGCTTCAATCCTTCAACATATAGTACATTACCTGTTTTGCTCTTTCTATCAAAGGAAATAGTTCCCCTGCCTCTGATTCTGCCAGTAGAATTGTCACCAAACTTTACCATTCCTCCTTCATACCTTTCCAAATTCAAGAACTTATTCTTGTCACCAGTCATATGGTGAGAACATCCACTGTCAATAACCCAATCATCCTTTTCTTCCACTTGAGCAGCCAAAGCTTTTTCAACAACTTTGTGATTGATAGATTCAGAGAGTATTGAATCTTCTTCCTTGATGGCAATAAACACCCACTCATTTCTGGATTTGCTTCCTAGTTCTGATTCATCATCTGTTACTCCTTCATTGTCATCTTCTTCATGAACATAATAGCAATTCTTTTGAAACCTTTGTCTGTTAGTATTAGACCTTGCAGATCTTTCCGAACATCTTGAAGCAAAATGACCAATCTTATTGCAGTTGAAACACTTAAAGGGTAGTTTTCCTTCATACTTACCGGATCCTTTTGGCAGTCTCTTTGCAATGAGGGCTTCAAGTTGAGCTGTTTCTACTTCTTCTTCTTCCATGTCTCTTCTTGCTTGATCATACCATGACATTTTCCTTGATGAGTTTTCTCCTGGATCAAATCTCTGTTTGCCTTTCACATAGGCACTGGTTTTGAAAGCAGATTCAGTCTTGGGAGGATCATCTCCAAACTCAGTCATTTCAAATGTAGCTAGTTTGCCAGCTAGTTGTTCTCTTGTGATAGTTGTGTGGGCTCTGAATTCATCAATGGCAGCAACCTTGATTTTTTAGGCAGCAGGAAGGGATCTTAGGATTTTGCAGACAATCTCATTTTCATCTAGAGTTCCACCAGCATTTCTAATTCCACATACCAGCTCATTCACTCTTGGCATAAAGGTAGTGATGTTTTCATCATCTCTCATCTTCAATCTTTCAAATTTCCCTTTCAGACTTTGCAACCTTGCACTTTTGACAAACTCATCTCCTTCATACAGAAGTTCCAGTTTAGTCAGGATCTCATATGCAGTTGGTAGGTCAATAACATTTGAGAGATCTGAATCATTCAATGCGCTTAGTAGAGCTTCGTTGGTCCGCAGATTGTTTTCAGCTTCTGTGATTTCATTCAGAGTTGTCGGACCACCTTGTGGAGGTACATATGGTTTTGAAACCATAGCCAAGTATGCTTTTCCCATACATTCCAAGTGACACTTCATGCGACCTTTCCAGAGAGTGAAGTTGGTTCCATCGAACTTCGGACTATCCTTCTTGTATGACGACATCCTGGATCTCCTCAAGCGGTTAAGCTTCTTTCAGAGGAACTTGGCTCTGATACCAATTGTTGGATCTAGGGCATACAACTGAGAGGGGGGGGGGTGAATCAGTTGTATAAAACTTCTTCTTCTTTCAAACACTTGATTCTTCCTTGTTAGTTGGCAGCATATCAATTAATCATCCATGAAAGCATAATACATAAACACAAGAGCAGATAAACATCAACACATTGAACACCAAGATTTTGACGTGGAAAACCCGGTTAAGGGAAAAACCACGGGGTGATTAACCCAAGAATTATTCTCTATTAGAAGAATAAAGAAGAATGAATGGCACATGCCAATTAGGGCTCACTGCCCGAGCACACTGCTCACAAAGAGGCCCACTGCCTACAAGGAGACACACTATCTACAAAGTGATAAAAATCACAGTCTTGAACTGGAGAATGACATCTCTACCATGTCCGGATCAGTTCCATTTAAGCCCAAAAACCTCTGCTCTGCCTTTCGCACTTCTCTTCGCTATGCCACACTCATCCACACAATCCACACATCGAAATGAACTCACAAACCGTTATTTATACAAGACATTGACTTAGGAACAAACATCTAAGTCGGCAAACAACCATAAGAGTATCCGCAAGATGAATAAAACATCCGGTCGGCCACCACAAGAACATTCGCAGGATGAACAACTCATCCGGTTGGCTAAACAGAGCAAGAACTTCATCCGGAAGAATAACTTCAATTCCAGGCTTTACTATCAATGCGGACCAACAACACAACCTCAACATGATCCAAAAAACCTTCACAAGCCTGCCTGAACGACCGGATACATCCGCACTTCCTTTACTTACTGGAATCTCTTGTCTTCCTCATCCAGAACTTCAAGAACACAGTCTGTCGCCTCTGTCATAATGTAAAAGGTACTTCCGGACCTCCAAATCATACACAAATCAGAATGACACATCACAAGGACATCCCAAACACTTCCTTCCAATCCGCAGATTAGGATAATACAATTCCGGACCTCACCGGACCTTTTTGTGATCCTCTGTCACCTCTGAATACTTACCGGAACCGGTTCTACACCGACAGCCACAACTCCTTCAGATCTTCATGCGGACCTCTGAAATCTTAACTGAAGCATCTCAAGACTCATATCTACAAACCCTTTAATCCGCATCCTCCGGTTCTCAACCTATACAATACATTTGCCTTCTTCTCATCACTGTTCTTCACTGTTCCTGACTGAGGCTAATTTTCTCAATGTCCTCAGCACACAGCTCATCCAATCCTTCTTGTCAATGCAATATGAGTATGTTGACATCAATGACAACACAGGCTCACCTCATACTTGCAACAATATGGTTAGAAAATACTTCAGGTGCACCAACTAATGACTCATTTTCCATCAACAGGCATCATACCTCTTAGCCTAATAGCAAAAACCACGGTGGGATTGAGGCCGAACCTTAGCTTCTCAAAGAAAACTTAAGATTATTCACCCATCAAAGAAGCACTTGCAGGTCCACACAACTACCACCACTTCCTAAAAAAAAGACCTCACAAAAAAGCAAATGCAACAAGCAAAACCAAAAGGATGACTAATCTAAGCAAAACATCCAACAACTAAGGAAAGTAAAACTAAACCTAAGGCAACCTAAACTAACCAAAAAAAACAAATCCCTAACTATGTACACTAAATGAGGCACGACTGGCTCTCAGGCCTAGAAGTAGTGCTTTAGGAACTGGCCATTGATAGGCAATGGGAGCTCCTCACCAGTAAGGCTCTTGAGTCAATATGTGTTGTCTCCAAGGATCTCATAGATCTAGTAGGGACCTAACCAAAGTTTATCAAACTTACCATGTTCTCCTTTCTTTTCATGTGCTTTATCCCAACATAGGACCAAATTAGAAATGCGGAAAGCTTTAACCTTGGCTCTTTTGTCGAACCATCGTTTTACTACTCCCTGATGTTTGGCAAAGTTTTCTATAGCAGCATCGCGTTTGTCTTCAAGGTGCAATAATTGGGCTAACCTAGAGGACAATTGATCATTAGTTTCAAGGTAGTCTTGCATGAATTGCAGTATGGGAATCCTCAAATGGATGGGAAAGATGGGTTCAATCCCATAGACTAAGTGGTAAGGCGATGTGCCCAAGGCCACTTTGTGTCAGATTCTATCAGCCCATAAGGCGAATTTAAGCTGAGTATGCTAGTCTCTAGGATTTTTGTCTAATAGTTTCTTAATGACCTTGAGCATATTTTTGTTCATTGATTCAGCTACCCCATTCCCTTGTAGGTAGTAATTAGATGAGAACTTGAGAGTGATCCCATTATCAAATGCCCAGTTAGAAAAATGTAATGATGAAAAGGTAGGGCCATTATCACAAACTAAAGCAAAGGGACAACCAAATCTAGTGATAATCTATTTTTCAACAAATTCAATAACTACCTCTGTGGTGCATTGTTTACAAGCTATTGCTTCAGACCATCAGGTACAATAATCAGTAGCGGTCAGAATATACCTGTGGCTTGCAGAGGAAGGCGGATTGATCATACTGATAAAGTTAAGGCCCCACTAAGCAAATGGTCACACCTCCACTGCTGGTTGCAAGGGCATGGCTGTGTGTCGCTCTCTGTGTGCAACGGTCTGGCATATATGATAAATTCTTACATGCGAATATGCATCTTTGAATAAAGTTGGCCAATAATATCTGGCATGAAGAACCTGATTAGCTGTTGAGTGGGCTGATCCATGACCTGTCCTAAATTTCTCATGAAAATTAGTCAATACTTGATTAACTTATGACTTATTCAAACACCTTAGATAGATGTCTTTGTGATTCTTCTTGTAAAGGACTGATCCTTTTATCATGTAACTGCTGCTCTTTAGTCTGAGTGCTCTCCTTTGAACTAAATTTAGCTATGGTGGACAACATTGATTAAGCAGATAAAATATGATATCTCCATACCATTCATATTTTGAAACGTCCTCTAACAGGTACTACTGGGAGACTAGGCCTGGTCCTACCTCAACCATTGTTCTAGTCAGAGCCTGACCTCTTAACAATTTCATAGGTTGGATATCTATATCAAACTCTTGCAGTATGGTGACCCATTTCCCTCTTCTTTCTCCTAATTCACTTTGCATCAGTAACGCTTTAACTGCTGCATCTGGGACTATGGCAATTACTTGACTTCTTAAAATGTAGTGGAATTTCTTGACTGCCTTTACTAGAGTGTATGCTTGTTTTTCCACATTTGGATACCTTAATTCTGCGTCTTTTAATGGAGTGCTCATGAAAGCGATGGGTCTTTCATCATCAACTAATCTCTTTTGTGTCACCATTGCAACACAAGTATGCTCGGAAGCAAATGAATATATCTGAAATGGCAAAGTGTAATCGGGACTCACCAAGACAGGTGCATTGTCTATAGCTTGTTTAATTTCTACGAAGGCAGCTTTAGCTTCGGGGGTCCAATCCATTTTGGCATCCTTCTTTAGCATGGCATTGGGAGGTCGAATAATCTCAACAAAGCCTGTGATGAATTTATGCACAAAGTTGATCTTACCAAAATATGACTTAAGCTCTTTCTTACTAGCTGGGGAGGGATTTTGAGTATTTCTTGGATTCGGTCTAGGTTGATAGATATTCCTTGCTTAGATATCATATGTCCTAGTAACTTCCCCTCAGTTGCCCCAAAGATGCACTTCTTGGGGTTGAGTGATATACCATAATCTTTGCATTGCTGTAACACCTTTCTCAAATCTATCACATGGTCTTCTCACCTTTTTGAGAACACTGTGAGGTCATCCATATAGATGATAATACACTTTCCAACTAATCCTTTAAAAGAAATGTCCATTGCATGCTAAAAAGTTGTACCAGTGTTTAGCAAACCAAAAGGCATGCGGTGATATGCATAGATGCCCCATTTGTAGGTGAAAGATGTCTTCAATATATCTTCATATTCCACCATCACCTGGTTATAACCAGAATACCCATCTAAGAATGACACCATTTGGGACCCATTAACAATTTGTAATACTTCGTCTAAAGAAGGCAGTGGGTAATTATCGTTTTCAGATGATTTGTTTAGGTTACGGAAGTCAACACAAAGCCTGATCTCACCATTTTTCTTCTGGACCGGAACTAAATTCACTACCCATGTGGAATGTTTGACTGGAAATATTATCCTCACTGACAACAGCTTCTAAACTTCTTTGAAAATTAGTGGTTCCAATAGAACATTCACTGGCCGCTGCCTTTGTCTTGAAGGCTTGGCTCCTAGCTTCAACGGGATGGTGTGCGTGATGATCGAGGTATCGTATGTCTTTAGATCTTCATAGCTCCATGCTATAACCTCATGATAATCTCTTAATGCATGTATGATTCATATTTTTTCTTCTTGGTACTAGCTTTCCCAATGAACACATTCTTAACATTTTCTCAAGTTAAATGGGTCACACTTTCCTCCTGGAGATTCTCCTTCTTTCCTTTGGATTCCTAAATTGTCTACATCAAACAATCTTTCCAATTCTACCATTCCCCGTGGAATCGTATTTGTTTTCAGGTTTAGTACTCCTTCTAAATCCATTTTAGTAGGCTCCATTTCTTCTTCATCTATTATCTGAGCAGTGAAAACATTAGATGAAGTAAGGAAGTTAATTATGTGCTGATCATCTTCAAAAACTTGGAAATTGGTAACATTATCAGGCAAAGACGGGGTAGCGACAAATTCAACAAAAAAATTTCTTTAATCCTGTCATAGACGTGGGCTCTAAAGTACTTTCTATCTGCGCTAGAGCATTTGCAACATGATTCTGTCTCCTCGAGATCAATTGTATGTTAAAACCATCAAAGCATTCTATTAGATCCTAGACTCTATTCATGTACCTATTTAGCCTCTTATCATTACATGAGTATTGCTTTCTTACTTGTTTCACCACTAATTCAGAATCACCAAACACCTAGATAATCTTGACCTTCTTCTATAGCACTAGCAGCAACCCTTGCACCAAGGCTTCGTACTTAGTTACGTTGTTTGTGCATGGAAACTAAAGTCTCTACGATGCTAGATATGAGTTTCCAGTGGGGCTGATCAATTTGACCCCTGCTCCAGATCCCTGTCTGCATCTTGAGCCATCAAATCTTAAGGTCCATAGGTGAAAGTCTTTGCTGTTATCATTCTGTTTTACTGATTTCTTCTTGTTCGGCAGAGACTCTAGCTCTTCTTTTTTTTCAACAACTGATACCTTCTCCGAAATTATGGGAATCTTTAATTGTCTTTGCACTTATTTCACTGCCTCTTGGCATAGCTGGTAGGTAAGTTCAGAATGTGATGTATCATGTATGCAACAACAGTTGGGCAGTAATAACGCTTCCATTTGAACCTGCTTTCCAACAGCAGTTTGATCTTGTGCAAATTTGGCCACAAAATTGTGGAATCCTTCAAATATCCCTAGTTCATCCTCTTCTGAAGAATCTCCTAAGTTTGATTGAACGTATGCTTCTGTACTTTCCAATTTTTCTATAAGTGGCTTAGAGGGTCTTAAGCAACTCATCATAAGGATTTCTTCTGACTGATTGATGTGTGGAAGATAAATTCCCAAATCAACTTTTAAGAACAAAATCTCATTGGGTTGATTATACTCTGTAATCATATGCTTCATCTTGGGTTCTCTTTCAATACGTATCTAGTTGGCTAGCCCTTTCCATGGCAGCCACATATGAGAAAAGTCAGTTTCCATATAACCGTTCAAAGTTCTAGACTGATCTATACTCAAAAGCATGCCATATTGATCTGGAATGTCTACTACTTGAATATCTATGTATTGCTACACCCTTGGATCAGAAGCCAGCTGCATGTATCCTGTTCAACTCACCCACTACATTCACTTTGATCTTATCTAGTTGTGTCACCTTTCTAGAAGACTTGGCTGGAGTGAGTCCAAGTGCTTTACAGACTGATAATGGCATTACATTCATGGAAGCACCTAAATCTACTAAACAGTTATGAAGGTTTCTATTGAATATCCTGAGTGTTAAGAGGAATGAACTTTCCCTCTTGTCTTTATACAATGTTATCTTTTGTTCCACATCAGTCACATGTACTCTTTCTTTCCCTTTGTCAACATTATCTTTGGTGACATTTTTCTTTAGTACATAATTGATTTTGGTTCCAGCACCCATATCTTGAAAGAAAGAAGTCCCAACCTCAGGTATTTTAAGTAGCTCATATACAGAAAGACTAACCTTCATTTTCTTGAGTTCCTCAGCTACATACTACCCCATTTTCACTATGTCAAATTGTTGAGAACTTTTAGCAGTAGTAGCACCCTGATATACTGGTTGATGGGTGACTTTCAGGGGTTTAGGGTTATTGGTAGCTTTTGGGTCAGGTGGAATCTGATAGTTATTTGGAGGGATGGAGGTGGTGAAAGGGCCTTTAGGCTTGCTACTTCCCAGGTTGTAAGGAGTCTTATTATACTGCTGATATGCATTGACTTCTTCAGACTCTTCTTCCTTAGGTTGATTATCATCTTGGAATGGAAATGTATAACTATCAAGAACTAGAGTAGCGTCATACCTCTGAGAAGGAACAATTTCATACCCTGTCGATGGAGTCTCCTGAGTTTCAACATTTTGAATCTCCATCTGAAAGATACTAGATGCGATCTAAAATTTTGGGCAGTCTAGTTTGGAGTGAGCATTTGTGTTGTGCAATCTGCACCAAGTAGACAAAGTTGCTTTAGCTAACATCACACGACCAGTAGGTATGGTATCATTGTTCTGATTCTCCAAGGGTGATGGTACTCCTCCATTGTTTGGTCTGGTGTTCCAGTATCGGTTAGACCATTTTTAAAAGTGCTAATTTTGGTATTGGTTCTAATTTGAGAACTAGTTCTGATTTTGATTCTGGGAGTACTACTAATTCTGAAAATGTTGTTGATTCTGTCCCCTTTGCTGTAGATAAGCATTCTAGTTCTTGAGGTGGGTAACCTCAGTAGTAAGCTTCTTCATTTGCTCAACCAGTTCTTTGATCTCATCTCTGTCCTCTTTTGCTTTGGCTATTTTTTAAGACTATAGGAAAGGCATTTGTGTTGGAGGCATTTCAGTTACTGGGTTGCCTGGGTGGATTACTAAAGCTTGCGTTGCAGCTGGGTTTGGAATTGGATTCATCACAAGAGTATGGTTAGTCAATGCGTGATTTATCATAGGTATTTGATTTGGCATGGCTATAGGTCCCATATGGTTCAATGGACCAGAGGCTATCTGCCCTAGTTGGGTACTTACAGTGATAGCTGCAGAATATGCCCGAGCTAGAGTAGCAGGGATTGGGTTAGCCCTCCTTGCAAACATAGAGGTAAGTTTGTCTAGGGTAGCATAGTAAATAGGCAAAGAAGCGGCCTGTCCTATAGCTTAAGGGTGTTGCAAGTGACTGAAGGCCTTTTGGAATTTGTTGTTAAAGGAGCTTATCAACTCTCCTTCACCTAGATGAATTTCTACAAAAGATCAATAAAGATCATTTGGGTGGTAGGCATATATAACCTATCCATAAATGCGGTCTTTAGGTTTAGCCATGAATTTATGGATGTTGTAGGGAGGTTAGTGAACCAATAATAGGCTTCATCCTGTAAAGAATAAGGGAACAACCTGCATATCACATCCTCATACTGTACTTGCAGCATGAACATGTTAGCCTCCAAGATTTTAATGTGCTCATCTGCAGTCCTATCTGGATCATTTACTCTGAACTTTGAACAAAACTTATATGGTTTCTTTGGCATATCATGGTAATTATTGAATAGAAACGGAGACTGGTTATTTCCTACAAAGAAGGCCATGTTAGGAGGATTGAATGGAACTACAGCTTTGCTCCTTGGGGCTGATTGAGCTCTTAGGGCTCTTGGTATCCCTTGATCCCTTCTTGTTCATCTAAATTCTATCAGGGACAACAACTCTTCTCCAGCTGAGCTGGATCTAGTATGTCTCTGTCTAGTCCCCAGACTTTTTGATTTTCAGACAGAGGAAAATAGTCCTTGCCCTCCTTCTAGCGCCAATTCTGTTGATGGTGGTTTTAGCACACAACAACGCAGGTGTGATTGCTAGTTTCACACCTCTCTTGAAAAGTATCCTACCCTAGGTAAGACTACTCCAAGGATAATACAGCTAGGTCTTAGCTTGCTTGGAATTCTTAGTTGGTATGTTCTAGCTGTGCCTACAAGGGGTCTTACATGCAATCTGTAGATTTTAGGTTTGGAGCAACAAGCACACATGAACCCTTTTTATGATTTTCAGCTGATAAAACAATGTAAGATGTTGCTAGAATTCCTAATCTAATGATAGTTTTAAAGAAAATACAAAAGGTTAGGGTTTGAGAGAAATCCTAAGTGTCATTCACAATGCACGGGCTACCTTCAGTAGACAAATACTCTAAACTTTTTAACCAGTTTCCTGAGTTACCAAACTAAAATGGGTGTTACAGTACTACAAAAAATGGTGCTATCTTCAATGGAAGCCAATAGATTTTCAGATTGCATTCATTTGTCAAATACCCAATAAGAGGCACAACCTAACTTATGAAACACAATCAAACTTTAGCACAAACGATGAGTCCAGACTAACTTTACATAGCTATCTACCGTTAGTAAATAACTAAAAGTATGGACTTAGAGCATTCATCAAATACTTTCAGCAAACCATAAACATAGTAAAAGCACAACTAACTAACTATGGGAGAGCAAGAAGCGAACCATGAAAACAAAATGAGCTAACACAAGACACAAATTCTCAAAATTACTATAGAAACTTGCTTTGCATTACTTCAAATGGCATAAAGTCAACAATTCGGCATCAAATTCTCTCTTACAAATTGTGGAAATGGCAGCCCTTTATATAGAAAAGTAGCATACCAAGTTTTCAAATGAACGGTGGAGATCAACTCAACACCGATAGTCCAGATTACATCAATAAATACAATTGCAATAGCTCACATCAATACTCGGATTACATTTTGTCTTCTACGAAAAAGATGAAAAAAAGCCTCTAGATACATTGAATCTAGTCAATTTGACTAGCCAACTCAATATATTAATAGAAAATAACATTTTAGAAGCATAGAAAAGATAAAATAGAGTCACATGCTGCCCCGAATACAACAATTTACAATTATGATGGGCTTACATTCTTGAGATATTCAAAATATTATCAAGGTTCTTCATCCAAATCAATTTTGTCTTCGCCAACCAGCTTGTTGCAGTAAGTCAACCATGCGTCTAGTGCAGGATTAATTTCTGAGGGGTCTGGATCCTTCAAATGATTGATCCAGTAGTTGAACATTTCCAATTCTTGACTGAATCTACTATATATTTTCTCTATCTCTACTCCTTCCTTTTGAAAAGCCTTGAATTCAGCCATGAGGTCACTTACCTTATCCAACCTATCCTCCATATTGAGCTCGGCATCTTCAAAAATTACCTTATGCAATTTGTTTTTACATTTTTTGATATCATATGGAGTGTAATCATCATAAGATGTTTCTAGGCAATCTTTCAAAGAATCATTAATATCATATATAACAGACCTTAACTCCTCATCGGATGGCTTATATGCTTCTTTTATATTTTCAAAAGTTTCTTTTATCAAAAGTAGTTGTTGGTACCATTCAATGGCCTTAGGCAACTAGTTTCCAGTTAGGATATTCTCTAAAACTAAGGTCTGGGTAGGCAAATCCCTAATGCTCTTTATTCAAGGATACATATGTGAGTAATATTCATCAATAGTGTCACATTCCTCACGCAGATCTTTCCATTTCTTATGCAATTCTACCAGTTTCTTGTGCGCTTGAGCAGAGGCATTGATTGCTTCACATCCCATCTCAAAGACTCTAGATAACCATTTCTCTATGCCTTGGGATTTAGATCTCACCTCACCTAGTCTGAAAATTTCATTAGTAGACAGGAAAGTGGGTACTGTCCTTATATCTCCTCCTACGTCTACTGGCTTAACCAAAAATTGAAGACAGGTGCGGAGTTCTTCATTCTGCTGCTTCAAATCCTTCTTAGACATCTCATCCTTGTCTAATTGCTCCAAAATTGATGTGACTGATTCCTTAAAATCATCCACTCTTTGAGCACAAGTGGTGGGTCCCAGATCAATCGTAGATATCACATAATCCTCCACCCTAACATGTTCTTTTGCTATATCAACTGGTGAAACTGTTATTTCTGCAATTCTTGATCCTGACTCATCTTTATAAATCCTGGACTGTATTTTGGCTTTCTTTTGTTTCTTAGGCTTCTAAGCTTGAAACAAAATTGTACTTAAATCAAGTTGCATTATTTCCACTTGTGGCTCAGGATATGCCATTCTTCTTTGCAGCCATTTAGGTGTAGAGGATTTATCCAACCTAGTGGCTCCATCATTATCAATCACAACCAGCTCTTTGAGTGAATTTTGATCTTGCGCTGGTTCTTCATTTTTCTCTATAATCATTTCCTCTCCCTTTTCTTCTTCTTGAGCTGATTTAGAAACTTCCTCTGTTTGACCTTTCTCTAGAGGACTATCAGATACATCAATAACTTCAACGTTGGCCAAAGTTTCATTGGAGTCTTCATTGCTTACTTTTGTCAAAACCTCTTTCCCTTCCTCAAATGCTATTTCAAGCTCATGTAAACCCAACTATGTACACACCTTGTAAATCCTAGGCAGTTGTGGTACTACCAAAGAGTCTGCAGGTAATTGTGAAATAGGAACAACAGAAGATATGGCTAATGGGGGTGCATTGACCTGCGTTAGGTTAGCTAATACTATTGATAAGGAAGAAGAGATGAAAGAGGAGAAGGAAAATCTAGTGGAGGTAAAGGAAGAGGAGGTGAGAGGATGGTTGAGATAGGAGGTAATGTTGTGGAAATGGATAATTGAGTGGGAGAAATAGAAGTTGTAGGTGTAGTAGTAGTAGAAGGGCATGAAGTGGTGATGGTGAAGGAAATAGGGCTGCTAGGAACTTTGGAAGAAATTGCCAATGAGCAGCAGGAAGTAGCTGCAATGGCAGAGGTGGGAGAGGTGGTAGCAATGGCAGCTGAGGTCATACGTGAAGTGGATGCAGCAATAGAAGAAATGGTGGAAGAAGAAGTGGCAGTAGAAGCTACAGGAGTTGTGGTAGTAGGAGCTGCAGGAGTTGTGGCAGCAGTGCTCATACTTTGGGTAGTAGGGGATAGGGAAGTTGGAGGACTAGAATCTTTCTTGTTTGTAGCATCCTCCTTACTTGCCTTTTTTACCTTTGCTTTCTTTGCCTTAGAACCTTCCCTAGGGCCACTTGGCATGTCTCTTTTCTTGGAAGCCCTTGTCCTAGTAGAGGGAGGTTGATCTTTCCTTAGAGGAGGCCTTATAGATGGCTTCTTAATTTTCTTTGCTTTCTCAGCCAGAGATGTATGTTCTTCACTATCTGATTTCTGCCTCTCAGCTGGCTCTGCTTCATCTGTGACATTGATTGGCTCATCTTCTTCTCCCCCGGAGTCCTTATCTTATTCCAATGCTATATAAGTGAGTTGTATCCCCTGTCCTTCTAAAGCTGCCACTTGACCCCTTACCCAAACTTTGCTCAATCTAAGAGGTTCTCTCATAATAGTATCCAAGGAGCTTTCTTTTGCATTTGCCCAATATGGTAATGGAATAGGCTGATGATATTGAGCCTCCCATGGTCGTAGGACCATAACATTTTCATCATCTTGCAACTGGTCTGGTACTGCCATAATGTGGAACTTCTTGATAAAATCCAGAGGTAGCCTTGAATGTGCCTTCTTCATAATCTCATAATCATCTGGACAATTGGCCCAAAAATCTTCAATGTGTATCTTGTAGAATAGATTCTTACTCATGAATCTTTCCATCACCATATTTGGATCAAAATGATCCCTTGCATTGTAGTAGTGTAAGTTAAGGAGTTGAAGCTCCTTGTCAGAATGCTCCGCCGATGTTAAAGAAGGGCATGCATAGTTCCCCTTGCCAAATCTGATAGGAAATTGAATTTGGTCCTATGCAAGTGTTTGAGCTTCTCAGCATAGGGTATTAATTGTCTAGACAACTCCAAAAGTACTGTCTTATCATCGGGATATCTGGGAAGTCTACATGCCATCCCGGTGAAGCCTTGTATTCTTAGCTATGTGAATTTCTCAAACTAGATATACCACCTGCCATACTTAGTTATTTCATTCATTGCCTAATTGGAAATCCCCAAGGCTATGTTACCTTGTAGTAATCTAGCTATATACATTGTGAAAGCACCATTTACCCTTTTGAAATGTATCAAAGATTGAGATGAGGTCAACTAGGGGTGACATTCATTTACTTTCACTTGTATTTGCTCATCATTTCCAACTTCTCCAATCTTGGACAACCCATCATAGTGATTTCTTCTTGCCAATGCATAGACAATATAGGATGTCCATCTAAAATACCTCTTCTCCTTGAAGTTCCTAAAGGCCTCATGAATGTTGTCACTGAGGATTTGGCCCAATGGAACTTAGTCCCCTTCAATATCTCAATGATGATAACAAACATCCACCCCTCAAAAGTGGAAGTTGTGGGTAACCCATAGATCCTGCTCAAAAAGGTTATCAAATCCCCAATTTCATCACGGAAATCACTTCTATATAGCACTTGGGGAAATTTGTTGAGGGAAGACCTTCTATTTTTAGCCCAATTGTCATTCATATGTTTTCTACACCCTTCTACATCCTTGTTATAAGTCCCCTCAAATCCTTGTTTGTCTGGCATAGTCATGACCTTATGCCATGGAATATCAAAGGTCTCAGGTAGAGAGGGTGGACTTAAATCAGCTAGGATATCCCCATTGGTTGTTTGGATTGTCCTTGTCATGACATCATACCTATCTACACAAGTTGCCATTAATTATGCACATTGTACTGAGGTAAGGAAGGTAGTAGCTTGTGATATACCACTATCTCTGAGTATTTTGGCCCTAGGAGTTGGGTTTGGACTGAAGATCCTCAATCTGAAGTCATCTAGGTCTATATGACCTAGGTCTGTATCTCCTACATCACTCCATCTGGAATAAATTTTGGTTTCTGGAGGGATTCCTTTGAACTTGTACTTCATGGCTTGAGCTCGGGAAGTCATTTAATCTGCAGGGCTAGACCTCATAAGTTTGATACCTTGAGAATGTTGGCAAGAGACACTGTGTGGCTTCATGGGTGTTGTCATTGATGGCAACAAAGACCATCCCAGACATCCGTAGGATATGGTGTGTCTATATCGGAAGTCAAATTGAAGAGTATTTTGGTCCGGTGACCAAGAATAGAGCATGCAACAAGGTCTGACAATTAGGTCTGGATCTCTCAGAGGAAGTATCTCTATAAAGTACGGACTTGGGGAAGTCAAGAGGAGTACCTTGACTGATAGATTCCAGGGATTGAGGCTCTGGTGATAAAAGAGTGAAAAGATATGAGCACCTAAGTATTGGGCTCCTATTTGGCAGAGTAGACAAAGGAAGAACTGACCGACAGAGCATCAGACCTCAATCCGGATAAGATATTGATGATAATCAAGTTTCTTAAGGGATCATTCATGACTGGCTGACATGATTGATGACTTCTGTAAGCATCTCCTTGATACACATCACTTGGTAAGCAAGGATTCAGCCGACAGACCAAAGTTTGGGAAAATATTGAGTATTCTGGATGCTGACTAGAAAGATGTTGAAATCCTTTGTGCGGATATATATACCAGATGGATTTTGGTGAAAAGGTGTACATGGTGTATTGTGAAGTGTGAAGAAGAGCAGAGAATAGTGTGGAAATAGAGATAGAGGTTTGGTATGTGACATAACAGCACCACTAAGGTAGAGGAAGAATGAAGTGCAGTAGATTAGTATATTGAGCTTAACCAGAACTAAACCTTAGCATAGGTGGATGCTTCTCATCAGTTCAAGTACCTAGTTTCCTTCTATAAACTATTATAGGCAGTGAGCCTCTTGTGAGAAGTGTGCTCGGGCAGTGAGCCCTAATTGGCAAGTGCCATTTTGTACTATCTTATTCTTTTAACAGAGAATACAATCTTGGGTTAATCACCCCATGGTTTTTTCCCTTAACAGGGTTTTCCACGTCAAAATTATTGTATCATGTGTGTTGAGTTTATTTCTGCTTCAATGGTTATGTATGCTTATATGATTTGATAGTGCACTAATTGTTAAAGAAGAGAAGAAAGTCAATTGATTAAAGATAACTAATTCACCCCCACCTCTCAGTTACCAACAATTGGTATCAAAGCTAAGTTCCTCTAGACAGAGCTTAACAGCCTGAGGAAGATCCGGGAATCTCAATGGATATGTATGGTATGAGGGAACAACTTCAGTCTGCTCTAGATGATTTTGATCAATCTCACTCTAAAGTCAGTGAGCTAAGGGAAAGACTCAAACAAGCTGATGATTTCATAAATGAACTCAAAGAAAAACTAAGTATCTCAATGAAGAAAAGAAAGGAACTTCTTCAACAATTAGGAAGTCAAAATGAAGCCAATGATACTAATGAAGATCTAAATGAGAAAACCAAGTTATGTGAGAAGTTATCAAAAGAGGTCATTATGGTAAGACATGAAATGGAATCAGGAGTTATGAAATTCACCCAAGAGATTGAAGAGAAAAGAAAGACTGAAGATAATCTAAAACAATCTCTCAAGGAGAAATCAGAAGACTGCCACAAATTGGATAGAATAATCAAGCATTTGGAATCTGATCTTGAAGAAGCTAGAGACAATGAAGAACAACTTGAGAATCAAATTGACACTCTAAAAAGGGATCTTCAAACAACAAATGATTACAAAGAGAAATTCAAGATAAGCTCTGCTCAACTTGAAGTTCTTCTTGAAAGCCAAAAGAGGGTAGATGACAAGCAAGGCTTGGGGTATGAGAAAGGTGAAAGCTCTGGGTCCGGTCAGAAGAACTCTGGATCAGGAAATCCAAGAAACAGGCCTAGAAGACCTCTGGTAAGGCAACCAAATGCTCAAAGATATCCATCCTTCAATGGATACTACCACAATTGCAACAACTTTGGTCACAAAGCAAATCAGTGCAGAAGAAGAATGAATCAGACCAATTCATCCTTCTCCGGACAGTGTTTCAACTGCAAAAGGTATGGTCACAAATCCCATGAGTGTAGAAATATGCAAATGAACAATTCATTCAATGGTAGATGCTTTGCATGCAATAGAATGGGTCATATGGCTAATCAGTTCAGAGCAAGAGGATATCAATCAAATATGCAAAGAAATGTTGTTTGCTACAATTGTAATAGATCCGGTCATATTGCCAAATTTTGCAGAAGCAAGAATCAGGACAAAAAGGGTCTGGTGCATCATAATCAAAACCAAGACAAAGGAAAGGGAAAAGTGAATGCGGATGAAATTCAAAGGGAGTTGAACAAGATTTGGGTAAAGAGGAGTACAAAAAATGTTGTGGATGGATCCACACCAGAATCTAGTGCTGATATTCCTTCCGGAAACTAAATAGATGAGCTCTGGCTGAGGGGGAGTCTCAAAAGAAAACAAGTTTCCCCAGCCAGTCAATTGGTGCCTGAAATTGGCACATGGAAAGTTGCGGATTAAAGGGTTCTCAAAGAAACATCTAAATGAGCCTTAGTAAAGATATGGAAGATCTGCAAGAAGTTTTGAAAAGGCTAATCTTGCAAGATTGATCCGGTTTAATAGTCATTCATAAGAACAGGATTTTCATAGTGAGATCCGGTATGATTCTAATTTGAGGTATCTTGATCTGCAGATAAATGGAATGATTGTGAAAGGTAGATAGATTGCTAATATCCACCAAGAACAACTTTAAGTGCATCTTAGTGATCCGAAAAAAATCTCTCAAGACAAAGAGAACAGAGTAACTAGAAAAACTTAAGGTATGCATTTATTGCAAACAAAATTAGGGTTTGTGCAGAAATAAAAGGGTTCTTTTTTTCATCATTTGTACATTTGCATTCGAGAAGAAGAGAAAAAGAGCTCTGTAAACAAATTGTCTCAAGCCTCTCAAAGATCAACCGCAGAAGTCAATTCTTCCAGCAATCCGATCCAGCTCATTCTGTGAAACCTAAAAGCATAAAAGGTATTTTCCATTCTTGAAAACCTTTCTCTAAATCTTTTGAAAGATGGCTACTCTGAATGCTGTGAAGATCACTGATAGGCCATGTCCTAAATTCAAGAAACATCCCTACAAATCCCTAGAAGTTGATCCCCTAGGTGCCTTTTCAAGCATTCTGCATGGGGTTTTACATGTAGAAGATGTTAGGGCATATATTCTTGCAAACATTGAGGAATTTAGGGAATCCAAGTTAATGGATATCTATCACAATCAATTAATAGATGATGCTTTTGAACTCAAACCGCAGTACAAGGCTATCTGGGACAAGCATTTTGGACATTGCATCCATTTCCCCTATTTTATAGAAGATGAATGGGTCTGGTATGTTCTAAGCAGAATGCATGATAACTTTATATGGTTGATGAGGCCATTCAAGATAATCAATGATGTCATTAGGGTAGTTACCAGATTGCACTCATCCGGTGGGATACCTGCTCTCAAATATGTCAAGAATCAGACAGTGAGTGAGGTAACCGGATCAAAATTTGACAAGAGAGCAATGACTATAGAAGATATCACTGATCTGGATATCAAGTTTGCATAGATGATAATTGGCTATAAGATATATCACTCTAGCAGAGAGAATTAAGTATCCGGAACAACTGTGTATACTGCTTATGAAATGCTAAGGAAAAATGCTGACTATGATCTCTGTGAACTTCTTCTGAGTCAACTATTAGAAAACTTACAAAGGATCAAGAAGGACAAGAAAAACTCATTCAAATATGGTGGTCTGATATTGTGTCTATTCTTTTACTTTATGAACGAGCTACCCGGATCTAATGGCTGGATATGGCAAAATGACAGACTAGTAGCCATACAAATCAGAGATTATCTGCATGGAATTGGTGATGCCAAAGCACAAAATACAACACTCTGGGGCTACTTCAAGAACTTTTAGAGTATGATGCAAGCCAGAGAAAGAATCCCTCAATCATTGGTTGAGAAATACAAGGATACAGTGTGCTTTATGGTAGACACTGATCAATGCCTATGGAGGTAGTGGAGCCATGAACAGTCTGGATCATGCCAATGGGGTATGAAGTAGATGAGAAAATTGTAGAGCTACATGTTCAATACATGCTGAGTTAACCCAAGGATCCTAAGGTAGAAAGATTTGGAACTTACCAAGAGCTAAGTGTAAAGGTTCATGTTGAACTAAGACAACCTGAAATTAAAAGAAAAGTGAGAAGAGAAGTGGAAGAATTTGCCAAGAGACATGGAATTTCAAAGGAGGCAATTGATGCCAACATAGAGAGGATGGAAAGGGAAGAGAAAGAGAAACAAGATGCAGAAAAGGAAAGTGATTCGGTGCAAGCCCCTTCCCAAACTAGATCCTCCAAGAGTTCTACACTTGACACCTCTAAGAGCCAAAAGGCATCAAAACTAGAAGCCCAGACATCTGGAAAGGGAGAGAAGAGAACCAAGAAAAAGGCAACAAGGTCTTATATAAGTCAGAAGGATGATGAAGAAACTGAAACTGATGAGGAAATCAAGAAAATGAAGAAGAAGAAGAAAACATCCGGTGAACCCTCTACCAGTCAAGGCAAAGAAGAGAAGGCAGAGGAATTTGTTGAAAAGCCTACTCTCTGCATTGATGATATCATCAAATCAGTCACTGTGGATGGGAACCTAAAACCAATGACTGAGTTCTATGATGAATACAATGAAGCTGATTAGAAGATCTTGTAAGATGCTACAGTCAGGTACCTTAACATTTATAACAAGGCATTCATTGAAATCATATCCCTGATTCCCAAAAGCTTAGAGAAGGAACTTGAGATAAGAAAGAACAATGCCATGGCAAAAGACCTAGAAGTCTAGGAACAGATTGCTATCCAACTTTATCCCTCCATCACTCCAAAGAAAATAAACATGATCTTCAAAGATTGCAAGGACAAGTTCCAGAGCAAATCTAGAATGAATAAGCTTATGCTCGGAGAGACTGATCAGGTGGCTAAAGAGACTGAAGAGATCCTAAGGAATGCCTATAAAAGATTCAATATTCCTATCATAGAGGACTTAGGTGATGAACCCTCTACCATGGATGATAAAGAAGAATCTACTGAGACAGTGGCAGAAGAGGCAAAGGAGACAAATGAAGAGAAAGCCAAGGACTTAGATTCCTCTGTCCCCGAAGAGGAAGTTCATGGAGAAGCAGACACCTCTCTTCAGGATCCCCCTGCAGACTCTGGAATTGAAAGAAAAGAAGAGAGCATCAATCAAGGAGAAGAAGTAAAGGGAAGAGAAGAAGGTCAAACTGAAAAGACCTCAAGTGACAATGCTGAGGCTACAGAAGGGAAGAAAACTCTGTCTCTGGCAAGAGACACTGCAGAAGCAGTCAAAGACTTCTTGACAAAAGAAATGATGGAGTTGGATGAACCGGAGCTACTTCAAGGGCCATTCAATTTTGACTATCTCTCCGGTCCAGACAATGAAGGTAGCATCTTTTGCTCAAGCCAAAGCAAAAGAAAAGATTTTGAAGTCTCACATGGAAGATTGTGAGCTAATAGAGATTGCATCCGGTGTGCTAGAGAAAATCATGCCAACCTTCCAAAAGGATTCTTCGGCCTCCACATCCGATAATCTAAAGTCTCTTGTTAACTCTGTTAATACACATTTTGACTCTTTAGAGAAAGCAGCAGAAGAGAAAATCTAGAAAGAATTTTTGGGTAAAAGATTCTCTGAAGTACAGGGGTACATAACAAATGATAGGAGAAATCTGAATATTGGAATAAAGAGCTTAGAAAATGCTCTTAAAGATGGTGGAGATATATATAAATTTTGTCTATCCTGGTCTAAAGTGACAATGGATATTGAGAAGAAAGTAAAAGAACAAGAAGGAAAACTTTCAAGTATATCTCAAAGTTTTGATCCTCTCTCCTCTTCCATAATGAATCAAGAATGCTAGACTCTTGTAGCTATAAATGAAATAAAGAAGCTTGAGAAGGAGAAGAAAAATAGGATAAGCAGGCTAAGTGAATTAAGAGGGATTATTATCCCTAAGTTAGAGGCCATGCATGAGGCCCTAACTGATGCTCAGACCACAACCCAGACCAGTGATCCGATAGATCTAAAGAGGGCAGAAGCTTTTGCATTCCTGTTGAGAAGTCACATCTCAATTTTGGACAGGATGAAGCAGAGTTGGACAACAGAACTTGTCCAATTGAATACAACTTTTGCAGATATACTACAATATATGTAAGTATAACATCTATATATACCTATGTGGCTAAGTATAGTTAGGTTTTTAGGAATTTTGGTGTGTGGATTCTACCCTTTGCCATTGATGTCAAAGGGGTAGTGAGTAGCAGTGAAAAATGTGGAATCTAGCTAAGGGGGAGCTCCGATAAAATGTACATTAGAACAGAGCATCAGCCAAGGGGGAGTGTAGTGTGATAGTCATTTCTCACTAAGTGTTGCCATCAATGCCAAAGGGGGAGATTGTTGGAAAGAGACATTGTGTGGCTTCATGGGTGTTGTCATTGATGGCAACAAAGACCATCCCACACATCCGCAGGACATGGTGTGTCTATACTGGAAGTTAGATTGAAGAGTATTTTGGTTCAGTGACCAAGAATAGAGCATGCAACAAGGTCTGACAATCAGGTCCAGATCTCTCAGAGGAAGTATCTCTATAAAGTGCAAACTTGGGGAAGTTAAGAGGAGTACCTTGACTGACAGATTCTAGGGATTGAGGCTCTGGTGATAAAAGAGTGAAAAGATATGAGCACCTAAGTATTGGGCTCCTGTTTGACAGAGTAGACAGAGGAAGAACTGACCAACAGAGCATCAGACCTCAATCTAGATAAGATATTGATGATAATCAAGTTTCTTAAGGGATCATTCTTGACTGGCCGACATGATTGATAACTTCTGTAAGCATCTCCTTGATACACATCACTTGGTAAGCAAGGATTCAGCTGACAGACCAAAGTTTGGGAAAATATTGAGTATTCTGGATGCCGACTAGAAAGATGTTGAAATCCTTTGTGCGGATATATATACCAGATGGATTTCGGTGAAAAGGTGTGCGTGGTGTATTGTGAAGTGCAAAGAAGAGTAGAGAACAGTGTGGAAATAGAGATAGAGGTCCGGTATGTGATAGAATAGCAGCACTAAGGTAGAGGAAGAATGAAGTGCAGTAGATTAGTATATTGAGCTTAACCGGAACTGAACCTAAGCATAGGTGGATGCTTCTCATCAGTTCAAGTACCTGGTTTCCTTCTATAAACTATTGTGGGCAATGAGCCTCTTGTGAGTAGTGTGCTTGGGCAATGAGCCCTAATTGGCAAGTGCCATTTGGTACTATCTTATTCTTTTAACAGAGATTACAATCTTGGGTTAATCACCCCGTGGTTTTTTCCCTTAACAGGGTTTTCCACGTCAAAAATATTATGTCATGTCTGTTGAGTTTATTTCTACTTCCATGGTTATGTATGCTTATATGATTTGATAGTGCACTAATTGTTAAAGAAGAGAAGAAAGTCAATTGATTAAAGATAAATGATTCATCCCCCCCCTCTCAGTTACCAACAGAGAATTCTTTTCACACACCCCTAGGTTTAAGATGTTTTTTAATGAATCTGCTAGTACTACTGATATACCCTTTCAAAGAATCTTAAATCTAACAATCATCACCATTGCACTTATAACAATCATCATTAATGCATGCAAAGAAACTTTTAATGTTGCAAGAAATCTTATGAAAATCATCACTATCTATGCATTACAATATTAACTCTATCATTCTTGACACTTTCCCTTTGAAAATTCTTTGAAACACAGTCATTTTGCATGATTTGCACTATTTTTAGGGTCATCCAACTTGTAGGCAGAAAAGTACTAAAATCGAGGTCTGCCGACCTCAGTGGGAAAAACAGGCTTGTCTGACTCAAGGTTTTATTACTACTCATTCTCTTTTAACATTTGCACAGATTTTGGTTGCTACTGACTTGCATGGCTTTTGAAGGTCACCGACCTTTCATTGGTTGTTCAGTCAGTCGGTTGTGTTTTAGTGCAAGTCTCTTTGAGATCATTACATTTACGTGAGATTTAGGTTTGTCTAACTTGCACGGGTTTTGAGGTTAACTAACCAAGTTGATGAAAGGGTGTTTAAGCGCCGGGTCAGATGGAGTTACTTTTAGCACAAAGCTATTGTTTTATTTTTAGTGGGACTTTAGGATGTCACCGATTTTGCGGGGATATTCGAAGTGTCCGACCAAGTCAGAGATGAGGTCATTTAGCGCAAGGTTGGCGCAAGAGATTTTTAGCACAAAATTGGTTTTTAAGGTTTACGAGGTTTTGAGGTCCTGCCGATCTAATCGGTGAAACATGACATGGCTATGCAGGTCAGAGGTTAGGCTTTTTAGCACTAAGTGGATTTCAAAGTGTAGCACGGGTTTCATCGATCACCAACCAACCGAAGAGTGGGCTCATTTACAGGTTGGTCAGACCTCATTTCGATGCTAAATTTGAATGTGTTCACAACAATGTTTATTAAGTTATTGTTCTCCTTCACTTATGATAATCTATTCATTTTTCAAAAGGTAATTTTAACTGGGTTTTAACAGAAAATAATTGGTTCATGTACAAAACCCTAACTAGAAACCCTGAAGCTCTTTGTTTAGAAAATCATTTAACCAAACCCTAATTGTACACAGCAAAAGCTCAAAAGACAAGGTTTGAAACCCTACTTGGTTAATGTTGAAAGCGTGTCTGGGTTGTTCAAGTAGGAAGTGGTCGTGGTTTCAAACTCAGGTGCAAAGGTGGTCAAAAATTGCAAACGGAGCTCTGGAAATCTTGATCAAATGCAAAGACAATTAAAACGAAAGGGGTTATTTATTTTATTCTCTGGTCAAATCACCATTAATACACAATGTACGGTTGACAGATTAGGGTTTTAGTGTGATTTCTCTTTTGCTCAGACTTGGCGGGGAAATTGGTCGCGATGGACTTAGTCGGTGAGATCTCCTTTCAACGCTGCGACTACAGGCTCAACTTTATGCAGTTTGCGAGCATTTGGCTTCATCTGACTTGGTTGGTCATCGAATGACATAGTGCAAGTCAGAGATGGTTGGTTTCAGTGCAAAATTTCATCAAGAGGAAACTAATGCTGAAGTTGGTGGCAAAGGATTTTAACTCCAGGTCGGTTGGAAGGCAAATCAGCACAATGGTCGGACAGATAGCAATTTGGCGCAAAAGTTGATTGGAGAGCAATTTAGCGCAAAAGGGCAATTTAAGGCCATCAAAAGGGATATAAAAACCCAACTTAGTAGATTCTTGAAGTGTTTTTTCAACTTCATCATTCAATCATGGTCAAAATGCACTTTGACGACTTAACCACCTAGGAGATGAAAAAGATCTAGTTGACAACCTAAGCCAAATCAAAAGAGGGTGTCCCCATTTCAGAATGGGGCGTGTGTGTGAGGCACAACAGATATTAACTAAGGTCTGAATATGAAGGGGATATCGGGACCTTAGCTAAGGTCTGGGATATTAAGATAATATTTGGTATGTTAGCTAAGATCTGGATGACATAATCAGGATATCCATGCCAAAATGACCAAGTATGAAGTTGGGAAATCCCTACGTAGGAAGGCTTTTGAAGATTAAGGGTTTTTGGGTTTTTCTGGGTTTTTTGCAAGGATTTTCCAGAAGAAATTTTTAGGGATTTTTGCAAGGTAGAGCATGAGGATTTGGAGGGATAAGGCCCACAAGGCTATATTTCAAGGGGTATCCAAGAGGTATTCAAGGTGAACAATTTGACTCTGGATAGAGGAAAATGGGTCAACATTTTGGTGACCTCTCAGGGATGTTTGTCTGTCTAAACAAATTGACCAGTGGCCTTATCAATCCATTGGGCATGGGGTCAAAGAGTTGCAACAAGGACAAGGGAGATGAAACAACTGGGCAAGCTGACATGGCAAAACAAAACAAAAGCAAGCATGTATCCTCCTAATGAGAATACAACAGAGTGCAAGGGCACTTATTTAAAGCAGACACCTAACCTATTTACAAGATCTCACAACCATGCTAAAAGCAAGGCTTGAGATGAATCCCATTGACTGGGATTGGTAGAACCTCTCCATTCAGCATGGAAAGTTGGAATGCATTGTCCTATTTGCAACTGCTAATGATATAAGGGCCACTACACATGACATCAAACTTTGAATGTCTTCTAGCTTTGGCCCTATCTGCATCCCATTTCAACAATATATCTCCTTAACTGAATGTTTTGTCAGTAGATTTTCTGTCAAAAGTCCTTTTGACTTGATCTTGGTGAGCTTCAAGGGTCTTCATAGTAGCATCTCTCTTCTCTTCAAGTTTCAACAACTCTACAAATCTGATTGTCATGGCATCATTTTCCATTGTTTCCAGTTGCGGCACCAACTCAAGAGAAGGCAATTCCAATGATAATGGAACCCTTTCTTCCCTTCCATATACAAGCATGAAAGGGGAATTACCTATGGCTCTTTGGGGAGTGATTTTGTCAGCCCAAAGAGCAGTCTTTAACTTGGAGTGCCAAGTTATTTGATTATCTTCCACTATCTTCTTGATGATTCAGATCAGGTTTTTGTTGGTGGACTTAGCCAAGTCATTTCCCTGAGGATAGTAATTGGATGAGGTTTTAATGTATACCCCATAGTTTAATGCCCATTCACTAACTTTTGTGCCTATAAAGGCCTTGGCATTATCAGATATGATGGTGGATGGCAGACCAAACCTTGTGATTATACCCTCAAGGAAGTCCACAATGGATGCCTCTATGGCATCCCTTAATGCTACTGCCTCTATCCATCTAGTGAAATAATCAATGGATGTGAGAATCCACTTATGGCCAACACTAGAAGGTGGATTAATTACTCCAATGAAGTCTAGACCCATTTGAGCAAAAGGCTGATTTGTTTGGATTGGAGGAAGGGGAAGAGCTGCCAGCCTCTGCTTTCCAGCAAATAATGCACATTCTTTACATTTCCTAATCCATTTGTGTGCATCACTGAATAAACTAGGCCAGTAATAACTAGCTCTCATGATTTTCATTGTAGTTGTCCTTGGAGAATAATGGCCACCAGCAGGGCCACTATGAAATTCTTCTAATACTCTAGGAGTCTGATCTTGTGTAACACATCTAAGAAGAACTCCATTGATGTCTTTTATAAAAAAGACACCATCAATAATAACATAAGGGATGGATTGGAGTCTGAAATACCTTCTTTTAGCCTAATCCAACCCATCTGAACATCTACCTAACTGTAGGAATGTGACCATGTCATGATACCAGTTAGTTGGAATATGGGGCTCAACTGGTTGTGCCTACCCTTGAACACATACAACTTCACTTCTATCTTTGGCATCTGCTGCCATTTGTTCACATAGACCTTTACCATGAACCAGCCTAGTAATGCTGATGTTGATGTCATATTCCATCACTTTGGTGATCCACCCAACCCTTTTCTCATTAATATCCCTACTCAGAAGAAACTCTTTGACACTAGGGTGACTCACCATCAACTAAATTTTGCTGTTAGAAAGCATATGTCTAAACTTTTTTAGGGCCTTCACCACAACAAACACTTTTTTTTCTATAAAATCATAATTCAATTCATATTCTTTAAGAGGCTAGTTGACGAAAGCAGTTGGCTGTTCCAGCTTCTCTTCATTTTGTTGTGTCAAGATGACTGATATACCCTCCTTGCCTCCAAAGGCATAAAGGATGAAATACTTCTCATAATTAGGCTTTATCAGTGTAGGAGCTTGTGCAATGGCTTACTTGACTACTTCAAAACTATCCCTGCCTTCCTTGGACCATGTGAAGGCATCATTCTTCTTTAGAATAGCTGTGAGGGGTTTTGCTATTGAAGCAAAATCAGGTATGAACCTCCTCACAAAGTTGGTCTTTCCTAGAAAGCTCTGTAAACCTTTCTTATGACTAGGGAGAGGAAGAGCTAGGATGGCATTTGCTCTTTCAAGGTCAATAGCCAACCCATCCTTGGAAACCACATGCCCTAATAATTTGCCTTTAGGAACATAAAATATACATTTTTTTAGGATTCAAAGACTTTTCTTAAATGAACCAAATGGTCATCTGCATGCTTGGAATACATAGTCAAATCATCAAGATACACTAAAATAATATCATTGATCAGGCCTTTGAAGGCCAAATCAATTGCTCTTTGAAAAGTGGCTCTAGTATTTGTCAATCCAAAAGGCATTTTTTGATAAGCCAAAGTACCCCACTTGGTGGTAAAGATTGTCTTATACTGATTTGATTCCTTCACAAGGATTTGATTGTAGCCTAAATAGCCATCTAGGAGTGAAAACCTCTTAGCACCTGCTATTTTTTGTAAGATCTATTCCACGGAAGGGAGGGGATAGTGGTCTTTAAGTGAGACCTTGTTCAAGTCTCTAAAGTCTACACATAATCTAATTTCTCCATTTTTCTTCCTAACTGGAACTAAGTTGGCTACCTAAGAGGAATGTTTGATGGGATAAATGATTTTAGCCTCTATAATCTTGGATAGCTCTTTTCTCATTAATGGTTCAATTTTTGGATTGACAAGCATTTGCTTCTGGTGGACATGCTTTGCATTAGGGTCTAGGTCAATAGTATGTTGGATTAAACCAAGATCAAAGCATCATAAATCTCTATAATACTAAGCTATTAGTTCATCAAATTCATTACAAATCTCAATGAAACCTTGTCTTTCATCTTGACCACATACCTTTGTTGAAATTAGGGCAGACAACTTCGGGCGCACTGCCTAGAGCTCACTACTCAAAGGAGGCTCATTGCCTACAAGAAAATTCACAATGTTAACACTAAAAGATTGAACTGAGAAACAACATCTTCTTCATGCAAGGTTCAGTTCCATTGAAGTGCACAACACCTCTGCTCTACCCCCACTCACTTCCTCGCTACATTTGCATCTTCGCTCACTTCCACACATTTCCACGACTTCACAACACTTATTTATACATGTCATCAACTTTGGAATGAACATCAAAGTCGGCCAAACAATCATCTATCTGGAACATTCTCGAAGATAGGCATTACAAGTAATTACAATTACAAGACTTAAAATGCTACATGCGAATCTTTACACTATCGGCCAAACATAGCTAGGACTCAAATCTTCCTTGATCAACATGCCACACTCCATAGAACTCTTCTTAGATCATCTGCAACATGCACTAAGCATTCAGTTGGCCAAGACTGGAAAGAACAACAACACTCAAGGAGAAATCTTCAACCACGATCTCAATCCTTAATGTGGACCACAACACAATAGGCACCTGATTTAGAGACCACCACAAGCACAATGAAATCAACAGGAACAACCGCACCACCTCAAATCACTAGAAACATTTGCACCTTCATCTGGGAACTCAAGAACACTAACTGTCATGATTGTCACACTAGAAAGATTGCTTGCGGACATCCAAACCATGAACCATTTGAGTTAGGGATACACACTAACATCCTAAACACACTTCTAGATCCACAAATCATAATATTCCAATGCAGATCAATCCAGACCAAATTTATATCACTCTGTCACCGTTGAACAACTGCAAAACCTAGTTCTATTCAGATGGCCATAACTTCACAAATTCTTCATGCGGACCTCTCAAATATTAACTTGAGCAACTTCAAACAATCTTCTACAAACCCTTTAATCCATAAACTCTAATCTTCATCTCACTGGGAATGCAGAGCAATCTACTTCACTGAACTGCACTATCTTCATTGTCTCACTTGTTTCTTCTGGAGAGGCTAATTTTCTTAATATCCTTAACATACAAGTCTTCTAAAAAAGTAATAGAATAAGATACAGTTGACACCAATGACAACAAGGATATGTTGACATCAATGACAACACCGATTAGGCACATATTTGCAACAACCTTGCCATGTTTTAGAAATTTGCCTTGTGTAATCTCCACTTCTTCATAGTCCTAGTTTTTGACTGTCATGTTCATCTTTTCCTTATTTTGATGATCATCAACACCAAATATGCTTTCCAAGGTGATCAATCCTTTGGGAAACTTATTAGTGTTTAGCTAAAGTACTTGGTCACCATATTGCTCTTGCAACATGGACTGATTTTTGGCAGCAAACTCTACCTCATCTTGCAAGAAATTCACAATTTGTTGGTCACTTTCAAACACTTTCTAGCTTATCACATTGTTAGGCACAACAGGCCTAACAACAACCTTTACATGCTGATCTAAAAATTGTTTGACATTCTGAGGAATATCAAACTGGGCAACAACCATAGCTAACCTATCAATATATTTGTTTCTTTGTCTGGGAACTGCTTAAATATTGAAGGTATCAAAGTATTCAATCAGGTCCCAGACCTTGTGCTTGTATGACTTTAGCAAGTCATTCTTTGAAGCACTTAGTTTTCTAATTTGGTGGACAACTAGTTCACTGTCACCAAATATTTGTAAAAATTTTATTCCTCTTTTTTGAGCCAGCTGTATGCCTTGACTCAAGGCTTCATACTCAACTACATTGTTAGTACAACTAAACTACAATCTGAATGAAGAGAAATAACTTTCCTTTTGGGGTGAAATTAGTACAACCCTAGCACCTACTCCATTTTTAATTTTGGAGCCATCAAAGTACATTTGCCATGTCCCATTTGGATTTGATTTTTCCTTTTCAATATTGGGGATAGTAGCATCCTCCTCATGGATACAATAAGTACCTAACCCTGTGTTTTCTATATTATCAGGAGTGACAAACTAAAAACAATTAGCCCACTCATCTAGCATTATATCAAGTATCTCATCCATAGGTGTGGTAGCTTCATGTCTATTGCTATCAGCCTCCTCTAACTCATGTATTGTACAATTCATGTTGTTTGGGTTAGGAGAGTAGGGCTCTATATGGTAATTTGCAATAGGCTCAGCCCTAATGGTCACTTTGGTGCCATATCTAGTCCTAAACAACATGTGGCACCAATCAGAAGATAGATATCTACTTATTTTAGCAGTGAAATCCCTAGATAAGCATATGCTAAAGTATGCAGGGAGATCTATAACAGATATATCTTGTGAAGCAAAGAAGCTAGGACATGCATGTAAGGTGAGTTCCAAACCTTTAATAACTCCTACTGTCTTGATATTAGTACCATCTAATTGAACTATACCCTTATTCACAGGCTCATATTCAATGCCTAATCTATCAGCAATATTTTTTGGCATAACAAAGGTACCCGCCCTAGAATCTATCATACAATTATGCAACAATTTATTACCTATGATTAGGGAAACATAAAATGGAGGGGGCTTGTTAGTTTTTCTTGTACTTACTTCCTCTTTTGGCTGACATAGGTTGGTTAGGGTAGATGTCTTTTCTCTTGTTGTCTCCACATTAGGCTGACTGAACTTTGTTAGGGCCTCTTGAAGAAGATTCCTCTAGGTTGGGATCAACAATGCATCCCACATACTGACATTCAAATTTGTCCTCTTCATTTGGTCCACAATGCTAAAAGGTATCTGATTACCCTTTTGTGACATTTTAGTGATAATTAGGTCACTCTTTGACTGCTGATTGGATTGGGGTTGCACAGTTGGTACTGAATCTACCTTTTCAACTGTCTGATCTACTTTCCTTGAAGGAACCTTAGGCACTTTCTCCTTTTCTATGACTATTGGAGACACTTTAGGCGTGGGGGCATGAACAACTGTAGGCACTGACATGTCTTTAGTGGCCCTTCTTTTTGATCTTATATTGAATGCTATAGGGCTAGCACTTTGGTTGACACAACAATAGTCATTAGGGGTCCAATTCATCAAGGTGGCATTATTTTACCTTTGTTTTTGACTCCCAACCATTCCTTGATTGGTATTGCCTTGCTGCACTAAACTTGTGGGTTGTTCTTGTACTATCAAAGCTTGACTAAAATGTCATCCTTGATAAAAATTTTGGTCATGTGGCTGATTGCAAGGATAACACTAGTCACTATCTTGGGCTAGGTTATTCTGAATTGGCACAAGAGGCCCTGAAGTGCTTGTTATATTAGAATTAACAACATTCAGTGGTCTGATATAGCTAGGCTACCCTTGCCTTTGCATATTACCTTGGTATGGTGGCCTGTTTTGTTGATAACCATGATTGAAGGGTTGATATGTCTGGTTGGAGGGCTGATAAGGCCTATTTGATTTACAAGCTATCTCTTTATTGCCACTAACTCATTAGTAACACCATGTAATAAGTTTGTGACCTCATGTAGTTCATTTGGGGGCACAGATAAAGGAGATGTGGAGGTGGTTGTTGTAGGAATTAGAGCCACAATAAGCTGAATAGCAAGAGCCTCTAGAAATATAAGCATGGGTGGCCTTGGAGCAAATTTTCCTACCTGAATTAGGCAATTTTCTGCCCTTATAGCCGTATCATAGGCATCAGGCAATACAACTCCACCCATGGACTGAATCATGACAACAATATCTAGATTCAAAGACCTTAGGTAGTAGATAAATGTTGTGTTTGGAGATGGATTGACTAACAAGGGGATTCTGTCCCATGTCTTCTAAAATCTGTAGTTGAAATCCACCATATACTCATGTGGAGCTCTCTTGATAGTGGCTAATTATTCCATGAGTGACAAGTGGTCACTCATATCTTCAAATTGTTGGCACAATTTAGTTCCCAAATCATCCCAGTTGTGTATAGAGTTGGCTTGAAGACCCCTATACCATTGTAAGGCCTTTCCTTTGAATGAAGAAGCTAGCAGTCTCACAACCACATTATCAGCAGTGACATTGTGGACAGAGTAGACACTAGCAACATCTTGAATGTGCTCAGCAGGAGTAGTAGATTCTTCACCAGTAAAGAATGGGATAGCCTTTAAGGATGAAGTGGGGATGTCATCATACTATGCTAGGTCTAGTGGGCTACCCCCATTAAATGTAACAAAGGGGAGATTTCTAGCCATATTAGGGATATTTAGATTAATCACTAGTATACGAAGGGTTCTCCCTAAATACTGAACCTTAACTTGAAAATCGACTAGAGGAGGAGTAGACTAGGCTCTTGAATAGTATGAATTATTATTTATTCTTGTCCTCATAGGGGACCTAGATAGTCTATTTCTTCTTCTTCTATTAGCAAAAGAGAATTCTATGAATTGGATGTTACCTCTAGAAGAAGACCTTGTCTGTACTCTAGGCATGAAATATTGAGCTATTATGTAGGAACTAGATCAGCAGAGTCGCCAGTTGTCTATTGAACACTTTTATAGCAGCAAATGAACCAAGAACAACACCAAAATCCTTAGTCCAGCTCTCACTCAGAGCAGAGAGTCCCACTGAGTGTGCCAGAAACTGTTGTCACATAGAATTGTGCCTTGCTTGGAGAGAGTCCAAGCATTATAATGACACAATGGGAATGATCTCAAGGTGTGGGACCTTGCAAATTGAGATCATATCTCTAGAGAAGGTTGGTTCCTTATTCTAAGCCTAATGCTCAGAGAAAACTATCTAAACCTAGTGCTAATACTACAGAGGAAAAGAGTTAGAAAGAAACTGAATGGAAATAAAGGTGATGCACCAGATTTGGTAGGTTTAGTTGAAACTGAATCAACGCAGTAATAATCTCACAACTGAAAGGACTTGCATAGGCTAGATTGATTCCAATAGAGGACAAGATAGAGGAGTGGAGAAATGAAAGGGACCATTTTATCCATGATACATAACTCACACTAGCCCAAAGAGTAGACACAATGCTAAAATTAAAAGAGAGAGAGGCAAAACTAATAGCTTATATTGATTATAGAGGCCAAATAACTATTACAAAAGAGAGAATGATGCAAGAAATATAGACACAGTGTGATCAATTACATTCATTGTTGAACAAGACTAGAGACATGAGAGGCTTAGCAGAAGAGCATAGTCCATCAAATCTAGTTGTTCCTACAATTGCATTACAGATGTCTGATTACAAAGATTCTCTATCCTATAGTAGCCCATAAGAACAACCAACAACCTAATACATCTTTTTGACATGTATATATATCATTTTTATTTTCAGTGTGGCAATAATTGTAAAGAAGGAGAAGTCAAACTAAAAGGATGTCAACCATGCTACCTTTAATTTTGCTCAGAAACTCCCTGCAAACTAGGGCAGAGCCCATACCCTTGGCAGACCTACAATGCATTCCCTTCACGCAATGTAGAATAGAGCATTGAAGAAGGGGGGTCAAAAGTCATCATAGATCTCAGAAATATCTGCCACCAAGCCATATGAATTCCTTTGCATTGAAGAACCATGCTATCCTTCTTGAATTTCATCTACAGAGCTCACCAACTTGAATCAATGTGAAATATTTGCCTCTGCAACACTTCAAGTCAGTTGTTGAGATGTCTTGTCAGTCGAGCCTACATATTCATCCTCAGTTGGTGACCATCCTGATATTTGGATGTGCACATCTAGATCATGATATTTGGATCATATTTTGAAAGTGAGAATGTTCCCCCAAAAGGCCACCAAGTGAAAGAGGAGGAAATTCTAAGCACTTTTTCCTTTTGGATCATGTAGAAATTCCTCAAGATGAGGGAGACATCCACAGTCAAAGTTGCAGTCAACCAGCATCTGAATGTCCACATGTCATCATCTCATGGCCATGTAGAAGGAATGTGATGTTGGCTTCGGCAATCTACAGGCTATGCGATATCCAGATGCACCTGTCAAATTTACCTTCGCAGCATGGAGGGGCCATCATCTGCATGGATATTAAATTTTAATATCTGGGTGCTAACTTAAGATCTGGATGCCTTTTGAATATCTTGATGATGTCACTAGCATGAAGAGCTTTGTTGAAGATGAGATTTGGATGACATCATCAGTATACTAACATTATAGGATAAGATACTGGATATTAACTTAATATCTGGAATGTCTGAATGACTTCATCGTCATATGCACTTCTTTGGGGAGGGGACTGGATGACATCATCAGGACATTCACAGGGGTATGGATATTAAGGGAGATCCAGATATTAGGAAATATTCAGATGATGTCATCATCATATTCACAAGGGTTTGCTCATTCGCAAAGGACCCAAATATTAGTTAAGATATAGATGTTTGGAAAACATCTGGATATTAACTAAGGTCTGAATATGAAGGGGATATCAGGACCTTAGCTAAGGTCTAGGATATTAAGATAATATCTAGGAAGATGGGAAATCCCTGCGAAGGAAGGCATTTGAAGATTAAGGGTTTCTGGGTTTTTCTGCGTTTTTTGCAAGGATTTTCCATACAAGATTTTTAGGGACTTTTGCAAGCAGAGCATGAGGATTTGGAGGGATAAGGCCCATAGGGGTATATTTCAAGGGATATCTAGGAGGTATTCAAGGTGAACTATTTGACTTTGGACAGAGGAAAATGGGTCAACAGTAGCCATTCCAATCGATCCACACATAAACATTCATATGATTAAAATCACTATTAAGGAAGAAGAACAATCAAAATTCCCACAAGAACTAGGAGAGTCATAAAAAAATGTTCAAACACGAACATTAGTTGCCCCTCAAAAGTTCAAAACTAATACCAAAATGAACATGGAAACTCAACATGAATATAAAATGATAAAGCTAAGGGAAAACTATCAAACGATAAAAAATCTGAGTACACAAAACTTCTCATTGAATTTAAAGACATTTTTACACCAAGTCTTTAAGTGTCCTTGCAAAGACTTTCATTTGAAGATTAGACCAAATTGGATAGGTCCATATGTAGTTAAGGAAGACATAAAAAATTATGCTTACCTCTTGTGCACCATGGAATGTGAAGAGTTTAGTGTCTAAAAACTTTGTAAAAATCATAAAACATCAAAATCATAAAAATCATAAAAATAAAATAAAAACTAAAAAAATGTCAAAAACAAAACAAAATTACAAAATTTCTAAAAATAAAAAAAATAAAAATACATCATTCATTCTGTCCACCATGCATTTGTGGGTGATATGATCATGTTTGATTTTTCCTTGGTAAAGAGTTTAAGGTTTCCTAGGTATAGGTTGACCCCTAAGCCTTTGAGATGCCCTAAAGTCATCTTCAGCATCAGTCATTACCCCTTTGCATTTCCTAACAAATTGAAGATAAGGTTGAGATTTTATCTTTATACTGATCCTATTCTTAACGAATCATGTCAAATCTAAGAAAATTCAGTATTCAAACCTACAATACCTAATAGAAGCTTACAAGTAGACCTTCCCTATTCTTCCTTAGCAAAAGGGAAGTTTGATGGGAGAGTGAAAAATCTTGGTGGCATCCAGCCCCTTATCTTTCCTAGCTAAAAATTCTAGGAGGATCATAATTCCCTATGAAGCAATAAAAAATATGTCATTCCTTATTTTTGGACAGTTCAATTATGTTATCTTTTAACTAATTACTTATTAGATATTTCATAATGCACTTTAAAGTTTGTTATCCTCAAATTCATCTACACTCAATTTGTGGGATGACCTCTATACAACTTGTTTGTTTCATAGCACACAAAATGAGGGAATCACATTTGCCCTCATGCATGATCTCTTAGCCTCAGAACATTTTTCTGAGCATCAACTTATGTCAATTTCTCATAATTTGCGAAGCAAGTCCAATTACACATTTCACCTTTTCGAGAGTTAGGAAAATTTCTGTTAATGTAGGGTCGGCATTTTTTGTCACCATTGCATCTTAAAGGAAATTTTGTGATGCAAGGTCGACCTTTTTTTCTGACCATGCATGTCCTTTTATCTAAGTTACACAATCAACAAAAAAAGTTGATCATGCAACTGCATGTTCACACGAGTGAAATAAATGTTGTGATTAATGGCATTTAGGGTTTTTTAAGGGTGATTTTATTATTTTATTTCTATTTGTTTTCTTTTCTCCTTTTTATCTTCATTACCCTATGTCGATGAGGAGTGCTTGCTTCTATCTTGTGTGCAATCTGCGAGTAAATCTGATAGGCTATCTGGCTACTTTTTTCACTTTCATCTTTTCATTCGGGTATGCATATTCCTTATTGTCATTCCTCCTTTTTTTTCATTTATGTTGCAGTATATTTGTTTTGTGTTTTTAGGGTTGGTTGCTTCATGGGGTATCCTTACATGCTTCCAAGGCAGCCCAGTGATAAGATTGTGTTGATCAAACTACGCAGACAAATCATGGTAGTGTATAGAAAACAGATGGAGTCTAAGAAACCAAGTTTTAGATTTCCTATTGAAATTGGCCGGTATTCTATTTCTACATCTCCAAAGGCTAAAGCTATAAATTCTGAAATGTAATTGGTCACAATGAAATTTTACAAGAAAAGAGCCAATTTTGATTACAAAAGGGTAAAGGATAAAATCAGAAAGAGATATTTAACCCATGTGCACAGAGTTGAGGATGTTTGGGCAGATTTGAGGATGGAAGAAGAGATAAGGAAAATGGATTATTGTTGGTTAACTTTGAGTCAAATTGAAGAACTTGACTTGGCATCTATTCCTAAGGGCATGGTTGATGATGGTGATGTCTTTGATACCACCTATGTGACGAATAATGTTGCAGACTCTCCTTTATTAGCCATAAAATGGTCAAAGAAAGAGATAACTTCTATCCGACAAAGATTTCAACTAATTTTTTCTACCATAAATGTATGGTTGGAAGGAAAAGGACTTAAGTTGAAAGACTTTGTAACTAGGTAGGAGGAGGAAAACTGGGATCCCATTGGTAAGAACACAGAGTTGAGAACAAAGAATAAGAGTGATGTGCCGAGTTCAAGCAATACTATTAAGCCTAAAATCAAATTTGTTTCTAAAGGTGGAAAGGCTAAGATAGTTGATGAAGATCCATTTGCTAATAAACCATCTTTAGAGGAGCAAGAAGAAGTTGATCAAGAGGAAGGACAAGAATAGTAGGAACAACATGAAGAACCTAAAATGTCCCCTCATGAGAACATTTCAAAGGAGTCGCATGTTTCTTCTTCCTTAGATACTTTGTTAGTTTCTACTGCTACTCCCACCATCACAGTCATTCCTATTACCTCGATCAATATTCCATCTTCTGGGTCAATTTAGTCTGTGAATTCATCTCCCTCCTCTATGACCACTTTTGATAGTCTTAAGCAGAATTTGGAAACTATTTTTGGTTCTTCTTTGTCTTTGCCAAGTTTGTCTTCACCTTCATTTGATATAAACCCTCAATCTGATTTTGAACAACTCATGACTGATTCTAGGCAAATTCCAAATGTAGATGCTCCTGGTGTTGTTTTCACTAATACTTCACCTATTTTAACTTCAGCCTTTGTGAGTGAAGTTTCTCATACACCAATCATGATAGCTAGTTTAGATGCAAGTTTGTCTAGACTTCCCCCTTGTCTCTCATCTCATACACCAAAGAAGAAGAAACAAGCCATCTCTCCAGATGACTTTGACTTTGAGCAATTGGCACCCACCAAGACCAAGACTAAGAAAAAGCCAAAGACTCTTTCTAGGTTGTTTGAAGACAAGGGTCACAGATATGCAGAAATAGCTTAGCCTCCTCCTGATGTATCTATTGAAGAGTTTGATATGAATGATTATTCTATTTCAAGGTTTGAATTGAGAAAGATCACTCATGAAAGTGCCAAGGCTGATGCTCAGTCAACTTTGAACTCTATTATTGAAAAATTTGATGAGGTGAAAAAGATGAAAAATCATTATAAATCTAAAGCAGATTAGTTGGCTTCGGTGCTCTAAAAGATTACTCTATCTTCCAAATCAGTTGAACCTATGGCTGCAACTATTGAAGATCCAGTTATTCAAAAGGCTGAAAAGGTTCATATAAGAGGTCGAGTGGTCAGTGAGTTCTTGGACAGGATGATGGCACAAGGTCCACAACTTTTGAAAATTTATGTAGAAAGAATGGAGAAGATGGAAAATGTAAGAGCAGAGTTGGATAAAGTTGTTGATACTTTCTCTTAGGAGCAGCAGGACTTGGAAGACTATTTGTAGGATTGGGTGAAAATGAAGAAACTTAAATTGGCTACATTGGTTGATATTGTGATCATTCCCATTAGAGAAATGTATGTGGAAGTCAAAGAAACTATCATACACAAAGTAGGTGTCATCAAAGAGTTGATCAAAGATTTGCATAGTGCTCGTGAAGTTAGTTAAGATAATGATGTGAATCTGATTAACAAGATTGAAGAATTTTGTTGTAAGTTGCTTGATGACAACCAAAAGTTTCTTTATTTAAATGAAATGATACAAGGATTCAACAACATGATCCAGAAGGAATTTGAGGATCAAGCCTTTTCAGTGGTTTCAATGGATAAGTTGTTGGATATATAGTTGACTTTGAACAACCTTAAAGTGTTCTTGGGAAGGCATGAGAAAGCTTGCAACATTGTAAAGGATTCCATAACAAGGACCCTTGCTATCTCTTGACATACTTCAGGACCAGATACTGAGGAAATGCAAGTAGTCATAAAGAAGTATGCATATTTCATGGAGAACGATGGTGGAGAAATTTGAACATGCCTTAGTTTATTTTTCAATATTTTCATGCTTTTTGTATTTTGCTCTAGACATATTTACATGTATTTTTCAAATATGTAATTACATGTAAAAATGTTAGAGAAGTCCTAAATCAATTTGAACTTTTGTGTTGAATAAGTCAAAGTAGTTATAGTTTTCCTATTTTTTCTCTTGACCTCTCACTATAAATAAAGAGGACCTCTTTTATAAATTTTATCTTTTGTCTATTGAAGCGAGGCACTGCCATTTTGAAGAGCAATTTGAGACTTTGAGCTAATTTTGTAAATAAGTTTTCAATCAATATAAAGAAATCAAGATGGCATCCAATCTTTGTCTTGGATTGAATTTGTAATGTTATAGAATTGTTCTTATGTCCTTTCTATCGCATTATCTTGTATGTATGGTTGAATTGTGAGTGTGGAAATCAAGTGTTTAGAAGGTGATTCAAATTTGATTTTGTAGACTTTGTGATGCAATATTGTCTTTGAGATTTGTGTTTATGTTAGTGAATGAGAAGTAACTTGAAGACTTTGGGCTGCAAGTTATTGTCTGTGATCGTTATCTCGGCATATAGTGAAGACTTTGGGCTGCACTCTATTCCGAACTCTTTGATTTTCAATTAGCGTAAGAAGCAATGAGAAACTTTGTGTTTTCATGTGTTTCTTGGTGATTAACACATGCTGGTATCAATTAGTTATTCTTTTATGTAACTTAAGTGTATATTGGTTATTATTGCTCCAAGTTGGTGATTTGTAGTTCTTTGCATATTATAAGCTTTGTAGGATTGTTATCTTGAATTGTAAACATCTATTCTGAAAAAAGAGAATAGGATGATATGGAACCACCCCAAGGATAGTTTTTAGTGTACATAAGTCTAGTTAGTTACTGGTTATTATTAGTTAGCAATAAGAAGGGAGCCTCCTCTTTCTGAGAGGAGAGATTAAATCTCATCACACTGTGGTTGATATAACCATTTTGTCTTCATTTAGTTGATGACAAAATATTCACCCAACAAGGTTACATTCTTGAAACTATGATTAGAGATCATTTATGATATGAATATTCTAAATTGTATTCATGTGTATGCAGAATATGATTATTAGTTTTGATGATGATAAATGAAAATGATATGATCTTTAATATGTGGTTAATTGATTAATAATTTGGTTTTCATATATTTGAATATGCATATGATTATAAGGTTAATGGACTAACTTCCTTGTCAAAAATTGAGGTAGATGCAAGACAATTAGTTCCCCCTCCCAGATGAGGAGGGAGAGTATCAGCAGAGAGAGGGAAAAAAATTGGAAAAAAATGGTAGAATACCATGTTTCTGAGAATTCACACACACACACACATCACTTGAGGATATATGTATGTGTCATTGGAAATATCAATAATTTTGTAAGTCTATGTTGTTCTCTTATGTCTTAAAGTGCATGGTTGTTCTCGTCAAAGGTAATAGTCATCATTTTATTTTACATTAGTGATAACTTTAAGGAATTCCCCTAGAAAAACCTACACAATCCTATTGAATCCTACCCAGAGGCAGTAATTTTTGTGGAGAATGTATGCCTATTTTTGGAAGAAAAAAATTGTTGGTAATTTTTTTTCAAATTTGTCCATATTGGTAATTTTAGCTAGCGAATTATAGATAGATTTGAAAAAAATTTCGTTGGCGAATTATAGTTGTATTAAAAAAAAATTTAGGTGGTGAATTATATAAATATTCAAAAATATAAAATTAATTATTTGGCGAATGTACGAGTGAGTTTTTAAAAAATCATAATGTGGCTGGGGAAAATATCAAATGGTAAATGATAATGATTAAGTTACTTGGCGAGTTTATAGCTTTAAAAAGATTTACAAATTACATTTACATTTTTAGATGATCGCAAATCAATGACATAAGTTCTATTTTGGGCTGAAGTGTCAACGAGTAAATGATTCAGATTAACAAAAAATAATAGATAATAAAACAAAAATTTAAAAGGATGACTACAATTACAATTTACATTTATGTACTTATAATATCATAATAATTTTCTATTGTTAGATGATCGCAGATCAACGACATATGTTTTATTCCAGGGCGAAGTTCTAACACACCCAATTCTTTTCCATAAAGTCTTCGAAATTAAAGACAAGTGTCAATGAGTGAATGATTCAATTTAACAAAAAAATTTGATAATAAAACAAAAATTTAAAAGGATGACTACAGTTACAATTTACATCAATGTACTTATAATATTATAATAAATTTTGATCATTAGATGATCACAGGTCAATGACATAAGTTCTATTCTGAGCTGAAGTTCTGACACACCCAACTTTTTATATGAAGTCTCCATAATAGAGACAAGTGTCAACTGTAGTTAGGGAAAATTAGATTTAAAACTAAAACAACAAGATATCAAACCCTAACTAGCACAATAGAGCATGAACAAGCATGAAAATCAAAATAACAAATGAATGCAAACCCAAATCTACGCATAACTTGATTTATCTCCATTGCTCTTCTCAACCTCGCATGAGAATGCAAGATTTTGAAGGATTGTTGATGGAGGAATGTTGGTTGCTCACTGTTGCAGCATAACAATAAGATGAAGATGATAGAGGAAAATAGATAGATAGATGAGAGGATTGAAAGAATTTTGGTAGAGTGAAGATACTGGAAGAAGATGGCTCTCAAATGGCCTATGTAAGGCTAGATTTATACGTAAGAGCTGATATGATTCGATGGCCAAGATTAGAAGTCAATTATGTGATGTGTATGGCTAGGATTAAAAGTTTATTTTAGTTCCTATGATGTGCATTAAGTGGGTTATGACATGAGGCTAAAATTAGGATGTGAGGAAATAAGTGGGAGTGTTTTATTTATTTTGAATAGAAAATGCCTTATGACGCACAAATAAGTGGGGCTAAAAATAGGATGTGAGTGGGAATCTCATAATTTAAATAATAAAATTATTTAAATTATTTGTGCATGTGAAGAGTTGTAGTCATGTGACACATGTCATAATGAGGGATTTGATTTAATATTTAATTTAAATTATTTGTGGGACATGTGAAGAGGAATTAATTAAATAAGGGGGATTTATTTAATTAATTAGAAAGGTGATCAAGTGGGATAATGTAATGACCTAGGTAAAATATTACAAGATGTCTTACAAGGTCATGTATAATTAGGTAATGATATGACATGAACAATTTTAAATGTCTACATCAATGAGTGAACGATTCATATTAACCTTATTACATGTATTCTGAATTATGATACTTCCATAATTAACCAATGGCAATAATCATAAATAATAAAAGTTCTAGAATTATGTTATTAACGAAAAATAATAGATAATAAAACAAAAATTTAAAAGGATGACAACAATTACTATTTACATCGATAACCCTATTATAATATTATATTAAACAAAAGAGTTTACAAATGATTTTTTAGATAGCCCTAAGGAAAGGTGCCCTAACACAAACCTTGGATAAAGGGTTCACAGAAAAGGGAAAATTCAAAAGATGGTTTTTTTTTTTTTAACTCAAAACAAAGTTGTTAATGGCCACCATTGATGTGTCCTCTAACAACTACAACTTGAAGAAGAAAATTTGTAGCATAAACAATAGACCTTCCTCTTCTTAATAAATAGACACATAAATCATTATGTATACTTGGGCCCTGTCAGGATTCCAATGAGCCCCTAACAAGTGCCCTCCTTGCGTCCTTAAGAATGTAATTAGCTGCAATTAAGTGCTCTAACACATGTAAACAGAAAATTCTAGCCTTATCCCATGGTCTCGCATCATAGTCATAACCATTTAAAGCTAAATCAAGCTTATCCCTAGGGATAAGTGATTCTTGAATCATTGCCTTCCCAATCATCTTCACTAGAATTGGGTCATTAAGCAGGTCCTTTAAATTTGATAGAAATGCAAAGACTATGTCACTAAAGAGATTTTTTGAGGATATTCTAAAAGAATATCACGACCAATAATTTCTTGGAAAACATCGTCAACCATTGGGGAGTCAATCAGAAACACCTTAGTTTTTGTTGCTCAAATTTATCCAAATTAGCCATTTCCCACTTGTAGGGAAAGAGAGAAACACGACAAGAGATCAATTGACTCATCTTGATTAATGATTGTCAGGAATGAAAATAGAACAACCAACATAGAAGGAAGATGGCAATAAATTTATATAAGATTCTATATTTATTCTATGAGAGTGTAGAGCTTCCATGCCACCTAGCAACATTTATTTCATTTGCAATGAAATAGAAGATCAAACGATGGGTGAATCCTAATCTTGATTGAGATCGATTGGAATAATGTCGCATGATTGATAGGATAGACTATAGTACCTTAATCTTTAATTAGTTATCCTCTGCAATCAAATCCATCATATTAAATTGTGATACTTTGAAAGTCAAGTGACAAACCACCTAGATTAGCCAATTCCCATTTAGTATCTTAATGATTACATTTTAGGTGACGACAGAGTCAATTTAATGTAGTTGGCAAGTTGCTTGGCATTAGTCATTTTCTCACTACTACATGTATAAATCTTTATTACTATTTATTGTTTTGACCTTGGGTGAATTAGTTGTACACATGTTTCACAAATATACTTTTACTCAACACTTCACACTTGCCTTGGAAATATTAGAAAAATGGTGAAGCTAGGTTAAAAGGTTAACTTGTTTAAGTGCAAATTTGAAATTTGATTAAGATTGGTAACTTGCATTACTGAGCATCAAATAGTACAAAACTTGATAAACTGTAAAAGTTAAAAGTAATGACATTAATTATGGCAGCTATACAAAGAAAGTAAGTTACTAAGTACTTTTTTGTGTTCATTCATGCTTCTAGATTTAACTATGTGATACTGATGATTTTTGTCACCATCTACTTTTTATATTTTCTCTTGTCATTCTAAGCTTCAGATCTCTACCCTTTTCGAATTAGGAATTTATATAAATATTAAAAATAAAGTTTAAAAATGTAGAACAGTATGATAGACAATTTTATTTGTGTGTGGCTATGCATGATGTTATTTCTTTGCAGTTCTCATAATGAAGAAATACAAGCCTTCATCAAGTTGAATGTATCGTGTCAAGAATTGACACTTTTCACATTGGCAAATGACACATAATACTCTGGATGGTGGGTTGATATTCCTAGAGATACATGCATGTATGAGAAACTAGAAATTTAAATAGACTCATGGAATTGGCACTGTAACGCAATTGATAGTGACTTGGAGAAAATCAATTTAATTCTCCTTTATTGTCCTTATTGTTACCCATACCTAGTGGTTTTGGTGCAGTCATGGATGGAGCATCTAGAGAATGGACTATCCAACCATGCAGCCTAAGTAAACACAATGGAAACAACACAAGAAGAACACAAGAATAGATTGCAATGGAAGATTTATAGCTTCAATATCTTAGATAGTTACAAAACTCATATGCTAGTAACATACGGACTGTTATGGGCTCCTAGGCCTGTCCTCCAATAGAATTACATAAAAGATATATCTTTGAGGTACCTCTAGCAAATCCACAACTAAAGACTAAAAACTTTCTATCATGTTCAATATGTTCCTAATACATCAAATGAATGCTTATATACCATCTCCTAGCTCAAAGAATGCTCTATGTCGGCATCAAGATGGTTAAAACTTGGACAATGTATGATGAAACATGTAGGTTAGCCTACAACATGTGGTAATGCTCCACAAATGGATAAACATGTCACGGTTCTCAATGAAGGTCTATCTAGTCCCATACTGCCTTGTGAGATGTTCCATTTGTCTCTGCAAGTCACATAAATGCTCCAAAAACCTTGTATGCTATACTAAATGCTGAATGCTTTGTTCTGTGAGTTCTAATGATGTTCTGATAGCGATAAATTTTTGTAGACAATTCCAAATCTCATGAAATCTAGATATGATGTAGATGACATAGTGTAGAGTGTAAATCCTTCTCCACAAGCTATGAAATGATGATGCAGTAGAATGTGGTATAAAATGTTGAAACTGCAACTGACTAAAATGTAACTGAAATGCAAGAAAAAAAAGAAAGCAAATATATTTGGTTGATGCAAGATTGCCTGTCAACCTAGCATGCTCTTGTATTAGACACACGAGGTTGTTTGAAAAGTGAGTCCCTCACTTTGCTGGGGCTAGAGGAAAACCAAGGTGGTCTACCTTAGCCTAAGAAATCCATGATGAATCTTCCTCTGGTCTTCCTTTCCACTTAACCAAGTACTCTTTATACTACTTGCCTTTAGTACTATGTCCAATTCTGTTGTTCAAAATCTACTTTATCTACTCCAGTGGTTGGTGTGGTAACTGATCCTTCAATCCAAATTTAGTACTATCACTTGATTATCCCTCGTGATATTGATATAAATCTACAATATTGAATATAGGTGATATAGCAAATGCTTCCGGTAACTCCACTTCATATGCATTTCCTAAATCAAACTTTTTAAGAATCCTACATGATCCAAACTTTCTTATCTTTAGCTTGTTGTGTGTACCCATGGGAAATCTTTCCTTCCTAAGATATACCATGACTTCACCTCCAACAAAAAATTCCTTATGTCTCCTCTTCTCATCTTCTTGCCCCTTATACTTTATGTTCATCTCTTCAAATGCTTCCCAACCTAAGTGTGTACCATTTCCATATATCCTACAAATTATTCTACCTATGCACTTCTCTTGTTATCCATACTAATGTCTCTTAGCTCTACAACACCTCTAGGTTGTACTCTAGTCACATCTTCAAATGGTGTCTTCCCTGTACTTTTGCTAACTGAGTTATTGTATGTAAACTCTGCTTGTAGTAGAATTATATCCCAATTTTTTTGCCTTATCTCCTACTAAGCATCTCAATAAGTTACCCAAACTCTTATTTACCACTTCTGTTTGTCCATCTATTTGTGGATGAAATGCTAAACTAAACTTTAGGTTTGTCTTCATCTTCTTCCACAATGTCCTCTAGAAATATCCCATGAATCTGGTATCCCTATCTGAAACTATACTCTTAGATAATCCATGCAATCTCACAATCTTCTTGAAAATAGGTTAGCAAAATGTACAGCATTATTTGTCTTCTTACAAGGAATGAAATGCACCATCTTTAAAAATATGTCCACTACTACAAATATAGAAGCATGTCCCCTCTATGTTCTTGGTAAACCTAATATGAAATCCATGCTTATATCTTTCCAACGTCTCTCTGATACTGTCAAAGGTTTGTATAATCTAGTATTCTGACTACTTCCTTTTGCAACTTGACAAACTCTGCAACTCTAAAAAATTTCCTTACATCCTTATATATCTGAGGCCCAAAAAATAATGTTCATTCACCAAAGCTACTATCTTATCAATACCAAAATTTTCTGCTAATCCACCACTATGCTTCTCCTTGATCAAATTCTCTCGCATTGAACTCCTAGGTATACATAATTAATTTCCTTTGAACAACATATCCTCTTGAATGAAATAATCAAACCACTTTCTTCTATCTATCATAACAAGTTCTCTACATGCTTTCCATGCTTTTGCAAAATCAAGATCATTCTCATACATATGCTTAAGTTCTTCAAAACCTAGTACTTCTACCCTCATCTTTGTCAATAGGTTCCTTATTCTGCTCAATGCATCTATAACTTTGTTTGACTCTCCACTATGGTGCTTCAATACAAATTAGTAACTCTACATGAACTCTACCCATCTCATGTATCTCTAATTCAACTTACCTTGACTGTTCAAATACTGCAAAGCTTGATGGTCAGTGTACAACACAATTTTTTTAGCAACAAGTAATGTCTCCACTTCTTCAAGGCTTGAAATATGGCATAGAACTCCCAATCATAAACTAAATATATCCTCCTTGCATCATTCAAATTTTCACTCAAATATGCTACTAGTCTCCCTTCTTGACTTAATACTACTCCTTTTACATTCCCACTAGCATCACAATCAACTTGAAATACTTTGTCAAAATCCAGTAATGCTAACATTGGTTGCTCTATCACCTTTTGCTTCAACAATTCAAAACACTTTTGTGCTCCTGATGTCAACTTAAAATCCTTCTAATCACCTCTCATTGTCTCTGTCATTGGTGTACATATAGTACTAAATTTTTTGATGAACTTCTAGTAGAAACTTGCTAGTCCATGAAATGATCTTACCTCTCCAATGTTCATTAGTGTTGGCCACTCAACAATTGCTTTGACTTTCTCTTGGTCCATCTTCAATCCTTCCACAGAAATCACAAATCCCAAATATACCAGTTCTATCTTCATGAAACTACATTTCTTGATGTTTATCAACAATTTCTCTTCTCTCAACCTCGGAAGTACTTGTCTAATATGTTTCAAATGTTCTTCTTTTGTTCTACTAAAAATTAGAATATCATCCAAGTAGACTATAAAAAACTTACCCAGTAATTTCTTCAAAACCTCATTCATCAATCTCATGAAAGTACTTGGTGCATTAGTTAATCCAAAAGGCATGACTAACCACTCATACAATCCTTCATTTTTCTTCAATGTAGTCTTCCACTCATCTCCTTCTCTGATCCCGATCTGATGGTATCCAGTCTTTAGGTCTATCTTTGTGAAATATTTTGCTCCACTCAAACAATCCATGATGTCATCCATCCTTGGCAAGGGAAATCTATACTTGATAGTGATCTTATTGATTTCTCTTAAGTTTGAACACATCCTCCATTCTCCATCCTTCCTCGATGCTAGTACTGTTGGTACTGCACTCAAGCTCAAGCTTTCTCTAATCAATCCTTTCATCAACAGCTCCTATATTTGTCTATTTATCTCTATATTTTCTATTGGTGTCATCCTATGTGTTCCTTTGTTTGGAAAACTAGCTCCAAGTATGAGGTCCATATGATGACTGATACTCTGGATTGGTGGCAATCCTTCTGGCACATTCTCTAATATGATATCTTGGTATACGGTCAACAATTTAGTTATCTCCTCTGGTGGTGGTTCTTCTTTTACGGTGGCAGTTTCTGCACTTAGGGTACCTCACTTCTTTGGAATCAATACAAAACACATGTTCTCATGTATCAATCCATCCAAAAATTTTCTTCCATCCACTAAACAGATCCTAGCATTGCCGCATACTTCACTTTTAGGCTCTTCTTCCAAAGGTATCAAGATATGTCTTTTCCCATTTGATGTTATAGTATATGTATTCTTCCTTCCATCATGTATTGTCTTTCTATCATACTGCCATGGGCTTCCCAACAATATATGACATGCATCCATTAGATAATATCACACAATACCTCATCATTATAAGATCCTATATGAAATTTCACCAAACATTATTCACTCACTAGTACCTTGTGCTCATCTTAAATCCATGCTATCTTGTAGGGATTTAGATGTTTCAATATCTCTATATTCAGCTTCCTCACCATCTCTTCTAAAATCAAATTGTTAGTACTACCACTATCAATGATAATCTTGCAACATTTACCTCCTAATTTGCATCTTGTCCAAAATAAAAAAATTTCTTTGCGGTCACCTCCTGGTGTAGGGGCACTGGGAGCTCCATTTTGGCATATTTTTGTATTTTTGGGTTTTTAGGTGGTAATGGGTTTTAATGTCCAATAAGGTCATTTATGACCATTTTCAATGTATTTAATTCATTTTTGGTGAGTTATGGGTCATGGGTTTGAAAGTTGTCAATGTTACTGAAGTTGTCAAAAGTTGCTAAAAATAGTTGACATGCAACTTTGCAAGTGGCAAAAAAACAAAGAACTGTTACAAACCCAAAAAGGAAAAGTTTCAAATGATGGGAAATGGTTGTCAATGCTTAAATACACCTTAAAAAGTTGGAGAGGTGGTTGTGAAGTTGATTTTTTGAAGTTTTGTTGAATGAAGCAAGCTTTTTCCTGTGTTTTTCTGAACGTTATAGCCATTTTCTACTATTTAGTATGACATGTACAGACTAAATGAGGGTCTAAAATTGATTGGATTTTGTTGGCATCTAAATCTACTTTATTTTTGCTTCTGCTTGCATCAATTTTCATTACGATTTGAGTTAGTTATTGCCTTTTTACTAAAAACTAGTCAAAACCCTACCTAGGGTAACTAGTGAGTAAAATAATGTAATAAATCAACCTTCCACCTTTGGGTAATCACCAAAATGGGTGGAAAGGTCTGTAATAATGTTATGAATCATATTTTAGACATGCAAGGTCTCATGATGAAGTTTGCGCATGCCATGGTTCACTAGAAAATCTGATATTTGCATGTATCAGACTGTAGAACAATAGGGACAAGGAAGAACAGTTGAGTATGGAACCTAATCTTGTTTTTTTGTTTTTGGTAGTGGTAGAGGGATGTGTGTAGAGGTCTTACAGACCTATACAAAAGGATTTTGGAATATTCTTGAAGGTTTATACAGTTCTTTTTATGACTGTCCCAAGAGGACTGATTGTTGATGACTGTCCCAAGTTGTAAACCCATAAGTTGTTGCATTGTTGAGTCATCCTGACAAGTTTTGATGCATGGTTGTTTATGAATGACTTGGAATCATGATGAGATGTCATTTTTAGGTCTACATATGTCATGGGTACCCTTTGGAAGTGGAAAAATTTATCCTTTGTGTAGATGTTAAAATTAGGCCTAAAAGGAGGGACAATCAATTTTAGCCTCAATCCGTACAAAGAAACTCCTACCCATTTTTGGATATGTTTAGTAATAGCCAAAAGGGTATCCAAAATAGTTTTTTATATTTTTAATATTAGGTCTGTACAGAAAGTTATGGTCAAAAAGGTCATTTCAAAAGGCTACTAGGATCTAGGGGTGAAATATCAAGAATGCATTAAGTTTCATGGTTTGTCCTTAAGTAAGTCCTTCATCTAGATCAAATTGGTATCAGAGCAAGGAAGATTAGTAAGAGGTGATAAATAAGTTTATTTGAAGTTAATCCAAGATGCCTCCAAGGGTGAATGTGGAAAGAATAATTAGAGAGGTGAGAGACTCTCTTGCCCCAGAATTGAGACTCTCTTGCCCCAGGATTGAGAGCCATAAAGGAAAGCCTTGATGCACGACTCACATTAGTTGAGACCAACCAGAGAAGAGGAGTGGTCATAGGAGATTTGAGTGACCAAGAAGAAGAAGAAGTGGGCAAAAATGTACCACAAGAAGAACTTGAAGAAGAAAGAGATATTGAAGAGAAGAGGTTGGAGAAATTGCTAAAGGTAGTTAAGAATGATGGTTCTAAGGTAAAAATAGAACTTCCCGTATATTCAAGAAGTCTGAATGGAGAATAACTCCTAGATTGGATAGGAGACTTGGATAAGTATACAGAGGAGTTCTACAAACTAAGCATCAGATTAGGTCACATGGAAGAAGATGCTAATAAAGTTGCAAGATATTTGAATGGGCTAAAGTACAGTCTACAAGATGAGCTAAGTCTTTCAAGTCCAAGCACTATTGAAGAATGCTATCAATTGGCCATAAAGGCTAAAGACAAGTTGAGAAGGAGACAAGAGAAGTAGAGTAGAGGTAGGAGAAGGACAAGTTTTAGAGGAAGAGGGACTTTTCCTGGTAGAAGACAGTCCCAAAGGTCTTAAGGAGAGACAAGTAACTCACAAGAGCAAATTTTAGATTCAAGGGGCATCTTTAGAGGAAGAAGACCAAATTTTAGAGTCAAATTTGGCAATAGAGGAGGCTCAAGTGGATTCACTAGAAAGTGCTACAAATGCAATAAATTTGCAGGCCATCAAGCATGGCAATGCCCTGAGGAGCAATCATCTACTTCTTTTAATGGTGAGAGGAGAAATCAGATTGCACAAAGTGGAGGTGATGTTGAAAGTGTTAATTCCCCATCAAAAAATGTAGAACCAGAAGTTGGAGAGTCCTTATTGATGAGAAGAACCTTGATCAAAGTGCCCATGGAGAAAAAACCACCTTAAAGAAAGTCACTCTTCAGGACTACATGCAAATGCCAAGGTAAATTTTGCAAAGTTATTGATTCTAGTAGTACTGACAATTTGGTTTCTATTACAATGGTAGAAAAGTTAAAGTGGAAAAGATTGCCTCATGCCACTCCATACAAGGTGTCTTGGTTAAACAAAGGGCAACAAGTGTTGGTGAATGGACAATGTTGGGTAGAGTTTCAAATACGGGGTTATAAGGACAAAGTCTTGTGTGATGTCATTCCAATGGATGTGTGCCACATGTTACTTGGTAGACCATGAAAATATGATAGAAATGCCAAACATGATGGTAGAAAGAACACATATGTCATAGAGAAGGATGGAGTCTCATATACTCTAACACCTTTGAAGGATGAAGATAAAACACCACAAGTGGAACCCAATGTGATGTTAGTAGGAGAGAAGGAATTCATAAAGGCCATGGAAGAGGAAAATATGGGTTTTGCAATCATAGCCAAGCCTAAGTCTGTTGTGACAGCAACAAAGTTTGATGATTTGCTTATGGAGGTCCAAGATCTATTGAACATGTATGTTGACATTGTGGTTGATGAACTCCCAAACTCCCTACCACAAATGAGGGATACTAGCCATCATATTGACTTCATACCAAGGGCTAGCTTGCCTAATAAGGTAGCATATCAGATGACACCACAATAGAATGAGGAGATTAAGAGACAAGTCCAAGAATTGCTTGAAAAGGGGCTAATCAAAGAAAACCTTAGTCCTTGTTCAGTTCCCGTTGTCCTAGCACCAAAGAAGGGAGGTGAATGGAGAATGTGAACTGATTCTAGGGCCATTAATAAGATTACAATCAGATATAGATTCCCCATTCCACGAATGGAAGACTTGATGGACTATCTAGGTGGAGCATGTTATTTTTCCAAAATAGACCTCAAGAGTGGGTATCACCAAATTAGGATTATACTAGGGGATGAATGGAAGACAACATTTAAGACAAATGAAGGGATTTATGAGTGGCTTGTAATGCCTTTTGGTCTCTCATATGCACCCAACACCTTTATGAGGTTGATGAACGAAGTTCTCAAGCCTTTTATTGGTAAGTTTGTAGTGGTTTATCTTGATGACATTCTTGTTTTTAGTAAAACTAAGGAAGAGCATTTACATCATTTGGATTTAGTTTTGAGAAGATTGCATGAAGAGAAACTAATGATCAATTTGAAGAAATGTAAGTTTATGAAAACAGAGTTGGTTTATCTTGGTTTTGTGGTTACTAATGGCACCTTGAAGATGGATCCCAACAAGGTTGAAGCTATTCTAAGTTGGCCCCCACCCAAATCAATTGTTGAGGTAAGGAGTTTCCATGGTTTGGCCACTTTTTATAGAGAATTTATTAAAGGTTTTAGTCATATTTGTGATCCCATGCTTGATACTATAAAGGGGAAAAGAGAAAGAAGTTTGTTTGGACTAGTGAGGCTGAAAAGAGTTTTGAGTATTTGAATAAAAGAGTAGTAGAGCAACCCATATTAGCCTTACTAGATTTCAATAAGGTGTTTACTATAGAGTGTGATGCAAGTGGTTATGCCATAGGGTTAGTCTTAAGTTAAGAGGGTAGGCCCATAACTTTCTTTAGTGAAAAACTCAATGAAGCTAAGAAGAAATACTCTTCCTATGACCTAGAGATGTATGACTTAGTTCAATCCTTGAAAAAGTGGAGACACTACCTACTTTCTAAGGAGTTCATAGTCTTTACTGATAATCATGCTCTCCAATTTTTGAACAGTCAAGACAAACTCAACCATAGGCATGTTAAATGGGTAGAATACTTGCAAGGTTACACCTTCACCATCAAGCATAAGAAGGGGCAGTCAAACAAAGTAGCTGATGCATTGAGTAGGAGGAGACTCATGGTGCAAAAAATCTAGTTGCAAAGTGTAGGTGTTGAAGCACTAAAAGGTATGTATGAAGTGTTACAAGTATGGGTCTAACCAGTGTTGTCATTGATGTCAACATACTCATGTTGCATTGATGAGAAGGATTGGATGAGCAGAGAGGAGCAATGGTGACTGTGAAGTGGAGATCCCAACTAAGATGCAGATTAGAGGTTACGGTTCAAAGGGTTTATATATATGAGTCTTGAGATGATCTAGTCAAGTTTTCAGAGGTCCGCATGAAGATCTGAAGAAGTTATGGCCGTTCAAGTAGAACCAGTTCTGGCAGGTGTTCAGAGGTGACAGAGTGACACAGATAGGTCCGGTGAGATCTGGAAATACATTATCTCATTCTGTAGATTTGAGGGAGTGTTGAGGACATCCTTATTAAGTGTCAATTTGATTGGTTCATGGTTTGAAGGTCCGGAAGCACTTATTCCATTGTGACAGTGATGACAGACAGTGTTCTTGAAGTTCTGGATAAAGGAGAGAAGAATTCCAGTAAGCAGATCAAGTGTGGATGTTCTTGGTGACTTAGGAAAGGTTGTTGTGATCCTTGGATTGTGTCTAGTTCATGTTGGTGGTCCGCATTGAAGTTAGAGTTCACATTTGAAGAATAACCTCCGGATGATAGTGTTTTTCCTGAGACTGGCCGACCGGATGCATTACACATCTTGCGGATGTTCTTGTAGATGTTTGCCAACTTAGATGATTGTTCCCAAGTTGATGCCTTGTATAAATAAGGGATTGTGAAGTCATTCCAAAGTGTGTTTGGTGTGGATGAGAGTGTGGTAGCGAGGAAAAGAGCGAAAGGCAGAGCAAAAGTTTTTGGGCTTAAATGGAACTGATTCAAGCATGGTAAAGATGCTATTCTCTAGTTCAAGTTTGTGATACTTGTTACTTTGTAGGCAGTGTGTCTCTTGTAGGCAGTGAGCCTCTTGTGAGTAGTGTGCTCGGGTAGTGAGCCCTAATTGGCATGTGCCATTTTTTTCTTTCTATTCTTCTAATAGAGAATACAATCTTGGGTTAATCACCCTATGGTTTTTCCCTTAACCGGGTTTTCCACGTCAAAATCTTGGTGTCTTATGTGTTGATGAGTTTTTGCTTTTGATTTAATTGCATTATGTTTCATGATTGATATACTGCTAATCACTAAGAAGATTTAAGTATGGAATTGGAGAAAGTTTTGCACAACTGATTCACCCCCCCCTCAGTTGTGTGCCCTAAGTCTAACAATTGGTATCAGAGCTATGTTCCTCTAAAAAGAGCTTAATCGCTTAAGGAGATCTAGGATGTCATCTTACAAGAAGGATAGTCTAAAGTTTGATGGAACCAATTTTAATCTTTGGAAAGGTTGCATGAAATGTCACTTGAGATGTATGGGAATAGCATACTAGACCATGGCTACAACACAGTATGTACCTCCACAGGGTGGTCCGAAAACCCTAAATGAAATTATAGATGCTGAAAACAATCTGCAGACTATAGAGGCTCTTCTAAGCACATTATCTGATTCAGAGCTCTCAAATGTTATTGACCTACCAACTGCTTTTGAGATTTGGCAAAAACTAGAACTTCTGCATGAAGGAGACAAGTATGTCAAAAGTGCAAGGTTACAAAGTCTGAAAGGAAAATTTGAAAATCTAAAGATGAGAGAAGATGAAAACATCACTACTTTTATGCCAAGAGTAAATGAGCTTGTTTGTGGAATTAGAAATGTTGGTGGAGTCTTGGATGAAGATGAGATTGTTGGAAAAATTCTCAGATCCCTTCTTGCTTCTTACAAAATCAAGGCCGCTGCCATTGAATAATTTAGAGCCCATACAACTATCACAAGAGATCAATTGGCTGGAAAATTGGCTGCATTTGAAATGATAGAGTTTGGAGATGACCCCCCCAAGATTGAATCTGCATTCAAAGCCAGTGCATGTGTTAAAGGTAAACAAAGGTTTGATTCGAGAGAGAATTCATCAAAGAAGCTGTCATGGTATGAAAAAGCAAGAAAAAATCTGGAAGAAGAAGAAGTAGAAACCGCTCAACTTGAAGCCCTTATTGCAAAGAGGCTGCCAAGAGGATCCAGTAAGTATGAAGGAAAATTACCTTTTAAGTGTCTTAACTGCAATAAGATTGGTCATTTTGCCTCAAGGTGTCTGGAAAGGTTTTTAAGGCAAAATCCTAACAAGCCAAGGTTCCAAAAGAACTGTTACTATGTACATGAAGATGATGATAATGAAGGAGTAACTGATGATGAATCAGAGATAGGAAACAAATTCAGAAATGAATTGGTGTTCATTGCCATCAAGGAAGAAGATCCAATGTCCTCTGTATCTGTCAATCATAAGACTATGGAAAGAGCTCTGGCTACCCAAGTTGAAGAGAAGGATGATTGAGTCATTGACAGTGGATGCTCTCACCATATGACAGGTGACAAAAATAAGTTTGTAGAGTTGGAAAGATATGGAGGAGTAGTAAATTTTGGTGATAATTCTGCTAGTAGAATCAGAGGTAGAGGAACTATTTCTCTTGATGGAAGAAAAAAAACTGGTAATGTACTGCATGTTGAAGGATTGAAGCACAATCTTCTTAGTGTTGGATAGTTGGTGGACAAAGGCTATGATCTTCGGTTCAAGAATGGAAAATGCAAGATTTTTGAAAATTCTGAAATAGAGATTGCATCCAGTACTCAAACTAAAGGTAATATCTTTCACTTGGTTGGTACTAGTAAAAGTTGCTTGTTTGTTCAAATTGATCAAAATTGGTTGTGGCATAGGAGGATATGTCATGTGAATTTTGATAATATCATCAAGATAAGCAATACTTAAGCTGTAAGAGATCTTCCAAAATTGGTGAAACCTACAAATAGCTTGTGTAAAGAATGTCAATTGGGTACGCTGAGTAGAGTCACATTCAAGAGTAAGGAACTATCTTCTACCAGATTATTGGACTTAGTCCATACTGATCTTTATGGCTCGATAAGAACCAAGAGTGTGCAAGGTGATAGATACTTCATGTTACTAATTGATGACTATTCCTGGATGATGTGGGTAACCTTTCTGAAAGAGAAATCAGAAGCTCTTGAGAAATTCAAAATATTCAAGGCTATGGTAGAGAATGAAACTGGACTAAAACTGAAATGTCTGAGGTCTGATAGAGGTGGGGAATTCACATCCGGTGAGTTCTTAGAGTTCTGTGAGAAACATGGAATAAAGAGACAGTTATCTGCTCCTAGGAATCCACAGCAAAATGGAGTAGTGGAAAGAAAGAACCAGACCATCTAGGAAGCTTCTAGGACCATGATGATGGAAGCAAATGTTCCTCAGATCTATTGGAGAGAAGCTGCCAGCACTGCAGTCTATACTCTCAATCAAGTTCAAATCAGAAGTAATACCGATAAGACTCCTTATGAACTTTGGTTTGGCATCACTCCTACTGTGAGGTATTTCATAGTTTTTAGTGGCAAATGTTACATTAAAAGAGATGAAGATCTAGGAAAGTTTGATGCTAGAAGTGATGAAGGAATATTCTTGGGTTATTCTACTCAAAGCAAAGCATACTGGTGTTATAACAAGAGACTAAGAAAGATAATAGAAAGTACAAATGTGAAGGTTGATGAGGGAATTGAGAAACCCTCAAGGTTCTATGAATATGATGAAGATGATCAGAATGGTGTTCTAATTCAAGGAGTCCAAACCTCTTTTGAAAGTCGGGTTCAAACTGATCCGATAAACCAGGAAGAAGAGACAAGTCTGAATGAGCCTAATCAAGAAGCAGAAGTGCAAGAAACTCCCAAAGTTCTAAGGTATGTAAGACTGAACCACTCTGAAGATCAGATCATAGGTGACAAAAGCAAAGGTGTGCAAACTAGAGGAGAATTGCTCAAAATTCAGATGAGTATTGTCTGATTTCAAAGATTGAACCTAAGACAATAAACGAAGCCTGCAATGATGAAAACTAGACCAAAGCAATGGAGGAAGAGTTGATGTAAATTGAGAAAAAACACACTTGGGATCTTGTTCCCAGACCTAGAAACAAGAATGTGATTGGAACCAAATGGGTCTTCCAGAACAAACTAAATGAAGTTGGTGAAGTAATCAGAAATAAAGCCAGATTGGTCGGCAAGGGCTATTCTCAAATAGAAGGAGTTGATTTTGATCCGGTGGCAAGAATTGAAGCAGTTAGATTATTTCTTGCATTTGCTACCTTCAAAGATTTCAAAGTATATCAGATGGATGTCAAGTCGGTCTTCCTAAATGGTGACTTGGAAGAAGAAGTATACATTGAACAACCAGATGGATTTCAATTGTCTCATCATGATGATATGGTCTGCAGGTTGAAGAAAGCACTGTATGGACTGAAGCAAGCCCCAAGAGCCTGGTATGAAAGATTGGATAAGCATCTTTTGAAGATTGGTTTCAACAAAGGTACTGCTGACAGTAATTTGTATTTCAAAATTGATCATGAAAACATCCTGATTGTTGAAGTGTTTGTTGATGATATCATTTTTGGAGGAAGAGATAGTATGTGTAAAACTTTTGCAAATCAAATGAAAAGTGAATTTGAGATGTCCATGCTTGGTGAAATGAATTTCTTCTTGGGTCTACAAATCACTCAAACAAAGAAAGGAATCTTCATTTCTCAAACCAAATTTGTGAAAGAATTGTTGAAGAAATTTGGGATGGAAGACTAAAAAACAATGAATACTCCCATGGCAACTAGATGTAAGTTGAGCAAAGATGATGACTCTCCTAAGGCTGATCAGACAAAGTACAGGTCAATGATTGGAGGATTGTTGTATCTTACTCAAACTAGACCAGACATTATGCAGGCTATTGGTCTTGTTGCTAGATTTCAGGCTGATCCTAGAGAATCTCATGTCATGGCAATCAAGAGGATTTTAAAATATCTAAAAGGGACAGTTGAGTATGGTCTGTGGTATCCTAGAGATCATGATTTCTCTCTCCATGCATATACTGATGCGGATTGGGCAAGAGATGTGGATGACCAGAACCAGTGGTGGAGCATTCTTTCTAGGGAAGAGATTGGTTTCTTAGCTAAGCAAGAAACAAGAGGCAATATATCTATCTACAACAGAAGTAGAATATATTGCAGCAGCAGGTAGTTGCACTCAAGTTTTGTGGATGAAGTAGATGCTAAGAGATATCAAAGTGGAGTATGAGGAACCTATCACAATCTTCTGTGATAATTCAAGTGCAATAAATATATCTAAAAATCTAGTGTTGCATTCTAAGACTAAGCATATATCTATCAAGTTTCACTTTCTGAGAGAGCAAGTGAACAAGAATGAAGTCAGACTGGAGTTTGTACCTTCCAAGGATCAGATTGCAGACATCTTTACCAAACCTCTTCCTAAGGACTATTTTGCGTATCTCGAGGAGAAGTTAGGGGTTATTGCCCCTCTAATGATGAACTAAGGTGCACTGATGTGCATCAGTCTAGTGGATATCACAGTCATATCTTGTGATCTGGATTGGTGATGGGGAGTTGCTACTCAGGGGGAGCAGCTAGTATGATTCTGAAGTATTGAAGTTGTAAGTATGAGCCTTTTACCATTGATGTCAAAGGGGGAGAGAAGACATCTGAAAAACAAGTGGTTGATGATCAAAGGGGGAGCAGTAAAGGAAGAGAATACATGTGAATGGTTGTTGCTAATAAGGGGAGTTGTGATAGAAAGGAGAAGTTCTTGTCTTGATGGTTTTTCACATCATATGTTGCCATCAATGACAAAGGGGGAGATTGTTGCAAGTATGGGTCTAACCGGTGTTGTCATTGATGTCAACATACTCATGTTGCATTGATGAGAAGGATTGGATGAGCAGAGAGGAGCAATGGTGACTGTGAAGTGGAGATCCCAGCTAAGATGCAGATCAGAGGTTGCGGTTCAAAGGGTTTATAGATATGAGTCTTGAGATGATCTAGTCAAGTTTTCAGAGGTCCGCATGAAGATCTAAAGAAGTTATGGCTGTTCCAGTAGAATCGGTTCTGGCAGGTGTTCAGAGGTGATAGAGTGACATAGATAGGTCCGGTGAGATCTAGAAATACATTATCCTGTTCTGTGGATTTGAGGGAGTGTTGAGGACATCCTTATTAAGTGTCAATTTGATTGGTTCATGGTTTGAAGGACTGGAAGCACTTATTCCATTGTGACAGTGATGACAGACTGTGTTCTTGAAGTTCCAGATATAGGAGAGAAGAATTCTAGTAAGCAGATCAAGTGTGGACGTTCTTGGTGACTCACGAAAGGTTGTTGTGATCCTTGGATTGTGTCTAGTTCATGTTGGTGGTCTGCATTGAAGTTAGAGTTCACATTTGAAGAATAACCTCTAGATGATAGTGTTTTTCCTGAGACTAGCCAACTAGATGCATTACACATCTTGCGGATGTTCTTGTAGATGTTTTCTGACTTAGATGATTGTTCCCAAGTCGATGCCTTGTATAAATAAGGGATTGTGAAGTCATTCCAAAGTGTGTCTGGTGTGGATGAGAGTGTGGTAGCAAGGAAAAGAGGGAAAGGCAGAGCAGAAGTTTTTGGGCTTAAATGGAACTGATTCAAGCATGGTAAAGATGCTATTCTCCAGTTCAAGTTTGTGATACTTGTTACTTTGTAGACAATGTGTCTCTTGTAGGCAGTGAGCCTCTTGTGAGTAGTGTGCTCGGGTAGTGAGCCCTAATTGGCATGTGCCATTTTGTTCTTTCTATTCTTCTAACAGAGAATACAATCTTGGGTTAATCACCCCATGGTTTTTCCCTTAACCGAGTTTTCTACATCAAAATCTTGGTGTCTTCTGTGTTGATGAGTTTCTGCTTTTAATTTAATTGCATTATGTTTCATGATTGATATACTACTAATCACTAAGAAGATTTAAGTATGGAATTGGAGAAAGTTTTGCACAACTGATTCACCCTGCCCTCTCAGTTGTGTGCCCTAAGTCTAACATGAAGATGATATTGATTTCAAACATATTTATGTAGCTTGAAACCTATCTAATGGTGTTCCTTATAAGATAAGTTCTAATTTTCTGATTCAAGAGGGTTTTTTATTCAAAGGGGCTCAACTTTGTGTGCCTAAATGCTCTATGAGGGATAATTTGATAAAAGAAAAGCATAGTGGTAGCCTTGAAGGTCATTTTGGTCTTGATAAGACCTTGGTGCAGCTGAGAAGGCACTATTTTTGGCCTAAAATGCAAAGTGATGTAAGAAAGTTTGTTGAAAAATGTGTGATTTGTCAAAAGGCAAAGGGCAGCAGTACTAATGTAGGCTTGTATTAGCCTCTCCCCATTCCAAATAGGCCTTGGGAATCAATAAGCATGGATTTGTAATGGGGTTACCAAAAACACCTACAGGTTTTGATTCTATCTATGTTGTAGTGGACATGATTTCCAAGATGGCACACTTCATCCCATGCAAGAGTACTAATGATGCATCCTACATTGCAGGTTTGTTCTTCAAATAAGTGGTAAGGATTCATGGTTTGCCTTTAAGTATTGTTTCAGATAGAGATAGTAAGTTTGTTGGGCATTTTTGAACTTTATGGAAGAAACTCGGCACTAACCTTAGCTTTAGCTCTACCTATCACCCTCAAACTGATGGGAAGACTGAAGTGGTTAATAGGAGCCTTGGTAAAATCTTAAGATGCCTTACAAAAGAGCATTCTACTCAATGGGATCTAATCTTGCCTCAGGCAGAATTTACATATAATGATTTAGTCAATAGAAGTGTGGGTAAGAGTCCTTTTGAAGTTGTTTATGGTTTGTAGCCTAGAGGAGTCTTTGAGTTAAGCGATATTAGTGGGATGGAGAGGATAAGTACTAAGGGTGAACAATTTGCTGTGTCTATGAAAGAGATTCACCAACAGGTCAAGGATAAACTACAAAAGAGTGTTGAAAAGTATAAGCAAAGGGCTAATGCACATAGGAGAGAACTCACTTTCAAGGTTGGAGATTTCATTCTAGCTCATCTAAGGAAGAAGAGATTTCCTAAGGGATAGTATTCCAAGCTACAAATGAATAAAATTGGACCTTGTAGGGTTGTTCACAAGTTTGGTCCTAAAGCTTATGAGATTGAACTACCAAGTGGAATTGGAATCTCACCTATATTTAATGTATTTGACCTATACCCTTTCAAATGGGATGTTGTTGCAGGTAATGAAGTAGGTTCTCAAGCATTTGAAGATGAAGAATGAATCCAAGACCTTCCTCCCAGCCAACCTTTAGAGTTGGAGTGCATATTAGATACAAAGGAGCTCAAGAAGGTCAAGAAACACCACCTATTTGCAATACTTGGTCAAGTGGAGGGATCTTCCCATGGAAGATGCTACTTGGATGTTTGAATCTAATATCATCAAGCATGGATACACTATTCAATACCTACACTCAAGTGGGACTTGAGTATTCTTTCCCTTGGGTGTATGGTGCAGGGGCACTAGGAGCTCCATTTTGGCATATTTTTGTATTTTTGGGATTTTAGGTGGTAATGGGTTTTAATGTCCAATAAGGTCATTTATGACCATTTGTAATGTATTTAATTCATTTTTGGTGAGTTATGGGTCATGGGTTTGAAATTTTTCAATGTTACTAAAAGTTGTCAAAAGTTGCTAAAAATAGTTGACATGCAACTTTGCAAGTGGCAAAAAATCAAAGTACTATTACAAACCCAAAAAGGAAAAGTTTCAAATGGTGGGAAATGGTTGTAAATTCTTAAATACACCTTAAAAAGTTAGAGAGGTGGTTGTGAAGTTGATTTTTTGAAGTTTTATTGAATGAAGCAAGCTTTTTTCCTGTGTTTTTCTGAATGTTACAGTCATTTTCTGCTATTTAGTATGACATGTATAGACTAAATGAGGGTCTAAAATTGACTGGATTTTGTTGGCATCTGAATCTACTTTATTTTTCTTCTAGTTGCATCGATTTTCATTAAGATTTGAGTTAGTTATTGCCTTTTTACTGAAAACTGGTCAGAACCCTACCGAGGGTAACCAGTGAGTAAAATAATGTAATAAATCAACCTTCCACCTCTAGTTAATTGCCAAAATGGGTGGAAAGGTCTATAATAATGTTATGAATCATATTCCATACATGCAGGGTCTCGTGATGAAGTTTGCACATGCCATGGTTCACTAGAAAATCTGATATTTGCATGTATCAGACTGTAGAACAATAGGGACAAGGAAGAACAATTGAGTATAGAGCCTAATCTTGCTTGTTTGTTTTTGGAAATGGTAGAGGGATGTGTGAAGAGGTCTTACAAACCTGTACAAAAGGATTTTTGAACATTCTTGAAGGTTTATATAGTTCATTTTATGACTATCCTAAGAGGACTGATTGTTGATGACTGTCCCAAGTTGTAAACCCATAAGTTGTTGCATTATTGAGTCATCCTTACAATTTTTGATCCATGGTTGTTGATGAAGGAATTGGAATCATGATGAGATGTCATTTTTAGTTCTAGATATGTTAGGGGTACCCTTTGGAACTGGAAAAAAATCATCCATTATGTAGATGCTAGTAGTTGCATGTTTGAAATTAGGCCTAAAAGAAGGAGGGACAGTCAATTTTAGCCTCAATCCGTACAAAGAAATGTTGGAATTACTTTGGACAACTAAGAGGGGGGTAGGTGAATCAGTTGTCCCTAAATTTTAACCTTTTTTGCACTTTTAATCTTCTTTCTTAATTTACAAACAAATTAATGATGTGAACATTTAAGCATGAATCAACACATGAGCAGAAACAACATGAACACACAACCCCAGAATTTTTGACATGGAAAACCTGGTTAAGGGAAAAACCATGGTGGGGGTAAACCCACAAAAATATGTACCCTATTAAAAGTACTTAAGAAAATAGAAGGCACATGCCTTTGGGCGCACTGCCCAGAGGTCACTGCTCAAAAGGAGGCTCACTACCTATAAGAAATTATGATTTACACAGAGATAATGAACTGAGAAGTAGCATCTACATTCATGCCTAATTCAGTCCCTTTGAAGGCTCACAAAAAATTTTGCTTCTATCTTCAAATTCTTTTTTACTGACTCTCCACTCTATACTCCTTTCGCTCTTCTTCTCTGCTCTGCTTTAGATCCTTTCTTCGGATTTAATTCATTGTGTACAAGGATGATTTTTAACAACTCTTCAACAAGTATTTATACACTTCATCAACCTTGGAATGATCAACAAGGTTAGCTAAGATTAACGTAGATCTTTACACTATCGGCCAAACATAGCTGAGACTTGAATCTTCCTCTATTAACATGCCATGCTTCATAAAATGCTCTTTAGATCATCTGCAACACACTAGGAACATCTAGTCGGCCAAGACTGGGAGGAACATCAACTTCAAAGAGGAAATCTTCAACAACAAGCTCAAACTTCAATGCGGACCTCCAACATTGTAGCCACATGATCTAGAGCCTCCACAAGCACATTGAATTCACTAATAACATCCACTCTGAACCAAATTACCAGAATCATTTGTATCTTCCTCCGGAACCTCAAGAACATTGTTTGCCATGACTGTCAAACTAGAAGGATAGCTTGTGAACCTCCAAACCACGAACCACTGGAGTTGATGATACACACTGAATTCCCAAACATGCCTTCAGATCCACAAACCATAATATTTCACTGCGAAAAAATCCAGACCAACTTACTGTCACTCTGTCTCTTCTGAATACTACAAAATCTGGTTCTACTCAGATGGCCATAACTTTTTCAAATCTTCTTGCAGACTTCTCAATTCTTAACTGGAGCAACCTTTGACAATCCTCTACACAACAATATGGTCTGCGAACATTGAGTCTCATTAATTTTCTCAATACCTTCAACATTCCAGTCTCCTAAATAGGCAACAAAATAAGGCACAATTGACACCAATGACAACAAGAATATGTTGACATCAATGACAACACCACTTAGGCACATATTTGTAACAAGAAACCCCTACCCATTTGTGGATATGTTTAGTAATGGCCAAAAGGGTATCCCAAATAGTTTTTATATTTTTAATATCAGGTCTGTACAAAAAGTTATGGTAAAAAAGGTCATTTCAAAAGGCTACTAGGATCTAGGGGTGAAATATCAAGAATGCATTAAGTTTCATGGTTTGTCCTTAATTAAGTCCTTCCTCTACATCAGCTCCTTAGTTGTTTCTACTCGGTACAAGGCTCTCCTCATGACTAATGACTCAGCCTTCTTTGGATTTCCCACTAAACTAGGAGATCCAACCGTTCTTCCTCTGCATATGCCTCTCTTGCATTGTTCTTTGTCCTTTTTCTGGTACTCCCTTGAGGGCATTCAAATGCTTGGTGTCCTTCACCTCCACACTTGAAACAGGTTCCCTTGAATGGTCTCTTGTCAAATCCTCTTTCCTCTCTCTAGTATCCTTCATTATGGTAAGATTTATGACTTTCTCTATTACTGTGGTAGAAATTTTTGTCATCTCTCCCTCTGCGGTATGAATTGTTGTCTCTTACTTCTTTTGTGGTATGGGCTAATCTCCTTGTTTTTCTCTACATAAGGTCTTCCTTCTCTACATTGTGTTCTACCTCTCTAGAATTTTCCTCCTCTAGCTCTGTCTTTTCTCATGTCTCTTATTCAACTTTTCTTCAACTTTCAGTGCAAATTGATATGCTTAATCCACTGTTGTCATCCTTACCAAATTAGCTCTTCTTGAATGTTTGTCCTTAGTCTATTTATGTACCACACCACTTTCTCCTTGATTCACTATGTCCAGTCCTAATAATCATCTTGTGCAACACTTAAATGTACTCCTTCACTATCTTATTGATGCAGGAGCATCCGGGTTTACTGGCAATCCTGTGTCACCAAAATATATATATATATATATATATATATATATATATATTTATTTTCTAAGTTGGTTTTTGGCTTTGTTTTCTTTGCAGTTTTGGTTTTGGAGAAAATACAAATTTATTTTGGCCAAGTAAAAGCATCATCTTGTAGAAGAGCCTAATGGGTATCCCCAATTCTAATTTGGGGAAATTTGGATGAAAAATGGCTAAGTTATAGCCAGTCAGAGAATTTACCAGTTCCCGAACCAGTAAGTTCACTAGTTTGGTAGTTTGCCAAATTCTTGGTTTCCTGATAGGCCTATGTTCAAGTGTATTTTGTCTTTACAGCGTTTAATGAACTACTTATCAATGAAGTTCCAAATTATGGAACTCTCGATCATCTCATGAGTTAGCAAACACATAAGTTCGTCGATACTTTACTTTGTCGACAAAGCTTGCAAACACATTGTCTTTGGTTCGAAGGGGAGTGAAATTGTCGATGCCACATTTGCCAATATGTTGTGTAAATTCTAAAAATGGTCATTTTTATGATACAAAGAGATTGAAGATGGTTCAGGATCATTAACTTTCATCGACAACAAGCTTTGGTCACTTAGTTTGCAAATTATACTTTTTGCCGATGGGCTTGTGGAAGAAAAGTCAAAGTTGTAAAACTTGAAGTGACATTGATATGGGACCTCGAGGGTCGACGTAAAAGCCTTATTTTTCCAATAATATGGGCAAAGGGTTAATTTCATAAAAGCCTTATTTTGCCGATAATACGGGCAAAGGCTTAAGTTTGTAAAAGCATTATTTTACTGATAACTTGGGCCAAGGCTTAAGTTTGCAAAATCTTTATTTTGCTGATAACAAAGGGGATGTTTCCCAAGTTCATGGAATGTGTTCTTTACTGACAAGTGAGTCAAAAGGAAAGTTTGTGAATGAATGAATTTGTTGACAGGTTCCTAAAAATGGTAATTTGCTAATGGGCCTTCATTTTGCAAGTTCAGAAAACTACATAATCACCAATAATGTGGAAGCATCGTTTGGCTTCGCTGATAAAGGATTTCATGGTTGTGGAAGGGGTGTTGTAGCTAATGATTATCTAGAACAAATCTATCTATGTGAAGTGTATTGGCAATAACAATTGGAATGCCCTTGTAAAGCAATCTAAGCTGACAATTGGTGCAGTTTTGATAGTTTTGATCAATTGCATAACGGTTTGGGCAGTTGAACTATTTGATTGAAGGATGATAAATATGTTTTTAGTAGAACTAGATAGAAGGTCTATACTCGATGGAAAGAAGATAGTAGTTTGATTTCCTTGTAGACTAGAGGAGTTGGGAGTGATCTTCGATTAGGGGTAATCTTTGTAAGGTGATTTAGTGATGTAAGTACATAATTGATTGGGATTGGGTATTATATTGTAATGCTTAGTGTTGAAGGTTGGAAATTCAATAAATATGTAACATGCTGATTTTGTTTTGCAATCAATAACATTATTTTTAGTTTATGAATGAATTTGTGCTTCCGGTGTGTATTATTGGCTGCATGAATGGGCAGTTTGATAAAAACCCCCTGGTCTTGACTGCATCAAGTGGTATCAAAGAAAGGTTTCTTACTGAGAGGAGATATGTTGTGAAGAGTCTGAAGGATTGTCTCAGAGGGCTCGAGAGGGTATTTGTAAGTGTGAAGAGGAGTCCCGTAATGACTAAGGGCTAAATGAGATGTTGGAGTTGTGAGCAGAAGAGGACTCTATTTCCATAGTGTGTGTGGAGAGTCATCAATAGTAGTTGTAATCTGAAAAGCTGCCCCCGACAAGAAGAATTCCCATAATGGAAGAAATGTTTGAACAGTTCTATGTTGAAATGAGGAACGAGTTGAGAAATTTAGTTGCTAGATTGAGAAGAGACCTAGATTGTGTGGAAGATCATGCTGATGATGAGAATGAAGTTGTGGAAGATGAATGAGAAGGAGAAAACCAATAACTAGTAGATGCTGGAGAAGAATGGTTCTTGAGAGCACTTGCTAGAGTTGGAGGAGGTAACAAAATAGAAATTTCTAATATTTCTGGAACATTGAATCCTGATAAATTTATAGATTGGATAGGAGAATTAGAAGAATATTTTTAATATGAAAACATTCGTGAACCTTAGAGGGTGAGACTGGCACAAACAAAACTCAAAGGACATGTTGCCTTATGGTGGAGGGAATTGCAAAGAGAAAGAGTGGCTAATGGAGATGCGAGAATAACCTGGTGGAATCAAATGGTTACTTGATTGAAAACCAAATCCTGGAGATTATGAGTTGGAGATGTTAAGGAAACTTCATAATTTGAAGCAGAAAGACATGAGTGTAAAGGACTACACTGAAGAGTTTTATAAAATGGTCATTAGATCTGGGCATAATCAAATGGATAAAGAGAAAGTAGCCAGATATATCAATGGGTTGAGGTTTAATATACAAGATGAGATGAGTATGTTGAAGATTTCTACACTAGAGGAGGCATATCAATATGCTTTGAAGGTAGAAGAAAACATAGAAAGAAGATAATAGAGTAATGCCAGGGGAAGAGGGAAATTCTTAGCTGGGTGATGATAGTAGTGGAAGAGAATACTCTATAGGATGTGATAGCAATAGTAAGGGATTCCATGGGAAATGTTTTCAATGTGGTGAGGCAAGACATAGAGCTTATGAATGTCCACAATTACATCAAGAGAAGAATAAGAAAAGTATGGCCAGAAATAACCTGGTACAAGAACATGAAGAGAGTGTAGCATCACTGAAAGCGAAAGAGCCTGAAGAAGGAGAGTCTCTTATGATCAAGAGAGTGTCGATAACACCAGAAGTGGAGAAGGAGGAAGCATCTCAGAGGAGAAGTCTTTTCAGAATTGTTTGCAAGTCTGGAGGTAAGTGTTGCAAAGTAATTACAGATAGTGGTAGTACAAATAACCTAGTTTATGAAGAAATGGTAGAAAATCTAGAAAAAGATGAGACATCCTAGTCCTCATAAAGTTACCTGGTTGCAAAAAGAACATGAATTAGTGGTGAAAGAGAAATGCATGGTTAATTTTCATATTGGTTCATATAAGGATGAAGTTTTGTGTGATGTTATGTCAATGAGTGCCTATCATGTGTTGTTGGGTAGATCTTGGCAGTTTGATAGGGAAACAATCTATGATGGTAAAAGGAATTTGTATACTATTGTGAAAGATGGGTAGAAGTATGTGCTAAGTTTAGTAAAAGAGAAGATACCCCAGGTAAAGGAAAGCAGTTCGATAGTTTGTTGCAACTTTGACAAATAGTTGATATAGGTGACAAGAGATTAGGAATGACTCAATGAAAGTTCCCATGAAAGATACTATGGTTGAAGATAAAGGGAGTAGTATTGGTTTTGTGCAACAACAACAACCTAAAGCAGTGGTCAATAGGGTAAAGATTGTAAATGTTGAACAAAAGAGTGCTAGTTTGGAGAGGAAACAACACAAGTCACATTTTGGACATTTGGAAATTTGTTCAGAAGGATGTAGCTCAGGAGGTGCAAGTAGAAGTAAAGCATTTCAGCAAGTGATGAAGAGGGTAGGTTAGGTAGATAAAGAGAAGGTTTGGATAAAGAACAAGCATGGATCACCATCCCAAGCATTTCCAAATGTTCATGAGCTTTTCAACTCATGGAACATTTCACTTACCTGGCGTGTCTAATGTAGGAGCATCCAGGTTTATTGGCAATCCTGTCACAAAAAAAAAAAAAAATTTCTAAGTTGGTTTTTGGCTTTGTTTTCTTTGTAGTTTTGGTTTTGGAGAAAATGCATATTTATTTTGGCCAAGTAAAAGCATCATCTTGTAGAAGAGCCTAAGGGGTATCCTCAACTCCAATTTTGGGAAATTTGGAAGAAAAATGGCTATTATAGCCAATCAGAGAATTTACCGATTCTCGAACCAGTAAGTTGGCTAGTTTGGTAGTTTGCCAATTTCCTAGTTTCCCAATAGGCCTATGTTCAAGTGTATTTTGTCTTCGCAGTGTTTAATGAACTACTTATTGGTGAAGTTTTGAATTATGGAACTCTATCAGCCATCTCATGAGTTAGTGAACAGATAAGTTTGCCGATACTTTACTTTGCCAACAAAGCTTGCGAACACATTGTTTTTGGTTCGAAGGGGAGTGAAATTGTTGATGACACATTTGCTGATATGTTGTGTAAGTTTTGAAAATGGTTATTTTTTTGATAGAAGGAGATTGAAGATGGTTCGAGATCACTAACTTTCACTGACAACAAACTTTGGTCACTCAGTTCACAAATTATACTTTTTACCGACGGGCTTGTCGAAGAAAAGTCAAAGTTGTAAAACTTGAAGCGACATTGATATGGGACCTCGAGGGTCGTAAAAGCCTTATTTTGCTGATAATATGGGCAAAGGATTAAGTTCATAAAAGTCTTATTTTTCTGATAATATGGGCAAAGGCTTAAGTTTGTAAAAGCATTATTTTGCCGATAACTTGGGCCAAGGCTTAAGTTCAAAAATATTTATTTTTCTAATAACAAAGGGGATGTTTCCCAAGTTCGTGGAACATGTAATTTGCTGACAAGAAAGTCAAAAGGAAAGTTCACAAATGAATGAATTCACTGATAGGTTCCTAAAAATGGAAATTTGCTAATGGGCTTTCATTTCGCAAGTTTGAAAAACTGCACAATCGTCGATAATGTGGAAGCATAGTTTGGCTTCGTCGATAAAGGATTTCATGGTTGCGAAAGGGGTATTGTAGCCGATGATTGTCTAGAACAAATATGTCTATGTGAAGTGTATTGGAAATAGTGATTGGAACACCCTTGTAAAGGAATCTAAGCTAACAATTGGTGTGGTTCTGATAGTTTTGATCAATTGCATAACGGTTTAGGTGGTTGAACTGTCTAATCGAAAGATGATAAATACATTTTTGGTAGAACCAAATAGGGGGTTTGTACTTGATGGAAATAAGATAGTAGTTTGATTTCCTAGTACAACAGAGGAGTTGAGAGTGATCTTAAATTGGGGGTAATTTGTGTAAAGGATTTGGTGTTGTAAGCACATAATTGATTGGGATTGGGTATTATACTGTAATGCTTAGTGTTGAAGGTTGGAAAGTCAATAAATCTGTAATGCTGATTTTTTTTGCAATCAATAACATTATTTTCAATTTATGAATGAATTTGTGCTTTCATTGTGTATTAATGGATGCATGATTGGGTAGTTTGATAAAACCCCCTGGTCTTAACTGCATCACTTCTCCTTTTGCCTTAGGTTTTGCAATCTCTTCAACAATTCCAACTCATAGTTAGTAGGTATGAAATGATTCTTCAATTTTGTCATCATCCTATCCCATTTTATGATTTTCTCTTTTCCTCTAATATTTCTATCCAATTGAACTTCTTTCCACCAAATAGAACCATGCCCTTTCAACTTAGTTTTTGCAAATCTTACTCTTTGCAAATCTTCAATTTACTCATATTGATAGTATTCCTCCATGTCATTTATCCAATCAATCAATTCCTCAGGGTTTAAATTTTTGATATAGTTTGAAATTTCCATTCTTAGTCCCTTACCAATCTTAGAAATAGGTTTCAACACTTTACTTGATTTAATTCTTCATCTTCTAGGGTTTCTTCATTTTGGTTGGCAGCTTGAAATTCATCATCATCACTTTCATCCTCATGTATAGGGTTTAGTCCTCTCCTTCTATCTTCTTCTACATCATCCAATCTAACTTTCATTATTCTCATCATCTTTATCATTTCTTCCATTCTTCCAGAAACATTGGCCATAGTAGGCATCCTCCTTGGTGGCATCTCTTCCTCAGATCCAATACCACTACCTCAATTCGACGATCTGACTACAAGTTTGCAACTACCTCACAATCAACACTCTGTTGACAAATACAAGTAGGCTGCCTTGGGTTGGCGATTTGTTCACCTCAAGATCTTCCAAAATGCCTTCTCCCAAAGGGTTCACAAACTTCGCTCTAATACCACTTGGTGCAGTCATGGATGGAGGGTCCAGAGAATGGACTGTCCAACCATGCAGCCTAAGTAAACACAATAGAAACAACACAAGAATAGATTTTAATGGAAGATTTATAGCTTCAATATCTCAAATAGTTACAAAACTCATATGTTGGTAACATGCAGACTGTTATGGTCTTGCAGGCTTGTCCTCTGACAAAATTACATGAAAGATATAGCTTTGAGGTGCCTCTCGCAAATCCACAACTAAAGACTAAAAACTTTCTATCATGTTCAATATGTTCCTAATACATCAAATGAATGCTTATATATCATCTCCTAGCTCAAAGAATGCTCCATGTTGGCATCAAGAGGGTTAAAAATCCAATTATGATGAAACATGTAGGTCAGCCTACAACATGTGGTAATGCTTCGCAAATGGATGAATGGTGTCACAGTTCTCAATGAAGGTCTATCTGGTCCCATACTACCTTGTGAGATGTTCCATTTAGATTCGCAAGTCACAAAAATGCTTCGTAAACCTTGTGTGCTCATACTGAATGTAGAAGTTCTATGAGTTCTGATGATGGTCTAATAGCGATAACATTCCAAAGACTCATAAAATTTAGATACAATGTAGATGACATAGTGTAGAGTGGAAACCCTGCTCCGTGAGCTATGAAATGATGATGTGTTAGAATGTGGTGCAAAATGCTGAAACTGCAACTAACTGAAATGCAAGAAAAAGAAAAATAAATCAAATATTTTTGGTTGATGGAAGATTGCTTGTCAACCTTGGATGCTCCTTCATCACATTTATTGTACATATAATGTAAGGTTATATGGAAAATTATTTACTAACATTGTGGATGACTACATAATTGAATTTGTAACATAGACATGCCTATTAACAGGATGGTTATGGACTATAGTGAAATATTCATTCAACATCATCGAAAAGAGGAACCAAAAAGGTTTTGGAGGAAAAATCCAAGGTCTAAGGATAAAATTTATAGATTATGATGTTAATTGAATATCTTGGTGTCTTCTTCATGTAATTCGGATTCCTTGAGATTTTTTACGGTGATTTTAATAAAAAATAGAGAAGTAATTATAGTTTGACATGAGTTCAATAGTAATGTATACAAATAGTTCACTAACAATATCTTTTATGTGATTATGTATAATTTTATGTTCTCTCAACTGTACCACAAGGCTATTTCATTTGTAAACTTTTTTTATGTTAATATAATTAAAATATATTGTTCATATTAACAATTTAACCCTTATTCACTTAATCGTTCAAAAAGATGTACTTTGACCAATGGCACAACATTTTAAAGCTATCATATTCACAATGTTTATATGTTGAGAGATTTTTCCATGTCAAACTCTCTCTCCAAGATATCATCAACTCTAATAAGAACATTTGAACATTGGGGCCCACCAACTCCAACTTGGCATAATTTGACCAATAGCGCAACATCTAGAACCTATAGCTCCTGCCATCCAAAAATGTTGTGGGATGCCACCATGTGGCACTTGGGACCTCATATTAACAATTTAACCCTTATTCACTTAATTGTTCAGAACTAGCTCATGGATTCATGTACTTTGGCCAGTGGTACAATATTTTCAAGTTGTCACTTATCAGATTCACAATGTTTAAATGATGTGAGATTGTACCACATCAAACTCTCTCACCAAGACATCAACGAATCTGATAAGAAATTTTGTACAATGGCCCCCCAATTCCATCTTGGCAATATTTGACCAATAGTGCAACATTTAGAACCTATCACACCTGCCATTCCAAGATGTTGTGGGATGTTGCCATGTGACACTCAAAACTCATATTAACAGTTTAGTACTTATTCAAATTTCACTTAATCCTTCGGAAAAGAGATAGGGACCCATGATATATGCCAACTCATCTACTTTAGCCACTGGCACAACATTTTAATGTTGTTAGTCTAACAATGTTTAAATGTTACGAGATTGTGCCATGTCAAGATCTTTCATGAGGTCACCAACAACTCTGATAAGAAATTTTCATTAACCTAGAGCCTTTGAGAATGGTGAGTCCTATTGAATACTAAGTTGGATAAAACATCTAATAATGTAACATTTAGAACATGTCAGATTGACAACCTTCAAACATTGCGAGATCTCTCCACATAGCTCTATGCCACCATAGATAATTTCAAATCCATGATATTCTCAGACATGGATTGTGTGGCTTGTACTGGGGTATTAAATATTGTAGATTAGGGTATTAAATGCAGCAGAGCACTAGATTCAGAGCAATGATTTAGAAAATCAGAGATGCTGATTGAAAATATTGCCCAAACATATGAAGTAACACTCAAGTGAAGTTGCATTTAATGCAATTAATGAGCATTTTTGCAAGTTATGATTATAAATTGAGCCCCAAGTATAAAATAAAAACATTATGCTACACCTTTGAATATTTGAAGAAGCCATTCTTTCCCTACTATTTACAAATATTTCAGTGGTTCACTGAGTTTTTCTACAAAAGGGATTAGATTTGCAGAAAGAGGTATCAAACATCAATATGTCAAAGAGGAAGAGAAGTTCACTTTCCAAGCCTCTCTAGGACCTTCCCTTAGAGTTGACACATAGTAAATCCTATACTGCAATGCATGCATAACCAAGGCCATACATTTCAAATGTAAGAACAATCAAGAAGGGGAAGTGTTCAGACTCTTCTCTTATATTTGACATTGTTGATAATATTTTTGATATAATTCTATCAAAGAATGTGAAGAATCTGAGAGAAGGAGCACATGCACAAATGTTGACTTGATTGAGAATGGGAGAAAAAGAGAGCTTTGGAATAAGGGTATAGACCTATATATTAGCATAATATATGGTCTCGATTGTTCACCCTGGTGGTGCCCACCTGGAGTTACGATTTTGAGCATTTGTATCTGCAAGCCTTTTCAGAGACACCCAAAAAATTGCTAAGTCCCTCGGCCTCCAGATGTATGCATGTATCTTTGGGTGTACTGTTGTCATATTTTTGCTTGGCCCCAAAATATTCTTGTTTCCCTCCTTCTATCAAAGAAATCCGATCAGAGAAAGCCTGAATAGAAGGAGAAAAAGCTTAAATATTTCAATTACCATGCTCTGCCTTGCCAAAAAGTCCCAAAATCTCACCTTGAAAATCTTTTCCAAAAACCCAGAAAAACCCAGAAGTCTTTTAGCTTCAAGTATTTTCATCACAGGGATTTCTCAGTTTCATCCTTTGTATTTGTGTATGCATTTTTGAATGTATATTCGCATATACATTTGCCATTGTATGTTTGCGTATACAAAGGTGATATGCAAAGGAAAATATACAAGAGGCTGATATACAAAGGGTCATCGATGAGACAAGCCTCATCGGCAGCTAAGTCCAAGGTTTCTCCGATCGACTGATGAAGATACAAATGAAGCATGCAAGGGACCATATACAATGCAGAATATACAAGGGAAAGTCAGGTCCGCTTTCATACAAAGGTGATTGTACCTCATATACAAGTCGCACATGCAAGGAAACATGTCAGAAGAGATACAAAGCCTCGGGCCCACCAGTTGTATGATATACGATTGTATCTTTGCACATACAATTGCATATGCAAGGGGCATATACATTTCTTAGATACAAGGCTTAGACCCGAAGTGAATATGTAGTTTAGTTGATAAAGGCACAAGTATTTGTTTGCATCTTTGTTTGTATGTCCGCGTTGTATGTTTGCACATACAAAGGTCATATACAAAGGTAACATACAAAGGTCAGATGCATGTTTGCAATGTACAAAGTGCAATTGTATATAGTTTTGCTTGTATGTTCGCATTGTATATGTGAAATACAAAGCTGATATACAAAGGGAAAACATACAACCCTTGGACCCGATTGAAATTTCAAATTGATTCATAATGATTTGGGGTCCACCCTTGTATGTGGTGATTGTATGTATATACAATTGCACATACAATTTCAAATGCAAATGAAGATACAATGGCTCGCCAATGGAGATACAAATGTCTAGTGATAGTGATCCAATCAGGTGCTAACACGTGTCTAAGGGCAGTTGTATGTACATGCAACTGCATATACAAAATTTAAATGTGTTGCGGGTGGAAAGGTAAAAAGGGCAAAAAGGCAAAATGTATGTTCGCGCTGTGAAAAGTCAAAGGGGATAATGCGCCTACGTGGTATAATTTCATTGGTTGTTAACTTTTCAGCATGATTTGAAGCCACAAATCTTGGCAGGAGAAGGGAAATCGACGGCCAGTTTCAAGTTTTTAGAAAGCGAAGGATTTCCTATGTTCGCAGCTGCATTCCAGGTAGAAAAATTTCCTGAACATGCAAACTACTGCATTTCCAAAAGCCACGGGTAGGTTGGCCATTAATGGCAAATTTGCAGAGGCATGGTCGATGAATGACGGGCCACCTACCATTTTTAATGGGAAAATCTCTAGTCCGATGCACGTTCCCTGATTTCACCTATTTTTCCTCCTTTTCTCTACCTGGAACATTAAATGTTTTAAGCACCATTCAAAAGGTGCATTGTATCTGGCAGAATTTTGAAATAACATTGTACCTTAATGCTGAGTACACGTTCTTGCTATATAAGCAAACTGTGTTACTCATTTTTTCTGTTATGGAAGACTTGGGCAAATTTTTTTGGGGAAATAATGAAAAATAGAGCTTTTTGGTTGTTCTGTCTCTTTTGTGAGTTTATGAGTTGCATCTGAATGCACATTACACATGTTCAGTTTCATGTTGTGTTTATATGAAAAATGCTTCTTTGCATGTGTTTAGCTATTTCTCTCCATTTGTTGTATGCATCCCTTCTTTTGAATCTGGTTGCTAAGGGTTACTTAGATTCTATGATATAGATTTCTATGTTGCATGCTTAACTTGTGACCTCCATTCAAGGAGTGGATTAAACTATTTTAGGTTGAGTATGAAGAAGAATGTATGTCAGCTGGGATATTCAAAAGTAGAGGTAGATAAATACTCAGTCTTGGGTGGTGTTTGTAAGGCAAATACCTATCCAGCCGCTTGAAACTTGAATGCCAGTGCAAATCATTCACTTGTATACGTCTAGTTGACTCCTTGCCTTGAGATAGGCACCAGTCTGCCTTGTGTAGTAGTTATGATCCAAAACCCCCTGTCTTGCATCCAAAACATAAATACAAATCATTTCATAATTCCAACCTGTTAGTTTGTAGGAATAGAAATAGGACCCCTGCATACTCTCATTCCCAACCAGTTAGATATGTCTAAGAACATTGCCAACCTTGTGATTTATCATGCAAATCTTGGTCCAAACATGAGAGTATTCTGCCTGTTGTTGTAAAGCTAAATCTTTTTGTCATTGGGCGAGTCAAGGTTAAATATTTAGCTATAGGGATACCCCCCTTGGTGTGGTATAACTAGAAGTGAAGGGAAGGCAGCTCATGCAACCTCCTATATTTGTTGGCTGAATCTACCTGTGCATTGGAACTGGCAAACCCTTTGCTGATTCAGAGAGAAAAAACCAACAAAGTGGCGACTCCGCTCAGGATGTAATGCCATATCCATAAAAGTGTGAGTCTAAAAGATTGAAGAATCAGACCTGGAAGTGCCTTGTTGCAGCAAACTTGAAAAGTTGTATATGTGGCTCTGTTGTTGAAGAACCCAGGAAGAAAGAAATGAATTTTCAGCTTCAAGCTATTTGAAGCTCATTCCTCTACCAAGGAGGTGGTGACTCTGCATACAAGAACTTGATAAAAGACACAAGAGGTGTTAAGTTTTCATACAAATCAATCAGGGAAAGGAATTTGTAGCGGCTACAACATATCTAGGTATTTTCACATGTTTTGGTTTTCAAAAACCATGGTGTAGAAGTTTTAAAGGATTCCCTATTTGGTGAAGTAGCATTGGTTAAAAGGGAAATATTGGTGATAAGCTTGCATGCTTTGTATTTGTTGAGAATTTATTTTGTGTTTCAAAAGAAGTATGCAATGTTGTTGAAAGACTCATTTAGAGGACTTTAGGAAGTTTGAAATAGTAGTTTATATTGTAAAGGCCTAAGGTCGTTGTTGTAAAAGGAAGTCTAAGTTGAGAAGAAGGTTGCAAAGGCATATAAGATGTATTATTAGCCCATGCACCCTCGTGAGGTGTCAAATACAACAATGTATAGTGATCAATCCCAACCATACAATAGAAGGAGTTTCAACATTGACAGATATAAGCCCATCAATTTCAATGGCATTTGTAGTTATCCAAATGCTTTTCCATATAAGATCAGAAAGTATTTGCCTAAATTCAGTGGTGTAAAGGATGAATTAGCTAAGAGACACTTGCAGCATTTTAGAAATGTAATAGACGGCTTTGAGGTTGACCATGAAGATGTAGTTATGAGATTATTTGTTCAATCTCTAGTTGAAGATGCAAGAGACTGGTTCTCCTATCTTCTAGCATACTCTGTCAGCTCTTGGCGAGAATTTAAATCTGCATTTCCAGAACAGTTCGGTGAAAGAATGTCTGAGGTTTCACTTATCAATGATTTCATGTATATCCATATTGAAAAAGATGAGTTAATTCCATCCTTTAACCTCAGATTTATGAAGGCATTGAAAAGAATTCCAAAATGTATGAGACCTAATGATTCATTGTGCCTTGTGGTCTATCTGGGAGCATTTGATAAGAAAATGAGTTATAGATTGAGAGATAAGGAGCCCACCACATTGCATCAGGCACATCAGTTTGCAATAGACATTGAAAACAACTGGAGGCATGGAATACACAAGGGTTATTTCTCTACAAATTTCTACTGCCCTAGGGTCCCCAATGTCGATGAAAGATATAATTTATATGTTGAAAATGAATGTCAAAGCACTCACACCCCCGCTATCCCTGTTTATGCATCATTCCAAGTTAATGATGACTCTACCATAAAGGAGGATGCCCTGATTTGCCCAGCAAATGAAGTTGATAATAATGATTTTTCAAGTAATATTAATATGCCAGTCCACAGTGAAGAGCATTCATGTTTAAATGATCCGGTTGTGCATGGTTGTGATCATATGGATCAAGAGTCAATATCAGTTTCATCAGCAAGCATTAGAGGGCAGGAAAGTGATATGGATAGTGTAGCTTCAGAATGCATTGAAGTAGCAGAAATCTTGTATGTGGGGCAATTAGATGATAAAGATGATATCCATGATCAGTTCATGGATCAGTTTTGTTCTTCTTATGACTCTAGATTTGGTAATGTTGAAGAAGAGTTGGATTGTCATGAAGAAGAAGCAGAGACCTTTGCAATGAGTATGAATCCCCTTTATGATGAGCCTTTAGATGCATTGAACGTTATGAGTCATGACCTTCATTGGTGCAGAATTAACCCTCTTTTTGAAGATGATGATGAATATGAAGAGATGGTTGACCTAGGTGCTGCATTAGTTTGTGAAGAAGGGACATATGAACCAAAGGCAGAGATCTTCAGCCCTTGTGAAGATAATATGGATATGCAAATTATGGATAATGAACATTCAGCTTCAGCTGTGTTGGATGTATGCAACTATGGGTGTATGGATCAGGATTTGTTATCACTGTCAATAAGTGATATGAATGACATTGAAAGTCTCATATATTCTAAGTGTTTTGAGTTTCTAGATTAGCTAGATGAATGCTTGGTGATGCGCGATAGCCAGGTAGATAATGAAGAATGCCAAACACAATATGATGATATACTGTTTGAGGAATATAACATACATATGTTGCCTAATGCTGAAAGATATTCTAGTATGTATGGTTATGTGTTTGATTGTGAAATGCAGAGTGATAGAGGCAATACTGACAAAGGCAAGTTTTCAAAAATGGTGAAGTATGTAATTGACAAGATCAGCATGTGGGCAAATTATGTTGATGTTTTCAGTTGTGGTTGGGGTCGTTCAGATCAGAATTGGGCATTTGGAAGGAGGAGATTATGGTTTTTCATTTTTGGCTACCTGGGGCCACCAAAATAGTGTTTGAAGGTGTGATTTGTGATGTAGGTTGGTGTAGCTTTGACTCTATGCCCAATGGATATGGCGCTCAGTCTGCATCCTAGAGATCTGGAGTTCTCGCCATGCCTACAAGAAGCATGCATCCCCAGACATAGCCAATGGTGGTGCCCACCTGGAGTTACAGTTTCAAGCATTTGCATCTGCAAGCCTTTTCAGATACACCCAAAAAATTTTGAAGTCCCTCAGCCTCCAAATGTATGCATGTATCTTTGGGTGTACTGTTGTCATATTTTTGCCTGGCCCCAAAATATTCCTGTTTCCCTCCTTCTATCAAAGAAATCTGATCAGAGAGAGCCTAAATAGAAGGAGATAAAGCTTAAATATTTCAATTACCCATGCTCTTCCTTGCCAAAAAGTCCCAAAATCTCACCTTGAGAATCTTTGCCAAAAACCCAGAAAAACCCAGAAGTCTTTTAGCTTCAAGTATTTTCATCATAGGGATTTCTCAGTTTCATCCTTTGTATTTGTGTATGCATTTTTGAATGTATATTCGCATATACATTCACCATTGTATGTTTGCATTTACAAAGGTGATATGCAAAGGAAAATATACAAGAGGCTGATATACAAAGGGTCATTGGCAAGACAAGCCTCATCAGCAGCTAAGTCCAAGGTTTCTCCGATCGACCAATGAATATACAAAGGAAGCATGCAAGGGACCATATACAAAGAGGAATATACAAGGGAAAGTGGGGTCTGCTTTCATACAAAGGTGATTGTATCTCATATACAAGTCGTACATGCAAGAAAACATGTCAGAAGAGATACAAAGCCTCGGGCCCACCAGTTCTATGATACGCGATTGTATCTTTGCACATACAATCGCATATGCAAGGGGCATATACATTTCTTAGATATAAGACCCAGACCTGAAGTGAATATGCAGTTTAGTTGATAAAGGCACAAGTGTTTGTTTACATCTTTGTTTGTATGTCTGCGTTGTATGTTTGCACATACAAGGGTCATAGACAAAGGTAACATACAAAGGTCAGATGCATGTTTGCAATGTACAAAGTGCGATTGTATATAGTTTTGCTTGTATGTTCGCATTGTATATGCGATATACAAAGCTGATATACAAAGGGAAAACATACAACGCCTGGACCCGATTGAAATTTCAAATTGATTCATAATGATTTGGGGTCCACCCTTGTATGTGGTGATTGTATGTATATACAATTGCACATACAATTTCAAATGCAAATGAAGATACAATGGCTCACCGATGGAGATACAAATTTCTAGCAATAGTGATCCAATCAGGTGCTGACACGTGTCCAAGGGCAGTTGTATGTACATGCAACTGCATATACAAAATTTGAATGTGCTTCGGGCGGAAAGGTAAAAAGGGCGAAAAGGCAAAATGTATGTTCGCGCTGTGAAAAGTCAAAGGGGATAATGCACCTAGGTGGCATAATTTCATTGGTTGTTGACTTTTTAGCATGATTTGAAGCTTTTAATCTCGGTAGGAGAAGGGAAATCGACAGCCAGTTTTAAATTTTTAGAAAGCAAAGGATTCCCTGTGTTCGCAGCTGCATTCCAGGTGGGAAAAATTCCTGAACACGCAAACTATTGTATTTCCAGAAGCTACAAGTAGGTTGGCCATTAATGGCAAATTTGCAGAGGCATGGTTGATGAATGATGGGCCACCTACCATTTTTAATGGGAAAATCTCTAGTCAGATGCACGTTCCCTGATTTCACCTGTTTTTCCTCCTTTTCTCTGCCTAGAACATTGAATGTTTTAAGCGCCATTCAAAAGGTGCATTGTATCTAGTAGAATTTTGAAATAATATTGTACCTTAATGCTGAGTACATGTTCTTTCTATATAAGCGAACTGTGTTACTCATTTTTTCTGTTGTGGAAGACTTGGGCAAAATTTTTTGGGGAAATAATGAAAAACAGAGCTTTTTGGTTGTTCTATCTCTTTTGTGAGTTTATGAGTTGCATTTGAATGCATGTTACACATGTTCAGTTTCATGTTGTGTTTATATGAAAAATGCTTCTTTGCATTTGTTTAGCTGTTTCTCTCCATTTGTTGTATGCATCCCTTCATTTGAATCTAGTTGCTAAGGGTTACTTAGATTCTAGGATATAGATTTCTATGTTGCATGCTTAACTTGTGACCTCCATTCAAGGAGTGGACTAAACTGTTTTAGGTTGAGTATGAAGAAGAATGTATGTCATCTAGGATATTCAAAAGTAGAGGTAGCTAAATACTCAGTCTTGGGTGGTGTTTGTAAGGCAAATACCTATCCAGCCCCTTGAAACTTGAATACCAATGCAAATCATTCACTTGTATATGTCTAGTTGACTCCTTGCCCTAAGATAGGCACCAGTCTGCCCTTGTGTAGTAGTTATGATCCAAAACCCCCTGTCTTGCATCCAAAACATAAATACAAATCATTTCATAATTCCAACCTGTTAGTTTGTAGGAATAGAAATAGGACCCTTGCATACTCTCATTCCCAACCAGTTAGATATGTCCAAGAACATTGCCAGCCTTGTGACTTATCATGCAAATCTTGGTCCAAACATGAGAGTATTCTGCCTATTGTTGTAAAGATAAATCTTTTTGTCATTGGGTGAGTCAAGGTTAAATCTTTAGCTATAGGGATACCCCCCTTGGTGCGACAGAACCAGAAGTGAAGGGGAGGTAGCTCACACAACCTCCTATATTTGTTGGCCGAATCTGCCTGTGCATTGGAACTGGCAAACCCTTTGCTGATTAGGAGAGAAAAAACCAACACACCCATGCTCAACAATCATTTAATCTTGTGTCAACTATTTTGACACAAAACAAGGATAATTTAGGGAAAGAATATTCAAGTGACAATCAATGTTGATGCTATCAGGGAGATCCTATGGTTGAGATATGATGAAGAAACCTTTGTCTGCTCTTACCAAAAATTGCAAAAAACATGGGACATAAGAAATAATCAACTCAACTTCTTGAATAAGGAGCTTCACTAACCACAAGATAACACTATTCTTCCCACTCTCCTGATTGCTCTACCATAGTTTATACAAGATGTCCAGGATGTGTGCTCCATGATGGCCTTTATTTTTGGTTTGGATAATGATAGGAGCATATATGATTTTTAGCTAGGCACTCTCTTTAACCTCAAGACTATCACTCGAGATCACGCTTTGAAGCTTGATTTTTCAGAAGTGATAGCAGATAGGATATGTTACCAACTTGTCCATTTTAATACAAAAAAATCTTTAGTTATTCTTCTTTTCTGCTTCACTTGATTTTATATTAGAACTTCCAAATTTTCTAGCCCTTTATGCATCTTTCCATTGTTAATGAGTCCATTGATGCTCATAAGATCATTTTGGTGTCTACTTGGACACATACCCTTTCAAAAACCTTAGACTACTATGAGTTTGTGGAAAATTTTCTTACCCTAGTCCTTATAGATCTCAATTATGACAAGAATGTCTCTAGAGTGAGTGATAGCTAGAGAGGATTAATAGAAAATGGTCAAATCCCTTGTGATTGGTATTTTAGAGTAGACTATACAATCACTAGGGTGCATGGTTTCAAAGAGGAGCCCTTTAGGCTCCCAAAATTTATTACAAATAGGGTTTAGGGAATTGAATATGCCTGACAACAAGATGTAATTGACTCTAAATTTGGAGCTGGTAGGAAGAAAAAGGTATTTTATGACATTTATTTCTCTTTTAGGGGCATAACAATCAAGAAGAGAGGAGTGGAGCATCTTCTAATGTTGAAAATGGCAAATCTAGGCTTAGAGCTTATAGTTAATTGTTGGTTGTATGGCCCAAATGGATTCATAGGCAAGTGGGTTAAAGGGATAAAAACAAAGGAGGTGTCTATTTATTAGAGTCAACGAACCGTTTGAGGCTAAAAAATCACATGTTAATGACTCACCAGATATGTATGTTGAGATCCATAACCTCCCTGGCAGACCACTTCCACCATGGGAGACCTTCTATAAAGCTATTCATGTGTATGATCCTTCTAAATCATCATGTATGGTCTCCAAAAAGCCCTCAGAAATAAGGATTGGAATGAAAATAAGATTAAGGCCTACTAGAAATATAGACAAGAGATAGTGAAGATGGAGAAATCATATGGGTTAGTTCTAACAAACAACACTTGGGAGAATCTATGGGATACAGAACACTCCTCACCTACATCAGACTAGGATGTCAGTAACATTCAAGTAGGTGAGAGATCTGAGCCTGAGGTTTAAGAACAAGTAGAAGAAGGCAGTAGTTCTTCCATAGAATAAATCTAAGAACTAGATACTAGTCATAGCCAATGACCACTTTTAGTATGATAGGTTGAAGGACAATCATTGCAAGACCCTACTCATTTGGCCCAAATAGCTTCGATATCTAGGGGCCTTAGATAAAATCTTGTGTAGGCTCATCAAGATACACAAATCACTTACCACCAAAGTGTAAGAAAAATTTAGGAAATGACAAAAGAATTTTGTTTGTTTGGTGTTCAAGTTGCATCACAACTAGTAACTATTATGGTTGAGTGAATTATAGAAATGACACTAGTAGTAAGTAGTATGGAAGCACAAGTTTTTGTAGCATAATTAGCTCCAAAACAAGGTTCTACTGCAATATCAAAGGTAGAGCTAGAGCCTCAAAAGAAGAAAAAGAAATTAATATTACAAATAGAGTATAATGATGAGGGAGCAGAGATTGTCATACCAATGGCCAGACCAACCACAACATCCACAACCCCAGTGGTCATGTAGCTAAGTATCTCTCTTCCCTCTTCTTCTACTCAATCTATTTTGGCCTCCCCTATGATATCACGCACTTCCACCATAAATTCAGTTCCTTTGGCCTCCACCATCTCAATAACTTTAGTGGAACCACCAATTCCATCGGTACCAAACTTTCAAGTGCTTACAATGACTCAAATGGATGCACCAACCTCCCCCTTTTTAATTTAATCATTTGGTATGGCCATGACTCCATCACCAACATTATTTTCACCTCCTACTTCCCAACAAACCCGTGTGCTATCTCTTCCACATACCCTTAGTCTACCTCGTTTCTCCCCTTCCACACTCATGGTTTATTCTCCATTGCCTCCCGAAGCTGTCAGTGTTAGCACTCCCTCCCAACAAGAAGCCACCTATCCATATAGACTTCTTCAAGGTTTTCTATTTGATGATGGTTTCATTTAGTCACCAACCAACTTCCATCAACAAATGTTGATTGCCAAATAGGCCTATGAGGACAAAATGGAAAGGCAAAGGCAAAGAGAGGTTAGAACTCCAACACGCACACACATAAGATCACAATATGATCCTATGCAATAGGCTCTAATGATTGCACATATGACTCCAAATGTAGACAAGTGAAGATTATTTTGTCCATGCTGTAGGAATGAGTCTGGCACAAGCATACCCTCAAGGAAAAGTAGAGTTAAACAATAGATTTCCTAAAGCTAAGTAGGAAGCTTGAAAAAAGAGATTTGGAGCTAAAACTAACTAAAGACATAGTCAATCAACTCTGAGCTCAAATAAAGGCTCAAGAGAAAGAGTTACAAAAGCAAACTTAACAGATTCAAGCCCTGATAGATCTCTTGAAAAATTTCAAGCCAAGAAATCCAAATAGGCTACCTTGTAGTTTGACTTAGATAGAATGAATCTTAAAATAGAGGGCTACAATAAAATGCTTCGAAAGGTATATGAGAAGGAAAAAATAGAGTGGCTGAAACAACTCTACTTCACACTAGATTGACATAATTAATAGACTCGACTGAGTCAATAAAAGCTCAACTCAACACTAAAGATCAAGAAATCCAGTAGTTAAAAATGGAGATACAAACTGTGAGTCATGTACCTAGAGTTTTCCAGTTGGTCAAAGACTTATACACTTCCTATTGAGTCAAAATAGTAGAAAGCACAACTGAGCTTAAATCAGCCCTCAAATTCATTGCATCTACTCAAATGTTAACAATTCAAGCAAAGGTTGAAGTAGATCAAAGTTTCCTATCACTAGTGCCTAAAATCACCTAGAATCAAGACTTGGTTGAGAAACTATATAGTGTGATAGATGAGGTTCTTCTATCTGTGGGGATTAACAACAAGAGAGTTGCAGCGACTAAAGTCAATGAGGTGTAGAGAAGGAATAAAGCCACTCTAAAGTGTAAAACTCAATTGACAACTTTAGAGTGGGTTGTGAAAGAAATGAGAGAGTACATTATTTATTTGGTATAACAATGATTACCCTCAATTTCAAAATGATGACTATGTTGTGGGAGAAGAAGAATTCCAAGAAATGCTCACGGACACATAAGAAGACCAAATATGATTTCAAGGTTGGGAACAATCACCGAATATTGTAGAAGTTGAGGTAGTCCTCTATCCACTAGTGCAACTAGAATATGAAGTAAAGGCAACAATTGGGAATCTTCAAAGCATTTCCCACAAGGAAATAATAGAAATGGATAAGGATTTTGAAGCCTTCAAAAGAAACGGGTAGCCTTTAGATGATGAATGTGTGTTGTTGGAGACCACCCTTGAGAAGTTATAATTGTCTTTGTATTCAGATGGTTCAATAGAAATGTTTTTCTATTATGTAACTATGTTTTGTAACTACCATTTCATTTGCAAACTTTTTTTATTAATATAATATAGTGGTCCTATACCACTTTGATTAATCAAATAATATGTGTACACCCACTTGGTAGCAACTTGACTTTTAATGTTGTTGGCGGACTATAATTTGACGTGTCCTACCGTCCACTTAAAAATTGTAAAATAAAATTAATTAACAATTGTATATTGTTATTATAATATATATTATATATATTTATATTAAAAATAATATAATGTAAAATATGATCTATATAATAATAAATATAACTATAATAAAGATTTTCATCTCATATGATATGACATAATAATATATCACTTGAAAATTAGAAATCATGTATAAAAATATTTGAATGTTGGATGAACATTCAATGGATGATTATAGTTGAATTCCAAAATGAAATGTTCGGAGTGCTATAATTCCAAACTCAAACATCTAGAATGCACCTAGAGTCGTTAGATTTACAAAGATCAACGATTGAGATTTTATTTTTAAATCAATGGTTGAGATTTGATCTCTCGTAATCATGAATTAATGAATTAAATGAAGTTGAATGGCATCATTCTAATTTGATTTCATTTGTAAATTGTAAAATTAAATTAATTAGCAATTGTATATTGTTATTAAAATATATATTATATATTTATATTAAAAATGTATATAATGTAAAATATTATATATAATAATAAAATTTATAAAAATAACTATAATAAAGATTTTCATTTCATATGACATAATAATATATCACTAGAAAATTAGACATGTATAAAAACATTTCACCGTTCTATGAACGTTCGATGGACGACTATAGTTGAATTCCAGAATGAAAATATCCGAAGTGCTAGACTTTTGAACTCAAACCTTTGGAATCAACCTAGAGCCATTAGATTTGTAAAGATCAATGATTGAGATTCTTTCTTTCGTAATTGTGAATTAATGAATTTAATGAAGTTGAAGGGCATCATTTTGATTCGATTTCATTTGTAAATTGTAAAATAAAATTAATTAGCAATTGTATATTGTTATTAAAATATATATTGTATATTTATATTAAAAAATGTATATAATGTCAAATATGATATATAATAATAAAAATAACTATAATGAAGATTTTCATTTCATATGACATAATAATATCACTAGAAAATTAGAAATCATGTCTAAAAATATTTCAACGTTCGATGGATAGTTGTTGTTGAATTCTGGAATGAAATGTCGAGAGTGTTGAATTGCAAACTCAAAACCTCAGAATCAACCTAGAACCATTAGATTTGAAAAGAACAATGGTTGAGATTTTATAATATGTTTTGAATGCCACTGCTTGCTGAATGTGTTGAATTAATTAAAGTTGCAGACTTGCGGGCCATCCTTAAATGTCATTTAAAGTGGAAGTACAAAATTGTAATGTAATAATTGTGGAGTCAGGATGTAACACACTTCACTCATTGTTCTATTAGTTGGAACTTGTTTGAGAATAACAAGAAAATTAAGAAGTTAAGTCATATTATTGTACACAAGAAATTGAAGTTGCAACTGCTAAGTGATACTATTTGGAAGCAAAAGGTTCAAGGAGATTGCAGTGCACCAAAAATATTAATATCAATTGTGGGATGCAATAGAATCACTCAATGCCAATCTTTGTATTCATCTTTTTTGGGTAAGTGAGACAGAAATCCTACATTCCTTCAAACTCTATTATTATAATCGTTCAGTTTAAAAATTTTCAATCTTGGGGCTTAAGATTGAGTTTTTACAAACATTTCTACCACCACTAGAAGACCAGGGATTGGCAAAGGTAAAGCAATACAAAAAATAGACTACGTCAGACTGCTTAAAACCCCAGGTTTCACTAATGAATACCATGAATTTATGATCCTTTAATCTTTAGTAGGCTTACCTCAGAACTTAGATTTTCATGTGAGAATAAGGCTGCAATGCAAATGCAAGCTAACCCAAGTAAAACATTACCAATTAATAGTATCACTACACCATGTGTGGTTGGATTGAGACGCATGATGTTCCCTGAGGTTTTCCCTTGCCCAGAATTATGATGAAAATAGAAAAGAAATTGTTAACAAAGATATCTGGGAAAAACTGTTACCCATTACTACAAAAGAAGTTGGTAGACTATTGGGGTTTTCAGTCAAAGATTTTGGAAATGTCTACATTAACCTAGAAAATCTTGCTAGTGATTATGAAGTAGTCAGTCAAAGTTCCAAAGTTTCTTTTCTTAGAAACATAATAGTGGATGGTATCGTACTCAGAGATAATGATAAGCCTCTTTATCAAATTGAAATTTTTAAACCATGGGTTTAGGACACTATTTCCATGCTATCATTTTTACTTGGATTGGATAGTAATATGCAAGTGGGTGCAAGCCTTTTTGAAATGGTATACAATATCCATTATGTTGCTCTACTTGTTAAATATAGATTTCTTGAACATGTTGTAAAATCCATGCACAAATAATTTTTAAAGATTAAAGGAGGTTCCACTTCCAATTCCAACACTAAGACCTTTAGGTTTACAACCTACTTGTGCTTTTTTATTTCTAGTGTAGTTTAGGGGGATATTTGTGGTCAACAAGCTTAAAAATCATCCCTATACGAATGATGAGGCAAAAAGAGTGGTTCCACTATATGATTAGACCCCTAAGATAATGATGCATGATAATTGAAGGAACTACAATCATTTTGTGGACTATTTTTTGGCTCCATTGTAACATGAAATTACAAATACTCCAATGCCTTGATTGCCCGAGTCTTGTAGAGATTACATTCAACTAGGATGATGCAGGAGCATCCAGTGGTGTAAGGGCAATCTTGCATCACCCAAAAAAAAAAAAGTGTTTCAAAATTGTTGATGTTCTACCCATTTCTTCTCAAAATCTGTGGTTCTGGTCCCATAATTGCCTGAATAATAATGTAGAACTTTCAGTTTTCCCAAACTACTAAAAATAGTAAACTGTTATTTTTAGAAAGTTTGCATTTGGGCACGGAATGAAGTCAAAATTTACAGGAAGTTACATAACGGAAATATAAAACCTTTGGCAAAGGAATCACATGAAGATCATTTGCGAGCTGAAAGATATTAAAGTTTTCGTTTCCCGAAAAATGCCTGAAAATTATTCAAACCCAGGTTTGAGGCACTAAATGGCCCTGTACGGGCCCAAAAATGGCTAGCTAGTTCTTAGCACGTAGAGCACTCCGCGAGCTTTCCAACGCATAAAACAATTCATCAATCGGAGTCTCGGATCAAAAGTTATGGCTCCCAGAAGTTGACCTATTTTGGAGGGAGATGCAAAATTTGAAATTAGGTTGTTGGCCGCCAAAAAGGCTATTAATAACCATTTTTGGGAACCCTGAGTGGTAGGAGAGTTAAGGGGGCAAGTGCAGAGTTAAGAATAGGTGGGAAGATAGAAACCCTAGCTGATTTGGGGGTTATAGAAGGTAGAAGATTCCAGAGCCTAGTGATGGTAGCTGTAGTGTGTTGCAGCCTGTAGAGGACTGATTCTTCTGATTGTAACTAAGCTTCTGTAATGTAATGAGTTGCCCAGATCAATAAAATAAAGTTCTATTTGTTGTGTTTAATATTGGTTATTGTGTGTTTTGTGGTTTACCCCCTTCATCAAGTGGTATCAGAGCAAGGGTTCTTGAGTGTGTAGACAGATCGCCGATCGTGAGGCAGTTTTGCACTAGGACCTAAGGTTGTGGGTTTGCTGCAGAGACCAAGATGCCTCCACGAAGAAATTGTGTTGGGAGGAATGCTTTGACAGAAGAGGGTTTTAGAGCCCTACAAAGGCAAATCGATGCATTGCAAAAGGAGCTGTGAAGAGGGTTTGATTCGAGAACAAGAGAAGAGAGCGAAGATGAAGCCGAAGAGGAGCTATCTGACGAAGAACAAGAAGTTGTAGGAGATCCTGCAGAGGTTAGGTTGTTGAGGGCCATTTCAAAGATTGGAAAGAGGCCCAGAATTGAAGTTTCTACATATTCTGGAGATTTGAATCCAGAACAGCTCATTGATTGGATCAATGACATGGAGGAGTATTTCGAGTATGAAGATGTGGAGGACCCAGATCAGGTCAAGTTTGCAAAAACAAAGTTGAAGGGCCATGCCAGTATTTGGTGGAAGGAGGTCCAATTAGAGAGGAACAGAAGAGGAAAAGGAAAGATCACCAGATGGGATCGAATGGTGGAGAAATTGAAGAAGCAGTTCATTCTTGTGGACTATGAGATGGAGTTGTTGAGGAAGGGACTGATAAGCGAGAGCCTAAGTCCATGTGCGGTACCTGCAGTACTAGCACCAAAGAAAGATGGAGAATGGAGGATGTGTACAAACTCTCGAGCCATCAATAAGATAACGATCAAGTATAGATTTCCATTGCCAAGAATGGATGACATCATGGACTGTTTGAGTGGAGCCAAGTACTTCACAAAAATTGACCTGAAGAGTGGGTATCACCAGATCCGTATCAGAGAAGGAGATGAATGGAAGACAGCCTTCAAGACAAAGGAAGGTTTGTATGAGTGGTCAGTCATGCCATTTGGGCTAACCAATGCACCGAGCACATTCATGCGGCTCATGAACGAGGTACTGAAGGAATTTTTGGGCAGTTTTGTTATTGTTTATTTGGATGATATTTTAATTTTTAGTAAGACTTGGGATGAGCATCTGATGCATATCAGAAGAGTTCTAGAGAAGCTGAGGGAGGAGAAGTTGTTGATTAATCTGAAGAAATGTGGTTTTACAAAGAAGGAGTTGAGTTGGTGTACCTGGGATTTGTTGTCTCAGAAGAAGGTCTTAAGATGGACCCAGAAAAAGTAAGGGCTATCATTGAATGGCCTACGCCAAGGAGTGTCACAGAGGTAAGATCTTTTCATGGTTTGGCAAGTTTTTATAGAAAGTTTATCAGGAGTTTCAGTAGCATTTGTGTACCCCTAACTGAGACAATGAGAGGGGATAGAAAAGAGTTTAGATGGACTAAAGGAGCAGACAAGAGCTTTGATACATTGAAACAGAAAGTGATAGAACAACCTGTTTTGGCACTTCCAGATTTTAATAAAGTATTTCAGGTAGATTGTGATGCTAGTGGTAGTGGTATAGGAGCTGTTTTGAGCCAAGAAGGTAAGCCCATTGCCTATTTTAGTGAGAAGCTTAGTGATGCCAAGAAAAAGTATTCTGTTTATGATCAGGAGTTTTATGCAATAGTTTAGGCTTTGAAGAAATGGAGACATTATTTGTTGCCAAAGGAGTTTGTTTTATATACTGATCATCAGGCTTTGTAGTATCTTAATAGTCAAGGAAAGTTGAACCAAAGGCACTTAAAATGGGTGGAGTTTTTGCAGAGTTATACCTTTGTTTTGAAGCACAGGAGTGGGAAGTCCAAAGAGTTGCAGATGCCTTGAGTAGAAGGCAAAATTTGTTGACAAAAATGAAGATAGAGGTTGTTGGGTTTGATGAGCTCAAAAGTTTTTATCCAAAGATCCAGATTTTGCAGAGGCTTGGAAAGCTTGTCTAGAGCCTATTACTTTAGACAGGACAAGATGGTTGGATTTCATAATCCAAGATGGCATGTTGTTTAGAGGAAGCCAATTGTGCATTCTGAGGAGTTCCATGAGAGAGAACCTGATTAAAGAGAAGCATAGTGGAGGATTGGCTGGACACTTTGGTCGAGATAAGACCATTTCAATTGTTGGTGAAAATTATTATTGGCCACAGTTGCAGTAGGATGTGAGGAAGTTTGTGCAAAGTTGCAGAGTATGTCAGATGGCAAAAGGAACAAGTCAGAATATAGGGTTGTATCAACCATTACCTATACCAGAGAAGCCCTAGGATGATATCAGTATGGATTTTGTTCTTGGTTTACCAAGGACACAAAGAGGACATGATTCTATTTTTGTGGTGGTGGACAGATTCTCAAAAATGGCACATTTTATTCCTTGTAAGAAGACTAATGATGCTGTTCATATTGCAGAGTTATTTTTTAGGGAAGTGGTGAGACTACATGGTCTACCAAAAATCATAGTTTCAAACCGAGATACCAAGTTTGTTGGTCATTTCTGGAGGACATTGTGGAAGAAGTTGAAGATAGACTTGAAGTTCAGTTCTGCACACCATCCACAGACTGATGGACAAACTGAAGTGGTGTATAGGAGTTTGGGTAACCTACTACGATGCTTCGTAGGAGATAAGCCCAAGGGATGGGATTTGATTTTACCATAGGCAGAATTTGCTTACAACAATTCTGTCAATAGGAGTACTGGTAAGTCACCATTCCATATTGTATATGGCAATAGTCCAAGAAATACTTCAGAGTTAAGGAATCTAGATAAGGGAGAAAAGACAAGTGCCGAGGCTGAAGACTTTGCAGAACATATGAAGAATTTGCATGACGAGGTGAGAAAGCATATTAATAAGATGACTACTCAGTACAAGGCTAAAGCAGCTCAGAAGAGGAGGTATAAGGAGTTCCAGGTGGGAGATGAAGTCATGGTTCACTTGAGAAAAGAAAGGTTCCCTGTTGGAACATACCATAAATTGAAAATGAAAAAAATTGGACCATGTAGAATCCTGAAGAAGCATGATTCCAGAAATGCATATGAGGTAGAGCTGCCGAGTGGGATCAACATTTCCCCTGTTTGCAACATCACTGATTTAACAGAATATCATGAAGGTGGAACAGAGGATGGACCAACAGAAGTGCAATGGAGTATTCCAGCATCTACTTCAATAGAGGAGATAGAAGAGATCTTGGATAGCTGTGTGGGAAGGAGTACTCGAAACAGGCAATATGAAGAATATCTAGTGAAATGGAAAGGAAGGCCTGTTCAAGATTCTTCTTGGTTGTCTAAGGCAGATGTTGGCCATTTGGGTTTTCCTCACACAAACACTTGAGACGTGACAAGGTCACTTCTCAAATTACCCTAGGTGTCTGATGCAGGAGCATCTAGTGGTGTAAGGGCAATCTTGCATCACCCAAAAAAAAAATGTGTTTCAAAATTGTTGATGTTCTACCCATTTCTTCTCAAAATCTGTGGTTCTAGTCCCATAATCACCTGAATAATAATGTAGAACTTTCAGTTTTTCCAAACTGCTAAAAATAGTAAACTGCTATTTTTAGAAAGTTTGCATTTGGGCACGGAATGAAGTCAAAATTTATAGGAAGTTACATAACAAAAATATAAGACCTTTGGCAAAGGAATCACACGAAGATCATTTGCGAGCTGAAAGATATTAAAGTTTCCGTTTCCTGAAAAATGCCTGAAAATTATTCAAACTCAAGTTTGAGGCACTAAATGGCCCTGTACGGGCCTGAAAATGGCTAGAACCGATAGAGCTGGTTCTTAGCACGTAGAGCACTCCACGAGCTTTCCAACGCATAAAACATTTCGTCAATTGGAGTCTCGGATCAAAAGTTATGGCTCCCGGAAGTTGACCTATTTTTGGAGGGAGATGCAAAATTCAAAATTAGGTTGTTGGCCGCCAAAAAGGCTATTGATAACCATTTTTGGAAACCCTGGGTGGTAGGAGAGTTAAGGGGGCAAGTGTAGAGTCAAGAATATGTGGGAAAATAGAAACCCTGGCTGATTTGGGGGTTACAGAAGGTGGAAGATTCCAAAGCCTGGTGATGGTAGCTGTAGTGTGTTGCAGCCTGTAGAGGAATGATTCCTCTGATTGTAATTAAGCTTCTGTAATGTAATGAGTTGCCCAGATCAATAAAAGAAAGTTCTATTTGTGTGTTTAATATTGGTTATTGTAACATGAAATTACAAATACTCCAATGCCTTGATTGCCTGAGTCTTGTAGAGATTACATTCAACTAGGATCATAAATTATACAATTGGTTGATTGGTACTTCATGGAGGAATTATATTGTGCTAAGATTTTATGGATCAGGAGTAGAGCCCCACAAACTTCCAATACATGTGTTAGAGAGGGTTTTTGCATTGGAATATATATGATAGATGGACAATATAGATCAACTATACTTTGTTAGTCAGTGAAAGAACATAATTCCTTCCTTAACTTTTTCATGTGGAGGTTTCACATTCAAGAGAAAAGCATTCACTATGGTACATCAAATTTTATAAATTTTTAAATTTGATGTTGACTCTTACTGGTAGTATGACCCATGTGACATTATTAAAGCAAGGCTTTTTGGACAATAAAAATGTTGGAAGTAGAATTAAACATCAAAGTAAACCCCTACTAGAAATATTGAATAATAAGAATTCTTGGGATGAGGTCAAGAAAGTAATGGAGGAAACTGCTGTTGAGAAAGGTATTACTTTTGAACAATTGTTAGCAAAAATAATGGCATTGTACCCACAGAGAGTGGCAGAGATGCCAATCAGGAGGTATGGCAATTTTTATAAAAGATCTATTCAAGAATATAGTTTAAAAAATACTAGTCACTAAGACTAACTTGTACAGAGGAATAGTAGACACAAACAAAAATAAATCCCTTTTGATCTATGAGGAAGGATCTAGGTGATCCAAAAACTACTACAGGTTTTGAGGAGATCTCAGAAGATAAAGAGTTTAGCAAATTATGGAATATAGAGCATCCCTCTGAAGCATCTAATGTTGAATTTGATGATGATACGGAAAATCAACTCTTGGATCCCAATGTAGACTATGCATACAAACCTGGTTTGAGTGAGACCACAAAATAAACATATACTTCAAGGGAAGCCATAGTAAAAAAAATAGGTTATGAAGATGGTGGTTTAGGGTCCAAAGGACAAGGAAATGCTTGGGTGGTAACATTGGTAAACTCTAGAATACCTGGTGGATTTTGAGGCATTAGAGATGATAAACAAGCCCAAGGACATGCAAGGATAGATAGTATAGTTCAATTTGTTAAAACTTCAAATCCTCAAGATGAGAGTTAGATACAAGGAGATGGTGGAGAATCTAGTGCTATTGGTGGTGATGGTATGGGTAGTACTAGTGGTTAGCAAGTTCTACAACAAAAAAATATTTAGAAGAGGTCATCACTAAAATATCCTCTATAGAAACTCAGTGATCAAGGCCTTCTAAAGACTAAGAGGCAAAAGAGTATGATAGTTGAAGTTCCAAGTCCCACTATCTCCATTTCCACCTCAAAGGAATTATTTCCAAAAGGCACCCCACCTGTTGTTAGTGTGACTAAATTATGAATGGCTAATCCTTGGCCTCAAATAATCAGAGATGTCCCCAAAGTTGCAAGTACTCCTTTTCCATTCAAGCATTCAATTGTTTTAGCATTCCTAGGTTTTGATTACAATGTTAAGTTTAACAAGAGAGTAGAAAACTCTAAAAGACACAAGAAGCAAGTGTGAGAGAGTACAACTACTGTAACATTAGACCCTTCAACAACCAGGGTATTGCCTACATATGACTGTTACTAAATTATGTTCACACCTAATTTAGCAAGGCCTAGGTTGCAGTTGTCATAAAAGGAGATAAAAGAAAAAAATTTAAGTGTATGATCAATCAGTTGAATTTATGATATCTTGGCAAGAGAATAGCAAAGGATCATTTGTCAGGATAATGTGACAGTCCAATTAGAACTGTCAAACCATCCTGACAAGTGAAGTTTTATCAAATGACAAGAGATCAGACATTCAATGGAAGACATGTATCTAACTGGTTTTATCTTTTAGTTATGATGTGGTTGAATTATTCAAATATCACAATTCAGTGTGAAGGAAAGGTATTTATAACTGTCATTTCATTATCATGTTTTAAACATATGTTTCAAATCAATTTTAGTTGTTCTATCCTACGCACTTGATTCAGAAAGCAAACATACATAAATCATTTGCATAAGGTAAAATAACTGATCATATTTAAGAGAATGTTTAAAAGTGTCCCACACAAGCCATGGGAGTGACTAAACTAAGCCAATGCAAACATTATGCAAGCTATACATCTGAGGATAAAGAAAAGGAAAAGAACACATGAGGAAAATGGATATCCATCATTGCCTTATCGAAAGTTGGTCCTCCTATCTGGCAGCTTGGTCTTCATGTCTTCATCTTCTTGCTCCTAATCAGGATAGTGGACTTGTGAGGTTGAAGAGAGGTTTTGTTAGAAGCTCCGGATATGCAAATTCATCATATGCTTTATCAACAAACATATAAAACTTGCAAACATTGTACATTAATGTGATGGAATCAAGATCAGACATGTGCAATAAATTAGATCAGCATGAGAAAGATTAGTCAATTTCCAAAAGGTATGTTTTTATGCTAACTTGTTTGTTCACTATGCAGGTATAGGAAAAGTAATGTTGCTAACTTGAAGACATTAAAGCTTGTGGAGAAAATGTGGCTTCCATAAGGATAGAGCCCAGTATGCTTCCTTCTAATTTATTCAAGAAGGATATTAGATTGTAATAAACAGAGTGCTCTATCATATAATGCATGGAAGAGTCAACACATCAAATGGAGTGAAGTCATCATAAGAGAAGTGAAGAGAAGTAGTTGCTCCTATAAACTATGCTCACTTCAGAAAAGAACTTGTCAAAATCAGATAATCATGTTCAAAATGCTTCATCATACACATGCTACAGAATGAGTAGTGATTTTATTCAAGAGATGTCAATATGCAAGGATAGAAGTATAGTGATCAAAAGAATGAAGTACAACCATAGAAGGTACTTTTTCCATCTTTTTGTTGTGATTGAAGTATGAATTTTCTGTTCAGATATACCTCATAGATAGAATAGTTGAATAATGAAACAACATATATGCCACATCATGTGTAAAGCCATTTGGAACAACAATGTAAAAAGGAGACAATATATTGGAGCAACATTAAAATAGAGTAGGTGTTGCTACAGAATTAAAAGAACAGTGTATCATTTCATCATAAAGATATCATGCTCTCTATGCATAAATGAAATCACATCTCATCATGGTAAAGAGACAACAGAGTGTACAACATCATGACAAAGATCACAAGGAGCACCAATCTGATGTCAAAAAGTAGTCCACCATCTTGTAAAAGGATTGTCAAGGTGAGAGAGAATAGTGTCCTAGCTGGTATAAGAGAGGAGGACTGATAACAGTGAAGAGATGGAGGTATAAACTAAGAATCAAAGTTTGTAGGTTTGTCAAAACCTTATGAGATCAAAGGTAACAATCACAACTCTCGGTGATAAGAGCAATAAAGAGAATAAATAGCTACGGAGCTTGAAACAGTTATGTAAATGGACTGATATACCTCATGAAACAGTCCTTATCAACATCTCAAGATCTTTGATCTCCATTACATGGATATGGCATTTTATGAAAAGAAGATATATCCCATAGATTTATAGATAATAGAGTACCATTGTCACAATTTACATAGTAAAATAGAGGAAGGAAGGCTTAGTCCAACATGATAGAAGAGCTCAAAACAAATCTGCCAGACAGTAATGAGGCTTGCATTATCTTAACAGTCACCTAAGAGAAGTAGGTGAATTTGTATGAGGCACCACTACATATACCAAGTTCTAAATGAACAGTCATCAAGCTCTGCTAGATTTCAAAGACTTTACTATGTCACAGTATTGAAAGAAGACCAAGCAAAGTTAGGTAAAGACCTAAGCTGTGACGAAGATATCAGACTAACACCAATCCTAATGGCTATAACATAATCAAGTTTCATCACCAAATAGCTATGCAAATGTGTTGAGAACTAGTTATGGGTCAGTATGCAGGCCATGGAACAGAGGTGGAGAGCAAAAGATATTAATGACCATCATGTATTTCAAGAGGAAGAATAGTCTACATTAGAATAACAATGAGAATAAGAGTTGTGATAGAAAGTGGAATGTTATTCCATCCTTGTGAAGGCATCTGTGAGGATACAGATAATTCATACCTAGCTCTAATAGGGTGACATGTTCAGGTAAAAAAAATTGAATCTACTACAAAAACCACTCACCAATGAAAAGAGTAACAGTACATCATGATCATACCAATGGATCAGGGTTTGTCTTATCAAGAAAATCATATTGTATGCTTCAAAACCCTCATTGCAAATACAGCTGGATGGTGAACTAAGATATACAAAGTCATTGGACACTCACTTTCATTTTATCATGATTTTATGTCAGGAGCTAAGGTGAGAAGCACATGTAAAATGTGATAGCAGGTGACATGTTTGATACCTTTGTTGAAGCCATTCTAAAGGAAACCTTCATAGTAACCATCACATCTAAGGACAATAGAAGTGACAGATAAACAAAAGGTAGAGAGGTTATTTTCAACCATTTTTTCAGTATCCAAGGTAAGATCCATAAAGTGACATTTTCAGAGGCATGATCTTCGTAGGTTTCCATAGGAAAAGCAAGGTGCAATAAAACAAAAAGTTATCACTATGTTCCTTTAAAAGAGCAGTCACAACAAGATAGGACCATATTCATGTGTTCACCTAGATCTATATCAAAAGAAGGAAAACATAATGGCACAACACTGCATTTTTTAGGAGAATTAAATCATGGTACTACAAAATAGGACCCAAAGACAGAGTATCACTTGTTTACATGAAAGCATAAAAGAGGGGAGTCTTTTCATTTTTTTCAGTAGAAAAGAAGATGCAATAGTCATGGTCGCGGCTTGAAAGGGGTTTTTTCTTCAAAATATCACAAACCCACCAGATTTCACTTCAAACCCTTGTGAAATATATAGAAGCACTTAGAAATAACATGAAGAGAAGGAAAAGACTTACCTTATTGTCTAGAAGCAAAAATGAGCTACAGGCTGCAGATATGTCATTTTTTTTAGCTCTTAAAACTCAGAAACCAATTGCCATGGGGAAAAAATACCGAGAAAAAAGTACATACAGTGAGAAAATATAACATGGAAATGAATACAAAGAAAAATGCACCAGGAATCCTCATAGCCACGGCCTGTAGGCCATTAGAGCAACAAAAACTCAAGAATAAAATGCTTCAAACTATGATAAAAATGATTACCTTCAACTCCCTGTCAGAGATTTGAAGAAAAACCATGAAGAAACTTTAAGAAATTGTAGAGAAACTCCAAACCCTAAGCATACCATGGTAGCAACTTGAGAGGCAATTAAAGGAGGAATTGAAAATGATAGAAGATTAGCTTTTTTTCCTTATTTTGATCAATGAAATCATGGTGTCTTTTTTACTTTTGTTAAATTAAATCATTGTTATCCATTAAACACCATGGTAAAGACTTGAGAAGTCTATTAAACCTAATGATGACACCAAACAATGCCACGAGGCTCGTGAGGCCGAAGATACCTTAGGCTTTTTCCTTGATTTTGTAAAAGTCAATAAATAATGATGTAAAGGAAAGCGTATGTGCCTTATATCTATTTTATTTTGCATAGAGATTGAAGGTCAAAAGAGTCAAAGATGGTATAAATGGTAAGTGGTGAATAATAGCATTTGATGGGAGCTATAAGGTAGTATTGAGATATGAATGCCTATTTTTGTATGCATCATGAATGATGGGTGATACATGGTTAGACTATGCCTTTTGCATGGAGTAATAAGGCATAAGTATTATATGAAGCTCAAATGCATGATATAAGGATTTTGTATGCAAACCATGAATAATGTGCAGGTGCATGATGCATAAGTTAATATGCATGGAGTAATAAGGTGTTGTGAGGCATTGGTGATGCATGCATGGGAGTTATAAGGTTGTAAATGGATGCATATATTATTCACAAATGCATAATGTAATTTTTGCATGAGGAGATTCATGTGTTTGCAAAGGGAGACATAAGGGATTATTTTTGTCTTTTATCTTCTAAGGAGATAAATATATCCAATTTTGCATGATTTTGCAACTAAATTAATGTAAACAAATAATAAAGTAATATCATTATAAATTACTTTATTATTTTGTCACAAGTTGTAAAATCAAGAAGATTAGACAAATTGAAACTCATAGTAAAGTAATCATGCAAAGATTACTTTATTACTTGTTCACACATCCCAAAATCATACAAAATTGAGAGATATGGTTAACTGAAGACTTTTGGAGCTTTTGCATGGCTTTTGGGGTCAAAATTGGAGAGTTTGGTCAACTTTTGGTCAAACATATGGAGGAGAGCAGTTTGGAGCTATTTTTACTTGATTTGAGGTAGTTATAACCCTTATTTTTAGGGATTTTATTGTTTTCTCGTGGATCAGTTTTGAGGGATTATTTTTAGAGGCAGTTGACTACAGTTGACCTTTCTAGGTCTCTTGGAGAGAGCAAGTAATATATTGTAAGAAAAACTTAGTGTTTTCCTAGTTCTTGCCTTTTTTGTTCTTTACACTTTGAGAGAGAAAGAAGGTTTTGTAACTCATTTTTGCAGATTTATAGAGATTATAGTAGGTTACAGGTTCTATACTTTGTCTTTTATGTAATTGTTCCTTTATTTTCAGCTAAATCAAGTGTCCACCTTTCCATTAATGCAGCTTTTGTGAATGATTTGATGAGATTTTATTGTGTTTGAACATCATAACCTTCAAAATCATTGTCTCATTTATTCTTGCATGTGTTAGATAGCTTTGAAAATCACAGGTCTTAGGCTGTGCAATTGGAAAATTTTCCCTTTTGCTGTGAAAAACTCTTTTCCTTCAAGAAGAAAATCTTTTTAGCCTCCCTTAGAATTATTTTTGTGATCAATTTGCTGAAAGTGGCTTGTGTGGATAGATTTTCTGAGATCTATTGTGAGTTAGATTGCAGTGTTTTCCATCATTTTTAGGTGCATCACCATACCTTTTACAGTTTTATTATTTTTTTAGAAGATCCTTTTAACCCTTTTCCACATCAAAGTCATAGATCCAATAGAATATTTTAAGGGAACCAGCCCATAATCTGGAGGTTCAAACTCAACATAGGTCACCCACAGCTTAAGTTTGATCCCATGTTGCACAGGATTGCCGAGCCTCATAGTTCTACATAATGGGTGCAATCCTGCTCGTCAATAATGACCCAGATACAAAAACTATGGAGTACATGTTTGTTGTGCCCAAATTTCAAAATAAACCAAAGTTTTAGATACATTGCTCTGACTATGAGGTGAGCATTGTCCAAGTGGATTTTTTGGATTGAAATTTTTTAATAAAATTAATGTATCAAAAAGGAACAATGAAGTGATGTACACATAATTGCTAAAGCAAGAGAGACAAAAATAGGTTGCGGGCTATGAATATTCATGGCTCTCTTTTTCTATTTTTTGAATGATGGCAACTTTCAAAGATGTTTAGATAAGGGTCAAGTATGCGAAGTTTGTAGGTGACAAAAATGAAATGATTATGATTGTTGAGAAAAGGCAATACTTAGACATGGAGCCTTTAGTTCATTTTGGCTATAAAAGGAAGTGTTTATATGAGTAGTGTACATCATTTTTCTTTCTAATTATAATGCAGAGTGTTTTCCCTTTTGCCATGTCTTTTGTGTTCTCCATTTTCCAAAGAAACATGTCTCTGTTTTCATGGCTACAAATCTATTCATTTAGGAATAAGAACAAAGAGAATTTTCTCTAAGGAATGGAGGGTTTGGGGAATCTAATAAGCTCATAGCATCAACAACCTTATTTCTCCCTCAATTTCACTTGTCAATAGTGTCATCTTGGTGAGGGAGGATTGAAGTTACTTAACTGCTCCAACTGTACACAGCTGTTTGTTTGGAGTAAATGGAATTTTTTAAGTTCCAATGACCATGTCTAATTGGAAAATCAGATGGTAAGGTAGAGGGGCATCATTATGATCCCTTCTCCGCATAGATCAACTGGTAACCATTAGTGGCACAATTGTTACAACTATAGAGTAATATGTACATGTGATCTAGTAGTTGATGAAGAGTTGGAATTCTATCAATAGAATCAAAGGATTGAATATATAGCTGATGGCATCCTCTTCATCACCATCCTTCGATAAAAGACATATCTGCCTCAAGTTTTGATGGTTGAAGGATCTTTCAATGGTCTTGAAGGTTCTAACATTTGGCAGCCTTGCATTGAAGGATGAGGAACCATTTGAACAACCTAACTGCCACGCTCGAGGAATAAAGGTAAAAGACAAAAGGTAGTTATTTTGAACTATCTGGGGAAGTTTGAAATTGGTTCATGTATTCTAAAGCAAAAAAATGTTGTTATGTATATTCAAAAGAATCTTGATGAAGTGTAAGAGACCCCCTTGTGCTATAAAAAGGAGGTTCTCATTAGTTCTAGGGGTTGAAAAAATTCTAAGATATTTGTTGTATTGTCTATTGTCATAGGAATAGAAACAAAGTATTTCCTTATGTCATTTGTCAAGATATGTACTCTAGTATGAAGAATATAAACAAAGTACTATTCTATGTAGTCTTTTGTCTCCAATGAATGTTATAACAAACATTTGAATGAAATAACTAATGGTTGTTTTATCTTCATTGCACTTTTGTTGTTATACATTTGTTTCTTGTATTAGTCTCTACTCAAGCAGTAGAATATATCTTTTCAAGAGATAGATGGTATTTGTTGCTATATAATAGGATTATTGAGTATGAAAATTACATAGAAAAGGATTTTGACTGGTTGACATCACTATCAAAGTATTGATGTTCAAAAAAATCACCAGAATCAAACTATACATAGATAAAGACATAATGCCTAACTATGTTTACCCATGATAAGCACCAGTCCTCATAATACCTAGTTTCCCAATCACACACACATTGAAATGATATACCCACTTTATTGTGTAAATTATGCCTTGTTATTTAATACTTTCACATTGATTGTCTAAAGTTGACAGAGAACCTGTATACAAGAATAGAGTCAATATTTTGTTTTCTCTAAATTTTGTAGTGAAATTTGATCTGTTTATAGACACTCTGATTACTCACACATCCTTATTTTATATTTTGTGTCTATAAAGTGGGACCCACCTAGACTTTTCAAATCCTGAAGAGCAGAGGAGATTTTCTACTGATAAAATCTCCTATTCGTTGGCCCATTTTCTATTGATCTATCCTTAACCTGAGAATATCACAAAAATCAATAGGGTACATTTTGGAGGACCAACAGGTTCTAAGTTCATGTATGATGTTTGAGGTTTTGTATGAATGTGTTCAATGTTGAGGGTTTGAAGTCTTAATCTTAGCACTCAAGTTTAAGGGTTTAGGGTTTTGAGTTAGGGTTTAAAGTTTGAAGCTTTGTAGTATTGAGTTTAGTTTTGAATCAATAGTTCCAAGTTTAAGGTTCAAGTTAGAGGGTTTGGTTTGGTGATGTGAGTGAAAGGTTGTATTTTAAGGGTTTGGGGTAAAGGATTTTGAGGTCAAATTCTAAGTTTGAGGATTTGCACAAGGGGTTACATGTTGAGGGTTTCAATTTTGAAGTTTAGGGTTTTATCTTTTAAGCTTAGGCTTAAATTTTAAAGGCTTTGGGTTATGAGTCAGGGTTTGGGATTAGAGGTTCCAAGTTTAGGGTTTAGGGTTTGAGATTAGGGGTTAAAATTTAAACATTTAGGATTTTGAGTTAGAATTTAAAGTTTTAAGGTATGGGGTTGTGAGAATAGGAGGGTTTACAATTGAGAAGGTTTGATATAAATGTTAAAACAAGGTTGGGGTATGAAATTATAGCTTGAAAACTTGGGAGTTCTCAAAATATGGACCTTGAACAAGAACTAAAAAAGTTCACAAATAAAATCTATAAATTGATCAACTAATATGAACACAGTAATATACTAAATTAAATAGTAATCAAAACAAATATTTATTAACTACAAATTAAAAATGCACTAACCTATTTGAACATGTAATACTTTTGTAGAAATTTAGAGCTAGATTTTTCAAAGAAAATGAGAAGAAAATGTTGAATTGGTCCTCAAAGCATTCCAAAATATCATGATTTTGTTATTTGGTCAGTTCTCTAGTTTATGGATAATACCTATAAAGGCAATGAATTAGGTTGAACAAAAACCTAAACATAGTATAAAGGGAAGGGGGCATCTTGGTAATTCTTTAATGGCATAATAGGTCAAGAAACATTAGATCTCATGTATGTAATTGTAAGGCCCCCGCCTTACCTATGGCTATTGCAACACCCTTGCCCATTGTGGTGGAACTTAATTTTCTATTTAATAGAATTAATTGATGAAACCTATGACTTTGGTCCTGGTATGGTGTTGATATAACCAACCTTGGAGAACCCTTTTTGGATAACTCTTTAGACATCATTTTGTAAATGTGTGTGCTCATGATATGAATTGAATGTTGTCCCTAGATTGATTATGATAGGACACCTTGTATTATTTTAACACTAATCACATTAATTCATCTAATTTAGTAATTTTGGATCTCCGATCTTGTTGGCAGAGAACAAGGCACCAAGTAGAACCTATCGCATGTTATCGCAAAGGGCATGCAGAGGATAGAGCCGAATCATAAAGAGGTATTTTTGGAAAGGACACGCCTCTATGTAGATATATAGGATATACATGTAATAAATGTAAAGTAAGAGTGTAAGAATGTGTGAAAGAGTATGAGATATGTATGTATAAGGTAGTGTGAGGCCTACCATTTTATTCCCTTATATTTGACTACCTTATTTTACTGTTGGTGATACATATTAGACTTATGGGACTGTTGATCCTGATTTGCAGGACTATTAGACTTTATGCTTTATGTGGATTTATTATGTTTAGCATGATTACGATGTGATTAGACTTTGATATTGATTCACTGATGATGTTAGACATACAATTTACATTATGATGTTATTGGGATACTATTCATGAGATTGTAGTTAGAAATTTATTATGTGATTCTATCTTGTGATGGATTTTTGAAATGCAAAATTTAGAATTTAATTATGATGTGATTCTTTGATGTTTATATGATCATGTGATGATGTGAGTGTATGTTTCACTTTGCTTCAACTATTATATATATGTGTGATTAACATTTCATTTGAGTGCATAGGTGTTTCTAACGAAGCCACAGATATTTAGAGATCATCCCACACACTGTGTTGTCTTTCTGTGTAAAGCCAATTTAGTTCCAAGAGGAACCAAGATCAACTATGTAATGTATGATGAATTTTTGTAATGTTGTGTGATGTTAGTTGGGTTAGGTCTACCCCTCCTTTTAATTGATTTTTGATTGGTGTTGTAAGTTGTAATGTCATTTGAATTTTATTTTAAGTTTTAATTTTTGAGACCCCTTTTTATGTGTTTTTACTCAACCTATGGTGCTCAAAGTGGGTTAAAATAGACCCTGGGTTATACCCCTAGGGTCTAGGGGTCATTTGGGCTTGTGTAACCTTAGGTAAACTCCCATTTGGTCACTTTAACTTCACCATGAAGTAAAGTGACGAAAATGGAAGTTTGGGAGGGAGAGGATGAGTGGGTCAAACACTCAACCTCTTCATTTCCTCTTTCCTAGGTTGGGGGAGTCTTCAAGACCCCCTAATTGTGGAGGACTCAACTCCAACCCTCTCCTACAATTGGTGAGGGTACATTGGGATTGTGTGGGCTTTCCTAGGAGGAGATGATTGGGGCACATGTGGTACCCACTCCTCCTTTGGCTCCAACTTTCTCTCCCACATATGTGAGAGAGAGCAAGTGGATGGGAGAAAGACTTGGTGGAATGGGTGGATGACACATGTCACCACCCCATTCCAAGAGTCTTGCAAGTAGTTGGGTGGAGGAGTGAGGGGGTGACATGTGTCACCTCCCCATTCCTCAAGGCTCATGAGAAGAGCCTATTTTAATCCCTCTTGAAGGGAGGGAGGGGGTTGTTGAATCATTTTCCAATTTTTTTGAATTTTAGTGGTTTTGGGGACAAAGTTAGAAAAAAGATTGGTGGCTCAACTTGGAGAAGGAGTTAGAGGAGCTCTTCTCAAATATCTTCAATTTGGGCTTTATAAGGTTGGTCTCAAGGCAAAAGCCTTTCCTTATGCATTTTCTTTACTTGTATGATGTGTGTGTGTGTGTGTGTGTTCTATTTTGTTTGTTGTTGTGGGGAAAATAGGTATGGGACTTGTGAGAGCCTCTCCATTTGGAGAGAATGCTCAACATGTGTGGGGTGGGGGAGTAAACCTCTTCGGGGTCACATCCTTGGTTTTGTGGAGTTTTGGCCTTGAGGGCAATTTGTGTATATCAACAATATGTGATATGGCTTGAGAGCCAAAATAAAGTTTTGTGAAATCATGTTTAAAAGTATTGGCTTAAGGCCTTGACAGATTTATGTATTTGGGAAGTTTTTGAAGTGACACTCTTGAGTTGAGTGATGTCCACTCCCCTACCCCATTAAACTCACTCCCCTACCCCATTAAACTCATCTTGGGTGAGTTTTTGTTATGTGAAAGCCATGGGAGTATTCTTGTTTTGGTGTTGTTGCAATTTTTGTGATGTGGTGTGTGCTTACCTTGTGTGAGGATGACCTCCTAGCTCGGGGGTGACTCATGAGTGAGTCAATGGTAGGGAGGAGAGCAGTTTGTTAGTGGCTTCTTCCCATTCCTTGTGTTATTGCAGGGTTTTGGAGCTAAGAGATATTGAAGAAATCAAAATTTTCCTTCTTGTGTTGTTAGTGGAGCTCTTGAGAGAGTATGGCCAAGGTTGGCCTAATTGTTAATGTATTTTTTTTTAGTAGAGAGTGAATGTGCCCTCTTGAGTTGTAAAACAATTATTCATTCTTGAGTTGTATTTAAACTTTTATGAAATAGAAAATGAAAGTATATATGTTGTTTCTTTTTATTTTAGAAGCTATGTATATGGAGAGAAAATGTGAATTGTTAGCAGAAATGCATGTTTAATTCTTGTAGTATGTTATAAGATTTATTTTAAAAAAAATAGAAATAGATTGTTGGTGTTTTGTGTTTGAGAGACAAAATAAAAATGACATTCTTTTGGAAAAGAAAGTTAGTTAATGTTGTTTGATTTCAAAATAAAATTTTCATAATGTAATTGCCATCATCTCAAAAAAAAGAATCACCTATTTGGTTTACCACTATCCTTGTATATATGTGTGTGTGTGTGTGTGTGTGTTGTGAGAAATTTTGCTCTAAAGTATTTGTTTAAAAAAAAAATATTTATGTGTAAGTTTATATATATATATACATTCTTTGTATTTATCCCTTCCACATTATTCTCTTACTTGCTGGATTAAACAGGATTAGTAGAGGAATATGAGTTATATATATATATATATATATATATATATAAACTATTAAAATATCCATCAAAGGAAGCTGTTCAAAACACAATAAAAAAATTTAATATTCAAAAATTTTAACCGTCGTATATTTTTTTGTTGAGTGAGGGTTTAAGAAGTAGAAGGAAGGGGGGGGGGGGGCAACAGTAGTGATGCCGCCATCCCCCATGTTTGTCGCTGTTGGGAGTGGGGGTGGGGTATCTGCCCCACCCCCCAAACCTTTTTCTTTATAAACAAAAACAATGCTTTAAATCTATGAAAGCACAGTTTGTGCTCGGCGGCGGTGACAGCCCTTAAAACGTCTCTTCTATATTTTCGGCCTTACGGCCCCCATTAAACCTACAACCAATTTATTAAATATATATATATATATATCTGTGTGTGTATATACACCCTGTCCTTAATAAAAAATATAACCCTCTAGTTTTTAAGAAAAAAAAGACAGTATATATATATATATATATATATCAAATGAAATGTGTATGCCAATGGGTATACCTCTGAAGCTCCTTTCATGGCTTCCATATCCTCAAACCTACAATAGAAACTTAGAAGAAAGAAGAATGAGAAGAGTAGAGGGAGAGGAAACAAAAGGTGAAGACAATAAGGAGGCTAGGGTTTTTTTTGTATTTCCTTCATAAGGAATATAATTGTTTATTTGGTGACTTTTAGGGCAAGAGTGGGTTTTAAAATTAGTTTTAATTGTTTTATTATTTGTTTTCCTTCCCTCTCTTTTTGATTTGATTTAGGGGTTCTTTTATTTTAGCTAATAACTTGTGATGTGAGGAAAATTAATTATGTGTGTATGATTTAATTTATTGGATTAGTTCCAAGAAAGTGAACTTGGGAATTTAATTTTGCCTTTTAAATTTTAGATCTTTTATAGTTTAATTTTTAGATAGAGCATATTATATTTTATTTTAATTAATTTTTATTGTAGTGGGGTTTAAATGCTTCATTTAATCTTCCTCTTTTTTAATTATTAAAATGTATTTAATTTAATACTAGTAGGGTTAATCTATTGCTTGCAAACTTTAATCGACGAGGTTAATATAAATTTAGATTGTTATTAGTTTAATATTTTCATTTTAATTATTCTAGAGTGAATTAATTAGTAAATTAAATTAGTCATTTTTTCTCAACTTAGAAACCTAGTAGACTATCGACCAAAATTAGTTTTATTAAACTAAACCCTATTCATGCCTGTGAGGCATTATGCTGCCAGATTTTTCTAAAATTTAGGGTTTAGCTAAGTTAGTGAATTTAACCTTACTTAGAGTTAAATTATTGTTTTGCCAGCTTGACGACTTTGTGATTTGATTTTAAATTTATTCTTATGTATTAGAGTTAATATCTTGATTTTGACTTATGTCAAGATCCCTTCATTCACTTAGGTAAACCTAGGGTTTTAATCCTCAATCCTAACCCTATTAGCGACGTTATTCATGTCACATCTACCCACCTAGTTGGCCTTCATCGCGTAGGGGAAATGTGCATGTGATCGCATTACCCCACCTTCAACTGACTTGTTTACGCCTTATGCATATTGCCACCGAGCACGCTTACACGTATGAGGGGGTTTCTAGGGATGCGTGGGAAATTTTTTTGGTATTTCGTGTCATGACCACATGACAGATATGGACATGACACATGCGATATGTGTCGTGACCGCATGGGAAATGTGGGCAGGACATTTGGTAGCAGAGCCTAAGTTTAAACACTGGGCTTGTTTGGGCACATTACTTTTTCTGCAATAGCGATTAATTAGTGATTACCTTGTTTTGTAGGATGCATCCCCGATGAGTTCGGCAAGTGCATTCACGCCACACTACGTTCGTTGAGGTGCACAGTGATTCTTCAGCTGAGGATCAGACACCACAGGTACCACCGGCACCATAGGTCCTACCTATACCAGACATTGGACCACAGATACTTCAGGCACTACAGGCAGTGTTAGATAGACTACCACTGACTACAGATGTGTCGTGCATAGAGCCACGTGCTGAGCCCCATGTTGATCCATGAGAGGAGCCATGTGTGGAGCCACGAGTAGAGTCACATGTGGAACCACGTGTAGAGCCCCGCGTCGAGCTGTGAGAGGCACCATGTGTGGAGCCGTATGTGGAGATATCAGATATAATGGTAGACAAGGTTGGATTAGCCTACAGGGTTTGTAGTAGGAGCCCTCCACATAATGATAGGCGTGAGGAGATAGTGCGAGTGGAGCAGATCATTTACAAGCTGTATGATTATTATGCAGATGAGCCCATTAGAGGGCACAGAGATCAAGGAGACCCCATCAGGGATTTGTTGAGGTTGAATCCTCCTACTTTCACCAGGACTATAGAGGGAGCCGAAGCTGAGGCTTGGCTCATCAGTCTAGATAGATGCTTCATGTTACGTCCTTACGAGGGAAACATGAAGTTACATGTGGTAGTCCACCTACTGTGAGATGCAGTAACTACTCGGTGGCATACTAAGGAGTGTAAGCACCATCTATCATTGGACACACTCACAGGGGAGACTTTTATTGAGTGCTTCAATGCGCGGTATTTATCTCATCACTATAGGCAACGTTGCATAGACGAGTTTCACGACCTTCAGTAGAGAGGGCTTACTGTTGCTCAGTATGAGGGCAGATTCATTGAGTTGTCTCAATATGCAGAGTATCTCCATGATGAGAAACTCCTAGTTCATAAGTTTATTAGAGGATTGAACCATAGCATAGCAGGGCCTATACGCATGGAAAACCCCCAGACATTGAGTGATGTAGCCAAGAAGGCATACATAGCTGAGGAGATATAGGGACGAGGGTAGGGTTCATGCCCCCAGTTTCAAGATTGTGGGAAGCACCAGTACCAGTAGAGTTATCGCAAACCACCACTACCACCACAAAGAGGAGGATTTAGTTCTCCATCATTACCTCCTAGACCTCAACAGTAGCAGTAGCATAATCAGCAGAGGTCTAGACCCCAGCAGAGGACACAGGGAGGGCAGAATCAAGTTTGGCAGCAACAGGGCCTGCATAGAGATCATAGGCAGTAGGGACCACCTATGGGGCCCACGAGGTCACAACAGTCATACAGGGGTTCACAAGGGTCCACAGGTAGATCTGGACAACAGCAGTCGGGTAGGACTCAGACTGGATAGGTACAGGCTCAAGGCCCATGCTATGTGTGTGGTGGAGCGGGACATCTAGCCAGAGAGTGCCCGCAGGGCTTTACGGCAGGGAGACAACCCCATTCAGGAGGGTCAGAGCAGACTGTAGGAGATGTGGGTAAGTCCCACCACATGTTCGCAGCAGTTAATAACCGCCAGGCTGACATTCAGGCATCAGTGATTGAGACATCATGTATGATCAGGGGTGCCCCCATTTCTATTATTTTTGACTCTAGAGCTACTGATTCCTTTCTATCTACATCATTAGTGGAGTGTTGCAAGCTGGTGGCTTCTAGGCAGGACATTAGGTGGGAGGTTGAGTTGGCCACTGGGGCCAGGATGTCAGTAGATGCCTTGGTTTGGGACTGTGAGATCTCATTGGGGTCCTTCACTACATCTTGTGACCTTAGAGTTATGCCATTAGCATCCTACGATGTGGTTTTGGGTATGGACTGGCTTGCGTCTCATAGAGCCAAACTAGATTATCGCTGAAAGGCGATTAGCTTCTTAGATGATCATGGTACATTAGTTGAGATAGTAGGCATTCAGAAACCCACAGTAGTTTGTATGATATCCGCTCAATAGCTTAAGCACTACATGTAGAAGGTATGTCAGATGTTCGCTATCACAGTTAGTGACAGATCAGAGGATGAGCCTGAGGCATCATTAGATGACCATCCCATCTTGAGAGAGTTTACCGACATGTTTCCATTAGAGTTACCAGGGATGCCACCTCGTCATGAGGTAGACTTTCATATTGATTTAGTGTCGGATGCCAAGCCAGTGTCTCGTGCACCCTACAGGATGACCACTCATGAGCTTACAGAGCTCAAGTTGTAGTTAGAGGAGTTTCTCAAGAAGGGGCACATCTGACTGAGTGTTTCACATTGGGGCACTCTGGTTATCTTCGTGAAGAAGAAGGATGGGTCTCTTCGCTTGTGCATGGATTATAGGTAGTTGAATAAGATGACGGTGAAGAACCGTTACCCTCTGCCTAGGATTGATGATCTCTTCGACCAGATGCAAGGAGCTAGGGTGTTCTCTAAGATTGACCTGAAGTCTGGATACCATCAGTTGCGTATCACAGAGGTGGATATTCATAGGACCGCTTTTCGGACTAGATACGGTCACTATGATTTCATTGTGGTCCCCTTCAGTTTGACGAACACCCCTACAGTGTTCATGAGTCTCATGAACGGGGTGTTCCATACCTACTCAGATTGGTTCATGATTATTTTTCTTGATGACATATTGATCTATTCGCAGACTAAGGAGGAACATGAGGAGTACCTATGTCAGGTTTTGCAGTGCTTGAGAGTGTAGTAGCTTTTTGGTAACTTGGTGAAGTGTGCCTTTTTTAGGATAGAGTTACAGTACTTGGGGCACATCCTTTTAGGTGATGGCATCTCCATAGATCCATCAAATATCAGAGCTATCAGAGATTGGCTAGCACCCACCAGTGTGACAGAGGTCAGGAGTTTCATGGGATTAGCCAGTTACTACCGCAGATTTGTAGAGGGCTTTTCTAGGATAGCGAACCCATTACTTCCCTTCAGCAGAAAGGGAAGAGTTTCAATTGGACCGAGCAGTGCAAGAGAGCCTTTGGGGTCCTCAAGGAGCATCTTATCAGTGCTCCCATCTTAGCAGTTTCTAATCCTACAGAGGATTTTGTAGTTTGTACAGATGCTTCACTTGAGGGTTTGGGAGCCATGCTTATGCAGGGTGGTAGAGTGATTGCATATGAGTCACGTAAGCTCAAGACACATGAGATGAACTACCCTACTCACGATTTAGAGCTCGTAGTAGTGGTACATGCTCTTGTTCATTAGAGACACTTTCTTTTGGGTCATCGCTTCAAGCTTCATTTGGATCACCATAGTTTGCAGTACATATTCACACAACCAAATTTGAATGCCCACCAGCGGCATTGAATGGAGTTTCTATGCGAGTACAATTTTGATGTCCACTACATCAAAGGGAAGGAGAATGTGGTTGTTGATGCATTGAGTCAGAGGTGCCATGAGATCCTGACCTTGACCTTGAGTGTGGACTTGAGAGAGTGCATCATTCAGCATCTTCCTGAGGATGAGTGGTTTTTTGAGGTGCAACAGGAGATCTAGTCATAGAGGGCCCTTAAGGGAAAATTTGTAGGATATTCCCTTGAGTCATATGGGTTGCTTAAGCATCGACAGTGCATCTATGTACCTCATGCGGGTGACCTTCATGCAATAGTTCTTTTAGAGTCTCATAGAGCACCTTATGTAGCTCACCTAGGGGTGAAGAAGATGCATGCCGACTTGTGACAGTTATACCATTGGGTAGGTATGAGACGGGATATTGTAGAGTATGTTGCTTGTTGCCTTGAGTGCCAAAGGGTCAAGGCTGAGCATCAGCATCCAACGGGTCTTTTATACCCTCATGTGATACCTGAGTGGAAATAGGACACCATTTCCATGGATTTCATTGTTGGTCTTCCTATGTCATCACGCCGCCATGATGCCATCATGGTGACGGTTGAAAAGTTGACCAAGGTGGCACATTTCTCACCTGTATGCACGACGTATAATGCACCATCAGTGGCAAGAGTATTCTTGGATCAGATTGTTAGACTACATGGGGTACCTTTCCGTATCATATCAGATAGAGATTTAGTGTTCACTTCAACCTTTTGGAGAGCCTTGCAGCAAGCGTTGGGCACACAGCTCAACTTCAGTTTCGCTTATCATCCTAAGACTGATGGAAAAATAAAAAGAGTTAATCAGGTTCTTAAGGATATGCTCCGTATGTATGTCATGGATCACCAGAGTAGATGGGAGGAGTATCTATATCTAGTTGAGTTTTCCTACAACAATAGGCATCACAGCTCATTGGGTATGCCTCCTTTTCAGGCCTTGTACGACAGACCTTGCAAGACACCTTTAAGTTGGGACCGTATTGAGGACAGGGCTGCGATAGGGCCAGAGTTGGTCTAGGATATGGAGCAGCAGGTGACCTTGATTAGGTAGAGACTTCAGGAGGCACAGGATCGATAGAAGAAGTATACCGATGCTAAGAGGGTAGATCAGAGCTTCTAAGTTGGGGACAGAGTATTCTTGAGCGACCGCACAAGAGTCCAATCTGTTATGGAAGGGGCTCTAAGCTCACACCTCATTTTGTTGGACCTTTTGAGATATTGGAGTGGATAGGACCAGTAGCCTATAGTCTAGCCATGCCATCTAGCATGTCGCGTATCCACGATGTTTTTCATGTTTCTATTTTACAGTCTTACATATCTGATTTATCTCATGTATTGGATTGGAGTGCTCTTCAGGTAGAGGTAGACGGTCAGTTGGCTTTGAAGCCAATTCACATATTGGTTCGTCAGATGCTGGGCCTTCGAGGTCGAGAGCTGGACCAGGTTAGGGTCCAGTGGGACATGTATGATGAGGTCACAACAACATGGGAGGATGCAACGAGATTGAGGGCCCCTTATCCTCACCTCTTTGATGACTTCTAGGAGTAAGTACAGTCTTAGGGGGGAGGATGTGAGGCCTACCATTTCATTCCCTTATATTTGACTATCTTATTTTACTATTGGTGATACATATTAGATTTATGGGACTATTGATCCTGATTTGCAGGACTATTAGACTTTATGCTTTATGTAGATTTATTATGTTTAGCATGATTACAATGTGATTAGACTTTGATATTGATTCACTGATGATGTTAGACATATGATTTACATTATGATGTTATTGGGATACTATTCATGAGATTTTAGTTAGAAGTTTATTATGTGATTCTATCTTGTGATGGATTTTTGAAATGCAAAACTTAGAATTTAATTATGATGTGATTCTTTGATATTTATATGATCATGTGATGATGTGAGTGTATGTTTCACTTTGCTTCGACTATTATATACATGTGGGATTAACATTTCATTTGAGTACACAGGTGTTTCTAACGAAGCCATGGATATTCGAAGATCATCCCACACACTGTGTTGTCTTTCTGTGTAAAGCTGATCTAGTTCCAAGAGGAACCAAGATCAACTATGTAATGTATGATAAATTTTTATAATGTTGTTGTGTGATGTGAGTTGGGTTAGGTCTACCTCTCCTTTTAATTGATTTTTGATTGGTGTTGTAAGTTGTAATGTCATTTGAATTTTATTTTGAGTTTTAATTTTTGAGACCCCTTTTTATGTGTTTTTACTCAACCTCTGGTGCTCAAAGTGGGTTAAAATTACCTGGGTTGTACCCCTAGGTTCTAGGGGTCATTTGGGCTTGTGTAACCTTAGATAAACTGTCATTTAGTCACTTTAACTTCACCCTGAAGTAAAGTGACGAAAATGAAAGTTTGGGAGGGAGAGGATGAGTGGGTCAAACACTCAACCTCTTCATTTCCTCTTTCCTAGGTTGGGGGAGTCTTCAAGACCCCCTAATTATGGAGAACTCAACTCCAAGCCTCTCCCACAATTGGTGAGGGTACATTGGGATTGTGTGGGCTTTCCTAGGAGGAGATGATTGGGGCACATGTGGTACCCACTCCTCCTTTGGCTCCACCTTTCTCTCCCACATATGTGAGAGAGAGCAAGTGGATGGGAGAAAGACTTGGTGGAATGGGTGGATGACATATGTCACTACCCCATTCCAAGAGTCTTGCAAGTAGTCGGGTGGAGTGAGGGGGTGACATGTGTCACCTCCCCATTCCTCAAGGCTCATGAGAAGAGACTATTTTAATCCCTCTTGAAGGGAGGGAGGGGGTTGTTGAATATTTTTCTATTTTTTTTGAATTTTAGTGGTTTTGGGGACAAAGTTAGAAAAAGGATTAGTGGCTCAACTTGGAGAAGGAGTTAAAGGAGCTCTTCTCAACTATCTTCCATTTGGGCTTTATAAGGTTGGTCTCAAGGCAAAAGCCTTTCCTTATGCATTTTCTTTACTTGTATGATGTGTGTGTGTGAGTTCCATTTTGTTTGTTGTTACTTTGTTGTTGTGGGGAAAATGGGTATGTGAGTTGTGAGAGCCTCTCCATTTGGAGAGAATGCTCAACATGTGTGGGCTGGGGGAGGAGTGAACGTCCTCAGGGTCACATCCTTAGTTTTGTGGAGTTTTGGCCTTGAGGGAAATTTGTGTATATCTACAATATGTGATATGGCTTGAGAGACAAAAGAAAGTTTTGTGAAATCATGTTTAAAAGTGTTGGCTTGAGGCCTTGGGAGATTTATGTATTTGGGAAGTTTTTGGAGTGGCACTCTTGAGTTGAGTGATGTCCACCCCCTTACCCCATTAAACTCATCTTGAGTGAGTTTTTTTTATGTAAAAGCCATGGGAGTATTCTTGTTTTGGTGTTGTTACAATTTTTGTGATGTGGTGTGTGCTTACCTTGTGTGAGGATGACCTCCTAGCTCGGGGGTGACTCATGAGTGAGTGAATCATAGGGAGGAGAGCAGTTTGTTAGTGGCTTTTTCCCATTCCTTGTGTTATTGCAAGTTTTTGGAGCTAAGAGATATTGAAGAAATCAATATTTTCCTTCTTGTGTTGTTAGTGGAGCTCTTGAGAGAGTATGACCAAGGTTGGCCTAATTGTTAATGTATTTTTTTTTAGTAGAGAGTGAATGTGCTCTCTTGAGTTGTAAAACAATTATTCATTCTTGAGTTGTATTTAAACTTTTATGAAATAGAAAATGAAAGTATATATGTTGTTTCTTTTTATTTTAGAAGTATATGGAGAGAAAATGTGAATTGTTAGCAGAAATGCATGTTTAATTCTTGTAGTATGTTATAAGATTTATTTAAAAAAAAATAGAAATAGATTGTTGTTGTTTTGTGTTTGAGAGACAAAATAAAAATGACATTCTTTTAGAAAATAAAGTTAGTTAATGATGTTTGATTTCAAAATAAAATTTTCATAATGTAATTGCCATCATCTTAAAAAAAAATAATCACCTATTTGGTTTACCATTATCCTTGTAATATATGTGTGTGTGTGTGTGTATTGTTGTGAGTAATTTTTCTTTGAAGTATTTATTTAAAAAAAATATATTTATGTGTAAGTTTATATATATATAGACATTCTTTGTATTTAACTCTTCCACATTATTCTCTTGCGTGCTGGATTAAATAGGATTAGTAGAGGAATCTGAGTAAAATATATATATATATATTAATTTTATTCTAGCAAACTGGATAAAACTGAGTGGTAGTGGTTTGGGAAAACCTGAGTATACCTCTAGAGTATACTCATACATACATACATACATACATACATATATATATATATATTTTAACTATTAAAATATCCATCAAAAGAAGTTGTTCAAAACATAGTAAAAAAATTTAATATTTAGAAATTTTAACCGTCGCATTTTTTTTGTTGAGTGAGGGTTTAAGAAGTAGAAGGAAGGGGGGGCGATGGTAGTGATGCCGCCATCCCCCATGTCTGTCGCTGTTGGGAGTGGGGGTGGGGCAGATGTCACACCAGCCACTCCATATTATATGGAGTGGGGGTGGGGTATCCACCCCACCCCCCAAACCTTTTTCTTTTATAAACAAAAACAATGCTTTAAATCTATGAAAGCACAGTTTTTGCTCGGCGGCGGCAGCGGCCCTTAAAATGCCTCTTCTGTATTTTCAGCCCTATGGCCCCCATTAAATTTGTAACCAATTTATTAAATATTTATCAGTTTAAATATTATATATTCTGAGTGTATATACACCCTGTCCTTAACAAAAAATATAACCCTCTATTTTTAGGAAAAAAAAGATAGTATATATATACACATATATACATATATATAAAGAAATGTGTATGCCAATGGGTATACCTCTGAAGCTCCTTTCATGGCTTCCATATCCTCAAACCTGCAACACAAACTTAGAAGAAAGAAGAATGAGAAGAGTAGAGGGAGAGGAAACAAAAGGTGAAGACAATAAGGAGGCTAGGTTTTTTTTTGTATTTCCTTCATAAGGAAATTAATTGTTTATTTGGTGACTTTTAGGGCAATAGTGGGTTTTAAAATTAGTTTTAATTGTTTTATTATTTGTTTTCCTTCCCTCTCTTTTTGATTTGATTTAGGGGTTCTTTTATTTTAGCTAATAACTTGAGATGTGAGGAAAATTATTATTATTATTTTTTATTCGTAAAGTTATAGTTTTATATTGACGAGGAGCAAAAATTACAAGTAGGTGGCTATAAGCTATTTTCCTGCATTTCATTCCAAGAGTTGTCTCCCTTAGCTAAGACAAAAAGGCCTCTCAGGGCCAAAGTTTACCAAAATTTGCCATTATGGCTATCTAAACAAGTAGAACTTATAACAGACAACAAACCTACTTGAACTTATAACACAAAAGCTAGTAGACAAACTAACAGATGAAACTAAACAGACTATGATTACATGAGACTGAGCTCCCTTGCCATGGTTTGGATCTCACTGACCCATTCAAAGTCCCCGTCGACCTCCTCCAATCTTAGCAGTTTCTGTAAGCAACCAATTGCCTTCACCACTCACTCCTGATGTACAATCAAAGCCAATCCCTTCATATCCAGGATGAGAGGAAAGAATTTGATGACCTCCAATGGATCCTTTGGGGCTGAGATGTCTTTTGGTCGAGGGATTCCTTCCCCTGGGATGACCACTCCCAGAATGTTGTCAAGGCCACCAAGGATTTTTGCTTTGAACAGTTTAACCATTAAACCCTTCGTCGCTCCTATCGCCATCCCTGCATCCAAGATGGAGACCAGAAATCATGAGGAGACATGGGTGTCTACTGGATAGAATTCCCCTACGAGCAGGAAGTCTTTGCCCAGGATGAGCTTCACTATTGGAAGCAGAAGACCCTCATGCCACAGGACCCGCTTAAGCCTCCGATCTGTGACAACACCCTTGAAAGCCATCTGATGGACAAAGCTTTCCAATTGAATAGGGGTTTCCATCCCTAAGTTTATCAAGCTAGTGACAGAGATTCGAGCAATGTAACCAGAGCCCTTTTCCATTCTTACCAGAACACTGCCTTCAAACACACCAAAGATTACACGACCCATTCGAAAGAGACTAGATGAAGCTGTTAAAGGTGGCGAAGAACATCTAGAGGCTTCTCTGTCAGAAACCCTACGAAGCCATCAATCAGTTGCCAACTAAAAAATGGTAAGGAAAACCATCAGGCAGATGATGCGTGGAAAGGCTCGATCATTAAAAGAGTTGGGAGATGCCACCTTTCAAAGAAATTATTAGCTGAAACCATAGGGGAAGAAACAGATTTGCCAATTTTCTATCCTATGGTTATGACCCTTCCATGATGTCATGGAGAGGGTGCCCACCCTACTACCCAAATGTGAGGAAAATTAATTATGTGTGTATGATTTAATTTATTGGATTAGTTCCAAGAAAGTGAACTTGGGAATTTAATTTTGCCTTTTAAATTTTAGATCTTTTATAGTTTACTTTTTAGATAGAGCACATTATATTTTATTTTAATTAATTTTTATTGTAGTGGGGTTTAAATGCTTCATTTAATCTTCCTCTTTTTTAATTATTAAAATGTATTTAATTTAATACCAGTAGGGTTAATTTATTGCTTGCAAACCTTAATCGACAAGGTTAATATAAATTTAGATTGTTATTAGTTTAATATTTTCATTTTAATTATTCTAGAGCAAATTAATTAGTAAATTAAATTAGTCATTTTTTCTCAACTTAGAAACCTAGTAGACTATCGACCAAAATTAGTTTTATTAAACTAAACTCTATTCATGCCCGTGAGGTGTTATGCTACCAGATTTTTCTAAAATTTAGAGTTTAGCTAAGTTAGTGAATTTAACCTTGAGTAGTGTTAAATTATTGTTTTGCCAGCTTGACGACTTTGTGATTTGATTTTAAATTTATTCTTATGTATTAGAGTTAGGCTTTTGATTTTGACTTATGTCAAGATCCCTTCATTCACTTAGGTAAACCTAGGGTTTTAATCCTCAATCCTAACCCTATTAGTGACGTTATTCACATCACATCTACCCACCTAGGTGGCCTTTATTGTGTAGGGGAAATGTGCATGTGATCACATTACCCCACCTTTGACTGACTTGTTTACACCTTATGCATATTGACACCGAGCATGCTTACACATGCGGGGGTTTCTAGGGATGTGTGGGAAAATTTTTAGTATTTCTTGTCATGACCACAAGATAGATGTGGACATGACATGTGCGATGCATGTCGTGACTGCATGGGAAATGTGGGCATGACAAGCAGAGACTCAGACTTGTGGATATGAACATGTATGTATCAGTTAATGAGAAATATATAAAGGAGATATAAGGGTTATGACATAAATGTATGTGTTGTATGATTTCTTTACTCTACTTAGATTGTATCGCATAACATATTTCCTTAATGTTTATTCATGTTTCTCTCATTATCTGAATAAGGTATAAACTAGACTTTAGAGACTTGACTAAGGACTAGATCTCCAGACTGGTTTCCCTCTCATTTCTTACCAACATTTGGTTCCATTGTCGAGACCCTAGAAAATTATAGTGAAGAAAAGAGAGAATAAACAGTGAAAGGAGAAGTGTGGAGTAGCACAAGTAAGGAAAGTTGAGTGACCAAAAATTTTTATGATTTGTGGAAGATTTTGAATTCTCAAGTTCCTACCCTTGTGAGAGGGGGAAAGCACTTAAGGGGATAGAAAATGGAATAGGTGGAGGATATAAAAGGATCCTTGCAAATTAAGATGAAACTCTTCAAGATAAGCCAACCATGGGATACATATGAATTAATATGATTCCAAATCAAAAACACCCATGGAAAAAGGGGATAACAAAAGATTAAGAGAAATCAGTGAAAATATACTAAATAGAAAGGAGATAAGTAGAGAGGAGAGACAAAAACAAACCCAAGAACATTAGGAAAGGTACCACAAAAGGATGGAGAAGGCAGGAGAAACAAGTAGAAAATAGGAAAGAGAAATTGTGGAAGAAAATAATAAGTTGGATGAGCGCGCCAATGAGGGTGTTGCTGAGTGCGTCAAAGTGGGTGCTGTTAGAGAGGAAAATATAAAGGGAAAAGAAAGGATGGATGAAATAACCATAGAGGTTATCACAAACTTGATACTATTAGAACACAAGGATATATTAAGAGGGGGTGAATCAATATTTATCAAAACTTATCTCAGTTTAACATTGTCAATCAAAACTTCTAACTGCTTTAATCAGAAGATTAGCAAATTAAACTAATTAAAGCACAACACATAAGCACATAGCCATAACACCAGATTTGTTGGCAAGAGACACTGTGTGGCTTCATGAGTGTTGTCATTGATGGCAACAAAGTCTATCCCACACATCCGCAGAACATAGTATGCCTATACCGGAAGTCAGATTGAAGATTGTATTGGTCCGGTGAACAAGAACAGAGCATGCAACAAGGTCTGACAATTAGGTTCAGATCTCTCAGATGGTGTAACTCAGCAAGTTGCAGACTTGGATAAGTCAAGAGGAGTATCATGACTACTATATTCCAGAGATTTAGCCTCTGGTGAGAAAGCATGAAAAAGATATGAGCATCTGAGTTTTGGGTTCCAGACAGGTAGAGCAGACAGAGAAAGAACAGACTAGCAGAGCATCTGCCTTCAATCTAGATGAGTAAAAAGTGTTGATCAAGCAATTTGGGGATTATACATTGTTGGCCGACATGGTTAAAGACTTCTATGCCCATGTTTTTGATACGCATCACAAATCAAGCATGGATTCAGTCGATAGATCAATAATTTGTAAATATCTTGAGTGTTGCTATTGCCAACTAGAAAGTTGATGAAATCCTTGATGTGGATATATTTACCAGATGGATTTCAGTATGTAGGTGTGTGTGGAAGAAATAAGAGTGCAAAAAAAAAGCAAGAATAAGTGTGAAAACAACATTTCAAGTTTGGTATGTGACAGAGTAGTAGCACCAAAATAGAGGAAGAATGAAGTGCATCAAATCAGTGTATTGTGCCTAACTGGAACTAAACTCTAGCATGTGTGGATGCTTCTCATCAGTTCAAACACCTGATTACCTTCTATAAGTTATGTAGACAGTGAGTCTCTTGTAGGTAGTGTGCCTCTTGTGAGTAGTGTGCTCGGGCAATGAGCCCTAATTGGCAAGTGCCATTTTGTACTCTTTCATTCTTTTAACACAGAATACAATCTTGGGTTAGTCACCTCGTGGTTTTTCCCTTAATAGGGTTTTCCATGTAAAAATCCTTGTGTTATGTGTGTTGATTCTTTTATGTTCTGATGATCATATGCTTATACATTTTGATGTTGTACTAACTATTAAGAGAAAGAAAGTTAAAGAAATTTGTGATAACTGATTCACCCCCCCTCTCAGTTATCTTCCTTGTTTCTAACATTTGGCATCAGTGCAAGGTTCTTCTAAACAAAGCCTAACAGCTTGAGGAAGATCTGGGAATCTCAATGGATACTTATGGTATGAAGGAACAACTTCAATCTGCTCTTGATGATCTTGAACAATCTCACTCTGAAGTCAATAATTTGAGAGAAAGACTCAAACAAGCTAATAAATTCATAAATGAGCTCAAAGAAAAACTTAGTATCTCTGTGAAAAAGAGAAAGGAACTACTTCAAAAATTGGCAATTCAGAGTGAAGCCAATGATAATAATGAAGATCTGGAAGAGAAAAATAAGCTATGTGAGAAGCTGTCAAAAGAAGTCATTATGGTAAGGCATGAAATGGAATCAGGGGTTATGAGATTCACCCAAGAAATTGAAGAAAAGAGGAAAATTGAAGATAATCTAAAACAATCTCTCAAGGAGAAAACATAAGACTGTCACAAAATGGACAGAATAATCAAGCATCTTGAATCAGATCTTGAAGAAGCTAGAGACAATGAAGAACAACTTGAGAATCAGATAGACACTCTTAAACAAGATCTTCAAACAACAAATGGATAAGCTTAGCTCAACTTGAAGTTCTTCTTGAAAGCCAAAAGAGGGTAGATGATAAGCATGGCTTGGGATATGAGAAAGGTGAAAGCTCTAGATCTGGTTAGAAGAACTGTGGATCAGGAAATCAAAGAAACAGGTCCAAAAGACCTCTGGTAAGGCAACCAAATGCTCAAAGATATCCATCCTTCAATGGATACTTCTTCAATTGCAACAATTTCAATCATAAAGCAACTCAGTGCAGAAGGAGAATGAATCAGATCAATCCATCCTTCTCCGGACAATGTTTTATCTACAAAAGCTATGGTCACAAATCTCTTGAATGCAGAAATATGCAAATAAACAATTCATTCAATGGCAGATGCTTTGCATGCAATAGAATTGGACATGTGGCTAATCAATGTAGATCAAGAGGATATCAATCAAATAAGCCAAGAAATGTTGTCTGCTACAATTGCAATAGATCCAATCATATTGCCAAATTCTGTAGAAATAGAAATTAGGATAGAAATGGTCCAGTGCAACATAATCAAAAACAAGCTAAGAGAAAAGGTAAAGTGAATGTGGATGAAGTTCAAAAGGAGATGAACAAGATTTGGGTGAAGAAGAGTACATAAAATACTAGAGATGGATCCGCACCGGAATCCGGTACTGATATTCCTTCCGAAAACTAAAAGGGTGAGCTCTGGCTCAGGGGGAGTCAATGATAAAAACTAATTCCCCCAGCCAGTCAGTTAGTGCCTAAATTTGGCACATGGAATGCTGCGGATTAAAGGGTTCTAAGAAAAACATCTACATAACCTTTAGTAAAATATGAAACATCCGCATGAAGTTTTGCAAGAATTTAATTGCTCAAGTTAATCTAGTTCCGACAATGTTCTGGTAAAGCAGGATTCTTCCAGATAGATCCGGTATGATTCAAAATTTAAATACTTTGATCTACGGACCTATAGCATGATTGAAGTAAGATACATTGTCAATCCTCACTAAAAATGATTCTAAGATCAGTACAATGACTCGAGAAGATCTCTCTCAAAATAGGGCAACCATATAACTTATGTTGTGCATTTATTACAAAAGAAAATTAGGGTTTGTGCAAGGTTAAAAGGGTTCAATCACTTATTATTTGCACATTTGCATTCGAGAAGAAGAAAAGAAGAGCTCTGCATCAAAGCTTCTACAAATCACTCAAAGATCAACTACAAAATTGAATTCAACCAGCGAATTGTTCTGGCTTCCATTTCGAACCCCAAAGCGTAAAAAGGTACTTCCATCCTGAAAATCTCTCTCTGAATCTCTTGAAAAGATGGCTACTCCAATGGTTTTTAAGATCACTGATAGGCCACGCTCAAAATTCAAGAAACATCCCTATAAATCTCTAGAAGTTGATCCTTTAGGTTCATTTTCTAGCATTCTGCATGGGGTATTGCACGTTGAAGATGTTAGGGTTTATATTCATGCCAATATTAAGGAATTTGGTGACTCTAAATTGATGGACCTCTACCACAAACAACTAATAGATGAGAGTTTTGAACTCAAACCCCAATACAAGGCTCTTCGGGATAAACACTTCATTGCATTCACTTCCCCTATTTTGTAGAAGATGATTGGGTCTGGTATGTTCTAAGCAGGATGCATGATAACTTCATGTGGCTAATGAGGCCCTTTAAGATAAAAAAAATGCTATCAGGGCAGTAACTGGATTGCATTCATCCGGTGGGCTACCTGCATTAAAATCTATCAAAAACTAGATAGTAACTGAAGCCACTAGATCTAAGTTTGACAAAAGAGCAATGACCATAGATGACATCATAGATCTGGATGTCAAGTTTGCTTCAATGATAATTGGGTACAAGATCTAGCACTCTAGTAGGGAGAATTCTGTGTCTGGGACTGCAATATATGCAGCATACTAGATGTTAAGAGAAAATGTAGATTACGACCTATGTGATCTTTTCTTAAATCAATTGTTAGAAAACCTACAGAAGATCAAGAAGGATAAGAAGAACTCCTTCAAATATGGTTGTCTAATACTATGTCTGTTCTTTTATTACATGAATGAGTTACCCGGATCAACTGGTTGGGTATGGAAAAATGACAAACTAGTTGCCATACAAATTAGAAACTATATGTATGGACTTGGTGATGCTCAAGCCCAAAACATAGCTCTTTGGGGTTATTTCAAGAACTTTTAGAGCATGATGCAAGCCAGGGAAAGAATTCCTCAATCCATAATTGAGAAATACAAGGATACAGTGTGCTTCATGGTTGACACTGATCAATGCCTAATGGAGGCAGTTGAGCCCAGAACAGTGTGGATAATGCCAATGGGTTACGAGGTAGATGAGAAAATCTTGGAGCTACATGTTCAACACCTATTGAGCCAACCAAAGGACCCTGAGGCAGAAAGGTTTGGAACCTTTCAAGAACTAAGTGTAAAGATACATATTGAGCTAAGACAACTGGAGATAAAGAGGAAAGTTAGATGGGAGGTTGAGGAAATTGCCAAAAGATTTGGCATATCAAAAGAGGCAGTAGATGCCAACAGAGAGAAAATGGAAAGGGCTGATAAAGAGAAACAAGAAGTAGAGAAAGGAAGTGTTTTGGTACAAGCCTCCTCTTGGACCAGATCCTCCAAGAGCTCTGCACCCGCCACTCCTAAGAGCTCAAGAGCCTCCAAACCAAAAGTCAAGACATCCAAAAAGGGAGAAAAGAGAATGGAAACAAAAGCCACAAGGTCATACACAAGTCTCAAGGATGATGAAGAAACAAAGTCTGATGAGGAAATTAAGAAAATGAAGAAGAAAAAGAAAACATCCAGGGAATTCTCTGCCAGTAAAAACAAAGAAGAAAAGGCAAAATAATTTGTTGAAAAGTCCACTCTCTCCATTGATGATATCATCAAAGCAGTCACTGTGGATGGAAATCTACAACCAGTAACAGAATTCTATGATGAATATAATGATACTGACAAAAGGATCTTGGAAGAAGCTACAGTTAGGTACTTGAATATTTACAATAAAGCTTTTATTGAAATTATATCTTTAATTCCTAAAAGTCTAGAAGTACTTGAAATGAGAAAAGAAAATGCAAAATCAAAGACTTTGAAATCCGGGAACAAATAGCAATTCAGCTTTACCCTTCCATCACCCCAAAACAAATGCACATGATCTTTAAGGACTGCAAGGATGAATTCCATAGAAAAGAAAAAATGAATAAACTTATGCTTGGAGAAACTGACCAAGTGGCAAAAGAAACAAAAGACATCCTTCAAAATGCTTTCAAAAGATTCAACCTTCCTGTTGTAGAGGAAACAGATGAAGAACCTTCTACTAAGGATGTTGAAGGATCAAAAGTAACCAATGAAGAATCTTCTGAAAAAGATGAAGAAGGATCAAAAGAGTCACATGAAGAGAAGTCTAAGGACTTGGACTCCTCTATTCTGGAAGAGGAAACTCATGAAGCACTAAACACCAGTGACATCTCTCCTCCAGGTCCCACTGCTAACATTCTGAATCTTGAAGTTCAAGGAGAAGGAAGAAAAGAGGAGACAGTAAATCAAGAAGAAGAGGTTAGAGGAAAAGAGGAAAAACAAGCAGAAGAGACTAATGTTGACTCTTCTAATATCCCAAAAGAAATGAAGTCTCAATCTCTAGAAAGAGACACTGCAGAGGCAGTTAAGGACTTTCTGAACAAAGAAATGATGGAGATAGATGAACCTGAGCTATTTCGAGGGCCACTAAATTTTGACTCTCTCTCTCCGGTCCAGACAATGAAAATATCATCCTTTGCTCAAGCCAAAGCAAAAGAAAAACTTCTCAAATCCCACATGGAAGACTGTGAACTATTAGAGATGGCATTTGGGATACTAGAGAAGATCATGCCATCATTCCAAAAGGATCCCTCAGCCTCTCCATCCGGTAACTTAAAATCTCTAGTCAATTCTATTAGCACTCAGTTTGAATCTTTAGAGAAATCGACAGAAGCCAAGGTTCGGAAGGAGTTTTTAGGAAAAAGATTCACTGAAGTACAGGGACTCATTGTTAATGATAGGAGGACCCTGAACATTGGAATAAAGAGCCTTGAAAATGCTCTTAAAGATGGCGGGGATTTGTACAAATTTTGTCTATCTTGGCCCAAAGTAACAGAAGACATTGAAAAGAAGGTGAAAGAACAAGAAGGTAAACTATCAAGTTTATCTCAGAATTTTGATCCCCTCACTACATCCTTAATGAATCAAGAATGCCAAGCCATTGTCATTATAAATGAAATAAAAAGGATGGACAAAGAAAAGAAGAATATAATAAACAGGATGAGTGAACTCAGAGGGATAATTATCCCTAAGTTAGAGGCAATGCATGAGGCCTTGACAGATGCCTAGACCACAGCCCGGACCATTGATCCGACAGATCTACGAAGGGAAAAAGCATATGCATTTTTGTTGAGTGGTCACATCTCCATTTTGGAAGATGAAGCAGAGCTGGGCCACAGAGTTTGTACAGTTGAAGGCCACTTTTACGGACATACTTAAGTATATGTAAGTATAACATGTATATACACTTATGCGGCCATGTATAGATTAATTTTTGCAAAATTTTGGTATGCGGATTTTGCCTTTTGCCATTGATGTCAAAGGGGGAGTGAGGAGTAGTGAAAAATGTGGAATCCAGCTAAGGGGGAGCTCTAGTAAAATAGTACAAAAGACAAAGCATCAGCCAAGGGGGAGTTTACTGTGACACTTAGCCATTTTTCACTAAGTGTTTCCATCAATGCCAAAGGGGGAGATTGTTGGCAAGAGACACTATGTGGCTTCATGAGTGTTGTCATTGATGGCAACAGAGTCTATCCCACACATCCATAGAACATAGTATGCCTATACCAGAAGTCAGATTAAAGATTGTATTGGTCCAGTGGACAAGAACAGAGCATGCAACAAGGTCTGACAATCAGGTTTGGATCTCTTAGATCATGTAACTCAGCAAGTTGTAGACTTGGATAAGTCAAGAGGAGTATCATGAATACTATATTCCAAAGATTCAGCCTCCGGTGAGAAAGCATGAAAAAGATATGAGCATCTGAGTGTTGGGTTCCAGACAAGTAGAGCAGACAGAGAAAGAACAGACTGGTAGAGCATCCGACTTCAATCCGGATGAGTAAAAGTGTTGATCAAGTAGTTTGGGGATTATACATTGTTGGCCGACTTGGTTAAAGACTTCTATGCCCATGTTTTTGGTACGCATGACAAATCAAACATGGATTCAGCTGACAGATTAGTAATTTGTAAATATCTTGAGTGTTCCTATTGCTGACTAGAAAGTTGATGAAATCCTTGATGCGGATATATATACCAAATGGATTCAGTATGTAGGTGTGTATGGAAGAAATAAGAGTGCAAAAAAAAAAGCAGGAATAAGTGTGAAAATAGCATTTCAAGTTTGGTATGTGATAGAGTAGCAGTACCAAAATAGAGGAAGAATGAAGTGCATCAAATCAGTGTATTGTGCCTAACCAGAACTGAACTCTAGTGTGTGTGGATGCTTCTCATTAGTTCAAACACCTGATTACCTTCTGTAAGTTCTATAGACAGTGAGTCTCTTGTAGGCAATGTGCCTCTTGTGAGCAGTGTGCTCGGGTAGTGAGCCCTAATTGGCAAGTGCCATTTTGTACTCTTTCATTCTTTTAACATAGAATACAATCTTGGGTTAGTCACCCCATGGTTTTTCCCTTAATAGGGTTTTCCACGCAAAAATCCTTGTGTTATGTGTGTTGATTCTTTTCTATTCTTATGATCATATGCTTATACATTTTGATGTTGTACTAACTATTAAGAGAAAGAAAGTTAAAGAAATTTGTGATAACTAATTCACCCCCCCTCTCAGTTATCTACCCTATTTCTAACAAGATTTACATGGAAAACCCAGCCAACCTCACAAATGAAAAATAGGATTACAATATTATTTATGGGCTACAACCCAAAGGAAGTTGCAACTCCCTAAAATACAACACAATAGCACTTACATAGTGAGGCTACAACCTCTAAATATTACACCCAATAGATCTTATAGGACAAAACACCTCTGCATCATCCACACACTTCACTTTGTCACAAAAACTTCACTTTCTCTGCACAACAAACATTGTTACCTTCAACATACCTTCACAAACATACTCACATCTATTCACACATCTTTGTACATCCTCACACTCTCACACTTTCCACAACAAACAATATATTTCATTTATACCTTTTGCAAATTTCAAAATCTTTCTCCCATCTTAGCCAAGATGAAATGTGTATTCATGAAACATGCAAGGCCACACCAAGTCAGAAACCAAAAGATGTAGAAGATCAATGTAGTTCAAGCCAAGTGATAACCAGGACCTATTCTTTATTAACACATTCTTCCAAGTAGGTGCACACTTCAAATCATTTGGTAGGAACATCAAAACACATGAATTCAGCCCAACAAATAGTTATTCTTCCATACAATAGCTCTAGACCTAAAGCGGTATTGAAGGGATCAATTAACATCATAAAAATGATCACACAAGCAATATAAGATTTACACAAACCTTCTCAATCAATCCTTCTTTTGAAATATATGTTTTCTTTCTGGCGCAAACAATTAGAAACTCATCTTAGTATCACAAACAAACACTAAACACACAGTCTTGAGATAGAGCATTGAAAAACCAACTTGTGGTGCACTTCAACACTTGAAACCTAAACTGAACCATCAAACTAAATATCTGAACTCATCCTCCAAACACCAAAGCCAAAATATGATCTGCGGTGAAATGCAGTGGCTTCTGCTCTCTCCTCCAAATAACCTTAGTCAGTAGCATGATGTGTATTTGTCTTGTTGACCTCAGAGAATCTCTACAATACACCTTAGCAACTAAAACTTTAATATAACTATCTTCTCATCTATAACTGATCATCCTTCAAACTACAATAGCTCATCTTCAAAATAAAAGAGATGCGGAGTACTTCTCTGACACATCTTGATTGCAACCATCCTAAACCTCTATCTTCACTCTGCAAGCTCTAGAATCTTTTGTGGTAACATTCAAGCTCTGAAATTGGGAACATACAACCTTCAGACACATCTTTGAAAACCTCCCAAATAGCAAGGCCATACCTTCAAGTGTGAAGGAATTCAGAGCATTCTCCTGAGCTTCTTTTGTGCAAACTCCAATGCCTTGGACAACTTGAATATTTATTTCAAAACTAAAGTAATGTTTTTCCTCAAGAAACAATGAGTACAATATTTACTACATCAAAGACTTCATTATCAACTTCATACAACAACAACAAATTCTTTTCTCGAAGTAGGAATCTTCATGTTAGTATAATCTTTGTCTTTGAACTTTAGGAGACAGGGTACAACTGTGTATAGATGATATTGATCCAATCAGTATCTATAGTATATGACATTCATCACCTTACCCTTCTCATCACAACTTCTCTAATCCATGTTGGAAATTAATGTGTCTCAACCTTGGTAATTCCTTGTACTTTTACATTGTATTTATTTATTAATTGCCTATTGTATTAATTGGATGCAAATCCTATATTGTCATATTGTTGGAGTTGGCATGATGAAGTGTCATCCTACATGGCATATGACCACATGTAATTTTGTCCTCACATGAGGAGATAGGCATCCCACTTAGTAGTAGGAATATTTTGTCATGTGTTAGCATCTTGGATGTTGTGTAAGGGGAATATTGACCGTAACGTTCATGATAGATTTCTATGACAAAGTTATGACATGTAAGAGTAAAAAATAGGAGATTCTATGACAGGTGAAGATATGTGTCGAAGAGCATCTTTGAAAAAGGCATCTTTGGGTGCCCCAAGGTGTGCTATGACATGTTGTAAGAGAATATGCTATTTATAGCCTGTGTATGACAGATTCTCTTACAATTGTGAGTTATGATAGCTATGACAGATTCTATGACGGTTGTAAGAGTCGTAAGAGCATCTGTCATAGCCCATTTTGGAAATAGGTGACCTCCTTTGGATGGGGTGACTTGACAAGTGTCAGGAGCATCCTATAGAGTTGGACAAGTGTCCATAGGCATGGGTTTTGGGTCATGAGGCCATGTTGGACACCCATCCCTATGTGGAGCCATTTCTGCCTTGTCTATTCTATATAAACAGGTACTTTTGAGAGATGTATTACAGGTTTGACAGGTACTGTTATGTTGCCAGTTTATCTCCAGATATGAGTGTCAAAGGCTCTTGAGAGCTTGCATTGCAAGTGTATTGTAAACCATTTCAGATTTGTTAATACATTGTGCAGGTTTTGGAGTGTGGGGTTTTTCACCCGATAAGGGTTTTCCCCACGTATATCTTGTGTCTCTCTTCTTCTGTCTCACTTTCTTGTTTATGTGTTTGTTACAATATCTCTATTAGTGGGTTTAACATTTCTATAATAGTAAGGAAAATTTGAATTTGCACTATCCTCCCCTCATTAGATTAGTGTAGGAAGTGGTTTCCTCACACCTAGCTTCCTTTCAGGTGATATTAGAGCCTGACCAGTTTTGGTTCTACCTACTGGGTAGGGGTTTTTTGAGCTGATCTTAGGTTGAGTGGGAGTGTTGTGCAGAGTATTCTATATCTTGTTGCAGCAAGAAGATGGAAACCACATCCAGAAGGTTAGAGGTTTAGAAATTCAATGGCACTAATTTTGAGTTGTGGAAACTCAAGATGGAGGACCTACTTGTTGATCATGACCTATGGGAAACCATATCTAGTGTGAAACCTACAGCAATGTCACAAGTTGATTGGGACCTCAAAGATCGGAAGGCTAAGGGTCTCATAAGGCTCTATTTAGCTGACATTGTCCTGTTGAATGTCCATGAGGAGAAGAGCACAAAAGATCTTTGGAAGAAGTTGGGTGATGTTTATCAGGCCAAGTCCTTGGTAAACAAACTTTTCCTAAAAAAGAAGTTGTTTTCTCTAAAGATGGAAGATGGAGGATCTGTTGTAGATCACATGAATACTTTTAACATGATTGTTGCACAATTGACATCTGTGGGTGTGAAAATGGAGGAGGAGGATCGATGTATGACCCTACTTTGTTCTTTACCAGATTCCTGGGATCATCTTGTCATGACTATCAAAAGCACCACTACCACCTTCAAGATGGAAGATGTGGTGTCCTCATTGTTATCTAAAGAAATGTGGAGGAAGTCTTCTGAGGCAGCCAAAGAGGCTCTTGCGGTTCATGGAAGACCCAAAGAGAAAGGGAAGAAGAAGGACAAGAAAGGTGATAAGGGCATATCCAAATCTAGTGGGAGATCCAAATCTCCTGGAAAGTCCAAGGCTCTATGTTGGAACTATGGTAAAACCGGGCATTTCTGAAAGGAATGCAAAGAGGAGAAGAAAAAGAAGAAGAAAGCTCCTAATTTAGATTCCAACAAATCACAAAATGATGGTGATGCCTTCATCGCAGCCCTAGCCACCCATGCATCTGATGATGTGTGGTTGATTGATTCTAGTACATCATTCCACATGACCTCACACCAAGACTAGTTCATGAAATATGAAGAGTTCAATTGTGGAAGAGTGTACCTAGGTGATGACTCTTATCTGAAGATTGTTGGTCATGGAAGAGTCTTGATGCAGAGGCATCCACACTAAGACCTTGACATAAAGCATGGATGTCCGCAACCCTTCATCATCATCATCATATTTTCCTTTACACTGTCAGCATCATCATATTTACTCTGCCGACCGATATCCTCCTGCAGACAAGCCTTCGCCCTTTCGCATGTCAGCAGCATCATCATATCCGACTACCGGCAGCATCATCATATTCGGCAAGCGCGAACATCCTCCTGACGTTCACTGTTCATCTCACCGACAAACTCTACCTTCACTATCTTCAGCATCATGATGTTCAACATCATGTTCATCAGCAGGATATAGAACATCCAGTTCCCTCCAGATATCCTGATGATGTTACTTTACTTCACGCACCTTTCCTTTGATGCTTACGTCACCTCGATATCCTGATGACGATTATCCTGATGACGATGACGTCACATGTAGCTCCTCAATATCCTGCTGCTCCGCAATATCCTGATGACGTATATCCTGATGGTGATGACGTCATATCCTGCTGTTGGCCAAACTTAACTTTTTCGGCCCGCGATCAACCTGATCTTCTACCTTATGCCGATACGCTCCTCCTCGGCAACTCCTGATGATGATCACCCCGACGCACATTCACTTCATGCAATCGATAGCATCATACTCTCCTCCCTTTACTCAGATGACACCCGTAGCGACTGCAGGATATACACCGAAATATCCTGATGATGCCGTTGTAATGAATTTTCCAACCTTAGCAAATTTTCAATTCGTCGATCCTCCTGGGATGACCCGATCTACTCTCAGATTGATCTTCCAAACTCTAACTATCAGCTCGACCTAGCACATACCCATGCTAGGGTTCTCAACATCTCTCGACGGTGATCCTGCACACCTGCATGCGAACAAACAAACTAAAACCTAACCTACTGTACATGACCATTCCACCGATTCGACGAATCAACCGGTGGAATGGATCAGCGAATCCATGAAACCACCAAAACAGCAAATCGATTAAACAATGGAATTCAACAGAGGATGAACACAAACAGGATCACTTTATTTGATTTTAAAAGATGCAAATACAATGATCAGTCTCTCTCTCTGTCTCACTCTCTGCAACCTAGCTTGATCTAATGCTATCTCTAAAATCAACCGATCCTCATGCATATATAGGATCTCCAGCGAGTACTACCACTCGACTCCAAGCGGCTGGGAAATCTCTCCAGGCGGCTGGGAGATCCAACCGGACCTACAGCATACAGCTGTCCTAACAAACTATCTAAAAATAGTAAAGCATGGTCAGCATGACCTTATTACATGCATTGGTCTTATCAGACCTTCTTGAAAACATTAACAAGACTCTAACTAACTAACTGCCTCATGAAGGCCAGCTGTCAGGTAGGTGCTCCTGCACCATACTCCCCAATAGAAAAGAACTCATGTCCCATGAGTTTGGGTTGTGGAAGTCCTCCACCTTTACACTTTGTCATGTCAGTGTTCTGACCTGTTCCAGCTTTATCCTCTGCTGGCTCTTGGCTGCTCCAAGACTTCTGAACTGTAACTTGCTGTCTGGAAAGTAAATCCTCATGCCTGTCAATGTAGGCCTTTCTCACACATACCTTGTGTTTGTCAGGTGGCCTGACCAGAACCTCTGTCTGAACTGCCTCTTGAACTTCTGCAATGTTCAACTCTCTCTTTCTTTCAACCTTTATAGGACAAACAATAGTCCCAACTATGACAACATCCTTGTCATTCCTCTCAACTGGTTGCTGTTTGCAAACCTGTTTCTGCACCTGCTGCTGACCTCTGTCAGTCAAAACTAAAACTTTCTTCAACCTGTTGTTCTTAACAACTCCTTTCCCTGCAATGTCCTCAACTGCCTTTATGCCTGCTCCTATAGGCATCTGCACAAATTCCTTCTTTCCTACTAAAATGATTTTGGCTGCCCCCTGTACTGCAGCATCTTCCTGTAATGGCATCAACATAATAGTCTTCCCATCTTTCTTGATGGTGTAGGTATTAGCATACCCATCATACAGTACCCTTCTATCAAATTGCCATGGTCTACCCAACAGTAGGTGACAACATTCCATGGGCAAAATATCACACAAAACTCTATCATGATATGCTCCAATCTGAAAATCCACATATGCCTGTTCATAGACAAAAAGTGATTGACTATCACTCACCCAAGATGCCTTGTAAGGGTGATGGTGTGGAATCCTTTCCAAATTCAGTTTATCCACCATTTCCTGAGATACCATGTTGTCTGTTGAACCAGTATCAATGACAACCTTACATACCTTACCTTTGCTCTTGCATGTGGTCTTGAAAAGAGCTCTTCTTTGCATCAGATCCTTTGATGCCTGCAAACTAATTCTCCTTAGCATCAATGCTTCTCCCTCCTCAGGATATGCATAATTTTCAGGTTCCCTATCTCTTTGATAAGTGTTTGAACTCTGCACACTTTGCTCTACTTTCTCTTCTTGCACAAGTTGTACTCTCTTGTCATTTGTTCTATCATTTCTGGATGATGAACCTTTGTTTTCTGGACATTTGAAAGATGGATGACCAAACTCACCACAGGTGTAACATTTTCCTGAAAATGTAGTAGAACCTCTACCACCTCCAAATCTTCCTCTATTACCTTTCCATCCACCTCTGAAATCAGACTATCCCTGTCCTTTACCAGTGTCTTCTTGACCCTCATTGGTTTGCCTTTGTGTAGGGGCTGCTCCTCTTCCCCTCATATTGCTGCCTCTTCCTCTCATGGACTTATCTTGTCCCCTATTCATCTTTTCTTCAATCCTGATTGCCATTTGGTAACAATCCTCCACATTCTTAGGGTTAGCTAAAACTAACTCATCATGTATGTTCAATCTCAAACCAGCCAAGTACCTAGCCACCTTTTCTACCTCATTCTCATGATGACCAGATCTCATACTCAACTTATAAAACTCCTCAGTATATGCCTTCACATCCATTTCCTTCTGCCTTAAAAATTGCAGCTTCTTAAACATCTGAATTTCATAATCCCTTGGCAAGAATTTACCTTTGATCCTTGCTACCATCTTATCCCATGAAGTGATCTTTGACTTCCCTTGTTTCCTTCTCTCAGATTGTACATAATCCCACCAAACCAAAGCATGACCTCCTAACTTGGTCTTTGCAATCTTTACCTTCTGATCCTCAGCAACATCTTCACATTCAAAGTGATTATCAAGTGCAGCAATCCAATCCAGTAACTCATCTTCATTCAAACTTCCATTATACTTGGAAACATCAACCTTTACCTTAGGTTTATCACTCTGCACTGCCTTTAACAGTTTTGCAAGTCTCTAGTCTTCAGCATCCAGATCTTCAGCTACCTCTTCATACTCTTCAACAGCATCTTCATCTTCTTCAGATTCACTATCTTCCACTTCCCTCTTTTTGTTCCTTTCCAGGGCTACAAGCTTGGCTTGAAGTGCTTCAGCAAGCTCCTTCATCTTCCTCATCTCTTTGGCATGTTTTTCCTTCATCTCCTGTAATTCCCTTGCAGTACCACTACCTTTCGAAGGCATTTTGTCAACCTCTCACTCCTCTACCTCTGCCCTTTCAGTGACAGAATCAACTCTACCTCTACCCTTTCGGTGACAGAATCAACACACAACAGCCCAGACCTTTTGCTGAGCTCTGATACCACTATGATGCAGAGGCATCCACACTAAAACCTTGACATAAAGCATGGATGTCCGCAACCCTTCATCATCATCATCATATTTTCCTTTACACTGTCAGCATCATCATATTTACTCTGCCGACCGATATCCTCCTGCAGACAAGCCTTCGCCCTTTCGCATGTTAGCAGCATCATCATATCTGACTACCGGCAGCATCATCATATTCGGCAAGCGCGAACATCCTCCTGACGTTCACTGTTCATCTCACCGACAAACTCTACCTTCACTATCTTCAGCATCATGATGTTCAACATCATGTTCATCAGCAGGATATAGAACATCCGGTTCCCTCCAGATATCCTGATGATGTTACTTTACTTCACGCACCTTTCCTTTGATGCTTACGTCACCCCGATATCCTGATGACGATTATCCTGATGACGATGACGTCACATGCAGCTCCTCAATATCCTACTGCTCCGCAATATCCTGATGACGTATATCCTGATGATGATGACGTCATATCCTGCTGTTGGCCAAACTTAACTTTTTCGGCCCGCGATCAACCTGATCTTCTACCTTATGCCGATACGCTCCTCCTCGGCAACTCCTGATGATGATCACCCTGATGCACATTCACTTCATGCAATCGATAGCATCATGCTCTCCTCCCTTTACTCGGATGACGCCCGAAGCGACTGCAGGATATACACCAAAATATCCTGATGATGTCGTTGTAACGAATTTTCCAACCTTAGCAAATTTTCAATTCGCCGATCCTCCTGGGATGATCCGATCTACTCTCAGGTTGATCTTCTAAACTCTAACTATCAGCTCGACCTAGCACATACCCATGCTAGGGTTCTCAACATCTCTCGACGGTGATCCTGCACACCTGCATGCGAACAAACAAACTAAAACCTAACCTACTGTACATGACCATTCCACCGATTCGACGAATCAACCGGTGGAATGGATCAGTGAATCCATGAAACCACCAAAATAGCAAATCGATTAAACAATGGAATTCAACAGAGGATGAACACAAATAGGATCACTTTATTTGATTTCAAAAGATGCAAATACAATGATTAGTCTCTCTCTCTGTCTCACTCTCTGCAACCTAGCTCGATCTAATGCTATCTCTAAAATCAACCGATCCTCATGCATATATAGGATCTCCAGCGAGTACTACCACTCGACTCCAAGCGGCTGGGAAATCTCTCCAGGTGGCTGGGAGATCCAACCGGACCTACAGCATACAGTTGTCCTAACAAACTATCTAAAAATAGTAAAGCATGGTCAGCATGACCTTATTACATGCATTGGTCTTATCAGACCTTCTTGGAAACATTAACAAGACTCAAACTAACTAACTGCCTCATGAAGGCCAGCTGTCAGGTAGGTGCTCCTGCACCAAGTCTCAATCTGATTCCTTGATGGATGAGTGAAGGGGATCACTGGAGTTATGCACATTCTAGGCCTTGCATGGAACCTGCTTCCAATAAGTATGTTGAATGATGCAGGTGTGCAAGTTGTCTTTTCGAAGGATGGATGCAAGATGACTAGAGGATCTATGGTGCTTGCAAAGGGTACTTGGAGAGGTACTCTATTTTAGCTGGAGGCATGCACTTCACAGTGCAATAGTTCTTCTGACTCAAAGAAATGAGCTGCAGTCACTTCATACCCACCATCTGAATGAGCAGTGAAGAAATTCATTGTAACTAGTTCTGATGGTAGTGCACATGCTATGGAAGCTAAGCTTCCTACTGAAAAGACTATGTTATGGCATTTGAGATATGGCCACATTGGTGAGAAGGGTCTGCGTACCTTGAAAAATAAAAACATCATTGAGGGGTTAAATGATTGTAATCTTGAGTTTGACTTTTGCGAACATTGCATTTATGGAAAGCAAAACCGTGTTTAGTTTTACTCTAGTTCTCACGAGTATTTTGGTGTATTGGATCTTATTCATTTTGATGTGTTTGGTCCTGTTAATGTTCCTTTGATTTCAAAATCTGTATATTTTGTATCTTTTATAGATGATTACAGTAGAAGGACATGGGTTTATTTTATTAGAAGAAAGACTGAAGTCTTTAGTTAGTTTAAGGAGTTTAAAGCCTTTGCTAAAAATTAGATTAGTAAAAAGATTAAGTGTTTGAGAACTGACAACAGTGGTGAGTTTTGTTTGGCAGAGTTCAATAAGTTTTGTAAAGAGCAAGGGATTGAAAGGAATAAGATAACTCCATATACCCCATAGCAAAATGGAGTTGCAGAGAGGATGAACAAGACATTGATGGAGAAGGCTAGGAGTATGCTTAGTGGAGCAAGCCTCGAACAAAAGTTTTGGGCTAAAGATGTTGCCACTACTTGCTATCTAGTAAACAGATCTCCTACATTGGCTCTTGTTGGTAAGACACCTATGGAGGTGTGGTTTGGTAAAAAGCCTTCAGTTAGACATCTTCATGTTTTTGGTTGTGAGTCATATGCACATGTGCCCAGGGAGAAATGGTCTAAATTGGAGAACAAGGCTATTAAATGTATTTTCATTGGCTATGGTGTCAATGTGAAAGGATAAGAGCTTTGGGATCCCATGGCTGAAAAAGTGTTGTATAGCAGAAGTGTTATCTTCAGAGAGCTAACACCTTCTTCCATTGTTCTACATCCAGGACAGACAGAAAAGAAAGAGGATGCAGTTCAGTTTCCTTCAAGCTCTGAGAAGACTGAATAAACAAACCCTATGAGACCTAATGATGAGGAGAGCTCTAGTAGCTCTAAAAGCTCAGAAGAAGAGGTAGAACCTCAACCTCAACCATTAAGGAGGTCTACACGAACAAGAAAACAACCTGATAGGTTTGGTTATTCATTACTTGATTCTAGTTGTGTTTTTTATTTACTTACTAACACTGATGAGCCTAGAACTGTGAAAGAGGCTATGGGCATGAAAGATGCAGGTTCCTAGAAGGAGGCCATGGAGGATGAGATCACTTCTTTGGAAAAGAACAAAACATGGGACTTGGCACCTTTTTGTAATGGACGGAAACCTATTGGATGCAAATGGGTGTTCAAGAAGAAATTTGGTGTAGATGGTAGTGTTGAAAAGTACAAGGCTAGATTGGTTGCGAAGGGGTACTCACAAGTGGAGGGAATTGATTATGGTGAAATTTTCTCTCCCATTACAAAGCTAACATCCATTAGATTTATGTTATCTCTTGCAGCTGCTTATGATTTAGAGGTAGAATAGATGGATGTGAAGACAACTTTCCTTCATGGTGATTTGGAGGAAGAAATCTACATGTCACAGCTAGAGCACTACATAGAGAAAGGTAAAGAAAATTTGGTTTGCAAGCTTAAGAAGTCTTTGTATGGTTTGAAGTAGTCTCCTAGGATATGGTACCTGAAGTTTGATGCCTTTGTGTTGTTAATTGGATATCTGAGATCAAAATCAGATCATTGTGTGTATTACAAATTTGACAATGATCACATTCTCATTATTGCATTGTATGTTGACGATGTGCTTTTGATTGGGAATGGTAAGAATATGATTTTTGATTTGAAGTTTTAGTTGTTAGTACAGTTTGAGATGAAAAATCTTGGGGTAGCCAGGTACATTCTAGGAATGGAAATCAGAAGACACAAAGCAAACAGAAAACTTTGGTTAAGCTAGAGTAAGTATGTGAAGACCGTGTTGGACAGGTTCAACATGGCAGATTTTAGACCATTGTGTGTTCATGTTTCATTAGGGACAAAGTTGTCTATTAGTGATTGTCCAAAATCTCCTAGTGAGGTGGAGGACATGAGCAGAGTACCTTATGCTAGTGTTCTTGGCAGTTTGATGTATGCTATGGTTTGCACAAGACCAGACATTGCCCAAGCAGTGGGAGTCCTTAGTTGATTTATGGCTAATCCTGGATGGGTACATTGGGATGTAGTTAAGCGAGTGTTTAGATATTTGAGGGGTACTTCCGAGTATTCCATTTTCTATCATGGCAATGCTACAGGACATCAACATTCAGTTTGTATTCATGGATTTGTGGATTTTGATTAGGCAGGTGACATTAACAGCAAGAGATCCACCAGTGCCTATGTGTTCGCTATGTTTGGTGGTGCAATTAGTTGGATGAGTAAGCGACAACCTGTGGTTGCTTTGTCCACTACAAAAGCTAAGTATATGGCTGCAACTCATGCTTGTAGGGAAGCCATTTGGCTTAAGAGATTGTGTTTAGATATTGGTGTTGATGTGGGTTAGATTACGATTAGTTGTGACAGTTAAAGTGCGATTTGCCTTGCAAACAATCCAACTTTCCATGCCAGAACAAAGCATATTGATGTATAGTTTCACTTCATGTGAGATGTGGTGGAGGATGGGAAGGTAAATTTGGAGAAGGTAGGTACTTTAAAGAATGTTACAGATGCATTGACGAAACCAGTGGGCATAGAGAAGTTCATATGGTGTTTGGAGTCTATGGGCCTCTCAGCCTATAGCAGTTAAATCTTGTTAATTCTATTGGCTCTTACAAGGTGTTTGACAAGTGGGAGAATGTTGGGAATTAAGGTGTCTCAACCTGGGTAATTCCTTATATTTTTACATTGTATTTATTTATTAATTGCCTATTGTATTAATTGGATGCAAATCCTATGTTGTCATATTGTGGGAGTTGGCACGATGAAGTGTCATCCTACATGGCATATGACCACATGTAATTTTGTCCTCACATGAGGAGATAGGCATCCCACTTAGTGGTAGGAATATTTTGCCATGTGTCAGTATCTTGGACGCTGTGTAAGTGGAATATTGACCGTAACGGTCATGACAGATTCCTATGACAAAGTTATGACATGTAAGAGTCAAAAATAGGAGATTTTGTGATAGGTGAAGACATGTGTCGAAGAGCATCTTTGAAAAAGGCATCTTTGGGTGCCCCAAGGTGGACTATGACATGTTGTAAGAGAATATGCTATTTATAGCCGGTGTATGATAGATTCTCTTATAGTTGTAAGTTATGATAGCTATGACAGATTCTATGATGGTTGTAAGAGTCGTAAGAGCATCTGTCATAGCCTATTTTGGAAATAGGTGACCTCCTTGGGATGGGGTGACTTGACAAGTGTCAGGAGAATCCTACAGAGTTGGACAAGTATCCATAGGCATGGGTTTTGGGCCATGAGGCCATGTTGGATGCCCATCCCTATGTGGAGCCATTTCTACCTTGTATATTCTATATAAACAGGTACTTTTGAGAAGAGATGTATTATAGGTTTGACAGGTACTATGATGCTATCAGTTTATCTCTAGATATGAGTGTTAAAGACTCTTGAGAGCTTGCATTGCAAGTGTATTGTAAACCATTTCAGTTTTGTTAATACATTGTGTAGGTTTTGGAGTGTGGGGTTTTTCACTCGATAAGAGTTTTCCCCACGTATATCTTGTGTCTCTCTTCTTTTGTCTCACTTTCTTGTTTATGTGTTTGCTACAATATCTCTTTTAGTGGGTTTAACATTACTATAATAGTAAGGATAAATTGAATTTGCACTATCCTGCCCTCATTAGATTAGTGTAGGAAGTGATTTCTGCACACCTAGCTTCCTTTCAATCCATCTTCTTTGTCTTCTTCTCTAATCACATTACCACGGAATTCCTTTGACATTACCTCTTTTTCACTTTACTTTCAACCTTCTTCTTTACAACACTACTGACAAATCTCCTAAACCTCACACTTTTGACTTCAATGACAACACAAATACAGTAGATACAAAGAGATATAGAGAATCTTGAGCCTATTACTAGTGTAGTCAAGGTAGGAGGGTTCACAGAATGAATTGTCCAGACCGTGTAGCAAGAGTATACACAATGGAAAGAATTCCAAGATATGAAGAAAATGTATATTCTATCATTCAGTATATCATAGAATTCAAATACAAATTAGCCGGCAACATGCAAGCTTATAATTAGGGCTCACAGGCCTGATTACAGAATATTAGAATATGCACAAGATATATCTTTGAAGCTCCTTCACACAAAATCTAAACTATCAACTATCTCTATGTCATGAACTACTTTCCTAGGCATCTATTACATCAATATATATCATCTCCAGTACAAATATTCCTCCGCGTCAGGCAAGGAAGATCACAAACTCCAATGAAGAGCTGTAACGTGTGTACACGGATAGGTCAGACCTAATTGCATAGAGTCCCTCTGCAAATGAATGGGATGATGTGTAGATCTTGGGGAAGGTCGGCCATGAACCATAGATCATCCAATGATGTGTCATTAGGCTTCACAAGTTGGGAAATGCTCTGTAGGTCTTCTCCTTTAGCAGATTGTCCAAAATTGACAGGATGCTCTGTTCTGAGAAAATAGTTGATCTTCTGATAGCGATATCTTCTCGACACCTTAACCAAATTCTCTAAGATTCAGGTATGTTGTGCATGAATGCCTCTAGATGCTATGTCCAGCTCCACAAGGTTTGAAATGCAACTGTGGTAGAATGTGGACCAAAATACAAAAACTACTACTAACTGAACTAGAAAAAAAGAAAGGAAACAAACTGAACTGCAAACAAACTAAAATGCAAATATTTTTGGTTGAACCAAGATTGTTCTTGAACTAGGAATGCTCTTGCATCAAGCATCTGGGGTTATTGAAAAGGTGAGTCCCTCACTTTACTAGGGCTAGAGGAAAACCAAGATGATCTACCTTAGCCTGAGAAATCCATGATGAATTTTCTTCCAGTCTGCCTTTCCATTTCACAAGGTATTCTTTGTATTATTTTCCTCTGGTGTTGCGTCCATCTCTGCTATCCAAAATGTCTTCAATCTACTCTGGTGCTTGTTGTGGTAACTGCTTCATGAAGTCTTCTGCCATGCTGTCACTGAACTCTGCTTCATGATACTGATATAGGTCTTCAATGTTGAAAATAGGTGATATACCCAATGCCTCCAGTAGCTCCACTTCATATGCATTTCTTGAATCAAATTTTTTGAGTACCTTACAAGGTCCAAACTTCTTCATCTTCAACTTGTTATATGTCCCAACTGGAAATCTTTCTTTTCTCAAGTACACCATCACTTCATCTCCAACTATAAATTCCTTATGTCTTATTTTCTCATCTACTTGTTTCTTATATTTTCTATTCATGTCCTCTAGATGCTTCTTCACCTGATCGTGCAATGTCTCCATATGTTCTACAAATTCTTCTACTTCTGTACTTCTCTTTTTCTTAGTACTGATATCTCTCAATTCTATAATTCCTCTAGGGTTTACTTTGGTAACAATCTCAAAAGGTGTTCTTCCAGTACTCCTATTCACTAAATTATTGTATGCAAATTTTTCTTGTGAAAGAATCAAATCCCAACTTCCTATCTTCTCTCCAACCAAACATCTCAACAAATTTCCCAAACTCCTATTCACTACCTCTATCTGTAGATGAAATGTTGAACTGAACTTCAAATGTGTCTTCATCTTCTTCCAAAGTGTTTTCCAAAAGTAACCAAGAAATCTTGTGTCTCTGTCTAAAACTATACTCTTAGGTAATCCATGCAATCTCACAATCTCTTTGAAAAATAGGTCAGCTACATGCACTTCATCAGTTGTCTTCTTACAAGGTATGAAATATGCCATCTTTGAAAATCTATCCACCACTACAAATATAGAATCATGTCCTCTCTATGTCTTCGACAATCCCATTACAAAATCCATGCTTATGTCTTCCCAAGGTCTCTCCGGTACTGTTAAAGGTTTATACAATCCAGTATTCTGACTACCCCCTTTTGCAGTTTGACAAACTCTACAACTTTGCACAAATTTCCTAACATCCTTATGTATCTGAGGCCAAAAGTAGTTCTCACTCACCAAAGCCACTGTTTTATCAATGCCAAAATGTCCTGCCAATCCTCCACTGTGTTTCTCCTTGATCAAATTATCTCTCATTGAACTTTAGGTATGCACAAATGATTTCCTCTGAACAACATATCTTCTTGAATGAAATAGTCCAACCACTTACTCCTATCTATCATAATAGGTTCTTTACATGCTTTCCAAGGTTCTGCAAAATCAATGTCTCCCTCATACAAGTTCTTCAATTCATCAAATCCTATCACTTCAACTCTCATCTCTGTTAACAAGTTCCTTTTCCTTCTCAATGCATCTGCAACTTTGTTTGATTTTCCACTCATATGGTTCAATACAAATGTATAACTCTGCATGAACTCTACCCATCTCATGTGTCTCTGATTCAACTTTCCTTGACTATTCAAATATTGCAAAGCTTGATGATCTGTATACAACACAAACTCCTTAGGTAACAAGTAATGTCTCCACTTCTTCAAGGCTTGAATTATGGCATAGAACTCTTGATCATAAATTGAATATCTTCTCCTTGCATCATTCAACTTCTCACTGAAATATGCTACTCGTCTAACTTCTTGACTTAACACTGCTCCAATTGCATTTCCATTTGCATCACAATCCACTTGAAATACCTTATTGAAATCTAGTAATGCCAAAATGGGTTGCTCTATCACTTTTTGCTTTAACAGCTCAAAACTTTTGTCTTCTCCTGATGTCCACTTGAAATCTTTTCTGTCTCCTCTCATGGTGTTGTCATAGGGTTACAAATTGAACTAAAATTTTTGATGAACTTCTGGTAGAAACTAGCTAATCCATGAAATTATCTCACTTCTCCAATGCTCTCTGATGTAGGCCATTAAACAATTGCTCTTACTTTCTCAAGGTCCATCTTCAATCCTTTTGCAGAAATCACAAATCCCAAATATACCAATTCTTCCCTCATGAAACTACACTTTTTGATGTTTATCAACAACTTCTCTTCTCTTAATCTCTGCAATACTTGTCTCAGGTGATGCAAATATTCTTCTTTTGTCTTACTGAAAATCAAAATGTCATCCAAGTATACAATAACAAACTTACCCAAGAATTCCTTCAAGACTTCATTCATCAACCTCATGAAAGTACTCAGTGCATTTGTCAATCCAAAAGGCATCACTAACCACTCATAAAATGCTTCATTTTTCTTAAAAGTAGTCTTCCATTCATCTCCTTCTCTGATTCTGATTTGATGGTATCTACTCTTCAAATCTATCTTTGTGAAATATTTTGCTCTATTTAAACAATCCTTGATATCATCCATCCTAGGTAAAGGAAATCTATACTTAACTGTGATCTTGTTTATTGTTCTAGAGTTTGTACACATTCTCCATTCTCAATCCTTCTTAGGTGCTAGCACAACAGGTACTGCACAAGCACTCAAACTTTCTTTGATCAAACCTTTCCTCAGCAACTCTTGTATCTGCCTATTCAATTCTTTATTCTCTGCTGGTGTCATTCTGTGTGCTGCTTTGTTAGGTAAATTAGCTCCTGATATAAGATCCATGTGATGACTGATACTCCTTATAGGTGGTAATCCCTCAGGTACATTATATGATATGATGTCTTCATACTCTATTAGAAATTTAGTTATCTCCTCTGGTTGTGACTTCTTCTCCTATGTTTCAAGTTTCTTAGGGATCAAAGCATAACACATAGTCTCATGTCTCAAACCATCCAGAAATTTCCTTCCATCTACTAAATAGATTCTAGCATTCCCACATACTTCACCTTTAGGATCATCTTCCAAAGGAATCAAGGTAATTCTCTTTCAATTTGATGTTATAGTGTATGTATTCTTTCTCCCATCATGTATAGCTTTTCTATCATACTGCCAAGGTCTACCCAACAAGATATGACAAACATCTATAGGCATAAAATCACACAAGACTTCATCATGATAAGATCCAATATGAAATTTCACCAAACATTGTTCACTCACTAGTACCTTATGATCATGCTGAATCCATACTATTTTATAGGGCTTAGGGTGTTTCAATCTTTCCAACTTCAGCTTAGTCACCATTTCCTTTGAAACTAGGTTATCAGAATTACCACTATCAATAACAACTTTACAACATTTACCTCCTAATTTGCATCTAGTTCTAAACAAACTTTTCCTCTGTGGTGATTCCTCCTTTGTCTTTGCTTGAAATAGTGCTCTCCTCATCACAAGTAATTATTCTTTCTCAGATTTGTCAACTGAATTAGGTGATCCAACAGGTTCTTCTTCCACATAGGTTGCTCTTCCACTATTCTCTATCCTCTTTCTTGTACTCCCCTGATTGCATTCAAATGCTCTATGTCCTTCACCTCCATAATTAAAACAAGTTCCTCTTAATGTTCTTCTTTCAGGTCCTCTACCTTCTCTTTTGCATCCTTCACTCTGGTATGCACTAGGGTTTCCTTTGCGGTAAAAATTTTTGTCATCTCTCTGGTATGCATTATTATCTCTGTCTTCTTTCTTGAATGTGTTCTCTTGTCTGTTCTACTCTACAAATGATCTCTCTCCTCTGGAAAATATTCTACCTCTCTGAAATTTACCTCCTCTTCCTCTCTGTCTTTGATTATGCCTCTTATTCAACTTCTCTTCAACCTTTAGGGCAAACTGATATGCTTCCTCCAAAGATGTCATCCTCACTAAACTGAGTTCTTCTTGAATGTTCAATCTCAGTGTATCTAGCCACTTTGTCCTTTCTTTCTTCACTATGTCCTATCCTTATGATCATCTTATGAAATTATTCAGTATATTCCTTCACAGATTTCTCCTTTTGTCTCAGGTTTTGCAATCTTTTCAACAACTCCAACTCATAGTCAGCAGGTATAAACTGATTCTTCAATTTTGTCACCATCCTATCCCATTTTGTAATCTTTTCTTTTCCTCTTCTATTTCTATCCAACTAAAATTCTTTCCACCATATAGTAGCATGTCCTTTCAACTTTGTCTTTGCAAATTTCACCTTCTCCAAATCTTCAATTTCTTCATACTCAAAGTATTCCTCCATGTCATTTATCTAGTCGATCAACTCTTCAGGGTTCAAATTACTAGTATATTTTGGTACATCAACTCTAGGTCTCTTCCTATTTTTGAAATGGCTCACAACATCTTTACTTGATTTGATTCTTCTTCTTCATCACCTCTTAGGGTTTTGCCAATTTGTTCAATAGATTGAAATTCTTCTTCATCATTGCTTTCAACATTAGGTCTCCGTGTCAATCCTCTTCACCTATCTTCCTTTATAGAGTCCAATTGAATTCTCATAGTTTTCATCATTTTCGTCATCTAATCCATCCTACCAGCCATTGTTCCAATAGCAGGGATTCTCCTCAATGGCATCTTCCTAGGATCAAGTACGAACTGCCTCAAGTTCAGCGATCGGGCTACAAGGTGACAATTGCCTCACAATCGATGATTGGTTGTGACACAAGTAACCTACCTTGGATTTGGTGATCTATCCGCAACAAGATCTTATGGAATTCCTTCACCAACTTCAATCAATTTGCTCCCAAAGATTTAAACTTTTGCTTTGATACCACTTGGTGCAATCATGGTAGGAGGGTTCATAGAATGAACTGCCCAGACTGTGTAGCAAGAGTAAACACAACAAAAAAACTCAAATATATGAAGTAAATGCAGATTCAGTCATTCAGTATATCATAGAATTCAAATATAAATCAGTTGGCAACATGCAGGCTTATAATTAGGGCTCACAGGCCTGATTATAGAATATCAGAATATGCACAAGATATAGCTTTGAAGCTCCTTCACACAAAACCTAAAATATCAACTATCTCTATGTCATGAACTACTTTCCTAGGCATCTATTACATCAATATATATCATCTCTAGTACAAATATTCCTTTGTGTCGGCCAAGGAAGATCACAAACTCCAATGAAGAGTTGTAACGTGTGTACACAGATAGGTTGGACCTAATTGCATAGAGTCACTCCGCAAATGAATGGAATGATGTGCAGATCTCAGGGAAGGTCGACCACAAACTATAAATCATTGAATGATGTGTCATTAGGCTTCACAAGTTAGGAAATTGTCCACAGGTCTTCTCCTTTAGCAAATTGTCCAAAACTGTCAGGATTCTCAGTTCTAAGAAAACAGTTGACCTTCTGATATTGATATCTTCCTGGTACCTTAACCAAATGCTCTGAGATTTGGGTATGTTATACATGAATACCTCTAGATGCCAAGTTTAGCTCCACGAGGTCTGAAATGCAACTGTGGTAGGATGCATACCAAAATACAGAAACTGCTACTGACTGAACTAGAAAAAAAGAAAGGAAACAAACTGAACTGCAAACAAATTGAAATGCAAATATTTTTGGTTGATACAAGATTGTTCTTGAACCAGGGATGCTCTTGCATCAAGTACAATACATATTGCTAGGGCTACAAAATTTTTAAAGAGAATAGGAGGAAGGATTGATGCATATGAGTAGTTGAGAAGTACGTGGAGGGAAGAACATAACCAAACCCTAGCCCTACCGCAAATATACAAAAATCCAAAATACCAACCTAATTTTTCTAATATTCAAATTAGAGTTGACAAACAATGGGAAGAATTACTAAATCCTATACAGAACCTTCATCCCTTAAATTTGGATGTGGATTACCTAGACCACCTGGTTAATCAAAGTATAATGAATATTAGAGAAGATGTGGTATATAAAGAGACTAGTTCTAAAAATATAAGACAAAATAGTGAAAACTCACCTACTGAAAACATAATGTCATTTACAAATGAAAGAGTATCCCTAAGAATGAAAATGTAGTTTGAAGAGACACCCCCTCGACTAGGAGTCACTCCAAGTGCCTTATAAAGCAAGAAGAATTTTAAGAAAAGATCAAGTTGACAATGAGAAATAAAGAGAAGAAGATATTAAGAAAGATTTTGAGGAAATTTTGAGAAAAGAGTATTTTAACATCGAATTGTGGAGAGATAAAGGAAGAGAACATAAAACCCTAACACAGAGGCCAGAGCCTAAGGAAAAGAAAACCACCACAAAACACTAGAGGGTTTGGAAAAATAAAAGAAAGGAAAGATGGATGCTATAATTAAACTACCGGTATTTGAAAAGGATACAATTGAAGCTGCATAGCACATTTTTGTACTAGAATCAACTTGGAGCTAGAATGAGATAACCAAAGATGACACTAAACTATTTGACTTTATTAGGACATTGCAGAATGATGTGTTAAAATGGTACAGAAAGGCTTGTCCTAGACATGAAAAAATATGGGATGAAGTGAAAAAGGAATTCTTGGAGAACTTTAAAATTCCAGAAATACTACTAAAGGAGTAAGTAAAATGCGAGAATTAATATAAAGGGATGGAGAAACTATAAAGGAATTTGACAAAAGATTTAAGGAAATAGTTTGCAAACTAGAAGAATCACTGACTGAGAAGAAGAAGATTGAATGGTTTACATCCAAGATAATTCTAGATGTGAGAGCATCTCTGGACGGTAGAATATTTGAAACATATGCAGAAGCGGTCACATTAGCATGCCAGATTGAGGCACAAACATGGCACAAACAAGACAAAAACAAGGAAAACATGGAATTAGAAAGATTAAGAATGAAATTGGAGCAATTGAAACATAAATAGGAGATTTTTGCAAAATAAGAAGATAAAAGGTCGAATATATGGTGTACTTATTGTACAAAGGAAGGACACATTAGGAATGAATACCCAAAACTAAAAGGAGAAAGACAGGCCACCAGAATGAAGATGGATATAAAAGCACTCCCTACAAAGAACAATATAGTCTATTTCAAATTATGTGGAGAATGGGATGATCATGAAACATTGGATTGTCCATCACAAATGTTTAGGGTAAGAGAAGATGAGGATGAAAGTGACTCATGGTATAATACAAATCACAAGAACAAAGCATTGAATAATAACATGTGGCATATGTAAAAGGCTTGGTAGAAAGACCATTATATCTTTAGGACTAGGGTTATAAGCACTATATCATGGAGAAATCAATGAAATATGAACACTATCCAGAATATAAACCAAAATGCACCATATGAAAATAACTATAGTAATAATGATAGAGGACAATTTGGATGTTATAGAGGAGGATGAGGCCGAGGTAGAGGTAGAATAAGGAGAGATGAAGCCACTTGTTATAAATACGATAAACTAGGGCACTTTGCTAATGAGTGTTGGGGAGAAAGAAGAAGACAATGCACATTCTACAACAATACAAAACATGACCTTTTTACATGTGATAAGGCGCAACAATACTTTTAGAATGCACCACAATAAGGAAAAGGAGATGAATTGGATAAGCAAAAAGGGGCCAGAGTAATCGAAAGAGTCCCTAAAGAATAAGGTCAAGTCCTAAGGACCTGTTAGAGAGATAAGGATGGAAATAGAGATCTATCTTCATCAGAAGGAGAAATCTAAAATAAAAGAATAAAGGAGGAAAAAACTAAAATGGATAAAGGAAAAGAGAAAGCAATAGTAGTCACAAGATAGGGAATAAACACCAGAGGAAATAATACTGTCTAATTAGAGAGAAGAAAGTGAGGAGGAAGATATATTCTTCCTGGATAAAAGACAACATGATGATATTGTACAAAAAACTAAATAGATGGTAACAAAAGAACAAGAGAAACAAAAAAATAAGTTAATCAATTCTTCATAGAAGAAGTTGTGGCACTTAAACAGTTTACATCACTAACGCAACAACATAATCTGATTGAGAAATTTAAATTTTTTTCTAAATATTGGAATAAGGAGAAAATACCACAAAACCAAGTTAGGCAAATGGGTAGAAATGAAAGACATTGGAAAAAAAAAAACCACTACTGGTGGACACTCATATTAATCATAAAAAGGTAAAAAATGTAATGATAGACTTGAGTGCAGACATAAACATGATCACTAAGAAGCTTTGGGAATAACTAGGGAGACCTAGATTGTCTCCAACACCCTACAATATTACTTTGGTAGATGGGTCTAGCATGTCAACCATTGGAACATGGAAACAAGTAGAGATAAACCTGATGGGCATCAAATAGGTAGCATATTTTGTGGCCATCACTATAAAAGAGAAAGGAGATTCCTTTGATGCACTACTTGGAATAATATGGTTTGTAGATGCTAATGGCATAGTGGACTCCCGCAAAGAAGATATATCTTTTGTAGATAGTAATAAAAGTATATTCATATCTTTAGGACTACCCATGGAAGAGGCCTATATTGAATAATCCAACCATGTGGAAGAAAATGATGACTACCCTAAGAACATTTACAAAATATCAAGATTGGAAACAAATGAAATAGAGGAAGAACCAAATTTAGTATAAATAGAGGCAGAGAATGATAATGATAGCACTGATAGTGAAGAAGTCCTAGAAGCATGGATAAAAATGAACCGAAACTAAAAACTTGGAGAATGACAAGAATTAGGAGGATATGCATGGTTCAAAGCAGTAAAGAAAACATATTGCAATCCTTTGCATCAAATGAAAATCCACCACAAATGGTATGCGCCATCAACAAAGATCAAAATACAAAGAAACCTATGATATCTCACCATATAAAGCATATTATGAAATGAATCTCCCATATCAAACTACCAAAGTTCTTAGGGTTAAAGATCTACAACAATACTTGAATGAGATGGAGACAATCTTTTTAGAAGAACAAAGCAAAATGCAAGCAATACAACAAATTGGTGGTCAACACATAGAGATTTAGTTCAAGATTGGCATACATTTAAGCTTCTTATCAATGTGAGATACTTATCGGAACATGGAGAATACAAAGAAATACCCAAGTATGAAGGCTAAAATCTACCGCAAGAACACTTAACCACTTACATAATAGAATGGGAAAATATAAAAGAACATAGCAAGGCTATATACACCCATATATTCTACTGGACATTAACACCAATATCCCAAACTAGGTATATCAACCAAGAGAGAAGAAAGGAAACAAGTAATTGGGAGGAAGTACAAGCTAACTTTATACATACATTTTCTTTCTACAGTCCAAAAAAATCTATACATATTGCACTTGTGAAAATAAAAGAAATAATTTTCCAACAAGTAACACAGGAAGAGAAAGGAGAACTAAAGCACAATACACCACCACCAAGATTTGAAGGGATATGGAAACTGGTGGAATGGATAGATCAACATTCAAGGAACATGGGTCAAAAATTCTATAAAACCACAAAAATACATGATGAGGATAATGAGGATATAAACATTGATGTTCAAGAGGGAGAAAGAGAGCTAGAAATATTAACTGAACCAAAGGACTAATATTACAATGAACCATTGAAAATCAAAGAAGAAAATATTGTAAAGGAAGGTGTTCCTAAACTAGCAAAGATTGGAGACTACTGGGATGAAAAAGTGGTAGCACAGGTAATTGAGATTCTCTATGAGTTTGAGGATTTATTCCCAAGGACCTTTACTGAAATGAAATGCATTAAAGAAGAAGAAGGGATAATGAAAATACAAATGAAAGGAGTGAAACCAATAAAGAAAAGGCCATATAGGCTAAATTCTAACATGAAGAAAAGAATCAAGGTAGAAATTGACAAGATGTTAGCAGCAGGGATCATAAAACGTGTTGAAGAAGCTGATTGGATTAGCACAATGGTGGTACAAAACAAGAAATTGGGAGAAATAATAATATGCAGAGACTATAGAGAGTTAAATAAATCTTGCATCCATGACTCATTCCCAACACCTTTCACAGAAGAGATATTAGCATGTTTTCGAAAGGGAAATATATTCATTTACTGATAGATTTTTTGGCTACCACCAAGTAAAGATAAGAGAAGAGGATCAACCTAAAACAACATTTGCATTTGAATTGGGATCCTACATGTATATAGTGATGCCTTTTGGACTAAAGAATACACTAGAAGTATTCAGTAGAATAATGGTAAATGCATTCAAGGAATTCATTCATGATTTCTTAAAGGTTTATCTAGATGATTGGACTATCTATGGATTAGTGAAAGACCACACACAGACCTTCAACAAATACATAAGTTTACAACTATCATTGAATCTCAAAAAATGCACATTTGCTGTAACTTTTGGGACTCTCCTAGGTCACATCATTTGCAAGGGGTTGATGGTAGATCCCTTGAAAGTAACTCTAATCCTCACATTACCACCACCTAAAACAACAACAGAAGTAAAAACTTTCTTAGGATACACTAGGTATCACTAAAAATTTATAAAGGGTTATGCACCAACATTAACACCTTTGGAGGAATTACTGAAAAAGAAAAGTGGAAGAAACATTGAATGGAATGAGCAATGCCAATCTTCTTTTGACATACTAAAACAAAAAATTGAGGAAACCCCTATCTTGATATTCCTAGATTGGAACATTCCTTTCCATGTCCATGTAGATGCCTCGGGCATAGAAGTAGGTGTAGTATTAGCTAAACCTAAAGGGACTAAAGACCATCCTATAGCATTTTCCAATAGGAAATTATCAAAGCTAAGAAAACTTACACCACAACAGAAAGGGAAGCACTAGTAATGGTCTATGCACTACAAAAATTTAGACACTACCTACTATCCACACTCTTCACCTTCTTTACTGACCATGAACCATTAAAGGACCTATTAAACAAACTTGTCATACAAGAGAGAATATGTAGATGGTTTTTACTATTCCAAAAATTTTAATTCACCATCTAAGTGAAACCAAGGTCCTGACTATCTATCTAGAATTGAAATAGGGGATGAGCTAGAAAGCCATGAATAAGAACTCCCTGGCACAAACTTGTTTAGGGTTAATGCGGTACCAAAAGAATTGAAAGATATTGCATATTTACTGGCCACAGGATATTTTCTATCTGATACATCTCCACAAGACAAACAAATCTTTATGCGGAAGGCTTTTCCCTATACACTTATCGAAGGAGAACTACATATCAAAGGGAAAGATGATATAATAAGGAGGGTAGTATATGAACATGAAAGAGAGGACATAATAAAGGAAGTACATGAAGGTATAGAAAAAGGACACAACTTCGGAGACCTAACAACAAGAAAGATGAAACTAGTAGGCTTGTGGTAGCCTACCCCATTCCAAGATACTAAAAGATATGTAAAGTACTATGATATTTGTCAGAGAATGGGTAAACCCACCACTAGAGATGAAATGCCATTGAGACCGATATCAGCACAAATCCCATTTGAGTAATGGGAAATTGACTTTATTGGACCCATAGATCCTCTGGCCAAACAATCAAAATCAAGATACATAATCACTGGAGTAGAATATCTCACAAAATGGCTAGAAGCCCAACCTACAAAAGATTGTACCGCAAAAACTGCCACAAAGTTCCTCTATGATAATATAATCACTAGATTTGGATGTCCACTCAGTATCACAAGTGACCAAGGAAAACATTATGTAAATAACATGATTGCAGAGTTACTACAATCTTTCATGATAGCACACAACAAAAGCTCACCATATTATCCATAGGAAAATGGTGCAAGTGAGGTCTTAAATAAAATCATTGGGATGACATCGACGAAAATATGTGATGGAAACATAATAGATTGGGACCTGAAAGTACTCATGATACTTGGGCCTACTACACCACATACAAAAGAACCACACATTTCACACCCTATGATTTAGTCTATGGCCTAGATGCTACTATACCAGTACACTTTATACTTCTTAACTTTTGTACTGCAAGAACTCTAAAACTAAATCCAGAGGAATCCCTGACATAGAAAATTGAAGAGTTGGAGAAAATGGATGAAAATAGATTGATGGCAACATATAACATGAATCTCGAGAGAAAGTAGAAGAAATCATGGCATGATAGCAACTTGTAGAGGAAAAATTTCAAAGAAAGAGATTTACTACTTCTATATGGTAGTAAATTCAAGAAACAAGGAAAACTCAAAATCAAATGGCTAGGACCATATTACATTGAAGAGATTGCAAAATCTAGAGCAGTAAGATTGAAAGATATAGAAGGAAGAATAATGGTTGGATATGTCAATGGAGCTTGTTTCAAGCATCATCACAAATCTTTGGGATGAAAAGATGAAATGCAGAAGAATTTTACCTTGTATCTGTTGAACATAGAGAATATTGAGAGGGGGGGGTGAATTAGTATTCTACAAAACCACTTGATTTATTGTTCCTTAATCCAATTACCAAATTCAATAACATGAAAGCAGAATAAACATAAGAATAGTAGCCATAAAGACATAATACATAGACACCAAGAATTTTACATGGAAAACCCAAAAAGGGAAAAACTACAGTGAGTGTTAGCTCACAATATATTATGATAGCACAATATCGAATTACAAGAAGGCTCACTACCTTGAGGCTTACTACCCTATGAAGAAGTGCTCGCTGCACAAAGGTTCACACCAAGAAAATAAGATAAAAGAAGGATTGGATCATTGCTAGAAGATGATTGATACAAATGCATCTACAGAATGCTGAGGTGCAGTACCAATTAGTTCAATATGCAGATTCAAAAAACTTCATATTGTCTGCTCTATTTTTTATGCTCTGCTCTACATAAACTCTTCTCTTCTGCCCTTACTACCTTTTTATGGTCACAACTCTACCTTAGATCTCATACACATTGAATTTGCACATCTTTCTCACATGCACATCCACTCAACATCGTAATCGATTGAGTATTTATATCCGCAACAAGATTCATCTCATAATCAGGTCGGCAAGCTAGACATGAGGCATGTATACAATGTATTTTACCTTGTCGGCTTGATCATGTGTAGAAATAGTAATGTGGACCAAACCAAACATATAATGATCATCATATAGGTCAGCACCAATCATACAACCACTTAGATTTATTATTCAAACAAGATATCTTCTCTACAAAAGGATTTTACATGCCTGTCAGCCTATCTCTTAAGAACATGCTTGGCCAATTCATCTGTCACATCAAAACTCTCACTATAGACCACAAGAGACTCAAGGATTCATAACCAATAGTCATTCTTGACCTCTTAGCATACCTTTAGAACCACAAGACAAAATATGCAACTGCAGAGAAATGCAGACCCATTTACTCTGTTACTCTGCACTATTCCTGTCTTAGTTCTGTTCACCCATACTTAGACATTTCATAGTATGACTTTCAGAGGAAGTCAGGTCTTGAGAACTTGAACATATCATCATCAAATAGGTATGAATAACATACCTGAATCGTATGTAATGATCTTCTACTGCGGAGGCCTACTAACCCAATCTCTGTCACTTACTTTGTATACTATCCATACTTAGTCATTTTAGCCTTCCAGACTAGGATACTTTTATGCCTTGTTGCCAAACCAAGTTGGTCTTCTAGAGTAATGTCTCTTTTTCATACCAATAGAATCCCTTTTCCTTGTTGCCATCAATGACAACATGCAATCCTTCATCAGAGTAGTGTCTCTTGCCAACAATCTCCCCCTTTGGCATTGATGACAACACTTCTTAAAAAATGTGTATTTGCTCCCCCTTTCTGTGTACACTCTATTTGTTTACTCCCCCTTAGGTGTTTGCCCATTTTTCACTGATCTTCTTCTCCCCTTTGACATCAATGCCAAAGGTGTATGTACAAAAGTCAAAATTGTGTCAAAACTGCAAATCTGTCATACTCTGTCGTATATGTACACATACAATCTTCAACTCAATTAGTTGTAGATGATAGGATATCCTTGTACACAATCTTTAATTGTGTTATCTCTTCATCCCATCATTTCTTATCTCTTTCCAAAATTTGAATGTGACCATTTATCAAAAAGAGTGATTCTTCTACCTTTTGCACATTAGAAGGAGTGTCAATTTGTGAAGCTACATGTGTTTCTGCTGCAATACTAATCATTTGAATCTAATTTGGGAATAATTAGTCCTCTCAACTGACACATTTTATTTTTCATTTGATCCCTCTTATTTACAAGATTACTTAACCCATCATGAATATTAATTACTTGTATTTCTTTGTTGGTCACCGACTCAACTACTGGGTCAAATGATTTGGAAATATTTATCAGCTATAGTTTCAGATCCTTTATCTTTTCTTCTAGCTCTTTTGTGGCTTCTGGCCAAGATAAACAAAATTTGTACAGGTCACCTACTTCTTTGATAGCACTTTGTATGCCTTTCATTCTATTGTCTAGAAGAGCTTTGTCATTTACTATCATAGTCTTCAACTCACTTAATCTTTTCTCATCAAACTCTTGTCTCACTTTTGTCTCAGTAGATTTCTCAAAAGATTCAAAGTGCTCACTTACAAAATTTGAGTCCTTTTAGTTGACTTATTGAAGACAAAGAAGTGTCCTTCTGATATGATGGCATCATCTTCTCCAAAATGCTAGATGCCTCACCAATCAATTCACTATCCTGTATGTGTGACTTCAAAATTTCTTGTGCCTTTTCTTGCACAATTGATACCAATTTAAATTTATGTATAGGGGACATTGAGTCCAGCTTTATTGGTCCCTACAAAAATTCAGGCTCATCCATGACCTGTTTCTCTTTCTCTAAGAATTCCTTGACAGACTTTGTAGTGTCTCTTGCTATATCAGAGACTTCATCTTGGTTTTGTTCAGGAGGATTTAAATCCATATCTTTATTTTCATCATCATTTTGCTTCGAAGAAGGGCTTAACTTAGCTTGTTGTTCATTTTCTTTATTCTGTTCCTCACTTTCTTTGAGTGTTTGATCAATAGTTTGTTGTTCTGGAGGAAGATTTATCTTAATTTTGTCCTTGACAGTTGTATTAGTAGAAGGAACTTGACCTTCTTTCTCCTTTGGCTCTTTATCTGATCCTTGGTCCATGTTCACATCCAAAATAGATGTGTCATCTCCAACACTTATTTCTTCATTGTCATATATTTCTGGAAGATGAAATTCCTTAAACACTCTTAAAGTGATTTCCTCAGTCTCCTTTACTACTTTATCAATGTCATCTAACATGAGAGTATTCATCCTTTTCTTTGTTCTGAACTCCCTGCTGAGTGCTTTGGAGATTTCTGTTTTATCTTTAGGAGAGATCTCTGGACATAACTTTATCAGTGTATGCTCACAGAGTTCGATGTCTTTTGTCATAGCTACTTCTTTTCTTGCAGACATAATACTGCCCAAGGTATCTGGAAGATCAGTAATTATCTCAATAAGAGATTTGTTATAGATGTCCAAGTATCTGATGACAACAGTCTCAATGATCCTCTTGTATGGATCCTCATACTCATCATATAGTTGGGCTATGGGTTTCAAATTTCCATCAACTATTATGGCCTTTAGGACATCTTCAAGACTTATAGTGGCTTCTCCTATCTGAGACTCATCTTGTCTTGGCCTTTTCTTAGTTTTACTCTTACTGAAGGGCTTTTCCTTGTTGCTCCTTGAAGCTTTTGTTGCCTCAATTTTCATTTTCTTAACCTCTTCATCTAATTATGTTTCCTCGCCATCAATTGGATCAACACTGACATATACTCTCTGACCTTTGGTCTTCTTCCTTTTCCCTGTTGGTGCTTTTGCAGTGGCTGATGTTTCATCAAAGGCTCTTGTTCTCCCTTTTGTTGCTACATGCTCCTTTGATTTCTTCTCAGGCTCTTCCGGAGCCTTCATAGGTTCACTTTCCTTCAATTTTTCAACTATTCTTGCCCTTGTTTTAGCAATTTCTTCTTTCGTGACCCCTATGCTCTGGGCATATTCTTCCACCAATTTCCTCATCTTTTTTTGTGTTTCAGGCTTCCTCAGTTCAACATGCACTTTTATAGACAATTCTTCATAAGTACCAAATCTTGGTTCCTTTGTGTCCTTGGGTTTACTCAACATATGTTGTGCATAGTTGTCCAATATTTTTCCATCAACTTTATATCCCATTGGTAAAATCTAGACAGTTCTGGGCTCCACAGCCTCCATCATACATTGATCCTTATTTACAATAAAGCATATATCATCTTTGTATTTCTCCACAATGGTCTTAGGGATCCTTTCTCTAGATTGCATTTCCTTTTGGAAGTTCTTGAAATAGCCCCATAGGGCTGTAGTTTGTGCATCATAACTTCCAATACTATTTAAGTGATTTTTGATTTGCACTACAACAGGTTTGTCTCTAGTCCAAAGTAGATTTTTCATGCCAGGTAACTCTTGCATAAAGTAGAAGAACAAACACATAATTAACGTACCAAATTTGAAAGGATATTTGTTTTCTTTTGTCTTCTTTAGATTCTCTATTAACTGTTGATGGAGCAGTTCACATAGGTCATACTCTGTATTTTCCTTAACCATTTGATAGGCAATATATATGGCAATACTAGAGACAGAGTTCTCTCAATATGTGAAGTAGACCTTATAGTTGATTACCATGGATGCAAATCTAACTACATAATCTTTAATGTCACTGATTGTCAATGCCCTTTTATCAAATTTTGCTCTAGTGGCTTTCATCATTGTATCATTTTTCACAGCCTTCAATATAGGCACTGTACCAGTAGAGTTTATTCCTGTGACCACCCTTATGGCATCTTTGGTGATCTTGAATGTAGAGTTGAGCCATCTAAACTCATCATGAATTCGGCTTAAGACATACCGAACCCATTCATCTTCTGCAAAGACTGGAAAATCTATATATTGAAAAAATTTCTTCTTTTCCAATGCCTTATATTTTTCCTTCAAATCAAATCCATCTCCACTTAAATGTTTTATATATAGATATGAGAACTAACTATCTCCATGTTCTTCTAGAGTAACATGAATATAGGCCCTAATGTCTTCCGCATGCATCACACTGATTAGAATATCTAAAAATGCACCATTTGGATCGACCTCTATTGATTTGAATGGGTGCTTCTTGAATTTTGGCTGGGCAAAAAATTTCTTCTTTTCCAATGCCTTATATTTTTCCTTCAAATCAAATCCATCTCCACTTAAATGTTTTATATATAGATATGAGAACTAACTATCTCCATGTTCTTCTAGAGTAACATGAATATAGGCCCTAATGTCTTCCGCATGCATCACACTGATTAGAATATCTAAAAATGCACCATTTGGATCGACCTCTATTGATTTGAATGGGTGCTTCTTGAATTTTGGCTGGGCTCTTTCAATTATATCAATCACATGTGGTATTACCATTTTTGCAAAGATTCAAATGAAATTCATAGTAGGGTTTTGAATCTGAAAAATACCTTTTTTCTTAGAATTAGGGTTTTCTTTGATCTTGCCTTGATTTGCTATGGAAACCACTGAGTCGCTTGGAATTTCGCTTCAGTTTGCCTTAGACACTTGAAAGTTTGAATGTAGAATGAATTTTCTGTCGAATGAGCACCTTTTTAATCCTTTATTTGTCTTGATGTAATCACCATAAATGCTCCTACTAAAAAGCTATCAAACACATTTCTACAGAATATAGTCTATTAGGATTGCTCTGCAATGTTTTTCATTTGGTCTTTTTCTTCCAGAATTTCATTCAAAAGATTTGTCATATGAATCTTTACAACATATCTTTGTGCCAGATCTCAGCACTGACAATCTGGCTAGGGGATTAAGATTTTCATTGCAGCTCCCCTGAGCCAGAGCTCACAAATTCACTTCCCAGAGGAAGTATCTATACCAGATGCTGGTGTGGATCCATCCTTGACTTCAACCACATCTTTCTTGATCCAAATCTTGCCCATTTCTTTCTTAGTTTCAACTGGATCAAATTTTTTCTTTCCCTTATCATTCCTCTGCTCTGTTTTTCTTTCTTCAACATAGTAGTTTCTTTGCACATTCTTGCTTCTACAAAATTTTGCCATATGACCAAGTTTGTTGCAATTATAGCACACAATACTTCCTTGTCCTTGATTCCTTCCTCTGAATGAATTCATCCTTGATCTACATTGATTAGCCATGTCTCCAAATCTATTGCAAGCAAAACACTTTCCATTGAATGATGAGTATTCCTTGCATTGTAAAACTCATTTCTTACCAGACTTCTACATTCATTTGATCTATGACCAATTTTCTTGCAATTGAAACATTGACTAGAGAATGATGGAACATTTTGGTTTATTCTACTCCTACACTGAGTAGCCTTATGACCAAACTTATTGCAATTAAGACAATGGCCATTGAAAGATGGGTACCTTTGAGCATTTGGCTTCTTGACTGAAGGTCTTCTAGGTCTTTTTCTTTGATTCCTGAATTGGTTGCCTTTGTTTTGCTTCAACTGAAAGTTTTCTTGACCTGATTTTGAACTTTCTCCTTTCTCAAATCACAACCCTTGCTTGCCATCTGAACTTTCCTAACTTGCAGTTAACTCCTCAAGCTTTGTAGAGCTTATCTTAAACTTTTCTTCATAGCTCTTAGCTTTCTCCAAATCTGATTTTAGTTTTGCAACTTATTTTTCAAGTTTATTGCATTCTTCTAATTTTCTTTTTACCAACATATTTAGATCATCTTCTACTTTAGCTGTTCTACAACTTCCACTTTCAAATCATCCAGGGTTTCATTGGCTGATATCAGTTGTTCACTAACCTCTTTGTATTTTTCTTTGAACTTCTTGACTTGTTCTTTTAGCTTTAGAATGCATTCATTAGATTTTTGAATGTTACCCTTCAGATCCCTAATTTCTGTTTTAGATTTTTCAAGATCAATAAGAGCAGCTTCCAGTTCAACATTATTTTCATATGAATAATTTCCAAGTCTTCTGGATGCCATGAGTGAACTCTCTGAGATCTTCCTCAAGATGTTAGGCTTCTTCCAAGGAACCTTTCTCTAATACCAATTGTTGAACACAAAGAATACTAAGAGGAGGGGTGAATCGGTATTCTACAAAACCACTTGATTTGTTGTTCCTTAATCCAATTACCCAATTCAATAAAATGAAAGAAGAATAAACATAAAAACAATAGCCATAAAGACATAACACATAGACACCAGGATTTTTACATGGAAAACCCAAAAAGGGAAAAACCACAGTGAGTGTTAGCTCACAATATGTTATGATAGCACAATACTAAATTACAAGAAGGCTCACTACCCTATGAAGAAGTGCTCATTGCACAAAGGTTTCACTGCAAAGAAAAGAAGATAAAAGAAATATTGGCTCACTACCAGGAGATGGCTGCTACAAATGCATCTATAGAATGCTGAGGTGCAGTACCAGTTAGTTCAATATACAAATTCAAAAGACTTCATACTATCTGCTCTGCTTTTTCTACTCTGCTCTACATAAACTCTGCTCTTCTAGCCTTACTATCTTTTTCTAGTCACAACTCTACCTTAGATCTCATACACATTGAATTCACATATCTTTCTCACATGCACATCCACTCAACATTGTAATCGATTGAGTATTTATATATCTACAACAAGATTCATCTCATAATCAGGTCAGCAAGCTAGACATGAGGTGTGTATACAATGTATTTTACCTTGTCAGCTTGATCATGTGTACAAATAGTAATATGGACCAAACTAAACATATAAATATCTTCATATAGTTTGGCACCAATCATACAACCACTTAGATTTATTATTCAAACAATATATCTTCTCTGCAAAAGGATTTTACATGCTTGTTGGCCTGTCTCTTAAGAACATGCTTGACCAATTCATCTATCACATCAAAACTCTCACTGTGGACCACAAGAGACTCAAGGATTCATAACCAACTTTCATTCTTGACCTCTTAGCATACCTTTAGAACCGCAAGATAAAATATGCAACTGCAGAGAAATGCGGACCCTTTTACTCTAGCACCATGTATTGTTCCTTAGTTCTATTCACCCAAACTTAGACATTTCATAGTATGACTTCAAGAGGAAGTCAGGTCTTGAGCACTAGAACATATCATCATCAAATAGCTATTAACAACATACCTAAACCACATGTAATGATCTTCTCCATGCGAAGGCATGCTGACCCAATCTTTGTCACTTACTCTATATACTATCCATAGTTAGTTATTTTAGCCTTCCAAACTAGAATACTTTTGTGCCTTGTTGCCAAACCAAGTTGGTCTTATAGAGTAATGTCTCTTTTTCATACCAATAGAATCCCTTTTCCTTGTTTCCATCAATGACAACATGGAATCCTTCATCAGATCAGTGTCTCTTGTCAATAGTATCATAGAAATGTATCATATTGTAACATACTACATAAAAAAAATAACCATTGGCAGCTGGAAAACACTAATAGATAGAAAACCCCACAAAAAATACAACAGACAAATGTCATAAATGCATAAAGTAACTATTAGGGCTATTTATGCCCTAATCCACCCTAAAAACCTCATTTACATCCAATACACTTTGATAATTTTGAGCTCTGACAAGAAAAACTACTAAGAGATTAAACCCTAGCTGCCTAGCTAAGAAAGAGAAGAGATGGCGACCCCAGTGCTAATTGATGTCACAGAGAAGCCAAGGCCTAAATATAAGAAGTGGCCATACAAGGCGATGGAGATAGACAAGGAAGGAGCATTCTCTGAAGTACCTGTAGACATGGTTTACATAGAAGATGTTAGAAAGTACATCCATTTTGCAATCTCAGAAATTGATCATATGAAATTTGAGGAGTTGAGTGATACATTACTTGGAGATGCAAGGTATTTAGTTGAATATCAGAACATTATCGCCAAGAAACTTGACATATGGAAAGATTATCTGGACTTCACTAATGCTCATGAGTGGGTAAGAATAATACTCAGCTGAATTCATAATGAATTCATCTACCTATACAAACCCTACCGCATAACTAAGGATACAATCAGAGTGATGACTGGGCTCAGCTTAACAGAACTAGTGCTGACAATGAAGGCTATAAAAAATGATAATGTCACAGTTGAGCTTATAGGAGAAAAACCTGATGGCCAGAGCCTGAGTGTGAAGGATATCACAGATCTTGGGGTTTAGTATGCAACTATGGGGATAGCCTACAAGGTGTATTATGCAAATAGAGAGGGATCGATTATGACTACCACAATCCACATTGCATATCAAATGGTGAAAGAGGGCAAAGAATTTGACCTCTGCAAAGTGATGAGGGAGCACTTGATGGAGAATTTGAAGAGGACAAAGAAATCAAACAACAATTTCTAGTATGTTACTTTAATCATTTGCCTAGTATTCTATTTTCTAAATGAACTATCAAGATTTAAAGGGAAAGTGTGGCAACAACACCTATCAATTTCCACACAAATAAAACACCGCAAATTAGAATTTTTAGCGATACAAAAATGTTTAACATTCTGTACTAGGGATTCTTCAAGCATTATAGTCAGATATGCAAAATAGAGAAAGAATACCCTATGAAATAGTAAAATAGTACATGAATCATATAACTTTCATGGTAGACAAAGACTACACACCTATATGGAGGTAGTGGAACCTAGAGCTTCTTGGATTCCTAGCTTACCCTATGAGGTTACAATAATAGAAATCAATTCATATGCTAAAAATATGCTCAGCAAACCTAAGGATGCTACCATAGAAAGGTTTGGAACATATAAGGAGATAATGGACAAAATGCATAATAAAAATGTGGAAGAGCAACTGCAAAAAAACAAAGGAAAATTACATAAACTATGGGATATCCCACCGCAGGAAGGCACATTAGTACCATAGGCCACATCCATAGCCTCACAAGCCACTACAAAAACTCTACAAACTACAACTTAAGCTCCTACTTCACCGCAAAATCCAAGGAGATCAGGGAGAAGTACATCTACAGAAACCAGTGCACAAAATGCAACAAAATCAACATCCTCAACATAGACAATATCCACAGGGAGGAGAGTAACCTTTGAAACTTTGGTACAATTAGGAGGTGAAAGAAGAAGGCAACTAGGAAAAAGAAACAAACAAAGAGAAAGAGAACCCAATCTCTAGAAGAGAAGACAAAAGAGGAAGAAGGAGAAGAGAAAGAAAAAGAAAAAGAAACAACAACAAAAATAATCAAAACATTCAACAAGAGCCATTGAACTTAGATGAAATTCTAAATGGGATTGAGTTCCATGGAATACTACAAGAGATAGTAGAACTATACCATGAAGTATCTGTGGAGAATAAGAAAATCATAGAAAGAGCCATAATCAAATATATGATAAAGACAAATAAAACACTAGATGGGATTTTGGGACTACTACCAGAAAGTCTTGCAGATGCATTAAAGCAAAGGAGAGAAAAAGCTTTGAAACTAGATGAAGATCTAAGGCAACAAGTGATTTATGGAGTTGGTACCTCTATCTCAACTGAGGAGAAGGACAAAATAGCCCAAATACAAACTACAAAGCTTAGGTCAAAGAAAAGGGTTGATACCCTTATGAACATGGAACAAGCTGACAAACAAAAGATACAAGCAAAAATAGAGCAAATAACAACGAAACCTTATGATACTATCAAAGAGGCGAAGAAAAATGTGGCACAATGAGATACAAATCCTCCACAAAATATAGAACAAAGAACTTCTCCTCTGCATAACACTAATACAAATTAGGATCAGGATGAACAACAAGAAGAGGCACTACAAATAGAGGATAATCAACAAGATTCTCAAGATGTATCCTCCTCTACTACTTCTATCTAAACCATCAAATATTTTTTGGAGTAACAGAAGAAAATACAACCTATGGTGACCCCATAACTGCTACAACTACCAGTGATAGGAGGAAAAGTAAACGTACCGAGTATTTCACCCTTACAAAAGCTACAATTGGGTGAAATCTTCCACTCCACAACAAGGGAAGAAATTTTGCAACAACACATTAAGGGTAGTGAAATACTACTGGAAGCTATAGATATAACTCAAAAAGAAATGCCAAAGGATTAGAGGGACACAACCCTACTGCCAACACAACAACTCAAAAAACTAATGTAGAGCTTTAAGGCCCACTCTACATATTTGGAGAATAAGGCAGAAGAGAAAATGATAGAGAAAATGAACCAGAAAAGATTAGTTGATAATTCTAAAAAATGTGCTAAGGCACACAATAAACTAGAAGCCCAAATAAAAGCATCCAACAAGGTATGGAGGAAGCTAAGGTACTCTACCAATTCTTTTTACAATGGCCTATTACTACTAAGAACATAAAGGATCTAACAAAGGCATTAGAGACACAAATAACACAAGTAGCTAGTACTTATGATCCAGTACAAGATACTAATGGAGCCATAAGGGCACAAGTAGAGACCTTACACTCCTAGCTTCAAAAATTCTAGGATCAAAGGGAACATATAAAAGCATAGATTAAACAACTAAGAGAAGTGGTAAGCTTGAGGTTAGCATCCCTGACTGGAGTGTTTACCAAGGCCAAATAGATTACACAAAAGATAAAGGTACTAGCTACCTTAGGTGATGTAGAGGACACATATATTCAGCTAGAAAGTCAAATACAAATTTTGACATCTGCAAAGAAACAGTGTGACACTACTCTAGCCTAGCTCAAAGTAATATACAAAACCATCCTACCTTCAAATTGAAGAATATGTCTTCGGGACAAGACATACTTTTAAAAGGGGGAAGGATGTTGGCAGAGCATAGGGGCACCAAGCAAAACCTACTACAGGTTACCACAAAGGGCATGTGGAGGATAGAGACAACTCATAAAAATGTATTTTGGGAAAGGACACACCTCTATGTATATATAGGAGATACATGTAAGCAATGTAAAGTAAGAGTGTAAGAATGTGTGAAAGAGTATGAGATAGATATTTATAAGGCAGAGACTTAGACCTGTCGGTATGAACATGTATGTATAAGTTAATGAGAAATATATATAAAGGAGACATAAGGGTTATGACATAGATGTATATGTTGTTGAACACCCATAATACTAAGAGGGAGGATGAATCAGTATTCTATTAAACCATTCACTTATTAAACCATTAATCCATTTGCCACATTTAATAACAATAAAGCAAATCAAACATAAAATGCACAACCATAAACCATAACACATGAACACCAGGATTTTTACGTGGAAAACCCAAAAAGAGAAAAACCACAGTGAGTGTTAGCTCACAATATATTATGTAGTAACAATACCAAATTACAAGAGGCTCACTGCCTGAGGACTCACTGCCCTAAGGACTCACTTTCCAAAGAAAGATGCTCACTACATATAGGCTCACTACCAAAACAAGCTCACTACCTAAAGAAAGAAAAGATACAAGGATGGCTCACTGCCAAAATGAACTACTATAATTGCATCTACATATGCATGAATACAGTCCAATGTAGCTTAGAATAGTATCTCAAAACTCTTCATCTTTGACTACTCTATTACACTACTCTACTCTTCATGAAAACTTCTTCTCAAACACTTGTCACACTGATTAGATCACAAAACTTCATTTATGTCACACATTATCATTCACATTCACACACCATTCATCAAACATCAACATAAATCACATATATATCCTCAACACTTGCAACTTTCAAATTAGGTCGGCCTACAAGGATGAAGCGTGTAGTTATATGCCTTGTGTAGTTTGTTGGCCTAAAGCATTCACCAAAATACCTTGCAGACCAAAAAAACACTTGAAACATATTCACACATGTCAGATCCAACTATAGAATTACTTAGAACATGATTCTAATCAATAGATTCCTTTGTACAGAGATTATACAATTAGGTCGGCCTCACAAACTAACTGTCACAGACTCAAATCAACTGTTAGAACATAACTTTCGATGCGGACCACAAAACTTCTTCAAATTCAAGACTAAGACTCTTTAGGCATAACTTTCAATGTGGACCACAAAACTTCTTCAAATTCAAGACTAAGACTCTTTAGGCATCCCCAAGATTATCCTCAAAACCACATAGCATAATGTAATCATGTGATGAAATGCGAACCATCAGAAGTTGCACTGTGTCACTGTTAAACACTGTATAAGCATGTAGCAAAATTTAGATGGTCATAATTGCCTTACTAATGGACTTCAAGTTCTACAACTTTGGATTTAGAGACTTCAGAGATGTGTTTACACCACCTCAAAACTGTAGTAGGAAATACCTATTACCAAAGGAATACGAACCAAACAAGTAGGTGTTCTGCACTGATTGCAGTTGTTCTTTGCTATGCCAAACTTATGCTTCTTGAAAGTGCATTTCCAGAGATGATCAAAAGATAAAACTTTGGATTTAGAATCATTTAAGGATTAGAAACATCTTACCAGATCTGCAAGAATAGATCTTCAATCGCAGACCAATGCTGATCATAATACTATCTCTCTATAGTCATCTCAATACTCTACCAACACTTAGCCAAAATGTCTAAGTCTTCTTTCCAGACTAGGGTTCTCTATATACATGATTTCATGAGGGTTACTATAACCTCAAAACCCTTCTAAATCCTTATTTCCATCAATGACAACACCATCAAACATCATGTCAATCCAACTCATACCAGCAGTGTCTCTAATGATGTTTTCCAAGTTGCCAACAATCTCCCCCTTTGGAATTGATGGCAACACACGATGTGAAAAACCATCACACTACTCCCCCTTACTTTTTACACACTACTCCCCCTAACTGTATGCATATCTCCTTTAGTTTTTAGTTATTTTTCTTTTTATGTTTTTCACATGCTTCACTCTCCCCCTTTGACATCAATGACAAAGGTGAATGATACATAAATATGTACAAGTGATATATTTCTACATACACCAAAACTCCAAAACTGTTTGTACTATACATATATATACATGTGAATTCATATACCTTACTAGCTTGCAGGGAGAATATCTTTGTAGATCTTCTTCAGTTGAACTACATCTTCATCCCTCCTAACCTTGGCATGACTGAAAACTTGTATGTGCCTATTGATTTGGGACACCAACTCTTATACCTTCTTCACCATAGCAGGGGCCTTAGTAATTTGCCTTGTCTAATCTACTACTGCTACAAGCCTTCTCATGGATGCAATCTTAAAACTTACAATCTCTCAGAGCTGACTCATCCTGTGTTTTATGACCTCTTTTAATTGGGTCTGCAACTTGTGTATGTTAGAATGGATAGTTTCAATTCCTGCCCTTTGATTCCCAATAGTATCCTTCACCAGATCATAAGTTCTAGAGATCTTCATCAGTTGGGCTTTCCATCCATCTATTTTCTCTTTTATCTCCTTTGTTTTCTTGAGTCAGGTTAGACAAAATTGATATATTTCACTAGCTTCTTTGATGGCCGTCTGTGCATATTCTATATTCTTATCTAACAAAATTTTATCTTGAGAGTATTTATCATTGAGCTCAACTAACCTTTTACTATCAATCTTAGCCCTTATCTTCTTTTCAGCTACTTGTTCAAGGGACTCTTTATGAGAATTGACTGACACCACGAGATTCTTCAACTGTACTGTAGGAGCCAAGGATGTATCTTTCTTTACTCCAGGCATAATCTTCTCAAAAATTGTCATTGCATCTCCAATTAACCCACTTTCTTCCATATGAGATTTTAAAATCTCTTCTAGTTCCATGGCTTGAAATATTGTCCCTAGCCTCAATTTTTGTAGTGGGGACATTGTAGCCAGGTTTATTGGTCCTTGTAATAAATCAAGTGCAGTTAAAATTTGAGTTTCCTTTTGTTTCTCCAAAAACTCTCTTAAAGAGTCAACTGAGTCCTTTTCAACAGTGTCTCTTTTATCTTCATCATGTCTCTCTAGAGGGTCTTCTTGAATGGGCTCTTGTTCATTTCCCTCCATTTCTAGAGCTGAGTCATCAACCATCTGCTCAGTTGCTTCTTTTCTTTGCTCATATCAACTTTAAGAGGCTCTTGCCTCAGATGTCACTTTTGATTCCTCAGTGTTCTTCTCTCCCACAGGCTCTTTCATTTCTTCATCCTTTCCCATGTTCACCAGAGGAGTTATTTCACTTTGATTCACACTTTGTTCAACATTCTCTTCTGGGACTGCATTAGAATAGTCAACATCAACATTTTGCTCCTCTTTATCTATGTTAGCCATAGTTGGAATGTAAGTTCATGAAGTACATTCAGATTTTTCTCCTCTATCTCTTTCACCAATTTCTGAATATCTCCAAACATTAGAGTATTGATTCTCTTCTTGGTTCTAAATTCTTCATTAAGTTTCTTAGTGACTTTAACTTTTTCTTCACTAGTGAGACTTGGACACAATTTCATCAAAACATATTCTTTCAACTCAGCATCTTTGGCCATAACCCCTTCTTTTCTTACAGTTAAGATGCTAGCTAGACTATCCGATAAATCAGCTATAACTTCAATCAATGCTTTATTGAACATGTCTAAAAATCTTACCACAACTGCTTTAATTGTTACTTTGTCAGCATCTGAACACTCATCATATGTATCAGCAATTGGCTTCAAGTTCCCATGCTTAGCCATTGCATTAATTGTAGCTTCCAGAGACATTGTAGCCTCATCTTTGTTAGTTTTAGTTTTCTTATTCTTCTTTTTGCCTTTATCCTTTCCGGAGGACTTCTCCTTTTTACTTGCAGTGGCTTCATTTGTTTTTGCCCTCTTTGCCTTTATGTCTTCATTAGACTCTATTTCTTCTTCTTCATCATCACCAAGGCTCACATATATTTTGTTGGTGGCCTTTGTTTTCTTTCTTTTATTCTTTTTCTTTGCAGGCTTCTTCTCAGGCATCTCTTTCTCAACATCAGCAGTGGAAGAAGAGGGGGATCTTCTTCTTCTTCTTGAGGTAGAGGTGGGATTTTCTTGCTCAGTCTACACTTCATGCCTTTCTGGAGCCTTTTCTTGTTTAGTTTTCTCTTCTGAAGCCTTTGCAGCTTGAGAGGCATGTGCATTGGCTCTGGCTTCATCTATTTTCTCCTTTGTGAAGCCTTTGCTCTTAGCATACTCTTCTACCCACTTCCGTACTTTTCTTTGTGTTTCTGGTTGTTTTTGTTCCAAGTAAACTTTGAGAGATTTTTCCTCATAAGTCCCAAACCTTTCTTCTTTGAGGTCTTTAGGTTTGCTCAACATCAAAGCTGCCAATGCAGTCAAGATGTCCTCTGTAACCTCATAACCCATTATTGGGACCCACACTGTTCTTGTTTGTGCTGCCTCCATGAGGCATTGATCTTTGGTCACCATAAAGATAATATCATCTTTATACTTCTCTACTACCTTTCTAGGGATTCTAACCCTAGTTTGCATATTCTTCTAGAAATTCTTAAAGTATCCCCACAGAGCTACATTTTGTGCATCAACATCTCCTAAACTCTGTAGATGATTTATAATTTGTACTGCTACAGGAGAGTGATTTAACCAAACAATATTACTCATACTTGGCAGTTCCCTCAGAAAATAGAGCAATAGGCAGATGATAAGAGTACCATATTTGAATGGGTACTTTGTATCTTTTGTCCTCTTTAGATTCTCCATCAACTATTGCCGGAGCAACTCACACAGGTCATAGTCAGTATTCTTCTTCACCATCTCATAGGAAGTATAGATGGCTGTTGCAAAAACAAAGTTCTCCCTATTAGAGAAATATACCTTGTATTCAATCACTATAGAAGCAAACCTAACTGTTGGATCCTCTATATCATTGACAGTTAGTGTTCTTTTGTCAAATTTGGCACTAGTTAGCTTCATTACTATGTCATTCTTCACAGATTTAAGTGTTGAAACTATTCTAGAGGAACACATACCTATAACTGCCTCAATGGCATCCTTAGTTATCATATGAGGCATATTCAACCAAAAGAATTCATCATGGATTCTACTTAGGGCATACCTAACCCAAGCATCTTTAGAGAAAATGGGAAAATTGATCCATGTGTCCAATTTCTTCTCATTTAGAGTACTGTATATTCTTCTTTCAATCAAACTTATCAAGGGACAACTCATTCAAAAAAACTTGCCCTAATTTTAAGTGATCATACTCTTCCATATTTGCATGAATGTAGACACTAACATCTTCATTATGCATTACGTCATACAGAACCTTAGAAAATGCACTATCTGGATCTATTTTCTAGGGATTTAAATGGGAGTTTCTTAAATTTGGGTCGAGGCCTTTCAGTGATCTCAATTACTTGAGGAGTAGACATCTTTATATTTCAACAAAATCTTTTCAAAAGAGTAGACTATAAGTACCTTGTTCTTTTCTTCTAGTTAAGGTTTCTTCATGCCACATGCTTGAGTTTACTTTAGCTCTGTTGCTCAAATCTTCTTGGTTGCTTGAAAGTTTGAATGCAATATGATTTTACTTCAAATGAACTTCCTTATAACCTCTTTCCATTAAAACCTAATCACCATAAATGCGTGTTACCAAAAAGATGTCAACACTATCTTTGCCACTCATAGTAGATGTAAATTACTATGTAATCTTTCACATTAAGTTCTTTTCTGCCAAAATTTTCTCCAAAAAATCTAATATATTGTTCTTCAACTCATATCCTATTGCTGGCTATCAACACCATATTTCTTGCTAAGGGAACAAGATTTATCATTGAAGCTCCCCCTGAGCTAGAGCTCCCAATTCACTTCCTGGAGGAGGTTTCAGCACCAAAGTCTAGCACAGACTCATTCTTGGCTTCAATAACATCCTTCGTAATCCACATCTTGTTCATCTCCTTCTTGATTTCTGCCGCATCAACTTTTTGTATTGGTTTCTTCCTTTCAACTGGAATATCCTTCTTCATGTTTTTGCTTCTGCAGAATCTTGCAATATGTCCAGGCCTATTGCAATTATAGAACACAACATTCTTCTGACTATTGTTCCTTTCACCCATTCTAGATCTACATAGGTTAGCCTTATGTCCAAATCTATTGCATGTAAAACAGTTACCATTGAAATATTGAGCATTCCTGCCATTATTATAACCATTCCTTATCTAACTTTTACATTCACTAGCTCTATGACCAATTCTCTTGCATGTAAAGCAGTTACCTCTAAAAGATTGAGCATTCCTTCTATTGTTATAACCATTCCTTATCTGACTTCTACATTCACTAGCTTTGTGACCAACTCTCTTGCATGTAAAGCACTGACCGAAAAAAATGGAACATTTTGATTCACTCTGCTCCTACATTGAGTAGCCTTATGACCAAAATTATTGCATGAATTACAATAACCATTGAAAGATGGGTACCTTTGAGCATTTGGTTGTCTGACTGGTGGTCTTCTAGGTCTATTCCTTTGATTCTAGAAATGCTTGCATTTGTCCTTCTTGATTTCAACATTCATTGCTTGACCTGTTTTATAACTTTCACCTTTTTCAAATCCCAATCCTTCTTTGTCATCAGGGTTCTTCTGGATATCAAGCATCTCATCAAGTTTTGTAAAACTTATCTTGAACTTTTATTCATAGATCTTTGCCTTCTCCAAATCTAATTTTAGGTTCACAACTTCTTTTTCAAGCTTTGCACATTCTTATGATTTGCCTTTCACCAATTGATTCAAGTCTTCTTCTGCTTTTGCCTTATCTTCAATTTGTACTTTCAAATAATCCAAGATTTCATTTGATGATCTCAATTATTCACTAACCTCCTTATTCTTTTATTTGAACTTCTTGACTTGCTCCCTCAACTTCCTGATGCACTCATCTGCTTCCTTTATATTGTCCTTCAAATCCCTGTTTTCTTCTTCAGTCCTTTCAAGGTCTTCAAGAGAACCTTTGAATTCTTCATTATTGACAAACATGCACTCTTCTTCTATAGTTCCAATTGGATTAATTTCTTCTAGAGGAGTAGGATACCTTCTACTTTCCATGTGTTCAATCTCCAAGATCTTCCTCAAGCTATTAGACTTCTTCCAAGGAACCAGGCTCTGATACTAATTGAACACCTAGAATACTGGGGGGTGAATCAAAATTCTATTAAACCATTCACTTGTTAAACCATTAATCCTTTTGCCACATTTAATAATAGTAAAGCAAATCAAACATAAAAAACACAACCATAAACCATAACACATGAACACCAGGATTTTTACGTGGAAAACCTAAAAAGGGAAAAACCACGGTGAGTGTTATCTCACAATATATTATATAGTAATAATACTAAATTATAGAGGCTCTTTGCCTAAGGGCTCACTTCCCTTAGTACTCACTATCCAAAGAAAGATACTCACTATAAATAGGATCACTGGCAAAACAGGTTCACTACCTAAAGAAAGAAAAGATAGAAAGATGGCTCACTGCCAAAATGAACTATTATAATTGCATCTACAAATGCATGGATACAACTCCAATGTAGCTCAGAATATTGTCTTAAAACTCTTCACCTTTGACTGCTTTGTCACACAACTCTACTCTTCATGAAAAATTTTTCTCAAACACTTGTCACACTGATCAGATCACAAATCTTTATTTATGTCACACATTCTCATTCACATTCATACACCATTCATTAAACATCAACATAAATAACATATATATATCTGCAACACTTACAACTTTCAAATTAGGTTGGCCTACAAGGATGAAGCATGTAGTTATGCCTTGTGTAGTTTGTCAGCCTAAAGCATTCACCAAAATACCTTGTGAACCAAAACAACACTTGAAACATATTCACACATGTCGGCTCCAATTGTAGAATTACTTAGAACATGATTCTAATCAATAGATTCCTCTGCACAGAGATTATACAATCAGGTCAGCCTCACAGACTGATTGTCACATACTCAAATCAACTATCAGAACATAACTTTCAATGCAGACCACAAAACTTCTTCAAATTCACAAGAATCTTTAGGCATCCCCAAGCTTATCATCAAAACCACATAGCATTATGTAATCATGTGGTGAAATGTAGACCATTAGAAGTTGCATTGTGTCACTATTAAACACTGTCTAAGCATGTAGCAAAATTTAGATGCTCATAACTGCCTTACCGGTGGACTTCAAGTCCTACAACTTTAGATTTAGAGACTTTAGACATGTGTTTGCACCACCTCAAAACCATAGTAGGAAATACCTATTATCAGAGGAATGTGAACCAAAACAAGTAGGTGTTCTGCACTGATTGCAGTTGTTATTTGCTATGTCAAACTTAAGATTCTTGAAAGTGCACTTCTGGAGATGATCAAAAGATGAAATTTTGGATTTAGGATCATCTAAGGATTAGAAACATCTTACCAGATCTGCAAGACCAGATCTTCAACTGCAGACCATTGCTAATCATAATACTATCTCTTTGTAGTCATCTCAATACTCTGCCAACACTTATCCAAAATGTATAAGTCTTCTTTCCAGACTAGGGTTCTCTATATACATGATTTCATGAGGGTCACTATAACCTCACAACCCTTCTAAATCCTTGTTGCCATCAATGAAAACACCATCAAACATCATGTCAATCTAACTCATACCAATAGTGTCTCTAATGATGTTTGCCAAGTTGCCAACATATGTTGTATGATTGCTTTAATCTACACAGATTGTACCACATAATAGATTTCCTTAATGTTTATTCATGTTTTTCTCATTATCTGACTGGGGTATAAACTAGACTTTAGAGACTTGATAGAGGACCAGATCTCTAGACTAGTTTCCCTCTCATTTCTTTCCAACAGACATCATGTGATTGAGTTTAGTTTTCAAGGTGATATTTTATTTTCAATAAGTGAGCTTAATTCAAATATGAAGTAAAGAATGACATTGTACTAATATTTAGTTTGATAAATTACTAATGCATTATGTTTCTTGATGAGGAGAAAATCCATGAGTGGGATTAGGATCATTAGGATTGCCTATGGGGTTTGTGAAGTATCAATACTAGCCATGCTAAAGGAGGAACTCAGGTAAGTGAATGTGGTAAGTTATGTACATTGAGTATCTTATTGACAATAACCCTTATAATATGTAATTATTCAAGAATAATTTAAGTAGAATAATGTGATGTTAACTCTAAAATCCCATAATTATAATATTCTAGAAATTATAATTCAATTTCTATAGTGATTTAAGTAGGACATGAGCTATGTGAGTTATTGCATGTTGAGATGTAAATTTGTGATTCTCATGCAAGTAGAAATGAATATGATAATTTGTGATTAGGGTGCCTCATCTATGTTTATTTGGAAATGATAATGTTGCAATGAATGTGTAGGAATAAATTACCATTGGGAGAATGAGAGAATTGTCAAAATCCTAATTGAAACCACTTCACATGATGAAGTTTTATGGGTGATCCTAGCTTCTAGTGAATTAATGTTGTGGATTGATCTAACTAAGGTTCTCTAGGAAACCTAATCATGATTTTCCATGGTGTTACCTTAACATTAGCCACGAAGGGACTAAGGCCTTCATTTGCTAAAATATGTTACCATGTGATTAAATTGTGAAGTTAACTTGATTTTTTAATTTTTGAGTTAAGGATGTTGAGTTCGCATGGGTGATAAGTTGTCATTATATGTGTCCAATCTCGGATTTAGAAATTGGGGTCACTTTAGAGGGTCTTGAAATGTCTTTTTCTTGTATATTTTAATGGTTTTGGATCACTAGGTCAAGTACCTTGGGGTTGGGGACCTTTTAGGCATTGCATTATTTATTTTTGGGTGGATCTGACCACTCCCAAGTTCCTTGCGAAAGAAGTGGCATGGGCAGGTTTTGGGAAGAGGGACGGTGGACTTTTCACTATCCCATCCCACCTTCCTAGGATCAAGGATGAGGGTTGGACCAAGTACACACTCATCCCCATTCTTCACATATGTGGAAGCAAATCCTAGGAAGATTCTTGGAGAAGAGTGTACAAGTACACTCCTCTCCTCTAGGTCTCACACATGTGTGAGAACCATGAGGAGTCAAATAACTCCTTGGAAGTTGGAGATTGGTTAAAAGGGAATGAGTTGGATTCCATTTGGATCCTTCTCATTTGGAGAGGAGGTGTGACATGTCACTCATTACATATACCCCCTCTTGCAAGTTGAGAAGGGACTTTTTTTGGCTTCAGTTTTGTTTTCTTGCATCATGGAGAGGATAGAGCTAGAGATAAAAAGGGTTTTGAATAAGATTGGTTAGAAAGTGAAGAGATTCATGGAGAAGGAAGAAGAGCTCATCCCTACAATTCCACGTAGAGATAGAAGTCCTCCCAACTCCTTATCATGCCTTGAATAGTTGCATTTCTTAAGATTGTGTCTTATGTTATGTAAAATTGATTGCTTGTGAGAAGAAATTGTGAGAAAGGATTTATTCATAAATTTGTAGTGTTTTGTATATTTGGAGTATATGTGAGGTAGATGGTGTGTGTGTGGTCATTTTGAATGTGAGAAGGGTTTGATAGTAATCCCCTTGAGAAGTGCAAGTATCTATTCTTTTTTGCTTTGTGGTTGATTTATTTGAATGGTATGTTTTGTTATAATGGGTTCTAGATGGTTCTCCTAGCTCAGGGGATGGCCAGGACCTCTTATGGTCTTACGACACCATGTTGGCTTGGTGGAGAGCCTTTCTCCTCCCATTGGCATTCTTAAGTGCAATTGTGATGGAATTCCCTTGAAGTAAAGGACCCATTGAAGAGAAGTGTAAAATAAGGTGTGGAACTTGTTTGAAAACCACCATCTAAGTTGAAAGGAAGCTAGGTGTGTGGAAATCACTTCCTACACTAATCTAATGAGGAGAGATGAGTGTAAATTAGTTTTAACCTTTACAATTATAGTATTATTAACCCAACAATGAAGATATTATAGCAATAAACAACACAAGAATGTAAGACAGAACAAAGAGAGACAAGATATGATGTGGGGAAAACCCTTACGGGTGAAAAACCCCACACTCCAAATTCTGCACAATGTATTATCGAAACAACAGGGTTTACAACACACTTGCAATGCAAGTATTTATAAGAGTCTTCAACACTCGTATCTAGAGACAATCTGGCAGCATAACAGTACCTGTCAATCACATAATACATCTCCTCTCAAAGCACCTGCTTAAATAGAATTTTACAAGGCAAAAAATGAACATTCCTTGAGATGGGCGTCCAACTTGGCCTCATGGCTCAAAACCCATGCCCAAGGACACTTGTCCAACACTGTAGCATGGTCATGAAACTTGTCATAACACCCCATCCTAATATGGTCACCTATTCCCAAGTTGGGCAATGACAGATGCTCTTACGCATCTTACAACTGTCATAGAATCCATCATACTGACAGTACTTACAGCTGTAAGCGAATCTATCATACATTGACTAAAAATAGCATATTCTCTTACATGTCATAACTCTCCTTGGGGTGCCCAAATATGCCTTGTGACACATGTCTTCACCTATCATAGAACATTCCATTTATGACTCTTATGTGTCATAGATTTTATCATAGGAATCTGTCATAACTGTTTCGGTCAAGATTCACTTACACACTAGTCAAAGTGCTGACACATGGAAAAATACCTCTACCACTAAGTGGGACACCTATCTCCTCATGTGAGGACAAAATTACATGTGGTCACTTTCCATGTAGGATGACACATCACCATGCCAACTCCCACAAGATGACAAAATATGATTTGCATCCTAATTACACAATAGGTAATAAATAAATATATTAAAATAAATAAATGCAAGGAATTACCAAGGTTGAGACACCTTAATTCCCAACATTCTCCCACTTGTTGAACACCTTGTAAGAGCCAATAGAAATAACAGGGTTTAACTGCTATAGGCCAAGAGGCCCATAGACTTTGAACACCATCTTAACTTCTCTGTGCCCACTAGTTTCGTCAATGCATTTGCAACATTCTTCAAAGTGTCTACCTTCTCCAAATTCACCTTCCCATCCTTTACCATATCTTGCATGAAATGAAATTGTACATTAATATGATTTGTTATGGCATGGAAAGTTGGATTCTTTGCTAGGCAAATTGCACTCTGACTGTCACAACAAATCATAATCTGTCCTACATCAACACCAATATCTGAACATAATCTCTTAAGCAAAATGGCTTCCTTACAAGCATGAGTTTCTGCCATATACTCAGCTTTTGTCATGGATAAAGCAACCACAGGTTGTCGCTTACTCATCCAACTAATTGCACCACCAAACATAGTAAACACATAAGCACTGGTGGATCTCTTGATGTCAATGTCACCCACCCAATCAGAATCCAAGAATCCATGAATACAAACAAAATGCGGAGGTCCTGTAGGATTACCATGATAGCATATAGAATACTTGGAAGTACCCCTCAAATATCTAAACACTCACTTTACTACATCCCAGTGTCCCCATCCAAGATTAGCCATAAATTGACTAAGGACTTGTTGTGATGCTCACAACACGCCCCACTTTACTTCTTAGCAAAATGAGGACCCCTGCTGTGGCTGTGTTTTTTTACTTGTGTAAGTTTGTATGTTTGGTAAAAGGGAAACATACAAGGTGATATACAACAGTATATGCATGTTGTGGAACTGAAAGGATTATGAAATAAGGTTTTATTGTTGTATGTTTCATTCTTTGTATGTATGTTTTGGGGACATACATTGCGGTATACATACAATGCGGAACTCAGGAAAGGTTAAAATTTGGTATAAAAGATGCATTGCACTTTATATACATCACGGATCTAAGAAGTTATGAAATATGGTTTATAAAATGAGAAGTCCGAAAAGGAGATATTTAAAGGTTTTGTATGTATTTGGACTTGTATTGGAGGGTTTGATACAAGTGTTGTTGTATCGCGGAGATACAAGTGAAAGGTAATGTAGGCTCCACCGCTTGCATGTCGGGTTTGTATAATAACAAGGTATATCTTCGATATACAAGCTGATGTACAAGTTAAAAGATACAAGTTAGAGATACAAGCTAGATGTCAAAAAGAAGTTCAATATAGAAAAGTCTTCATATGTTTAAAGGTTTGTATGTTTATGATATGCATATTCAAGATACAAAGGAATAAAAAGCATCGCGAGAGGTGAAGGGTAAAGAGAAGGTTTGTATAGGTTGTTGTATATGCGCTTGTATATAATGAGACATGCAAAGAATGACATACAAAGCAAAAGATACAAGTACAGACAAAAGGAAAAAGGGGAAAGAACATTAGTCATGGTTGTTTGCATATATGTTTGTATGTTAAAGGATACAAAGAAAACGGGATGTATGCCGAAATTAAACTAACAGTAAAAAGTTCAAAAAATGCAAACACTAAAATAGAAGGCCAAACTTTTGGCACATTAATTGTTGTAACTAATGCCGATCTAACACTCAAAAAGAGTAAAATTCAACAAGAGTTAGGGTAAAATCAACATATTTTGTTTTTAGATATACATTTGTTAAGAGCTAAAATTGTAGGAGAAGGAATTGTTACTGTGATTTGAATAGAACTTATCAGAGAGAAGAAATTACGGTAGCTGAATGAAAGCAAAATGGTAAAAATAAGTCAACAATTGAAGTCAAGTGGTCAAGATATATAGGTATTTATCCCCAAAATGCCGTTACATTTCAAATGGTAAATTACATGTTAATTTCAGTAATTTCGTTATAAAATGTAGGCATTTGTCAAATTACTATTTTAAATTTTAATTAACTGGGTAGAGCTTAACAAATTTAAAAGTCAAAATAGAAAGGACAAACTGGGTTAGGGTAAAATAGTAAAAAATGAAAATTCACAGTAAAACCCTAGGTAAAATGTAGAATGAAGAATTTAAAAGATGCATCGTTTCAAAAGATGACCCTGAGGCAGAAAAAGATAGACACAGGGGGCGAGGTGAAAAAAGAGAGAAAAAGAGATAGAAAAAGAAGAATTACCCTTGCAAAGAGGATATCCGTCCTTAATCAGTATGAGTGGCATGGGCATGGATACGAATATAGGAAATTATGATGCAGATGATGTTTTACAGAAAATCACTGCTGCAGATGCTTCATAGGATATGAAATGTATATGGGAGAGTGGATTGTACAAGGCTGTAGGTTTCCCATTGGCCATGGAGGCTAGAGAGTTGTGTTTAGATTGTGTAACTCTATACGATCCAGCTACCAGGAAGATTATATTGTATGATAGGCTTATTGCTGATTTAACCACAGAAGGGATTGCCAGGACATTTGGATTAGAAATTAATGAGAAAATGAGAGATATTGATATAGATCAATATAATGAAGACTTTCGTACAAATGAAAGGGAGTGCAAAGGTAAAATATTCCACAGTTGGTACAGCCTAGAAAATAAACCCAAGGCTGTAGCCAGGATGCATAAGAATCTATTGAGAATATATTTCAAGGAAGAAATCTATTTGATGATCACAATGCTGAGTAGATTGGTAGGACTGAGAGATGGTACCAAATGTGAACCATGGATGTTCACTGTTATTGAGTTCATAAGAGTGGGAGAAAAAGAGTAAGGAAAGATTCACTGGGCCAAAGAAATAAGTATAGCTATATAAAAACAAGCCATGCTGAGAAAACAAAAGATGATGCCCTTTTATTTGTCTTCCTATGTGTTATATTCATGTGCAGCCGAGATTAGACCATACATACATGGAATAGAAAGGGTTAGTACCCTAGGGAATGGTCCTAGTCATAAATTAGTATATAAGCACTATCTTGACCTACAAGAGGAAAATGCATTAAAGAAGTTTGCTTTAGTCAATGATGTGTTTTATACTTACATGGTGAGAGTTTTGAGAGAGGAACCTGATAAAAAATTGTCTACAAGTGCAGAGGATGCAATTGGATTGCATAGTTCCTGGTTCATTCAATTTGAACATTTTACTTATATTAGAACTGAAGGATTTGAGGGAAAACCCTTTATGCTGACTCGGTAACCTTCTGATAAATTGATCGTTCTGGAATTTTCAAGATAGAATTTGAATGTCTTTAAAATGTATAAAAAGAAGTTCAATAGTGGAAATATGAAGTTGCCTTGGGCTATTGGTAGATACTCTTGTTACAGTGAAGAGGTTGCAGGATATTCAGAGCAAGAACTAAGATAATATGGCTTTCAGGAATTTGATTTAGTCAAGAGATTTGATCCTTTCCATAGGATCCAAAATTTTGTTGATAAAAAGTATAAACATTAGATACATATTGAAGATTTTTGGGCCGATTGCAAAAATGATAGGGAAGTGAGGAAAAGAGCCCATAAAAGATTAACCATTGAACAAATGAGGTCCATAGGTGACATATATGTTCCCCCAGAAGTTCAAGAGGATGATAAACTATTGCATCATAGTTATGCAGAGGCAAGGTTGGCTCCTATTACAGAGCTCGATTGGTCACAGCCTTGGAACACATCTTTGGACATATTGTCCAAGCCAGTGATATTATTTTCAAAAACATGGCTAAAAGATAGAATTGGGGAACTCAAAGCTGGAGGAAAAAAATCACCTATCCGAAGAAAGAGAGAAAAAGAAAGGAAGAGCCTAGTGAGGACCTCCAATGCTTTTATGAGAAAAAAAGAAAAGTTGTAGAAGCTAAGATTATTGAAAAGGATAAGAATGCTACTTTAATGGATTCCTATGCATTGGGAATAACAGTAGCAGTGGTATCAGATACTTTTATAGATGCAAAGTCACTAAGTCATGAGATTAGTGTAGAGGAAGCACAGACTGCCAAAGGAGTAACAGGGCAGCAGGTTAGAAGGGCAATCCCAATAAGTTTATCAAAAGGGGAGACTTCTAAAACAGGTGATGTAATTGGAGCACAACAAGTAGGTGAAATGTTGAGTAACATACCTAGTGTCTCCACTCGATTAGAAAAAAGACAAACATATGTTCAGGTGAAGACAAAATTGGCTAAAGAAATGATGCAAGAGTTAGAAACACATAAAGCCAAACAAACTATTGAAATTGTTCATATTGGAAGTGATACTAGTGACAATGAAGAAAGAGGAATGTATGCTGGGAAGGAAATAGAAATAGAAGAAGAATCTAGTGACTTCCTAAGTGAGGAAGAAGAAATAAACACTATGGCAGAGATGGAGATTGAGCAAAGCTCAGAGCATGAAGGGAGAAGGTACAGGAAGAAGCAGGAGCAGTGGATACATTTGGTACCCTAGTACCTCCTGAAATCATTAAAGATGTGCAAGAGGAGGCACATAAGATTAAAGAAGTTGAGAAAGAAGGTACACCTAAGAAGATAATCACAGAAAAGCATGCTCAAGCGGAAGAAGAAACAAAAAATGACACCTTAAGTGTAGATGTCCTTAATATGTTGAATATGTATGATGAACCAGGCAAAGAAGAGAAGAACACAGAAAATATGCAGGAACAAGAAAAAGAAGTAAAGGAAGATGATGCAAAGGTAAGTTCACTTATACATAGAGAATAGGTACAGACTAAGGACACAGATAAAATAGAGGATGTAGCCAAGAAGCCTGAAGAGGAAGCACAAACAGAAAATGTTGAAGAAAGTAAAGATGAAGAAAAAATAGAGGATATAAACAAGATGAATGAAGAACAAATATACAAGGAAGAGGAAGATCAGGAAAAAGAATCATCAAAAGAGGAAAGTTCTGAAGAAGAAGAGGAGGCTCGAGGGAATATAGAAATTTAAGAGGAGGAAAATGAAGGCGAGTCCAAAAAGCAAAATGACCCCATGGAACAAGAGCCTCCACCTCAACAGCAAATTCCAGCTCAGCAGCAAATTCCACAACAACAGCAACAGAGAGAAGTAGAAACACCTCATGAAGAGGTAATTGATGAAGTTAAAATTGCAGAGGGCACCAAGGAGATTCCTGCATGGTTGGGAGAGGAGATAAGAAGGGAAAAGAAAGAGGTACAGTTGGTACCAATTGATATTAAGAGTTTGTGAGGTGAGAACACACCAAGGAAAGAAAGAAGAAAGGCTAGGACAATGTCATCTATATAGAGAGGTCCAGATGGATCTAGAATGCTGAACCTAGCCATACCATAGAAAGAAAAAGGAAAAGGTGAAATAACCTTAGAGGAATATAAGATACTAAATATGGACCTTGGGCATACCACCCGAGAACAACACATCAATGAGTGGGAGGATATGCACCAAGTGACAGCATGTCATGCCCACATTTCCCATGTGGTCACGACACACAACACACATGTCGTGTCCACATTTGCCATGTGGTCATGACACGAACTACGAAAAACTTTTCTACCTATCCCTAGGAACCCCCTCGCATGCATCTGCGTGCTCGGTGGCAATACACCTAAGGCGTAAACATGTCAATATAACCGTGATGGTGAAGACTGTCTAGGGGTATGCGACATGTAGGGTGTCACTTCTAGGGTTAGACTGATTTTAAAATATGAACCGTAAGTCTCCTAGGTGATGATAATTCTACCAACATCGAACCCTAATTTACTCAGATCAAAAAAGTGATTAAGGAATATGGTAAGATGGCACATGATTGAAGTGGAATGATGAAATAAAAATTAACAAAAGTAAATAAATAACGCATAAAATAAACCCTAGGAATCTAGCAAAATTTTGGCAGCATAATGTGTTTTTCAATAAACGCAAGATAATTTTTTTTAAAAATAAAACATCAAGAAGGGATTTAATAAAATTTAAGAATAAAAATTAAATTAAAACTTAAGAACAAAATCAAACGATTTAAGATAAAATTAAATTAAATGACAAGACGTCAAATAATTCCAAAAGAAAAGCTGAGTCCGTTATTAAATAAAATTCTAGCATTATATTTAATAACTAACTCGAATATTCAAATAGATAAGATAGGAGAGTTTAAATAACTCATCCTGTAAAATAATAATAAAATAGGTCAATAATCTATAACGGTAAAAAACCCGCCAAAGAAAAATGAAAACAATAATCCCATTCGAATGAATTTAAAACAAGGGGGAAAACTCTCCTTAATAATAATAAAATTAATCCCTCCAAAAAAAAAAAATTTAAACCATGAGGCAAAAATAAGAACCAAAAACATCAATAGCCCATTCAAAATTAGAATTCAATTTACAAGGTCCCCAAGAGTTAAGAATAAAAATAAGGAAAGAAAATAGGGTTTTTTTTTAATCAAGGAATGAAACATAACCTCTCAATTAAAATCACTCACAATTAAAATATCCTCATAGATTAAAATCATAATGCATCCTAAAACAGATAACCCTAAACACATTCTATTTGTTTACTATTTTTCTTTTCTTTGTGTTGCCCTAGTTTCATTTTAGATTAGTTCTCTAAGAGAACCCTAATCCTCTTATCTCCTCATACCTCCTTTTCTCTTTGTTCTCTTTTTTTTTGTGTGATTGCTTGCAGGTTAGGGTTTTGTAAAAGGGGGCATGAAGATACCCACAGAGGTGAGCATGACAAATTATAGTGTTATTCGTATATACAATGAATACATTTTGGTGTAAAAGTTTATAAGTTACAAACTTGTGTAGGGAGGAGGATCGTCGATGGCCAAATGGTAGAGGGGCGAAGTGCGGCGGCGCTGGTGGCGAGAGGCAGCCATAGTGTAGGAACGACGGTGGCTTCACGGCCATGGGGTGGAGTGGTTACAAGGGGCGATAGAAGGTACTTCGGTGAAAGGTTGTTGTTCTGCAAGCGGCGGAGATAGCCGCAAGAGCTGCGGGGATAGCAGTGTTGGGAGGGTTTGGAGGAGCTGCGCCATGGAGAGGGTTTGATGGAGGCAGTAGTGGGAGCTGCATGGCTGTGGAGTTAAGGGGGGGTGTGGGGGAGGAGGCTTAGCCTCCACCCACACCCATGGGTGTGGGTGGAGGCTAAGCCTCCTCCCCCACACCCTTTCACTTAATAGAAATACTGTGAGCAGCGCCGCTGCCCATAGTCCTTTAGTTTTTATTTTTTCATTTTTTTTATTTTTTTTGTTTATAACAGCACTCAAAACGCAGTCCGTCCCTTCAAACATATATCTAATATATATATGTGTGTGTGTGTGTATATATGCATATATATATATATGTGTGTGTGTGCACACACACACATATATATTTTGATAGATAAGTGCAGTATAAGGGAACCGCTCCCGCTAAAATAGATCCAAAAATTAGAACAAGCATGCCCTTTGAAAGGGCTGCGAAAGAAACAAAAAGGGATAGTCCTAGATTTCAACTAGTATCCATAGATCCTAAAGAACCAACCCGAATCAATAGTGAGAAACAACTTTGTGAGGATTTTCCTTTTTCTTTTTCTTTTGTACCACTTCCAATCATCCTGGATTCCATTTTCAATGTGCTTCTCAGGATGGGGGGGCTGAGATTTTCTAGTAATTGCAGAGGGGCTCCTACCCCTATCCGTAGGAAGCTGTTGATCATTCTTAGGTGTAGAAGATGGCTGATCATCCAATTTCCTCCTGTCGTGAGGAGAAGCCCTTTGATTATGAAGCTCCAGAGGATTCTCAAGTGCACCTACTGAGCACTCAACTGTGTAGTGATGGGGAGCAACATCTTTCCACCATGTGGCTTGGTGATCTAGTTTTATTTTGGAGCTGGGGCAGTCTGTGGCTATGTGACCAGTTTTGTAACATCTTCTACAACAGAAGGGCAAGCCTTCATAGTCCAAAGGTTGGGTCTAGCTATGGCCATGAATGTTAAAAATGATTTATGCCGGTAGTTCTTTTGAAATATCCAAGTCCACCAAAATGTGGGCAAAGGTTGTATGTATGAAGTCGGATGAATCATTATCTGTCGCTATGAAGTGGCCAATAGAATCACCAATTGCTTGGAAACAAGAATCGGTCCAAAAATGAAGTGGCAAGTTGGGGAGTCGAACCCAAATTGGCATGATATTGAAGGATTCTGTTAGAGGATCAAAAGTAGGGTGCCACAGTTTTAACAATAACAGATGATTCCCCCAAGCCTAGCAGGAATGAAAAATTGTATTGCGATCTTCAATACTGTCAAAAACTACCACAAAAAAGCCATCTGCGTAAGGATAGATTTCCATATTTTCTCTTAAAATGGGCTTCCAAGTTTCTGAGATCCAAAGATGGAGTTCAGGGAGGCTTAGCCAGAAGCGGTTGAATCTTCCAATCAGTCCATTCTCTGTAAAGTACTCTTCATTTTCAACTATTTCATTTTTTACTTCCTCGGGTAATAGTATTTCGATAGGCTTCTCCGAGCATTGGATAGGTTTGCCTGAATCTGATCGATTCTTGATGATTGTGGGGGAAATGCTCCCAAATGAGGCCGAGCCTGTAGGTAGGTTATGCCAAAATTCCTCAGCCCTAACACCAGGAGAGCCACCTGTCTCGCCACAGGGCCCAGGGCTGCCAAAGATTGGGCGAGAGGCTGAGGTGTGAGAGGGGTAGAAAATTGGCTGTCGATCCTCAGAAACTCCTTTACCAGTCTCTGCTCTAAAAGATGACTTGAGATTTGTTTGAAGGAGAGCGTCCCTAAAACCTTCTCCCGAGAGAGATTTAGCCGTGGCCGAATTCGTTGTCCCTGCGCCAAGGTGATCATTGCTGAGGATAGGCCTTGCATTAGGCTTAAAAGCTTGCCACGAAGAATTGGAGGGGGGATCTTCGTTCTGTGTTGGAGGAGAATGCCGTGATCCAGAAGCCATATTTCTTTGTAAATTTTCAAAACCCTAGCATCCAAAGAGATCGGCAACCCGCCCGGAAGAAACTCAATGACTATTAGTTAAACCTTCCTATATATATTTATACATACATACATACATATATATATATATATATATATATATATATATATTTTAACCCCAGTCTATTTAATATCACAGTGAAAAATATATGTATTCATCCAAACATGTATTTAAAAATTTCTCTTCTATATTAGCTATATATACACAGTATCAAGGGAAATAATTTGAATAGCATTATATATTTTTTTGAAACAACAAAAAAAACAACCAGATACATTGATATGTTTATAAAATGCAGAAATATATAAGTCCTCATAGCATTCATTTTCCAAAAGACATTGTTGTAATTTCAAAAGAAGAATACTATCATTCTTTTCTAACTCCAACCCATTTTTTTTTAAAATTCCATTTCTACATGGTAAGTGACAAACTTCGTATCAAACTATTATTTTCTCTTGAACATTCAATGACAGAAATATAAGTATTTGTTTGTAGCAAATTAAAATATACAGAAATACATCCCCTTTTTTTTGTTGCAATTAAAAGAATGCACTTACAACTAAGATGTTTTCCTTACTGCAAGAGTATAATGGCAGAAATGTTAAGTACAATTTTCTCTTTCTTTCATGGAATAAGATAAACTTTATTTAGCAACATTCACATGTATATATCTCTTGAAAAGAATGTGACAAAAAATTAAAACAACTCATGCATATTTTTTTTGAAAGGAAAATGACAGAAATTTGTTTATATCTATTTTCACATCCATTTCTCAATACATTGCCAACTTCACAAAAAAGGGAAATAAACAACTTTTCAACAAACTGAAAATAATGTTTTCATTACAACATTTACCATAGCCCACTTCAAGGCAAGGAAGATTTACAAATTTTACAATAAGGCCACAATGGCCATGGCTCAAACAGCCAATAAAAATACCACTAAACCCACACAAGAAGGGCTTTCATCCACTTCATTTCTCCACTAAAAACCTGCAAATAAACACAGCAACAAGAACAACAGAACCAGCCACTTTGAAAATCTCTCCTCCCTACCATAGACCCGCAAGTGGGTCACCCCCGAGCTAGGGAGGTAGGGATTCACACGGGATAAACCATTCCACAACAAAAACTAAACTCCACAACACAAAAATAGCCCATAGGTTTAACACAAAACTCAACTCATGAAAATAAGTTTGATGAGGGTAGGGAATGGACCCCTCAACTTCAAAGGGTTACCAAATAATAAAATATCAAGCTCATGGCCTCAAGTCAAAATCTCTAAAACACCACTCTCCACAAGAATCACAAATAATCTCCATGGCACTCTTGCCATTCAATAATCTCCTCAACAAATAAAATCCCTCAAGGTATAAATACAAAATGTGGGAGTGACCTCAAGGAGGTTCCTTTCCCCTACCCAAACAAGTTGAGCATTACCTCCATTAGAGGTGCTCTCACCATACTCCCATCCCAACAAAAACAATGCAACAACAAAACAACCAAAAACTATAACACAATACATTAAATAAGCAAGGGTGAGAAAACAAGTTTAAGAGGCTTACCTTCAAAGCCCTATAATGGAAGCACGTTTGGTGAAGATCTCCAAGCCTTCCCAAACCTTCCAATCTTCAAGAAATTCCTCCCACTTTTCCCCAAACTCCTCCCAAAATAGAAAGAAACTTAAAATTGCAAGAACCCCACACTCCTCAATAAAAGGAGATAATATAGGCCATCAATTTGGCCTTGAGGAATGAGAAGGTGACACTTGTCACCTTCTCCTTCCTCCTCCAATGCCACTTGCAAGGGAGAGGAAGTGTGAGGATGACAAGTATCATCCTCCCATTCCATCTCAATCCTCACCTTATCCACTTGTGCTCTCACACATGTGTGAGAGGACAAGTGGTGAGGTGGCATTCCCACTCATGCCTTCAAGAGGATAAGGGATGCCATGTGTGTGAGAGTCTTGGAGGAAGCTCCCACACACTTGGGAGTCTTGGAGACCTCCCAAGTCCTCCTTGGAAAAGGGTTCCCAAACTTTGGGAAGGGAGATGAGTCTTTCCCAAGGCATGACTCATCTCCCACCTTCCCTCATTTCAAATTCGTCACTTTGACTAAACCATAGTTTAGAGTGACCAAAAGTGAGTTAATTCAAGGGTTAGATAGTCCAAGTTGACCCTAGACCCATGGGTAACCACCCAGGGTAACTTTTGGGACACTAGGGTTCATAAAAGGGGTTAAAAATCCACTTTTAAATGGCCTCAAAGTTAAAATAAGTACCAAGTGGTGTAAATCAAGTAAAATTTATATAACACTTATTATTAATCAATTTAAACAAAAGGGTACTAAGGTCAAAATAATAAAATTAAATCAAGCACTTAAATCAACATTCAAATTCAAACGTGATCCTTATCCCTCTTGGAAATGGATTAGTTTTACGAGGGATAACATAGTGTGAATTCTACCTCCAATTTCCCGTGGCTAGGGAATGTAAAACCTGCACACCTCAATCAAGTGTCAATCATATCATGAAAAATCATAGCCAAAGCAACTAGAATTAAATTCACGCAATCGAATACAACAATAATCATCAATACATAATTCCAAATTAAACTACATTTTCCAATCTCATGTCAACTAGTCCACATCACATAAATAACTAGAATCTCATCACAAAATATCGTCACATATATCTCTCATATGTTGAATCACAAAATAGCACCAAATCAGATCAAATTGAATCACATATGTCTAATCAATGTCCTATCATAATCAAGAGATAAAAATCAAGTCTGCATAATGAAACATAGTCACTAAAAGTCTAATAATGTCATCAATTGAATGCATAATGATCAAAATAAGGAAGGTAAAATAATCGGCCTCACATCCTCCCCCCCTAAGACTAAACTTCCTCCTGGAAGTCGTCGAAAAGGTGAGGATAGAGTGCCCTCAAACTACCTGCATCCTCCCAAGTCGCTGTGACCTCATCATAATGATCCCACTGGACCCTAACCTGGTCCATCTCTTGACCACGAAGGCCTAGCGTCCGACGAACCAATATGCGAATTGGCTCCAAAGCCAATTGCCTGTCTGCCTCTACTTGTAGAGCACTTTAGTCTAGCATGTGAGATAAATCAGATATATATCACCTCAAAACATAAATATGAAAGACATTGTGGATACGTGACAGGCTAGGTGGCAATGCTAGACGATAGGTAACTGGTCCTATCCACTCCAAAATCTCAAAGGGTCCTACAAACTATGGTGCGAGCTTAGAGCCCTTTCCATAACAGATTGGACTCTTGTGTGGCCACACTCTAAGGAATACCCTGTCACCCACTGAGAAGCTCTAATCAGTCCTCTTAGCATCGACATACTTCTTCTGTCTATCTTGTGCCTCCTGCAACCTCTGTCTAATCAGTGTGACCTGCTGCTCCATATCTTGAACTAGCTCTAAACCAATGGCAACTCTGTCCTCTATCTGATCCCAACTCAATGGTGTCCTACATGGTCTACCGTATAAAGCCTGAAAGGGAGGCATACCCAACAAGATGTGATACCCATTATTGTAGGTAAACTCAACCAGATACAGATACTCCTCCCATCTAGACTGATGGTCCATAACATATATCTGAAGCATGTCCTCCAACACCTGATTCACCTGCTCTGTCTGTCCATCTGTCTCGGGATGATAAGCAGAACTAAAGTTGAGTTGTGTGCCCAACGCCTGCTGTAGAGCTCTCCAGAATGCTGAAGTGAATACAGAATCTCTGTCTGAAATGATGCAGCAAGGTACTCCATGTAATCTCACAATATCATCTAAGAATACCCTTGCCACTGCTGGCGCATTGTACATCATGCATACAGGTGAGAAATGTGCCACCTTGGTCAACTTGTCGACTGTCACCATGATGGCATCATGGCGACGCGAAGACATAGGAAGACTAAGAATAAAATCCATGGAAATGGTGTCCCATTTCCACTCAGGTATATCATGTGGGTATAGAAGACCTATTGGATGCTAATGCTCGGCCTTGACCCTCTGGCACTCAAGGCATCGAGCAATAAACTCTGCTATGTCACATCTCATACCTGACCAATGGTACAGCTGTCGTAGATCGGCATGCATCTTCTTCATCCCCGGATGTGCCGCATATGGTGCTCTGTGAGCCTCTGATAACACTACAGTATGTAGGTCACCTGTGCGGGGTACATAGATGCACTGTCAATGATGAAGTAACCCATCTGCCTCAAGTGAGTACCCTGCATACTTGCCCACAAGGGCCCTCTGTGAATTGATCTCCTGCCATACCTTAAGAAACCACTCATCCTCTAGCAGATGCTGAATAATGCGACCTCTCAAGTCCACACTCAGAGTCAAGGTCAAGAGCTCATGGCACCTCTGACTCAATGCGTCAACAACCACGTTCTCCTTCCCTTTGATGTAGTAGACATCAAAGTCATACTCGCAGAGGAACTCCATCCAATGCCATTGATAGGCATTTAGATTCGACTATGTAAAGATGTACTAAAGACTATGATGATCTAAATGGAGCTCAAAGCGACGACCTAATAAGAAATGTCTCCAACGAACTAGAGCATGAACTACTACCACTAACTCCAAGTCATGCATGGGGTAGTTCAGCTCATGGGTCTTGAGCTTTCGCGACTCATACGTGATCACTCTACCACCCTGCATAAGTATGGCTCCCAATCCCTCAGGTGATGCATCCGTGCAAACCATAAAATTTGTTGCAGGATCAGGAACCGCTAAAATGGGAGCACTGGTAAGATGCTCCTTGAGGACCCCAAAGGCCCTCTCACACTGGTCAGTCCAAAGAAAGCTCTTCCCTTTCCACTGAAGGGAAGTGATGGGGTGTGCTATCTGAGAAAAACCCTCAACAAAGCGACGGTAATAACCAGCTAACCCCATAAAACTCTTGACCTCTGTCACACTAGTGGGTGCTGGCCAATCCCTGATAGACCTGATCTTTGATGGATCTACTAAGATTCCATCACCAGATAGGATATGCCCCAGATACTAAACCTCTGTCCTGAAAAATGCACACTTTACCAAGTTCCCATAAAGATTCTACTCTCGCAAACACTGTAAAACCTGACGAAGGTGCTCCTCATGCTCCTCCTCGGTCTGTGAATAGATCAAAATGTCATCAAGGAAAATGATCATGAACCGATCTAAATAGGTACGGAACACCCCGTTCATGAGACTCATGAACATTGCAGGGGCGTTCGTCAAGCCGAAGGGAACTACTGTGAACTCATAGTGGCCATAACGAGTCCGGAAGGCGGTCTTATGGATGTCCGCCTCTGTGATACGTAGCTGATGATAGCTAGACTTCAGGTCTATCTTAGAGAACACCCTGGCTCCCTACATCTGATCGAAAAGATCATCAATCCTAGGCAAAGGATAACGGTTCTTCACCGTCACCTTATTCAACTACCTCTAGTCCATGCACAATCGAAGAGACCCTTCCTTCTTCTTCACGAAGATGACAGGAGCACCCCAAGGTGAAATGCTCAGTCAGATGTGCCCCTTCTCAAGCAAGTCCTCCAACTGTAACTTGAGCTCTGTGAGCTCATGTGTAGTCATCCTGTAGGGTGTACAAGACACTGGCTTAGCACCTGGCACTAAGTCTATGTGAAAGCCTACCTCACATCAGGGTGGCATCCTCGGCAACTTTGCTGGAAACACATTGGTAAACTCTCTAAGGATGGAATGATCATCCAAAGATGCCTCAGGCTCGTCATCAGATCTGTCACTCATTGTGATGGTGAACATCTGACATCCCTTCCGCATGTAGCGCTTAAGTTGCTGAGTGGATATCATATGCACTGCTATGGGCTTCTGCATGCCCATTATCTCAACTGATGTACCGTGATCATCGAAGCAGTTGATCACCTTTTGGCAACAATCTAGCTTGGCTCAATGAGCCGTAAGCCAATCCATACCCAACACTACGTCATAGGATCCTAATGTCATGACTCTAAGGTCACATACCATAGCGAAGGGTCCCAAAGAAATCTCACAGTCATGGACTAAGGCATCTACTATCATCTTGGCCCCTGAGGCCAACTCAACCACCCACCTATCACCCTACCTAGAGGCCACCAGCCTGCAACGCTCCACTAACAATAGAGATATGAAAGAGTCAGTAGCACCAGAATCAAAGAGAATAGAAATGGGGTTACCCCCAATCATACCTGACGTCTTAATCACTGACGCCTAAAAATTAGCCTGGCGGTTATCAACCGCCGCGAATATATGGTGGGATCTACCCACATCACCAACAGTCTGCTCAGATCCTCCTGCACAAGGCTGCCCCCTGCTGTAAAAACCTATGGACACTCTCTAGCTAGGTGTCCTACTCCACCATAAACATAACAAGGGCCCCTAGCCTGTACCTATCCAGTCTGAGTCCTACTCGACTGCTGCTATCCTGATCTACCAGTAGACCCCTGTGAGCCCCTAAAATACTGCTACAACCTTGCAGGTCCCGCAGGTGGTCCTTGCTACCTCTAATCTCTACGCAGGCCCTACTACTGCCATCCTCTATTATGTCCCCTATGTGACCTCTGTTGTGTCCTAGCTCTCTGCTGTTGTTGTGGCTGCTACTGCTATGGGGGCCTAGGAGGTAAGGGTACGGAACTAAATCCTCCTCTATGAGGTGGTTGTGATGGTCTGCAGAAACTCTGTTGATACTGCTCCTATCCTCGATCCTAAAACTGAGGGCGTGAACTCTGCCCTCGTCCCTAAATCTCCTCAACAATATGTGCCTTCTCGACAGCATCACTCAAAGTCTAGGGGTCTGCCATCCAAATAAGCCTTGCTATACTGTGGTTCAGTCCTCTGATAAACTTATGCACAGGACTTTCTCGTCATGGAGATACTCCGCATAATGGGATAACTCAGTAAATCTACCCTCATACTGTGCCACTGTAAGACCTCTCTACTGAAGGTCATGAAACTCATCAATGCAACACTGCTTGTAATGGTCTGATAGGTATCGTGCATTGAAGCGCTCAATAAAGGTCTCCCATGTGAGAGTGTCTAAAGAAAGGTGATGCTTGCACTCCTCAGCGTGCCACCAGGTAGCTGCTGCATCCCGCAACAAGTGTACTGCCACATAGGCCTTCGTGTTGCCCTCGTAAGGACACAACATGAAGCATCTATCTAAGTTGATAAGCCAAGCCTCTGCCTCAGCCCCCTCTATGGTCCTGACGAATGTAGGAGGGTTCAACATCAATAAATCCCTAATGGGGTCTCCTCTATCTCTAGGCCTCTTGATAGGCTCATCTGTATAATAGTCATAAGGTCTGTGAACCATGTGCTCTACTCATACTGCCTCATCATACCTAGCATGATGTGAAGGACTCCTGCTATGGGCCCTGTCGGCTGAACCAACCTCCTCTGCCATTGTCTCTGGCACCTCAACATAAGGCTCCACATGTGGTACCCCTCACGGCTCAACGCGGGGCTCCACACGTGGCTCAACACAGGACTCAGCTCGTGGCTCCACGCGTGGCTCCTCTCGCGGATCTTTACGGGGCTTGACACGTGGCTCTATACGCAGCTCAACACGTGGCTCTGCTACGGCCGGTGGAAGCCTATCTAGTATTGCCTGTAAAACCTATAATATCTGTGGCCCAATATCTGGTAGGGCCAGCAGTGTCTGCGGTACTAGTAAGTCTAGCTGTGGCTGTGGGACTGGCTGATCCGGTCCCTCAGCTAAAGAATCAGTGTGCACCTCGGCGGGTGGAGTGCGGCAGGACTGTGCTTGCCGAACTCGTCGGGGAGGCATCTTACAAAAATGAGGTAACCACAAATTAATCAAAGTTGCAGAAATAAAAATGTACCCAAAACAAGCCTAATTTTTAAACTTAGGCTCTGATACCAAATGTCATGCCCATATTTCCCATGCGGTCACGACATACAACACACATGTCATGTCCACATTTGCCATGTGGTCATGACACGAACTACAAAAAAATTTTCTACCTATCCCTAGGAAACCCCTCACACGCGTTTGCGTGCTCGGTGGCAATACGCCTAAGGCATAAACATGTCAATATAACCGTGATGGTGAAGATCGTCTAGGGGGTATGCAACATGTAGGGTGTCATTTCTAGGGTTAGACTAATTTTAAAATCTGAACCCTAAGTCTCCTAGGTGATGATAATTCTGCCAACATCGAACCCTAATTTACTCAGATCAAAAAAGTGATTAAGCAATATGGTAAGATGGCGTATGATTGAAGTGGAATGATGAAATAAAAATTAACAAAAGTAAATAAATAACGCATAAAATAAACCCTAGGAATCTAGCAAAATTTCGGCAGCATAACGCGTTTTTCGATAAACGCAAGATAATTTAAAAAAAAATAAAACATCAAGAAGGGATTTAATAAAATTTAAGAATAAAAATTAAATTAAAACTTAAGAACAAAATCAAATGATTTAAGATAAAATTAAATTAAATGACAAGACGTCAAATAATTCCAAAAGAAAAGTTGAGTCCATTATTAAATAAAATTTCGGCATTATATTTAATAACTAACTCGAATATTCAAATAGATAAGATAGGAGAGTTTAAATAACTCATCCTATAAAATAATAATAAAATAGTTCAATAATCTATAATGGTAAAAACCCCGCCAAAGAAAAATGAAAACAATAATCCCATTCGAGTGAATTTAAAACAAGGGGGAAAACTCTCCTTAATAATAATAAAATTAATCCCTCCAAAAAAATAAATTTAAACCACGAGGCAAAAATAAGAACCAAAAACATCAATTGCCCATTCAAAATTAGAATTCAATTTACAAGGTCCCCAAGAGTTAAGAATAAAAACAAGGAAAGAAAATAGGGGTTTTTTTTTTAAATCAAGGAATGAAACATAACCTCTCAATTAAAATCACTCACAATTAAAATATCCTCATAGATTAAAATCATAATGCATACTAAAACAAATAACCCTAAACAGATTCTATTTGTTTACTATTTTTCTTTTCTTTGTGTTGCCCTAGTTTCATTTTAGATTAGTTCTCTAAGAGAACCCTAATCCTCTTATCTCCTCATACCTCATTTTCTTTTTGTTCTCTTTTTTTTTTGTGTGATTGCTTGCAGGTTAGGGTTTTGTAAAAGGGGGCATGAAGATACCCACGGAGGTGAGCATGACAAATTATAGTGTTATTTGTATATACAATGAATACATTTTGGTGTAAAAGTTTATAAGTACAAACTGTACAGGGAGGAGGATCGTCGGTGGCCAAATGGTGGAGGGGTGGAGTGTGGCGGCACTGGTGGTGAGAGGCAGTCACAGTGCAGGAATGGTGGTGGCTTTGCGGCCACGGGGTGGAGTGGTTACAAGGGGCGGCGGAAGGTACTTCGGCGGAGGGTTGTTGTTCTGCAGGCGGCAAAGATAGCTGCAGGAGCTGCGGGGATAGTAGAGTGTTGGGAGGGTTTGAAGGAGCTACGCTGTGGAGAGAGTTTGACAGAGGCAGCAGTGGGAGATGTGTGGCTATCTCCGCCACCACACAGTAATGTGGCCAGCGCCGCCGCCCACAGTCCTTTAGGTTTTTTTTTTAGTCCGTCCCTTCAAAAATATATCTAATATATATATATATTTTACATATATATATATATATATATATATATATTTCTTTTAACCCTAGTCTATTTAATATCACAGTGAAAAATATATGTATTCAGCCAAACATGTATTTAAAAATTTCTCTTCTATATTAGCTATATATACACAGTAGCAAGGGAAATAATTTGAATAGCATTATATATTTTTTTGAAACAACAAAAAAAACAACCAGATACATTGATATGTTTATAAAATGCAGAAATATATAAGTCCTCATAGCATTCATTTTCTAAAAGACATTGTTGTAATTTCAAAAGAAGAATACTATCATTCTTTTCTAACTCCAACCTATTTTTTTTAAACATTCCATTTCTACATGGTAAGTGGAAAACTTGGTATCAAACTATTATTTTCTCTTGAACATTCAATCATAGAAATATAAGTATTTGTTTGTAGCAAATTAAAATATACAGAAATACATCCCCTTTTTTTGTTGCAATTAAAAGAATGCACTTACAACTAAGATGTTTTCCTTACTACAAGAGTATAATGGCAGAAATGTTAAGTACAATTTTCTTTTTCTTTCATGGAATAAGATAAACTTTATTCAGCAACATTCACACATATATATCTCTTGAAAAGAATGTGACAAAAAATTAAAACAACTCATGCATATTTTTTTTGAAAGGAAAATGACAGAAATTTGTTTATATCTATTTTCACATCCATTTCTTAACACATTGCCAACTTCACAAAAAAAGGGAAATAAATAACTTTTCAACAAACTGAAAATAATGTTTTCATTACAACATTTACCATAGCCCACTTCAAGGCAAGGAAGATTTAACAAATTTTACAATAAGGCCACAATGGCCATGGCTCAAACAGCCAATAAAAATACCACTAAACCCACACAAGAAGGGCTTTCATCCACTTCATTTCTCCACTCAAAACCTGCAAATAAACACAGCAACAAGAACAACAAAACCAGCCACTTTGAAAAGCTCTCCTCCCTACCATAGACCCGCAAGTGGGTCACCCCCGAGCTAGGGAGGTAGGGATTCACATGGGATAAACCATTCCACAACAAAAACCAAACTCAACAACACAAAAATAGCCCATAGGTTTAACACAAAACTCAACTCATGAAAATAAGTTTGATGAGGGTAGGGAATGGACCCCTCAACTTCAAAGGGTTCCCAAATAATAAAATATCAAGCTCATGGCCTCAAGCCAAAATCTCCAAAACACCACTCTCCACAAGAATCACAAATAATCTCCATGGAACTCTTGCCATTCAATAATCTCCTCAACAAATAAAAGCCCTCAAGGCATAAATACAAAATGTGGGAGTGACCTCAAGGAGGTTCCTTTCCCCTACCCAAACAAGTTGAGCATTACCTCCATTGGAGGTGCTCTCACCATACTCCCATCCCAACAAAAACAATGCAACAACAAAACAACCAAAAACTATAACACAATACATTAAATAAGCAAAGGTGAGAAAACAAGTTTAAGAGGCTTACCTTCAAAGACCTATAATGGAAGCACGTTTGGTGAAGAGCTCCAAGCCTTCCCAAACCTTCCAATCTTCAACAAATTCCTCCCACTTTTCCCCAAACTCCTCCCAAAAGAGAAAGAAACTTAAAATTGCAAGAACCCCACACTCCTCAACAAGAAGAGATAATATAGGCCATCAATTTGGCCTTGAGGAATGAAAAGGTGACACTTGTCACCTTCTCCTTCCTCCTTCAATGCCACTTGCAAGGGAGAGGAAGTGTGAGGATAACAAGTGTCATCCTCCCATTCCATCTCAATCCTCACCTTATCCACTTGTGCTCTCACACATGTGTGAGAGGACAAGTGGTGAGGTGGCATTCCCACTCACACCTTCAAGAGGATAAGGGATGCCATATGGCATCCTCTTATTATCTCAAAGAGTCATCTCCCTCCAAGATGCTCTCACACATGTGTGAGTGTTTTGGAGGAAGCTCCCACACACTTGGGAGTCTTGGAGACCTCCCAAGTCCTCCTTGGAAAAGGGTTCCCAAACTTTGGGAAGGGAGATGAGTCTTTCCCAAGGCATGACTCATCTCCCACCTTCCCTTATTTCAAATTCGTCACTTTGACTAAACCATAGTTTAGAGTGACCAAAAGTGAGTTAATTCAAGGGTTAGATAGTCCAAGTTGACCCTAGACCCATGGGTAACCACCCAGGGTAACTTTTGGGACACTAGGGTTCATAAAGGGGGTTAAAAATCCACTTTTAAATGGCCTCAAAGTTAAAATAAATACCAAGTGGTGTAAATCAAGTAAAATTTATACAACACTTATTATTAATCAATTTAAACAAAAGGGTACTAAGGTCAAAATAATAAAATTAAATCAAGCACTTAAATCAACATTCAAATTCAAACGTGATCCTTATCCCTCTTGGGAATGGATCGGTTTTATAGGGGATAACATAGTGTGAATTCTACCTCCAATTTCCCGTGGCTAGGGAATGTAAAACCTGCACATCTCGATCAAGTGTCAATCATATCATGAAAAATCATATCCGAAGCAACTAGAATTAAATTCACGCAATCAAATACAACAATAATCATCAATACATAATTCCAAATTAAACTACATTTTCCAATCTCATGTCAACTAGTCCACATCACATAAATAACTAGAATCTCATTACAAAACATCATCACATATATATATCTCATATGTCGAATCACAAAATAGCACCAAATTAGATCAAATCGAATCACATATGTGTAATCAATGTCCAATCATAATCAGGAGATAAAAATCAAGTCTGCATAATGAAACATAGTCACTAAAATTCTGATAATGTCATCAACTGAATGCATAACGATCAAAATAAGGAAGGTAAAATAATCAGCCTCACACAACAAAGATGTTGTGAAAGGACAAAGATAAGTAAGAGTATTTGAAGGGACACATTGTCCAACTATAGCAATTTATTAAAGGGATATTTGATCCCAATACCATAGTCCCAGAACTACCCAGTGACATAACAGTGGTATCTAAAGAAGAAATAAGGGACATGGAAAATAAAAAACTCAAGGCCAATATTCTTGATGAATGGTTCAAATATTTTATACAAGAAGGTAAGCAAATAATAAAACAAACTGTGAAAAGTTGGGATATAGTTGAAAGAGAAAGGAACAAATGTAATATACTTGTTCATAATTGTCAATTTAGAAAGGAAGAATGTAGATCTGAACTGGCACAGTTGACAGAAATAGAAGAAAGAGCAGAGGAGTTAATCAATGAAGGAGTTATTACCCCTTCATTGGCAAGTCAAGTGCCACAAGATTTAGAAGGAAAAGTAGATTTAGAAAGAGCAGAGGTTAGAACTTAAATTTGAGGAGGATAATCTTAGAAAGTGTATAACATTTGCCCAAGATTTAGAAGGAAAAGTAGATGAAATGATTAAGAGACACAAGAAGATAATAGAAAGACTCTTAAAGCATGAATGCATGGATATACCAGCATACAAATTAGAGAGGGCCTTAACAGAGTTTAATGCCATTTGTACACCATGCATAGAAAATCCTGAGGCAAATATGAGCAAATAGATGATGGATTCATTAATGGAAGATAGTGCTAAAATAAGGAAGTACAAGAAAAGGAGTGAAGGATCAGAGAACAGGGAAAGGAAATTAAAATAAGGAGTTGCCCTACAAGAATATATATGAACAAAAAGTCCAGGAGGAAACCGCACTTTTGTGGAAGGTGTGATCAATAATTTCAAAACATACTTAAAGGAATGAAAAGACAAAGGGGGTAGTAGTTTTGAGAAAAGTCAAGTAAAGAATATCAACGGGCAAAAGTCAAAGAAAAAGGGGAATCTTATTTTTGAAAAGATTCCAACAACATCCTTTGAGAAGGAAAAGATGCCATTTAGATATTTTGGCAGACGATTAGAGATGAACGTACACCATTGATCAATAAGGGAAGAATCTCAACCATAGATGAAGTAGGTAGCCGTAGAAATGAGGAGTTTCAAAATCTATATAAGGAACTTTTCTACTTGTACATTAATTACACAGGGATTTATAGAATAGAGCTGGAAATTGTAATTTGTCTGAGCATTTTGAATAGAAGAACATTTTAGTTTAAAATAGAAGGAGGTCGCATGTGTCTACATTAAGGAATGCTTGGAGCATCTAACTTCCTTATTGTATCTATAAGACGTTTTGTAAGTTTTGTGTAAGTTGATTAATGAAGCAAAAAATTACTCATACATTGTAAATCATATGTGAAATATTATCTCTTCAAAAGCTTGCAATCTTGAATGTATGTTAATGAAAATACTCAGGGCTTACATTCAAAGGTTTAGTTCGTTGATTTAATCAAGTTTGTTGTACTACTTGCAATGTGAATAACAAAGCATTTAGATCCTATAGCAGAATGAAGTTTAATTTAAATTTCTCTAACTTTTCCCAAATATTTGAAATACTTAGCTTAAACACAGAAATTTAAAGGAGATTGTATGATATTTGAAGGAAATAGGAACAATTGAGTTAATATTTGACAATTTTCATATTATTTGAAAAGAAAAGCTTGTGTTAATATAAATCATATAAAGCTTTGTGATACTTTAACAAATTTGTGCAAAGGAATGAATAAAATGTTGATATTTGTGATATTTTACATAATTCGAGTCCAGTAAGTCATCAATCACCTTAAATTAAGTAAGGCCCCTTGCATATTACAGCTTCACATCAACCTACTGAATTGTCCTCAAGGTCAAGACCTGACCATACAGAAACTTGGGATTAAGTAATCTTAATTGATTTCTTCATTTCTTTCAAGACAGTTAGGTTCATTTTGTGAATTTTAACTTTTGTTATGAATGTGTAAAAACAATCAACAATTTTTGGCACTAGAAGGAGGGCTGATTGAAGTTAAGGTTTGTTCTAAGTAAAGCTAACTCATAACAGTGGTAGAGTGACTAGGTCTAGATCCAGTTTAGATGATATCTTTGTGCAATTACCTGATAAAAGGCAAAGTAAAGGTCCTTTGATTTGGAATCCTAGAATATCACACACAGGAGGTTCATCTGGAATGCCTCCTAGATCACCTTTCAACATCCATAACATTGTGAGTCCTGACAGTTCTTCATTTAGATCTTTAAATCTTGGTTCAGGTCCTCCTAGAGGTCCTATTCCTCCTAAAAATCCTAGTCCACCTAGAAATCTAGGTATTCCCCAAGGTTTAGGTCAAGCACAAGTACCTTTAATGGCTTACTTTAATGTTAATTCTCCTATAACATTCCCTAATTATCATGAGATGCCAAAGAATCCTGAAAAGATATGTCCTAAATATCAGTTACATCAAGATCTAGAAGATCACATTAGGATATTCAAAGAGGCATGCTTTAGGGCCAGGTTAGAGTATGAAGATGTTGTGTGTAGGTTGTTTCCTTACACCTTTAATGAACAAGATTCTAACTGGTATGTTAACTTGCCCAATGGTTACATTTCTTCTTGGGCACTTATGGAGGAAACATTTTTGTCTAGGTTCAGAGGACCAATAGATCCTTCCACCTTGTATCATAAATTGGCTGCAATTAAGAGAGGTGAAGGAGAGCTGATTGACAATTTTAATGATAGGTTTTAAAAGGCTTATTCCAGGTTGGTAGCTTCTTACACAGTAAATGCAGATACATTATTAGCCATGTATTATGTTGCCTTGGATCCACTAACTGCTATGTTTGTCAAAAGAAAGGTTGATATAGATACAATATCCAAAGCTTATAAGGAGGCAGCCTCAGTAAACCAGGAGATGAGACAAACAACTTATAATCCATTTCTTAATGGAGGAAATCCTAGGATGCAAAGTCAAACACAACATTGGAATGGATTCCCTACACATAATACTCCATTATTGAATCCAGTTCCTACATAGACACCTGTGTATAATCCTGCCCCAATCCAGGCTATAGTCCCTTATACTAGTAACACTGCCAATAATAATCAGAGTAATGGTCATTCTTTCTTCCAGCCTCCTCAAGATACATTTGTGGCAAAGGCACAAGAGGAAAGGGAAGAAATCAAAGAGATTACTGCACACTTGAGAAGATTGACTACTGAAATGACACAACTGAGAAATGAAAATTTCTATGGTAGAAACAACCAAGGATATAGTCAGAACTATAACCCAAACCATAACCAGAATCATAATCAAAATTATAACCAGGGTCAAGGTTCAAATCAAAACCAGAATCATAGTCAAAATCAGAATCATAATCAAGGACAAGCAACACAAAATAGAGGGCCTACTGTAGATAACAAAGCCTGGGGTAATAACAATAGAAATCAGAATCAGCCTAGGCCACCTAAGACATGGAACATAGGCCCAAATAATGGCACTTTTGCATCTCCATTTGAGAATTTAGATAATAAAGAGACTAAGCAAACAACTAGAATTCAAATGGCCAACGTAGCATTAAAGAATTGGTGTAGAATTCATAATACCAGTGCCCATGCTGAATTAGACTATCCTCAGTTTCATCTAGCAGCAAGTATTTTCAATGTAGATATACAGGCCCCCACTTCTGAGTTTCTCATTCCCAAAGGTAATGATATAGTGCCCTCAAGATATGAGACTGCTTTAGTCTTAGAGACTTTCACCTTTGCAACTAGAGAGGAAGATGACCAATTGTTAGAAGATGAACCTTATTTTTGTGAAAACCTATATCCTAAATCAGCCTTAGTACTAAATGCATTTTAGTTTCCCTTTGAAACTAAAAATGAAGTGTTATATGAGACAGAAGAGGTACAGCTTTTCAACAGTCAAATAAAAATCATACCTACAATTTGAGAAATAACACTAGGCCAGGAGGTCCTTTCACTACTTCCACTCCTCCCAACAATTTCAATACTCCCCCAGATCAAAACGCTAGTAATAGTCCTGCTATACTAAAGGCTAATCATCATTCAAATAATGGAACAGTAGCACAAAAAGTCCAAACAGGTAAAACAGAGATAGTAGAAACAATGAGGTTGATGAGTTACTTATCAGAAGAGATAAAGAAACTCAAGGTTAGAATACCTTTATGTGAATTATTGAAGAGTCTAGGGGTCATAAGTGCTTTCATAAAATCCTTGGATACATCTGTGGCAGGTGAGGTTTCTACTGATGTGAATGTTCCTAATAGGGATTCACAGCCTAAAGAAAAGAGTAAAAAACTTGAACAGCCTTCCAACACTAATGTGTTAATGTATGCAGATAAGAGAGAAGCACCTCCTTTCTTGTTAACTATTAGGATGTGTGGAAAGAACATACATAACTACATGGTAGACTTTGGTGCATCAGCTAATGTAATGCTTTAAGGAATATGCAAAACTTTAGGGCTGACTCCTACTAAATCTACCAAAGTTGTTACACAATTGGATAAGACTGAGGTTAATGTGATAGGAGAACTGATGCATATTCAATTGCAGTTAGCCTCAGATCCTAGGGTAAGTTAGTTTATCGACATTCAGATAGTAGATATACCTAATAATTATGGAATGTTGTTGAATAAAGACTGGTCCAAAACATTGAATGGATATATGGCCACTGATTTTTCACATATGTGGCTACCTTGGAGAGGTGTTCCAAATCAAATCAGGATAGAAGCTAAACCTAGGATGAAACACATGATTACAAAATACAATAGGACTAATGAGATATTGTATGCTTCTGTTGAACCTAGTGTTTATAGAGTTACTAACAAAGGGGTACAAATTGAAGAAATCCTGATGTTGAATTTTAGAGAAAAGCATGTCAGTAAAGAAACATTATTATTCATTGAGTCTGATGGAAACTCTTCTGATGAAAAAAACAATGTAATAAATAGTTTCAGTTGGATCATTAGACAAGAAATGGAAAAGTGCATAGAATAGAATATCCTGGTTCAATGCAAGTTGTATAAGAACATGTACAGAGTCCATGATAAGCCTCATTCTGAAGAGAATTGTGGAATGTGCAGAGATATTATTGAATATCAATACATAAAATGCACAAAGGGAGTAGAACTGCAAGAAGGAAAGGCTAATCCTAACCAACCAGATAGATACTTTTAGAATAACATAGATGTGTTGATTCTAGATTTAGAAAAAGAAATAAAGGACAAGAGTGTCTATCATTCAAATTTGCAAGTTGAAAGTATAAATTTGCACGTAGGTCAAAATGAATTGCCTATAAAAAAATAAGGTAGCACCTCACATGTGATAGAAAAGGCAAAACATACCAAAGTAAAAGGTCAAAAGAATAAAGAAGGTATGTGGACACTAAAGTGTGATGGATCCAAATCTAAACAAGGTGCAGGTGCAAGCGTAGAACTTATAGATCCCAAGGGTAAATCATATTTAGCAGCATATAGGCTACAATTTTCTTGTACTAACAATGTAGCAGAATATGAAGCTTTTATTTCTGGACTTGTTATGGCTATCAAGAAAAGGGTAAAAATGATCAGAGTGTTTTTAGATTCTGAGTTAGTGGTCAGACAAGTAAGAAAGTTGTATGCATGCAATTATAAAAAGATGGTTTGTTATAGGCATAGGGTGTAGGATTTGATAGATTCATTTGATGCTTTTAACATAGAACATATCCCTAGAGAGTTGAATCATAGACTAGATGCACTGGCAATTACTACTAGCACTTTAGAACCTTTAACATTGTCAGGTCTAAAATGATTTGCTATTGAATTAGTAAATGTTCCTAGCATACTAGATAATGTTACTCATTTTTAGGTATTTGAAGGAGATCAGCAAATTGTAGATTTTCTAACTTGTAATGAGGTGTTTGAAGCTCAAATTATTGATGAACAAGAAAGGCCTGATGTGTCTTGGGACGAAGAAGACATAATCAACTTGAAAAGTAATTTCTTACCTAAGGGGGTAATTGAGTTAGAACAGATTTTTGATTTGGATGGGGTAGTAAGACAGAAAGATTTGCCTAAAACTAAGGGAGGTAAGTGTGATCCATATAACCTTGGAACAGAGCAGAGCCCACATAATGTACTGATTGGAAAGGCTTGCTCTGAGGAGTTGAGAAAAGAAATTGTGGATGTGCTGAAAGAATATAAACATGTCATAGCATGGACATATGAAGATTTGAAAACATATGATATGTCCATCATAACTCATGTGACACCCTTGAAACCAGATGTTAAACCATTTAGGTAGAAACAAAGGCCTATGAATGCTATTCTAGAGCCTTTAATCTTTGAAGAAGTGAAAAAATTGCTGTCTGCTAGGATAATCTTCCCAGTCAGACATTCAACCTGGGTAGCTAATTTAGTACTTGTGAGAAATAAAAGTGGTGACATTAGGTTATGTGTAGATTTTAGAAATTTGAACAAAGCATCCGAAAAAGATAATTATCCCTTTCGGATAATTATCCCTTGCCTCCAATAGATGAAGTGTTGCAAGCAGTGAATGGAGCTAAGATGATGTCTTTCTTAGATGGATTTTCAGGATATAACCAAGTCTTAGTCGATAAAGAAGATAGGTTGAAAACCACTTTTACTTGTAAATGGAGAAATTATGCATATAGAAGAATGCCTTTTGGTTTAATCAATGCAAGGGCCACTTTTCAGCGAGCCATGGATATGGCATTCCATGGATTGTCAGGTAAATGCATTGTAATTTATATGGCTGATTTAACTATTTATTCCAAAGATGTATCCACTCATGCTGAAGATCTGAGAAGAGTACTTAAAAGCTATGAAAGGTATGGGATTTCTCTTAACCTAAAGAAATGTTCTTTTGGTGTAACTGAAGGAAAATTATTAGGGCATGTCATTTCTAAAAATGGGATGTCCATTGATCCTGATAGAATAGAAGGAATAAAGAAATTACAATTACCAAACAGTAAGAAAGAATTAAAGTCATTTTTTGGTAAGATTAACTTTGTCAGGAAGTTTATTATAGGGTTTGCAGAGATTGTACAACCATTGAACGCCATGTTGAAGAAGGATACAAAGATAGAATGGACACCAGTAGCTAAAGCTGCATTTGAAGATATTATGGAAGCTATTTCTGATGCTCCTGTGTTGACAAGTCCAGATTATACAAAGCCATTTTACATTTATTCTTTTGCATCTTCACATTCAGTTGCAGCTGCTTTGACACAAAAAGGAAAAGATAATGAAGAAAATCCCATAGCTTTCATGAGTGCACCTCTAAAAGATGCAAAGCTAACGTATCTTGATATAGAAAGATAGGCATTTGCACTAGTAAGAGCAGTGAAAAAGTTCAGACATTATATCTTACGAAGTCAAGTTAAGGCCATAGTACCAGATGTAGCTGTGAAGATGTTGCTAATGCAGAATGAGCCTGGAGAGAAAAGAGCTAAATGGATTACAATATTGTAAGAATTTGATATGGAAATTATCCCAATGAAGCTGGTCAGAGGACAAGCATTAGTACAGACTATAGCAAACATAGATCCAAATTTGGTGAAGCAACAATATGTGTTAAATACTAATGATGCATTAGGGTGGTATGATGATTTGAATACTTTTCTGATATCAAGGAAATATCCGAGTAAGATGAAATCTTCCCAGAGGAGAGCTTTAAAGATTAAAGCATAGAGGTACATGGTACAAGGAGGTCTTCTATTCAAGAAGAACCATGAAGGCATATATTTAAGATGTTTAAATAGAATGGAAGAAGATAAGGTATTGTCAGAGTTACATGATAAGTATGGAACTGCTCATGGTTCTCATTTAGCTACAATGCACAAGATATTGAGAGCGGGATACTATTGGCCTACAATGTTTAAAGATACTGAGAGTCACATTCAAAGTTGTCACACCTGTCAAACTACAACAGACAAGGGAAGGAACCAGGCTAATCCATTACAGCCAGTGATTGAGTCTAGGCCATTTGCACAGTGGGGCTTAGATTTTATTGGAGTCATTAATCCTCCATCATTTGCAGGACATAAGTTTATACTGACAGTAACTAACTATTGTACAAGGTGGACTAAAGCCACATGTTGCAAGTTCTCTACTACTGAGGTGGTTATCAAATTTCTTGAAGAAAACATCATAACAAGGTTTGGAGCTCCATATTTGCTGGTATGTGATAATGGCCCTACATTTTCTTCTTTGAAATTTTCTAAATGGGCATTTGAATATGGGATAGTTTTAAAATTTTCTTCAAACTATTATCCTCAGGGGAATGGGTTAGCTGAGTCCACAAACAAGATTTTATTGGATATAATCAAGAAGCTAATTGAAAAGAACCCTAGAGAATATAACACATTGCTGAAGTATGCGCTATGGGTAGATAAAACTAAGGTTAAGTCAGCCTTAGGCAATGCACCTTATCACTTAGTTTATGGGACTGATCCCATACTTCCAGTAAATTTAAGAATGCCAGGCTGGAAGTTTGCAAATGAATATTTAGGCTTTGATGATCACAGAGAAGCCAGAATCATTCAAATGCTACAATTAGATGAGAAAAGAGATCAAGCCATTGAGAAATTTGCCAAACATCAAGCAGTAGTCAAAAGATGGTTTGACAAAAGAGCAAGAGTTAAAACATTTAGAATATCAGACTTAGTGCTGTGCTGAGATAAAGCACATGAGAAGAAAGGAAATCATGGAAAATTTGACAAGTTATGGTTAGGTCCATTACAGGTCTCAGAAACAATAGGAGACAATACATTCAAGCTCAAGACTTTGACTAGAGAAGATGTGCCATTACCAGTTAATGGCCAACATTTGAAACATTACTTTTAGGCTTGAGGTGAGGTTGTTTGGGATGTTCTATATCATAATGTAAATAGTGTATAGTTTTGTTGTTGTTTTGTTTTGTTGGTTGGTGTGTTGTGTTGCCTAGGTATGGATGTTTGTTTTGTTTTAAAGTATGCAGGAGTAGACTAACAACCATTGAAAACAATAGAAAATTTAGAACATTCAGGTTAATTATTTGAAGTTTATGCATAACTTGTTGTGACTGTCATGAATGTAGAAAGTTAGCTGACTTGTGAAATTTTGTATTCAATAACTGTGGTATGAGTATTCAAGGGAAGTTTCTCACAATGACACACCTAAAATCCTTGGGTTTGTTGAACCTACCAATGTAGCTATTAGGTGAAAAATTAGAGGTCACCCTTGCTACCATTACAATTCTCAGCTTAATTTCAGCAAGTGATCATTCTTTGCATCATGAAGTTACAACTACAATATCTTATGAAGTCTCTATCTCACTTAAAATATAAAAAATAATAAAATAATAATATGGATTTTACTGAAAATCTAGATTAAGCCATCTAAGTAACTCTATCAGGGCTATAGACGCTTGTTGGTAGTGGGGCTCTACTTAGGAGAATTGTAACGATAACCTTGTCGGGGCTATAGACAACTGCTGGCAGCAAGGTTCTATCCGGTTGGCTATGAGGGAATGACATCAACTATGTAGGTTAATATCAGTCACTGGTTTGTTCAACTAATTTTCAAGATGAGGATTATTAATCACATGCACCCACTTAAACTAAATGGGAAATTCATGCACCTTATTGAATACATTAGGTCTCAAGTTAGATAATGATTTTGCAGAAAGGATAGTTGGAAGTTATGAATTTATTTCATTTAGTTTTCTTTAATGATTTTAATTTAATTATTTTATTTGGTTGCTAGTTGTTGTGATGCTCACAACACGCCCCATTTTACTTCTTAGCAAAATGAGGACCCCTGCTATGGCTGTGTTTTTTTACTTGTGTAAGATTGTATGTTTGGTAAAAGGGAAACATACAAGGTGATATACAACAATATATGCATGTCGTGGAACCGAAAGGATTATGAAATAAGGTTTTATTGTTGTATGTTTCATTCTTTGTATGTATGTTTTGGGGACATACATTGCAGTATACATACAATGCGGAACTCAAGAGAGGTTAAAATTTGGTATAAAAGATGCATCATATCTTAAAGTATACCGAAAGATGCATTGCACTTTATATACATCGCGGATCCGAGAAGTTATGAAATATGGTTTATAAAATGAGAAGTCTGAAAAGGAGATATTTAAAGGTTTTGTATGTATTTGAACTTGTATTGGAAGGTTTGATACAAGTCTTGTTGTATCGTGGAGATACAAGTGAAAGGTAAGGTGTGCTCCATTGCTTGCACGTTAGGTTTGTATAATAACAAGTTATATCTTCGATATACAAGCTGATTTACAAGTTAAAAGATACAAGTTAGAGATACAAGCCAGATGCCAAAAAGAAGTTTAATATAGAAAAGTCTTCATATGTTTAAAGGTTTGTATGTTTATGATATGCATATTCAAGATACAAAGGAATAAAAATCATCGCGAGAGGTGAAGGGTAAAGAGAAGGTTTGTATAGGTTGTTGTATATGCGCTTGTATATAATGAGACATGCAAAGAACGACATACAAAGCAAAAGATACAAGTACAAACAATAGGGAAAAGGGGAAAGAATGTTAGTCATGGTTGTTTACATATATGCTTGTATGTTAAAGGATACAACGAAAACATACAAAGAAAACATACAAGAAAAAATACAAAGAAAATGGGATGTATGCTGAAATTAAACTAACGGTAAAAAGTTCAAAAAATGCAAACACTTAAATAGAAGGCCGAACTTTCGGCGCATTAATTGTTGTAATTAATGCCAATCTAACACTAAAAAAGAGTAAAATTCAACAAGAGTTAGGGTAAAATCAACATATTTTGCTTTCAGATATACATTTGTTAAGAGCTAAAATTGCAGGAGAAGGAATTGTTATAGTGATTTGAATAGAACTTATCAGAGCGAAGGAATTACGGTAGCTGGACAAAAGCAAAATGGTAAAAGTAAGTCAATGATTGAAGTCAAGTGGTCAAGATATATAGGTATTTATCCCCAAAATGCCGTTACATTTCAAATGGTAAATTACATGTTAATTTCAGTAATTTCGTTATAAAACGTAGGCATTTGTCAAATTACTATTTTAAACGTTAATTAACTGGGTAGAACTTAACAAATTTAAAAGTCAAAACAGAAAGGACAAACTGGGCTAGGGTAAAATAGTAAAAATAGAAATTCACAGTAAAACCCTAGGTAAAAGGTAGAATGAAGAATTTAAAAGATGCATTGTTTCACAGGATGGCCCCGAGGCAGAAAAAGATAGACATAAGGGGTGAGGTGAAAAAAGAGAGAAAACCACGTAAAGAGATAGAAAAAGAAGAATTACCCTTGTAGAGAGGATATCTGTCCTTAATTAGTACGAGTGGCATGGGCATGGATACGAATATAGGAAATTATGATACAGATGATGTTTTACAAAAAATCACTGTTGTAGATGCTTCACATGATATGAAATGTATATGGGAGAGTGGATTGTACAAGGCTACAGGCTTCCCATTGGCCATGGAGGCTAGAGAGTTGTGTTTAGATTGTGTAACTCTATACGATCCAGCTACCAGGAAGATTATGTTGTATGACAGGCTTATTGCTGATTTAACCATAGAAGGGATTGCCAGGACATTTGGATTAGAAATTAATGAGAAAATGAGAGATATTGATATAGATCAATATAATGAAGACTTTCATACAAATGAAAGGGAGTGCAAAGGTAAAATATTCCACAGTTGGTACAGCCTGGAAAATAAACCCAAGGCTATAGCCAGGGTGCATAAGAATCTGATGAGAATATATTTCAAGGAAGAGATCTATTTGATGATCACAATGCTGAGTAGATTGGTAGGACTGAGAGATGGCACCAAATGTGAACCATGGATGTTCACTGTTATTGAGTTCATAAGAGCAGGAGAAAAAGAGCAAGGAAAGATTCACTGGGCCAAAGCAATAAGTACAGCTATATGGAAACAAGCCATGCTGAGAAAACAAAAGATGATGCCCTTTTATTTGTCTTCCTATGTGTTATATTCATGTGCAGTCGAGATTAGACCATACATACATGGAATAGAAAGGGTTGGTACCCTAGGGAATGGTCCTGGTCAGAAATTAGTATAGAAGCACTATCCTGGCCTACAAGAGGAAAATGCATTGAAGAAGTTTGATTTAGTCAATGATGTGTTTTATACTTACATGGTGAGAGTTTTGATAGAGGAACCTGATAAAAGATTATCTACAAGTGCAGAGGATGCAATTGGATTGCATAGTTCCTGGTTCATTCAATTTGAACATTCTACTTATATCAGAACTAAAGGATTTGAAGGAAAACCCTTTATGATGCCTCGATATCCTTCTAATAAATTGATCATTTTGGAATTTTCAAGACATAATTTAAATGTCTTTAAAATGTATAAAAGGAAGTTCAATAGTGGAAATATGAAGTTGCCTTGGGCTATTGGTAGATACTCTTGTTACAGTGAAGAGGTTGCAGGATATTCAGAGCAAGAACTAAGATATTATGGTTTTCAGGAATTTGATTTAGTCAGGAGATTTGATCCTTTCCATAGGATCCAGAATTTTGGTGATAAAAAGTATAAACATTAGATACATATTGAAGATTTTTGGGCCAATTGCAAAAATGATAGGGAAGTGAGAAAAAGAGCCCATAAAAGATTAACCATTGAACAAATGAGGTCCATAGGTGACATATATGTTCTCCCAGAAGTTCAAGAGGATGATAAACTGTTGCATCAAAGTTATGTAGAGGCAAGGCTGGCTCCTATTACAGAGCCCGATTGGTCACAGCCTTGGACCACATCTTTGGACGTATTGTCCAAGCCAGTGATATTATTTTCAAAAACATGGCTAAAAGATAGAATTGAGGAACTCAAAGCTGAAGGAAAAGAAACCACCTATCCGAAGAAAGGGAGAAAAATAAAGGGAGAGCCTAGTGAGGACCTCCAATGCTTTTATGCGAAGAAAAGAAAAGTTGTAGAGGCTAATATTGTTGAAAAGGATAAGAATGCTACTTTAATGGATCCCTATGCATTGGGAATAACAGTAATAGTGGCATCAGATACTTTTGTAGATGCAAAGTCACTAAGTCATGAGGTTAGTGCAGAGGAAGCACAGACTGCCAAAGGAGTAACAGGGCAGCAAGTTAGAAGGGCAATCCCAATAAGTTTATCAAAAGGGGAGACTTCTAAAATAGGTAATGTAATTAGAGCACAACAAGTAGGTGAAAAGTTGAGTAACATACCTAGTGTCTCCACTCCATCAGAAAAAAGACAAACATATGTTCAGGTGAAGATAGAATTGGCTAAAGAAAAGCTCTAAGAGTCAAAAACACATAAAACAAAACAAACTATTGAAACTGTTCATATTGGAAGTGATACTAGTGACAGTGAAGAAAGAGGAATGTATGCTAGGAAGGAAATAGAAATAGAAGAAGAATCTAGTGACTTCCTAAGTGAGGAAGAAGAAATAAACACTATGGCAGAGATGGAGATTGAGTAAAGCTCAGAGCATGAAGAGGAGAAGGTATAGGAAGAAGTAGGAGTAGTGGATCCATTTGGTACCCTAGTACCTCCTAAAATCATTAAAGATGCGCAAGAGGAGGCACATAAGATTGAAGAAGTTGAGAAAGAAGTTAAACCTAAGAAGATAATCATAGAAAAGCATGCTCAAGCAGAAGAAGAAACAAAAGATGACACCTTAGGTGTAGATGTCTTGAATATGTAGAGAATGTATGATGAACCAAGCGAAGAAGAGAAGAACACATAAAATATGCAGGAACAAGAAAAAGAAGTAAAAGAAGATGATGCAAAGGTAAGTTCACCTGTACATAGAGAACAGGTATAGACTGAGGACATAGATAAAACAGAGGATGTAGCCAAGAAGCCTGAAGAGGAAGCACAAACAAAAAATGTTGAAGAAAGTAAAGATGAAGAAAAAAAAGAGGATATAAACAAGATGAATGAAGAACAAATATACAAGGAAGAGGAAGATCAAGAAAAAGAATCATCAAAAGAGGAAAGTCTTGAAGAAGAAGAGGAGGCTGGAGGGGATATAGAAATTGAAGAGGAGGAAAATGAAGGCGAGTCCAAACAACAAAATGACCCCATGGAACAAGAGCCTTCACCTCAACAACAAATTCCACCTCAGCAGCAAATTCCACAACAACAACAATAGGAACAACATCAACAGAGAGAAGTAGAAACACCTCATGAAGAGGTAATTGATGAAGTTAAAATTACAGAGGGCACCAAGGAGATTCCTACATGGTTGGGAGAGGATATAAGAAGGGAAAAGAAAGAGGTACAGTTGGTACCAATTGATATTAAGAGTTTGTTAGGTGAGAACACACCAAGGAAAGAAAGATGAAAGGCTGGGACAATGTCAGCTATACAGAGAGGTCCAGATGGATCAAGAATGCTGAACCTAGCCATAACATAGAAAGAAAAAGCAAAAGGTGAAATAACCTTAGAGGAGTATAAGATACTAAATGTGGACCTTGGGCATACCATCCAGGAATAAAACATCAATGAGTGGGAGGATATGCACCAAGTGACAATAGAGATGCTCAGAAAGGACAAAGATAAGAAAGAGTATTTGAAGGGACACATTTTGCAACTACAACAATTTATTAAAGGGATATTTGATCCCAATACCATAGTCCCAGAACTACCTAGTGACATAGCAGTGGTATCCAAAGAAGAAATAAGGGACATGGAAAATAAAAGGCTCAAGGCCAATATTCTTGATGAATGGTTCAAAGATTTTATACAAGAAGGTAAGCAAATAATAAAATAGGCTGTGAAAAGTTGGGATATAGTTGCAAGAGAAAGGAACCAATGTAATATACTTGTGCATAATTGTCAATTTAGAAAGGAAGAATGCAGATCTGAACTGGCACAGTTGATAGAAATAGAAGAAAGAGCAGAGGAGTTAATCAATGAAGGAGTTATTACCCCTTCACTGGCAAGTCAAGTGCCACAAGAAAGGTTAGAACTTAAATTTGAGGAGGATAATCTTAGAAAGTGTATAACTATTGCCCAGGATTTAGAAGGAAAAGCAAATGAAATGATTAAAAGACACAAGAAGATAATAGAAAGAATCTTAAAGCATGAATGCATGGATATACCAGCATATGAATTAGAGAGGGCCTTAATAGAGTTTAATGCCATTTGTACACCATGCATAGAAAATCTTGAGGCAAATATGAGCAAACAGATGATGGATTCATTAATGGAAGACAGTGCTAAAATAAGGAAGTACAAGAAAAGGAGTAAAGGATCAAAGAACAGGGAAAGGAAATTAAGAGAAGGAGTTGCCCTACAAGAATATATGTGGACAAAAAGTCCAGGAGGAAACTGCACTTTTGTGGAAGGTGTGATCAATAATTTCAAAACATACTTAAAGGAATGAAAAGACAAAGGGGGTAGCAGTTTTGAGAAAAGGCAAGTAAAGAATATCAATGGGTAGAAGTCAAAGAAAAGGGGGAATCTTATTTTTGAAAAGATTCCAACAACATCCTTTGAGAAGGAAAAGATGCCATTTAGATATTTTGGTAGATGGTTAGATATGAACGTACACCATTGATCAATAAGGGAAGAATCTCAACCATAGATGAAGTAGGTAGCCGTAGCAATGAGGAGTTTCAAAATCTATATAAGGAACTTTGCTACTTGTACATTAATTACACAGGGATTTATAGAATAGAGCTGGAAATTGTAATTTGTCTGATCATTTTGAATAGAACATTTTAGTTTAAAATAGAAGGAGGTCGCCTGTGTCTACATTAAGGAATGCATGGAGCATCTAGCTTCCTTACTGTATCCGTAAGACATTTTGTAAGTTTTGTGTAAGTTGATTAATGAAGCAAAAAGTTACTCATACATTGTAAATCATATGTGACTATATATTTTGAATACAAATACATTTGGAATTCTACGTCTACTTTAGAGTGTTTTCTGGCTCTTGTTTGTATTTGAAATATTATCTCTTCAAAATCTTGCAATCTTGAATGTATGTTCATGAAAATACTCAGGACTTACATTCAAAGGTTTAGTTCATTGATTTAATCAAGTTTGTTGTACTACTTGCAACGTGAATAACAGAGCATTTAGATCCTATAGCAGAATGAAGTTCAATTTAAATTTCTCTAATTTTTCCCAAACATTTGAAATACTTAGCTTAAACACAGAAATTTAAAGGAGATTGTCTGATATTTGAAGGAAACAGGAACAATTGAGTTATTATTTGACAATTTTTGTAATATTTGAAAAGAAAAGCTTGTGTTAATATAAATCATATAAAGCTTTGTGATACATTAACAAATTTGTGCAAAGGAATGAATAAAATGTTGATATTTGTGATATTTTGCATAATTCAAGTCCAGTAGGTCATCAATCACCTTAAATCAAGTAAGGCCCCTTGCATAATACAGCTTCACATCAACCTACTGAATTGTCCTCAAGGTCAAGACCTGACCATACAGAAACTTGGGATTAAGTAATCTTAATTGATTTCTTCATATCTTTCAAGATAGTTAGGTTCATTTTATGAATTTCAACTTTTGTTATGAATGTGTAAAAACAATCATCAACAGGACTCCCACTACTTGGGCAATGTCTAGTCTTGTGCAGACCATGGCATACATCAAACTGCCAACAACACTAGCATAAGGTACTCTACTCATGTCCTCCACCTCACTAGGAGATTTTGGAAATCATTAACATACAACTTTATCCCCAAAGGAACAGGAACATACAATGGTCTACAATCTGCCATGCTGAACCTATCCAACATGGTCTTCACATACTTACTCTGGCTTAACCAAAGTTTTTTGTTAGCTCTGTCTCTTCTAATTTCCATTCCCAGAATGTACCTGGCTTCCCCTAGATTTTTCATCTCAAACTATACTGACAACTGATACTTCAAATAAGAAATCATATTCTTACCATCCCCTATCAACATTATATCGTCAACATACAATGCAATAATGAGAATGCGATCATTATCAAATTTATAATACACATAATGATCTGATTTTAATCTCAGAAATCCAACTGACAACACAAAGGCATCAAACTTCAAGTACCACAACCTAGGAGACTGCTTCAAACCATACAAAGACTTTTTCAACTTGCAAAGCAAATTTTCTTTACCTTTCTCTATGTAATGCTCTGGTTGTGACATGTAAATCTCTTCCTCCAAATCACCATGAAGGAATGTTGTCTTCACATTTATCTGCTCCACCTCTAAGTCATAAGCTACTACAAAAGATAACAGGAACCAAATAGATGTTAGATTTCCAACGGGAGAGAAAATTTCACCATAATCAATTCCCTCCACTTGTGAGTACCCCTTTGCAACTAATCTAGCCTTGTACTTTTCAAATTTACATCTGCACCAAATTTCTTCTTGAACACCCATTTGTATCCAATAGGTTTATGTCCTTCAGGCAAAGGTACCAAGTCCCATGATTTATTCTTTTCCAAAGAAGCCATCTCATCTTCCATGGCCTCCTTCCAAGAACCTACATCTTTCATGCCCATAGCCTCTGTCACAATTCTAGGCTCATCAGTGTTAGTAAGCAAGGCAAAAGCACAACTAGAATCAATCAATGAATAACCAAACCTATTAGGTTGCTTTCTTGTTCATGTAGACCTCCTCAAGGGCTGAGGTTGAGGTTTTACTTCATCTTCTGAGCTTTCAAAGCTGCTCGAGCTCTCCTCATCATCAGGTCTCATAGGGTCTGTCAGTTTAGTCTTCTGAGGGGTAGAAGGAAACTAAACCACATCCTCTTTCTTTTCTATTTCTTCTAGCTATAGACTAATGGGAGAAGGTGTTAGCTCTCTAAAAATAACACTTTTTCTATACAACACTTTTTTAGCCACAGGATCCCAAAGCTTGTATCCTTTCACACCGACACCATAGCCAATGAAAATACACTTAACAACCTTGTTCTCCAATTTAGATCATTTCTCCCTAGGCACATGTGCATATGCCTCACAACCAAAAACATGAAGATGTATAACTAAAGGCTTCTTACCAGACCACACCTCCATAGGTGTCTTACCAACAAGAGATAATTTGGGAGACTTGTTTACCAGGTAGCAAGTAGTGGCTACAGCTTTAGCCCAAAACTTTTGTTTGAGGCTTGCTCCACTAAGCATACTCCTAGCCTTCTCCATCAGTGTTCTGTTCATCCTCTCTATGACTCCATTTTTATGTGGGGTGTATGAAGTTGTCTTATATCTTTCAATCCCTTTCTCTTTACAGAACTTATCGAACTCTGCTGAACAAAACTCACCACCATTATCAGTCCTCAAACACTTAATCTTTTTACTAGTCTAATTCTCAACAAAAGCTTTAAAATCTTTGAACTGAATAAATACTTTAGACTTGCTTCTGAGAAAATAAATCCATGTCCTTCTATTGTAATCATCTATGAAAGATAAAAAATATACAGATTTGGAAATTGAAGGAACACTAACAAGGCCAAACACATCAGGATGAATAAGGTCCAACACACCAGAAGACTTGTGAGAACTAGAGTAAAATTGAACATGGTTTTGCTTTCCATATATACAATGTTCACAAAAGTTAAACTTGAGATTACAATCATTGAACCCCTCAATGAGGTTTTTATTTTTTCAGGGTTCCAAGACCATTCTCACCAATGTGGCCAAATCTCTTATGCCATAACATTGTCTTTTCAGCAGGAAGCTTAATTTCCAAAGCATGAGCACCCTTGGGTTCCCAAGATGCACTACCATTAGAATTTGTTACAACAGATTTCTTCACTGTTGGTTCAGATGATGAGGATGAAGTGACTATAGGTCTTTTCTTCAAGTCAAAAGAACTATTGCACTGTGAAGTGCATGCCTCCAATTGAAATAGAGTACCTCTCTGAGTACCCTTCGCAAGCACCATAGATCCTCTAGTCATCTTGCATTCATCCTTCAAAAAGACAACCTGCACGCCTGCATCATTCAACTTACTTATAGAAAGCAGGTTCCATGCCAAGCCTGGGATGTGCATGACCCCAGTGATCCCCTTCACTCGTCCATTAGGGAATCAGATTGAGACTCTTCTGCAACCAACAATCTTCAGATGAGAATCGTCACTTAGGTAAACTCTTCCACCATCGAACTCTTCATACTTCATGAACCAACTTCAATGCGAGGTCATGTGGATTGATGGATCAGAATCAATCAACCACACATAATTTGATGCATGGGTGGCCAGGGCTCCAATGAAGGCATCACCATCATCTTGTGACTTGTTAGAATCTGAATCTGGGACATTCTTCTTCTTCTTTTTCTTTTCCTCTTTGCATTCCTTTCAGAAATGCCCAATTTTTCCATAGTTCCAAAAAAGAGCCTTGGACTTTCTAGGAGATTTGGATTTACCCTTCTCAATTTTTCTTGTCCTTCTTTTTCCCTTTCTCCTTGGGCCTTCCACCAACCGCAAGAGCCTCTTTGGTTACTTCAGAAGACTTTCTCTATATTTCTTTAGATAATAGTGAAGATACCACTTCATCTATTTTGAAAGTGGATGTGGTGCTCCCAATAGTCATAACAAGATATCCTATGAGTCTAGAAAAGAACAAAGCAAGGTCATAAAATGATCCTCCAACTCCATCTTCACACCAACGAATGTCAACTGTGGAACTAACATGTTGAAAGCATTCAGGTGACCTGCAACAGATCCTCCATCCTCCATCATCCATCATCCATCCTCAGAGAATACAACTTCTTTCTCAGAAAAATCTTGTTCACCAAGGATTCAGCCTGATAAACATCTCCTAGCTTCTTCCAAAGGTCTTTGGTGGTCTTCTCCTCATGGACATTTAATAGGATAGAATCAGCTAGACTGACTCTTATGAGACCCTTAGCCTTCCAATCTTTAAGATCCCAATTAGCTTGTGCCATTGCAATTGGTTTTACACTAGAAACAGTTTCCCATAGGGCTCGATCAACAAGTATGTCTTCCATCTTAAGTTTCCATAACTCAAAATTTGTGCCATTGAACTTCTCCACCTCTAATCTTCCGGATGTGTCTACCATCTCCTTCTTGCAACAAGATTACAGAATACTCTGCATAGACTCCCACTCAATCTAAGATCAACTCAAAAAACCCCTACCCAACAACTAGGACCAAAGGTGATCAAGCTCTGATACCAACTGAAAGGAAGCTAGGTGTGCAGAAATCACTTCCTACACTAATCTAATGAGGAGAGATGAGTGTAAATTATTTTTAACCTTTACAGTTACAATGCTATTAACCCAACAATAGAGATATTGCAGCAATACACAACACAAGAATGTAAGACAGAAGAAAGAGAGATAATGTATTATCCAAACAACAAGGTTTACAACACACTTGCAATGTAAGTCTTTACAGAAGTCTTTGACACTCATATCTGGAGATAATTTGGTAGCATAATAGTACCTGCCAATCACATAATACATCTCCTACAAGGCAAAAAATGAACATTCCTTGAGATGGGCGTCTAACTTGGCCTCATGGCCCAAAACCCACGCCTAGGGACACTTGTCCAACACTACAGCATGGTCATGACATTTGTCATAACACCCCATCCCAACATGGTCACCTATTCCCAAGTTGGGCAATGACAGATGCTCTTACGCATCTTACAACCGTCAGAATCTGTCATACTAACAGTACTTACAGCTGTAAGAGAATCTATCATACACTGACTAAAAATAGCATATTCTCTTACAACATGCCATAACTCTCCTTGGGGCACCCAAAGATGCCTTCTTCCAAGATGCCTTGTGACACGTGTCTTCACTTGTTATAGAACATTCCATTTATGACTTATGTGTCATAGATTCTATCATAGGAATCTGTCATAACCATTTCAATCAAGATTCACTTACACACTAGTCAAAGTGCTGACACATGGCAAAATACCTCTAGCACTAAGTGGGACACCTATCTCCTCATGTGAGGACAAAATTACATGTGGTCACCTTCTACGTAGGATGACACATCACCGTGCCAACTCCCACAAGATGACAAAACAAGATTTGCATCCTAATTACACAATAGGCAATAAATAAATATATTATAATAAATAAATGCAATGAATTACCAAGGTTGAGACACCTTATTCTGAACATAAGTTGTAATACCAAATAGCATAGGAGTGTGTAAATTTAAGTTATTTTTAAGGGATTTGAAAGTGGGATTATGAGTAGCATTCTTGATCTATTTTCCATTAGATTATATGTATATTTTTGTTAGAACTTCAAGTGAGTTCCTCTCACGAGGTGTGTAATAATATTATTGGAAGAAATAATAAATATAACTTGAATATTTGTTTAAAAGAAAAGTATAGATGATCCTTATGAAATTTATAGTTGCCAACATAATATTTGAGTTGTTCTGGATCAACACTAGAATAGAATGCATATAAAGCAAAATTATATTTATAGATTTACAATATGTGCATATATGGGAAAAAATAATTTAAAAAAAATGTATAATTTAAGGGAGAGCCTTTGTACATGTATATGTTACTTTATCACAATACTATTTCTTAAATAGGGAATCTTCTAAAACAAAATAAAATAAAAAGCTTGTAAACTCTTAACATTAAGTTGGAAACTAAATAATTTACCTAACCTAAATTCTTTGGGAAATATCACTATTTATAAGGTAATGTTAATTAATTTTATTTTTTTAGGATGATTATTAAATAAAATTTGAATAATATTGTAATTCCATTGTTTGTATCCTCATTGTATTCACCTACATTTCCCACACATAAACTTGAATCATATTAAGAACTAAAGAAGGTTAGAAAAATCTTTATTTTATAATTTTTTTTACTATATCCTATTGTATGAAAGTATAAAAATTATTTAAAAGAAAAAAATTAAAAAAAGAGAATGTTTTTTAATGCAACAGTGGTGGGGAGGGCACAACCCTACCCCCAGTCGTAGTTGGGAGATATGGATCCCTATGGGGGTACAACCCCACAAAGACCACATACCCCCATAGAGGTCACTACCTATGGTGTGGCCCTATGGGTGTCATGACAGACAGAGGCCATAACCTGATGCAGTCACAATTAGGAGGGTCCACGAACTGAACTGTCCAGATCGTTTAGCAAGGGTAAACACAACGAAAACAACTCAGATGTAGAATGCAAATGCAGATTTAGATGTTCAATATATCATAGATTCAAATGCAAATAGTTTGGCAACATGCGGGCTTACAAATTAGGGCTCACAGGCCTGATTATCCAGTACAACAGATATAGCTTTGAAGCGCCTTACAGAAGAAAATTCAACTTATGAAATATCTATTTCTAATTGACTAACTAATTGACTACTTTCCTATGCATCTATTACATGATTATATATCATCTCCAGATCACAAGAATCCTCCACGTCAGCCAAAATAGATGACAAACTCTAATGAAAGAGATGTAAAGTGTAGCACCAATAGGTCAGCCTTAAAACATATGGGAATCCTCCGCAAATGAATGAAACAAATTGCAGACCTCAAAGAATATTGGTCATGTCCCAAACTAACTGGAATGATGTTTCATTTAGCTCTACAAGTAATGGAAGTGCTTCGCAAGCCTTCACCTTCAGCTAACTATCTGAGACTGTCTGAATGCTCTATTCTGAGAAAATAGTTGATCTTCTAAGAGCGATAACTTTCTAGAAACTAATCCAAATGATCTAAATTTTGTATATGATGGAGATGATAGTATGTAGATACTAAGTCAACCTCCACAAGGTCTGAAATGAAACTACAGTAGAATGTGGACCAAAATATAGAAACTGCTACTAACTAAATTACAGTACTAAACTAGAAAATGAAAGAAAACAAAATGAATGCAAATATTTTTGGTTGATGCAAGATTGCTCTTGAACCAAGGATGCTCCTGCATCAGACATCTGGGGTTATTGAAAAAGTGAGTCCCTCACTTTGTTGGGGCTAGAGGAAAACAAAGACGGTCCACCTTAGCCTGAGAAATCCAAGATGAGTCTACTTCTGGTCTGCCTTTCCACTTTACCAAGTATTCCTTGTATTGCTTTCCTTTGGTGCTATGTCCAACTATGTTGTCCAAGATGTCTTCAATCTACTCTACTACTTGCTGTAGTAACTGCTTCTTCAAGTCTTCTTCAATGTTGTCACTAAACTCTCCTTCATGATACTGATATAGGTCTACAATGTTGAAAATAGGTGATATACCTAATGTCCCTGGTAGCTTCACTTCATATGTATTTCCTAAATCAAACTTTCTAAGTATCCTACATGGTCCAAAATTCTTCATCTTCAACTTGTTATATGTCCCTACTAGAAATCTTTCTTTTCTCAGATACACCATTACCTAATCTCCAACTTCAAACTCTCTCCTCTTCTCATCTGCTTGCTCCTTATACTTACTATTCATCTCTTTCAAATGCTTCTTAACCTAATTATGCACTGTCTCCATGTGTCCTGCAAATTCTTCTGCCTCTGCACTCCTCTTATTCTCCATATTGATATCTCTCAACTCTACAACTCCTCTAGGGTTTGTTCTTGTCATAATCTCAAATGGTGTCTTTCCTGTGCTCCTATTCACTGAATTATTGTAAGCAAACTCTGCTTGTGATAGAATTAGATCATAATTTCCTATCTTCTCTCCAACCAAACATCTCAACAAGTTCCCAAACTCCTATTTACCACCTCTATCTGTCCATTAGTCTGTGGATGAAATGTTGAACTGAACTTCAAATCTGTCTTTATCTTCTTCCAAAGTGTCCTCCAAAAGTATCCAAGAAATCTTGCATCTATGTCTGAAACTATGTGTAGACACCCAAAAATGTCCACCTTGTCACAATGTTGCATCATCTAAGCATCTGGAAGCATTTTTTCCCTAAGCACCCATATCATCACCTAATCTAGTATTTTCCTTTAATAAATTAAATAAATCTAACATTTATTTAATTTAATCCCATCCCTCACATTATTAAATAAATAAATTTTATTTATTTATTTAATCCACTTTCTTATATGATTAAATAAATAGTTATTATTTATTTAATCATTCATGCCACTTAATTAATTAAAATTTTATTTTAATTAATTAAACAAACTTACCATTTTGATCACCCTCTCTCTCTCTCTCTCTCTCTCTCTCTCTCTCTCTCTCTCTCTCTCTCTCTCTCTCTCTCTCTCTCTCTCTCTCTCTCTCTCTCTCTCTCTCTCTCTCCCCTTCACATTTCCATTTTCCATCTCCTCTCATGAAATGGAAACCTTCCCCAACCCACATCACTCAACTTTAATCAATCTCCTGTTGCAAAAATGGCAACTTTCTAACTCCTCTTCCACCAAAAAATCTATAAATTCACTCACAACAAAGCCATTTGGCATGGATGAATTCTCAAGCACTGTTACTCTACCAAAATTCCTCTATCCCTCTCATCCATCAATCTTTCATCCATCATTAATCTACCTGTCTTTCATCCATCAATCTCAATCTAGCGTTATGCTCCAGATCTGAGCAACCAACAATCCAACCATTCGAGGAATCAAACATGCATGCATCATCTAAGGTATTCGTAAGGTTTGGGCTAAGGTAATTGCATGTTGTTGATTTATCTTTCATTTATCAAAATTTTCTCATTTACATTCTGGCACGCCTGGTGGGACCGAATCATTAGTTTTTGCAAGTTTTTATTATAAAAATTTGTGTTTTTCTAACCCTTGTTTGGTGAGTTTTGCAAGGATCTATTGCAGGGGATCTCCTGCACTAAATATGACCACACCATTGCATCCGGGAGGCTGATTTGGTGAATTGTGACTATAAATTTATCAGGGCTTGCTCACAATTTTTTTTTTGTAAATTTTCAAAAAAAATTATTTATCAGCCGGTACAGTATAGATCCGTACGGATCCGTACTATATAGACCGATTTACTAGTTTACAGTTGTATTTATGTGATCGGAGGTTGGGTTTTTTGTAGGTTTGAATATTCATGGTTATATCTTCTGTCGACTCCTTTGATATTCCTTGTCACCCCATTAACACTGCTGTCGACATTACAAAATAGACCAAAAAAAAAGTTTAACTACATTTAGACCCTTCTCCAAGCCTTTCTTTTCTTGTCACTGCCAGAAGTCCATCACTTGTCGTCACCCCTCTACCATCTAGTTTGCTTTTTGTCATCTAACATCTTCGACTAGAGCGTACATTAGATCCTTAAGCATTGGCATCGAAACCCCAGCAATCTGCAAACCCTTATAACTCCCGGTCGTCGCTAGGTAATTCTTTATCGCCAATGTTAGAGTTTCTACCTACCGACCCCTTAGGAGATTCCACACACTACCTACAACATCGTCGTTGCCACTCATAAAATATTTTGTCATTACTGCAATTGTTATCAAGTCGAAACCTTTGTCTAAACCCTAACTACTGTTTAACTTGGCCTCTAGTCAAAATTCATGCCACCCCTACATCTGCAGAGTTGACATCCATAATCTCCTAGTCACCATACCAAACTACTGTAGACCCATTCTAAACCCTTAGTCGCCATTTGGAAACCACCACTGCCACAAAGCTTCCCTAGCCACATGTCACTTAGTTTGGCCAGTGCCTCTTGACTACTGCCCATTTTAATATCCCTGCACTTGATTTAGGCTGTCGACACCTTAAGATCACTGGTTGAGGTCTTAAGTCTGCCCAGTCGACACTCAATGTCTCTACCACTACCGTTTTAAATCCCGATCACCACTTATCACCACCACTCACATTAATCTCTATTCTTACACATAAAAAACCCTAACCGCCATTATTAAACTCTAGCAAGCATTGGTCGCAGCTTAAAAGCTTTAAGGTCGGTGTTAGAAAACTTTACGATTGGTGTTAAAGATTTAAAAGGTCGCCAACTAAAATCTAAGGTCAGCAGCTAAAATCTAAGGTCACTTCTTAAATCAATGGTTAGCATCAAAATCTCATAGTCGTTGATCCAAACCCCTAGGTCACTGTCTAGGTATATGGTCGTAGTCTAGGTCCTTGGTCAATTTCCATCTTATAGTTGTTCAAATCTTATAATCATTGCTTGGTTTTAGAAAGAATCTTTGACTTTCTTCTAACTGTCACAAATGACCTCAAGACCCAAACTACAACTATCAACATGAGACCATCTTCTAAATAGCACGTGTAACAAAAAAACTCTGTAAATCCTCAAAAAATCAAAAGTCAAACTGCAATCAAACAAAGTCAACCAAGTCAACCATACTTCTACTTGCAATAGAGGGGTTGACTTTTTCTTTTTTCTATAACTTTGTCATACAGAGGCCAAATCATGTAAACGAATACTTTCCAGAAAGCTGACATCGCAAACTTCGCAGTTGTATAGCTTTCATTAGGTAATTTCATCATCTTAGTAGGTAATTTCTCAAGCAAACATCAGCTATCTTTCAAACTTCAAATGCAAATAACTAGAGCAAAATTTATCCTTTTTCGACGAATTTTTTTTAAAAGTGCACAAATTTTCATGTACTTTCTATTTTTGTAACTTATTTTGTTGTATCAAATTATCAATTGTAGGTTTTTTATCAGATCATATCTTTTGACCTAATCCTCTTTGGCAACTAACAATCTATCTGTGCAACTTGTGAAAACATGCATGTCAAAGAATGGAGAAAACAAACTACTGACGTATCTTTTGTAGGTTCGAGCGATCGAAGAATCTATCATTTATCACTAAAATTAGGCACATTTGGACTTGGTGCTTAAAATGAACACTTGCATGCTATGTGTCTTTTTTTCTTTCTTTGTTTGCCTGCTAAGTTTGACTATAACCTGACTTAGCAATAGAAGTATCCTCTCCCCCTGCCTAACCAATGGATTTGGGGTGCAAGGGAAACTATTGCTAACTCTAGAGGGCCTGCCTTCCCATTGTGAGAAGGGGTACGACCCAATCAGAAATAGGCTAAAGCCAGGCCCTTCCAAGCCACTATATAAATAATGTGTTTGTGATGAAAGTCACAAACAACGGGTGTTGTTCTGCTATACTGACGAATGTTTCCCCCAAAATCCTATAGAGCGTAACCTCTATAGGGTAGGAAGCCTCCTTATCAGAGAGAATCACCACATGTATAGCCACCCGGATGGAAGCCCTTACTAGAAACCTTTGTGTAGCAGCTAAAAACCCTTTATCTACTGGCGTAGGAGGTCAGACCTCTAAAGCCATCCCACACTTTTGTAGCTTATAGTAGAGATGGCAAATTTTTGGGGGTCTTCATATTTTTAAAAATTTGAAGTCTGGGATGCCCAAGAAGTGAGTGCATTGTAAGGGGGAGCCAGTGCTACCAAACTTCTAGGCCATCCGCTATAAGTAGGTGCGGCTAGAGAAATCCAAGTGGGAACCCTATAGATATTGTCCTTGCCTAGCCTAGGTTGTACAAATTGGTCATTGTGTTTGGTGTGCATGTGTATGCGAGATCTTGTGTTTTATATTGCCCAAGTCACACTTCCAATAAACAATTGCCACATCATCCTCAACCTACTAGTCATAACACATTTCCCAATCATTACACTTCATCCAATCCTTCTAAACCAAATCATCCTTGTCATCCAGTCTGTTAGGTCTCAAAAATGCAGGTTGCTAATCCTAAGAGGATGCCAGGCTCTATGCTTAGATTTGCAACATTTTTTGAACTAACTTGACGAAATCAACCTTCAAGGTTTGATGATTTCCTACACTTTAGGTCTTGCTACACCTAGGTGGGTGAACCTTAAGAATTAAAGAAGACTAAATGTAAATGTATTGACTAATTAAATCTATCTACAATGGCATATGGTGTAGGATAGATGAAAGCTTGTTAACTAAATGAGTGGTTGTTATAAATTGCATAAGCAATATCAAGGTGAATTTTAAATGATGAATAAAAATAAGACCAGTGCCTTGTTGGGTAAACAGAGTCAAATGAAGGACTAAGACTAGTGTCTTATAATGGGCAATAATTCTAATTGTTTAGCACAATTTTAGTTTATAACTTGTATAAACGTGCAGGGAGATGACTGACAAACTCTTCTTATTGATCCAACCAATAAAATCAGATATCTTATAGTTCCCCAGGAGGTATTTTAATCCTTTCTTGAAGGAACCAATTGAGTGGAATATGTAAGAATAATAGATAATATTAACTTGGAGATAGAATGGCAATCCTAATTATATGGTTCTTCTTAGTAATCTAAACTAACACTTCCAAGTTACTTTGATTGATCAGAAGGATTTTAATTCCTATTATGGAAACCAATTAATCAAACCACACAACTGCAGCAAATGTGTATTGATAAATTAAATATATACTTGATATATTAATCTGAATAACAAGGAAATACAGAACTGGAGACAACCACACAATTGAGTAACTTTAACAAACAATTGATGCCAGAATAAAACCACAAGATCAGAGCACTCCAATTTACTTCTTCAATAATAAACTTGCGACATGGTCTTTTGAGAACATTGTAAACTGTATATATTATATTTTACTGTTGATGTCCTTTCAACATCAAATGTTTGAACTTATATAGATATTCTTGTGAAGAGGCATAACTCTTCAAGAAGTTTTTTGGGAAATTAACAAGATTAACAATCATAACATAACCACGATTAGGCTCTATTCAACCACAAGTAAAGTTTAGCAACATGATCTATGTACTCTTGGCTATGATGGAAATAAGTAAATTCAATGGCATTCCTTGTAATCACATCCATCATGACCATCTTCTCCAAATGTTTGCAGGCTTCCCCGGATGTAGAATCTTTGTCCTTAAGAGCTCCCAAAGCTTCATGTAATATAGCTTGACAGTCACTCCTCCACTCTTCTTTGCTTTTTAGTTCTTTATCACTTTTGAATAATGTGGGCACTCCTACTTTTGAAGCTTCAACACATTCCTTGGCATTAGTTTTAAGTTGATCATAGTACTTATGATGTTGCTCGATCAATTCTTTTGCATTGGGGGCACCTGCAATGTTGGAAGTGTCTTTACCTTGTGTCTCATTCAATTTCTCTTGCAATCTTTTTTCAATCCTTTCATGTTCCTGAATTGCTTTATAATTTTGAGAGTAATTATCCCAAAATTGGTTTAACCAATGCACCATGTTGGCATGCCTGCTCTGTAGCACTCTGACAAGTGTATCCATCTGGACTTGTGCTACTTGATCTATGGATAATACTTGGGTACTTTGTGAACTTTCACCCTGGGTTAACCTCTTTGTTGATCCTCCGAAGGTACTCTTAATAGCATCTTTTAAATAATCATTTTCTTTTGTCAACCTTTCATAGCTTAGTTTATACGCATCTCTTTCCTTAATCAACATCTAAGCCTGTGCCTTATTCAACTTTGCAACATTGATGCAAATGCTTGCAGTTATCAAGGGATCAGTCTCCCCTGCCTTTAGAGTCATGACATGGCCAAAAGTCTTTTCAATGTCTATGATAGCTGTCTTTTTGTGGAGAGGATACAAGGCCCATATCATTAATGAATTTTTGTCATTATTATATTTGGTGCCCATGTATACTTCATTGACACCTTCTGGGGTGAGCTTAAATTTATCATCTGTATTTTTCAAAAAACTGTCAAAGACTAGAGAAGAATTCAAATCAAGGCCAGGAAAGATCATTACATCTTTGAGCAACTGTCTACCCTTGCTAGGGGTCATATCCTGCAGCTCATTATCCACTATTGTTTTCAGCATATCAAGTAATTGTCTCTCATTGTTAGCAGAGACATCATCCACTGACTCTCTGATTTCCTTCCCTTTCCATTTATACACAAATAATTTAAACTCTTTTGAATGAACGAATTTGTCATCAGAAATAAAAGAATCATAAGCTATTTGACGTGGGTCTTCATTAGCAAACCCCTCCTCATCATGTATTATGACAGGAGGCTGATATTGTTGCATCTTTCTCTTGGACATTTTTATTGTTTTGTCCTATGGTTCCTCTCACTCTGCCAGTTCTTCATCTCCAGAGGATAATACCTCAATCTCTACCAGCTGTTTTCTTTTCTCATCTAGATCCCTGTTATATTGTTCCACCACCAATTCCACCTCAGCCTCTTCCAGGTTTCTGATGACATCATCGTGTGGATAGGGGATATGTGTGTATCCACTGAGGTTTTGCTTCCTCCAAGCAAGGTCAATAAAACCCTCAGGATCAAATCCTTTTCTCACCTCAGCACATTTCATATTGTAGTGTATTAACTTATCCAAAATGAGGTTATAACCTTCCTTGGAAAGCACAGTAAAATCCCCAAAACACAAAGTACTAGGCATAAAAGATTGTTTATCATGGGAACTCAGATGCATTACATTTGAACAATGCATTTGCCTAACTATTTCTAGGTAGGCAATTCTGTCAGGGACAGTTTTAGGTAAGATAAAGGGAGTGTCCTCAAAACCATACACTCTAACCATGGTAGCATCTTCAAAACAGTACCAATCTCCCCAATTATGAATAACAGTAGGAGGACCACCAAAATCTTTCGGTCTAAGGAACTTCTTTATCTCATTGGAGATTGACTACTCACAAGGGTGACTAAAATATCTATACAACACTTTTACACAATATTCTTCAAATTGTACATAGCTAGAATGGGCATATCTGCTATCCCATATCCTGGTCCATATCTGTATTGGTAACCTCTATCCCTTCTGGTCTGCTGGGACAACTTTAAATTCACTTGGCCACATTCCCACTTCCTGGCCATAATAGAGCACCATGTGCATAAAAAGTGAGTAATGTTCAAAAGAACTTGCTGAGTCATTGTTTCTTATTGCAGTCAGACCAGAATCCATTCTATTAACAATATAAGCAGCATAATCAAACTGCCTTGCATTGTGGCATTGGATGTCAGTAGCTATGACCATCAAAGGGAGTGTCATAAATTCAAGGACCTCTGATCCTAGGACCTGGCCCACAGAATAATAGGTATGTTGTATGTAGGGTTCAAATATTGATACATGAAAAGGAGGACCATCATCCTCATTGAGGGGCACCAATTCTCCCTCAGCTCTGGGCCTATGAATAGGCAACCTCCATCTGTTGTAAGTTGTATCCATTCTCCAGTATTCCTTTTCTAAATCCTCATAAATAATGGGGACAGTGCATAAATCATCCAAGTCAAATACTTCACCGATGGCATTTTTTGACAAGTGCATAACAGGCTCCCCTTGTGGGTTGCATATAGCCTTCAGACTTGGGTTATATTGTTTAGCAAGAAGTTGGAGGAGATCAACATTCAGGAACACATCAAGCACAACTAATTTACCCAAATTCAAATGTCATGGGTTTGATACTGGAGAATTCCTAAATCTTCTGTTGTGGTGGAATTTGAAAAGTTCATACCCTCTGATTGGGGTCCAAATGTTCCCTAGGTGTTTACATTTGTCCTCTAATTTTTCTACTTCTGCCCTAAGTTGAGCAGATCTTCTAGCTTTGGGAGTTGACCCTGGTAATTGATCAATCAAATCTTGATTGAGCTTTCTGTCCTTTATTTTTTCTTCAGGGGTTTTATCAATTTTTTGTTTCTTAGGTTTACTTGTATCCCCTTGTGATTTTCTGCCCTTTCCTTTTCCCGGAGTCTCCATTTTCAATCCTTGATAGAAAATCAAAATACAAGCTACAACACAAAGGTTTGTATGTATGTACCTGTCGTCGGTGGCTGTGGTCGAGTTCCCCTGTTTGCGCTTCAAGTTTCCCCTATAGTTTCTTCTCAAACAACTCTGTTGATTTTAATTATAATGATCTTGGAGGATTTTCTTTGCTGTTTGCATTTAATTGTTCGAGCAGTTCAATGTCCTTCATCGTTGTGAAATGTCACATCATCATACCTCCTTTCATCAGCATGATTTTCATAATGTCTGGGCAATTTTAATATCTCCTTATGGCGCGAACAATCAATCGCTGTAACCCTTCAATTGTCTCTTTGATGCCACATTAAGTCATATCGGCAGGAGATATCTATACCTTATCTGACATGAAAGTGGGCACAATTTCCATCGGCATGAGCTCTTTCATCGTTGTGTGATTGAAATTCCTTTTCGACATGTTAAGTGTTACCGATATGACTATTAGTAAGACTTCTTATCAGTGAGTGTAATCCTCTTTTCTATCGGAGTGAAATATGTCATCGGGGTAATCTTTTTTATGTCATCCAATCATGGTTATCTCCCCAATGACCATTTTATATTCTTTATCGAAGAGAACTTCACGAAGTGTCACTGACACTTTTATCGCTGTGACTTATGGGTCGGTGAGACATATAAATTTCGTTCCAACCTGTTTAGCTTTGCCGATGGTTCTTGTCTATCACATACATCGGTGTGAGCTATGCTGAAATACCTTTTGTTATTCACTGAGACATCGGGGTATCGGGGACTCAAATCTTTCATTCCGATGTTCATCTCTTACCGATGACCAATATTCCTTTTAATTCCACGGGATGCTCGGTAAGAGTTTCACCGAAATACTCTATCGGTATGATGTATACCGTCAGGATGATCTTCGAAGTGTTTACCTAATAGCCTTTAGTCATACCGATCGATGTGACTGATAGATTTTCTTCCCGACAAAAGGTCATCGGTATTATTTCCTCCATCGGTGACTTTCGCAATCTTCTCTTCGATCCTTGTTTTCACGCCGATAGTCATTTCTATTAGTTTATCATGGATCAGCATAAGTAACAATCTTGCCAATAGTATGAAATTTAAGCCCTTTACACTGTTTGTCATGGACTTTTTTGTGGGATGTATCAATTTTTAATTATGATTTTGTCAGGTATGCAGAGGTGAAAATACAGGAAAATTTTAAATTTTTCCTATCCCAACAGTGGCTCTGTCTGGGATGTATACTCTTTGTGAGTATAACAAGGATTCAGATCTCTTGGGGGAGTAGACCACATGTTTTATTTGTTTGGAATAACAATTTTATGAGAATTGTATGAAAATGGGGAATGAGAGTGATAATAATGGGGAACGGGAATGATCCTATACTATTGTACATGGAAAAGTTTTTTTATTTATCTATTTATTTATTTTTTTATATAGAGATAGGATTGTCCATGTACTGACAGACCCTAATCTCTTTTGATTTTGCTAAACTACTGTGCATGGAATAAATTATTCTGAGAATTGTCTGAGGGTTGTCCATGCACTGGCAATGCTCAATCTTTCTTGTGCATGATTATGAAAAGAACAGCTTCAAATATTTCCCATGCACAGGCAATTCTTGCTCTTCTCTAGACATATTCTGCAAATAGTAAGAGTTATCACCTCCTTTGCTAGTTATAACAAAAGGACCTAACCATAGAGCTTCAAATTTTCCATGCTTTCCTTTGTCCTGACACCTTGCATTCCACATTAGTACCAAATCATTTATTTCAAACTTCCTATCTTTGGCCTTTTTGTCAAAGAGGTATTTCACTTGTGATTGTAACTTAATATTCTTCCTTTGGGCTAGTCTCCTAGTTTCATCAAGTTCTGCAAGATGTTCTAGCCTTTCCTCCATTGGTTCCAAAATGTTTAAATCTTCCTGAAGAATGAACTTATAAACTGGCATGAGATTTTCTAATGGTATTCTTGCCTGTGTTCCATACACTAGCTCAACAGGGGATCTTCCAATTGCCCTTTTTACAATGATCCTATCAGCCCATACTACCATTCTTAATTTTGAATCCCATGCTTTCTTGTTTTTATCCAATATTCTCTTTATTATTTTCAAGAGGCTTTTGTTACTCAATTCCGCTTGTCCATTTGCTTGTGGATGATAAGGGGCAACATAGGACACAGTTATCCCATGTGTACTACAAAAATGTTTGAATTCATCAGTTCTAAAACACATTCCATTATCTGTAATTAACCTTATTGGAGTGCCGAATCTAAACATAATTTTTTCCATCAGAAAGTTAATCACCACCCTACTTGTTGCCTATTTGGTTGGGATTGCCTCCACCCATTTTGTGAAGTAATCAGTTGCCACTAAAATCCATTTGTGTCCACCACTTGATTTCTCTGTAATTTCTCCAATGAAGTAAATACCCCACTGATAGAATGGAGCCTCGACTTGCATGGGTTTTAAGGGTAATGCTCCCTAATATTTCAGCTTGCCTGAAAACTTCTGGCATGCTTCACATTTTCTAGTGTAATGATATGAATCATTAAAAACTTTAGGCCAATAGTATCCAGCCCTTAAGATCTTGTGGGCTGTAGTCTTTGCTGAAAAATAACCTCTGCACATGCCTTCATGTAACTCTTTCATGATATGTTTTGACTGATTCTCATCTAAGCATAGCAGTAAGATCCCATCTCTATTTTTCTAGTAAAGATCCCCATCAATAAATACATATTTTGAGTCTTGCAATTTAAGTGTCCTCCTTTTGTTATCATCATACCCCTCAGGACATTTCATATTATTTAGATAATATATAATGTCAGAATACCATGGAGTATGCTCAATACTAGAACTTGCATTATCTACATCATTAGCACCACATATCTGGTAAGCTTTGAGATTACTTTCAGCCATCAACCTGGCAAGACCTTGCCCTCTCACTAGTTTAGTGATCTAGATTTCAATATTAAACTCTTGAATTCTATTGATCCATCTGCATCTTCTACCAATGACTTCAGTTTGGACCAATACATCTTTTACTACAGCATTAGGTACATATGCTATGATTTCGGCTCCCACCAAGTATGGCCTAAAAGTTTTAACTGCTTTTACTAATGCATATGCCTGTTTCTCAACAATGTCATATTCTAACTTTGCATTCTAAAGGGATTTGCTGAAAAATGAGATAGGTTGTTCATATCCATCATTATTTTTCTGCAATAGTACTGCTGCAACTATATGATAAGAAGCAAATGAAAACAGTTGGAATGGTTTATTAAAATTAGGGGATATTAAGATAGGAGCTTCTTTGATTGCTCTCTTAATAGTAGCAAATGCTTCTATTGTTTTTGTTGTCCATTTCACTTCTGAGTTTTTCTTTAGCATCCTTGATATAGGGCAAACAATTTCTACAAAATTTGATATAAACCTCCTAACAAAATTAATTTGGCCAAAAAATGACTGTATGACTTTCACATTCTTAGGAATAGGGACTTGGTCAATTGCTTTTACCCTCTCTGGATCTATTTTCACTCCATCCTTTGAAACTATGTGGCCAAGCAATTTCCCCTCTGTCACTGCAATATGGCACTTCTTAGGATTCAATGAGATCCCATATTCTAGGGCTTTGATAAATATTTGCTCCAAATGTGTGTAATGATCCTCAGCCCTTTTAGAATATGTTGTCAAGTCATCTTGATATACTATCATGATATTATTAATTAAGTCAGCAAAAGCCACATCCATTGCTCTTTGAAATATTGCTCCAGCATTAGTGAGTCTGAATGGCATTCTCAAATATACATATGTTCCCCATGGAGTGGTGAATGTAGTCTTAAATTGCTCTGATTCTTTGACTTTTACCTGATTGTAACCTGAGAAGCCATCCATCAGTGACAACAATTCACATCCAGCAACCTTTTGTAGTATTGCTTCCATATTGGGGAGAGGATAATTATCCTTGAGAGAAGATTTGTTTAGGTTCCTGAAATCCACACACAGTCTAATATCACCGTTCTTTTTCCTGACAGGTACCAAATTTGAAACCCAAGAGGAATGTCTCATGGGTTTAATGATAGCCCCATCCCTTAAATTTGTAAGTTCCTCTAGCATCTTAGGAGCTAATGTAGGATTGATAGGCCTCTATTTTTGCCTGAATGGTTTAGCATCTAGTTTTAGTGGTATTTCATGCTGAAACAAATTCTCTCTATATGCTTTTAAATCATCATATGACCAGGCAAATACATGCCTAAACTTCCTAAGTAAGTTGATAATTTTGCTCCTAATTTTTGGGTTAAGATTTCTTCCAATATACACATTCTTTGGGGATGCTTGTGTCCTCAAATTGATTTCTTCAAGGTTATTAGGTACCACTGGTGTGTCTTTCATTTTAAATCTATCATGTCCATCGAATGCCTTTTTGAATGGTATAAGTCCCTTAGGTATTTTATTTGTTTTCAACTGGACTATCTCTTGACCAAAAAGGGTTTCCCTCCCATCATGTTCCTCTACAAATGCATTGAAATCAATCTGTTGATTTTCATAATAATCAGCACAATGTAAGAAGTTGATTATATCAGCATCGTTATCAAACACTTGCCAATTATGTATATTATCTGGGATGGTGGGTCTGGTTTTGAACACAACCTCTGTAATTCCTCCTAATATGACATCATCTCTTTTCAATGCGATATTTGCTAGAAAATCTGCCATAATGTTTTTAGACCTATCAATCCAGTTGATTAAGAAGGCATCAAATAATTCAATATTATCCCAGATTGCATTTTTGTACTGGCTTAACCTTTTGTTTTTTGATAGGTATTTTTCTCACTTGGGAAGTGACCAATTCAGAATCACCATATACAGCTAACTTTTTTATTTTATGCTTAGTGGCTATGTTCAAACCAATGAGCAAAGCTTCGTACTCTGTTACATTGTTTGTGCATTCAAATGTTAATAGAAAAGAGTATTTGAAAGTTTTATCTGCTAGTGAAATAAACACTACTCCAGACCCATTTCCTATTTTACTGCGTGCACCATCGAATACATCTTCCATACATCATTTTCTTCTCTCATAGATTCAGTATGTATTGGATCACTATTATGCACTTCTGGCATACTTTCTCCCACCTTAAAAGCTCCCAAGTCTGTGTCACAAAAGAAATTTATTTGATGTTGATCCAAACGTTCTATAATATTTTCATACCTTGGCTCTCTGCACAGCTTAATTTCTTTACCTCCCACTGGTATTGTGGCATATGATAAGTCCAATTGGACATTCCCTCCTGCCATTGCAGCCCATTGTCTTGATAGGAGCATTCCATAATATGGTGGGATGTCAACCATAGTAATATCAATGTTATAAGTTTCTTCAGGGTGTGAGGCAAGTTTTATCTCCACATCCCTCATAATACCAACGACTGGGATAGATCTATTATCCATTGCATAACACTTGCCAAATGTAGTATCAACCCACATTCCCAATTCTTTCATAACTGCTATTGGCATGATTTTCATGGCAGCACCTAAATCAATCATGCAATTCCTCACTATCCTGTTCTTGATCAATAATGTAGTGTAGAAAGGGTCTACCTGTGAGGGATTCTTTGTCAGTGTATCACCAAGGTATACCTCAGGCATTTGGAATGTTTCTTGATGAACATTTTTTGTTCTACTTTCATGTCCTTTATGTTTTTGACTTGGTGTATCAGAAATCAGCTTAAAGACTGTATTCCTGTATTTATCTGTCTTCATCATTTCTAAAAGTGGAACTGATATTTTGACCTGAGATACTACATGAGCAATGTCAAAAGAGTGGGCCATAGTCTGATCACTCTTTTTTGTCTTTATATTTTCTTTTTCTTGATTTTGTAATTTTTCTTTTATTTTATCCTTACCACCCTTTTCCGGTTCTTTAAATGATGACTTTGTATTATTCTTCTTGTTATTCTGATCTTTTATGAATACACTCCCAGGTGTTCCTTGTTCAACGTTTACTGTCCTATTCCTCAAGTTATAAGTGTTTTTAGCTTGAGCTATTGCAGCTACTGTAAGAGCTTCTCTTTCATTCTCAGTAGGCTTTCTCTATTAATCATATGGTTGATTATTATAGTAAGTAGGTTCCTCATAACCATCCTCCTGATCTGAGAATACTTCTTGCTCTCCCATGTTGATATGATGCCTCTGGTTTCCTACATCATACTCATATCCCTCTTCCTCTGTAGAAGAGCAATCTTTAGTCACCACACATGGTGTATCCTGCATCATATTTATAGTATGGTTGTCTCTATTATAATTGTATAACATCTCTTCTTGTTGTACTGATTTAGCCACCTCACAGTACTCGGGTAAATGTGATAGATTACACACCAAACACCAAGGTTTATTTTCTACCATATGTGCCATGTTTCTTTTCAGGGGGTCAGGGGTATCCTTGCCATAATGTTGCTTTCTGTTGTTGTTGATGGGTCTCCCATCTTTCCAATTTGTATTTTACGGTATATCGTGCAATCTGGGCCTTTCATGCCTATGCTGACCTTCTGGTTTAGTCTGTTTAACATTTGTGTTTTGAGGATTTCTAGGGTTATCTCTCTTGGTAATCATACCTACAGCTTTCCTATTGTTTTCAATAGTTAAGGCTACTTTCTGTGCTTCGGCCAGGGTTACAAGACACCGATTTCTAAGCTCGTACACTGTCTTGGGGTCAAATGCTTTCATATAAATGCTTAGTGCTACTGGATCAGATAACTTGGATCCATGTGGTACCTTGTTGTGCAATTTGGAAAATTTTAGATTGAAATCATACACTGATTCATTTTGGTACTTCTGTATACTTATCAGTTCATGTAATGCAAACTCAGGGGCATACTGGTTTCCATACTGCTCCTTAAATTGATTATGGAAATCAGTTATAGAACTGATTGAGCCATTAGGTAAGTTGTTGAACCAATCTCTCACATCTTCAGTGAGGGACATCATGAAAAACCTCATACTAATATCTTCCCTATCCATACCAATATCTTGCACGAAAGTATTGAAGCTTCTGATATGATCTTCAACTGATATTGCATTGTTGCCAGTAAACTTGGGAACTATATTTCTCCAATTACTATCCATAAGATATGGATACAACTGATACCCAGTTAAATCAAATTTGCTACATATGTTTGCAAGGTTTTGAGGTGGAAAGTTCATGGGTGGTGGATTAGGATAGTAATTATATCCACCTGGTGGTTGATGATAGGCATACTGTTGTTGTGGATTTATGTGGGGATTTATGTAAGGATTTGATGGTCTGTAATATTGTTGGCCAGGGGGTGGGTAAGGATTTACCATATGTTGATATGTATTATGTATGGGGGGTGGTCTAAGGTGTTGGGGAATAATATTTTGATGACTTACAGATGCATGTGAATTTTGAAGTCCATTTGTATTTTGTTGTGGATTCCTTGAAGTGTTTCCTTTATGCGGAGGTACATATCTTAGGGGTGTTGTTTTAGCTTTACTTTTTATCTGTTGAATCTCTTGCTGCAACAACCTTTTATCCTCCTGTATCTTGAACATTTTGAGTTCTTTCTGGAGCCTAAACACCTCCTGCTACTCTTCATTCATATTTCGTAGATTCTCTGGATTGTCATTTATTTTTTTATTTGAGAATCCATGTCTTACCCCTTCTCCCTGATGTAATGACATCTTGAAATCATATTCTTCTTGGTTTTGATCAATATCCCTCATGACCTATGCTTCATACTTGAGCTGTTCTTGAGGATCTAGTTTGTATCTTGCCAAAATATCATCAGTTACTCCATTGAGATTTTTGTTTGAATCATGCAGAGGTGTGAACTTGTTGTGAATTGAAATAGTTTGCTCTGCATTATCCTCTTGAGCATCCTGGTTATTATCCTGGTGAGAATAATTTGAAGTCCCATTTCTTTTGGAAATGTTTCTAAGTGGTGGAGATGACTGTAATTTCTTTCCCTCCATCTTGGGTCTCCTACCATCCATTTGGTATTAATTTTTTGTTATAATAGTAACTAGAGTCGCCACCTATTTTGTAAATAGGAAAAAGTTTGTAATTTATCTTTCTGGGTTCTGGTTGCCAAGAGAGTTACCAAATTAAAGTTTCTAAAATGACTATGAAAGGAATGATTTATTTCTAAGGTATTTTATTTCTGTCCCCAGTAGAGTCACCAATTTGTTAGGTCTCAAAAATGCAGGTTGCTAATCCTAAGAGGATGCCAGGCTCTATGCTTAGATTCGCAATGTTTTTTGAACTAGCTTGACAAAATCAACCTTCAAGGTTTGATGATTTCCTACACTTTAGGTCCTACTACACCTAGGTGGGTGAACCTTGAGAATTAAAGCGGACTAAATGTAAATGTATTGACTAATTAAATCTATCTACAATGGCATATGGTGTAGGATAGATGAAAGCTTGCCAACTAAATGAGTGGTTGTTATAAATTGTATAAGCAATATCAAGGTGAATTTTAAATGATGAATAGAAATAAGACCAGTGCCTTGTTGGGTAAATAGAGTCAAATGAAGGACTAAGACTAGTGGCTTATAATGGGTAGTAATTCTAACTGTTTAGCACAATTTTAGTTTATAACTTGTATAAACATGCAAGGAGATGACTGACAAACTCTTCGTATTGATCCAATTAATAAAATCAGATATCTTATAATTCACCAGAAGGTATTTTAATCCTTTCTTGAAGGAACCAATTGAGTGGAATATGTAAGAATAATAGATAATATTAACTTGGAGATAGAATGACAATCCTAATTATATGGTTCTTCTTAGTAATCCAAACTAACACGTCCAGGTTACTGTGACTGATCAGAAGGATTTTAATTCCTATTATGGAAACTAATTAATCAAACCACACAACTGCAGCAAATGTGTATTGACAAATTAAATATATACTTGATATATTAATCTAAATAACAGGGAAATACAGAACTAGAGACAACCACACAATTGAGTAACTTTAACAAACAATTGATGCCAGAATAAAACCACAAGATCAGAGAACTCTGATTTACTTCTTCAATAATAAACTTGTGACATGGTCTTTTGAGAACATTGTAAACTGTATATATTATATTTTACTGCTGATGTCCTTTCAGCATCAAATGTTTGAACTTATATAGATATTCTTGTGAAGAGGCATAACTCTTCAAGAAGTTTTTTGGGAAATTAACAAGATTAACAATCATAACATAACCACGATTAGGCTCTATTCAACCACAAGTAAAGTTTAGCAACATGATCTATGTACTCCTGGCTACAATGGGAATTAGTAAATTCAATGGCATTCCTTGTAATCACATCCATCGTGACCATCTTCTCCAAATGTTTGCAGGCTTCCCCGGATGTACAATCTTTGTCCTTAAGAGCTCCCAAAGCTTCATGTAATATAGCTTGACAGTCACTCCTCCACTCTTCTTTGCTTTTTAGTTCTTTATCACTTTTGAATAATGTGGGCACTCCTGCTTTTGAAGCTTCAACACATTCCTTGGCATCAGTTTTAAGTTGATCGCAGTACTTATGATGTTGCTCGATCAATTCTTTTGCATTGGGGGCACCTGCGATGTCGGAAGTGTCTTTACCCTGTGTCTCATTCAATTTCTCTTGCAATCTTTTTTCAAGCCTTTCATGCTCCTGAATTGCTTTATAATTTTGAGAGTAATTATCCCAAAATTGGTTTAACCAATGCACCATGTTGGCATGCCTTCTCTGTAGCATTGTGACAAGTGTATCCATCTGGATTTGTGCTACTTGATCTATGGATAATACTTGGGTACTTTGTGAACTTTCATCCTGGGTTAACCTCTTTGTTGATCCCCCAAAGGTACTCTTAATAGTGTCTTTTAAATAATCATTTTCTTTTGTCAACCTTTGACAGCTTAGTTTATACGCATCTCTTTCCTTAATCAACATCTGAGCCTGTGCCTTATTCAACTTTGCAACATTGATGCCAATGTCTGCAATTATCAAGGGATTAGTCTCCCCTGCCTTTAGAGTCATGACATGGCCAAAAGTCTTTTCAATGTCTATGATAGCTGTCTTTTTGTGGGGAGGATACAAGGCCCATATCATTAATGAATTTTTGTCATTATTATATTTGGCGCCCATGTATACTTCATTAACACCTTCTAGGGTGAGCTTATATTTATCATCTGTATTATTCAAAAAACTATCAAAGACTAGAGAAGAATTCAAATCAAGGCCAGGAAAGATCATTACTCCTACATCTTTGAGCAACTGTCTACCCTTGCTAGGGGTCATATCCTGCAGCTCATTATCAACTGCTATTTTCAGCATATCAAGTAATTGTCTCTCATTGTTAGCAGACATCATCCACTGACTCTCTGATTTCTTTCCCTTTCCATTTATACAAAAATAATTTAAACTCTTTTGAATGAATGAATTTGTCATCAGAAATAAAAGAATCATAAGATTTTTGACGTGGGTCTTCATCAGCAGACCCCTCCCATCATGTATTATTGGTGCAGGAGCACCTAGATGTTTAGGTTCTGGTTAGATTTTCTAGTACGTTGTTTTATTTAAATAAGGTATTGGAGACCATCTTCATAAGGTTTGTATCCATGTTGTAAATGGACTATGTCCAAATGTCTATAAGAACCTATTGTTTTGTTGCAAATCCTAGTTAGGACAGTCTTATTGTCATAGGTAGTTGCAATAGTCATTTAAGTTTTAATATTTGTTAGAGGAGTCATTTAAATGTTTGTAGCCTATAAAGGCATGTCAAGGGTTAAGAGGAAGGTTTGAACCTTATCCAAAGGTTACCAAAGTGAGAGTGCATCTTTTAAACATAGAAAAAACAGTCTTTGCTGTCCAAGAAGAAAAGACAGTTTCTAAAAACTAAAACAGTTTCATAGTTTGCAGTTTCAAATCAAGAAAAATCATGAAGAAGGCATCGATGGTTTGGGAATGCCAAATGTTTTTGCTTTGTAGAAATCTTGTATTAAGCCAAGGGAAGATTGTATTGTGAGGGGGATTGAATAGATTGAAAGAATATAACAAAAAGCCATTGTTTTCCTGTCTTTTCTGAAATTTCTGAATTTTATTGTTGTTTTCTGACGTATTGTACTTATGTACGGATTTATTATGGACCATTTGCATATGGGATGGAAAGTATGAAGTATTATCTTGGCTTTGAACAAGGTTTGAGATCTTGGTGATATACTAGGTGAAAGAAATCAATAGTTTTCCATAAACTATTTTTTCAGAAATTGCTGTCTCCATTTTAAAAAAATACTGTTTTCTGCAGTTTTCCATACTTGTACGGATCTGTCAGGGTCTCTTTTGATGTTGCATGTATAGAGGGATGAGATGACTTCCATTTTCATTTGGTTGCATGTATTTTGGTTTTGTTTTAAGGAAGATATTATATTTTTTGTGTTGACAATCCAAACCCTCTGCTAGGGTAAACAACAAACTAAGATAATGGTGTTTCTTCTTCTGTTATCCTTTGCATGTTGCTCTTCATTGGTGGAAATGATTATGATAGTGTTGGATTTCATGCTCTTAAGGTCTTAGACCCAATAACTAAGGTGGATATGGGGAAGAACCAAAGTTTGTGATTGTATTGTTGCACACAGTCCAGATAAGCAGAGATAAGAAGAACTGTATTTCCCTCATTTTGTCCATTGACAGTAGCTGATCTTCGATGGGAAGGATCATGACAATGTTTGCTTTCATGGTCATAAGGTTTTAAACCTATGGTTAAGATTTAAGAGTGGGAGAGTAAAGTTTTTATGACTGTTTTTCTGTGACAGTCCAGAAAACAGTGTTTTTAAGGAAAGTAAAGAGGTATAAGTGTTGGGTATGGTAAAAACATTAATGGGAATGCACTTTTGGTGAACTAATAATCTCATGCAGACATTTTATGATGTGTTCCATGCACATGCAAGGTGTGCGAAGTCATGGAGTTGCCCAAACCAATAAGCCCTTGTGTAGGCTAAGCCTATTAGGCCTATTTAGCACAGCGACAGTCCTATTTTGGATAGTTCCTTCCAAAGTAACCTACATTGATTTCTAGATATGTTTTAAAATGACTTAATGGGTACTCAAAACAGGTTTCAGATGTTGGAAATCAGGTCGGGTTTGAAAGTTATGGTAAAAAAACAGTAAATTTCTGATTTTTTAAGTTTTTGTGCTATGAAACAAGGGATTTATGAAGGAAGAGTTGCCTCAAAGAGTGATAACCTTGTAAAGAAAGTTGATTGAAACCATTTGATATGAAAAATGCTAGTTTGAAGCTGATTAGTTACTTTGCTCTGCATCATTTGTGGTATCAGAGCTAGCTAGTAGATCCTTGAAGGTGTTGTGGATCTTGTGAAGAAGGTAAGGTTTGTGAGAGTTTGTAAAGATGCCTCCAAAGAACCAGATGGCAAAAGAGAATGCTGAGCTAAGAGAAGCCTTAGAGGCAAGAGAGAAAGAGCTGAGGGACAGAAGAGAACAGGATGCTGCCAGAGACAGAGAGCTGAGGCAAGTGAGAAGAGAGAATGCAACAATCTTGGCAAGATTGGAAGCATTAGAGAAGAATCCAAGAAAGGATGAATAAAATGAGTTAGAAGGAGATGAGGATGCTGATGAAAATCCTCCTGAGGATGAGTTAGATGCTAAAGAAAAGAAGTTTGTGAGGTTACTGAAGGCAGTCCAAGGAAGTGGAACTAAGGCAAATATAGAGTTACCTATCTATCAGGGGAAGATGGATAGTGAAGAAGTATTAGGGTGGATAGATGCCCTAGAAAAATTTTTTGAATATGAGGAGATGAATGATGAGAAAAAGATCAAGTTTGCAAAGACAAAACTGAGAGGAACAGCACTTACCTGGTGGAGTAGTGTGCAGACAGAGAGAATGGCTAGAGGTGCATCAAAAATCACTTCTTGGAGTAGGATGAAGGACATGATGAAGGATCAGTTTCTTCCATCTGATTACTCCATTCAGACAAAGAGGATGAGACAGAATATGAAATAGAAGGACATGGATGTTATGTCCTATACTGAGCAATTTCATAAGCTTAGTATCAGAGGTGGATTGGAAGATGAAGAAGAGAAAGTGGAAAGATACCTCAATGGGCTTAGGTATAACTTGCAGGATGAGATTGGGTTAGCAGTACCAAAATCACTTGGAGAGTGTTTTCAGTTAGCCATCAGGGCTGAAGAGAGAGTGAAGAGGAAGCAAGAAAGGCAAGGAGGTTATGGAAGAAGAAACAGAGGTAGGGGCAAACCTACTAGTGAAGTTCAGAATAGCAATGAGAAGGGTAAGGAGTTGTCTACAGAACAGAGAGGTGGACATAGAGGTGGAGGTAGATTTGGATCAGGTAGAGGAGTGTTCACAGGCAGATGTTACCACTGCAATGAGGTGGGACACACATCTTTCAACTGTCCTAAGAAGGATGGTGTTGACAAGACCAAGGATAAAAGAGTTCACTTGGCACAAGAGGAGGAGAAGCCAAAAGAACCAGAAATGTCGTTAGCCTCTCCAATGATGGATGGAGAGATGCTCATGGTGGAAAGAGGTAAGATGCAGCAACCACCACAGGTATCTATTTTCAGAACTAATTGTTTGAGCCATGGCAAGATATGCAAGTTGATTGTAGATTTAGGTTCTCATGATAACTTAGTTTCTTGGGAAATGGTGAATAAGTTGGGGTTGAAGACTTTTGATCATCCCAGTCCTTACCATGTCACTTGGGTGAGTCAGGAGCAGCAGGTAATGGTCACTAAGAAGGCTTATGTTGATTTCACAATTGGTCCATATCAGGACTATGTTTTATGTGATGTTATTCCTATGACATGTGGGCATGTAATCTTGGGCAGACCATGGCAGTATTCAAGAAGGACAATTCATGATGGGTATACTAATACCTATGTAGTGCACAAAGATGGCAAGAAGTTCAAATTGGTTCCTTTACCTTGTGAGGAGAAGAAGGAACAGGTTACAATTTGCTTTGGAGAGAAATTGAAGTTGAATGTGCAGATTCAGGGTGATTACACACAGCAGACACAGATGCAACACAAGAAGGTGGATGACAATCTTAGAGAGCAGTAGGCTTGGGACTTGAGTTATGTTAAGGTAGGGGACATTGAGTGTCCTATAAGGAGCCCAAAGAAGGAAGGCAAACAGCACAAGGCACAGGGAGGAATGAATCAGAGCCTCCAGTTGAGAAGAGCTGAAACATTGCAGCAGCAAGGTCCTAGGCAAGGACACCACAACAGGTTTTATGTTTCTAACACTGTTTACAGGAGCCATGCAGGTTGGAGAAGGAGGAAGATAACTCTTGGAGAGTTCATGTTCCCTCTCACTAGTCAGAGGAACATCCCAACAAGATGGAAGAGTGGATGGAGCAGATCCTCTAACTCTTGGGACAAGAATTTTCATCATGCCGGGGAGTATGGTGTAGGAGCACCTAGATGTTTAGGTTCTGGTTAGATTTTCTAGTACGTTGTTTTATTTAAATAAGGTATTGGAGACCATCTTCATAAGGTTTGTATCCATGTTGTAAATGGACTATGTCCAAATGTCTATAAGAACCTATTGTTTTGTTGCAAATCCTAGTTAGGACAGTCTTATTGTCATAGGTAGTTGCAATAGTCATTTAAGTTTTAATATTTGTTAGAGGAGTCATTTAAATGTTTGTAGCCTATAAAGGCATGTCAAGGGTTAAGAGGAAGGTTTGAACCTTATCCAAAGGTTACCAAAGTGAGAGTGCATCTTTTAAACATAGAAAAAATAGTCTTTGCTGTCCAAGAAGAAAAGGCAGTTTCTAAAAACTAAAACAGTTTCATAGTTTGCAGTTTCAAATCAAGAAAAATCATGAAGAAGGCATCAATGGTTTGGGAATGCCAAATGTTTTTGCTTTGTAGAAATCTTGTATTAAGCCAAGGGAAGATTGTATTGTGAGGGGGATTGAATAGATTGAAAGAATATAACAAAAAGCCATTGTTTTCCTGTCTTTTCTAAAATTTCTAAATTTTATTGCTGTTTTCTGATGTATTGTACTTCTGTACGGATTTATTATGGACCATTTGCATATGGGATAGAAAGTATGAAGTATTATCTTGGCTTTGAACAAGGTTTGAGATCTTGGTGATATACTAGGTGAAAGAAATCAATAGTTTTCCATAAACTATTTTTTCAGAAATTGATGTCTCCATTTTAAAAAAATACTGTTTTCTACAGTTTTTCATACTTGTACGGATCTGTCAGGGTCTCTTTTGATGTTGCATGTGTAGAGGGATGAGATGACTTCCATTTTCATTTGGTTGCATGTATTTTGGTTTTGTTTTAAGGAAGATATTATATTTTTTGTGTTGACAATCCAAACCCTCTGCTAGGGTAAACAGCAAACTAAGATAATGGTGTTTCTTCTTCTGTTATCCTTTGCATGTTGCTCTTCATTGGTGGAAATGATTATGATAGTGTTGGATTTCATGCTCTTAAGGTCTCAGACCCAATAACTAAGGTGGATATGGGGAAGAACCAAAGTTTGTGATTGTATTGCTGCACATAGTCCAGATAAGCAGAGATAAGAAGAACTGTATTTCCCTCATTTTGTCCATTGACAGTAGCTGATCTTCGATGGGAAGGATCATGACAATGTTTGCTTTCATGGTCATAAGGTTTTAAACCTATGGTTAAGATTTAAGAGTGGGAGAGTAAAGTTTTTATGACTGTTTTTCTGTGACAGTCCAGAAAACAGTGTTTTTAAGGAAAGTAAAGAGGTATAAGTGTTGGGTATGGTAAAAACATTAATGGGAATGCACTTTTGGTGAACTAATAATCTCATACAGACATTTTATGATGTGTTCAATACACATGCAAGGTGTGCGAAGTCATGGAGTTGCCCAAACCAATAAGCCCTTGTGTAGGCTAAGCCTATTAGGCCTATTTAGCACAGCAACAGTCCTATTTTGGATAGTTCCTTCCAAAGTAACCTACATTGATTTCTAGATATGTTTTAAAATGATTTAATGGGTACTCAAAACAGGTTTCAGATGTTGGAAATCAGGTCGGGTTTGAAAGTTATGGTAAAAAAATAGTAATTTTCTGATTTTTTAAGTTTTTGTGCTATGAAACAAGGGATTTATGAAGGAAGAGTTGCCTCAAAGAGTGATAAACTTGTAAAGAAAGTTGATTGAAACCATTTGATATGAAAAATGCTAGTTTGAAGCTGATTAGTTACTTTGCTCTGCATCAATTATGATAGGAGGCTGATATTGTTGCATCTTTCTCTTGGACATTTTTATTGTTTTGTCCTGTGGTTCCTCTCGCTCTGCCGGTTCTTCATCTCCAGAGGATAATACCTCAATCTCTACCAGCTATTTTCTTTTTTCATCTAGATCCTTGTTATATTGTTCCACCACCAATTCCACCTCAGCCACTTCCAGGTTTCTAATGACATCATCGTGTGGATAGGGGATATGTGTGTATCCACTGAGGTTTTGCTTCCTCCAAGCAAGGTCAATAAAACCCTCAGGATCAAATCCTTTTCTCACCTCAGCACATTTCATATTGTAGTGTATTAACTTATCCAAAATGAGGTTATAACCTTCCTTGGAAAGCACAGTAAAATCCCCAAAACACAAAGTACTAGGCATAAAAGATTGTTTATCATGGGAACTCAGATGCATTACATTTGAACAATGCATTTGCCTAACTATTTCTAGGTAGGCAATTCTGTCAGGGACAGTTTTAGGTAAGATAAAGAGAGTGTCCTCAAAACCATACACTCTAACCATGGTAGCATCTTCAAAACAGTACCAATCTCCCCAATTATGAATAACAGTAGGAGGACCACCAAAATCTTTCGGTCTAAGGAACTTCTTTATCTCATTAGAGATTGAATACTCACAGGGGTGACTGAAATATCTATACAACACTTTTACACAATATTCTTCAAATTGTACATAGCTAGAATGGGCATATCTACTATCCCATATCCTGGTCCATATCTGTATTGGTAACCTTTGCCCCTTCTGGTCTGCTGGGATAACTTTAAATTCACTTGGCCACAATCCAAGTTCCTTGCCATAATAGAGCACCATGTGCATAAGAAGTGAGTAATGTTCAAAAGAACTTGCTGGGGCATTGTTTCTTATTGCAGTCAGACCAGAATCCATTCTATTAACAATATAAGCAGCATAATCAAACTGCCTTGCATTGTGGCATTAGATGTCAGTAGCTATGACCATCAAAGGGATTGTCATAAATTCAGGGACCTCTGATCCTAGGACCTGGCCCACAGAATAATAGGTATGTTGTATGTAGTGTTCAAGTATTGATACATGAAAAGGAGGACCATCATCCTCATTGAGGGGCACCAATTCTCCCTCAGCTCTGGGCCTATGAATAGGCAACCTCCATCCGTTGTAAGTTGTATCCATTCTCCAGTATTCCTTTTCTAAATCCTCATAAATAATGGGGACAATGCATAAATCATCCAAGTCAAATACTTCACAGATGGCATTTTTTGACAAGTGTATAACAGGCTCCCCTTGTGGGTTGCATATAGCCTTCAGACTTGCATTATATTGTTTAGCAAGAAGTTGGAGGAGTTCAACATTCAGGAACACATCAGGCACAACTAATTTACCCAAATTCAAATGCCATGGGTTTGATACTGGAGAATTCCTAAATCTTCTGTTGTGGTGGAGTTTGAAAAGTTCATACCCTCTGATTGGGGTCCAAATGTTCCCTAGGTGTTTACATTTGTCCTCTAATTTTTCTACTTCTACCCTAAGTTGAGCAGATCTACTAGCTATGGGAGTTGACCCTGGTCATTGATCAATCAAATCTTGATTGAGCTTTCTATCCTTTATTTTTTCTTCAGGGGTTTTATCAATTTTTTGTTTCTAAGGTTTACTTGTATCCCCTTGTGATTTTCTGCCTTTCCTTTTCCCGGAGTCTCCATTTTCAATCCTTGACAGAAAATCAAAATACAGGCTACAACACAAAGGTTTGTATGTATGTACTTGTCTTCAGTAGTGGTGATTGAGTTCCCCTGTTTGCGCTTCAAGTTTCCCCTGTAGTTTCTTCTCAAACAAGTCTGTTGATTTTAATTATAATGATCTTGGAGGATTTCTTCACCGTTTGCATTTAATTGTTCGAGAAGTTCAATATCCTTCATCATTGTGAAATGTCACATCGTCATACCTCCTTTCATCGGCATAATTTTCATAATGTCTGGGCAATTTTAATATCTTCTTATGGCGCGAACAATCAATTGTTGTAACCCTTCAATTGTCTCTTCGATGCCACATTAAGTCATATCGGCAAGAGATATCTATACCTTATCCGACGTGAAAGTGGGCACAATTTCCATCGGCATCACCTCTTTCATCGCTGTGTGATTGATATTCCTTTCCAACATGTTAAGTGTTACCGATATGACTATTAGTAAGACTTCTTATCAGTGAGTGTAATCCTCATTTCTATCAGAGTGAGATATGTCATTGGGGTAATCTTTTTTAAGTCATTCGATCATGGTTATCTCCCCGATGGCCATTTTATATTCTTTATCGGAGAGAACTTCACGAAGTGTCACCGACACTTTTATCACTGTGACTTATGGGTCGGTGAGACATAAATTTTGTTCCGACTTGTTTAGCTTTGCCAATGGTTCTTATCTATCACATACATTGGTGTGAGCTATGCTGAAATACCTTTTGTTATTCACTGAGACATTAGGGTATCGGGGACTCATAAATCTTTCATTCCGATGTTCATCTCTTGCCTATGACCACTATTCCTTTTAATTCCATAGGATGCTCGGTGAGAGTTTCACCGAAATACTCTATCAGTATGATGTATACCGTCGGGATGATCTTCGAAGTGTTTACCCGACAGCCTTTAGTCATACCGATTGGTGTGACTAATAGATTTTCTTCCTGACAAAAAGTCATTGTATTATTTCCTCCATCGGTGACTTTTGCAATCTTCTCTCCGATCCTTGTTTTCATGCCGATAGTCATTTCTATTAGTTTCTCATGGATCGACATAAATAACAGTCTTGCCGATAGTATGAAATATAAGCCCTTTACACTGTTTGTCATGGACTTTTTTGTGGGATGTATCAATTTTTAATTATGATTTTGTCAGGTATGGAGAGGTGAAAATATAGGAAAATTTTAAATTTTTCCTGTCCCAACAGTGGCTCTATCTGGGATGTATACTCTTTGTGAGTATAACAAGGATTCAGATCTCTCGGGGGAGTAGACCACATGTTTTATTTGTTCGGAATGACAAATTTATGAGAATTGTATGAAAATGGGGAATGAGAGTGATAATAATGGGGAACAGGAATGATCCTATACTATTGTACATGGAAAAAATTTTATTTTTTATTTTTATTTTTATATATATAGAGATAAGATTGTCCATGTACTGACAGACCCTAATCTCTTTTGATTTTGCTAAACTACTGTGCATGGAATAAATTATTCTGAGAATTGTCTGAGGGTTGTCCATGCACTGGCAACGCTCAATCTTCCTTGTGCATGATTATGAAAAGAATGGCTTCAAATATTTCCCATGCACAGGCAATTCTTGCTCTTCTCCAGACATATTCTGCAAATAGTAAGAGTCATCACCTCCTTTGCCAGTTATAACAAAAGGACCTAACCATAGAGCTTCAAATTTTCCATGCTTTCCTTTGTCCTGACACCTTGCATTCCACATCAGTACCAAATCATTTATTTCAAACTTCCTATCTTTGGCCTTTTTGTCAAGGAGGTATTTCACTTGTAATTGTAACTTAATATTCTTCCTTTGGGCTAGTCTCCTAGTTTCATCAAGTTCTGCAAGATGTTCCAACCTTTCCTCCATTGGTTCCAAAATGTTTAAATCTTCCTGAAGAATGAACTTATAAACTGGCATGAGATTTTCTAACAGTATTCTTGCCTGTGTTCCATACACTAGCTCAAAAGGAGATCTCCCAATTGCCCTTTTTACAGTGATCCTATCAGCCCATACTGCCATTCTTAATTTTGAATCCCATGCTTTCTTGTTTTTATCCAACATTCTCTTTATTATTTTCAAGAGGCTTTGGTTACACGATTCCGCTTGTCCATTTGCTTGTGGATGATAAGGGGCAACATAGGAAACAGTTATGCCATGTGTACTACAGTAATGTTTGAATTCATCAGCTCTAAAACACATTCCATTATCTGTAATTAACCTTATTGGAGTGCCGAATCTGAACATAATATTTTCCATCAGAAAGTTAATCACCACCCTACTTGTTGCCTGTTTGGTTGGGATTGCCTCCACCCATTTTGTGAAGTAATCAGTTGCCACTAAAATCTATTTGTGTCCACCACTTGATTTCTCCACAATTTCTCCAATGAAGTCAATACCCCACTAATAGAATGGAGCCTCGACTTGCATGGGTTTTAAGGGTAATGCTCCCTGATATTTCAGCTTGCCTGAAAAATTCTTGCATGCTTCACATTTTCTAGTGTAATGATATGAATCATTAAAAACTTTAGGCCAATAGTATCCAGCCCTTAAGATCTTGTGGGCTGTAGTCTTTGCTGAAAAATAACCTCTGCACATGCCTTCATGTAACTCTTTCATGATATGTTTTGACTGATGCTCATCTAAGCATAGTAGTAAAATTCCATCTCTATTTTTCCAGTAAAGATCCCCATCAATAAATACATATTTTGAGGCTTGCAATTTAAGTGTCCTCCTTTTGTTATCATCATACCCCTCAGGACATTTCATATTATTTAGATAATATATAATGTCAGAATACCATGGAGTATGCTCAATACTAGAACTTGCATTATCTACATCATTAGCACCACATATCTGGTAAGCTTCGAGATTAATTTCAGCCATCAACCTGGCAAGACCTTGCCCTCTCACTAGTTTAGTGATCTAGATTTCAATATTGAACTCTTGAATTCTATTGATCCATCTGCATCTTCTACCAATGACTTCAGTTTGGACCAATACATCCTTTACTGCAGCATTAGGTATATATGCTATGATTTCAGCTCCCACCAAGTATGGCCTAAAAGTTTTAACTGCCTTTACTAATGCATATGCCTGTTTCTCAACAATGTCATATTTTAACTCTGCATCCTAAAGGGATTTGCTGAAAAATGAGATAGGTTGTTCATATCCATCATTATTTTTTCTACAATAGTACTGCTGCAACTATATGATAAGAAGCAAATGAAAATAGTTGGAATGGTTTATTGAAATCAGGGGATATTAAGATAGGAGCTTCTTTGATTGCTCTCTTAATAGTAGCAAATGCTTCTATTGTTTTTGTTGTCCATTTCACTTCTGAGTTTTTCTTTAGCATCCTTGATATAGGGCAAACAATTTCTGTAAAATTTGATATAAACCTCCTAACAAAATTAATTTGGCCAAAAAATGACTATATGACTTTCACATTCTTAGGAATAGGGACTTGGTCAATTGCTTTTACCCTCTCCAGATCTATTTTCACTTCATCCTTTGAAACTATGTGGCCAAGCAATTTCCCCTCTGTTACTGCAATATGGCACTTCTTAGGATTCAATGAGATCCCATATTCTAGGGCTTTGATAAATATTTGCTCCAAATGTGTGCAATGATCCTCAGCCCTTTTAGAACATGTTGTCAAGTCATCGTGATATACTATCATGATTTTATTAATTAAGTCAGCAAAAGCCACATCCATTGCTCTTTGAAATATTGCTCCAGCATTAGTGAGTCTGAATGGCATTCTCAAATATAAATATGTTCCCCATGGAGTGGTGAATGCAGTCTTAAATTGCTCCGATTCTTTGACTTTTACCTGATTGTAACCTAAGAAGCCATCCATCATTGACATCAATTCACATCCAGTAACCTTTTGTAGTATTGCTTCCATATTGGGGAGAGGATAATTATCCTTGAGAGAAGATTTGTTTAGGTTCCTAAAATCCACACACAGTCTAATATCACCGTTCTTTTTCCTGACAGGTACCAAATTTGAAACCCAAGAGGAATGTCTCATGGGTTTAATGATAGCCCCGTCCCTTAATTTTGTAAGTTCCTCTGGCATCTTAGGAGCTAATGTAGGATTGATAGGCCTCTGTTTTTGCCTGAATGGTTTAGCATCTGGTTTTAGTGGTTTTTCATGCTAAAACAGATCCTCTATATGCTTTTAAATCATCATATGACTAGGCAAATACATGCCTAAACTTCCTAAGTAAGTTGATAATTTTGCTCCTGATTTTTGGGTTAAGATTTCTTCCAATATACACATTCTTTGGGGATGCTTGTGTCCTCAAATTGATTTCTTCAAGGTTATTAGGTACCACTGGTGTGTCTTTCATTTTAAATCTATCATGTCCATCGAATGCCTTTTCCAATGCTATAATTCCCTTAGGTATTTTATTTGTTTTCAACTGGACTATCTCTTGACTAAAAAGGGTTTCCCTCCCATCATGTTCTTCTACAAATGCATTGAAATCAATCTGTTGATTTTCATAATAATCAGCACAATGTAAGAAGTTGATTATATCAACATCATTATCAAACACTTGCCAGTTATGTATATTATCTAGGATGGTGGGTCTGGTTCTAAACTCAACCTCTGTAATTCCTCCTAATGTGACATCATCTCTTTTCAATGCGATATTTGCTAGAAAATCTGCCATAATATTTTTAGACCTATTAATCCAGTTGATTGAAAAGGCATCAAATAATTCAATATTATCCCAGACTGCATTTCTGTACTGTCTCAACCTTTTATTTTTTGATAGGTATTTTTCTCACTTGGGAAGTGACCAATTCAGAATCACCATATACAACTAACTTTTTTATTTTATGCTTAATGGCTATGTTCAAACCAATGAGCAAAGCTTCATACTCTATTACATTGTCTGTGCATTCAAATGTTAATAGAAAAGAGTATTTGAAAGTTTTATTTGCTAGTGAAATAAACACTACTCCAGACCCATTTCCTATTTTGCTGCATGCACCATCGAAATACATCTTCCATACATCATTTTCTTCTCTCATAGATTCAGTATGTATTGGATCACTATTATGCACTTCTGGCATACTTTCTCCCACCTTAAAAGCTCCCAAATCTGTGTCACAAAAGAAATTTATTCGATGTTGATCCAAACGTTCTATAATATTTTCATACCTTGGCTCTCTGCACAGCTTAATTTCTTTACCTCCCACTAGTATTGTGGCATATGATAAGTCCAATTGGACATTCCCTCCTGCCATTGCAGCCCATTGTCTTAATAGGAGCATTCCATAATATGGTGGGATGTCAACCATAGTAATATCAATGTTATAAGTTGCTTCAGGGTGTGAGGCAAGTTTTATCTCCACATCCCTCATAATACCAACGACTGGGATAGATCTATTATCCATTGTATAACACTTTCCAAATGTAGTATCAACCCACATTCCCAATTCTTTCATAACTGCTATTGGCATGATGTTCATGGCAGCACCTGAATCAATCATGCAATTCCTCACTATCCTATTCTTGATCAATAATGTAGTGTAGAAAGGGTCTACCTATGAGGGATTCTTTGTGAGTGTATCACCAAGGTATACCTTAGGCATTTGGAATGTTTCTTGATGAACATTGTTTGTTCTACTTTCATGTCCTTTATGTTTTTGACTTGGTGTATCAGAAATCAGCTTAAAGACTGTATTCCTATATTTATCTGTCTTCATCATTTCTAAAAGTGGAACTGATATTTTGACCTGAGATACTGCATGAGCAATGTCAAAAGAGTGGGCCATAGTCTGATCACTCTTTTCTGTCTTTATATTTTCTTTTTCTTGATTTTGTAATTTTTCTTTCATTTTATCCTTACCACCCTTTTTTGGTTCTTTAAATGATGACTTTGTATTATTCTTCTTGTTATTCTGATATTTTATGAATACACTCCCAGGTGTTCCTTGTTCAACGTTTACTATCCTATTCCTCAAGTTATAAGCATTTTTAGCTTGAGCTATTGCAGCTACTATAAGAGCTTCTCTTTCATCCTCAGTAGGCTTTTTCCATTGATCATATGACAGATTATTATAGTAAGTAGGTTCCTCATAACTATCCTCCTGATCTGAGAATACTTCTTGCTCTCCCATGTTGATATGATGCCTCTGGTTTCCTACATCATACTCATATCCCTCTTCCTCTGTAGAAGAGTAATCTTTAGTCACCACACATGGTGTATCCTGCATCATATTTATAGTATGGTTGTCTCTATTATAATTGTATAACATCTCTTCTTGTTGTACTGATTTAGCCACCTCATAGTACTCAGGTAAATGTGGTAGATTACACACCAAACACCAAGGTTTATTTTCTACCATATGTGCCATGTTTCTTTTCAGGGGGTCAGGGGTATCCTTGCCATAATGTTGCTTTCTACTATTGTCGATGTGTCTCCCATCTCTCCAATTTGTATTGTACGGTATATCATGCAATCTGGGCCTTTCATGCCTATGCTGACCTTCTGGTTTAGTCTGTTGAACATTTGGGTTATCAGGATTTCTAGGGTTATCTCTCTTTCTAATCATACCCGCAACTTTTCTATTATTTTCAATAGTTAAGGCCACTTTCTTTGCTTCGGCCAGGGTTGCAGGACACCGATTTCTAAGCTCGTAGCCTGTCTTGGGGTCAAAAGCTTTCATATAAATGCTCAGTACTGCTGGATCAGATAACTTGGATCCATGTGGTACCTTGTTGTGTAATTTGGAAAATTTTAGATTGAAATCATATACTGATTCATTTTGGTACTTCTATATACTTATCAATTCATGTAATGCAAAATCAGGGGCATATTGGTTGCCATACTGCTCCTTAAATTGATTATGTAAATCAGTTATAGAACTGATTGAGCCATCAGGTAAGCTGTTGAACCAATCTCTCGCATCTTCAGTGAGGGACATCATGAATAACCTCATTCTAATATCTTCCCAGTCCATACCAATATCTTGCACGAAAGCATTGAAGCTTCTGATATGATCTTCAACTGATATTGCATTGTTGCCAGTAAACTTGGGAACTATATTTCTCCAATTATTATCCATAGGATATGGATATAAATGATACCCAGTTAAATCAAATTGGCTACATATGTTTGCAAGGTTTTGAGGTGGAAAGTTCATGGGTGGTGGATTAGGATAGTAATTATATCCACCTGGTGGTTGATGATAGGCATACTGTTGTTGCGGATTTATGTGGGGATTTATGTAAGGATTTGACGGTCTGTAATATTATTATCCAGGGGGTGGGTAAGGATTTGCCATATGTTGAGATGTATTATGTATGGGGGGTGGTCTAAGGTGTTGGGGAATAATATTTTGATGACTTCCAGATGCATGTGAATTTTGAACTCCATTTGTATTTTTCTGTGGATTCCTTGAAGTGTTTCCTCTATGCGGAGGTACATATATTGGGGGGTTGTTTTAGCTTTACTTTTTATTTGTTGGATCTCTTGCTGCAACAACCTTTTATCCTCCTATATCTTGAACATTTCGAGTTCTTTCCAGAGCCTGAGCACCTCCTACTGCTCGTCATTCATATTTCCTAGATTCTCTGGATTGTCTTTCATTTCTTGATTTGAGAATCCATGTCTTACCCCTTCTCCCTGATGTAATGACATCTTGAAATCATATTCATCTTGGTTTTGATCAATATCCCTTATGACCTATGCTTCATACTCGATCTGTTCTTGAGGATCCAGTTTGTATCTTGCCAAAAATATCATCAGTTACTCCATTGAGATTTTTGTTTGAATCATGCAGAGGTGTGAACTTGTTGTGAATTGAAATAGTTTGCTCTGCATTATCCTCTTGAGCATCCTGGTTATTATCCTGGTGAGAATAATTTGAAGTCCCATTTCTTTTGGAAATGTTTCTAAGTGGTGGAGATGACTGCAATTTCTTGCCCTCCATCTTGGATCTCCTACCATCCATTTGGTATTAATTTTTTGTCATAACAATAACTAGAGTCGGCACCTGTTTTGTAAATAGGAAAAAGTTTGTAATTTATCTTTCTGGGTTCTGGTTGCCAACAGAGTTACCAAATTAAAGTTTCTAAAATGACTCTATGAAAGGAATGATTTATTTCTAAGGTCTTTTATTTCTGTCCCTAGTAGAGTCACCAATTTGTTAGGTCTCAAAAATGCAGGTTGCTAATCCTAAGAGGATGCCAGGCTCTATGCTTAGATTCGCAACATTTTTTGAACAAACTTGATGAAATCAACCTTCAAGGTTTGATGATTTCCTACACTTTAGGTCCTGCTACACCTAGGTGGCTGAACCTTGAGAATTAAAGCAGACTAAATGTAAATGTATTGACTAATTAAATCTATCTACAATGGCATATGGTGTAGGATAGATGAAAGCTTTCTAACTAAATGAGTGGTTGTTATAAATTGTATAAGCAATATCAAGGTGAAGTTTAAATGATGAATAGAAATAAGACCAGTGCCTTGTTAGGTAAACAGAGTCAAATGAAGGACTAAGACTAGTGGCTTATATTGGGCAGTAATTCTAACTGTTTGGCACAATTTTAGTTTATAACTTGTATAAACATCCAGGGAGATGAATGACAAACTCTTCTTATTGATCCAACCAATAAAATCAGATATCTTATAATTCACCAGAAGGTATTTTAATCCTTTCTTGAAGGAACCAATTGAGTGGAATATGTAAGAATAATAGATAATATTAACTTGGAGACAGAATGACAATCCTAATTATATGGTTCTTCTTAGTAATCCAAACTAACACTTCCAGGTTACTGTGACTGATCAGAAGGATTTTAATTCCTATTATGGAAACCAATTAATCAAACCTAACAACTACAGCAAATGTGTATTGACAAATTAAATATATACTTGATATATTAATCTAAATAACAAGGAAATACAGAACTGGATACAACCACACAATTGAGTAACTTTAACAAACAATTGATGCTAGAATAAAACCACAAGATCAAAGAACTCCGATTTACTTCTGCAATAATAAACTTGCGACATGGTCTTTTGAGAACATTGTAAACTGTATATATTATATTTTACTGTTGATGTCCTTTCAGCATCAAATGTTTGAACTTATATAGATATTCTTGTGAAGAGGCATAACTCTTCAAGAAGTTTTTTAGGAAATTAACAAGATTAACAATCATAACATAACCACGATTAGGCTCTATTCAACCACAAGTAAAGTTTAGCAACATGATCTATGTACTCCTGGCTACAATGGGAATCAACAAATTCAATGGCATTCCTTGTAATCACATCCATCGTGACCATCTTCTCCAAATGTTTGCAGGCTTCCCCGGATGTAGAATATTTGTCCTTAAGAGCTCCCAAAGCTTTATGTAATATAGCTTGGTAGTCACTGCTCCACTCTTCTTTACTTTTTAGTTCTTTATCACTTTTGAATAATGTGGGCACTCCCACTTTTGAAGCTTCAACACATTCCTTGGCATCAGTTTTAAGTTGATCATAGTACTTATGATGTTGCTTGATCAATTCTTTTGCATTGGGGGCACTTGCAATGTCAGAAGTGTCTTTACCCTGTGTCTCATTCAATTTCTCTTGCAATCTTTTTTCAAGCCTTTCATGCTCCTGAATTGCTTTATAATTTTGAGAGTAATTATCCCAAAATTGTTTTAACCAATGCACCATGTTGGCATGCCTACTCTGTAGCACTCTGACAAGTGTATCCATCTAGATTTGTGCTACTTGATCTATGGATCATACTTGGGTACTTTGTGAACTTTCACCCTGGGTTAACCTCTTTGTTGATCCCCCGAAGGTACTCTTAACAGCGTCTTTTAAATAATCATTTTCTTTTGTCAACCTTTCACAGCTTAGTTTATACGCATATCTTTCCTTAATCAACATATGAGCCTGTGCCTTATTCAACTTTGCAACGTTGATGCCAATGTCTGCAATTATCAAGGGATCAATCTCCCCTGCCTTTAGAGTCATGACATGGCCAAAAGTCTTTTTAGTGTCTATGATAGCTATCTTTTTGTGGGGAGGATACAAGGCCCATATCATTAATGAATTTTTGTCATTATTATATTTGGTGCCCATGTATACTTCATTGACACCTTCTGGGGTGAGCTTATATTTATCATCTGTATTATTCAAAAAATATCAAAGACTAGAGTAGAATTCAATTCAAGGCCAGGAAAGATCATTACTCCTGCATCTTTGAGCAACTATCTACCCTTGCAAGGGGTCATATCTTGCAGCTCATTATCCACTGTTGTTTTTAGCATATCAAGTAATTGTCTCTCATTGTTAGCAGAGACATCATCCACTGACTCTCTGATTTCCTTCCCTTTGTATTTATACAAAAATGATTTAAACACTTTTGAATGAATGAATGTGTCATTAGAAATAAAAGAATCATAAGCTATTTGACATGTGTCTTCATCAGCAGACCCCTCCTCATCATGTATTATGACAGGAGGCTGATATTGTTGCATCTTTCTCTTGGACATTTTTATTGTTTTGTCCTATGGTTCCTCTCGCTCTACCTATTCTTCATCTCCAGAGGACAATACCTCAATCTCTGCCAGCTGTTTTCTTTTCTCATCTAGATCACTGTTATATTGTTCCACCACCAATTCCACCTCAGCCTCTTCCAGGTTTCTGATGACATCATCGTGTGGATAGGGGATATGTGTGTATCCACTGAGGTTTTTCTTCCTCCAAGCAAGGTCAATAAAACCCTCAAGATCAAATCCTTTTCTCACCTCAGCACATTTCATATTGTAGTGTATTAACTTATCCAAAATGAGGTTATAACCTTCCTTGGAAAGCACAGTAAAATCCCCAAAACACAAAGTACTAGGCATAAAAGATTGTTTATCATGGGAACTCAGATGCATTACATTTGAACAATGCATTTGCCTAACTATTTCTAGGTAGGCAATTCTATCAGGGATAGTTTTAGGTAAGATAAAGGGAGTGTCCTCAAAACCATACTCTCTAACCATGGTAACATCTTCAAAACAATACCAATCTCCCCAATTATGAATAACAGTAGGAGGACCACCAAAATATTTTAGTCTAAGGAACTTCTTTATCTCATTGGAGATTGAATACTCACAGGGGTGACTGAAATATCTATACAACACTTTTACACAATATTCTTCAAATTGTACATAGCTAGAATGGGCATATCTTTTATCCCATATCCTGGTCCATATCTGTATTGGTAACCTCTATCCCTTCTAATCTGCTGGGACAACTTTAAATTCACTTGGCCACAATCCCACTTCCTGGCCATAATAGAGAACCATGTACATAAGAAGTGAGTAATGTTCAAAAGAACTTGCTAGTGCATTATTTCTTATTGCAGTCAGACTAGAATCCATTCTATTAACAATATAAGCAGCATAATCAAACTGCCTTGCATTGTGGCATTGGATGTCATTACCTATGACCATCAAAGGGATTGTCATAAATTCAGGGACCTCTGATCCTAGGACCTAGCCCATAGAATAATAGGTATGTTGTATGTAGGGTTCAAATATTGATACATGAAAAGGAGGACCATCATTCTCATTGAGGGGCACCAATTCTCCCTCAATTCTAGGCCTTTGAATAGGCAACCTCCATCTGTTGTAAGTTGTATCCATTCTCCAGTATTCCTTTTCTAAATCCTCATAAATAATGGGGACAATGCATAAATCATCCAAGTCGAATACTTCATAGATGACATTTTTTGACAAGTGTATAACAGGCTCCCCTTGTGGGTTGCATATAGTCTTCAGACTTGGGTTATATTGTTTAGCAAGAAGTTGGAGGAGTTCAACATTCATGAACACATCAGGCACAACTAATTTACCCAAATTCAAATGCCATGGGTTTGATACTGGAGAATTCCTAAATCTTCTGTTGTGGTGGAATTTGAAAAGTTCATACCCTCTGATTGGGGTCCAAATGTTCCCTAGGTGTTTACATTTGTCCTCTAATTTTTCTACTTCTGCCCTAAGTTGAGCAGATCTTCTAGCTTTGGGAGTTGACCCTAGTAATTGATCAATCAAATCTTGATTGAGCTTTAGGTCCTTTATTTTTTCTTCAGGGGTTTTATCAATTTTTTGTTTCTTAGGTTTACTTGTATCCCCTTGTGATTTTCTACCCTTTCCTTTTCCCAGAGTCTCCATTTTCAATCCTTGACAAAATATCAAAATACAGGCTACAACACAAAGGTTTGTATGCATGTACCATCATCGGTGGCTGTGATCGAGTTCCCCTGTTTTTGCTTCAAGTTTCCCCTGTAGTTTCTTCTCAAACAACTCTGTTGATTTTAATTATAATGATCTTGGAGGATTTTTTCGCCATTTGCATTTAATTGTTCAAGTAGCTCAATATCCTTCATCATTGTGAAATGTCACATCATCATACCTCCTTTCATCGGCATGATTTTCATAATGTCTGGGTGATTTTAATATCTCCTTATGGCACGAACAATCAATTGCTGTAACCCTTCAATTGTCTCTTCAATGCCACATTAAGTCATATTGGCAAGAGATATCTATACCTTATCCGACATGAAAGTGGGCACAATTTCCATCAGCATGACCTCTTTCATCGCTATGTGATTGATATTCCTTTCTGACATGTTAAGTGTTACCGATATGACTATTAGTAAGACTTCTTATCAGTGAGTGTAATCCTCATTTCTATCAGAGTGAGATATATCATCAGGGTAATCTTTTTTAAGTCACTCGATCATGGTTATCTCCCTGATGGTCATTTTATATTCTTTATCGGAGAGAACTTCACGAAGTGTCACCGACACTTTTATCGCTATGACTTATGGGTCGATGAGACATATAAATTTTGTTCTGACTTGTTTAGTTTTGCCGATGGTTCTTATCTATCACATACATCGGTGTGAGCTATGCCAAAATACCTTTTGTTATTTGCTGAGACATCAGGGTATCGAGGACTCATAAATCTTTCGTTCTGATGTTCATCTCTTGTCGATGACCACTATTCCTTTGAATTCCACGGGATGCTCAGTGAGAGTTTCACTGAAATACTCTATCGATATGATCTTCGAAGTGTTTACCTGATAGCCTTTAGTCATACTGATTGGTGTGACTGATAGATTTTCTTCTTGACAAAAGGTCATCGGTATTATTTCCTCCATCGGTGACTTTCGCAATCTTCTCTCTGATCCTTGTTTTCACGCCGATAGTCATTTCTATTAGTTTCTCATGGATCGGCATAAGTAACAGTCTTGCTGATAGTATGAAATTTAAGCCCTTTACATTGTGTGTCATGGACTTTTTTGTGGGACATATCAATTTTTAATTATGATTTTGTCAGGTATGGAGAGGTGAAAATAGAGGAAAATTTTAAATTTTTCCTATCCCAACACAGTCAACCACATCCTAATTAATCCAAGTCATCTAACCTTATCATTACACATCATCCTCTTTCTAATCAAAATTAGCATCATTTTCCATCATGTCAACATTAGAGGACCTAGCACAAGATCTCATTGATCTACTTCACCAAGTTCAAACAAGACAATCACCTCTAAGCCAGCAAATGATTCGAAGTGTCCATAACATGATCCAACAATTACAAACAAGCCAATCCCCGCACATGCAACACCTCTTAGTATAAATCCAACACCTCTTGGCCACTTGTCAAATCAAACAGGCACATCATCAACCAATGTTGCATCAATCTTATGTGTCCTATATACCATCATATCAACCTCATCTACCTACATGTCATGTCATCCCTTCATCAACCTACCCCACTTCTTCTAATAGAAACCCATATCCATATCAATCCTCTAAACAATCATTATCTTATTTGATCCCTCGTCCAACACACCATCAATACCTCCAACCACAACCACAACACCTTCAATAACAACATCAACCTATCCAACATAAACACATTCAACATCAAATCATAACATGACAAGCCCAACCTCATCATTATCTATCTCAATCTCATGTATCACCTCTATCTTCATATCATGTCAATACCATATCAACTTACCCAATTCCTCCTTCCAACATGCCAACACACCATCACCCAACCCATTCACAAGGCCAAAAGGTGTTCTCACAAGAGGAACATGTAAGTCCAAAAGGCCCCTTGTACATAAATCAAACATCCTTAAGTCCACTTTTGGAGCAAGATCTAGTATCCTTTGACGAGGTAGATACTTATGTGTCACCTAATCCTACTCCAAGTGGCCCTTTGTACATAAGTCAAGAGTCCTTAAGTTCACCTTTGCAGCAAGACTTAATTGCCTTTGACGAGGGAGATACCAACCTAGATAATGCATCCTATGAGTTACCTTCACCATCTAATCACATGCCAATCCATGAGTCTGCCAGTCTTATCTTGACACCTTCATGCAATCCTAATTCTAATCCAAATCCATCCAATCACATTATCTCTCCATCCAATCCAAATCCTAATATGTCTAATCCATCTAATCCAAATTGACACCATCTGCCAAGTCCTGATCCTAAATCTACCACTCCATCTACTCTTATCCTCCATCCATTATATTGTCCATTCACACATACCCTAATTAAGGATGTGATCCAATGGCTACTAGCTAGGAACAACTTATCCCCATGTCAAACACCTATCTTATCACCTAGCAACGAGCCTTCAAATGCCATGCTTAGCCCTCCAAGCCCATCATGTGACCTGCAAGCCATCAAACCTATTCAAGAGCCTCCCATCATGAGCCCAAGTCAAAGTTCATCATACTCTCTTATGGATGAATATCAAGAACCCATCAAACTCATCCAAGAGACTCCTAATTCCATTCAAGCAACTCAAGAGTTATATCAAGAACATAATCCTAAGTATGTGAAAACATTAGTCCCTAATCGAAGTCAATATCAAATCCTTTTCATGCAACCCATCCATAACATTTACCTTTTCCATGATCAAGATGATATTACCTATAAAGAAGCTATCCATGAGCACCTTGATCTTATTCATAATCTCATACCCATCCATGAGCAAGATATCCAAATTGCTCCTATCCATCCTCCATCTAACCATAATGTGCAAGCTTCCACTTCTCATGATGAGACATGTGCCTCCCAAAAAAATGTAGAAGATCAAACAAGTACCTCAGATCATAATGAACATAAGAAAGATCCTAATGGTCCTTCCACATCCACCATTAACTCCATTTCAAATCCATTACATCCTATTTGTCTATCCACCCTAATCCATGAGTGTTCCTCCCTAAGAACACAACCACCTTTGTCCACCTCACCTTCTCCATCACATAAGGGACTCGTGTCTAGTCTTCCACCTACACCTAGTCCCATTGTCCATCGCATGCTTCAAAACATGAGCTATCAAGGTAAAGGCTTAGGCCTTCTTAAACAAGGTATTTTGGAGCCAATCCATGTCAAAGTACCCCCACACTCATTTGGCCTTGGATACACACCCCAAGGTAAATAATCTAACGATGTTGGTAATTCCTCCATCCCTCCTAAGTCTAGCACTTCCTATCACAAATCCCATCATACTCCCAAAATATATGTTGCCATTCCACCTCCATCATCCTACAAATGTCAAAAGCATGTGACTTTCCATCTTCCACCATCAACTTTGCCTCTACTTCTTCCAACTCCTAATATCCCTCCATAAAATCTACCTCCCCTACTTCCAACACCTAATTATCCACCCATCCATAAATCCTCTAAAAATCCCAATCATGGCCAACAAATACACACATTGTCTAAACAATGAGCTTCCACCAACCTCACTTCCACCATACCCATTGGATTCAAAAGCAAAAATTTGGATGCCTTTACCTATAAAGCAAAAAATCCTACCAAAAATCCTAAGGGTCCTAATGCCTTAGGATATCAATCCAAAAGTAAAGAATCAAAGAAAAATCCATCTAAAAAGCTATCCAAACCCATCCTTTCACAAGAAAAGTCCAAAAGCAAAATGGTTTGGGTTCCTAAGAAAAAAGCAATGAAGTCAAATGAGGCATCCACCCTTGAAAAATCCCAACCATCCTCTTCCATCCATTCCCTTCAAAAATCTCATATTCCTCCATCACACATGAAAAGAAAAAATCATCAAAATACTAAGCCTATGTGGGTACCTAAAGCACTTCGTCACCCATCTCCTAAGCAAACAACACCATTGCTTCCTACCCCACCATCCCATCAAAAGCTTCAATGCTTATCATGGTGTGTGTAGCCATTGGTCATGGTTCCCTTCCATCCCACAACATTTCCACATACCTCCATATCCCCACCTTTCATTCATTATCCTACATATCTTCTTCATCACTTCCCTATGGTCCTTGCTTTTGCATAAGCCTCCATCTATAAGTCCTACATAATCCACATCATAATCCACCATCTTCCATAAATTCATCCATAATCCACAGCATAATCCATTATCTTCCATACATAATCCACTATCACAACTTTCATAATCCAATATCTACCTAATCCATTTTCTTTTCATGCCATCCCCTATCAGCATCTATGAGTGCACTTGACATGGTCCATGTGACACCTATCTCTAATGGGACTATCACTTTCATGGAACTAGACACTTGAGTCCCTCCCATCCATATCCACCTATCCCATCCAAAAAAATTCAAAAACAAAAAAAAATGAAAAAGAGAAATCCCTTCGTCCAATGGTGAAAACCTGGTAAATAGGCACCTTGGATAAGTACCATGATGAAAACCTAGCAAACAAGCGTCATGTGTAAATTGATCTTCTATGTCACCTATACTTGGGGGCACGTTGTCTCATCCTCCTATCATTTTCCATCCTATCATTTTCCATCCTATCATGTCCTATCTTGCCATATCCCATCCTACCACCCTTATCCATTACATTTATACACCTACCCTAATGAGTCCATTCATTCTTCCTCTTCTTGATCTTGATAAAGATTGGGGCAAAATGTTAAAACATGCTTTGGGTATCTATTGATATAACTCATCCTTTCCATCTTATCATCCTATCATTATCCCATTACCATAAGCCTAATCCTATCATAAGTCCTATCGTCATGAGCCTTGTCATGACAAATCCTAAGTACTGCACCTAAAATGGGGCATGTTATTCCTATGCGACATAGTCTTTGGAGATCACATCCTAGCTCCATTATGAGGCTTACATCCATCCACTATAGCTTATCCTTGTACCCATCCATCTATCATGAGCTTTCCTTTCCATCCCTTATCATCCATCTTTTATCCATCTATCCTACCTTCATCCTTGAACCTAGACTTGGTTTCCCCTTGTCATTGGTCTCTAGCACAAAAGGTTACCCAAATTATAAATCCATTAACATCCCAAAACATATCAAAAATACAAAAAAAAAAAAAAAAAACTTTCAAAATTCCAAAAAAATTGAAACATATCCCAAAAAATACCAAAAAATCATAAAAAGTCCTAAAAAAATACCAAAAAAAAAAAAAAGTCCTAAAAAAATACCAAAAAAATCATAAAATGTCCTTAAAAAATACAAAAAAATCAAATATTCCCAAAAATACAAAAAAAATCATCAAATCTAACAAAAATCCAAACAATCATGCCAAATCAATTCACCAAGTCAATTCTTCTAGTCAAATCAATCCCTCAAATCCAACCAATCAATTCATCCACTCCTCAAACTCAATCCAATCATATCATTTCAAACTCAAATCAATCCATCAAAATCAAATCAATCAAATCATTCACATCAATCCAATTCAATCAATCAAACCACTCAAATCACTTCTTCACATCAATTCATTGAAATAAATCCAAACAATCATCAAAATCAATCCATTAAATCAATGCCAAATCATCCCAATCAACCAAATCATCAAGGTCAAATCAAATCAAGCCAATTAATCAAAATCACATCAATCCATAACCTGATCACTCCATCCCACCTTCATCGTCCTCATCATAAAACAAATTAGAACTACATCTCATCTCTATCGCTAAGTGCCCTAATCCTATGGACACGAGTATGTAGGCAGTCTAGAGTACGAATGAAGTGCCCAGATTCAGGCACAAGGCGATATTCCTCTTTCTTCCATCTCTCATCTTCTTCTATCATCCATCTTCATCAACATCATCAATCTTTCAAAATAATTATTCCAATCAATCCCATCATCCATCTAATAAACTCAAATGCAAATCAATCCTTAAAACCATACAAACCAAGTCAATCAAGCTTGTCAAATTATCCAATCGCAGTCAATGGTCTTGATCCTAATCTTGTTGTAAACCCAATCAATCAATCAATTAATCAATCAATCAATCATCATCATCCTTTTGTTGATCTAGGGATATATCATTCTCTGTAATGACAACACTATCATCATCAATCAATCAATCAATTAATCATCAATTTATTGCTTGACAGGGGCAAGACCTTTTTTGTTTTTGAATCATTTGTGCATGCTTGCTTGTTTGCTTGTGTGTGCTATTTTTTTATCTTGCATTTGCAGCAAATCCAACCCAGCCAATATTCATATCTTGTACCTAGACAAGGTTGTATTACGCTGGGGCACAAGACACATCGTCACCTTGGTCTTTATACCTTGGTGCATAACGGCTAGTGTTAAATCAAACATATGGTTTCTCACTTTTATTGCAGCATAACGCAACATCCTTTCTTCTATCCATTTCCTTTTATTTATTCCATGACCAATCCATTTCATTTCAAAAGCCTACCCATGTTTGTTCAACCCACCTATCCTCTCGAGGGGGCATCATCATCCCATTCCCATCTTTCTTTCCATTAACATCCTATTTTTTTCCTCTATCCATACAGTAGCTTCTTTGAAATGATGTTACTCGACATAAATCTCATCATCTTGAACATCATCTCAAAGAGAGGCAAAATGTAGACACCCAAAAATGTCCACCTTGTCACAATGTTGCATCATCTAGGCATCTAGTAGCATTTTTGCCCTAAGCACCCATATCATCACCTAGTCTAGCATTTTCCTTTAATAAATTAAATAAATCTAACATTTATTTAATTTAATCCCATCCCTCACATTATTAAATAAATAAATTTTATTTATTTATTTAATCCACTTTCTTCTATAATTAAATAAATAGTTATTATTTATTTAATCATTCATGCCACTTAAGTAATTAAAATTTTATTTTAATTAATTAAACAAACTTACCATTTTGATCACCCACTCTTCTCTCTCTCTCTCCTTCACATTTATATTTTCCATCTCCTCTCACGAAATGGAAACCTTCCCCAACCCACATCACTCAACTTCAATCAATCTCCCGTTGCAAAAATGGCAACTTTCTAACTCCTCTTCAACCAAAAAATCTATAAATTTACTCACAACCAAGCCATTTGGCATGGATGAACTCTCAAGCATCGTTACTCTACTGAAATTGCTCTAGCCCTCTCATCCATAAATCTTTCATCCATAATTAATATACCTATCTTTTATCCATCATTCTGAAGCCAGCGTTATGCTTCAGATCTGAGCAACCAACAATCCAACCATTCGAGGAATCAAAGATGCATGCATCATCTGAGGTACTTGTAAGGTTTCGGCTAAGGTAATTGCATGTTGTTGATTTATCTTTCATTTGTCCAAATTTTCTCGTTTACACTATGCTCTTAGGTAATCCATGCAATCTCACAATCTCCTTGAAAAATAGGTCAGCCACATGCACTACATCATTTTTCTTCTTGCAAGGTATGAAATGTGCCATCTTTGAAAATCTATCCACCACTACAAATATAGAATCATGTCCTCTTTGTGTCTTCAGCAATCCCAATATGAAATCCATGCTTAAATCTTCCCAAGGTCTCTCCGGTACTATCAAAGATTTGTACAACCCAGTATTTTGACTACTTCCTTTGGCAACTTGACATACTCTACAACTATGCACAAACTTCCTGTGTGAGGCCAAAAGTAATGTTCACATACTAAAGCCACTGTCTTGTCAATTCCAAAATGTCCTACCAATGCACCACTGTGCTTGTCTTTTATCAAATTATCTCTCATTGAACTCCTAGGTATACACAACTGATTTCCTTTGAACACCATATCCTCTTGAATGAAATAATCCAACCACTTACTCCTATGTATCACAACAGGTTCCTTACATGCTTTCCATGGTTTTGCAAAATCAAGATCTGCTTCATACAAGTTCTTCAAATCCTCAAAACTTAATACTTCTACTCTCATCTATGTCAACAAATTCCTTCTTCTACTCAAAGCATCTACAACCTTGTTTGACTTTCCACTTCTATGCTTTAGTACAAAACACAAATTCCTTACGCAACAAATAATGTCTCCACTTCTTCAAGGCTTGAATTATGGCATAGAACTCCTGATCATAAATTGAATATCTTCTCCTTGCATCATTCAACTTTTCACTAAAATATGCTACAGGTCTACCTTCTTGACTTAATATTGCTCCTATTGCATTTCCACTTGCATCACAATCTACTTGAAATACCTTGTTGAAATCCAGTAATGCTAACACTGGTTGCTCTGTCACTTTTTGCTTCAACAATTCAAAACTTTTATTTGTTCCTGATGTCCACTTAAAGTCCTTTCTATCACCTCTCATTGTCTCTGTCATAGGTGTGCATATTAAACTGAAATTTCTGATGAACTTCCAGTAGAAACTAGCTAATCCATGAAATGATCTAACTTCTCCAATATTCTTAGGTGTAGGCCACTCAACAATTGCTCAAACTTTCTCAGGGTCCATCTTCAATCCTTCTGCAAAAATCACAAATGCCAAGTATACCAATTCTTCCTTCATGAAACTACATTTCTTGATTTTTATTAGCAATTTATCTTCTCTCAACCTCTGCAATACTTATCTCAAGTACCACAAATGTTCTTCTTTTGTCTTACTAAAAATTAGAATATCATCCAAATATACAATAAAAAACTTACCCAAGAATTTCTTCAAGACTTCATTCATCAATCTCATGAAAGTACTTGGTGTATTTGTTAATCCAAAAGGCATCACTAACCGTTCATACAATCCTTCATTTTTCTTAAAAGTAGTCTTCCATTCATCTCCTTCTCTGATTTTGATTTGATGGTATCCACTCTTCATGTCTATTTTTGTAAAATATTTTGCTACACTCAAACAATCCATAATGTCATCCATCCTATGCAACGGAAATCTATACTTAAATGTGATCTTGTTGATTGCTCTAGAGTCTGTACACATTCTCCATTCTCCATCCTTCTTCAGTCCTAGCACTGCAGGTACTGCACAAGGGTTCAAGCTTTCTCTAATCAAACCTTTCCTCAGTAACTCTTGTATCTATCTATTCAGTTCTTCATTCTCTGTTGGTGTTATTCTGTGTGCTGCTTTATTAGGCAAACTAGCTCTAGGTATAGATCCATGTGATGAATGATACTCCTGATTGGTGGCAATCCTTCAGGTACATTATCTGATATGATGTCTTCATATTCTATCAGCAATTCAGTTATCTCCTCTGGTTGTGATTCTTCATTCTCTGTCTTTAGGGTTTCAAGCTTCTTAGGAATCAAAGCATGACACATATTCTCATGTCTCAATCCATCCAGAAATTTCCTTCCATCAACCAAACAAATTCTAGCATTCCTACATACTTCACTCTTAGGTTCATCTTCTAAAGGTATCAAGGTAATTCTCTTTCCAATTGATGTTATAGTATAGGTATTCTTTCTCCCATCATATATAGCTTTTCTATCATACTACCATGGTCTACCCAACAATATATGACATACATCCATGGGCATAATATCACACAATACCTCATCATGATAAGATCCACTATGAAATTTCACCAAACATTGTTCACTCACTAGTACCTTATGTTCATCTTGAATCCATGCTATCTGATAGGGCTTAGGGTGTTTCAATCTTTCCAACTTCATCTTAGTCACCATCTCCTCTAAAACCAAATTATCTGAACTACCACTATCAATTACAACCTTACAACATTTACCTCCTGATATGCATCTGGTTCAAAACAAACTTTTCCTATGCAGTGGTTCCTCATTTGTATCTACTTGAAATAGTGCTCTCCTCATGACTAGTGGTTGTCCTTTCTTAGGTTTTCCAATTGAATTAGGTGATCCAACAGGTTCTTCCTCTACATAAGTTGTTCTTGCACTATTCTCTATCTTCTTTCTTGTACTTCCCTGATGACATTCAAATGCTCTATGTCCTTCACCTCCAAACTTAAATTAAGTTCCTCTGAATGTTCTCTTATCAAGTCCTCTTCCATCTCTTCTATATCCTTCACTCTGGTAAGAATTAGTGTTTCCTCTGTGGTAGAAAGTTTTGTCTTTTCTCAAATATGAATTTCTATCTTTGTCTTCCTTCTTGAATGTACTTTCTTGTCTATTTTGCTCCACATATGATCTTTCTACTCCGGAAATTGTTCTACCTCTCTAGAATTTACCTCCTCTACCACTCTATCTCTGCTCATGCTTCTTATTCAACTTTTCTTCAAATTTTAGGGCAAATTGATATGCCTCTTCTAGTGTTGTCATCCTCACCAAACTCAATTCTTCTTGAATGTTCAATCTCAATCCATTGATGTATCTTACCATTCTCTCCTTGCTTTCTTCACTATTTCCTATCCTTATGATCATCTTATGAAATTCTTTAGTATACTCCTTCATAGATTTCTTCTTTTGTCTCAGGTTTTGCAATCTCTTCAACAGTTCCAACTCATAGTCAACAGGTATAAACTAATTCTTCAACTTTGTCACCATTCTATCCCATTTTATGATCTTCCCTTTTTCTCTTCTATTTCTATCCAACTGAACTTGTTTCCACCAAATAGCAGCATGTCCTTTCAATGTAGTCTTTGCAAATCTCACCTTCTCTAGATCTTCAATTTCTTCATACTCAAAGTATTCTTCTAAGTCATTTATCAAATCAATTAGCTCCTCCGGATTCAAATTACCAATATAGTTCAGTACATCCACTCTAGGTCTTTCCCCAATCTTTGAAATATATCTCAACATCTTCACTTGATCTGATTCTTCTTCTTCTTCTTGGGTTTCTTCATTTTGATCAGTGGATTGAAATTCTTCATCATCATCACTTTCAACATTAGGTCAAGGTGTTAGTCCTCTTCCTTGATCTTCTTCAATAGTGTCCAATCAAACTTGCATTTTTTTCATCATTTCCATCATCTCATCCATTCTTCTAGCCATAGTACCAATAATAGGTATTCTCCTCGGTAGCATCTCTTCCTTGGATCAAGTGTACCTACCTCAAATTTGGTGATTGGGCTACAAGGTGACAACTTCCTCACAATCGAAGATCAGTTGACAACATAAGTAGTCTACCTTGGGTTCAACGATCTATTCACAACAAGATCTTATAGAATGCCTTCACAAACATTGCTCCCAAAGGATTCAAACTTTGCTCTGATACCACTTGATGCAATCATGGTTAGGAGAGTCCATGGAGTGAACTGTCCAGACCATGCAGCAAGAGTAAACACAGTGGAAACAACTCAAATGTAGAATGAAAATACAGATTTGGATGTTTAGTATATCATAGATTCAAATGTAAATATGTTGGCAATATGTGGGATTACAAATTAGGGCTCACAGGCCTAATTATCTAGTACAACAGATATAGCTTTGAAGTGCCTTATAGAAGAAAATCCAACTTATGAAATATTTATTTCTAATTGACTAACTGATTGACTACTTTCCTATGCATCTATTATATGATTATAAATCATCTTTGGATCACAAGAATCCTCCGCGTTGACCAAGAGAGATTATAGACTCCAATGAAAGAGATGTAATGTGTAGAAGCAATAGGTTGGCCTTAAAACATATGGGAATCCTTTGCAAATGAATGAAACAAGGTGTGGACCTCAAGGAATGTCGGCCATACCCCAAACTAACAAGAATAATGTTTCATTTAGCTCTACAAGTCATGGAAGTGCTCTGTAAGCCTTTTCATTCGACTAACTGTCTGAATGCTCTATTCTGAGAAAATAATTGATCTTCTAAGAGTGATAACTTTCCAGAAATTGATCCAAATGATCTAAATTTTGGATATGATGTAGATGCTAAGTCTAGCTTCGTAAGGTCTGAAATGAAACTACGGCAGAATACGGACCAAAATATAGAAACTTCTACTGATTGAATTGACTGTACTGAACTGGAAAATGAAAGAGAACAAAATGAATGCAAATATTTTTGGTTGATGCAAGATTGCTCTTAAACCAGGGATGCTTCTGCATCATCGCCCCTCTACTAGACGTGGCATGTGGATCGTCTAACCATAGTCACCCCATGAGGTTTGTTCCCATTTAAATAAAACTAACACTAATAAACCTAACATTTATATCCATAACTCAATAATATATATATATATATATATATGATAAGATTCGTTGAAATAGATTTCTTTGAGGAATTCTCTATGCACCACACGTAGACACCTAAAATTTTCCACCTCTTTCATCTCAACACAATTCAACCCTAATTATACCATCATTTAACCCTGTAATTGGATAAATCCCTATTTATCCAATTAACCATCCAAATCCCTCTTTTTCAACACTATTCATCCCTAATTCATCCCTAATGCATCCCTATTCATCCTTAAACATCCCTAAACCATCTCTAAACATCCTTAAACTGCATTTCCTCCACAATTAACTGAATAAACACATGTTTAGATAGTTAATTGATCAATTCCCCTTTAAAATGTGATTTCACAATATTTTATTAACAAAATCACTATTCATGTACTTTCTACTATTCATCTAGGTACATGGATCAATACCTAAATCTGTACCTATCCCTAACCTAAATGATTAACTAATAATTTATTAACCCTTTCCTATAGTCCTAACATTAGATAAGTTTCTCTTGAATTTAAAGAGAATGCCTTGGTCTGGCATTACTGTAGGGAAGGAGGAGTCACCCCTTTCCTTGAATGTTTGAATGGACATGATGAAAATCTATCTATTCAATTTGCTGAGTCTTGGGATAATTGCAAGGTGTAAATTAGGAATGTCAGCTTTGTGGTCTTTGAGAATGACATTGCTATGGCTACGTGTCTCTCTCCAAAGGGAATGAAGATGCAGAAAAAGTCTAGGGTTTCAAATGTTCAAAATCAGAAATTGTTTCTTGGCAAAGGAGAGGAGTTGGTGCCTTACCAAGGTGGTTTTGAAAGAGCTCATCTTCTTGAGCTGTGGGTTGACATGTGTTATATGGTGATGAAGTATTTCACCCTTGAGGGCCGTTTCACTAGGTTCTATCACTACCATCTCCCTTTATTGAATCATTTTAGAAGGAATGCCACAATTAGTTTCCCTTTCTACTTGCTTTCTTCTCTTGAACACTCTATGCAACATGTTAAAAAGACCTTATTGAAGAAACCTGATGAAAAGCCTATTCCTTTACACCAAGGGCTCATTCATCATTTATACCAGTTTCACTTAGCCCTGTCTCCTCTTCAGCCCTCTGGTCAAGATACCCCTACCTCTATGAAATTGAGTCTTGCTACTCCTAGTCAATTCCCTGTTGGTGATCCTTGCTCTGGTATTTCTAAGTCTTCGACCAAGAGTGTTCAAAACCCTCCCTCCAGATTTAAATTGAAATCTAAAAGACATCTCTCAAATGTGGACATGGAGGCTAACATTTTGAAGGATGATATTGGAGTTTCTGGGACCCAGATTGAGCAGAGTCAGGGTGGGGAGGGACCCTTACAGAACCTCAAAAAAGCTAAAACAAAGGGTAAATTTGCTGTCATAAGGCAGTCTGGCAGAATTGCTGGCAAACAAGCTACCAATCTCAAGCTGATTGACTATTCTAAAAGTAATTCGGAAGCCTCTACCCATGAGGAGGAAGATCTCAAGACTGATGTTCACGAAATTGCTATTGAAGATTCTAGTGGTGAAGAAGAAATTGATGGGCAGGGCATTCCTATGGAGGTCTTTGAAAATGAAGATAATGTTGGGCTTCATAATCCTATCCCCATTGGTGACTGTGTGGAGGTTGGTGATATTACTACCCAGACAAAAATGATTGATATTGATGAGGACATTGGGAAAGATATCTACTCTGTTCCCACTTCTATTCTTGTTGATCTTGATAATACCACTCAAGATGGTAGGGAAGAAGACAATACTAAGGAAATTAATGATGCTGATGATCTGTCTCAGCTAAAGGAACATGTGGAGTTCCTAGAAAATAAGGTCTCTTCTCTTGGTAATTTCATTTCTAACATGTTATGAAAGACTGCTATGGACAATCTCTCTCTTCTTCGAGAGCAGGAGGCTCTCGTTCATGGAGCTGATAATGACAGGGTTAAAGAACTGGACAAAATGCTAGAGTTTCTTTCTAAGGGAGAGGAGGACATCTCTTCCTAGTATTTCTTTGCTTTCTATTTGCTGGCTTTTTACTGTTAGTAACTTTTTGCTGTCTATAGGCTGTATGTAAGTTGTCGGTGGTTGTTTTGTCTCTTTTTGTTTTTTGAGCCTTTTCTGCCCTTCTTGGGTTCTTTTTTTTAATATGGGATCGGCCCCTAGTTTGCCACCTTATAATATCAAAAACATTACATAAATTTCTATTTATCTAAATCCCCTTTTCCCCATCCCATGAATTAAACAAATATTTCTATTTATTTAAATTCCCTATTTTCTACACTTTTGATTAGGTAACCTAAACCTAATTAATTAACTAATCTCCTACTTGCACATTCCATTATCCTAACCTAATCCTAGTTAAATCCTCCACATCATCCCAAATGTACAAAGGCATGGCCTCTTGTACAAACCCACATGGACCTCTTACAAAGGCATGGTCAAGTCATTTGTACATGAGGGTCATTTTGTCCCTTCTTGTCCTCCTTCAATCTCATCCCTTCACTTTATCCAACTTGCTTTTTCACCATTGATTTTGCCTTAATCCAAGGACAACCCTTCTCGTCCAATCAATGCTTGCCACTTGGCAAGTGCTCATGCATCCAAGCCTCTCAACAAACCTCATCCATTGATCCTTCAATTCAGTCCTAGCCCTTCATCCACTATCCAAAAAATCTATAAATACCCTATCACCCAAGCCATTTTCAAGACTCCATGAGACATAAAGTTATGCTTCTATTTTGAGGAGTCACCTACATCAAACAACATCAAGGAGCACATCCACTTAAGCAAGGTTTGCATGGTGATTACATAGTTTAGTCTTCTTTTTTTGGGATAAGTTGTCATTAACTTTGCAATCCTAACCATTTTCATGTGTCTCCAAAGTTCTTGGAAAGTGTTCTCCAACACATAAGGACTTGAGAGATAAATTATTATTTAATTATATCAGTTGAACATGTTGTAGTTAACTCCTATGAGGTAGGACCCAATTTGGGCACCCACTTTGGAAGTGGAGCCCATGGAGACTTTGTGTTGACTTCTTGAAGTCTATGTTAACTTGGTGATACTTCCAAGGAGGTGGGAGCTATTTTGGGTGCTCAATTTGGAGGTGTTTCCAATGAAGACTAGGATTTTTATTTTTTGTTTGCATGAGTGGATAATGTTGGTACACTTTGCATGAATATGATGTGGGAGTTATCAGTGGAGTTAGAGATGCATGATATTGGAATACTGCTTGCATGAACTCATAAAAGCTTGCATGGACTTGCATGTTGTTGCATGTCACTTGCATGGACTTGCATGTCGTTGCATGTCACTTGTATGAGCATGCATGTGCTTGCATGTTGTTGCATGTTACTATTGTCATGTGAAATTGCACCCTGCTTGAAGCTCGTTCAAGCACTCCAATGACACAATGGGACTGATCTCAAGGTGTGGGACCTTGTTAATGAGATCAGACCTCCAGAGAAGACTGGTTCCTCTTTCTAAGCTTAAGGCTTAGAGAATTAAACTAAACCTGTTCTAATCATCACCAAGTAAAAGGGAAAGAGAGAATGCAGAAAAGGAAATGGTGATGCACCTGTATAAGGCCTAAAAATGACATGACTCAGTCTAAATAAATATTCTTAATATTTATTTCATTCTAATTCCTCTATCAATAAATAAATAAACAAATTTATTTATTTGATTCATATTCCTCTAAATTAATTAAATATCAAAATATTTAATTACCTCTTCTAAAGTCAAAATTAAATAAAATCATTTATTTAATTAAATTCTTCCAAGCAATTAAATAATTCTTAATTATTTAATTAAATCAAATTCATGCTTCCAAATTTAAATAAATCAATCAAATTTATTTAAATTCTCTTAATCTCTAAAAATAAAATATAATCAAATATTTTATTTATTCTTCCAAAGCATGCACAATCAATTAAATAAATTTATTTGTTTAATTGGCTTTTTTATCTTCTAATTCCTCAAAAATCTTCCAAATCTTTTAAAAATAAGTCCTCTTCTTCATGCACACAAAATTAAATAATTTATTATTTAATTTCTCTCAAATCATGCAAAAGCAAATCACAAGTTGAGTTAACTAACTCAATCAACCTTGTTTTTATCAATCACTCTTAAATTAGAAAAAAGCATTCTAATTTATGAAAGCATATCTTATCTTTATAAAAGAAAGCAGTTAACTCAAACAAAACAACTTTTGTGTGACACTTGTCTTCTTTCTATTCACGCACATCCTCTCAAGGTTTCTATACCATTGATCTTCTCACTCTATCAATACCGTTGATCTTCTCTCTCACGAGTCTATAAATTGAACCTTATTCCTCCATTTCATTCATCCAAGCTTTTAGTATTGTTACTCTGCAGAATTAACAGCGCGCCTTTGGCACCCAAATCCACCGATAGCTTGTGATCACCCTTTGTTGTATTGAAGCTAATCTTCATTAAAAAAAGTATCATAGCCATCTCTCCATCATCATCTTGAAAAATAAAACAAGGAAGTACGCTTCTGAGGGCTTCATTCATACAAAGATCGATTGAGATTAGGTGAACAATGGAAGCAACAAAGTAGCAAGGTTTGCACGGTTTGTTCTTTGTTATTTAATCTTTGTTACTTGCAATTTCTATTGAGATTATTGGTTTATTGATTGAGTTTGATAACTTTGACAATATTTCTGGTAACATTTTTGGCACCCACTGTGGGACCTTGCCCCGATTTAACCCAAAAACTGAGTTTTTTGTGTACAGGTTCCATACACATGAGGATTCGATGCATCTAAACAATTCTAACATGCATCTAAGCTCTATTTCAGTGCATCTACCCTTTCAGTGCATTTACCTCATGAAGTTGTGCATCTGTGTTCTATTACGATGCATCTACCGAATGATGCATAAACTCTCTATTTCTGTGCTTTTGACCTCTGTCTCAACACTTTTGTAACAACTGCACATTTGATCTCTATCTCTGTACCTACGCATCTAATTCTGGACAATGATTTTAGGGTTTTCTTGTGATTTTGCTAACGTTGACACTTTTCGCAATAAAATTCTCTCATCTACTTGCAGGTTAGGGGCTGGTTTAGTCATTCTAGTTGCATTGTTAACACACATCATCTTTTTAAAGGATAATAATTGAATGTTCATGCAAAATCATATCTAGATCTAACTAGGAAGGGAGTAACTTGATCTTGTTGCCTCAATAAATTGAATCTAGTCTCAATGCTAGGAGGATAAAATTGAACCATTGTTATCTTGCTTTCAAAGTTAACAACTTGCGTGTGTGCCCAAGTAGCTAGCTCATATAGTCTTTTTCATTTTAATTAGGGGAAAAGAACCACTATCTTTTGTGTTTTTGGGAATGATACTAGGCCTATGCTCTCCCCTATATTGGGTGACCAAAATGCCAGACATATCATTTTCGCATGTGTTAAACCTTTAGAGAGGCCTACCCTTGGATATCCTTCTGTCCAAGCGGGAATGACGTTAAGTGCTAACAAGCTAAAGCCAAGCCCTGCCAAGCCACTATAAATAAATTGTGTTTGGAGTGAAAGCTTCAAACAATGAGTGAAGTTGTGTTATACTGATAGCCAACCTCCCCCAAAATCCTCCAAGGCGCAACCCTTGTAGGCTGGGAGACTCCATAATGGAGAGTAGTGTTGCCACATGTATAACCACTCGAACGGTTGCACTTACTAATCATCCTTTATTTTTGTATACGCCTAAAAATGACACAAATCATCCTAAATAAATATTCTAAATATTTATTCCATTCTTCTATTAATTAAATAAATATTCTAAATTTATTTAATCGATTCACTGTTCCATAATTAAATAAATTCAATTTATTTAATTAAAATTCTTCCATTTGTCCTTCACAATTAAATAATCATAAATTATTTAATTAATCCTATTTCCTCTATCCTAAAGTTCTAAATTCTAAATTACACCTCACCTTGTCCACCTCATCAGGTTGCACATGTAATTAAATATATTTAATATTTAATTATCTTATTTTCCCTCACCCACATGGCCTATTTCTTCTCCAATCAGAGGTCAGTTAACCAATCAATCAAATCTGTTAACTAACCTGTCAGTTGAGTCAAATCCTCAATCAATCCAGTCAGTTCCACAATCCACTCTTCTAACTGATCAATCAATTCTGTTAACAGACCAGTCAATGGAGTTAACTCTCCAATCAGTTTTGTCACATCCCACCTTTCATGATGGAGCTGGGACACTTGTCACATTTCCACTGGTTGCACATTCCTCAACCATCCTCAACCATTGATCTTCATATCTTCTCTCAACTGTTGATTCCTATTCCTCCGGGTCTATAAATGAAGCTTCATCCCTTCATTCTAATCATCCAGGCTTTTGACATCGTTACTCTGCAGAAATATCACCAGCGCGCCTTTGGCACCCACTTGTCATCTACAAGCTTGAGATCACCATTGTTGCATTGGAGCTCACCTTCCTTGCATGTCACACTATAGCCGTTCACCATCGACTTCCTCCAACAGCTTTTAAAAGATTGCACTCTCTGAGGGCTCATCTCATCTGCGAAAGGACGATTCGTGATAGGCGAACAACAGAAGTTTCGAAACGGAAGAGGTTTGCTGTGTTTGTTCATTGCTTTTGTTCATTTGAATCTTCTTTGTTTCTCTATTCTGTTGATGTTTGGGTCATCTGTTATTCATTTGATTGATGCACTATTTTACCCTCACATTTTTGGCGCCCACCGTGGGGCTGTTGCCCCTTTATTTTACCGTTTTTGAGCTTTTTTTGAAGGCAGGTTCCGTACAGACCCCGCAGAGTCACGCACAGATTCTTTCGACGCATCTGTTCATTTTTACGGCACTTTTGAAGACTGTTACGGTGCTTCTGTAAAACTGCGCATTTGTTGACTGTAACTGCGCTTTTATAGACTGTTGCTGCGCTTTTGTTAAAACTGCGCATTTGTTGATTCTAGCTGCACTTTCATACAATATTGCTGCGCATACGTTAAAACGGTGCATCTGTTGTCTGTTACGGCGCTTATGACGACTGTTGCTGCGCATATGTTAAAACTGCGCATCTGTTCATTTTAATGGCGCATATGTTCATTTTTACAGTGCATTCGTTAATACAGCGCTTCTGTTGATCACTTCTGCGCATCTGATCACTGAAGCTGCGCATTTGTAACTGGCTCAGGTTTTAGCACTTTTTTTTAGAGTATTTTGCTAACGCTAACCCTTTTGCAGGTGTTTGCTGGAGCGGTTTTGCAGGTTAGGCTCGGGTTCAGTTACATGTAGTTGCATCTAACTAGCTCACATTTCATTTTCGGGGAAAGAGTAAAATGGTTGTTCATTACAAATCTTCATCTAGTCTTAATTAGGGAGGAAGTAACTGGTTTATTTCATACTTGCATTGCAAACAAACTTCCAAGTTATTGCTATCTAAGATTTAAAATTGAACTCACAACTGCATTCTGAAGTTAAAAGGAACCATTGCTATATCGTGAGACCTGAATTTCAAAGTTAACAATCTCGCGCAACGTGGACCTAAAATTGAACTCACAACTGCTTTCTGAAGTTAAAATGAACCATTGCTATATCGTGAGACCTGAATTTCAAAGTTAACAATCTCGCGCAACGTGGATTTAAAATTGAACTCACAACTGCTTTCTGGGACTTAAAATTGAACCACTGCAATATTGTTGAAATCACTTCAAAGTTTTGTTTGACTAGCCTAGCCCATTTAGTTTTTATCTTTTTAACTAGGGTGGATTAATCAGTGTATTCTATGTTTGCGAATGACAATAGGCTTATGCTCTCCCCTCTTCTGGGTGTTCAGAGTGCCAGACTTGTCATTCTACTTGTTTAACCTTTAGGAGGGGCCTACCCTTGGAGGCACGCTTGTCCAAGCGGGAACGACCCTGAGTGGTAACAGGCTAACGCCAAGCCCTACCGAGCCACTTAAAATAAATTGTGCTTGAGGTGAAAACCTCCTGCAACGAGTGCTGTTATGTTACACCGACGGCCAACCTCCCCCAAAACCCTCTCAGGCGCAACCCTGTGAGGCTGGGAGACTCCATAACGGAGAGTAGCGCCGCCGCACGTGTAACCACTTGAACGGTTGCCCGAATTACAAACCTCTTGTTTTAGTGGCCCAAATCCCTTATAATCCATTTCTCGCCTAGGATTTTGTACTTGCTTTTGTCCAAAATAGAGTCAAAAAACTACAAAAACAATGGAAAACTACAAAACATTCTTTGTGCTTGCTGTGTTTTCTTGCTAAATTAATTCATAAAATCAGATCAGGAAGACTTATTCCAGCCAAAAAATACCAAAAACAGAGAAAAATCCCAAAAATTTGCCCAAAAATACCAGAACTGCGCATACATCCATTTCTGCGGCGCATATACAGCGACTTGCTGCGCTTTTGTACCGACTTACGGCGCTTTTGTACCTTTCTGCTGCGCATATACACTGTTCTGCTGCGCTTTTACAGCGACTTGCTGCGCATATACGCCGACCTGCTGCGCATATACTTTTCTGCTGCGCATTTGCACACTGTTACCACGCATACATACCTCACCAGAGCGGCGCATATACAACGACTTACTGCGCATTTACCTATTCTTGCTGTGCATCTGTTTCTGCGCATGTGTGACAGTGAGCATCTGCTCTATTTTTGAGAAATTTTCGTCAGCTGTTCGGAGTACCCATTTCAGCCTAGTTTCATTTTCTGAGGTCAGAATCAACCTTGCAGTCAGTTTTCATCCATTTCAGCCATTTCTCTCTCTTTCGACGGTCGTCCCCGTCACCTTCTGTCCTAGTCACTCTTACCCCATCGTCATTCTGTCCCATACCGATTCGACATAGGTCCTTCTTTAGTGAATTCACGTAAGCCTAGTAGGTCACAGTACCTTTTGCTAGTAGTCTTGTTGAACGACTAAGCCCTACACAGTGAGACTGGTATCGACTACCCTTGCTAGTGGCTAGAGTCTTGTGTCAACTGTCTTACCTGAAGTCATTGAGCGAGAGAACCCTTTGTCCAAGTCTTGTCCTAGATATCCCATTCATTACAGTCTTAGTCGACACCTTGCCAAAATTTCTAATCCTTGTCCATTTCGTCCCACCCCACCTTGCATGGTTCTTACTCGATCCCAGTACAACAAGCTAACTGAAATGGCCGACCCTTCCGATCACATCGCCCCACCACGCGATGATGATGAAGAATTTTCTCGTGAAGAATTAGTGGCACACATGCAAGATAGAAAATTCCAACGCCTAGTGGAGCGAGTACTCCTTGAGGATCCCACCAAATTTTTCCATCATCTTGCTAGTCTCGGACTCAAACTCCCCGCAGACTTTGACATTAGCTCCATCATGGAAAATATAGACAATGAACATGAGAGGGACACAAATGACACAGTCCCAAAGGCACATGAGAGAGGCACAAATGACACGGTCCCCCAGGCCAATGAAAGAGGAAAACAACACATCGATCAAAATGCTCCTATAGCGGATGTGAGACAACAAATTGAGAGTCTAAAGCTAGAAATCTCCAACCTTAAGATCGGCACCAGTTCCAAGAACTACTCCTTGGAAGATATCGCACCATACCCCTTTGACAGAAGTGTGGTCATGAAACCTTTCCCCTTTCAGTTCGGAATCCCGAAATTTGACAAATACAAAGGGAAGGGGGACCCTAGAGATCATATCAGGGAATTCACTGCAGCATGTTTAGAAGTAGCTCACAACGAGACCTACTTAATGAGACTATTCCCAAGATCTTTAGGGGGTCAAGCTATGGAGTGGTTCTCGCGTCTTCCACCAGGAATCAAAACTTTTGATGAACTTGTCAATAAATTCATAACGCACTTCTCTTACAACATAGAACACGAAGTATCTATGCTAGACCTATGCAACACCAAACAAAAAGGTGGTGAGTCTTTCGCCACCTTCTTACAACGATGGCGACAGCTAGCTAGCAAGTGTTCTTACGACATGCCTGAGAAACAACTATTGGAAATGTTTGTCCACAATTTGAATCCCGATCTTAGCTATCAAATTCAGATACAATGCCCTACCTCATTCACCAAAGTCATCGAAATGGGGCTATTCATTGAGAAAGCTATGATCGCTAAAGGAACTCTCAAGCTCTACAAGGACACACCTCCTTCCAATTACACAACTGACAAGTCAAAGTTTTGGACCAAGAACAAGAATGTGGTCAACGATGGAGTAGTGGATGCCAAGGCGGCAGCCCCTAAACAGCAACCCATATTCACTATTAAGGAAGAAGCAAATAACGGTGCACTCAACAAGCCACCCCCTTGGGAATCTAGACCTTGGTTCAATTCGAATCCAAGGAGAAAATTCACGCCGTTAGGAGAATCTCAAGAGTCTGCTCTCAGGAAGTTGTTGGCTAACAATGAAATTTCTCTACCGCCAACAAGTGACTATGAGCCTATAGTCAAACCTCCCTATTGGAAGGACACAAACTATTGTGAGTATCATCGAGGAAGGGGGCACACAACCAATAATTGCATCCGTCTTAAGAATGTCATACAAGATATACTGGACCAGAATCTTGGAGGAACACAACAGCATACCTCCAATGAATCTCATGTGGCCTACCGAGATCCTCTCCTAAACCACAACCGGCCGTATAACAACAATCACAACGGCGGCCACAACAACAATGGTCACAATGGCAACAACTCCAATGGTCATAACAATACTGACAACAATCGTAATAGGCCAAACCAGAACAGTGGGTCGAGTAATGCTAACTATGCAAGCGTTCCCTTTGAGTACACCATTAACTGCATTTCTGAGCATGTTTCGCAAGTCAACGTCATATCCCCCAACCAACAACCAGGACCTAACGGAACTGGTTGTAGTATAATTACCCGCAGTGGTAGAGTCACGATCAACACCACTCCTCCAAGGTCGTCGCCATCTCCGTCCAACCCCCGCCCATATAATGTCATCGACCAATTGCAAAAGACTCCGGCTCATATTTCTATATTGGAGCTCCTGCGTCTATCTCCTTCTCATAAGGAGATTCTTGAGAAAGCCTTAGTGGAGACTACTGTCCCCACTAACCTAGCCCAAGAAAAGTTTCAAACCATGGTGGGTAATTTGACATCCTCCCCTTCCATATCATTCACAGAACAAGATGACCTTTCCATGTCTCAACCCCACAACACTCCTCTACACATTGTCGCATTCGTACACAGGCACCGCATCAAGAGGGTTCTCATTGATGGGGGTGCCAGTTTGAATATTTGCACTTTGAAGCTAGTCCTTGCATTGGGGTTCTCTGAACAGGCAGTGGATCCACGGAGAAAGATTACCATAAAGGCCTATGACGAGGAGGAACGCACCACGAAGGGCACGGTTGTCCTACCCATTCAAGTGGGACCGGTAATTAAAGATGTGGTGTGCCAAGTCCTTGATCGGGAGCTTGCTTACAATATTCTACTAGGGAGACCATGGATCCACGCCATGAAAGCTGTCCCCTCCACCTACCATCAATGCATAAAGTTCCCACACGATGGCAAGCAGGTCACCATACACGGCGACCCCGACCCCTACCAGCATTGCAACTCATTCCAAGCCAAACCGGAATGTGTCATTCCCAACAACTGAGCCCATATCTCCCCTACTCCGCCACAAGACCATACTGCCGAAGCTTCCTCTTCACAGCCCAAACCAATGAAAATCACCATAAAAGAAAATGGCGTGGGGGAATACCAGATTGAGCACAGCCTCAACCTTGCAAAAATGCCCTTGTCTCCTCGCTCCTTTGGCCAGCCCAAGCATCAACCCAGGCATTTTCCAAAGCCCTCTGCTCCTCCTACAACTCCCGCAAACCCCTTTGTAAAATGGGGGACCTTATCCGATGAATCAGAGGAGCGAGATCTCTTACAATGGCTCTATGCCGAAGAAGAAAACACATCCCAAGATCCACCCAGACTCCCTACAGAGCTCTATGGGCGAGGTGAAACCATCTTGCATAGGATGGGATATGAAGGACAAGGCCCTATCGGCCTCAGAAAAGAGGGAATCATCGAACCTATACAACCCTCTTCCTCCTCTTTGGCTAGAAACACGACTGGCCTAGGCTACAAAGGTAAAGGTAAAGCCAAAGAAAATGCCTGCCTAGTGGAGACAATTCAAAGACTCCAAGAGGATAGTGACGCAGATTCAGATGATTCCAATCAGTATGAATGGGACGAGCTGACAGAACACTCCTACGATGACAAGGAGATTGATACCATCCAAACCCTTAGCCCATATCATGAGAGACAAACGCAACGGGACAGACCACTGGAGTCTGATTTGCCCCTCCCTGAAGTTATGGCTTTCGAGGAAAGTATAGATTCCATTGCGATAAACAACCTAGAAGAAAGTACCACCCAGAACACTACCCCCAGCTGTGCTCCTAGTATTTCCATCCACACTATCAACGAATCAGGTCTTTCATCTGACTCCCTTCCCCTCTTACACCCTGAGCTTATTGACTGGGACCTGAAAGGGACCCCTCAATTAGATGTGTTCCAGAACGATGATGCCTACATTGACTATATGGGACTTCGAGATCATTTACCAAAAGGAGATCATAAAGCCGGTTTCACTATCAAACTCAATACTATAGCATACTTTGGGGAGGGTGCCAAGCCTTCTAGTCGCAAAAATGTAAAGATCAAAAAGGGATCTGACGGTGAAAACTGCCATGCGGCAGTGTCAGATCATAAAACAGTAAAAAGAAAGGACGTATCTGAAGGTGAAAACCCAACTGTGGCACCTGACGATGGATTGCTTGACACCCTCCCAAGTGACATGTATCAAGAAAGGTCACAGATCGTGGTAGAGCCAACAGAGCCAGTGAACATTGGATCTGAAGAGCAGCCTAAGATAATCCACTTTGCAAAATCTCTCACGCCACCTGAGAAAACCAGGTTTGTACCATTCTTTAAAAAGAAGAGAGGCAGTTTTGCTTGGTCATATGCTGACATGCCAGGTTTGGACCCAAACCTGATTCTACATCACCTACCATTGGATCCAGGGGTGAAACCCGTAAAGCAAAAACTGAGAAAAATGCATCCCCATATTGCCCTCCTGGTCAAGGAAGAACTCAAGAAATTGTTAGACGTGGGGTTCATCAGGGCCATTGATTACCCCGAATGGATATCAAACATCGTACCAGTGTCTAAACCAGACGGCAGGGTTCGACTATGCAACGATTTTAGAGACTTAAACAAAGCATGCCGCAAAGATGACTTTCCCTTGCCTAACATCGATATCATAGTCGACCTCACGGTGGGACATACAATGTTGTCACTTATGGATGGATTCTCAGGGTACAACCAAATCAAAATAGCACCAGAGGATCAGCACAAAACCACTTTCACTTGTCCATGGGGTACTTTTTGCTGGAATGTCATGCCGTTTGGGCTGAAAAATGCAGGTGCTACATACCAGCGGGCCATGACAACTATATTCCACGACATGATGCATGTGACCATGGAAGATTATGTTGACGACATCTTGGCAAAATCACTCACCAGGGACTCACACCTGGACACATTAGAGAAAGTCTTCCAACGACTGGACCAATTCCAAGTAAAATTGAACCCGAAGAAATGTGTGTTTGGGGTCACATCAGGCAAGCTGCTAGGCTTCATTGTGTCAGCAAACGGCATAGAGGTAGACCCGGCCAAGGTCAAGGCAATCATGGACATGCCTCTGCCCAAAACTCTAACATAGTTGAGATCCTTACAGGGCAAGCTACAGGCCATCCGCAGGTTCATCTCACAGTTGGCCGACAAGTGCCATCCTTTCAGCCACCTCCTACATAAGAACGTTCCATTTAAATGGGATGAGCAGTGCGAAGAGGCATTCAACAAGCTCAAGGAGTACCTCACGAATCCTCCTATACTCATGCCTCCGATCCAAGGAAAACCTTTGATTCTCTACATATCCGCTACACCTACTGCTCTTAGGGCTCTCCTAGCGCAGCAAGACTATGAGAACAAGGAAAGAGCTGTGTACTATATCAGTCGAACCTTAGTGGGCTACGAGCTGCAGTACTCACAGGTGGAATGTTCATGCCTTGCGGTGGTTTTTGCCTCACAAAAACTCCGACACTACATGTTGGCACATCCTGTCAAACTCATTGCCAAGATCGACCCACTAAAATATCTTCTCAGCAAAGCAGCTCTCACAGGACGACTAGCCAAATGGGTTATGCTTCTTAGCGAATATGATATAGAGTATGTGGATAGAAAAGCCATCAAGGGGCAAATCATCGCAGACCAACTAGCTGAGGCACCATTACAGGACACTTCACCAATGCAGTTTGAGTTCCCCGATGAATCTCTATTCACTCTGTCCACATCTCCTTGGAAACTCTACTTCGACGGGTCTTACACCAACCATGGATCGGGGGCAGGTATCTTGTTTATCACTGCCTAAGGCGACACAATTCCAAAGTCCTACAGGTTATTATTTCCATGCACTAACAATATAGCAGAGTATGAGGCTTTGGTAATTGGTCTCAAGATGGCCACTGAGTGGAAAATCCAAGCACTACGTGTCTATGGTGATTCTCAGCTTGTCATCAACCAGGTCAACGACGAGTATCAGACCAAAGATGAGAAGCTCATCCCATACAAGCGAATGGTCGACGATCTCAAAGAACATTTTGGGACCATCTCGTTTGAGCAAATACCCAGGATAGAGAACAAAGCAGCCGACGCAATGGCGACCATAGCCTCTCTTCTTGAGATACCTGAACAGGAGTCACGGTATGAGTTCCTAGTAGAAACAATTCGACAGCCGGCTTATGATCTCCTTGAAACCCATTCCATCTGCCACCTAGTGGGATCTGATTCACCTTGGTATGGTAAGACCTACACTTACCTCAAGGACAATATCCTTCCTTTGGACCTCTCTTCCAACCAAAAATGAACCTTCATCCGACAAGCCTCCCGTTACACCATTATCGCCAATACCCTTTACCGACGTGGTCTGGATGGTACTTTACTCCGTTGTCTAGAACAGGAAGAATCTATAACTGCCTTGCAAGACGTGCACGAAGGGATCTGCGGAACACACTCCAGCGGTCCTTCCTTAGCTAAGAAACTCATGCGTTTGGGTTATTACTGGCCCAATATGGAAATGGATTCATATCAGTTCGTCAAAAAGTGCAAACAGTGCCAGATACATGGGAACCTGATTCATGCACCTGCTCAGGAGTTGAGACCTCTAACGACACCCTGGCCCTTTTGCCAGTGGGGACTAGACCTCGTGGGAAAGATTCATCCGCCTTCTTCCAACGGCCATAAATTCATCATAACCGCTACTGAATACTTTACAAAGTGGATTGAAGCCGTTCCCTTATCAACCGTCACAGGAAAGCAAATTTCCTCTTTCATTCTGAATTACATTATTTGCCGATATGGCATCCCTTCATCCATCGTAACGGATAATGGGAGACCTTTCAAAAATCAAGATGTCCAGGAACTTTGTGAACGGTTCAAGATCCAACATCACTTCTCCACCCCATATTACCCCCAAGGTAACGGCCAAGCTGAGGCATCAAACAAAACCATTCTGAAAATCCTAAAGAAGACTGTCAATGAAGCCGGTCGCGATTGGCACGTTCAGCTCAATCCCGCTCTGTGGGCCTATCGAACCAGCATCCGCACTCCCATAGGTGCTACACCCTACGCCCTCGTCTATGGTTCCGAAGCCATCCTTCCTATTGAGGTCGAACTCCCCTCCCTTCGGGTGTCGTTGAAAGGTCTCATATCAGACGAAGAGTACAGAGTCTCCAGACTGCAAGAGCTAGAACTGCTAGAGGAACGACGCCAGAAAGCTTTTGACCATCTCAAAGCCTATCAACAGATGATGTCAAGAAGCTACAACCACAAGGTTAGACCAAGATGCTTCAAGATTGAGGACCTCGTCCTAAAAGAGAACCCTCGCAATCAGCAGGACAGAGAAAAGAAAGGTAAGTTCGAGCCTAACTGGCTTGGACCCTATGTAATTGTAGCAGCTTACGGATCGGGGGCATATCAGTTGGCCACATCAGAAGGTGAGTTGTTTGATGATCCCATCAACAGCATGCACCTTCGCAGGTTCTATACCTAAGAGAACCCCAATGCAAGGGGGCACAATAAAATCAACAACAAAAAAAAAAAAAAAAAAAAAAATCATCAAAATTTACAAAGAGAAAATACAAAAAAATTGAAAAAAATAGAAAGCATGCAAAAAAAAAATCATCCTTTGGTGAAAACCTGGCAAACAGGCGCCTTGGATAGGTAGCCTGATGAAAACCTGGCAATCAGGTGTCATGTTACTTTCTAGCTTCTCGTGCAAATAAAAGCAAGTGATGAAAACCTGGTAAACAGGCGTTACTTGTGACAAACCGCATTCTCCATCTTTGGGAATCCAATCACCTTGAGCCCATCCTCCCTCTATTTTCCCCATTCGACCCATATCCATCCCACAGTAAACACTTGACAGTTACCTATCATGGCTTGATACTCAGCTTGTGGCCTTGTCAACCAAGGTTTTGTCCCATATCGTCTCCTCGAAGTGAGCCTAGCGTAGTGTCTCTCGTCAGTATCTGTGGTCCGAATTCGTGAACTACGTTGCCTCTGCGCCGTCACGTAGGCAAGGCCATTATTCTAATGCGCCCCCGAGGCTTCCATCTCTCCCAAAGTCCCATTTGTCTCCCCTCTTGTCTTCATTCTTGTCGTCTTTCTTCTAGTCCATCCATGGTCCATTAGGGTTTACCCCGAACTACGATGCCTCTGCGTCGTCACGTAGGCAAGGCCATTTAGCAATGAGCCCCCGAGGCACTAGGTCAGTCCCTTAGGGTCCGTCTTCTCAATAAAGATAGTGCAACCTTCTCGTCAGGTAAGCAAATGCAAGCAAACACCCGCACTTCAAGCAGAAATCCCGACAATGAGCATCTTAACCTATCCAATACAAAGCAAATACCAAAGGTCTTCTAAATGATTTTATGCAAATTAAGGCAAGAAATAAACACTTATCAACACAAATGTGCTTTTGTAGATCGGAACCTAGGGTTAAGTTACAGAGTCTTGATTTTGCTATCATACCTTCCTATGCTACTCGAGGATGCCAACAGCTAGAGATGCTATGATGGGGGCATGATTACTTTCTTTGTTTGCTATTTGGGGATTAAACTTTAGTAATGTGAAGCCTTGTCTTAGGACGTGATCGGCAAAAGATCATCGAGGACATCAAAGGTCTAACACGAACGGGGGCAATCCTTGCTTGTTGAAACGCAAGAGGTACTCAGGTCATCTAGATTCAAATTTTGACTAGATGCTTGTATTAGCTTGCTCAATCACAATCCATGTAAGCGATACTCAGGTCATCTTGGTTCAATTATACCTCGGTGCTTGTATTCACTTACAACATTTCAGAAAAGTACCAAAAACAAAATGCCCAATGATGAAATAAAGCAATCTAAAAGCAAAGCATCCATCCTATATCCATACACCCATCCATACAATCCTCATTATTCAAACTATGCAGAGTAACGATATCAAGAAAAATTCCTAAGTCATTCTTTCGCAACCATTCCTCTATCCATCGTGTCATTCTCCTGTCGATAGAGTACATTTGGACATCACAAAAACAAGGCATATAGGAGCATATCATATCATTCGTAGAAACTAGTCATGCACATGAGTAGGTTAGTAGAATGCACCATCCAATGCATTAGGTCACCAATACATTTGCATCACATCTTAATCTTCAAAGCCCAGAAAATCAAACAACATAGCTAAGTGCATCACATATATAGTTACATCACTCCATAGTACTCATGTTACAAATGCATACATTCAAAGCATTACATCATATAAATATCCAGTAGCATCTCACATATCTATACAACATCATCACATAGAAATCATGTTCCATACACACATCTGCATTTGCTCATTTACGCACCACAATATACAGCATCATAACATAGACATCATGTTTCATATACATACATTTGCATCATCACAAGAACATCATATTAACTTTGCATTCATTTGGCACATTAAATCATATAGACATCATATAGCAGCATATCAAAGTATTTCTCATATAGCATCATATAAACCATCTAACTATGCAATAGAACCACATCATGCAATAGAAATAATCATCTCATAAACGCATGCAATAGATACACAAAGCTGCATCATCATCCATACTATCATATACAAAGATGTCCAAATATACAATATCACCATCTCTCTCAAAATCAAAGTGTCATATACAAGGTACGTCTACATAGACGGTGATACATGTCCCAAAATGTACAAAATCTAGTCTCTGACTACCCCTGCGGCTGTGGGCCACCGCTGCCAGCTCCTGACTGCTGAGGTCCCATGACGGATGCCCCTGACTGGGATGGACCTGCTCTGTGAGCCACCCCAGACTGAGTCCTGAAACTCCCTGCCCTCTGGCTCGATGACACGGCACCATGGTACAGGCCTCGGTAGTACTGTGCCTGCTGCTGCGCTCTGGCTAAGTCTGTCTGCGCCTGTGCCAACTGCGTCTGCAACTGGCCTACCTATGCCTGTGCCTGCTGCACCTGCCCAACCAAAAATGTACTCGCTGCATCTGTGCCCATGGCAGCTACTGCTGTGTCCCTCTCTACTCGGATCAGGCGTACCCGGGCATCTGCCATGTCTCACTCGCGAGTCAAACCAGCGATCACTGCTGCATCTGTATCTCGCATCCTCTCCACTCTCCTCAACTGTGCCTACAGCTCCCGCACCTGTCCTCTCAAGCTGGCTATGGTCCTCTCATGTGCCTCACCCTGCACCGGCCCCTGTGCTGCCTCTGCCTGTCCTAGCCCCTGCTGCTGGGGCACCTGCTGCTGTGATACCTGCTGGGGTGGTGGCATCTGTGCCTGTTGCTGTCCCTCCCCCTGTCCTGGCACTGCCTGCCCAGCCCGGTCTATCCTCCTCCGCTGCCTCGGCCTCTCTGCAGCTCGGCCACCACGTCCTCGTCCTCCTCTAGCGGCCCTCCGCCCTGGGCCCGCCTCTCCCTCCTCCTCTGAGTCCGCCTCGTCGATACGAGGCACCAGCATGCCAGGTCCTGAATATCTCAGGAATGGATGTGCAGTAATCCAATCCTCATACTCCTGTGTAACCCCCGCATCTGCAATCTCTCGCCTCATATCCCATGCCACATAAGGCAACTACTGGAACTCTGCCAGAGCCTCCTCATAAGAAGCCATCGGCCCCCATCGGACCCTCTCTGCATGTGTCCGTGCAAACATGGCCTGTCCCTGCGGCATGCCCTGTCTCCTGCCGAACTGTCTCAGTACTCGGCCCACCGTCTGCCTCTCCAAGATGTGCCGTGTCCGGCCTATCAACTACCTGGTCTGAAAGCAAAAGGGCAGCTCATCTCCCTCATCATCCCAAGGCTCGCAGTCCAGATATGGTCGCCAGACGACCACATCTATCCCATCCAACGTATGCCGCCAATACTCCAGCTTCCCCAGCCTGTGCTGGGAAATCACTCCTGCGTAGCCATAGCTGTACGGCTCTCCCCTCTGCCTAGCAAAGACGCATATCAGCCTGGTCACCGCTATGTGCTCCCACAGCCAGAACTGTAACAGCAACACCCCAACCGATAGACTCGTGCTGCGGTGGTACACCACCTGATGCATGTCGTGGTATAAGTGAGCTAGCACGCAAGGTCCCCACGCATATCGAGTGCCCTCAGTCACCATCCGCTCCATGATCCTGCCCCATCCAATAGGGAACCCGTGTGATCTCCTGTCCGGGCATACAACGCCCGCAATCAGTCTAGCCACAATCCCAGGGAAGTAGTCGTAACAGTCATATATGTCCTGCCAAGGGATAACCTGCCCCACCAGCTCGGGATCGTCAAATACTTGCTGACACTCGGCGAGTCCCGCGTCCCGCTGTGCGTCGTACTCCACCAACTCGCCTACCACGGGCAAGTGCAATATCCTATAGACGTCCTCCAACGTCACTGTCATCTCTCCAGTGGGGAAGTGGAAAGTCCCGTCCTTGCTGTGGAATCTCTCCACGGCAGCTGTCAACAATCCTCGATTCGCCCGCACCTCGGGCATAAAGCAAACATAATCTAGGCCCATGGCACCAAGCGCCACTCTATCAGCCTCCGTCAACATATGTCTCTGCAATAGAGGCATAGGGAACGTCTCCCTCGACTGCAATGTCTCTCGTATCTCCTCCTGCAAGCACGCAAAGCAAGGCGTCAGTCTCAAGCCGCATATACCATACTCAACATATCTATTGGACTATATCAACTAAACTTAGCATTTCAAATTGATCAAAAACAACATACTACATCTCTTGACTAGATTCCTGCAATCTCAGAGATAGCTCATCGATTCCTGCGTCAAACAGGACGCTAATCGAATCAGTTTGGCTAAGTAATTTGCCATCCCAAGCAAATGCGCCACTACAGGTGGTAAATGCGCCATTTCTGGTATATGCGCCGCAACAATCCACATATGCGCCGCAAAAAGGCATATGCGCCGCTACAGGCCACATATGCGCCGTTCTAACGCATGCGCCGCATAAATCCACGTATGCGCCGCTAAATTACGGATGCGCCGCAGGAAGTCACATATGCGCAACTTCAGCAAATGCGCTGCTACATTTCACGCATGCGCGGCGAAAATACAAAAGCGCAGCTTATTTACGAAAGCGCCGCCAAAATGAACACATGCGCAGCTTTCACGCATGCGCCGCTGAAACAGGCATATGCGCCGCGAAATCACAAAAGCGCAGCTTCGTGAGGCATATGCGCCATTCTGCGTTTCGGTGCATTCATTTCACCTATTTTCTACGAGCATTTATGACACCTAAACTCGACCCTAGGAGAATTTTTTCGAAGCACATACCGGGGGTCCTGCCTCTGCTGGCCGCCCGAATCGTCGGACTCGCTCGAATCGGTGCTCCTCGCATGGAATGTCTGCTGCTCTGGCCGCCATGCTGCTCTAGGTTTGCTCTGAGCTCTCTTTCTCCAATCCAGATCAACCAAGTGTGCAAATGACTATTCTTGTGGACCCAGCTCCTATTTATAGCCTCCAAACCCTAATTCTGGCTAGGTGATGCCTGTGACTACTTCCTGTGTCCGTTTTTCCTCCCGTTTTCTTCCCACAACCCTGACCGCGTCCCTTTTCCTCCAACCTATCCTAACCCCTTCCTCGTCGTGAGATCGTCCGTCTCCAAAACTTTCGCCGTTTTTTCCCGTCCAATCTCCCGAGGGGGCATCCTATCGTCATTTAACCTATACCAGGGACAAAATGGGGCATGTATCATCACTCAGACTATCAATTTCTTTGAAGCAACGCTGTAAACTGCATTGCATCAAAGAGGGGCAAAATGTATACGCCTAAAAATGACACAAATCATCCTAAATAAATATTCTAAATATTTATTCCATTCTTCTATTAATTAAATAAATATTCTAAATTTATTTAATCGATTCACTGTTCCATAATTAAATAAATTCAATTTATTTAATTAAAATTCTTCCATTTGTCCTTCACAATTAAATAATCATAAATTATTTAATTAATCCTATTTCCTCTATCCTAAAGTTCTAAATTCTAAATTACACCTCACCTTGTCCACCTCATCAGGTTGCACATGTAATTAAATATATTTAATATTTAATTATCTTATTTTCCCTCACCCACATGGCCTATTTCTTCTCCAATCAGAGGTCAGTTAACCAATCAATCAAATCTGTTAACTAACCTGTCAGTTGAGTCAAATCCTCAATCAATCCAGTCAGTTCCACAATCCACTCTTCTAACTGATCAATCAATTCTGTTAACAGACCAGTCAATGGAGTTAACTCTCCAATCAGTTTTGTCACATCCCACCTTTCATGATGGAGCTGGGACACTTGTCACATTTCCACTGGTTGCACATTCCTCAACCATCCTCAACCGTTGATCTTCATATCTTCTCTCAACCGTTGATTCCTATTCCTCCAGGTCTATAAATGAAGCTTCATCCCTTCATTCTAATCATCCAGGCTTTTGACATCGTTACTCTACAGAAATATCACCAGCGCGCCTTTGGCACCCACTTGTCATCTACAAGCTTGAGATCACCATTGTTGCATTGGAGCTCACCTTCCTTGCATGTCACACTATAGCCGTTCACCATCGACTTCCTCCAACAGCTTTTAAAAGATTGCACTCTCTGAGGGCTCATCTCATCTGCGAAAGGACGATTCGTGATAGGCGAACAACAGAAGTTTCGAAACGGAAGAGGTTTGCTGTGTTTGTTCATTGCTTTTGTTCATTTGAATCTTCTTTGTTTCTCTATTCTGTTGATGTTTGGGTCATCTGTTATTCATTTGATTGATGCACTATTTTACCCTCACAATTTTTAGTAGCCAAAAACCCCTATAAGCCAGTGTAGGGAAAGGTGATTATCACCTCCTGAAGATGCCTCATCTAGAAATAGTGAGAATTTGGTTTATATTGTCCCAACCAGCCTAGGATTTGTACTTGCCTTTGAGTAAAAAAGAGTCCAAAAATTACAAAAAAAAGTAAAAACCATGAAAACTTCTTTGTGTTTACTGTGTTTTACTTACCATAATTGAGAAATCATATCAAAAACACCAACTTGCAACCAAGAAACCAAAAACACTAAAAAATGTGTCAAAAACTTTGTAAAAACAATCAGAAAACTAGAGCTGTGCATATGTCCCGTAGAGCTGCGCATCCATCTCGATCCGCTATGCATTTGTACCGACTCTCTGCACTTTTATCACCTATTACTGCGCCTTTAAATTTTACCATAGATGCACATTTTCACTGACTTGTTACACATTTATCCTCTATTTTAGCGCATTTAGTGCTACACATCCGCAACAGTGAGCATTTCCACATCTTTTGGGGGAAAATTTTTAGCTTTTCTGGATACCCATTTTAGCCTTGTTCTAGTTTCTGAGATCAAATCTACCGTGTAATCACCTTTTCCACCCATTTCCATAGCATACCATCTCTTTCGTCAGTCGTCTCATCCACCTTTTACTGCGTCTTCCCAAAACAAAGTCAAGAGTTCCATATCAGATTAGTGCAAGACCTTTTTTGGATCATTTCAGATTCAAGTAACCCTAGTAAGTCACAGAACCTCACTAGTGGTCTTGGCGCAAGACTAGTCCCTACATAGTAAACAGGTACCAGATATCCTTACTTGTGGCTATCATCTTGTGTTGACCAACTTGCTTGGAATCATTGATCAAAAGAGTCCCTTGTTTAAATCTCATCACAAGTATCCTCTTCTCACCAATCTCCACCAACACCTTACCAAAATCTCTAGTTTCACTCTTCTTCCCACATCATGTCGTATGGTCTTAACTAGATCTCAATACCAGAAACAACTTGAAATGGCCGGGACATCCAACCGCATTGTATCCCTTCACAACAGTGATGAGGAAATCTCTCATGAAGATTACCAAGGAACCCTCCAAGATCAGAAATTTCAATGCATGCTAGAAAAAGTGCTCAAAGAGGACCCTCAAAGGTACTTTCTTCATATTGCAAACTTAGGACTTAAACTCCCCTCGGACATTGATCTCAAAAAATTGAAAGAGACCGTAGAGGAAACTCATGAAAACCACACTAGTGAGGATAAAGGAAAGAAAGTCGTAAACCCAAACATACCTATGGAAACATTGCAGAAAAAAATCAAGAGCCTAACACAGCAAATGACAGATCTCAAAATAGGAACAACGACTAAAACTTATTCCTTGGAAGACATCACACCATATCCCTTTGACAAAAGTCTAAACATGGTACCCTTCCGCTTTTGGTTTGAAGTTCCTAAGTTTGACAAATACAAAAGGAAAGGAGACCCAAGAGATCACATTAGGGAATTTAACACTGCGTGCCTAGAAGTGGCTCACAATGAAACCTTCCTAATGAGACTATTCCCTAGATCTCTAGGTGGTCAAGCCATGGAATGGTTCTCACAACTTCCCCCAGGTATCAAAACTTTTGATGAGTTAGTAAACAAGTTTGACACACACTTCTCATATAACATTGAACACGAAGTTTCCATGCTTGATCTATGCAACACAAAGCAAAAGGGTGGCAAATCCTTCACCTCTTTCTTACAAAGGTTGAGACAACTCACGAGTAAATGCTCATATGATGTGCCTAAGAAGCAATTGACAGAGATGTTTGTCCACAACCTTAACCCTGATCTAAGTTACCAAATCCAAATTCAATGCTCTACCTCATTGACAAAAGTCATTGAGATGGGATTCTTCATCAAAAAAGCTATGATTGCCAAGGGGCAAATAAAGTTGTACAAGGACACCCCCAACTCTAACTACACTACGGACAAGTCAAAATTTTGGACAAAGAACAAAAATGTCATCAACGATGTAGTAGTTGATGCCAAAGTGGTGGCTCCCAAACAACAACCAATCTTCACTCTCAAAGGAGAAGCAAACAATGCTACACCAAACAAAACCTTCTCTCGCAAACCAAAACCATGGTTCACCTCCAATCTTAGATGAAAATTCACACCACACTACTAGGGGAGTCCCAAGAATCTTCTCTAAGAAAGCTATTAACCAACAATGAGATCACTCTTCCTCCTACTAGCAACTATGAGCCACAAGTGAAACCTCATTATTGGAAAGACACTGATTTCTACGAGTATCATAGAGGAAGAGGCCACACGACCAACAACTGTATTCATCTAAAACACATCATTCAGGACATACTTAACCAAAATCAGATAGGCACTAAAGAACATACCTCTAACTAGACACATGTGGCATACAAGGATCCACTCCTCAATCACGATAGGCCATACAACAACAACAATAACAATTGCAATAGGCAGAATCAAAACAACGAACACAACAATGCTAACTATGCAGGCGTGCCGTTCGATTATACCATCAACTGCATATTGGAACACATCTCAAAAGTCAATGTGGTCACATTCAACCAACAATTAGGACCCAACAAAACTTATTGTAGCATCATCACCTGTAGTGGTAAGGTCACATTAAACATGCTTCCTCCAAGGTCGTCACCTTCTTTGTCTAACTCTCATACGTACAGTGTTAGACCAACTTCAAAAAACTCTTGCCCACATATCTATCTTAGAGTTGTTGCATCTGTCTCCCTCCCACAAGGAAATTCTCAATAAAGCCCTAGTGGAAACAACTGTGCCCATGAACCTAGCCCAAGAGAAGTTTCAAGCCACGGTAGGGAATCTAACCTCCTCAAGCACTGCCTTGTTTACTGAACAGGATGACCTTTCAGTGTCTCAGCCTCATAACACACCTTTGCATATCATCGCCTTCATTCATAAACACTGTATCAAAAGAGTTATTAATGGAGGAGCCAGTTTAAATATTTGCACGCTCAAGCTAGTACTTACGTTCGGGTTCTCTGAAACTACAGTGGATCCTAGGAAAAAGATCACCATTAAGGCCTATGATGAAGAGGAAAGAACTACTAAAGGAACAGTGGTGTTACGAATACAAGTTGGACTGGTGATAAAGGATGTCATTTTCCAAGTCCTAGATAGGGAGCTAGCCTATAACATCCTCCTATGTAGACCCTGGATTCATGCCATGAAAGCTGTCCCTTCTACCTACCACTAATGCATCAAATTTCCTCATAACAGCAAGCAGATCACCGTCCAAGGTGATCCTGATCCTTTCCAGCACTGCAACACTATCTGCTCAAATCCTGATTGCATCATTCCCAACAATAGAGCTTCCACATCCCCCATCTCACAGCATGATTCTACCTCCAAAGCTTCCTCGTCCAAGCCCAAAGAGCAAAAAATCACAATCAAAGAAACAGGAGTAGGGGAATACTCCATCGAGCACAGCCTCAACCTAGCCAAAATGCCTCTATCCCCAAGATCCTTTGGGCAACCTACACCTTTTCCAAAGCCATCTGCTCCTCCCAAACCTCCCACAGCTCCCTTTGTAAAATGGGGGATCCTATCTGATGAAATAGAGGAAAGAGATGTCTTGCAATGTCTCTACATAGAGGAAGATAACACACAAAAAGAACCACCTAACCTCCCAACGAAAATCTATGGGCATGGTGAGTCCATCCTACACAGAATAAGTTATGAAGGAAAAGGTCCCATTGGCTTAAGAAAAGAAGGAATCCTTGAACCCCTTCAACCTTCCTCGTCCTCATTGGCAAGAAATACAAAAGGGCTAGGATACAAGGAAAAAGGCAAATGCTTGTCTTGTGGAAATGATTCATAACTTACAAGAGGAAAGTGACACAGATTCTAATGAATATGAATGGGATGAACTGATAGAGCACTCCTATGAGGACAAAGAAGTTGACACTATTCAAACCTATAGCCCCTACCATGAGGGACAAATGCTAATGCATAGACCATTAGAGTGTGATTTGCCCACTCTTGAGAGTACGACTTTCAAGGAAGGTCAGAGTTCCATTCCAATAAACAATTTGGAGGAAAGTACCATCCCAGATCCTATCCCTATCAATCCAAATCCTATATCTATCCAAACTATAACACCCAATGAATCAGATCTATCTTCCAATCCCCTCCCCCTTGTGCATCTTGAACTTATCAACTGGGATCTACAAGGAACCCCGCAACTCGACATGTTCCAAAATGATGATGCCTATATTGACTACATGGAACTTAGGGACCACCTACCTACAGGAGATCATAAAGCTAGATTTGCCATTGAACTCAACACCATGGCTTATTTTGGAGAGGGTGCCAAGCCTTCCAGTTGCAAAAACATAAAAATAAAAAATGGATCTGATGGTGAAAACCACTCTGCAGTAGTGTTAGATCCCAAAATAGTAAAAAGAAAGGACGCATCAAATGGTTAAAACCTCTCTAAGGCACCAGATGATGGAAGGCTTGACACTCTCCCCACCGACATGTATCAAGAGAAGTCTCAGATTGTTGTGGAACCTACAGAACCTATCAACATTGGAATAGAGGATAATCCTAAGATCATTCACTTTTACAAAGTCTCTATCTCTGCCAGAAAAGATAAAATTTGCGCCATTCTTCAAGAAAAAGCAAGTCAACTTTGCTTGGTCATATGCAGATATGCCCAATTTAGATCCATATTTGATTCTACATCATCTTCCACTAGATCCATGAGTCAAACGAGTCAAGCAGAAGCTTAGGAAGATGCATCCACACATTGCATTACTAGTAAAAGAGGAACTCAAGAAACTACTAGATGTAGGGTTCATCAGGGCAATAGACTATCTAGAGTGGGTATCCAACATAGTGCTAGTATCCAAACCTGATGGTAGAGTTAGATTATGCAATGATTTCTAAGATCTAAATAAAGCTTGCCACAAGGATGATTTTCCGTTACCCAATATTGATATCATAGTCAACTTGATAGCAGGACATACCATGCTTTCTCTTATGGATGGATTTTTTGGGTACAATCAAATCAGGATAGCACTAGAAGACCAACATAGAATGGCTTTCACTTGTCCATGGGGCACCTTCTACTGGAATGTCATGCCATTTGGGTTAAAAATGTAAGGGCAACATATCAACGTGCTATGACCACTATCTTCCATGACATGATGCACGTCACAATGGAGGACTATGTAGATGACATCCTTGCAAAGTCACTCACAAGAGAATTCCACCTAGATGTACTATAAAAGGTCTTTCAAAGACTGGAACACTTCAAAGTCCAGTTGAACCCGAAGAAATGTGTGTTTGGAGTCACCTCCGGTAAGCTCTTAGGCTTCATTGTATCAGCAAATGGGATCGAAGTAGATCCTGCCAAAGTCAAGTCTATCATGGAAATGCCACTACCAAAGAACATCACTCAACTGCGGTCTCTACAGGACAGGTTACAAGCAATCCATTGGTTCATATCACAACTGGCAGACAAGTGCCAACCTTTTAGTCATCTCTTAAATAAAAACATTCCATTTAGATGGGATGAGAAGTGCAAAGAAGCATTTGGAAAACTAAAGGAATACCTCATGAATCCACCTATCTTGATGCCTCCTATACAAGGTAAACCACTATTACTTTACATATTTACTACACAAATAGCTCTCAGAGCCCTACTAGCACAATAGGATTATGAAGGTAAAGAAAGGGCTATCTACTACATCAGTCACACATTGGTGGGCTACGAATTGCAATATTCTCAGATAGAAAGATCGTGTCTTGCTGTGGTTTTTGCTTCCCAAAAACTACAAAATTACATGCTAGCACATTCAGTCAAGCTTATTGCAAAGATAGATCCACTAAAATACCTATTAAGTAAAGCAACTCTAACAGGTCGCCTGGCCAAGTGGGTAATGCTCCTAAGCGAATATGACATTGAGTATGTAGAAAGGAAGGCTATCAAAGGTCAAATAATTGCCTATCAGTTAGCAGAAGCACCATTATAGGACACCACACCAATGACATTCGAGTTTCCAGATGAATCCATATTCAGTATCACAACACACTCATGGAAAATCTACTTTGATGGATCCTATACAAACCATGGATCGGGGGCAGGAATCTTGTTGGTCACTCCTCACGACGACACCATACCTAAGTCTTATCATCTGCTCTTCCCATGTACAAACAATATAGCAGAGTATGAGGCCTTGGTTATTGGTCTCAAAATGGCAGAAGAATGGAAAATAAAATAGCTACATGTCTATGGCAACTCCCAACTGGTAATCAATCATGTCAATGACAACTATCAAACCAAATATGACAAGCTAATCCCATACAAGTGTATGGTTGATGACTTTAAAGAGTACTTTGTGATCATCTCCTTTGAGCAGATACCTCTCATCGAAAACAAAGCAGCAAATGCCATGGCAACCATTGCCTCGCTCCTCAAGATCCCAACAAATGAGTCATGGTATGAATTCTTGGTTGAGTTGGTTATGCAACCAGCTTATGATCTTACTAAAACACACTCCATATGCCTATTAGTCAGATCTGATTCACCTTGGTATAGTAAGATCTACACTTACCTCAAGGATAACACCCTATCGCCTGACTTGTCTTCTAACCAACGTTGAACCTTCATTCGCCAAACCTCTCGTTACACCATTATCACTGATACCCTATACCACCGAGGTCTAGATGGTACTTTACTCTGATGTTTAGAACATGAAGAATCTCAAACTGCCTTACGAGACGTGCACGAAAGAATTTGTGGAACACACTCTAGCGGTCCTTCTTTAGCTAAGAAACTCATGCGTTTGGGATACTATTGGCCAAACATGGAAATAGATTCACATCAGTTTGTGAAGAAATGCAAGCAGTGCCAGATACATGGAAACCTGATACATGCACTAGCTCAAGAGCTCTGACCTTTAACAACACCTTGGCCCTTTTGTCAATGGGGACTCGACCTTGTGGGAAAAATTCACCCTCCATCATCCAATGGCCACAAGTTCATAATAATCGCCACTAAATACTTTACCAAGTGGATTGAAGCCGTTCCACTCACAAATGTCACAGGCAAACAGATTGCCTCCATCCTCAATTACCTCATTTGTAGATACGGAATTCCCTCATCCATTGTCACGGATAATAGAAGACCTTTCAAGAATCAGGATGTCCAAGAGCTTTGTGACAAATTCAAAATCCAACACTATTTCTCTACCCCCTACTATCCATAAGGCAATGGCCAAGCAAAGGCATCCAACAAAACAATCTTGAAAATCCTCAAGAAGACAATCAATGATGCTGGCTGTGATTGGCACATACAACTCAATCCCATTTTGTGGGCCTATCGAACCAGTATATGCACTCCCACAGGTGCTACCCCATACACCCTTGTCTATGGATCATAAGCCATTTTGCCCATCGAGGTCGAGTTACCATCCCTAAGGGTGTCATTAAAAGGTCTTATCACTGATGAAGACTATAGAGTTTCCAGATTGCAAGAGTTAGAGCTATTAGAAGAGAGAAGGGAACAGGCCTTTAACCATCTCAAGGCATATCAACAGAGGATGTCATGAAGCTACAATCACAAGGTCCGTCCAAGGGTCTTCAATGTTGGTGATCTAGTACTTAAGAAAAATCCCCACAATCAGCAGGATCGGGAAAAGAAAGGTAAGTTTGAACCCAACTGGCTTGGTCCTTATGTCATCATTCTTGCTTATGGATCGGAGGCATATCAATTAGCAACATCAGAGGGTGAATTGGTGACCCAATCAATAGTATGCATCTTCGTTGGTTCTATACCTAAGAGAACCCTAATGTAAGGGGGGCAAAAATTCAAAAAAATTAAAAAAATCAAAATATCAAAAAAAAATCAAAAAATGGAAAAACAACAAAAAAAATCGTCCTCTAGTGAAAACCTGGCAAACAGGTGCCTTAGATAGGTACCATGATGAAAACTTAGAAAATAGGTGTCATGTGTACATTTATATTTTGTGTAAATAAAAGCAAGTGAAAACTTGGTAAACAGGCATTACTTGTGATAAACTGCCTCCTCCATCTTTGGGAAACCAATCACCTTGTGTCCATTCTTCCTACCATCATTTCTCGTCTGATCCATATCTGTTCCATAATAAAGCACCTTGTGTGACCTAATGATAACTTATCATGGCTTGATACTCTATCTCTTTTGTCACCTTATCAACTAAGGTCTTATCCAGTATCCTATCCACAGTGTCAGCCTAGCATAGCGTCTCTCATCAGTATCATAGGGTCAACCCCTGAACTACGTTGCCTCTACGTCATCACGTAGGCAAGGCCATTTAACAATGAGCCCTCAAGGCACTAGGTCAGTCCCTTAGGTTCTATTTTACCAAGCATGCATGCAAGTACAAGCAAAAACCCGCTCTCAAGAAGAAATTTTGATGCAAGACATCCACATGTCCAAAGCAAAGCAAGCAAGTACCTATAGCACTCAAACTGATTCTATCTAAATTATAGCATGAAAAACACATCTAAATGCAAGAATGTTTTGTGGTTATGATCAGGTTAGGTTATAGTGTCTTGATTTTTGTTATCATGTCTTTCTATGCTGCTCAAGGATGCCAAAAGCTAGAGATACTATGATGAGGGCATGATTATTTTCTTTGTCTGCTATTTGAGAATTAATCTTTAGTAATGTGACGACTTTTGTCTAATGACATGATCAGCAAAATATCATCGAGGACATCAGAGGTCTAATATGAAAGGGGGCAATCCTTGTATGTTGATACGCAAGAAATACTCAGGTCATCTCGGTTCAATTATAACTAGATGCTTGTATTAACTTGCTAAATCAAAATCCATGTAAGCGATACTCAGGTCATCTCAGTTCAATTATACCTAGATGCTTGTATTAACTTACAACATTAAGAAAAAGTACCAAAAAAATTGCCCAATGATGAAATAAGCACTTGAAATTACTTGCAGTATCAAGATGGCAAAACCATTTCACATCCATATCGTATCCATTTACACCCATATCCCATGCAATAAAAATTCCTATGTAGAGTATCAATACAAATAAAATTTTGTGATCCTTTCATTCAAATTTCTTCTATCAGTCAGTCTTCTATCTATCATTCTGTCATTTCTGTGTCAATTGAGTACATTTGGACATAGCAAAAACATAGCATAAATTGCATATCATATCACATGAGATAGTCATTAACATGATTAAATCATTTGCATACATATTAGTGCATTAGATCATCCATAAACATTTGCATCATAACATTGTGTCAATAGAAAAATCAAAAACATAGACAAGTACATGTAGATCATCACATAAACTACATAATCATATAGAGAACACTTGCATATTAGGTGTACACATAGAATCATCTAAGTTTGCATCAGATCATATAGACATCAAAAATAATGTGCATCCATAAAAGGCATCACATAGCATCATATAAACAAAATAAATGTGTGCATCACATTTATGAAACATCATAAAGATAGAATGCATCCATGACATATAGCATAAACAACTGCATATAGAGATCATATAGTGGCATCATCATATACATATCACATAGAACATGTCCAAATGTACAATATCAAAGTCCATCTCTGAGTCAAAAATCATATAAGGTGTATACATCGCATAAATAATGATACATGTCTCAGTACAAAATGATACAAGTATATACATATCAGGCTATCTGAGCCATCAAAAAGTGTATCTATAATCCAAAATTGGTACAAGTGAGATGGCTAGCCTTGCTACTGTGGGACACTACTCCTAGCACTGCCCTCTCCGTCCCCTCCTCTGCTAGCCCCTGACTACTATGGGCCCATCACTGACCCTCCTGACCGTGATCCACCTACCCTCTAAGGGGTACCTGCTACTGACTGGCTCCTGAAGTTGGGTGCCCTCTGATCCACTAGCACTAGCCCATGATACAGACCCCTATAGTACTGAGTCTAGGCCTGTGCCCTAGAAATCTCTGCTTGAACTTGTGCAAGCTATGCCTATGTCTACTGTACTTGTGTAACCAAAAATGCAGGAGCCCCATCCATACCCAACGCGGCTAAGGCTGCGTCTCTCTCCAATCTCAAAGCCCACACCCTCGCCAGTGCTGCATTCCGCCTTGTAGTGAGCCCAGATAAAACCCATGCGTCAGCCTCTTTCTGGGACTCTACCACTCTGAGATGAACCCTGAGCTATCTCACCTATCCCTACAGCGTAATAATAGCCTGTTGTTGTAGATCAAGCTGGGCAGGAGCCTGATAAATCTGCACCTATGGCACCTACTGTGCCTGTACCTGTGGTACCTGCTACTGGGCCACCTACTGCTGAGCTACCTACTATGGTGCAAGCATCTGTACCTACTATGCAACCTATGGCTGCACTACCTACTGTTGTTGGGAGGGTCCCTCCCCAGATCTCCTCCTCTATCTCTACCTCCCTCTACCTCCATCTCTTCCATCTCCACCACCTCCTCCTCCTCCTCTGTCCCCTCCATCTCCTCCATCTCCATTGCCTCCTCCTCCTCCTCCTCCTCCTCTGTCCCCTCCATCATATTCATCTCCTTGTCCTCCTCTCCCCCTCCTCCATCTCCTCCTCCACCTGCCTACACCATCCTCATTGTCTAAATCCTCCTCATCAAGGAGAGGAACCAACTCTCCCAGTCCTGAATATCTTAGGAACGGGTGCACAGCCAACCACTCCTCATAATCAGGAGTCATACCTGCATCTATCACCTCCCTCCTCATCAACCAAGCCACATAAGGAGTCTGCTAGAACTCTACTAGTGCTTCCTCATAGGAAGCAACCGGGCCCCATCTGAACCTCTCTGCATGTGTCCTCGCAAACTGGGCCTACCCCTGGGGCATACCCTGTATCCTCCCAAACTACCTCTAAACCCAGCTAACAATCTACCTCTCTAAGATAAATCGTGTCCTACCAATGAGCCACCAAGTCTGAAAGCAATAGGGAAGCTCATCATCCTCATCATCCCAATGCTCGCAATCTAGATAGGGACGCCAGACAACTCTATCCACATTGTCAAGCACGTGCCTCCAGTACTCAAGCTTTCCTAGCATGTGCTGGGAAATAACACCTGCATATCCATAGCTATAAGGCTCACCCCTCTGCTTAGAAAACATGCATATTAGTTGAGTGATCACAATATGCTCCCATAGCCAAAACTAAAGTAGTGAAACACCTGTCGACAAGCTAACACCCTTATGGTATACCACTTGATGCATATCACGGTATAGGTACACCAAAACATAGACACCCCATGCAAAGTGGGTACCCTTTGTAATCATCCTCTCCATGACCTGACCCCAACCAATAGGGAATCCATGTGACCTCCTATAGGGGTAGACAACACCCCCCATCAATCCAACCACTATCCCTAGGAAGTAGTCATAGTAATTATGAATATCCTGCCAAGAGATAACCTGCCCCTCCAGCTCTGCGTCATCAAATACTCATCTACACTCCACCAATCCTACATCCCACTGAGGATCATACTCTACAAGCTCACCCTATATTGGCAAGTGCATAATCTTCTAGATGTCCTCTAAGGTAATCACCATCTCACCAGTCGGCAAGTGAAAGGTCCCATCCTCGCTATGGAAATGTTCCACAGCAACAAATCAAGCTTTGCACGAACCTCGGGCATGAAGCACACATAATCTAGTCCCATAGCACTTAGTGCCTCTTGATTCATCTCAGTAAGCACATACCACTGCAACAATGGCAAGGGAAACTGCTCTCGTGACATAAGTACATCCCAAATGTCCTCCTGCAATCAAGCAAAGCAATGCGTCAACCAAAACTGCATAACTACTCAAAACTATCTAAAGCATCATATCACTTACTTAACATATCAAATTGATCAAAATAGCATAAACATCTCTTGACTAGATTCTTACAATCTTAGAGATCGCTTATCGATTGACGCATCGAGCAAGATGCCAATTGAGTCAATTTCATTAAGTAAACGAACTATCTAAACCATATGCACTAAACCAGAAGGTACATGCACCATTTCACAGTAAATGTGCCACTTCTAGTAAATGCACCACCAAATTGAGTAAAAGCGCAGTCCCATGTCAAAAGCGCAGCTTCCCAGTGCATGCATCGGAACAGCTATTCGATGCATAGCCTCTACATATGTGTCGCTTCCCATATCAAATGTGCAAAATCCTAATGTATGTGCCAACCCATAATGTATATGCATAGCACTTATGCATGCGTCGTTTCATAACGCATATGCGCTGAATCATATCATATGCATGATTTCAGAGTGCATATACGCTAAAACATTGATCGGCACATCTGTCTTACCTAAATTTCCCTAGCATTTAGTGCGCTAATAAATGACCCTACGTGAGTTTTTTCAAAATACATACCAATGGTCTTGTGTTAGCTAGCCGATCGAACCATTGGACTCACTCAAAGCGGTGCTCCTCACGTGGAATGTCCATCTCTATACTAACTACTCTATGCTCCTATGCTCTCTTAAGCTCTTAAGAGACCAATCAACAAAAGCCAAATGTGCAAATGACTAGACTTGTGGACCCAGCTCCTATATATAGTAAGTGAACCCTAACTCGCTGTGTGGCGATCGTGACTACTTCCCAAGCCCGTTTCTTCCCGTTTCTCTGAACCGTGACCCATTTTTTTCTTCATCGTGAGATTGTCCATCTCACATCCTTTTGCCTTCTTCTCGTACAATCTCTCGAGGGGGCATCCTACCATCATAACCTGTACCAGGGGCAAACTGGGGCATGTATCGTTATCAGAAATTCTTATTCTTTGAAGCAACATTGTAAACACATTGCATCAAAGAGGGGCAAAATGTATACGCCCAAAAATGACATGACTCGGTCTAAATAAATATTCTTAATATTTATTTCATTCCAATTCCTCTATCAATAAATAAATAAATAAATTTATTTGTTCGATTCATATTCCTCTAAATTAATTAAATATCAAAATATATAATTACCTCTTCTAAAGTCAAAATTAAATAAAATCATTTATTTAATTAAATTCTTCCAAGCAATTAAATAATTCTTAATTATTTAATTAAGTCAAATTCATTCTTCCAAATTTAAATAAATCAATCAAATTTATTTAAATTCTCTTAATCTCTAAAAATAAAATATAATCAAATATTTTATTTATTCTTCCAAAGCATGCACAATCAATTAAATAAATTTATTTGTTTAATTGGCTTTCTTATCTTCTAATTCCTCAAAAATCTTCCAAATCTTCTAAAAATAAGTCCTCTTCTTCATGCACACAAAATTAAATAATTTATTATTTAATTTCTCTCAAATCATGCAAAAGCAAATCACAAGTTGAGTTAACTAACTCAATCGACCTTGTTTTTATCAATAACTCTTAAATTAGAAAAAAACATTCTAATTTATGAAAGCATATCTTATCTTTATAAAAGAAAGCAATTAACTCAAACAAAACAGCTTTTGTGTGACACTTGTCTTCTTTCTACTCGCTCACATCCTCTCAAGGTTTCTATACTATTGATCTTCCCATTCTTTCAATACCATTGATCTTCTCTCTCATGAGTCTATAAATTGAACCTTATTCCTCCATTTCATTCATCCAAGCTTTTAGTATCATTACTCTGCAAAATTAACAGCGTGCCTTTGGCACCCAAATCCACCCATAGCTTGTGATCACCCTTTTGTTTTATTAAAGCTCATCTTCATTACAAAAAGTATCATAGCCATCTCTCCATCGTCATCTTGAAAAATAAAGCAAGGAAGTACACTTCTGAGGGCTTCATTCATACAAAGATCGATTGAGATTAGGCAAACAACGGAAGCAGCAAAGTAGCAAGGTTTGCATGGTTTGTTCTTTGTTATTTGAAATTTGTTACTTGCAATTTCTATTGAGATTATTGGTTTATTGATTGAGTTTGATAACTTTGACAATATTTCTAGTAACAACACCAAGATTCAAGATGTTTGAATGCAATTGACATAACATAGTAATGATCTCAAAAGCTGAAGGGAAATCACACAGACTCATGGGAATTCAAACAAAGGTTGAGGCAGATAGATGAAAGCATGAAAGGGACCATTTTATCCACAATACATGGTTCACATCTATCAAATAAACACAGTGCAAGAACAATGCGAGAGGCAAACTTCATCTTATATTGATCATAGAGGCTAAATAGCCATTACAAAAGAAGAAAAAATTATTACAAGCGTGAAATAGGCACAAAATGGTAGACTCTCCTTCATTGTTGAACTAGTATAGAGACATGAGAGGCTCATCAGAAGAGCATAGTCCATCAAATCTGCCCTGTTCTAAAGGAAACCATAAGGTTTGAACCTACAATACACTTTTTGCCTCTAGAAGTGACCCAGTGTAGCCAACCAACCCAAAATACATCTTCTTCATATGCATATATAACTTTTACAATCACTATGGCAGCCCTGGGCATTGAAAATTAGTCAAGTTATGCCCATGTTGCATTAAAATCAGGCCTACTGTAACGTCAAAAAATCTGCACATTAGAAGCATACCCATACTCTGACAAATCTACAAACTGACAAAAGAAGATTGCTTGTCCAAACTCAATTTCTAACATTTGCAACATCTAATATATTTGCTTTGTCCTTCAGATGTACCTATGTATTGAAGAATTTCATTATTTGAACAACTTGTATGGTACAACTCTTCAGAGTCCTAAAATCAACCCCTAAAGCTTTTACAACACTTTAAAATATCTAAATTTCTTAGATATTCTAAAGTATCGTCCATTTTCAGTGATTTTCCCTTTTTCTATCCTTTTATTTTACCTATCAACAAAATCCTATTTTTGAGAACTATCTCTACCTCTATCTTTTCACCTTATTGGCAGAATCTTAATTTTTAGAACCAAGCTCACTCTGACTTTATTTTATCTATTTGGTGTTAATTTTGCCTTATCAACAAATTTCTCATTTGGTGAACTTGACTTAGTCACCATCTTTGCTTTTGGTCGGTGAATTTGACATTTGCTAAACCCTCCTTTGACCCTTTTCTTTCATTTTGCCTTATCAGCAAACTTTTGCTTTTCAAAACTAGGCCTCTTTTAATTTTGCTTTATAGGCAAACTTATAATTTTGTGAATTTTTCCATTTGGTTCATTTTTGCCTTATCAGCGAATTTTGCATTTCACAAACCAAGCTTGCCCTGCTTATGTCTTTCCTCAAAACATGCAGGTATGGGAATATCCACCGTGGCTTCATTAATTTTTGCATTTTCCATAATAGGGCTACTTACATGCTCCTCGCCATGAGTTGGGACCTCACTATTATGCTTGGCCTCAACCTACAATAACTTTCCATCATTTTCACTAACCCTATGTTGCTCTAGAACTACAGCCAATGTTGGCATTTGCATGCCTTTTTCATCTTCAATGTAACCAGGCAGCTCATGGAATATAGTGGCGTCCTCCACTTTTGGAGCAACTGGAGCAATCTCCCCCACCATGCCCTCATCCTTTAGCTGCAACCCAAATGGATTTTGCTTGAGTTGCCTCTACGAATGGAACTCCTCACCATGCTTCCTCTGTATTTGGGTTTCATCCCTCTTGTTCACAGCATGGGAAAATTCCTCAAATGAGTTAAAGTTTAGGGCACTCAACCCTACATAAGGATCAACACTAACCTTATTGTGCTCAATGCATTGTTGTTGGTTTGGATGATCTAGTTTAATTTTTTCTTGCAACAGGTCTAAATTTTTAGTTTCAATAGCACATGAGGATTCATAACTAGCAGGCTGACCCATAGCTACCTCCAACACTTCCTTTTCTGGCTCATAGAACCTAGTATCCTGCCAAAAAACTAGATTGTCCTCTACTTTTGGGCTAGTGCTAGGATAAGAGGGATGATATGGAATGGGGGCTGGAAGGGCTTCTTGAGAGGGTCATTCCTATGGAATAATAGGCTAGATTTGTGTAGGAACAGACTCTAAAGCTTGGGATTTTGAAATTGAAAAGTGGTTTTGGAGGCCTAGAGGGGTTATCCTGCCTGAAGCTTGGGATATTGAATTTGGAGGTTATTTCTACTACAGGTTGAACTTGTGTAGAATGGAAAAGCTACCTAAAACTAGGAATAGAGGTGACTGCTTGAGCTTTCTACCTCTTTACATCAACAAGCATTTGCCTTAACTACTCCTCAGATAATGTTGCGAGCTACATTTTAATTTTCTCCTGGTAAGCCTTCTCCTCTACCTCCATCTACTACATTTGGAGATGAGCCTGATAAGCAAGTTCTTCTTGTTGTCTGTTATACTCCATCATTCCTTTAATTTCATACCTCTCCTATTGGAACCCTCAGAGTATCTCCATCACATCATCTTTGTTTCTGATATTAAATTTAAAGGGTTCCTACCGCTGATTGTACCCCATATTTCTTTTAATGTTGTCCAAATGTTCCCTAAGCTCTAACAACTTAAGGTAGCCTTCTTGGGGTTGATAATAAGCATTATTTGGCTGACAAGAAGACTGAGCAGGGGTGGGAGGGAGGCAAGCATCATGAGGATGCTGATGGCCTGTTGCAACAGGGGCATATGGCATAAAATCAGAGGCATTTTGGGCTTGATATTGCTGGTATGGGGGCTAATAATTTGCATGTTGGCCAAGAGGAGGGGAGTAGCCATAACTCCTATAAAATTTTGACATTTTAAAGCATTGAAAGGTAGATAACCATAGAAATGTCTGAATTAGAGCAAAACAAGTATGCCACTAGAGAAAACTAGATACATACCAAGGAGAGTCATTAGGTAATTTGGGATGCTTCTGAAAGCTAGAAAAGACCAAAAGTCTCACTGAACTTCGATCTTTGATGAATCTTTAAGCACTTGGGTTGCTTTCATCAGTGGATTTGTTTAGCAGAGTCACCATGGTGTTGAAGAAGACTACCCTAAATGCAAGATGCACAAAAGAACACACCAAATCCTTTAATGGATGATAAAGTTCATCGAACTGGTCCCACCAGGCATGCCAGAAACTATTGTCATGTGAAATTGCACCTTGCTTGAAGCTCGTTCAAGCACTCCAATGACACAATGGGACTGATTTCAAGGTGTGGTACCTTGCTAATTAGATTAGACCTCTAGAGAAGGTTGGTTCCTCTTTCTAAGCTTAAGGCTCAGAGAATTCAACTAAACCAATTCTAATGATCACCAAGAAAAAGGGAGAGAGAGAATGCAGAAAAGGAAATGGTGATGCACCAAGATATAGGATGTTTGAATGCAACTGACATAACATAGTAATGATCTCAAAAGCTGAAGGGAAATCATAGACTCATGGGAATTCAAACAGAGGTTAAGGCAGATAGATGAAAGTATGAAAGGGACCATTTTATCCATGATACACAGTTTACATCTATCAAATAAACACAGTGCAAGAATAATGAGAGAGGTAAACTTTAGTTTATATTAATCATAGAGGCTAAATAACCATTACAAAAGAAGAAAAAATCATTACAAGCGTGAAATAGGCACAAAATGGTAGACTCTCCTTCATTTTTGAACTGGTGTAGAGACATGAGAGGCTCAGCAGAAGAGCATAGTCCATCAAATCTGCCTAGTTTTGGAGGAAACCACAAGGTCTGAACTTGCAACAAACTTTATGCCTCTAGAAGTGACCCAACGCAGCCAACCAACCCAAAATACATCTTCTTCATATGCATATATAACTTTTACAATCACTGTGGCACCCCTGGGCGTTGAAAATTAGTCAAGAAGTTATGCCCATGCTGCATTAAAATTAGGCCTATTGCAACACCAAAAAATCTGCATGTTAACAGCATACCCATATTCTGACAAATATGCAAATTGACAGAAGAAGATCGCTTGTCCAAACTCAATTTTTGACATCTATAACATCTAATATATTTGCTTTGTCCTTCAGATGTACCTATGTATTGAAGAATTTCATTACTTGAACAACTTGCATGGTACAGCTCTACAGTCCTGAAATCAACCGCTAAAGCTTTTACAACACTTTATAATATCTAAATTTCTTAGATATTCTAAAGTATCATCCATTTTCATTGATATTCCCTTTTTCTCTCCTTTTATTTTGCCTATTGGAAAAATTCTATTTCTGAGAACTATCTCTGCCTCTATCTTTTCACCTTATCGGCAGAATCTCAGTTTTCATAACCAGGCTCACTCTGACTTTCTTTTCTCTCTTTAGTGTTAATTTTGCCTTATCAGCAAATTTCTCATTTGGCAAACCTGACTTAGTCACCATCTTTGCTTTTGGTTGGTGAATTTGACATTTATTGAACCCTCCTTTGACCCTTTTCTTTCATTTTGCCTTATCGGCAAACTTTTGCTTTTCAAAACTGGGCCTCTTTTTCTTTTGCTTTATCGACAAACTTATAATTTTGTGAATTTTTTCCATTTGGTTCATTTTCGCCTTATCGGCGAATCCTGCATTTCACAAACCAAGCTTTCCCTACTTATGCCTTATCGGCAAAAATGTCCTTTGCCGAACTTTCTTTGCTTGCTATGTTCTCTCTTTATCGTCAAACTGCCACCTTTTCGAACCAAGCCCATAGCACCTCCTTTATCAGCTATTTCACTCTTGGCAAACCATGTGAAAACTCAACTTTGCCTTGTTCTCTATTTTGCCAATTTGGTGATTTTGCCTTTGTCGACAAAAAAACAATTTCATGAACCATTATGCCTTTTGGCTCCATTTTCATCTTATCAGTGAAATTGACTTTTCTTGAACTTTTCCCCTTTTACTGCTTTATCAGCAAATCCTCCATTGGCCAAACCTTCTGTCGATGAACTTGGAGGCTCACGAACCTCCAATTTCACTGACAAAGCTATCTTTCACTTTATCTTCACCTTATCAGCAAACTTCCAATTCCACGAACTATTGCCTTCGTCGTAGCATCATCTCTTCGCTTTGGGCCCCTTTGGTCATCAAATCACCCTATCGATGAACTTGGGAAAATTTGAACCACTTAGCCAATTTGAGTTTTCCCAGATTCGTCGATAATTATTCTTTGCTTTTTGTATTAGACTTTTTCACCACCATGCCCTTTCTCTTTTCCCTTTGTTGGAAAAGTCACTAATCGGCGAACTTGCCGATCGACAAACTTAAGGTTCACCAAACCAAAAGTTTGATGACAAAAGCAAACATCTACTTTCACTTCATCTTTGCCTTGGGCTGCAACATCATTGTATCCTTGGTTGCCTTATCCTTCATCAACGAATTTGTCGATCGACGAACTTAAGGTTTGCGGAACCTTAAGGTTTTTGACAAAGGTAAACTTGTCTTATTTCCTTTTGCTTCTTTGAAGAGAACACCCACCACTCCTGCCTTTATTTTTCTTTAGTCAGCGAATTCACCGATTGGCGAACCTACCAATCGGTGAACTAAAGGTTCACCAAACCAATATTTTGCCAATAAAGTCAAAACCTTGTCCTCTTTCCCCATTGCTTACTACTGCCTTGCCTTAGCTAGTTCACCCTTGTTGGAAAACCAGCGAATCAATGAACTAGCGAATTGCCGAACCACCAAACCAAAGGTTTGCCAACTTGAATTTTTGTCAACTAAGGCAAAAAGATAGGCAAAAACTTATAACTTTTATGGGTTTTTCACAAGGATTTTCCTCCTATTTGGGCTTTCTCTGATCACATTTCTCTAATAGAAGGAGGGTATTTTTGGAATATTTTAGGCTAGGCAAAATATGACAACAGTTACTTGCATGGGCTTGCATGTTGTTGCATGTCACTTGCATGCGACTACACGTTGTTGCATGTAGCTTATATGAACTTGCATGTTGTTGCATGTCACTTATATGGTGTTGCATGTATCTCACATGATACTCTAACTCAAGATCAGTTTTGGATAACTCTTACATGATGCTACAGGTGGTTGCATGACTCTTACATGTTACAAAATAGGTTGTTACAGAATAATACAATTGGGGACATCAATCATGGATATTGTATGCATGACATTGATGAGTGTTGGAGCACTTTAGTTAACTAAAATGGATTGGGACAACTTGGGCACCCAATCTTGAGACTTTTAGTAGTTCCTTTTATTGTGACATGATACTTCAATTGACTAAGTTTGAATGGGACAACTTGGGCGCCCATGTTTGAGACTTACAGTTAATAGGGTGATTTCTACTTATAGCTTTGGAGTTCACTATATTGGGTGCTTAGATTTTGCATGATGATTTTTCTCATGTCATTTGATATAGTTTATTGTATTTTGAGATCCATGGCATCTATATAATGATGCCTTGAGTTGGTAGAAATGATGAGAAACTAATCACGGGTATTGATAGGTTTTTGAAGGAGTAATGAAGTGCTGCCAAAATTTAGAGAGGAATTATTCTATTATTCAAACCATTTCAAATTTAATACAATCACTGGATCTATTTGGGTGTGGAGTTTTTTCCCACAAGGGTTTCTCCACGTAAATCTCGTGTCACATGTTATGCATAATTTCTTCATACCTTATTGATTAAATTGGCTAAACACTAATACATCTAAATTAGATAATCTTGAAAGTAATTTTTAGATTTACAACATCACACATGATTAATTTTCAGATTTGAAAGCAAATAAAAGCAACATAGCTGCAATTTTACCTTGTTCACACTTGCTTTTTCTCAACACTTTGGTTATATGCATGCCTTATTTTCTCTATCAGAGGTAGCTTAGAGTTTGAGTGAAATAGGTTATTATTATTTTAACTTATTTTCTAGGCTCATTTTCCATGTATTACATTTTGGCATGCTCAGTGGGACCCACGTCCCTAAATTACTAATCAAATTTGTGGTGTTTTAGTGTTTTGACGTTGCAGGTCCTGAATCGGCGAATTCATCCCAAAACAACGGATATGTCCTATGTTTCAGAGGATATTCCTAAAGTCTTGAAAATGTCCTTCAAATGCTTCCTCTAACATTTTGAGTGATTATGCTCTTAGTTTTTTGATAGGGTATTGAACTAGTAGGGTGTTATGCTGCTAGATTTGGATCAATCTTGCAAATTTCTACATCTAACATCATTTTCTTGCAAGTTTTAGCACCTTATATTAGTTCAACAAATTCATTCCAGACTGGTGGATACATCCTGATTTTCGACGAATTCATTTAATACTAATATTCATGTTTCTTCTCGTATTTTGAATCCATTTTTCATCATTTTTACTGATCTTTTCTCTCAAATTTTTGATAGGGGGTCAATTTCATAATGGGATATGTTGTCTATATCATCATTGGTATCCATCTTAGTGGACTAACTTCTTGTTTTATTAACCACAATCCATTTTCTATGCAGATTTGGGAATTTGGCAGATCCATTTTATTTTGACGAAAGTGTTTTATGCTTCAACAGATTCATCTGGTATAAACCTATATAGTTTTTATCCCTCTTTCATCTTATCAAAAAAATTCCTCAGTTTGGGTAGGGTTGGGTCTCCCAACCCGCATCACAAAAAGGGTCCAATTTTTTCTCTTGTCTCAATGCTAACAATAATTTTATTTGATCACTTTGGAATCTAACCCCTTGTAATCGCTTGTCAAAGGCAATGTATCAACCTACTAACATAACATTTTTTGAAAACGTTTGTCAAAGACATCATTTTATCACTAATCTAAGCATACTTCAATTTATTAAGGGGAATTAACCAAAGTATGTTGTGCTTGTGAGGCCCTCTTAAGCGTATGCTCTCTCCTCACACCCTTGGGTGATCTTGGAGATCAAAAGCTTAAGTTGGTCTCTTTTCATTCATTTTTTATTGTATCCTAAGGAACCCAATGTGTGTATGCTCTCTCCTTGCACTTCATGCAATCTTGGGTGATCAAAATCACTTGGATTATTCCTTCTAGGGGGCTTGCCTTGGATTTCATCACTAAGGAGATGACCTCAACTCTCATGTTCTAGTGGGGTATAAAAATTTGGGAGAGAATCTAAAGACTCTACCATTGGGGGACATTTTTCATTTGGGTGAAGCTTGCAAGAACTTTATACCTTGAAAATTGAAGGAGGAGAGTGGGTTACCCTCTTGTACCATGTTATTAGACATACCCTTCATTTCACAAACATAGACCTCACGCACTGTATCAAGGATACCTCTAGAAGCTCGTTCATCCTAGCTAAGACCTTTCAACCAATCTTTTAGTGTGGTGCAAGGGTCAGCATCAACTCTGAAGTTACTCAACATGTACCTCCTTGAGATGAGATAGATTTTTTCTTTGGGCAAGCCATCAAGGCCTCCAAGGAAAGGGAAAGGGTGAGCCACTGACCACTCGATCCCTAGCTATCTACTCTCGAGAGTGTAGGCCTATGCTAGGAGTCAATCCCACTTCAATAATCTAGGGTGTTTATGTGCTTGGTGTGTCTTCATCATTGAAACATGTGCACCCCCTTAATCCAAAATCCCCATCCTTTATAATAATTATGCATGTATTGCATGTGAATTTTTATCTTGTAAAGTTTCCTAAGGGAAAGCACCCAGTCATCCTAATCACCTATCTTAATCCAAATCCAAATCATCCATCTTCCTAATCCAAGTCATCCAAATCTAATTTCCTCTTAATCCACATTATCCTAAACCAACTTATTCCTAATCCACCTAACCCTAATCCATTTTGCTCCTAATCACTCATCTGCTTATCCCAATCATCCTAATCATCTTCCTAAACCATCTTAATCCAACCATAATCCAATCAATTAGGACCCTAATCCTAATCAATTTGCCTAATCTAATCAAGGTCCTAATCCTCATCCATCACATCCACCTAATCTAATCCCATCATTTTAGCTTAATCAATCCCCATCATTTGAGCTTACTTAAATCCCCTTTTTAAGCTTAAACATATGCATCGTCATCCTAAATTATTTCCTAATCCAATCCATAATTGATCATCCTCTGTCCATTATTATCCCTAATCCATATCCAAATCCATCCCTCATCCTTAATAATCCCATCCATTGATCAATCCTAATCATACTATTATTGAGATTAATGTTGAACACCCCGAATACTGAGAGGGGGGTGAATCAATATTCTTTCAAACCATTCAAACATTAAATATCCAATCCATTTAGTAGATTAAATTGTAGTAAATGAAATAAAACATAAAGTAGGTAACAACAACACATGAACACATGAACACCATGATTTTTACGTGGAAAACCAAAAATGGGAAAACCATGGTGAGGTTTATCTCACAATATATTATAACTAGCTATAGTATATTTAAAGAAGTGCTCATTGTAGGTGGACTCACTATCCAAGTGGACTCACTGCCCACTGAGAAAAAAGATAGAAGAAAGATTGTGGCTCACATCCTAGATTGCACTATTACAATTGCATGAGATACAATTCCAATGAAGCTTAATAAACTATCTTTACACACTTTATCTAATTCTGATTTTACAATTTACTTTCCTCTACAATTGCATCAATCTGATCTTCTACTCAACATTCACAATGTAAGTTTGCACTACACTAATAGTATTCACATACGTACATGTCTCTCTATTTTTAAAACACTGAAAAGGATCTAGCATATATATCCATTTCAAGCATAACAACAATTAGATCAGCCTAATTGAATGTAACATACAAAATATACAATATATAACTTGTCGGCTCAAAACCTTCCACACACACTTTGCAGCAAGATCCAATCCTTAAAAAAAATTGAAATACATCAGTATGGACCTAAAATGGCTCCCACATAACTCCGCAATGCTTAGTTAACTTTTGCATATCTTCACATCTATTAAGTCAGCACCGCTGAAGACCTAATACAAAAATCCTTCAACTGTATACCCACATTTGGACACGTGTACCTCAAAACATCATGCCAAATGGAATTCACACTCTATTGACATTTGTCAACATCTCCTTAAAACCACATAGCCAAAAACCAATCCGTGAAGAAATGTGAACTCTCTTACTCACATGCACTATGCAGGAAATGACTGTATTCTACCAAGCCAAACTTCTGTCATCCATAACTTCGAAACCATGGATCAAAATCAGATAAAATTATGGAATTAGATGCTTCTATGAACCAACACAAATATAATAGAACCACAGAGTAAATTGTTCATTTGTAGACTAGTGCGGACCTAAAAAAAGATGCTCTATAACACAGAATTACCAGAACTGATACTTATTCAATTTTCATCACAAGTCTCTTTACTAAATTAAACCTTCTTGCAAAATTGTCTTTAATAGACATCATGAAGTATGTTGGGATCAACCAAAATGATCTGAAATGATCTGCACCAACGTCTTCATACCAAGATACAATGTTGACATCAATGACAACACTACAACACACAGTAGCATACTACATGCTCATGTTGCCAATAGCAACATCAATGACAATCTTTGAACAATCTCCCCCTTTGTCATTGATGGCAACATGCCAAAACATTCTCCCCCTTTGACATCAAGGGCAAGGGGCACTTTCAACCACTGTTCTTAACATGTACTATATCTCCCCCTGAGAAATATATTCATATGTACAAGATGAAAGATTGAAATAGCTCCCCCTAAGTCATGTATCAGAGCAAGTTCACCAAAAAATTGTACTAGAAACTACTCTATATACTCCGTATATGTACAAAGAATCTGAATTTAAAAACTTTAAAATGCATATAAAGTAAGAAGTGTTGTCAACCGAATGAAATAGGCCTTGTAACTTTTGTACCATGGTCTACCATTCCTATTTGCCTTCATCCCATACCTTCTTGGCTTCCCCAAGCAATCTGCATTGAGTTTCAAACTCCATTAGAAACTATTCTCCTTCTTCCAAAGTGCTAGGTATAGGATTCATCTGTGAGGCTTTGGTAACACTCAAAAGGGCTCTTGAAACAAACATGAATTTTGGATTCACTAAGTCCCTTATTTCTCCAAACTACAAAATAATATGCACTTTTTGAGCCTATAATTGAAAGGATTTCTTATGCAAGTCTTCTATTGCATTTCTTGTATTACCAATAAGATCAACACTAGTAGAATTTGGCAAATAAATGACTAAGTGACTAAAACTTTTAGTCACAACAACTAAAAATGACTAAATTCTACTAATTTTTTGCAACTCAGCTATAAATGAGTAAATAAATGACTAATTTGGTCGTTGACAATAAAATTTATTTAGTCACAGAAATAAAAATGACTAAATAGTTAGTCACACAAATACAAATTAGACAAAATTTTAAAAAAACTTTTCTGGAAATTATTGGCGGGATGTATTGCGCGTGATTTATTATTCGTGTTCATTGAATTCCTCGCTTCGTTAGTTGGTTACTTGTAGCTACTTCGCACTGAGGTGTTTTGAAAGGTTATAGCAGCTACTTGCAAGGGCAATAAAGATTGTTTGGAGAGGACCTGGAGACTTTTGAAAAGGTAGGCAAGGAATTCAGAGTTTGCTGCAACGAATTTGAAGTCAGTGAGCCCCTCTGTAATGAAGTCAGATTTGGGGACACCCTCTGCAACAAATTTAGAGGTAATTCAAAACCATCATTATATTTATAAACACAAAATCTATAGCTTTGTGATTGGTAACTTACAATAGTTACAATCTACTGCTCTTAATAATGTTCTTTTACAATCTTGCCACTGTTTTGCTTCATAATGTGTTCGAGCTAAATATAATAAAATTTGGGTGTCAGTGCCAAAATAGAATTTCCTTAAACAATTTTGATACATTTTCACTATAAGCGCAAACTATCCTTGTGCAAAGTAAACATGTGCTAGATTTACCCACACATTAGGCATCTAAACAAAGATGTTTCTTGTTGCAGCTTCTTGTACCTATGTAAAAATTTCCTTTGCAATATCATATTGACCCCTTTCAGCTAGCACAATGGTTGCCCCATTTGCATCATAAACATTTTCTGGTCTTTGTGCCAACACTTTACAATACAATTCTCTAGCCTTCTCAAGATGTTGTGCCTCCACCTTTGGATCCCTCCTCTCATTGCAAAAAGCTACAAAATAATTCCAATTTCCAAGTGAAATGTCAACATAAGAATTCTTTGCATCTGATTCACTTTGTGCAACTTTAATTGTTTCTTTTGCTTTAAGCCAGTCATCTATTTTCAGTTCCATTTTGCCAAGCATAGATAAAGCATTTGATGAGTTTTTATCCACCTTAAGTGCATCCCCAATCAATTCTAGGCTTATTTGGATCTCATTCCGAGCTTGATCCATGACTACAAGATGTAGATTTGCATCCACATAATCAGGAAACTTGAACAACATTAGCCTGTATAAAATATTTTTTTTTATAGTATCATGTAGTTGTTCAAACAACCTAGCAAGATTAAATAGTGTTGTAACTTTATCCCATGGTAGCTCAAGTGAAACAACACCTTCTTCTAGTCATTGGAAGAATTCCATATCCTTAAAGCGCAAAGAAAAACTGCAGAATTGACACTAGGGATTTTATTTATGAATTCAACCCAAATGCCATTGCCCAATGCCTCCATAAAAGTTTGTTGAGCCAACTCTAGTTCATCAAGCTCAACATGAAGAACTCAAATGTTGTTTAACAATTCAATGGGTACTTCTTCTCTGCTCTTCTTCAGAAGAGACTTTGTTGTCTTAAGAGAATCTAAGGATGCATTGGGGTCTGGCGATATTAATAACTCACCCATCTTGATAAATAAATGGGCATCACGTGGATCTATGCGAGTTGCCTTTCTTAAAATTTCCAAAGCCTTCTCTGCCTACCCTTGCTAAGTATATATATGGCCTACATCTTTTAAGCTCTCACAGTTCTCAGGGTGGGCATCTAGAACCTTTTCAAAATTTGAGAGAGAAATCTTAAGATCTCCCAACTTCAATTGAACCTATCCACAAAATCTTGTGGTGTCTAGCTTTCCTTGACTGATGCCATGTAGTAGCGGCTAGTGGTGTCATAAACACCTTTACTATGATAAGATCATGCAAGATTATAATATGAATGAGATTTCATGAGAGGGTGGTCAGTTGAAACAAGAGCTATCTTAGTTGACTGTTCCACAAGAAAATACTGCCCTATAAAGAAAAAATGGTTTGCCATTACACAGTACGAGTATAATTCAAATGATCTATGCATCTTTTCCATTCCTTCATGAACACTTCCTTTTTCACTAACTGTGAAAATCCTATAAGTAAAAAATGTACAAAACTGACAACAGAGATTTATGTAGAGGCAAAACATCATTTCCTAATTCCTCCATAAAAGTTTGTTGAGCCAACTCTAGTTCATCATGCTCAAAATGAAGAACCCCAATGTTGTTTAACAATTCAATGGGTGCTTCTTTGCTCTTCTTCAGAAGAGACTTTGGCATCTTAAGAGAATCTAAGGCTGCACTAGGGTTTGATGATATTAATAACTCACCCATCTTGATAAATGCATGGGCATCACATGGATCTATGCAAGTTGCCTTTCTTAAAATTTCCAAAGCCTTCTATTGGTTCTCAAATTTGTAGTATGCAAAACCTTAAAAGGATACCAAGCTTTATGATTATGTTATGCAACCAATTTGGCCAATTGATAGAATCAACCCAAGTGGTTAGGATTCTCTACACTTCAGGCTCTACTTTTCCCAAGTGGGTGTTACCTTATATTCACCAATGATTAATTACTCCTCAAATTTGTTGGTGACTTTAGAGCAGATTAAGGGATTTATGTAATTTTGTCAATTGAATCATCCAATTCACCCTAATCCAAACTGGCATATGATTTGAATTAGATTTTTTTTCTATTCTACTATTACTCCTACTCCTACACAACAAAAAATTAAAAATGGAATTTTTGAATATGGTACAAGGAAATGATTCTAGAAAAGAATTGATCGGTGCCTTTCTCAACAATTGGGTAATGGAGTCTATTCACAGAAATATTTGTGCTTTCTATCTAACCACAACTCAAATTACTTGGCATGGGATTGTCTATGACTGGCATAGACATGCAAGATTATTATTACTTGGCTCTTCTTAATTATCCAAATTGAATCCTCCAAGTTACAATGATCTATTTAATGGAATTTAATCCCTACTTGAGGAAACTCAATTAGATAAACCACCCAAAAATAGAAAATGTGTTTTGAAGAACCAAACATATACTTGATATGTTAATTCAAATAACAAGAAGAAACAAAAATGGAGACAACCAAATAAAATATAACATGAATATTCAACAAGCAATTGAGAACTAGATATATGGCCCCAGAGAAATGCGGTTTGCTTTTATTGATATATCTTTGAAGAGTAGGCCTTACAATGTCTTTTTCCAAAATCAAATTCCCAAAGAGCTTTCCTAAGGTCTTGGTTTCCTTCTTATAGGGGTGAAGGAAGCTACAAGCTTCAGACCTTTCACATTCCAAAAAATGACTTTTCATATACCCACCCCTTAATATGACCTATTACAACATATACTTTTTGACAAGTCTTAAAAAGACTGCCAAATATATTTTGAATACATATTGGAAAGCATAAAAATAAGAAAAAGACAAAACAGGAGGACGTCCAAGATTTGTTGGTGCCATGTTGACACCATCTTGATGCACATTTCTCCTCTACATAGTTGGCCTACTTATTCTTTAGTTGTCAAATACAGATGCTCCCATTGGTACACTATGAAATCACTAGGCCACTTATATTCTTGGATCTGGAGAAAGTTGGCCTGGTGATCTTTCCATCTTTTGTCCAGCAACACTTTGACATCAATGATGAACTTTGCATATCCAACATCCAGAGCAATTACTCTATCCAAAATGACATTGAAACTAAGAATATTTATGTTTTCATATTTTTTCAAGAAATCAATGACTTGAGAAATTGTTTGACCATATTCACTTTTCCATGCATCAAAATCTTTGATCTTTTTATCCTGTGTCAAAATGGAAGGAATAAACTGGTGTTTGAAGGTAATAAAAGAATCAATCTTTGCCTGTATTTTCTGGCTCTAACCATTCACATATTGAAATTCATCCAAGATCATTTTCACCATCTTCTCTGTTGGCTTGAGTGAGGCCAAAGCACCTAGATCTCTTTGTAGAACTCTGCACAAGGTTAGTAATGTATGGTGTGCAGGTTACCATTTCTTGTATATTAGATCCAAAATAGAAAGATTGACCTTCAACTGATCAATGGCCTGAGACAAGGAAGAATAGCATTCATGCACATCTCCCAACTTGTCAACAACCAATTTTACTCTATATTCCAAAATATTCTCAAACACCTCAAGGATTTTCAATTTGGCCTCATCCTTTGTCTTCTCATATTACTTTTTCAAATCTTTAATTTCTTTCTCCAACTTTAACTTCAATGCATTCAACTGATCAACTGGGACTGTATTATCACTAGTTATTTGTGGGACAGGGGCTTGGTATGGAACAATTGCTTGGTTTTGAGAATCAACACCCTTTAACTACTGCTTTAGTTTGACATTTTCCAAATACAACCTATTCACTTCGTCATTCATGTTAATTTGAGTTTTTTCATAGTCGAGCAATCTTTGCTCCATTTTCTTGATAACAACTTGTGTGAACATTGTAGAGTGCATAGTAAGGGTGGCAACTTCAAGCACTAATGTATCCTAAAATGTTTTCACCACAGCTATTCCCCTCAACTCCTGGACTACATCAAGCAATCTTCGATTGTTGGTGTTCTTTTGTGTGGCCCATATTGCTAGAGTCTCTATCTTTGGGTTAAACCCACAACCACTGACACCATCCTCATAATCAAACTCAGAAACCATCATGGGGTCATCTTGATTTCTCACTTGGTCCAACAAAAACATTTTCTTCAATTCAAGGCCAGGGATGATTAGCATATTACTCTTCAAAACCATTTGTCTAGCTTCATCAGGGCTGACATTTATTTCATCAATTTTCAAATCCTTGAAAGTCTGTGTCACAATTTGATCATGCTGAGATTCATCAGCACCCATTTTATTTATTTCCACCTTTTCTTCAAATTCTTTCATCTTCATTTTGAGCCAAAAATCTTTGAATTTTGGGGTATTGATGAAATCATCATCCTCTATGAACCTCATAGAAGCCACAACCCTTTCATCTTCTTGTAGTTCAGGCTCACCTTGTGCCTGTTCATCCATTCTTGCTTCTAGTTTGTGTGCTTCTATTTCTTGACCAACAAGGGGTTGATCAACTTCCTCTTCCTCTCCCATATTCCTCAAAATACTGGCCACCTCCTCAATGTCACCAACTCCTTCAGTCATTTCATATGGAACCAGTGGAGAAACATCATTAGTCTTTTTCCTTTTGGCATGTGGTGAATCAGAAATAACTAGATCTTGCACTGACATTGCATCTGGAGTAGGTTCTCGAATCACAACTCCTATTGGCTTTTTGGTAGGGAGCTTGGTAGCCTTTGTAGGATGTTTCTTAGATTTGCCATATATTCTTTCAAAATTATCAATTATCAAATCTATTATTTTCAAAGGGTCCTTCTCTTCAACAAAAAATCCTAAAAAATTAGGGTTTTGTTTTCTTTTGTCATCCTCAATCTTCTTCAAAATTTCCCATTTTCTTTTCCTATTATATACCTCTTGAAAAGTGACACAATTTCTTATCACATCCTCATCAAAATTGATTTGATGGGATATCCCCATCCTGGTAAGGATGACTTGTCTAACAAAGTTCATATGACCCTCTAGATCACAGACCCTTTTTGTCCTTGATTTCAAAGAATATTTAGCCTTCAAATAGGCTTGCAACTCCTCCAAGGTATCTGCACCAATGGACCATTCACCAAACACAGTGGAATCTGGAAGAAATGTGCCCTTCTTTTATTTTATCATCACAGCTTTCTCCATCTAGAGTATCTACCACATGAATTCAAGAAAAGCAATTCTATTTGGCACAAATTTTGGACATGGAGTGGCTGAGTACATCCATAGACTCTGATTATAGTATGGACAGGCAAGAAATACCAATCAGAAAAGTTATGTTTGTGACCCTATTCTAGCATATGAGCAAGAGGCCTCAACATTTCTTTGACCTCTTTGGTCAATCTAGGAGAAGGTCTACCGAGGTAATTCATTATTCTAACTAAGAAATCATCATGGAACACAACATAGTTACAGTGATGACAATGAGTGTCTCATTTGTAACACCAGCACTATGTAGGCAATCTCTATCTCTTTTCATCAATCATGCTCAAGTCCATCCCGTTGGGCCTCTTCCTTTTGTTCTGATACAAAATTAAATGACACAATAAAGAATAATATTTGAACTCCATAGGTGTCTTGTTCTCCCTTATTTGCAAAAATTTGTCATGCAATTTCTTCTCAATAAATGATGCAAAATCATACTCAACATTAACTTCTAGGTTTTGTATTCTCATAGCCATCATCATCATCATGCCAACTAGCATTTTATCTTCGGCATCAATTCCTAGAACTTGACACAAAGAAAAATATGTCCTTTTGAAATACACAACAAAGTCATCAACTGGAAAAAGCTCAACTGCAATGGTTGGGATTGAAATCCTTCTATTGTTGGCCCCTTTCCTCATGTACATGGGCACCTCATGTTGTTATATGGAGCCTAATCAGAATCAGAGGTTAAATTAACCCCACTTTTATTGGTGCAATTTCCCCCCAAATTCCTATGGGGTCAAGTAGCAATGCCCCTTGTGGGGGTTTAGGGGCAGTGCCCCTTGCGGGGTCTAGGGGCAGTGCCCTTGGTGTGCTCCTTATCGTAATACAGGGTGGGGTTGAGGGGCAGCACCCCCGTGGGGGCTCGGGGGCAATGTCCCTGAAACCTCACATGGTTTTTTATTATTTTATTAAGGTGTCGAGAGTTATTTTTCTATTGGTTGACATAAAAAAACCCTATTTTTGTAACTGACAAAAATCGTGATAAAAGTGGCTAAGGGTTAGGGTTTCCATTGAGATGTATTGTAGCATTTTACAGCAGTATTGAGTTGTAGGGATTGCTGGTTGTAATCAGTTTGATTTACTGGATAATAATATTGGACTCTCTGTTGGTGGATGTAGCCTGAGTTTGGGTGAACCACGTTAAAACTTGTCTCTCCTTTTTATTATTTCTGTGTATTTTCATTCCTCTATTTAATCTTTATTTCCATTTAATTGATATCTTCTGTCAGCTAACCCTAACAACTCATCACTCCTATGTGTATTTCTTAGACTGGTATATTCTTGTTCACTCTTCTTCAAGTCAACTTTTGTGAGGGATTGCTTGTTGAGCATGAAGCAATCAATGATTGCATTTCTATCCACAGCCATTAATGGTGACCCATTTGGAAACTTGATAGTTTTGGTGGTTGGATGATAGTGTTGTGCCAATATCCTGATCAAATCCACATCAATGAATACATTTGGCACCACAAGCTTAGCCAAATTCAAATTCCATGGGTTTGCAACTAGTCTATGTCCATCTTGTTTTTCACAAAAAATACCAAAAAAGGTTCCATCCTAAGATAGGGACTCTAGCATCCTGACACCCCTCTGCTACATCCTTGAATAGTTTCTTATACCCTTTGTCAACTAAATTTGGCAAAATGTCCAACAGTGACTATTGAAGGGACCGCTTCTTGGGAACAGGGGGTTTAGTGCTCTTACTTGCAGACTCAAATTTCTTAGGTGCCATAGTTTGATGCTTTTATGAACTAGGGTTGTGATAGTCACTTGCTCTACCAAACTAGTTGAAAACAAAGCACAAACTAAATACCAACTTTTATGAAGAAAATGATGAGGTAGACTTACCTAGTTGGAAGACGGTCGAAGTGCACACACAGAGCTTGAATTCACTGTCTACAATCACCATTGAATTTTATTGAATGACAAAATACAAAGAAATTCCAAATTTGATTCTGCTATGGAGCCAGTCATTTCACCATTACTCTAGTTCATGCCATGAAATTGACAAATCTCACCATTCAAGTCTTTCAAACACAGACTATTGATTTGGTCCAATCCAATGGATGGGCAGGCACTTCAAGATTTGCAATTTTTTCATCAATAATCACAATCTCACAGGCATCAATGATAACCACTGCGGGGCAGCAATATAGTGTTGATAACTGAGAGGGGGGGTGAATCAGTTATCCTAATTGTTTCCTTTATTGAACTTTCCTTTTAATTGATGCAGCATAAAATCAAACATAAAACATTAACCATAAAACAAGAAACACATGACACAGTATTTTTGACGTGGAAACCCTGTTAAGGGAGAAAACCACGGGGTGATTAACCCAAAATTATTCTCTGTTAGAAGAATAGGAAATTACAAAGATGGCACTTGCCAATTAGGGCTCACTGCCCGAGCACACTGCTCACAAGAGGCCCACTGCCTACAAGAAGACACACTGTCTACAAAGTGATGAGAATCACAGTCTTGAACTGATTGGAAGCATCTGCATATGCTAGAGTTCAGTTCCGGTTAGGCTCAGTACACTGATCTGCTGCACTTCATCTTTCCTCTGTTCTTTATTCTGCTATCTTTCACATACCGGATCCTTTTTGCTACCTCTGCTCTTTATCTGGACTTATTCGCATATCTCTCCACAACAACTACGCCTTCACAACTAAATCCATCCTCTATATATATCCGCACAAGTAATTTCATCACCTTTCTAGTCGGCATCCGGAACAGTCTAGTTTCTTATAAACTTTCATTCTGTCGGCTGAATCCTTCCTCACCAAGCAATGCGGATCAAGCATATACTTGTAGATATCATTAATCATGTCGGCCAAACATGATTCATGCCTTCACAACCTCTGTCATCAATAGTAACCCATCCGGAAAGCAGTCTGATACTCTGCCAGTCAGTTCTTCCTCTGTTTTCACTGTCTCTCAGGAATCCGGTACTCAACCATTCATATCTTTTTCCTTGTCCATCACCGGAGGCTAAATCCTTGGAATATACCACTCAAGGTAGTCCTCTTGACTTCCCCAAATCCGCACTGCACCAAGACACTTCCTCTGAGAGGTCCGGACCAATCTGTCGGACCTTGCCACATGCTCTGTTCTTCTTCACCAGACCACAACATTCTTTATTCTGACTTCCGGTAGAGACATATCATGTCTTGCGGATATGTGGGATGACCTTTGTTGCCATCAATGACAACAACCATGAATCCATACAGTGTCTCTTGCCAACAATCTCCCCCTTTGGCATTGATGGCAACACTTAGTGAAAAATGACTAAGTGTTTTCACTGTGCTCCCCCTTTGCTGATGCTCTGTCTTTATATACAATTTTTGGAACTCCCCCTTAGTTGGATTTCTCATTTTTCACTGCTCCTCACTCCCCCTTTGACATCAATGGCAAAGGGTAGGGTCCGCATATCAAAATTTTCAAAAATTTCTTATACTTAGCCGCATATTTACATACTCACATATATTGAAGAATGTCTGCAAAGGATGTCTGCAATTGGATCATTTCTGTAGCCCAACTTTGCTTCATTCTATCCAAAATTGAAATGTGACCACTTAGCAAAAATGCGAACGCTTCTGCCCGCTTGAGATCTGTCGGATCTTTTGTTTGGGCGGTGGTCTGAGCATCACTGATGGCCTCATGCATGGTTTCCAACTTAGGGATTATAATCCTTCTAAGTTCTCCCATCCGGTTAGTGATGTTCTTCCTTTCCTTCTCAAGATTTTTTATTTCATTCAAGACTGCAATGGTCTGACATTCTTGATTTATTATAGAGGAAGAGAGAGGATCAAAACTTTGAGATAAGCTTTGTAGCTTATCCTGTTCCTCTTTTATTTTCTTGTCAAATGCTGCTGTTGCCTTTGACCAGGATATACAAAATTTATAGATGTCACCGCCATCCTTAAGAGCATTCTCTAAGCTCTTTATTCCAATGCTTACAATCTTCCTATCTTTAGAGATTAATTCTAATATCTCTGAAAATCTTTTATCCAAAAATTCCTTCCGGACCTTTTCTTCAGCTAATTTTTCTAAAGAATCAAAATGTGTATCAACACTGCTGACTAAGGTTTTTAGATTACCGGAAGAGGAGGCTGTCGGATCTATCTGGATTGATGGCATGATCTTCACAAGTACTCCGGAAGCAGCCTCTATCAACTCACAGTCTTCCATATGAGACTTCAGGAGCTTTTCATTTGCCTTGGCATTTGCAAATGAAGCTATCTTCATTGTTTGTACCGGAGAGAGAGAGTCAAAATCAAATGGGCCTTTTAGAAGCTCCGGTTCATCAATCTCTAAAGTTTCTTTACTCAAAAACTGTTGAACAGTTTGTGCAGTGTCTCTTGCCGGAGACAGATGTTTCTTTTCTTCTGCAGTCTTAGAACTGTCAACCTCTTTATCTTTCACCATTGCTTCCTTCTCCTGTAATTGCTCTTCTTCTTTGAATCCGGAGACTGTAGGGGAAACCGGAGGAGAGATGCTAGTTTGTTCATGAGCCACTTCTTCTGGAGCAGAGGGTCCCAAGTCCTCAGCTGTTTCTGTACCTAAATCCTCTACAACCGGAAGATTGAACCTTTTGAAGGCCTTCCGGAGGATCTCTTCTATTTCTTGGGCCACTTTGTCAGTCTCGCCAAGCATGAGTTGATTCATCCTGGCTTTGCTTCTAAACTCATCTTTGCAGTCTTTGAAGATAATGTTCATGGTCTTGGGATCAATTTGAGTATATAGCTGAATAGCTATCTGCTCCCGGATCTCAAGATCTTTAGCATGAGCATTATTCTTTCTTACTTCCATTTCCTTTTCTAGGCTTTTGGGAATAAGAGATATTATTTCAATGAAAGCCTTATTATATATGTTAAGATATTTTACTGTGGCCTCCTGCAGAGTCTTTTGGTCGGCCTCACTGAAGTCATCATATGATTCAGTCATTGGTTGAAGGTTTCCATCCACCGTGACCGACTTGATTATGCTCTCTAGTGACAGAGTGGGCTTTTCAACAGTTACCTCTGCCATTTCATCCTTGTCTTGGCCTGTGGAGGGCTTACCGGATCCTTTCTTCTTCTGTTTCTTTACTTCTCTTACTCCCTCATCTGATTCTGTTTCCTCTTCATCCTTTTGGCTTCCATAAGCCCTTGTGGCTTTTGTCTTGGATCTCTTACCGGATGCCTGGACTTCCGGTTTTGAACTTTTGGTTGTGGAAGGTGCAGGTCTCTTTGATGATCTGGTCCGGGTGGGAGTTTCAACCGGAGCACTTTCTTTGCTTTTCTCTTCTTCCTCGGCCTTCCTCCTCTTTTCCCGGCTGGCATCAAGTGCCTCCTTTGAGATACCTAGGCCTTGAGCAATGTGCTCTACTTCTTTTCTTACCTTTCTTTTAATCTCAGGTTCCCTGAGTTCTACATGTATTTTTACACTCAGCTCCTCAAAGGTTCCAAACCTTTCTGCCTTAGGATCTTTGGGCTGACTTAGCATGTGTTGAACATGCAGCTCCACTATCTGTTCATCAACTTCATACCCCATGGGCATGATCCAGACAGTCCTTGGCTCCACTGCCTCCATTAGGCACTGATCAGTGTCAACCATAAAGCACACTGAGTCCTTGTATTTCTCAATGAGAGACTGGGGAATTCTCTCTCTTGCTTGCATCATGCTCTGAAAGTTTTTGAAGTATCCCCATAGAGCTGTATTTCTCGCTTTTGCATCCCCAAGTCCATGCAAATAGTCTCTTATCTGGACTGCAACAGGTTTGTCATTTTGCCATACCCATCCACTTGTTCCGGGTAGCTCATTCATGAAGTAGAAGAATAGACATACAATCAGAGTACCATACTTAAAGGAATTCTTCTTATCCTTCTTGATTTTCTGTATATTTTCCATTAATTGGCTTAGCAGTAGTTCGCAGAGATCATACTCTGCATTCTTTCTTAGCATCTCATAGGCAGTGTATACTGCAGTTCCGGATACAGAATTCTCCCTGCTGGAGTGGTAGATCTTGTATCCTATTATCATTGATGCATATTTGATATCCGGATCGGAGATGTCTTCAATGGTCATTGCCCTTTTGTCAAATTTTGATCCGGTGGCCTCAGTTACAATGTTGTTCTTGACAGATTTGAGGATAGGTACTCCTCCGGAAGAGTATAGGCCAGTTACTGCTCTAATTGCCTCTTTTGTGATCTTGCAGGGTCTATCTAGCCATAGAAAGTTGTCATGCATTCTGCTCAGTACATACCGGACCCATTCATCCTCTTCAAAACAGGGGAAATGAATAAATTGCTCAAATTGTTTCTTCTGAATATCCTTATACTCTGGTTTAAGCTCAAAAGCATTGTCAATCAGCTGCTTGTGATAGAGGTCTCTTAATTTGAATTCCCCAAATTCCTCAATGTTTGCATGTATGTAAACCCTAATGTCTTCGGTGTGTAAAACTCCGTGGGGAACACTAGAGAAGGCTCCTAGTGGGTCTACCTTCAATGATTTGTAGGGATGTTTCTTGAATGAGGGGCGAGGTCTATCAGAGATCTTAACTATGTTTGGAGTAGCCATTCTTCAAAGATTTGCAGTGAGGTAATGAAAAACGGAGAATACCTTATGCGCCTTCGGTTTGCACGGAGTGGTTGGATTGATTTCTTTATGCAATAGCTTCGGCAGGAGATCCTTGGTGCTTGATGAACCTTGTTGCAGAGCTCCACTTTTCGCTTCTTCTCGAGTGCAGAATGAGCAAATGACCTTTGAGAAATCCCTTAAATTGCTCCGCGAACCCTAATATCTGTCTGCAATAAATGCTTCACCTACATCATTCCGGTTTGCCTTGTCTGGATAGTTTGGAGTATCCCGGATTGGTTCTGATCTGAGGATATCATCCGGATCTTTCAATCATGAATAAATCGAGGTAACATATTACAAGAGCATCCCAAACACTCTGTCCAATCCGCAGAACAAGATAGTGCATTTCCGGATCTTTCCGGACCTTTTTGTAATCCTCTATCATACCGGAGCATCTCCCTGAACAGGTCTTATTTGATCGATCACAGCTTCTTCATAACTTCATGCGGACCTCTGAAAACTTGACTGAAGTATCTCAAGACTCATATCTACAAACCCTTTGGTCCGCATCTTGTGCCACATCCGGTACCACTTGTTTGGCTGGGGGAACAAGATTTTCTTTGAGTCTCCCCCTGAGCCTGAGCTCACTTTTTAATTTCCGGAAGAAATATCAGCACCAGAGTCTGGTGCGGATCCAACCTCTACATTCTCTGAACTTTTCTTCACCCAGATCTTGCTCATCTGATTCCTAACCTCATCCGCATTCATTTTTTGTTTACCCTTGTCTTGATTCTGATTATACACCGGACCTCTTTTGTCCTGATTCTTGTTTCTGCAAACTTTAGCATTATGACCGGACCTATTGCAGATTTGGCAAATAACATTTCTTCGCATATTTGACTGATATCCTCTTGATCTGCATTGATTAGCCATATGACCTACTCTATTGCATGTGAAGCATCTACCTTTGAATGATTTGTTTACTTGTATACTTCTGCATTCATGGGATTTGTGTCCATACCTTTTGCAGTTGAAGCACTGTCCGGAGAAGGATGAATTAATCTGATTCATTCTCATTCTGCACTGATTAGCTTTGTGACCAAAGTGGTTGCAGCTGTGGCAGTATCCATTGAAGGATGGATATCTTTGACCATTTGGCTGTCTTACCGGAGGTCTTCTAGGCCTGCTTCTTGGATTTTCTGATCCAAGATTCTTCTGACCGGATCCGGAGCTTTCTCCTTTCTCATATCCCAAACCATACTTGTCATCTGTCCTCTTTTGACTTCCAAGAAGAACTTCAAGTTGAGCAGAACTTATCTTGAATTTTTCTTTATATTCATTTGCTGTTTGAAGGTCTCTTTTGAGAGAGGCAATTTGATCCTCAAGTTTTCCTTCATTATCTTTGGCATCTTCAAGATCAGATTCAAGATGTTTGATAATCCTGTCCATCTGGTGGCATTCTTCTAATTTTTCTTTAAGAGATTGTCTTAGATTGTCTTCAGCCTTTCTTTTTTCTTCAATCTCTTGAGTAAACTTTATAGTTCCTGATTCCATTTCATGTCTTAACATAATGACTTCTTTTGATAACTTTTCACATAACTTGGTTTGCTCAGTCAATTCTTCATTTGTATTGCTTTCTTCACTTTGTCTTGCCAACTGTTGAAGCAGCTCCTTTCTCTTTTTCATAGAGAGACTTAATTTGTCTTTTAATTCTCTCATGAATTCATCAGCCTGTTTGAGTCTTTCCTTTAATTCACTGACTTCAGAATTCGACTGTTCAAGATCCTCAAGAGCAGTCTTGAGTTGCTCCCTTAAACCATATGCATCCATTTGAAATCCCAGATCTTCCTCAAGCTGTTAGGCTCTATTAGGAGGAACTTGGCTCTGATACCAATTGTTGATAACTGAGAGGGGGGGGGGGGGTGAATCAGTTATCCTAATTGTTTCCTTTATTGAACTTTCCTTTTAATTGATGCAGCATAAAATCAAACATAAAACATTAACCATAAAACAAGAAACACATGACACAGTATTTTTGACGTGGAAACCCTGTTAAGGGAGAAAACCATGGGGTGATTAACCCAAAATTATTCTCTGTTAGAAGAATAGGAAATTACAAAGATGGCACTTGCCAATTAGGGCTCACTGCCCGAGCACACTGCTCACAAGAGGCCCACTGCCTACAAGAAGACACACTGTCTACAAAGTGATGAGAATCACAGTCTTGAACTGATTGGAAGCATCTGCATATGCTGGAGTTCAGTTCCGGTTAGGCTCAGTACACTGATCTGCTGCACTTCATCTTTCCTCTGTTCTTTATTCTGCTATCTTTCACATACCGGATCCTTTTTGCTACCTCTGCTCTTTATCTGGACTTATTCGCATATCTCTCCACAACAACTACGCCTTCACAACTAAATCCATCCTCTATATATATCCGCACAAGTAATTTCATCACCTTTCTAGTCGGCATCTGGAACAGTCTAGTTTCTTATAAACTTTCATTCTGTCGGCTGAATCCTTCCTCACCAAGCAATGCGGATCAAGCATATACTTGTAGATATCATTAATCATGTCGGCCAAACATGATTCATGCCTTCACAACCTCTGTCATCAATAGTAACCCATCCGGAAAGCAGTCTGATACTCTGCCAGTCAGTTCTTCCTCTGTTTTCACTGTCTCTCAGGAATCCGGTACTCAACCATTCATATCTTTTTCCTTGTCCATCACCGGAGGCTAAATCCTTGGAATATACCACTCAAGGTAGTCCTCTTGACTTCCCCAAATCCGCACTGCACCAAGACACTTCCTCTGAGAGGTCCGGACCAATCTGTCGGACCTTGCCACATGCTCTGTTCTTCTTCACCGGACCACAACATTCTTTATTCTGACTTCCGGTAGAGACATATCATGTCTTGCGGATATGTGGGATGACCTTTGTTGCCATCAATGACAACAACCATGAATCCATATAGTGTCTCTTGCCAACATATAGTCATTTCAACATTTAATACTTTATCACATCATTGCAAGACCTATTTAGATCTATCGTGGGACCACAAGAGCTTCCTGACAGTTATACCGCATCTTTCACCACTTACCGCCACCCTACAAGCCTTGATACACATAATTGTGGGATGGCAGAATACATGTTACCCCTTATACCTCATACCATGTTACCTCCAACCTTTGATCTGACCATCGTAGGACCATGGGATCCTTTGGCCTCCCTTCACTATTTATCACATCACCGCAAGCATTGGATTTGACTATGGTAGGAGTGCGCGACATACTTTATATTACTTTTACTGCTTACCGCTAGCCCGCAAGACCTTCTCTGAACTGTCGCAGGGCTGCAGTATATGTTATCTCTCGGCTTAGCCCTTACCACCATACTGCCAATTATCTTCTTGTCTGCCATGGGGCTGCGATGAACCTTTACTATTTTCTCTTACCACATCACCACAAGCATTGGATTTGACTGTGGCGGGAGCTAGGATATACTTTATATTACCTTTACCGCTTACCGCTAGCCTACAAGACCTTCTCTAAACTTTCACGGGGCTATGGTATGTGTTATCTATCGGCTTAGCCCTTATCGCCATACTGCCAGTTATCTTCTTGTCTACCACGGGGCTGTGGTGAACCTTTACTGTTTTCTCTTACCGCATCACCGCAAGCATTGGATTTGACTGTGGTGGGAGCACATGACATACTTTATATTACTTTTACTACTTACCGCTAGCCTGCAAGACCTTGGCTGAACTGTTGCGGGGTTGTGGTATGTGTTATCTATCGGCTTAGCCCTTACTGCCATACCACTAATTAGCTTCTTGTCTGCCACAGGGCTGTAGTGAACCTTTACTATTTGCTCTTACCGCATCATCGCAGGTCAACATTTTGTTTGTCATGGGGTTGCAGTGAAATATTATATGCTACTCAAACTCTTGCTGCCGGCCTGCCAATTACTTTTGAGACCTCCGCGGGGCCACGGTAACAAGTCTCTGTATACTGCAACATCACAAGTGAAGTTCTTGCATGTTGCAGGGAAGCGTAATTATCTGTTCACTTCCTTTGGTTCCCGTACACTCGCCAAAGCTATTGAATGTACTATGGAGCTGTAGTAAGAGACAAAAAACACATCAATGATCAAAATACGAATGTCTTTCACATGGACATGATATGGGATGCTTATGAATGACTCCTGGAATAATTATAAAAGGAATATGGACTCCTAGGATGAATTTTATGGAATGAAAAGTGTATGAAACCAAGTGGGACTAGGTGAATTTTGGATGGTCCTAACACCTTCTCTTCTTGCCCTTGCTAAGTATATATATGGCCTACAACTTTTAAGCTCTCACAGTTCTCATGGTGGACCTCCAGAACCTTTTCAAAATTTGAGAGAGAACTCTTAAGATCTCCCAGCTTCAACTGAACCTGTCCCAGCCCAAAGTATGGAAACACAAAATCCTGTGGCCTCTAGCTTTCCTTGACTGATTGTCATGGCATTCCATCACCATGAGACCACATTTCTTTGAGGCATTTTTTCAACAAGTTCACTACCTTGTCTATGTTGTTGCTTACTATTATGCTTTGATAGATTTTTTCCAAGCATCCATAGCTTGTTCAAAAGCACTTGTTTTAGGCTTTTAGCCATAGCAACAAGGCAGTGAACTATTTGATAAAATGCTTTGGTAGACATGTATGAAAAATGTGGTAGCATAGACAAGGCAGTGAATTCTTTGAAAAAATGCCTCAAAGAAATGTGGTCTCATGGAATGCCATGACAAGAAAATGCAATTGGCAGTTGCTCCTAGTTATTAGTTATGCAATGTGAAGTAATTGCATAATTGCTTAGGTTGACTTTGTAAAAGCTATATTGTAATTGAAATTTTTTCATCTATCAGCATCTAGTTATTAGTTATGCAATGTGAAGTAATGCTTTGAGTTTAAAAGATGTGCAATGAAATGTAATCAACAATTTGAATATAAACTACAAATATCTATTTTTTACAATTCATTAGTTAAACTCTCTTTTATTTGCTCTCTATAACTCTATTGGTATGGAAATGCCTTTCAATTAAAAAAAAATAGTTTTTGTCTCTTAGTCTACAATTTTTTACATTTTTTTTAAATCTGATTTTTTCCTAATTTTTTCAAAAAATCTTGAACTTTTGGTTTGCCAAATTTTTCCCCAAAAGATTTTTGTTTCTATGTGTAGAACATTATAGATGGATCAACATCAAAGGTTGACTATAGATCAATACTATGCATTTGATGAGAGAGTAGCCGATGAGAGGGACATGGACAAATATCCATGTCCATGTAAAGATTGTCTTGGTGGAAAGGTGAGAAAAAGAAAGTTGATTTATCTACAATGATAAGATATGGGCATAGTGGTATAAGCCCTTGGTATTACAATTATGAAGATATGATAGAATTGCATAGTGTGAGAGATGAAGAGGCAACAAACATAGATGAAGTGGTACCAAACATAGATGAAGAGGCAGCAATGTTAGACGAAGGGTTTGAAGTTGATAGAATGTTGAATGAGGGTATAAATGATGATTGGGCCAAGTTGATGGAGGATGCTTTAAAGCTTGTGTATGCTAATTGCAAGTTAAGTCATTTGACAACAATCCTTCAAATTCTTAACTTGCAAGTGGTGTTTGGTTGGACAAATGAGAGTGTAGATCAGTTATTGGCATTATTAAGTTAGTTGTTACCACCTGACTCCACATTTCCAACAAAATGAAGTCAATGTAACTATCAAATCACTAAGCTAGGCTTAGGGTATGAAAACATCCAGTACACGTGTGAATGGTTGTGTATTATTTTGCAATAATCTTGCAAGTGAGAGTGAATGTCTGAAATGTCATGAAGCGAGGTATAGACAAGGGTTGAAATCAGTTGTGGTTCCTAGAAAGGTTCTTCATCACTTTCCAATAATCCTAGGATTACTTCAAATATATAGGTGCAGAGACATTGCTGAACTTATGCAATGGCATGCCCAAAATAAGAGCACTGGTGGAAAAAAATGGCATGTGCCTAATTCTAAGACATGGATGGAATTTGATAACAGATGGCTTGATTTTTCTCAAGATCCTCGTAATATAAGGTTGGGTTTGGCTCTAGATGGGGTGAACCTGTTCTCATATCAAAGTAATAAATGGTCAACTTGGCTATTGTTTTTAATAAATTATAGCTTGCCTCCATGGTTAGCAAATAAACCATTTTTCTTAATGCTATCATTGATTATACTAGGAAAGAAAAGTGTGAGTTCAAATACAATCGATGCTTATCTAGAGCCATTATATGATGAGCTAATGGTGTAGAAAGGAATTGAAGCAATTCAATCTTTAAGGGATGGTCATTCAATCAAATTCACTTTAAGAGCTTCCTTACTGTTTACGATTCATGATCTTCCTGCATATGGCACATTGTTTGGTCTCAATGTTCATGGATACCATGGATGTCCTGCTTACAACTTTAAGGATTTTGTGAGGTGCTCAAGAAGTTTGCATAAGTGTATTTATTGTGGACATCATGCTTACCTTAAAATGGATCATCCATATCATCAACAAAAAACATGTTTCAATGGTCAAGAAGAGAATTGTGAAGCACCATTGCTAATAACAGGTGATTACATTATTGAGAATGGAAAAAAAGAATGTCATTTATTGGCAATGATAGGTTTACTGGTAGTAGATATGATCCATTTAATGAAAGTGGTGTAAAACAGTTGTGCATATTCTATAAGTTGCCATACTTTAAGGATATAGCCATTAGGCATATTGTTGACTTTATGCATACTGAGAAAAATATAGCCTATACTATTATAGAAACTCTTTTTGTTGCTTTTGATACTATTTCATCACGTGAAGACTTTCGTCAACTAAAGATTTGTCGAAATCTGTGGGTTGAAAAATGTGATGATGAAAAATATAGAAAACCTAGTACTCCTTATGTTTGGACAAAGGAACAACGTGCACAATTCTTATAGTTGATGTCTCAGACTCGCTTTCCCACTGGATATGTAAGTAGTAGTATTAGAAGCCAAACTGACATTAATGGCTTAAGAGGCCTCAAGACCCATGACTATCATGTCATAATCAAGAACATTTTACCTATTGTGGTAAATATATCGAGTTTGGCAAAGGGCCAAGATTGGCAATTATAAGGCTAGGCCTAATATTAAAGAGAATGAGTTTACATGTATTAGATCCTTCAAACTTTGATAGTTTGAGGGAGGAGGTTGTTGAAGTCCTTTGTCTATTGGAACAGGAATTTCCACGAATAATCTTTAACATTTCTATGCATCTTTTGATACATCTAAAATATGAATTAGACCATTGTTGCCAAGTAAGAATGAGATGGATGTATCCTATAGAATGATATATGAAGGTTTTGAAAAAAATTGTTCATACTAGGGCAAAATTGGAAGGGAACATGTCTGAGAGATATTCAATGCAAGAGGCCATGAGATTTTGCACAAAATATATGAAGGATTTTAAAAATGTCAATCGACGTGTATGGGATGATGACAAAGATGAGAGAGTTGCAAGTGAAGTATTAGAAGGCAATGGATGTTGCTTCAAGCTATCACATCAAGAAAGAAGTGTGATACATGCCTATATTCTTCAAAACACATCTTCATTCGATAAGTGGCGTAGGTAAAAAAATTTACACAATAATTTATTTACTCAATTGCATTTACACATTTATATTATTAATCTTACTATTTGTACATTAATATTCTATGTAGAAAATATGAAGAAGAGAATCAAGCTTGGATGCAACATCGACCTCAAAAGTGCAGACATCATGATTTGATTGGAGGTGATTCTTTTCCAAAATTTGAAGAATAGATTACTAATACAGTCAGTGATGCAAAAGAAGAAGGTCAAGATATAACAACGTAGGAAAGTGAGCTTTCACAATCTCCACATTTATGGGCTATGCATTTTAGTGGAATGTGGGCCTATGGTAGTCATTTAAGAGTGGAAGAAAAAGACAAAGGAAAGACAAATTGTGATTGTGTTGTTAGTGCTGAATTTCTTCACAAAACTGAGAAGAAATTTTATGTTGGATTCATCCAAGTAATTATTCAAGTGGACTTTGGGCAAAATAGTTCTATATTATTAAAATGTAAGTGGATTTGACCATCCGCAGTACAATTTGATGAGTATGGATTTATACACACAAATACATGACAATTTTTATCAAAGACAAATGAGTCGTATGTTTCCCCTTTTCAAATTAACCAATCATTTCTAATTGATGATGTAAGAAGCCTAGGATGGTCGTATGGCATTCAAATAGAGTCTCATTTGAAATGAAAATTCATGGAAGTTGTCGATATAATGCCTAATGGGCAATATGTTAATTTACAAGAAAGATTCGAAGAAGTGGATGAAGACGATGATGGAGTGTTTGCAGAAGAGATTTTGATTACTAATGAAGAGTTTGGGAGAGAGAATGTATTGCATGTAACAGATGAGGATGAGGAAGACAATCAAGTAGATGCAGACAGGAGTGATAAGAATTCTGATCTTGCTGGCAATGTAGATGATTATGAAGATGTTTTGTCACCTTAACTAGCCTGTGACCTTAAGAGGTTAGCTTTTCACCTAAACTTTGGTTATATGTGGTGGTACCTATCTAGGTTTTAGGGTTTTGAGTCATCTTTTATCAATTGTCTTCTTTATTTCCCCTTAAAACCTTAAGTCTTGCAATCATGTTGTTACTTTATGTTATAATCCATCGTTGACTACCTAGCCTAAGTTACAAGTTGTCTAACATGGTCAAAGAAATATTGAAATTCTAAGCTTCTGCAAGTAAAACTAGTAAGTTTAATCTTTGCCAGTTGTGTCTATTTCAATTGAAGTTGTTGTCTTGTTTAAGTTGTTGTCTATTTCAATTCTGAGTTATAAGTTTTAATTTCTTGCATGTTGAATATATGTTCTCAATGAGCATTTTATTAGTTTCAGATTGCAATATATGAAAAATGCCTCTGAGCACGTGTTTCCATCAATTGTCTCCTATGTTGTTTGCATTTCTCTTTTGAATGAGGATACTAAGGGTTTCTGAATTCTTGAATATATATTTGCTATATTGCATGTCTGATTCACTGTTTCTATTTAAGGAATAAATTAAAATGCTCTAAATCAAATATAGGGAGGTGTGTTTTGCAATAGGGATATCTGTAAGAAGAGTTGCTAGAAATATCCATTCTTGGATTGTTTTCTATAAGATAGGTACATAATAAATCCTTTGAATCTGCATATTTGTGATGCTTAAGAGAAGTAATCTACATTTGTAAGGAATTGAATCCAAACCCTAGGATTGGCATCGATCAGAGTTGGGCTTATTTTCACAAATTACTAACAATTAGACAATCATATACATAAAAAGAAAAAACAAATCAACTTGTTAGTTTTAGGAGTAGGGTTTAGTTCCATGTTCTTTGAGCCATCTAGTGAAACAATTTCCAAAGCTAGCCACTTTGAAGCAATCATATAGTTTTGGTCTGTATTCAGGAGAACATATCTGCTTAAGTTTCAATATCTAGTTGAAACAAGGGATAGTCATATTGATAGTCGGATACCTATAATTGTAAACCTCTTCTTGTTTTTTGACTACAAATTCTTTTTAATCTATAAACTAAATTCTATTTTAAGTTTCCAATTGCAGTTATCAGCAGATTGGAAAGTCAACAGTTATCAACTTATGAACTCAATAAAGTTTTATTGATTCAAGTTGCTTATTTATACATTATTATTTATTTGGACTTCAGGAAATGAGGAAAAGGACTGTAAGGTGTAAATTAGATGATAGTGATCATAATGCTGAAATTCCAATGATAGATTATGAGTGCTTTCATAGAGAAAAAGTGACCAAGAATAATGAATATTTTTCATGTCTTGGTTTGACAAACAAGCAAGTTGTAAATCCACTAAGTAGTATATTATTTGTTTAATAGTCTTTAATGAAATTTAATAGGCAAGAGCTTTATGTATATAAGACATAATATGATATTTTTTTTGTTTTATAGAAAAGAAAAAGAGTGCAAAGAAAATGTGGAGAAAAAACAAAAGGAAAGAAAAGATACAATGCTGCCAATGCATTTGTGATTCAACAAATGCAGTTGGTGAAAACAATAGTTATGATGATGTGCAACCTGATATAGCACATGGTGATGTGTAGCCTGATATAGCACATGGTGATGTGTAGCTTGATATAGCACATGGTGATGTGCAACATTGTGATGATCTCTTAGCACAAAGTCTAAGAGAGATTATTGAAAAACATCAGAGCAAAGGAACAATAGGTCTGTAGATGATTTATTCAACATTAAAGGATGTGTTTGAAGTGAAATCTGTGGAGACTAGTACTGATCTACCTACTCATGCCACACCTGATGTGGCCAAGGAGCATGAAGTTTCAGTTAATGAAAGTCATGAAGAGAGATCACTTGTATCTGCCATGCCTCAGAGTGCACCTATGATGCAAGAGCATCCAATGGTGTAAGGGCAATCTTGCATCACCCTAAAAGAAGTTGATTCAAAATCATTGCAATTGTTTTTATTTCTTTCCATAATTAGTGTTTCTGGTTCCATAATCTCCTGAATAATGATGTACAACTTTTAGTTTTTCCAAACTGCTAAAAATAGCAAACTGCCAGTTTTAGAAAGTTTAACTGCCATTTTAGGAAAGTTTGCATTTGGGCATGGATTGAAGTGAAAACTTACATAAAGATTCATAACTAAAATATAAGACCTTTGGCAAAGGAATCAGGTAAAGATCATTTATGAGCTGAAAGATATTAAAGTTTTTGTTTTTTGAAAAGCCCCTAAAAATTTTTGAAATGAGATATGAGGCACTAAAACATCCCATAATGTCTAAAAAAGTTGATGGAAATCCATTTACGTATTTTTGGCATGATAGTTCACATCATGAGATTTTTGACTCCTAAAATAGTTTGTCAATCAGACACCCAGATCAAACGTTATGCTTCTCAAAAGTTGACCTACTTTAGAGGGAGTTACAAATTTCAAAATTTAGCTGGAAGCCGCCAAAAAGTGCTATTTATGACTATTTTAGGAACCCAGGGAAGTAGTAGAGTTAAGGGGGAAAGTGCAGAGTCAAAAATAGGTGGGAAAACATAAACCCTAGCTGATTTAGGGTTACACAAGGTAGAAGATTCGAGAGCCTGGTGATGTGTAGTTGTGGTGTGTTGCAGCTTGAGGAGGATTGATTCCTCTGATTGTAATTGAGCTTCTGTAATGTAATGAGTTGCCTAGATCAATAAAGAAACATTTTATTTTTTGTGTTCCATTTCTATTGTTGTGTGTTTTATGATTTACCCCTTCATAAAGTGGTATCAGAGCAAGGGTTCCTGTGTGTGTAGACAAATCGCCAACTGTGAGGCAATTTGCACCAAGACTTGAGGTTGTGGGTTTGCTGCGGAGATCAAGATGCCTCCATGAAGAAATTGTATTGGGAGGAATGCTTTGATGGAAAAGGGTTTTAGAGCCCTGCAAAGGCAAATTGATGCATTGCAAGAGGAGCTATGAAGAGGGTTTGAGCAAAGAACAAGAGAAGAAAGCAAGGATGAAGCTGAAGAAGAGCTATCTGAGGAAGAACAAGAAGCTGCAGGAGATCCTGCAGAAGTTAGGTTGTTGAGGGCCATTTCAAAGATCGAAAAGAGGCCCAAGATTGAATTTTTTATATATTCTGGAGATTTGAATCCAGAACATCTTATTGATTAAATCAATGACATGGAGGATTATTTCGAGTAAGAAGATGTGGAGGACCAGATCGGGTCAAGTTTGCAAAAACAAAGTTGAAGGGCCATGCCAGTATTTGGTGGAAGGAGGTCCAATTAGAGAGGAATAGAAGAGGAAAAGGAAAGATCACTAGATGGGATCGGATGGTGGAGAAACTAAAGAAGCGGTTCATTCCTGTGGACTATGAGATGGAGTTGCTGAAGAAGCTGCAAGGATTGAAGTAAGGTAACAAGTCTGTCAAGGAGTATACAGAAGAGTTTTATAAGATTACTATCAAGACAGGCCATGCAAAGCCCAACAAGGAGAAGGTATCTCATTACATTAATGGGTTAAGGCCAAGTATTCAAGAGGAGCTGAGCCTGGTCAGAATGACCACTATAGAAGATCCGTACCAGTTTTCCCTGAAGGTGGAAGAGAAGCTGAATATAAGATTTAATAGAAAGCAAAGGGAAGGATGTCAAGGTGGAAGGACTAGTGGAAGACCCTATGGAGGCCGAAATGAAGATTCAAAAAAAAGTGAAGAAGCTGGCACCAATCAAAATCAAAGAGGAGATAATACCTACCACCCTCATGACCAGAACAATGGTGAACAAAGAGTAAGAGGAAGAGGTAGACTTGGGCAAGGACCTGGAAGAGGAGGTTTCAGAGGAACTTGCTTCCAATGTGGAGAAGAAGGGCATTGAGCATACGAGTGTCCGCAACATCAAGGAAGGACAAATAGAAGACTTGAAGGTAATGCACAAGTTGCACATGTAGATGAAGATGCACATTCTGAGCATTCTGAAGATGTTAAAAGGGGAGAAGCCCTAGTTGTCAGAAGAACATTGTTGAATGAGGAGAAAGAACCAAATCAGAGGAAGAGTTTATTCTACACAAGGTGCAAATGTGAAGGTAAGTGTTGTGATATTATTATTGATAGTGGAAGCACTGACAATCTTGTTCAGAGGAGATGGTTGACAAGTTGAAGTTGACAAGAAGAAAGCATCCACATCCATATTGGATTGCATGGTTGCAGAAGGACCACAGAGCTTTGGTTAATGAGCAGTGTTTAGTGAAGTTCAAGATTGGGGACTACCATGATAAGGTGTTGTGTGATATCATACCAATGGATGCATGTCATATGTTGTTGGGGAGGCCGTGGTAGTATGATAGGAGCACTGTCCATGATGGCCGTGCAAACACATATTCCCTAACAAAGGATGGATTTTGTTAAAAGTTGAAGCCCTTGAAGGAGGTGGAAGAAAAGGTATGTAGTACTGCCAGAATTTACTTGGTAGACAGTAGAAATTTTTTGAAGGGTATGAAGCATGAGCGTCATTACTATGCATTGATTCCTAAGATTAGTCAAGAGAAATGTGAAGATGTAACAACCGAAGTCTCAGAGATGTTGGAAGAATTTCAAGATATTGTCTCTAATAATATACCAAAAGGTTTACCACCAGTAAGGAAGATAATTCATCAAATGGATTTGATACCAAGAGCCAATTTGCCGAATAAGGTAGCCCACAGAATGACCTCTACAGAGAATGAAGAGCTGAATAGACAAGTTCAGGAGTTGTTGAGGAAGGGACTGATAAGGGAGAGCCTAATTCCATGTGTGATACCTACAGTACTAGCACCAAAGAAAGTTAGAGAATGGAGGATGTGTACAGACTCTCGAGCCATCAATAAGATAATGATCAAGTATAGATTTCCATTGCCAAGAATGGATGACATCATGGATTGTTTGAGTGGAGCCAAGTACTTCACGAAGATTGACCTGAAGAGTGGGTATCACCAGATCTGTATCAGAGAAGGAGATGAACGAAAGATAGCCTTCAAGACAAAGGAAGGTTTGTATGAGTGGTTAGTCATGCCATTTGGGCTAACCAATGCATTGAGCACATTCATGCGGCTCATGAACAAGGTATTGAAAGAATTTTTGGGAAGTTTTGTTATTGTTTATTTAGATGATATTTTAATTTTTAGTAAGACTTGGGATGAGCATCTGATGCATATCAGAAGAGTTTAAAAGAAGCTGCGGAAGGAGAAGTTGCTAATTAATTTGAAGAAAAGTAGTTTTGCAAAGAAGGAGTTGGTATACCTGGGAGTTGTTGTCTCAGAGGAAGGTCTTAAGATGGACCCATAGAAGGTGAGAGCTATCCTTGAATGGCCTATACCAAGGAGTACTATAGAGGTACGATCTTTTCATGGTTTGGCAAGTTTTTATAGAAAGTTTATTAGAAATTATAGTAGCATTTGTGCACCCCTAATGGAGATAATGAGAGGGGATATAAAGAGTTTAAATGGACTAAAGGAGTAGACAAAAGATTTGATACATTGAAGCAGAAAGTCACAGAGCAACCTATTTTGGCACTTCCGGATTTTAATAAGGTATTTCAGGTAGATTGATATGCTAGTGGTAGTGCTATAGGAGCTATTTTGAGTCAAGAAGGTAAACCCATTACCTATTTTAGTGAGAAGCTTAATGATGCCAAGAAAAAGTATTCTATTTATGATCAGGAATTTTATGCTATAGTTCAAGCTTTGAAGAAATGGAAACATTATCTGTTGCCAAAAGAGTTTGTTTTATATACTGATCATCAGGCTTTGCAGTATCTTAATAGTCAAGGAAAGTTTAACCAAAGGCATTTAAAATGGGTTGAGTTTTTGTAGAGTTATACTTTTGTTTTGAAGCACAGGAGTGGGAAGTCCAATAGAGTTGTAGATGCCTTGAGCATAAGGCAAAATTTGTTGACACAAATGAAGAGAGAGGTTGTTGGGTTTGATGTGCTCAAAAGTTTGTATCCCGAAGATACAGATTTTGCAGAGGCTTGGAAAGCTTGTCTAGAACCTGTTACTTTGGACAGGACAAAATGGTTGGATTTCATTATCCAAGATGGCATGTTGTTTAGAGGAAGCCAGTTGTGCATTCTGAGGAGTTCCATGAGAGAGAACCTGATACAAAAGAAGTATAGTGGGGGATTAGCTGGACACTTTGGCTGAGATAAGACCATTGCTATTGTTGGTGAAAATTATTATTGGCCATAGTTGTAGCAGGATGTGAGGAAATTTGTGTAGAGTTGCAGAGTGTGTCAGATGGCAAAAGGAACAAGTCAGAATACAGGGTTGTATCGGCCATTACTTGTACCTGAGAAGCCATGGGATGATATTAGTATGGATTTTGTTCTTGGTTTACCAAGGACACAGAGAGGACATGATTCCATTTTTGTGGTGGTGGATAGATTCTCAAAGATGGCACATTTTATTCCTTGCAAGAAGACTAATAATGCTATTCATATTGCAGAATTATTTTTCAGGGTGGTGGTGAGATTACATGGTCTACCAAAGAGCATAGTTTCAAATCAAGATACCAACTTTGTTGGTTATTTCTGGAGGACATTGTAGAAGAAATTAAAGATAGATTTGAAGTTCAGTTCTGCACACCATCCACAGACTGATGGACAGACGAAAGTGGTGAATAGGAGTTTGGGTAACCTGCTATGATGCTTAGTAGGAGATAGGCCCAAGGGATGGGATTTGATTTTACCACAAGCAGAATTTGCTTACAACAATTCTGTCAATAGGAGTATTGGTAAATCACCATTCCAAATTGTATATGGCAATAGCCCAAGAAATGCTTCTGAGTTAAGGAAGCTGGACAAAGGAGAAAAGACAAGTGCTGAAGCTAAAGACTTTGCAGAACATTTGAAGAATTTGCATGAAGAGGTGAGAAAGCACATTAATAAGATGAATATTCAATACAAGGCTAAGGCATATCATAAGAGAAGATATAAGGAGTTCCAGGTAGGAGATGAAGTCATGGTTTACTTGAGAAAAAAAAGGTTCCCAATTGGAACTTATAATAAGTTGAAAATGAAGAAATTTGGACTATGCAGAACCCTAAAGAAGCATGATTCAGGAAATGCATATGAGGTAGAGCTGCCAAGTGGGATCAATATTTCCCCTATTTTCAATAGTGCTGATTTATCATAATATTATGAAGGTGGAACAGAGGATGGACCAACAGAAACATAGTGGAGTATTCTGGCATCTACTTCAATGGAGGAGATAGAAAAGATCTTGGATAGCCATGTGGGAAGAAGTACTCAGAACAAGCAATATGAAGAATATCTAGTGAAATGGAAAGGAAGGCATGTTGAATATTCTTCTTGGTTGTCTAAGGTAGAGGTTGACCATTTAGATTTTCCTCAAACAAACACCTGAGACGTGACAAGGTCACTTCTCAAATTACCCTGGGTGTTTGATGCAGGAGCATCCAGTGGTGTAAGGGTAATCTTGCATCACCCAAAATGACGTTGATTCAAAATCATTGTAGTTGTTTTCATTTATTTCCATAATTAGTGTTTCTGGTTCCATAATCTCCTAAATAATGATGTAGGACTTTTAGTTTTTCCAAACTGCTAAAAATAGCAAACTGCTAGTTTTAGAAAGTTTAACTGCCATTTTAGAAAAGTTTACATTTGGGCACAAATTGAAGAAAAAACTTACAACAAGTTTCATAACTAAAATATAAGACCTTTGGTGAAGGAATCAGGAAAAGATGATTTGTGAAATGAAAGATATTAAAGTTTTTATTTTCTAAAAAGCCCCTGAAAATTTTTGGAACGAGATATGAGGCACTAAAACATCCCATAACATCCCAAAAAGTTGACAGAAATCCATTTATGTATTATAGTGTGATAGTTCACATCATGAGCTTTCTGACTCCTAAAACGTTTCGTCAATCAGACACCTGGATCAAAAGTTATGGTTCCCGGAAGTCGGCCTACTTTTGGAGGGAGTTGCAAATTTTGAAATTTAGCTGGAAGCTGCCAAAAAGTGCTATTTATGACTATTTTGGGAACTCTGGGTAGTAGTAGAGTTAAGGGGGAAAGTGTAGAGTCAAGAATATGTGGGAAAATAGAAATCCTAGTTGATTTGGGGTTACAGAAGGTAGAAGATTTGAGAGCCTGGTGATGTGTAGTTGTGTTGTATTGCAACCTGAGGGGGATTGATTCCTCTGATTGTAATTGAGCTTCTGTAATGTAATGAGTTGCCCAGATCAATAAAGAAATATTCTATTTTCTATGTTCCATTTCTGTTGTTGTGTGTTTTATGATTCACCCCTTTCATCAACCTGTTGCATCTACAACTTTTGATGGAACTTGTGGATCAGCTAGAAATATTGGTAGTGGTTTAATAGACAAAGATTGAGTCAAGATTTGTACAGATCTACAGAGAATAATGCAAAAGAAAGAAAATTAGAAGGCAAGAAGCCATTCTTGGTTGAGGTATCAAGAGATGGTGAGCCCATTGGGCCAAATGCTGCAAAGTCATCCTCCGAGTTGGGTGTACGATGTTGGGCCCATTTGGATATTTGAAAATCAATTTTTGTAGAGCAAGATCCATGAACTGCGGAAAATGTTATACAAAAAATGGAAAATGATTTTGAGACTACTGGTGGACAAATATCTAGAAAATATTACAAGAAAATGATGAGAATTTTGATGAACAATTTCAGATACAATTGTAGAAAAACAATCATGGAGGGAAAAGAGGTTAGACTCCACTCTATCTACCAAATAGTGGGAGGCATTGAAAGAAAGTATGCATTCTAAAGAATATTTGGCAAAGAATAACAAAGACAAGAGAGCAAGAGATAATGTGAGGGCTAGATATACATTTGGCCGAGGTGGGTTGTAGGCCAAAATGGACAAATTTGCAGTAAGTGTATGGATTTTTAGTTCAATTTACATTGTGTTATTTATTTCAATTTTTTATTGAACTAACTATATGTTGAAATTGACATTATCTTTTAGGTGGAAAATAGTAATAGAGAAGTAGGTGTATAAGATATTGTCAATTATATGGCAGCACTAGATAGACCTAGTAAATCTAAGAGTAGGATCAAGTGGAAATCTAGTTCGTCAATAGAGATTTCACAGCCATCTGTTAAATGCCTAGACGTAGGAACCTCTCTAGATCATGTCAACTCAAATGAAGGGTACCAACAGGTAATGAGTTGCATATTCAGTCTCACTTAGCAAGTTTCACAGTTGGTTGCCTCCATTAACCCTATAATTTCTGCATAGAATGAGCATAAATCTACAGATTCAGATGAGGTAAGAGGCTCTCTTGATCTCATTTCTTCTTGTCTGGCAATTCTGTATACAAATGCCTCTTAATATGTAGATTATTGAAATCTAAGTGTAGGAGAATCCAACCCAGTTTCTTTATTGTTGGAGTGATCCAGAAAATGTTCTTTTGGACAAATTTATAGCTTGCATTCTTTACTTGACTATTGAATGCTTTGTATATTTTTTTGCATGATGGTTAAACCACATGCAAAGCAATTTTATCAAAGCAGAAAGAAAATGAAAATGCCTTCATGATGTCAATAGAGCTGCCGATATTAATAGTGATCATGATGACTTGGACAAGAATGTGCAGCACAATCATCATAGTTGTGTTGAATTAGTTGAGGTAATATAATAGTTGTTAGTTATCTGTCCCAATGTTTTTTCATTCTTCATGCTTAAAATGTTCTTTTGGACAAAAAATCATAGCTTTTGCATTCTTTAAGTTGTAATTTAATCTATCCCAATGTTTTGTCATTCTTCTTTTGGACAAAAATTTATAGCTTTTACATTCTTTAAGTTGTAAGTTAATTTGTCCCAATGTTTTGTCATTCTTCATGCTTAAAATGTTTTTTTAGACAAAAATTTATAGCTTTTGCATTCTTTACTTGACTTATATTAATTTTTGCATGATGATTAAACCACATGTAGAGCAATTATATGGAAGCAGAACAAAAAAAAAAGGCCATGTCAATAGAGCTCTCTACAAAACTGTACAATTTCATGTCAATGTTGATAGTGATAATTATGATGATGAACTCAACGAGCATTCACATGATATTCATAGTAGTAGTCATGCTAAACTCGAGGTGAGTGCTATGAAACCACATGCAAGTAAGTACTATTCAAGTAAGTAATGGTTGTTTTATTATGTAAATATGGGTAATCATTACCTATTTGATAGAAGTTGGTTAGAATAGTAGTGAAGTGTAATTAGCTAGTATACAGATTATGGAAATAAGGGAGAACATATAACTTAGATATGGAAGCTTAGTGCTTAGTTGTAATAGAGTGCATACATAGATTTTGACAACGCACTAGTGCATTGTGTTCGGGGATGTCATGGTCCTCAATTGGGGGGACTTCATTGGTAATCCATGTCTCTTTCTAGAGTACTCATACAGTTTGCACTATTGTAGTCTTGCCTTCCATTTGTTTGTACCTTGCAATGGGTTAGTTTTTTTTTTAGAGTAAAAAGTTGTTTCTTTGTTATTCAATAGAATAAAAAAAAGCACATACAAAAACTAATTTGTTCCAAGACATAAGACATTACATACAGCTGTAAAAATAATATAATGTTCTTTACTTGACTATTGAATGCTTTGTATATTTTTTTGCATGATGGTTAAACCACATGCAAAGCAATTTTATCAAAGCACCAAGAAAATGAAAATGCCTTCATGATGTCAATAGAGCTGTTGATATTGATAGTCATCATGATAAACTAGACAAGAATGTGCAGCACAATCATCATAGTTGTGTTGAATTAGTTGAGGTAATATAATAGTTGTTAGTTATCTATCCCAATGTTTTTTCATTCTTCATACTTAAAATGTTCTTTTGGACAAAAAATCATAGCTTTTGCATTCTTTAAGTTGTAAGTTAATCTATCCCAATGTTTTATCATTCTTTTTTTGGACAAAAAATTATAGCTTTTACATTCTTTAAGTTGTAAGTTAATTTATCCCAATGTTTTATCATTCTTCATGCTTAAAATATTCTTTTGGACAAAAATTTATAGCTTTTGCATTCTTTACTTGACTTATATTAATTTTTGCATGATGATTAAACCACATGTAGAGCAATTATATGAAAGCAGAACGAAAAGGAAAAGGCCATGGCAATAGAGCTCTCTGCAAAACTTTACAACTTCATGTCAATGTTGATAGTGATAATTATGATGGTGAACTCAATGAGCATGCACATGATATTCATAGTAGTAGTCATGCTAAACTTGAGGTGAGTGCTATGAAACCACATGCAAGTAAGTACTATTCAAGTAAGTAATGGTTGTTTTATTATGTAAATAAGGGTAATCATTACCTGTTTGATAGAAGCTGGTTAGAATAGTAGTGAAGTGTAATTAACTAGTATATAGATTATGGAAATAAGGGAGAACATATAACTTATATATGGAAGCTTAGAGCTTAGTTGTAATAAAATGCATACATAGATTTTGATAATGCATTAGTGCATTGTGTTCGGGGATGTAATGGTCTTCAGTTGGGGGGACTTCATTGCTGATGCAACACACAACATACACTCAATAGAATTGTGCCATTAAACATATGAGAGCCAAAGATTTTGAAGCTGGAACATAAAAAACTTCTATTCATCAACTATGCTACTACAATGAGAGAAAACTCTCTTATATCCAAGGAAATAAAAAAAAATAAAAAAAATAAAAAATTACCTTTTTTTGGCAGATTTCGATAATTGTCAAAATTTGCCATTTTAGGTAATTTTACAATCATATCTTGAGAATCCAGTTTTTTCCCAAAAGCTTCCTAAAACTAAGGTAGGATGAAAGGCCAACTAATATTCTAAATTCAAAACATGAGTTTCGAGTTATTACAAAAGCAACTTTTTTAAAATCTAGAAAAAAACACTAAATTGCCATTTTGAGGGCCAAGATGAAAGTTTCAAGCCCCAAAAAAGTGCCAAGATGAGATCCAACTGGATAGGGTGGTTGGGAAACCACTGACCATCTCATAACGCATCCACCTATAAAATTTTCATAGAAAACCCACATCCGAGTCAAAAGTTATGACCTTTGGAAGTCCCTGCATCAATTGCCAATCCATGTCTCTTTCTAAGTACTCATACAGTCTAGCACTATTGTAGTCTTGCCCTCCATTTTTTTGTACCTTGCAATGGGTTAGTTTCTTTTTAGAGTAAAAAGTTGTTTCTTTGTTATTCAATAGGATAAAAAAAAGCACATACAAAAATTGATTTGTTCCAAGACATAAGACATTACATGCAGCTATAAAAACAATATAATGTTCTTTACTTGACTATTGAATGCTTTGTATATTTTTTTGCATGATGGTTAAACCACATGCAAAGCAATTTTATCAAAGCAGAAAGAAAATGAAAACACCTTCATGATGTCAATAGAGCTGCTGATATTGATAGTGATCATGATGAACTGGACAAGAATGTGCAGCACAATCATCATAGTTGTGCTGAATTAGTTGAGGTAATATAATAGTTGTTAGTTATATGTCCCAATGTTTTTTATTCTTCATGCTTAAAATGTTCTTTTGGACAAAAAATCATAGCTTTTGCATTCTTTAAGTTGTAAGTTAATCTATCCCAATGTTTTGTCATTCTTCTTTTGGACAAAAAATTAAAGCTTTTACATTCTTTAAGTTGTAAGTTAATTTGTCCCAATGTTTTGTCATTCTTCATGCTTAAAATATTCTTTTGGACAAAAATTTATAGCTTTTGCATTCTTTACTTGACTTATATTAATTTTTGCATGATGATTAAACCACATGTAGAGAAATTATATGAAAGCATAACGAAAAGAAAAAGGCCATGTCAATAGAGCTCTCTGCAAAACTTTACAACTTCATGTCAATGTTGATAGTGATAATTATGATGATGAACTCAACGAGCATGCACATGATATTCATAGTAGTAGTCATGTTGAACTCGAGGTGAGTGCTATGAAACCACATGCAAGTAAGTACTATTCAAGTAAGTAATGATTGTTTTATTATGTAAATAAGGGTAATCATTACCTATTTGATAGAAGCTGGTTAGAATAGTAGTGAAGTGTAATTAGCTAGTATATAGATTATGGAAATAAGGGAGAACATATAACTTACATATGGAAGCTTAGAGCTTAGTTGTAATAAAGTGCATACATAGATTTTGACAATGCATTAGTGCATTGTGTTCGGGGATGTCATGGTCCTCAGTTGGGAGGACTTCATTGCCAATCCATGTCTCTTTCTATAGTACTCATACAGTCTAGCACTATTGTAGTCTTGCCCTCCATTTGTTTGTCCCTTGCAATGGGTTTGTTTTTTTTTAAGAGTAAAAAGTTGCTTCTTTGTTATTCAACAAAATCAAAAAAAGTACATACAAAAAATGATTTGTTCCAAGACATGAGACATTACATACAACTGTAAAAACAATATAATGTGTGTTTTATATCTCAATATAATGTGTATTTTTTTTTTGCAGACATTTATTGATAAACTCCAAGAAGGGGATAAAGTTGGGGTGTTGGTTCTGTTTGATGGTGCTGCTATGGGCATTGGGTGGATTCACTCACTATCTATTATACATGGAGTTAAAATGAAAGGAACATGAAATGCAAATGTAAATATTTTAAAGGTCATAAGTAACATACCCCTTGCTTATGAAGACAAAATAGATGGAGTTGTCTATCTAAAAGAGAAATAAGGGACCTTCACACGGTGGCCACTAAAATATTTGAAAAAAATGACATTGTTGATGTTTATCATGTACTAACTATTAGACAGCTTGGCCCACTGCTTTATGCAATAGTTTGAATGTGTTGTTCAGGGATCTTAGCTAGTGTTTTTTGTCTATTTTAGAGTTGTATAAGTAAAAATAAGGCATTGTAACTCAATTTTCTCAGCCATAGCACTGAAAAACACACTTTGTAACACATTTTTCAAAGCAAAGACACATATTTAAGTCTTATGGGTTTTTTGGACTTGATTTTATGTTTCTTTTCCTCCCTAAACATTCAACATCACTGCCTTATATGCCTTTACGAAAAGATTCTAGGGTTATTGTTGGCTGCATTGAAGGAGAGAGCTTCATATATGGGACACGATCAACACACAGTCATGAAGACTCAAGGAGTGTTAATGAGAGAGCTTCATAATGGAGAGAGATTCATATATGAGATGTTATGAAGACTCAAGGAGCATAAATGATAGTGAACAAGAGATAAAGTACATAGTTCATGCCATAGACAAAGTGAGATGAGTCTTAAGATGTTGTGATCAAGGGTGGTGTGTTAGTTTTTGAGAAAGGAAGGGCAGTTAGCAATGTACAAAGATCAATGAGGAAGATTACACTCATAAGGTGATGATGTTAGCATTTCATCAAGAGTTTGGAAGAAACCAGTAGACAAATTTATAGAAGTCTTAAATAGCAAAAAGAACAACCACTAATAATGCTATTATTACAAGGCATATATTCTACATGGCAGTATAGCTGCAGGAATATGATAGTTTCATACACCTATGACAGTCTACAAATGAAAGTCTAAATTATGTATACTTATGGGTGACTATTCTATAACAAAGAGATAATGAGTGCATAGAGGTAAGATGTTCATGGTGAGTGGCAATGGTCAATGGTTCCCAGGGATACAGGCATAGTAAGCATGGTTTCAGTGGCACGAGAAAAGGAATAGAGGACTGCAATGTTAGCATTAAAAGGCAAGTATATGAAAGTTGTAGAGCAATCATCTAGAAAGCAAGTATGCACAGTTCAGTCACCACAATGAGTGAAGACCAAGGATACTAAATATGACTGCCTACCAAGTGTCCAATGTAATAGAGGTAGGGTAAGGGAATGGTTTAGACTTAAAAAGAGGCTTTTGAAGATGCATTAATGAAGGAAGAATTTGATTACATGCCCTAAGAGACCTAATATATTCAAACTCAATAAAAACATGTCCCATAGGCAGTGCTGATGACAGTACAAGACACAAGAATACAATGATGTTTCATTAAGGAAGCCTGATCTAGTCCATGTTTCAAATTATGAATATCTTATCACAGACCTGACTACATATGACAGTGCATTTCCTTTGGTTGCAATCAAGAAGGACAAATGCTAGACTGATGGGGTGAATTAGATGACCTGTGGCAACAATTAGGCTGGTTGAGAATCAGTTACTGATAGTTCACTTTTTGGCAAAGCATTGTAAACTTGGAGAAGTTTCTTTCTTGTCATTTATGTGCACTGTAACTCATATTTTTAGTCTTGTGATTGAAAATAAACATTGTAATACTCTATTTCTAAGCATTTTTCAAACAAGATAGATATTTTAGACTTGTGCAAGCTATAAGAACACCTTTCTTTTAATAAAGTTTATCGATTTTGCCTTCTCAACGGATGTCTTTATATTGTGTGCAATTGATGATTGATGTGTATTTCTATGTTTTATGTTTAAATCCTTAAATATTAGTCAATTAAAATGACTAAATATACTACTAATTGACGTTAATTAATAATTAAATTGACTAAATATACTACCAATTGATAGAAATTAGTAAACAGTGAATAAATATGACTAATTATATGACCAATGTTAAATCAGTGAATAAAAATGACTAAATATACTACCAAATTGATCAAAATGATGATTAAAATTAATGACTAAATACACTAACAATGGACAAAAATCAGTGAATAAAAATGACTAAATAAGTGACCAGTTAACAACAATCAATGACTAAATTAACGACTAAATATATCAGTGAATAAAAAATGATTAAATAAGTGACCAGATTACAACAATCAATGACTAAATCAATGATTAAATATACTACCAAATCGATCAATCAAAACAACCAATAAATGACTAAAAATGGTTTAGTCATCAATTTGGTTGCATTATAAATGACTGGCAATAAACTACTAATGGTCACGTGACCATGTTTGGTCATTTATAAGCAGTTTTTAGTAGTTTTTTAGTCATATTGTTGTTTCTATACTAGTGCAAGTGCTAGATCATAGGCACTGGAGGCATTATTAATCTGAGACTTAATGGAGTCCATCTCCTTTCTAATGCTCTATGTGGCTCCAAGCCACTTCATGCCAAATTGATAAATAGCCTTTGCTTGATCTACACAATCTTGTGCATCCTTCAAATTTTCTTAAAACGTTTTATGTAAAAGAGCACATTTTTTAGTGATCTCCATCATCCTTTTATCACTTATTCTCTTTTCAACCTCATTTTCAATTTTTCCTTTGAGACCAGAGGCATATTATTTAAAAGAATCAATTAAAATCTTTAAATTTTCCATACTAGAAAGTGATGTGTCGATGTTTGTGCCGTGTATGACCTCTTGCAATTCCTTCACTACCTCATCCATCATCTCTCTACTCTTTTGTTGAGTCTCTATGACTTCCTTCTAGGTAGATGCATGGAATGCATCTCCTAACTTGATGCAGGAGCATCCACTGGTGTAAGGGCAATCTTGCATCACCCAAAAAGATGTTGATTCAAAATCATTGAAGTTGTTTTCATTTCTCTCCATAATTAGTATTTCTGGTTCCTTAATTGCTTGAATATTGATGTAGGACTTTCAGTTTTTCCAAACTGCTATTTTTGGAAAGTTTAACTACCATTTCTAAAAAAATTGCATTTGGGCACGAATTGAAGAAAAAATATACAAGAAGCTTCATAAATGAATTATAAGACCTTTGGTGAAGGAATCAGACAAAGATCATTTGTGAGCTAAAAGATATTAAAGTTTCTGTTTTTTGAAAAACTCCTGAAAATTTTTGAAACCAGATATGAGGCACTAAAAAGTCCCATAATGCCCTAAAAATTTGATGGAAATCCATTTACAGATTTCTGGCATGATATTTCACTTCACGAGCTTTTCGGTGCTTCAAACGGTTCGTCAATCATACACTCGAATCAAAAGTTATGCTTCCCAGAATTTGACCTACTTTTGGAGGGAGTTGTGAATTTCACAATTTAGCTGGAGGCCACCAAAAAGGGCTATTTATGACTATTTTTGGGAACCCTGGGCTATAATAGAGATAAGGGGGAAAATGTAGAGTCAAGAAAAGGCAAGAAAACATAAACTCTAGCAGATTTGGGGTTACAAAAGGCAGAAGATTCGAGAGTCTGGAGATAGGGAAACTATAATGTGTTACAACGTCTAGAGAATTCATCCTCTGATTGTATTTGAGCTTCTATAATGTAATGAGTTGTCTAAATCAATAAAATAACATCTCTAGTTTCTGTGTCCAATTCTTGTTATTGTGTGTTTTATGATTTACCCCCTTCATCACAACTGTAGCTTGTGGAGGGGGGAAATCTTATCCAGATCTATACTTCCTTGTTGCATCCATAGTTGAAGTATTTGTGATGATACAACAAGCTAGAAATTAAGTTGTATACTTAATAGATTCTTCAAAGAGTCTCTGGAAGAGCTAGAGGATTCACCCAAAGAGTTTGTTAACTCCACATCTTTTTCTTTCAAGTCCTCATTTTTGCTAGAGTTTTCTGGATTTTATTCATTAGTCTTTGCATCTCCGAATGCATCCTTACCTTCATCTTTCTCTTTATTGTTTTCTTGTTCTTCTTTCCTTTCTACTTTAGCCTTTGCTCCATCATCTTTCTTATTTGCATTCTCTGCCTCTACAGAGTTCTTAGTGTTGCCTGGAGGAGTGGCATTTACATCTAGTACCAAAGGAGGAGTGGATGTATTTTCCTTTTGAGCTTCCTCATCGGTGATTGTCTCTTCTTCAACATTCTCCTCTGCTTCTTTATATTTTTGAGTTATTTCTTCCAAGACTAGAGGAACATTGTCCTAAGTATGTTCATTGTCTATTGCATGCTCATGTTGAGCATCAATGTTTTGAACCTCTTCTCTAGTAACAACTTATGGAAAAGTGTCTTATGAAAACATTCCATATTTTTGAGCAATGTCAGAAATTTTCTCAATTGTCTCCTTTTGTAGCTTTTCAAAATCATTTTTATCTTTACTCATAAGGGTAGTTACCCTTTGTTTTACCCTAAATTTAGTAGAGTAAAGCTTAGCCAATGTGGCTCTATTCTCCGTAGACAAAGAAGTGCCAACCTTTTCTAATGCATACTCTTTTATATTTCCTTCTTGAATTGCTTCATGTCTTCTCTTCATCAGAACATCCCAAAGCTCCATAGGAATTTGGTCTTCAATATTTCTCAAGTCAACCTCTAACACAATGATATATTTAACAATAGCTTCAATAATGGTGGCCTTATCCACCTCATTTGCTTCATTGTAGAGGGCAGTAGTCTCTCCTAATTCCTCATGCTGCAAAATGCTATTGAATAAAGATTCTAATTTCATTGGAGAACTAGGTCTTATAGGTTCAATTTGGTTTTTCTCTTTGCATTCATCCAGAGTCCTCTCTTGGCTTGTTTCTTCTTTCTTCTTCTTTGGAGTCACCTTCTTGGTGGATTCTTTCTTTTGCTTTCTCATATGAGCAACAAATTTCTCTTTTTATTCCTCTATCTCTTCTTCACTATCAGTGTCAATGATCTCAAATTTTCTTCTTTTAGTACTTGCTTCACTTTGTGAAGCATCATTTCTCCCTTTTTGGATCAATTGTGGTTCTTCTTTCTCTTCTTGTATATTTACACTTATATCCCTTTTTCTTACTACCTTTTGCTTCAGTCTTTTCTTTCCAAAGGCTACATGTGGTGTTGTTGTGGCCATTTTCTTCTTCTCAGCCTTGGTAACTTGCATAGTTAGAGGAGATTTCTCCTTTACCAGAGGACTAGTAGTTGATTTCCTCTTATCTTTGATAGAGGGCACAGTCCCAGAGGACTTTTAGGTTGCAGGAGGGATGGTAGCTATCCTATTAGATCTTCTTATGCTTCCTGAACTCTCTGTAGAACTTGATTCTCCCTTGGTCTTTTCTCTAGCCTGTTGCACTTGCTCCTTAGAGATGTCCATTTCCTCCGCATATTTGTCAACCATTTTCTCAACTTTCTTCCTTATTTGAGGCTTGCAATGCTCCATATGCACCTCCATAGATTTTTCCTCAAAGGTGCCATATCTTGCTTTAGACGTGTCTTTGGGACTTTTCAACAGGACATTAGCTAGATCAATAATTTCTTATTCATTGACCTCATATCCCAATGCAGGGATCCATACTGACCTTGGTTCTAGAGCTTCCATCATGCACTCATCTGTTGATACCAAAAAAGTGATGTCACTTTGATATTTTTCTACCATCTTCTTGGGTATCCTCTCTCTTTTATGCATCCTCTTCTGGACTACTGCAAAGAATGTAGTAAGGACATCATCTTGTGCCTTTACATCACCAATACTTCTCATGAAGTCTGCAATCAGATGAGCTATAGGTCTTCCCTATAACCATCTCACATTTTTTTGTTCTGGGAAGCTCTTGTAAGAAATAAAAGAGTAAACATACACCAAGAGTTCCATACTTGAATGCATATTTCTTCTCCTTTGTTTGCTTCAGGTTCTCCAATAGTTGTTTTCTTAACAATTCAGAAAGATCATAGTCTATCCCTTTTTCAACCATTTCATATGCCACATTGATTGTGGTGGCAGAAACAATGTTTTCTCTATTTGTGAAATAGATCTTGTAACCAATCATCATTGCTGCATATCTCACAGCTAGATTCCTAATAGGATTAACAGTTAAATCTCTCTTAACAAATGTTGCACCTATTAGTTCCATTACAACTTCATTTTTTATGGATTTTAACACAAGAACAGGTCCTATGGAGCATAGACCTGTAACTTCTCTAATCACCTCTTTCGTTATCATTCTTGACATATCAGTCCACACAAACTTATCATGAATTCTTCTTAGTGTCATCCTGACCCATTTGTGATCAAAAAAAATTTCAAAAACCATTTTCATACATCAAGCTTCTTGGCGACTAGGTTTTGATATTCTGGTTTTAAGGAAAAATCATTACCAGTAAGTTCTTTTACCCATATATCCCCTAGCTTACTATGATCATATTCTTCCATCTTTCCATGAATGTAAATTTTGATATCCTCTGTTGCAAAAAACCCCATAGGGAATATTCAAAAATGTGCCTAACAGGTCGTCTTCAATAGATTTGGCAGGGTATCTCTTGAATTTAGGTTGTGGTTTCTCAGTAGCCTCTATAACCCTCAGTGTATCCATTTGTAAATGAATTTGAATGCTTTAAAAACAAATTTCTCTATGAAATTAGGGCTAATCAGAGATTGTAAATACCTTTACTTTCGCTTGCCAAATTAGGGTTTTAATGTACTAAACCTTAAATTGCCTTGATCACTCTTTAGCTACTTTTCTCCTTCTCAAATGCTTTTGTGAATGAATTTTGGCTAAGTAAAATCACTTTATAACCTTTCAGATCTGATCTAATTTCTCATTAAATGTTTCAAACAATAAAGCTGGCAGTCCTTTCTCTATATGTATAATCAACTTCAGATGCTCCACAAACTACTGCATTATCATATTTTGTTTCATGATTTTCACCAATAGATCAAGTATGTTGATCTACATCTCATATCTTCATGTTGAGGTATCAGCACCATTTTCTTTGGTAGGGGAAAAGATTTTCATTAAAGCTCCCCCTGAGCCAAAGCTCTCAAATCAGTTTTTGGAGGACACTTATGTACCAAATGTAGGTGCAGATACATCCTTAACCTCTATTTCTTCCTTCTTTCTCTAGATCTTTTCCATCTCCTTCTTTGTTTATATAGGATCAATCTTTCACACTGGTTCATTCCTCTCAACTAGATTATCCTTCCTCACATTTTTGCTTCTGTAAAACTTGGAGATGTGGCCAAGCCTATTGCAAATGCAGCATATAACATTCTTTTGACTAGTATTCTTTCCATTCATTCCAGATTTGCATTGATTAACTTTATGCCCAAATCCATAGCATGTGTAATAGTATCCTTTGAAAGATTGAACCATTCTACCATTGTTATAGCCATTCATCATTTGAGTTCTGCATTCACTAGATCTATGACCAAATTTCTTGCATATAAAATATTGACTAGAAAAAGGTGGAACATTCTGATTCATTCTTCTTCTACATTATATTGCCTTGTGACCAAATTTATTACAAGAGTGACAGAAACCATTAAAGGATGGGTACCTTTGAGCATTTGGTTGTCTGTCCGATGGTCTTCTAGCTTTATTCCTTTGATTCTGGATCTGCTTGCCATTGTTCTTATTTTCAGCATTTGATGTCTGATCTAAATTTGAACTTTCACCCTTTTCAAATCCTAAACCTTCTTTATCTTTAGGGCCTTTCTATTTTGCAATCATTTCATCAAGATTTGTAGTAATCATCTTGAATTTGTCTTCATGACTTTTTGCCTTCTCTAGATCTGATTTCAAATTCACAACTTCTTGTTCAAGCCTTGTACATTCTTTAGATTTTCTTTTCACCACTATGTTAAGACATTCCTCAATTCTTTTCTTTTCTTCAACTTGCACCTTCAGACCGGTGATGGTTTCATTTTCTTGCTTCAATTGTTCATTGACTTCCTTATGCCTTTCTTTGAACTTCTTGATTTGCTTTTTCAATTTCTAATGCATTCATTTGCTCCCTTGACATTTTCTTTTAGATCTTTGTTTTCACCCTCAGTTCTTTCAAGATCTTCAAGAGCAACATTGAGTTCTCCAACTTTATCAAGCATACAATCTTCTTCAGTGAATTTAACAATAGGAATCTATTCCGGAGGAATAAGTAGTCTTCTAGCATCCATGTGTTCAATTTCCAAGATCTTCCCCAAGCGGTTAAGTTTCTTCCAAGGGACTAGGCTCTAATACCAATTGTTGAACACCCCAAACACTAAGAGGTGGGGTGAATTAGTATTCATTTAAACCATTCAAACATTAAATATCCAATCCATTTAGCAGATTCAATTGTAGTAAATGAAATAAAACATAAAGCATATAACAACAACACATAACACATGAACACCATGATTTTTACATGGAAAACCCATGATGAGGATTAGATCACAATATATTATAACTAGTTATAGTATATTTACAGAAGTGCTCATTGTAGGTGGACTCACTGTCCAAGTGGACTCACTGCCCACTAAAAAAAGATAGAAGAAATATTGTGGCTCACAACCTAGATTGAACTGTTACAATTGCATTTGACATATGCATGAGATATAGTTCCAATGAAGCTCAATAAACTATCTTCACACACTTTATCTGATTCTGATCTTACAATTTGCTTTCCTCTGCAATCACATCACTCTGATCTTCTACTTAGCATTCACAACGTAAGTTCGCACTACACTAATAGTATTTGCATACATACATGTCTCTATATTTTTAAAATGCCAAAAAGGATCTAGCATATATATCTGCTTCAAGCATAACATCAATTAGGTCAGCCTAATTGAATATAACATACAAAATATACAATATATAACTTGTTGGTTCAAAACTTTCCACACACGCTTTGCACCAAGATCCAATCCTTATTTTTTGAAATAGGTTGGCATGGACTTAAAATAGCTCCCACATAACTTCGCAATACTTAGTTAACTTTCACATATCTTCACATCTATTAGGTCGGCACCACTGAAGACCTAATACAAAAATCCTTCAACTGTATATGCATATTTGGACACGTGTACCTCGAAACATTACGCCAACTAGAATTCACACTCTATTGACATCTATCAACATCTCCTTAAAATTGCATAGCCAAAACCAATTCATAGAGAAATGCGGACTCTCTTAATCACATGCATTATGCAAGAAATGACTGTATTCTGCCAGGCTGAACTTTTGTCATTCATAACTTCCAAACCATAGATCAAAATCAGATAAAATTATAGAATTAGATGCTTCTATCAACCAACAACAATATACTAGAACTGTAGAGTAAAGTGTTCATTTGTGGACCAATGTGGACCCAAAAACAAGATGCTCTATAACACAGAATTACCAGAATTGACACTTAGTCAATTTTCATCATAAGTCTCTTTACTGGATCAAACCTTCTTGCAAAATTGCCTTTAATAGACATCCTGAAGCATGTTGGAATTAACCAAAATGATCTAAAATGATCTGCATTGAAGTCTTCATACCAAGATACAATATTGACATCAATGACAACACACAATAGCATACTACATGCTCATGTTGCCAAAAAAGGCATCAATGACAATCTTCCAACACTTAATCCTTCATCCACTATCCCTCTTAATTCACATCATTATCCATTTCCTTATCCAATCATAATCACTCCATCCCTAATCATAATCCCTATCATCTACTCATTTATCCATTCCTAATCATCACCTAATCTATGTAGCCTTCATCTAAAATCAACCATAATTTAATCCTCCATCCACCCCTAATCAAAATCTAATCCTCATCCTTAATCTAAAATCATCTTTTGAAAATCAAACTTTGGTTGAGTTAACCCCTTTCAACCCTCTCCAAATCCTAATTATAATCCATCCCATTTCATCCAACCCCTAATCATTTCCCTGCAAATCATCATCCTCAATTGATCATCAAATACAATTGAATCCAATCATCCAAAGGGCCCTTGGCCTTATCAAAATCAATCCTAATTACTCCAAATCCAAATCTGATCAAGTTTCATACATCGTTGACCTTGATTAATCAAAATCAAATCCAATCAAATCCATCGTAGTATCAAGAGTCATATATCATTAACCTTGATCAATCCAAATCAATCCAACATCCCCTCTAATCCAAAATAAAAAGAAAAATCGTCAAGTTATCCTATGTCACATCATCCTAAATCCTAATCCAATCATGAATCAATCTACTTTCAATGATGATGATAGTCTTGTCAAACAAGCAAAAATCAAAATCCTTGATGAAATTGTTGCAAGTAAGCTTGTTACAAATTATCCTCACCCATCCATAAGCATGGAAGCACCCTTTGACCATGCATTGGTTACCACAAGCTATGCGCCCATGCCTAATTACCTATCTTATGGTCATCCTTATGCTACCCTTGACAAGGGAAATCCATTCTATCCCTCATCCACATCGCAACATCCATTCTCATATGAGGTCCCCATCACCTCTATCCATTATCCATATCATTCATCCCCTTATCATGTTTATCCAAATCCACCATCTCCTTATCTACCAACCTCACCATCTACTTCATCATCTAGTACACCATCTACTCCACTATCTAATTCTCTTACTAAATCCACATCATCCTTTCTCCAAGGACTCCTCACTAAGAGTATCAAGAAAAAACATGAATACAAACTTGTGGAGTCATGCCATCCCACTCATCCAAATCCATCCATGTGTGTTATTGATGACCCCATCACCCACCTAGCACCCATCAAAACCAAATCCTCCTCTATCTTATCCAAATTCTTATCTAAAATATCATCCATTTCTCCATCTACCCCATCCAACAATCCTATTCAAACTACACACTCTTCCCCCATTACACCATCCACTCAAATCTATCTATGTCAAGAGCATGTCAAAACATCCACCCCCTTCCTAATCATGATCCAAGAATCCTATCTCCCCCCTCTCTCGATCCCACACCATCTACAGTTGATCTCACACCATTGCCTACCAACCCCATTCCAAATCCACCATCCTATCCTCTTGGTCCTAGCACCTTCATCCATGGTGGTTCTCTCATAGGAGATAAACAACTTTTCTCCACCACTCCTCCCCCTCCATCTAATAATGGACTCGCATCTTGTTTCCAAAACAACACACTTCCCATAACACATCGCATGCTCCAACACATGAACTATCAAGGTAAAGGATTAGACCTTGATGAACAAGGAATATTGAAGCCCATCCATGTCAAAATCCAGCTGCACTCACATGGCCTTAGCTATACATCCCAAGCAAAATAATCCAAACATGTTGGTATCGCCTTTGTACCTCCCAAATCCTCTTCTTCCAATCCCAAACCCATTGCATCTCATCACACCCCTAAATCATATGTTTGTTGAATGCACAAGACAACTGAGAGGAGGGTGAATCAGTTGTATCAAAACTTCAAACCCTCACAAACATTCAAATCCACATTAACCTTTAAACATGTTATGATGATTAAGCATGAAAACAAAATAATAGAAACTGAATCATAACAACACCACACACAAGAGAACGCCAAATTTTACATGGAAAACCCAAGAAGGGAAAAACCATGGTGAGGATTAGCTCACAATATAATGTAGTAGCAATACCAAATTACAAAAGGATCACTACCAAAGGGCTCACTGCCCAGGGTTCACTGCCTAAAAGAAAGAATGCTCACTACATGAGGACTCACTATCCAAGTGGACTCACTGCCCACTGAGAAAGAAAGAGAGAAGAGAAGAGTGGCTCACTGCTAGGATTTGAACTTATATAATTGCATCTAACCTATGCATGGATTTTAGTTCCAATGAAGCTCAATATTCACTACTACACAAACATCTTCGCAGCAACACTGAAAAATAGTAGACACCTTCTGCTCATTGCATCTAGTAGCCTAGCACATGAAAACTCTCACTACACTAATCAAATTCACATCACATCCATCATACCCTTTGCACATATATGCACACACAAACTCTTGACACTTATTTATACCATCATCAATCATGAAAACATTCTCCAAGGTCAGCAACACAACTTAATTCATAAATTTCAAATTAGGTCTAGACATAAATATTCCTGCAAAGGAAAGGAATGAATGTAGACCATGCCACATCTTAGCACAGACCTAAATTCCCTCTTACATGATATTCCATGCTTCCTCAATCAACAAAGCATAACCAAAATTAGTGCAAACAACCAAGTCGGCCAAACTTGAGTTAACACTATGGACTTTTAAGCACACACTTCCTCAAAGGTAAACACGCCTCGTGGATCTTACACAAGGCTTTAACATAATCTAGAAACATCCATGAACATCTTGAAGTCACCTAAAAACCAACAAATTCAACCATGACTTTCACCTGAAGAAAGTTAACAATCTACTTACAAACAACACTATTGAACTCTGCTACATAAGAAATCACTTTCTAGAGCATCAAATCATAAACCTTTTGGATTGAAGATAGATAAGGACCTTATAAGCACACATCCATAACAACAACACCTAAAATCACTTTGCGAAGAAATGCGGAGAAAAACACTTTCTCCTAGACACATTACAAACACTGTCAAACACTATTCTCAAACTGGTGAACACAACTTTCAGTACACAATGATCCGAAGCACCAAATTTTGGATTTACCATCTTCAAACACTTTTAAACAACATATCCAAACTGTACACTCAAAACTCCAACACAAAATAAATGCGAAGCAAAAACTCAAACAGCACTTTGTAATCCAGAAGACTTCTTCAACACATTATTTCCAATATTAATCAAATTTTCTCAAAATCACTTGGAAACCTAGCAACAGGAACACTTTACCAACATCATCAACACTATCTCAACATTCACAAATAACTCAAACTCACACTCTTGCCATATCCCTAACTCTGCTCAACCTTATTTCTGATCTTTGCCTGACACAAACTTACTCATACTCTTGCATCAGTTCTTAACTCATATAGAAGACACAATTGACACCAATGACAACACCAATAGCACATACTTGCAACAATGTCATCATTCCTCCTCCATCTTATTTCATCCATCAATCCAAAAAGCATGCGACCATACATCCTCTATCTTATCCTATCCATAAATCCAAACATCCTCCCACCCCTAAATACATGCTTCCCCCACTCCTCCCAAATCCTAATATCCTCATCCTCAAATCCCCTCATCCTTCCATCCATAAATCCTAATCCCCCAAAATTCCTAATCAAGATCAACAAGCGCACAATCATCCAAACATGAAGCTGTCAAAAAATCCATGGGATTCACAAATAATAATTTGGATGCATCCCCACATAAAGTAACAAAAAATCTATTAAAGCCTAAAAATATCATGTCATAGGGCATCAATACACCGAATCCAAGAAAAATCAAAAATCTAAAAGGCTACAAAAGCCCACACCCCCAAAAGCAAAAAAAAATGGTGTGGGTCCACAAGCAACAAAAAACACTAAATCCAAGTCGATCATCCACATCCCATTCCATCTCTCATCTCAAAAATCTCCCTCCCCATCAAAAAATCATACAAATCATAAGTTTGTTTGGGTCCCTAAATTTCTAAATCGGTAATCCAAAACACCCCCATCCCGATCCCATAAATTTATCATGATTCCCAAATCCCCATTGCTCCCCACTCCCCATCATAAATATAAGATTCAAAATCCATTACAGTGTGTGTAACCATTGATCTTAGTTTCCCTCAGCCCCAATACATTGTTGCATACCTTCATCCCTCCATCTTATATCCCCTATCCCACATATCTCCCCCATCACATCCTTATGGTCCATGCTTTCGCATAATCCCACCATTCATCATCCATCATTCACCATCCGTAATCCACATCATATTCCATCCATACCATCCATAATCCACCTCATACTTTTCTATCCTCCATCACCATCTCATCCAACATACATGTGCATCATAACATTCAACATGGTCCATATGCAACATCCATCCAACATAGGACACTTCCACATTTTATGGAAATTGACACTTGAGTCCCCCTCATCCTACATATAATCATCTTCCTCTATCCTATCCATCCATCCCATCCAAATATTTAAAAAATCAAAAAAATAGAAAAATCAAAAAAGTAAAGAGAAATAAATCTATGCAATAGTGAAAACCACTCCTTTTGGTACCTTGGATAAGTACCATGGTGAAAACCGGTCATGGGTATCATGCATAATCCCTCCTCCATTTGCACCCTACACTCAAGGACAAATCTCACCTCGCTTATCATCTCCCATCTATCACATATCCTTATAGTATCAAACTATCCCTTCCCATTAACTTATCCATTAATCCCCTCCACTATATTTATCCACTTATCCCATTGTCTTTTCCTAATCCTATCCACTATATCTTCCTATCCATACTATCTTCCTTCCATCCTCCTTTCCCACTTGTGATCCATTTAAGGACAGGGGAAAAATATGTGAGACATGCCTTGGATACTCCTTGACATATCTCCCTTCCAAGCATATCCTATAACATCCATTCCTCCCCACCATCATAACACCTCATCATAAGCGACACATATCTCAATTCAAACATGCTCTTCTTATGCAATGTAGTCCTTGGAGATCATCTCCACACTCACTATATCCACATATCCTCTATCCTCTATCCACAATCCTACCCCCCTCCCATCTCTCATTCCCTAGTTCCTTTGGTGGTTTTATAACATCACCAATTCACACTGCCAACAACTTACCCAGTTGGTCACTCTATCCCTATATCCATCCATCCTTAATTAATCATCTTTATCACCTACCTATCATCCCTCATCCCCTATCCTTTCCTCTTATCCATTATCACCTATCCAACTCCCCTCCCTTGATCTCTCCCTGATTTGTGGTTTTTCTATAGTTCCAAAGGTTGAAGCATCCCTTATCCCCCATCAAATCCACTTCTTCATCCACCTATCCCATAATCTTCATTTTATCCTCCCCTTGACCATGGTTTTGATAGCTTGAATATGATCTAAGAAATTCCCCTATCACACCATCGCTTCATCCATACATCCTTTCCTTTTACTTGCTATCCACTATCCACTATCGCTTATCCATTAAATCCCCTTATCATTTCATCCCACTCATCCCATCATACCTCATCGATAGACTCAGCTTTCCCTTGTCATTGGTATCTAGCTTAAGGATACCCACACACAAACCAATGCATTCCCTCCCAAAATCCAAAATTGCAAGAAGATCCTTATCAATGTATATCTCAAGCTAGAAATCATAATCAAAATCATCCAATCACATCCATGGTCTTGTTTCCATCCTTGTTGCAAGCATTTGATCCAACAACATCCATCATCATCATCAGGATATATCATTCCTAATCCTCGTGTTGTTCTTATCATCAACAACACAATCCTACATCATCAATCCATCAATCTTTGGCTTTCCAACTTGACCAAGGGAAACATCATGTTTGTCTCTATATCATTTTTTGTGGATGTGTGCTTTCTTGTGTGTGTGTGCATTCTTTTTTATCTTGCATCAACATCGGTCCTTGTAACCAACCTACCACAATGATATCATGGTCTTCCATATCATGATGCTATACAGCATGGGGTTGCTTGTGACCTTACCAGTTGGCTTTTATGCATGGGACACATTTTCACCCTTGTTCCTTATATCTTGGTGCATAAGGTCGCATGCCATATCAAATAAATATGGATCTCATTTATCAGTGTAGCTTAACGCATAATCCATGGAGTCAAGAATAAACTTGCATCCATCCATTTTCCTCCTATCAATCCCTCCCATCCTTTCATCTGATCATTTACTAATCATCTCCCCTTTACTCCCATCCCCTACATCAATCATCTCATCTACCCTATACCCCCATCCATGTGGTCAAATAAATTCCACTCTCTTCTTTCTAATCTAACCCCCGTCATCCTTTCTAGAGTGCACCCATGTTCCTCAAACATGCCTTCCCTCTTGAGGGGTCACCATGTGATGCCACCACCTGTTACACTAAAAATTTGAACACAAACACACACAATGGTCTATTATTAAGAAACTATCTCACACAAATTTTGTTTGCAATGCAAGTACTTTGATAGATAATGTCAACACCTCACCATACAATCATTAATTCATCTCATAAAATCTAGTTAAATACAACAAGTATTATGATAAAACATAACTAATTTCTTTATTGAGATGCATAGACTTAAAATATAATGTTTAGTCGTAAGAAAAGAAAGTTTAAGGTTTAATGAGTTTTGAACATAATTCAACTACACACTTATATGATACCAAACTACCAACTATTGGGATAGGGAAATAGTGGTTCTTTTGAAAGAACTATTTTTTTGATTGGATCTAAAAAAGAAATACATAAACAAATTACACAAAATATTTAACATAAATACAATGTATCAAATTAAGATAGTGCATTAGCTATTGTAGAAAATACCATCATGCACTTTAAGAGCTTGAAATTAAATGTATGATTCCTTTCATCTAACTATAAGATATATTCATAAGGAATTCTACCACACTTTAAACAAATAGGATAATTAATATGATTAATTGACCTTATCTTACCATATACCTTTCATTTCACTTTGTACCATTCCAAAATATCTTTCCTTGCTCCAACACCTGTACTCTTATGAATTTTTTATTTCTACAACACTAGAAGTAACATTTAGTCTCTTTAATTAAATAAATTAACCATGTTACATTTCCAATGCATGATTTAGAAAAGAAACAGGACCTAAGGGATAGACCTAGGCCTCAGGGGCTCATATTAAATGGCCTTGCCTATGTAATGTGATTAGAGGCTCCGTAGTTCGCCAACTTGGGCTTCCAACCAATTTGGTTGTCCCAAAATAATACAATTTTGGTCAACTACAACATTAACTAGTTCTGAAACAAGAGTTTTAGATTTACTCTATAGTGTGGTGTTATAAAGATAGAACACTTAAAGTACAATTAAACATATCACAAAATTATTCATAAATAGGTCACCACACTATCAACAAAATTGATACCACAAGAAACTATTCAAGTGGGTACACAACCCTTTCTAGGGTCTAGCTCCCCTAGATAATTCCTCATCGGCTGCCACCCACTCAGGTGAGTAGGGACATATTACTAAAAGAGATATTAAAATGATTCAATCATAACTTTACCTCATTTGATCATATTACCAACTTACGACTTTATTATACTTACACCTAAAGAACCTTAGATTTTAGGGTTGAATACATTAAGCATTTACTATGTCACACAAGTACCTGGGAGGCCATGCATAATGACATCAAATTATCTATTTACTTGCAATCCCTTAATGGAATAATAGAGAAGTTATAACAAACTATTCCATTCTCCTAAATAACATGTACAAGTTTCCATAAAAACAAGAAAATTTTATACCTATAGGATATTAATTTCATCAATTATGCAATATAACACAATACTAAGTTAATGGCCCTCTATTATACAAATTAAAAGTATAAATATTTAAGATCATAAATATTCAAGTCTAAGATAAGACATTTACTAACTATTTTGGATTCAAACTCAAATAAATTACTTCTATTCATTGCTATCTCATGCATGGCTTGAATTTGATGGTCGACCCTGCCTGTCAACAATTTTTTTAATGACAGTTATCTATTTGAAGGTGTCCTTCAAATACTAAGGCATATTTTAGTATAATAAATCTATGCATAACTTAAATATATATTATTATAATTCTATATAAATTTTGATAGTTTGTCTAAAATCTCTCCTTTAATGTGATACAATCTGTTTAAAATTTTGATTGTATTTTACGGTAAAATTATCTAAATACAGTCATACGCCTATCAAATTTAAGCCCTGATCCCATGACATGGAAAGTTTGTATAATTTTAGACAGTAAGAAAACAATAAACTAAAATTTAAATACTTTAATTTCTATTCTTGACTCAGTTTTAAAATAGAATGCCAATCTTATTTTCTATTCTTGAGTTAAGGATATTTTAATTTAAAAAGGTAGGAATTAAACGATTACATTTCTTTTATGCTAGAAATTTCCTTTGTATAATTCGCCTAAAAATAACTTTCATTAAGAAACCCATAACTTTCTTAAAATAAAATATTTTTCTAACTTTTAAATGTGTTAGAAAGGTACAATAGAGATCTAAAACTATCATGAATAATTAAATAATAATTTCCTTTAATATATATATATATATATATATATATATATATATATATATATATATATATATATATATATATATAATCCTCATAGCAGCAACATAGATAGATAGTTAATCAATTTCACATATCTAATAATTGGGAATATGGGCATGGTTGAATTCTTGCAAGAATTTCATCAACTAGGTTTTGTGTCATCAATAAAAATATCGAAGGAACCCGTCTTATAAAATGGAATTTATTAAAGAAGCAACATACACATTTTTCTGAAAATAATTTTATAACAACACATACATCGAGTCAGAAATATTTTTATATCTTAAAATGTAGAATCTGGGTATTACTAATCTTTTTATATGATTTTGAAAACTTAATGACTCACATGTACTAAAATTTTTAGAAGAACCCAGTTTCAAAAATGAATTTTATTGAAGAAGAAACAGACTGGTTTTTCTAGGGACAAATTTTGACTCATGCACAATATGATCAAAATTCAATTCCTTCTAAGAGAAAACCTAAATTCATTAATTACCAGAAAAACTAATTATTAGCTACATCTTTCTATGACTATAATCTTACCTTGAAATAATCTTGCATAATTTTCTTTCATTTTTTTTCCCTAAGATTTGATGAAGATCTCAAACTTTCAATCCCTTGAAACAAACATTACCCAAGAATTATCACAATTGCTTATCTAAAATCCTCTCTTAGAATATTTTCATGCAATTAATATAATTAAACAAATAATATACAAATGATTCAAAGACAATGGTGAGCAAAAATGCGATAGAGCTTTTGCGTTCAAAAAATCTCCCCCCCTCCCATTTTCAACTCCTAATGCAATTTATTTTAGATCCTAAAAGGAAAAATCTTACTAAAATATAAACTTACCTCCATTTTCTCCTCCAAATCCCTTATTTTTCTCCTTTATTTATTTATATCTAATGTTCCTTCTAAATTCACTATTGTTCCTAAAAAGTAAAAATAAACTCCAAGGAAAATTAGAAACTAATACTAAAATCAATTAATGACAATTCATAAAAGATATTTCCCTAAAATGATATTCTTAAATTCTAAAACTTGAAATACATTTATTACTAATTTTTAATTAGAATTTATTAAATTTATTTATTACTAAATACCTAGTGTAGTCATGATATTTCCACAGTCCATGATATCAGCATAAGTTTCTGGCAAAAACTGTGTATTGCTTTTTTTGCATCGACGTTTCGGATCACACTCTGTGATCCATCATCAGGATGAGAAGAAGAGAATGAACATGAGATATCATTGTAGAGAAGATTTAATAAAAAGGAGGAGAGAGGGGTTGGGCAAAAGTAGCTGTTTGACCAGAGAGAAACAAATAAAATAAGGAGGACTAGAAATATAATAAATTAGAAAGAAGGGGGGAGAAGATAAGAAAATAAAAATCCAAGTAAAGAGAGAGGAAAGAGGAGTTAGAGAGGATAAGAGAAAAGATCAATAAAAGAATAAAAACCAATAAAATCCATAAAAGAAACAAAGACTAATAATGTCAGTGAATGCATTATAAGAAAGAAAATACCTAAACAATGACCTAAAAAGAACAAAGGAAGAGGAGATAAGGGGTGAAAAAAGAGAGGATAGATAAAGATGTGGAAATAGAAACAAAGACTTAAAATTAAAACTACTAAAAAGTGAAAAGAGAAGTCAAAGATAAAATAAAATAAAATAAAAGATGAAATAAAATGAAATATGTTGAATATATAAGAAGAAGAAAAAGAAATAAAATGAGAAGATATAGACAGAGTACATAGAAATAACAATAAAATCTAAAAATGACAATCAAAGTAAGAGAAGAAAAAGTGAGGACAACAACCAAGATGAGAAAAAAGAGAGAATAAAAAGGCAATAAATTAAAAACGAGAACGAGAACATATATAGCCTTGTTTTTATTTATTTTTTATTTTTTTCCTTTTTTGTTATTATTTTAACCTCTCCCCCCTCTTTCGTGATTTTTGCCAATTCATTTTCTATTTACTTCCTATATTTTTCGTATCCATCCTTTAGATCTAGACTTTCTCCTTTCCCTTATTCTCATGATTATTTCCTTGGGTCTTTTTAGGACTTTGCCAATTAATGTTCTCGTTCTCATTTTTAATTTATTGCCTTTTTATTCTTTCTCTTTTTTCTCATCTTGGTTGCTGTCCTCACTTTTTCTTCTCTTACTTTGATTGTCATTTTTAGCTTTTATTGTTATTTCTATGTACTGTATTGCCCCTCTGTTTTCACTTTGGTTGTGTCAGGTATGTTTGACATTTGGTTATTTGGTTTGGATTGTTCATTTGATGCTATTGGTTAATCATGGAATTAAAATAATATTAATAGTCATTAAAACATTTTTGATAATTAAATAAATAGAAATGCCTTTATGCAAATTTAGTTTATTGAATATATATATTGTAATAGTAGTAAAGTTAATAAATAAATATAATATTATTATTATTATAAAAAATAAAAAATAAAACAAACAAACAAATTAACCCAAAGTATTTATGGTGCACATAAACCTCAATAAAATATAGTTATAAAATAAATTATTTATAAAAAAACCCAAATTTAAATTATTTATAAAAAACCCAAATTTATAAATTATTATTTTATGGCACTATAGTTTATTAACTATATTAATTTGTTACATTCTATAGTGGTATTTTTATTGGTGAGTGTAATGTTATTTGATATAAGGGAAACCTAATAAATTATAATGTTATTAAATATTAGTTTAGGATACCTAATTATAGTTGCTTGAGGACAAGCAATCTTGAGTGGGGAGGGTTGTCATGTCCCTATAATGATTTATAATTGAATTGTTTAGTTAAAATAGAATATATAATATATTTATTTAAAATATATTATTAATATGTATTATTTAGATAATATTATTAATTTGATATAATTAAATATCTTATAAATATAAATATTTAAATATATGAAATATATAAATTAACTAGATATATTATTATATATAAAATAAATATTACAAATATTAATGAAAAGTCTTATCCATTAAAACTTGAAAGTAAAATAATTTAGAATAAGGCAAAGTAACATATAAAGATAATAGTCTACTAAGACAAAAATGTTATCCCACGATATATGCTTGTGAATAAAACAAGATAAAAGAGCTCCCAATACTTAATAACAAATGTATTTATTTATACTATATAAATAATATACTTTAATATATATATTTATAATATACTTTAAATAATATACTATATAATATAATATATAGTATATTATATAAATAATATGCTATATATATAATATAATATATATATATATATATATTATTCAAATTAATCACTCCTTAATATGTAAGGAAGGATGATATTTATAAGTGTAGTGAGTACGTCACCAACAATCATATTAATAAATAATATATTATAAATATATCTAATAATATAAATACAAGTATTATTATTATTATCTTAAATTGTAATATAAATATAAATAATATAATATAAATCATATATCATTTATTATAATATATAATATAAATACAAATAATATAAATAAACATCTTTTAACCTATCCTTTTATGATAAGGGAGTTACGTATGGTTAGAACTAGTTTTACCACAAAAGGGAATTAATATAAAGTAATAGAAATTATAAGAGGGTTAAGTATGTCTTTTACCACCAAGCATAATAAGAGATGTGCCTCTTCGAACATATCTCTTGAAAGGGAAATAAATAAAGATTGTGAAATAGAAGGAAAAGATCATCGGGAGAAAATATAAAAAGAGTATGGGATAAATACATATATTTAGATCTGCATTTTATAACAGCAATACAATAAAGACCATATTACTGTAGCATAGGTAAGGAATCTCAGGTAAAGAAGGTAAGTAAGTATTTATATTTACTTATTCAATTTATAATTTGTAAGAATTTATAATTACTTGTTCAATTTATAACTTGAAAGATATAAATAATAAGGTTATTAAGTAGAAACTGATATATGTGATATATACATTTATGTCTAAAATTTATATTTTAAATATGTATCTTGTATGATTTGAATTCATAAGTGATTTATTAACACCATATGTGGGAAAGAATAGAAAGTGCCAAGAGGCCATTCATGGATATTTATCACATAGATGCCTTGTCACATGAGGTATGAAGTACCCATAGTGCAAGGATTGTGAATTAATGGCCTTGGCTACCTAGAGTACCAAGGAGTCTCACAGAGGCCTTAGCTCCAAGAGTACAAAAGTACTTCTTGAGTAAGGATGGGAGACATTAGAGCCCCATGGTGGATAATGGCAACTCTCATCTCATTTCACATAAGTTGTTAATAAATGACATATGAGAGATAACAAGTATGTATATGTATAGATGAAGATTAATTAAGGCCTTAGGGTAAAACCTAAGGAGAAGGCTCTAGGATAAAACCTAAAGATTAATGAAGGCTTTAGGGTAAAACCTAAAGATTAATAAAGGCATGAATTCCTAAGGGTAGATACGAGACTTCCTAATTAACCACCTAACACTAAGAAGGTGGGGTAGATAGTTATGGTAGGTATTGATCATTCCATGGGAATAGGCCTTGATTGACGAATCAAGGATATTACTATGGACCTTCGATTTAAGTATCGAAGGAATGGGCCTTAGTTGACGAACTAAGGAATTATGGGCATTGGTTGACAAACTAAGGAATAATATTAATGGACCCATAGGATTGAGATGACATCACCTACCTAACGAATCTTCTCTCACAAGGTGGAAGGTGAGGAGGCCTAAGGATTATCTCACCCAAGGAGAATCATGATGTATGGAAAAATGGATTTATGAAATGGCAAATAGTATATGGTTATGTTTATGATTATCATCAAGATTAAAAGGAAATGAAAAATGGAATACTAATGTTCTCTTTTGGTAAGTTGAAATTCTTTGCAAGGGTGCAAAAATTTTGGCTTGCTAGAAGGGGACATTACATTTGGTATCAGAGCTAGGTTTCAGCACTAGGACCTCTGGATTAATGTTGTCGCCCATGTTTAGCTATAGTAGTACTTTTTATGCAAGTGGTAAGAAACTCCTGAGTAGGATACTATGCTTGATCTATACACCTAGATTGATGTATTGGATAGATGATCATGAGATTGAGATTTAGCATCGTGTGATACGTAGAAAAGTAGAGTGGAAGGAAAGTGGAATAGGGAAGTGGATAACAGGTAGTGTTATGATTTTGCAAATAGGAATCATATTGGTAGTAATGGAATTGTGTATATAAAAGTAATCTTCCCATGTAAAAGTGTGAAACCAGTAACTGTGCATTGGTTGAGTGTTGTGAATACCCTGTACTTGCTTTGTGTGCCCTTGAGATGGTGATACTGGGTACCCATCCATGAGGAAATGTGTATTTTAGGTGTGGAATCAACCATACCATTATGTGTGTTTGTATGTTTGTTACCTAATTGACAGCCAACCCTTGCGTGGTTGAAAATATATATATAAAAGAGTAGCCAAAAGTTAGATTCATAGATTCTCTTCTTTTGGTTCACTAGTCCCTCAATCTGTGAAGGGGTAGTAGCAGCCACAAAGTTCCTTGGGTGGAGTGTATAGCATATGCTTATGACGGCACAGAGTGGTCCCTTGCTCAACTGAACCTGAGGAAACATACTCACTACTTTCCCTTATGATGGATCAGGTTACTTGATTCATATGTGTTAGCCTAATCCCCATAGTTTCTGAGCATCTGGATGGTATTTCTTGGAGGATCATTTACCTTGTCTTCACAAAAGGTATGATATGCCACATGAGTTGTCAGTTGGGGGCCGGGGTCTAGGACCTGCAAGGATAACCCAACTGGAACTATGCGATGACATGAGTCGTCATTTGGGGGCCAGGGTCTAGGACCTGCATGGATAACCCAAGTGAGACCATGTGCCCCATGTATATTTGAGGTCCAGCATGTGGATAGAGATTTGTTACCCATGTTGAGATAGATTTCGTATCTGTACATGTTCCGACATGATGTAATAGGTACGATGCCATACCCCACTGATGTTCCGACACAGTGTTGGTGATGATGTCGTGTTGCTGATGGTAGCGAGCTGGGCTCAAGGACACGATGCCACGTGCATAGCCACGTGAAGGTGAACTATGAGATTATGTCATAGCCTACTTGTGTGATGAGCGTAATGGGGCCTCGCACACTTGTAGAGGGATACCCATGTTTGCTTTCGACAGTGTTGGGTTGGTTAGCATATGGGTAGGTCCTAGCCATGTATACCTCTGGCTACGGCGAGTACCTGTGTGTGCCTTTTCCACGAAGTATCACTATGCGGGGTGTGTTCTGCGCGTGCCTACTTCCGCGAAGCCATAGACACACTGCCATGCGGCATACGGCTAGTACGTGCCTTCTCCAGCTAGCGTATGACCATGCCACACTGAGATGCGATGCGGGATGTGGCTGAGGTGCATGTCCCATGCAGGCAGCCAAGGAGTGTGTAAGCCACTTGGTTAGTCCATGCCGTGTGATGACGCGATGTAGGGTGTAGCCGAGGAGTACACCCTGAGCCATGTGGATGGCGTGCTTACTCTGCACCACATGATGGCTACTGCTATAGCCTGACGTTGTTCCCTCCTTCATTTGGTGGTTAGTATCTAGTCACATAGTGATGTATAGTGCAATTTCGTAGATTGTGGATTTTTTTTATGGTTATTGATAATTTTCTAATGATCGTGACGGCTGAGAATTTGTTGCTATTTAATTTTGATGGTTTAGCCACACTTTGTGATCTCACTTGCTTGTAGCCCTCATGGTTACATTTGATTTAGTGTTGAAAATTGCGCGCATTTCTTACTTTATTGTCGAAATTAAATTTTTTATCTTTCTTTATGAATTTGGTGGCTAAACTAGTTATTCTTATTGTTTTTTATGTCGGCCATGTGTCGTATTGTGATTCCTCTCCAAGGACGCATGAGGTGGACTTGGTGAGTGTATGCGAGGAAGTAGACGCAAGGAACCTTGAGTGGTGCAGGAGCACCTACCTGACATCTGGCCTCCATGAGGCAGTTAGTTAGTTTAAGTCTTGTTAATGTTTCCAAGAAGGTCTTATAAGACCAATGCATGTAATAAGGTCATGTTGACCATACTTTACTATTTTTAGATAGTTTGTTTGGACAGCTGTTTAGGTTGTTAGTTCGGTTGGATCCTCCCAGCTGCTTGGAAGCTCCCAGCCACTGGGAATCGAGTGGTAGTACTCACAGGAAATCCTATTTATGCATGAGGATCAGTTGGTTTTAGATCATCGATCAGACTTTGCAGGGAGTGAGACAGAGAGAGGAGAGACAGAGTATTGTAATTGCATCTTTTGAAATCAATAAAGAGATCCTATTTGTGTTCATTCTCTGTTGAATTCCATTGTTTAATCGTGTGGCTGTTCTGGTGGTTACATGGATTCACTGATCCATTCCACCGGTTGATTCATCGAATCGGTGGAATGGCTATGTACAATAGTTTAGGATTTAGTTTGTATTTTCTGTTTGTTCACATGTATGTTTGTAGGATCGCAGTCGAGAGGTGTTGAGAACCCTAGCATGGGCATGTGCTAGGTCGTGCTGGTTGTTAGAGTCTGGAAAGTTGTCCAGGAAGCGGATCGGGTCACCCCAAGAGGTTCGGCGGATTGAAAATTCGCTAAGGTTGGAAAATCCATCGCAACGGCATCATCAGGATATTTCTGTGTATATCCTGCGGTTACTTCGGGCATCATCCTAGTAGATGGAGGTGATCATCGCAAGGTGTTGCCGAGGAGGAGCGTATCGGCATAAGGTAGAAGATCGGGTTGATAAAACCATCGCGGGCCGATAATGTTATGTTTGGCCGACAGCAGGATATTGGAGGAGCTGCATGTGACGTCATCATCATCAGGATAATCGTCATCAGGATATCGGGGTGACGTAAGCATCGAAGGAAAGGTGCGTGAAGTGTCGTCATCAGGATATATGGAGGGAGCCGGATATTTTATATCCTACTGATGAACATGATGTTGAACATCATGATGCTGCAGATAGAGGTTGGCGGTAAGATGAACAGTGAACATCAGGAGGATGTTTGCGCTTGCCGAATATGATGATGCTGCCGATAGCCGAATATGATGATGCTGCTGACAGGCGAAAGGTCGAAGGTTTGTCTGCAGGAGGATATCGGTCGGCAAGAGAAAATATGATGATGCTGACAATGTTAACAGAAAATATGATGATGATGATGGGTTGTAGACATACATGCTGTATGTCAAGGTTTTAGTGTGGATGCCTCTGCATCATTGAGGATGGGGTATGTGAGGCTATTATATAGCTAGGACCCACTACCCACCTATGTGTGATGACCCTCTCTTGGAGGCTAACCACCTTATACAACAAACGAGAGGTCATTGTGGTCTTGTTTGGATGGTCTCATCATGTGTGTGTGGCCTAACACCAACAAACCATTGAGTGTGAGGTATGGATTAGATGAGATGGATTTTGGCTCTTGGCTCATGGATTATGTATCATGGATTAGTATGTTGTTTTCGGTATCCAGATGAACCCTTGTGTAGCCTTGTGATGTGAATCCCGGTAATGTTAATTTGTGTGTATGTGAAGAATATATGGTAAATCATGAAAAATAGATTTATGAAATGATAAAGTGTGTTTCCATGCTTCAAAAGGTGAAAGACATTCATAATCTTGTTGAAGATGCTATGAGATTTAGTGAAAAAGATGTGTTTTAGGTGTATGAATATGTTGATATTTTTTGAAAATATAGAATTCTGACCTATGGTTTACTTAACAGCAGATTGGTAGAGAAATTACAATGGTGGTGTATTTGAAATAGAATGCTTCATATGTTTATGATATGATAATTTTTACAAGTTAGGAATAAAAAGGTGCAATGTTTTCCTTGTTCTGAAGAAACTGGTTGGGTGTCGATGCTAACTTGTAAGGATTGGGAGTGGTTTATGCATTATGAAACCACTTTTGAAATTGCAAGCTTTGATTGTGTAGATTATTTTTGAAATGGAGTATATAAGTTTATATTTTAGTGTGTATTATTGTATGAAATGAATCAGCTTTAATGTTGTTACTAACTTGTAATGTTTCCACCTTAGCTGCAACTTCCAGGAGTAAGTCGAGTTTTGGGGGGGAATTTGTAGTGCCCCTTCATTTTCACTTTGGTTGTGTCAGGTATGTTTGACATTTGGTTATTTGGTTTGGATTGTTCATTTGATGTTATTGGTTAATCATGGCATTAAAATAATATTAGTAGTCATTAAAACATTTTTGATAATTAAATAAATAGAAATGCCTTTATGCAAATTTAGTTTATTGAATATATATATATTGTAATAGTAGTAAAGTTAATAAATAAATATAATATTATTATTATTATAAAAAATTAAAAAGAAAACAAACAAACAAATTAACCCAAAGTATTTATGGTGCACATAAACCTCAATAAAATATAGTTATAAAATAAATTATTTATAAAAAAACCCAAATTTAAATTATTTATAAAAAACCCAAATTTATAAATTATTATTTTATGGCACTATAATTTATTAGCTATATTAATTTGTTACATTCTATAGTGGTATTTTTATTGGTGAGTGTAATGTTATTTGATATAAGGGAAACCTAATAAATTATAATGTTATTAAATATTAGTTTAGGATACCTAATTATAGTTGCTTGAGGACAAGCAATCTTGAGTGGGGAGGGTTGTCATGTCCCTATAATGATTTATAATTGAATTGTTTAGTTAAAATAGAATATATAATATATTTATTTAAAATATATTATTAATATGTATTATTTAGATAATATTATTAATTTGATATAATTAAATATCTTATAAATATAAATATTTAAATATTATAAAATATATGAAATATATAAATTAACTAGATATATTATTATATATAAAATAAATATTACAAATATTAATGAAGAGTCTTATCCATTAAAACTTGAAAGTAAAATAATTTAGAATAAGGCAAAGTAACATATAAAGATAATAGTCTACTAAGACAAAAATATTATCCCACGATATATGCTTGTGAATAAAACAAGATAAAAGAGCTCCCAGTACTTAATAACAAATGTATTTATTTATACTATATAAATAATATACTTTAATATATATATTTATAATATACTTTAAATAATATACTATATTATATAAATAATATGCTATATATATATAATATAATATTTATATATTATTCAAATTAATCACTCCTTAATATGTAAGGAAGGAGGATATTTATAAGTGCAGCGAGTACATCACCAACAATCATATTAATAAATAATATATTATAAATATATCTAATAATATAAATACAAGTATTATTATTATTATCTTAAATTGTAATATAAATATAAATAATATAATATAAATCATATATCATTTATTATGATATAAATGATATAATATAAATACAAATAATATAAATAATAATATAAATAAACATCTTTTAACCTATCCTCTTATGATAAGGGAGTTACGTATGGTTAGAACTAGTTTTACCACAAAAAGGAATTAATATAAAGTAATAGAAATTATAAGAGGGTTAAGTATGTCTTTTACCACCAAGCATAATAAGAGACGTGCCTCTTCGAACATATCTCTTGAAAGGGAAATAAATAAAGATTGTGAAATAGAAGGAAAAGATCATCGGGAGAAAATATAAAAAGAGTATGGGATAAATACATATATTTAGATCTGCATTTTATAACAGCAATACAATAAAGACTATATTACTGCAGCATAGGTAAGGAATCCCAGGTAAAGCAGGTAAGTAAGTATTTATATTTACTTATTCAATTTATGATTTGTAAGATATTATAATTACTTGTTCAATTTATAACTTGAAAGATATAAATAATAAGGTTATTAAGTAGAAACTGATATATGTGATATATACATTTATGTCTGAAATTTATATTTTAAATATGTATCTTGTATGATTTGAATTCATAAGTGATTTATTAACACCATATGTGGGAAAGACTAGAAAGTGCCAAGAGGCCATTCATGGATATTTATCACATAGAGGCCTTGTCACATGAGGTATGAGGTACCCATAGTGCAAGGATTGTAAATTAATGGCCTTGGCTACCTAGAGTACCAAGGAGTCTCACAGAGGCCTTAGCTCCAAGAGTACAAAGGTACTTCTTGAGTAAGGATGGGAGACATTAGAGCCCCATGGTGGATAATGGTAACTCTCATCTCATTTCACATAAGTTATTAATAAATGATGTATGAGAGATAACAAGTATGTATATGTATAGATGAAGATTAATTAAGGCCTTAGGGTAAAACCTAAGGAGAAGGCTCTAGGATAAAACCTAAAGATTAATGAAGGCTTTAGGGTAAAACTCAAAGATTAATAAAGGCATGAATTCCTAAGGGTAGATACAAGACTTCCTAATTAACCACCTAACACTAAGAAGGTGGGGTAGATAGTTATGGTAGGTATTGATCATTCCATGGGAATGGGCCTTGATTGACGAATCAAGGATATTATGGGCCTTGGTTGATGAATCAAGGATATTACTATGGACCTTCGATTTAAGTATCAAAGGAATGGGCCTTAGTTGACGAACTAAGGAATTATGGTTATTGGTTGACAAACTAAGGAATAATATTAATGGACCCATAGGATTGAGATGACATCACTTACCTAACGAATCTTCTCTCACAAGGTGGAAGGTGAGGTTAATAAGAGGCCTAAGGATTATCTCACCCAAGGAGAATCATGATGTATGGAAAAATGGATTTATGAAATGGCAAATAGTATATGGTTATGTTTATGATTATCATCAAGATTAAAAGGAAATGAAAAATGGAATACTAATGTTCTCTTTTGGTAAGTTGAAATTGTTTGCAAGGGTGTGAAAATTTTGGCTTGCTAGAAGGGGACATTACATGTACTCTGTCTATATCTTCTCATTTTATTTATTTTTAATTTATTTCTTTTTCTTCTTATATATTCAACATATTTCGTTTTATTTCATCTTTTATTTTATTTTATTTTATCCTTGACTTCTTTTTTCACTTTTTAGTAGTTTTAATTTTAAGTCTTTGTTTCTATTTCCACATCTTTATCTATCCTCTCTTTTTTCACCCCTTATCTCCTCTTCCTTTGTTCTTTTTAGGTCATTGTTTAGGTATTTTCTTTCTTATAATGCATTCACTGACATTATTAGTCTTTGTTTCTTTTATGGATTTTATTGGTTTTTATTCCTTTATTGATGTTTTCTCCCATCCTCTCTAACTCCTCTTTCCTCTCTTTACTTGGATTTTTATTTTCTTATCTTCTCCCCCCTTCTTTCTAATTTATTATATTTCTAGTCCTCCTTATTTTATTTGTTTCTCTTTGGTCAAACAACTACTTTTGCCCAACCCCTCTCTCCTCCTTTTTATTAAACCTTCTCTGTAATGATATCTCATGTTCATTCTCTTCTTCTCATCCTGATGATGGATCACGGAGTGTGATCCGAACCGTCGATGCAAAAAAAGCAATACATAGTTTTTGCCAGAAACTTATACTGATACGAAATACCTAATTACGCCAAGAGGTGTTCTACACTCATAGCAAGGGCTGAAAGATTCAGATTCCCGTAAACATTTAGATTCTGTAAACAAAAATCATAAAATATTTAAATAAATAAATTCATGTAAATAAGATTCATTGGAAAAAAATTCTTGTCCAATTTCTTTTTTGGTTCCATAGTTTTTGTGATTTTCTTATTTTCAATTTCTTTTTTTATTTTTATTTTTTTATTTTTTCCAATTTCTTTTTTAGTTTTTAGTTTTTATTTTTTCCAATTTCTTTTTTTATTTTGATTTTTTCTAATTTCTTTTTTGGTTTGATAGTTTTTGTGATTTTCTTATTTTCAATTTCTTTTTCAAATAAACTATGGAATATCCCTCGACATACTTAAGATATATTTTTTTAAATATAAATATACTAGTTAGTTTATCTTTCTAATTAATAGTCTATTTTAAATAAAATAAATGTAAATATTTTCCACTCACCAAAAAGCAAGTTCCATAATCACCACATAAATTCACTAAAACTAAATTTAAACTAAATTGGATAAGCTTTAATAAATAGAATACAATTTAAAAATAATAATTAAAGTCAAGTTTTCATAACAAGAACTAGTTATAAACTTACTAATAATTGTGAGTTTCATGCACACAATTTAGAAATATATAATATTGAAGAATTAACTTTTCTAATTTTCTAATGCTTTATACTATTCATCCATCCTGCATCTATACCTATCTCTAACCTATATGATTAATTAATCATTTATTAACCCTTGTCTCTAGTCCTAACATTAGATAAATTTCTATTTATCTAAGTCCCCTTTTCCCCATCCCATGAATTAAATAAATACATCTATTTATTTAATTCCCTATTTTCTACATTTTTGATTAGGTGACCTAAACCTAATTATTAACTAATATCATTATCCTACCTAATCCAAGTCATATCCTCCACATCCTCCCAAATGTATAAAGACATGGCCTCTTGTACAAACCCACATGGACCTCTTACAAAGGCATGGTAAAGTCCTTTGTACATGAGGGTCCTTTTGTCCCTTCTTGCCCTCCTTCAATCCCATCCCTTCACTTTATCTAACTTGTTTTTTCACCATTGATTTTTCCTTGATCCAAGGACAACCCTACTCATCCAATCAATGCTTGCCACTTTACAAGTGCTCATGCATCCAAGCCTCTCAAAAACCTCATCCATTGATCCTTCAATTCATTCCTATCCCTTCATCCACTATCCAAAAAATCTATAAATAGCCTATCACCCAAGCCATTTTCAAGACTCCATGATACATAAAGTTATGCTGCTATTTTGAGGAGTCACCTACATCAAACAACATCAAAGAGCACATCCACTTAAGTAAGGTTTATATGGTGATTACATAGTTTAGTCTCCTTTTGTTATATGCATGCCTTATTTTCTCTATCGAAGGTAGCTTAGAATCTGAGTGAAATAGGTTATTATTGTTTTAACTTGTTTCCTAGGCTCATTTTCTATGTTATACACCACGAGCCATAGCAATCATACTATACTTTAACCCCTACCTCACTTGGTTCTCATGATTGGATTTGTTCAATCTTTGTTCTTCCATGGCACCATTTCTTCTTCTCATGAATCTTTTTGTCATGATAGTATTTCCTCCTCTGTGGCCTCTTTAATCCTAACCCTGTGACCCTGACATAGTGAGAGAAATGGAAATGCATGAAGGATAGAAGGGATTGTAAGATTATAATGTGATTTTAGTTTGAATTTAGGGTTTTTCCACCCTCTAAATGAATAAAGGGAATAAAATAAAATATTATCTCATCCCCTATAGCAGTAGAGTGACCTCCATACAAATATTTACTTTGTTTTTCTGTGAAACTATTTAATCCATACAACCATCGCATTACATTACATTCTCTATGGAGCTTTATTATATAGTAATTATGTTGCACCATATTTATAATATTTTAAAATGCATTATAACTTCTTCATAGTAACATCTTGGTCACTTATGACTTTCATTCTACATACAGAGTTTCTTATAGATTATGCATTCTTTAGTATAAATTATTATAGACAACAATAAAGTTTGTTTAATGTAATCTTATGTTTGTGCATTAAATTTATTTCACCAATATTAACTTATATTAACACTTGTAAGGTTAAAAGAGAAGAGAATAAATCTCAGAATGTGAATGTAATAATCAAAGAGCAAGAGTTTAATTGACATTCTTAAGTTTAAGTTTATGTTTATATATATATATATATATATATATATATATATATATATATATATATATATATATATATATATATATATCCTCGATACCATTCACCATGTGGGATGAGGACATGATGAATAAGTTTCCTGGACTCAAAATTCCACAAGCTTTCACCACTAGCACTAGGCAGACAAAAAGAGATAGAACTAATCTCAAATGGTTCCCACTACCAAGTGGGAGGCTCAAAATAAACTTCGATGGAGCCCCCCGTGGGAACCTTGGTACATCTAGAGTTGGTGTGGTCATCAGAAATGAAGAGGAATAGATTAAATGGGAAATTTCAAAGAAATTATTGGATAGAATGAATAATGAGGTGGAGTTCTATGCTCTACTCACCAGCCTCCATCTATACAAAAGAGAGGACATTACACATGTCGATATTGAAGGTGATTCAAAAAATGCATTCAAGCTATCTGCAACAAAAAGATACAAATTTGGAAGTTGAGAAATATGGCAGAGGAAATTTGGGAAGTCCTCCAAGATTTGGATGATACCACCATGGCTCATTTTTATTGAGAATGTAACATCACCACCAATTTTCTTTCCAACAAGGCATGTGAACAAACAAATCAGGAGAAGATATCCATGGATAATGATTTGTAGGATGATTGGCCAGCAGAGAAATGATAACATCTCTGTTAATGAAGAACTGAATGTTATTACTCTTCACATGATGGAATTCACATGGGTAGCAACTTAAGACTGAATAAATAAAGAGTTAGAGACCAAAAAAGAGGCATTCCTTGCTTGAAAAAGAGGAGAAAATGAAGGTCAATGTGCATTTATCTTGCACCCAAGTGGAGATCGAAAAGAGAATCTGATGCCTATTCATTGCCAAGGAAGATGGGTGGTGAAATTCATAAAGAAAACATGGGGGAAATTTTTGGTTGTAGCATGCATGAAGAAGTATATCCATACTCATCTTCACCAGACAATATCGTCGCTGAACAAGAAGCTAGAGGAGGGGTCCCTTGTGGGTATTTTTGATGCAGAAGTACTCAAGAAAAAGAAAGTGACAAAAGAAGTCCTTGTGCTATTTCAAGAAGGTATCCAAATGAACAATATGGAAACCTTCTCTTTTTTTCTAAGCTAGTATGGTGATCATCTTTCCCCTACCCAACATGAGAGGGCAAGTGAGTTTGCTAAGGGTTTAGGTTTCTTGGTAAACCTGAGAAAACTCAAATGTTAAATTTGCATGCTCCTGTGGCACCATGCCAATTGTAATTTTTTGTTTTTTCTTTAATGGAAAGGGTGCTACCCCCACTGGTAGCAACTATTTGATCAAATGTATATATATGGATTGTAATAAAATAAAATAGAATATATGGGTGTGTATAACTTTGGTTAATAAAAATCCATGGTTTGGATTATATTATGTTTGACAATACTAAATTATGGGTTGTTATTAGTATAAATGACATGGAGACTACATATATAATGCCAATATAGATTACTATAGTGTTCACCTAACTCCTTATTTAAGATGTATTTGTTTAGTAGTGAAAAAGGGGGATTGTTTTGGTTTAGGTTTCAAAGGCAAATCCTCCCTTCTCACCAAACATTCAAGGGCACATCAACCAAGTTGAATCTCCACTAAGCGAAAGCAATCACCTATCAAGTTGAAATGCCTCTTGTAATGATGTGGAAGTTCAGATGTATCAAACAATATCTCAATTTAATGCTTAATTACATTTAAAACCCCAAATAAGAAAAATAGTAAGCAAATTATCGAATTATAGGAAATCCTTTTAGACTAAGATGAAGGACAAAGATATTTAACTCACTATTTTTTGAAGTTTGGAAAGCATAACAGTCGGGGCACTGGGACTAGAGCCCTAGTCCAAGGTACAACTTTCGTCATGAAATCTGAATCTCCTTCTGACACTAATCTACACTGTATCTTCCATTTCTACCCCAGGGAAAGTGGAGGACACAAGACTAGCGCCCTTGTCCCGAAATGTTCACCTTTGTCCTCTACTTGTCAAATCCTAAATCCTTGTTGTCTACAACCTCCTTTCTGTAACTCCACTCTGTGAAACTTGGTACATGTAACCTGCAATCACAAAGGATTGTGGGAGGGGGTTGTGGTATTTAGAGGCTTGCCTCAGTCAAGCCTCGGAGAGACATTCAAGTCTTTCGAACACCGTTGTCAGATAAGAGTGCATATCCTGGCAAGATAGAGGCAAAAATCCAAATGATAAATGATTGAAAACACAATAGATATCACCTTAAAGTGTATATCTCATGGAAGGAATATGCTCTTCATGCCATGAGGAGATGGAGCCAAATCTACAAATACAAACACAATAACAACAAAGTACTGCTCTACAACACAATGAATATTTTGAATGCTCTATGATCACAAGTATGCATAAAGTCCTTCTAATTTCCATCTAATGTCCATCTAGTTTGCAAATGAATCCTAAACATGCTTATATATGCAACTACAAAGATTCCCACTATGAATTTTATAATTCAACTTGAGATGTCGGCATAGGACCTAAATAACGGTCATAAAACTGACATTTAAATTTAGGGCAAACCCAAAGTAGGGTAGGACTAGGGTGCTAGTGCCCAAGTCCAACCACACTATTTTTGTTCGAGGATCATTAAAATAGCACCCCTAGGTCCTATTTGCCATAAGACTTCAGGGTTTTCTCATCGGGAGTCAAAATTATCATGCAAGATTCTCTAAATGCATTCTAAGGACCCGAGAGCTAACCTTAAGAGGGAAAAGACCCCAAGGGGACATTTTCCAACATAACAGTATTGATCAAGTCTTCTATTTGTAATTCTTATAAATAACAAGTTATAACAATAAAAAAATAACTAAATTTAAATTTCATTTCTTGAAGTAACTTTTTAAACATGGAGATGCAAGCACTTTTTGGGAGAGTATAGATGCATATTAATCTATCGATCAAGTTCAATAATATATCTATTTAATAGAAATAGTAAAGGTTACCTTCCTCTCTAATTGCTTCCCAAATATTGAATCGATGATATCAATGTTTCCTTGGTGAAAGGGTTAAATTATCCACATTTTTTAAATCTTATCAAAATTTAAGCCCTTATTGCCAACTTACTAATGTTTTGGTCAATCCACCAATGTAAATCAATGAGTACCCTCTCAACCTAAGGTAACCATGTATAATTCCCTTCTGAAATAGTGGCAAGTTTAGTCATGTATCTAATGGTAATATCTTTCCTTAAAGGTGATTAATTGTTGCTCGAGGTGCCTAGAATCTTAGCCGTAGTTGTTGCCCAACTAAGATGACACCTCATATCACTATAACATAACTACCCATACAACATAGCAAACTCTTTAGTTTTCAACTAAAGTAAATAATTCAAATCCTTAGAAAGTAGGAAATAAAAATTTTCTTTTCTAACATCATCATCATTTGTGTTTGCATAATTGATAACATAAATCATTTGACAATTAAATAACATTTCATTTCAATTTGTAAAATAAATACATCTTTCTATTTACAAATTTCATATATGACTTATAATTAACATATTTACAATTACAAATAAGTACAAGGTTAGGACTTCCATATCTAGATTAGTCTTTTGTTTCAAAAGCCTCAATGTGTCATCTACAAGAGGGAGAACATCATCCTTTCTTTACCTCCATCCATAGACCGGCAGTCCCCCACACACCTTCCATCTGGAAGTAGCCCTACCCTTCAATGAAGAGTATAGACTAAGGACCCCCTAGTAATTCCATCTGAGTTTCTAGTGTTGTCTCCTACATAACTAACATGGTCATACAACTATAGACTCATTCTAACTAAGTATGACACTACTAGTTGGCTATGCAAATCTAGAGGACAGTGAATTGACAAGTGCAAGCAGAGACTTTTGTACCTACTTTGGTCAAAGTTTTGAATAAAATTTAACCACTTAAAAGTGGAGTCGTATGTTCACCCACCTCTAACTCAACTTGGAAACCTTTAATGACTTATGGTTAACTCAAACTTTTGTTTGACCAAATGGTTTGAGTTTTCATAATGATTTTATTTGTATAGAGAAGACTCATTAAGTCAATGCATGACTGGCTGGTTAGTTTCTCTAACTTTGAACACACATGTTACATTCTAGTAACCTCTTGGGTCTTATCTACTGTAAATTGTTCAAGTCCTTTCTATTAACCATGATAGTAACTACTCTTCTATTTTAAGCACTTTAGTTAAACATGATGACAAATTGTCATTGAATCAACATTCTTGGTCTCAATAGTATAACAATATGCCCAGTAAGTTCCACGATACTATATATCTTTTTTATATAAAAGGTTACTTCTTCGTAATAAGGTTTTAAGTTTTTGATATAAAACATATGGTTTTGTTCATGAAGAACACCATATTTAATGCAGGAGCATCCTAGGTTGCAGAGTAATCTTGCATCAACCAAAAATATTTGCATTCTTTTATTTTCTTTCATTTTTAGTTTAGTTCAACCATTTGTAGTTTTAGCATTTTGTACTGCATTTTACCACATCTTCATATCAAAGCTCGCGGAGCAAGATTTAGAATCTATACAATGTCAACTACATCATATTCAAATTTCAAGTGACTTGGATTTGTTTCTTGAAAGTTATCGCTATTAGAAGATCATCAGCTTTCAGAGAGCAGAGCATTCAGATAGACAATTGAAGGAGAAGGTTTGCGGAGCACTTCTATGACTTGCAGAGCTAAATGAAACATCATACACAACACATATGGATCAGACAGACCTTCCTTGAGGTTCGCACCAAGTTTCATGCAATTGCAAAGCAATACCAGATGTTGTAGGTTGACCTACATGTTTCTACACGTTACATCTTTCATTGGAGTTTAATGTAAACTCTTTTGGTTGATGTAGAGGATTAATTGAGCTAAAAGGTGATATATATAGATCTCTTAGATGTGTTAGGAAGTCAGTAGTTTTAGAATTTGATTTAGAGTTTTATTTTCTTTCCAAAAGGCACTTCAATGCCCTATCTTGCATATCTATTGTAACTCAGAAAATAGGTCTGTGAGCCCTTTGATTGTCGCTCACATGTTGTCGGCATATTAACATTGTAATTCTTTGATATATTAAGTATATGAATCTTCCATTACATTCTACATTTGTGTTGTTTCTAGTGTGTTTACTCTAGCTACATGGTTTGGACAGTTCATTCTATGAACCCTCTTGCCATGACTGCACCAATATTAATTTTGGTTAATATATGAGTATAACCTCATTTCAATTCTCACAAAGAATATCCATTTCTTGTACTGATTATTCCTCATCAATTTTGGTTACAATATTGTACAATCCTGAACCACTCAAAATAAGTGTTGTCTATCACTAAGTTTTGATAATACACCATATCTTATATATAAATGTTAAGTAGCAAAAAGAGAGAGGGATACAAAGTATGTAAGTACACTAGATCAAACCCTCCTTTCACTACAAGATGGAAGAGGACTCAACTACTAATTTTGTGCTCTTGTTTGCAGAGGAAATGTGTGATTCAACCAAGCCTTTTTATCAAACCCTAGGCCAATCAATGCACTAACCCCTAGAATTATGATAATTAGCTTATAACAGAGAAATAGTAACAACAAGTCAAGATCTAAAAACACCAGAGTGATTAGTGAGATGTCCAAACCTATCCCTCAGAAGCTAAAATGTCATAAGACTCCAGGGCTAGTGCCCAAGTCTAGAAAGTTCTACTTTCCAAAAGCTTTGAACTACAAAAATGTCATAGATGATGCTCTGATGATGAATCCAAGGCTTGTTTTGCATGCTGGACACTAGGGCTACCATCCAAGTCTACCATGTAGGAATTTTCAAACTCTATTTTTGGATCCTAAATCTTTATCCTTTAAGAAACCTCCATGTACCTTCACTTCTACAATTCCCACACCTGTAACCTGCACACAAGAAGAAAATGGGTTTGGGGATTCTGGTGTTAAAGGATTTGCCTCAGTCAAATCCCAGGTTAGCATTCAAGCTTTCCTAACACCATTCTTAGAGAGAGCATGCCTTAGCAAGGCAAAGGCTAAAGATAATCCAAATGATGATGAAATGATTCAAACACAATGATGTCACCTTGGTGGTGAAGTTTTTAGGAAGATGAAGATTCTTCAACTCATAAGATGTTGATGATGACTCCAAATCTGTAACAAACACAATACTAACACAAATCTACAACAAACACAATGAATGCCTTGAATTTACCTTTGCTCAATATCATAACCTTGCTATCATCAACTTGTCTATCATCAACCTAGGTTACAAATGAATTCAAACACTTGCTTATACATGGTATCCTGTTAAACTTTCATGAATTAATTGAAAGAGCTGACAAGGAAGGACCCATTTAAAAGTCCTATTCCGACATCCCTTAGATTTTACCCCAACCAATCAAGGTGGACGTGGGTGTGAGCGCCCAAGTCCCAAGGTGCCTTTTTGGTCAAGACCTAAGCATTAAATAGGCCTCTAGTTCCCATTTGACATGGGTTTCATGGGATTTCTAATCGGGATGAATATTTTTGCCTTGTACAGTGTAAACATGGGGACCTAGGAGCTAAACTAGGAGGTAAAAAGGCATGTGTCCACTTTTTACTCCATAGCATTTAGCCCCCGTTTTAATGTGCATGTGATCCTATGATTCACCATATGCATTAAAGTATGGTTGAAGCATATTAAAACACATCAAACACTAGAATGAATACACACTCCAAGTTTGAAGGACTATTTCTAGCCCCTAGACTTAGGTAAACATAAGAAAACACTTATCAGTCACATAAGACACAGTGAATACAGTAAGGAAGCATGCAATACACAGAGAAGACAGTGAAAGCACACAGTACACAGAGAAGACATGAGCACAGTCATGTAATACACAAAGTATACATGAAGAGAAGACATGATTAAGAAAATGTTTGAGCAATTACATATTTATATATATAATTCTAACTAAAGTAAACAAAACACACATCGCCACATGACTTTAGACCATGCCACAAACACACAAGACATGCAAGGAAGACACATAAAACACACATAACACACATGGAATACATGAGCACCGCATAGTATGTCATCAACATACTATACGTCTTATACACGACAAACACAAGTGATAGGAAGGAGCTCGTCGCTGCACTCCACTATCTAAAACATGCCAAACACACTTGACAATTGAGCTACACTACCACAACCGCCAAAGACACGCTTAAGGGTGAATGACTCAAGATCCAACCCCACCTCGCGATGAGGACTTTGTATAAAAGGATGTGTACGAGCTCAAGAGATACACCATCCCACCTTGTGATGAGGGCTTTGTATAAAAGGATGCACACTAGCTCAAGAGATACTCCATGCCACCTTGTGATAAGGGTTTTTTTCTTAAAAAGGATGTGCACTAGCTCAAGAGATACACCATCCTACATCATGATGAGGGCTTTCAAACATTCTTTGTTAGTGTCAAAAGTAATCAAACATATACCATTATATATGCCCCCACCTTAAGGTGGTTGATCCTGCTTGCCGATATCAAGCACATTAAGGTAAGGTGAAAAGACACAAGGGAACAATAGATTTTGCAAATCCCATGCCCCAAAGTGACATGTGCCATGATCACTAAATGTTCCTAAAAACACATCGAGATCAATTGCTAAGATAATCAACAAGATATAAACTTTGGTTAGAAAATCTTACACTAAGATAACAACCAAATCAATTCATGAAAGCTATGTAGAAATCATATCACATAAGAGACCAAGGCTAAACTTGCGGGTTTAGAATTGGGTATAGCTATGAGGTTATACTATAGGTATCTCAGAACTGAGTGTAGCAACAAGGTGAGATACAAAAGAATCAAAAGTGCGTTGAAACAAATTAAGAGTATTGCAAAAGTTTGATACAACAAATTTTACAATACGAATCACAACACAAAGTGATTCTACTAGTCAAGCATCAAATATATATATCAACCCCATCTTCATATATGGACTAGGTCAATTTTTTATTTTTTTCTAAAGGGACGCATGGTCCTTATTAGTATTTGTTTGTTTTCGTCATCCACCAACTAGTATAGTCACTGAAGAATGTAAACACTAAAAATGAGAGAGGAGACAAGAGTGACTTGGGTTTACAACATGAGAAGATGCCCTCAAGACATCCTCCATGATGTTATGCCCCCAAGGCACAACACACAACAGTAAAATAGAGGAGAGGTAAAATAGAAGAATAGATAAACAAATAGAAGAATGGTCAAGACAAAGGTAGTCTCCTTGTATCCTTGACCTTACAAGAGTGTCAAGGGTCATCCAGAGAGACCTAAACAACACATAACACAACATGAGGGAACACAACACATAAGAAGTGGCCACATAAGTGAGCAACTCAAAGAGATGCTACAACAAAGGTGGCTAAAAAGGGTTAGAAATACTTACGTGTTTACACAACCGAACTAGCGATTGTCGTCAAGCAAATCATCTTCCTCCCAATATTGAATGCAAGAGGAAATGGGTACATAAGGTACAATTGTCCAACTTGAATCATTGTCCTTGATCTCTTCAACCTTTTTCTCTTCCTTATTTGATTCACTAGTAGTTGGTGGAATGTTTTCTTGTTAAGGTGTTGCTTGTTGAGCTAAGGCTTGTCTCTTCCTCCTTCGGTCTCTTCCTTGCCTATTCCTTCATGTTTTATTAGTGATGTTTGCAAAAGGATTCTCATGATTTTCCACAGTCTTCAACATCTCATAGGAGGAAGCTAGTTCAAAATTAATCTTTTTGGATAAAGTGCTTTGTTCTTTACGGGTATCTCCCAATCCTTGTAAGGATGGCGGAAGAGGAACCTCAACAAAGACTCCCTTACCTCATGGTCAAGGGGATTATTTCAATTTAGTCTGCTCTTCACTTTCCACTTGTTCAATAGGAGGTCTAGCCAATTTTTTTATTAACTTTGCCGTGTACCTTTGATATCCCAGGAAGAATTGATCTTCTCTTCGTTGAGGAGGCTTAGTAGGTTGTGGCCAAAAGTAGTCTAGGTTGAAACTTCCGTGAGTAACCATAGGCTTCCATCTATTATGGTGGACAACATACACTCTCCCTTGGTGGGGAAATTTTAGACATTTATGAATTGTAGAAGGGACCACTTTCATGGACTTAAGCCATGGGTGGCCTAGTTTCACACGAAATAGGTTGGAAGTAGGGATGATGTCATGATTGTTCCAAATATTTCTCAACTACTTTAATCAATAATGTAATCTTCCCTATAGCTGGGAGGAAAGCTCCAATATGTGTCTTAATCATCATATGTGTGGGTTCATAAGATTCTTGTATCAAATCATGCATGTAGAGGAACTCTTTAGTAATCACATTCGTCATACAGTTAGGATCAATAAGGACCCCTTTTGTACGATTTCTATTTATATGTGTGATGATGTAAAGAGGTCCCTAAGTGTCTCCAATTGTTCTATCATGTGGTGTAAATGTTATTTCAGGTTCAAGAGTCTTCCTCCTCCTATAAACTCAAGGAGGAACCATAGCATTATTGTTGTGATGAGAAGCCATGTATGTGAGATTGTTTCACACCAAAGCACTTGTTTGAGGAAATTGGGATTTTTAAAGAGAAAAAACACACATATTTCACATCAAACAAAGTAAGTATGATGGAAATAGTGCTACACAACAAGGCAAGATGAATGGTTTAAAAGTTTGCTTTAAAATGTGTGAAGAAAGTGTGTAAACCTCTTAATGTTGAAATACACACTGTGTAATTGTAAATTTTGAAATTTGAATGCAAGGATGCACAATGAAGAAAAAATACAACTCAAAATAAGATTTGAATGAGTGTTTAAAGGATCAGAAAAATATAAAATAAGATTTTGACTACAAACCCTAGTTTTTGCAAAAACTAGGTTATATGAAAAATGTAAAATTTTAACAAAACCCTAACAAATGAGATATGCAAATGCAAGGTGTGAGATCATGAAATGATTAACTGCTGTAATTTGTCTCAGATATTATGTATAAATCAGATTTTCAAATGCTTCCAATGATATGCGAGGAAAAATAATGCAAAACTATGCCTTTATGCAAGCCTAGAATGCTTATTTTTTCAAATTTTCCTAAATGTATGCTAGATTTTTCAATGAAGAATGATAAGTATGATATGAATTAATGCAATATATTATTTCAACACTTAGAAAGATGCAAATTCTTTAAAACATAGGTTCACCAAAATGTTAAGTAGCGAAAAGAGAGGGATACAAAGTATGTGAGTACACTAGATCAAACTCTCTTTTCACTACAACATTCAAGGACAAAACCAAGCCAAGTCACTACAAGATGGAAGAGGAATAATCTACTAATTTTATGCTCTTGTTTGAAGATGAAAGATATGATTCAACCAAGCCTTTTATCAAACCCTAGGCCAATCAATGCACTAAACCCTAAAATTATGATAATCAACTTATAATAGAGAAATAGTAACAACAACTCAGGATCTGAAAGCACCAAAGTGATTAGTGAGATGTCCAAACCTACCCTCAGAAGCTTAAATGTCAGAAGACTTTGGGGCTAGTGCCCAAGTCTAGAAATTTTTGATCTCCAGAAGCTCCAAATTGTAAAAATGTCATAGATGATGCTCTGATGATGAATCCAAGGTTTGTTTTGCCTACTAGACATTAGGGCTACACCCAAGTCTACTATGGAGGAATTTTCAAACTTTGTTTTCAGATTCTAAATCTTTATCCCTTAAGAAACCTCCTTGTACCTTCAATCTTGCAATTCCTATACCTGTAACTTGTACACAAGAAGAAAAGGGGTTTGGGGGTTGTGGTGTTTAGGGATTTGCCTTAGTCAAATCTTGTGTTAGCATTTAAGCTTTCCCAACACCGTTGTTAGAGAGAGAGAGAGAGTGACCTAGCAAGGTAGAGGCTAAAGATAATCCAAATGATGATGAAATGATTCAAACACAATGATGTCACCTTGGTGGTGAAGTCCTTAAGAAGATGAAGATTCTTCATCTCATAAGGATGTTGATGATGATTTCAAATCTGCAACAAACACAATGCTAACACAAGTTTACAACAAACACAATGAATGCCTTGAGTTCACCTTTTCTAAATATCATAACCTTGCTATCATCAACTTGTCTATCATCAACCTAGGTTATAGATGAATTCAAACAATTACTTATATATGTTATCTTGTTAAACTTTCATGAATTAATTGAAAGAGCTAACAAGGAAGGACCCATTTAAAAGTCTTATGTTGACATCCCTTAGATTTTACCCTGACCAATCAGGGTGGACTTGGGCGCAAGTGCCCAAGTTCCAAGGTGCCTTTTTGGTCAGGACCTAAGCATTAAATGGGCCTCTAGTTCCCATTTGACATGGGTTTCGGTGGATTTCTCATTAGGATGAATATTTTGCCTTGTAGAGTGTAAACACGAGGACCTAGGAGATAAACTATGAGGTAAAAAGGCATGTGTCCACTTTTTACTCCATAACAATAACCATGAGAATATTCTTCTCCAAAAATGTTTGAATAAAAATATCAAGAATAGTACATATAGTCTTTTGAGAAATGTGAGTCAACATTTGTCTATACTCTCATTTTTACATTTGACTTTTATGTTGTCATCATGGTTCAGTCTTGCCACAGTTTCATAGTAGAGTTAAAAGAAATAGCTTAACTAAATATGATATATAGAATAATTTCACTACATTCAATATACAAGATAAACTCTCTTCTTATTGCATGCGAAGATACCATGGCCTTTCAGCCCATAGGCATTGTTTGCCAAAGGTGATATGTGTATATAACACAACCTTTATATAGGTGTGAAAATAAAAAGAAACAAAGTCTCTTTACTGAGAAATAAAAATATAATCAAACTGAATGATGTCATAGGAGTTTGATATAAAAAAAATTGCTTGCATATCTCTTTTTACTGTACTCTAACTTAGGGGTTTCAGTCTCTGAGTGTTGTCACAGTCTTTTCCTAGACTTATCTTGTTGTTCATGTTTCCTTTTGTTAGTTACTGCCAATAAACATGTAGTTTCCTCACACAAAACCATGCCTCTCTTTTTAAAATTCAAGAGATTATATATCCCAAAATTTAAAGAGCAATGTCTATCTTCTTCCCTCATCGTCTCCCGTACCAGTTAGAAAACAAAAAAGCCCATTTATAATTGCCACTTTGTGGCTTTATGCCAGACAAGAGTCATGGCCCAGTAAAAATGTGTATCGGAATAAACTAAGGCTTGGATACCATTCCATAATGCCTTTCCAAAGGCTATAGCATAGTAAGTTTAAAAACTTTAAAGTTTAGTTAGAACCGCCACCTCAAAAATGGGAAAGGTGGAGTTGCCACTCCCACCACAAATCTTATTTAGCCTTCGATGGTGGGTTATCATGCCCATGAAGTGCACAATTTATAACAAGTTTTAACTAGCAAGGAATGTTTATATATATATAGAAATATACATGTATATATATATACACATGTATGTACATATACATATCTACACACACACACACACATATATATATTACATATATATATATATATATATCAATTTCTCATAATTGATTAACATTGTCAACATACCTTAAACACTTTATAATTTCCATTAATGGAAAAGAGACCACAACACAACTCGACTCGACTAGGTTCAATATAACCTATCAATTCTGAAAATAACTCAATTGACTTGAGATGGTTTAAAATAGACCTACGTGAGTGTGTGGAAACTCAGATGGCAATACCCGATTTTCTAAAGTCTATTTCCCTCTCCTGGGTGATACTCTCCCTCACTCTCTAGAGGGAAAGAAATTATCATACATTTCACTTAGAGAAACATTCATGTAGTTAACCGTTAAAAAATCACACAACATAACATAATGTGGATTAAATATCATATATTCATTCAAATGCAAAAACATCTCATTGCATATTATTTCATCAAAACATTAAATATCATAATGACATCATCTTGCATCAAAATAGTATTTAAAATAAAAGTTAAAGGTAAATTGGTCCATCAAAAATGGGGTGTAACATATCTCCTCCCATAAGGATCATTGTCCCCAATGATTCAATGTATCATAACATATAAAAGTAATCAAAATTTTTTCTTGTCAGCTTTTAGAATCATGAACAAATAAATTTTTTTTTGTCTAATATCTTCATAATCCTCCCATGTAGCACTATCCTCTGCATACTGGTCCCAATGGACCTTGCACTGAGTGACCTCTCTATTACGCAAGAGAAGCCTACGTGTTTCAAGTACTCTAAGAGACTCGATCATTACCACCTCTGGGTCCTGTACCTATAGTGCGCTCCAATCAATTACATGATTAACACCTAGTATATATTTCTTAAGGTAAGACACATGAAAAATATTATGCATCCGAGCAAGAGCTGGGGGTAGAGAAATCCTGTAAGCAACTAGGTTGACTTCCTCAAGAACTTTGAAGGGACCCACATATCTAGGAGCTAGTTTGGATGACTTTCCAAACTTGATTGAGATCTTCTAAGGCTAGACTCTTAAAATAACTTTTTCTCCTACTAAGAAATGTCTTGGTATGCGCTTAGTATCAACATATATTTTTTGTCTATCATTCACCTCTACTAATCTTTTCTTGATCATCTTGATTTGCTCTTCCATTTCTGATATCATTTCTAGACCAAGTCTAATCTTATCTTCTATCTTATCCCATCTTATAGGAGTTTGACACTTTCTTCAATATGATAGCAAAATGATAAGAATTATTATAATCAAATTCTACAAGCGGAGGATAATCCTTCCACTTGTATTGCTGATCCATGCAATATATTCTCAATAGATCCTCCAAAACTTGGTTTACTCTTTTTGTATGACCATCTGTCTTAGGATGATAGGTTGAGCTTATGTTCAATTGAGTTCCAAGTGAGGAGATTAAGGTTTACCAAAACCTTGACGTCATGTGTGAGTCCCTATCTGAGATGATCTTCTTAGGAATACCATGCAACCTAAATAGCTCTTGCATGAATTTATAGGCTATGACTGGTGCTCCATTTGTCAAATTCCTTGGTATAAAATGAGCTACCTTGGTAATTCTATCTACCACTATCAATAGCATTATGCCTATTTCTAGACATAGGAAGACCCTGTACAAAATCCATACTGATGATCTGCCACTTCCACTCTTGAATCTCATGAGGATATGTGAGTCCTGCTAGGTGATGATGTTCTACTTTCATCCTCTGGCATTCTAAACATTCTGCTACAAACCTTGTAGCATCCCTTTTCATTCCTTTCCAAAAATACAGTGGTTTCACATTGGCTAGCAGTTTCATCACTCCAGGATGTACTGAATAGGGCACAAAATGAACTTCTTTCCACATGATATTTCTTAACTCCTCAGAGTTTGGAACATACATCCTTCCTCTGAATCTTAGTTGCTCATAGTATTCATCTCCCTTGGATTTTTGCAACACCTAATTTTTGAAATCAGAATGAATAGAGATGATCAAGGAGATATGTCTCCTTCAACTTAGGACATCTGCTACTTGGTTTTCCTTTCCCTTAATGTAACTAATCTCGAAATCATAGTCAAATATCAACTCTAACCATCTCCTTTGATGAGAATTCATATGTGGTTGATTAAATAAATATTTAAGACCTTAATGGTATGTCCTTAACTCAAAGGGTTTCCCAAGCAAATAATGCTGCCACATTTGTAGTGCATGCACAACTCTTACTAACTCAAGATTGAGTGGAGCATAATTTTGTTCATATGTCTTTAGATTTCTAGAGTCATAAGAGATTACTCATCCTTCTTGCATAAGTACACCACCTAATCTTTCTCTCAAGGCATTAGTGATGACTATAAAATGACCTTCTAGATCAGGTACTTTAGAATTGGTGTCGTAGTTAGCTTTTCTTTCAATTGATCAAATGCCTCCTAGCATTTTTCTGACCAATCAAACCTTTTACCTTTCCTTTGTAGAGAAGTAATGGGGTAGGCAATCCTTGAAAAGTTGGCCACAAACTTCATGTAATATCTTGCCAAACCCATGAAACTACAGACTTCATGCACATTTTACAGTGCAGGCCACTTGAGAATGGCTTTGATCTTTGTTGGGTCTACTGCAATCCCATCTGTTGAGATTACAGAACCTAGGTACTTTACTTCATTTTGGAAGAAAGTACACTTTGAGAGTTTACCATAAAGTTTGTGCTCTCTCAGATGCTGAAGAATGATCTGCAAATGTTGGAGATGTTCTTCCTCATTTTTGGAATTTATCATAATGTCATCAAGAAACACAAGAACAGGCTTATCCAGATAGTCTCTGAATACGTTTTTCATTAAATTCATGAATGCTACAAGTGCATTCGTCAGTCCAAAAGGTAGGAATGGGAATTCATAGTGTCCATATCTTGTTTTAAAGGTTGTTTTATGGATATCTTCATTTTTTAGCCTTAACTAATGGTATCCAAATCATAGATTGATCTTTGAGAACATAGTTGCCCCTTGCATTTGATTGAAGATATCATCAATATGTGGCAATGGATACTTATTCTTTATCATTTCTTTATTAAGCATATGATAGTCTATACACAAGCATAGTGCATCATCCTTCTTTTTAATGAAAATCACTAGTGCTCCCTAGGGTGAAACACTGGGTCTTACCAATCCTTTTGCCAGCAACTCCTGTAGTTGAGCCTTTAACTCCATCAACTCTATTTTAGTCATTCGATAAGGAACTTTGGATATAGGTTCTGATCCTAGAATTATATCTATGGAAAAGTCAAAAGCTCTCTTAGGAGGTAATCTAGGTAATTCATCTAGAAATACATCTTCAAAGTCTCTTAGAAAAGAATACTTCTCCTTATAATTTCTAAGATTCATAATACATTAATGTTAGAACACAAGCAATCTACTAAGGGGGGCTGAATCAGTAGATCAATAAAAATTAAAACTTCAAGCCATTCTCAACAACAAATTAAAACTTCAATAAAAATTAAAGTTAACTACAGACTTCACTGGAAGTTAATTTGAAGTTAACTACGGACTTCCAATGCAATAACCTCAACAACAAGAAAGCATGCACACATGAACACTAGATATACATGGAAAACCCAATATGGGAAAAACCGTGGTGAGAAAATGTTGCTAGGATCTACCGTCCTAATCCAACCTCACAAATGAAACCATTGATTACAATGTTTAAGAGCACCAACTCTAAGGAGTCACCAAACCCCTAATTTAAGAACACCAACTCTAAGGAGACTACAATCCCTTGATCTGAGCACCAACTCAGTCCACATGAGGCACCAACCTCGCTGATTTGAAGAACCTACTTCATACAAAACAAGATGAAATATATTATACGTTACAGTCTTTACTGCAACTAGCTTTGCATCCCTTTCTGAGTAATTAACTGTAATTCTACATCAATACTTAGATTCTACTCAACTTACTGATGAGTACCAGGGAGCACCCATGAATTACACCTTTTTACCTCTCTTTTTCTTGCTTCTTATTCCATTATCCTGATGATTGCACCAAAATAAGCTAACAAGATTGTTCTAATGATGATTAATAAGAGATGAATTACTTAGAATCATGATTTCTAATTGAAGGACTAATGTGCATTGAATTGATGAAATATGCAAAAATCTTCTCTTTTTGAATCAACAGGTACAGGTGTTCGAATAGACAATTTTGTGCATCTCCTGATGTAGTCCTAATGATCTCCAGAGCCGACATTAGAATGCCACAATTGGTCTCTAATGTTTCCAATTTGAATGGAGAGATTTTTGGATAAGGAGGTGAACCATCTCTGGAGCTGGACTAAAGTCACAAGCATCTCCGGAGCTACAGATAGAAACATACATCTCCAATGCCTCTTTAGAACAGTGCATACTTCCAACACAGCTGTCGGTCAAACACTTCTAGTGATGATCGGGATGCTCCTGATGTTATTCAAATCATCACCTGAGTAATTAAGGGTAGTCTATAGTTAATTGCTAAAAAAAAATTATCTCTTTTTGATTTTACATGAGTTATTGATAAACTGATTTAAATACCTATATTTCAGGGCCTCGCTGCCCAAGTGTATATAAAAACTAAGACTCAGATTTAGTACAGACTGTTGTTCCACTAAATCTATTTTTATTGCATGGATATTCATTCTGTAGTTAGACTGTTAGTAGAATAAAGAGATTGATGTTATCTCTTAGATGAACTAGTAGAATAGGGTGAGTGATCTCTCATCACAGATTTAGATATAAACTTACAAAACTAGTAGCAAAAAGGATAGTGATTATTTTTCTGATTTCTGTAACCTTATTTTGATATAGACATTTTTTGAATACAAAGCAGATGGAATTGGACTAAATTGAGTTGTGATATCATTCTCTTGTGTTGATTCTTTACTTTGGTCTTCAGCCCCAAGGGTGTGGAGCAAGGGCCCACTCTCACCACTAAGGTAGAAGGCTAGTACTGTCATTTTCATTATTTTAGATTATGTTTAAAGAGATAGTTACTATTTTCATAGATAAATGCATGTTTACATTGGAAGGAGTAATATAGATTTACTTTAAGCAATTCATTGTTTAGTTTTGTTTTCAATATTCTTAGAATTCATTTCACAGTAGATAGATCAGTAATATTAAGTTTCTTTAATCAGTAAAGATCATTAGAGTTAGTTGGATAAAATTGGGCAACTTTAGGATTCCTAATTGCAGATAGCCATAGACACAGCCCTGGATTTGACACTTGAAATATGATTAAATGATAAGGTACAACAACCCTTGTCACTTACCATTGATTCACCTTAATTTCCCTTTACATGTGCACTCAACTCTACTCACACATTTATCAATCCGTCTAGCACTTTATCCTATTACAATCGCTCTTATATATACATCTGTTCTCTACATATTCTCGCACATCTACATGTTAAAACTCCAATTTTTTTGCAATTCCACTTTTTGCATGTCTAGAAAAACAACTCTGCATGTAGCTTTGTGCATGCAATAAATCTACTTTTCTGTTGTTACAGTCATAGTTCTATTAATATCTTAGTGTAACAAAAATCTAGCTTTTATGTATTGTTTTCACCACCATCACCATGCATCCACTATTAGTCCTTAACAGTTAATTAAACATCCAATCTACGCACCAAAAATAGTTGTTTTATTCCTTTCAAATCTGATCTATCAATCTTCCTACTCTATTGGTGAAAACATCCTTTTACTAACCTTGGCCTTCAACTCCCTTATCGGTGATTTTTGTCTTTTGATACGAAAAAGGTAACTTGCAAACAAGTTCACAAATCATCAACTTTCTCGACAATGAGAAACTTGCACTTCAAACACTTTTTGTTTCTCCTTAAATACTTTGCTCTTATGGTTGTCAACGAATCGACAAATATTAGAACTCTCAAACTTCCAAAGACTTAAGCTTTTCCTTTATTGGCAGTATTCCAATTCTTCGAACCAAAGTGACTTAAATTTACAAGCTTTCCTTCTCAAGCCTATATCGACTAGTTGGCAAATCAGAGAAAAACTGAACTTGCAAACTAGTTTCCAAAAGAAGAACTTTGTCAATAACTGAGCCTTTATACTGCAAGCTTCCTTCTTCCATGCCTTTGTCGGTGAATTGCCAAATCGACAAACCGGCGAACTTCATAACTCATGAACTTAACTTTTTCCAAGACTTAACCTTTTTTTCTTTCTTCAAAGGCTTCAACAAGAATGATTTCCCTTTCTTCTGTTGACGAATCGGCAAAAAATAGAACTGGGGAACTTGCCAATTTTTGAACCAAACTTTTTTTTGACTAAGGGCAAAACTTAATGCGTTAGTATTGTTCTTTCCCATCTACCTTGGAAACTTTTGCTTCTATGCAATCCTTCTCTGCCTTAGACATCAACTTTTGACATCAATGACAATATATAGCAACAATTAAGTCATCTTGAAAGGTGAAATCTTTGTATTCATCCATTTTCTCCATTTTAGCTACAAAGAGTTGGCACCCTTTTCACTCAGCCCTCTTTAATTGTAAGGCAGATATTTGCCTCAGCTTGATCTCTCTAGAAGTACCTTGCAAAAAAACTCTACAGTTTCCAAGGTCATCTAGGCATTCCACTATTTTTGCAAAATAGTCTACTTTAGCCCTATGCCTCCATAAGCAGTTTATTCCTAGGATGACATCATAAGATCCTAAGTGAGCTACATAAAGGTTTACTTCAGTCAAAAATCTTGGAAGTTCAACCTTATCTTTGAATAAACACTACTCTACCTAAGCTCTTGTTTGGTTAGCATATTCTACTGACCATGATTTGTCCATATAACCAACTTTTCTAGATATTTTATCTAATACTTTTGGTGAAATAAATCATTCAGTGGCTCCAGTGTCTATTAAAACTAAAATTAGAACACTGAACAAAAATAACTGGAGTTTAAACTGGAGTAATTTGGTACTCCGCCTGTCGATTATCTAGTGTTGCATGGATTCTTTACTGGAAAGCTACCTGCTGTGGTGGTAAGGGATGTCCTTGTGGTTGTGGTCCTTGTGTCTTATTAGGACACCAATTAGCATAGTGGTCACCTATACATAAAAAACACCCTACAGGAGGTCCTCACCTTTCAAAAGGCTTTCCTATGTTGTCTTTGTCCTTGTTTTTGTTGTTGTTGCTATTTTTCTTGTCACCTCTGGACTCATTTCAATTGTTTCAGAATCCCTTATCACCCTTCTTTGTGAAATCCTACTTATCACTCATTTTCTTGAATTTGTGTGAAGATCATGACCAATTGAACTTCTTGCGATTCTTTTCTTGATAAACAGATATAGACTTTAACTTTTGTTCTTGCTTAATGGCCTTTTTGTAGAATTGGTCCATAGTAGTGGCACCATGAACATCTACCTCACCTCCTATTTGGACATTTAACCCCATGATGAACTTCTGTATACAGAACCTTTCGTCCTATTGGTATTGAGGAACATACTTAAGGAGATGAGTAAACTTCTCCAAATACTCATTTACTGATGAGTCACATTGTCTCAAGTTCTAGAAATTCATAAGTTTCTGATCAAAATATAGTTGTGGTAACCATCTTTTCCTGAAGATTACTACAAACATATCCCATGTTAGACTCAGTGAATTCGATACCAATTCCATACTTTTATTCATCTACCAAGTGGATGCTTCTCTAAATAATTGATATGCTCCCCATACCTTAGTTATTTCTGAATAATTCCTTATTTCAAAATATTTTTCCATTTTAGTAAGCCATGTCTCTACAAGATCTCCGCTCACAGTTCCTTCAAATTTAGGGGGTGTGACATTCATGTCCCTGGACAATTCGAGGGCTAATTGGTTCCTCTTTTCCTCATCTGAACTTGGTTCTAAATTATTTCCCCATACCCACTCTGGGTGGTATGTTCATGATGAATCTCACCCTCACCCCCATGGGATTCTTCTTTCTTAGGTCTACTCTGACCTCTGAACTCTTGCTCTAGGTTACCAATCCTCACCCTTGTTTCATTGAGCATTGCAATAATCTAGTCAAATTTCGCATCAGAGTTGTCAAAAGGTTGTCCTACCTCCTGGCTATCTCTAGGATTGGTTCTGGTTCAAACCATACTAAAATCCTACTTCTACTAAAGTTTTTATGTTAAGCATTCAATTAGTTTTCTAATAAATGCATTCATTTATAAACATTACTCAATTTTCATCCATACAATCTTGAACAAAAAGAGGGAAATTCTTGCCAAATTTCAAATTTTGTTTTATAATATCCACAAATTACATAGTATCCTTATTTATTGCAAACTTTGACATCTTGCAACTTCAAGTTATTTTCAGAAAGGGAAATCTCCTCAGGTTCATCCTCATCCTTGAAGACTACCAAACTAGACCTAGAAGGTGGATGTACTCGTAAGGTCTCATCCATGACTTCCTGACTAATGACAGGGGCATTAGGACCACATCCAAATAGTAACTCCCTATGTACAGAAGGTTTGACTAGTTCTGCCTTAGGAATAGGTACAATGGTCTTAGCTGCTTTGTCCCTCTGCCTCTTCTCTTGCTTTATACATTTAAGAGCATCAGCAAAGGTCTTAGAGTTAGCTAACCATTCACCTTTAGTGTAATTAATATTATCTAGGAGTTTCACTTATGAGGCTCGATCCTTCTTAGCCTTTAAGTAACATTAATTTCCTATTACCGTCTTCCTTGGGGTTTGTTTTGTTCTTACCATTCTAGAAAAGTAACATTCAAACATTAGCAACTGATAATGTTTGAAGAAAAAAATTCATACAATGAGCTCATAGGTCCATGTATTGAACCCGGTTGTTCTGATACCATATGTAACATATCTACCCATACAACATAGTAAAATCTTTGGTTTTCAACTAAAGTAAATAGTTCAAATCCTTAGAAAGTAGGAAATAAAATTTTTCTTTTTCTGATATCATCATCATCATTTGCATTTGCATAATTGATAGCATAAATCATTTCACAATGAAATAACATTTCATTTCAATTTGTAAAAGAAATACATATTTTTGTTTACAACTTTGATATATGATTCATAATCAAGTAACATATTTACAATAACAAATAAGTACAAGGTCAGGACCTCCATATCTGGATTAGTCTTCTATTTCACAAGCCTTGGCGTATCATCTGCAAGAGGGAGAACATCACCCAAAGCGCTTTACCTTCATCCACAAATCGACGGTACCCCACACACCTTCCATCTAGAAGTGGCCCTGCCCTTCAATGAAGAGTATAGACTAAGGACCCCTTAGTAATTCCATCTAAGTTTCTAGTGTTGTGTCCTACATAACCAACACAGTCATACAACTATAGACTCCTAAGTGAGTATGACACTACTAGATGGCTATGCAAATCTAGAGCACAGTGAACCGACAAGTGCAAGCAAAGACTTTTGCACCTACTTTGGCCAAAGTTTTAAATAAAATTCAACCACTTAAAAAGTGGATTTATATTTTCACCCACCTCTAACTCAACTTGGAAACCTTCAATGACCTATGGTTAACTCAAACTTTTGTTTGACCAAATGGTTTGACTTTTCATAATGATCTTATTTGTATAGAGAAGACTCATTAAGACAATGCATGACTGGTTGGTTAGTTTCTCTAACTTTGAACACCCATGTTACATTCTAGTAACCTCTTGGGTCTTGGCTACTACCACTTGTTTAAGTCCTTTATATTAACCACGAGAGTAACTACTCTTCTATTTTAAGCATTTAGTTAAACATGATGACAAATTGTCATCGAATCAACCTTCTTGGTCTCAATAGTATTATATTGACAATATGCCCAGTAAGTTCCACGATATTATATATCTTTTTTCTTATAAAAGGTTACTTCTTTGTAATAAGGTTTCAGGTTTTTGATATAAAACATATGGTTCTGTTCATGAAAAACACCATATTAATTTTGGTTAATATACGAGTATAACCTCGTTTGAATTCTCACAAAGAATATCCATTTCTTGTACTGATTATTCGTCATCAATTTTGTTTACTATATTGTCCAATCCTAGACCACTCAAAATAAGTGTTGTCTATCACTAAGTTTTGATAATACACCATATATTTTATATAACCCTAAGAATATTCTTCTCCAAAAATGTTTGAATAAAAATATCAAGAATAGTACATATAGTCTGCTGAGAAATGTGAGTCAACGTTTGTCTATACTCTCATTTTACATTTGACTCTTATGTTGTCATCATGGTTCAGTCTTGCCACAGTTTCATAGTAGAATTAAAAGAAATAGCTTAACTAAATATGATATACAGAATAATTTCACTACATTCAATATACAAGATAAACTTTATGCTTATTGCATGCGAAGATATCATGGCCTTTCAGCCCACATGCATTGTTTGCTACAGACTTTATATAGGTGTGAAAAGAAAAAGAAACAAAGTCTCTTTACTAAGAAATAAAAATATAACCAGACTGAATGATGGAACAGGAGTTCGATATAAAGAAGTTGTCTATGCATCTATTTTTACTATACTCTAACTCAAGGGTTTCAGTCTCTGAGTGTTGTCACAATCTTTTCCCAGACTTATCCTATTGTTTGTATTTCCTTTTATTAGTTACTGCCAATAAACATGCAGCTTCGTCACACAAAACCATGCCTCTCTTTTCAAAATGCAAGAGATTATATATCCCAAAATTTAAAGAGCAATATCTATCTTCTTCCCTCATCATCTCCCATACCAGTTAGAAAACAAAAAGCTCGTTTATAATTGCCACTTCGTGGCTTTATACCAGACAAGAGTCATGGCCCAATAAACATGCATATCGGCATAAACTAAGGCTTGGATATCATTCCATAATGTCATTCCAAAGGCTTTAGCATAGTAAGTTTAAAAACTTTAAAGCTTAGTTAGAACCGCCACCTCAAAAATGGGAAAGGTGGCGCTGCCACTCCCACCACAAGTCTTTTATTTATCCTTCAATGGTGGCTTATCATGCCCACAAAGTGCATGATCTATAACAAGTTTTAACTAGCAAGGAACGCTTATATATATAGCCCTTCAGGGCGCAATGTGGTGGTGAGTTCACTTGGTTGCGGTGAGCACCACCCAGGTTCAAATCCCCGCTAGGCCAATGAGCTCGCAGGCCTTGTGCCTTCGTTGGGTTGTCGTGCTCACAAGATATACTCTGATCCTTCACTAGGCTAGCATGCTTGTAGGTTGTGGGCCTCGCTAGGCCAATGAGCTCATGAATTTGAACTGAAGAGCGCTAATGCCTAGGTGATAATGCCCATTGGGGGCAAAGACCTTCCCAGTTATGGTCTCAGGTGATAAAGCCGCTGGGAAGAGATCCCCCGTAAGGGTCTCCCTGGGCCCGGACGAGGCTAAAAATTTGGGTATCCCCCAACTAAAATATATATATATATATATGCGAGATAAATACTTATATGTGTATATATATAAATTCAAATATATATATATATATATATATTTGAATTTATATATATACACATATAATTATTTATCTCGCATATATATATATATATCGATTAACATTGTCAACATAACTTAAACACCTTATAATTTCCATTAATGGAAAAGAGACCATGACACAACTTGACTCGACTAGGTTCAATCCAACCTATCAATTCTAAAAATGACTCAATTGACTCAACGTGGTTTAAAATAGACCTACATGAGTGTGTGGAAACTTAGATGGTAATACCTAATTTTCTGAAGTCTATTCCCCTCTCCTGGGTGATACTTTCCCTCACTCTCTGGATGGCAAGAAATTATCCTGCATTTCACTTAGAGAAACATTCATGTAGTTAGGAATTAAAAAATCACAACATAAAATAATGTGGATTAAATATCATATATTCATTCAAATGCAAAAAAACATCTTATTGCATATTATTTAATCAAAACATTAAATATCATAATGACATCATCTTGTATCAAAATAGTATTTAACATAAAAGTTAAAAGTAAATTGGTCCATCAAAAATGGGGTGTAACAATCGCTTAATCTGGCTTGTTACACAAAGGTTGTATAATTTTTATGTTTTGATCTCCTCCGTGGTCGACATGGGTCTACTGTGCATGTTGTTCTGCATTGTGGCATGTGTGGTGATACCACATATGTATACATGTTGAGCCATAGCAAGTTGCCTATGTGAGTTCTTGTGTGCCATGCATGATATTGGTGCATCTTGTGTTTGCTATGTCTAGTAATGTGTCAAAAAAATTATTACTTGAGTTTTCTTATTGTCATATTTTTTGGGCATGACAGTAATTGATTTTTTTCAATGCAAGGACTTAAAGATTAAAATGAGAATGACAAATCAAGTTTTAAAAGGTGTGGGTGTCAAAAAAGAGGCATTATAAGAAAAAATTAGGAATGCAACATACATTATGAATCAAATGGGGGAGATAAAAGGATGTAGTTTTATTAAATGTCAAAATTGAACATTGTGTTTAGTACACAAGTGGTTTCAAAGTTGTTGTGGTGATCACAAGATTATCATATCAAAAGAAAAATTATTATGGTAGTCACAAATTTGTAGTGGTTATACAATAGCCACCTTCAAATAAAAGTTGTGATTTTGTCACAAATGATAAAACTAATAAAATTTAAATCTAGAAAACATGCAATCAATGAAAATACATTTTAAGGGGTTCAAAGTTATACTAAGAAAGACTCTATGGATATGACCTAAAGGCATGATAATCTACAAGATTGGAGAAGCAACCAATTTATCCATATAAGCTACAAAGTGCTTAAATGTGGAAGAATGCAACATGTTTAGATATGATTTTCAACCTCTAGTGCAAAAAACAATGTTTGTGATCATGGTTTTTAGGTTTCCTACTTGTAGGACTTCCATTTTCTAATCTCTCCACATGGCATGGGTATTGAACATATCTGAAACACTAACATATGTGCTTATATAATATCTAAGTATCAACATAAGGGTTAGAGTAACTATGTTGATTGTAGCCCCATAATTGATTAAGATGTATTTAATGTAGTTGTCACAAAACTAAACTTGGTAGAGCGAGGGATTGCCTCATCTAATCATATCATTATATGAAGTTATTTGTCATCATTTATAAAAGAAGGTGTTCATCAAAATAAGTAGTGTTGTTATGTGGGAAAACAAGTATTGAAATGTAAAAGGCTATCAAAAAATTTTATGATCATTTAAAGTTGAATATAATTTGTATTTTAAATAAGAATGTGTTGTTTTTATAATAATAAATAGCATTTTGTGCACAACTATTAAGTCATATGTATTGGATATAAAGGTTAGAGAAAACAAGATTTATGGTTATCAAAAGGCATTGAGATCATTTAGCTTGCATATAAGTTATATTGTAAATAAAATATGATCAATTATTCTAAAAACAAATGTTAATGACACTTCTCACTAGATGTGCTAATGTGGTAAGTTACGTGATGAGTCACACCTCCAAACCTTAGTTGTAGATAGATAAGAGTCTATATCCCATTTATAAAAAATGAAGGTCCTACAATATTCCATGTAACTCCTACATGGTAAAAAGTTAGACCTAATAACTATTGGCTCCTCTCCCATAATGCTAGTGACCATTGTTTTTGTTTTCTTTAAAAAAAAAAATTGTCTATTTTTTACATTTTATTTTCTTTAATTTTGTTTCATGTTTAAAGGTCCTAGGGTTTTCATTTTCAGGGTATGAACCCTGAATCCTAAATTTTGGGTTTACAAATTAGAATTTAAAGGTCCTAGGGTTTAAAATGAGTTCTAAGGTTTAGACTATGTCTTAGGGTTTTTTTAGTGAATAAAATATATTTTACAATTTTAGGTCTCAAAACAGTAAAAAATAGTAAAAAACACATCAAAAACATAAAAATGGGAAAGCCACTTACCTACAAACACTGTAAGTCGACTCTCGTGGAGACAAAAGGATAGAGAGACATGTTGGGGAGGTCACTTAATGTGGGAACACATTTTGGAGAGATTTTTTCAACCAGTCATGCCATCTGAATAGTGGAAAACATGAACTCACAGGCCCCCAAAAGTTTTAGTACATTTTGTGAACAGGTACCAAACTAGTACCCATTTATTTTTAAAACACGCATGTGTTACTAAATAGGTATGCATTTCTAACATGCACCCATTCAATCTTAGGCACTAATTCCTAAATAGGTACCCATTCCATATGGGAATGAGTTTAGGCTCAGGAGCCTATTCCTAAACAGGTACCTATTTTTTTTCAAAATGTGTACATGTTTCTATCAGGATTTTTCTTGTCTGCGTGACTTCCACTAAAAGTGGACTCATCTTCTTGCTTCCACACAATGGGACCAAGGCTAAAAGGGTGAGGTTTTGTTCTTTGTGTGCATATTGTGTGGATGTTCTAAGTTGTTTTTATCTCATAACACATACTTTTAACTACTAACATGGTTAACATAATAAAATGCTAACAAAAGTGCGTGCACACACATAGTAAACATAGAAATGGCAAGTCAAATTTGGGAAGACAACCTTCATACCATCATAGGTGAGGCTCCTCAAAGGCCTATTGAAGGTTGTTAGACATAGAATATATTTAAATGGAACCCATTAAATGTATACTTCAGGTGGACACATTGAATCGATGAGAGAAAGTATTTGCCATTATCTAAATTTTGGATGACAACAAATGGATCATACTACTTAGGTACAAAATTTCCTTCTTGTGAAACTTATTATCAAAGGTAAGGAATGTGTCACCTAATAAAAATAAATAATACCTCACCATCTTCTCAAATTGTTGGCATTCATCCTCTTGGTATGCACAATTGTGTTCCAAAACATTAAGAAAATGCTTGTTAATCTACTCAAATTGAGCTAATCAGTTATCATGATCTTCTTTATTATTGAAGGATTTAACTACATGTGAGGTGAACAATACTCCAAAAGGAAGCATTTCTCCATAACCATAGAGTCTATAGTATATTTGGTTGCCCCTGTAATTGTACAATTGCTACTGCAATATTTTGATAGGGAACCATTCTACATAGACTTGGATATGATAGTGCAGAATCTTGTTCAAATACTTATTGAAATATTAGCCTAGTTGTTTCCTTAAGGTTAATAAGGTTGAATAGAAAGACATCTTGAACTTGAACTTTGTAGTAAATTCATTCATCTCAAGCATTTAAAATATAGTGAATAGTCTTTAAATTTTCCTTAAACTAACTCATCTTGAACTTGTGGTGAATCATTTTGTCATGATGATGATGTAATGATGATGTTCATGAGAAGTAAGATTGAACTTGTTGAAAATTCCAAGGAACAAAGATTGAAAACATGGATCTAATAAGGGAATAAATCTACTCCCCATGGAACTGACAAGCCTTCAAGCTTCACTTAAAGAGGGTAGGATCCTTCACCATAGTAGACCAAAATACCCCTCTCACTAATGTATTGCATAATGCGTTGACACTAAAAATTCCATCATATGTTCTACCATTTGCCTCCTCAAGCGAATTCAATGTGTCCTCACATGCAAGACAATGTAAAAGAACACCATTTAGAACTTGCATATGAAGGATCCTACCAATGGTAGCATGTCAGATAGACAACTTATGAATCCTCTAACACTAACATAAAGATGCACTATTAGGGTAATATGTGTCATCATGTGAATCATCAATATGTTTCCCTTAATAGGGGCCATGAGGAAAAGAGGATTATGGAATAGAAAATTAAATTCCTTGAATGCTAGTTGGACCTTTGGGATCCAAATAAAAAAGTCATGTTAAAAAAAATTAGGTGAGGGTATGGATTGGAGACATACTCTTTGATGAATCACCTTAAAAAATTTAATACAACTCAACAATAGCTCCATTTGTTTGATGTTGTGATGAGGTGACATGTCTAGTAAGAACTTGATCTTGTTAAGATCAACCTTAATTCCACATTGAAATGAGGGACCTAGAAGAACTTTACCAATTGAGATTCTTAAAATCACACTTCTCAAGATTCATGTTTATGTGGTACTCATGAATGTGTTGTTCAAGATAAAACATAGACCTTCTCACAGTTCTTGTCCTTACAACACTTACCTAACAATTTATCCACATATGACTCTAAAATATTATGGATAAATTTGTGAAATTGTGACTCTTGTCACACCGATAATTTGCACTTGTGTTTATTTAGACCAAAAGACATGAAAATGTAACTAATAAATTTAGGAACCTAATAAGTAGTTTAATTATTGAATGAAAGATTATATATAGAAAGAAAAGGAAATTAAAAAATCAGCTAACAAGGCTAGGCATACCCAATCAACTATCAAACTACCTAAGTTAATAATAATGTGTTATTATTATTAGCATTTATACAATGATGTTGTAGTTTATTAAATATGTATTATAATACGATTCCAACAATCCCCCCTTATTACATCATTTTCTCAAGAGTAAAATTAAGAAGATTTGAAAAGATTCAAACTTCATTATTGTAAGAGATTTGGTAAAGATGTTAGCACATTTCTCTTGAGTTGAACAATATTGGAGTTGAATATTTTGTTGTTGGACATGTTCACAATTGTAGTGGCACTAAACCTCAATTTGTTTAGTGCACTCATGAAAAATTAGATTACAAACAAGTTTTAACACTCCCTAATTGTCACAAAATAGGACTATAGGTTGTTTATTAGGCACAACCATTCCTGTCAAGATGGGATAAACCATATTTATTTATAGATAGATCCACTAGTAGTGTAATATTTTTATTCTGTAGAAGAGCGAGCAACATTGGTTTCATTTTTAGTCCCTCATGATATTTGACTAGATACCAAAAAAGAGAAAAGTTTGAAGTAAACTTCTTGTTAGCTGAAGAACTGGTATAGTTTGCATCCATGTATCCTTGCAAAGAAAAATGTCCATTCTATTTATATTCTACAACATACTCTAATGTACCATGGATGTACCTAAAAACTCACTTTGCTACTTTCTAGTGTGAAACCTTAGGTTCCTACATAAACCTCAAAATATAACTAAAAACATATTTGATATCTATCCTAGTGTACCTAAAGTAAATGAAACTCCCAATCAACTGGTAACAAAAAGTAGAATTCACCTAAGGTGATGGATCATGCCTAGAAAGTTACAATCTTGTCTCCATTGGTGTTTATAGTGGATTGTAATCTTCCATCTTGAATTTCTCAAGAAATGTCTTGGAATATTTCATCTAAAGTACAAAAATTTGATTCTTCTTCTACCACACTTCAAGTCTAAGACATAATTATAGAATTCCAAGATCTATCATGTTGAACAATCATTTGAGATCACTTTTTTTTTGCTTCAATTATTTGCTAAGAACTCCTAATGATGACCAAATTGTAAACATATACTATCAAAATCAAAATCTCCTTTCTCTTTGAGGTAGAGATTAGGATCAAAGGGATTTTTTGTGAATCCATGTTTGAGGATATGCTCATTGATCTTGAAGTATGAGGATCTAAGAGCTTTTTTAGACTGTAGATAGATTTCAAAGTTTGCACACTTTTTTTGTTGGCTAGGTGTAGTAAATCCCTTTGGTTGAATCATATAGACTTCTTCTTTGAGATCTCCATTGAGGAAGGTACTCTTGACATCCATATGATGAACTTGCCAACTAAATTTCACTACCATTGCAAAACCTTTTTGATATTTTTTATCTTTGCAATGGGGGAAAATGTTTCTTCATGGTTGATGCCTTCATTTTGAGCACAGCCCTTAGCCACAAGATGAGCCTTGTACTTTTCAATTCTACCATTTTCTTTGCATTTGATTTTGAAGACCTATTTGCATCCAATAGCCTTCTTCCTTGGTAGAAGATCAAAAAGTTCCCAAGTGTTTTTTCTCATTCAATGCCTAATAGTCTACATCTATGGCATATTTCCAAGGTTGTGACTGAATAGATTGCTTTATTATTTATAGTTCTAAATTATGAATGAATGTACAAAAGATCCAACTCCCATTCTTCACAAGGCTTGTTGTGAGTCTTTGGCCCAAAATTAGACATGTCTGGAACTACATTTGCCTTTGTATCCTTCATGGTGGCATAATACCACTTCATTATTTTTATGCATAGGAGATGAATGAGGTGGAGACAAGAGTGGAAATTAGTCCATTAGAAACAAGACCTTTACTCTTGTTTTTTCATGAGATTATTCTAAATGGTGAATATCCTCGAGTTCCTCTTCTTCAATCTTGGTAATTCTTGGTGTTTGGTGGCTTATAGGTGATGGTGAAAAATATATGTTGCATCTTTTTTCCTCATAAATCCTATTTATGTACAACTTATTTGTAGTCAGATCTAGAAGCCAACATCCCATCAAATTTGAATTATATCCAAGAAAAATGCATTTTAAGGACTTTTTATCCATCCTTTTCCTCTATACCTTTGGGATGTGCATTAAGGTTGTACGCCCAAACTCTCATATGTGAAATGGGGGATATTTTTTGGTCCATGATTATTCAAGAGTGGTGTTTTTGAGAACTTTGTTGGGTGCTTGTTTCAACAAGTACACAACTATATGAACTACTTCTATGTAGAATGTAGGAACCAGATCTATATCCTTTAACATACATCACACTATTTCCATAATGGTATGATTACACCTCTCTACAATACCATTTTGTTGAGGCATGTATGTTGTGGTTGATTTTCTTTTTATTCATATTATTAGAGGCATTGATTTTTTTAGTAGTAAATTTTTGTAAACTAGTGAATAGTTAAATTTGGGGCCTCCATTTTTGGTAAATAGTACAAGCTATAAAGGAGACTAAATCATTTGTATTTTATGAAAATTAATTTTAGTGTTGGTTAAATCACCTAAGCATTATTTTATTAAATTATTAAATTAAATTCTTAATGATGTGTCATTGAAGCCTAATCACTAATAGTTTATAATATAATTACAAATCTTAATCATATTAGGCATTAATATTATATTCATGATATTAATTTTTGGGTAATATCACCATTACTAATAAATTCCCACTTGCTTTCAGGGATATTTTTTCTTTGAATAGCAATTGTATTTATAGGGCTCAACAAGCCTTTTAAAAGGCACGTGCTTATAGTTCCACGAAATTCAATCAAAACTGTCCTATTAAAATGGAATACAAGGTGTGGATTCACTCTTCTTTTAGTCTTATTATTAAAGTGAGATATTTTTAAAATTCTAGTTTGTGTGTACTCCATTGCCTTCCCAAATCTTGATAGGAGGCACTACCCCCTTGACCCCGTCGATGGTTTCCACTCGCAGGACCCTACTTCAGCATTACAAAAATAAAAGAATATATGGGAGGACTCCACAAACCAAGTATACAAAATTTTAAAGGAAGGATTCACTATTTTAATTAATTTATTTAGCCATTATTTTCTAGGATTCACTATTGTAATTAATTTCTTTAGTGAGTTGGTTCAGTCACGATGAATTTTCCAAGCCTATAGTGGTTGCACATGATATTACAAGTATGATCCTATGTTACAACAACACCCTTTTGATCTTCATGATCTTTTATGATGGTGAATTGATTGAATTTCCATGGGTTTCTTCTAGTGTTGCAGTGGTTGTGCTATGTATATCTTTAGTCACCACATCATGATGAACTTACTTTGTGAGTATGCTTTGTGGCAGTTGATGCAATTCATTCTTGTGGTGGCCATATGTGTTCATGTGGTGGACTCCTTCATCCTTGTGGAATTTTTTTTAGTGTTTACAATTTTTTTCTCATGATTGTAGGGTGTTTGGATGCTAATAGTGGACTTCTCACTTAGTGTATTATCTTCTCCACATATATCTCTACTGCATGCCCACTCTTCATTGGTGTGGTCTGTGTTGCTAAACTCCACTCCTCTTGTACATGTTCACATTCATGTGCTTGTTGGTCAGGCTTTCATTCTTTGTGCCTATGGTGGTTTTGTCATGTGTGGAGGTGTGGTGGTTTATGTTGTGCTCATTTTCTTCTATAGTGCCCACATTTTCTCTACCTAGGCCATAGGTTTTTTGTGGTGAATTCTCCTAGTGTGGGGTATCCATTCTTTGATCCACATTCATTTCTCCTAAATGTCAAATGGTTTGTGCTTTGTTTTAATTGTGCAATGGTTATGCTTGTACTTGTAGTGGCCCCTTGCCTCTGTCTCTTTCTGTAAATATGTTTGTGCCATCAATTATCTCTCAGGTGCATAATTTGTGGTTGTGGCATGTGATGATTCTCAACATTCTCTATTAGTCCTTCATAATAGTCTACATTCCTATTTCCTCATCCATGTATGCTTGGTGGCCTGATGTGGTAGGGACAGTTATGTTTTGTGTCCATGTGGTTTGGTGTTTTTTGCCTGCATATTTTCAAACATCAAAAGTTGGGGCAACGCATTTTGTAGTAGGTGACATGCAAGTGATTGTGTCTTTATGGAAATTTTTTATCCACTCATTTGATGGTGGTTGTTGTGTATGGGTGAGGATGTATTGGTGCATGCATCATGATCTAGTGGTTAATGCATGGTCAAATCTTCCATGCCTAGGCATTCGTCTTGCATTTATTACAAATCAAAGAGTTTGTTGGAGTGAAGATGGTTACAATTGGTCCTACGGCTCAATGAAGACTTGTTCTCTTTACCTTGTGAAGTTGATATTGTGTGATCATAGGTAGATTTCACCTCTTAATGGCATCAATCCACTAGTGGGTTTGGTGCATGGATTAGGTGGGTGACTTAATGCTAATAAGATGTGTATTTAAATTTCCCTCCTTGTGCCTTACAGGTTGTTGCAATGATGCAGAGTGTTATATACATGCTTGTTTGATGTATTGCATTGAGCCAATTTTGGCTATAGCGAGACAAGTCTAGCTTTTTAAATGGTGAAGCAAGTTTGTAAATCAAGGGAAGGGGTAATCTAGTAAGGTTTTGCCTACAAGTGAATGTCTCCATGATAGGTTGTAGCATCTTAGGAGGATATTTTAACCTAGTTACTATCTCTCACTTAGCACAATTATTGCATGATTGTAATCAGATTAGATTAATGTATGACAAGCATTCTAAGGTATCATATACTTCTTTGTGATGGACTTTTATTATTACATGTAGGTCATTGCTAACTCAGAATGAATAAATAATTATGTTTACTTGCAGGTTTCCTTATCTTATGAGGTCATGTACACATGATATTTTTTCCATTAGTGATTTGTAAGCCTATTCTCAACCTATTTACAAGTTGTGACTGTTGCCCAATGGATTAGGCATTGATCTAATTGGTGAAAGTATGAACATCTTTCACTTTAACCATTTCTCTTGTTAGTTGTAGGAGTAGTTAGGTTTCCCCATTCTTGTATGATTTAGTATTGCAACTTGTGTTTCATCATATGCATCCTAAAATTAAAATATCCTATGAGAATGATTCTTGTGTTTTTTCCCCTCTTTTACATGTTCATGCATGGTTAAATGGATTCATTTATAGGAAAATAAAACTATTATATTTTATGGTGAATGTGCAATCTCATTATTATATACTTATTGTAGGTCCTATAGGCCTATATGTAGTTAATGTTGACATAAAATTAGTGACAAATCTTGGGGTCAATAGCATTTTGGGTATGGTTTCTTAAGGGTCTTGAGTCTAATTTTTTATTTCTCTTTAATTGTCTTGTTAATATCTTAGGGAACTCCTCCTTAGGCTATCACAACCTAAATATGAAAGGGATTTTACCTACTCACAAGCATTAGCCCATTCATGTCACAATCTAATCATAATCCCTACCAATCACCTTTATTGGTACATACCTAAGTTCCTTGCTGCAAGTATGGGCCTAACCGGTGTTGTAATTGATGTTAACATACTCCTGTTGCATTGATGTCAAGGATTGGATGAGTTGTGTGCTGAGGATATTGAGAAAATTAGTCCTATAAAAAATAGAGAAGAACAGTGAAGCTCTATGAAGTGAAGATCCCAACTAGATGAAGATCAGAGAATGCGTATCAAAGGGTTTGTATATATGTGTCTAAAGATGATCCAGTCAAGATTTGAGAGGTCCGCATGAAGATTTTGGAGAAGTTATGGTCATATGAGTAAAACTAGTTTTGGCAGCTGTTCAGAGGTGACAGAGTGATACAAATTGGTCCAGTGAGATCCAAAAATGCAATATCTTGTTCTGAGGATTTGGTGGAATGTTTAGGAAGCCAAGGTGAATTGACAACTCAATTGGTTCATGGTATGGAGGTCTACAAACATTTATTCTAATGTGATAGTGATGACAAACTATGTTCTTGAGGTTTCAAATGAAGATGCAAATGATTTCAGTAAGTAGAAGTGGTGTGGATGTTCTTGGTGATTCAGGCAAGCTTGTGGGGGTCTCTAGTTTATGTCCAATTCGTGTTGGTGGTCCACATTGAAGATTTACTCTCAGTTGATGGTGTTCTTCCTAATCATGGCTGACCGAATGTTTACACATCTTGCAGATGATCTTGAAGATGTTCTGTGAAGCATGGTGTATTCCTCAAAGAAGATTGAAGTCCCAAATATGTGTGGCTGACAGTGTGGTGATACACATGAAGTTCATGTAACAAATCAAGTTGTATTTTTGTAATTGCTCTGTAATAGAATATGTTGTGCTGACTTTGATGATCATTCCAAAGTTGATGTCATGTATAAATAAGAATTGTGAAGTCATTTCAAGTATCTTGGTGAATATGAGAGAGTGGTAGAGAGGAGAAGAGCGAAAAATAGAGTAGAAGTGTTGAGCTTAAATGGAACTGTCTCAAGCATGGTGAAGATACTAATCTCCAGTTCAAGTATGTAATATTTATATTATTCTATAGATAGTGTGTCTCTTGTAGGCAGTGGGCCTCTTGTGAGCAGTGTGCTTAGGTAGTGAGCCCTAATTGGCAAGTGCCATTTTGTTCTTCTTATTCTTTTAACAGAGAATACAATCTTGGGTTAGTCACCCCGTGGTTTTTCCCTTAACCAGGTTTTCCACGTTAAAATCTTGGTGTCATACGTGTTAATGTGTTTCTACTCTTGAGTTATTGCATTTTACTTCCATGATTGAATCATTATTATGCTGTAGAAATATAAGAAGGATTTAAGTGTTCAAAGAAAAGAAAGTTTTTGTGACAACTGATTCACCCCCCTTCTCAATTGTCTGTTCTAAAACCAACATTCCTAACGTTAGGTATCAATTCAAGTCATTAATATTTATAGGGTTACATGTTTGAGAACCCACAAGTGGTGTCATTATCAGGGAGATAAAATCTTGGTTCATATTTTGCAAACCTTTGCAACCCAATCATTGAAAGCAAATATTATAGCTGTATCATTTTGCTTACATGCAGTAGTGGCATCCCATCAACTTACATCAACAAATGGAATCATTGTCAAGGACATCTTATGGGTTCTGAAAACTATGAAGACTCCACTAGTGGAAGAAGACCCACAAAATTCTATCCTTGGTGGTTCTTTTTCTCTAAGTATTTCCTCATTTAAGGAGATGGTGACTTTGTTGTCACAAATTAAAGTGTTTGTTGATGTTACAAGTCTACTATTGGTTCTTTACAAACACATATTAAGTTGATGCAGTAGTTAGTAACAAAGGTACATAATTTCTTTCTCTCCTTTCTTTGGTCAAGGTTTCTTTCATAATAAAGAAATATTCATTTGTAAGAAATCAACTTTTTCCCTACACATTGACAGTTGTACTCATGACCTCTAGATATCAATATGCTAATAGGGTTGTTCCCTCTTATATTCCCTCTCATTATTCAAGCCCTATTCATTACGCTAATGAACATGACTTGATTATTATAGTGATACATTTACTCTTGTTCTAGTATTCATTCTCTATCTCCCATTTATTCCAAAAGCTTAAGAGAATCCATGCAAAATCAAGATGAACTTATCAAACAACAAAAACAAATTGAAATCCAAATCAAAATGCTTGAATCCAAGCTACAAGCCAATGTACACCTTGCTATTATAAATGACCAAGTTGTTCAAAATCCTATATTTCCCCTTAGTAGCACCTACAAGCAACTAGATCTATCTTGGGTTGACTATGAAACATAGACCATGACTGCTAGAGTCTTAAATCAAATGTCTTTGTTTGATGGGTGTGACCGCATGTAGAGATATACTCATGTGAATGATTTTTCAAAATTCGTGAATGGATTCTAGTTCAGTGATGATGTATGGATGAGATTCTTGGTTAGATATCTCCATGGAAGTGCAAGACTATGGCTTAATATTTTTATACTAATCATTTATCCACATGGGACAACCTTATTGATGCATATGATGAGGAGTACATGATAAATATTAACCTTTACTCTCTTCTCTAAGAACTTCAAAATATTAAGAGACAATAGGGTGATCCTAGTAAAGATTTTAGTCACATGTTTGTTGTTGTTCTCTCTAAGGTCCCAAGTGATTTTCTATTGGTATGTGATGACTGATCATGCAAATACTTTACACTCATAGCGTATCCTTGTCAGGGTTCAAGGTCGGTAGTTAATGTGCTGATCTCTTTTGTGTTATTCTTCATTGTTATATTTGGGTTATTTAATCTACATATAATTGTTAGTGTTTATTGCTCAGATCTGCCTGAACCCTAACATTTTTTACCTAATTTATCTACATGCATTGATATATTCTTTGAAGCCTATGACGATGGTATAAGTACAATGTTGAAGGAAATGAATCCCACTCATTTGTAAATGGATTATTACTTTCTTGATTTCCTAGAGGTGATGAGAGTGACCATGCAAAGATACGATTATCTTCATCTGCTAATAGCAGTGAAGTTGATTACCTAGATAACCAAGTTGTACATACCTCTTGTGTTGGTGAGGTATATAAGCCTCATGATATGAATGAGCATCTTGATAAGGTGGATGTGTGTGGTTCTTCATGTTGTGGCAACTATAAGGATGATGAGGGAGGTGCTTTTAATAATTTTTAGTTCGAGGATTATATCTTTGAGGGTGATTATGTTGATGATTTCCATATCACAAGTGTTTGTTCTGATGAAAATGAGGTAAACAATTTTACACCACAAGATGAATGTGTTGATTGAACTGACAGTGTTAACTTACAACTTGAGTTCTTCACCCTTGAGGGAATGTATGTGGAGGATAATGAAGTTGCAGGGGTTCATGCTAAGGGAGATGTGCATAATGTTCCATGTGGTGGCCCTCAAGTCTTTTCCTTTTTTTGTTGATGACCTATACTCTGATTTATATTAGTCAGAGAACTCAACTACCCTAATATCAATGGTCATGACTATCATTATCATGGTCATGTTGCAGTGCTTGATATGAATGCTTTTGTGTGTGGGATATGAAAGGAAGCAAAGGTGCGGAAACAACTTCTAAAACTAGTCTTATGAGGAGAGGGTTGCAGTTAATTATTTCAAACATGTTACCCATTTTTATTTTCTAGCTCAATCAAGTGGAGCTGGTTAGTTTTATAGTTTTAAGGGGTGCATATTTGTTATTAATGAGTGTTTTCCCAAGAGAAAAATGCCATAAAAGAACTTCAATTAAATGCAGTTGTTTACAATCAAGAAGAACCATACAACATTGCATATTTTAAAAGGCTTTTTCATTATTCATGAATGTCAAATGAAATGCTCCCACACAAGCCGTAGGAGTAACTAAAATAGGCAACATAAAAGTAAATTTTACTTTTGAAAGAAAAGAAATGCATAGGAAAAGAAAGGGGACCCGTCATTGCCTGCAAATGATGAATCCTGTGGTCAAGCCGACATCTATCTTCCTCCATCTGTTTGAGCTCCAACAAACCTGGAAAATAGTTTTTGTTAATGCTCAGGGTACCAAGTCTTTTCATACACAATCAGAACTTCAAAAGTACCATTCACTGTTATGTAGCAGCAGTATATCAGTAATCATATCATCATAAGAAAGGTCAGAATGAGCATACACCAGTGCTATATCAGAAAGAGATAGTGCCATAGAAGTAACCCCACATCATGAATCAAAGGTATGTTTCATATGTTAACATGTTTGCTTCTTGTGCAAGTATATGAGAAATTAGTTTGCTGATTCATCCTTTATAAAATGGCATGTGAAGAAAATGGGCTTCCATGAGGGTTGAGCCCAACATGCTTGGAATAAGACAGTTAGGATGCAGGAGTTAAAAGAGTTAAGATACAGTAGTTTAAAGAACAGTCTCAACGGCAAAACAGAATACAAGACAACAGACATTTTTGTTACATGATCATTAAAGGGGAATTCATATGGTTTTGTCATACACAGAAAAGCACAAGAGTAAAGAATGCCATAGAAAGACAATAGACAATATGATTATGATCATATACAAAGTAGCAAAAGGCCATAGAACAACTCATTCTTGGACAATTATAACTGATGAAGAATATTACTTAGAGATCAATGCCAAATGCCATGTATGGCTATATAAGTTCAAAATAGTAGACATTTATGTTCTTCTACAGGGGATACAAAAGGGAATTCATATGGATTTTGTCATATATAGAAAAGCAAAAGAGTGAATAGCATGTATGCTATCATTACACAATGCAAAGGAGATGAACCTCATCATCCTTTTCTCATGATTAACCCCATCATATGGTATCTAAACAAAGAAAGGCAGAGATATTATAAAATGGAGAAATTGAGTTCTCACTACATAGGAAGAGCATCTACAGGTGAAAATGAAAGTTTGAAAGTGTGTATTTTGCACTGTCATAGTTTGAGGAATAGCATAACAATATACAGAAAGTATTGGAAAAGAAGCCAGTTCATACGATCAAATATTGCTATATTTCAAACCCTTATCAGAATATGTGTAGAGCTTAGATACAATAGCAAGTTGATGAGTTTCAAACCCTGAGGTTCATTCTTGCAAGCTAGGAAATGATTAAAGAAAGCCCAGTTCGAGATCAAGAAAGTTACAATCAAAAAATACATTTTCTTTGCAAAATATCACCATATCATCGTATTGCAGAATAAAAGTAGCTATAGATGCAAAAGAAGAGCAATGTGTTTTCATACAAAAGAAGGATATCTTTTAGATGCACAAATTAAAAAAAACTAGTTCATATGCTTCAAATCAACTGCCAAAGTTTTGTGTTTCTTGCAAACCCTTGTTATATTATGCTCAGAAATACCAGATGGATGCCACAGCCTATACAAATTAGTTCCATTTATCTTTTTTCAAACAGCATACACAAAGAAACAAGTATGTATTCCTTCATTCATTCCATTTTTGCAGATACAGAGGAAATTTGAAAGTTTTTCAAGCTCATTTCAAACAAAAATGCTCAGAAATGCTATCAAATTGCGCCTCTAGCAGCGGATTCCACAGTGAGAACTCAGGGAAATGAAGAGAGCTCAACAATTGAATGACTTACCTCTCTTTTTTTGTCGATGCTATGTGGAAACCACAAAAATTTTCCTCAAAATGACCTTCATACCAGCCTCAACACAGTGAAGATAGATGTAAAGTAGTCGGCCAAGGAAAAAACAAAAAAATGCATCAAAAACCAGTCAGAATTGCGGCCTTAGAGGCCCAAAATCACCCTCGGAATTGACAAATGAAGGTCAAAGTCTCAGTTTAGCAACTTACCACGCATTCTACAGAGAAAATTCACATGGAAACCTTTAGAAATTGCAAAAAATGTTAAAGTTTTCTCTTCAAACCCCAGAGGCATGGCGGCGGGGCAGCAAGGTGGAGAAAGAGAACAAAATGCAAATGGCATAGTTTAGGGTTTCATCCCTTATTTTTGATTGACCTAATGTGTTTTTTCTTCATTCTTTTTGACTTGTTTTTAAAAATCCTTGCTATCCTTTTTGTACCATGGGAAAGACTTCTAGTCTTTCAAAACCTATGAAAATCTCGTGATGCCACGTGACTTTTACCTTTTGATTTTTTTCTGAAGTCAAAAAAAACATAATTAAAAGTTGAAGAGGCTGAGTGCCTTATATTTTGGCTAAGGTATGAGTTGGTGTTGAAATCATAAGGTGGGTGTGATGGTATACATGAGGCATTGTAATGCATAGGGAGTCATAAGGGTCCTTTATAATATGTTACATTAGACCTTCAAGGCATGAAATCATGATGATGTATATTGTGAAATGTATGAATTGCCAGGGGTTATAAGGTGTTTTGATGTAGCAATGTAATGCGTAAAATGATGCAAGTGCACGAGGCATGTTGCATAAGAGAGATCTTTTTCATGTAAGGAGAGTCATGTTTGTGCCTAGGAGTTATAAGTGTTTAATTTTGATTTTGCATAATCTAGAAATAGATTAAACGTTGTAAACAAATGATAAAGTAATGGGTTATGAATTACTTTATCACTTGTCATAAAAATGCAAAAGGCAATAATAGGCAAATCTATAACACGTGACAAAGTAAGTCTCATCAATTACTTTGTCATTTTTTCACAATATTTAATTTATCTCCAAACTATGCAAAATCAGGAGATTGAATATTAATGTCCTAGTGCCATTATTTTCTGCATAGGTTTGTAATAAATTTGAAATGTAAAACATTAATCTAAGGTAGTGTAATTATAAACCACTTAGTTAATGTTAATTAAATATAGAAATAATTGTATTTATGTCATTTATTGTGCAAGGGACAAGTTGAGGAGGCTTTTAGATTTGATCAAAGGGGTGTGGCTGTCATTTATTATGCAAATGCCAAACATTTATGATGCTGCGGGAGAGGTTGGCAAACAGGTGGAGGAGTTATTGATATATTTGACTTGATTTTTATGGCCTTAAAGAGCATTTAAGGGCATTTTCTTGATCTTCTATGACGGGTGATGACATGCCCTAACTTTTTCCTCATTGGAAACTCATTTTGGAGGATTTTTTATAGATATTTTGAGGGCTTTTATGTTCTGCACGACCAGGAAGTTTCTAGTCCTTATCTCTTTGTAGCTTCTTGGAGAAGTATATAGTCTTCTTCTCTTGTTCATTATAGGAAGTTCTAGCTTTTCACTTGTGACATATTGTATTTTTTTGAGTTCTTTTGTAGAAGTGAACAATTTTTGTAACTCATTTTGAGAGTAACACAACATTGTAACACCTTTTAGTAGTAATAAGTAGTTTATACCTTCCCACTTCTTCTGATATTGTGTGTCCTTAGTGTTAGTATAGATCTTTGTGATGTTCTTTGTCCTTGGAGTTGTATTTCATGTTGATGCCTTTATGCAAGAATACATACATTTTTGCAGGTTGTGAGATGTGCTAGGAATAACAGTCAGTCTTGAGTGGTGAGAAAACATCTTTCTCCTTTACAGAACTATTGTTATTTAGCCTTCTTATAAATTGATGATGCAAATATTATGATTTGTTGGGTTGTGTAAGAGAGCCTTATTATTACTAGTTCTATAGTGTGTCAGTTTTGTGTAGTCTCAGACAATCTTTTGGTGCATCACCTTAGATAGTAGGTTTTATTGTCATGCAATCCTTCTTACTCTTTTCTCTGCAAAGGCATTAGTACAAGAAGTTATAGGTGAAGTATCAGCTAGGAAGTCGGCCTTCTCCGGAGGTTCTTTCCATCATAGGTGACCCACGTGCCTTGGAAAGATCCCATGTTTCTCCAAAATGCTAAGTTCTACAACTTAGCAAGGGTATAGTTTTGAGAGACAACAAAACCTTTCAACAATTAAAATTTATTAAGATTCACATACATTTAGTTAATTAAGACTTAAAATCAAGAAACATTAACACATTGATTTTTACGTGGGGAAACCTTTTCAGGTAAAAAACCCCACACTCCAAACACACAGTTCAATTATATTATTGTAAACTTTCTATGGTTACAATATAACTCTCAAAACAAGTGTTTCTTCAGGAGTCTTCACTACTACAAAATCTAGAAACAAACTAGCAGCATTTCGGTTCTTCAGAATTGCTTCAACCTATAATACAACTTCTTCAAATGCACTCAATATAGCATAATTCAAGAGCTACAAAAGCCAATCGCCTTCAAAAAGTTGGCTTATCTTTCTCCACCAACTCCTCTACAAAAGTATACAAAGCATCTACCTTCAAATCTGTTTTAAAGCCAGAAAAGCTTATCCTATCTTTCCTAGGCATCCACTTCCCAAAGAGGAATATTTTCCAACTTGAAAATCTTATACAAATCAAATTTCCAAAAAACAAAGCATATCCTCTTCATGGGCACTCCAAAAAGATGAGGATAAGATTTTCCATAAATGGTAACTTCTTGCAATAGAAACCTGCTAAACAAGACCCAAGGTCAACTGAGCTATCACTTCTTGTTTTTCTCAACAAAAAGCAAAAAACAACTTTTTGAGAAAAAACAAAAATCAAAAGACACAACAATTTTTTTTTTAGAATGGCTTAAAAACACCATTTTTGAAAAAGAAAAAAGAAAAATGACTTTTTCACCTCCTAAAAAATAGGAAACACAAGAAAGGACTCTAAGGTTGAGACATCTTAATCCCAACATTCTCCCACTTGTCAAAGATGTGTCAAGAGTCTATAGTAGCTAGTTGATTAGGCCTCAAGGCCCATGGAACTCAAACAACATCTAAGCTTCTCTATGCTCATTGGCTTTGTCAATGCATTTGCAACATTCACCAAAGTTTCAATGTTATCCAACTGTATCTTTCTATCTTCCACCATATCTCAAACAAAGTGAAAGTGTACATCAATGTGCTTTGTTCTGGCATGGAAAGTAGGATTCTTTGCTAAAAAATGGCACTCTGACTGTCACAATAGATAGTAATATGTCTTGCATAAAAACTAATATATGAACACAACCTCTTATGCCAAATGGCTTCCTTATAAGCATGAGTTGTAGCCATGTACTCTACTTTTATAGTGGACAAAGAAACTACAACTTGTCACTTACTCATCCAACTTATTGCACCACCATTCATCAAAAAAATATATCCACTGGTGGATCTTCTACTGTCAATATCACCTAACCAATTTGAATCAACATATCCTCAGATATTCACTAAATGCAAAGGTTCAGTAGGATAAACATGAAAGCATAAGGAATACTCAGAAGTACCCCTCAAATATCTGAAAACCCTCTTTATCGCATCCCAATGTACCTGTCCAAGATTAGCCATAAATAGACTAAGGACTTCCACTACTTGGGTAATGTATGCCCTTGTACAAACCATAGCATACATAAGGCTACCAACAGCACTCACATATGGTACTTTGGTCATGTCCTCCATCTTAGTAGGATATTTTGGACTATCCTCAACAGAAAGCTTTGTCCCCTACATAACTAGAACAACTAATTGTCTGCAAGCCAACATGTTGAATCTCTCCAACACCGAGTTCACATACTTTCTTTGAGTTAACCAAATTTTTTTGTTAGCTCTATCTCTTCTGATCTCAATCCCAAGAATATATCTCATTGCACCTAAATCTTTCATCTCAAACTATGATGACAACTGAGACTTCAAATCTAAAATCATACTTCTACCATTCCCAATAAACAACATATCATCCACATATAGGACTATGATAAGAATGCGACCATTTTTAGATTTATAATAAACACAATGGTTAGATTTAAATCTCAGAAATCTAATCGACAACACATAGGTGTCAAACTTTTGATACCACATCCTAGGAGATTGTTTCAAACCATACATAGATTTTCTTAACTTACATACCAGATCTTCTTTACCTTTCACAATGAACTACTCTGGCTGCTTCATATATATTTCTTTCTCCAAATCACCATGAAGGAACGTTGTCTTCACATCCATCTATTCCACTTCTAGATCATACACTGTTGCAAGTGACAATAAGAACCGTATAGATGTCAACTTTTCCACAGGAGAGAAAATCTCCCCATAATCAATTCCCTCATCCTAGGAATAACCCTTTGTGACCAACCGTGCCTTATGCTTCTCAACACTACCATCTGGACCAAATTTTAACTTGAACACTAATGCAGGAGCATCCCTGGTTCAAGAGTAATCTTGTATCAACCAAAAATATTTGCATTTCAGTTCTTTCATTTTCCTAATTCAGTCAGAAGTAGTTTCAGCTTGTGGTCTAGTTTTGGCATTTCACATCTTACGGATCTAGACTTTGCATCTACATTCATTCATCTACATCATATCAAGAATTTAGAATATTTGGATCAGTTACTGGAAAGATATCGCTATCAGAAGATCAACTATTTTCTTAGAGTAGAGCATCTTGACAGTCTCAGACAATCAGCTAAAGGAGAAGGCTTGCAGATCATTCCTTGACTTACAGATCTCAATGACACATCATTCAATTTCCTTTGGTTCATGGCCAACCTTCCCCAAGGGTCTACACATTGTTCCATTCATTTGAGGAAGTGTTGTATGCATTGAGGTCTGACCTACATGTGAACACGTTACAACTCTTCATTGGAGTTTGTGACCTTCCTTAGCCAACGCAGAGGAATCTATTAGTCCAAAAATGATATATATTGATGTAATAGATCCTTAGGAAAGCAATTATCAAGTTAACATAGTTCTCAATATTTAGAAGATAGATAATTGGCTTCTTCGTGAGAGGACTTCAAAGCTTTATCTTGCATATGTATGTAATCAGGCCTGTGAGCCCTAATTGTAAGCCTGTATGTTGCTAGCCAGATTGTATTTGAATTCTATGATATACTGAATGACTGAATCTACATTTATTCCATTTCTTGAGTTGTTTCTATTGTGTTTACTCTTATTGTACGATATGGACAATTCATTATGTGAACCCTCCTATCGTGACTGCACCAAGTGGTATCAGAGCAAAAGTTTGATTCTTTGGAACGAACTGGCGAAGGGGATTCCGTAAGGTCTTGTTGTAAGTAGATCGCCGATCCAAGGTAGGTTACTTATGTGCAACTGATCACCGATTGAGAGGCAGTTGTCTCTTGTAGCTCGATCACTGAATTGAGGTAGTTTGCACTTGATCCTAGGAAGATGCCTCCGCGAAGAGTTCCTCCTACTGGTACAATGGCTAATAGAATGGATGAGATGATGGAATTGATGAGAACAATGCAAATTCATTTGGATGCTATTGAAGAAGATAGGTGAAAAGGATTGACACCTAGACCTAATGTTGAAAGTGATGATGAAGAAGAATTTCAATTTGCTAAACAAACAGGCAAAACCCTAGAAGGTGATGGAGAAGAAGAATCAGATCAGATAAAGATGCTGTGAGCTATTTCAAAGATTGGAAAGAGACCTAGAGTTGATGTACCAAATTATACTAGTAATTTGAACCTTGAAGAATTGATTAACTGGATAAATGGCTTCGAAGAATACTTTGAATATGAGGAAATGAAGATCTGGAGAAGGTGAAATTTGCAAAGACAAAGTTGAAAGGACAAGCTACTATATGGTGGAAAGAAGTTTAGTTGGAAAGAAACAGAAGAGGAAAAGAAAAGATTACAAAATGGGATAGAATGGTTACAAAGTTGAAGAATCAGTTTATACCTCCTGACTATGAGTTGGAGCTTTTGAAAAGATTGCAAAACCTAAGATAAAGGGGAAATCTGTGAAGGAGTACACTGAAGAATTTCATAAAATGATCATAAGGACAAGACATAGTGAAGCAAGTAAGGAGAAAGTGGCTAGATACATCAATGGACTGAGATTGAACATTCAATAAGAGCTAAGCTTGGTAAGGATGACGTCTTTGGAAGAAGCATATCAGTTTGCCTTGAAGGAGAATTATTGGTGATGAGGAGAGTACTACTTCAAGTAGAGACAGATGAGGAACCACCACAGAGGAAAAGCTTGTTCAAAACTAGATGCAAATCAGGAGGTAAGTGTTGTAAAGTTGTGATTGATAGTGATAGTTTAGATAACCTAGTTTCAGAGGAGATGGTGACTAAGCTGAAGTTGGAAAGATTGAAACACCCTAAGCCCTATCAGATAGCATGGATTCAAGATGATCATAAGGTACTGGTGAGTGAACAATGTTTGGTGAAATTTCATATTGGATCTTATCATGATGAAGTCTTGTGTGATATTATGCCTATGGATGTATGTCATATCTTGTTGGGTAGACCTTGGCATTATGATAGAAAAGCTATATATAATGGGAGAAAGAATACGTATACTATAATAGCAAATGGAAAGATAATTACTTTGATTCCTTTATAAAATGATCCTAAGAGTGAAGTATGCGGGAATGCTAGAATCTATTTGGTAGATGGAAGGAAATTTTTGGATGGTTTGAAATAGGAAAGTATGTGTTATGCCTTGATTCCTAAAAATCTTGAAGCATTGAAGAAAGAGACTGAACCAGAGGAGATAAGAGAGTTGCTTACAGAGTATGAAGATATCATATCAAATAATGTACATGATGGATTGCCACATATAAGGAGCATCAGTCATCACATGGATCTTATACCAGGAGCAAGTTTGCCTAACAAAGCAGCACATTGGATGACACTGACAGAGAATGAAGAATTGAATAGACAGATACAAGAATTGTTGAGGAAAGTTTTGATCAGAGAAAGTTTGAGTCTTGTGTAGTACCTGCAATTTTGGCACCTAAGAAGGATGGAGAATGGAGAATGTGTACTAATTCCATATCAATAAACAAGATCATAGTTAAGTATAGATTTCCTTTACCTAGGATGGATGATATCATGGATTACTTGAGTGGAGCAAAATATTTCACAAAGATAGACTTGAAGAGTGGATACCATCAGATCAAAATCAGAGAAGGTGATGAATGGAAGACCACTTTTAAGACAAATGAAGGATTGTATGAATGGTTAGTGATGCCTTTTGGGTTGACAAATGCACCGAGTACTTTCATGAGATTGATGAATAGAGTCTTGAAGAAATTCTTGGGTAAGTTTGTTATTGTAAACTTGGATGATATCCTAATTTTTAGTAAAATGAAAGAAGAACATTTGTTGCATATTAGACAAGTTTTGTAGAGACTAAGAGAAGAGAAATTGCTGATAAACATCAAGAAGTGTAGTTTCATGAAGGAAGAGTTGGTATATTTGGGATTTGTAATTTCTGTGGAAGGATTGAGGATGGATCCTAAGAAAATGAGAGCAATTATTGAATTGCCTACACTAGAGAGTCTAGGAGAGGTTAGATCATTTCATGGATTGGCTACTTTCTATCAGAAGTTCATCAAAAATTTTAGTTCAATTTACAACCCTATGACAGAGACAATGAGAGGAGATAGAAAGGATTTCAAGTGGACATTTGAAGCAGACAAAAGTTTTGAATTATTGAATCAGAAAGTGACAGAGTAGCCTATTTTGGCATTACCAGATTTCAATAAGGTATTTCAAGTTGATTGTGATGCAAGTGGAAATGCAATTGGAGCAGTACTAAGTCAAGAAGGTAGACCTATAGCATATTTCAGTGAGAAGTTGAATGATGCAAGGAGAAAATATTCAGTTTATGATCAAGAGTTCTATGCCATAATTCAAGCCTTGAAGAAGTGGAGACATTACTTGTTACCTAAGGAGTTTGTGTTGTATATAGATCATCAAGCTTTACAATAGTTGAACAGTCAAGGTAAGTTGAATCAGAGACATATGAGATGGGTAGAGTTCATGCAGAGTTATACATTTGTGTTGAAGCATAGGAGTGGAAAATCAAACAAAGTTGTTGATGCATTGCGTAGGAGAAGAAACTTGTTGACAAAAGATGAGAGTTGAAGTGTTGGGTTTTGATGAATTGAAGAACATGTATGAGTGAGACACCAATTTTGTAGAACATTGGAAAGCATGTAAAGAACCTGTTGTCACAAATAGGAGTAATTGGTTGGACTATTTCATTCAAGAAGATATGTTGTTTAAAAGAAGTCAGTTGTGCATACCTAGAAGTTTAATGAGAGATAATTTGATCAAGAAGAAGCATAGTAATGGATTGGCAGGACATTTTGGCATTGATAAGATAGTAGCTTTGGTGAGTGAAAATTATTTTTGACCTCAGATAAATAAGGATGTTTAGAGATTTGTGCAGAGTTGTAGAGTTTGTCAAGTTGCAAAAGGGAGTAGTCAGAATACTAGATTGTATAAACCTTTTACAGTACCGGAGAGACCTTGGGAAGACATAAGCATGGATTTTGTAATGGGATTGCCGAAGTCACATAGAGGACATGATTCAATATTTGTAGTGGTTGACAGATTTTCAAAGATGGCTCATTTCATACCTTGTAAGAAGACAACTGATGCAATGCATGTAGCTAACCTATTTTTCAAGGAGATTGTGAGATTTCATGGATTACCTAAGAGTATAGTTTCAGATAGAGATACAAAGTTTGTTGGATACTTTTGGAAGACACTATGGAAGAAGATGAAGACAGATTTGAAGTTTAGTTCAACTTTTCATCCACAGACAGATGGACAGACCAATGTCGTGAATAAGAGTTTGGAAAACTTATTGAGATGTTTGGTTGGAGAGAAAACCAAAAGTTGGGACTTGATTCTTTCACAAGCAGAGTTTGCATACAATAATTCAGTAAATAGGAGTACCGGAAGAACACCTTTTAAGATTGTGATCGGAGTGAATCCTAGAGGAGTTGCAGAATTAAGAGACATCAGTACAAAGGAAAAGAGAAGTGCAAAAGTAGAAGAATTTGCAGACCATATGAAGATAGTGCATAATTAGGTGAAGAAGCATTTGGAGGACATGAACAATAAGTACAAAGAAAAGGTAGATGAGAAGAGAAGACATAAGGAACTTAAAGTTGGAGATGAAGTGATGGTGTACTTGAGAAAAGAAAGATTTCTAGTTGGGACATATAACAAGTTGAAGATGAAGAAGTTTGGACCTTGTAAGATACTCAGAAAATTTGATTCAGGAAATGCATATGAAGTGGAATCACCAGAGACATTGGGTATATCACCTATTTTCAACATTACAGATCTATATCAGTATCATGAAGTAGAGTTTGGTGACAGCATGGAAGAAGACTTCAAGAAGCAGTTACTGCAACAAACACTAAAATAGATTGAGTACATTTTGGATAGCAGAGTTAGATGCAGCACTAGAGGAAGACAATACAAAGAATATCTTGTGAAGTGGAAAGGTAGACTGGAAGAAGATTCATCATGGATTTCTCAGGCTAAGGTGGACCATCTTGGTTCTCCCCTAGCCCCAGCAAAGTGAGGGACTCACTTTTTCAATAACCCTAGATGTCTGATGTAGGAGCATCCCTGATTCAAGGGTAATCTTGCATCAACCAAAAACATTTGCATTTTAGTTTGTTTGCATTTCAGTTCTTTCATTTTCCCAGTTCAATTAGAAGCAATTTCATCTTGTGGTCCAGTTTTGGCATTTCACATCTTGTAGATATGAATTTAGCATCTACATTCATTCATCTACATCATATCAAGAATTCAGAGCATTTGGATAGTTATCAGAAATATATCGCTATTAGAAGATCAATTGTTTTCTCAGAGAAGAGCATCCTGACAGTCTTAGACAATTAGCTAAAGGAGAAGGCTTGTGGATCATTCCTTGATTTGCAGAACTCAATGACACATCATTCAATGTCCTTTGGTTCATGGCTGACCTTCCCCAAGGGTCTGCACATTGTTCCATTCATTTGAGGAAGTGTTCTATGCATTTAGGTCCGACCTATCTGTGAACACGTTACAACTCTTCATTAAGGTTTGTGACCTTCTTTAGCCAGCACGGAGGAATCTATTGGTTTGAAAATGATATATATTGATGTAATAGATCCTTAGGAAAGTAGTTATCAAGTTAACATAGTTCTCATAATTTAGAAGATAGATAGTTGGCTCCTTCGTGAGAGAACTTCAAATCTTTATCTTGTGAATGTATGTAATCAGGCCTGTGAACCCTTATTGTAAGCCCGCATGTTGCCAGCTAGATTGTATTTGAATTCGATGATATACTAAATGACTGAATTTGCATTTGTTCCATTTCTTGAGTTGTTTCCATTATGTTTACTCTTGTTGCACGGTCCAAACAGTTCATTCTGTGAACCCTCCTACCATGACTGCACCAAACACCCATATTTTACATCCAACATGTTGTCCCTTCAGCAAAGGTACTAGATCCCAAGTATTATTTTTCTTTAATGCAGCCATCTCTTCTTCCACGACTGTCATCCAGGAATCTACATTATGCATACCCATAGCCTCTCTAATAGTCCTAGGCTCATTAGTTTTAGCAATCAAAGAAAAAATACAACTAGAATCCAACATAGAATATCCAAACCTTTCTGGTGAATAATCAAACCTTTTCAGTTATCGCCTAACATGTGTAGACCTCCTCAATTGTTGAGTTGGAGGTTCTTCTTCTTCTTTAGAACTTTTAGAGCTACTTGAGCTCTCCTCATCAACAAGTTTAGTAGGGGTGTGTAGTTCACTTCTAGTAGTAGATGGTACATGAACTACCTCCTTTTTCTCCTCTTTTTCTGGTTGTAGCTCAACTAAGGAAGGTTTCATCTCTGTAAAGATAACACTTCTACTATAGAGAATCTTCTATGTAACTAGATCCCAAAGCTTGTACCCCTTCACACCGATTCCATAATTGATGAAGATATGCTTCACTACCTTGTTTTCCAACTTAGATATCTTCTCAATAGGAACATGAGCGTAAGATTCACAACCAAATACTTTGAGATGTCTCATCGAAGGATTTTTACTAGACCGCACCTCCATGGGAGTCTTTTCAACAAGTGCTGATGTAAGAGATCTGTTAATTAAATAACATGCAATGGCTACTACTTCAGTCTAGAACTTTTGTTCAAGACCAGCACCACTCAACATACTCCTATCCCTCTCCATCAATGTTCTATCCATCCTCTCTACAACTCCATTTTGTTGTGGTGTGTATGGAGTTGTCTTGTGTCTTTCAATCCTGTGGTCCTTACAAAACCTATCAAATTCTTCCAAATAGAACTCACCACCACTATCAGTCCTCAAACACTTAATCTTTCTACAAATCTAATTTTCAACAAGGGTTTTAAAATCCTTAAATCGACTAAAGACTTCAGATTTGCTTCTGAGAAAGTAAACAAATGTCCTATTGTAGTCATCTATGAATGAGACAAAATACATAGATCTAGCTAATGAAGGAACATTCATAGGACCAAATACATCTGCATGCACATAATCCAATAACTTAGAAGACTTATTAGAACTTTTGTAAAATGAAACACGATGTTGTTTTCCATAAATGCAATGTTCACAAAAGTCAAACTCAAGTTTACAATCATCAAGGCCTTCAACAAGCATCTTTGATTTGAGGGTTCTAAGACCCTTTTCACCTATGTGACCAAGTCTTTCATGCAACAACATTGTTTTCTCAACAAGAAGCTTCATTTCCAAGGAATGAGCACTCTCGATACCCAAAAAGTATGACCATTAGATGTAGATGCTATAGACTTGTTTACTGCTCTATCTGATGGTGATAATGAAGAATCCAAAGGTATACTCTTTGGTTTCATAGAAGAACTATTGCACTATATAGTGCATACATCTAGCTTGTATAAGGTACCAATCCTAACACCCTTTGCAAGCACCATAGATCATCTTGTCATCTTGCATCCTCCATTCGAGAAAACAACATGCACATTTGAATCTCCAAGTTTACTCACGAAGAGCAGGTTCCATGCCAAACCTAGTATGTGCAACACAATATCAATCCCCTTGACTCTACTATCAAGGAATCTGATCATCTTGACTCTTCCACAACCAACAATATTTAGGTGAGATTCATCACCTAGATACACATTTCCACTATCATATTCTTCATTCTTCAAGAAAAAACCTCTGTGAGAAGTCATGTGGAAAGAAGCACCTGAATCTATTAACCACACATCTTCTAATGCATGTGTTGCTAAGCCTGCAACAAAAACGTCCACATCTTCATCAGAGGATTTTTCAAAGTCTGAATCTGAGAAATCCTTCTTGTTTTTCTTTTTCTTCTCCTCCTTGCAATCTTTGCGGATGTGACCAGTTTTATCGCAATTCCAACACTTCACCTTGGACTTTCCAGGAGACTTCGATCTCCCTAGAGACTTGGACTTTGACTTCTTCTCCTTCTTCTTGCCTTTCTCTTTTGTTCTACTGCGTACAACAAAGGGATTCCTTGGCCATCACAAAAGACTTTGTTCGCATCTCTTCAGACAAAACTGATGCTACCACCTCATCCATCTTGAAACTGGTGGTGGTACTTCCAATAGCCATAACCAAGTGATCCCATGAGTCTAGCAAAGAACATAACAGAAGCATGCAACGATCTGCATCTAATATCTTGTCACCAACCGACCCCAACTATGCCACAAGCATAGTAAATGCATTCATGTGATCAGTAATGGATCCTCCATCTTCCATATTCAGAGAATACAACTTCTTTTAGAGAAATAATTTGTTCACCAGGGATTTATCCTGATAAACATCACCAATCTTCTTCCAAAGATCCTTCACAGTCTTATCTTCATGGACATTTAGGAGCACAGAATCAGCCAAATAGAGTCTTATGAGACCCTTGGCTTTTCTATCCATTAGATCCCAGTCTTCTTGAGAAATGCTTGTTGGTTTTGTACTAGATATTGTAACCCATAGATCTCTATCTACGATCATATCTTCCATTTTCAACTACCATAGTTTGACGTTATTGCCATTGAACTTCTCCATTTCAATTCTACTAGATGTTCTTTCCATATGCAATTAGGTTATTGAATTTTCACAACTGCAAAACTCCCACTGAAATAAGATTAGACAAAAGCCCTACTATCCACAACAAGAAACTGAGTTGATTAGGCTCTGATACCAATTGAAAGGAAGCAAAGGTGTAGAAAAAACTTCCAAAACTAGTTTTATGAGGAGAGGATTGCAGTTAATTCTTCCAAACCTTTCAACGATTACAATTTATTAAGATTCATGTACATTTAGGTAATTAAGATTTAAAATCAAGAAACATGAACACAGTGATTTTTATGTGGGGAAACCTTTTTTAGATAAAAAACCACATAATTCAATTATATTATTGTAAACTTTTTATGGTTACAATATAACTCTTAGAACAAGTGTTTCTTCAGGAGTCTTCACTACTGCAAAATCTAGAAACAAATCGACAACATTTCGGCTCTTTAGAATTGCTTCAACTTGTAATATAACTTTGTTAAACACACTCAATATAGCATAATGCAAGAGTTGCAAAAGCCAATCGCGCACAAAAAGTTGTCTTAGCTTTCTCCACCAACTCCTCTACAAAAGCATACAAAGCATCTTCTTTCAAATATGTTTTAAAACCAAAAAATCTTATCATATCTTTCCTAGGTGTCCACTTCCCAAAGAGGAATAGTTTCCAACTTGAAATTCTTATCCAAATCAAATTTCCAAAAAACAAAGCATATCCTCTTTATGACTGCTCCAAAAAGATAAGATTTTGCATAAATGGTAACCTCTTGCAATAGAAATCTGCTAAATAAGACCTAAGGTCAACCGAGGTGTCACTCCTTGTTTTTCTCAACAGAAAGGAAAAAATAGCTTTTTGAGAAAAAGCAAAAAGCAAAAAGTACAAAACAACTTTTTTCAGAATGGCTTAAAAACACCATATATAAAAAAGAAAAAAGCAAAACTGCTTTTTCAGCTCCTAAAAAATAGGAAACACTAAAAAGGACTCTAAGGTTGAGATGCCTTAATCCCAACATAATTGGTCATCATGATATAAGTTTCAATGTTGATCTAATGAAGAATTCTGCAAATGAAATCCTTTTCTTTGTGGTAGATTACAATGTTTTTCTATATGAGGAAGAGGAAAGCACTTACCAACTTGATTTTAGTATTGATGTTCTTTTATCTAGTTTCTAAGGTGATTAAAAAAAAGGCAATGTGATGGGTTTGATTCCTTACTTGAGGTGCCTTGTTTTGATTCCTATTCTAATGATATTAATGAAGATCTAGATCACATGAATGATCCAATCATAGAGAAATATATCAACACGTGTAACAATGTTTTATGTTGGTTTCATATTATCCAAAAGCTTGATGTGAACACTAATGATTATGAGGCTTTCCTTTTTGGTGAAGGTCAAGTTTCTAATGTTTTTTATTAAAGTAAGCGGTAGAACTAAGGTGCTGAACCCATTACATAACAGCCCATAGGGTGTACAAAAAGGTCAACACAAAGACTAGAGAAACTAAATAGAAATTGAAAAACACAGAAATAGTGGACCACCACCAGATAGACAATAGACAAAACACCAATGAATAGCAACAAAGAAAAGCCTAGGGCTAATTGAACAGCTGGCCCCAGTCCTCAGTGAGGAACTAATACAATTCCTCATAATCCTTCATGTTTTTGTTCTTGATGCCATGTTTGTTGAGATCTAGATCCTATAGAACCACTAGTGTAGGAGCTGACCTGTGCATTACCTTCGACACGAATCTAGATAGAATTTTGAAATTCCTTTCTAGCTCTGTAACCCTATTATTTAGATCCTCAATAGTTTTTCCCTTCTTGGTCTTCTTTCCTTGTTGATTTTGACAATGTCCACTTTTAGTCTAGAGGAATTTTTTGTCTCCGAACCCTAAACATTCAGTTCTGAGAAATCAAGTTTCTAATGTTGTAGATAATGGTGATGTACAATAATTAGAATCCTTTGTGTAAATCTAGCATACAAATGAAGATGATATTGAGATACAACTCACTTTTGAACCTAAGGATCAACATGTTGTATCTCAGCCTAATGACATACCTAAGCTCCAAACATTCTAGTTTGAGATGCATGAAGATTTCATTCCTTGTCCAGATCAAATTTGTATTCAAGTATTCTTTTCTTTTCTAGTTGGAGGCATTATCCTTCTACCCTAATCCATCCAACAATACCAATGGGTATAACAATATTGTAACCATGAGCTATGGATCAAATTCATAAAATTTATGAGTTTATTTCCTTGATGATTCACATGATTGGGCTAACTTTTATTCTCTATGTTTCTATGGTCTACCCTTGCTTACATATACCAAATGTTTCATGTTGCAATTGAGTACGAGACACATTATCAAACTAAGAAGGATTTTCAACTCCATAAAACTTATCTTTGATAGAGGAAGGTGGCTTCCAATAGTTTATCCATGGCCTTGCACCATGGATCTCTTTTGTAGGATCTGACCTGTAACTTTCCTCAAGTTTGGTTTTGACCATATATTTTTAATTTAGATTCGTTCTCTCATGTCATTGGTCACAAGTTGTTTGTGTCTTGTATATATGTGTGTTTTATTGTGTTCTTTCATCTTTCTCCCTCCTCATCCCTTTACGTATTTTGGTCTACATTCTAGAGATCTATAGATAAATTATCTTTATGCCTACAGGAGACACATGTCCCCAACTAGAGCCAATGTTGGCCTATTCCCAAACTTATGATCAAATTTGGATCCTATGTTTGTTGTGGTGCCTGCCGATTTTCCCAAGTGTCTTCTACTCATATTTTATGAGTGTCCTCACTACAACATTTATAAATGTGTTATCTTATATTTTTGGTGTTCTTATGAACTACTTGATTTTCCTTGCTTGGTTCCTTTCTCTTGTGGTACTCCTTATTTCACTTGGTTGTTTCCTATCACTTTCCCCCACTTTGTATTTTCACCACATGTGCATTTGATCCCATTATTTTTAGCCCTAAGACAAGAAACTCTAACTGCCTATCTTTACTCTCTCCCTTGCAATGGACTCACTCTGTGTGATGGGTTTAGTCCATTCATGGTGACTTTTCTAGGCCTATGGTGGTCACACATGATATTATAAGTATGATTCTATGTTACAACAACCTCCTTTTGATCTTCATGATCTTTTGTAGTGATGAAACAATTGAATTGGTTTGGGTTTCCTCTATTGTTGTAGCAATTGTGTTATAAATATCTTTAGTGCACCTCATCATTACAAACTTGCCCTATGGGTATGTTTTGTAGAGATGGATATAATTTTTTCTTGTAATGGACTCCTTCATCCCTATGGAAGGTTTCTGATAGTTTGTAGACATTTTGTTATAATTACAATGGTGTTTGGTTGCTAATAGTGGACTTCCCACTTAGTGCAATAGCTTCACATATATTTCTATCACATGCACACTCTTCATTGGTGTAGTCCATGTTACCAGACTCCACTCTTCTTGCACCTAATCATGTTTATGTGCCTACTGGTTAGGCTTTCATTCTCCATGTCTATGGTGGTTTTGTCATGTGTGGAGATGTGGTGGTCTATATTGCACTTAGTTTATTCTGTAGTTGTTTGATTTGCTCTACAAAAGCTATAGGCATTCTTACAGTGAACTATCTCAGTGTGTGGTGGCTATCCTTTGATCCAAATTCATTTCTCCTAAATGTCTGATGATACATATTTTTTTTGGTTGTGCAATGGTAATGCTTGTACTTGCAGTGGCCTCTTGCCCCTATCTCTTTTAGTGGATATGGTTGCATCCTTAGTTATCTCTCTATTATTTTATTTTTGGTTAATTTTTGGTGCTCATCATTCTTTATTAGTCCATTAGATTGGTATGCACTTCTATTATCCTTATCTATGTGTGCTTAGTGGCATGATGTGGTAGGGATAATTGTGTTTTGTGCATGTGTGGTGTGTTGGTCAATGGTATGCTTTTTCAAGATCCTATGTATTTTCATATGACAAAATTTGGAGTAGGGGTGTTTTGTAGGTAGGTGGCATGCAAGTGGTTGTGTCTTTATGGCAATCTTTGATCTGACTATTTGGTAGTGATTTTTATGTATGGTCAAGGACGCGTTAGTGTCTATGTTGTGATCTAGTGGATGATACATGGTCAAATCTTCCATACTTGGGCATCGGTCTTTCATTTATTGTAGGTCAAAGAGTTGGTTAGAGTGGGGATGTTTGAAATTGGTTCTATGGCTCAACGAAGACTTGTTCTCTTTACCTTGTGAAGTTGATTTTGTGTGATGCCATGTAGATTTCACCTCTCAATGGAATTGATCCACTGGCAAGTTTGGTATGTGGATTAGGTGGATGACTTAATGATGATTAGATGTGTATTTTAATTTCCCTCCTTGCACTTTGCAAGCCATTGGGATGATGCAAAGTGCTCTACATACATGCTTGTTCAATGTATTATGGGTTGGTCACTGAGCCAATTTCATTACCACATTATGTCTCAAGCGATTGTTTTAGGGCATCAATTGATGCAGGTCCAACTCTATAAATGGTGATGTGTGTTTATAAATTAAGGGAAAGGGTAGTTTACTAAGGTTTTTCATACAAGTGAATGTCTCCATGATAGGCTATAGTATGTCAGGAGGGGCTCTAAATCTAGTTATTATCTCTCACTTGCCATATTTATTGGCATGATTGTAATCAAATTAGATTAATGTATGACAAGCATTCTAAGGCATCATAAACTTATTTGTGATGGTCTTTTCTTATTAAATGTGGGGTACTACTAACTTGTAAGGAATAACTAATTATATTTACTTACAGGTTTCCTTATCTTTTGAGGTCCTATGCACATGATCTTTGTTCCATTGTTGACTTGTAAGCCCACTCCCACCCTCTTTACAAGTTGTTTTTATTGCCCAATGGAGTAGGCACTAGCTTTAACCATTCTTGTATGATTCAATATTGCAACTTACATTCCATCCTAAGTGACCTAAAATTGAAATATTTTATGTCAACCATGCTTGTATGTTTTCCCCTCTTGTACATGTGCATACTATTGGCACCCATTTTTTCTAATTCCCAAACATGCATGTTTTGGCCCTAAATCCATCATTTTGTCCCTTTGGTCACACCCCTATTTCTCCCATGTTCCGTTTGCCTTTGGAGAGTGAAAAATGAAAAAATTGAGTAAGGCATTGTAAGAGAAGGAAGAGATAGAAGGTAAAGGAAAGTAAATCAAGTTGTTCCTAGTCATCAGGAAATCCTCGACGGACAGGAACAAGGCCAAAAAAGAAGGAATTCAACTAGAAAGGGAAAAAGTGCAAGTTTTAAAATATAAAAAGGATTGTTTCAAGTGTTTCCTCCTACCTGTAGTTGCAAAACGCATCCCTATTTTCCCCAAATCGTTCCTTTAATGCTATGACGAATGAAGATGGAGGTGGATCAAATTAAATGTTGTGGGTGGATGGAATTTATTGATGGTAGGTTGTGGTAGGTGAATTTGATGTTGGATTTTTTGCCCTAATTCTTTTCCCACCATGCATTGTGTAGCAGCGCTATAAATACAAGGATTGAAGATATTCAAAGGGTTGATTTGGGAACCAATTGTTTGGTCTACGACCACCTAAGGAATATTTTTGGGAATCAAATGAAGAAAAAGACATGCTTTCAAATGAAGGGATGTATTCAACATAGTGTAGGAAGGATAAATGTAAGGAAGATTTGCATATAATGGTATGTCTCCATGGGATTTTGTAATGATTTTGGAAAATGTATAATCGTAGTTGTATGTTTTCCCTTGCCACATTTGTTGGCATGATTGTAACTAAGGTTTGGAAGTGTGTGACAACATTCATTTTAATACAAGTCTTTGTATTTTCTATTCCTTTGTTGCATATGAATCATTGCAATTCTTTCTTGGATTATTAAGTATGATGTTCATCACATGAAAATCTATTTGTGATATGTATGTGAATATATATTTGGTTTCATTGATCCTCTACTACATATTTTCCTTTCTCCTTACATTCTATGACTCTGTTGCCCAATGGAGTAGGCACTGGTCCATATTGGTGAAGGACCAAACACTCTTTTTCAATAAAACACTCTTCTATTAGTTTTAGGAGTAGGAGTAGGTTTAGTTTAGGGTAAATTACATGTTGTTCATGATTCAATGTAGTAACTAGGGATAAACTCAAAGTAATGTAAATTGTTCTAATCTTTATGAATCATGTTTAGGTATGCATGCACCTTGTAACTTGTGTAAGTGAAGTTTAAGTGTATTCATGTCAGGGATATAAATGTTGTTATCTTTGGTGCATGTGCAAGGTGTGTAATCAACTATAGTAAGGTTTGTAGGTGGCTAGTTGTTCTTGATTTAATGAAAATGTTTGGAATTAAGTTAGTGAGTTGGTTTTAGCCACCATTTTTTAGTTGTTCATCTAGTTTTCCAACCTCAAGGAATACCCTCCTTAGTCTAAGTTTAGCTCGTAGTGTAGGAGAGAAAACCTACTCTCATTTGTTGGCCAAAATCTTCCTTAACCTATTGATAAACTCCTTCCCAATCATCTTGACGATACCCCTGGCCTAGGTGATTGGGTAATATTTTAGGGTTTTGGATTGTGGTTATTTTGGGAACCAACACTTTGGTGTCATTGCTGGGGATGTAATCTCTTGGTTTAGATTTTGAAGACCTTTGTTGTTGCAAGTATGTGCCTAATCAGTGTTGTCATTGGTGTCAACTGTATCTTATTCTATTACTTGTTTAGAGGACTTATATGATGAGGATATTGAGAAAATTATCCTCTCCAGAAGAAAAAAGTGAGTTACAAAGAAGTGCAGTAGAGACAGTGAGTTGTATGCTGAAGAACAGTCTAGTAAACTGCTCTACATTTATTCCTGCTTGAAGATCATGGTTTGTAGATTGGAAGTAAGTTAGAAGTATGTCTAAGGATGCTACATTCTGGGTCTGAGTCATCCACATGAAGATCTAAGTGAGTTGTGTTCACCAAAGTGAAACCTACTTTTTTTTGTAAGTTCAGTTGAGACGGGAAGACAGTATTTGGCTCCGCATTCCTCTGCAATAAAGTATTTTGTTCTGTGGTTCTAGAGGGAAGTCTGGGATGATGATAAGTGCCTATAGTTGTAATGGTTCATGGTTTGGTGGTCCACAAGCTATCTTTCTTTTATGATAGTTGAAGACAGTGAAGCTCATGTGTTCCGGTGAGAAGATTCCCTTGGATAAAGTGGTTAAGGTTTGTGTAGTTGCTCCCAATGATTATAGTGTGCTTGTGGATGTCTCCTAATCATGTTCCTATCTGGACTTTGGTCCATGTTAAGAAATTGTGATGGTGTGTGAAGATTGTTCCTAGTTAATGTAGCATGTAACCAATCTTGGCCAACCTGGTTGATTCCAGTAATTGCAGAGATCTCTAGAAGATTGTGGAAGCGTGTTGTGACATGGAAGATCATGTTTGAGTCCCAGCTAAGGCATGGAATGATCCGCATTTCATTCCCTTTGCATGATATTTCAATAGGTTAGGACCTATTTTGTAATTGTTTGTAATACCAACCTTAGAGGTTGTTCCAATGGTCGATGATTGTGATGCCGACCTTGATGATCATTCCAAGGTTGATGTAGTGTATAAAAGGTGTCCTTGAGTGAAAATGAATATATATTAAGAAAGGTCCAAAGGCAGAGCAGAGGAGGGGCAGAGGAAAGAAGAGGAAGAGAAGTAAATAGGAAGAGTAGAGTAGAGGAGGTAGAGCAGAAAATTATTATACTTCAATTACGAATAGTGAAAGGTGTTGATCATGGCAGTGAATAGGATTTAACAGCCCTTACTGTAATCTTGCTAGGTTTAGGGTTGTGGTAGTGAGCCTACTAGACCTAGTTGTTCTTCATGGAAGTAAGCCAGTATGTTTAGGCCCGTGGGGTGACCAAGCCTGAAGATCACTATTTCAAGATTGCATTATATAGATTGAGTTAATCCTCTCCATGGTTTTTTCCCACCTTGGGGTTTTCCACGTAAATCTGGTGTCTCTTGTGTTTGATGTTGTATTTGTGGTTAAGTTTTTGATTTCATACTCTCATTGTTAAATCATAATAATTGTGGATAAGTGATGAATGTTTGAATTGCAGAAAGTGTTTAAGTTTTGTGACAACTGATTCACCCCCCCCCTCTTAGTTGTCTGATGCATATCAACATTTGTAGCATAGTCATTGAAGAAAGTTTGTAGTTGTCTGTTGTTTGCATTTTTGTTGTGTGTTGAAGTTGGTATCATGTCAATTTACACAAACATAATGGTGTTACTAAGGAATAAAAATTATTGTTAGGTTGATAAATAAATTGATTACTTCTCATTAGAGAAACCGAAATAAAAAGTTTCTACCTTGGTGGTTTTTTTTTTCTCCAACGAATTCCTCATTTGGAAGAGGTGACGACTCTACTATCATGAATGAAGTTTGTTTGCTACAATGTTTTTTCTATTGTTGGTAATCTAGATGCCTCAATTCATTCAATACAACAACAAGTTAAGGTACATATAGTTGTCTCTCCTTTCATCTCTTGAAGCAAGATGTATTGTACAATAAAGGATTTATCAAGGAAAGAGGCGCAGCTCTATTTTAGCATGCTCTGAATGTTCATTCATGGCCTCTTGGCATTGTAATAACCCTAGGGTAGATCCTTCCAGATACTATGATTATGAAGATGTTTTTGTTTCCAATGATGATGCTTCATCCTACTATTCAGAATACCCTACATCTTACATTTTCCTGCCCCGATGTCAAACGCCCTTGCAAAACCAAAATGATTCAACTACATTGCAATATGAAATGAATAAAAATAGTCAGCTGCTTGAATCTTTTTTGTAGCAAGAAAAGGAAATATAAAATCAAATCAAACTGTTTCAATCCAATGTGCAATCTTATGCTCAGCCCACTATTCCCAATATTTTATTTTTTCAGCCTCCTCTCATTGCCAATGAAACCACATACAAGCAGTTGGACCTCTCTTGGGTCAATTATGAAATACAATCCATGCCTAGTAATGTATATTTTCAGATGCCTCATTTGACAGGTGTGAAGTCTATGATGGAGAGGCACATGTTACATTTTCTCATTTTATGGACAATTTTCAATTTGAAGATGAAGACATGTGGATGAGATTTTTTGTGTGATCTCTATGTGGGTTAGCAAGGAAGTGGCTAGCTGGTTTCCCTGAACATCATTTTGCATCTTGGAATTATTTAGTGGTTTTATTTGAAGAGTTTTCACATGGTTTAGATCATGTTGTTCCTTTCCAAGAACCAAAAATATTAGAAGATATGAGGGTGAATCCAACATGGATTTTAGCCACCAGTTTGGTGTTACATTGTTAAGGATCCCATATGCTCTCAAATCTTCTATTCCAGCTTTCATTGATTTGGCTTTTTAGTCTTATGAGGTTGGGTTGAGTTTTCTACTAGGAGAGTTGAAGCTTGTTAATTTGCAGTAGGCCTAACTTGCTCTTGACGCCTTGGTTAGAGTAAGAAAGAAATATATTGTTGGGTTACTATCCTCAAAGGAAAATGCTACAAGAAGTGAATCACCTACTGTGGATAAAAATAATTTAAATCAGGTTGAGTGTGTTGTTAGAAGAGTGGAGTTGTGTGATCTAATATCATATGACAATTGTGTTGAAAGTAAAAAAAGTGTGGCCACCTATCTTCAATTAGATGCATCATCTCTTGTAGATGATGATGTTTTTGCTTTGCCTTGTGATTCCCAACCTAAAATTAAAGATGACAGTGGCATGTTTGCACCCAATGATAATTGGTCTGAGATAAATCAAATCAAATCAAACTATTTCAATCCAATGTGCAATCTTATGCTCATCTCGCTATTCCCAATAGTTCATTTTTTTAGCCTCCTCTTATTGCCAATGAAACCACATACAAGCAGTTGGACCTCTCTTGGGTCAATTATGAAACACAATCCATGCCTAGCAATGTATATTTTTGGATGCCTCATTTGACAGGTGTGAAGTCTATGATGGAGAGGCACATGTTGTTGCATTTTCTCATTTTATGAACAATTTTCAATTTGAAGATGAAGACATGTGGATGAGATTTTTTGATTGATCTCTACGTGTGTTAGAAAGGAAGTGGTTGGTTGGTTTCCCTGAACATCATTTTGCATCTTGGAATGATTTGGTTGATGTAATTTAGAGTTTTCACGTGGTTTAGACCATGTTGTTCTTGTCCAAGAACTAAAAATATTAGAAGCTATGAGGATGAATCCAACATGGATTTTAGCCATCGGTTTGTTGTTGCATTGTCAAGGATCTCATATGCTTTCAATCCTTTTATTCCATCTTGCATTGATTTGTTTTTAGTCTTATGAGGTTGGGTTGAGTTTGGTACTAGAAGAGTTCAAGCTTGTTAATTTGCAGCAAGCCTACCTTGCTCTTGACACCTTGGTTAGAGTAAGAAACAAAAATATTATTGGGTTACTATCCTCAAAGGAAAGTGCTACAAGAAGTGAAACACTTACTATGGATAAAAACAATGCAAATCAAGTTGAGTGTGTTGCTAGAAGAGTGGAGTTGTGTGAGGCAATATCATATGACAATTGTGTTGAAAGTGAAGATAGTGTAGCAACCTATCTTCAAGTAGATGCATAATCTCTTGTAGATGATGATGTTGTTACTTTGCCTTGTGGTTTCTAACCTAAAATTAAATATGGCAATGATATGGTTGCACCCAATGATAACCAGTTTGAAACAGATAAAATTAAATCAAACTATTTCAATCTAATGTACAATCTTATGCTCAGCCCGCTATTCCCAATAGTTCATTTTTTTAGCCTCCTCTCATTGCCAATGAAACCACATACAAGTATTTGGACCTCTCTTAAGTCAATTATGAAACACAATCCATGCCTAGAAATGTATATTTTCAAATGCCTCATTTGACAGGTGTTAAGTTTATGATGGAGAGGCACACGTTGCATTTTCTCATTTTATAGACAATTTTCAATTTAAAGATGAAGACATGTGGATGAAATTTTTTGTTTGATATCCATGTGGGTTAGCAAGGAAGTGCTTGGTTGGTTTCCCTAAACATCATTTTGCATCTTGGAATAATTTGGTGATTGCACTTGGAGATTTTTCATGTGGTTTAGACCCTATTGTTCTTGTCCAAGAACTAAAAATATTAGAAGCTATGAGGGTGAATCCAACATGGATTTTAGCCACCAGTTTGTTGTTGCATTTTCAAGGATCCCAGATGCTTTCAAGCCTTCTATTCTAGCTTGCATTGATTTGTTTTTTAGTCTTATGAGGTTGGGTTGAGTTTGGTGCTAGAAGAATTGAAGCTTGTTAATTTTCATCAAGCCTACCTTGCTCTTGATGGCTTCATTAGATTAAGAAACAAATATATTGTTGGGTTATTATCCTCAAAGGAAAGTGCCACAAGAAGTGAATCACCTATTGTAGATAAAAATAATGCAAATCAGGTTGAGTGTGTTGTTAGAAGAGTGGAGCTGTGTGAGGCAATATCATATGACAGGTGTGTTGAAAGTGAAGATGGTGTGGCCACCTATCTTCAAGTAGATGCATCATCTCTTATAGATGATGATATTGTTGCTTTTCCTTGTGATTCCCAACCTAAAATTGAAGATGGCAGTGGCATGTTTGCACCCAATGATAACTGGTCTGAGATAGATAAAATCAAACCAAACTATTTCAATCCAATGGGCAATCTTATGCTCAGCCTGCTATTCCCAAAAGTTCATTTTTTCAAACTCCTCTCATTGCCAATGACACCACATACAAGCAGTTGGACCTCTCTTGGGTCAATTATGAAACACAATCCATGCCTTGCAATGTATATTTTCAGATGCCTCATTTGATGGGTGTGAAGACTATGATGGAGAGGCACATGTTGTTGCATTTTTTCATTTTATAGACAATTTTGAAGTTGACGATGAAGACATGTGGATGAGATTTTTTGTTTGATCTCTATGTGGGTTAGCAAGGAAGTGGTTGGTTGGTTTCCCTGAACATCATTTTGCATCTTGGAATGATTTGGTGGCTACATTTGAAGATTTTTCATGTGGTTTAGACCCTATTGTTCTTGTCCAAGAACTAAAAATATTAGAAGCTATGAGGTTGAATCCAACATGGATTTTAGCCACTGGTTTTTTGTTGCATTGTCAAGGATCCCAAATGCTTTCAAACCTTCTATTCTATCTTGCATTGATTTTTTTTTAGTCTTATGAGGTTGGGTTGAGTTTGGTGCTAGAAGAGTTGAAGCTTGTTAATTTGCAGCATGCCTACCTTGCTCTTAACACCTTGGTTAGAGTAAGAAACAAATATATTGTTGGGTTACTATCATCAAAGGAAAGTGCTACAAGAAGTGAATCAGCTACTTTGGATAAAAATAATGTAAATAAGGTTGAGTGCGTTGTTAGAGGAGTGGAGTTGTTGAGGCAATATCATATGATTGTTGTGTCGAAATTGAAGATAGTGTGGCCACCTATCTTTAAATAGATGCATCATCTCTTGAAAATGATGATGTTGTTGCTTTGTCTTGTGATTCCCAACCTGAAATTAAAGATGACAGTGGCATGTTTGCACCCAATGATAACCGATCTAAGATAGATTGTGGTGCAGACATTGAGTTTAGCCTTGAGGGTTTTGCCATGGTTGGTGATGTCAATAAATGTGATATTGCATGGGGGCAGCTTGAAAATGTGAACAAGAAGGAAAAAATTTGTGATGCAACATTATGGGGTAGCAAAGAGGAAGAGGACAACATGTGCGCTCATTTGTAATTGAATGGGTCTATCCAAAGGGATGATGGAAATAATGAGTTTTTATTTTATGAACTCCCATTCTTCATTCCTTTTGAAGATAATCTAGGTGATAATGATGTTGTAGATGCTTGTGTGGAAGTTGAGGCTTCATGTGTTTCAAATGATATTTCTCATTCCTTTTCTTCCTTTGTTGATGACTTGTGTACTCACTAGTTTCAATCAAGTGGATCTACAAATATTGGCATTTTTAAATGTAATTTCCATGATGAATGTTTTGAAACTAATTTGGTTATGTGGACTGCAAGTAAAATTCGTTGTGGCGATGTGAAGGAGGAAAGTCTTGTGCCTATTTGCAGTAGCATTTTTATTGCAACGAACTGCCCTATTGAGATTGAAATAGAAAGGCTATGGGATGGATGTAGTCCATCATTTGAAATGCCTCGTTATGATTTTATGTTGATGATGATGATGATGATATGGATCAGATCTATGATCCAAGTATGGAGAAAGATATCAGCATATGTAAAAATGATGTATGTTGGTCGCCTATTGTCCAAGAAATTATTGATGACATGTGTAATTATGAGGCCTTCCTTTTTGGAGGACAAGTTTTTTTTTGATGTGGATGATAGTGTTGTGTTTGAATTTGAATTTGAATCATTTGTATGGGACTGGCACATAGATGAAAATGATGTTGAACAACAGTAACATGACCAAATTGAAGATCAACATGTTACAGTTCAATTTGAAGGTATGCTAGAGTTATAATTCTTCAGTTTGATTTGCATGAAGAAGTGTTTTCTTTTGTGGATTAGCAGTGTAGTCCAGTATATTTTCATTTGTCTTGTGAGTTGGATGCATTTTATTTTTCCCTTGATTCAGTGTGGAGGTCAACAAGGATAATGGTATTGCACATGTTGATGGAAGTTTGCTTCCATCCATGTCCTTTGTTGCTGACCTAAATTTTTATGTCTCACCTCTTTTTGCTAGGAACAAATGTAATTTGATATGGAATAGGTCAGAAACCTATTATGTATGGCTATCATGTAGCAATGTTTCTTGTGGTGGAATGAATCTACATTTCATGAGCATTGGTTGCAAGTTGGCATAGGCATGTAAAAGCCATCTTTTCTTGCAGCCGGGTGATGAAAAGATTTTAGTTTGAGGGAGATCAGCTCCTTCATCCAACTTGTCTTTGACAGAGGCAAGTAATTTCTTCCATCTTGTGCAGGCTTGGGCTACAATGTGTTAAAATTTTGATTTCCAACCATACTTTCAATGTTTGTAATCCTTCATGCCAATGGTTGTGTTGTGTGTTGTACATATCTCCGTTGTGTTGCCTTGTACACGCATTTTTTGTGTGTTTTTTCCCCTCCCTCCCATCCTCATTTTTTTCTGTTTGTTATGCCCAGAGATAGCTAGTTCTCGTTGTGCCAAGTTTGACATGCATCCCCAAGCAAAGCTAGTGCTCACACCCATTTTTTCTAATCCCCAAACATGCATATTTTATCCCTAAATCCATTTTAAAAATCCATCATTTTGTCCCTTTGGTTGCACCCTTGTTTTTCCCGTGTTTAGTTTGCCTTTGGAGAGTGAAAAAATGAAAAACTTGAGTAAGGTGTTGTAAGAAAAGGAAGAGAAAGAAGGTAAAGGAGAGTAAATTGAGTCATTCTTGGCCGTGGGGAAATCACTGACGAACAAGGACAAGGCCAAAAAAGAAGGAACACAGCCAAAAAGGGGAAAAGTGCAAGTTTTAAAATATAAAAAAGATTGTTTCAAGTGTTTCCTCCTGCCTATAGCTACAAAACATGTCCCCTTTTTCCCAAATCATGTCTTTAATGCTATGATGAATGCAAATGGAGGTGGATCGAATTGAATGTCTAGATGGATGAAATTTATTGATGGCAGGTCGTGGTAGGTGAATTTGAATGCTAGATATTTTTGCCCTGATTCTTTTCCTGGCCAGCATTGTGTGGCAGTGCTATAAATACAAGGATTGAAGATATTCAAAGGGTTGGTCTGGGAACTAACTATTTGGTCTAGGAGTGCCTAAGGAATATTTTAGACATCAAATGATGAAAAATTCATGCTTGCAAGTGAAAGGATGTATTCAACAAGGTATAGAAAGGTTTATTAAGGCATATTTGCATGTAATGGTATGTCTCCATGGGAGTTTGTAGTGATTTTTGCAAATTTATAATTGCAGTTGTATGTTTTCCCTTGCCACATCTATTGGTATGATTATAACTGAGTTTTAGAAGTGTGTGACAACATTCATTTTAATACAAGGCTTCATATTTACCATTCCTTTGTTGCATATGAATCATTGTAGTTTTTTCTTGGATTATTAAGTATGTTCATCACTTGAAAATCTATTTGTGATATGTATGTGAATATATATTTGGTTTTGTTGATCCTCTGCTATATATTTTCCTTCCTCTTTGCATTCTATGACTCTGTTGCCCTAGGCACCAGTCCATATTAGTGAAGGACCAAACACTCTCTTTCAATCAAATACTCATTATGTTAGTTTTAGGAATAGGAGTAGGTTTAATTTAGGGTTGTACATGCTATTCATGATTCCGTGCAGTAACCAAGGATAAATTTGAAGCAATGTAAATTGTTCTCATCTTTGTGAATCATGTTCATGTATGCCCGCATCTTGTAAATTGTGTAAATGGAGTTTAGGTGGATTCATCTTGGGGATATATATGTTGTTATCTTTGGTGTATGTGCAAGGTGTGTAATCATCTATAGTGAGGTTTGTAGGTGGGTAGTTCTTGATTTAGTGACAGTGTTTGGAATCAAGTTAGTGAGTTGGGTTTAGCCACCAGTTTTTAGTTCATCTATTTGTCCATGTAACCAAAAAATTTTGACAAAATGAAAGATAAAACAAAACATGCAATACCTTGACCAAACCTTCCAAATACCTCGATATCTTGAATGATGGATACAAGCTTGATTGATCGATGAAGATTGTGTTGATGTTGATTGCTCAATTCTACAGCATAACGATAGGATGGAGATTGATGAGAAGAAGATAGATGAGAATGGATGAAATATTGAATGATGCAAAGGTTCCAATGTGATTTCGACAACGTAAGGATATCAAACTCAATGCATACAAAATGGCTTATGAGAGGGTAGATTTATAGGTAAGGGGTAATTTTTGATCATCAATGGAGAATGAAAGGAGAAATCAATGGATGAGGAGGAATGAGAGATAAGAATGAATGTGCATGTTCCAAGTGTCCATGAGAGGATAAGATGCTTTTTTTTCAAAATAGGATATCTCTATTTTTTGGTGGAGATCATAGATTTTTCTAATTTAATAAATCTTTCCCATGATTTGATTTTTGATTTCTTGCTATTTTCAAGGACACTTGCATGTTTAGAAGAAAATAGAAGGTGGGAAAAATACATAATAAATTAAATAATTGTATTTATTTAATTTATTATTTAAATGAGAGAGAATGTTGGAGGAAATAAAATATAAATTAAATAAATAAAATTTATTTAATTTATTTGCATGGTAGGGAAAATAAATAAAATATGGATTTTATTTATTTTTTAGAAGAAAGGTGAGGTAATTAAATAATTTAAAATTATTTAATTATTTATGGAAGATAGAAGAATAAAGGAAATTAATTAAATAAAAAAAAGTTATTTAATTAATTATGGAGATATAGAAGAAAATGAGATTTTTTATTACAAGTGTGCTAGACAACATAATGTATGCAATGCAAAATGCAATAAATGTATAAATGTTAAAATGGGTCAATTTTGGGTGTCTACATTTTGCCCCTCTTTGAGATGATGTTCGAGATGATGAGATTTGTGTCGAGTAACATCATTTCAAAGAAGCTAAGGTATGGATAGAGAAAAAAGATGATGATGGAAAGATAGGATGAGGATGCCCCCTCGAGAGGATAGGCGGGTTGGGCAAACACGGGTAGGCTCTAGAAATGGAATGGATTGGTAAAGGAGGGATAAGATGAATGATGCAAGATAGGAAGTGGATGAAAGAGATGAATGATACGTTATACTGCAATGAAATGAGCAATCATGATGTTTGATGTAGCATTGGACATTATGCAGCAGGGTATGAGGACCAAGGTGATGATGTGTCTTGTGCCCCAGCATAATATAAACTTGTCTAGACGTATGAGGAAGAAAACTTAGAGCATTAAAATCCTAATGCACAAAAGGTATGATGTGACCTTAGATGCAAAGGATGATGCAAAAACCTATTCCAACATACACAAGATATGAATATTAGCTGGAATGATATAGATGTGATACAAATGCAAGATAAAAAGATAACACACACAAGCAAGCAAGCAAACATACACAAATGATTCAAAAATAAACAAGGTATTGCCCTTGTCAATCTGTAAACCAATGATTAATTGTTTGATTGATTGATTGATTTATGATGATGGATTGATTGATTGATTGATTGAATTAATTGATTGGGTTTACAACAAGGCTAGGATCAAGACCATTGATGTGGTTGGATAATTTGACAAGCTTGATTGACTTGATTGGTATGGATAAAGGATGACTTGCATTTGGATTTATTGAATGGATTGATTTGATAAGGATGATTGGAAGAATTGATTTGAAGAAGTGATGATTGATTGGAAGAAGTGATTTGATTGGATTGATGAGAAGAGTGATTGGATTTAATTGGATGAATGGGATTAATGAAGAAGTGATTGAAGAATTGATTTGAATGAATTGGATTAATATGGAAGAATGTGATTAATTGGAAGAATTGATTTGAAGGATTGATGAATTTGATGGATTGATTGGATTTTAGGTGTTTATTGATAATGAGGGAGATAGATGATAGAAGAAATGTGAGATGGACGAAAATGATGATTGGTGAAGATTGGATGAAGGATGAAAGATGGACGAGGTATTATCACCTGTGCCTAAATCTAGGTACTCCCTTCATATCCCAGATTGCCTACATACCCTGTATCCACGCCCGATCAAGGCATTTAATGATAGAGATGACATGTAGTTTTGATTGTGTTTTATTAATGGTGATGGTGGGATGAGTGATTAGTGGATTGATGTGATTCGATGATTTGGGTGATGTGATTTGAAGAATTGCTGATTAGATGAATTTGATTGATTTGCTAGATTGATGAGTGGATTGATTAGAAAAAGTGATTTGATTGGAATGATTTGATTGATGGTAGTATTGTCATGGTGGGGAACGATATATCCCTAGATCAACACAAGGATGTAGGAATGATATATCCCATTGATGATGATGATTTGGTTTATGTGGTTGGATTCTTTTTGTTGAATATTTGATTTTTTTGTATTTTTGGGAATATTTTGAATTTTTTAGATTTTTGTTATGTTTTGATTTTTTGGATTTTGACATATTTTGATTTTTTTGGATTTTTGACATATTTTGATTTATTTAGTTTTTGAATGTTTTGGGATGTCAATGGATTTACAATTTGTACAGCCTTTTGTGCTAGATACCAATGACAAGGGAAAACCAAGTCTAGGTGCAAGGAGGGTAAGTGGGATTGGATGAATGGATAATAGAATAGGTGATAGTGGATTGAAGACTCATGATAGATGGATGGATAAGAGGATAGGCCATTGAACGAAAGCTCATGATAAATGGATAGATACAAGGATAAGCTATAGTGGATGGATGTATGTCTCATAATGGAGATAGGATGCACGATCTCCAAAGACTATGTTGCATAGGAATAACATGCCCCATTCCAGGTGTAATACTTAGGATTTTGACATGACAAGGCTTAGGATGATAGGATAGTGATAGGATTGGATGGAAATGATGAGGTATATCAAGAGATATCCAAGGCATGTTTCAACATTTTTTCCCCCAATCTTTATCAAGATCAAAAGAGGATGAATGGATGCACTATGATAGGTATGTGTGTGTGTAATGGATGAGGATGGTAGGATAGGATATGGAAAGATATGACATGATAGGATGGAAAATGATAGTTTGGATGAGACAATGTGCCCCAAGTGTAAGCAGATCAACTTACGCATGACGCCTATTTGCTAGGTTTTCATCATGGTACTTATCCAAGGCACTTGTTTGCCAAGTTTTCACCATTGGACGAATGGATTTATCTTTACTTTTTTTATCATTTCTTTTTTTTTTAATATTTGGATGGGAGAAGGTGGATATGGATAGGAGAGACTCAAGTGTCTAATTCCATGAAAGGTGATAGTCCCGCTAGATGGATGTCGTCGCATGGACCATGTCATTATGCTCATTGATGTTGGTAAGGAGATTGCATGAAAGATGGATTAGGTAGATGGTGGATTATGATGTGGATTATGTAGGAAAGACAGTGGATTATGAAAGGTACGATAGTGGATTATGATATGGATTATATAGGACTTATGCAAAAGCATGGACCATAGGGATATGATAGGTGAGATGTGCAGGATAATAGACGAAGGATGGAGGCATGGAAGTATGAGGAAATGTTGTGGGATGGAAGGGAACCATGACCAACGGTTGCACACACCATGATAAACATTGAATCTTTTGAGTGGATGGTGGTGTAGGAAGAAATGATGATGTTTGTTTAGGGGATGGTTGATGGAGTGATTTAGGGACCCACATAGACTTAGTTTTTTTATTATTTTTGCTTTGCTTGTAGGATTTTTAAAATTTTTGTATGGAATGAGAATTTTGGATGGAAGTGGATGGTTGGGATTTTTGAGATGTGGATGCCTCATTTGATTTTCTTGATTTTTGCTTAGGGACCCAAACCATTTTGCTTTTGGCATTTTCTTTTGGAGGCATGGGCTTGGATAACTTTTTGGATGGATTTTGCATTGATTCTTTGCATTTGTACCCTAAGGCATTAGGACCCTTAGGATTTTTCCTTTATGAGTGTAGGAATCCAAGTTTGTGCTTTTGAATCCCATGGGTATGGTGGAATGAGTAGAAGCTTCATGTTTAGACAATGCACGTGCATTGGTTGGTCACGATTAGGAATATGTGGGTATTTATAGATGATAGGAATGTTAGGTGTTGGAAGCAATGGTGGAAAAGTGGATGGAGAGATATTAGGAGTTGGAAGAAACGGAGGTAACTTGGATGGTGGAAGGTGTACAGTCACATGATTTTGACATTTGTAGGATGATGGAGGTGGAATGGCAACATATGTCTTGGGAATATAATAGGGTTTGTGATGGAAAGTGGTGGACTTAGGAGGCATGGAGAGATTACCAACATCTTTGGATTGTTTACCTTGGGGTGTGTATTCAAGGCCATATGAGCGTGGAGAAGGGACTTTCACATGGATTGGCTCTAAAATTCCTTGTTCAAGAAGGCCTAAGCCTTTACCTTGGTAGTTCATGTTTTGGAGCATGCGATGGACAATGGGACTATGTGTAGCTGGAACACTAGACACTTTCCTTATTGGATGGAGAAGGTGAGATGGTAGAAAATGGCTATTGTGTTCCTAGGGAGGAACATTCATGAATGAGGGTGGATAGACCAATAGGATGTGATGGATTTAAAATGGAGTTGATGGTTGATGTGGAAGGATCATTATTGATTTGATCTTCTATGCTTATGTGTTCTTGGGAGGCATATGTCTCATCAAGGGAAACAAATATTTGTGCATTATGGATGGGACTGGATGGAGGATGTATAGGAGCAATTTGGATATCTTGCTCATGGATGCGTATGGGATTATGGATAAGATAAAGGTGCTCATGGATAGCTTCTTTATAGGTAATATCATCTTGATCATGGAAAAGATAAATGTTATGGATGGGTTGGATGGAAATGATTTAATCTTGAGTAGGACTAGGGCTTGATGTTTCCACATGCTTATGATCATACTCTTGATATAACTCTTGTGGTTTCATGGAATTGAAAGTGGGAGGCTCTTGGATGAGTTTGATGGGTTCTTGATATTCATACATAAGAGAGTATGATAGACTTTGACTTGGGCTCGTGATGGGAGGCTCTTGAATAAGGTCGATGGCTTGTGGTTCACATGATGGGATTAAAGGGCTAGGCATGTTAATGGAGGGATCTTTAAGAGGCTCATGAATGGGGATTTGACATGTGGATGGTCTATTCCATGCTAGTAGCCATTGGATCACATCCTTCATTAGGGTATGTGTGAATGGACAATATAGGGGATGGACGATAATGGTGGATAGTGTTGAAGGCTTCGGATTAGGATCTGGTGGATGGTTTGGATTGGGATTAGATGGAATGGACATATTAGGGTTTGGATTAGGACTAGGATTAGATGGAGGAATGTTAGGGTTGGATGAATTAGGACTTGGATTAGAATTAGGATTACATGAAGGTGTCGAGATAGGACTAGTAGACTCATGGATTGGCATTGGAATGGATGGTGATGGAGGATGTGTTGTGCCTTGCACACACGCCCCATTTTGCCAAATGGAGACCCCCTCCTTTGCTTTGGCCTGGAGTCTCAACCTTTTTGCCTTATGATGATGAGAAAGTGAATTTGTGCTTTAGAGTATAGGATTTGTTCCAGATTTGAGTATTTTACATGTTTGGGAGTCATTTGATGTTTTGCATGGTTGATTTGGAGGTGTCTTGGGTGGTCTTGTGCTTAAAAGATAGTCATTTGTTGCCTTTTGCGCTAAAATTGGGTGTTACTGCACTTTGCTCTAAAATCTTGTGTCACTGGATATTGCCCTTGAAAGTGCTTCTATAGCATGTTTCATGTTGAAATTCCTAGCTTCCAGGTCTTAGAGTTGCAAAATCATTTCAAATTCCACTAGATTTCACTAAGGGGTCCATATGTTTTCACCCTGATACATGGTCCTGAAGCCCTAATTTGGCTAAGTCTGAAACCCTGAAAACCTTGAAAAATGGCTAAGTATAAAATTTGGTAGAACCTCAAAATTCTAGAATTTGCATATGAAATCCTATGGATCTGGAACCTATCTCAAACATCCTAAAAATTCAAAATCTATTGTTAAAAATGACCCCAACTGCAAAAAGCGCTAAAAACAGCCTCTACCGACCTTAGCGCTAAAAATAGCCTCTACCGACCTTTGCGCTAAAAACCCACTTTGTAGACTTGCGCTGAAATGGCCTTCCACTAACTTAAGTCATGCAGGTTGGTCGGTGCTAAAACCCATGCTAGTCGGTTGCATTGAAAATCTCCATCGACTAAGCCTTTTATGTTTTGCGCTAAAAATTGACCTTACCGACTTGCACTACAATCCACCCCGACTGACCTTATGAGATGCTATTAGTTGGTCCGAGCCCAAACTTGCGCAAGTCGGTGGCACCCAAAAGTAGCGCAAAAGCATTTTGTGCTAAAATTGAACCTCTCCGACCTGCGCTAGAATTGCATTGCACTGACTTTTAGTCGGTAGACCCCAAAATCCTTGCTAGGTCGGTAAACCCCAAAATCAGCGCTTTTTGGTATTTTGGCCAGAAATTGAGTTTTTCAAGGAGCAAATTAGATTTTCTTGATGGATTTGAATTGCATATCTATTTGTCACATCATGATGAACATTTTACCAAGTTTGTGTGGATTTTTGGCATGTTTTACGACAATTAATGCTACTGCACATGAAAAGTCCGTGACCCCCAAAAATCTCGCTTTTTACAGAAAATGCTAGAAAAACATGAAATAAAAGTTTTCAAATGGATTTTAATGACCAAAAAAATTCCCTAATCATCATATTGGCCAAATGGGTACTTGAAAATGGTAAAAAATGTAGAAACTTCATTTTATCAACCAAATTGTTGCTACACCTGCAAGAGGATGTTAGTATGATGTCCGGGATGATGGAAATAAGTCCTCGGAGCTTGAAGACACTGAAGATCATGCCTACATCACTATTGTTCCTGCAGATCTAGTCCAATGTCCTAGTGATCCAGTCTGGGGGTCATAACTACTAGCTATTTTATCAGAATTTAAACTTCTTGGACTCATTGGAAAAATAAACTAATTATCTAGTTTGAGCTATCTGGCTACTAAGGTTGAGAAGTTTCGAGCCCCCATTCCACTCCAAAGGCCTCCAAAAATGCAATTTACTATGATGTAGAAAATACCAAAAATTATATTTTTGATATTTTCCCAAAAACACCACTCAAATGACCATGGACTGGATCACCAAGACATGCATACAGTTGTTCCAGCAATCCAGTCATGCAATGATGATCCAACAAGCATCTAATTGGATACGTCTTCATCAAAGAATGTGCCACATATTCCTCTTGGTCCATTCAGCACTTGGAATCCCGTGAATCCACATCAGCTCAAGTTTTTAAGCATCACATGACTCTATTTCGGCTTCATTAGGCCTTGAAAATTGACTTTTCATCATGTACAACCAAATGGGTATCTATTTTGTCTAGATTCGATGTATTTGCAAGCTTTTTTTTCCTTTTCCCTACAAGACAAATGCAAATCTGAAAATGTAACAAATTGTTGTACTTAATTAAATGTCATGTAATCTGAACCATTAGTGTTGAGTTAATCTCCACCGTCCATTGAAAAACTTGGTATGGTGCCTTGCCTATAAAAGGGCCATCATTTTCGCTCATTTGTAAGGGAGATTTTGATACCGAATTGTTGACACTCTACCATTTGAAGTAGTGCAAAGTAAATTTTTGCAATTATCTTGAGAATTTGTATCTTGTATTGGCTCATTTTGGTTTTCATGGTTCGCTTCTTGCTCTCCCATATTTAGTTAGTTGTGCTTTATACTGTTTATGGTTTGCTTAAAGTATTTGATGAATGCCCTAGTCCATACTTTTGGTTACTTGCTGATGGTAAATCGCTGTGTAAAGTTAGTTTGAACTTGTTAGTTGTACTTAGTTCAATTGCATTTTGTGAGTTAAATTGTGCCAGTCATTGGGTATTTAATGAATGAATGTAATCTAAAAATCTCTAGATTTCCATTGAAGATAGCACCATTTTCTGCAGTGCTGTAACAACCATTTTAGTTTTGTAACTCAGAAAGATGGTTAAGTTTCAGAGCATTTGTCTACTTAAAGTAAAATCTATGCATTGTGAATGTCACTTAAGATCCCTCTAAAACCCTATACCTCTTGCATTTTCTTTTAAAACCTTGGTTAGATTAGGAATTTTAGTAGCATTTTACATTGTTTATGAGCTGAAATCTTAAAGGATTTATATGTATTTGTTATTCCAACTCAAAGATCTATAGATTGCATGTAAGACTCCTTGTAGGCATAGCTAGAACATACCACTGAGTCATTCCAAGCAAGCTAAGACCTAGCTGTAGAAACCTTGGAGTAGTCTTACCTAGGGTAGGATACTTTTCAAGAGAGGTGTGATACCAGCAATCATACCTACGTTGTTGTGTGCTAAAACACCCATAAACAGAATTGGTGCTAGAAAGAAGATTGGACAAAGATGTTATGCAGGTTTTTAGTTGACTGGTTCACTGCACATGCTGAAATGAAATGAATGTGTAGAAAATTCTAATCCAATGGGTACACATTAGGGTTTTAGTCATGAAATCCCTTCATTCTTCAGAGGACCATCTTAGCTGTAATATCATAAAGAGAACTTCCAAGTTGATATCCTACTTTTCAAAGAAGTGTTAGATAGGAAGATAAGAGTGAAGTATGCTCCATTTACATTGCTTGACTTTAGTTCACCTCAAGTCTGCATTGTATATCTTGGAGAGCTGCATGACAAAATAGATTGTTTGACCTTCCTCCAAAGGTTGGATCTATATTTAAAAGGATTGCTCCCTATCTTTGAGATTTACAAGCTTGAAGTGGGATATAGGCATAATAGACATATTCATATTTAGAGAAAGACCTTGCAAGGAGCTGCAAATCTTCCATTAATAAATGATCACGGTCAACAGGGCAATCTGCACATTGGAGAAATTGAAGTCCCTCAAGTTGTTCATCAAAATACATGTCGAGATGATGAGAGCAAGCAATGCATGTGATCTGCAAGTCACCCAACTAATGAAGATGAGGTCCCTGCCTAGATAAAGCTTTGTTTTCAACCACTGGATCCAAACTATTCAGTCACAGAATATGATATCCCAGCATGGCAAAAATTTGATTTTCAGTCACAAGACAATGAACAGAACAATGTACAGGGTCAATTTTCTACTGCTAAGGAAGTGGATGAGGTAGATGATAAATCAGATTTAATGAACAATCATGTTGGGGAAGTGGATTAGCAATCAAGTGCTTCAAAAATATCAAGTTCTAAGACTAAATTTGCTGCTACAGAGGTGGAGATCAGTAGTCTATTTCAAACTGCTAATAGCTCAGAGTTAGAACAACATGTTTAAATCAGAAATATGTAAGAACAAGAAGAAATCAATCCTCTAGATGAACAGTCACATACAACAATGCAGGAAGTCGTTCCAGTTGACATATTTGAGCCACAATCATATTATCCAAAGAACAATGATCAAGTTCTTGACTGTATCAGCCATATCAGGGTGATATAATGGCTGCAAAAGGTCTCAAGCTGAGTCAAATGAAGAAAATGAAAATGCACCACTCCAAGATAACATTGACATCATAAATCTAGCTATGCAAGAAGAAAGAGACCTTGTTGTTGCTACAGACAGTGAATTGCCAACCCAATGCCAACCCTTAATCCAAATAGGAAGGTTGCTGATTGATATAGAGGAAGTTTTTCCAGAGCATGTAACTGATATGGATGAAGTAGATTAGAGTTTGTCATTTGTTCCCCATGTTGATCCTATTTTTACTTGCATTGAAGAAGATCTCCACATGGTTGATGCTGATCCAATGATAAGAAATGAAAGAGAAGGTCTGCAATCTAAGAATAAAAATCAAATTGTCATGCAAAGTGATGGCTTGGAAGATTTTTCATGTCAATCACTTGATCACGTCATTGAGTTGGTGTCAACAATGAGCAAAGATATGCTACTTCATGGGAATTCACCGCACATAATAGACTTTGCTTTAGCCAACTCATGTCGAATTCATTCAGATGATCTACATTCTGAAGAAGGTTGTCTAGACTTCCTATTTTCTTGGGAGATTGTTGCAGTATTCAATGATTCAGAACTATCCGATGCACATGATATGACCCTGCATGAGGTAAAACCCCCTGAAGGTGCACAAGTCAGTAGTATAATGCAGCAAGGTGAAGAACTTGCATCTCTAACTGATGGTACTACAAATTAGGTTGTATCTTCCCTCTTCTCACTTAGTTTTAGCAATTATCAATTTGATTATAGTGATTTAGGTAAGACAACTTGCATCTGGATTGATCATGGCCCTAATGAACTCCCCCAATTGCTGATATTGCATAATTGGTACTCTGAACATGAACCTAGCATGCCTCTACCTCACTTTTTAGAGTACAAGGATGAATTTTCCAAACTTAGGACACTAACCTGCACCCTGTTACTCCTACATGTCCTGAGAAATAAGTCACGAGGGAGTGTTAATACTTGTTGTCCAAAGCTTTTGTACATAGTCTTCCTTGTTTCTAGTTAGTTTTTAGTAACTAGTAATCTACTTTTCTAGTTTAGTTTCCGCTTTGTCTTTTCTTTAGTTTTTAGTTGTTAGTTGTTGTTTTTTGCCTATTTTGCTTTGGTTAGAGTAGTTTTCTTTTCTTTTCATTTCTGCGCTTGCTTTTCTTGGATTCTCCATTTCTCAAATGTGGTGGTAGTTGTGCAGCCCTGTAAGTGCTTCTTTATTGGGTAAGTAATTTAGAATATTTCTTTGAGAAGCCAAGGTTTCCACTTAGTCTTGCTGTGGGTTCCACTGTTATACTAGGGAGTATGATGTTTGTTCATTGGAAATGAGTCATTAGTTGGTGCACCTGAAGTATTTTCTAACCATATATCTCTCACACTTAAAATAATCCTAAAGTAGCTAAGCAAATCTGAGTGATCTTGTGTTAAGTGAAAAGCTCATATTTCCATTTTTACCACCAACACCAATTCTGCAGATACAGATGAGAGTGGCAGGTGGTACTAAGTACTGCTAGCCTACTGGGTAAAAATAAAAGGTGTTTTTCAACACCAGACCCACTACAGAGTATCAATATGAAGATTATCATTTGAAGACTCTCATATGAAGAATATTATTTGAAGAGTATTAGCATCAGAGATCATTAGAGGCATTATCAAGAAAGGTATCACTGCAGAATGATTACTACTTAAAGGTTCATCATATCTTAGCATTAGAGCATTCTCTTGGTGGTAGAATGATCCCAACTTCATAGCTTACCACGAAGGATCTTGGGTGAACTTAGTTGCCAAAGGATGGGAATGAGTGCAATTGCACAAACTCAGGTTTTTAGGATATGGATGGTTGCACTAGTTAGTGGTCTTTGATTCTTTGATAAGGTATCATGCTTTCTCGTCTAACATGTGGGAAACACAAAGATTCTGGGTTCAAAACTTAAGTTTATCATTGAAATTCTCTTGAGCATTTCCCAGCAGAGTCACCATTTGTTGTGCCTTGTACACACACCCCATTTTGCCAAATGGAGACCCCCTCTTTTGCTTTGGCTTGGATTCTCAACCTTTTTGCCTTATGATGATGATAAAGTGAATTTGTGGTTAGAGTGCAGGATTTGTTCCAGATTTGAGTATTTTGCATGTTTGGGAGTCATTTGATGTTGTGCATGGTTGATTTGGAGGTGTCTTGGGTGGTCTTGTGCTTAAAAGATAGTCATTTGTTGCCTTTTGTGCTAAAATTAGGTGTTACTACACTTTGCTCTAAAATCTTGTCACTGGATATTGCCCTTGAAAGTGTTTCTACAGGATGTTTCATGTTGAAATTCCTAGTTTCCAGGTCTTAGAGTTGTAAAATCATGTCAAATTCCACTAGATTTCACTAAGGGGTCCATATGCTTTCACCCTGATATATGGTCTTGAAGCCCTAATTTGGCTAAGTCTAAAACCTTGAAAACCCTAAAAAATGGCTGTCTGAAATCTGGTAGAACCTCAAAATTCTAGAATTTGCATATGAAATCCTATGGATCTGGAACCTATCTCAAACATCCTAAAAGTATACTTAAACATATTTTTAAATATATTTTCACCCTGGCCAATTCAAAATTTTGAACTAAAAATGACCCCAACTGCAAAAAGCGCTAAAAACAACCTCTATCAACCTTAGCGCTAAGAACAACCTCTACCGACCTTTGTGCTAAAAACCCACTTCACAGACTTGCGCTGAAATGGATTTCCACCAACTTAAGTCACGCAAGTTGGTCGGTGTTAAAACCCATGCTAGTCGGTGCATTGAAAATCCCTGCCGACTAAGCCTTTTATGTTTTGCGCTAAAAATCGACCTTACCGACTTGTGCTACATTCCACCCTGACCAACCTTATGAGATGCTATTAATCGGTCCGAGCCCAAACTCGTGCAAATCGATGGCACCCAAAAGTAGCACAAAAGTATTTTGCACTAAAAATGAACCTCTCTGACCTACGCTAGAATTGCATTGCACCGACTTTTAGTCAGTAGACACCAAAATCCCCGCTAGGTCGATAAACCACAAAATTAGTGATTTTTGGTATTTTGGCCTAAAATTGAGTTTTTCAAGGAGAAAATTGGATTTTCTTGATGGATTTGAATTGCATATCTATTTGTTACATCATGATGAACATTTTAGCAAGTTTGTGTAGATTTTTGGCATGTTTTACGATAGTTAATGCTACTGCACATGAAAAGTCTGTGACCCCCAAAAATCTTGCTTTTTTGTAGAAAATGCTAGAAAAACATGAAATAAAAGTTCCCAAATGGATCCTAATGACCACAAAAACTTCTCTAATCATCATATTGGCCAAATGGGTGCTTGAAAATGGTAAAAAATGTAGAAACTTCATTTTATCAACCAAATTGCTGTTGCACCTGCAAGAGGATGTTAGTATGATGTCCAAGATGATGGAAATAAGTCCCCGGAGCTTGAAAACACTAAAGATCATGCCTACATCACTGTTGTTCCTACAAATCCAGTCCAATGTCCTAGTGATCCAGTTCAGGGGTCATAACTCCTAGCTATTTTATCAGAATTTAAACTTCTTGGACTTGTTGGAAAGATAAACTGATTATCTAGTTTGAGCTACTCGGCTGCTAAAGCTGAGAAGTTTCGAGCCCCCATTCCACTCCGAAGGCCTCTGAAAATGCAATTTTCTATGATGTAGAAAATACCAAAAATTATATTTTTTATATTTTCCCAAAAACACCACTCAAATGACCATGGACTGGATCACCAAGAGATACATACAGTTGTTCCAGCAATCCAGTCATGCAATGATGATCTAGCAAGCATCCAATTGGATACGTCTTCATCAAAGAATGTACCACATACTTCTCTTGGTCCATTCAGCACTTGGAATCTCGTGAATCCATATCAGCTCAAGTTTTCAAGCATCATGTGACTCTATTTTGGCTTCATTAGGCCTTAAAAATTGACTTTTCATTATGTACAACCAAATGGGTATCTATTTTGTCTAGATTCAATGTATTCACAAGTTTTTTTTGTCTTTTTCCTACAAGACAAATGCAAATCTAAAAATGTAACAAACTATTGCACTTAATTAAATGTCATGTAATCTAGACCATTGGTTTTGAGTTAATCTCCACTGTCCATTGAAAAACTCGGTATGGTGCCTTGCCTATAAAAGGGCCATCCTTTTCTCTCATTTGTAAGAGAGATTTTGATACCGAATTGTTGACACTCTGCCATTTGAAGTAATGCAAAGCAAATTTTTGCAATTATCTTGAGAATTTGTATCTTGTATTGGCTCATTTTAGTTTTCATGGTTCGCTTCTCGCTCTCCCATATTTAGTTAGTTATGCTTTATAATGTTTATGGTTTGCTTAAAGTATTTGATGAATGCCCTAGTCCATACTTTTGGTTACTTGCTAATGGTAAATAGCTATGTAAAGTTAGTCTGGACTTGTCAGTTGTACTTAGTTCAATTGCATTTTGTGAGTTAAATTGCCCCAGTCATTGGGTATTTAATGAATGAATGTAATCTGAAAATCTCTAGATTTCCATTGAAGATAGCACCATTTTCTGCAGTGCTGTAACACCCATTTTAGTTTGGTAACTTAGAAATCTAGTTAAGTTTTAGAGCATTTGTCTACTTAAAATAAAATCTATGCATTGTGAATGTCACTTAGGATCCCTCTAAAACCCTATACCTCTTGCATTTTCTTTAAAAACCTTGGTTAGATTAGGAATTTCAGCAGCATTTTACATTGTCTATGAGCTGAAATCTTGAAGGATTTATATATATTTGTTATTCCAACTCAAAGATCTATATATTATATGTAAGACCCCTTGTATGCACAGCTAGAACATACCATTGAGTCATTTCAAGCAAGCTAAGACCTAGCTGTAGAAACCTTGGAGTAGTCTTACCTAGGGTAGGATACTTTTCAAGAGAGGTGTGATACCAATAATCATACATGCGTTGTTGTGTGCTAAAACACCCATCAACAGGATGCTCATAGCGTGCATAACCTAGATTGATATCTCCCTTGTCAAAGGATATCAAATATTGCTCCAAATATTAACTTAAGAACACTTGATTTATATACAAGGGGCCACTTGGAGTAGAATTTGGTGACACATAGGTATCTCCCTCATCAAAAGATATTAGATCTTGCTCCAAAAGTGGACTTAAGGACATTTGACTTATGTACAAAGGGCTATTTGGGCTTACATGTACTTCTTGTGAGGACACTTGTTAGTGTTGGACATGGGTTTGATGATGTTTTGGAAGGTTGGAATGAGGAATTGGATGATCTTAGGGTGGATGTTGATAGGTTGATATGGCATTGACATGATGTGCAGATAGATTAGGTTGGCCTAATGGTGAAGGTTGTTAGGTCTCAAAAATGCAAGTTGCAAATCCTAAGAGGATACCAGACTCTATGATCAGATTGGCAACGTTTTTGAACTAACGCGACAGAGTTAACCTATAGGGTTAATGACTCCTTGCACTTTAGGTACTGCTATACCTAGGCAGGTAGACCTTAAAAGTTAAGGCAAATTAAATGAATGTAAGTTTTGTGACTAAGTAAATGGATCCACCCATAATGGTAAATGGTGTGGAATAGATGAAAGCTTGCTAACTAGTTCTATTTCTAATAGCTGAAAGATGATTTGGTATAAATTGTATAAGCAATATCAAGGTAAGAAGTAATAAATGAATTTAACTATTGAAATGAGTAAGACCAGTGCCTTTTTGGGTAAATAGAGTTAAGTGAGAACCTAAGATCACTGGTGTATACTTGGCAATAACTCTAACTATTTGGAACAACACTTTAGTTTATAACTTGTATAAACGTGCAAGGGAATGGTTGACAGATTCTTCTTAATATCCAACTGACACAATCAAGTTTTTTGTTATTCACCAGAGGGAATTTTAATCCTTACTTGAAGGAACCAATTGAATGAACTATGCAAGAACAGCAGATAATATCAACTTGGAGACAAAATGCCAATCCTAATTATGTGGTTCTTCTTAGCGATCCAAATCAATACTTCCAGATTACTGTGACTAACCAGAAGAATTTTAATTCCTCTTTAAGGAAACCAATTCATTAGATCACACAAGTACAACAAATGTGCATTGACAAACTAAGTATATACTTGATATATCAATTTGAATAATAAAGAAATACTGAACTAGAGACAACCAAATAACTGAATAATTTCAACAAACAAAATTTCAACAAACAATTGATACCAGTATAAAGCCACAGAATCAAAGATCTTCTATTAACTTCTTTAATATAATAATTGCAACATGGTCTTTTAAAATATTATGAACTTCTTCTATTATCTACTACTACCTTATGATCCATTGACCATCATATGTCCAACTTATATAGAAATATTTGTGAAGACACATAACTCTTCAAAATGTCTTTTGTAAATTAATAGGATTAACATAACAATAAACAAAGATAATGACACTAAGCTCTACAAGCCACAGGTAGATCTAAGAAACATGATCTAGGTACTTTTGGCTCTAATGTGTATCAACAAATTCTATAGCATTCCTTGTAATCACATCTATCATTACCATCTTTTCCAAATGCTTGTAGGCCTCCTGAGATGCCGAGTCTTTATCTTTCAGAGCTTCTAGAGCCTCTTGTAATATTACCTGGCATTCTTTAGTCCATTCATCTTTGCTCTTCAACTCCTTATCATTTCTGAACAACATAGGTACACCTATCTTTGAAGCCTTAACACATTCCTTAGTATCATTTTGAAGCTGGTCATGATATTTCTTATGTTGTTCGATCAAATCTTGGGCACTGGAGATGCCTGTACTGTCAGGGGTATCCTTACTCTGTATCTCATGGAGTTTCTCTTGGAGCCTATTATTTAACCTCTCATGTTCTTGGATAACCTTATGATTCTCAGAGTAGACATCCCAGAATTTATTCATCCAATGCATCATATGAATATGCCTATTCTATGTTACTGTAGCAAGTGTGTCAATTTGAACCTAGGCTATTTGATCAATAGATAGCGACTAAGCACTTTGTGAGATTTCTCCTTGAGTTAATCTTTTAATTGATCCTCCAAAGGCATTCTTAACAGTGTCTTTTAGGAAATCATTTTCCTTTGTTAATCTTTAACAATTCAATTTATATGCATCTTGCTCCTTGATTAGCATTTGAGCCTGTGCTTTATTCAACTTCGCAACATTTATACCAATATCTGTAGTAAGCAGAGGATCAGTTTCTCCTGCTTTCAAAGTCATAAGATGTCCAAAGGTCTTTTCAGTATCTATGATGGCAGTCTTTTTATGAGAAGGATTGGGGCCCATATCATGAGTGAGTTTTCATCATTGTTATACTTGGTACCCATGTATACCTCTGTTAAACCTTCAGGAATGAGTTTGTATTTATCAGCAGTATTGTGCAAAAAACTATCAAATATCAGGGCAGAATTTATGTCAAGTCTAGGAATATCATGACACCTACTTCTCTAAGAAACTGTCTGCCTCTGTTAGGAGTCATAGCCCTCAACTCATTATCTACTGTTGTCTTTTACAAATCCATCAATTGTCTTTCATTATCAGCTGTGACATCTTCAACTGATTCTCTGAGTTCCTTTCCTTTATATTTATACAAAAATGATTTAAATTCCTGAGAATGAATGAATTGATCATCTGCAATGAAAGAATCATATGCCAACTATCTAGGATCCTCATCACCAGGTTCCTCTTCATCCTCCTCTCTACTAGGAAGTTGATAACCCTCCATTTTTCATCTAGAGATTCTATTTGTCTATTCATGAAGCTTCTCTTCACCTACAAATTCTTCATCACCAGAAGACAATAACTCCATTTCTGGAAATTGTTTTCTTTTCTCATCTAATTCTCTATTATATTTTTCAATTACCAATTCGACTTCAGCTTCTTCCTTGTTCCTAACAATATCATCATGTAGATATGGAATGTGTGTGTATCCACTGAGATTTTGTTTTCTTCTAGCAAAATCAATGAAGCCTTCAGTATCAAATCCTTTTCTTGTCTCGGCACACCTCATGTTGTAATGCATTAATTTATCTCTGATGAGACCATACCCATCCTTGGAAACCACAGTAAAATCCCCAAAACATAGAGTACTAGGCATGAAGGATTGTTTGTCACAGGTACATAAGTTCATCACTTTGGAATAGTTCATCTGCTTGACTATCTCCAAGTAAGCAATCCTATTAGGAATTGTCTTGGGTAGTATAAATGGGGTATCTTCAAAACCATAAATTCTGACCATAGTTGAGTCCCCAATTATGTGTGACAGTTGGGGGGGCAGCAAAGTCTTTTGGTCTAAGGAACCTTTTTATTTCATCTGACAACGAATATTCGTAGGGATGATTAAAGTATCTATACAACACTTTTACAAAATATTCTTCAAAATGAATGTAACTGGAGTGGGCAAACCTACTATCCCATACCCTTGTCCACATCTGCATAGGTAACTTCTATCCCTTTTTGTCTATTTGAGCAATTCTGAGTTCATTCGGCCATATTCCCTTTTCCTGGCCATAGTATAATACCATGTGCATGAGGAGTGAATAATGCTCAAAAGAAATTGTTGGGACATTGTTCTTAATTGCAACTAAGCTGGAATGAATCTTCCTAAAAATATAAGTGGCATAGTCAAATTGCCTAGCATTATGACATTAGATATCTATTGTTATCACCATTAATGGAATTGTCATGAAATCAGGAACTTCTGACCATAGGACTTGGCCAATGGAATAATATGTGTATTTCATATAAGGTTCAAACAAGGACACATGGAATGGAGGTCCATCATTGTCATCAAAAGGTATTATTTTTCCTTCTGCCCTAGGCCTGTGTGGTGTCCATCCTCCAGTACTCTTTGTCTAAATCCTCATATACTATGGGATGCGTACATAAGTCATCCAAATCAAATACTTCACAGATGGCAATTTTGGACAAATGTATAATAGGCTCTCCTTGTGGATTGCATATGGCTTTGAGGCTCGGATTGTAATACTTAGCCAAAAGTTTTAGGAGTTCCACATTCACAAACACATTTGAGACCACCAATTTGCCCAAATTCAAATGCCACGGATTAGACACTAGGACATTTCTAAATCTCCTATCATAATAAAATTTAAACAATACATAACCTCTAATTGGTGTCCATACATTTCCCATGTATTTGTATTTGTCTTATAATTTCTCCACCTCCATCCTGAGTTATGCAGACCTTCAGGCTTTAGGGGTAGACCCAGGTAGTTGATCTATCAAATCCTAATTTAGTTTTCTCTCTTTCATCTTTTCATCAGGACCTTTATCAGTTTTTTGTTTCTTAGGTTTACTAGTTTCACCCTGTTGTTTTCTACCCTTGTCCTTTACTGGTGTCTCCATTAGTTATAATTCTGAATAGCAAATACAAATTATAAGTCACCACATAGAGGTTTTATGTGTCTACCTGTTGCCTGAGATGATCACCAAATTCCTTTATTTTCTCCTCCAAATCCTAGCTTGCGCGCTTTTCTTAGACAATCCTTTCCGAACACAATTGCAATAATTTAGTATGACTTCTTAGGGGATTTCTTCCCAGCCTATAATCAATACTTCCAATGCATTGATGTCCACACTTGTTTTGAAATGTCACATCATCATAACGTCCTTCATCGACAGGACTTTTGTAATGTCAGTGCGATCTAAATGCTTCTTATGGCGCCAATATTTGTAGATGACTCAATCGCTGTGACCCTTTGTTTTATTTCCTCAATGTCACTTTTCATGAAAGCATATGTATGTTTATATCAGCGAGATGTTTCAATACTTATCTGATATAAAAATGAGCATAGAAGTTGTTATCGGCCTGACTTACACCATCATTATGAAAACAGCCTCTTACTCCGATATTTCAAATCTCCCTGATACTAATTATTCATATTGGTATTGTTGTGATGTTCACAACACGCCCCATTTTACTCCTTAGCAAAATGAGGACCCCTGTTGTGGCTGTTGCTTCTGCTTTTGTGTGTTTTGTTTTGCTTGGTGGTAAAGGGAAAAGAGAGTTAAAATTGCAAACTTTGTTTAAAATAGAGAAAAAATGCATTTTCAGTACTAGTGCATGATATGGTTGGATTCCTTGTGAAAAATAAGCTAGGGTTGCCTTTTGAACCATCTTAAAATTTGCCATATTTTGCAAGATATCATCATTTTGGTAAAATGTACAAGGGAAGGGTTTGTTGTTTGTATATACAAGTCTGCTTGTATATTGGGTGCTTTGTTTTACTTGTATGCATTTACAAATACTTTATTTTCTTCATACATACAAAGTGGACCCGAAGTGGTTTTAGGTTAAAATGAATTGATGTTTCGAGTCCGCTTTGTATCTCACAGTTGTATGTTTGGCAGGTAAAATATACAAGGTACTTCATACATGATGGACCCGAAAGAGTTATCAAACGATGTTAAATCATTGTATATTTAGCGCAATGTATATTTCATACATACATTATAACATACAACGAAATATGCATCGCGCGGAATCCAAAAAGTTATAAACCAGAGAGAATTTGTTGTATATTCCGTGGCTTGTATGTTTCGAAACATACATCGTTGTATACAAGCCGGAATCCAAAAAAGATTAGAATCCGATTGAACCAATGTATCATGTCCAAAATGTATATCGAAATATACATTGCTCAGCACACATCGAGGTATACATTGTGGACCTGAGGCAGTTGTTAAAGGAAGTTAATTCGTTGTATATTTTCGCATTTGTATGTATGTTCCAAAACATACATTGACTAGCATACAACGTGGAACTCAAGGTAAATCGAAATGCGATATATATAAGGCTTCACGTCTAAATTGTATATTGGGGGATACAATGCAAATGTACATCACGCGGATGTGAAGAGAAGGTTAAGGTGAGTTAAATCATTGTATATTTGGCACTTGTATGTTTCAAATATACAAGGCCCAATATACAACGCAGACCCGAGGGGTTTATTAAACGGACTTAAGTCCTTGTATGTTTTGATTTGTATAAGCAAGACATGCAACATATACATACATTCTGAAATATACAAGGGGTGGACTTGAAGTGAATATGAAATAACGAAAAGTCCTTGTATATTTCACGCCTTGTATCTTATTACATTGCAAGGAATATACAAGACGGAACCCAAAAGAGATTAGAATCCGATTAAAAAATTGTATCACATCCGGCTTGTATAGTGGATTATACATGGATTTAAAAAGAGAAATAGGCAGGAAAAGACGGAGCGATAGGAATTTTGAAGCCGATTTTGGGGCCCGAATGCATATTTTTTGGTCAATGATAGTTGACCCGACTGTTTTGGACATTGTATATGCATTTTTGACCCTCGTTTTTCACAGATTCAGGGCCCGATTGATGCGTTCACATAGTCACGACTAGATTTGGCAGTTTTCCTTCTTGCAATTTTATTAATAGATAGTACTTATTGCTTATCCATTTTTTTTGTAGGTTTGCAGTTGAGGAAGGAGCTGAAACTTAATGGCGATGACATCACGAAGGGGAAAAAATCAGCTCTCAGAGGAAGCAGAAGGAAGATAAGGATGAAGTGCAAAGAAGTCAAGGGTCTTCATTGATGAGGACAAAATGTAGCCGAAGACATTATTGCAGCAGACCACAGAAGTTAATATTGAGCTGCTAGGGTTTCCAAAAGGGCATATTTCGCCCAGATTTGATGTATACTTAGAGATATTTTGGGAGACTGGTTCACCAGCATTTATCGTTGTAACTAGAGGTTTGAACCAGGGTTTAAACTAGGGTTTTTTTTGGGCTGTATTGAGGACAATCAAAGTTTATATATTGTGCCTCTATACACTATAAAACTTTACACAGGGGCTACATAGAGATTTGTAGCAGCAGGAATTTGTAGAAGTAACATTTAGAATAGAGGGACCTTTTAGTTTAGAAGTAGAAGAAGGAGGTCACCTGTGTCTGCAATAAGGAATGCGTGGAACATCTGGCTTCCTTACTGTATCTGTAAAGCTTGTAAGTTTTTTGTAGTTTGATCATTGAAGCTAAGAGTCATTCAGACATTGTAAATCTTATATGACTGTCTGTTTCTAATACAATTGAATCTGGAATTCTGCATCTATCTTCTGAGTGTTTTCTTGCTCTTCATTGTGTTTGAATCATATTCTCTTAGAGCTTGCAATCTTAGGTGTATGTTTGTGAAAATACTTAGAATATACATTTAAGGTTTTGTCTGTGGATTTGATCAAGTTACTGTATGATTTATAAAGTGCATAACAGAACAATTAGATCCTTCGAATAGAGTGAATGAAATTTAGATTAGATCTCTCTAACTTTTCCCAACCCATCTGAAAATACTTAACTTAAAACACAGAAATTTAAAGGAAACTGTTTCATATTTGAAAGAAGCATGTATAGTTGAGTTGAAAGTAGATAGTTTTCATAATATTTAAGAGGAGAAAGCTGCAATAATTCAAGAAGACCATTTAAAAGCTTTGTAGCACAGTAACACGTTTATACAAAAGGGATGAACAACATATTGACATTTATTAATCTTTTGCATAGTTTGAGTCCAGTAAACCAGCAAGAAACCCTAAATCGCATAAGGCCCCTTGAACATTACAGCTTCACATCGACCAACTGAATTTGCCCAACAGGTCAAGACCTGACCATATTAAACTTGGGATTAAGTGAATCTTAACCAATTCCTTCATATCTTTCAAGTCAATTTTGGTTCATTTTATGTGAATTTTAACTAATTGTTATGATTGCATCAAAACGATCATCAACAGTCTTTGGCACTAGAAGGAGGGCCTGACTTGAGTTAGGGTTTGTTTCAAATTGGCTAATAACAGTGATAGAGTGACCAGGTCTAGATCTAGTTCAGGGGATATTTTTGTGCAACTACCTGATACAAGGCGAAGTAAGAGCCCTTTGATTTGGAATCCTAAAATATCCCAAGTAGGGAGTTCATCTGGAACACTTCCTAGGTCACCTTTTAACATCCGCAACATTATAAGTCCTGACAAATCCCTATTCAGATCTTTAAATCTTGGTTCAGGTACTCCTAGAGGTCCTAGTCCTCCTAGAGATCCTACCCCACCGATAAATCTAGGTATTCCTACAGGTTCAAGTCAAGCTCAAGCACCCACAATGGCTTATTTCAATGTCCAGTCTCTCATACACTTCAATGATTACAATGAGATGCCTAAAAATCTAGAAAAGATATATCCTAAATATCAGTTACACCAAGACCCAGAAGACCACATTAGAATATTCAAGGAAGCATGCTTTAGGGCTAGATTAGAGCACGAGGACGTTGTGTGTAGATTGTTTCCCTACACCTTTAATGAACAAGCCTCTAACTGGTATGTGAACTTACCCAATGGTTACATTTCTTCCTGGTCACTTATGGAGGAAGCATTTCTGTCAAGATTTAGAGGGCCCATTGATCCTTGCATCCTGTATCATAAATTGGCTACCATAAAAAGAGGTGAGGGAGAGCTAATTGATAATTTCAATGACAGATTTCAAAAGGCCTACTCTAGGCTGGTAGCCCCTTACACAGTAGATGATGATACCTTGTTAGCCATGTACTATGCTACCTTGGATCCTTTAACTGCCATGTTTGTCAAAAGAAAACCTGACATAGATTCAATATCCAAAGCCTATAAAGAGGTAGCCTCAGTAAATCAAGAGATGAGGCATACAACTTGTAGCCCATTTGTTAATGGAGGAAATTTTGGGATGCAAAATCAGGCACAACCTTGGAATGGAGTCCCTATGCATCACACTCCATTATTAAATCCAGTTCCTTCTTACACACCTATGTATAGTCCTACCCCAATCCAAGCTATAGCTCCTTACACAGGTAACACTTTTAATAACAGTCAAAATAACTTCCAACCCCCTAGGGATACAACTGTGGCAAAAGCACAAGAGGAAAGGGAAGAAATCAAAGAGATCACTGCACATTTGAAAAGATTGACCACTGAAGTAACACAACTAAGAAATGAGAACCTCTATGGAAGAAGTAACCAAGGATACAATCAAAATCAGAATAATAACCAAGGCCAAAATCAGAACTATAGTTCAAATCAAAATCAGCATTACAATCAAAACTATAATCAGCATCAAAGTCATAACCAAGGGCAACCAATGCAAAATAGAGGACCAGTGGTAGATAATAGGGCTTGGGGTAACAATAACAAAAATTAGATTCATCCTAGGCCACCCAAAACATGGAACACTGGACCAAACAATGGTACCCTAGCTTCTCCTTTTGAGAATATAGATAATCATGATGCAAAACAAGCGGCTGGCATCCAAATGGCCAATACATCACTAAAAGCTGGTGCAGATTTCACAATACCAATGCCCATGTTGAGCTTGACTGTCCATAGTTCCATTTAGCAGCCAGTATATTTAATATAGATGTGCAGCCTCCTACTTCTAAGTTTCTCATTCCCAAAGGTAACGAGGTAGTACCCTCAGGGTATGATACAGCTTTAGTCTTAGAAACCTTTACCTTTGCAACTACAAAAGAGAAAGAAGATGAATTGTTAGAAGATGAACCATACTTTTGTGAAAATCTTTATCCTAAATCAGCCTTTGTGTTAAATGCTTTTCAGTTTCCTTTTGAAACAGAAAATGAAGTATTGACTGAAACGGAAGAGGTGCAGGCTTTTCAACAGACAAATAAAAACCACACCTACAATTTAAGAAATAACACTAGGCCAAGGGGACCTTTCACCACTTCCATTCCTCCTAACAACTTCAATACACCCCCAGATTAAAATGCTAGCAACAATCCTACCATACTCAAAGCTAATCATCATACAAATAGTGGAACAGCAGTAGAAAAGGCCCAAACAAGTAAAACTGAAATATTAGAAACAACAAGGTTAATGAGTTACTTGTCAAAAGAAATAAAGAAAATTAAGGTTAGTATACCTTTGAATGAATTATTGAAAACTCTAGGAATCAGAAATGCTTTTATAAAATCCCTAGATACATCTATGATAGATGGGGTTGCTACTGATATAACTGTTCCTAATAGAGATTCACCGCCTAAAGAGAAAAGTAAGAAAGTTGAGTAGCCTTCCAATACAAATGTAGTAATGTATGCTGATAAAAAGGATGCTCCCCCTTTCTTGTTAATTGTTAGATTATGTGGGAAGAACATACACAACTGCATGGTAGACTCTGATGCCTCAGCCAACATAATGCCATTAGGAATATGCAAAACTCTCGGGCTGACTCCCACCAAATCTGCTAAGGTTGTCACACAGTTAGATAAGACTAAGGTTATTGTGATAGGAGAACTCATGAACATTCAAATGCAATTAGCTTTAGACCCTAGGGTAAGCCAATTCATTGACATTCAAATAGTGGACATACCCATGAATTATGGAATGTTGTTAAGTAGGGATTGGTCCAAGACATTAAACAGATATATAGCCACAGACTTTTCACATATGTGGCTACCTTGGAGAGGTGTCCCAAAGCAGATTAGAATAGAGGCAGAACTCAGGATGAAACACATGATAACAGAGTATAATCAAACGAATGAAATATTGTATGCTACTGTTGAACCTGGTGTCTATAGAATTACTAACAATGGGGTGTAAATTGAACAGATCATGATGTTAAACATTAGAGAAAAACGTGTCAGCAAGGAGAGCATTATTCATTAAATCTGATGGAAATTCTTCGGATGAAGAAAACAATGCAATGGACAAATTTGGCCATGCCATTAGACAAGAGGTGGAAGAATGCATTAAAAAGAATCTGCCAGTCCAATGTAAACTATATAAAAATAGGTGTAGAGTTCATGATAGGCCACATTCTGAGGAGAGTTGTGGAATGTGCAAAGACATCATCGAATATGAATACAAAAAATGCACGAAGAAGGTAGAATTGCAAGAGGAAAATGTGAACCCTGATCAACCACAAGGACACTTTTAGAGTAATGTAGATTCTCTGATTTCAGACTTAGAAGAGGGAATAAAGGACAAGGGTAGTTGTCTTTCTGATTTGCAAGATGAAAATACACATATGCAGGTTGACCAAATGGAAATACCCATGAATAAATATACCAGCACCTCACAAGTAACAGAAGAGAAAAAGCATCGAAGATAAGAGGTCAAAAAAGTAAAGATGGCATGTGGACATTAAAATGTGACGGGTCTAAATCAAAACAAGATGCAGGTGCAGGTATTGAACTCATAGATCCTCAAGGTAAGTCATACCTAGCAGCATATAGACTGTAGTTTTCCTGTACTAACAATATTGCTGAATATGAAGCCTTAATTTTGGGACTTGTCATGGCCATCAAGAAGAAAGTGAAAATGATCAGGGTATTTTCAGACTCTAAACTAGTAGTCAGACAAGTAAGGAAACTATATTCTTGCAACTACAAGAAAATGATTTGTTACAGACATAGAGTGTGGGGTTTAATAGATTCATTTGATGCTTTTAATATAGAGCATATCCCCAGAGAATTAAACCATAGGCCAGATGCACTAGCAATTGTTGCTAGCACATTAGAACCCTTGACGCTGTCAGGATTGAGATGATTTTCTATTGAATTAGTTAATGTTCCTAGTATCCCGGACAATGTTACACATTTTCAAGTATTTGGAGGGGATCAGCAAACTATTGACTTCCTGACCTGCAATGAGGTATTTGAGGCTCAAATCATTGATGAGCAGGAAAGACCTTAGATAACATGGGACGAAGAGGATATAATCAACTTGAAGAGCAACTTTTTACCCAAAGGGGTAATTGAACTAGAACATATTTTTGACTTCGATGGAGTAATAAGATAAAAGACTTACCCAAAACAGGAGGTGGTAAGTGTGATTTACACAATTTAGGGACAGAGCAAAATCCACAAAATGTGCCGATTGGAAAGGCTTTCTATGAGAAAATTAGAAAAGAAATTTTAGATGCTCTAAAAGATTACAAAATGTAATAGCATGGACATATGAAGACCTGAAAACCTATGATACATCCATCATAACTCACGTAATACCTTTGAGACCAGAGATTAAACCATTTAGGCAAAAACAAAGGCCTGTAAACACCATTCTAGAGCCTTTAATCTTCGAGGAAGTTAAAAAATTGTTGTCTGCTGGAATAATTTTCCCAATCAGACATTCAGTCTGGGTAGCTAACCTAGTACCAGTAAGGAAGAAAAACGGAGACATCAGGTTATGCGTAGATTTTAGAAATTTGAACAAAGCATCTGAAAAGGATAATTATCCTCTGCCTCCTATAGACGAGGTGCTGCAAGCAGTAAACGAGGCAAAGATGATGTCTTTTCTAGATGGTTTCTCAGGTTATAACCAGGTTTTAATTGATAGGGATGACAGATTAAAAACCACCTTCACTTGTAAATGGGTAAATTATGCATATAGGAGAATTCCTTTTGGTCTGATTAATGCCGGTGCCACTTTTCAAAGAGCCATGGACATTGCATTCAGTGGGTTATCAGGTAAGTGCATTGTTATGTATATGGATGATTTGACTATGTATTCCAAGGATGCATCCACTCACGCTGAAGATCTCAAGAAAATACTCAAGCAATGTGAAAGGTATGGAATTTCCCTCAATCCCAAAAAATGTTCATTTGGAGTTACTGAAGGTAAATTACTAGGGCATGCCATTTCTGAAGATGGAATATCGATTGACCCAGATAGAATAGAATCAATAAAAAGTTTGCAAATACCAAACAATAGGAAAGAGTTAAAATCATTTTTTGGTAAGATTAACTTTGTTCGGAAGTTTATCACGGGTTTTGCAGAGATTGTGCAGCCATTAAATGCCAGGTTGAAGAAAGATGGACAGATGGAGTGGATGCCTGTGGCTAGGGCTGCATTCGAAGATATCAAGGAGGCAATTTCTGATGCTCCTGTATTGGCAATCCCAGACTACACCAAAATGTTTTATATCTATTCCTTTGCGTCCTCCCATTCAACTGCGGCTGCCTTGACATAGAAAGATGAGGACAATGAAGAAAGGCCCATCGCATTCATGAGCGTGCCTCTGAAAGATGCACAGTTGAGATATCTGGATATCGAGAGACAAGCATTTGCATTGATGAGAGCCGTGAAAAAATTTAGACATTACATTCTGCGCAACCAGATCAAAGCCATAGTGCTAGACGCAGCAATAAAGATGTTGCTGATGCAAAACGAACCTGGAGAAAAGAGAGCCAAGTGAATCACCACGCTGCAAGAGTTTGACATGGAAATCATTCTAATGAAACTGGTCAGAGGGCAGGCGTTGGTACAAACAATAGCAAACACAGACCTAGATTTGATAAAACAGCAGTATGTACTAAATTCTCATCACATATCAGACTAGTATGGTGATTTAAATAGTTTTATAATAGTTGGAAAGTACCCAAATAGGATGAAAGCTTCTCAGAGGAGAGCTTTGAAGATTAAAGCATAGAAATATATGGTGCAAAGAGGTCTTCTATTTAGGAAGAACCATGATGGAATTTATTTGAGATGTCTAAATAGAGCTGAAGCGGATAAAGTGTTGACAGAACTGCATGACAAATACGGAACAGGTCATGGTTCCCATCTAGCTACAACACATAAAATATTGAGGGTGGGCTATTACTGGCCCATGATGTTCAAAGATACTGAGAGTCACATTAAAAGTTACCACACCTGTCAGACTGTAGCAGATAAGGGAAGAAATCAGGCCAACCCATTACAACATGTGATTGAATCAAGACCATTTGCACAGTGGGGCCTAGATTTTATTGGAGTCATCAATCCTCCATCTTCTGTAGGACACAAGTTCATACTAATGGTGACGGACTACTATACAAGGTGGACTAAGGCCACATGCTACAAATTCTCCACTACTGAGGTAGTTATTAAGTTTCTTGAAGAAAACATCATCACCAAGTTTGGAACTCCCTATTCATTGGTATGTGACAACGGCCCTGCTTTCTCTTCTTTAAAGTTTTCTAAATGGGCATTTGAATACGGGATTGTTTTAAAGTTTTCTTCAAATTATTACCCTCAAGGTAATGGATTAGCTGAGTCTACGAACAAAATTTTATTAGATATAATCAAAAAGCTAATTGTAAAGAGTCCTAGAGAATGGAATACCTTGTTAAAATACACACTATGGGTAGATAGGACCAAGTTCAAAGCAGCTTTAGGTAGTACACCTTATGATTTGGTTTATGGGACTGATCCCATACTTCCAATAAATCTGAGAATACCAATCTGGAAGTTTTCCAATGAGTATTTAGGCTTTGATAACCATAGGGAAGCCAGAATAGTACAAATGTTACAATTAGATGAGAAAAGAGGTCGAGCCATCGAGAAATTTGCCAAACACCAAGCAGTAGTAAAGAGGTGGTTTGATAAGAGAGCAAGAGTCAAGACATTTAGGATATCAGACTTAGTGTTGTGCTGGGATAAAGCACATGAAAAGAAAGGGAGCCATGGAAAATTTGATAAACTATGGCTAGGTCCATTGCAAGTCTCAAAAATAATAGGAGACAACGCATTTAGACTCAAGACCTTGACTAGAGAAGATGTGCAATTACCAGTTAATGGCCAACATTTGAAACACTACTTCCAGGCTTGAGGTAAAGGGGCAGTCTATTTTCGTGTAATATAGTGTAAGTAGTGTACAGTTTTCTTTTGTTGTTTGCTTTTGTAGGTTAGTTGTACAGTTTTGTTTTGCTTATTTTTGTTTTGTTGTTCTATTTTTGTTTTGTTGTTTGTACAGTCTGTTTGGTTGGTTTGCTTGTTGTCTCCTCAGTAGGGATCTTTGTCTTACTTTAGAGTATTAAGGAGAAAACTAACAACCATTGAAAACAGTATAAAATTCAGAATATTCAGGTTAATCATTTGCAATTTATGCATAACTTGTTGTGACTGTCATGAATGTAGAGAGTTGTTTACCTTCTAAAATTTTGTATTCAATAAATGTGATTTAGAATTCAAGAGAGGTTTCTCACGATGACACACCTAAAATCTTTGGGTTTGTTGAACCTACCAGTGTAGATATTAGGTGAAAAATCAGAGGTCACCCTTGCTACCATTACAATTCTCAGCTTAATTTCAACAAGTGCCCACTCCTTGCATCATAAAGTTACAAATTGCTATATCTTGTGAAAATTTTATCAAGCATAAAAATCAATAAAATATAAAATATAAAATGAATAAAGCGGATTATACTAAAAATCCAAATTAAGCCATCTAAGTAACTCTACCGGGGCTATAGATGCTCACTGGTAGTGGGGCTCTACTTAGGAGAATTGTAACGATAACCTTGCCGGGGCTATGGATGCTCGCTGGCAATAAGGCTCTATCCGATCGGCTATGAGGGAATATCTTCACCTATGTAGGCTAATATCAGTCACTGGTTTGTTCAACCAATCTTCAAGATGAGGATAATTAATCACATGCACATACTTAAACTGAAAATAAAAATTCATGCATCCTTATTGAATACCTTAGGTCTCAAGTTGAATAATAATTTGCAGGAAGGATAGTTGGAAATTATGCATTTATTTCATCTAGTTTTCTTGAACACTTTGAATTTAATTGTTTTGTTTAGTTGCTAGTTGTTGTGATATTCACAACACGCCCCATTTTACTCCTTAGCAAAATGAGGACCCCTGTTGTGGCTGTTGCTTCTGCTTTTGTGTGTTTTGTTTTGCTTGGTGGTAAAGGGAAAAGAGAGTTAAAATTGCAAACTTTGTTAAAAATAGAGAAAAAAATGTATTTTCAGTACCAGTGCATGATATGGTTGGATTCCTTGTGAAAAATGAGCTAGGGTTGCTTTTTGAACCATCTTAAAATTTGCCATATTTTGCAAGATATCATCATTTTGGTAAAATGTACAAGGGAAGGGTTTGTTGTTTGTATATACAAGTCTGCTTGTATATCGGGTGCTTTGTTTTACTTGTATGCATTTACAAATACTTTATTTTCTTCATACATACAAAGTGGACCCGAAGTGGTTTTAGGTTAAAATGAATTGATGTTTCGAGTCCACTTTGTGTCTCACGGTTGTATGTTTGGCAGGTAAAATATACAAGGCACTTCATACATGATGGACCCAAAAGAGTTATCAAATGATGTTAAATCATTGTATATTTGGCGCAATGTATATTTCATACATACATTATAACATACAACGAAATATGCATTGCGTGGAATCCAAAAAGTTATAAACCAGAGCGAATTCATTGTATATTCTGTGGCTTGTATGTTTTGAAACATACATCGCTGTATACAAGTCGGAATCTAAAAAAGATTAGAATCCGATTGAACCAATGTATCACGTCCAAAATGTATATCGAAATATACATTGCTTAGCACACATCGAGGTATACATTGCGGACCTGAGGTAGTTGTTAAAGGAAGTTAATTCGTTGTATATTTCCGCATTTGTATGTCTGTTCCGAAACATACATTGAGTAGGATAAAACGTGGAACTCAAGGTAAATCGAAATGCGATATATATAAGGCTTCACATCCAAATTGTATATTGGGGGATACAATGCAAATGTACATCACGCGGATGTGAAGAGAAGGTTAAGGTGAGTTAAGTCGTATATTCGGCGCTTGTATGTTTCAAATATACAAGGCCCAATATACAACGCGGACCCGAGGGGTTTATTAAATGGACTTAAGTCCTTGTATGTTTCGATTTGTATAAGCAAGACATGCAACATATACATACATTCTGAAATATACAAGGGGCGGACTTGAAGTGAATATGAAATAATGAAAAGTCCTTGTATATTTCGTGCCTTGTATATTATTACATTGCAAGGAATATACAAGACGGAACCCAAAAGAGATTAGAATCCGATTAAAATGTTGTATCACGTTCGGCTTGTATAGCGGATTATACATGGATTTAAATAGAGAAATAGGCGGGAAAAGACGAAGCGATAGGAATTTTGAGGCCGATTTTGGGGCCCGAATGCATATTTTTTGGTCAATGATAGTTGACCCGACTGTTTTGGACGTTGTATATGCATTTTTGACCCACGTTTTTCACGGATTTAGGGACCGATTGATGCGTTCACACACTCATGACTAGATTTGGCAGTTGTTTTCCTTCCTACAGTTTTATTAATCGATAATACGTATTGCTTATCCATTTTTTTTGCAGGTTTGCAGTTGAGGAAGGAGCTGAAACTTAATGGCGATGACATCATGAAGGGGAAAAAATCAGATCTCGAAGGAAGTAGAAGGAAGATAAGGATGAAGTGTGAAGAAGTCAAGGGTCTTCATTGATGAGAACAAAATGTAGCTAAAGACATTATTGCAGCAGACCATAGAAGTTAATATTGAGCTGCTAGGGTTTCCAGAAGTGCATATTTTGCCCAGATTTGATGTATACTCAGAGATATTTTGGGAGACTGGTTCACCAGCATTTATCATTGTAACCAGAGGTTTGAACCAGGGTTTAAATTAGGGTTTTTTTGGGCTATATTGAGGACAATCAAAGTCTATATATTGTGCTTCTATACACTATAAAACTTTACACAAGGGCTACATAGAGATTTGTAGCAGTAGGAATTTGTAGAAGTAACATTTAGAATAGAGGGACCTTTTAGTTTAGAAGTAGAAGAAGGAGGTCGCCTTTGTCTACAATAAGGAATGCGTGGAACATCTGGCTTCCTTATTGTATATGTAAAGCTTGTAAGTTTTCTATAGTTTGATCATTGAAGCTAAGAGTCATTCAGACATTGTAAATATTATATGACTGTTTGTTTCTAATACAATTGAATCTGGAATTCTGCATCTATCGTCTGAGTGTTTTCTTTCTCTTCATTGTGTTTGAAACATTTTCTCTTAGAGCTTGCAATCTTAGGTGTATGTTTGTGAAAATGCTCAGAATATACATTTAAGGTTTTGTCTGTGGATTTGATCAAGTTACTATATGATTTATAAAGTGCATAACAGAACAATTAGATCCTTTGAATAGAGTGAATGAAGTGTAGATTAGATCTCTCTAACTTTTCCCAACCCATCTGAAAATACTTAACTTAAAATGCAGAAATTTAAAATAAACTATTTCATATTTGAAAGAAGCATGTGTAGTTGAGTTGAAAGTAGACAGTTTTCATAATATTTAAGAGGAGAAAGCTGCAATAATTCAAGAAGACCATTTAAAAGCTTTGCAGCACAATAACACATTTATGCAAAAGGGATGAACAACATATTGACATTTATTAATCTTTTGCATAGTTTGAGTCCAGTAAACCAGCAAGAAACCCTAAATCACGTAAGGCCCCTTGAACATTATAGCTTCACATCGACCAACTGAATTTGCCCAACAGGTCAAGACCTGACCATATTAAACTTGGGATTAAGTGAATCTTAACCAATTCCCTCATATCTTTCAAGTTAGTTTTGGTTCATTTTATGTGAATTTTAACTAATTGTTATGATTGCATCAAAACGATCATCAACAGGTATGAGTTTTGCCGAAATGTTTATCAATTTCTCCTTATAGGGCTGATTAGTGCAATCGGTAAGACCCAAGAAATCGATACCGATATCATTTGTCTTTCTAACACATGTGATCTATCGAAAAGAGTCTCATCCATGTGTGTGGTTATTGTTTTCATCAGAACAACATATGTTATCAGGATGACCTTATTTGATTTATCTGATCCTTATTGTTTCCCTGACATCATCCTTTCTATTCTTTCCTCATCAGAATGACCACAGTCATATCTCACCGAAATCCTTTGTCGTTGTGACTATAGACTCGGCAGGACCTATAAATCCTACACTGATTTGCTTCCTTTTTTGCCGATGAGTTATACCCTTCACATATATCAGTATGACTCTAGCCAAAATTGCCTTATGGTCGCTGAGACATCATAAGGTCAGAGAAACATAAATTTTTTTGTTCCGATGTTGTATTTCGTCCCGATGTGTCAATAGTTCAATCTGTTCCTTGAGTTGTTCGGTAGGACTCTTGTCGAATTTCCCCATCGGTGTGATCTTCGTTGTCGGGTGAATGTTCAGAGTATCTTTCGACAATGCTTTCTCATCCTGATGGTCCTTGTATTTGATCAATTCGGTGTGACTGGAGATTCTCTTTCCAATAATGGGTCATCAGCATAACTTCCTTTATTAGGGCTTCTTGAAATTCTTATTCCGACTTCACTCCTAATGCCAATACACATATAATCTACTTCAAATGGAACATGGGTCGGTATGAAAAAACTGAGGTCTTGCTAAAATCAGAGAACTAAAGGTTTTTATAGACTATGGTTTGGGACGTGAGACCAATAGTTATGGTAGGGATCTTATCATACAAATCATGTTATGTTTGTGGAATTTATCGACTATTATTATGATTTTGGGGGTATAATGTTCTGATTTGGTTGGACAGGGGATGGATAAAAGTATAGGAAAATTTTGAAATTTTTCTGTCCCAATAGTGGCTCTGTCTAGGATGTATACCCCTTGTGAGTATAACAAGAATTCAGATCTCTGGGAGAGTAGACCATCTATTTTATTTGTTGGGGATGACAATTTTACAGGATTTAGGAATATATATGGATGAAATGAGAATGGGTGCTAGAAGTGAAAATGATGTAAAATGGGGATGATCCTATACTACTGTACATGGAAAAGATTTTTGTTATTTGTTGAGGGATTCCTAGGACTATCCATGTACCGGCAGATCCTAATCTCTCTTGATTTCCCTAAACTATTATGCATGGAATAGGAGTACTTTGAGAATTATTTAAGAGTTGTCCATGCACTGGCAACACTTATCTCTCTTTGTGCATGATTTTGATGCTTTCATGAAAAGAAAGGTTTCAGAAACTATCCATGCACTGGCAATTCCTGCTTTTCTCCAGACATATTTTATAGATAGTAGGAATCTTCTCCTCCTTTGCCAATGAAAATAAAAGGACCTGACTGTTGGAAAGAGACGGTGTGGCTTCATTATTGTTGTCATTGATGGCAACAAAGTTTATCCCACACATCCAAAGCACATAATAGGTCTTTACTGGAAGTTAGATTGAAGAGTGTTTTGGTCCGATGAGCAAGAACAGAGCATGCAGCAAGGTCCAACAATCAGGTCTAGATCTCTCAAAGGATGTATCTTAGAAAAGTGCGTACTTGGGGAAGTCAAGAAGAATACCATGACTGCTACATTCCAAAGATTGAGCCTCCGATGATGAAAGAGTGAAAAGATATGAGCATCTAAGTGTTGGGTTCCTAACAGGTAGAGTAGACTTAGGAAGAACTGACCGACAAAGCATCAGACCTTAATCCGGATGAGAAATTGATGGTGATCAATCTTCTTGAGGGATAATTCATGGTTGGCTGACATGATTGATGACTTCTATGTCTATATTTTTTATACACATCACATGTTAAGCATGGATTCAACCGACAAACTAGTATTTAGTAAATATCTTGAGTATTCCAGTTGCCGACTAGAAAGGTGTTGAAATCCTTGGTGTGGATATATATACCAGATGGATTTCGGTATGAAGGTGTGTTGTGGATGATATATATGTGACAAAAAGGTAGAGAGAAGTGTGGAAGCAGCAATACCAGTCCGGTATGTGATAGAACAATAGTACTAAAACAGAGGAAGTATGAAGTACAGTAGATCAGTATATTGAGCCTAACCAGAACTGAACCTTAGCATATGTGGATGCCTCTCTTTAGTTCAAACATCTGGTTACCTTCTATATCCTTGTAGACAGTGAGTCTTTTGTAGGTAGTGTGCCTCTTGTGAGCAGTGTGCTTGGGTAGTGAGCCCTAATTGGCAAGTGCCACTTGTACTTCTTATTCTTTTAACAAAGAATACAATCTTGGGTTAGTCACTCCGTGGTTTTTTCCTTAACAGGGTTTTCCACATCAAAATCATTGTGTTATGTGTATTGATTTTATTTCTGCTCTCATGGTTATGCATGCTTATATGTTTTGATGATGCACTAATTGTTAAAGAAGAATAGAAAGTTAAATTATTTAAGATAACTGATTCACTCCCCCTCTTAGTTATCTACCTTGTTTCCAAGAATTGGTATCAAAGCTAAGTTCCTCCAAACAGAACCTAACAGCTTGAGGAAGATCTGGGAATCTCAATGGATATGTATGGTATGAGGGAACGACTTCAGTCTGCCCTAGATGATCTTGATTAATCTCACTCTGAAGTCAATAACCTGAGGGAAAGACTCAAACAAGCTGATGATTTCATAAATGAACTAAAAGAAAAATTGAGTATCTCTGTGAAAAAGAGAAAGGAACTACTTCAACAATTAGCAATTCAAAGTGAAGCCAATGATACTAATGAAGATCTCAATGAGAAAAACAAGTTATGTGAGAAGCTATCAAAAGAGGTCATTATGGTGAGACATGAAATGGAATCAGGGGTTATGAAATTCACCCAAGAAATTGAAGAGAAAAGAAAAATTGAAGATAATCTAAAATAATCTCTCAAGCAGAAGTCAGAAGACTACCACAAAATGGATAGAATAATCAGGCATCTAGAATCTGATCTTGAAGAAGCTAGAGATAATGAAGAACAACTTGAGAATCAGATAGACACTCTTAAAATGGATCTTCAAATAGCAAACGAATACAAAGAGAAATTCAAGATAAGCTCTGCTCAACTTGAAGTTCTTCTTGAAAGCCAAAAGAAGGTAGATGACAAGCATGGCTTGGGGTATGAGAAAGGTGAAAGCTCAGGATCCGGTCAGAAGAACTCTAGATCAGGAAATAAGGAACAAACCTAGAAGACCTCCGGTAAGGCAACCAAATGCTCAAAGATATCCATCCTTCAATGGATACTACTACAATTATAATAACTTCAGTCATAAAGCAAATTAGTGTAGAAGAAGAATGAATCAAACTAATTCATCCTTCTCCAGACAATGTTTTAACTGCAAAAGGTATGGTCACAAATCTCATGAATGTAGAAATATGCAAATAAACAATTCATTCAATGGTAGATGCTTTTCATGCAATAGAATGGGACATATGGCTAATCAATGTAGATCAAGAGGCTATCAGTCAAATATGCAAAGAAATGTTGTTTGCTACAATTGCAATAGATCCGGTCATATTGCCAAATTCTACAGAAGTAAGAATCAAGACAAAAAGGGTCCGGTGCATCATAACCAGAATCAAGACAAAGGAAAAGGAAAACTGAATGCAGATGAAGTTCAAAGGGAGATGAACAAGATTTGGGTGAAGAGAAGTACAGAAAATGTTGGGGATGGATCCGCACCAGAATCTGGTGCTGATATTCCTTTCAGAAATTAAATAGATGAGCTCTCGCTTAGGGGGAGTCTCAAAGGAAAATAAATTCCCCTAGCCAGTCAATTGGTGCCTAAAATTGGCACATGGAAAGTTACGGATTAAAGGATTTTCAAAGAAACATCTAAATAACCCTTGGTAAAAATATGAAAGATCCACAAGGAGTTTGAAGAGGTTAATCATCCAAGATTAATTAGGTTTGACAGTCATCTGGTAAAAGCAGGATTCTCACAGTTAGATCTGGTATGATTCAAAATTGAAATATCTTGATCTGCGGATAAATGGAATGATTGGAGAAAGGGAGATACATTGTCAATTATCACCAAGAAAAATTCTAAGTGCATCTCAGTGATTCGGAAGGATCTCTCTCAGAACAACATTAGAGCAAGGAAACCAGAATAACTTAACGTGTGTATTTATTGCAATATGAAATTAGGTTTTGCGCAAAAATATAAGGGTTCTTTTGTTCATCATTTTGCACATTTGCATTCGAGAAGAAAAAGGAAAGAGCTCTGCAACAAGATTGCTTCAACCCTCTCAAGGATCAACCGTAGAATCTGATTCAACCAACAATCTTTTTCGGCTCATATCGTGAACCCTACAAGCGTAAAAAGGTATTTCCGTTCTTGAATATCTCTCTCTGAATCTTTTGCAAGATGGCTACTCCAAATGTTGTTAAGATCACTGATAGGCCACACCCTAAGTTCAAGAAACATCCTTACAAATCCCTAGAAGTTGATCCCTTAGGTGCATTCTCTAGTATTCCATATGGGGTTCTGCATGTAGAAGATGTTAGGGTATACATACACGCCAATATTGACGAATTTGGGGAATCCAAACTGATGGATATCTATCACAAGCAATTAATAGATGAAACATTTGAACTTAAACCTCAATACAAGGCCATCTGGGATAAGCATTTTGGACATTGCATCTACTTTCCCTATTTTGCAAAGGATGAATGGGTCTGGTATGTTCTGAGAAGAATACATGACAACTTCATGTGGCTGATGAGACCATTTAAGATCACAAAAGATGCCATTAGGGCGGTAACCGGATTGCACTCATCCGGTGGGTTGCCTGCTCTCAAATCAGTCAAAAACCAAACTGTAAGTGAGGCTATCGGATCAAAATTTGACAAAAGAGCAATGACAATAGAAGTATCACAGATCCAGATATCAAATTTGCTTCTATGATAATTGGTTATAAAATATATCACTCCAGCAGGGAGAATTCTGTGTCCGGAACAGCAATATACACTACTTATCAAATGTTAAGAGAAAATGTTAATTATGATCTTTGTGAGCTTCTCCTGAACCAAATGTTAGAAAATTTGTAGAAAATAAAGAAGGATAAGAAGATTTCATTTAAGTACAGTGGCTTGATACTATGTCTCTTCTTTTACTATATGAATGAGCTACCCGGATCTAGTGGTTGGGTATGGCAAAATGATAGACTGGTTGCCATACAAATCAGAGATTATATGTATGGGCTTGGTGATGCCAAGGCTCAAAGTACAGTACTCTGGGGTTACTTCAAAAACTTCCAAAGTATGATGTAGGCCAGAGAAAGAATTCCACAAACAATAGTTGAAAAATACAAAGATACAGTGTGTTTCATGGTAGACGTTGATCAATGCCTAATGGAGGCAGTGGAGCCCAGGACAGTCTGGATTATGTCAATGGGCTATGAGGTAGATGAGAAAATCTTAGAGTTGCATATCCAACACCTCCTGAGTCATCCTAAGGACCCTGAGGCAGAAAGGTTTGGAACCTTTCAAGAATTGAGTGTGAAAATTCATGTTGAACAAAGACAACCAAAGATGAAAAGAAAAGTGAGAAGGGAAGTAGAGGAAGTTGCCAAAATATATGGCATTACAAAAGAGGCAGTTGATGGAAACAGAGAAAAATTAGAAAGAGCTAAGAAGGAGAGACAAGAAGCAGAAAAAGAAAGTAATCCAGTACAAGCCCTCTCCCGGACCAGATCCTCCAAGAGCTCTGTACCTGCCACCTCCAAGAGCCCAAAAGCCTCAAAACCAGAAGCCAAGACATCTAGAAAGGGAGAGAAGAGAATGAAGAGAAAGGCCACAAGGTCATACATAAGCCAAAAGGATGATGAAGAAACAGAATCTAATGAAGAAGTTAAGAAAATGAGGAAGAAGAAGAAAACATCCAGGGAATCCTCTACCAGTCAAAACCAAGAAGAAGAGGCAGAAGAATTTATTGAAAGGCCTACTCTCTCCATTGATGATGTCATCAAGGTAGTTACTATGGATGGGAATCTCCAACTAATGCTAGAATTCTATGATGAGTATAGTGACATAGACAAAAGGATCTTGGAAGAAGCTACAGTTATGTACTTAAACATATATGATAAAGCATTCATTGAAATCATCTATCTAATCCCCAAGAGTTTAGAGAAAGTACTTGAACTCAGAAAAGACAATGCCAAGGAAAAGGATTTGGAGATCTGGGAACAGATAGCTATTCATCTCTATCCTTCCATCACTCCAAAACAAATGAACATGATCTTCAAGGATTGCAAGGATGAGTTCCAGAGAAAAGCCAGAATGAACAAACTTATGCTCGGAGAGACTGATCAGGTGGCAAAAGAGATTGAAGACATCCTCCGGAATGCATATAAAAGATTCAATCTTCTTATTATAGAGGACATAAGTGATGAACCTTCTGCCATGGATGTCAAAGGATTAAGTGCATCAAAGGAAGATTCTACTAAGAAAATTGCAAAAGAGTCAAAGGAGATAGGTGAGGAGAAGACTAAGGACTTGGATTCCTCTGTTCCAGAAGAGGAAGTCCATGAAGAAGTAAACATCTCTCTTCTAGATCACCCAGCAGACTCTGGAACTGAAGGAGAAGCAAGAAAAGAGGAGAAAGCAAATCAAGAAGAGGGGAAAAAGGGAAGAGAAGAAGAACAAATAGAGAAGATCTCTGTTGACAGCTCTAAGGCTACAAAAGGAAAGAAGTCTCCAGTAAGAGATACTACAGAAACAGTGAAGAATTTCTTGACCAAGAAATTAATGGAGATAGATGAACTAGAACTATTTCATGGACCACTCAATTTTGACTCCCTCTCTCTGGTCCAGACAATGAAGGTAGCATCTTTTGCTCAAGCTAAAGCAAAAGAAAAGCTTCTGAAGTCTCACATGGAAGACTGTGAGCTAATAGAGATTACATCCATTATGCTAGAGAAAATCATGCCATCCTTCCAAAAGGATCTTCCAGCCTCCTCATCTGGTAATCTGAAATCTCTTGTTAATTTTGTTAGCACACCTTTTGATTCTTTGGAGAAGTCAGCAGAAGAGAAAGTCCAGAAAGAGTTTTTGGGTAAGAGATTCTCTAAAGCACAGGGGCTCATAGCAAATGATAGAAGAAATCTGGATATTGGAATAAAGAGCCTAGAAAATGCTCTTAAAGATGGCAGAGAATTATACAAATTTTGTTTATCTTGGTCCACAGTGACAGAAGACATTGCAAAGAAGGTGGAAGAACAAGAGGGTAAACTATCAAGTTTATCCCAAAGTTTTGATCCTCTCACCTCATCCATAATGAATCAAGAGTGCCAGGCTATTGCCACTATAAATGAGATAAAGAGGCTTGAGAAGGAGAAGAAGAATAGAATAAGCAAAATGAGTGAACTAAGAGGGATAATTATCCCTAAGTTAGAGGCAATGCATGAAACCCTAACTAATGCTCAGACTACAGCCCGGACCAGTGATCTGGCAGACTTAAAGAGGGCAGAAGCTTTTGCATTTTTGTTAAGTGGTCACATCTTAATTTTGGATAGGATGAAGCAGAGTTGGGCAACAGAATTTGTCCAATTGAAAACCACTTTTGCGGATATACTTAAGTATATATAAGTATAACTTGTATATATACTTATGTGGCTATGTATAGGTCACTTTTTTCAAATTTTGGTGTGCAGATTTCACCCTTTGCCATTGACGTCAAAGGGGGAGTGAGGAGCAATGAAAGATGTGGAATCTAGCTAAGGGGGAGTTTCAGTAAAAAGTGTACATAAACTAGAGCATCAGCCAAGGGGGAGTGTGCTATGATACTTATTCATTTTTCACTAAGTGTTGCCATCAATGCCAAAGGGGGAGATTGTTGGCAAGAGACACAGTGTGGCTTCATTATTGTTATCATTGATGGCAACAAAGTTTATCCCACACATCTGAAGCACATAATAGATCTTTAACGGAAGTCAGATTGAAGAGTGTTTTGGTCCGGTGAGCAAGAACAGAGCATGCAGCAAGGTCTGACAATCGTGTCCGTATCTCTCAGAGGATGTATCTCAGCAAAGTGTAGACTTGGGGAAGTCAAGAAGAGTACCATGATTGCTACATTCTAGAGATTGAGCCTCCGGTGATGAAAGAGTGAAAAGATATGAGCATCTAAGTGTTGGGTTCCTAACAGGCAGGGTAGACTTAGGAAGAACTGACCAACAGAGCTTCAGACCTTAATCCAGATGAGAAATTGATGGTGATCAAGCTTCTTGAGGGATCATTCATGGTTGGCCAACATGACTGATGACTTCTATGTCTATATTTTTTATACGCATCACATGTTAAGCATGGATTCAGCTGATAGACTAGTATTTAGTAAATATCTTGAGTATTCCGGTTGCTGGCTAGAAAGGTGTTGAAATCCTTGGTGTGGATATATATACTAGATGGATTTCAGTATGAAGGTGTGTTGTGGATGATATATGTATGACAAAAAGGAAGAGAGAAGTGTGGAAGCAGCAATACCAATCCGGTATGTGACAAAACAGCAACACTAAAACAGAGGAAGTATGAAGTGCAATAGATCAGTATATTGAGCCTAACCGGAACTGAACCTCAACATATGTGGATGCCTCTCTTCAGTTCAAACATCTGGTTACCTTCTATATCCTTGTAGACAGTGAGTCTTTTGTAGGCAGTGTGCCTCTTGTGAGTAGTGTGCTCGGGTAGTGAACCCTAATTGGCAAGTGTCACTTGTACTTATTATTTTAACAGAGAATACAATCTTGGGTTAGTCACCTTGTGGTTTTTCCCTTAACAGGGTTTTCCACATCAAAATCATTGTGTTATGTGTATTGATTTTTTTTTTGCTCTCATGGTTATGCATACTTATATGTTTTGATGTTGTACTAATTGTTAAAGAAGAACAAAAAGTTAAATTATTTAAGATAACTGATTCACACCCCCCCTCTCAGTTATCTACCTTGTTTCCAACACCGACCACAAGGCTTCAAACTTTCCATGCTTTGCTTTCTCTTGGCATCTAGCATTCCACATCAATACCAAGTCATCTATCTCAAATTTTCTATCCTTGGCTTTCTTGTCAAAAAGGTATTTTACTTGTGATTGCAACTTGATGTTCTGCTTTTGAGTCATTCTCCTTGTTTCATCAAGTTCTATAAGATGTTCTATTCTTTCCTCAGCATCCTTGCTTGTATTCCATACACCAATTCAAAAGGGGATCTTCTAATTGCTCTCTTCACAGTAATCCTATCAGCCCACACAGCCATTCTCAACTTTGAATCCCATGCTTTTTTGTTTCCTTCCAACATTCTTTTTATAATTTGCAAAAGATTTTTATTACTAGATTCTGCCTAGCCATCTGCTTGCGGGTGATAAGGGGCAGCATAAGACACAGTGATGCCATATATATTACAGAAATTTTTGAACTCATCAAACCTAAAGCACATTCCATTGTCTATAATCAACCTCACTGGTGTGCCAAATCTAAATATAATGTTTTCCATTAAAAAATTGATCACCACTTTACTTGTTGCTTGTTTAGTTGGGATTGCTTCCACCCATTTTGTGAAGTAATCCATTGCCACTAAAATCTATTTGTGTCCTCTGCTTGACTTTTTTGCAATCTCTCCTATGAAGTCAATTCCCCATTGATGGAATGGAGCTTCCACTTGCATAGGTTTCAAGGGTAATGCTCCCTAATATTTTAATTTTCGTAAAAATTTCTAGCATGCCTCACATTTTCTTGTATAATGATATGAATCATTGAAAACTCTAGGCCAATAGTATCTAGCCCTTAGGATCTTGTGAGCTGTAGTTTTTGCTGAGAAGTGTCCTCCACACACTCCTTTATGTAACTCTTTCAGGACATGTTTTGACTGATGTTCATGTAGGCATAGTAGCATAATACCATCCTATTCTTCCAATAAAGATCCCCATTGATAAACACATACTTTGAAGCCTGTAATTTAAGTGTCCTTTTCTTGTTATCATCATATCCTTTAGGGCACTTCATATGTTTTAGATAATATATGATATCAGTATACCATGGAGTATGTTGAATGCTAGAAATCATGTTATTAACATCATCAGTATTACATATCTGAGAAGCCTCAAGATTGTTTTCGGCCATTAGTCTAGCAAGACCCTGTCCTCTTACTAGTTTGGTGATTTGGATTTCAATATTAAACTCCTAAATTTTATTAATCCATCTACACCTTCTGCCCGTGACCTCAGTTTAAACTAATACATCTTTCACTACAGCATTAAGCACATATGCTATTATTTCAGCTCCCACCAAGTATGGCCTAAAAGATTTGACTGCTTTCACCAATGCATACGCCTGTTTCTCAACTATGTCATATTTTAACTCTGCATTTTGAAGAGACTTGCTAAAAAATGAGATGGGTTGTTTGTGTCCCTCATTATTTTTCTGCAACATTACTACTGTAACTGTATGGTATGAGGCAAATGAGAACAGCTGAAATGGTTTATTGAAGTTAGGAGATATCAGAACTGGGGCTTCCTTGATTGTCTTCTTAATGGTAGTAAACGCCTCTAATGTTTCCATTGTCCAGTTCACTTCTATATTCTTCTTTAACATTCTTGATATGGGATTAACAATCTCTGCAAAATTTGATATGAATCTCCTAAAAAAGTTGATTTGGCCAAAGAATGATTGTATAGCTTTCACATTCTTGGGAATGGGAACTTGGTCAATGGCTCTTACTCTTTCAGGATCTATTCTTACTCCATCTTTTGAGACTATGTGACCAAGCAACTTGCCCTCTGTTACTGTGAAATGGCACTTCTTAGGATTCAACGAAATTCCGTATTCTAAGGCTTTAATAAAAATTTGCTCTAAGTGTGTACAGTGATCTTCAGCCCTTTTGAAATATGTTGTCATGTCATCCTGATATACTACCATGATTTCATTAATCAGTTCTGCAAAGGCCACATCCATTGCCCTTTGGAATGTTGCTCCAACGTCCGTGAGTCCAAATGGCATTCTTAAATACACATACATTCCCCATGGTGTGGTGAATGCAGTCTTATATTGTTCTGATTCTTTGAATTTCACCTGATTATATCCTAAGAAACCATCCATCATGGACAATAGTTCACATCCTGTGACTTTTTGCAGTACTGCTTCCATGTTAGGAAGGGGATAGTTATCCTTAAGAGAGGATTTATTTAGATTCTTGAAGTCCACACATAATCTAATATCACCATTTTTCTTTCTGACAGGCACCAAATTAGAAACCCAAGAAGAGTGTCTAATGGATTTGATAATAGCTCCATCCCTTAGCTTTGTGAGTTCTTCAAACATTTTAAGGGCCAGTGTGGGATTAATAATCCTCTACTTTTGCCTGAATGGTTTAGCATCTGGCTTTAATGGTATTTCATGTTGAAAAAGATCCTCCCTATATGCTTTCAAGTCATCATATGACCATGCAAACACATGTCTATACTTTCTGAGCAAGTTGATGAGCATGCTCCTGATTTTGGGATTCAGCTTCTTTCCAATGTATATATTCTTTGGGGCCACCTGTGTCCCCAAATTAATTTCTTCAAGATCATTCTGTACTGTGGGTGTGTCTTTCATTTTAAATCTATCACATCCATCAAACACTTTCTCCAATGCTATGAATCCCTTAGGTATTTTGTTTGTTTTTAGCTAAACTATCTCTTGACCAAAGAGAGTTTCTTTTCCATCATGTTCCTCCACAAACACATTGAAATCAACCTCTTGGTCTTCATAGTGATCGATATAATGTAAGAATTTGATTATATCAGTGTCATTATTAAACACTTGCTAGTTATGGATATTATCTAGAATAGTGGGTCTAGTTTTGAATTTAATTTCTATAATACCCACCAATGTGATATCATCCCTTTTCAATGCAATGTTCACTAGAAAATCTACCATAATATTTTTTGATCTGTCAATCCAGTTGATTGAGAAGGCATCAAACAACTCAACATCATCCCAGACAGCATTTCTATATTGCTTCAACCTCTTGTTTTTGGATAAATATTTCCCTTTTACTTGAGAGGTAACTAATTCAGAATCCCCGTATACAGCCAGATTTCTTATCTTATGCTTGATGGAAATATTTAAACCAATGAGCAGAGCCTCATATTCTACTACATTGTTTGTGCATTCAAATGTCAATAAGAATGAGCATTTGAAAGTTTTACCTGTTGGTGAAATAAATAGTACTCCTGCCCCATTTCCCATTTTACTACATGCACCATCAAAATACATTTTCCACACATCATTTTCCTCTTTCTTAGATTCTAGATACATTGGATCAATAGTTTGCAACTCTGGCTGATTTGTTCCAATTTTGAAGGTCCCCAAATTTGTATCACAAAATAGATTTATTTGATTTTGATCTAGGTGTTCTATGATGTTCTCATATCTTGGCTCCCTACACAGCTTGATCTCTTTGTCTCCCACTAGTATTGTGGCATATGATAAATCTAATTGGACATTCCCTCCTACCATTGCAGCCCATTGTGTTGATAAGAGCATTCCATAATATGGTGGAATATCAACCACAGTGATATCAATATTATAAGTTGCTTCAGGGTAGGAAGCTAGTTTTATTTCCACGTCCTTCATGATGCCCACAACTGGGATAGACCTATTGTCCATCACATAACACTTACAAAATGTAGTGTCAACCCACATTCTCAATTCTTTCATGAGTGCTATTGGCATGATATTCATGGCTGCGCCTGAATCAATCATGCAGTTCCTCACTAGCCTATTTCTGATTAATAAGGTGGTGTATAAAGGGTCCACTTGTGAGGGGTTCTTTGTTAGGATATCACCCAGATATACTTCAGGAACTTGGACTATTTCTTGCTAAACATTGTTTGTTCTATTCTCTGATTCCTTATATTTTTTATTTGGTATATCTAAAATCAGTTTAACCACTGTACCTCTGTATTTATCTATCTTCATCATTTCCAAAAGTGGTACTGATATCTTCACCTGGGATATCGCGTGAGCAATGTCAAATGAATGAGCTATAGTCTGATCATTCCTTTCTATTCTTATATGCTCTTTTTCTTGAATTGGTGATTTGTCTTTCATTTTATTTTGCTCAATTTTTTATGGTTCTTTATGTGAGGACTTTGCATTATTCCTTTTGTAATTTTGATCTTTTATAAAGACACTCCCAAGTGTTCCATGTTCTGTATTTACTGTCCTATTCCTTAGATTATAGGTATTTTTAGCTTGGGCTACTGCAACTATTGTAAGAACTTCTCTTTCCTTTTCAATTGGGCTTTCTCCATTGATCATATAGTGATTTGTTATGATAACAAGTAGGTCCCTTGTAGTTGTCCTCCTGATCTAAGAATACTTCTTATTTTCCCATGTTGATATGATGTTTCTGATTCCCCACATCATACTCATATCCCTCTTCTTTTGTAGAAGAATAGTCTTCATTTAGCAAGTATGGTGTATTTTGCATCATGTTTATTGTGTGGTTGTCTCTGTTATCGTCATACGATGCTTCTCCTATTGTATTATTTTAACCACTACACAATATTCAGGTGAGTGTGGTAAATTGCACACCAAACACCAGGGATTATCTTCTACCATATGTGTCCCATTTCTCTTTAGAGGATTAGGAGTGTCTTTGCCATAATGTTGCTTTCTGTTGTTTTCAATAGGTCTCCCATCCTTCCAATTTGTATTATATGGCATATCATGCAACCTAGGTCTTTCATTTCTATGCTGACTTTCTTGTTTATTCTGTTGAATATTTGGACTTTGAGGAATTCTGAGATTATCTCTTTTGTTGACCATGCCTGCAGCTTTTCAATTGTTTTCAATAGTCAATGCTACTTTTTGTACTTCAGCTAAGCTCCTAGGGCACCGATTTCTAAGTTCATACCTTGTCTTAGGATCAAATGCTTTCAGATAAATACTTAATGTTGTTGGGTCAGTCAATTTAGATCCATGTGGTATTTTGTTGTGCAATTTGGAGAATCTCATATTAAAGTCATATACTAGCTCGTTTTGGTATTTTTGGATACTTATCAATTCATGCAAGGCAAAGTCAAGGGCATACTGATTTCCATACTACTCCTTAAATTGACTATGGAAATCTATTAGGGAACTGATTGAGGCATCTGGTAAGCTGTTGAACCAGTCTCTTGCATCCTTAGTTAGAGACATCATGAATAATCTCATTTTAACATCTTCATATTCCATACTAATATCTTGTACAAAGGCATTGAAGCTTCTGATATGATCCTCAGCTGATACTGCATTGTTTCAAGTAAACTTGGGAACTATATTCCTCTAACTACTATCAATGGGGTATGGATACAATTAATATCTAGTCATATCAAATTCCCCGCATATGTTCGTGAGGTTTTGTGGAGGAATGTTCATGGGTGGTGGGTTAGGGTAGTAATGATACCCGCATGGAGGCTAATGATAAGCATGTTGTTGTTGTAGGTTCATGTGGGGGTTCATATGATGATATTGTGGTCTACAATACTATTGGCCAAGGGATGGGTATGGATTAGCCATATGTTGAGAGGTGTTATGTATGAGGGGTGGTCTAGGATTATTCGGGAGGGTATTTTGATGAATATGACTTCCAGATGCTTGTGGATTGGAAGCACCACCTGTATTTTGGTGCAAGTTTTGTTGTGTGTTCCTCAAAGCATTTCCTCTATGTGGAGGTATATATTTTGGGGTAGCTATTTTAGACCTATTCTTTATCTATTGAATCTCCTATTTTAATAGCATTTTAGTTTCCTCTATCCTGATTATTTCAAGTTCTTCCTGGAGCTTAAGCACGTTCTACTGCATTTCATTCATGTTCCTTGTATCCTTTGGACTTTTATTCACCTCTTGATTTGTGAATCCATATTTTACCCCTTCTCCTTGTTGTAGTGATATTTTATAATCATACTCAGGCTGCCTTTGATCAATTTCCTTCATGGCCTGTGCTTCGAACTCAAGCTATCTTTGAGGATCAAGTTTGTATCTTGCCAATATATCATCAATTACTCCATTGATTTGAGATAAATTCTCATTTGTTTCATGCAAAGGGGTAAAACTATTGTGAGTTATGATAGTTTGTTCTGTATTATCCTCTTGGGCCTCTTGATTATTACTCTGATGAAAATAACTTGATGCTCTATTTTTCTTGGAAGGGGCTCTGAGTGGTGGGGATGATTGTAACTTCTTCCTTTCCATCTTGGATCTTCTACCATCCACTTGGTACTAATTTTCCGTTATAATAGGTTTTAGAGTCACCACCTATTTTTTGTAAATAGGAAGAGGTTGTAGTTTATCTTTATAGGTTCTTCTTGCCAGCAGACTTACCAATTTGTATTTTTGAAATTTCTGACTCTATAAAAGAATGGTCTCTTACCAAGGTTGTTTACATTTGGGTCCCCAATAGAGTCACCAATTTGTTAGGTCTCAAAAATGCAGGTTGCAAATCCTAAGAGGATGCCAGACTCTATGATTAGATTGGCAACATTTTTGAACTAATGCGACGGAGTTAACCTATAGGGTTAATGACTCCCTATACTTTAGGTACCGCTATACCTAGGCGGGTACACCTTGAAAGTTAAGGCAGATTAAATGAGTGTAAGTTTTGTGACTAAGTAAAGAGATCCACCCACAGTGGCAAATGGTGTGGAATAGATGAAAGCTTGCTAACTAGTTCTATTTCTAATATCTAAAAAATGATTCGGTATAAATTGTATAAGCAATATCAAGGTAAGAAGTAATAAATGAATTTAACTATTGAAATGAGTAAGACCAGTGCCTTGTTGGGTAAATAGAGTTAAGTGAGAACCTAAGATCGCTGGTGTATACTTGGCAATAACTCTAACTATTTGGCACAATGCTTTAGTTTATAACTTGTATAAACGTGTAAGGGAATGGTTGACAGATTCTTCTTAATATCCAACTAACACAATCAGGTTTCTTGTTATTCACCAGAGGGAATTTTAATCCTTACTTGAAGGAACCAATTGAACGAACTATGCAAGAACAACAGATAATATCAACTTGGAGACAAAATGCCAATCCTAATTATGTGGTTCTTCTTAGTGATCCAAATCAATACTTCCAGATTACTGTGACTGACTAGAAGGATTTTAATTCCTCTTTAAGAAAACTAATTAATTAGATCACACAAGTACAGCAAATGTGAATTGGCAAACTAAGTATATACTTGATATGTCAATTTGAATAATAAAGAAATATTGAACTAGAGACAACCAAATAACTGAATAATTTCAACAAACAATTGATACCAGTATAAAGCCACAAAATCAAAGATCTTCTATTAACTTCTTCAATATAATACTTGCAACATGGTCTTTTAAAATATTATGAACTTCTTCTATTATCTACTACTACCTCATGATCCATTGACCATCATATGTCCAACTTATATAGAAATATTTGTGAAGAGACATAACTCTTCAAAATGTCTTTTAAGAATTAATAGGATTAACATACCAATAAACAAAGATAATGACACTAATCTCTACTAAGCCATAGGTAGATCTGAGTAACATGATCTAGGTACTTTTGGCTTTGATGTGAATCAACAAACTCTATAGCATTCCTTGTAATCACATCTATCATTACCATCTTTTCCAAATGCTTGCAAGCCTCCCCGGATGCTGAGTCTTTATCTTTCAAAGCTTCTAGAGCCTCTTGTAATATTACCTAGCATTCTTTAGTCCATTCATCTTTGCTCTTCAACTCCTTATCATTTCTGAACAACATAGGTACACCTATCTTTGAAGCCTCAACACATTCCTCAGCATCATTTTGAAGATGGTCATGATATTTCTTATGTTGTTCAATCAAATCTTGGGCACTGGAGATGCCTGTACTGTTAGGGGTATCCTTACTTTGTATCTCATGGAGTTTCTCTTGGAGCCCATTATTTAACCTCTCATGTTCTTGGATAACCTTATGATTCTCAGAGTAGACGTCCCAAAATTTATTCATCCAATGCATCATATGACTATGCCTATTCTGTAGTACTACTGCAAGTGTGTCAATTTGAACCTGGGCTATTTGATCAATAGATGGCGACTGAGCACTTTGTGATCTTTCTCCTTGAGTTATTCTTTTAATTGATCCTCCAAAGGCATTCTTGACAGTGTTTTTTAGGAAATCATTTTTCTTTGTTAATCTTTCATAATTCAATTTATATGCATCTCGCTCCTTGATTAGCAATTGAGCCTGTGCTTTATTCAGCTTCGCAACATTTATACCAATATCTGGAGTACTCAGAGGATCAGTTTCTCCTGCTTTCAAAGTCATAACATGCCCAAAGGTCTTTTCAGTATCTATGATGCCAATCTTCTTACGAGGAGGATATATGGCCCATATCATGAGTGAGTTTTCATCATTGTTATACTTGGTACCCATGTATACCTTCGTTACACCTTCAGGAGTGAGTTTGTATTTATCATTAGTATTGTGCAAAAAACTATCAAATATCAGGGTACAAGTTATGTCAAGTCTAGGAAATATCATGACACGTGCTTCTCTAAGAAACTATTTGCCTCTGTTAGGAGTCATAGCCCTCAACTCATTATCTACTGTTGTCTTTAACACATCCATCAATTGTCCTTTATTATCATTTGTGACATCTTCAACTGCTTCTCTAAGTTCCTTTCCTTTATATTTATACAAAAATGATTTAAATTCCTAAGAATGAATGAATTGATCATCTACAATGAAAGAATCATATGCTAACTGTCTGGGATCCTCATCACTAGGCTCCTCTTCATCCTCCTCTCTACTAGGAAGTTGATAACCCTCCATTTTTCATCTAGATATTATACTTGTCTGTTCATGAAGCTCCTCTTCACCTGCAGACTCTTCATCACTAGAACACAATAACTCCATTTCTAGAAATTGTTTTCTTTTCTCATCTAATTCTCTATTATATTTTTCAATTACCAATTCGACTTTGGCTTCTTCCATGTTCCTAATAATATCATCATGTAGATATGGAATGTGTGTGTATCCACTGAGATTTTGTTTTCTTCTAGCAAAATCAATGAAGCCTTCAGGATCAAATCCTTTTCTTGTCTCGGCACACCTCACGTTGTAATGCATTAATTTATCTCTGATGAGACCATACCCATCCTTGGAAACCACAATAAAATCCCCAAAACACAAAGTACTAGGCATGAAGGATTGTCACAGGCACTTAAGTTCATCACATTGGAATAGTTCATCTGCCTGACTATCTCCAAGTAAGCAATCCTATTAGGAACTGTCTTGGGCAGTATAAATGGGGTATCTTCAAAACCATAAATTCTGACCATAGTTGAGTCCTCAAAGCAATACCAATCTCCCCAATTGTGTGTGACAGTTGCGGGGCCACCAAAGTCTTTTGGTTTGAGGAACCTTTTTATTTCATCTGACAATGATTTTCGTAGGGATGATTAAAGTATCTATACAACACTTTTACAAAATATTCTTCAAAATGAATGTAACTGGAGTGGGCAAACCTACTATCCCATACCCTTGTCCACATTTGCATAGGCAACTTCTCTCCCTTTTTGTCTATTTGAGCAATTCTAAGTTCATTCGGCCATATTCCCATTTCCTGGCCATAGTATAATACCATGTGCATGAGGAGTGAATAATGCTCAAAAGAAACTGTTGGGCTGTTGTTCTTAATTACGACTAAGCTGGAATCAATCTTCCTAAAAATATAAGCGGCATAGTCAAATTGCCTAGCATTATGACATTGGCTATCTATTACTATCACCATTAATGGAATTGTCATGAAATCAGGAACTTCTAACCATAGGACTTGGCCAATGGAATAATATGTGTTATTCATATAAGGTTCAAACAAGGACACATGGAATGGAGGTCCATCATTGTCATTAAAAGGTATTTTTTTGCCTTCTACCCTAGGCCTGTGAAGAAGTAATCTCCATCCATTGTATGTGGTGTTCATCGTCTAGTACTCTTTGTCTAAATCCTCATATACTATGGGATGTGTACATAAGTCATCCAAATCAAATACTTCATAGATGGCATTTTTGGACAAATGTATAACAGGCTCTCCTTGTGGATTGCATATGGCTTTGAGGCTGGGATTGTAATACTTGGCCAAAACTTTTAGGAGTTCCACATTCACAAACACATCTGAGACCACCAATTTGCCCAAATTCAAATGCCACGGATTGGACACTAGGACATTTCTAAATCTCCTATCATAATGGAATTTAAACAATTCATAACCTCTAATTGGTGTCCATAAATTTCCCATGTATTTGTATTTGTCTTCTAATTTCTCCACCTCCACCCTAAGTTGTGCAGACCTTCGGGCTTTAGGGGTAGCCCTAGGGAGTTGATCTAGCAAATCCTGATTTAATTTTCTCTCTTTCATCTTTTCATCAGGACCTTTATCAGTTTTTTGTTTCTTAGGTTTACTGGTTTCACCCTGTTGTTTTCTACCCTTGCCCTTTACTAGTGTCTCCATTAGTTATAATTCTAAATAGCAAATACAAATTGTAAGTCACCACACAGAGGTTTTATGTGTCTACCTGTTGCCTTAGATGATCACTGAATTCCTTTGTTTTCTCTTCCAAATCCTGGCTTGCGCGCTTTTCTCAAACAATCCTTTCCGAACACAATTGCAATAATTTAGAATGACTTCTTAGGGGATTTCTTCTCGGCCTGTAATTAATACTTCTATTGCATTAATGTCCACACTTGTTTTGAAATGTCACATCATCATAACGTCCTTCATTGGTAGGACTTTTGTAATGTCAGTGTGATCTAAATGCTTCTTATGGCGCCAATATTTGTAGATGACTCAATTGTTGTGACCCTTTGTTTTATTTCCTCGATGTCACTTTTCATGAAAGCATATGTATGTTTATATCGGCAAGACGTTTCAATACTTATCCGATATAAAAATGAGCATAGAAGCTTATCGGCCTGACTTACACCATCGTTATGAAAACAACCTCTTACTCTGATATTTCAAATCTCTCTGATACTAATTATTCATATCGGTATGACTCTTGCCAAAATGTTTATCAAGTTCTCCTTACAGGGCTGATTAGTGCAATCGGTAAGACCCAAGAAATTGATACCGATATCATTTGTCTTTCTAACACATGTGATTTGTCAAAAAGAGTCTCATCGATGTGTGTGGTTATTGTTTTCATCAAAACAACATATGTTATCAGGATGACCTTATTTGATTTATCCAATCCTTATTGTTTCCCTGACGTCATCCTTTCTATTCTTTCCTCATCAGAATGACCACAGTCATATCTCACCAAAATCCTTTGTCATTGTGACTATAGACTCGGCAGGACCTATAAATCCTACACCGATTTGCTTCCTTTTTTGCCGATGAGTTATACCCTTCACATATATTGGTATGACTCTGGCCAAAATTGCCTTATGCTTGCTGAGACATCATAAGGTTAGAGAAACATAAAAAAATTATTTTGATGTTGTATTTCTTCCCGATGTGTCAATAGTTCAATCTATTCCTTGAGTTGTTCGAGAGGACTCTTGTCAAATTTCCCCATTGGTGTGATCTTCGCTGTCTGGTGAATGTTTGGAGTATCTTCCAACAATGCTTTCTCATCCTGATGGTCCTTGTATTTGATCAATTCGGTGTGACTGGAGATTCTCTTTCAGATAAGGGGTCATCGGCATAACTTCATTTATCAGGGCTTCTTGAAATGCTTATTTCGACTTCACTCCTAATGTCGATACACATCTAATCTACTTCAAATGGAACATGGGTCGGTATGAAAAAATTGAGGTCTTACTGAAATCAGAAAACTAAAGGTTTTTACAGATTATGGTCTGGGAGGTGAGACCAATAGTTATGGTAGGGATCTTATCATACAAATCATGTTATGTTTGTGGAATTTATCGACTGTTATTATGATTTTGGGGGTATAATGTTCTGATTTGGTTGGATAGGGGATGGATAAAAGTATAGGAAAATTTCAAAATTTTCCTGTCCTAACAAAGGTGACACATAGGATTGTGGTTGAATGTGTAGGAAGTTGTGATGGTGTTGTGGTGGAGGGATTGCATAGGATAATGGTTGTTGAGATATAAATTGATATGGATAATGATTGAGATTAGAAGATGTGTGATAGGTTGATGAAGGATTGATAGGACATGTAGATGGATGAGGTTGATATGATCATATAGGTGACATTTAGGAATGATGTAGGATTTGTGATTTGCTTTGATGTTGTGCTTGTTGGATTTTACAAGTGGCCAAGAGGTGTTGGATTTGTGCTAAGAGGTGTTGCATATGTGGGGATTGGCTTATTTGCAGTTTTTGAATTATCTCTTAGATGTCTGGGAGGGTTTGTTGATTTAGAAATGATTGGCTTGTTTGAGTTTGATGAAGAAGATGAATGAGTTTTTGTGCTAGGTCTTCTAATGTTGGCATGGTGTAAAATGATGTTGATTGGATTAGAAAGAGGATGATGTATAATGATTTGGAATGCTTAGGATGAAATAATTGGGTGATGGTTAGGATGAAGTGATTAGGATGAAATTGGTTGGAGTATGATGAAGATAAAGAGGTGGAGTGGTTGGGATAATGATTAGGATGAAGTGATTGAATATCTTGGAATGATGGCTTGGAATGATGATTTACTAGGATGATTAGGATTGGATGATGTGGCAATTGTTTATTGGAAGTTTGACTTGGGCAGTATCGAACACAAGATCTCATATGTACATGCACACACACCAAACACAATGATAAATTTGTACAACCTAGGCTGGCAAAGACAATATCTGCTGGATTCCCACTTGGATTGCTCCAACTGCATTTATTCAAATTGGATAGCTTAGAAGTTTGGTAGCATTGGCTCCCCCTTACACGGTACACACTTCTCGGGCATACCAAACTTTGAATTCCCAAAGGGAATTTTCTATCTCTACTTGAACTATGATAATGTGGGACGGCCTCAGAGGTCTGACCTTAAAGGTTTTTAATAAGGGCATTCATTCAGGTGGCCATATGATTAGGAGGCCTCCCATCCTACAAAGGTTACACTCTAGGTTTTAATGTACCACAAGGGTACTAAGGGAGACATTCATCAGTATGACACATCGGCACATGTTTCTTATGACTTTCATCACAAACATGTTTTTTATATAGCAGTTTGAATGAGCTTGGGCTTAGCATGTTACCGCTTGGGTCATTCCCTCTCACAATGGGAGGTAGTCCCTCTAAGAAGGAAATAGAATCATTTCTCTTCATCCAAGATCCTTATGAAGGCAAGGGGAGAGGATACTTTGGTTCTATACCTTAGGGTTACAAACATGCACAGCAAGAAAACAAGAAAGATAAACAAACACAGAGCATGCAAAGGTTCTTTTTAAGCACCAATTCCAAATGTTCCTAATTTAGTGAGAAAAAAGATTATTCTTCGACTAATCAGACCTGCATATAGATTTGTCAGTAGTTATGATCCACCTTTCTTCAACAAAACGGTAAGATGCTACAATGACAAGAAGAAACACAAACTTACAAGTCAAAGAGGATTAGTTCAAAAAGATGCAATCTATTAAAAATCTATGATAAATGAGCTAATACAGTAAAACAAGTTACATAAACAAAAATTTTGGAAAATTCTAAGTAGTTTTAAAAAAAATTCATTGAAATATGATAAGTTTAGCTCAAGATATTCTCATTTGAAGTTTAGAAAGTAGTTAAAGTTTAAATGCAAAAATACCTGATGAAATGATAACATTACTTGATGAAAGTTGTACATTTGTGAAGTTCATCCTATCACCTTTCCGATGAGTCCTCGTTTGCACAATTTTGATACCGTATGCTCCAGTTATGAGAAAAACAAAAAATCAGCCCCTCTATGGCATGTAGGAGGCACAAGGCAAGCCTACCAGTTTGTGTTAACTGCTAGCAGTTAATAGTTTTTGGTCACATGCAATGTTTTGAGTCTGGAGGTTTAGCTTCATGGTTAGGGCTAGATTAGGCCATGGTCATTAATATGACCATGGCTAGACTAAAGTCAAAAAAATAAAAAAGGAATATAAACTAAGGGAGGGGCCGACAGGTAAGCCCACCTCTCGGTCACCAAATGTGACCACTAGTGACTGTTAAGCCCGTGACTAAGATTTAAGGCATCGTTTGAGATTTAAGACAAATATTTTAGGAGACTACAACTTTGTGAAATCTAGGCAAGAAATTCAAATGAGGTCGATGGTTAAGGTAAAGGTGACAAAACCTAGAGCAAAGGTGACGGGCAGTGATCTCAAATTGTTTGATCACTGTTGACGGTAGGCAAGATTTATAGGCGATTTCAAGGTGGATTTGGGTGATTGACTATGGGAGACTAGGGTTTGAGTGGCGATAGTTTAAAGACTTCAATGCTCACTTCTTAAACTTCAACCTTGACTTGTATCTTGACTTCGACCTTGACTTCAAATCTAAGCACAAAGACCAGTGGTGACCTAGTAAACAAGGAGCGGAGGAGAGGTTTTCAAGTGGTGACAGGGAAGGTGTCGACTAGGATTTATGTACAGTGATGATCAAGAGCCAATTGCCACTAGCGGCGGCAACAAATCCCTAAGAGGGAGTCGACAGGGGTCTCTTGAGTGTCGACTGGATGTGTCGGGTGACTATGGCTTTCAAAAGGCATCGACAAAACATCCCTGACGGAGATGGAATATCCTCAAATGGCGACAGAGACTTATGAGGTGGTGATAAGAATTTTATACAGGGATCGATGAGAAGGGTAAGCGACAAATTAGGGTTTCAAAGAGTGCAGAGGTTGATGGAATGTCGGTCGACAACAATACAGAAAGAGCAAACATGATAGACAGGCGTGAGATTTGGAGGCGACGGATTTCTTGACCATGCAAAATGGTCAGGAGTCCTAAGGGATATCAATCGAGGGTTCAAGGGAAGCAACAAACTAGGTTAAAAACAAGTGACGAAGGCTCACAAGGTGGCAACTAAGTGAGCTTCGGGTGGCGACTAGGTAGCAAAAAGGGTTTTCTAACAGGAATCTACAAGGTAATACCAGTCAGAAAAGAGCTTAATCACTGCAAATAATAAAATTAAACCTACAAAGGGGAAACCAAAATCCCACAACATGAGACTAGAACATGCAATGCCAAAATCAGACCCCCAATGGCAGATACAAACTGTACGGATCCGTATAGTATGGCTGCCAAAATTTTAAAAAAATTCAAATTTCTACAAAAAACAAATTCTGTGACGAAACCCTGACAAGTTTATAGTCAAAAAACATGGAAATGGCCTCTCAGACATGATGGCATAGTCATTTTGAGCCCAGGAGATCACCTATGATAGATCCTTGCAAAACTTGTCCAACAAGGGTTAGAAAAACACAAATTTTTATAACAAAAATTTGCAAAAAATGTAAAATTTGATTAGGATAAGTAGGTCCCATCAAGCATGCTAGAAATGTAACTAAAAAATTTGGACAAAATGAAAGATAAAACAAAACATGCAATACCTTGACCAAACCTTTTGAATACCTCGATATCTTGAATGATTGATACAAGCCTGATTAATCGATGAAGATTGTGTTGATGTTGATTGCTTAGTTCTGCAGCATAACAATAGGATGGAGATTGTGTTGCAAATATGTGCCTATGATGTGTTGTCATTGATGTCAACATATCTCTTTGTCACAGATAGTGAAGATAGTGCAGTTTAGTAAAGTAGATTGCTCTGCATTCCCATTGAGATGATGATCAGAGTCTACGAATCTAAGGGTTTTGTAGAGGATTGTCTAAAGTTGCTCCAGTTACTATTTGAAAGGTCCACATGGACGATTGGTGAAGTTATGGCCATCTGAGTAGAACCAAGTTTTGTAATTGTTTAGAGGTAACAGAGTGACAGGAATATGGTCCTGATTGCTCCGCATTGGAATATTATGGTCTGCGATTCTAGAGGTATGTTTGGGATGTTGGTGTGTCTTCTCAACTAAAGTGGTTCATGGTTTGGAGGTCCGCAAGAAATCCTTCTAGTGTGACAGTCATGATAGTTAGTGTTCTTAAGTTCCCATATGAAGATGCAAGTGATTCTAGTGATTTGAGGTGGTGCATTTGTTCTTGTTGATTTCATTGTTCTTATGGAGATCTATGGATCATGAGCCTATTGTGTTGGTGGTTTGCATTGAGGATTGATCTTGTAGTTGAAGATTTCTCCTTGGGTGTTGTTGTTTTCAGTCTTGGCCGACCAAATGCTTTGTACGTGTTGCGAATGATCTAAGAGAAGTTCTATGGAGCATGGCATGTTGTTCGAGGAAGATTTGAGTCCCAGCTATGTTTGGCTGACAGTGTAGTAGTCCACATGTAGCATTTTGTATTAAGTCAAGTCTTGTGATTGTAATTGCTTGTAATGCCTATCTTGGAGAATGTTCCAGATAGATGATTGTAAGGCTGACTTTGATGTCCATTCCAAAGTCAATGTCATGTATAAATAAGTGTAATGAAGTCATGTAAATGTGTCGATGTGTGTGAAGATGCAGAGGTAGTGAAGAAGTGTTTGGGGACATAGCAGAGGTGTTGTGAGTTTTAATGGAACTAAACCTTAGCACAGAGAAGATGTTGTTACTTAGTTCAACCCTTCAATGTTCACCATGTGAATATTTTTGTAGACAGTGAGTCTCTTGGAGTGGTGAGCTCTAGGTAGTGTGCCTGAAGGCAAGTGCCTTCCCATTTTTCTATTCTTTTAACAGAGAATAAATCTTGTGGGTTAACCCCCACCATGGTTTTTCCTTAACCAGGTTTCCGCGTAAAAATCTTGGTGTTATGTGTGTTGATTATGTTTCTGCTCATGTGTTGTTGATTCATGCTTTAATGGTTATATCCTTAATCTATTAATAAGTAGTAAAGAAGATTAAATGCAGCAAAAGATAAAGTTTTGTGACAATTGATTCACCCCCCCTCTCATTTGTCTGCCCTAATTCCAACAATTTGTATCAGAGTTGGTTCCTCTAAAAGAAGCTTGACCGCTTGAGGAGATCTAGAATGTTGACATACAAGAAGGATAGTCTGAGATATGATGGAACAAATTACTCTCTTTGGAAGAATCACATGGAGTGTCATTTGCAATGCATGGGTGATCCTTATTAGTTGATAACTAAGAAGAAGTGTACTCCTCCGCAGAATGGTCCTACAACTCTAGATGAAATCAAAGAAGTTGAATACAACATTTAGGCTAAAGAAGCATTGTTGAGTGCCCTGACTAATACAGAAATGACAAATGTCTTGGAATTGCAAATTGCTCATGAAATCTGGAAGAAGTTGGAAACTCTATATGAAGGTGATGCATATGTCAAATGTGCTAAGTTACAAAGCTTGAAGGGTAGATACAAATGTTTGAGGATGAGTGAAGATGAAAACATCACTTCCTACATGCAGAAGGTGAATGAACTTGTGTGCAGTATCAGGTGTGCTGGTGGAAAACTGGAAGAATCAGAGATTGTTTCCAAGGTGCTTAGATCCTTACCTGCTTCATACAAGCATAGAGTTGCTTCTATTGAGGAGATCAGGACTGTGACAAATGTTACAAGGGATCAATTGGTTGGCAAGCTTTCAGCATTTGAAATGAGTGAGTTTGGTGATTCTCTTCTCAAATTAGAATCTGCATTTAAGGCCAGTGTTTTCAAAAAGCCAAGATTTGATCCAGGGAAAAGCTCTTCAAAAAGACTAACCAGACATGAGAAGGCAAGGAAGGAACTTGAAGAAGATGAATCTAAGCTTGAAGAACTTGAAGCCCTTATTGCCAAAAGATTACCAAGAGGATCCGGTAAGTATGGAGGAAAGTTACCTTTCAAATGTTTTGCTTGCAATAAGATTGGTCATTTTACTTCAAGATGTTCAGAGAGGGTTTCAAGCCAAACCCTAAAAGACCTAGGGTTCAAAAGAAATGCTACTATGTCCAAGACGCTGCTGATAAAGGAGTCACATATGATGAATATGATGTGGGAAGTACCTCTGGAAATGAATGGGTGTTCGTTGCTATCAAAGAAGAAGATTCGGTGCCTACTGAATCTGCTAGCTGTGTGAATGTGGAAAGTGCCTTGGTTGCTCAAGTTGAAGAAAAGGATGAATGGGTGATTGATAATGGATGTTCTCATCATATGACTGGTGATAAAAGTGAGTTTGTAAGTTTGGAAAGATATGAAGGTGGAATCATGAAGTTTGGAGACAATTCAGCTGGTAGAATCCGTGGCAAAGGATCCATCTCTCTTGATGGTAAGAATAACACTAATGATGTTTTATATGTAGAAGGGTTGAAGCATAATCTTCTCAGTGTTGGACAGTTGGTTGACAAAGGATATGATCTCTGATTCAAGGATGGAAAATGCAGAATTTTGGGAAGCTCTGAAATTGAGATTGCATCTGGTAAATTGACTAGAGGTAATATCTTTCATTTAAGTGGTATTGGTAAAAGTTGTTTGATTGCTTAGATTGATCAGAGTAGGTTATGGCATAGGAGAATGTGTCATGTAAACTTTGATAACATTGTCAAGATAAGTACTACTCAGGCTGTGAGATAGCATGTGTAAGGAATGCCAATTGGGCAAACAGAATAGAGCTACATTCAAAAGTAAAGAAAATTTTTCAAGTGGATTGTTGGAACTTGTGCACATTAATTTGTGTGGTCTTGCTAGAGTTAGGAGTTTGCAAGGAGATAGATACTTTATGTTGCTAATTGATGATTACTCCCAGATGATGTGGGTCACTTTCTTGAGAGAGAAATCAGAGGATCTTGATAGATTCAAGGTCTTCAAGGCTATCGTGGAGAATGATATTGGTGTGAAGATAAAGTGTCTAAGATCTGACAGAGGTGGAGAGTTTACCTAAGGTGAGTTTAATGTATTTTGTGAAAAGCATGGAATAAGAAGATAGTTATCTGCTCCTAGGACTCCTCAGCAGAATGGAGTTGTGGAAAGGAAGAACCGGACTATTCAAGAGGCTGCTAGAACCATGATGATGGAGGCAAATGTTCCACATGTCTATTGGAGAGAGGCTATGAGTACTGTTGTCTACACTCTTAACTGAGTGCAGATCAAAGGTAATACTAGTAAAACACCTTATGAACTGTGGTTCGGTAATGCTCCTACTATGAAATACTTCAGAGTTTTTGGTAGTAAATGCTATATCAAGAGAGATGAATATCTAGGCAAGTTTGATGCAAGAAGTGATGAAGGAATATTTATGGGCTATTCTAACCAAAGCAAGGCATACCAGTGCTTTAACAAGAGATTAAAAAGGATTCTTGAAAGTGCTAATGTCAAGGTTGATGAAAGCAAGGAGAGACCTTCCAAGTCTTGTGGATATAAATCAAATGATCAAAATGAAATTTCAAATAAAGGAAAGCAAGTTCAAACTCAAACTCAAATTTAGATTGCTCCAGAAAATCCAGTGACTCAAGAAGCTAGTGTAAATGTTGAGGAACAAGTTCAAGAATCAGAAGTTCAAGAAAATCCCAAAACTCCCAAGTATGTAAGATTGAATCATTCTGAAGATCAAATCATAGGAGATAAAAATAAAGGTGTTCAAACTAGAAGAAAAATTGTTGAAGAACAAGTGGAGTTTTGTTTGATTTCAAAGATTGAACCAAAATCAATGAATGAAGCTTGTAATGATGAAAGTTGGGTAAAATCAATGGAAGAAGAATTAATGCAAACTTAAAAGAATCATACTTGGGATCTTGTTCCTAGACCTGAAAACAAAAATGTAATTGGAACTAAATGGGTCTTCCGGAATAAATTGAATGAAGATGGTGAAGTTGTGAGAAACAAAGCAAGATTGGTGTACAAAGGATATTCTCAAGTAGAGGGAATTGATTTTGAAGAAACTTTTGCTCTGGTGGAAAGAATCAAAGCAGTCAGATTATTTCTTGCCTTTTCTACTTATAAAGATTTCAAAGTTTACCAGATGGATGTCAAGTCAGCATTCCTGGATGGATAGTTGGAAGAAGAAGTCTACATTGAGCAACTGGAAGGATTCTAGTTGTCTAATCAAGGAGATATGGTCTGCAGATTGAGGAAAGCATTGTATGGACTTAAACAAGCCCCAAGAGCCTAGTATGCAAGATTAGATAAGTATCTACTAAAGTTAGGTTTTATCAAAGGCACAGCTGACAGTAATCTTTATTTCAAAATTGATCATGAACACATCTTGATTGTTGAGGTATTTGTTGATGATATCATCTTTGGTGGAAATGAGAGCATGTGTAAAAAATTTGTTGATCAGATGCAAAGTGAATTTGAGATGTCCATGTTTGGTGAAATGAATTTCTTCTTGGGTCTGCAAATCATTCAGTCAGATAAGGGCATCTTCATATCTCAATCTAAGTATGTGAAAGAGTTGTTGAAAAAGTTTGGAATGGAGGATTCAAAACCAATGAGTACTCCTATGATAACCAGATGCAAGTTGAGTAAAGATGATGATTTCCCTAAGGTAGATCAGAAAAGGTATAGATCAATGATTGGAGGACTGCTTTATCTAACTCAAACCAGACCTGATATTATGAATGCAGTTGGCCTTGTTGCTAGATTTCAAGTTGGTCCTAGAGAATCTCATGTTGTAGCAGTCAAAATAATTTTTAGATATCTGAAGGGGACAGCTGATTATGGCTTATGGTATCCTAAGGATGATGATTTTACTTTTCATGCATATACATATGTTGATTAGGAAGGAGATGTGGATGACAAGAAGAGTAATAGTGGTGGTGCATTTTTCTTGGGAAAGAGATTGGTTTCTTGGTTGAGAAAAAAGTAGGAGGCAATATCTATGTCTACTATAGAAGTAGAGTATATAGCAGCGGCAAGTAATTGTACTCAAGTTTTGTGGATGAAGAAAAAGTTGAAGGATATTAGAATTGTGTTTGAAGAGCCTGTTACAATCTTCTGTGATAATTCAAGTGCAATAAACATCTCAAAGAATTTAGTGTTGCATTCAAATACAAAGCACATATCCATCAAGTTTCACTTTTTTCAGAGAGAAGGTAAATGAGAATGAAGTCAGATTGGAGTTTGTTTCTTCAAAGGATCAGATTACGGATATTTTCACTAAGCCTCTACCTAAGGACACTTTTGAGTATCTCAGAGTGAAGCTAGGGGTTATTACCCCTCTTGTTTAGAACTAAGGTGCACTAGTGTGCATTAGTCCGGTGGAACTCACAGTTATATCTTGTGATCCAGATTGGTGTTAAGGGGATGCTACTCAGGGGGAGTAGTTAGTATGTTAATTCTGGAATTTAGTTTGGTTTTATCTAAGAAACAAAAAGGGTGAGAGAAGATTGTAAATATGTGCCCTTTTCCATTGATGTCAAAGGGGGAGAGAAGTCATGTGAAAAACTCGGAAGTAAGTAGTTGTTGGTGAAAGGGGGAGTAGTGAAGAAAGTGGTTGCAAGTGTGATAAGAGAAAGGGGGAGAAGTCCTTGTATTGATGGTTGAATCAATTTTTCACATCATATGTTGCCATCAATGACAAAGGGGGAGATTGTTGCAAATATGTGCCTATGATGTGTTGTCATTAATGTCAACATATCTCTTTGTCAGAGATAGTGAAGACAGTGCAGTTCAATAAAGTAGATTGCTCCACATTCCTAGTGAGATGAAAATTAGAGTCTACGGATCTAAGGGTTTTGTAGAGGATTGTTTGAGGTTGCTCTAGTTAAGATTTGAGAGGTCCGCATGGAGGATTGGTGAAATTATGGCCATATGAGTAGAACTAGGTTTTACAATTGTTCAGAGGTAACTGAGTGATAGGAATCTGGTTCGGATTGCTCCGCATTGGAATATTATGGTTTGCAGTTCTAAAGGTATGTTTGAGATGTTGGTGTGTATCCTCAACTCAAGTGGTTCGTGGTTTGGAGGTCCGCAAGCAATCCTTCTAGTGTGATAGTCATGACAGTTAGTGTTCTTAAGTTCCCGTATGAAGATGCAAGTGATTCTAGTGATTTGAGGTGGTGCAGTTGTTCTTATTGATTTCATTATTCTTGTGGAGGTCTCTGGATTGTGTGTCTATTGTGTTGGTGGTCCGCATTGAGGATTGAGCTCATAGTTGAAGATTTCTCCTGGGGTGTTGCTTTTCTTTCTAGTCTTGGTCGACCGCATGCTTCATGAGTGTTGTGGATGATCTAAGAGAAGTTCTATGGAGCGTGGTGTGTTGTTCGAGGAACATTTGAGTCCCAGCTATGTTTGGCCAACAGTGTAGTGGTTCGCATGTAGCATTTTGTAATGCCTATCTTAGAGAATGTTGTAGATAGATGATTGTAAGGACGACTTTGATGTCCATTCCAAAGTCGATGTCATGTATAAATAAGTGTAATGAAGTTGTGTAAATGTGTTGATGTGTGTGAAGATACGGAGGTAGTGAAGAAGTGTTTGGGGGTAGATCAAAGGTGTTGTGAGCTTCAATGGAACTAAACCTTGGCATGGAGAAGATGTTGTTACTTAGTTCAACCCTTCAGTGTTAACCATGTGAATATTTTTGTAGACAGTGAGTCTCCATGAGTAGTGAGCTCTGGGTAGTGTGCCCGAAGGCAAGTTCCTTCCCATTTTTCTATTCTTTTAATAGAGAATAAATCTTGTGGGTTAACCCCCACCGTGGTTTTCCCTTAACTGGGTTTCCATTTAAAAATCCTGGTGTTATGTGTGTTGATTATTTTTTTTCTCATGTGTTGTTGATTCATGCTTTCATGTTATATCCTTAATCTATTAATAAGTGGTAAAGAAGATTAAATGCAACAAAAGATAAAGTTTTGTGACAACTGATTCACCCCCCCTCTCAATTGTCTGCCCTCATTCCAACAGATTGATGAGAAGAAGATAGATGAGAATGGATGAAATATTGAATGATGGAAACGTTCCAATGTGATTTTGACAGCGTAAGGATATCAAACTCAATGCATACAAAATGGCTTATGAGAGGGTAGATTTATAGGCAAGGGCTGATTTTTTATCAATGGTGGAGAATAAAAGGAGAAATCAATGGATGAGGAGGAATGAGAGATAAGAATGAACATGCACATGCCAAGTGTCCATGAGAGGATAAGATGCTTTTTTTTTTAAATAGGATATTTCTATTTTTTGGTGGAGATCATAGATTTTTCTAATTTAATAAATCATTCCCATGATTTGATTTTTGATTTCTTGCTATTTTCAAGGACACTTGCACGTTTAGAAGAAAATAGAAGGTGGGAAAAATAAATAATAAATTAAATAATTGTATTTATTTAATTTATTATTTAAATGACAAAGAATGTTGGAGGAAATAAAATATAAATTAAATTTGTTTAATTTATTTGCATGGTAGGGAAAATAAATAAAATATGGATTTTATTTATTTTTTAGAAGAAAGATGAGGTAATTAAATAATTTAAAATTATTTAATTATTTATGGAAGATAGAAGAATAAAGGAAATTAATCAAATAAATAAAATTTATTTAATTAATTATGGAGATATAGAAGAAAATGAGATTTTTTATTACAAGTGTATTAGATGACATAATGTATGCAGTGCAAAATTCAATAAATTTATAAATGTTAAAATGGGTCAATTTTGGGTGTCTAGAGTCCAACCTCAAGGAATACCCTCTCGAGTCTAAGTTGAGCTCGAAGTGTAGGAGAGAAAACCCACTCTCATTTGTTGGACAAAATCTTCCTTAACCTATTGATAAATTACTTCTCAATCATCTTGGTGATACCCCAAGCCTAGGTGATTGGGTAATTTTTTAGAGTTTTTGATTTTGGTTATTTTGGGAACCAACACATACAAGGTTAAATGGAGTCATTCATAGGGAAACAAAACCAGTATATTTATGATGCATGTGCAAGAGTTATCATATGCTTATTAAAGGTCGTATATTTCTGTATATAGTCAATGTTGACATGAACTTAGTGATAAATTGGGGTCCATAGCATTTTAGTTATAGTTTCTTAAGGGTCTTAAGTCTAAATGTTTATTTCTCTTCAATTGTTTCATTGTTAATATCTTAGGAAACCCCCCTTAGCCTGGTAGATTCTAAAGATTGAAGTGATTTTACCCACTCACAAGCATTGGTCCATTCATGTTGCAATATGAACATAAGCCCTACCCATCATCTTTGTTAACACATCATTGGCCTTAGGTGTTAGCACAAGTCTTTAGAATTCATGGGGTTTTGAGATTCAACACAGTTCTCTTTTCCTTTGGTATCACCATGGGAGGCATACCATATCTTTGATAGGTGTCATCTTGGCTACTTGGGGCCTCCAATCAAACCCTAGTTGAAATATAAGTCTACAAGCCTCTAGACCTCTAGAAGATAGTTGATAGTGTTGGTATTCCATTTTATCTTGCAAGGTGTTCAAAAGTGGGAGAATGTTGGGAAAGGTGTCTCAACCTTGCATCCTAATATTAAGAATAGAAAAAATGTAATTTTTGATCTATAGAACACACAAATGTAATTTTCAGGCTTCAGAGGTCAATTTTGGCCCTAAAAGGATGTCAAAATGGGTCTTAACCAAAGCAAGATGGTTATAGCAAAGTGGACCTCTTCAAGATTATTAGTTTAGAAAATATACTCAATTGGTTTCTCAAATCAAAAGTTATGGCCTTGGGAAATTAGACCTCTCACATAAAAAATGTAAGAGCATCTATGATGCATAAGAGGGTTGCAAGAGGGAGTTACACGTGTTGACCAATGTATGACACATGTTATGACACATCATAAAGAATCTTTTATTAGAGATAATGGAGTGAAAATGAAGCACCCAAGTTGGTGAGTGGATTATGACGAGCTTTAACAAGTGGAAGGAATGTGTTATTTTTACCCTATTGACTCATCTTGGGATTTGGGTTATTGATTTTGACTAGGGATTTGGGCATTGTAATTTAGGTGGTTTTAGCTCATGCTATCCTAATTACCATTTGATGGTTTCATGTATTGTTGCTCCTATTAATTGGGTGCTTGAGATGAAGATTTCATAGTGATTTTTGTAGGTACTATTATGCTACCAGAATTACTCTAGATCAGTTGTTAATGATACTCTTGTAAAGGGTTAGACTTTACAAGTGTATTATAACCATTGACTTGTTGAGAAAAAAGCAAGTGTGAACAAGGTAAAATTGTAACTATGTTGCTTTTAAATGTTTTCAAAGCTGAAAATTAATCATGTGTGGTGTTGCAAATCTGAAAATTAGCCTCAAGATTATCCAATTTAGATGTATTAGTATTTAGCCAATTTAATGAATAAGGTATGAAGAATTTAATCAAGGAAGTTGACATAGAATTTACGTGGAGAAAATTTTGCAAGAAAAAACTCCACACCCAAAGATATATTATGCTTGAATTAATTATTGTAATCAAATTTACATTAACACTGAAATTCTCTCTAAATTTTGTAAGCACTTTGTTAGTCCTTCAACTTCAAAAACATGTCATAATTTCTACCAACCAAAGGCATCATTATATAGAAGTCATGGATCTCAAAATATAATGAATTGTATCCAATAACATGAGAATATTCCTTATACAAAAGCCATGTGCTCCATATTGTGAATTTTAATGTTGCATAGTAAAAATCACCACTTAACTAAAAGTCTCAAACATGGGCACCCAAGAAGTTCCAATCAAACTCAGTCAATAGAAGTACTCCAACTCACACCAATGTCATGAAAACAACATGCATTACTTGGCATCCCAATTATGGATCTGTAACAACTTGTTTAATGTATCATGCAAGAGTCATGTCACAACCTGTAACATCATGCAAGAGTCATGTAACAACCTGTAACATCATGCAAGAGTCATGCAAAGCTAATCCTGAGGTAGAGTGACATGCAAGACACATGCATCACCATATAAGTACATGCAATCGACATGCAAGTACATGCAGCTGAGATTCAACAACATGCAAGCACTTACAACTCACATGCAACAACATGCAAGTCCATGCAAGCTCATACAAGTGATATGCAACAACATGCAAGTCCATGCAAGTAACATGCAACAACATGCAAGCTCATGCAAGCAACATGCAAGTATCATGCATCTCTAACTCCAATGTTAGCTCCCATATAAGTCTCATGCAAAGTATATACAACATTATCCACTCATGCAAACAAAAAGCTAACTACAAGTCCACATTGGATTCTCCTGCAAAGTGGGTGCCCCTAATGGATCCCACCTCCTAGGAGGTATCTCCAAGTCAACATGGACTTCAATAAGTCAACTCCAAGTCTCCATGGGCTCCACTTCCAAAGTAGACTCCTATATTAGGTCCCACCACATAGAATGTAACTACATGTCCAAGTGAAATAATTAATAAATAATTTGTCCCTCAAGTATCAATGTGTCCAAGAACACTTTCCAAGAAATAGGAGACACATAAGATAACTTAAGATAGTAATGTTAATGGAACCTTTTCCTAACATGACTAGGGCGATCCCACAATACTGAGTCGCAAACTTGGGACATCCTGATTTTGTCTAAAATCACACATTTTTTAGAAAAACTAATGGTTTAATCCTTGAGGGGTTCCATCTAAAGGGGTTTAATTAAAGGGGGTTAGATAAATCACCCTTAGATCAAACCCCCTTGGAAAGAACCCACCTAGTTTTAAATGAAATCATCAATGGAGTCTCCTCCGCACCTATCAAATGCTGACAAAAAACCAATTTTGCTTCACCTTTTGTTGAGTTGCTACTCATATGGACCAGCTAGAACTTGAACCAAGGACCTTCCATTTGTTTCTCGAGTTCTCTACCAACTAAGCTACTAGCCCCTTATGGCCAATCCATCATCGATTCAGGTGTGGCTTACTTCCAACACCCCCCTTAAGCCACACTACAGGTGCTTGGGGCTCCTAGCCTGGCTCTGATACCACTTGTTCAGTTGCTACTCATATGGACCAGCTAGGACTCGAACCTAGGACCTTCCATTTGCTACTAGAATGCTCTACCAACTGAGCAATTGGTGCCTTGTGTTCAGTCCATTGTCAGTTTTAGTGTGGCTTACTTCCAAAAATTTTGGGGGATCAAATGAAGTCATTTAGAAATATTATTTTTTAAGCATGTAGCCCTTAGTATAAGAATTCAAAAAATTATGGTTTTGAATAAATTTATTTGATCATTATATTTATTTTCTAGTGAACATAGGTTTTTCACTGAACATCAGGGTCTCTATTCCACACACGCAGAAAAATTAAAAAACAGAGAAAAAATTCTAAAAAATATTTGCACACTAGGTATTGATGTCCATGTTTCAACAAAGAAAACCAATTTAATTTGGATACATACTTTAAAAGTTATGTTGTATGGTATAACATATGACTGAATTATAATTAATCTTACTTCAAACATTAATAAAAAAACATATGGAACAAAAAATTATGAAAAATATATGCACACTAAATATTGGTGTTACAAATCTACATTTAAATTTTTATAATCCTTTTTCTCTAAAAAAAGTTATGATGTATGGTATAAACGTCACTTTTAAAAAATATTGTTAACTATAAAAAATAAGTTATTAAAAGTTACTTTAAAAAATTCACAAATTATTTCTTAAAATTTTTTAAAAAATACATTTAGAATCTACACAAAATCTCAAACATCACTAGTTCATATCATCTTCAAATTCTTAATGGTTTAGTTGCTATAGGTGTTAGAAAGTGAAATTTTGGTTAAAAACATTGATTTCAATGTCCTACTTTGGCCAAAAAGTGGGACACAGTATTGTGGGATCACCCACTACTAAATAATATGTTGATTACTTTGGAGTGTCAGGTTTTCCTCCTAAAAGGTTTTTCCCTATGTAAATCACTATGTTATGGTATATTACTTTTATGTTTATTTCCTTGTAATTGTATGATTAGTTTAATTTTTTGCATGTGACTGGTGCAGTCACAGTAGGAGGGATCACAGAGTGAATAGTCCAGATTGTGCAGCAAGAGTAAACACAACGAATACCACTCAAAGATATGAAACAAATGCATATATAGTCATTCAGTATATCATAGAATTTAGATACAAATCAACCGACAACATGCGGGCTTACAGTTAGGGCTCACAGGCCTGATTACAGAATATCAGAATATGCACAAGATATAGCTTTGAAGCTCCTTCACACAAAATCTAAACTATGAACTTATACTAATGATCGTAACTACTTTCCTAGGCATCTATTACATCAATATATATCATCTCCGGTACAAAATATTCCTCCACACCGGCCAAGGAAGATCATAAACTCCAAAGAAGAGTTGTAACGTGTGTACACGGATAGGTCAGCCCTAAATGAGTAGAAATCTTCCATAAATGAATGGAATGATGTGCGGATCTTAGGGAAGGCTAGCCATGAACTATAGGTCATTGAATGAAGAGTCATTAGGCTTCGAAGGATGTGAAATGCTCCACAGGTATTCACCTTTAGTTGATTGTCTGAGATTGTCAGGATGCTCTATTTTGAGAAACAGTTGATCTTCTGATAGCGATATATTTCTGGTACTTGATCCAAATGTTTTGAATTTTGGATATGATGTGCATGAATGAATGTAGATTTTAATTCCAGCTCTGCAAGATCTAAAATGCAACTATGGCAGAATGTGGACCAAAATACAAAAACTACTTCTGACTGAACTAGCTGAACTGAACTGGAAAATGAAAAGAAACAAATTGAAATGCAAACAAACTAAAATACAAATGTTTTTGGTTGATGCAAGATTATTCATGAACCAGGGATGCTCCTACATTAGACATCCAGGGTTATTGAAAAAGTGAGTCCTCACTTTGTTGGGGCTAGAGGAAAACCAAGATGGTCTACCTTAGCCTGAGAAATCCAAGATAAATCTTCTTCCAGTCTGCCTTTCCACTTCACAAGATATTCCTTGTATTGTCTTCCTCTGGTGTTGCGTCTAACTCTATTGTCCAAAATGTCTTCAATCTGCTCAGGTGCTTGTTGTGGTAACTACTAAACTTCAAGTCTTCTTCCATGCAGTCACTGAACTCTGCTTCATGATATTGATATAGGTCTGCAATGCTGAAAATAGGTGATATACCCAATGCCTCTGGTAACTCCACTTCATATGCATTTCTTGAATCAAATTTCTTGATTATCCTACAAAGTCCAAACTTCTTCATCTTCAATTTGTTATAAGTTCCAACTGGAAATCTTTCTTTTCTCAAGTATACCATCACTTCATCTCTAACTACAAATTCCTTATGTTTCTTCTTCTCATCTGCTTTCTCCTTATACTTGTTGTTCATATCCTCCAAATGCTTCTTCACCTGTTTATTTACTATCCCCATATGTTCTACAAATTCTTCTACTTCTGCACTTCTCTTTTCTGTCATACTAATATCTCTCAACTCTGCAACTCCTCTAGGGTTTACTCCAGTAACAATCTCAAAAGGTGTTCTTCCATTACTCCTATTCACTAAATTATTGTATGCAAACTCTACTTGTGAAAGAATCAAATCCCAACTTCCTACCTTTTCTCCAAACAAACATCTCAACAAGTTTCCCAAACTTCTATTCACTACCTCTGTCTATCCATCTTTCTGTGGATGAAATGTTGAACTAAACTTCAAATCTTTCATCTTCTTCCAAAGTGTCTTCCAAAAGTATCCAACAAACTTAGTATCTCTATCTGAAACTATACTCTTAGGTAATCCATGCAATCTCACAATCTCCTTGAAAAATAGGTCGGCTACATGTACTGCATCAAATGTCTTCTTACAAGGTATGAAATGTGTCATCTTCAAAAATCTGTCCACCACTACAAATATAGAATCATGTCATCTCTGTGTCTTCGGCAATCACATTACAAAATCCATGATGATGTCTTCCCAAGGTCTCTCCGGTACTATCAAAGGTTTATAAAATCCAGTATTCTGACTACTTCCTTTTGCAACTTGACAAACTCTACAACTCTATACAAATTTCCTAACATCCATATGTATCTGAGGCCAAAAGTAGTTTTCACTCACTAAAGCCACTGCCTTGTCAATGCCAAAATGTCATGCGAATCCTCCATTGTGTTTCTCCTTGATCAAATTATCTCTCACTGAACTTCTCGGTATGCACAACTAATTTCCTCTAAACAACATATCTTCTTGAATGAAATAGTCCAACCACTTACTCCTATCTGTCACCACAGGTTCCTTGCATGCTTTTCAAGGTTCTACAAAATCAATGTCTCCCTCATACAGGTTCTTGAATTCATCAAAACCTAACACTTTAACTCTCATCTATGTCAACAAGTTCCTTCTCCTACTCAATGCATCTGCAACTTTGTTTGATTTTCCAATCCTATGCTTCAACACAAGGTAAAACTCTTGTTGCATGATCTAGACTATTCACTCTATGAACCCTCCTACTATGACTGCACCAAGTGGTATCAGAGTGAAAGTTTGAACCTTTGGGAGCGAATATAGCAAAGTTAGCAAAGGAATTCTGTAAGATCTTGTTGTGGATAGATCGTTGAATCTGAGGCAGGTTACTTGTGTCGCAACTGATCACCGATTGTGAGGTTGTTGTCAACTTGTAGCCCGATCGCCAAATTTGAGGCAATTTGCACTTGATCCTAGGAAGAATGCCATCAAGGAGAATCCCTGCTATTGGAACAATGGCTGGTAGAATGGATGAGATGATGCAAATGATGAAAACAATGAGAATTCGACTAGATGCTATAGAAGAAGATAGGCAAAGAGGATTGACACCTAGACCTAATGTTGAAAGTGATGATGAAGAATTTCAATCTGTTGAACAAATTGGTGAAACCCTAGGAGGTGACGAAGAAGAAGAATTGGATCAATTCAAGATGTTGCAAGCTATTTCAAAGATTGGAAAGAGACCTAGAGTTGATGTACCTAATTACATTGGCAATTTGAACCCTGAAGAATTGATTGACAGGATAAATGACATGGAAGAATACTTTGAATATGAAGAAGTTGAAGATCTGGAGAAGGTGAAATTTGCAAATACAAAGTTGAAAGGACATGCTACTATATGGTGGAAGGAAGTTCAATTGGATAGAAATAGAAGAGGGAAAGAAAAGATTGCAAAATGGGATAGGATGGTGACAAAATTAAAAAAACTAGTTTATACTTGCTGACTATGAGTTGGAACTATTGAAGAGATTGCAGAACCTGAGACAAAAGGAGAAATCTATGAAGGAATACACTAAAGAATTTCATAAGATGATCATAGGGATAGGACATAGTAAAGCAAGCAAAGAGAAAGTGGCTAGATACATCAATGGATTGAGATTGAACATTCAAGAAGAATTGAGTTTGGTGAGGATGACAACACTAGAAGAAGCTTATCAGTTTGCCCTAAAAGTTGAAGAGAAGCTGAATAAGAGACATGATCAAAGACAGAAAGGTAAAGGAGGTAAATTTCAGAGAGGTAGAACATTTTTTGGAGGAGAAAGACCCTATGCAGAGTAGATCAGACTAGAGAACACATTCAAGAAAGAAGGTAGAGATAACAATGCATACCAGAGAGATGATGGAAATTTCTACTGTAGAGGAAACCCTAATGCATACCGGAATGAAGGATACATAAGAGAAGGAAGAGGACCTAATAGGAGAACATTCAGAGGAACTTTTTTCAAGTGTGGAGGTGGACATAGAACATTTGAATGTAATAAGGGGAGCACAAGCAAGAGGATAGAGAACCATGGAAGAGGAGCCTATGTGGAAGAAGAACCTATTGGATCACCTAGTTCAGTTGGCAAACCTGAGAAAGGAGAATCGCTTGTGATGAGGAGAGCACTATTTCAAGTAGAGACAAATGGGGAACCACCGTAGAGGAAAATCTTGTTCAGAACCAGATGCAAATCAGGAGGTAAATGTTGTAAAATTGTAATTGATAGTGGTAGTTCAGATAACCTAGTTTTAGAGGAGATGGTGACTAAGCTGAAGTTGGAGAGATTGAAACACCCTAAGCCCTATCAGATAGCATGGATTCAAGATGATCATAAGGTACTGGTGAGTGAACAATGTTTGGTGAAATTAAATATTGGATCTTATCATGATGAAGTCTTGTGTGATGTTATGCCTATGGATGTATGTCATATCTTGTTGGCCAGACCTTGGCAGTATGATAGAAAATCTATACATGATGGGAGAAAGAATACATACACTATAAAATCAAATGGAAAGAGAATTACTTTGATTCCTTTGGAGGATGATCCTAAGAGTGAAGTATGTGGGAATGCTAGAATCTATTTGGTAGATGGAAGGAAATTTCTGGATGGTTTGAGACATGAGAATATGTGTTATACTTTGATCCCTAAGAAACTAGAAACATTGGAGAAGAAGATTGAATCACAATCAGAGGAGATAACTAAGTTACTGACAGAGTATGAAGACATCATATTAGACTATGTACCTGAAAGATTGCCACCAATCAGGAGTATTAGTCATCACATGGATCTTATACCTAGAGCTAGTTTGCCTAACAAAGCAGCACATAGAATGACACCAAAAGAGAATGAAGAATTGAATAGGCAGACACAAGAATTGTTGAGAAAATGTTTGATTAGAGAAAGTTTGAGTCCTTGTGCAGTACCTGCAGTATTAGCACCTAAGAAAGATGGAGAATGGAGAATGTGTACAGACTTGAGAGTAATAAACAAGATCAGAGTTTAGTATAGATTTCCTTTACCTAGGATGGATGATACTATGGATTGTTTGAGTGGAGAAAAATATTTCACAAAGATAGACTTGAAGAGTAGATACCATCATATCAGAATCAGAGAAGGAGATGAATGGAGAATTCTTTTAAGACAAATGAAGGATTGTATGAGTGGTTAGTGATGCCTTTTGGATTGACAAATTCACCTAGTACTTTCATGAGATTGATGAATGAAGTTCTAAATAAATTCTTGGGTAAGTTTGTTATTGTATATTTGGATGACATTCTAATTTTTAGTAAGACAAAGGAGGAACATTTGCAGCACCTTAGACAAGTTTTGCAGAGACTAAGAGAAGAGAAATTGCTGATAAACATCAAGAAGTGTAGTTTCATGAAGGAAGAATAGGTATACTTGGGATTTGTAATTTATGCAGAAGGATTGAAGATGGACCCTGAGAAAGTAAGAGCAATTGTTGAATGGCCTACACTGAAGAGCATTGTAGAAGTTAGATCATTTCATGGATTAGGTAGTTTCTACTGGAAGTTCATAAAAAAATTTAGTTCAGTTTGTAATCCTATGACAGAGACAATGAGAGGTGACAGAAAAGATTTCAAGTGGACATCAGGAGAAGATAAAAGTTTTGAACTGTTGAAACAGAAAGTGATAGAGCAACCTATGTTGGCATTACCAGATTTCAATAAGGTATTTCAAGTAGATTGTGATGCAAGTGGGAATGCAATAGGAGCAGTGTTAAGTTAGGAAGGTGGATCTGTAGCATATTTCAGTGAGAAGTTGAATGATGCAAGGAGAAGATATTTATTTTATGACCAAGAGTTCTATGCCATAATTCAAGCCTTGAAGAAGTGGAGACATTACTTGTTGCCTAAGGAATTTGTGTTGTATACAGATCATCAAGCTTTACATTATTGGAACAGTCAAGGAAAGTTGAATCAGGGACACATGAGATGGGTAAAGTTCATGTAGAGTTATACCTAGTATATCATAAAATTCAAATACAAATCGGCTGGCAACATACGGGCTTATAGTTAGGGCTCACAGGCCTGATTACAGAATATCAGAATATGCACAAGATATAGATTTGAAGCTCCTTCACACAAAATATAAACTATGAACTTATACTAATGATTGTAACTACTTTCCTATGCATCTATTACATTAATATATATCATCTCCGGTACAAAAGATTCCTCTGTGTCGGCCAAGGAAGATCACAAACTCCAAAGAAGAGCTATAACGTGTGTACATGGATAGGTCAGCCCTAAATGAGTAGAACTCTTCTGCAAATAAATGGAATGATGTGCAGATCTCAGGGAAGGTCGGCCATGAACCATAGGTCATTAAATGATGAGTCATTAGGCTTCGAAGGATGTGAAATGCACCATAGGTCTTCTCCTTTAGCTAATTGTCTGAGACTGTCAGGATACTCTGTTCTGAGAAACAGTTGATCTTCTGATAGCAATATATTTCCAATACTTGATCTAAATGTTCTAAATTCTAGATATGATGTGCATGAATGAATGTATATTTTAAGTCTAGCTCCGTAAGATCTAAAATGTAACTGCGGCAAAATGCGGACCAAAATACAGAAACTACTTCTGACTGAATTGGCTAAACTGAACTAGAAAATGAAAAGAAACAAATTGAAATGCAAACAAACTAAAATGCAAATATTTTTGGTTGATGCAAGATTATTCTTGAACTAGGGATGCTCCTGCATCAGTGACTCATCAAAATCAATGGTCTTCAACACTTCAAAACATTTAAATGGACTTGGAAAGGAAGCAACATTCGATAAACACCAAGCATACCATATTGTTTCACTAAACTCCATTTGGCCTAATTTCATTCATTGTTTCAACCATTAGGAATTGACTTACCAATCCATGTGATCTTCATACATTTTCTTGGCTCCATCACTTCACCTTGCTACACTCTAATCATGATTGACAACTCCTATGCATTTTCCCTTGAGATATATTGGCAAGGTTAACCCATAATGGGGCATTTTTATTTGAATAACCAATGTTGTGAGTCTCCCCTAACACCTTCAAAAAGGATTTTTGGAACGTACATGAGTTTTTGATTGATCCTGACTCATTCAAACCTATGATGAGAGGCCACATTGATGCAACTCCAAGGAAGCCTATTATACCTTTTCCTGGACACATGTTATGTCAATCACCCCTCAATCAACAAGTGTTGTTTCTTAAGAACTTTGCATGAGGCTATCACCAACTAAAGTAGTGTGCATTGTTAGATTGGATCTCTTTCAATGATCATTACTACTTCAAATTATATTTTACCCATGCCAATCCATTTACCCCTCAAAGTTGGTACCCCATCATTAAATAAGCAAGATCAAAACACAAGTAAAATGTGATTGTTGATAACTAGCCAATGATGAAATATAACAAAAGGGCATAGAATTAAGACAAATTTATTTTTCCCACACTTTGACTTCAATAGATTTGTCTACCATGACTATACAACAAGTAACTTGACCAAGGAAAATAACAAGTCCCAAAATATAGGGTAGGGTACATATGTGCATAAATGTAGGGGATGACCGCTATCAAGGAAAAACAAAGAACCATATAAAGATGATCTCAAATCAAGTGTCCACATGAGTAATGGTTTTCCAATGTGATCTTAAATCATCTTAGATCATGAGCATGATCTCTTCATCAATTGTGGAGCAATAGATTTTTTTAGTTAATTTCCTTCCAATTTGTCCCAAGTAAGTGTAGGTACACATTTTCTCATTTTATTTCCTTTCATTTTTAATTCTTTTTGGAGGATGTCATCTTATGTCCTTTCATAAGTGTTAGGGCCTTGACTCTTCCTTCAAGTGTTGTAGCCATCAAAAAAAAATCTTGTCAATTATCATAGACAAATGCAGGCATGTATCCATCTCTCTTGGTGTTGTGTTTTATCTTACATACTTCACAACCTTTATGCTTAGAAATTTCGTTGCTCATACCTCATGTGAAAATGTAATACGAAAAAAATCCCAATGATTATAATGTTTCTTTCAGTGACCTCTATCAAGTTAGGTAAACCAATAGTTGCAATTGCAACACCCTATCAAACCTTATAGACCATTCGTAATCTCTATTTTGCATAATTTGAAACCTTCCAAGAGATTGATGTAGGAGAATATAGGCCCATGCACTATCCTATCGATTGAAAAACAATAATAGTCTTGATTTTGGATTTTTCTTTTATTTTCTATGTGTTTCTGGTTATTTTGTCATTTGTTAGGTTTATTTTATGGTTCACATGTGGGGTCTACAACGTAGTTGAATGCACCTTTCTTTCTTCTTTTGATTTGTTTATACCAAGGGTACTTGCCTTGAGCTAAACATCAAGACAAAACATCTAAAACTCATATTTTATCTTCCTTGTTTGTTGGGACCCACACATTTATCTTTGTTGGGTTAATTTCTTATGTCAGTCATTTATTTTCCTTGGAGCTATGTCTTGTGTGTTCAGACCCACCACCACCTAGTGCTACCTTTCCCTTATTTTGACTACTACTAGGGTCCACATGAATTCTATCTCTTTTCTATTGTTACAATATCGTATTAAGCTGGGGTTTACCTCACCCTTAATTCTTTGAAACTCCTTCTAGTAGGGACCCACACAACCTCTAAAGTGTAGAATGGGAAAATATTTTAGGATGAGTATTTTCATCCTATTTGTTTACTTAGTATTTCTAAGTTCTGCTAGGTCTACATGGAAAATATGATCTAAACTTTAACATGTTTTTGGGCCCACTTCTTCATGCAATCATCCCTATTATTGGTGTTTACAAATTTGAATATAGTAAGTGTTTACTATTTCCTACAGTCCCTTTATGCTGGGGATTTCCTTTATGATGAAGAGGTCATGGTAAATTATTAGTGATAGATAAGACTCCTCTTTATACCTTGTATGTGGGAGTTACAAAGTACCTGATGTTTCCATTCACCATCATTATTGGCTGGAAGTTACTATTGTAGTAGTCTTATCAACAATTTTTTCCTCCTATTTTTAAAACTAGGCAATTATCTCTACTAAGAGGGTGGTATATGTTATAATCACAATGATATACATATGCTTAAGGTAGAGATATTTGAACAAGTGTAGGTTCCAATAACAAGGGTTGTAGGAAATACAAAAGTTGAGCATTATTATTGCTAGTCTTCATGAGCTTATAACAATAGGCAGTGACTTGGAATAAATTCTCAAGTATGTGAAATGCTTTGTAACTAGTTGCACACTTGTGTATTATGGTAATCTAAGATTTAAGTAATAACATTTTAAATTACTATTGTTTGTGTTCCTTTCTATTGCTTTTAAATTGTTTCTTGTGTGGGGTTACAAGACCCTAGTTGCCTTTCACTAGGCACTGAGTCTATGACTGCATTGGATGGTATTAGAGATAGTAAGCTTGTTGGGTTGTTGAAGTAGGAGTCATTCTTGAGAGCTCTAAGATTTTTGTTACAGATGTAAGAATCATGTGACTACAGAGGGTTGAGAAGAAGATATGACTCATGGAAATGTTGAAATGGAAAAGATGTTGAGGGCAATGACATAAATATTAGAAGCACTAAAAATAGCACATAGAAGAGGTGTTCTTATTGAGAACGTAAGTGAATATGAAGTAGAATAATCAGTTGATCAAGGAGGAGGAAGGGAGAATTATATGAATGAACCCTCTTTGACGGCTATGTCACTCATTGGGAATTGACCATTTGTGGATTCTTCGCACTACAATGGGAGTTTGAATGTTGAAAATCTCATGGATTAGATTTTAGAGATGGAGAAGTAATTCAAATTTGAGTCTATAGAAGACCCAAAGAGGGTGAAACTTACTAGTACCAAATTGAAGGGTCATGCATCCCTATGGTGGGATCATGTATAGCTAGATAGATAGAGGAAGGGATAGGATAAGATTCATTCATGGGATGGAATGGTGGTGAAATTGAAATCAAAGTTTTAAGTTGTAGATTAGCACCTAAATTTGCTAAAGCAATTACATAATTTGAAACAAAGGGAGATGAATTTCAAAGAGTACATGGAGGAATTCTACATTCTCAACATTCAAGCCGGTCATGTAGAAGAAACTATAGAACAAGCTATGAGATACGTCACTAGACTTCGAATATCAATCCAAAATTATATAAGTATGGTTCTGGTAAAGATGATAGATGAGGATTATCAATATGCCCTAAGGACAAAAGAAAAATTGACAAGAAAGCAATAGAATAATTATAGAGGGAGAGGAAGTGGATAAGCTAGCAGCGATAGAGAGCAACATAGAGAAGTTGACACTCAAAATAGTAATACAAGCCACAACTCAAGGGGAGATGGGCATACTTTAAGAGGAAGAGGATATTATGGTAGAGATAGAAGTAGAGAAATCACCTATTATGGATGTGGAGAGAAAGGTCATATAGCCTTTGAATGCTCATAATTGCAGTATGACAACACTAGAAGAGGTGTGGCTAGGAATCATATTACTCAAGAAGACGATGAAAGCATTGCTTCACGTCAACACACAGAGGAACTAGAACATGGTGAGGCTCTTATTATTAAAAGAGTAATATTGAAACCAAAAAAGGAGGATCCATTTCAAATGAGTCTTTCTAGAACCATATGCAATTCTATAGGAAAATGTTGTAATGTCATTGTATACAATGGAAGCACGAATAATTTAGTGTCCAAAGAGATAGTGTAAAAGATTTAGTTGAAGAGGATCAAGCATCCAAATCTATACAAAGTCTCATGGCTACAAAAGGAGCATCAACTCCTAGTAAGTGAGCAATGTTTGGTCAATTTTTATATCAGTGCTTATAAAGATGAAATCATATGTGATGTTATGCTTATGGATGTGTGCCATGTTTTGTTGGGAAGACCATGAAAATTTGATGAAGCTCGACTATATATGATTGAAGGAAAAATGCTTATGTTAATATGAAGGATGGGAGAAACTTTACTTTGAGTTAGTTAAAATAAAATGAAGTGGTAAACAATGGTTCCACAGTATGTATAAACTCAAAAAAAAAATTAGACAAAGTCTAGGAAGATATAACAATGATTAAGATGAGTGAAGTTTTGCCGAAGGTGCAGAATTTGTTGGAGAGACATGTTGAACATCTTTTCAAGGAGTTGTCAATGTTATTCCAAGATCATCTAGACAATATTTATTCTACAAAGAGAATTGCTTCAAAAAGAAGAAGAAAAAAACTAGAGAATCAAATTTGTAATCAATACATCATGTGCCTTAAATTATTCACAAAGGAATAATACATAGATATACATTCCACATTTTTCAAAAAAGACAAACCAAAAAAGAAGATAAGGCAATCTTATCCTAAGTGATAAGATTGACAACTAATAAAGAAAAATACTTTCCTAATAAACTCCCTAATTAACTTATGCTAATGTGTAAATATAATTTTACATGACACCCCCCATAAGTGCAACTTAGGGAGGTTACATGCGCTAGGTAAAAACAAAGAAGAAAATGGGTCCTGGAAATAGGGCTTGATCAAATACCCATTTACAAACAAAGAATCTCTTGTAATAGGAGAAAGGGATAAAATTCAGTGGGACAAAACTCCTATCCAAAAGAGAGAAAAAAAAATAGATATGTACAAGTGATGTGAACTCAAAACCAAGTCCACCACAAATATATAATAAATACCCCCATAAGAGAGAGCAGATAAATGAGATTCTAAATCCCTTCGAAAAAGTAGCTCCCGTACCAATGATGAGTGTATGAAGATAGGAACCAATCCACTACCTACAAACAACATTTCTCCCCTTCAAAAGAAGCAAACACACTGGTGAATGTAGAATCCATTCCCACATCTTGGATGAATAGGTAATCCAAATCCAAATGTGTTCTTGTGCCTCTAAATGCTATCCAAGTGTCCTCGTGCTGATGTCACAAGATACCTTCTCCAAGTCAGGAACTCCATGCCTAAACAAAGAATGTCATAGTGCAAAAATTGGTGAAGACAAATGTAGAACAGGATCCACAAACACAAAAGATTTGATTACATCACTACCATCAAAGAGGAGAGATAAACCCTCATATGTGTCTCTAAAATTTGCAAGGTGGACTCTACAAACAAGGATGAAATGTCTGGTAGATATGTGTCCCAATGTGGTGGATCTAGAAAACTAAAATTGTCTTGTTTTAGGAAATCATTAGAAGCTCTTGAAAAAGCAACACTAGAATTTGTCGTAGAAACAGGTGTTGATTGGATTAATATCTACACATGTTGGGTTAGAAGAATTTGACAAACTGATGCCATTAGCAATGCAAAGTTGTTTTATCTAACGAAGTTCATAAAGAAGTTTCAAATCATCAAGTTCATTTAGCATGCATTTATCTATTGTATGCATTTTCTTTCCACAATAATCACGTTTGATTTTTCATAAATTTGTAGATATGATTAAACTAGTAAACTAAAGTACAGAAGTGAAGAAGTAGAGATGAAGCCCACCTAAAAAATAAAACTTCTTGAGGTGTCAGTGTGTCCAAGTTATCAAATAGGAAACATAAAACTAACACTAAATAAAATAAACCTAGGGCTAAATCTAGAAAAATGACATGGATAGCTATGTAGATCTCCTCAATACCTTTCCAACACCTATTTGATCTCAAAAATAGAGATACTGGGTGAATGTTACAAGCTCGGAATCCAAAAAAGATGTCTAGACTTCAACTTCAATAAAAAGGACTAGCAACATAATCTAAAAAACAACCAACACCACTAGATAGAGCACAGAACTAACTTTTTGACACCTATCCCTTTGTGAAAAAATGACTTTGTATGCCAAAGTTATGGCAAAAATAAAATCATAGCCCCATATGACAATAAAATGGGGATGAAAGTTGTGGTCCGGTGGCTCTCAGGCAGTGGACAGGTGGTATGATGGGTGATGGTATACTGGTAGTGGTGCAAATGGGTGGTGTGGCCTCTTGTTGAGAAAATAGGCACTTGGGTGGTGGCATGGTGAAAATCTCTGATCATTGGTGGTGGAACCAATGGCGACCCGAGTGGAAGGCGTTGACAAGGTCAAAAAACCCCGGTGGCGTAGCCCAGATAAAATGCGCACTAAGGCCCCCCATGCATAGAGGAGATGTGGGACAAGCACCAAGCGACCAAGTGCTAAACCAAAAACCCTGATTTAAAACTTTCCTGTTCAACACTCAAATCCACAAAGTAATTCTATATACTGTCAATTAATTTTGAAATAAACCGCTATGTATTCCAAAGAAACTTGTCGAATATTAACCAGACACATCAGATTGCATAGAGTGACAAAAGGCAATATGGTATAGATGCACGAAATTGTACATATATGTATAGAACCATACGAATTTCCATATGATGTACATATTTTTCACAGTGGTGAAAATCATGACCAAAAAATTCCCTAAAATTTTTTGGACTCTAATTTTGATGCTTAGATAGACAATCTTTAGGTCTTGATGCCTTCTAGACTCATCTATGAAGTTTGTTTCACACCATAATGCATCATTTACGATCTCATGGCTAAAAACTCTCTCAGATTCGAGAAGAGACTTACAAATCTCACTCTAATACTATGTTAGATTCCAAGATCATCTGTAGTATTAAATCATTCAAAAATTAATGATACATAGATTTACATTCCACATTTGTCAAAAAGAGACAAAGCAGAAAAGCAGATAAGGGAATCTTATCTTAAGCGATAAGATTGACAACTAATAAAGGAAAATGATATCCTAATAAACTCCCTAATTAACTTATGCTAATGTGTAAATATGATTTTACACTAATAGTCAAAAAGGTGTAGAATAAAGGAGGTAGGTGATGGACATATGCAAAGATTAGCCCAAGAGGTGAAAGAAGATTTGAAGAAGAATCCTGAAGGTTGTTGGTTCCCAAATCTGCACACATCAAACTCTAAAGATTTGTCAGTTCTTATGATCAAATTCAATGAGAGACTTGGCCAACAGAATGAGATATTGTTTTCACCTATCTCCCCTACACTATAGGCTCTTCCAAACCTAGGCGGTATCCCTTATTTTGCAATTAACAAATTTGTCATTCACTATATTAGGCAAAAATATTCTCATAGATTTGCACCAAGATATGTAAGATTATTCCAAAATTGGCAAAGTTCTTTGAGATTTCACATTGCTGGCTTTGAGAACATATATTAAGTCCCTACCTAAACTACTGTTGAAACAAAATAAAATTGTTCAATTTATTTGTCTTTAAATTCTTTGTTCTTTCTGGACCTTTGGGCAAATAGGTTCTCAGATCGGTGCTTTATCAAGGGTAACAGAGTCAAAATTCCACACTGCAAATGTTTCTTTCATGACAGAAAAACTTCTCATTCAAAGGACTGATAATGATGATATTACTGCATTACAGCAATATGTCCAAGAAAAAGTATTTCATGTAATTCTTCTTCAACAATCCCTAAGGTAATACATTACTCCCTATACCTTACTTAAAGCATATTTAATCCATTCCTTGAACAGAAGCAGTAAATAAGACATTCAATAGAGCAAATGTACATAGATGAAATCCAAAATCCTTCATTCACAAAAGTAATGCATACATTCAAGGAGACTTGCAAGAAATACACACATATAGTGTTACTCATATAGTGCAATCTAAACTGAAAACTATCATAAAAAAATTTATTCATATACAGGCATCATTTTGCTCTGCATTAAGCTTGACAAAATGAACCTACTCCAGAACAGAAACTACCCCCCAAAGTGTGGATATCTTGTATCCAAAGCCTAGAATCCCTTTGTCTAACTCCTTACTATGACTTTTTCAAGCCCTATATAAAGAGACAAACTATGTCGGCTAGGATTTCCTTAGTACAAATTTTAAATCATGTTTTCATTTAATATTTGTGATTTGGGAATTTGCATCCTTTTTCTGATTGGCTAATTTTTACAACAATTTCCTTTGACCAATCTTACCATGCCATGAACTGAGATTGATACTACTTCTTAAAAAGTTTACAATAATACTCTGGTTTACAAGAATATTCTAGAAGTCTAAAAATTCTTGGGTAGTTCATCACAAATTTCCCCTTGCTACTTCAAATTTAGACTCAGAACATGGGTTCTCAAGTCATCAACATGACTCCCCATCTTTCAATCTCCAGCTATTGAATGTTAGGGCCTCTAGAACATTTGAGGTAACTACCAATAGTTGAACCAAAAAGCAATAAAAAATGCTCTTGAGAGGGAGATCCTGCAGATGTCACCATCCTTCAGGTACTAACTTCTTTAACTCTGTCAATAGAGTCCTAAATCTTCATCACTAATCAGGCCACCTGAATGTGATATCCTTCCTTTGTGGCATCTATGTATTTGATGAGTGTCATCAAGCACATAGAGGGGGAGAGGTCAAAATGATGCCTCTCTGCCTGATCGTATGCGTTCCAAATTTGACCGAGGTGGTTGGAATTTCATCAAGTTTGTCCACCTCAGCCAAGTAGCCAAATTCAATCAGAGGCTTTGAATAACCTACACCATTCCTCACTAGAATGATATTAGTTAGCAGTGGTCCTAAGGAATCAACAAGGCTACTGAAGCCAAAGTCTCCCATTCTTACCAAATCCTCCCATTACCTGGTCAGCATTCACTCCATTAATTCAGAATGAGCAAACCTGTAACCATGAGTACAGGGGCATACTACTTCAGGAAACAAAAAATAAAAGCAACAACGTAAAAAATGAAATGTTCTGCACAATGCCCATGATAAAATCTGATGTGAACAGTCTGTGAAAACACTTCTATTTGTAGCAGAAATGTAAGAAGGCCCTTTGCCCGAGCATTTCCACTTTCCAACAACCTCCATAATTCTTTTCTAGGTACTTGAGGGCTTCACACGCTTGAGTCCATATCTAGAAATATTTGAAGATCACTTCATAACCTCCAAACCAAGAAATGGAGGCGCAAGCTAGTGTCATCTTACTAAAACATGACCATAGACACATCTTGTGCAAACAACAACTATCCAGCCTATTTACCAAAGTCCAACTGAAGATCAAAATCTATTGGATAAGTGTACTGCTTGTGAAATCATGACCCTCTATACTCGAGCAGCACCCTCCAATTGTGTAGGCTTAAGCTAACACCAAAGCATAGTTGATACTCTCAAAAACCAGGCAGAACCTATTGTGCTACAGTTGTTCTGTTGTTTATGCCAGTATACTCGACCAGACTACTTACGAATGAAATTTAGAATTTGAACTTGGACCATCAACTTGAAACACATCATAATAAGATCGGTAGCTAAAGATGCAAGAAAATCAATTGGGAGAATTGAAAAGTCATCAACCAATCAAGAAGTGCAAACAAAGAAAGCCCTCCCAGTCAAAGGACTACAACCCTACCACGTGTCACTTTATTGCGACAGTGTAAGCCCAGAGGGGACCCACACCAGCACACTTGCAATCGCGTGATGAGCGCTAGCTTCAGCTTGCTTAGACAAGATTGGGTCCACCTTCCACTTGGCATCCCGTCGCAGTAGCACAAGGAATATTCTTTGGTATATTTTTGTTGCACACTCATGCAATCCAATGAGGAGAGAGCATGGCTTACGCATTTGGCTAATTAGACTTAGGACCCACCTACTTAATGATCTACGGTCAGCGCATCAACGCGGCTCTAACAGATTTGGTGCCCATGATGTTGTGACAACCGTCGATGTCATAGAAAAATAGTCGAAGAAACCTTAAAAATAATCATACATGTATAATATTCAATTTTATATAATCCAATTCACTATCTAACAAAATATCTAATTGAACTAAATCTTGAAATTTAATTCTAAACCATGAAATCATAAATTTATAGTACCATATTTAAATCATGTTAAATTACTAAAGCATACATATATATATAAAAATTCTAATGTCTCGATTATTATTGTCATTATAATAAACACAATAATCCAAATAACCCATGAATGATGTTCAAATCTAAAAATAACATAGTAACATAAATCTACCCATACTAGTATCAACATAAAGAAATAGTACAATTGTCTAAACATTTTTATCATAGTAACGCACACGTGTCAAATACTAAAGTGTTCACATAAAAGGAAAAGGGGTGGGCCTCACATCCTCCCTCAAGAATAGACTTCCTCCTAGAATCCCTCAAAGAGTTGAGAAGAGTAACTTATGGTAGTGATAGGAAATTTAGTAATTTTGGTTCATGTCCTAGGCTATAAAGAACTCTATATCGAGTTGAACCACAAACATTCAATACCTTAGGTGCTAATATTTCTATGAGAGCTACCAAACTTCTACATTGGTATTCATAAGATATAGTGCCACATAGTGCTACTTGTCACACAAGAATAGAATCATTTTGGTATTTGTTAATACACAATTATTATAAGACTATTGCATGCAACATAACAAGCATCTAATCTCATTAAACTGGACTCACTAACTTGCATGCCTCAAAGAGCTATCAAATAAACATAATGAATTCTCACACAGAACAACATGAGGTCCACTTAAGGAATTTTATGAGGATTAATCAAGTCTCAATTTCTCTCAAATAACCATGAATTCAAACTAATATAGATAACTAGCTAACAGTGAAAAGAATCTACACCTAAATACACACAGTACCAACAAGTCTCAACTCCCTAACAAGAATTGATATCATAAGTATCCTAGTGTGGTAAGGCAAGAAGAAAAGTACACAGTCAAGAATCCATGAAAGAAGAACTTGACTATCCTATACTATTTTATTAATAGGCCCAAGTCTTCAGGAATTCCCATGCCACCTTCTTCCCCCCATACAACCTACCAAGGGCCCCCTTTCGAAAAGTATAATTTTAGTACATGAAAGACTTTGCACTTACCAAAAATGACAATAAAACAAGGAACTCAAAAATCAATAACCAATAATTTTTGAAAAAGCAAGGTATTAAATAAAATCAAAAATCAAATCTCATAATAATAATAAAATTCAAGTGTGACTAGTAGAATAAAATAAATCATCTAAGCAACCAAAAGTAGAAACAAATTTTCCATACCATTGGTTACAATTTAACTAAATAATTCCACAACATATATAAAATAGGAAAGAAATCTAACAATCAAATTAAAAATTGTTCAACAAAATTCACATCGTGACTATATCAAGCCACTCAAAGAGGAGAAGGAGCATGGTGATCTCGTCATCAATACTAAAAAATAGAAACCTTACTAACAATAGTTGTCCCAACACTAATATCTAAAGATAGTATCAAATGCTTAAAAAACTTAGAGAGTTACAATGTAATAACAAGGATTTGACTATTATAAGCACTAACGAGCATGGATAAACAAAAGGAAAAGTCAATCCAGAGATACATTCATAAAATATTATTATCACAGTCACCCAAAGAACACCCCTTTCATTCACACTCTAAATCTACTAGCACCCAGCTTATTTTATTGGGAGGAAAATACACTAGGTAACATAAACATTTCAACATTAGAGTAAAGAGAGTGAACCACACATTTATTTGAGAAGGAACACACCTATCATAATCTATCTCATACACTTTGCACTAGTTCTTCCTTTTTCTTTGGACTATAGTTAAGTTTTTTTCAAACTAATTAAAACATAAGCTAGTATGTAATTTCTAATCCTTAAATACAAAGCAAGAGATTTAGTTTTTCAACACACCCATGCATTCATAATGGAGTAACATCCACATAAAATTCCTTAAGTGGACCTTATGTTGTTCTCATAATAATTTCATCTATTTCCTTATTTAAAAATATTGTTGGATTAATTGCGGAATAAATCAATGGGTTATTATGTTATATCAAATTTGGAAATTATCATACTATTAATTTCTTTTATGTATTAACTGTTGCATTAGTGTTGTCATTGATGTCAATAGTATGAGGTTCAGTAATGTTTAGAGATGCTAAAGGATTGAGGTGACTAAAAGGTGACTAAAAGGAGAGTGTTGTAGATTGTTGACAAAGAAGCAAGGTGATGAGAATATGTTGAGGTGATCAGAGAAGAAGACAAAGGAGATGGTTCAAAGAAGTTGTGAAGAGAAGGGTAAGATAATGAAAGTCATGTACTATGTATACTGATTGGATCAGTATCATTTGTACACAGTTATATCTTATCTTCTGAAGTCCTTGTAGAGGTGAAAATTGGGAGCAGAAGAAAGTGCTAACATAAGAGATGTGTATGTTGAGAATGAAGTCCCTGATGTGGTGAATATTGTATTCTGTGTTTCTTGAGGAAAGGCATTTCCTTAGTTTTGAAAGAAAGATTCAGGGAGTCCAAGGCATTGAAGTTTGCACAAAAGAAGATCGGGAGAATGCTCCACATTCCTCCGCATTTAAAGGTATGGCCTTGCAGTTTGGGAGTTAGACATGGACAAGTATGAAGTGTGTATATTCCTAATTTTAGAGCTTGAATGATATCACAAAATATTTTAGAGCTCGCAGAGTGAAGATAGGGTTCAAGATAGATACAGACAGGATGTGTCTAAGAACTGCTCCGCATTTCTCTGCTTTTCAAGATGAGGTCCTGCGGTTTAAAAGATGATCATTTATAGATGAGAAGATGGATATGTTCAAGTTTTAGTTGATAATTTGTACCGTAGAGGTCCTTCGGAGTCAACAGAACAAAGACATATCATGCTACCGATTAGGGGTGTTTGGAGGGGAATACAAAAGCCACCACATTTCACCATAGTTTATCTTTTGACTTTGATATTTGGAGGATGAGTATAAATATTCAGTATGATTGTTCATTTCAAGTTTCAGGTGTTCAAGTGCACCACAAGTTGGTTTTTCAATGTTCTATCTCAAGACTTGTTGATTCAGTGTTTGTATGTGACACCAGGTTTAGTATATGTTTGCTTGAGCCAAAAAGAAATAATATATTTTAGAGGAAGGAATGATTGAGAAGGTTTTTGGAAGTCTTATGTTACTTGTGAAGTGATCTGCATGATACTAATTGGTTTCTTCGGTACCACTCTTGGTCTGGAGCTATTTTGTGGAAGGAAAAGTGTTTGTTGGGCCGACTTCATGTGTTTTGATGATCTCCCTAGATGTTTTGAAGTGTGCACCATCTTGGAAGAATGTGTTAAGGAATAATACGTCCTTGTTATCACTCAGCTTGAACTGCATTGGTTTTTCTACATCTTTTGGATGTCGACTTGGTGTGGCCATGCACATTTCATGTATACACATTTCATCATGGCCGACGTGGGAGAAAGATTTTGTAATTTGCGGAAGGTATAAATGAAAGATCTTGTTTGGTGTGAAGTGTGTGAGCACGTGAGTGTGTGCAAGGATGTGCATGAACGAATGTGAAAGTGAGTGAGTGAGTTTGTGAAGGTGTATTGAAGGTAGCAATGTTCGTGGTGAAAAGAAAGTGAAGGTTTGTGATAAAGTGAACTGTGAGATATGTTGAAGTGTGATTTTGTAAGACTTGATTTGATTGTATTTCAGGGAGTTTGTCCTCCCTTGGGTTGAAGCCCCTAAAACTTGTTGTAATTTGTTCTTATTTTTATTTGTGAGGCTGGATTTGTACAATAGATCCAGGCAACTTGCTCACTGTGGTTTTTCCCTTCTTGGGTTTTCCACGTAAATCTGGTGTTATGGTTGAGTGCTTATGTGTTGTGCTTTAATTTGTTTAATTTGTTGATCACCTGTTTAAGGCAATAAGAAGATTTGGTTGACAAAGTTAAATTGGAATAAGGTTTGGTATATACTGATTCACCGCCCCTTTCAATATATCTTTGTGTTCTAACATTAACTAGAGTATCAATTGAGATTGATTTATGATTTTTTCTTAAATTAAAATCATATAATAGAAAGTTTTAAGTTTCTTTAGTAAGTTATTTAGTTTTTTTCTAAGTTTTATGTTAAGTTCACTATCTAGTTGTAAGATTTGTATTTCTATATTAATTTTCATGAATCCTTATTTGGTCACATCTTTTGTTGGCATACATTCTAAATTCTTTGATTTTTATCCTCTAATAAATAGAATAATAAAAGTGCCAAGAAATATGTCTTATTTCACTTAGATTATTTTTCTGATTTAGTGCAAAGTAGTTTCCTAAAAAGTAGTTGATTTGTCCAAGTTATAATAGTAGTTGTTTTTTAATTTGGTTTTTAATTAAAAAACAATCATGTACATTAAATTGAGATTTAATTCTTAAATAAATTATTAAGTTTTACGCTATCCAAACTTTAGCTATTAATGGTATTACATTTTTTGAATTATAGGTGATTTTAAATTGTCAACTTTTTCTTTAAATTAAAATAGTGTTCATTTATTTTAATTAGCAAGTTTGTTTTATTTATGGTCATAACAACAAGTATTTCCCTAGTTTTACTTAGCCATTTAATTTATTATGATGTGATTTCTAATTAGACATTTTAATTCATTAGTGCTCTATATTTTATTTGTTTTTTTATTAATTCCTTACAAGCAAATAATCCAAAGTAAATTGAATTAGATTATTTATAATTTAATTTCATAATTTATAGTTTTAAAACATGTTGATTTAAATTTATTTCCATAAATAATAATTTTATAGTTGATAATATTACTTATTTCAATTTAAGTTGATGTTTAGAATAAAAAATATTAAATTGAATACAATTAGTTTTGTTAAATGCATTATTATGTTTTAATATATATATTCTATCCCATTTTTTTTTTTTGTTACTCAAATAGTTTTTCTTTCCTTGATTTGTGTAGGCTACAACTTAGACAATAGTAAGTGTAGATACAATTTGTATGTTAATTTATTTAATCTTTGTTAAACAAAGAAAATTTTTGTAGTTCTACTTGTGTGTGCGCCCACTTGTATGTGCATGTATAGGTGGGCATGACAGTCGATTTGTCTCTAAGAACTTTAGACTCAAACTTAATAAATATTTGCACGCACGGGGGAAGTTGGTAACTAGGCTCAAGGGGTCAGTTTCGAATGGGACTAAGACATAAGGTTATAACTTAACTCTAGGACAACCGTCAATTACAAGTCAACTCAAAATTAGAACGTAGGCTTACACAAAAGGCTAAGGGTTTAGGGTTTAAGGGTTTCTATACAGAGACCTACCCAATTGCAATGGTTTTAGGCCAGCAAGCAAGGAAATTGCAGGGGGGTTCCACCAGTGTCTCTGGTTAGGGACGCATGGTTGACTCAAGCATGACAATATTCCAGATGTCTCCGGGGTGTAGAACATACGCTAAGTCCATTGGGCTACTATGTAACCATATCTTCAATTTTCATTTGGTGGCCCCGGGCCACCAAAAACAAAAAACCAATATTTGCCTCTATCAAATACTCTATTTTCAGTAGACAGACCTGAGCTCAATCTAGAAGTATTATGGTCGCCTATATTATCAAGGGAGCATTCCATCACATCTTTGATTATGCCACTATCAATCATACTAATCTGCACTTTGTAATTACCAGTAGATGATAAGCACAAAAAACATGAATCAAATATGTCATTCTTATAATTACAATGCTATTGATTAATGAAACCACTATTATGCATCCTTAGATATCCATCACATTGATCATAAACTCTAGCTTCATCTCCTATGTCTATGTCAAATATGAAGCACTCATAAGACATCCCTGATGACCCCTGTTGTAGGCTATCTCCATCATGTGCCAACTCCAGATCAAAAAAAGTGAAAGACTCATATACAACCAATGAATCAACATTCAGAGTTTGCTCCCTTTCAAGCAAGAAATCATCTTCTATGATAAAAAAGAAATGTTCATATGTAGGCATTATTTTAGCTTCCTTTGTTGGATACTGACATTCACATTCATTTGAATCTTCCAATTCTGAAGTAAAGATGTGCATAGCCTGCTTATACAAGTAATCATAATCAATTAAGAACTGATCATACTCAAAATTACCATGACTAGCACGCTGAAGGAGCTTAGTTTCAAAACCATACTCATCTCCCTTGTTATTGAGCTCAACAATTTCATCATCAAATTTCACTTGAAATGCCTCAAAAGAAGGCATGAAAAGCCCATTGTCCAAGATTTTATAATCACCCTTTCCACGGGCATCAATACTATCCTTTGTTGTATCAATATGAACATGCGAAACTTGTCCACCCTTAACAAAGTAATCACCTTCATTCATGTATTCATTATGCAAAGTAAATGTTTCCATTTCGGTATTATATAGACAGTCATCATCCCTAAAGAAACATTCATATTCAACACCCATACATATTACATCACTTGAGGGACTCACACATGGGTCTGAATTTTGAAGAGTATCATCAAATTTTCTGCTATTGTGCAAATCAATATCTCCTCCATCTAGAATAAAGTTTTCCATATCTGCTTCATACAGACAACCATCTACAACTGTAAAATTGTCATTATTACTAGAATTATAAATGGAGATATCATACTTAACATCCATATATTCATGTGCTTCTTTAATAACAACATTATTGCAAGAAGTGACTTCATGTATATCTCTGCAATCATTGTCTACACATTCTACTCTTATAGGTTGATCACAAACTTTTCTTCCTTTATTACAGACTTGATCTTCATGTTGTACCATGATCTCTTCATCTTTATTCCTCATACCAAGCCTTTCATTACTTGTATCAACTAAACAGCTATAACTATCATTATCATGAGCTAAAATTTAGCAACATTATGAGGCATAGAAAACATACCCCCTAATTTTCTTTGTATTCCCTTTTGTAGTACTCTATATTAGCAGTCATTTGTCCTTTTATCATCCCATACTTCTGATTATTTTATATGTCCATTGCACCTGCAAAGGCTTGATTAAGTGTAGTAGGCTCCTTATCCTGAATTAAATAACTCATTTCCTCTTCTAATGCACCCAGATATGCAGCTAAACAAAATGCATCATTTGGCCTTATGTACTCTGGGATACTTCTGATTGTTATTGAAAATCTTAAATTAAAGGCTAGAATTGATTCCTCCTCTTGAATATTCATGAAATTTGCAACCAATGAAAACATATCAAACTTTTCACCAAATTGTTCTATAAATGCAACTTTGAATTCAGTCTTAGAAGAAATAAAACACTCAGGTAAGTATGAAATCTAGTCTCTATCATCATTTTGCAAAGTTTGAACAAAAACACTCATAACAACATCTTCATTTTCAATCTCATAATCAGCCACTAAATCACAAAAATCTTGCAAATGCTTGTTTTTTGATTTTGACTTTTTTCCATTATATTTTGGTAAACACTTTCTAACCTCACCAGGAGTAGCATTTGGGTATCTATGGATACCACTAAAATTTAGATCTTTATAGCTTTCAGTAACCAAAGAATCCATTTCGATATCTGATTTAAAAAATGCAAACAAAATGGAGTACCTGGGGTGTGTGTTATAGCCTCAAACAAGTTCAGAGTCACCACCTCACAAAAAGGACAAAATAACAATCAGCTTTCTGGGTTGATCCTTCCAGCAGAGCCCATTTTAAAATCTTTCAACAAATTGCAACACCCTTCAAATCAGATATGAAAACCCTCAATATCTAACCCTAATAATTCGATCAGAAAGTTTCTTGACCCTTCCCAAATAGATAATTGAGCTTGTCCCCAGCAAAGTCGCCAATTTTGTTGGTTCCCAAATCTACACACATCAAACACTAAAGATTTTCCAGTTCATATGATTAAATTCAATGAAAGACTCGACCAACAGAGTGGGAGATTTTTTTCACCTATCTCCCCTATACTTCAGGCTCTGCCAAACCTAGGGGGTATCCCTTATTTTGCAATTAACAAATTTGTCATTAACTATATCAGGCAGAAATGTTCTCACAGATTGCACCAAGATATGTAAGATTATCCCAAAATTGGCAAAGTTCTTCGAGATTTCACATTGCTAGTTTTGAGAACATATATTAAGACCCTACCTAAACTAATGCTAAAATAAAATAAAATGGTTCAATTGATTTGTCTTTAAATGCTCTATTCTTTTTGGACCTTTGGGCAAATAGGTTCTCAGATCGGTGCTTTACGAAGGGTAATAGAGTCAAAATTCTAGAATGCAAATGTTTCTTTCATGACAGAAAAACTTCTCATTCAGAGGACTGATAATAATGATATTACTGCATTACATTAATATGTCCAAGAAAAAGTATTTCATGCAATTCTTCTTCAACAATCCCTAAGGTAATACATTACTTCCTATACCTTACATAAAGCATATTTAATCCATTCCTTGAACAGAAGTCGTAAATAAGACATTCAATACAGCAAATGTACATAGATGAAATCTAAAATCCTTAATTCCTTCATTCACAAAAGTAATGCATATATTCAAAGAGACAAGTGCAAGAAACACACACATATAGTGTTACTCATATATTGCAATCTGAACTGAAAATTGTCATACAAAAATTTATTCATATACAGGCATCATTTTTCTCTTCAAATTTGACAAAACGAACCAACTCTACAACAAAAACATAAACTACCCTCCAAAGTGTGGATATCTTGTATCCAAAGCCCAGAATCCCTTTGTCTAACTCCTTACTATGACTTTTTCAAGCCCTATATAAAGAGACAAACTATGTCGGCCAAGATTTCTTCAGTACAAATTTTAAATCATGTTTTCATTTAATATTTGTGACTTGGGAATTTGCATCCTTTTTCTAATTGGCTAATTTTTACAACAATTTCCTTTGACCAATCTTACTGTGACATAACCTAAGATTGATACTACTTCCTAAAAAGGTTTACAATAATACTATGGTTTACAAGAATATTATGGAAGCCTAAAAATTCCTGGGTAGTTTGTGACAAATTTCTCCTTTCTACTTCAAATTTAGACTCAGAACATGGGTTGTCAAGTCATCAACATGACTCCCCATCTTTCAATCTCCAGCGATTGAATGTCAGGGCCTCTAGAATAGTTGAGGTAGCTACCAATAGTTGAACCTAAAAGCAATCAAAAATGCTCTTGAGAGGGAGGTCTTGTAGATGTCGTCATCCTTCAGGTACTGACTTCTTTGACTCTGTCAATAGAGTCCTAATTCTTCATCACCAATCAGGCCACCCAAACATGATATCCTTCTTCTGTGGCATCTGTGTATTTGACGAGTGTCATCAAACATAGAGAGGAGGAGAGGGAAAAATGATGCCTCCCTTCCTGAGTGTATGCATTCCAAATTTGACTGAGGTGGTTGGAATTTCATCAAGTTTTTCCGCCTCAGCCAAGTAGTCGGATTCAATCAGAGGCTCTGGATAACCTGCACCATTCCTCACCAGAATGACACTACTCAGTAGTGGTCCTGAGGAAGCAGCAAGCTACTGAAGCCAAAGTCTCCCATTCTTACCAAATTTTCCCATCCCCTAGTCAACATTCACTCCTTCCTTAATTCAAAATGTCAAACCTGTAACCAAGAGTACAAGGGCATACTGCTTTGGGAAACATAAAATAAAATCAATGAGGCTTAAAAGAAAATTTTTTGCACAATGTCCATGATAAAAGTTGATGTGAACAACCTATGAAAACACTTCTATTTGTAGCAGAAATGGAAGGCCATTTGCCTGAGAATTTCCACTTTCTAATAACCTCCATAATCCCCTTCCAAGTACTTATAAGCTTTGCACGCTTGAGTCCATATCTAGAAATATTTGAATATCACATCGCAACCTCCAAAGTAGGAAATGGCGGTGCAAGCTAGTGTCATCTTACTAAAACCTGACCACAGACACCCCTTGTGTAGATAGCAATTGTCTAACCTATTTACCAAAGTCCAACTGAAGATCAAGATCCGTTGGAGAAGCATATTGCTTATCAAATCACAACCCTCTATACTTAAGAGGTGCCCTCCAATTGTGCAGGCTTGAGCTAACACCAAAGCATAGCTAATACTCTCAAAAACTAGGCAGAACCTGTCGTGCTACAGTTGTTCTGTTGTTTATGCCAAAATACTCGACCAGACTGCTTACGAATGAAATTTAGAATTTAAACTTGGACCATTGATTTGAAACACATCAGAATAAGATCAGCGACTAAAGATACAAGAAAATCCATCAAGAGCATTGAAAAGTCATCAGCCAATCAAGAAGTGCCAACAAAGAAATCTCTCCCAGTCAAAAGACTACAACCCTGCCATATGTCACTTTATCGCAACTGTATGCTCAAAATTGTGACCTCAATTGCCTGGGGCTGTCGGGTCAGATATTGGCATGCACAAGGACCCTTCCCTCCTTGCCACAAGGTGAACCGCCACGTCACTCTCGCTCTTGTGGAAGTAGCTAGTCAAGAGGAGGTGAAGCACAACAGTGGTCTGGAGAGCTGGAGAGCTAGACTTCGCGGAGAGGGGTCGACACGTCCTAGGGCCTTTGTTGTTGTGTGCTAATGTAGATGTGTCATTCAATGATCATTGTTGTAGACATAACCGTATGACCCGAAGGGTCACTAGTCACTCTTCTCCTATTAGGGTTTCTAAGATTCCACCTTTGTATGGGTAAGTGTTTTCTTTTGTTGATGGCTTCTTGTCTTTCAAACTGTCAAGTGTATGCCTGTTGTATTTGGAGTTGTCTAAATGCTTCTAGTACTTGTTGTAAGACAAGTGGATCATGTTGTGGTCTCGGATGGATTTCCTCTATCTCATCGAGGATTTCCCTCACCCACTCACCTCTTAATCCTGGGCACATTCATGAGTCAAGACAAGAGATAGGCATATGTGAGCTAACCTTGACTAGACCTAGGGTTTGACTTAGGGTTAGATTTAACCTAAGGTTTGTTTGTGTGTTGACCTCTTTTGACCTTGTGATGTAATCAAGGGTTTTGACCTAATGGTTGACTATAGTTGACCTTGTGATAGAATCAAGGGTTTGCGAGTTTTCTAAGTGTCTAATGTTTTTGTTCTTTTTTATATTTTTATGAATGCAACTATATGAAATGCAAAACTTCTTTTTGTGCTTTTTTGATATTTTTGGAAATAAAGATGCTTTTTAATCTAGGAAAGGAAATATGAATGCAATTATAATGAATTTTATCTAATGCAATTATTCTATGTTTTTGGGGTTTTTGAATGTTTTGAAATGATTTAATCTAGAAAAGGAAATTGCAAGTGAATGAATTAAACTACGAATGTAAATTACTTCTAGAATGCTAGATCTGACTATTCTATCAAGGAAAAAGCAATAAATTACTAATCCCAAGAGCAATTTCAATTTACTAATTACTATCAATTGACAAAAAGCATAGAAGAACCTAAAATAAAGAAGACTTGTGAGCCTCCACCACCCTTAGAGATCCTTGATGGCAACCTTGTGTCCTCTTGAACCAGTGCGAAGACCTCTTGGCGAAAAGACAACACAAAGAAGTGAAAGAAGCTTTAGAAGGCTTGTGAAATGAGCTCAATGACAGTTGTTGATGAGCACAATGACTTGATTGAAGCAGTGTAATGATGCTTGAAGAGCTTTATGTAAAAGTTTGATGAACAATGAACAAATAAAAGGTACCTTCGTCCTGTGTGAGCATGAGGATGCTGATTGGAGAGCAAAAACTTAGCAAGAGCTGTGTGCACAATGAATTTGCATCTATGGAAGAGCTTTGAAGCTTTGGAAAACTAAAGAAAGAGGCTCAAAGGCCTGTGAAGAAGCTTGAAAAAAGCTTGTGAAGATGAGAAGAGCATTCTCCAACTTGCTCAACTTGGAAAATACTGAAGAGGGGAGGGAGTATTTATAGGTTGGAAGAAGGGAATTGATTGAGAAGTTAACTCAATTGATTGAAGAGTTAACAAGGATTGATTGGGGAGTGAACTCGGTTAATTAGGGAGTGATAATGCAATAATAGCTTATCACTGAAGAAGAAATGAAGTTAGAAGAATGCATGGAAGAGAATGAGTTGTTAATTTTAGATCAAATGCAACTAATTATGCATGTGTGGGTGCATGAAATAGTCAATTCCAAATTAGGCATCAAAAATCATGCGAACTAGAAGAAAAACAAGCGAAAATAGAGCTATTTCAAGTTAGAAACATGAGTTTTTCCACAGTTAGAAACACGATAGGGTCACCCATGGGTCGCCCCTTTCACCAGTACGGTCGCCCATGGGTCACCCGGGGGGAGATCCTTCTTTTTTAGGGTCGCCCGATGGGAGATCTGGAAAGAAAGGGGTCTGGGTGAAAATGCATGATGGGAGATGGTAGAGGAGATGAAAAGGCAGGGATATGCCTCCAGAAACAAGTCAATCATGTGCAAGAATCCAAATCTCCACTTGCAAAGTAGGATCTCCCTCCGAGAGATCTGGAAATAATAGGGGGAGATTTGGATTGGTTGAGTGAAACTAAAAACTGAAAGTGGGAGATGGCTCCGGGGGACCTCTAGAAGGCTTCTAGGGGGTGGAGAAGATGAAAAACATAGGGGAAAGGTGAAAACTCACCTACAAGATGCATACAAGGCTTACAAACAGGGTCGAAAGCTCAAAAAATACAAATCGACAAGTGTCGAAAAGTGTCAAAAAGCGTCGACAACAAAGAGAGGGAAAACGACAAAGATGAAACAAAACAAGATGGAAGAAATGATAGGTCACCAAGAGGTTCGTTGCTTAGAGAACATTGTTTCATGCTTACGTGACAAGGATCATATATCATCATAGGGGTCCTTGTGGAGGCTGTACGTGATTTTTGTGCTTACAACGACTGCGTAGGCCTGAAGGGGACCCACACCACCGCACTTGTGATCATGCATTGAGTGCTAGCTTCAACTTGCTTGGACAAGACCGAGTCCCGCCTTCCACTTGGCATCCTGTCACAGCAACACAAGGAATATTCTTTGGTATATTTCTAATGCGCGCTCATGCGATCCAATGAGGAGAGAGCACGGCTTAGGCATTCAACTGATTAGACTTAGGACCCACCTGCTTAGAGATCTACGGTCAGTGCATCAGCATGGTTCTAACAAATCTGACATATTTGGAGCCCGTGATGCCGTGACAACTATCAATTTATCTCTAAGAAATTTACACTTAGACTTAGGAAATATTTGCACACATGGGGGAAGCCGGTAACTAGGCTCAAGGGGCCAGTTTCGAACAGGGACTAAAACATAAGGTTATAACTTAAGTCCAAGACGACCACCTATTACAAGTCAACTCAAAATTAGAACATACGCTTACACAAAAGGCTAAGGGTTTAGGGTTTAATGTTTTCTATACACAGACCTAGCCAATTGCAAGGGTTTTAGGCCAGAGAGCAAAGAAATTGCAGGGGGTTCCGCCAAAGGTCATGAAAGAAAGGACAAGAAAATGTTGAGACCATGTATAATCTTGAAGAAGCTCATAGCAAAAGACTATGAGGCAAAACACCCTAAAGGAATAGATACCTTGTCAATATTTAACAAGGCATATTTATGTTCTTACTATACGGATAATCACGTATGGTAGTGAATGAAGATTTAGAGCAAGATGAGATAGAAATGATGGTAGATTCCCAAAGGGATATGAAGACAAATGGCAAATGCCTAATAGAGAGGGGGAAGAAAGAAAGCAAAGAGACACTCTAGATATGAAATGAGTGTGGGATAGAAATGATGGTAGATTCCCAATGGGGTATGATGACAAAAGGGGAATGCCTAACAAAGAGGGGGAAGAAAGCATGCACAGAGACACTCTGGATCTGAAATGAGCATGGAATCTCAATTGTGAGGTTCACAAAATAGTCTTGAGCCTCAAGCTTGTGGAACATTTTTCACTTACCCAGTGTGATCCCCTCAATTCAATTGATAAATCTAAGATAATTATGCAAGAGCTTCCAAGCGCATACACTATCTTGCTCACCCAAAAACAATCATAGTCTCCATTTTGGATTTTTTTTAACATTTTGCATGTTTCTGGTCATATCGTATTTTGTTGGGTTCATTTTATGGTTCATGCGAGGTCCACATTAGAGCTAAATGCACCTTTCTTTCTTCCTTTGATTTGTTTGTGTGGGGAACCTTCCTTTAGCTAAATGTGAGGAGAAATATCTAAACTCATGTTTTTTCCTTATATGTTGGGATCCACACATTTGTCTTTGTTTGGTTAGTTTCTTATGATGGGTGTTTATTTTCTTTGGAGCAATGTCTTGTGTGTTGGGACCCACATCCACCTAGCATTGTGTGTTGGAGAGAATTGTAGCAGACTAGAATCATAGTTGAGAATAATATCACTATCATACAATGGTTGCAATATACTAAGGCTTTGTACAAAAGAGACAAGGATATAAACCCCCCTCCTATAATAAACACAAGGGCCAAACTCTTCTCCACAAAAGATGTTACAGAAGGAATAAAAAAATTAGCAATGGACAAAGCTAAGGATATAGATGGTTTACAGGTGGAGCACTTGAAGTGGGGCATGGAAGCCTTAGCACCGCACATCAAAAGAATTTTCAATAGCATGATCCAACATGGTTTCCCAACAATCTGGACCACAAGTGTTGTCATTCCTCTTCACAAGAACAGGGATGTCAACAACCTGTCAAACTATCATACTATAATGATCAACCCCCTCTTTGGAAAACTCTTTGGAAGCATGGTAGAAAGAAGAATTAGCACTTGGGTGAAAAAGGAGGGCAAGAGGGTGAAAGGACAAGCAGGCTTTAGAGCAAAGCACTCCACGATTGATAATGACATCACTCTCAGGCATATGATTGAAAAAATTTGGGACAAGCAAGGGGATGAAGCTTTTTGTTGTTTTGTTGACTTTAAAAAGGCTTTCAACATGGTTCCTAGAAGTAAACTTTGGGGCAAAATGGAGGAGTTAGAAATATCAAAAAAATATAGAGTTGTAGTCCATATACTCTACAAACAGTTTCAGACCAAGATCAGAACAAAAGATGGTATATCAGAGTGTTTTGGGAGTGACATCGAAGTCAAACAAGGGTGTATGTTGTCTCCAACTTTGTCCAAGCGACTACCTGGTTTCTTGTGTAACTGTGACTTGACCTGGACCCTTAGGAAACTTAGCAACACATTATTCACTCCACTCAAGAAGGAGGCAACTTTGGTCATTTGATGGAGATGTTTGGGTACATGCAGTGAAGACCTCGGGAACTACTTAACTAACCTAACACTCTAAGCCAAATTTCGGGAGAAGGGATCCCTATTGGTGAAATGGGGCGTGTGTATGAGGCACAACAATTATGTCATACACTTTAACCCCACTTGTGACCATGAGCAAAAGTCCTCTATAGGAGCGGATATCAAGTGGAAAGCTAAAATGTTAATGGCCCAACTCAGAACTAGTTCACGTCATCTTAGGTGTGAAACGGGAAGGTGGAAGATGACCAAAGAGGAGTGGGTGGATAGGATTTGTCATCTTTGTCCGTCAGGATTGGTGGAAACAGAATGGCACTACATCATGGAGTGCAAAGCATACGAGGACATTTGGATAAAATATAAGGATATTTTAAATGTTGTGACTCTAAAGGTCGTGTTTGAAGAAACGATGGTAGTCAGAGTGGATGGGTATTTGGGCAGAATCCATAGAAGAAGAATGGCAATCAACAAGGAGATTGAGAGTAGCATCCAAGCTTAGCTAGGGGGCACTTGTTGGTTCCTTTGTTTTTGTGTGGTCTGTTGTGACTGTGGGTCCCATAGATTGTTTTGGTCTCGTGGACGTCATTAAAAACTTTCATAGATTCCAGCTCTTTTTTGTTGTTGGAACATGGTATTAAGGTGGGGTGCACCTCATCCTTAATTCTTTGAAAATCCTTCCTCTAGGGACCCACACAACCTCTAAAGCACAACATGGGAAAACCTTTTAGCATGAGTATTTTTGGTGTATTGCCTAACTTGGTATTTCTACTCTACTAGGCCTACATGGAAAATATGATCTGAACTTTGACCTGTTGTTGGGCCCACTCCTTCAGGTGATCATCCCTATTATTTGTAGTTACAACTTTGAATATAGCATGCAATGCTATTTCCTGCGGTCCCTTATGCTAATGATTTCATTTAGGATAAAGTTGTGGTAAATTATTAACATCAAATAAAAGCTTCCTCTTTATACTTGTACGTGGGAGTTACAAACTGCCCAATATTTTCATTTGTTGCCACCATTGGCTAGTGATTACTGCTACAACAATCCTATCAATAATTTAGTCCTCTTATATTTAGAACTACGTAGTTATCTCTACTAGGCAGATGGTATCTATTATAAGCACGGAGATAGACATATGCTTAAGGTAGAGAGATTTGGACAAGTGCAGCTGCCAATAACCAAGGTTGTAGGTGTAATGGGTAAAATGGGATAATAAAATGAATTATAAAACACCCAATAACATCAATGAAAGGTGCAAATAACAAAGATTCAAAAATAAGAAAGTGATACTTACAACCTTTGTTACCTCGCAATTTCCATTGCTCGTCTATTCTCTTTTGATCTTTTGGTGATGAATGTAGCCCTCAGGAAGCTTACTTCCTTGCTTTGATTCCTTAAGATGACAAGGAGAAATGGCTCAGATACTTGTTGTGCTGAAGATGAGCTTCAACACAATATGAGATGGATAATAAATGGTGTGAGAATGGGGGTGCCAATGGCACGCTATGGATTCTGCAGCATAAGATTACTTGAAAGCTTCATTCTATGAGAATGGAAGAAGAGGGTTGTATTTATAGAATTGTGTGAGAGAAGATCAACGATGTAGAAGAAATAAGATCAATGGTAGAGGATGTTTGAGGGAACGTGCGCGAATAGGACATGTGTCATTCAAAAAGATGCTTTGTTGAGTTAACTGTTTTTAAGAATTTAAGAATTTGTTGATAAAAACAAAGTTGCTTTAAATCAGTTAACTCACCTTTTTGCTTTTACATGACAAAAAGAATTTATTTTTAGAAGATTCTGAAGACTTTTTAGAAGATAAGAAAGTGTAATTAATTAAATAAATTTATTTAATTACTTGCACATGATTTGGAAGAATAAATAAAATATTTTATTATATTTTTTTTTTTGGAGAGTGAGAAGATTTAAATAAATTTAAATGATTTATTTAAATTTGGAGGAATAGGCTTGACTTAATTAAATAATTTAGAATTAATTAATTGCTTAGAAGAATTTAATTAAATAAATGATTTTATTTAATTTTGACTTTAGAAGAGATAATTAAATATTTTGATATTTAATTAATTTAGAGAAATATGAATCAAATAAATAAATTTAATTATTTATTTATTGATAGAGGAAGGTAGACTTAAATAAATATTAAAAATATTTATTTAGACAGAGGCATGTCATTTTTAGGTGTATACAGTACGAAATATATAAGTTGAGGATTATTCTTGTTGATCTTCATGAGCCTATAATAACATGCAATGACTCAAGTAATAAATTCTTTAATGTATGAAATGTTTTATAACTAGTTGCATGCTTGTGTATTAAGGTAATCTAAGATCTGAGTAATAACAATTCAAATTATTATTGTTGTTGTTCCTCATTTTAAATTGTTTCTTATGTAGGGTCGCAAGACCCTAGCTACCTTTCACTGGGCACAAGGTTTGTGACTACATTAGATATCCAAGCCACTTTTATGGCCTTGGTTGCGTATTTTTCTACAAGTGGCCCCACAATCTAATGTCATAGATGAATATTTGAGATTACTATTTGACCTTCCAAATGTCTAGTTTACCCCTCATGGCCTATATTAGGACTCATCCACCTTCATTTACCATAAAATTAATAATTTGCACCCTTACGTTGTTAGAATGTACTCTCAAATCACATTGCCATTATTATTTTCTCTCCTTTTGTGCATTTAGTTACTAGGGATTCTTGGTCAAAGTGAAACCATTGCTTTTTCAACTCAATCTCTAGATCCTTTGGTAGAATATTATAGTTGGGTAACTAGAAGGATTAACTAAGTGTTCATTTTGTTCTTTCAAATCATGCACTAAATCATGTCTCTTGATGGTTGTACTTATTTTGTTGGTTATGTTGTTTAATATTTTTATTTGTTATGAGGTGCTGCCACAATAGTGTGTCCCACTTATGGGGCATCCTAATTTTTGTCTGACGTCACATATTTTGAGAAAATTTAATGATTTAAGCCTTAAAGGGTTCCATCTAAAAGGATTTAATTGAAGGGGATTAGATCAAACCTCCTTAGATCAAACCCCCATGGAAATAACCCCCCTAGTCTTAAATAAAACCCTCAATGGAGTATCCTTTGCACCTATCAAAATGTTACAAAAAACTAATTCTTCTTTACCTTTTGGGGGATCAAATGAAGTCGTTTAAAAATTCTATTTTGTGAGCATATACCCTTTAGTATAAGTTTTCCAAAAAGTATGATATTGAATATATTTCATTTGATTATTATATTTATTTTTTATTTTCTAATGAATATAAGTTGTTCACCAAACATCGGTTCTATTCCACACAAAAAAATTAAAAAAGAAAAAGAAAAAACAATTCTAAAAAATATCTGTACACTAGGTATTGATGTCCTTATTTCAACAAGAAATAAGTTAATTTGGATACATACAGAAAAAGTTATGTTGTATGGTATAAATCTATGTCTAAATTATAATTAATCTCACTTCAAAAATTAATTAATAAATAAATATATACAGCAAAAAATTATGAAAAAATATTTGCAAATTAGATATTGGCGTTACAAATCTATGTTTAAAAATTTATAATTGTCCTTTCTATAAAAAAAGTTATGTTGTATGGTATAAACATCACTTTTAAAAAATGTAATTAACTATAAAAATAAGATACTAAAAGTTTCGTAATAAAATTCTCAATTTAAAAAAAATATGCAACAAAAAATTATGAAAAAATATCTACACATTAAATATTGGAATTGTTTAAAAATTTATAATTTTGTCATTTCTATTAAAAAAAAGTTATGTTATATAATATAAACATCACTTTTTAAAAATGTTGTTAACTATAAAAATAAGATGATAAAAATTTCATAAAAAGATTCACATTATTTCTTTAATTTTTTTTTAAATATATATATTTAAAATCTACACACAAAATCTCAAAACTCAATCGAATCTACACAAAATCTCAAAAATTACTAGTTCACATCATCTTTAAATTTTTAACAGATTAGATGTTGTAAGTGTTGGAAAGTGAAAATTTAGTTAAAAGTGTTGATTTCATTGTCCCCCTTTGACCAAAAAGTGGGACACAATATTGTGGCTGAACCTAATATGGTAGAGAAGCCATCAATAATTTGAATGTTATGGTGGCCAGTTAGATTTTAAACCTTACTAGTTTGAAATTCAACAAGGGTTTTAAAACCAATCTTTTTCGTTTTTTTCTTTTTGATGGTCATTAGTCGAACTCTATATTTTGTTCTTGTACAAGGACAATGAACTAGCCCAAGTGATTGTTTTTAATTTTTATTTCCATTTTAAGTAAAAACAATTGGATCTAAATCTTTCTAAGTGATCGATGTCCCTTCTTCCCCGTCCTTCCGCTCATCTTGTTATACTTCACATTGGTTTCTAAGTGATCGATGTCCCTTCTTCCCAGTCCTTTCGCTCATCTTGTTGTACTTCACATTGGCCTTCTGGACTAATAACCAATCATTTTCTATTTCATTTACTAATACTTTTAATTGGATGATTATTTCTCCACAATCTTATAGAATGTCTCGTGTCTATTGCTCTCTATTTAGTTGTTCACATCACAAACTTCTTTTAATGCTCCTATGTTGGGTTCACCAATGATAACATGTAAGTAGCCCAATGCGTTCTTATAACTGAATTAGATATTATATTAATCACAAAAGATGACAAACTATATACTCATCTATGTAAACAAATAAACAACAATAAAAAAAATGCTGATATAGCTTAATAATTTCCAAACTTCGAATGAGTTTACTTTTTTAAACATTTGGTATTTTTCAAGATTGTAACTAAACATAATTTAACATGTTAACCAACTTAATGTATTTGGTGCTCAACAATATATTAAGTGCACCTAGGCACCCCTTAAGCTACCTACATTTGTGCATGTCATCATATATACATGATACATTTCCTCGTTGCACAATATGTCAAATTCGGTACATAAAATATTTTTAGGTTGTGGCTTATCCTATACCCCTAGTTGAGGCATGTGACAACCCTAGCATGAACAAGAGAAATCACTACCATATTTTATTGACATCACACACCTATAGGTTTCAGCTTTTGACAAAGCTAGGAATTTGGCTCGTCACTCTGCTCAAACCCCTAAAGAGGAGGCTAGTTCAACATGTTGCACTCACAATGTATCGATTAGTTATCTAGTTGAGGTACAGGGTAGCCTTGATATCAACAAGAGAGTATTGTATTGACATCAACATCTAAGGTTTTTATCACGTGAAAAAACTAGGAAGCTAGTTCAAGAGTATTGTATTGACATCGACATCTAAGGTTTTTATCACCTGACAAAGCTAGGAAGCTAGTTCAACATGTTGTCACCCAAAATGTATCCACTAGTTCTCTAAGAGAAAAAATAATATCCAACATTATTTGAATTTTACAACGTTAGAACTCAACCTTCAAATAAAGAGCATTCTATCTTACCCATCACCCTACAAATGGAAAATCATCACCAACCTTTCCAAACTCCATTTTGAGGCCACTTGCTAATTCAAAAGAGCATCGCATTAAGAGATGTGCATAACTCAGCACTTCAAATATTGCATTATCAAAATGACATTCGTGGAGAAAGCAAAGAGAATTGTTTGAAGTGTGAGTTGGTTGTGAAGGAACATATGTTGTGTAAATCATGAAAATGCTATGATAGAAGACAACTAAGGTCACCTCTTGGTCCCATACCCTCATGATACTCTAGAGACCCACAAAAGTAGAACATAGAGATGTGAAGTTTTTAAGGTTATATTCGAAGTCTTTCAAGATAAGAAATGGATATGCTTCACTACTCCTTGGGCTGTTGTTCAGATAAGATGCAAATGAAGTGAGGATACGTCAACATTTTTTCTTAATGGAATTCAAATACCCATTAACTCCAAGTTAAATACCCAAAAAAAGAGAATTATGTGTTAGTTGAGTAACAAATATTCTTGTTTAGTCTTTTGGTAGAGGAAGACACGAGATACATCCAAAGATCAAAGTCCTCCAAAATGGGCAATTTAGGGAAGGGCACCTTGTGAGTTGTACTATCTACGTCCTCCAAGTGTTGTTAAAAAGGGTGTGTTGGATCAGTTACAACTATCGAGAGTAAAACATACGCTGGTCTGCCACATGCAATAAGCACTCCTGGTCAAATCAGTTACCAGCCACGACTGTCTTTTTCTGTAAAAAGGGAAGAGTCTTTAATAACTCCATTGCTCTTCTACATGACCCTCTAGCCTTCGTAGATCATAAATAGTACAGAGCAAATTGGTATGTGCATAAACTGGAGAAAATTTGGACCATTGATGTTATAATTTTAATAGATAAATTTGAATAAAGAACTTCATAACCCTCTTGACAGCATAATTTTCCTTATATAATCATTCAATACGAACAGTGTTATTTGCTTTCATTAATTAACTTCTCTTGTTCAATGTCAGTAAAATAGTCCTCAGTAGTCTTTTTCCACATGATGTAACAGTAGTAGACTTTTATCATTCTTATCCCAGGCTCATATTTTTCTTTTACAGCAGTCACATAAATCGTGAAATATAAAATAATTTTTTTTGCAAATCCGACAAATCTATAATAGAAAGAATCATTTTGATTTTATTTCAACACTCAAGAAAAAAGAAAAAAAATTGGTGTTTTCTAAGTTCTTCAATAATCCATTCCAAGATTTTAAAGAAATGGATATTTGATCCCACTTTTGCCTATGAATGTTTGCTCAACAATACTATAAAAGGTAGATTCCCATATCGAATCCCTGCCCAGTAAGTTCTTGAAGTAAATTATCACGAACAGACGTGAAATCAAAATCATTATGCCTAAAGACAATCCTTGCATAGGATATTATACAAATATGTCTCTTACATATCACATAAATGGCCAGAAAACAATATCCGTTTATACATTATAACAGGCCCGTCTCCAAATTGATACCATCTTTAATAAAAGTAACTTTCAACCTTACAGCCCAACATTTCTGACAGGTGTAAACAACTGAAGGATGTATACATCATCTGCACCACTGACGAATGATACAAATGAAATAATGACTGGAAATACATATTCTTTGTTAAATGGCCTATGTCAAATTCCACCACAGCATCCATGAAACTCACTCTTACAAGTAATATACCATCATCCATGTAACATTATATTCTATTTGATATTTTTTTTTATTAGAAATTCTCTGTAAAACAAAAGTCATGCCATCGATAATTTCCGTCAATTACAAACAATTAGTGCACAGAAAATACAGATAGTGTACAAAGTCGAATCAACGAACACCTTTCTCAAATTTTTGAATTAAATTTGCTTTAATTACTGATCATTTCACTTCGCTAGAGTGATAAGCTATTCAAGAGATAATTAGCATTTCACAACTTTTAATACAGCAAACTAACTTCAAGATTGATTGCACTAAACCTTTTAGTAAATAAGAGAATCTTCGACGACGGTTCAGGAAACTCAGTCAACTACTGCCAAAATTTTGTTAATAAAAGAATCTTCAACTATGGTACAGAAAATTCCCCATCAACTATTGTCGAAAATTTGTTTTTGTCCTTTAGTAACATTATACATCCTAGTCAATGGCTGCTAGAACAGTTAATAGGCATCTTGGCTGTTTCCAGAAAAACCCAGGTTCAATGCTTAATGATGATCGTCAGGCTTCAGCCCAGCATTTGATGTAAGTGGGATCTGAACCCAGGTTAAAAAACTGGAAAAACTGGTTACCAATTATTAAAATAAAACACTAAACAACGTAAACAGAGGAAATATGATGAACTTTCCCCACATGAACAATGGTAGTGGTGAGATTTTCCAATATTTTAGCCCTCAAAAATGTGATCAACTTTGAATCAATGTCACAATGTGGAACATATATCAGATAACTGTGGGCTTTCACATTGCCTGTGATAGGAATCAGTAAAACATATTTTACAAAAAATCTAGCCACTGCCCGGTAAGTAAATTACACTTGGACTGTTACTGTAATGATCCTTATTATTACAATATGGCTGTACCGGAAATGGTACAGTAATCTCAGCAACAGCTTCCGTCAAAATTGCCTTTTTCCCCACTTACACTGTACAACTAATCAGATGAAATGTTATAGCTGCCACACACAGTGGTAGCAGTGAAAATTTCCAATACTTTAGCCCTACAAATGCAATCAGCTTTTAAGGAGTGCAAAAAAATTGAACATAAATCAAATATTTGTGGGCTTTCCTCACTTACCTGTGAAAGAAATCAACAACAAATATTTTACAATTGCTTAGTCATCATCGGATAGGTATATGAAATTTTGAGTGTCAATTGAATGAGCTATATTATTACAATTTGGTCGTACTGGAACTGGAAGGGATGATGGAGAAACTTCTGACTCCAGCCCACAAGTCGGTCCCCTTGTCAAAGTGGAAGCATCAGATGCATTATTTCCATAAACAAGTGATGCTCCAACATTACCATTATCTTCCAATAAAACATTTTCTTGGACGGGATGTTGAATACTAGTGCTGAAGAGATTTTCTACAATAGGGTTGTTATTCATCTCTTGCAAACTAGAAGATGAAACTTGGGGAATGTCAACTCTTTCTACTTGGGATGCTGCACTAGGTCCTTGTAATGGGAATAACAATTCTACATTTCCTGATACAAAGTCCGTAGCATCTTGCATGCCTGATTCAGTAATGTTAGCACCAACTCTCACTTCATTTGCACGATTGGAATTTGCCAACAAGTTTGGATTGTGGCAATTTGGTTGGCTTTGCTGCCCAGGCATAAAGCTGGAAAGCAATGAACCAGAACTAGCATTGACACTAGGAGAACCAAGCAAATTGCTAGTTTCTTGCTGCTGCAATCTTTGAGATGTGATGGAATTTGCTTCCGAGAAGTATACATGGGACATTATTTCTCCAATATTCCCTTGAGATTGAAGCTGTCTTCCCTGAGTTGAAAGGCCACAGGAATGCATTGAGCTTGAACATCCATAGGGCCCAACATTCCTGTTTATCATATCAGAAACAGCAATAAAGTTATGAGGCAAGGAATTTGATTGAGTTCCTTGCCCAACTTGAGTATTTTGCAGGGATAAGCCTGGATTGAACATTCGAGCAGGAAAGTGTGACCCTGAAGCCCAAACATCGTTACTCTGAATGCCACTGGGTGAGCAAAACATCCCGCCAGCTTGAATTCCACTTGCTGCAGGAAGACTGCACGAAGCTGGGACATCAGAAACAAGCACAGGTGACCCTGAATGGACAATTGGCGTAGCTAGCTGAGGCAACCTTACATTTGAAACTGGTATTGTCTGCTGTCTTGATTGTTGCGAGTGGATTGCAGAGCCTGCCAAAAATATGATTAGTTACTAAGAACCAGTTTGCTTTTGCATGCAATAAAGAAACTATACAAAAAATGTCTCTCCATTTAAGGTTAATTATAATGTGCTTAGATTGAAAACCGTATAATCAACACAGAAAGCAAGCACATTGCTTCAAAAAGAAGTGGCAATACATGACAAATTAATAAACAGTTAACCACTTAATTCTGTTTCAATATATAATTATGGGATCTGTTTTTGTATCTAATCTATCCCTACCATAGTAAACTATCCAATTTCAATGTGTCTATCTGATTCAATCCACTCTTATAGGTTCATCGTGTGAGCACATCATAATTTCAAATTTTCAACATCTAAGGTTTGCATCATGGCATGCTCATACAATGCATCTATTGTGTTTTATCATGCAATCTCGTTGCAACTTCATCATTCCCAATCTAGATAAATTTGATGGCAGAGGGTTGTGCATTTTTGTACTTATTCACAAATAGAATTAATCCGATTACCCCAAATACAAATGCACAAAAATGATCAAAAAGTACATAGAATATTGTCAAGCAAGTGAGATGATTAACACATGAAAGGGTGGACATTACAGTGTACGTAAACATTGTTGCATAAATGAACTACTTATAATTTATAAATCCTCTAGCTGGACTGACAACATGATTCTAAACAATTTGCAGATGATTCTTCTCTACAAATACACTTTGGCTGTGCTTCCTCCTTTCTGATGAGCGGGAGGGTCTAACCAGATTAATTGCAAACAAGCTCTATAAAATGTATGGAAGGTACCACAAATAATATCCTGCCTTTACAGGTTGGATTCAAGGTTTAAAAGAGATGATCTTATCAATATTCAAGGTGCAAAGGAAGGCAACTACTTAGAGAAATATAACCAAATCCCCAAGTCACAAGCTTCATGGACTATTCAAGCACAATAATGAGATATTAACCTGTGCAAAAGCTTGTATTCTATGCAGCAAAGTCTATGAAATGAAGACCCCAAATGAAATATCAAGAAGACACAAGACAGGAGACAAAAGAGGGAAGGGCAACATTTTAAGAAAGATTGTCCAAACAGAAAATTTACGAGAACAATAACAACAGATTTTTCAAAAATATTTTTAAACTGTGAACATAACAATATTTGAATATTTTTCAGACTCCTGCTACTGAGTAGGATTGTTACCGGCTCCTCACAAGTTGTCAAGCAAAGCTGAAAGAAAATGTTTTTGCTACAAATCCCCAAAAGTTAAAACAAAGTCAAAACAAAAGAGGACTTATAATAACATATTCACCATCCTTGGTTATTCCATCGTGCTACAAACTGCTACCTTTTCATTAATTCTACTCAATTGCCACCCGTGCTTTTGTTGAATAAGAAATTAATAAACAGGACTGATAATGTTATCCTTTTGAAAAGCTAATAATGTATGACTGCATTAGCACATTTTAATAAATACAACAGGATTCAGAAGATCTATTTTAAAGACCCATCTTTGTCTCAAGAGAAACAGTATCTTCAATCAGGCAAGTTGCAAAATGGTTTACCTGAATGAACTGATGATATTGTAGCATTGTTATCTTTTATCTTGAATGCTTCAGCAAGGCGCCGATTCTTATCAACCTTGATTAAATTTATTTCCAGTGTCCTTTTTCTATGTGCAAATGCAAATTCCATTTCCTGGAGCATCCCAGTGTATCTCCTTTTCATTTCTTCAAGTTCCTTTGCAAACTCATTTTGGATTTTTGTTGTCTGTAACAGAGAAAGAGAAAGAAAGGATACTAAATTTATGCTTCAAGCACATACACAGACAGAAACCATAAGTAACCCATGCCTGACTAAATCAAGTAATGAAAGGAAAGAAATTTACCTTAGTATCAGGTGAAACAATTTAATAAAATTAGCTTACCAAAGATGCATCCAATTCTGAAACATTTAAGACAGGTTCGGGTATTGGGAAGGAGACAGCTGGTCTAGGGAAGGTGAAAAGTCACCCTCCATAGCTGGTGCTATATTCTTCCTTGTGGTGTTTTCCTTGGTAGCCTTGGTCCTTAGATGTGTTTTTTGGCTTGTGTTTGTTGGGGATTTATGTTTAGTTGATCTTTTTTGTGCCTTATAGTTTTGGGTTTTTCATTCTTCTTTCGGGGTTCTCGGCTATTTGCCTAGCCTGGTCATCCATTTGATTTAGTTTCATTTCTCCGTAAGGGGAGGCAAGGTACGAAGGCTGTGGTACCTGCCCACTACCATGTCAAATCCTGGAGAAGTTTTAGGGGCTGGTGAAAGCCCTAACAGTAAAGCTAATCTGGGAGGTAAGTCTACAAGAATGCTTTTGTATTTGAGGAGTGTGCTGCTGTTCCAGAAGGGGTTGCTTTTGTTGAAGATGGCAGAGGTTGGCAAGGAGATGATAGACAAGGTAACCTCCCTGTGTCTGCTTTGAAAATCATGTCACATGTTGAAAGGATTAGTGCCATTGAAAATGAAGAGCAAAGACTTAAGAATGTTGGTGTCTTTTTTGTTTGCCTCAACAAGAATTTTATGAAATCAAGCAAATTTTTTGATGAATACGTCTTTTCTGTTTGGGGTAAGAAACTTGGGCTATATGTAAATATGTGTAGAATGATAAAAAAAAGGGTTTGTTTTTCATTTGTTTTAGAAGTAATGGAATGCAGAAGATGTCATTGCAAGAAAAAAAAAATTGGAATGTGGGCAAATATATTTTTAGAGCCTAGCATTGGAATCCTATTGTTCAACCTGAAAACGTTATCTTTTATTCCTTTCCAAGATGGATTCAAGTGTGTGATATCCCTCTAAATGTCTAGTTTCTTCTACCACAACTTCTCAAGCCCTTGGGGTGAGTAATGAAAATAGAAGATTCCAAATCATCCCTACCTCGTATGAATACAAGAGTGCTTATTTCATTGGATATCTCTAAGGCGTGTCCAGATACTATTGTATTTTCTTTGCATAGTAAAAAGGTTTCTTGTAAAATAAATGGGATGGGTGGTCTTGGTTCCTAATTTTTTTGTAAAAAAGATGGGAATGTAAGGTCAAACTGCCCTAACCTTCAAAGCAGGAAAAACTTTGTTAAAGGAAATAATGTTAATAAAGAGATTGAAGATAACAAAAACGAGATTGTTTTTTCAGCTATTGTTCCCACTAATGTCAATGGCAAAGGTTGGGATACTTCTAAAGCTGTCAGTGGGACTATGGCTCCATATGAAGTTGAGAATAACCTTGATGGCATCCTGAAGAATAACCAGGGTAGTTCTAGTTTGAGCTCAATTTTGGTAGATGAATCTTTGAAAAGGAAGAGCTCTCCTAATCAGCCTTCTGCTAAAAGACCCAAGCGAATAGTTGATGATAAGAGGCAGTGAAGAGCCTAATCTGATGGTATATGGGGAAAGATTTAACCAGTAAAAAAGCTTCCCTTGTAAGGAGGTTTCAAGAGGACCTTTTTAGAGCTGAAGAGGAGTTGCAATTTGATCCCTATAATCTCCTACTACAAGCGAAGGTTATTGGTCTTATACATAAAATTAAATGTGACAATGTCCATAAAGCAAAAGGTGCTAAAGTTAGGTCTAAATTAAATTGGTGGAAATTGGGGGATAAGGGGTCCAAGTTTTAACTTTCTAAGAGTCAAGTTTGCCAAGGAGAAGTTTTCTGATATCAATGTTAATGGAAATTCGATTGAGGATGGAGTTAAGATTAGAAATGCTTTCACAGGTTTCTACAAAGAGTTGTTTACTAAGGGGGGTAGGAAACAATAGAGAGATTATAAAGAAAATTGTTCCCAAGATAGTTAACCATCAAGATGCATTGATGTTAGATCAACCATTCTCTTTTGATGAGGTTAAAAGGGTTATTGATTCAATAAGCAATGATAAAGCCCCTAGGTTTGATAGTCTCTCAACTAACTTCTATAAATCTAACAAGGATTGGGTTTCCCAAATCCTGTTATAGTTATATAAAGAAGTTATTAAAGTTGGCACTCTTGGTAAGGATATTAATAGAGGGATTATTAAATTGCTCCCCAAGGATTTTGACACGTCCTTAATTAAAAATTGGAGGCCTATTACACCACTAAATGTCTCTTGCAATAGCCTTACTAAAATGATTGTTTTTATATTTAAGGACCTCCTTCCTATTATTTCTCCTACTCAAACTAGCTTTGACAAGGGGAGATCTATTCTTGAAAATCTTATAACCAATTGGGAAGGTATGAGTTGGGGAAAGGACTCTAATCAAAATGGTTGCATGGTCTTACTTGACTTTGAAAGGGCTTACTACAGACTTGAGTGGAGTTTTATTATGGTAGTTATGAAACCTTCAAGGAATGTGACACGTCCTAAATTAAAAATTGGGGGCCTATTACACCACTAAATGTTTCTTACAATATCCTTACTAAAATGATTGTTTTTATATTTAAGGACCTCCTTCCTTCTATTATTTCTCCTGCTCAAACTAGCTTTGACAAGGGGAGATTTATTCTTGAAAATCTTATAACAAATTGGGAAGGTATGAGTTGGGGAAAGGACTCTAGTCAAAATGGTTGCATGGTCTTACTTGACTTTGAAAGGGCTTACTACAGAATTGAGTGGAGCTTTATTATGGTGGTTATGAAACCTTTGGGGTTTGGGGATGTTTTATGTTGAAATTTTCTTTCAAGATGCTACTGCTCATGTGAGTGTTAATTATCTACCCTTTTTCTATCTTCAATGACATATTAAACAAAGATGCCCATTGGCTCCTTCCCTATTTGTTATTGCCATTGAGGCCATCCACTATGTGCTAAGGCATTCTTTCCTGGGTCCTCCTATTAAGGGGTTGTCTCTGCCTAATCGTGATTCTCCGATTGAATGGCAATTTGCAAATGATACTGCCTCATTCCTGTTTTAGATGAACATAATTTTGATAATCTGCAAAATAGGCTCGACTTTTATTACCATGCCTCTGGTTCTAAGATTGCTTTTCACAAATCTATTATTTTGAGCTAGGAGGATCAACCTTCATATTGGGTGATGAAAAGCAGTTCATATTGGGTAGGGCCATGCAAGTAGGTTAGATATTTGGGCATCCCATTTGCTCTAACCCCATTCTTGAAAAATATGTCGGCATGGGTCATGGAAAAATTTGTTAAGAAAGTTTCTAAGTGGCAAGCTAATCTTCTTTCTATTGCAGGGAGGTTTCAAATGTGCCAGAAAGTTTTTGCTTTTCTCTTTATATTACTCTTCTGCTTGGTTAGTGTGTTCTTATATGGGGCAGCTTGAGAAGTTATAAGGACTTTCTTATAGTCTCTGGTAAGAAAAGGCATGTTGTTAGCTGGGATATCTGTTGCAAGCCCAGGAATGTGGGGATATAGGGGTTAAAGAATATGTTCTTGCAAGGTGTATCTCTTGAAGTTAAGTGGGTGCTCAAAGCTCTTGATGGTTGTGAGCCTTGGAAGATTCTTATAAGGAACAATATTGCTAGTGGCTACCCAAAAGGTAAACCAATTTGGAAAGAACTAAGTCTTGTTGACTTGCTGTTTGATTGTTAAGTGGGATGCCAAGGATATCATGAATGATTCATTTTGTTTTTTTAGGTCTATTGGTGGTCAATTGAATTGAATGGCAAACCCTTGCTTTGTATAGAGGGTACTCTGCTCTTAAATGGTTTGATAAAGGCATTAAATCTTTTTTATGTCATCAATGAGAATGAAGTTATTCCATTACCATGGGATGCTCTCGGGGTTATCTTTTATTGGCCTAGTGCCCAGAAAATAACTCACTCTTTGATCATTGCTTCTATTGGTACTAATCATCTGGTACAAGAAAGGAATTATGATCTCAGACTCTCAGTTTGTGGGATAGTTTTTCACGGTCTTGTGGTGAAAAACTTATTCTGGTTACTGTTAAGAATGTGTATTACATGTTCTCTAATTCCCACCTTCATTTCAACTCCCTTTCGGGGGTAAATGATTCTGAATCTATTTGGATGCCCAGGCTTGGTAAAATTTGGTCTAGTGTGATTGAGCCAAAGAAGTCTTTTTTTAGATGGTTTTTAATTCGGAAAAAGTTGGCTGTGGGTGAGATTCTCGGCTCTGACTCCTGGGCATAGATTGTGTCGTGTGTGGGTCTGTTGAGTCTTTTGAGCATCTCTATTTTTATTGTTCTTATGCCAAAATGGCTTGGAGCTGTTTCTTACCCGATTGGACTATATGGGCTGGCGTTAAATTTGCTTCTTGTGGGGATGTCTTATATAGTTGCATTGTTAATTCCTTGAAAAACTTTATTAAACTGTTTAATAAAATCTAGTTGGTCCTCTCTATTGAGACCCTTTGGTTTCTTTGGACTAAGAGAAGTGTGCATGTTTTCCAAGGTAAATCCAGGGAGGGTTCTGATTTGACAAAAGAAGTCTCAGTTTATCTTTATTTACATGCAAGTTTGTGAGCAGGTGAACCTTTCTGAGGCAGAGATTCAGCGTGCTATTGAAAGTAATTTATTAAACTGAGTAAATTTCAATGTGTATAGTGGTTCAGGCTCTAAAGACGCTTTAGATATTGGTGCTCTTGGTGATTATGACAGTGTGCCTTTGTCTGCCTTCCCAGAATGAGGATTAATGAAATGTTTAAAATATACAGTGGTGGACCTGGCCAAGAAGATAAGACTGCTCATTGATGCTGAGGAAGAGGCCGAGAAGGAGAAAAAAAAGATTGCTGCTGATGACTAGTGTTTTTTATATTGGGATTGCCTGTGGGAGCTCCATGATATAATTTTGCCGGTTTTTTGGTTATGTTTTTGATATTACATTAATGTATATGTGACATGTCACTGATGATACTATGATGGCTTTGTAGCCTGGGTGATGCCTTGTTAGGCTAGAGGGGACTTGATGTTTTTTATCTTTTGTGCCAATTGTTGCTCTTTGAGCCATATTTGTAAACTCTATTCCAATTTTATTTTATTTTTCAAAAAAAAAAAGACATTTATGACATATACCTCTTCTTCATGTAGCTTGTTATTCCGCTCAATTTCTTTACGAATCTTCAGTGTTTCGTGATAAAGAGGATCGGAAAAGTTTGTTTGCTGAGACCTTGCAGGCACATGTATCCGAAATTGCATAGGATTACTACCAGGATTTGCATATTGCATACCATAGAATGATTCGCTTCCTCTAGGAAGGCTACCTGTAGCTGTTGATGTTTCAATAGTGGACCCAGATATCTCAACTACATCCGTCTCTTGAAGAGGCTGGGATGATAAGGGAGTGAGGCTCAGCATATTTTCAACATGTTCACTTTGTGATCTAGACATGGCAGGCATACCCTCATTTGCAGGCTCAGATGCCTGGTGAGATTGTTCCCCAGATCCTCTAGACACAGGCATTGAATCTGGCTGTAAGGATAAGCATTGATTAAGATGATTCTGCATATGAGAATCTGATGATGACCTTGATGTGTCTTCCTGTGATGGGACATGCGTGCATAACCCACTTCTGCTTCTCTCCAATGATGAACTTGGTCTACAAGTTTGAAGCAGATTATTCATTTCATTCTGAGGCAAACTATTCACTGGGGAAGTTGTAGGCCCACTCACCAACCGATTTTCCTGAAAATCTGGTGACTGTGAAGATACCACAGGCATATGTGATTCAGATAGAGAAGCTTTCTCTTGCTGCTGTTCTGAAGTTGGCATTGGAATTGATCTTCCAGTGTCTGCAGCAGAAGGCAAGACACTGACAATGGGTTCACATGCTTCATTTGAAGTATTTTGGACTACAGGGTCAGCAACTCCATGAATAGACCCAGATTTCATTAAATCAGAAAGAAATTTGGAAATTTTTCCAGCATTTATGTCCTGCAAACATGTAGAAAATATTCTATTTTCCTTAAGTCTTAAGGCAGACTGCCTGTTTTTAAGATCATTTAAGGCCTTTCTCAGTTGCTCCTTAAGTTGACCAACCATTTCAGCATGACGTACTTTTGTTTCCTTGAGCTTTGCATCCCTTTCTTCTGGATTCTGGTACATAGATTTAATTTTACGACAATCCATTGCATGCCTTTCCTCCAGAATTCTTTCATCATTCTCACGGTGTTTGAAAAAATCTTTTACTTCTGCCTGTTGTTTCCTCAGGAGGGCCTGCTTTCTTGACTGAAGTTTTTCTTTTATTATCTTGATCTTTTCAGGAGACAGAAAATCCGGTTGACAATTGGATGGTATGGAAGTTACAGGGCTTGAAGATGTATGGGCAACACCCATTGGATCAAGAAGAATAAAATCTTGTCGATTTGTGACACATGTTTCAATATCTTCCTCTACATGGTTCGAATCATCTTCCACAGGTCGCATGCTGGGAGATGCAATTGCCTCCAAAGTTTCTTGTTCAGGCAAGTTGGATCCAGTCTGACATTTATTCCCTTGCTCATCTCTTCTCTCTGTATTGACAACAGCATCCATCGTCTCCTGTTCATTGTCATGTACTCCAGGTGAATTGTGCACATTGAATGGCTCTTGAATTGCCCCTATTTGCATTGAAATTTTGGAATGATTATCATCCCTTGAAGTGCACAATTCTGTGTCTCGTGGATGTATCTCACCAGCAGGTCGTTGACTGGCCAAATTAACTGGGGATGGGGTAACTCTGCTTCCGCACTGTCCCGCAGTACATGGAATATCTCCTCTTAACTTCAAGCATTGTTCCCTTAGTTTTGAGTACACTGAATCAATCTCTGCCCTCTTGCACTCAAAATTCAGTCGTGATTTTGCCAGTTCAATTGATGCATCCAAATCCATGTTATATTTCAAGCAGCCTGCTGCTGCACAGCACTGAAAAGCAACCAGAAGACAAGATTATTTCAATTGGAAAATTTCAAGTTAAAAACTTAAAACTGCAAACACATGCGCACTTGTAAAAAAATTAAATATATGACCAGCATAGTACAGCTATTTGTTGGGTATATACAAAAACTAGATTACATCATCTTCCAAATCTACCAGTGCATAGGATTTTGTGGTTTTCTATGGTTTTCCTTCTGATTATTATAAAAGGATGATCAAATAATAACATACTAATCATATTGTGACACAAAATTGTTACCATAAGCAAGCTAATAACAAGAGTGAAAAATGAAAAATACTGTTCCAATGAATAACCTGACTATAATGTCTAATATTATGTAAATACTCCCAAAGGATCAACTAAAACCACAGAATTGTGTCTATACTATGATTGATGAACTATTAGCAGGATAAATTTTCACAGACAAGCATGAATGCCAACAACTTTGAGTGTGTGAGGTTTGATATAAAACAATTGGTTTCAACTTTCATGCATTTCTCCCATTTGTATAGTACGACATATATCATAACAACTACTATGACCTCCATATTATACAATAATCAGATAATTAAATTTTTTTTGAAGTACAAATCTCAACTATCACATGACTGTGAGAGCCTTGTATATAGATGTGTACCATTTTGCATGTCTTCAGCATAAAAAAATGATTTATATGTAAATATCAACAACTTTTAATGACCTGAGTATACCAACAATCTCCTTCTGGGTCTCAACATTCAAGTAAACCTTGCAACAGGCAATACAGATATAGAACTCACAGAAATCTCAACAACTATTAAAGAGCTCATTATAAATCCATCTCAACTCTCAAGTCCATTACGCATTACAAGAACTGAAAATAAAAAACCAACAGATATTGATATCTAACTAATCAAGTGTAAAATAAATTCCTAGATACAGTCGGGACACATGCCAAAAAAGCTAAAACAAATGATACACAATCAATGAAATTGACAACAGGCAAGCTAGAATTTGTACCAGGGATATTTCAACAGCTTGTAGCAAACTGGTCGGTTCCTTTGGAAGTCGGTAATTGTTCACCACATAGGAAAGGAGTTCCTCTGCCATAAGTGTTACCACATCCTGGCCAAATAGAAATCATTAAGGGATTAGAAATTGGATATATCGTACACAAGTGCAAATTGAAGAAATTGTAAACCTCATTACAGATGCTACAATAACACAGCAGTAAACTGGATAATTTGTAGGTACCTAAGTTTTAAGTTTTTAACACCCTACACTTTAAAGGATAAAAAATATCGTTTTCGTAAAGTAGAACCTTAAGCATACTTTCTTACTTGAAAAGATTAACATATTTGCATGCAAAAGGTGGCATTTCAGAACTTCTAGACGTATTATGCCATTTTTAACCATTTTAATCTGCATTAAATTGCTTCAGATATTTTTGACATATATTCTAAATAATTTCCCAATTTAAAAAACAGTAAATGACAAGGCTGCTCATATTGACCCTCCATAAATCCTCATGGAAAACGGCAGTATGCTAACCATAAATGATGAGAAAAGAAAAATTAAATTATATGATTTTGAAAGCTATGCAACATAGTTTGCAAACTTGGCAAACTCCTACCGAACTTGCAACTTTTTAAGCCTGGCAAATAACTCACCACAGAGTCACACGCTAAGTCCTGCAGAGTTTCTTGATGATACTCAACTGAAAATTGTGAGTTTTCTGCAGAAATGGCCACCAAAAAATTTTGCAGACCCATGATAAAAACCCTAACTTTGTGTTTTTTGTCATTCATCTTCAGCAATCAGAATTCACAACGGCAACAAACTGTTGAGTGATTGAAAGGATTTATTGATGGTTGGTTAAAGGCGATAAAATTATGAAAAATGGCATGCACCATGTGTTGGAAATGTTGTCATTGATGTGAAAGGTGGACAAGGTCGTCATTGATGTCAAAGAATTTATTGTGGAGATTGTTAAATTAGTTGTTCAAGATGTATGACAAGAATGGCAAAGTAAGTATTGTCGTTGATGTCAAAGGAAGAAAGAAGAAGGATGTCATTGATGTATAAGAGTGATGCTATAAGCAAAGATATATAAGGCAATGTTTGTCAAGTAAAAGAGCAGAGATATAAGGCAGATATAAATAAAGGCAGATATTTGTCAAATTAATAAAGGTAGATATATTAATGATAAAGGCCAAAATTAAATGTATAGTCAATACGGTGGACGACACAAGTTACAAATGGTGAGGATATAATATATTTAAATTAAAGATTTAAATATAATAGAGGAACAGTTTGGTGAAGAACAATTATGGTATGGAGGCCGACCTCTATTTATGTGTCACGATTGAGTTTCAAATAAACTACATTGAATAAATGTTGAGGACGACTCCCATGGCAGTGCTGATCCTTGAAGGTTTAAATTCAAACCTTTGGCCGACCTTCCTTTGGTGCCTTTAGTGAAAATTGTTAATTCTTAAAGAAGCCGACCAGTATTTAGTAAAGCAGTCGACTCTACCTAAGCACTATAAGACAAAAAGAATTGGTATTAATTATCATGTTGTGCAATTAGAAGAAGATATGAATTTTTTAAAAGGGCAGAGATTAATAACAAAGTGGTGTGATTTATATCATGAGTGTGCTCAAGCAAAAAGGTGTGATTTGTAAAATGGAAGGCAGCGATTAGTATTATGACAAGAGCAGAAATTAAATTAAAAGAGCAGCAATTTTATTTTGAAGGGCAGCGACTATAATTGAAGAGTAGCACTTGTTTGAAAGGTTGTATTCCAGTTCCTTATGGAAGGGTGTGTCTATCACCTTTCTTGAGAAGATATATAAGGAAAGTGAAAAGTGATTTTGAAGGTAAGCAATTTAAATGATTTATTTCTGAGTTAAGAGCAGATATAAAGGAAAAGTAAGGGGCAAAATAATGAAGTGTGTTTCAGATTCATATTGATAAATTATGCAGCCCATGAATGAAAGATAAGAACAGATATAATTGATGAAATATGCAGCCCAAGTATGATGATATGAGCAGAAATTTATATGAATATGTTGCCATGATTATGATCAATTTTGTGTAAAGAAGTTGTGCTTGATTTCAATCAGATTTGTGAGGGAAGGAAGTGTGTGATCAAATTTGTGAGGGAAGAAAGTTTGTGTGTGAACCTGATTTGAAAAGGAATGACTTACATCATACAGAATTAGAAGTAGTGATCTGATTGTGAGTAAAGGAGAACGATATCATCCATTGAAGAATTCGTAGGTTGGTGCCTAGAGATTGGTGTCTCTTACTGAGTTGGTGCTCAATTGTGAAGGTTGGTGCCTACAGATTCTACAAGGGGGGATTGGTGTCTCCAATGGGTTGGTGCTCACAAAAGAAGAATTGTAAGAGAAGTAGGTTGGTGCCTACAGAAGATCTATATATATATATATATTTTGTCGTGGTTTTCTCCAGCAAGGGTTTCCACGTAAATCGTGTGTTTTTCCTGTGCTCTTAATTGTTAGATCTTGCATGTGTGTTATTGATGTGATTGATTAAGTTTGAAAAGTAAAAGTTTGTGCTATACTGATTCACCCCCCCTCCTCTCAGTATAACCGTGTGCTCATCACCATGAAGGTCCCTATGGCCTCAACCCTACCGAGGGCTGCCGCCCTCAAACACACATTCTGGTTTTTAAAAGAAAAAAGAAAAATTGTTATGGGTTATGCCGATAGGAAAAGCAGAGATTTTCCCTTTATTTGGATTGAAATAACAAAAACAGTGTTTTTCTCCTATTTTGATGAACTTTTCTGCAGTTTTTAGTCTCTCGAATAAATCCCAAGTAATTGAATTCCATCCATACTTTTTGTTTCCTGACCAATCCTGATTCAGAATAATACTACTATGATCAAAATAGACTTATGTCTTCTCCGAATTCATTTTTTTATGCATCTCATGCATTATTTAAGTTTATTTGTCTATATATGTAATTTTTTGTTTGCCAAGCCTGAGTTTTCAAACTATGCTATCCAAAGCCCATAATAAGAGACATTGTTCTTCTTTCTCATATGAAATAGAGTCTAGACATTGTTTTCAAACTAGGCTTTGGTATTGCACTGCAAGTGTCACATGTGAGGCTGCTATAGGGAAGGCACTAATTGCTCCATGTTTCCCTGCGAGCAAATCTGGCAGTAATAAAGATATCAGTTTCTGCCTGGTGAGCAACAGGAGGGTCTTCAAATTTTTAGGTGCCAACATCCATGTGTCGCTGAAGTTGTGAGAGTAATGACAGTCCATTGGGTACAATGCACATTTGTGGCACATACTCTGCCCTGGGCATCCCCCTTCCTTGACCAAAAGCTAGGTGTAAATCATACATGGACAAGGTGTTGTTGCATGGAGATCAGAAAGCGTAAACTCATTGCCACAGACAAAAAATCTGAAGGATGTTTAATATGCCTTACAGAAATTAATATAGTGCATTTTAATAAGTAGGAGGTATTTTTCGCAGCGTGTCAAATTATGATATTTTATTTCAGGGTTTAACTACGTAGTTTTTGAGTCAAACACATGACCCATATTTCATGAGTAGTGGTTCACATGAACCCATCTCTCATGTTAATGAATGGTCCACTTAGCACTCATTGCATCTAGGTGATGCTCACAGGGGTGAAGCATCGGGACTTCCCGGGAGGTCACCCATCCCAATACTACTTCGACTCAAGCGCACTTAACCATGGAGTTTCCCCCAAGATCAAGCCCACTTAGCTTGCTACCCCATTTGCAAAACCTTCAGCAAGTGTTGTGCCTTATGAACCATTCATTATAGAGCCCCTTTAGCTCATCAATTGATAAGTAGGAGGTATTTCATGAGTAGTGGTTCACATGAACCCATCTCTCATGTTAATGAATGGTCCACTTAACACTCATTGCATCTAGGTGATGCTCACAGGGATGAAGCATCGGGACTTCCTGGGTGGTCACCCATCCCAATACTACTTCGACTCAAGCGCACTTAACCATGGAGTTTCCCCCAAGATCAAGCCCACTTAGCTTGCTACCCCATTTGCAAAACCTTCAGCTAGTACTAACTAATACCAATACATATATCAGAATGAGGGTTGCTAATAGGACTCCTCACGGCCTCTCTAACTTTGTCAAGAGCATAGCAACAAAAATCTTTTGGAGAAAAAATAGGCAAACCAAAAGTATAAGATCTTTTCAAAAAATCGATATTTAATCATGAAAATTTTGGATTTAAAAAAAAGCATAAAAATGAGAAAAACCTTTTTTTTTAAATTTAAAGGCATTTCAATAGCATGGAGATATAGAGCAAATAAAATTGAGAGTTTAGCCCATGAATTGTGGAATATAGATTTTTGTTATTTATGTTCATATCGTTGATTACATTGCATTGCACAATGCATATGTCATATTGCATAAATAATAACTAGATGATAATAGTTTTCAAATTTTCAATTATAATCTACTTGGTACAAAGTCAACCTACAAACAGAGTACAAAGTTTCAAAAAATCAGACGTAGTCAATGACTCTTGCTGCTACGAAGAGCCTTACACTAGAGGGCTGCAAGTCCTGATGATGAAGCTCCTTATCACTCCAACCTCTATCTAAGAGAAGACGAAAAGAAATGTAAGAGAAGACAACTGCAAAGAAAAGAATCTGCAGTCTCCTTATTGCTCCAACCTCTATAACCCTCAAATATACCTTTGGGACATCACTTCCCAGGGTACAAGAGGGTAATCTTGCCAAATGTTGTGTCCAATGCACTATAGAGGGGCTCAAGGACAAAAATTTTTTCCTGCAATTGTATATATTTGTAGCCCCTAGCTGTTCATATTAACTCTTGATCATAAGCATGATAAATATTGATTGGCTGTGAAATTATAGACCTATCACACTTCATAATATGGTTTACAAGACCATATCAAGATTGAAGCCTATTCTACTAAAGTCAGTGTTCCGGACCTGTTCCCCCCCCCCCAAAATCCAGCTGTCCCCCCGACCTGGACATTTCGGAGACTTGGGGATGGCTGAGAAACGTCCCCCTGCCGTCCCCCCACCGCCGCCGGGACGTCAGAGTCTTGGAGGAAACGGCAAGGACCCCTGGATGTCTCTGAGACGTCTCGGGGACTCCTAGCCGTCCCTCGAGCGTCTCGGAGACGCCCAGGCATCCCCCACGTTGGGACATCCAAAAGGGCGTTTTTTTTTTTTTTTAAATCTTTGATTTTGGGGATGATTAGAGGCCTCCCTTCACTACATTTTTGCATTTTGTACTTATTTTGATATCAATGTATCATGCTACTCATTGTAATATGATATTATGATGTGACATGTCATATTTTCCAATTTTCGATATAATAGAAACTAAGAAATCTCAAATTCGACAATGTCATTTGTCAAATTTTAATATTTTATTTACTTTTAGTCTTTTACTAATAGTATTCAAGTATTTAAAATGTTAGTATTTGCAATTTTGCTATTTTACTAATTTGCCAAAGTTTAATTTAAAATGTTATTCTTAAACATCTTTTTATAACTAGTTATTCATACCATATGTATATCAGCACCCCCCCCCCCCACCGCCGTCCTCAAACTTAGACCCTTTGTCCCCCCCGACCCCAAATCCCGTCCCTGTCAGGAAACTCCGTTGAACACTGACTAAAGTTCATCTCTAATACTCAGTCAACTTGTTCAGTGAAGGCAGATCACATTAACATGGAAATTGAAAACAGAATTGAGATTGGGTCCAGGGAAAACATGTGTTGAAAATTCTTCAAGAGGGTGACATTGTTATGAAAATGGTCCTAACATTAGGCAGTAGCCATTTGCCTTAATTTGAGGGACTCTTTTTTGTTTATATTATTTAATCTGCATTGTTAACCTGTTTAAAATGGCCCTAACTCTGTAAAAATATACAGAGTCATTGTTTCTCTCTTAAAGTTTGAAGCTAGAAACTGAACCAGTTATCAAGCTATGGGAAGTGATCCAATAAAAAGCATGGTCTGACTATGTTTGCTGATCAGTTTTTATCATATCCGTAACATGTTTTTCATGAAAACAGAACATGCACGAAGACTATTCCTGTTTTGGGAAATTAGGGCCATTTTTCGTGCTTTTAGACCTCTTTTGTGTTGCTGCCCATTTTCCACAGGCATAAAAAGTTCACATAGAAAATAATTCTGTATGATGTGAATTTAGTGGGTGTTATTCTTCAGGTGGTAATGTTTTCTTTCCATTTTTCCATAAAAATTAATTAAATTTAAAATAAAAAATTGCCTCAATTTTTATTAGCCAACTCTATATATAGCAATTTTGAATGGATTTTCTTTCCACTTTTCACATAATTTAATAAGTTTAAAATAAAAAATAATTTAATATTAATCAACTTTATATATATATATATATATATAGAGAGAGAGAGAGAGAGAGAGAGATTTCCAAAAAGATTGGTCAAATATCTGTAACTTCAAAAAAAATACTGACTATAACATAGATAACTTTGAACAAGAGATATTTGGGTTCTTATCATAATTATTACAGGTTTTGTTTACCCCAAAATCCCTAACACAGTTACCATGCAAAGAATAAATGTGGTTTTTATTCACTTATAATGGATTGTGGAAGACTAAAACCACTGATACCTAAATTTATTCTTGTAATAATTGGAACTGAAAGAGTGAGCAACAAACATGCTCTTTGATGCTTACGTCTAACCTTGGTTCGTTAGCTTCAACACTGATAACCTTCCCATCACAGTCACAATCGTCATGGTCACAATCACAGTCATCATGAGCAAAAAATGCCGTAGCATAATGTCACACAATGTCCTAGTTCTTTGCTCTTGTATCTAAATATGTGTTCAAGTCCCTTTGACTTATTCTCAATCATTCATGGAGATCAATATAATTTCTTTTTTTTCTTTCTAAGACATCACCTAACTCACCAATGCTATGAGCTTGCTAGGAAATTCATATTGAGACCATATTAGATTGACGAAACAATCATATTCGTATATCCTCGACAATATCATTTGCATGTTATTTATAATGATCATGGGTATACTCATTTTATCCATCTTTAATATGTGTACATGGGCATATATATTGTTAGGTTGTCACCTACTACACATACGTGTATGCATACAAGTATGTGAATGTGTATGTGTATCTATACGTGTAAGTGCATGCATGTGTGTGCTCATACATAATGTGTAGGGTGCACTCTTTGTCCATATTGTTCTTGTGTATGCACTTGTATCTCAGTGCATATTTCTCATAGTCACCAGGTAGCTTGAGTTCAATGATAGAGACTTCCTCTACATACCCATGGGCCATACTCATAACTCTATGTAAATGCAATATAGTCGTGCTCTTATTCATATGCTACCCTATTGGGCAAGGAATGGATTGGGAATGTTCCATCAGCAACCCTAGTGTTTCGGGTATGGTTCACAGATGTTTCTTATGTTTTCCTGTGCCCCTTCCCCAAACGAACATGGATCATGTTTCTCAAAATGTTTTCCTGGGCTCTGTTTGATCGTGTAAAGTCGTGCATTAACATAATGATGATTCTAGTCTAAGAAAAGGTAGAAGTAAACCTTAGATGCAACAGAATTTCTAAGACTCGTGGAATTCTATCAATCTTTCAATACATTATAATTAAACATGCAAACAACGGGAATGATTAAATTTAAGGGCACGTTTTGTGCAGAATATTTTTAGAAGTGATGATTAATGAACTTATAAAGCTTGACAAGATCTATAATTATTGTGTATGAACCAGAGTGGTGTTTTGGTCAACAAAAAAGTGTAAAGATGTGCATTTTCTTAGAACATACCGGAAGTTGCAATATTTTGCAAAGTCCTACTAGTTCTGGCTTGATTCTGCTATGAAGGCATTGTTGTGCCAAGCGTAAAGCCTTTCCATCCTCATGTTCCTCAACTCCGAAAGCAGCTTGCGCAGCTGAAGATTCTTTATCATTCATGTTCTCATAGTCAGACCCAGGAATTTCAATATCTGCATCACAGGAACCAGAACAGGGGCTAGAATATTTGTCAGAAGGCATATCTGCAGGTGATTTTTTACCCATCATATGTGAACGCTTTCCAGAATTATTTTGTATAGACTCATTGGATGCTTGATTAGCTTCATCTGTATGTGTCTCAATGCAGTTTTCATTTGATTCCTTTCCACTGGCCAATGACTTCTTTTTATCTTTAAGCCAGGAAGTTATTGAGATTGGATCAACTGTTTCGGTAACCCGCCTTCGCTTTTTCCTGGCCTCAAATTCATCAGGATCAGAAATTGGTTTTGAAGGTGATCTTTCTGAATATTGCACCTTTCTTCTTGTTCTCTGCAACTGTTCTGAAGCGCCTTGTTTTACCATATGTCTTCCCTTCAGTAACTGTGACCAGAAAGAATTGCTAGGCATCTTCTCTTCTTTTAGCTGACTCTCTGACTCACCGAGCATCTGAATACCTTTTCCATATCCTCCTGATCGAGGAACCCTTTGAATGACAGAATTCTCTAGGCTTTTATCAGTCTGAAACCCATTTTGTGCACATGCTAAAATGTTTTTTGCCAAAGACTTCAAATTTTGATTCTCATAATCAGATTTTGACTTCAAGGTGTGACTATTTGAATCATGGATTTCATCATACCTCTTAAAAAGATGAGAAGTGCCCCACTTAAGCAGTTTTTGACAAACTGTGGAATTTAAATTTTCTAAATGGTTATCAAGTACATCATCTTGCTTAGCAGAAATCAGCACTCTCTCCTCCAGAGTGTATGGAGAGTAGAATCGAAAAACATTCAAGTGCTCAACATGGGCATCCATTTGTAACTTCTGTAAGGCACGTAAATCATTGAGGGGGTTCCAGTCACTGTCAAATATTATTACAGTGTCAATTGAAGAAAGCTTTATGCTTGTTCCACAAGCACGTTTTTCAAGTAAAAATACAAACCGCCCAGAGTCCTTACTGTTAAACATCTGCAAGGCCGCCTGCTTCTTGGTAGAGGATAAGACACCATCAACACGCTCATAAGAGTCAACCCCAAATCGTTGCCTGATATGGTCATCTAATATATCACCAATGGAAGTCCCTCCAGAACGTCCGATCATCTATATAAACAACAACAAAAAAGTTATGCTAAAATTATAAATATAACTGAAAGCATATTTATACAAGAGTAAATACAAAAACTAAACAAATTAAAGGATAGGTCTTTCAGTAAGAACACAGCAAAATGCCTTCCAAGTAAAACATACATCCAGACAATAAAAAGGAATAGAGCATTGAAACAGAAAAGATAATGTTTCCAATATCTTTGTTGGTAATGTGCCTTATTACTAAATTAATAGAAGAATAGTCATTCCTTCCTTACATAGAAGATCAGTTTTAAGGATCTAAAGCAATGAGAAAAGCCAACTGAAGATTAACAAATAGGACAAAGGATTGAAGCAATGACACAACATCATTCTCAGAAATGCAACACACTCCCTGGTCCATGTAACATAAGTGTCTGTGTGTGTGTGTGTAACAAAAGACTATCAGCTAAGAGTTGTTTTGAGCTTCTTGATACCCTTGGGGTGCATGAATTTGTATACTTATGATGATTCATCTAAATAATGTGAGCATAAATATTAACCCCATTTCAGATCAAGCAAAAGGCTAACTCTTAACAGCTCTTAAATCCTAGAATGATAGCATTCCTAATTTAAGTACATTTTGTTGTATTATTCTCCCAGGGTTCACACGTATCTCACAGATTTCCAATTATAAATTTGTTAAATAATTTCAGATTTAATGGTTTAAAAGTTATTTTCCAAACAGATTGCTTTTGCTTATGCCCTTTTGATGCCAATGCTTTTCCTTGGTACCAAACAAATAATGGATATATCATAATAAAGGTTTCTCCATAATAATGAGGTCTCCTAATGCATCTTAAGTTTAAATCTAGGAAAGTTGATAGACACGAGGCATATGTGAAATGTTGATTCGTGAGGTGGGTAGGAAGCCCAGTTCCCAGAAGTTAAAGGGCCCGTTTACTAATTAAAAAAGAAGCCTTCTCTTGTTTAACATAAATTTGAAATTAAAAAAGAAGCCTTCTCTTGCTTAACATAAATTTGAAACTTTGATCTTAAGGCATAAAACATCAGAATAAATTGACAGCATTTACACCGCCATAACAAAAAGAAAGTAGAAAAGACCAGAGGTTAAAATATATCGTCAAGCAATCCAACAGTATAAACTAAATTCAGATTAGAAATTTTTGCCTTTTATGTCACGTTGCCATAACATGAAGACTGCTTAAATGGAATTGTTTGGAAAATCTTGCAGTTGTGAGTTCAAAGACCAGCCCTACACTTACCAAAAGATGTACCAAGTCACCAACATTTTTATTTTTTCCTTTCAATAATTACCAGAAAAACAGATATAAAACCATTGGCATCACAGATCATGCAGCAAGTCTCCAATCCTAACAGGAAATGAAAGGACAGCACATTTTTCTCCGCTGGTCTAACATGCAGAAACTAAACATCTTCCAATATGAACTTAAAGTAAATGGTTATAGAGCATATAATAATTTATTGTGGTCACATAGGTACAAGCTTCCAGCATGAGTTGGCAGAAATTAGACATGTTCTATCTAGAAGTTAAATAAAAGAGAGACATGCAGGAAAAAAAAGGAAAAATCAAACATAATATGCATAACCATAAAATCATTAAAGTAAAAACATTTTCAATATCCATCTTCCAATTGCAGTGATGAAAATTCAAGCATGGTAAACAGACACTGGAAGGCTCTATAGTCAATAATAACTACTATAGGACAAACCTGGAAAAGAATTAGCACCCTTTGGCCTCCCGATCTTAGCTCTGATAGTATGTTGTCCAAGAGTTGTAGTTTGCTGCTTGCATTTATATCCATATCAAAATACTCAACTTCATCAATGCCTTCTCTGAGCGATTCTTGCAATGATCCATCCACAAGATAAGGATGAATGCAGCACTGCAACAAAGAGCCTTGCATGTCAGGAAATACTTAAATCAAGCTTTTATAATACTGTAAATGAAAGAATGATCATAATTCAATGTCAATGTCCACAGTTGCTCGAACATCACAATTGAAAAGAACAAGCAGTAAACACAGCATCTCAAATCTATGAACAGATGGAGATCTCTCTCTCTCTCTCTCTCTCTCTCTCTCTCTCTCTGTATGTATATATATATATATATATATATATAACTTTTGATTGGGAATGAAAGGTCAGAATTAAACAAGGACAACTAAAGATTAAATCAGCTATCATGGCAAGAAGGCATGAGTAGGATGTAGTACAAGATGGTATCTTACATCATGTCAACTTTGGGTTATACCGACATGATTTAGACGAAAACCACTAACATGTCATTAGTGCTATGAGGACAACAGACACAGGACAATCAAATGGAGCAGAAACCATAGTAGACCCAGCTTTCCACTACCTTTGTACCTATTTCTGTTGTAACTGGCATCTTCTCTGCCGCCCAATGCTACTTTTAATCTTGATTGCTACTTTTGCATCTTTGTTCCACACCTTAGATCTCTACTTATAAGGGATGAGTCTATGAGTATTGGCATCAGTTGTTCTAAATTTTAGTTTTGCATCTTAGTTTGAGTATGTTCTTCACTTGTGCTACTTAGCAATCTTGAGAGTCAGAAAGAACATAAAGGTAATGTTGTAAGAACATCAATAAAATTTAAAGATTTGCTGAATTTGTGAGTCAGTCCCCTAAGATGGTATTAGAGCCAAGTGATCCTATTTTGTAGATAATTCTAGACTGTGTGACAACACTATGTAAGTTGAACAGGCAAAGGCGCAGCACTAAGTCCCACTTTAAGCCAAGGGGGTGTTCAAGGGCCAAAGTATGATGCAGAATCACCTGTTGAGGATTTACAGTCGAGTCCACTTTGTAGAATTTCACAACCCATTACTCTTTCATCATGGATAGAATACTTCAATTTCAGAAAGTAATTCTAGGAATCAAGCATTACATAACTATAATATGGATGAAGAAAGTTATCTAGCAGAAGATGGCAACTTTAAGTTTCCAGACATAAAAACTGAATCTTTATCCAAAAAATGGAATTAAAGCTAGGATGCTAAAGTGTGTAAAACAATCCAAATTAAATTTGATGGCTAAGGGAACTGGTATTAGCCCAATTTATTTACCCTTTGTCATTAAAGAAGAACTTAAGAAATCGAAAGTCATAGATGATGCAGGAGCATCTGGAAGTTATTTCATTTGATCTCAGTCACTAGGTGTTGTACAGTTAGCTACCGGAAGATTTACTGCATTCTACCACAGTTGATCTTTTGGTCTCGCGGATTGGAGGTTATGTAGAACAGGACAGGAGGCATGACATATCCAAGTTTCAGAAGTTTTGGATCACCACAAAGGTATCTAGAAGTGTTTGACTCAAGACTGTGTAAATGGTTATCAGGGGAGACATTGGAACCTACCGCAATTGGGTATTAGGTTTCGCGGTTTGAAATTTAAGTGGAGAAAGTCAAGAGCTATGTTATATCCAGGTTTGAGGAGATTTGAGTTACCGCAACAATATCTGGGGACATTAGAGTGAAGACTGTGTTACTGGGTTGCAGGAAGAATGATTGTATAGAAATTTGGGAGCTTGCGCCAATGATTTGGGATTGTACGTCAAGAACCAATGTTGTGCGGAGGTAATTTAGGACCAGTAGAGCTTATGATATGAAGCACAAGATGATATTTCATTCCTACATTACCGCAGGTGATTTGGGACCCGACAAGCAAGGATGATTACACGTTTCATGTTGCAAATTACCTTTAGGTCGTCAAGATAATGTTTTGAAGACTTGCGGAGGATATAAATTAAGGATAGAAGACTGCTTCAAAGCAGTGAAGGAGTATGAAGAAAGTGTGCGAAAAGATGAATAGTCTAGAAGATGCAGAGGTGTTTTGAGCATAGAAGACAGCAGAGCAGAAGCAAAGGACAGAACAGAGACTAGTGGATGATGCAGAGTAGAGAATAGAAAAAGGAGAAGAAAGAAGCTGAGAACATGGAAGAATGATGTTTCTATGAACCTTTTGTAAGCATGGGTTGTGGCCTAGCACATGAAAAGCCCTAGAGGCATATGTAATGAGATTTGGAGTTCTAATATAATGAGAAGTGATCTTTTGAGGCTGGGTTTTTCCCTGTTAGGGTTTTCCTAGGATAAATCTTGTGTCATGTGTTTATGAGTATCTCTTATCATTCTACTGTTATATGTATATTACTATTATGTCTTTGTCAGGATCATGGTGCTAGTTGCTTAAGGCTGCAAGGCTGGACCGTCCTTCATTGGACCCTCCTACCTTGACTGCGTCAGTAGACTATTTCCATATTCATTTTTCATATATAGATTTAATAGTTTAACCCCAATTCAATTACAACATAGGTGCAAAATATTTTACTTCCTTAGTACACACTAGATGTCTAACATGGAAACAAGCTATAGTGTCGCAATTTAAAGGAAAGCTTAATGCAGACAGCAAATATTCTATTAGGCCAAGTTTTGAGCATAGAAGACAGCAGAGCAGAAGCAGAGGACGGAACAGAGACTAGTGGATGATGCAGAGTAGAGAATAGAAAAAGGAGAAGAAAGAAGCTGAGAACATGGAAGAATGATGTTTCTATGAACCTTTTGTAAGCATGGGCTGTGGCCTAGCACATGAAAAGCCCTAGAGGCATATGTAATGAGATTTAGAGTTCTAATATAATGAGAAGTGATCTTTTGAGGCTAGGTTTTTCCCTTTTAGGGTTTTTCTAGGATAAATCTTGTGTCATGTGTTCATGAGTGTCTCTTATCATTCTACTGTTATCTGTATATTACTATTATGTCTTTGTCAAGATCATGGTGCTAGTTGCTTAAGGCTGCAAGGCTAGACCGTCCTTCATTGGACCCTCCTACCTTGACTGCGTCAGTAGACTATTTCCATATTCATTTTTCATATATAGATTTAATAGTTTAACCCCAATTCAATTACAACATAGGTGCAAAATATTTTACTTCCTTAGTACACACTAGATGTCTAACATGGAAACAAGCTACAGTGTCACAATTTAAAGGAAAGCTTAATGCAGACAGCAAATATTCTATTAGGCCAAGTTTCACCTTTCCTTGGATGACCAGTAAAATTGTAATTCTTTGTCTACATTTGCAAATAAAATCTATCAACCTTGCTCTAGATTTTATCTGTGCAACTATAGGAGGTCAATGTATATTTAGCTCACTTAATATAATCTTCCCTCCCACAAATTTCCCTAAAGGAGTAAGTTACCCTTCGAGTTCTAAGAATCTTGTAGACTATTTCCCTAAAGGAGTAAGTTACCCTTCGAGTTCCAAGAATCTTGTAGACTATGGTCAACAGAATGATCATTCTAAATAGGGTTTCCAGTAATTGAAAATTTACTAAATGGATAAGGTCCAAAGTTCACAAAACCAGAAGTATCCACATCTATCTTATCAAAAAGACCTAACCTGATCATTCCAAATAGGATTTCCAATAATTGAAAAAATTACTAAATGGATAAGGTCCGAAGTTCACAGAACTAGAAGTATCCACATCTATCTTATCAAAAAACCTAATCCTACTAGATGGAGAGTTTCTACAATTGATTGAATAACTCTCCCAAATCAATCCATAGAATAAGTTATCACCCCTGTTGACCATCATTTGTATCTATGGATAATGCTTGACTATAACCTTCAAGCCTAGCACTAGTATAAATATTAATACTCATATAGGAGGTTTAGATCTCCCTTCCATAAATATATATCCTTCCACATCTTACATGGCAACCATTCTAGACCTTGGCAATATCCCCCAACTGATAGATCTTTTGACAAAATAGATCAGCATAAAGTCAGCACTCACTCCAAAGAATGATATCTTGGAAGTGGATCTGGAAACACTAACATTCCAAGAGAGAGAGAGAGGCATTTCCCTTACAAAGACATGAATGTGAGGCAAGCTTCATGCTAAAGGAGGGACTAGAAAATTGAAACCCAAGTATGTGTAGGTGGGATCTCCAAGGTGGCCCCCTTATAAAGAATTGGAATTTGGAAAGAAGACATTTGGAGATACTGAAAATCACAACCTTAGTTTTATCAAGGTTGACCACAAGCTAGCGAAGATCACATAAGTAGGCAAGGGCATCATGTCGTCATTGTAAACCTTCGGCAAAGTGAGAGAGGAGAGCAACATCACCAACAAAAAGAAGAATGGCAATAATCACCTCATGTAAAGTGCAACCATCATCCCGGTGAGTGTGTTGCCAAAGACATATCTCCAACTCATCAATGTAGATGTTGAATAGGGTTGTCAAGAATGGACACACTTGTTTGACCCCAATGGTACTCCCCACAGAGTTAGAGAGATCGTGAGAGGTACGAAACTGCCCAATAACTATCTCATAGAGCCTTCAAGCAACAGTAATGAGAGAATTAGAAATGTCAATATCATGTATCCCCTAGAAAATCAAGTGTCTTGGGACTAAGTCAAAGACCTTTAAGTCAATAAAACAACGAAAGACTAAGCAAGATCGGTGGTGACGTTCTTCAACAATAGCCTGAAGTGTGAAGATGTGATCAATGTTCTGATAATCTCCCCTAAAACCAGCCTACCCACAAGCATGAAGATTACCCTTCTCCACATACTCGGAAAACTACGTATCCAACCCTGTGACATAAAGTTTGGCAAATGCATGCCCAATCATGATAGTCCTGTAATTGCCAAGATTAGTGGGATGCCTAGGCTTATGAATAGGATGAATTCTATGTTGAGACCACGACTAAGGAAAGCCACAACAAATGACCTTATTGAAAAGTTTAGCTTATGAATAGGATGAATTCTATGTTGAGACCAAGACTAAGGAAAGCCACAACAAATGACCTCATTGAAAAGTTTAACCAAAGGTGAGGCTAGAGAATCTACACCATATATGATAAATTCAACTTGGAGACCTTCGCAATCCACTGCCCTGTTGGTACATAACTTCAAAATAGCCCTCCTGACAGTACCTATAGTGAAAATAGTAGAAATGGGTGGTGAAGTAGGGACCACAGCCGCAAGTTGGTTGGTCACATCGTAAAGAAAGCATAGGAAACCCACACGGTGTGGTTGATGTCAAAGGCTATACTTGCTGGTTTCCTTAGGAGAAGAGTGCGCAAAAAGTGTTTGGGGAATAGGTCAACAGAAACATGGCCTCACCAAACATCAAGCCCATGACCAAAACCCAAAATACACATGAACTGATGAACCAAGTAACATGGAGACCACAACCAGAACAAGCACGCAACCAAAAAGGACCATATGTGGCACCTAAAGTAACAAATGATACCCCTGTAACATTGCATCCAAAAAGATAAGGGAAAGGCAAATAAAGACAAACCAACATCCACAATATTGCATCCATCCTTCTCAACAGAAAAGAAGTATCCATACATAGTTCCATAGAATCTCCCTCTTTCACTTATGGATACAAAAAGAGCCAAAGAAAAAGAAAAGTAAGATGTGATGCAGTCATGGTTGGAGGATCCAATGAAGGATTATCCAAGCAGGCAACCAAACAAACAAACAAACAACAAAACTCAATACAACAAAATTACAGTCTGCTACAATGGGCTTCCAACATGCTAGGCTTCAACTGTTTGATTACAAACGTGCAAATTACAAAATTCAAAAGATATTACAATACAATGCCATACCAACCTCTCTTCTGCTTTCTTTGCTCCTTCATCATAATGCCCTAAACAGATTATTAGTCTATAGTATTCTTCAGTGTAATCTTTCACAATCATACTTTTTCTTTAGATTGTGTAACTCCTTTAGAACCTCTAATTGATAATTTGCAGGAATGAACTTAGATTTTAGTTTCTTCACCATCCTATCCTATTTGCCAATAGTAGGTTTACCCTTCTTATTTCTTCCTAACTGAACTTCCTTCCACCAAATGGTGGCATGACCTTTCAGCTTAGTTTAGCAAATTTTACCCTATCCGAGTCATCACTATATTCATACTCAAAATCTTCTTCAAAATTAGTTATCCAATCTATCAAATATTTAGGATTTAGACTGCCAAAATAATTTAGAATATCTACTCTAGTTTTTTTACCAATAATTGATATAGCTTTCAACATCCTTTCTTCATTGTCTTCTTCTTCACTCTCGCTTTGCTTGGCAAGGCTTAACTTTTTGTTCTTCATCACTTTCATCACCTCCAGGGTTAGAGTTTCTTCTGCAATCTTCTTCAAAAGCATTCATCTACATCTTCATAGCCTTCATCATTTCAAACATCTCTTCCTTCCTTCCAGTGAGATTAACAATACCATGTCCTCTCTGTGGCAGCATCTTGGATCTGGTGTAAACTGCCTCATGTCAGCGGTCTGCCCACAATCACCCCTGCAAACTGCCCCACAATCGACGCTTTGTTTACAAGCTTCTTGTGGACTAACTCGGTTCGGCAATCTATTTACAACCAATTCAAGTCGTGAGAATCTTCTACCCAACACTTTCCTAATAGAAGATATCGTTATTTAATTCCTGCAGTGTACAACCAAAACATGGAACATTTGATATGCACTGCCTCAACTTCAGTAGTCTATAAACAACACACTCCTCCTTAGTATGTTTTAGTTTGCAAATCTCACATCATGATTCATAAGTCCTGGACTAGATCAATCAACACTTGCAAATTTCCTTTCTCCCTCTTTTCTTTACCAAATTCATTTTTAAAGGTTGCTTTAACCAACTCTAATACCACTTGATGTAGTCATGGCCAGAGGGTCCAATGAAGGATTATCCAACCATGCAGCCTTAACACAAACACACACATTTTATGCACAGTGATACTCAATCAACAAATGTTTAAGACAACCAACTTGAATCAATATATATATATATATATATATATATATATATATATATACTAAGTCACAAGATACACCGAATTTCGGCCATGAGATTCGAAATTCGGCGGATTTATACAAAGTTTAATAAAGTCATTGAAATTCACATGGAATTCATACAGCAGTGGTTGAACTTTCATTTTATTCTTTTGTTCACTTTAAAACAACGGATTTATACAGAGTCTAATACAAACAGCGGAATTTATTCTTCCCTACACCCGTTTTTCCTACAGTCTCCTCCCGACTCTCGTGCCTGTTTTTCTCGCTGTCTCCTCCCGACTCGTCTCATTGTGTTTTGTAGTTTTTAGGAGGTTCAAGGAATACACCCATAGGAAGACCAACAAGTTTAGAAAATCTTCCGGCGTGAATTCTTTTTAGGGCATCAAACAATTCCGAGCACTATAATGCTCACATATAAAAGCCTATCGGCTAATAATTAAATTTTTTATTGTTTTTTAATTTTAAGTTTTTATAATTAAATATAGGTTTTTTATTTTGTTTTTAAACTTTAAAGTTAAAATGTAATGTATATTTTATTTAATATATTTTTATTTTTATATTTTTAAAATAAAATTAGTATTTTTTAATTCATATTTTTTATTTAAAATGTAATGTCTGTAGTATATTTTAAATTTAAAATGTAGTGTATTTATTTAAAATTAATATTTTTTTTTATATTTTTTATTTAAAATGTAGTGTATTTATAAGTTATATATATATTCAAATTTATGTAAAGTGAATTTAATCACGAAATTTTTTTCCAAATTTTTCCTTGCTGAATTTATTCTGAATTTCATCGTTGCCGAACTCAAATTCGAATTCGAACCTTGTGACATAGTGTATATATATATATATTGAACTTGGATAATCCATCCTCTGGCCATGACTCCATCAAGATGTTACAAATACTCAACAAAGAGAGGCACTACAGAGAGAACAATCCAGATTAGGTGTGACAATGAGAAAAATCTCTGTTTGCATTTCAAAAGGAAAGTTTTTGGTGGTTTTGTTGACAACAAAGGAGGGATGAATAAAGAAACAACAGGGCAAAGTGAAAGAAAGGAGTTCTAAACACTTTGGGTTAGTGCATTACACATATCATGTTCCAAGAGAGCCAGAGGCAGGTTATCTCTGCATACACCTGTAAGATTCCATATTTAAGGTAATAACAAAAGCCATCTTGTCCCATGGATTTTTTTTCATCTCGTACATTTCTTACCATATGACTCTGGCGTCTTTATGGTGTCTGGTTTTTCTTTGTTTTAATTGCATTCTGTTTCCAATATTTTCAGCATAGGATAAATATGTATTTGAGATCCATATTCATAAACTTCCATAACTTGTATGTTGTTTTTAAAAACAAAGATATTGAATTCAGTGACATAATTTATTTCCGACCTTAACCAGAAAATAACATAGGTCATTAAGGGCACACCCTTTCACATATAAAACTGACATAAGAAAAATTATGAAACAAAGAAATTGTAAACTTAATGCAAAATCCAAATTACTAGGGCCAGCTGTGAAGCCCTTGCTGCCATTCAGTTTTTTAACTTTTTCCATGTCCACTCAACGTTTTTTTTCCAATGCCTACCATCAACTATATATAATTAAAATCATGTGTCAAGAATTATAATGGTTATAGCTTGTGCAATTATAGATAAGATTTGATATTAGAGCAGCTCTTCCAGGGTTTGTACAGAGCTGTGATTAAGTAACAATAAAAAGAAATTCCAAGCAAGATGAAGTAAATTTCCTCATCTTCTCAAAATATGTAACTTTATAACTTATTAGGTATTACAGCACAAAATCCTGCCATTTGGAAGGTCTGACCTTCATCCAAGAGTGTGTAACAGCAGTAGCAGTAAATATCCTGCACAACTTTGAAAAAATCTAAAGAGTGCCTGAATGAAGGAAGATAATCAACAAAGATGCCAATAAATTGGAGAAGATGACTGGTCTCTCAAGACACCAGCAATATCCCTATTGGAACCCTACAAGGCAATTGTCTCAGAAGAACAAAAACCCAAATATGGGTTTCTCTGTTGCCCTGAGGTTGACTTGCCCAAGGATTTTTCTCTTTGAATAAAAATGAGAATGTCTGAAGATATTTAAAGGACATGGAGCTGAGCAGAAAACTCCGCTTGAGCAATGTATTCAGAAGCTGTCAATTAATTTGCAATGAATCATAATCTTAAGTACGGTTGTCTGACCCACTCAATACAAACCAACTCACTAGATCCCAAACATTTGAACCATAGAGCACCGTAGGCCTGATGACTGCAGTGAAGAGAGGGATGTAAATGAAATGTTGGCATGACATCAGCAAGAATGCCAACCAATTTAGAAAAGGGAATAGATGATATCTTGTCATAACTTGCAGGTTGTACATATGCCTACTCATGAACAAAAGCATGTTAATAATAAACTATAAAGTAAAGAGTAAGATCATACAAGTCACAATGTAGTTCTGAAATGTGTTTTGTTGTTTAAAATTTTCGATTGCTGATGAACATGTTAACGCTATGTTCAAACCACTGCAGCAAACTGAAACACCTATCAATTCCCTAAACATAGTTGTCAGGTCCAGAAATAGTGCATTTAGAGTTCCAACAAAGTTCCATTTTATTATGTAGCTCGCTCCTAAGTGCATTGGAGACTGTCCAGACACTCCGACTTATCTGATATTGTGCTATACTCACCTGTTCATATTATAGAGTAACTAGCATAGATATCTTAAATACATTTATCTAAAAGATGCCAAGAGATATCAGTCTTGAGGTGCCTATATTGGATTTGTGACATAGGTTAGAGGGTGCCACAAGGTTGACATCTCTCAGTGTCTTTTAGGTAGATGTATTTAAGTATTTATTCATGTAAAAGCTCACATTATCACCACCAACAACTGGGCATAATTAAGGTTTCATGTGTAAATGGCTGTCAAATTTATGTTAAGAGGTTTTTCTTATCCACTAGCTCCATTACAACCCCCTTGCTGTCGTTGTAGTTATGCCTCTTGACGTAATTATTCTTCCTGTGCAATTCTTTTTAACATAGAACTACGTAGCTACATACATAAGGCACTTGCATAAGAGTTAAAGAAATAGATGTGTATCATACTAAAACAACACAGAAAAATGGTGTAACTTCACAAACCTTTCTTAATGAAAGAAGGATGTTTCTAAGAGCTTCAGGGTCATTTTTCTTCAACATTGAGCACAGAGAATCCCATTTCATCATAAGTATAGTACAATACTGCTCCACCTGTACATTACTCAACTCTACAGGAACCCAATACTCAATAAAGTTAGCACTTGACAGGTCTGACTTTCGCTCATGTGCAATGTACTCTAACAACTTGCTCTTTAGCGAAAGAAGATATTCACTGCCATGCTGATGTTGATGATCAGGGATATCTTCTGGCGCATAATCATTTCCTTCAAGAAATGATAGCAAATGAGAAATCTCAGCAGCATATTCCTGTAGCAAGTGGAACAAAGGACATGATAAGAAAGAGTACAGCTATCTTATAACAAGAAGAGATCTCCAGGCCCATAAACATTAAAGATTGTTTTGAGTTTCCACACCAAAACATCCAGAGACCTTCATTTGCTTGTTGAGAACCACAAGTCGAAAATCTACAGGCAGTTGCATCAGCTGAGCAATAACTTTTGAAATTTTGAAATGCTGACATTCATCTATTATCAACGCTTCCCACTCTATGGATTTCAGAAGGTTCAGATCCTGAACATAAAAAGCATTAGATGATTAGACTATGTATGTCAAAACACAATCCAGTGTTACACACATGGACATGAATATAAAATGTAAATCAAAAAAATATTGTGGATCCAACCAATGAAATTTTGGCAAAGAATATCTAGTGTGGTATAATCTACATATCAAAAGCAGAAAGCATCACCATTTTGTACACAAGCAAACAAGACTTTAAAAGTAACTGAATTAACCTCTGCCTGTTTTCATCAGAGCATCTTATGTACATTGAGCATAGACAAACACTTAAAAATTTAAGTACAAATTCAAGCTATATATGTTACTCGCTACAAACAATATGACCTATGATAATGCAAACTTGATTGCTCTCTTATATAACCTATTTGCATGGTGTGTTACAATTGTGATAGAAACTAAACAACTGACTAATTTGAAGCATTGTGATTAAAAAGAAAAGGAAGTATTACCGCAGAGACAATATCAGGAGTTGATAAGACTATTTGAGCCATCATACATCCACTTTCATCAAAGAATTCAAGCTTTTGGATGACTTCTCTTGATTTCTGCTTCCCATAATAAACTATTGTATTTACAGATGGAGCCCATAGTAAAATTTCTGACTCCCAGATGGAGATCCCAGCAGTCGATGTAACAATAAGAATGGGTCGAGTTATGTTAAATTCCTTTATTAGTGATAGAATAAAGGCAATCACCGTCATTATGCGTTCCTGTATCCAGCAATTATATTAGATTCTGACATGCAGCTTATTACATTTCACATGTAAATACTTTTTGCTATAAACCCCAAATAGCGAAGTTTAGTCATTAAACAGAATGTAAACTACAGTAGCCCAATTCTGTGCTGTTTATCCATCTGTAAGGATTTTGATTCAATTGGTGAAAGACTTCCAGCAAGAAGAAAAGAACTCTATGAAAATAGCAATGCATTTGTCAATATGTAATTTTTCCTTCCTCTCTGGATCTTTGTCACATGAGCCCTACTAAAGTGAATATAACAGATTCAAAACTAGCATATACAATTAGAAAAAACATGATTTTCTTAGTTAGCATCTAGTATCATCGAAGTAAAAAACAATCCTTCTTTGCAACCATCTGGAAACACATAGAGCAACAGGGCACTAATAACCAAGCAGCCCAAGCCTACTATACACTTTGGAGATCATTTGCTGGATCGAGATTGTAGTCAAGACTCAATGCTATATTTTGGAAAATTCTCATCCTTAACTATGTGCATCGGATTTCTGCATCTTTATAAAAGTTGAAACAGGAAGCACAATATGTATGTTTCTACTCTTAAAACTTCATAAATTCACATATTCTCCTCTTAAACTTCAGTACTGAAAGTATATAATCCTTGTCAAAATGTTTTGTCTAGCCAATCTGGTTATGCCAAAGTGCATCTTAAGAACTCTTTAAACATAAAAATAAGTAAACATGATGCTCTTCCAACCAGATGACAAGTAGTCCAGTTTTGGACAGCATCTGTGAAATTGTTTCTACGAATTATTGCCTACCTGTTTTCCTGTGAGATAGGAGAATGACCAAATATTTACATTATTTCATTTCAACAATCCTGAAATGTCAATGGACCTGAACACACAAATTTAAAATGAAGGGAAAAAAAAAATTCATTCAAAATGTCAAAACAAATACAGGACAGATATTGAAAATTCTGCAATCTTCTGATGCCAAACTATATCACGACCATAACAAACAATTTCTTGTCCATAGATAGATTACAAGATTGTCAAAGGCATGTTCATGGAGCTAACTCCAAGGGTGTAGGCAGATTAATAATGTTAAATTTACTACCGAGCTTTGTCACAAGGTCAAAATCCAACTAGGTACAAATTTGAAACAATGTAAGCTGAAGTGAAAGAGCTCCCTTGTTCTCACAAGGATAAATCTCATATGCTAAACCAAGATGCTGGCAGTACTGAGACCTTAAATAATCATAATTTGGATGATGGGATGATGAAAATCATCAAAGTAAGTTGTTTGAGTTAATAGATTGTTACGAGTGTTACAACATGTTATGACCTCATAAATGCAGGTTTGTTTCAGAGTCAAAAAAACAGCATAAGGAAGATATCTAAAGTGAATTTTTATTTCATATTTGGGTTCATCTCAAAACTTTATGCACTTAAAAAAAATGAAATCTGATATTGAATCCGTATGCAAAAATTATGGCATTTGCAAGTTGCAGGAATTGTGAAATGGCTAACTAGCAATTGTGTTTTCGCCACTTGTGCAAAAGAGTGGTTTCCCTTTTGTCACCTGCATTGAAGGCAGTTTAATTTCATGCTGCACTTTCATTTCCAGCTACCGTGTGAAGCAGTGGTTTCATTCCAATACAACGTACAGGAAAAGAAAACAAACCTAGGAACATTTTGTCTTCATATTCCATACGTTAGTGCTATTTGATCAAGCCTAAAGCATTTGTAGTATGCCCACGATCTCAAGAAGGTTCAAGAGGGAAAACTAATGCCTCAAGAAGGAATTATATCCAAGGAAATTCATTCCCTACTGTTGAGAAACATGGTGAATACCATATTGTTAAGACTACACAGCCAAGATGGAGGATAGCAGTCAAGTTTTTTGAAAGAAAAAAAGAAAATATAATAATGTCCACAAATAACAAAAATTAGATCAATGGGACTGGAACATACATGTATAATAGCTATGTTACCGGATCCTTGTCCTGGACACCAAGATCCCGGTCCAATTCATTTCGGATCCGCATCCGGATTCGATTCGCCAGCAGGAGCGTCCAGGAAACGTTTTTTTAGCTTGCGGATTCATCCCGAACGAAACCCGGGCTAATCCATGCCGAATTCCTTCCATACATGAAATAAATGAAGTATAAGGAAGTTATATTTACTTCCTTATACTTTAAGTTATATTTCATGCAAATAGTTTCAGGATGTTTGAGAATGGTTTCAGATCTCTAGGAGTTATAATGTGAATTCTAGGTTTTGGAGGATCTTATAATTTTTCAGACTTAGTCAAATTTCAGTGGCTACAACAATTCAAATAGCATGTGCTTAAATTCTTTAAACTCAATTCGGTTCTATATAATTTTGTTTGTTTTTATTTGTTTCAATTTTCAAATGTGTTGTTTATTGAATTTGTTGTCATACGGATTACAATGGCAACCAGTTCATCCTCCATGGGCAACCCCTATTTCAAAACAAACACAAATTCACCCCTTTGGAGACATGTTAATATTGTGCAGCAAGTAAAAGGTGGTGGGTGTTATATTTGGATTTGCAATGGATGTGATGTTCAATACTCAAGCTCATACAGCTGGGTGAAAGCCCATTTGTGTAACATCCCCAGGCAAGGCATCAAAGCTTGCCCAGGAAAAAAAGATGTCTGATTGTTGACACTTGAAATTATTATTTTAATTTTAATATATATCATGACATTTGAGTTTGACTAATTGACATTGTAGTATTTTTAATTTTTATTGTTTTATGGAGGTTTTGTTTATTATAATTAAATGATCATGATGCTATGTGGTATTCTGAACTTAATTACTGCTGCAAATATGTATATATTTCTGATTTTTATATGTTTTTTGTATTAATGAATCCATACCAAAAAAAAAAATTGACGGAATCCACGAATCAAACCGGCAAATCCAAATTTGAATCCGAATCAGTATCAAGATTGGTAACTTAGTATAATAGCAAAGGACTATGGCAAAAAAAAGAGGCAAAACAGATGCCCTAGACAAAAAGCAAACACAAATGGAGGATAACCTAAAAAAAGACAAACTGCCAAGAAACTACAGTAATAAAAGCAAACAAGGGGGAAGACCTCGTAAGGTAATAAACAAAAGAAGACAATCTAGGTGAGCAACTGAAACCCTCAAGTGTTTGTGTCCCAAGACACGTTGGAGGAGCCAACAATAATGTCTATCAATCATAGTGGGTGTACCGGTGCAAAGTCTAAGAATGCTCACTAGGGAGGGTCTGGGAAAGCAAGTAATCCACAATAAATCGTAAAGAGCATTTGCAAGTGTTATGATGCTATTGAAGAATGTCAGTGTCTTTGAAGGCCTAAAAAGGTAGAAAGCTTAAAAATGGCTAAAAAACATAGTGGAGATGAGCAAACAATGCTTCATGCTTCTTGAGTTTTTTCACATTGGGTTTCCTCTAGGATAACTTCTTGTTTCTCTCTCTTTTGATGTTTGATTTATTTGTTGCATATGTCTTGTTCTTGCAATTAACTGACCAACTCAAACAACTAAGAGAGCATAAGATACAAGTCAAATGTAAGAGCACTAGCATGGTACTTAATCCTAACAGTAATTAAGAATTAAAATCAGTATCATAAAAAGTTGAACAACAAATCCTTGAGCAATACTATTTTGTAGAGTTGCAAGAAGAATTATATGATTCGTAGTAGCATAGGTGGGGTTTGAAACATGATATGCCATAGTTAGATCGAGACTTGAAACATGGTGGGTGGAGGGACGGGTCTAGGGAATGGAGGAACCTAGGGCCTAAATTTGGGGAAGGTTTGGGGACAACAGTGCATATATATATATATATATATATATATATATATATATATATATATATATATATACTTGAAAATTAGTCATAAATAAATGTATAAGAAATAACAAATGAAACTTTGAAATACTAAGCACATTGCATTGAACAATGAAAATGCTGAATATAAAATATCAATATATTATATTCAAAATGATGAATACATTGAAAATTCAAATACAATTTGCCAATGGCCCAAGGCCTCTAATCATCCCCCCAAAGTCCATGCCAAACTCATCACTCGAACTATCAGACTCCTCAAGATCAAGCTCCTTCAAACCAATACCAACCAACCCTATCTATGTTGTGTCACCATCAACCTATATTGGCTCTTCTAGATCTACATCCCACCAAGCTACTAGACTCTCCTTGTACATAAGTGTGTTATGGTCAATGAGATTCAAGGCACAATGCACAACTACAAGCTTCTTTGCCTTCCTAGAGGTAATCATGTTCCTCTTAATAAAGTGGATGCAGCTATAAGTAAACATGTTCCTCTTAGTAGCAAAAGAACTTGAAACTTGGGCCAACAAACAAATGGCTAGTGTGGTTGTCAAAGAATGAGGCCCATGCAAAGTCCACCATAGAATTGGGTCCTCCTATGCCATAGTCTCCTATATATCTTGGCCTCTTCTAAATATCCCCTAAGAGAGGTGAATTTTGTCCACTCAATACAAATGGTGACAGCATCCTCCACACTTTACATCTTCTAAATAGCCTTCATGAACCTTGCCTTCACCTTAGCATCCTCCATGAGAATAACTCTACCAAGCCTTTGCATATAGAAGTATGATGATGCATATCTAGTCTCTAGAGGTTTCAAACATTCCATCTTGAAGAAGGTCCTAAATAGTGCATGTTAAGTGTGGTGTTGCAAATGAACAGTTGCACGTCACTAGCATCATTAACGACCTATTTGATCCAACCAATTTTGTCCATGTCCTTAAGTGCTTTATTCATGGCACGCACACAAGGAGTCCACCAAATATGTTTGTAGGCCACCTCAATCAACTTCCCTACAGCTCTCCCCACATAGGTTGCATCTATCACTACTTGCACCACAACTTCCCTACGACTCTCGCCACATAGGTTGCATCTATCGCTACTTGCACCACATTCTTTGGCCCAACCTCCTCAATAGCATCTCTTAGGATTTGGAACTAATAATCAACATCCCTATGGTGCCCTGAACAATTAATAGCCCTAAGGAAGTAAGGGCCCTTTATACATGTGACCATGATGTTGATGAGCAAACAATACCTAATGTCTGTCCACCCATCCATGACCATGCTACATTCACTAGGACCTAAGTAGCCATCATTTTCTCCACTAAAAATTAATCTTGAGATAGTTATTATCCAAGATTGTTGTCCTTAAGTTTGTCTCCCCTAGTGGCACATATGAAGGTCTTGCTCTTATTATCTTTGCCACAACCTCCTTATAATAATGAGAGCGAGCCACATGGAATGGAATGCCATTGGCAAAGAAGAATTTGCCAATGGCATCATTTGCCTCATCCTTATTTTGCACATTGAATAACTTTGCCACCGTGTTTGAATAATTTGTTGTTGGAAAGTACTAGTACTGGTAGGAGTAGGACCCCTTTAGGGCATAGTAATAGCTATAGTTGTTTTTTGTTTAGCACAAGGCTACAATTTAATTATTCCATCCCTTTTTTTGAGTGACAAGATGCCACATACCTTAGTGCCTTTGCCTTGGTTGTGAATGAGGTGTGCATTAACTCTAGTAATACTACTTTGAAATTCAAGTCAAAAAATGACACTTTCACAACCTAGTGCCCCCTAATACCCAAGGCATTGCTTGTAGTTTCGTTGCAGATGACTTAAAAGGGACTTCTTATCAAAGAGACCCTTGGCAAATTCTTCAAATAGATTGGAAGGGCAATTAAAATGTGCACTCCCAATAGAACTAGTTGTCTCAGCCACCCCAACCATCCACCCAACCCACATATGTACTCAAAGTCTCAAATTCAACCACCATAGGCTCTAGCTGACCCTCTTCATTACTCATGCTATAAGAAGTAGAAGACATAGTGACACTACAAGAAATGAAATTTACAGTTTAAATTTTAAACCATAGTCATAATGCAAGGGCTCAAGACACAAGGATTTTCTTTTTGTTTATCTTACTTCCAATCGCACAAAGCACAGAGGCAAAGGATACACAAAAATGGAATCTTTGTTCTTTATCCTTCATCAAACAAGGATTTCACTTTTTTTGTTTTTCTTAACTTTAGGTCACATGAAGTGCAAAAGCCGAGGATACACAACAGATGAAATCCTTATTTGACTCTTAAGCAAATATTTATGCAAATTTGCAAAAACAAAGTCTCAAATTCAACCACCATAGGCTCTAGCTGACCCTTTTCATCACTCATGCTATAAGAAGTAGAAGACATAGTGACACTACAAGAAATGAAATTTATAGTTTAAATTTTAAACCATATATATATGTCATAATGCAATGGCTCAAGACACAAGGATTTTCTTTTTGTTTATCTTACTTCCAATCGCACGAAGCATAGAAGCAAAGGATACACAAAAATAGGAATCTTTGTTCTTCAACCTTCATCAAACAACGATTTCACTTTTTTTTCATTTTTTTTAACCTTAGGTCACATGAAGTGCAAAAGCCGAGGATACACAACAGATGAAATCCTAATTTGACTCTTAAGCAAATATTTATGCAAATTTGCAAAAAAAAAAAAATATAAATAATTTAATAAATATATTTTAAAACCTAAATATTGTTGTTATAAATATAAAGTTAATATAAGGTTATAAAATGTTGTTTTTAGGGTTGTCAACTGCTATTTCCATTGAAAACAATAGTTCAACAACCCTAAAAACAGCATTTTACAACCATATATAATTCTATGAACAATATATTGTATATCTAAATTGAAAACAAAAAAAAATCTATCATATGATCATTGATTTTGAATTAAGTAATAAACGTTTAAAATTAAAAAAATGCAAATCCCAAAAGTATGAAGGGCCAAGGCTTACCTTCAAGGCTTAAACACTTGATGAATACATTGAACAATGAAACTTGAACGGTTGATCAATGAAGACTTGGCACTTGCTCTTCCTCTTGTTGGTCTCATAGTTTAAAAAATCGATGAGTACTCACCTAATTCACGAGTACTTCCCGAAAATTTTGCAAGTGAGTAATTGCCCCAATAACTCATCGCCAATGAAATAGTAAAAAACACTGCAATTTTTTGTCCAAAATTTGCGAGAAAACCCTAAAAATCTTGCAGACTCACCTAGGGGGGGGGAACTCGTCCAATTTTTGTTGTTAAATCACATTTCACGATTTTTTTTCAACTTCATTTTGTGGTAGATGAATCCCTCGTAATGTCTAGCAGATTGACAATGTTGCGGATAACCTCGTGATTTTAGGCAATTCTCGTGGTCATTTTAAAAGATATTAGTTGTGTATATAGGCGAGTGTTTTTTTTAATAAAATAAATAATTAATTTATTATATATAAATAATATTAAATAATATTAGGAATATATAAATAAATAATATTAAGAATATATTAAAAATATATGTATTGAAACTTATATTCATTTTTTCTTTTTTTTATATTAATAAAATAATACATATTTATAATTAAAAAGAGAACAAAAAATGGAAACGGTTAAACGTAAAAGTGTGAAAGTCAAGCATTTTTTGAACGGTTTGGAGGACTTTTGAAGGCTATTTAAAAGCAATAAAATTATGAAAAACAACATGCGCATGAAGGTCTATGTGGTCTCAAAGGCATTAATTTGTCTACCCCCAAACCCCCCACGAGGGGCGCTGCCCCTCGACCCTGCCAAAGCTGTTTCCCCTGACGAGGACAAAGGGCACTGCCCCCTAACCCCCACAAGGGGGACTACCCCTTGACCCGGCTAGGAGTGCTACCCCCAAATCCCCACGCATTAGTTTTAAAAAGTGAAAAATAAAAATCATTTTGGGGCATGCTGTATGGAAAAGCAACATTTTTTAATTCTTTTGAATTTTTTCCAATTAAATCCCAACTAATTGAATTACATTTCTACTTCTGATTTGCTAAGTCACTCCCTATCCAAAGTAATGCTCCTATGGCTATAGCAACATTTGCAGATTTGTTTGAGATACAAACACGACTCCACATAGAGCTAGCAATGTTGGGCCAAGCGATACAAGCTCCTTTCTACCATAGTTCATGAAGCCATATCGTGATTTTTGTTTTTGATGCCATAGATATCATAATCCTTGAGTTTTGTATACCTAAAACACTTGACAATATTTACATATCTAACAATGTTGTTTCCTTCAGCTAAAATCCACTTTCAGAATCGCGTGATCGATGTCTACTTGCGTATGTGTCAAAGTAGCTTCTATTTGATTAGTTTATTATGTCTTTAAGGTTTATTTATCGAAGGGTGCATGAAACAAGTTTTAAATCCTTTAAGATCTCTGTATTTCATGGGTTTTTTCAATTTGTCAAGTCTACACCGACTCTAAGTCCGGATCAAAAATCAGCTTGTCAGGCCCGAGGCGAGTAACATTGATTGAAACTTTAAACTCCTTTTTCCATTTTGTGGTCTATGAAGTGTATTCAGCTCTAATTTTGATTTATTTATGTAGAAAACCTAAGTTACCTATCCTGATAATGATTCAGATTCGGATTCATGCATTCGGATTCGCGGGTTGGATTCATGGATTCAGGTTGGATTTGTGGAAGGGATCCAGTTAAAGGCAAAGCATGTGAGTGTTGTTTCAGCAGCATAGAACTTGGGAACAACATATGAGGAAAAAAATATGTGTTGATGAATCATGCAATGAAATATCCATACATACTTTTACCTTACCATTAATTACCTTATAGTGAAATACAATAACTTCAAAAGAAATGATTAAACGAGCTAGTATTACAAGTTTAGGCACGTCTTCAGGACAAGAAGACTGTTTAGGAACTCACCACTAACCCATGATGGTATGTCTCAATGAATAATGACCTTACATCCATGTTATTGCCAATTGTTATAGCTCAAAAAGTTGTAAGGTAAGAAAGAGCATATTGGCCTACTTGGGTTAAAACTAGCCCTACTGATGAGGGTTCCTAAGCATTAAATGCAACATTGTGTTTGGTGTCCTGCAAATAGAGGAGGCATCCAAATTGAAATCACCATCTTGCCACCACAGAAGTTGCTACTATTTTATGAGAATGTAACCATGTGTCATTGACAATCAGGGGAGGATCTCCATGGGAAGTTTAGAGGCAAGGATTGTGTACATTTGTCATGCCCCCGACAAGGAAGATTAGTATGTAATGTCCCCTTTAAGAAGATCCTTATTTTCCACCTTGCACATGAGAATTACTTCTTAAAGGAAACATTAGTAATAGATAAGATCAATAAATCATATTAAAATAATCAAATAAATAAATTATTTAATTATTCAATCTTAAGTGGATTCATACTTAGGGTTGTTTATTATATGTTAATTTTATTTATTTTCAAACCCTAGTGGAGATGGGGTACTATCTCTTGTTAGGTTGCATGAATCATCCTCTACAGGTAGTGCCTTTGTATGATGTAACACATGCCCATTCCACCTTAGGTCTTACTAAGTGCCTTTGTATGATGTAACATATGCCATTCCACCGCAGGTCTTATCCATTGCCTAAGTATGATGTAACATGGTCCATTCCACCGCCGGTCTTATCTACCTTTCGATGTATTAATGCTACTTCTTCCTAACAAGTCTACCTCCCATCTCTCAATGTGTTCTATGATCTTATATCATGGGTTTGTTTCTAAGGACCTTGCCTTCATTATATAAATCAAGTATGATTACTCTTTATTGGGGCTTTAATGATGATGGATTCTCTAAGCATTTATAATCATGTTATTCATAGATGTTTAAGCTATCTATATCATGTTAGTTATTCGCTCCACCTTGACTATAACATGCTATCATATCATCTATACATATTTATATTTATAATTATAATAATATTTAATCACTAATATTGATATTTGTTAATAATATATTATTTATAATATTGCTTTCTTATATTACTCAATTTATTACTTAAATCTATATTTTAATATCATTCATATTATAATAACTTATAGATATTAATTTATTTATTTCTTTGGGAATATAGGTGTAGCATACTTATCTTATTTTCCCCAACAATTAATCATGTATGTAATTCAAACTCATAAATTATTAATTTTATATCTGCTTGCTTCATTGTATTTTGTTCTCTTTCATTGCTTCCTCCACTCTCTACCTTTATATTTTCTTAAATGGTCAATGACTACCTTTTCACAAAGGTCATGTCTTTTTATAAATATATTAGTTGCTGCTGCCTTGACGGATTGTCTTAAAGGCAATCTAATATATTATATAATGTATGATTTACATTCATTTATATAAATATGTTTATTATATTATAATCATAATAATAATTAATATTAATATTGATATTAATATTAATTTTAACATTTATATTGATTATTATATATTATTATATAATAATAATAATATGCTATTTTAATATTAATATTTATATTTGTATTGGTTATTTATAAATATAATATATCGGTTAATATTTAAAATATTTATAGATACTATCATATAATATTATATATATTTATTAATGGCCTATGGCAAGATATTTAACATGACATTTTAAATCTTTAATCTAAACAATGCCTTAATATGGGGACATGACATAGTAATAAACAAAAGAATTAATAAGAAAGAAAAGAACAAACCATCTGCCAGCCAAGAAGACAAAAGAAAGCCCTAGAAGACAAAGACAAGTAAGCGCTAGATGACAAAGGGTGTAAGACAAAACTATTATTATCAAAAAAAGGCAGCGGTAATGTTTAAAAGGGTATGACCCTTTGGGAAAAGTCAACGGATGCATGTAAGAGGTGCGACTCCATTCCAAGGAGGATATAAAAAGAAGAAATCATAAACATTTAAAGGCATCAATCAGCAAGAGAATATATGAGGCAGAAATAAAATAAATATATAATCAATCAGCAAGGAAATATATCAGCAGTGATATATACTCCAGCCTTATAAAATAATTGATATCGGCAAAGATAATATATTGCAGCAAATTGGAGTAAACTTGTCAATCTATCAACAGGTATCGAATGAACAATCATCAAGCAAATTCCCTAAGCAATCAATTTTGAATTTAAAGAAGAGTCTAGCAAATAGGAAGGATGGCCCCCCTTCCGGTTCATGAGAGATGAGAAGATGGCACCACTCTCATGCTCTTATCAAGTTAAGAACCGGAATTGGAAGGATGGCCAGCCTTTCATGCTCCAGATCTGACAAGAGTTGGAAGGACGGCCAGCCTTCTATGCTCTTGGGCTTGATCAAGGACGACAACCAACCTCCAAGGTGGACTAAGAGTGGGAAGGATGGCCCACCTTCCCTGCTCTCGGCAAGTCAAGGACGACCAGCCTTGATATTGCCATTTGCAAATTATTCCAAGAAATTCACAATGTGATTGGCTATGAGAATTATGCTATGATGTATTGATCTGAGTATTAATGATGCTATGACATATTGATCTGAATACTAATGGTGCTATGATGTATTGATCTGAATATTAATAATGCTAGGATGTATTGATCTAAATATTATCATAATTTCTTGATCTTTGATATATCTAATATTATTTCTAGTGATTATTATTGTTTGCAGGTCAAGAAATCAGGAATATCCCCAAAAGGGACATTACAAGTGGTATCAGAGCTTTGATCCTGCCAGCCTGCAGATCAAAGAAAGTGTATGCAATTAAGCCAAAGAGCTCAACGGGCCTTAGATAGGGAAAGGAGAAACTAGAAGCAGCTAACAACCAAATGGCATTATAACAGTCAGATCATTTCATAACTGTCAAGTTCATCATGTTCCACATGGAAAGCCCACTGCAAACCTGACATGAAACTTGTTACCCTAAAAACAGAGCCATGCTTTTCTGCTCAAACACTAAGTGTGATCGTACAAATGTAGCAGTGTCAACATCTATACTCAAATATGATCATATTATTCTCAAGGAGGCATGATCACTCCCTTTTCAGTAAACAGTCCAAGATCGATTCATTTTTTGATATTCCTTTGCATCACAGAGATCAACAAAGGTTTCCACACAATCTACTAGAAGTGACAGACTTCCTTCTGAAATACTCAGCCCATAAACTACAGTCTTGAAACACAGTAGAACTACCCACATATAAATTCTTATACCCATCGAAATAAGACAGCATTACTCATGCTCCTTTAAGCAGTCCCATATAGTATAGGTCATGGTATGTCTACCATCATGGTGATCTTATAGCAAAACTATGTTACCGGTCCTCCTGCATTTTCCCCTGGGTCCTGGTTCGGTCCAGCCCGGCCCGGGTCCAGATCCTGGTCCGGTCCGGCCAGGGGTACGGCCAGGGTTCGCCCTTTTCACTGTGGGTCCGTCCAGGCAGAACCCGGACAGAACCCATGGCAGGACAGCCAAAAAAGCAATTTTTTTGATTTTTTTTTATAAATCTGGGCAATTTTTTAATTGTTTTTGGTGATTTGACTCACTCATGTCAACATAATTTTGATTTTTTTTTATTATCAAGGTCATATTATATATCCTTAAGGCATCAAGTTAAGGTAAATGCCAAATGGAACATATCCTTAACTCATTCTTTCTCTCACTCTTTTTTTCCCTCATTCTTCTTAATGTTTTCTATTTATATTTTATGGATTCTTAATTCAAAATCTAAAAAAGAAAAAACATTAAAGAAGACAATAAGAGAAAAGATGCACAAAATTTTTGATGGTGACCTCGTCGGGGTGGAACATTTTACTTTTTTAGGCATACAGAAACAACCATGTGAATGCAAGTCACTGATCCTTTCAGTACTGATCTACATTCTGAAAGTCTGCTACATTATCAAGGTCATATTTTTCACTTGTTACTTGGAAGTGAACATTGTTTGTTCCTAGTGAAAGAACAGATTATAATGCCCAGATTTATAAAAAAATAAAACTGGGTATTATAATTTTGATTTTTTTGATTATCAAGGTCATATATCATGACATTCGACATTCGTGTTTGACTAATTGACATTGTAGTGTTTTTAATTTCTAATACTAGTGTGGTTTTGTTTATTATATGATCATATTCATGATGCTATGGTATTCTGAACTTAATTACTGCTGCAAATATGAATATATTTCCAATTTTTATATGTTTTTGTATGGGTGAACCCAAAAGGAACCCACACCCAAAAAAATTTTGACCGAACCCACGAACCGAACCTGCGAACCCGAACCCGAACCAGAACCAGTACCAGGACTGGTAACTTAGTAGCAAAATGTCATCCCCTGACAAGTCACCATTTAATCATGACAACAAGACCTCCTTACCGCTGCAGAGCATCATGAAAATGATAGGTCATAACTGTCCTATATGCAGTTTTTTACTGTCTTATCAAAAAATGTGGGTACACTGAAAAGATCCTAGGAGGCATGACGGCCCTATCATTACCAACAGTCCCTTGGTAACTAATGATGCTTCCCTAAATATTCCATGACCACATTCATATGATGTTTGGTCCTTTCTACTGTCCATATCAACCCTGTTATTCACTAAGATAACCCTGATGTTGATTACGACAGTATTTGAATGATGTGGTGGTCTTGCCTTATTCCGTGCGTTAGAGACAGTCAAACTAAATTTTGAGGACTCTAAACTCAAACTCAATAGAAGAGCTAGACTTTTAACTCATTGGATGACAATTAGCATGGCTGTAAGGACAGTCTTTCCTCATGATTTCAAACCCCAGGAAATATGGCAATCGAAGCCACCCTTGCAAATATACCTCGCATAAGGTGATAAGATGTCAACTACTCATAATTATCCTTGAGTTTGCAACATGACAGCCTTATCACAGACTTCCTATTACAGTCCGAAGACGGTCCTTGAAGGAGATAACAGCATTGTAGTTTCCTTGGTGAGTAACTTGAATAATAGGATTTCAAATGCCTTGATGGTTCCCTTAACAAATCCCACTGTTTACCTTGTCATGACAGTGACTGACCCATCCAACAATCCTCTTCCTGTTTGGATTATCATGACAGCTTCATGACTGGTATGAATCTTAGATTAAGATCACTATTATTTTATTTAAGGACAATTGACTCATAATCAGGTCCAGCAAGACGGGACAGCCCTTTCATCCGGAACCTAAGACCTAGCATCTTAGCCTCACAGTCTTAATACTCCTAACCATAACTTGGGAGTATGCGTGCTAACCTAACCGGCCATTCTTGCCAGGCAATCAAATCTTTATTTCAACACTAGATCTCTTACTTGAAGCATGGCTTTGACTGGGATATCACCTCAAGTGATATGAATCCTATGCCCTAACAACCATGTCAATCTTTACCTTGTTCCACGATAACCCTCGAGGCTAGCTAGTTTTATGACAGTCCTTAAAAGCATTCACAAATATATCTGCCCATATGATCTAGTAACAGTCCTATGACATAGTCTTGTCATGAAGGAGACCCCTCAATGAATCATTCTCCTATCTTTTTGATGAGAGGTCTTTTAAGTGTTGCATGTCCATGAGTAAGATCAACAAGTATCATATTGCCTAGCTCTTGCAACCACAACTGGACAGACATATTAGATTTTCACATACGGACTGAAACCCTTGCCTCTAATCAAAAAGGATACCAAACTAAGTTTGATCTTAAAGATGATTCACCACTCCTTGCATATATATGCCCAAAACGCAGAGCTGTAGTGGCATTCAAATCTTAAACAATCAGACATAACAGGCTACCCTAGGAGCAGAAATTTTCGATCATCCCAATTTGAAATTGCTTGAGGACAAGATATCTTGGAAAGGGCGGACTGTCATGCCCCTGACAAGGAAGATTAGTAATAAACAAAGGAATTAATAAAAAAAGCAAAGAACAAACCATCCGCCAGCCACAAGAAGACAGAAGAAAGCCCTAGAAGACAAAGACAAGTAAGCGCTAGATGACAAAGGGTGTAAGACAAAACTATTATTATCAAAAAAAAGGCAGCGGTAATGTTTTAAAGGGTATAACCCTTTGGGAAAAGTCGACGGATGCATGTAAGAGGTGCAACTCCATTCCAAAGAGGATATAAAAAGAAGAAATCATAAACATTTGAAGGCATCAATCAGCAAGAGAATATATGAGGCAGAAATAAAATAAATATATAATCAATCAGCAAGGAAATATATCAACAGTGATATATACTCCAGCCATATAAAATAATTGATATCAGCAAAGATAATATATTGCAGCAAATTGGAGTAAACTTGTCAATCAATCAACAGGTATTTAATGAACAATTATCTAACAAACTCCCTAAGCAATCAATTTTGAATTTAAGGTAGAGCCTTGCAAATAGGAAGGATGGCCCCCCTTCTGGTTCACAAGAGATGAGAGGATGCCCCCCCTCTCATGCTCTTATCAAGTTATGGACCGGAATTGGAAGGACGGCCAGCCATTCATGCTCTGGGTCTGACAAGAGTTGGAAAGACGGCCAGCCTTCCATGCTCTTGGGCTTAATCAAGGACGACGGCCAGCCTTTAAGGTGGACTGAGAGTGGGAAGGATGGCCCACCTTCCCTGCTCTCGGCAAGTCAAGGACGACCAACCTTGATATTGTCATTTGCAAGTAATTCCAAAAAATTCACAATGTGATTGGCTGTGAGAATTATGCTATGATGTATTGATCTAAGTATTAATGATGCTATGACGTATTGATCTGAATACTAATGGTGCTGTAACGTATTGATCTGAATATTAATAATGCTAGGATGTATTGATCTAAATATTACCATAATTTCTTGATCTTTAATATATCTAAATCATTTCTAGTGATTATTATTGTTTGCAGGTCAAGAAATCAGGAATATCACCAAAAGGGACATTACAACATTCTAAAAAGACAACTTGGTCTTAGATGTCTTTCTTAGTCACAAAACTGAATATTTACCCCCCTTGAAATTTATACTTGAAGTTAAAAATTGGGTGAAATTTTCTTCTTAATTTCAATTTTCTCAAGATTTTATAAACATGCCATATTACAAACTAGGGCAAATATTCCAAACAATTTTATTGGTAAATATTAGCTAAGTGGCAAATATTAACTGTTGAATTTCCCCTGCCACCCAACATAGCTTCAGGGTGGTTGAACAGAATAAAGAACAAAGAGGCAACCTACTTTCAATTACCATTTACCTGCTTTGGCCATTCATGGGCATTAGTACAAACGCAGCCTAGCTTCAAGATGGTTAGGCACAACAAAGGTACAAAGAAGTATCCTATTTCCAATTCCCATTTATCTGCATTGGTCACTCGTGGACATTAAAAAGTACTCCTTTCTTTGTTCTTTTTAGCAAACACATGGATTAACAGACAAATGACCATTTTGGAAAAAGGCATAGGTGACCATGGAAGACTAATGCTCATCAAAACGTTACAAAAGCATATAGGTAAAATGTAACAATCATTGCATGAAATCCTCTAAATATGTTCAGTAAATAATAGCAAAGTAGAAACTAGGAAGTGTTGAACTTCCTCTATCACCCAGCATAACTTCAAGGTAGTCAGACATGATAAAGTACAAAGAAATATCCTATATTCAACTCCCATTAATCTACTTTGGTCACTCATGGACATAAATCATAAACATTAACAAAAAAACTTTTGTTCTTATTTTCAAAAGGCACAGGTTAATAGACATGGTACCACTCTAGCAAAAAGGCTTAGGTGAACATGAAAGACAGGTGGGCACTTGTCAAAGCGCTACAAAAGCATTTAGGATAGAATCATTGCATATTAATAAACCATGAGTGCATTCTGTTGTTGTAGATCGTATGTTGTAATTTGTTACCATTGCTGGTAGAAACATATGACTATACAGAAAGATAAATGCCTGTACAGATGAATCAAGAGCATCACTCTCAAAAATAAGCTGCCAAGTTGCGCCGAAAGTATTTTATAAAAAGTGAGTTATAAAGGGTACAATTTTTTGCACATTAGAAAGATGTTCACTATTAAGTTAAAAAGCACTAATCAAGCAACAGCAAACTACTTGGCAAATGTATTTCGACAAGAAATTAAGGAAAGTAAGAAGGTGAGGAAGACAAGTCAAGTGGGTAAACTGGAAGCAAATGTAGAATAATGATTTCTAAACAACAAAAACTGAGTGACCTATTCATCAATGCATGACAGGCACATGAATAACTCAGCCAAGAATATTCAACCATGCATGGCACTAGAGAAATTCATAAAGGAGAACCAAACGATTTGTCAACTGTAAAAGCAAAGCAGGGTAGATGAAGTAAAATTTGAGAGAATTGAAAGCATCCTTGAAAACTCATAAAGAATACACAGTCAACCAGTTCCTGAATATTGATAGAACTGAAATATGTAACCTAAATTAGCAAGAGGGCAAGCAGACCTGTCTCGTTGTCAAATGTTGAATTGGAAATTTATGTGGACAATACAATCATAAAAGACTCTCATTTTCTTCCCCATCCATCTGTCTTACTCAAACACACTGGGTTCCATTTAAGCTTCTATTAACATTCTTACACATCTCTTAATAGAACAAATAAAGAAATTATACACAAAAATATTAAAATATTCCATAGCAAACAAGAAAGCAAAAAGTAGCAAAGCACCAGAAGCAACATATACAATATGCATGTGCTAGATATTCAATACTGCCTTCCTGGTCTACTTGCAAGCATGTGTAAAATCAAGCATACCTGATTAACTTCATCTATGATAAGAGCATTCCTATGAATTTGCCAAAACTCTCGAAGCTTGTTGATACATTTGAGATTTATTAGACATTCCTGTCCCCCTTTCATCCAGTCAGGAAGCTTTTTCAACCTTGAAAAAGTCTTATTTCGCAGTGCCTTTGCCTGCAATATAAAACAACATTATTTACAGTTAAACGTCGGTATAACAGAAAAAATCTCATAACTATCTGGTCTGCAAGTGAGATATTTCAAGCTCAAATGTTCTTCAGTATGTCAGATATCACATGAAAACCAATTAAATAGAAACCAAAAAGAAAGTAGTTGCACCTGGATGGTTGATAACCATGACCAAGAGAAATGCAGTTAGAAATTGGTGATTCTAAGAAAGACAAGTTTCAGGTAACAAACAGCATTTAACCAATAAATTAATAAGTAAACAGGAGATGAGGGATGTGACTTCAATAGTAGAAGTAGCAAAAGAATAATATGCTGTATGCATATTTCTGATAACACTTTTAGATCCAACAGTGATTCTTTTGTGGAATAATTTATATGAGGCTTCAAAACTAAGGAAGCGGTCCCATGGAGCCCCACTACAAGAACTATATTTGTGAAGCAGGGGGTCCCATGAGAAGAAAAAAAATTATGCTACAAGATAAATTAGAATATTGTGAGAGAAAATAGGTGCCCCTACATTTTAGATTTATATTTTAAGGGGGTGTCTTTGGGATGAGGCTGAATGTTTCTCCCACCAGCTTCCTAAAAGTTTGCTGCCAGATGTCATTCATCTATAATTTTTATAATTCCTACCAAATTTTATAGATTTAGCTATATAGTTGTAGATTTAACTATAGATTTAGCATTGTTTGTTGCTAAAAATAATCATGAAACCACCAGCTTCCTGAAATTTTAGAGCTTAAAATTTTAAGCTTAACCATTATTATAGAACCCATGGGACTACCTGCTTATGAAAGCTCCTAAAAATTCTCAGCAGACCCATTGAGACATTTTAGGAAGCCCCCCTCCATGGGACCACAGCATAAGCTATTTGAGAACGTAGCATCTCAATTTTGGACCAGCATCTGCTTAACACGTGTACAGAAATATCGCGAATTAATTTGAACTTTAAGTACAAAGAGTTCCGTGCCTTAAACCATACCAAGATAAACCCAAAATGTACACCACAGTAATTTTAATTTTAATTTATATACAAAGAAGCCCTTCTCTAAAACCATACTAATATAGGCTCAAAATGTACACCATATTTGAGTAAATTATGTTTTAATTCACCTTAGAGTGGGCTTTCGTTGTTTTGCTTCACATGCATCAATTATCCTGCCTTGCTTCCAAATTTCACTACTCGTCCCTGGTTATGCTTGTTTTTTTCCCAATGCATGCACTTCATCTCTTAGAGGTGTTCCGTTCCATGACACGAAAGTTATGTTTTATTATTTTACCCATATTTTAACTACTCAGCAACTTGCCAAGAACTCACGAGGCTTTTTTCAGCCCTTGTTATTGCAGGGGAAACTCGTCGAGTTTCTACAGCGAGTTTTAAGTGAGTTCCGACGAGTAAAGCAGCGAGTTTCGAGTGAGTACTTGCTTTACTCGCCAAGTCCATGCAAAAAACTCATGACATGCAAGGATTTTCAAGCAGATGTAGGAAAAACATGGTGTGGAAATTTGAAAAATGTGATTTTCTGGCATTATAAGCCCTATCTGCCCAAGCTAAAGCAGCACACTAGCATTTCAGCGTTGTTGAGCAAATTGGAAGAATTCTATAGTGGATTCAAAGGTCTATGTGCTCTTGAAAGCTTTCATTTGGGAACACACCAAGGGTGCTACCCATCAACCCTATTGGGGGAGTTGCCCCCAGACCCCCACAAAGGGCACTGCCCCTCAACCCCACTAGAGGTGTTACCCCCAAACCCCCACCAAACTTATTTGATACATTCTGTAACTATATTTTGCATAAAATTTATATTATTTTTAAGAAACTTATAGTGGTCCCCAAAGATGCATCCCCACCAAATTTCTGCCGCCCCTGCCTAGTAGGACATCTCGAAGACACGGGGACGCAAACAGAACGCTCCCTCCACCCCCTGCCCCCCAAATCATCCCCTTTTGTTTTCATTATCATCAAATTTGGGGATTTTGATAGTCCTAGTCTTGGTAAGATGTACAAGTGCATTGATAGCATGCTTGACCAAATGAAGGGCGTCATTTGTGCAAAAGACCCCACCCTAGAGTTATACAATCAGCATATTCACCCCATCATCCCAAAAAGGTGGGAGAAGTTGAACACCTCTCTACACATGGTTGCATATGCTTTGAATCCAATTGGTATGTGGAAAGCCGATAGAATTCTTCCTATTAATGATTACGACGTGTTAAATGGCCTCATGAAAGCATTCAAAAAAATGTGTAGTTCAAAGGAAGCTTCACTTATCAAAGTTGCGTGGATTAAGTTCACAGAACTAGATGGCTACAAGACTTTGGCACGGATTGATAGGCACACTTTGGCACAGGCCAAGCCAATTGGTGGACAATCTATAGACCTCCAGAACCAATGCACACACTTGCCATTCGTCTTCTCTCATAGGTTTCTACAACAGAGGAACTGGTCCACATATAGCTTTATCCACTCTCTAAAGAGGAAGAGATTTATCTCTACAAGAGTGAAAAGGCTTGTTGCAGGGCATAGTGCCTTACACCTGATTGATTGCAAGACACCTAAGTATAAGGCAGAGCCCAATGCAAAGGTGGGATGTAGAGCCCGAGGAGCCACGACAACTTGATGATCACCACTATGTACAAATGGCATCGGAGGAAATAAATCCATTTCCCTCCGATAGTTCCAGTGACGAGGAGTTTCCTACATATGCAAATGCAGATGATGATGATTTTGATTTTTGAGCTTTTTGCACAAGCAAAAACAACTATAGATATTGTTTTTGGCAATTTAATTTTGTCATTTTGATGCTTGTCACTTGTATAATGAGACTCTAGATGGTAATTTGAACTTTCAACTTATAACTTACTTGAATATTTCAATTTGAAATGGATTCCAATTTTCAACTACTATGAAGTATGATGATTTATGATTGATCATAGATATTCAAATATTAATTATTACATTTTGTCATTTTGATGTATGAATCATGATTCAACAATTCAAATTGGGCCTTGGCATTGTTTCGTTTAAGTTACTTGTATCTCTTTTTAGTTTCTTAACCTATATATGTTTTTATTAAAATATATTATTATATAGCCATCCCCTAGCTGTTTGCTTGCATCTTCAGATATTCCTAAGTGTCCATGTTAATAGTACAAAGTGCACTTGAAAATGAATGATGGGCCCTTATCGATTGTGAAATTAAAGGCAACGTGACCGGTTATTATTGACTTCTATAGATCTAGAATACTTATTGTGGTCCTAATGAAGATTTGTAGGTCTTCCCCCACTGATTTCTTTATGGGGCTTGTTCAGCTTAAGCCACATGGTACCGTCAGATTCATTTCAGTATATCTATCGACGATGGTAGGCCCATCTCCAACGATCTACAAAAATCTACCAACACCATTGATTTTCTAAACGATCGATCTCAGTTGTTTGTTTTCTATAAAGGGAGGTTGATCTTAGTTATTGCAAGCAAAGGATGCCACACGCCAAGGTTCAATTGTTTTATATGGATTTAAGTGTGGTGTGTTCGGCCCCTAGGAGATACTCTACTATTTAGGGATCATTCATCTTGACGGGCCTAATTCAATATGGCATTCCATTTGGCAACACCTTTTGTGAGATTACGCCATGTCATATTGATGTGGAGTGTGAGGGTTTTCTTCTATGTGGAAAGGGGTGCTTTGTGTTGATGTTCCTCGTTAAGTGTTGACTTGGCATAATGAGTAGGAAATAAGGTGATTAAATGCCTTAAATACAAATACAATCTGATACTGGTGTGAAGGATTACACTCTGATACTTTATGGTGATATTATGTGCTTTGTTGGTATTTTGTCAAATAGAAATGACATGTATACATGCCTCCAGTTAAAAATTGAGTATGTTCCTATAATGCTTGTTGATATTGTGAGCTTTTAGGCAAAATATGGTGTCACAAAATGCTTCATTAATCCTATCTCTTTCACCACATCAAAGTTGGTGATGTGACGTGGTTTAGCCAAGAGGTCTCATTTGTGGTTTTTGTAAGTCTATTTTTGGGTAGTAGATTCGCCACATGCCCTTAGGATTTTGTCTCAATTGAATTATTTTTTCTTATTGAACTGCCTAGTATTGTTGTAACTAATGGAAGGCATTGAGATATGTACTTTCTTTGTAAGGTTTAAAATTATGATTTTCCTATCTGTTCATTGTGCCCCTTCGACCATCGAATGAAGTATGAACAATGGATCTCAAGAAAAAATAGGCTCATCCCTATTCCTTTTAGGGAAATTCAATGATAGAAATTTTGATCTATCAAATTACCATTTTAAGGTTTTGGCTGCAACAAGACAACCTGTGCCCAAGCTTTCCTACTGTCATTTAAATTTCTGAAAAAGCAATCTTGGTGATATGACCTAGTCTGCCCTTAAGAGAGGGTGGTATTCCATAAATGGATGGTAGTTGTCATTAAGAAGACATCCCATTTCCCTTATTTGAAAGTTTATCTTGAGCTAATAAAATGGAATCCCCTCTCAGTTCTTCACAATCTATGGGATTTGGTTTGGCCCCTTTATCTGATAACAAAAGAAGAAATTGATGCGATCTTCAAGTGTTTTAGAGTAATGACCAACTTCTGTGTAGAGTTGAATGGACACGTGTCAAAAATTTCTGATACATTGCTCCGCATGGAGGACAGCCAGTTCCAAATGGATCAACAAATTATCTCTCTTCGAGGAGAGGTAGTTGTGATGCAGCCAGTAAGGGGTGGATATCCTCCTTCATATCCAAAATGTTTAACAGACTGTGTTGAAACTCTGTAAACATTTGGGAGTGCTAAGTCTGCTCCTATGGTCTCCAAGTGAATGGTGTGTCATATACGGGTCAGGAAATTGTGTGGCTTCGCATGTCATTGTGAAGTGTCAAACAAATGTCAATCACTTATTGAGTGAGCATTGTTCCAATGCCATAAAGTGGAGTCTCTTTCCTAGAGTCTAGGATGGAAAAATAGATATGGGATTGTGTCCTCTAATTTTAAGTATTCTATGGTGTCAAGTCTTGCAGACTAGTCAAAAGTCTTCGTGTATTTTAGCGTCTTTAAGTCTGGAGAAAATGTTTTTTGCAAGAAATTATCTTCTCAATAATGGGAATGTCTCCATAGCACAGAATCTCAAGAGTCAAGATATTTATCTATGGGACCACATTTGTTGGTTTGCTATTGTTTTATTAGTCCTTTGTCGCAGCAAATGAAAAAAAAATTCATTAATAGCATACCGGGTTGCCTATTCATCTATGGATCTATAAGAATGTTCTAATATGTGATGTTTCTTGATTCTGTGAATTCCATTTTAAGTGAAATTGCAGCTAGAATGAAGAGGTCTTAATAGCAATTTTGGTCCTTCTTTCTAAAACTGTTTCATATCTATCTTTTAGGCGTGGATTAACAGACTTGTTTGCCCATTTCCTTTAGTCTTGACTCTAGCACCAATTGGACTAAGACAACGATCCTTTTGCATAATGAATGTATCCTCCATTCTTCATAACCTTGTTTGCCCATTTCCTTTAGTCTTGACTCTAGCACCAATAGGACTAAGAGAACGATCCTTTTGCTAATCAATCATGTGTAATAATGAATGTATCCTCCATTCTTCTTAACCACTTTCAACATACTCATATAATCCCACTTTTGCCAAATACTCAAAGAGTTCAAACCCATTCATTTATGGTTACCTCTAGAGACTCGTGAGTATCTTGGAGTCACTAGGTAAATATGGGCCAAGGAATTGTGTGGCTTCACGTGTAAATGTTAAGTGTTGAACAAGCGTCAATCACTTATTGAGTGAGCACTATTCCAATGCTATAAAGTGAAGTCTCTTTCCCTGAGTCTAGGATGGAAAAAAAATTTAGGGATAGTGTCCTCCAGTTTTGAGAATTCTCTGGTGTAAAGTCTTCTAGTCTAGTTGATGGTTTTTGTATTTCAGTGTCTTTAAGTCCGAAGAAGGTATTTTCTGCAAGCAGCTGTCCTCTCCATGACACAAATGTCTCTAAAATAAGCCGAAAACTCAGGGAGTAGACTATTTATCTTTACGACCACATTTGCTGGTTTGTTGTTATTTTTTATTAGTCTCTTGTAGCAACAAATGTAAAAACAAAAATCACTAATAGCATATGGTGTTGCATGTTCATCTATGGATCTATAAGAATGTTCTGTCACCTAACGTTTCTTGATTTTGTGAATTGCATTTTAAATGAACTTGCAGCTAGACTGAAGGGAACTTAACAACAATTCTAGATCTCCTTTCTAAAATTGATTCATATCTATCTTTTAGCCATGGATTTATAGACCCATTTGCCCATTTCCTTTAGTCTTGACTCTAGCACCAATTGGACTAAGACATCAATCCCTTTGATAATTGATCATGTGTTATAATGAGTGTAGCTTCTATTCTTCATAAGTTATCATAAATTAACTTTTAACCAGTTTGCACTGACTCATATTAACCCATTTATACAAATATTCAAAGAACTCAAACCCATTTGTTTACCTTTAGAGAGTCGTGTGTATACTAGTTTTTTCGTGAGGTTGCATATTAAGTAAGAAACTGTAAATGACATTACATTTAGGAAAATTAATTATGTTATTGCAGCTTTAGGCATTGTAAACTAGTTTCTAATCTGCTTTATGGAGATCTTTGGTCTAATAGACTTGTAAACCAATTTAAGCGGTATTTAGTTACAATCATTTGGGGTGTCCTTATGCATAAGACATGGCTAAGCCATGTGACCATGTTATTTTCATTTCTCTTAAATTGTACTATAAAATCGCAAAGGACCACCCACAAGACTAGTGGAACTTGAACTGTTGAAAAGTAGCCTGCCCTTGTTAGTTAGCCTGAACCATCTATAGTTTAATCATGAATTCCACCTAATTGCCTAGCCCAACTTTGTTCCCCATGGTTAGTCTTTTAGCATGTATCCTCTAAGACTGCAGGGTGTGGTTTGAAGCACCAACACACCACATTAGTAAAATATGCAACCATTACAACATATGCATAATAGTAGAGAACACAACTTTAGGATGTCATTGGAAAACATCTAGTAGATGCAAAATATTTAGCAATTTGGTTATACTATTCTTGACAATGGAAATATAGAAATGTCATTAGGAATTTTTGACAGATGTCAAAAAGGAGGTACATAATATTTCAAATACTATGCGCTATTGATATCTCGAATCTCGTTATTACTGATGAGGCATCACAAGACCTTTGAGGACAAGTTTCAGACTGCTTTAGGATTCTGACTTTGTTAGATGTACAAACAAATTCAAACAAGGGCACCCTCTCTTGCTGACTCTATTTTCAAAGATCTTTTAGCACATTGAGAATTGAAAGATGAACGAGAAGTAGGAGGAATTTTTCGTGGGGTACCAAATTATGTTGTTTTATCAAGATTCAACTGCATAGTTTTTGAATCAAACTCATTGACCCATATTTCATGAGCAGAGATTCACACAAACCCATCTCTCATGAGCATGCATGGTCCACTTAGCACTTATTGCATCTAGGTGATGCTCATAAGGTCACCCATTCTAGTACTACTCCAAATCAAGTGTGCTTAACCATGGAGTATCCCCCAAGATCAAGCACGCGTACTCATGAAATATTGATCAATGAGTTTGACTCAAAAACCATGCAAGTGAATCCTAATAAAACAACATAAGGATCAAGGATGTTTGTGCCCTTCATAGAAGTGATTAGTCAAAAAATTGGATGAGTTAAATACTTGCTATTTTGTTACAGACAAAAATGTTGATTTGATCACAAGGTAATTCTGAAAGCAATAGTGGTTGAATGTGTGACCGTCAAGGCAGTTCTATGAAATAACCAGTGATCTTGTGATCGATAGCAGCGATTCCGTGATCGACAGCAGCAATTACATGATCAATAGCACTAGTTCTATACGACCCGTGAAGCCGGAAAAAGAAAAGGCAGATGAAAGGCCCAACTCCTCAGATTCTACAATGGTTGGGCTACTCCAATGCATGGGAGTAGAGCTCAACAACATACAAAAAGTGACGAGAAAACAGAAACTAACGCTGCTGAACAAGTAAGGAGAACAGAGCACTAACACAGACCAAGAAAGGACTCATAGGTCATTCCACAAGCAAACGGGAAGGATAGGAACAACAAAGATTGTGTCCCTCTTTCTATATTGGTCAATAACAGGTTGGGTTTTTCCTCTCAAATTGGGGGTTTACCAGGTGAAAATTTGTGCAAGAGTGTGTTGAATGTGTTATTTTTATTTACCAACAGATTTGAGTTTAATTACAATATTAGATTTAATTGAAAGCAATTAGTCAAGACTCAATTGTAATTTCAGTATTTAAGTGATTTTATAGCCACAATCTCAGCCTTTGTAGTGATTATGAATCATTTTGGTATCAGAGATGATTCAGATTAATGGGAAATTAGGGTTAAGGTAATGCTAACGTATGACAGTGACAAGGTATTTCAGGTAATGGTAATTTAGTCCCAGAGAATCCAAATATACGTACTCGTCATTGGAATCAAGAAATCAAACATGAGATATTTAAACACCAAGGTTTCTGCCTTAGAGAGCCATGCAGAACAGGTGATGATGCATCAGCAATAGATAACTCAACAAAAGGAGCCCCTAACCAAACATGAAGTTCAAATGGTGCAACATTGGTCATTTACCAATGTCCTAGTTTGAGTTTTGGCAAAGAAGTTCAGTATTGGAGAGGATCAGGGAGAAGAAGAAAAGGGTGGCCATGATCGATTGGGAAGAAAGAGAAACTGACGTAAGAGCTGGACCTACTCCATATAAAGCTGAAACCAAGATAGAAATTAAACCCTTGAAGGTCAAGTATACACAAGAATTTTAGATACTTGGTTAAACAAATGGAGGTATGTTTTAGTGTCCACAATGGCAGTGAAGCACAAAAAAAAATTCATTTGCACAATTGAAGATGAGTAGGCATGCTCTTGTATGGTGAGAAAGTTATCTATCTTCATGTGAGAAGAAACCAGCAACCTATAGTTGGGAAGGTTTTAAAAATCTTCAAAGGAAGAATTTTATCCAATCAGGTATATGCCAGATCAAAAATAAAATGGCTCTATTTTACGCAAGCAATGGGTCAAAGGGTACAACATTACACGACTGAGTTTTGAAGGCAAGCCATGATGTTGAGCATGCAGAAGAAGAAGATATCCTCACTAAGTATCTCAGTGGGTTGCATACAAACCTATGAAGAAAAGTCATCACAGCCAAGCCAGATGATTTAGATGAGGCTTGTGTATTGGCACATTATATTGATGAAGAGAAAAGGAAGATGGAGGAGAGTCTTCTAAGGGACAAGAATGTGATAAGGAACAGCCCAAAGAGAAGAAGAGTAACCCATTCAAGAAATATGAAGGCAAGAAGACCAACGCTATTGTCCTCGATGGAAAAGAATGAAAGAATCATTGTTCAACAAGATTGATGATCACACGGAAAAAAAATGTTGGAGGCTACACCTTGTGTTGCACCCTAAAAATTAGGCCAAGGAGGACTTAAAGAAATCCATGGCTACCATTCAAGACGAAGTAGAAATAGAGAACAGCTTGCATATTGATGAGAAATTGTGTCGCATAGCCACAAGGACCAACACGAGTGAACAAGAACAAGAACCAATGAACCAGCTATTCATTCTTAAACTCCAAGTGAAGAAAACAAGAGTAAGAGCATTTGTAGATCCGAGTTCTCAATGTAATTTTGTTTCAGCTGATATGGTTAAGAGGCTTGGTTTGAACATGTAAGATCATCCTTAGCCTTATCCATTAGATTGGGTTAAGAAGGGTGTAGAGATTCAAGTTTTTAAAAAGTTGAAATTTCAATTTCCTATGCTCAAAATGTAGATGAAGTAGATGCAGATGTGATTTCTCTTGATGCATTTGACATTGTGGTTAGGAGTCTATATTTGTATGTGTGAGATGCTATATTCATGAGAAGGGTGAACAAGTACCAGTGGGTAAAGGATGGAATCAAATTTATTGTTAAGGAACACAAAAGCAAGGCACAGGATAGCCATGGTAAGTTCCAACAAAGCAATTAAACTCATACAAGAAACCAAGTAGTTTTGACTTCTTTTGAAAGATATGCATGAAGAGAGAGTTGGGATTTCTTCAATGTCTGATAGCAGCAGGAAAATAAAGGGGTTACAAGAATTGTTGGCATCATTTGAAAAGGTATTCTGAGAACCAAAGGATTTGCCTTCTAAGAGAGGGTTCAAGCATGAGATTCACCTACTTCCCAAATCTCCTCTACCTAATATAGAATTGTATAGACAATCATTGATGGAGAGTAATGTACTAAAACAACAGCTTCAAGAATTGTTAGAGCAGGATGTGATATGTCCCAGCACTTCGCCATGATTAAGAAAGAAGGCAAGCTCTTGGAAGATGCATATAGATTATCGTACTCTCAACAAGATCACTATTAAGAACCAACATCCTTTCCCAAGGATACATGACGTGACAGACCAATTGCGACATGAAAAGTATTTTACAAAATTGGATCTAAAATCAGGATACCATCAGGTGAGAAAGGAGGACGACGAGGATATGTGGAAAACTGCATTCAAGACCAAACAAGGTTTGTCCGAGTGGCTTGTTCTTCTGTTTAAATTATGTAATGCATCAGGTACATTTATATGTTTAATGAATGATGTGTTGAGAAGGTTCATAGATACATGTGTCCTAGTGTCGTGGTCTACCAAGATGACATTTTGCTATTTAGTGCAACATGGGAGGAGCATTTGATGCATTTGAGACAACTTTTGGAAGTACTAAAAGAAAACCAGCTGTTCTGCAACTTGAAAAAGTGTGAGTTTGCCAAAGAATCGTTGATATATTTAGGCCATGTGGTTGGAGAAGGTGAGCTAAGAGTAGATCCCACAAAAGTCGAGGTTATCTAGAATTGACCCACACCAAGGAGTACCACAGAAACAAGGAATTTTGTAGGTGCTACACAATATATGTGTAAGTTTATTCCAGCCTTCTCTTCCATAGCTGCCCATCTACAATCAGTTACAGCATTGGTTAAGCACTTTCATTGGAGTAGTGTACATGATGGAGTTTTTTTAAACATTGAAGGAGAAGATTTGCAATCCTCCAGTGTTAGGTCTACCTAATTTGCAAATGCCCTTTGAGGTTGAGGCAGATGCCGGTGAGTATGCCCTGGGAGTTGTCTTGTTATAAGGTGTGGTAAACCGATATACTACCATTCAAAAGTCTTCACTTCACTGGTGAGGGACTACCAAGTGTATAACTGGGAGATATATGCATTAGTCCAAGCAATCAAGTAATGGAGACACTATTTACTTTGCAGAGAAACAGTTGTGCACATAGACCATAAACCTTTACAACATTTGCAAGCTCAAAATAAGTTGCACCAAGCATAACATTACAAATAAATGGATTTTCTACAACAATATCACTTGGTGATCAAATTTAAAAAAGGTAAGTACAAATGTAGTGGCAATTATGGTATCTAGGCCACCTATTGCAAAGCCCAAGTCAGCTCTAGAGAGGCCTAAGAAGAAGAATTTGACAAAGACTCAGATTTGGGGGAGAGGTACAAATAGTTCCGAGAACAAGATGTTGTGAAAGCAGGGGATGACTTCTACCTCAAGGAAGGACTACTTTATAAATTGGGCAAACTATGTATGCCAAGGCACAACATCTACTTATGAGGGAGGTGCATACCTCAAAAGTGGCAAGTCATTTTGGTGTTGCAAAAATGGCGACTCATTTGCAAAGGTATGTATATTGACCTCAAATGCAGCTAGAAGTAACAAAATTCATTAGAGAATGCAAGTTATGTTGTGTTTGCAGATCCAGGATGCAGAAAGAAGGAATGTACACACCTCTTTCGATACCTACTAGAGCGTGGTAAAGTGTTTCCACCGCTTTCATGGATGGATTACCAGCTAGAAAACATGGAAATGATTATTTATTTGTTGTGGTGGATAGGTTTAGACAGATGAGCATCCTATCCCCATGCAAGAAGACAATAATCAGGAAGGAGACAGCAGATTTGTTTTTCAATAAAGTTCAGATGCACGATGGGTTACCAAGATCAATTGTATCAGACCAAGATGTTCATTTTGTGAGCAAATTTTGGTTCACTTTATACAAAAAAAAATGAATGCTAATCTTCAAAAGAGCACAACCTTTCATCCACATCAAATGGACAAACGGAGGTGGTGAATAGAATAGTGTTGCAGCTCATATGCGGATACAACACCAGGATGCTGAAGACTTGGGACGAGTCCTTGCCCTATATCCAGAATTCATGCAACAAGGCAATTCATTCTCTACAGGTCAATCACCATTTGAGGTGTGTTTTGGATATCTACCAATTGGTCCATTGGATTTCGCACTTGAGCAGCAGAGTGAGCGAAGGAGGATTCGACTCGAGGTGACAAAAGCAACAAAATGCATTGAGAGAATCCGTGAGATCCAACTCAACATGAAGATGTAGCTAGTAAAGACTTAGTTGAAGTACATGGAGAAACATTACCAGCATTGTGTGGAGCATGGTCACAAGGTTGAAGGCAACATATGGCTGACCCTAGGAAAAAAACAGAGGCAAGGACAAGTCAAGAAAAATAAACCTCCAAGGTATGGGCCATTTACCATCTTGGGGACAGTTGGAGAGAATGTGTTTCAGTTGGATCTCCCTCCTTTTGTCAATTGTGAACATCTCCAGCAATAGGAGCCATCCATGATGGATGAAGGAGAAGATGAGTTGGTTGTACCTTTGGTGGAAGACATGGTGAATGACAAGAGGGAAGTACTCTCCAAGGATACGGTATTTTAGCAGAAGCAGAGAGAAACCAGGAAAGGGGTTCATGAATCTTGGCAAGTGGGGCTCAAAAGAAAAACTGTGGACAAAGCCCACTGGTACTCCAAAGAGAAGGTGGAAGCATTGTTTCCAAATCTTATGTCTCATTAAGCTTTTGACGGATCAAAAGCCTATTTATGAAGGGAGAAAAGAGAAGGCTGCCGAATGAGTACGGAGGACAGAGCATTTGCACAGCCAGAAAAGGACGCATAGTTCGTTCCAAAAGTAGACAAGAAGGATAGGAACAACAAACATTGTATCCCTCTTTCTATACTGAACTTCGGTTAATAACAAATCAGATATGATTCCTATTTGGCACCTATCAAGCTAAGTTTTTCCTCCCAAATTGGGGATTGCCCAGCTGAAAATTCATGCAAAATGTATTGAACATATTGGTTGCATTTACTAGTGAATTTGAGTTTAATTACAGTATTAGATTTAATTGAAAGCAATTAGTTAATTGTAATTTCAGCATTTAAGTGATTTTGTAGTCACAATCTCAGCCTTTGTAGAGAGTACGGATTGCCTGGGGCAATTTAGATAACCTTTCTTGCTTCTATACGCTCTACCAGGAGGTGGTTAAAATTCGTAAAATCAAGGTTACAGTCCATAATACAATCTAGAGTTGTTTCTCCAAGCTACAATTCTTTTCGAAACAAAAGCCAATGAAGATTGCAAGTTAAGGGTCTAATGCTCAACATGAGGCCTTACAGGTAAAGAATAGGTAATAAATATGCTATTTCATAAGCAGTATATGTATACTCATGCAAAATGAGTAAATTCAGTTGAATTTATAGACTAGAATGAGAAAAGACAAGAAGACAACAAAATTCAATAACAGACTACGCTGAAATAATAACTTGAGATATCCTTTATAGCTTAAAATATACTCATTTATGTTTCCAAGACACATCATTCTTAGCGTTCAAGGTGAGGACAAAAAACAGCATTCATGAAAACTGTACACAAAACAGACATAAAGAGAATACAAAAATGCTAGAGCTATTCCAAACAATCATGTTTCTTATTCATAGTCATTTAACTTAAGGCCAATACAAGTTATTTTTAAACATTAGGTTTCAGTTTCATCTTCCCATATACTTCCTTCAGAGAAAGGTAGACAAGATGAGAATTTGTTTATGGGTTAACTACAACCTTAACTGCTTGATGTTGTGCTTCCTCTGAGCGGATTTTATATGCTTTCATTAGTTCCTTAGCTGAATTTGAAGTTAGGATGTCTGTACTTTCTAGTTCCCACGTACATTGATCATAGCCTAGGCCTTTCCATTTGACACACCATTCAACACAACAGTCCACACTTGTTACCCCTCGTTCTTCTTCTGGATTTGCACAGAGTAATGATCTTCTCTGTATGAGTCGATGTGGTTCAGCCCATTCAGGGTTCCATTTAGGAGCCTGCAAAAATATTCTTTGTATTATACTAAAAAATAAAAAATCCATCCTTAAACTAAAATAAAGTACCTTACACGAATATACAAAAGCATAAAGTCCAAAACACTTGTACCTTATAAATTTTCAAAAGGACTAATTTAACATAATTTTAACTGAATATTTTAAACTCTTGGAAAAACAAAACAGAAACTTTTTTATGAAGGCACCTTTCCTTCCTTCAGTTTTTTCTTGAAATTGGCTAGTTTCTTTGGTGCTTCATCAATAAGCAACTTTTCATTGACCCAGCGATTATGAAGATGCGAAAGCCCTCTGTATTTAACAAAATAAATCTTCTCTTGCTTTTTGGAGTTTTTTTCATTTGTTGTCTTAATTGGAAGCTCATTTTGTCCAACAATCATCGAGTCACAACATAGCTCTTCTTTATTTGTATCATTCTCCCTCTGATCTAGCACTGACATTGAACTACGACTGTAGCAACGACTGTGTTCCTTCCCAAAATTGTGACGCACCTTTCTTCCTATTGAGAGATCCCTTTCAGTTACCTTTCCAAGTTCATTTTGTTCAGTATCAAGATCTTTCATTTCCCATATTGATTCAATTCCTTTACAAACCGAGTGCACACCGTGTGATAATCTTTTATATGCACAAGTTGGGCAGTACCATTCACCAACAGGAACTCGAACCAATGGAGGCTTCAGGCAATGTAGATGGTAAGTCATGTTGCAGTTTTGTCCATCACAGCACCTACTAAAACCACAATTTTTCTGATGATTAGCAGCATATTACAAGAGGAATGGCAGTAACATTGCCAAAAACCTAACAATTATAATTTAAATGCCTTCCTCAATTGGCATTTATCTGCTACTTTTTAGATAATGCCAGCAAAGTTGATCCATAATGTCATCAACTGACAGTGCGCATAAAGAATCTAGATGCACTAACATATAACATCAAAGGCTGCCAGGCATAAGGTTGTGAATTGCTTGGAAATTTGTGTATAGATAAAAGGGTAACACAAAAACAAAATTGTATATTCAAGCTTAGGAATAAAACAAACAGACAGCTAAACATTAACCTACTGCTACAACCATTCAAATAATACATGTAACATAAAATTGCATCTTGAACCATTTAAACTTAACAAAAACAACAAGGTCATATTATTGGACATATTTAGTCATGTTTAGAAATGAACATAGAAAAAAAAAGGGATCTGGGCAACTTACAGAAGCTCCCCACTTTCTTTACATATTTGGCAACTGTTAATAATATAATCGCTCGAAAATTTAACTCCAGAAGCACTCATCTGGGCTGGAGATGATGAATCAACATTGCGATCTTCTCCTGTTTCAACAACATTTCCCCCAACCGTGCTCCTAAGCTTCATAGAACTCTGTATACATTTCATACCAGCACACATAAACATTATTTGGAAAAAGCAAACTCTCTTTCATGATGCATCATCTATAATGAAAAACACTAGTTGCCATTTCTGAGCATATCTGCTACTCATCGCTAAAAATAACCTTAAGATTGTAAGATTATAGCTCAAGGAAAATACCTCTACTTCGCATTCTTCTACAAGAGAATGGAGGGTGTCAGGGTGTGAAATCTTCTTGCTTAACTGTTTTCCCTTCCTGAATATAATCAGTTGACAATACTCAGGGTCATTTAAAAAATATATGCAGCTTTGGGTTGCCATAAAAAAGAGTTTTTATATCTAAGTCACAGAGCATGATTTTTCATTACAAATCTCCTAGAAATAGAGAAAGGGCACACCAAAGAGGTACTTTTCATGGAACTACTTGATTTGAAATACGATATTATGACCCAGATAAACTCAATGCCTGTTGTTAAGGACAGCAATGGACAAGAAATATCCTTTGGGTACAAGATAGCGGATTATGAGAACATTGTCTGAGAGATACTCAAAACCCAGGACAAATTGCTAAAAGACATCCCAGCCCTCTTAACTGAGGAGAAACTCTAGCAAATATTGTTCTCCTTCAACAAAAATAAGGCTCCTAGTCTGGATCGTTTCTCCACCCTGTTCTTTCAAACTTTCTCAAATCTCATAAAAGAAGATCTAGTAGAGGTGGGTTGTAAAATCTAGAATAAACAATCAAATCCTAAGTAAAATCAATGCTACTAAACTAGCTCTGATGACGAAACAAGTAACAGCAGATCAAATGAATACGTTTAGACAGACTGCAACGTGCAACATGATTTACAGAATAATAGCAAAACAATTACCAGAAGGACCCAGCTATTCCTTCCCAAACTCATTTCTGATACCCAATTGACTTTTGTTCATTGAACATGAATCATAGATAAATCATAATAGTATAGGAGTCCAAGAACAACTCCACTCAGCTATAGTACAAAAAAGAGGAGATATTTTCATTGAACTTGATATGTCAACAGCTTTTGCTAAATGCAAGTGAGGATTCCTGATCAAGACACTAAAACAGATGGGATACAATGAAGATGTAATAAAATGGATCAATGGCTACATCTCCTCAGCTACTTTTAACATCTCAATCGATAGACACATGGGCCTGCTCTCATACCTTCAGAAAAGGTCTCAAGAAAGGGGGTCTTTTAAGTTCCAATCCTTTCATCTTAATGAGTGAAACTTTACTCGAAACATTAAGCAAAGCACAAAACAACTGCAAAATTCATGATCTACCTACTACTGATAGGGACAAAAGATATTCAGGTTATCAATTGTAGACAATACAATTCTTTTCTACACAATTCTACTTAGTGAGGTCGAACACATCAAAGCTCTTCAAGGTAAATACTAACTAGCTTTAGGACAGCTAAAAAGTAAAACAAAGTCTCATATAAGCTTAATCAAAACAAGCTTAACCACCAAGATCAGAATCCTTGAATTCCAAGAGGACACTCTCCCACACTAATATCTAGGCATTCCCATACACAGAAAAAATAATATAGAGCTTTGGACAACAGATAATCATAAAGTCCAAGACAAATTATGCTGCTAGAACAACAAATGCCTCATGTCTGTTAGAAAAACCCAGATTATAGGAGCTGTCATATAATCAAGGACAATTTATCTGATATCAACTATTTCAAATCCTTCCCACTTATTTTGTCTTTTTTTCAATTGTCTGGATCCTCTACAGTGTGCAAGGCATTAATCACGGTAGAAAGAACCCCAGATGGAAGCATGGCACACTAGATACAATCAAGGCCACAATGACCTACAATTGTTGTGAGTTTAATATAAGATGAGAAGATGATGAGGGAATTTGTTGCATTTGTGATGAACTCCACCTCTAATTCAATGGAAGACTCTTCTATAGGCAATAACATTAAACATTCCTCCACTCACAGTGAAGAGAGTCCAAGCCATAATAATTACCCTAGCTTCTTCACTCCTCACAATTTCCTAGGCACACAACCTTCACTTGAAGGTATTGCCTGGAACTGCAAAAAGCACCAGAAGGCAAGGATGGCTGCAGCAATTTTTTAGCAATATAATAATATATTATTCAACATGGTGAGCAGCCAATCTTGTGAAAGATGAAGTTTGAGGGGCACTTTTGAGGAGGTTAAGCCACCTAAGAACCCCGCCAAACAGTCGGCAATCTAGGCAAATCTTTATGTGATCTATGCCTGACATATGAAAGGGAGTATCAAAGCAACAAAGCTGGCACACCTCATAGGTGGCCAAACCACATGTTTTCTCTGCCTAAGACTCAGAAAAGTGGCAACAAGTTTAGTGATTTCTGCCCAGCATTCTGTTCGGAAGATGGCTCACTTTCAAGTGGGGTTTACCAAAGGAAAACCACATCTAAATCTTGGCAATCATGTAAGTGATCAGCGCCTAGCATAATGAGGAAAGGAGACATATGGGAAGCGTACTTGGTTTATGGCAAAACCATTCAAAAGTTCTGCCAAGCGGTCAAGAAAAGTGGCAAAGACCTTCATGAATTCCACCAAGAGGAAAAGAGACAGATGAAGGTGCCCATTGCTATGGGTTTTGCCATTATGAACTTTCTGCCATGATGTAAAAAGTGGCAATTAGATGGCAGGTGTGCACCAAGGTGGATTCTGCCCTCTAAAAACTCTGCCAATGCATTTAAAGATAGCAACACTTTAAGTGAAAGACTCCTATAATGGAAAGATGGATTAAATCATAAAGAAGGCACACATTTGCAATGTTTAAACCAACCAAAAGTTCCTCCAGCGCAATTTCTCTGTGGCTTTGTCACTCACTTTCTCCACCCACATTTGCAAAGGAAAATATAAGTGACTTAGGCACAAGCTGTCTCAAGCCATGAACATCTGTGCCCAGCACTGAAAGGTGGCTAATATCATTCAAAATTGCGCCTAGCAGCTTTTTCAAGACAGTAGCATGCATGTCTCAGTCAAAGTCTGGTAATATTCATGTATTTTATACCTGATATCAGCCAGCAAACACTTGTTGTATCCCCATTTTCATGCATGTTTGACAGCCATATCATCAAACAAAGTGTTCCGGTCTGTTTTGGCAGGGTTTTCGCACCTCCAATCAGATAAAGTCAGTACAGCAGCACCTTGACGACATATGATAAGAGTCAAAACAACGAAGAATGAGATGAATTTTCAGATTATAGGTTGGGTATTCACAAAGCATTCTCGGTTAAGATTCAGTCAAGACAATCAAGGATATGCAGTCATTCAAAATTTTAGCCTGGTAAAACGCTGCCTTGTGGCCAAGGCCTAGGGTTTCATCATACTTTTCTTCAAAAATTCAAACATGACTTTTCAGTCCTGACAAAACCCTAGGGAGTGATTGTTCAGCTTACGAAAGGATTCATGGTGATCAAGGTTTCAGTGTTCTCTGAAAATCTGCCAACTTTTTGAAAATTTCTATTTTTAGATATTGCTATCTTTAGCAGGTTTGCTTTTTCAAGGATACATAAAGAGGAGTTCAAAGATCCAACATTCTATTTTTTGGAAGTTGATTTTTCAAGGATGTCAACGGATTCATCATGCTTAGGGTTTCAGAAGCTCCGTAAGGTTTGCCATATTTCAAAAGATCCGTCAGATTGCTTCAAAATCACATAAAGGTCATTCATGTGCAACATGCTATCTTTAGCACCGGCTGCATCAGGCAGGTGTCAACTCCAGCAATGGCTATTTCGGGGCTGGCATAAATATGAGCCTTTTTCAGGATTTTATATTTTACTATGTTTTTAGGATTAGTTTCCTTTAAAGTTATCTTCTTTCTGCAGCAACTTTTTGAGGTATTTGATTAATATTTTTAAATCCCTAAAAAGCTTTTACTATAAGCCTCTAAATAAGTGACTTGGGCACATAAACTATTAATGATAGTTGAAGTCAGACTTGTGCTGCCGAGATTGTCAATCAAATATTCAAGTTGGGTCATTGTGTTATTGTGTAAGATTTGGACAAGTGAATTATAGTAAAAGTCGGTGTTGAGCTTTGTTTAGCACTCATCTTTCACCTTAGAAATAACTTTGTGTGTTTCTGAGTTATTTATTTACCTTGAAACTTGCACAATGATTTCATTTAGCAAATTAGTTTTTTTTCATCATCTCCTATTTGGATATACTCATTTGTCTTTTAATTCATGTTGTTTTGTTGCAAATCTTATATCAAAAAACCTCGTTTGTGAGATAAGTACTTTCAGCTCTTCTGCTCACGCTCTAAGATCAAAAAGATAGGTCAACAAATCCTAGACGATAATCTTGTACAGTGCATAATTGTAAACTTGTTCATAGCTTTTGGTTTTAGCCTTTAGGAGTAGTTTTAAATCTCAAGGAGCTTCCCATGCTAATCCAAATAGAGGATTTTCCTCATGTGCTGTTCCATTTTGTGTTGTCTTAAAAGAGACAAATTAAAACACTAACATACTTCAAAATCTCATGTTTCACCAACTTTGATAAAACTGCTAGTTGTTCATTGGAAGTGGTTTTGAAACCACTGTGGCAATTCATTTTCACCCGAGAAGTTTTGAAACCACTGTGGCCTTTTCGAGATCAACATGGCAATCTTGAAAGTGTCACAGCTGTTTTCCAATTTCCACTTGTGAAAAGCAGTGAGTTCACCCAAATTTACAATTTCACCCTAATTGACAGAAAATAGAATTCAAGCACCAAAATAGCCTTTGTCTCTTGATATTGCCTTCCAAGAGTGTCTTTTCCACTCCTACATGCGTCTAAACTCTTCCAACATCTACTTAGTCACTTAAGAACCCTCATTTTAAAAGTTTTTAGGGAGAGAATTCCTTGTACATTTCCTAATACAAGATAGCCTTAAAACTTTTCTCATAGGAAAACAGCCTGTACTCTATTTCCTCTGCAACCTCAGCCTGTTGCTACTATCTACACCTCTTCCAACTTAACCTCAGTAGACTAATCTTCCTCTTAATGCTGTTAGGAGACCTGCTTATAGGATTATTAGCCCCATTGCAGCCCAGGTCTCAGCAACTCCCCATCGATCATTTGTAATGGTCAGCTTATCATCATCTCCTGTCACTTCCAGCTTTTATCTAACACCTTCTAGAAGGTTCTACAACATCCTAGATGCCAAAATAGCTGATTCATGTGCAGCACAATTTAAAGATTGGTGTTCTTCTAATGGTATACATCATAAGCTCTTCAGATTTTGCCAAATTGCATCGGAATTATTCAAAGTTGCTTCTTGATATCAAGCCTGCTGCTGAAAGGTCAAGATTTAAGTCTGTTTCTTATTTTAGTTAGCTAGTTTGTTAATTATTGTTAATAATTAATAGTTAGTTTGTAGCTAGCTGTAATTGTTAGAATTTAGTGCATAGATCAGTTAGTATGCTAGTTTCCTTTCTGTCTGAGTTGAAATCAATTCAATTCAAAACATCACATTCAAACAACAAATCACAAATGTCACCAACTTGTTAAAACCAATCGAACAATTGAAACAGACAGTCTCTCTTCACTTAAGTGGAGTTCTTTCGAAGTTGTCTGCTTGTTTGTAGGAAGATTGAAACAGATCTTTTCATGATCTCATCCTCATATCTTTCCGCTAAGCATTCATACAGTAGAGATTTCCAGTTATGTCAAAACATAAACATATTCACAAGCATTTGTTGTCTAATTGCAACTTTGTCAAAACAAACCAGCACATTTGCTCGAACATCCTAAACACCACAACAATGCAACATCTAAATCTTTACAATTTACAACTCAAGCATACAACTCAAAACTATTGAATGATCCTAATCAAAAACATTGTTAACGAAACAACATCTCAACAGGTGAATTATTCCTTCAAGCTTTTGTCAAATCAGCAAACAGTAAACTTGCAAACAACTTCTCAAAATTTGTCAACAGTACTTAAACCCCTTGGAATAGCAATCTTTAAAACTTTGAAGGACTAAGAGATATCTTTTCATGATTTCATTCTCATTTTCTCCATTAAGCAATCATAAAATGATCTCATTCTCATTTTCTCCATTAAGCAATCATAAAACGATCTCATTCTCATTTTCTCCATTAAGTGATCATAAAACAAAGAGCACACCCATCAAACTAGTTGCTCTTGCAACATTACTTGCAAAGCACCATTCCTTGACACATTGGTCAAACTATCAAAATGCTGCAAACATCTTATCAAGCCACACCACCTTTTCTATCGAGCTAACTCCCTTGGCCAGTACAGGGTCTCATTTGGAGTTCTCCTTTTTCAGTCTCCTTGTTGAGTCCCTCAGAGACCTATTTTGACTCTTCTTGTGGGTCTCTTGCTAAGTCTCTTATGTGGTTTGCTTTGGTCCCTGCCCAAGGAGTTGTGCATGCCCATTTTCGTCCATACACATGTAGTGGTTGGAGTCTACATATTGAACAAGAGCAGAAAGAAATAATGCTAGAAAAATCTTAAATGCAACAAAAAGAAATAATGTACACTCAATATAACAAGAGATTTTAACTTGGGAAAGCCTTTCGAGAAAACCCAACAAAAATAATACTTTCTGTAATAACTCAACCATTCATAATACAGTAAGATATTATGCACTTGCGCTTAACCCTAGTCCATGTAAAAGTATTTATAGGCACGTAAATGAAGGAAACCATTTAGCAATGTATCAATACTATGTATATAAACCCGTGCACCAAAAAACCACCTATAAGGACCCAAAAAAATTCTTGGGGTTTAAAGTTGTAGAGGAATGCACACCCTATAATTAATTTAGAAGATCTAATTGAATGATATAACAATCAAATAACCAGACCTAAATTAATTGAATTGAGACTGATAGAAGTAAGTGAGGGTTTGGAATGTCCTTAGCTTTTTCATTGACTTGTGGTTGTCAATTATAGGGATTATCCTATATGTTGCACCCAATGATTGGGATCAAAACTCTGAAATTGGATCTGCACCTATCAAACTCTGGCAAATTGGTATTGCGACTTTAGGGCCTATTCAAGACTAGGTCATGCCCATGGTTTAATAACTTAACACTTTCCTTGACATGGTTTTGTTCTCTATTGCTATACTCTCCAAGACATGTTCACCTTCACTTATACCTAATCTTGGAACACAATGATGTTGAAGAGCACCTTTGGGGCTCTATTACAATAGAGGGAAATGTGTTTGGATTCCTTAAAGCCCTATTTGTTGATGTGACAAGCTCAAAGACGCACAAGATAGAAAATGCAAGTGCCTAGTATACAATATGTGAATGTTGATGCTTGTGCATAACTGCAGATAACGCTTATTGATAATGTTTTCTTATGTGATTCCAATTGATCCTTACATGATTACAGATATCCTAGCGCTAATCGAAAAATTCATGACCCTAGACACTCAATTTGAAATATTTGACATCTGAGCCAATGGATAACGATCAAATTATTTGAAAGGATCAGCTCGAAAAGGTGGGAAAAGTTGTTTGAATTAGGAGGACAAGGTCATAGGGGTGGTTTTATCTACAAAATAGCAATGGTCGCAATGAGAGTTGTTCCAGATCATAAGGGACAAAGGTATGTTGATGGATAATAGGCTTCAGGATTGTGTCAATTTGTGTAGAAGATAGGACAAATTGAGTGTTAAGACAATGTCTTTATGACAAGGGCAAAGTGAATGTAAAACAAGTGGGTAAAAGGGTAGATATGCACTTTCCTCTACATTTTGTGCCCACTTTGGCATGAATCATGAATGCTAAAGTAATGAAGACAATGATTGAAATAAGCTAACAAACCCATGGATACGCAATTGGATGATGACTCGTGGTTTACCTATACACAAATCACTAGTAACAAGTACAAAAAAGCATCATTAGCATAAAATCATAATAGTTGATATTTTATATTTTACTGAATATGTAACCTATCAAGTTTACATAGGTAAAGGTGGTGCCACTAGATAGGTAAATAGGTAATCATCAATATTTTGTATACATCTAGATTTAGAGATTTTGATTAGGAGGGGCCACTAAATGTTTGCCCCATAATTTTTCCCTTCCATATGGATCATATTATTGTCTATAAACCCTTGTATTTAATGTTTCAAACTCATACTATTGTCTATAAACCGTTGTATTTACTGTTTCAAACTCATACAACCTTGTGTATCATGACTATTAACTCGATGATAATCACACAAAGCATTGGAATCAAAACCTTTGGAAACATAGCCTAATGTATCTAATGGTCTAATAGGTGATAGAAAGAAAGAAATTCTATTAATGGCCACAGATGACCAAAAGTAGGTCAATGGGACTAGATGTTACAGCAGTTAACAATAGAAATACTAGGAAGAGAAACCCCTAGAATCAAAACAATAAAAGTACATAAGACAAAACAAAGCACTATGTTGCTAACTAATAGCAATACAAATAGCAATGACATAGCAATGAAGGGTGAACAAGAGCCCCAAAAGCATGTGCTGATGAAGACTGGAATATGAAATATCATCAAATATCCCTGTCTACGTCTGAAATGGAGGACTTGTCTAGGCCATCGTTGGTAATTGTGACGGATAATGTTTATCCAAGAGCATCCAAGGTCGGAAGGCCACATTGGGAAACCCTAGAAGGAATCAACACACTTCCTCTAGAGACTACCTTAAAATCCAAGGCCGATGTAACTCTTGTAGTAGAAAAGAAGCTCGTAATATGAATCTATCCCTATAGTCTAGGGGGCAGCCGGTAAGTAATCCATGTTGCAGGAATGAGGCCGAGTCATGTCAATATGAATGAGCAGACCCTTTGTGCCAAGGAAGAGCAAGTGGGAAAATGTCATGTCCCCTTTCTCTAATTGAAATAATTAAATAATATTATTTAAGTTCGGTCCCAGAATTTCAAATTTTAAGGGGCAACTCAATAGTATTATTATAATTAAAATAAAATGTGTTTTTAAACACTAGTACCAAAATTAAAAGTATTTTTTATACTTAAAATAAAATAAAATTAAAAATTAAAGTGTTTTTAAATACTTGGAGGAAAATTTAGGACCCAAGGGCCCATTTCGAAAAGGCATATCAAGCAAGCGCCTCTCTTCATTTTGATCATCCAATTTTGCATTTTTTATATTCTTCATTGAGTTCAAGTTTGAGTGCGCATTCAAGGACGAAACCCCTTGACTGCAAATTCTGAGCTTAGGACGAAAAACCTTACCTCTTACTCAATAATTCTACACAAGAATTGCAGTAGCACTGATTAGTGATCTTGTTCGATTTTCAAGGCTCAAGCAACCAGATTTGCGAGCAAATAAGTGGCATTATTCTGAAGGTTCGTTCATTGCATATTCTTCATCCATTATTGTTGTCATTGGGTGGAACAGCTTGAGTTCAGCATTCCACCATCATGGTAATTACATTCAATTGTAATTGTAGGAAGTGCAGACTGCAATCACCTCATCATTAGACTGTTGCTAATCCACGAAATATGATCTGTTGTGAAAGGATTTTGATTGCTGCCACTTAGATTCAGCGTTTGGTAATTGGCAATGGCAATTTGATTGGAATTTAATTCCTTACGCACATATAGTTTGGGACGCCACAGATCTTAGTCATCATAAGCACCAATCCTGTGGTGATTCTTGGAGTTATACAAGTTGCTAGGATTTCGCTAAGATTGTGGTATCAATTGTATTTGCATTCGCAATCTTTATCACTCCCCCAGGCCATGCCATTCGAAGTCCTGATGATAGTTGTCTCATGGCTAACTATATCGACTGGTAAATAATTTTGAGACCACACAGCACAATAGTCATTTGGTTTGCATTTTCCTAGCTAAGAGTGATCTCCTATTATCCCAGGTTGTTACAAGTAGAGACAAGACTATATCCTGAATCTATCTTGCGCAAGACAATGATACCCAGTCGTAGATAGAAGGCATACAACATATTTCAACCCACTAAAGTTTCACAAAGCCGCGATCTCAAGACTAAGGTGACCACATATTGCTACGAACAGCAATACGCAGATACAAGCTGTGCAATAGTCAATAATCGAAGTAGATTGACGGCCAAAGGAGTAATTGTGAATTATAGCAGTCCACCATGGCCATTGACACTCAGAGCAACTAACCAACAATCATATAGGCTCACAATGAATACTCTCAAATAGATTTACCCAATCAATTGTTGGCAAGAGACATTGTGTGGCTTCATGAGTGTTGTCATTGATCGCACCAAAGTCTATCCCACACATCCGCAGCACATAGTATGCCTATACCGGAAGTCAGATTGAAGAATGTTTTGGTCCGATGAACAAGAACAGAGCATGTAGCAAGGTCCGACAATCAGGTCCGGATCTCTCAGATGGTGTAACTCAGTAAGTTGCGGACTTGGACAAGTCAAGAGGAGTATCATGACCACTATTCTAGAGATTGAGCCTCCGGTGATGAATCATGGAAAAGATATGAGCATCTGAGCGTTGGGTTCCAGACAGGCAGAGCAAACTGAGGAAGAACTGACCGGCAGACCATCAGACTTCAATCCGGATGAGTAATTGATGTTGATCAAGCTACTTGATGAATCATACAAGGTTGGCCGACATGATTGATGACTTCTTTGTCTATGCTTTTGATACGCATCACAAATCAAGTATAGATTCAACCGACAGATCAGTATTTTGTAAATATCTTGAGTATTCCAGTTGTCGACTAGAAAGATGTTGAAATCCTTGGTGCGGATATATATACCAGATGGATTTCGGTATGAAGGTGTGAGTAAAAAGATATAGTGTGCGAGGAAAGGCAGAGATAAGTGTGGAAACAGCAATACTAGTCCGGTATGTGACAGAACAGCAGCACTAAAGCAGAGGAAGAATGAAGTGCATTAGATCAATATATTGAGCCTAACCGGAACTGAACCTCAGCATGTATCGATGCCTCTCATCAGTTCAAACACCTGGTTACCTTCCATTAACTTTGTAGACAGTGAGTCTCTTGTAGGCAGTGTGCCTCTTGTGAGCAGTGTGCTCGGGCAGTGAGCCCTAATTGGCAAGTGCCATTTTGTACTTCTTATTCTTTTAATAGAGAATACAATCTTGGGTTAGTCACCCCGTGGTTTTTCCCTTAACAGGGTTTTCCACGTCAAATTCCTTGTGTTATGTGTGTTGATTTCATTTCTGCTCTCATGATTATATATGCTTCTGTGTTTTGATGCTGCTCAAATTATAAAAGGAAAAATAAAGCAAAGTTATTAAAGATAACTAATTCACCCCCCCTCTCAGTTATCTACCTTATTTCCAACAATTGGTATCAGAGCTAAGTTCCTCTAAACAGAGCCTAACAGCTTGAGGAAGATTTGAGAATCTCAATGGATATGTATGGTATGAAGGAACAACTTCAGTCTGCCCTAGATGATCTTGAGCAATCTCACTCTGAAGTCAATAACTTGAGAGAAAGACTCAAACAAGCTAATGATTTCATAACTGAGCTAAAAGAAAAACTGAGTATCTCTGTGAAAAAGAGAAAGGAACTACTTCAACAATTAGCAAGTCAAAGTGAAGCCAATGATACTAATGAAGATCTGAATGAGAAAAACAAGCTATGTGAGAAGCCATCAAAAGAGGTCATTATGGTAAGGCATGAAATGGAATTAGGGGTTATGAGATTCACCCAAGAAATTGAAGAGAAAAGAAAAATTGAAGATAATCTAAAACAATCTCTCAAGGAGAAATCAGAGGACTACCACAAAATGGATAGAATAATCAGGCATCTGGAATCTGATCTTGAAGAAGCTAGGGATAATGAAGAACAACTTGAGAATCAGATAGACACTCTTAAACAAGATCTTCAAACAGCAAATGAATACAAAGAGAAATTCAAGATAAGCTCAGCTCAACTTGAAGTTCTTCTTGAAAGCCGAAAGAGGGTAGATGGCAAACGTGGCTTGGGATATGAGAAAGGTGAAAGCTCCGGATCTGGTCAGAAGAACTCTGGATCAGGAAATCCAAGGAACAGACCTAGAAGACCTCCCGTAAGGCAACCAAATGCTCAAAGATATCCATCCTTCAATGGATACTGCTACAGTTGCAACAACTTCGGTCATAAAGCAACTCAATGCAAAAGAAGAATGAATCAGACTAACTCATCCTTCTCCAAACAGTGTTTCAACTGCAAAAGGTATGGTCACAAATCTCATGAATGTAGAAATATGCAAATAAACAATTCATTCAATGGTAGATGTTTTGCATGCAATAGAATGGAACATATGGCTAATCAATGCAGATCAAGAGGATATCAGTCACATATGCAAAGAAATGTTGTTTGCTACAATTGCAATAGATCCGGTCATATTGCCAAATTCTGCATAAGTAAGAATCAGGATAAAAAGGGTCCAGTGCATCATAATCAAAATCAAGATAAAGGAAAAGGCAAAGTGAATGCGGATGAAGTTCAAAGGGAAATGAACAAAATTTGGGTGAAGAAGAGTACAAAAAATGTTGGGGATGGATCCGCACCAAAATCTAGTGCTGATATTCCTTCCGGAAACTAAACAAATGAGCTCTGGCTCAGGGGGAGTCACAAAGGAAAATAAATTCCCCCAGCCAATCATTTGGTGCCTAAGTTTGGCACATGGAATGTTGCGGATTAAAGGGTTCTCAGAGGAATATCTAAATAACCCTCAGTAAAAATATGAACGATCCGCAAGGAGGTTTGAAGAATTTATTCAGCCAAGATTGATCCAGTTTGACAGCCATCCGGTAAAGCAGGATCGTCATAGACAAATCCAGTACGATTCAAAATCGAAATATCTTGATCTGCGGATTGATGGCATGATTGGAGGAAAAAAGATACATTGTCAATTATCACTAAAATGATTTTAAATGCATCTTAGTGATTCGGAAAGATCTCTCTCAGAACAAGGCAACCGGATGACCTAAGTTGTGCATTTATTGCAAAAGGAAATTAGGGTTTGCGCAAAGATAAAAGGGTTCTTTTACTCATCATTTGCACATTTGCATTCGAGAAGAAGAAAGGAAGAGCTCTGCATCAAGTTTTTACAACTTTCTCAAAGATCAACCGCAAAATCCGATTCAACTAGCGACCTGTTCCGGCTCTTATTGTGAACCCTAAAAGCGTAAAAAGGTATTTCCATTTCTGAATATCTCTCTCTGAATCTTTTGCAAAGATGGCTACTCCAATGGTTGTTAAGATCACTAATAGGCCGCGCCCAAAGTTCAAAAAACACCCCTACAAATCCCTTGAAGTTGATCCCTTAGGCACTTTTTCTAGCATTCCACATGGGGTTCTGCATGTAGAAGATGTTAAGGTGTACATCCACACAAATATTGAGGAATTTGGATATCTACCATAAACAATTAATAGATGAAACCTTTGAACTCAAACCTCAATACAAGGCCCTCCGAGATAAGCATTTTGGACATTGCATCCACTTTCCTTGTTTTGCTGAAGATGAATGGGTCCAGTATGTTCTTAACAGATTACATGACAATTTCATGTGGTTGATGAAGCCCTTCAAGATAAGAAAAGATGCCATTAGGGCAGTAACTGGACTGCACTCATCCGGTGGGTTGCCTGCATTCAAATCTGTCAAAAACCAGACAGTAAGTGAAGCTACCGGATCTAAGGTTGACAAAAGAGCAATGACAATAGAACATATTACAAATCCAGATATCAAATTTGCCTCTATGATAATTGGTTATAAAATCTATCATTCCAACAGGGAGAATTCTGTGTCCGGAACTGCAATTTATACAGCTTATCAAATGTTAAGGGAAAATGCTAATTATGACCTATGTGATCTTCTTCTGAACCAGCTGTTAGAAAACTTGCAGAAGATCAAGAAGGATAAGAACTCATTCAAATATGATGGCTTAATACTGTGTCTGTTCTTTTACTATATGAATACGCTACTCGGATCAAGTGGTTGGGTATGGCAAAATGACAGACCGATTGCCATACAAATCAGAGACTACATGTATGGGCTTGGTGATGCCAAGGCTCAAAGCACAACACTCTGGGGATATTTTAAGAACTTCCAAAGTATGATGCAGGCCAGAGAAAGAATTCCTCAAACAATAGTTGAAAAATATAAGGATACAATATGCTTCATGGTAGACACTGATCAATGCCTAATGGAGGTAGTTGAACCCAGAACAATTTGGATTATGCCAATGGGATATGAGGTTGATAAGAAAATCTTGGAGCTGCATATTCAACACTTGTTGAGTCAGCGTAAGAACCCTGAGGCAGAAAGGTTTGGAACCTTTGAAGAATTAAGTGTAAAGATTCATGTTGAACTAAGGCAACCGGAAATAAAAAGGAAAGTCAGAAGGGAAGTAGAGGAAATCGCCAAGAGATATGGCATTTCAAAAGAGGCAGTTGATGCAAACAAAGAGAAAATAGAAAGAGCTAAGAAAGAGAAACAAGAAACAGACAAGGAAAGTGTTTCGGTGCAAGCCTCCTCCCGGACTAGATCCTCCAAGAGCTCTGCACCTGCCACCTCTAAGAGCTCAAGAGCCTCAAAACCGGAAGCCAAGACATCCGGAAAGGGAGAAAAGAGAACGAAAGCAAAAGCCACAAGGGCTTACATAAGCCAAAAGGATGATGAAGAAACAGAGTCTGATGAGGAAGTTAAGAAAATGAAGAAAAAGAAGAAATCATCCGAGGAATCCTCTGGCGGTAAAAACAAAGAAGAAGAGGTAGAAGAATTTGTTGAAAGGCCCACTCTTTCTATTGATGATGTCATCAAGGCAATCACAGTGGATGGGAACCTGTAACCAGTCACAGAATTTTATGATGAATATAGTGATTCTGACAAGAGGATCTTGGAAGATGCTACAATCAGGTACCTAAACATTTATAATAAAGCATTCATTGAAATCATCTCTCTAATTCCCAAAAGTCTAGAGAAGGTACTTGAACTTAGAAAAGAGAATGCCAAGGAAAAGGACTTAGAGATCCAACATCAAATTGATATTCAGCTCTATCCTTCCATTACTCCAAAGCAAATGAACATGATCTTCAAGGACTGCAAGTATGAATTCCGGAGCAAAGCAAGAATGAACAAACTAATGCTTGGAGAGACTGATCACGTAGCAAAACAAACAGAAGACATCCTCCGAAATGCCTTCAAAAGATTCAATCTTCCTATCATAGAGGAAATAGATGAAGAACCTTCTACCATGGATGTCGAAGGATTAAATGCATCAAAAGAAGAATCTACTGAGAAAAATGTAGAAGGGTCAAAAGAGACAAATGAGAAGTCTAAAGACTTCGATTCCTCTGTTCCGGAAGAGGAAGCTCATGAAGAAGTTAACATCTCTCCTCCGGATCCAACTACAAACATTCCAGACTCAGGAACTGAAGGAGAAGGAAGAAAAGAAGAAAAAGTGAGTCAAGAAGAAGAGGTAAAGGGAAGAGAAGAAGAACAAACAGAGAAGATCTTTGATGACAGCTCAGAGATTCCAAAAGAAAAGAAGACTCAGTCTCCGGCAAGAGACACTGCAGAGGCAGTGAAGAAATTCTTGAACAAAGAGCTAATGAAGATAGATGAACAAAGCATTGATGGAGATATTTGAACTAGAACTTTTTCAAGGACCACTAAATTTTGATTCCCTCTCTCCGGTCCAGACAATGAAGATAGCATCTTTTGCCCAAGCTAAAGCAAAAGAAAAGCTTCTGAAGTCTCACATGGAAGAGTGTGAGCTAATAGAGATTGCATCCGGGATGCTGGAGAAGATCATGCCATCCTTCTAAAAGGATCCTTCGGCCTCTCCATATGATAACCTGAAATCTCTGGTAAACTCTGTCAACACTCATTTTGATTCTTTAGAGAAATCGGCAGAAGAAAAGGTCTGGAAAGAATTTTTGGGAAAGAGATTTACTGAAGTACAGGGACTCATAGCTAATGATAGGAGAACCCTGGATATTGGGTTAAAGAGCCTAGAAAATGCTCTTAAAGATGGTGGAGAAATGTACAAATTTTGTCTATCCTGGTCTAAAGTGACAAAGGATATTGAAAAGAAGGTGAAAGAACAAGAAGATAAACTGTCAAGTTTATCTCAGAATTTTGATCCCCTCACCACATCCATAATGAATCAAGAGTGCCAGGCTATTGCCATTATAAATGAAATAAAGAGGCTTGAAAAGGAGAAGAATATAATAAGTAGGATGAGTGAACTTAGAGGGATAATTATCCCTAAGTTAGAGGCAATGCATGAGGCCTTAACTGATGCTCAGACCACAGCCCGGACCAGTGATCCGGCAGTCTTAATAAGGGCAGAAGCTTATGCATTTTTGTTGAGTGGTCACATCTCAATTTTGGACAGGATGAAGCAGAGTTGGGCAACATAATTTGTATAGTTGAAGACCACTTTTGCCGATATACTTAAGTATATGTAAGTATAACATGTATATATACTTATGCAGCTATGTATAGCTTGATTTTTGCAAATTTTGGTGTGTGGATTCCACCCTTTGCCATTGTTGTCAAAGGGGGAGTGAGAAGTAGTGAAAAATGTGGAATCCAGCTAAGGGGGAGCTCCGGTAAAACAGTACATAAGACAGAGCATTAGCCTAGGGGGAGTTTGCTGCGACACTTAGTCATTTTTCGCTAAGTGTTGCCATCAATGCCAAAAGGGGAGATTGTTGGCAAGAGACTGTGTGGCTTCATGAGTGTTGTCATTGATGGCAACAAAGTCTATCCCACACATCCGCAGCACATAGTACGCCTATACCGGAAGTCAGTTTGAAGAGTGTTTTGGTCCGGTGAACAAGAACAGAGCATGCAGCAAGGTCTGACAATTAGGTCCAGATCTCTCAGATGGTGTAACTCAGTAAATTGCGGACTTAGACAAGTCAAGAGGAATATCATGACTAGTATTCCAGAGATTGAGCCTCCAGTGATGAATCATGGAAAAGATATGAGCATCTGAGTGTTGGGTTCCAGATAGGCAGAGCAGACTGAGGAAGAACTGACCGGCAGAGCATCAGACTTCAATCGGGATGAGTAATTGATGTTGATCAAGCTATTTGATGAATCATACAAGGTTGGCCGACATGATTGATGACTTCTTTGTCTATGCTTTTGATACGCATCACAAATCAAGTATAGATTCAGCCAACAGATCAGTATTTTGTAAATATCTTGAGTATTCCAGTTGCTGACTAGAAAGATGTTGATATCCTTGGTGCGGATATATATACCAGATGGATTTCGGTATGAAGGTGTGAGTAAAAAGATATAGTGTGCGAGGAAAGGCAGAGATAAGTGTGGAAACAGCAATACTAGTCCGATATGTGACAGAACAGCAACACTAACGCAAAGGAAGAATGAAGTGCATTAGATCAGTATATTGAGCCTAACCGGAACTGAACCTCAGCATGTATGGATGCCTCTCATCAGTTCAAACACCTGGTTACCTTCCATAAACTTTGTAGACAGTGAGTCTCTTGTAGGCAGTGTGCCTCTTGTGAGCAGTGTGCTCGGGCAATGAGCCCTAATTGGCAAGTGTCATTTTGTACTTCTTATTCTTTTAACAGAGAATACAATCTTGGGTTAGTCACCCCGTGGTTTTTCCCTTAACAGGGTTTTCCACGTTAAAATCCTTGTGTTATGTGTGTTGATTTCATTTCTGCTCTCATGATTATATATGCTTATGTGTTTTGATGCTGCTCAAATTATAAAAGGAAAAATAAAGTAAAGTTATTAGAGATAACTGAGTCACCCCACCTCTCAGTTATCTACCTTGTTTCCAACATCAATAGCACTACCAAAAACCACCTACAAGTTCTAAGTTGAACATATATTGTAAACAAGAGACTATTATCACTTGAGTAACCTTTCTGATCCATGTATGTGTTGAGGGGTCTCCCAGTATGTACTCTGATTTAAACTTTATCTACTTCTATAATTTCAGTGTGATTATTGAATCAAATTGTAAACAAAGGCTTATGGTTGTTATTTAACAACAGCAGTGCTAGCAATACCTCTCAATTTTCAATCTCCAGTCTATGTATGATTTATGTCTTAATTGTTGAATGTTGTAAGTACTTGAATCAAGGAATTATCAGAGATCTCTTTTTAATAGTTAGATACCATGGGACATTACAGAAAACCTGAGTACTAATGGTGTGCTAAGAGAAGCGTCGCCTAACTGATCTATCGACTCTGATATGTGAACTACTGATATCCAAGTCATTTTGTGTTGCTTGTCACCTGGGTGGGCTAGTAAAAAGAGGTGATCAGCATGGGGGCCTCTAGATCCTCTAGACTCCCACCTACCCACCCACAATAGGGATCTACATTAGAGGGGGTGACCTCACGAACAAAAAGAACCAAGCATTGTTGGTCTAAGTATCTGAAGAAAGTAGATAGACTGTTCCCTGGGTCTCTGTAGGGGCAGTGGAATCTTCCCCAAATCTCATAGTTAATGGTGCATCTAAAAATGAAATGTTCCCGGGTCTCCAACTCTTGGAGGGAGCCAAGATGCCAAATACAATATTGATGGAGGGTGTGATAATCAATTTTGACTCATCACTAAGAAGAGCACCCTCTCAACTAGCCAAGGGAAAACCTCAAGCTCTGTGACCAGTGACACTGGAGATAATGAGGTGGTGCATAAAACCATCCACCATATGTAAGAAATGCGCAACATAGAAGGCCAACTTGGGGCTGATCAGATCACAAGGGGTTACCTAGCTGGTTTGAATATACTATCGATAGATGTTCTCTTTCCCAGTTCTAGTGATGACTTCCTTCATGGGAAGGAGTCAAGGGCAAGGGGTGGAAGGCATCTAGAGAGTACATGAAAGGAAAAGCCTATCAATAGAGATGCCAATAACAAGAAGCAACTAGTCTCCAAGTACCAACAGTGCCAACACTTGGTGGGGATCAAGGAAGCAATGTCAACAAGCAAAGCCATTCTCTCAGGGGAGCTAAGTGCTAAAAATGGATATCTCTCGTGCTCTAAAGCCAAGGCCCCCATGGATCGAAGTTGATGGATGTAGAAACTAAGCCTGAAGATAGTCTCAAGGTATAGTGGTTGGACAATAATTCGGCTTGGACTCTTTCAATGCGACCACATTCAACAACCCCCAAACTAGATCCCCAGACTACTGAAACATTTCAAACTCTACACTTGATGATTGTATCAAAAAAGGTACAATTTGGATGGAATTTCCTAGAAGTGGATCTGAAAACACTGACATTCTACAACAAAAAGAGAGGCATACCCCTTGCAAAGGCGTGAGTGAGAGGTAGACTTCATGCCAAAGGTTGGATTAGGAAATTGGGCCCCCAAGTATGTGTAGGCCAATGTGATCACTAGAAGTTCCCCTTTGTAGAAAAGCTAGAATCTAGAGAGAGAGTGTTTGGAGACATAGAAAATCATGACCTTAGTTTTATTAAAGTTGTAATGTACCGTTTTGGGATCTCCTTATTTTTGTCTAAAATAAATAACCCTAACTCACATGATAGTTGTATAATTAATTATCAATATTAATTTATCTAAAATTGTAATTTTGACTATAATATTCAGATTTAAAGCTTATGATGTATCTCTAAAAATATAAAACTTATCCTTAATGCTCTGCCGTAATTCTTCTTTTAATTTGCAACGATTTCTCTTTGTATGGATGTCTTTGAAAAGCTTCTAATTTCTGCCAAAGTTAGGGGTTTTCGTCCACTAACTTGATAGGAGAAGTTAAGGGTTTTCGTCCTTAAATCTTTGCACCTTTGAGGGGTTTTGTCCTCTTTGGCTGAATCCTCATCTTGTATTCCACAAGGAAAAATATTTATGTCTTCATGATTGATATATTTGATTGATTGATTGTTCCTCCTTGATTGATTTATCTTCCTTATATACTTATAACTCTCAATGGTCATGACTTTTCATATACACACTGACTTTTAGTTAACTATTCTTTATTTAATTTTTAGTTATTTAACTTAGGCGCTTTCTTAATCCCTTTAGCGGCTTGTAGATTATTACCAAGAGCGATTTCCCTTGTGCTTGAAGTCTCGATTTAACAACATTCAATGGAAAGCAAAACAGCCCATTTGCCACTCCCGCCATCCTCCTACCGCAAGCATTGTTGATAGACTTGTTGTGACCAAATCACACATCACCCCATTAGGAATAGGGACCCCCCCTTTTTTTGGTCGAGTAGATTAGGTCTTTTGGTTAATAAATTGATTTGGTCTGGTGGTCAAGCTAAAGGGATTTAAGTCCTGGAGGAGAATTCAAAACTTCCATCTGATCTGCTAATTTCATAAGACAGAGGTAAGGCGGCAAAATCAAGAAGATTTCAGACTCCCTGTCTATTACGCCAATCAATAGGAATTCACTTTCCTTATCCATTGCGCCACTTTGTAGAATATTTTAAGACCCTTAACCGCTGCACCAATGTTGATGAAGGGAAAACAAACTTTTGAGGTGGTTTTCAGGGGATTTAAAATGTGAAACCCATGCGCCTTAAGCGATGCGCCAAGGCAGAAAGCGAGAAGATCTTATATCCTTAAACTAATGCGCTAAAAGGTCAAAATGAAGGAGGATTTCAAATGCTTTATCCAGCGCGCCACAAGGGGATTTCAAAAGTCCTAACTACCCAGCTGAGATTGATGAGGGAGAAGAGGAATTCACTTACCTTATGTACCGCGCCTACCTAGAAGATTTCAAATACCTTAATCATCGCGCTGCCTCCAAGGGGATATCAAACACTTCAACCGCCGCGAAAACAAGAGGATTTTTCACCCCTTAACCAACGCGCCACATATGAAAGGAGGTTTGGTTTAAAACTTTACAGGCTTATCGGGGATATGCTAGAGGAATTTGAAATGCCTATCCGATGCGCAGATGTTAGAAGATTTCGAAGTCCTCATCCGATGCGCTGAAAGGAAATCTAGAGGATTTTAAAAGTCTTAACCGCCGCGCAGAGGTAGAAGGGTAAGTTTTAAACGTCAAGCGTAAATTTTGTAAGATCAAGAGGAATTCAAAGTCCTCAACCAACGTGCCATCTTAAGGAGAAGGAGGAGTTTTGATTGGAATTGTTACATAAGGATTTCAAGCTAGAGGATCTCAGGAAGGTCAACCGCCGCGCCAAAGATAGAAAACATGAGGATTCTAAGACTCTTATCTATTGTGCTACCTCCAAGGAGATTTTCACACCCCCAACCGATCCACCAAGGTGAGATCACGGAGGATTCTAGAATCCTTAACTAATGTGCCGCCAAATAAAAGGAAGATCTTGTGGTCCTTGTCTAGCGTGCCAGCCTCTAGGAAATTTTAAAGACCTTATTCAATGCTCTTGAAAGAAAAACTGTAACATTTAATCATCCCGCCTTATGATTTTCTAAGGAAAAATAGGATTTGCATTGGAATTCCCACCGTATTGAATGAAGGAGAGATGAAATTAAATGATTTTTACCACATTTAATAGGGTCAGCCTAGGCAGTTAGGTGAGTTCTTAAAACAAATTTTGTATTGATAGCTGCTAGGTGCTTTCATTTTCATCAAACTCAAGGAGCAAATTCGCCTCCAAGGAACAAAAATAAGGTATTTCTTACAAAGTGCATATCTGATTTTATCAATTTGAATTAGAATTTGAGCAAATTTTTGAAGGTATCAATTCAAATCAGCCTATCAGGTAAGTCTGATCTGGATATTATTGATCTGATTTCTTCTTCTTATTTCATCAGATGCATCGAAAATTGTCTAAGTGTTAGTAAGAATTAGGAAGATAAGTGGTTTTATGATAAATTACTTGAGTTTAGAGGATTTTAATTCTTGCAAAACTTCACATTACAAAGATAAAATCAGAATTTCAGAGCATTAAGGAAGCTGAAGTAGAGTATAGATCATTCATTTTTGAGGTTGCTTATTCGTGTCAAGTTTGTAGAATCATGGCAATGACTTCAAAGGAGAGGCAAGCAAAGATCCGCATGGATGCTACGGGTAAAGTTCCGGAATCGAAGCTCGTTTCAAGGTGGACAAATGTTGGAGACACGAATATGGGCAACAGTAACTTAGAAGACATCAAGTCAGTCCTTGAGGAACCCACTGGAGGTAGTCTTGCTAGAGCCATCATGAGGAGTGGAGCTATTGAAGCTGCCTGTTTTCCACCAGCTCTACCTTGTTCAGAGATGATCATTGAATGTGTTAAAAAGTATGACCTAGATTGTGGCCAAGGATGAAACAGTATTAGCTTATTTGCAAAATGAGGCAATTGGAGAAACCTTCAACATTCCAACTAAGGATAGGATGATTAGCATTTCTGTACAGCAAGGTCAACAGGAGTATAATATTGATTCAAAGACAAAGTTGCAGGAGATGAAGAGAGACTGGATGGCCAATCCATCCATGAAGTTCAATATGAATAATCCTCCACAGTTTCACAAGTCAGATTTTCATCCTGAAATCGGATATTTGATCATGTTCCTCGACAGAATGATAGGAATGCCGCAATCCGCTACCTTTCAACCTTGGATGTACTCTTTCATCAAGTTGATTCTCAAAGGGAAAATGATTGATTGGGCTGGGCTCATCAGTCAAAGCATACATGAACAGCTCATCAATTTTTCTAAGACCAAGTCATTTTATATGAGTTCCTATGTGGTGTACCTTCTAGCGAGAAATGAAGTTTATTCAGGTTTAACTAAAAGAGGAGAAGTTGGAATTGGGCCTAATAAGTACTTATCGCATCAGTGTTACCCTCAGTTGCATTTCAAGAATATCAATCATTATACAAGATTTAATGATGTGTTTGCTATGTTCATTTTGAGGAAATTATGAGGAGAGTTTCATAAAAGATTATCAAATGCAGCAAGGGAGTTTATTACAGCATATGGACATTGGTATACTCAACATGAAAGGTACACTTACATAAGAATCCAAGGTTTCACCTCTTATCCATACAGGTTACCAAGATATCCAACCAACAGGATGGTGATGTTAGAAGTTTCAAGGCAACTCCTGGAACTCATCAGGATCCAAAAGTTGAAAAGGAAAGCCGGGATTCAGTTTCCACTTCTTCTTGGGCAGAATCTGGAGTGTCCATCATTAGCAGCAGCTGAGTTTTCTGAGATAGAACTTCAGGCATATCATTTACAAACTCATGGCACCAAGAGGCTTAATTTTGTCGAGTTTGCTGGAAATACAACAGAGAATATAAGCATGTCATGCAGTTAGAAGATCATTGAGCCAGTGTAAAAGATGAAGATGACCTTCGAACACTGCAATGTTCAAGACTCACATTGGATTTAGTTAGAGCATCCAAAGTATTCAGAATTCCAAATCAGTTCACAGAGGATGATACTATATTGATAGATGAATTCGACAAGCTAAAGGATTTGCCTTATACAGTGGATTGGTCAAGGAGGGATGCATCCGAACAAGAGTTGATGGAGCCAGTCCTAGCTCTGACACAGGCATGTATAACTCAACTGCTACAAGAGATGAATGATGAGGGCCGAGTTCTCACTTACAACAAGATGGACGATGAAGAACCATGACAACATAGTGCACATGGTGAATTCTGACACAATGAAAATGATCAAGGTGATAATCCGGCTAGGAAAAGGAAAAGACCTAGTCAAGACCAAAGAGAATCAAGTCAAAGACCTAAGAAAAGGAATAATCCATCTACTTCATCTAGTCTACAGGAAGGTACTTCAGATATTTAGAATTCAATACAAGAAATTGAAGTAGTGGAAGAAACTGCTTTGATTCCATCCGAAGAAATTCATTCAAGTCCAACTATTGTAATAGAGGAAGATGATGTTATTGATCAAGATGAGGAAGGTCAAGCAGAATCTGATGAAGAAGTCACACGTGTACAACATAATGAAGTACAAAGACAATAGGATCTTTCCGCATTTCCACCTTGGTTGAGGCAGAGAATTGAAGAAAGTACAATCATAGAAACATATCAGCCTGTTCCAGTTGAGGAATTGCTTATAAATGCACAGAAAAGTAATCAAAAGAAGGCAACTGTCTTTTCAAAAATCACTCAGGATTCTTCTGGAAATAGAAAGGTACATGTAGTTGTTCCTAGAGTTGAAAAGGATCTAGAAGATATGGCATCCGAAGATTACAATGTGACTACTATTGGCATGGGTCCAATTACAGGGGAACAGATAGAGGAGGAACTTCAAGAATCAGTGAATAGTGTAAGAATCCTGTTAAAGCAAGAAAGAGAAGCTAAGCTAAAGGTTGAACAGGATTTCAATACACTAAAGCACTATATTCAACAAGTCATGCAACCTATCCAGCAGAAGGAAGCTACTCCAATACCTCCGTCCATTCTTCCACAAGAAACAGTGTCTCAAGTTGAAAATATGAGAACTTCATCTCAGATAATGAAGGGGTGGATAGAAAAGATGGAAGAGAAAGCATATACTACCTTGAAAAAATTGTGCAAGTTTATGATAGAGTCATTAATTTCAAGGATAGAGTTCAAGCTTTGCTAAAGATATGTGCTGAGTTCAAACCTATTAAGGAGCAATACATGCCACAGCTTAGGAGTTTGATGGAAACTCCAATAGAGGATTTAGTTCATAATAAGGTGGTTGATCGGGATATTCCACATGACTTCACCACTTGGTACTTTTCCTTTCACAACAAGGGGCAACTAATTGACAAGATTGAAATAGATATGTCAAGGATAAGAAGTGTTCTTCTAAGGACAGAAAATCATGTATACACTACATTGACAACAATATGTAATCCTTATGGGGATATTACCATTGAAAACATGAAGCAACAAGTTAAAACATTCTACTTTCAGGATGATGGAGTTGATGAAGGGCAGCTTGATAGCATATTTACACTTGCATTTCATCTTGGAGCAAATAAATCTTGGATAAATGACTGGGAGAAGACACTTGGCGTCTATGAGTCAGATGTGACAACAACAAAAGGATCCATTAATGCTGCGACAAGTGTACCAATGGGAGATGTTGCTCAAGTTGTGTCTAGGTTCATTGCATCTCATAGTACTATCATGTGAAAGGGATGTGATGTGGCATCCTTATCTTCTTGGGAAGCGTGCCTTTATTGCCTCCTTCATTTAATAAAGTTAGCCTCTTTCATTTAATAAAATAGGAGTTTGTTATAACTACTTGTGATGTGGCCTGATCTGGTCCATTGGCTTTGCCAACCGATCTTGACCCTTCGTTTATTTTGAGGTCTATAAAAGGGCTCTTATTGCTCTCATTTGGACGATGGAAGACTCTGGAATTGTTGCAAGAGCTCTCTGAAATAATATAAGACTCATTGTTTTGGTGATTCTATATGTGTTTCTAAGAGTTGCATGGTTTGGATTTCTTCAAGCGAACATTAAGAATAGATTAAGTTTCCTTCAAGTTTATGTTAGTTGGTGAAGGCTTTATTACTGTTTGTGGTGAAATCTTTGTGTTCATACCATTTGTAGTTTGTGGCTTTCAAATTGCAATGTATGGTTAGTCTGAACAAAACTGAACTTCAATTTGATCCCTATGTTTGTTGAACTCTTCATGAGCATAAGTGATTTAAACATCTTGTACTACCCTAGAAGATAGCATCGATCTTGTGTAGTTGTCTAGTTTGGCGAAGCAAGATTTGGTTTGATTTCCCCTGAGCAGTAATTATCTTTGCATCTAGGATTAGATTAGCATCACTAAACCCTTTCATCTTTTTTTTTTTTTTATCAATTTGAGTTAGAATTAAGATTTAGTACTTCATCGCAACATCATAAGTCATAAACTGTAGTACTTAGATATTCCAGTGTTTGCCTCCTTTATCATTGAAACAACAACTTGTCTAACAATTGTGTAAGTCCCTTTGTGTTTACCAGCATAATCATAGCTCTGTCACTGAGCTGTCTCTTACAAAATCATAAGAAAGCAACCTTGGAGTCATCTTGTTTGATCACTTTGTTCAGCATTCGAGAGGCTTTGCTCAAGAGAGAGTCAAATACCCTGTATTTCACTCTATTGTTGACTTGTCCAAAAACAAACATCAACAAGACTTTCTTGTGAGTTCTTTCTACATCCAAGGTGAAGCCATTCGTGACTATATTCATATGTCTAGAAGTAGACGTCATGAGCAAGAGCATCACAAAGTACAGAAATACCAAGTCCTCTATAAAGTCCTTTGATTCCTTCTCTTTGTACAATGCCTTTTGCAAAACATAAATATCTCTCACGTACCTATCTTTGTTTGTAATGCAAGAGTCTTTGTAGAGACGGATGTCTATGAAAGTTTTGTTGATGTCAAGCTTGTTCAGAATTGCGTCTATGTATTTTCTTGGTGGCTGAGGTGAAAATTATTATCTCATAGTTATCCCTTACAAATTTTGCCCTTAGAAGTTCTATTGCAGGTCTTTTCTTCCATTGTAAAAGCATAACACCGTCTTCTTTCAGGGCCCCACGAGGTATATATATCCCTTATCAGATTTCTGGAATGGTTCAGACAGAATATTTTTTGTTCTTATTTCCATTGCTCTTTAAAAAGGCCAATATCATCTGGACTCCCCATAGATGAGGATCCTGCTTCGAATCTCCCCACATTAAATGTAAATTTGCCTTTATTCAAATCCCTAATACCATTCTCAAGATTATTGTCCTTGCTATATATATTTTTAGATGTGACTTTTTTTATCCCATTGGTAGGATGGTGGCTTCGTTATGTATTTGGGAGCAGTGGTGTATTTTTTAAGGGGACATTACAAAGGTTGACCACAAGCTAACGAAGTTCATATAAGTGAGCAAGGGCACCAAGTCATCATTGTAAGCCGTCGGCAAAGTGTGATAGGGAAACATTGTCAACAAAATGAAGAATGGCTATAACCACCTCATATAAAATACAATCGTCATCTAAATGGGTATGCTACCAAGAAAATTCCTCTAATTTGTCAACGTGAATGTTGAATAGGGTCAGTGAGAGAGGACACCCTTACTTGACCCCAATGGTACCCTTAAGAGAGACTGAGAAGTACAAAACTGCCCAATAATTGTCTCATAAAGCCTCCAAACAATCGTAATCAAAGTATCTAGGATGCTGATATTTCTCAACTTTAGGAAAAGCGTCTTGAAACCAAGTCAAATGCCTTTTTGAAATCCACAAAAAAGAAAAAGACTTTAGAGGACCTATGGCGAAACTTCTCAATAATAGCTCGAAATTCAAATATGTGGCCAATAGTCTAATAGTCCTTCCTAAAACCTCCCTGCCCCAAGCTCTAATATTACTCCTTTCCAAGTAGCCTGACATCTACGTGTCCAACACCATGGCATAAAGTTTAGCAAATGTATGCCCAATCATAATGACCCAAAAGTTGCCAGAGGTAGAGAGAACCCCAAACTTATGAATATGGTGAATGATGTGTTGGGACCATGATTGAGGAAACCCTAATTTAAAGAGTGTGGTAGGGAGAAAGGCAAAAGAATCCACACCATATTTGATGAATTCAACTTGGAGACCTTCACAATCAATTGCTTTGTTGGTGCACAAATTCAAAATAGTTCTCTTGACAAAAGAAGTGGAGAAGATAGAGGATAGCAGAGGAGTGGGGATAGTGACAATAGGATAGTTAGGAACATCATAGAGGGAACTAGCATAGAAAATTCGTGCATTGGGGGTGATGTTGGACAAAGTGGTTTTTCTTAGGAGAAGAGTACATCATAAGGTCTTAGGTGAGTGGTGGAGATCAGCAAGGAGTACAAGTTGTCTAGATGCAAAAAAATCTCTTTTCTTACATGGAAGAAGATAACACTTCCTATGGAGGGTGAGTATGAAGGGAGGGTCATGGGCTAGGGAAATTCCAAGCATTTGATGTAGGGATTTACACTCATATGTAAAGATCTTTAACAAAAATATTCATATAAAATACTCAAATCTAAAATACCCACCAAAATATTTTGGCAATAGATTGCAGAAACAGTAAAAACATGAAATACCCACAACACATAATAGATTTGCACATGTAACACTGGCTGGAACTGAATATTTCATTCAAATACATTTCTGCTGCAAATGATTACAACGATTTGCCTCTATAGCAATTACAAATTTCAAAATACCCAAAATGCTGAAATGCCCAAACACTAAAATCCTCTAAACTTTAAGTGCAGATGGAACCTCCATATGAAGCTGCATTCAACAACTCAAAGAGTTTTCGTCAATGTTGCATGGACAAGGATACGGTATCCGATACGGGTACGGTATCGAATATAGATACGGCTAATTTTCAAGACCCCCTAATACGGATACGGCCAGATACGGCAACCATTCATATATATATATATATATAACAATACTTTATTATATAATGTATTATATTTTAATATAATTTATTATTTTATAATAATATATTATAATTATTAATAAATATTGAACATATTAAATTTAAACACTAATATATAATTATAATATATATTAAAATTTTAACACATTATAATTATATTTAAATATATATAATTATAATATATATAGAAAATTAAAAACTATATTACTAAATAATCTATTATATTAAAATATTATATTATGTTAAAAATTTTATTATATTTAATATTAATTATTATATTATAGAAAATTATAAATACAAACCTTTTAACTTTAATAAAATAAAAATAAAAATATAAATTTATATATGAACTTTATTATAGAGGTTCAAGGAATACGCCGATAGAACAATAGAAAAGTTTCTGACGTGAATTTTTTTTACGGCGTGACACAATTCCGAGTACTATAATGCTCACATATAAAAGCCTAATAGACAAAACGACGATGGAATTGTGCTCATCTCATATTCTCCACGTGACATTATATTTTATTCTCTACATTGAATGAATGATTTTAATATCAGGACGTTATATTTTATTCTCTACATATAGAACAACTGACGAATTTAAAAAATTTTATGGCTATAATGCTCACATATAACTTAGGACTATAATAGCTATTAGCCATATTTCTTATAGGTTGAGATTAGATTTAATCGTAAAACAATCCCGTCAAAACCCTCAAAACATAGGAACCATATAAAAGCCTATCGCCTAACAATATGAAATATAAACTTAGATATAAAATTTTAAAATTTAATAAAACAAAAACATATTAGACGACATACGACATACTGGATCGTGACATACTGGAAGGCGATAATGCAGAATAGTGGAAAGAATCAAACCTACAATTTGCGTTTTTAACTAGTTTAAAATACAGGACGATTTTTAAAAAAATGTGAATCCGGCAGTATTCGGCACGGCTGGGAGATTACAAATTTTAGGGCACGGGCGAGTACGATATCCAAGCTGTACCCACGTCGTACTGTACCAACATCCGTATCGGATACTCAGGTACACGTGCCCTGTGGAGAGGGGTAGGCATATCCTGCAACTCTGGTTTTCATCCTCCAAACTCCAAGAAACTAATGGGGTTTCGCCCATTGATCTATAAAACCCAAGTGTTTTTGTCCTCAAATCCAATAGTTGAACACAAGTGCTCAAACAAGGGTTACGTGTTGATAAAAATGCCCAAAGATGATCCAAATTGTTGAAGTTGCCCACCTTATATAGCAGTTGAAGGCCTAGCATCTGGCCCACACGAGTTGATCGACGTTTGAAAGTTTCCTGCCCTTTTTTCACATTCAAATTAAGGCCCATTGATGACCTCCCTAGTCAGCCATGGTGATAGGTGAAATCTTTTGTTCAAACAATGGGGGTCCGCAAAAAAGCATGCCTGAAAGTGGGGGTCCAAAGAAATGCATACCTAAAGGATGCAATGGTAACACAATGTCGGGATCGGGCTTCGGAGATACCTGATGCTAGAGGGAGTAAGGATCGAGGTTTTGCAATATTTGATATAGATGGGGAATGATGAAAAGTCATGACATTATTAGAAAGTCTAAAATGTTGCCCGAGGATGGAAAGTGACTTAGACACCCTCCTACTTAGGATTAGGGACATTACAAGTCCACCCTTCCCAAAATTGCTTGCCTTCAACCAATGCAAATGTAGATGCTCCAACATCTATGGTTCTTCCCCAGTAGCATCTTCAATAGGTACATTCTTCCAACGAACCAGATACTCTATAATGCTTATGTTCCTCAACTTCTTCACCCTAGTATCAATAACAACATCAAGTTCCAAAATGAGCTTTCCCTCATCATCCAAGGATGGCAAATCTATTAACTATGACATGTCCAAGGATCCTCTAGAAAACATTATGAATCATGTTCTTTTCTGGCAATTCCAACTGATATGCAACTTCACCCACTCTCCTCAAGATCTGGTAATGTCCATAGATGCGTGGTTTGAGTTTTTAAGCCCCGCTACTTTTGATGTAGGTTTGCCTATAAGGCTGCAATCTCAAAAAAACATATCTCTAACTTCAAATGACCTCTCCATGCGGTTCTAATCTGCATAGAATTTGTCAATTATGCGCTTGCTCGAGATGATCTTTGAATGATCACATTATATCTTGACTATGCTTTGCCAAGTCACTAGCTGTAGGCATTATGCTATCTGTGAACACTAAATCAACAAAGGTTAATACATCATAACGATATAACCCCATGAATGGAGACATACCAAATGTAACCACTTAATCCAAGCCAATTGTTGATTTGAAACATAGTTCCTCAAGTAGCCTTCGACCCACTTATTCTCTATTTTCGTTTGTCCATCTATTTGTGGATGATAGCTTGTGCTAAGAGTGAGTCTTGTACTAGCTAAATGAAATAATTCTTATCAAAAGGAACTAAGAAATCTACTATCTCTATCAATAACAATATTCTTAGGCAATCCATGCAGCCTAAACACTTCTCTAATGAATAAATCTGCCACCTAATGTGCTTTGGATTCTAAAGAAATGTCAAAAAATGTGCATACTTAGTTAACCTATCCACAACAACGTAAGTACAATATTTTCCCTATACCTTGGGGAGGCTTGTGATGAAATCCATGGATATGTATTCCCACTTCTAATTTGGTATAGGCAATGGCTGAAGCAAGCCTACTAGAAAAACATGTTCTACTTAGTTTTGCTGACAAGTCATGCATTCTCTGATGTGTTTGAAGGCATCATTCTTGAGGCCCTGCTATGAGAATCTTTCCCTAATTTGCATATAGGTCTTGTAGAATCATGCGTGTCTTGCTAGTGGTGCCTCATTAAAGGCCCTTAAAATCTTCTCCTTCATTCTGGATTCAAGAATTAGGAAGATTTTGCTTTTATAAAGAATGAAGCCATCTACTACTACAAATTCGTCATTTCTTACATTCCCATCAAGGAGGTCAGTAGCAAATGCATTTTTAGCATATTCTACCATAATAGAGACATTCCATTCGGCAGAAATAACATAAGTAGAACATAGGGTAGGCATCCTAGAAAGAGCACCAACAACAACAGTTTTTTTCTTTTCATGTACTCTATGTCAAAATCATAAGCTTGTAGCTTACTCACCCATTTTTGTTGCCTATCATTCAAGTCACATTGGCCAAGGAAGAGCTTAAAGCTGTTATGATGTCTTCATCACAAATCTTCCACAAACCAAATATTGTTTAAACCTGGCCAAATCATGCATGATGTAGTCAATGTACAAAGTCAATTATTATGTTTTGATAATATGGTTTATCCTACTATGTATTAGTTGTTTGTAAATTTTCGAGTGATTATAAGAGTCGATTAGTCGACGGTTGTGTTTCTCTTGGCAACCATCAAGTCTTTTAAATAGATTTTGTCTAGTCAAAGAAAGCAATATGATCTAGTCTTATCGACTTTGATCCTTGGCTGACCATCTCTAGTCTACTTCTGTAATAATTTCATGTGCGAATAAGGATATGCTTTTACACCTTTGTCTAGTATGCATTTTTTATTTTGTTCATTATTTCAAGTATTCATTTATTAGATAGAAGGGTAAACACATGATAGCCAACAACTCTGTCATATTTAGGGAATCAATTTTTTCTAACTCTTTCAATTTTTTGCTTTCAAACGTGTGTGATACCCCCACCATACTAAGACGGCTCCAATTCCCTCTCCTAAAGCATCACATTCTACAAAAAATGGTGTTAGAATATTGTCATTGATGTCAAAAGAAAAAGCATTGATATTTGTATTGAGGAAATCAGATAGAGATCAAATGAAAGATCGTGATATATATGTTTAAATTAAAGACTTAAACATAAGGAGGCCGACATCCCAACATAAATTGCAGGTTCAAACTTCCTACGTTGGCGCCTACCAAAGATTAATCCTGATCAAGTTTCAAGTGTGGCCAACCTCTAGTGATGGCCAACTCTCCTCTTACCTTGGCACCAAACTCATAAGAAAGATAGCCGACTCACTTGAGTGTTTTTAAATTAAATCTTTTAATTGTTATTAAGGCCGACCTACCTCCAATGAGCGGTGAGGACATATATAAAACCAAGAGGTGCGATTTAAATGAAGAAGCATGTTTGTTTGAGAGGTGTGATTTTATATAGGAGCAGCGATTGAAGAAGACATAAAGGGCTGCGATTTCCCAAAGGAAGAGGCAAAAATTATTTTAAAAAGTGCAGCAACTATTTTTGAAAAGGCAATGACTATGATGAAAAGGGTGTGTCCTAAGTGAAAGGAGGTGTCTTCTATGGAAGGGTGTGTCTATCTCATGCTTTAAGAAGATATAAAAGGTAAGTGAAAATAGTTTTTGAAGGCAAACAATTTCAATGATCTAATTCTGATTTAGAGTAGAAATAAAAGAAGGAAGTGTGGTGTAAGAAATAAAAGAAATATATCAGATCTACACCTACAGATCGGCATATGAGAATATAAGAAGATCATTATTGTGGGAATCATAAATGTAGATTTGAGAGAGGAGTGTGTGGCAGTTTTGTATGAAGAGTTTGAGCAGAAACAAAAGGAGGAGTCTATGCAAAGATAAAGAAGAGTTTGGGCAGAAACAAAAGGAGAAGTTTATGCAGAGATAGAGGACAAGTTTGGATCAGATTTGAAGGAATAGAGTAGTCATATTGTTGATCAGATTTGAAGGAAGAGAGCAATCATATTTTGGATCAGTTTTGTGAGAAGAGATTGTGTATCTTTTGGATCAGATTTGAAAGCAAGAACATTACGTGAGTTGCGATGAGATTTATAGAAGATAGTGATCCAGATTCGTAGAAGGTTGGTGCCTTAAGGAGAGATTGGTGTCTCTTACTGGGTTTGTGATCAGTTGCGGATTGGTGCTCACGAAATCTACAAGCAGGGATTGGTGTCTCCTGTGGGTTGGTGCTCACGAATTATATAAGAAGGGATTGGTGTCCCATGTAGGTTGGAGCCTACTAAGATTGTAAAAGAGATTTATATATAAGCAATATTTGTCATGGTTTTCTCCCGAAAGGGTTTCCACGTAAATCTTGTGTTCTTATGGTGCATCATTGATAGATCTTGTGTGATTGATATTGTTATGATTGTTAAGTTGTGAATGTAAAAGTTTGTGTTATACTGATTCACCCCCCCCCCTTTCAGTATAATTGTGTGTTCTTCAAATGGATGTGAGAAATCTAGGATAGCAAAAACAAGACATGAACTCATTACCTCCTTAAGCTTATCACAAACTTCTTCAGTGGTTTTTGTCCATGCAAAAGCTCTTTTCTTTGTCATATCAGTTAAGAGTGCTACTAGCTACGAAAACCCCTTAACAAATCTCATATAATTGAAACAAAGGCCAAAGAATCCTCTTAATTGTGTTAGGGTGGTAGGAGGAGGCCAAGCCAAGATTGCTTGGATCTTTTGTTGATCCACCTGAACACCTTGACCACTAATAACATGGCCCAAGTACAAGATCTTTGTCACCCCAAACTCACATTTCGATTCTTTTGCAAAGAGAACATGTTGCTCTCATATTCCAAGGATTGTATCTAGATGCTTCAAATGATCTTCCCAAGTCTTGTTGTAAATCAAAATGTTATCTAAGAAAACCAAGTCAAACTTTCTTAACTTATTGCTAAATGCCTACTTCATGCATGACTGCAAAGTAGCTAATGCATTTGTCAAGCCAATAGACATGACTAAGAAGTCAAAGTGCCCAAAGTGACACCTGAATGTTGTTCTATGCACGTCCTCATTTGTTAAACGAATCTAATAATAACCTAATCTCAAATCAATCTTTGAAAAATATACAGCTCCATGCAACTCAACAATTAGCTCATCGATCCTTAGAATGGGATATTTGGTTTTGACAGTCTTTTGTTCAAAGCTTTGTAATTAATACACATCCGCATGGTGCCATCCTTTTTCTTCACAAGAATCACGGATGAAGCAAATCGGATAAAATTGGGCCTGATGTGAACCATCTCAAAGAGCACTTTTATGGCCTTCTCTATCTCCTTGTACATTCTTGGGTAGCAATAAGGAGTGGTCGTGACAGGTTTAGAGCTTGGTTCCAACTATCTGAAATGCCAAAATCCCCTATTAGGTGGTAGTCCTGGAGGCAAATCACTTAAAACACTACACTATGCTTATTCAAAATATTCTGAATATAAATATGATAGGCAACTTGCTTACCAATGGATGAATTTGTAGGCATCACAAAGCAACTTGTTGTCCAAGCAACTTGTCCATTGTGGATAGTCCTCTCCACACTTTTAGTTGTAACCACTCACAATGATCCATCAAAAATAAGCAACACATCGTTCCCTCCAGATCAAAACTCAAACTCCATGGATTGATAGTTCTATGAAAACTCATCAAGGGAGTGCAACCATTGCACACTCAAAACCATGTCAGTCTCTCCCACACCATAGAAATCATCACATACCTAATGATCTCCCATGGATATGTTAAGTTGTTGAATTATTTTGGTACATCGAATGGTGAATACATCAACAATAATGACATTGAATCCTTCAAAATCCTCAACTTTCAGTCCTCTCTTAACCACCAAGTCTTCATCAATGAAATTTTGGGTGGCCCCACTATCAATAAGCACCATGATCCACTACCCACATAACACTCCTCAAACTCTAAACGGATGATATTTGGGTGCTCTCGAAAGAGTTACAAGTGTACATCCATTGGTGTCTTCATCCTCCATCTTTTCATGTTCATGCTCCTCTATAGTTGGTTGTGGCTCAAGCTATTCGAGATCTGACTCATCATCAGATATCACCTCAATGTGATGGACTTGGCCTTTGCCAAGACATCTATGACCAAGTTCCCATGGCTCCTTGCTGGAAAAGCATAGCTTCTTCCCTTTAAGTTAATTTATGTTGTAGTCATCCATCTTCTTTGTTGTAGGCAATCAAGGTGTGATCTTCTGTGGGTTCTTTTATGTTGCACAACAATGGATGCCTTGGATTGAGATAGCAATTTTTCCTTAAGCACAAATGCCTCAAGTGTTAGAGCTTTTGATTGCCTCTTGTAGAGAAGTGGGTGCATAAGCCTTAACAAGACCCTTGAGGGGTTCAAACAAGCCTTCAACAAATACAAAAGTGATTGTTCTTTCGAAAATGTCAAGTACCATTACTACAACTTGTCGAAATGCAGCAACATACGATTCTACTAAGTGTTCTTTTTTGATTCCCACAAGTTTCTCTAAAATACTCATCTTCATCTTTCTACTCAAAGCAGTCCAAAATCCTTTCACTGAATTCATCAAATGTCTGCACAAGGTTGTGCCCTTGTGTGATTAGACGATGGTGCCACCAATCATAGGCAACTCCTCCAAGTGTAATGTGGCAAATTGCATTGCATCATCTTCCATCATGTGGTTGAGTGTGAAGTAAGTTTGTAGTTTCTGTAACAAGCCTGAACAAATATCCTATTGGTGCCATCAAAAGCTCGTGCAATTAGCTTACTCACCTTATGCTTTAATTCTTTTTTATTGTGATTTTGGTTACCCCCTTGGCCTCTTTTATGATGAATATTTTTCCCTCACAGCTCCAAAAACCTGTCAATGGTTATGGCCTCCTTAAACTCTTCAGTCCTCCCCTGATATTCTTCAAACAATCTGTCAAGCTCTTCTCTTGAATGATCTTCAGCGTCCACTCTTCTTCTCTTTGTAAGAACATGGGTCTAGAGGGTTTTGGAATGGAACTACCCATTGGTTGATTATTTGCACAAAAAATTTCCCCTCCATGTGGTGTTTTGATGTGACCTCGATTTAGAGGGATAGCGATGTGTGTATTGATCAACAATCTTGACAATAAGTCATTCATTCTCTCTTGGCTTGCTATCATTCTCTCATGGCCATGAGAGATCCCAACCATGGTCTCTTGGAAGAATTCCTTTTCTTCTCCATTCCTCTTCCACCTTCTACCACATCTTCTAGATGTTGTGCTTGATCAAGGGGTTGTTGCAATTTCCTTTGTTCGTTTGATTTCCAATAAAATGATGCCTAAGGATTGAATTGCATACGTAACACCGCCTCCATTCTCCACTAACGACGAGGCCAAAGACAATTATAAACATATATACCGAGGGCCTCATTCCCTAACTTTGCACTCCCTAAGTTCTAAGCAATTGTGTTACCCCCCGCTTGTTCAACCATAAAATGTGAATGTTGGGGAGTGGGGGATGCAACTAGTACCGGTTAAAGAAAAGGTAAGGGTGGGTTTGGGATCAGCCAACTGGCTAACTGTCCAAAGAAAATCTTGTTCGGCCTTCCGTACAACAAGCAGATGGACTAGACCGACCTAAGCAAGAACGGTCCAAAAGCAATCCCCCAAGCAAGCAGATGAAATTGTAATGTGCCACCCTATTTGTATATTTTTAATATCTTGATTTTGTTATTTTTATTAATATGTGGTCTTTCAGAACTGGACAGAAGATTGCAGAAGGGGTTTCCGTTTTCTTGAAATGTGTTTTTGCCAGAATACATACAAAATAAGGCATGCAACCAATACCAAAAAAATATAAAATAGATATGAAGGAAATAACAGATAACCAATTCATAAAATGTCATATAATGAATTATCATTACATACCCATGTCAAGATATTCACTTTGGTATTTATGCTGAAGCTGGACCAGCCTACTGGGAAGCATGTAACTCAATCTCTCCAAAATGTGAATGATGTGCAAAACAATTGCTATCAGCTGATCTTGGACCCTAGACGTCCACTTGGTAATTCATAGCACACAAAACAATGAGAAGTTTCACCTCCTTATGAGCCACGTCCTCCTAGCTGCATAGTGTGGCCTGCCTGAAACTATGAACAGCAGCAACTACATCCAAATATCTCCTAAAAACCTCTGTTACTGATCTGCAGGCTGGAAATAAGTCTAAACGACTCCACAAGAGATGTTAATAAGCCCAAACCCCACACAAAACTCCTACAAGAGGTACGGCCTGCCTGGTAATGGTACGGCTAGCAAGGAATTGCTACAGCTGTTTAAAACTCCTCCAAAATGCCATAAATCTGCCACTAAACCTTAGTCTTTCAGCTGCATATGATTTCTCCGTCAAAAGTATTCATTCTCAGCTCAAAACTTTGTCAAACTGATCATTCAAAGCCTAGATGAAGCTCCTAAAGTGAAGCCTCCAATGCCCTTCCCTGATGTGGTCTTTCACACACAAATAAGGAGACTTGAAGAGGTTTTCGTCTCAGCAAGTCTGATTCAAAACCCTTAAAGCTCCAAAGCTTCATGAATGCACGACAATCTCCAAAATCAAGAGAGTGAAATAATAATCCAAAACATAATGCAAATGAGCTTCACTTTGCCTTTTTAGAATATTCCATTTGCATTTGGCTTCATATTATTTAATTTACTTTAATTTCATTTCCTTTTTCCTCCTTTTGGTGCACAACTTCAAGTATATTTTATTATTCACTTATATCTCCCCTTTATTGAACACTTAATATAAAGTATACTTTTAAAAACATTTAAATCCCCCCTCTAAATAAAGTCGACTTAATTTATTAATGATATGCACTTAATAAATAATTATTATTAAAGTATAACTTTAATAATAATTATAATATTATAACTCCATCATTAACCATCATCAATCAATTCCGACTTCACCGGGGGGTAGCCCATTGCATTCACTGCTCACCAGGGTTCCTTACTATAAATAGTAAGGTTGGCCTCTATCAACACACTGACTTACTATAAATAGTAAGTATATAAAAACAGAGCCCAAAACACCCTGAATATCATAACCCTTGAACAAGCTAAGGAGTTGGGGATGAAAACACTGCCAACTGAGGAGCTAGCTAACTCCAACACTGGGCCTCTAAACACCATTATTAGCCTACAAGGACCCAATGATAGGCTAAACCACCAACTCTGATGCTCACTCAAAAGGGGACATTACAGTCTGCTCTCCCTGAAATTGCTTGTCCCCAAGCAATCACAACTGAATGAATAGAAAACATCACTTCTTCAGAGGCCCAAGACAAGAACTGTAGAATGACCCACATGTCACCAAATACTCGAGCAACACCAGCATAAACACAACTGCGTGTTGTGATGTAATCACACATCGCCCCATTGCAAATGGGGACCCCTTTTTTTTTTCGCTTTCTGGCTTTTGCTTGCTTTAGGGTTTAAGTTTTTCTTGAGTTTGTAGATTTGGAAGTGTAGATTTGCCCATGTCTCGACAGTTTCTTGCCAAGAGGTCTATATGCCTTCATCCTGATGCATGTCACTGAGACCCTGAAAATGACTAAGTTTGATATCCTGGAAATCCTGAAAAAATGACTAAGTCTGAAATCTGGTGGATCCTCAGAAATCTAGAATCTACATGCTAAATCCTATGGATCCAGGACCTATCTCAAACATCCTGGAAGTATATTGATAAATATTTAAAGTATAAGAAACTCAATATACTTCCATTCAGGAAATCCAAAATTTGACTAAGGCAAGAAATTCCTCACTCCATGTCCAAACCTGCCCAAACTGGGCGGCCTCACAAGGTCCTCTTGGACAGTGTCTTCACCATCAGGAGAGCTTGTCCAGACAACACCCTCAAAACCGCCCTAGGAAAGTTAGGATGTTTTCACGAGTTTTTGCTGATTAAAGGGAGTTAGGAAGTGATGATGGAGTCAAAAACTAATATTTTGATGAAAATTCCATGCCTCACCTCCAAACCCGCCCAGACTGGGCGGCCTTGGCATAAGGTCATGGATTCAACATCATGCACATGCACTTGTCCAGACAATACCTCCAAATCCGCCCTAGGAATAAATTGTCAAGTGTTTTGAGCTCCAAGTGCTTGGATGATGATCAAATTATAAAGAGAGTCCATTTGGAGGAGTTTGAATGTAGTTTCAAGTGCAAATCCATGCATCACCTCTCAACCCGCCCATGTTGGGCGGCCTCATGAGGGAGTGATGGACAATGTCGTCTGTCACATGAATTTTTCCACATGACACCTCTAGGACCGCTTAAGGGGTATAGATGACATGATTTTCAAAGTTTTCTTGAGGAAAAATGAAGAAGATAGCATTCAGGAGGTGGAATGACCTAGTTTGATATGAATGAAATGTTTTAAGTATGAAAATCCAAGGGGCATGTCCAAGCCCGCCCTTCCTGGGCGGTTTCACAGGGTGTTGATGGACAATGTCTCTTGCACATCAATCTCTCCACACACTGCTCTCAAAACCGCCCTACAAGAAAAAATGGTGAAGTATTGAAGTTTTTGCATGCATATAGTGCTGAGATGTGAAGGTTTGAGAGGATTAAGTGAGTTTTGAATGAAAATCCAAAGGTCATGTCCAAACCCGCCCTACTTGGGCGGCCTCAAGAGGTTCCTGTGGACAACTTTACCTCTTCCACATCAAATACTCCAGATAGCATCTCCAATCCTGCCCTAGGAGAGACTATGCAAAATTCAAAGTGTTTCAACACAAAACATTAGAAGGTGATAAAGATTGATGGAAACTTGAAGGTTTTAGAATGATTAAGAGAGTTCTAAGATGAAAATCCAAGGGTCATGTCCAAACCCACCCTACCTGGGCGGCCTCAGGAGGGGGTCTTGGACAATGTTGCCTGTCACATGAAATCCTCCACACATACCCTCTAATTCCTCCCAAGAAGGAAAGTGGTCAAGTTTTCAAGGTTTTCTTGCACAAGACACTAGGATATGATGAAATTCCAATGGAAGTTTGCAAGTTAGATAGAATCAAGGGGATTTCAAAGAAGAATCCATGCATCACCTCTCAACCTGCCCTACCTGGGCGGCCTCATGAGGGAGTGATGGACAATGTCTCCTCCCACATCAAACTCTCCATGCACTGCTTCCAGAACCACCCAGGGATGAAGGTGGCATAAGTTGCAAGTTTACTTGATGAGAATGATGAAGATGACACCAAGCATTACTTAAACTCCTCCCAACAAGGATAAATCAATTGGAGAGAATGATAAAAGATCACTAAGGCTGATGTCCTGAAATCCTGAAAATTGGCTAAGTCTGAAATCTGGTGGATCCTCCAAAATCTAGAATCTGCATGTTAAATCATATGGATCCAAGACCCATCTCAAACATCCTAGAAGTATATTTTTAAATATTTAAAGTATAAGAAATTCAATATCTGACTTAAACATATTTTCAATATACTTCCATTCAAGACATTTCCGGTATGGCGACGAGACTTGCATTCCAAGCACCACCTTCAAACCCGCCCTACCTGGGCGGCCTCAAGGGGTGCTCATGGACTATGTCATGTCCCACATGAAATTCTCCATGCACTGTCCTCAAAGCCGCCCAGGATGAGGGATAACATAAATTGGTAAGTTTGTTTGATTAAGATGGTACAGAGGAGAGGAGATAGTCAAGTTCAAAGGTAAGAAGTTCCTAAATGTTGAAAATCCACTCACCACCTCCTAGCCCGCCCTTCCTGGGCGGCCTTGACCTCTATGCTTGGACAACTTCACCTCTTGCACAACACACTCTCCAGACATCAACCTTAAACCCGCTCAAGGAGAAGACCTATCAAGTTTGCAATGTTTTGAGTTGAAGTACAATGAGATCATGAAGATTTGATGGAAGTTCATAGGTTTGAATGTTTTTTGAGGCATTTTGAGGAAAAATACAAGGATCACCTCTAAAGCCGCCCTACCTGGGCGGCCTCAAGAGGTCCTTGTGGATTATGTCACCTGATACAATGCATTTTCCAGACAACACCTCCAGAACCGCCCAGGGATGTAGACAATACAATTGGCAAGTAAAATCAATGGAAATAATGAAGATGAACATGTCAAAGGTGAAATGAACAAGTGCAAAGTTGTTTAGGTTGAAAAATCCAAAGGTCATCCTCTAGGCGGCTTTAGACCCCTCACATGGACAATGTTACCTTCCACATGAATTTGTCCACACACACCCTCCAAACCCGCCCAAGAAGGTCGGCCTAGACACTCAAGCATGGAATTTCACATTCCACAGTCCAGACATGCCTTTCAAACCCACTTAGGCTGGTCGGCCAAGAAGAGAGGTGAATGGTCAAGTGAATTTAAAGTGTAGCTTTCCAAATTTGATTTTGACACGCGAAAGGATATGTTTTGGAATGTCATTGTTTTAATCCCACATACATAAGGTGAATGTAATTTGTTGTTGAAAATCCTTTATATCGAGTTTTAATTTGATGTGTTTCTTCTTGTAGGTGATGGAGGATCGAAGGAGGTGAATGCCGAGAACTCATACATGAGAAGTTTGGAAGGTTGAGGAACGTTGCTCAAACTTGTCATCATCATCACATGGAGGAGAGCTCCAACATCTAGTTCGAAGACTTCGTATGTCTGGATGAGGAAGACATCAATGCCATGTGAAAGGGAGCTAGTCTAAGATGATCAAGGTTACAAGTGTAGTTCATCATCAAGAGCATCATCTGTTCGAGGCGAGGATCAGTGGAAGGTTGTCACTTCACCACGCATACCTTGAAGGAGGTCATCATCCAGAAGCTCACATATCATGTGCCAGACAAGAACTCTCATCAGGCACTAGTCTACTCCATGAGTCCATGCAACTGTCCAGAGGCATGATCCTGCACAAGCACAACAACATTACAGGATGAGAGATGAGCATGATCATCAAAGCAATCCATGAGTTACATCAAGACAACAAGAAGAAAATATTCTAAGTAAAGTGAACATGAAGTGAATCACATTAGTTCATTCAAAGATGTTGAGGTGGCACATACACATTATCAAGCCAATAGCATTTTGCCATGTAAGAGGGCCCACCATAAAGATGCTCTAGAGATGCTTATCACATTGGGAAACGTGTCTTCATTGCCTCTTTCATGTTCTAAAAATAGCAAATTTTGTAACAAACTGCCTTGTTGTCTCGATCTCGGCCGTTGATTGTCAAATCAATCCTGGCCCTTCATGTAATTTCTAGAGTCTATAAAAGGCTCATTCTTCTTATTTGTAAGAAGAGATAAGAAATTAGAGATTAGAAGTAGAGATCAAGTAGGAGTAGAGTAGAGAGGGAGCTCTTCAAAGTCATGAAGAGAGACATGAGATTGTTGTAATGACACACTTCAAAAGTAATACAAGCTCATTGTTGTTGTTTTGCATGGTGATCTTGTGGCTTTGAAATGTTAGCAAGGTTTCAAGTTCTTGAATATGATGGAGATGTGTTTCCAAGTAGTTTAGATGATAAAGTAGATAGAGTTCATTGATGTAATGGATATATGCAATGATATTTGATGAATTCCCGTTGGTTCATACTTTTGATGGCTTGTCGATGGTAAGTCATCATGTAAAGTTACCCTGAACCACATCTTGCAAATAGTTCGATTGTTGATGCTCTTTCGAGTTGCGCCAGCTGTGGGTACTTTGGAGTGTGTCAACGATATGAAAATCCTTAGTTTATCCCTTGGAGATTGCACCTATTTCATGTAGTTGTTGCTCGTCATGGCGAAGTGAAATTTGGTTTTCTAAGGGAATTTGTCTATTATAGCATCATTCATCACGTCATTGTCCTTAGATTAGTCTTCTTAACCCTTGCCTTTTGCCTTTTCTTTTTGTAGTTGATTAGAAGAAGTTTCATTTCACAAGGAAAGAGTATATGTTTGAATGGAGTGATGAATAAATTATGCGTAAGTCCCTTTGTGTAAATAGCATTATCACATCATACCACCGAGGCTATCCGTTGCAAATCACGTCCAAGGAACCTTGGAGCGTTCTTGTTTGATCACATAGTTCAGCATTCGAGACACTTTGTTCAAGAGAGGATAGAGCACTTGGTGTTTTATTCTAATGTTGTTGTTGTCAAGAAACATCATCAACACTACGCAAAGATAAACATCATGCCGTCTTTCCAAGCCTTGCGCACAAGATTTGTTCATCGAAATCAGCTCATGTACCTATGAATCAAAGGTGAACCTATATGCACACCACCTATGGAGAAAGGGCTGAAACTATCAACCAAATCAAATTCACCTGTGGAGAATGAATCAACGTTCAAGCAACTAGTGGGCAGCCTCATTTCTCTCACTGCTACTAGACCTGACCTCAGTTTTGTTGTGAGCTACATCTCTCACTTCATGACAACCCCTAAAGTTGAACATTGGGTTGCAGCAAAGCGTGTGCTGAGATATGTGAAAGGCACTTCCGACTTTGGTATTCTATATGGCAAGTGCAAAGATCCTAAGTTGATTGGCTTTACAGACTGAGATTGGGCAGGTTCTGTTGATGACATGAAATCTACTTCTGGGTATGTTTTCAATTTGGGTACAGGTGCAGTTACATGGACCAGCAAGAAGTAGCAGGCAATGGCTCTTTCCTCGACTGAAGCTAAATATCGGGGAACTGTTAAAGCAGCTTGTGAGGTAGTTTGGCTTCGAAGGATGTTTTCTGACATGCAAATATATCAAGCAGGGCCTTCCCCCTTGTGCAGGGACAAGTGTTGAAGCTTGCCAAAAATCCACTCTTCCATGAACAGACCAAGCATGTTGAACTTCATTGTCATTTCTTCTGCCAGCTTGACGAAGATGGATTAGTGATGTTGCAGTATGTTCCAACTGAGGACCAAACTGCAGATATTCTCACCAAGTCTCTGAGCCCGGATAAGTTTGTCAAATTTAGGGGGCACCTTGGTGTAGTTGATAGATTGACCATTAAGGGAGGGTATTAAAATAATATTTAGATAGTTTATTTAATGGTCAATATTGTAATATTAATTAGTTTACATTGTTTCTAATTCTGTTGTTTAGATTAGCTTTAATTTCTTTTAGAAACATCTATATTCTTTATTTTATAAACATTTGTATTGTAAATCTTTATAAAGAGCCTTTGTCTCTTTCTTTTTAATATATCAAGATTTTTACCATTACAATTACTTGGCTTCAAACTATCCATTCCTTGCCAACGAATCCTACCTCTTCGCCATTGTAATCTTGTCCCCTTCACCGTGGTAGTGAATGTTTCTTCTAGAGGAATGGAGGTGCAGCTTTGATAGCCAATAGGTACAAGAGTCGAGAGCAGCCTCCCAGAGGGTTTGACATAAGAATTCATACATGGATTCAGTGATGGTAAGAGGGAGGAATAGAACCTAGACATGAGAAGGGAGAGATGGGCAGCATAATCAATGCTGTAATCAATTATGAAAGTGGATTGTGGTATGTCAAATGCTAGGGGGCTAGGTGGGAGGGGAGCGGGGTGAGAACCAATACGGAGTGTGAGGGTCAAGACAACATGGTCAACAAGGGGGAGCTAAGGAGAAACAAGGGAGCCAAAGATGTAGTGGACGAGGGACCTATTGATGAGAACATAGAACAAGACGCTTGCACCATTGCCATGTAGAAAAAAAGTGAATCTACCGAAGTTGAGGAAGTGAGAAACCCTGTTGAGAACATGGAGGATTTGAGATTCACCCAACCGAAGAAGGTGTCTCCCATAGGCCATAACTATAGAATTCTTATCAACAAAGGCTCTCTGTAAACCAAATTTCTCAAGGTGTCTAAAACTGCCCTATACGGACATCAAAATCGCCCAAAAGAATGATATCACCGATAGTGGAATATTGTGACATCTTGGGATAGAGGTCAAGGAATGGATCCCCATCTACTTGAATAATGAATATAGATGTGATTGGGGGAGGGGGGGGTATTAAAGAATTAAACCACTATGAAGACATCTTGGAGTGAAGGTGGACCCCTAAGAAACTCTAGACACATGTATCCAGAGTAGACATTAGAAGCCATAAGTGAAACTCTAGACCTAAGCCTATTCTAAATGAGGCAAACCAAACCACCAAAACCATAGGCCCCACCTGATCCGTAGGTCTCATGATAAGAAGTTGAAACCTACAAGTACCCCATGACAAGAGGGAGAGCCAATTCAAGACTCTCATGGGTCTTGGCAAAGAAGATGACATCCCAAGAAGCAATAACATCCTGGAAGGTACCTAGAGAAGACGATCTAGTGCTACTGCAATTCCAACAAGCAATCGAAATGTCACCACCACCCACCAAGATCAAAGGTGGTTGTCACGCTTACGATCTAGGGCATGACCACCTAGGAGGGGGAGAATCACAAACGACACACCTAGAGTCCTCGATATACACCCACTTATTTTCTTTCATGGCAGTAACAACCTAAATATGAGTTTTATGAAGCTCTTGCAACTAGAATCATGTGAGATCTGCATCAACATAGATTTTATGCAAAGAGAGAAAAGAGTTTCTTTTTTGTTCAAAAGCTTGCCAAGGCTCTCTTGCAGTCCGCAATTGGATGAAAAGGGTGTTGTTCAACAATGTCTAAGCTTTGTTAAGGGAGATATCCTTCAATTTCAAAGATTCGTGCAAGAACATGTGACCTACTTGTAAGCGATCAGCTAGTTTAGGAAGGGCATGAACATGAAGGTATAATGCCTTGGTTTGATGGGCCTTTTCTTACCATTTCCAGAATTGGATGTGCTTTCTTAACCTTAATTATTTGCACCCATAAATTTTGCTCATTACCCTATTTTTGAATAAATTGTTGTTGACCTATGGTGTCTTGAATGGTTATCTCTAATTGTTTGTTCTTAATTTCAGAAACCACTTCATTATGATGTTGGAGGCATGGAGAATCAAAGGGGGTTGCTTTGGGTATTCAAGTTTAGTAATTCTTGCTAGCAAATCAGCAATACTACTATCTTTCTCCTACAACTGTATGTGGAACAACAACATGAGATCCCAAAGTTCAAAACTTAGAGCCTCAATTCCCAATACCCGACTGTAAATGCTAGCATAGTTAAATTTGGGGTCAAAACCTTGCGATGGCAACGAATTATAACTCCTACATTAGAGAAAGCCCCATCTTCTTCTTTGTATAAGCCACTGGGTCTAAATTTGTTTCTACCTGGGTTCATTTTTCTTTTCTGACCATAGTGTAAAATCATAATAGTTAATTGTGCCATTCCAACAAAACTATCATGATCCCTTATTGATTTAAAGCAAATCCTGTGTTGCAAAGTTGTGCCCTAGAAATCTCTTGTAGAATCTAAATAGACCGCAAGAAGCCCTACAACGAAGCGCAACAGTTGTGGAAGGAAGAAAACCAAATGGGAAGTGGAGGAAGATTTGAAAGGAAGAAGAATACAAACACATCAACATGAATACATAGGCAGTCGACATGACATAGATGCACCAGCACAAAAACAAATGCAACAGGCTAACGTGAGTGACTAGAGCAACGAACACAAACAAATCATGTTACAAGAAGCCCTAGAAACAAAGGGCACCAACTGTGGAAGGAAAAAAACCATATGGGAAGTGGAGGAAAATGCTAACACAGACAACTGGTGTGAGATACGAAACATAACCAACGAGAGCTTGCAATGGGAGCGTGTGATGGGAGAGAAAAGTCACCAACATCCACAACTCTGAGGCTAGTTCACGAGGAGAGAGTCTCTGTTGTATGATTAAAACAAACAAAGCTTCTTCAGGATCATCATATCAAAGCCAATTGTAGAGTAATCATGTTTGTCCATTTAGGCTTTTGCACCATATCATTAAGAGCATCATAATGCTTTCTAAACTTTTGTTGCATTTGTAGTGTCATACTAATAACATTTGAAGATGCTTGCCCATTATTGATATGATTTACGTCTAGTCCATTATCTTTGTTTATGGGTTGAATTATAACTACCTTTTTTGATATAACTTTTTTGGTTGATATTTTGAAGGGCGAGAGGAAGATGACAAAATAACTAAGTTGCCGAATCAAGTACCGGTACTGGTATAGGTACGTGGGTATGGTACCCCAGTACGCCGAATTTTTTTTTGGGGGGGCGTTGGGTACGTTTGGGTACATTGGTACCGAAAAAGAAAAAATTATAAATATATACTTAGTTGCAGCCTAAAAACAAGAATTAAATTCAGAAATATATTTTAAATGCATTTTAGATTCTAGAATAAAAAATTTTAAACACATTCTAGAATCTATAATTAATATTTAATAATAGTAATAATAATTAATAACATATAGATTATTAAATTTTAAAAAAGTTTAAAAATTAAACTAGAAACTAGGTTACTACACCTATATAACTTCAAAATTTTATAAATATTAAAAAATAACAAAAACACTAAGACTAAATATATATATAATATTACTATATAGTATATAAATACTAAATAAATTATAATAAAAAGAAGTTCAGTTTAAATAAAAAATTGAACTTAAAAAATATTTAAATACTTCTATAGTTATACTGTAAGTATATATATATTTTAACTAAATTTTAATCTATAATCTTAATCTATATTAATATATACTAGCACTTGCACCATAGGAGGTTCAAGGAATACGCCGATAGGAACAACTGACGAGTTTCGAAAATTTTTCAGCGTGAATTTTTTTTTCTGCGTGAGACAATTCCGAGCACTATAATGCTCACATATAAAAGCCTATCGGCTAATTATACATTGACTTTTATTAAAAAATTTTAAAATCAAAACTGATACTTGTGAACCCGCGTCCGCTCCCTTTCATGCAGGCGTTCCTTCCTTTCTCATGCGGGCGTTTAGATTTTGCAGATTTTCCGTTTTGATTTTTAACTTTTAGGTTAAAAAAATCCGGAGTGGATTTTAAAAACTCGTCAAAAAAATGAAAATCAGATGAAAATTCCTCAAAAAAACTTCCGAAATCTTTCAAAAAAATGCCACGTCAATGCTTAAACGGGAAGAATCAGACAAATTCGGGTAGAAACGTCTCATGACAGACAACAAAACCCTGGACAATTCCATAGGGATTCTAGGACGTCCCCGATTTCGGGACGTACCAGTACCCGAAATCGCCAGGGCATATAGCCAATTCGGCTACTTAGCAAAATAACAAATGAGTCGTATTTTAAAATGTTAGCCTCCAAAAATATAAGCTCATAATCTCTAATGCTTGCACATAAATCAAAAAACGTGTCATAGTAAATGAAGATGACCACTTCCATCAACCAATGATCTAAATTTGGGTCAGTGAAGTTAGTGAATTCGTAAAGTCAATCACTATGACTCCTTTTGGAAGACTTCCTATCGACAAGACGAGACATAAGACTCCATTTCGTTAGACAAATACCAAACAAAGTTACAAGAAAGCAAGTGGTAAAAATAGTAACAAAAGGTACAAAGTTGTTTCAAACAGATTTGGAGTTTTGTAATCTTTGCCAACTTGTCCTCAACCTCAATAAAGTTAACGTTGTGGCCTCCAACAACACCAAGGACGCTCCTTGCACGCTTCATTTCCTCTAAAAAGGGGCCCTACAAAGATAACCACTAATTATACTTGTTTAGGTATTCAGTTTACAAGTCTCTCTTTCGAGCCTACTTCTCAATCTTGTCTTTGCAAGGGATACGCCTCACTTTCTATTCTTGAATGCTAATGTTTCCAAGTACTCTTCTAAGATGTGCCTTTTCGACTCGATGGTTATGCCTACATCACTATATGTTTCCGAGGTTTAGAGCTTTGGCTTGGGTCCTTGTGACTGAGCTCAAGTTGAGAGGGTTCAAACAATTATAATTTAGTGTATTATTCAAACCAAACAGATGGTTCATTTGTGTATTGTCTTGGCCAAATTCGTTGACCAACCCCTTTGTCTCGAGACTAGCTTCAAACTCATTTGGTTTATACACAAGCTAAGATCCATTGGTAGTTCTCCTTTGTCTTGTGGGAGATTTACTTTCTTGGCACTCCATCCTCAAAGGATATTGACTCTTTGGGCCCCCTAGGGCATTGGTGTTGTTCGTTCCCTGAGATTTGCATGTTCTTCCAATCTATTGGCATTTATCTGGACCAACTCCCTCCCTTCAAGAACTCTTTATGTGCTCCTCATCATCTCCTTCCAAGGAAGAAATGCTTAATCAATCCGTTAGAGAGGGCATTTGTAGTTGATACATACAGGTCACTCGAACCTCCACTCTAGCTTCTTTGAACCCCAAACTACCCTTTTAGCTAAGCATTTCTTACATTGTGTTGATGGGGTCATTGTTCGGCCTACCTATCTTCAGCATCATTAATATCATGGTTTGAGGATACCCCTTGGTCAACTATGGTTGTGTTCCCATCAACTTTGTCTTGAGATAGACCACCATATTTTACAAAGTGAAAGACTATGCCACCTTTGTTCTCTTCAACAAGTGGAATTTGAGAAGCATTTTATTTTCTAGTGCCCGCTTTACTATGAATACCATGACTTACTATTGTCTATATAGAGATTTTGGTGGCTCTCTTTCCATTTTCTTCCACTACCTTGATCAAAGGTGTTTGGCCCTTTTTTCTTCATGAGATCTCCATATGCAGGCATTCATCTCTCCATGGTGATACCAAGTCTACCAAATTGATTACTTGTTTCTCTCGTCTAATCACCACTATTGAAAGCATTAAGTACCTTTTAGCCACTTATGATTTGCATACAAATGAGCACAAATTGGTGAGACATTGCTCTTCCTTGCATTCTTGTACTATTGGGGCTTCCCGTCATCCCACCTCTCACTCTAGTGTTTGTGACTCTATACCATCTTGGTGCTGGGGACACTCTCTCACCTTAGTCCACAATGCAGATCTTAGCAATAGGCTCACATTACCAACTTTTATCCCACTACCCACAATGTTTTGGCCTCAAATGTTGGGGGGTTCTACACAACATCGACTACCTCCTAGCTCTAAACTCGCAGCCATACCCCCTAAGCTCTAGACTCGTCAAGGAGCATTCTCTAACTCTACATTGGCACTCCCATTGTGATCAATGACATTGTTATTGGCTCCTCCGACAGGTCTTGAAACACAGACACTTGAGGATTCTAGTTGCTCACCTGGATGGTTTTCTTTTTTTATTACCTTCACTACTTGCAATGCTTTGGCCTCAAATGTTAGGCGGGTTGTACACAACATTGACTATCTCCTAGCTCTAAACTCTTTAGCCAAACCCCTTTAGCTCTAGACTTAACCCAAGGAGCATTCTCAAACTCTACATTGTCACTCCCATTGTGATCAATGGCATTGTCATTGGCTCCTCCAACAGGCCTCGGAACATGGACACTTGAGGATTTTGGTTCCTCACCTGGAATGTCTTCTTTTATTTATTACCTTACAAGGTCAGCCCCCTCCTCTTCTATTATTGTACTTGTTTGGGTGTTTGCTCTCTTTTTGGTTAACCAGGATTGGCCTCAAATGTTAGGGGAGTTCTACACAACATCAACTACCTCCTAGCTCTAAACTCTCTAGCCAAACCCCTTTGGCTCTAGATTCTCCCCCAAGAAGCATTCTCAGAGTCTACATTGGCATTCGCATTGTGATCAATGGCATTGTCATTGGGTCCTCCAATGGGTCTCCGAACACGGACACTTGAGGATTTTGGTTGCTCATCTGGATGGTTTTCGTTTATTTATTACCTTACGAGATCTTCCCCCTCCTCTTCTATTATTGTACTTGCTTGGGCATTTGCTCTCTTTTTGATTAGCCCCTAGTTATGTTTTTTTTTGTCTAGGGCATCTTTTTTGCCCTAGTCCTTTGCTATTGTACGTTCTAATCCCATCGATCATTTTTTGTCATTTGCAAACATTAATATATTTTCTTTCTTTTTTCCATTTAATTTAACTGATGACCAAAAAAACTGCATTACTAACAACTTCAACTAGGATCAAAAACATCATACCATTTCAACCGTGTCTACAACTCGTCACTCATTAAAAGACAAGCAAAGGATGGTTTGGCTCCCAACTGAAATCATTGTGGATAAGACAAAATTACATAGCTTGCAGAGAAAAAACGAGCTCAAACATTTTGAATTCTATCTTCATGAGTTATAAAACATTTGAGCTATATTACCCCTTGTACAATTTTGAAAAAGAGTTTCCTTTCATGTTGTAATTGACCATAAATATTCTTATTCACATTAATTAAGTGGTCTTATCTATGTTGGAGTGTAATTGGGAAGGTTATAGAGAGTATTGTCATATGGATGTTCAGACATTCATCTAAATATGTAAAGAGTCCATGAAAGCCTAAAGAAGTCAATAAACCTCTATAATCAGCAAGGAGTTAGAAGCTTGAGAAGGTTTCCCTCACTCTTCTAGACTTTTATCCCACACTGAATTTCTCCAAGTCAAAGGCTGTGTTTTGTTCTGCTTTCGTACTTATTTGTGCTCTCTAATTGCTGTCATAATCTTCCTTATGGAGGTTTGCACTTACTAACAACAAAATGAAGACATTAGGACCATTCAATGTATATTTTGCAACATAATCAGCAACTATATCTGTCATATGTGTTGTCAAACAATTTCCCAAATGGAAATATATTTCAACAGTTTTTTCTACAAATTGGTACATATTAACTATTTATATATCGTGTATATAATATGCATTAAAGAACAGTATAATTGAAATATACAGAGAGCAGTTGAAAAAAATCTTCAATAAGGTATTTAGTCAAAAGTTGAACTTTTACAAAGGATCAAATACATATCTGTTGAATTCTCTAGATTTTGACTGTCTTGTTCTCTTGGCGATCAGATGCAAGGTCTTAAGGCTATGGCCACACTCCAGGAGAAAAAGAATATCAAATGTTCATTCACCACAGCCATGGACAGAACCTCCCAAGGTATACCTTATATCCTTGGTTGGACATGCCCTGTGTGCCCCTTCTCCAATGCCCACCACCTTCCTTGATCTATCCACGCAAGAGAATCCACAATGCCAAGTATCCAGGTTTATAATGAATAAATATTTTTCCAAGGGAGTCATTAACCAACATACCTCTTCAAAATCATTAATAACAACTCACATTTAAGTGTTGCTTCATTTAACTACTTTTATCCCATTTACATAAATCAAAGGAATATTAATCCGTGTACACATATGGGTTAAAAGTTTCATAAAAATATGTACAAGATTCATATTGATAAGACATGTAGTGGAATGTTAACACAGTTTACACATCAGATTTGTATCAATGCTTAGTTTAGGTATTCTTTTTAATGCATCTTGTGTGGTGTGTCTGTAGTTAACAATTTTTCAGTTGCATCCCCTTACTAAATCAACTAGTGCTAAAGGACACCGTTTCTTCGTTCCTTTGCAAGGACAGCCACAAGAAGGTGGAATAAAAAAATCAGAAGCATTGCTCTTGAAGAAGACAGAAGAGGTATGAGTCTTCATGGCAAAGAGAGACTCAACCTGTTGGAGGAGGATGTAGCCAACATAACTCACTCAATGGGCAAAATTCCAACAGCGGATATGATATTAGAGGTGTTCATGGGAAAGACACAAGTGTCCATGGTGACACCAAAACCAAGTGAAAAGTTAAAAGACTCAAGACAAAGAGCAGGCCTCTACTACCCAAGCTCCACATCCATTTATAACAAAGGCCACGATAAAAATTCATCAACATGAGGGTGACAGTGATGCTGAAAAACTTCACCATTGGGTTGCCCAAATAGAGGTACATTTCAATTTATATCTTAATGAAGAGCAGGAAATTTTTTTAATAAGATTGAAATTTCCTAGTCATGCATTGACATATTTTGAAAGTTATGCTCATTCCTTAGTTATGGGAAAATTACCACCAATTCATAAATAGGAGGATGTTTGGAAAACAGCATTCAAGACAAGGAAATATTTGTATGAATAGTCGGTACTTCCTTTTACATTGGATAATGCTATGGCTACTTTCATGAGATTGATGAATGAGGTACTTGTGCTAGTGATAGACTCTTATGTCATTTATTTGGATAATATTTTGATCTTTAACAAGAATTTTACTGATATCCAACCCATGTGAAGCAAGTTTTGCAAATTTTGAAGGAGCACAAGATGCAATTGAATAGAATGAAATGTAAATTTGCTCAACAATCACTTGTCTATTTGTAGCATGTGGTTGGAGATGGAGACTTAAGATCTGATCAGGAAAAAGTTTGAGCCCATCTTAAAGTGGCCCAAACCTTCCAATGTGACCAAAACAACGAGTTTTGTGGGTGCAGTCCAGTTTGAGGAAGTTCAACAAGTTTTTCTCTTCCATAGCAGCACCTTTATATGCTGCTACAATGGCTGGTAAGTCATTTCCTTGAGGTAAAAAGCAACAAAAATGATTTGATGAATTCAAGAATAGAATTAGGTATGTATAAGTATTGGCTTTACCTAATTTGCAAAAGTATTTTGAGGTTGAAATGTAGGCAAGCTGTCCTACTCCAAGGATGTACACCCATATGTTATCACTAAAATTGTTTTGTGGTTCAGTTTTTGGTCATTGCACTTATAAAAAATAATTGCATGTGCTTATACAAACGGTTAAAAAAATGGAAGCACTATTTGATGGATAAAGAAACCATAGTGCACACAGATTTGCAGTCTCTTCAGTATTCACAAGTTCAATCTAAATTGCAACAATCAAAGCACTATAAATGGATGGCTTTCTTGCAATCATTACATTTGATCATTAAAAATGAGAAGGACATGACAAACAAGTTGATTGGTTTGTTATCTATACCATATACCTCATTTAATTTATAATGTTATCTACAGTAGCTCAAGTTCATCAAGTCTTTCACTTCCATTGCAGCACCTCTATATGCTGCTACAACAAGTGGTAAATCCTTTACTTCGAGTAGGAATCAACAAAAATCATTTGATAAGGTCAAAAATAGGATTAGCAATGTACTGGAATTGGCTTTACCTAGTTTGCAGCAGCCCTTTGAGGTGCACACAGATGCAAGTATGCTATGGGGCTGTCCTACTCCAAAAAATTAAGCCTGTTTGTAATCACTCTAAATTATTTCATGATTCAGTTTTGGACTATTGCACTAATAACAAAGAATTGTCTGCTCTTGTGCAAATGGTCAAGAAATAGAGGCACTATTTCATAGTTAAGAAACCAGAGTGCACAATCATTGTCCTTTTTAAGACTTGGAAGATCCATCCAAGTTGCAACAAGGCACTGTAAACAGATGGGTTTCTTGCAGTCTTTTCATTTGCTCATTAAATGCAAGAGGTACGTGACTAACAAGTTTGCTGATATATTATCTAGATCTCCTTTGATTTCAGCATTAAGTACACTAACTCAGCTTGAGGGTTTTGTGCAAGAAGCTTATACGAAGCATATGAGCATAATGCATATTTTGGGGTTACATTTATAAAACCACAGATAGCAAATTTTGAGCCACTAGAAGATTACCGTCTCCAAACTGGGATGCCCTAAAAATTGGGTAAGTTGTTTGTGCTAAAATGGGACAATTCAGCAAATCAGAGAGGCTCATACTTCTAAGCTTGCAGGTCAATTGTGGCGTTTGGTGCAAACCTACAAAGGTATATGCATTGACTTAATATGCAAAATGATGTTGCAAAATTCATATACATTATATAGCACAAGCACCCAAGCAATAGGAATTTGGGTATCTAGATGCCCTTACATGTTCCTTTTAGGCCATCGGAAAGCATCTCAATGTATTTTATATGAGCATTGTCCGTGTCCAAAAGGAGGCATGAATATTTGTTTGTCCTTGTGAAATGGTTTAGTAAAACATGTATGCTTATGCCTTACAAAAAGAAACTTAAGGCATATGAAACAATTTGTAGTATCCCACCCCTGATAGGATATTTACTTTCTGGATTTTGCCTGTCTGTTTTTATTTGTTTTATGGTTTTCTGATTTATTTGCAATTTTTGATACAACAATATAATGCAGCAAAATAGAAGATATTGCAATAAGAATTTTCAACTCAAAAATTGAACATTACATAGGGAATACACAGCTGAAAATTCCAGATTTTTGTATCAGCTTAGATACTCAGTATTTTCACAAAATATTGACAACCCAGTTCATAAAATATCCCCTATTATCTAAAATAACAATACCCCGAAAATTGGGGGTTAAAAATCATGAACTCACAGGTAAGATATGCCTGCAAACCCTCTAAAATGAATGCCAGAATGAAGTATAAAGTTTGCAGCAGTATAACAGCACATAGAAATGGCTCAAACCCCCTCTAAATCCTCTCAACATCGCTGCACTCCTTTGGAGAAGATAGACGCCCAAAATGAGATGAAGTATCCCTTTCAAAACTCCACAAACAGCTCCAAAACCCTCTGCTGATGGTACGACCTGTACCGGCCAGCAAATGGACTCCCACACACTTCAAACCTGCTCAAATCTCAAGTCTATAATCTCTGAAATGTCCTTCGGTGTCTTCTTCAAATTACCATGACAAGAAACTACGAAAATCTCTGAGCAAAACTCTCCGCGACTGATCTCCAATACGCCGAACTGAATGCAATGAAGTACAAATGCAACCACTAGATATGGCTGCCTCAAAGCTCCCTTGGGTGATCTCTCACACCTGCAGAAAGCTGCTACTGATGGTAGTTTTCGTCACCAAAAGCCATAGCTGGAAGAAATTCTCCAAACCCTCATTTGCAGAGCAAATAGCAATAGAAAATATAATGTCATGAATGAATGAATTGCTTTTCACTTTAGCTTTTATAATTCTTTCTGGAGGGTTGACCCTTTTTTGAGAGGGAAAATAACTTTTATAATTTTTACTTTAATTTTCTCCTCATGAGGCATCCAAGTCCTTAGGTGACTTATTTTTGCCTTTTTATACTTTTCTCTAAAAGTCTCCACACCAATATAAAGTCCAAACATTTAAATATAAATATTAATTTACGGACTTTAAATTGAAAGGGCAAACAGACTCGAAATTTGACGAGTGATAGACCATTGGAAAGGTCTCATCGAAACACTCCACCTCCAACTCTGAGATTCCTAAAACGGTCAGAAACCCTAACTTACTAAAAATAGTATGGGCAAAGGGGACAAAAAACACTTTGGGAAGCGTCATCACAAACTCCTAACATTACTGAGTTTAATGCAACACCTGGAAAGGCCCCGAGACGACTGAACTGCCATGTCACCAAAACAGTGTCCAGACTGACACTATAAATAACAGTGTTCTCCGAGGACCAAAGAGAACAAACCCAAAAAAACCCAGAAATATTGTCGCCATGCAAGCACTTACTATAAATAGTAAGTACGGCTAAACTGTTCGAAATCCCTCCAGAAAGTGTCATACGGCTCCACTGGAACACCTGAGCACACTGGTGACATCGAAATACTCCTCTGATCAAGTTGTCACAAACCCAGAAAGTCAGCTCCAACTGCACTGCAAGAGAACCCGAAAATGGGGACATTACACAATTAAATAGTAAATTGTTTTTTGTTGTGTATGTACTACTATGGATTCACTTTGGTTTGCCAAGTTCCATTGTTTCAGACAGCATGCTTTGTGGAAGCATATTGGAACACAATGTGGAAAACGATGGATATTGAATTAAGGATGTCTAAAACATGACAGCAAAGTGATCCGAACACTCAAAGGACTTCACTAATAATAAAAAAGTGCATTAGAGACAATTTCAATTAGGGCTAAAAATGCCAAACTATTTTTGGCATGCCAAAACTCATCATTAATGAAAACAGGCATAGGGAATGATATTTTCTACATCAAAATCATTGCAGCTAAGACAAAATCACAAAGCTCACACACAAACGAGATTAAGTGTTTGGAATTTCATCTACTCGAGTTCAAAATCATTTGAGCTTGCCTCTAGGGATCTCTTGGGACTTTTTGACTATATTATCCCTTTTAGGACTTTGAAAAGAGGCTCCCTCTCATGCTGTGATTGACTGTAAATGTACTTGTTTGCATCAATCAAGTAGTCTTATGTATGCTGGAGTGTGATTGGAAAGGTTAGAAAGAGTTAGCATTGATGTATAGGTATTTGAAAACTCATTTGACTGTGTAAGAAGTCCATTAAAGCCTCAAGAAAGCACTAAGCTTTTGTAACCAACAAGGAGTTAGTGGCTTGACGATGTCATCCCTCACACTTCTGGAATTTTCTACAACATTGCCTTTCTCCAAGTCAAATGTTGTGTTTTGCCTCACGCTTGTTTGTGCTCTCTATGTAATGTCCCCTTTTCAGAATTAAAATAATTGGGAGACCTCTAGTCTATTTCTTATTTCACATAGGCTAAGGAATAAAGTTAGAGATATAATTTAATAATATTTTAAATTGTCCTAATAATTTTATTCTTATAACATTGTAAAAGGATGACTTATATATTATTATTATTTTAATAAAATGGGCCTAATGTAATATTTAATTAAAAAGTGTTTTTTAACACTTTTTAAGGGAATTTTAGGAGGGAAAGTTAAATTCAAATTAAAAGGTGATTATAAAAGGATGAGTTTGGCATAGAAGAAGAGATCCATTGTCATTGTTATTGTTATCAAACCCTTTTCTCAGAGCTTGAGCACTTGTCTTCATCTCAATGCCCGAGAACGAAAACACTTTGGTGTAGGGAATCTGGAGGACAAAACCCCTCTCGATTTCCATTTTGGATTAGAAAATGAAAACCCTCTTGTCCATTTGAGGTGATTCCATCCAAGGATTACCATTGTGCTGAAAAATTGAAGTACATTCCAATTTTAGGAGCCTTTGAAGATTTTCAGATTGTATGAGGGATTGCAGGTTAAGCTTTTGTATTGTGAACGATTTCGGTATATTCATATTCTATTTGTTGAGTAGCAAATCATTATCGATTTTGGAGATATCTTCTGGTCATTCCATTTTTTGAGGGTGTCATACAATCTAAGACCCCCACTTCAGCAGTTGTAAAAACGGAAGGACAGTCGTACCTTCTCCTACAGGCACCATACTGTTGTACCCTGCGCCCTACCTGCTGTAACATGCCAACTCAGCCAACAGTCATTGCCGTACAGGTCATTCTAGTTGTTGTGGTTTTGTTGTAAAAATCTAAGCAGTCGTACAATTGCTTCCGTTATTAATTGCAGCCTGTAATTGATCGCTCCTATTAAATTAATAATATTTGATATTTGTTGTCGTACGTATATAAGTCAAACTGTACTTTGTATCAACATTTGTTAGTATATTTAATACTGATGTCCAGCTCTCCATAACTATCAGTTTTGGCTTATGTTTAGCATCTACTAAAGGAGTATAAATATTCTTGATGTTAATCATAGCTATTTAGTATTTGGTCTGTAGTAATTATTGTTCTATATTCCATATTGATTCCAATTTGCGCAAATCAGAAAATACAAAAACATTGCATATTTTATGAAAATACCAGAAAAGGACATCACAATGGTATCAGTGCCATGATCTTGCCAACCTTTAGGGTGGAAGATTAATATTTTGATGCAGATTTTTATTTTTATAACACATGCATGCCAACGAAAGAGAACTCAGGTATTACAAAAGAGAAAGAAGTAAGGTTCAATCACCAGAATAAAACGAGAAAGTCATGGGAGAAAGAGAAAAGAGAATACGTACAAATGAAATGAATTCTTTACATGAAACCATCAATCAAGGTCAGAGAGAATTGGCAAGAACAATCCAAAGGTCAATGAGAGAGTCCATGGCAGAGTTAGTACAAGCCTTGCAGAATATGAATTAGAATAAGGCTAACCAAGGAGAAAGAAGCTCTTTAGCTAACAACCGGACTTCAATCAACCCCCCTTCCAAAACCTTCCAAGCAATTTTTTTACAGAGAGAAGAGGAACATCCAAAAGATGAAAAGACCCATCATCAAATAAGAGATGACTTTACAACATATCATGATGAATACAATGAGTTAAGCAAGGAAATACATGATGAGTTGACTTTCCAAGAGTTATGTGATCTAAGGATGAAGAATGGATCGAGGTGAGGAAGGAGAACTCAACAAGGTCAGCCCAACAAAGACATCCAACATAGTTTGGGTAAGATTACAATTCCTACATATGGTGGGTCCAACAATGTGTTGTCAGATCTTGGTTACAGAAGCTGGACACCTACTTCTCATTGAATCCTATGTATGAAGAAGAGGCAATCAAGTTCGCTACCAACCACTTGGAAGGAGTAGCACACAAGTGGCAGTATCACGGTATTATCACCCAAGGCCATAACTCCATTTCCACATTGGAAAAATTCAACCAAAGATTCATAGAAAAATTTGACAAGAAAGATCCAAAAATTCACTTTAGGGTGTCGGCTCAGCTTAAGCAATATGGAACAGTGAACAGCTATGTTGCAGGCCTTCAAAGATTATCAGTAATTATTCTTGATGTGTCAGAGAAAAGACTCATTGTTCTATTTGTGGAAGGATTAACTGAACCTCTCAAAGGTTTGGTAAAAGCCTTCGATCCTCCATCTTTGGAGTAAGCCATAAAGAGAGTTTTAAATTTAGAAACTTCAGTTCCCAAAAACAAACTTTACTTAAAGACACCACCTTTCGGGCAGCAAAAGAAATCAATCCAAAAGGGAGTTCCTCATCAGAAAGATATGCCAAAACGAGTTAGCAATGAGAAAGAAACCAAGAATGAGCTGAACAAAAAGAAATAGTGCTTCTATTGCAAGGAGCCATGGGAGCCTGGTCACAGAAGTCTTGGTTGTGGAAAGGTATATTACCTAGAGGTGATATCAGATGAAGAATCAAAACCAGAAGAAACTTAAGCCAGAAATTGAAGAGGAAGGACCTGAACCTCAAAGAAAGGAAGAGGAAGAAACTTCAAGAGGCACCATTGCCACACTTTTTGGTGCTCCCAAATACCATCCTTTCAGAGCTCATGGAGTTCTGCAAAGACAGAAATTAAAGTGTTGATTGATAGTGGGGCAACCCACAACTTTATTGATGAGGGATTGGTAGTTAAAAGGGTATTGGGAACAAAAGATTTTGAAAGATTAAATGTCATAGTAGCAGATGGCATCACCATCCCTTGCACTAAGAGGATATAGCAGCTTGACATCACATTAGGTAGACACAGGGTGCATGATGATCTCTATGTAGTGGACCTAGGAGAGACCAACATGGTCTTAGAAGTGCAGTGGTTACATTTCGTTATGGAATTCAGAACTATCAAATCATAGAACTGAAATTCAAATCGAAGGGAAAGGAAGTAGTGCTTCAAGGCATTGCAAATAGAGCCCCAAGAGTTGTTTCAACAAAGAGGATGTAAAGATCATTTAGGAGGGGGCAAGTAGCCTGGGCAGCCCACTATTTGGTAACAACCACAACTTCATCCACACATAAGAAATCCTATCATGTTGATATTCAATCTATTTTGGATAAGCATAGTGTGGTGTTTAGTGATTTGCATCCAGGACTACCACCCGATAGAGGATTTCAACATATCATAGAGTTGGAACTAAGTTCTAAGCATGTGACAACTACACCTTATCATCATCCAAGAAGGAACAAGGAGGAGATGGAAAAAACCATAAAGAAACTTTTGGAGATGGGACACATCAAGGCCTAGTTCTAGCCCATTTACATTATCAATTGTTCTTGTGAAGAAAAAGGATGGTACCATGCCGATGTGTATTGACTACAGAGATTTGAACAAGAAGACTATTAAAAATAGGTATCCCATTCCCAGGATCGATGAGCTCATTGATGAGTTGCATGGAGCTGTGTATTTTGCAAATATTGATTTGAGATCAAGTTACCATCAAATCCATGTAAGGGATGAGGACATACACAAAACAGTGTTCAGTTATCATTTTGGGCACTTTGAGTTCTTGATCATGCCTTTTGGCTTGACAAATGCTACAACCACTTTCTAGTCATGCATGAAACAGGTGTTCAATAAGCAATTGAGAAAAAAAAAATTTGATTTTCTTTGATAACATTTTGATTTACAATAGGACTTGGGAGGATCATTTTAAGCATCTAGATATAGTTCTAGGCATATTAGAGCAACAAGCTCTGTTTGCAAAGGAATCCAAATGTGAGTTTGTAATGACAAAGATCTTCTATTTGGGCCACATCATTAGTGCTCAAAGAGTTCAAGGGGATCAACAAAAGATCCAATCCATCTTGGGTTGGCCAGCTACCAAATGGACTCAATTGAGAGGATTTCTTGGCCTTTGCAATTATTACAAAAGATTCGTTAAGGGGTTTTCACTACTTGCAACACCCTTAACAAATATGACAAAGGAGTTTTTGTATAGTCAAAATAAACACAAGAAGTTTTTAACAAGTTTAAAGAGGTAATGAGCTCATGTCTTGTACTTTCTATACTAGATTTATCACTTTCTTTTGTTGTAGAATGTGATGCTTTAGGGGAAGGAATTAGAGTGGTATTAACACACAAGGGGCATCCCATAGCTTTTGAAAGTAGGAAGTTGACAGAATCAGAAAAAGGATTTTTTTATCTATGACAAAGAGATGTTGGCGATTATGCATGATTTGGACAAGTTTTGACACTATTTAGTTTGTGGGAGATTTGTGGTGAAAAGAGATCATAATAGTTTGAAATTCTTTCTTGGCCAACAAAATTTGAATGATAGACAACAAAAGTGGGTAAGCAAGCTTCAAGCTTATGATTTTGACAAAGAATACATGAAAGGGAAAAATAATGTAGTTGTTGATGCACTTTCCAAAAAGCCCACTTTATGTTCCTTCTCTTTTATTTTCTACTGATTGGAAGGATACTATTATGGCAAAATATGTTAAAATGCATTTACTACTAATCTCCTTGATGCAACGAGGGGATAGCTATACAATGGCAGATGGTCTTATCCTCTACAAGAACATAATTTTCTTAACTCCAAAATCCAATACGAATGAGAAGATTTTGAAAGCCTTCCATGATAAACCTCTAGCAGGGCATTCAAGGTATTACATAACTTATGGATAGATCTAAGAGAGATTTTCTTAGAAGAGACTTAAGGACAATGTCCTCAAGCATATTAAAGAATGCATCATTTGTCAACAAAACAAAGCCGACCATACGTTTTTTGCAAGGTTGTTACAGCCTTTACCTATTTCTAATCAGAAGTGGGAAAGCATGTCCATGGACTTCATTACAGGCCTCCCCAAGGTACAAGGAAAAGACTGCATTTATTTTGTTTTGGTTAGGCAAAGTATACACATTTATTTGCTATTCTTCGGAATTCAAAGCTCTTCAAGTGGCCAATTTAATTTTCAAAGAAGTGTTTAGGCTACATGGATTGCCTAAAAATATAGTAAGTGATAGAGATAGTAGATTCCTTAGTGCTTTTTGAAAAGAGTTGTTTCATTTGACTAGTAAAGATCTAACTCCAAGCACAAGTTATCATCCTCAAACAAATGGACAAACAAAAATAATGAATAAATGGCTTAAGTGGTGTTTGAAAAACTATGTTTCAGATCAACAATCAGCTTGGGCTAAATGGTTGCATTTGAGAGAATATTGCTACATCAATTCTTATCATATGTCTATTGGTATGTCTCCATTTATGGCACTATATGGTTATGATGCTTTAAGCAAAGTGCCTACAACTAGTGACTTGGTTAAGCATAGCCAAGATATACTGAGATCGCTCAAAGATCACCTCCAACAAGCTCGGAATAAATAGATATTCTATGCAGCTCAGAACCATACAGAGAGAACATTTGAGGTTGGAGGTTTAGTTTTTCTAAGATTGCAGTCATACAGGCAATCTTCCATCAAGGAAAAAGGAGCTGAAAAACTCAAACCCAGATTTTATGGACCTTATAGGATCTTGAGGAGAGTTGTTGAAGTTGCTTATGAACTAGAATTGCCAAAACACAATAGAATTCATAATGTTTTTCATGTTTCATGCCTCAAAAAGGGCACTTGGGCAGCATATCATTCCTTTAGCAAAGTTGCCTCAATTGGATGATGAGGGTAAGTTGATCTTAGTTCCAGAAACCATCATTGACACTAGAGAGAAGAAATTGAGGAACGAGAGCATCATAGAATATCTGTTGCATTGGGAAAATCTCTCAATTGAAGATGCTACATGGGAAAGTGCAAAGATAATTGAGCATCCAAATCTACAATTGCTTAAGGGCAAGCAATTTTGGGAAGGGCAGACTGTCATGTCCTCTATTTTGAATTAAATAATTGGGAGACTCGTAGCCTATTTTTACTTCTAGTAGTCTAAGGGATAAACTTAGGGATAAAATAATATCAAACACAAAATGATTATTTGATATTTACTAAGGAGCGAAAGCATCCTTAAATAAGGGCTTACAAAAGCTTTATCTAGAAAGGATAAGGGCAAAAACTAAGCAACAACTAATAAAGCAAAAGGATAAGAACTTAACTAAAAGAAAAAAAAATTCCTAAAGCCTATCCTGAAGACTAATTGACCATTATATACTAAATATTACAATAATACTTTAATACACTCCCTCAATGGTCAATCAACTAACTACACCAAGCTTATCCCAAAATTTTACAAATTTGTCAAGACCCAAAGACTTGGTAAGAATGTCTGCAGTTTGATCCTTACAAGGACAATACTACAACATCACCGATCCATCTTCTACAAGTTGCCTCATGAAATGACAATGTAGTTCCACATGCTTGGTACGCTCATGGAAGACTGGATTCTTGGCAAGCTTTCGCACCCTTTGATTGTCACAAAACAAGGGTGAAAGCCCTGCTTGAGACATATGCATATATGAAAGCTTCCTTCAGAGCCGTACTGCCTCACATGTTGCTTTTACTGTTCCTCGATACTTTGCTTTTGTCGAGGAAAGAGCTATATTTGTTGCTTCTTGTTGATCCATGTGATTGCACCCGGTCCAATTTGAATCTTTGAACACAACCAACCTAGGATCTTTGCTTCTGTTGTACAAAATGCCAAAGTCAAGTGTCCCATTCACATATCTTAGCACCCTCTTCGCTGCAACCCAATGTTTTGCCTTTCGTGTTGTCATCAATCTGGAAATGAAAATCACAGCATAGGTCAAATCAAGTCTAGTGACTGTAAGGTATATAAGTCTGCCCACTAGTTGCCTAAATGTCGACTCATTTACTACCTTTGAGTCTGTTTTGGCTAAAAGCTTCAAGCCTTTCTCCATAGGTGTAGACAAGATTTTGCAATCTATCATCCTGAACTTGTCGAGCAAACTCCTGCATATTTAGATTGAGAAATGAAAATACCACTACCTGTTTACCAAACTTCTACACCTAGGCATAATGTAGGAGGCCTAGATTAGTCATGTCAAAAGCTTTACTTAAATTACAATTGATTTGTTCAATCAGATGTATCTCACTCCCTGTAATAATGATATCTACATAAATGACCAGTAGCATGATCTCATTGCCTACGCTTTTGACGTACAAATTTGGATACGAAGGACTCCGCTAGAATCCCCGATCAACCAAATACTTGTCAATTTTTATGTACCATGCTTTGGGTGCTTGCTCCAAGCCATATAGAGCTTTCTTTAGTCTGCATACCTGATGCTCCTTTCCTGCAACCTGAAAACCCCAAGGTTGTGACATGTACACTTCTTCCTCCAAGTCGCTATTGAGGAAGGCACTTTTTACGTCCATTTGATGGACTTTTCAACCAAACTGGGCTGCCATGGCTAGAACTAAACAGATGGTGCTCATCTTTGTCGTAGGAGCACATCTCCTCATAGTCAACACCTTCTCTTTGTGAGAACCCTTTTGCGACCAACCGAGCTTTGTACTTGTCAAGAGTACCATCTGCTTTGTAATTGACTTTGTACACCCATTTGCAGCCAATAGGTTTCTTCCCTGGTTGAAGCTCTGAGAGTTCCCAAGTCTTATTTTTCATGACTTTCATGTTCGGTTGCCATGGCCTTTTCCCATTCAAATTTTCCATTTGCCTCCTAAAGCACATGTGGCTCAAAAACTCACTGAATGTTAGCCATTAGAGCAAAGTTTACTGTATTCTGCTTGCTCTTGCCTCTAGATGATCAGCCCTTGATTATTGCACTAACCCGAACATCACCAATGGTGCTTTCCCACCACTTTGGTCTCTTCTTAGGAACCTCTCCATCCAAATCATTGTTGTGTCCATGACTTGGGCTGCCTATTTCTATATCATCTGGATGTTGATCTAGGTTATCATCAAGAAATTCAAGTACAGTTACATGCCTGGGAGACTCTGCATGCTCAGAATGCTGAGAATCCCCCCTTCAAGTGGAGCTAAGTGAAGTTGGACACTTGAGTCCTTGGCCTTAACAGGCTAATTTGCAGTAATCTTGATCTCTAAAGAGAGTTGAAAAGGCCTAGCCTCTTCGTCAATCACCACCGCATCAAAGCTGAAAGTCAAGCAATCAGTATCATTATCAATCAACCTATAGGCCTTATGATTTACATTGTACCCTATAGGTATTAACTTCTTGCTCTTAGGGTCTAATTTGGTTCTCTTTGCATCTAGAATCCAAGTGTATGCAATAGAACCAAAAACATTAAGATGACTAATCTTTGGTTTCCTCCCAGACCAAGCTTCCTCTGGGGTCTTCTCCTTCACTGCCTGTGTTGGAGACCTATTGAGTAGGTAAACTGCAGTGTAGACTGCCTCAGCCCAAGATTTCTTGGGAACACTTCTATTCTCCAACATACACCAGAGCATCTATGTAATAGTACAGTTTCTCCGCTCAACTACATTTTGTTGTGGAGTATATGGTGTTGTATATTACCATTTTATACCGTGTTTAGCACAAAAGTCATTGAATTCATTGGAACAGAATTCTCCTCCATTATCAAACCTAAAAGTGATTATTGAACAATCAGACTCTTTCTACTAATGCTTTGAACTTTTGAAATTCCTTAAACACATCTGATTTTAACTTCAAAAAATACACCCACATTTTCCTACTAAAATCATCTACAAACAGAAGAAAATACCTGGCACCAATGACTGATGCCATGTTCATTGGTCCAAAAACATTTGCATGAACCAGCTAAAGGACTCTTTGTGCTCTCCAAGCTTGTTCTTCCTCGAACGGAGTTCTATGCTACTTCCCTGCTTGGCAAGCTCCGCAAACACCCTATATCTGCTCGTGGATCTCACATAAATCGTCTACCAAATTCTCTCGAGCCAACTAAGAGAGGTAGGAAAAGTTGAGGTGCCCATACCGCTGATGGCATAGTGTATTGATAGCAAATGCACTCTTGGTTGCCAATGCACACTCCTAAACCTATCCAATATCAACCAACCAATACAACCTATGATCTTCGATGCCAACTACAATGGTTTTCTTGGACTCCTTGTCAACTATATAGCATTTATGTTTGCTAAATATGACATCCAAACTGGGACTATGGCACATAATCTGACTGACTGAGAGCAAATTAAGCTCCATTCCCGACACTTCGTACTCATTGAGAAAAATGAAATTTTTCCCTCCAGGGGATATCTGAACATTCCCTCTGCCAACAACTATGTACTCCTCACCATCACTGAAGATCACTAAATCTAAGCAAGTTGTGTACTTTGTGAACCAATTATTTCTATTGGTGAAATGTCGAGATGCTCCAGAATCTATGTATCACGCAGATGGCTTTGACTGATCTCCTAGTCATTTGTCCATGAAAGCATAGAAGGTTGACTCCTCAAAATGCTCTATGACATGAGCCTTTGGTGGAGGCCCTCCCTTGTTAGTTTTCTTTTCAGCCAACCTCTTTTTGCAGTGCTTCTTCATATAACCAAGTTTACCACAATAATGACGTGATATTTTTCAGATTCTTTGAAGTATCTTCATTATGTCCTTGACCTTTCTTTTGAAGCCATTTGCCTTTGCCCTTGTCCTTGGCTGCATGCCTGTTCCACACTCAAATGGACCAGCTAAGACTCGAACCTAGGACCTTCCATTTGTTGTTGGAGTGCTCTACCAACTGAGCTATTGGCCCTTTGTGGTCAGCCCATCATCTGTCCGAGTGTGGCTTATTTCCAACACCCCCCTTAAGCCGCACCGCAAGTGCTTGGGGCTCCCAGCCTAGCTCTGATACCAATTGTTGAGTTGTTGCTCCAATGGACCAGCTAGGTCTCAAACCTACAACCTTCCATTTGTCCTGTTGTAAGAGCCTATTGCAAAACTCCTCGAACTTCAGGTCAACGCCAATAGATGTGATATTTTGAGTGTCTCAATAAAATGTTCATAGGCTTGTGGTAGGCTTTTCAACATAATTACCACGATATCTTCTTGTTCCATCTTCTGACCTATGGCAGACAACCGGTCTCTTATGTCCTTGATTTTTAGCAAACACTTCTCCAAGGATGTTGTCTCATTCATCATAATTGAGAAGAGCATATTTTTGAGGAAGAAGGCCTTGCCTTTATCTGACATCTCATTCAAATCTCACAGGTGCTTCCAAATTTCTGCAGAGGTTTTGCCTGTCTGAACCTCTGGAAGCACCTCATTATCACTGATAGCTTTATCAACATGATGGCTTCTCATTCCCGCTCGTCAAATTTGTCCTAGTCTTTACTGCAGTTGTTGGCCGGGTGTCGATACCGAGGATGATCATTTCGAGGCATTTGTACTCAAAGATTGTAAGCATACATTGCTTCTAGGTGTTGTAATTTTTGCCAGTGCAACGTTGGTCGCCTTTCAACATAATGTTGGGTAATGAAGCCATCCCTCCCGCAATGCGTAATCACAAAGAAAATAAAGACCTCTGTTGTCACACTGTGCCAAACAAAAGAACCCTAGCCGTGATTTTTGAAAACCCTAACGGCTATCTATTGCACTAGTCACAATTTTAATAAAAAAACATCAAAAAATGGTGAAAATCCTCCACAATCAGGTCTGAAATATGCTTAAAAACCCTAGGCAATTTGAAAAAATGCTAAAACCCACGATTTTATTAAAAACCATCCACAAAGCATAAACCTTCAAAAAATGGTTGTAAATTCCTTATAGTCGTGGCCCAAAACGCTCAGCTTGCGCCCTAGCCGACATGACTCCACAAATCCTCAGCCAAAAACACAATTTGGAGAAGGGAAATCCACGGCCTGCAAAAAATCCAACCCAAAACTTTGAAAAAACCAACGCGATTTTCCTTCAATAATTCGCCTAGAAACAAGTTTGTCCCACACGAGTCCTAGAAACACACTGAAAACACGTCATTTGAATGTTGATATTCAAAAATCAGAGAAAAACACACTTATTGCAGGGCTGATTTTTGGCAAAGTGATGCGATTTCGTTCCAACAAAAATAACACGCGATTTTTGTCCACAAAAATTTACGATTTCGCGCATAAACTCGCACGATTTTTAGAAAGAAACCCACAATTTTTCAATAGAACCTCTAGTTGATGTTGTGCAGTATTGTACAATTCCATATGTACCCTTTTGGTTTATCCTGTGTCACAAAAGCTAACTCTCAATCCTTTCCGAGAATGATTCGCGTTCACCGATCCCAATTAACTTGAGCTTTGATACCATAAAATAATATAAAACACAAAATGATTACCAAGATATTCAATATTTACTGAGGAGTGGAAGCATCCTTAAATAAGAGTTTACAAACGCTTTATCCAAAAAGGATGAGAGCGACAACTAAGCAACAACTAATAAAGCAAAAGGATAAGAACTTAACTAAAAGAAAAAATATATTCCTAAAGTCTATCCTAAAGACAAATTGACCATTATATACTAAATATTACAAGAATACTTTAATAAGGGAGATAATTTAATAACATTTTAAGTTGTCCTAGTAACTTAAATTTTATAACATTGTAAAAGGATGACTTATGTATTATTATTATTTTAATAAAGTGAGCCTAATGTAATATTTTATTAAAAAGTGTTTTTGAACACTTTTTAAATGAATTTTAGGAGAGAAAATTAAATTCAAATTAAAAAGGTGATTATAAAAGGATGAGCTTGGCATAGAAGAAGAGATCCATTGTTATTGTTATCAAACCCTTTTCTCAGAGCTTGAGTACATATGTTCATCTCTGCGCCTAAGGACGAAACCCCTTTGGTGGAATCTGGAGGACAAAAACTCTCTCAGTTTCCATTTTGATTGGAGGACGAAAACCCTCTTGTCCATTTGAGGTGATTCCATCCAAGGATTACCATTGTGCTGAAAGATTGAAATACATTCCAGTTTTTACGAGCATTTGAAGATTTTCAGATTGTATGAGGGATTGCAAGATAACTTTCCATATTGTGAGGGATTTCAATATATTCATGTTCTATTTGTTGTGGGCAGCAAATCATTATCGATTTTGAAGGTGTCTTCTGGTCGTTCCATTTTGTGGGGGCGTCATACAATCTAAGGCCGCTGCTTCAGCCACCGTACAATGGGAAGGACAGCCATACCTTTTCCTAGAGGCACACCGTACTGCTGTACCCTGTGACCTACCTGCTGTCACATGCCAACACAGCCTCCAGTCGCTGCCATACAGGTCAATCTAGCTGTTGTGGTTTTGTTGTAAAAGTCTATGTGACCATACAGCTGCTTCAGTTATTAATTGCAGCCTGTAAGCAATCACTGCTATAATATTAATAATATTTGGTCTTTGCTGTGCAATGTATATATGGGTTTGATTGCACTTTGTATCAACATTTGTTAGTATATTTAATACTTCTATCCAGTTCTCCATAACTATCAGTTTTGGCTTATGTTCAACATCTACAAAAGGAGTTTAAATATTTTTTATGTTAATCATAGCTGTTAAGTATTTGATGTATAGTAGTTATTGTTCTATATTCCATATTTACTCCAATTTGCAAAAATCAGAAATTACAAAAAGATTGCATGTGTTATGAAAATACCAGAAAAGGACATCACACTCTAATTATTGTTAATATCTTCCTTAAAATGTTTGCACTTCCTAACAACAAAAGGAAGACACTAGGAATGAGTTATGTATGTTTTGCATTATAATCAGCAACTATCACAGTAGTATGGTTATTGGAATGTACAAGATTTGTATTGACAAGACAAGTGAAAATTCACAATTATTTCAAATCAACCAACATACCCACCAAGGAAAAAGCTCATCCTGTCTACTCAAACAACAGCAAGGGAACAGTCCTTGGGGGGCATGTGATTTAACCATGGACTGATGACTTTCAATTTTCAAAGACCAAAACTAGACTTATTATGTTCTACTTCTCAAGTTTACCACCTTCGCTGAATTTTGTATAATGGCATCTATTAAACTCTTAGCTTTGCAATCTAATTTCTATGATACTATATGCTCTATTGTCCTTACACTGTTCCATGTAATTCTAGGCACCCCCAGTTTTTGTAATCTTAGACTGCCTTCCTGCCCTTTACTCCACAATACAGCTATGGTCTATGGTAACTTGTTAGATGTAACCCCAACCCCTTGTTATCTAATATATTGTCTTTTTATCAAAAAGAAAGAAAAAAATAACCCAGATCCTAATTACACAAGCAAGACAGCCCAGTTAGAAAGATTCCTTGCAAAGATTTTCCAGATCAGAAAATGGAAGTAAATTATCCAAAATTGACACAATTAAGTTATGTTTTAAGGAATAAAAGGATGTAAAAGGGAAGCATTCATCAGACTTTTGAGCTACAGTTGAGGGAGCTACTCCATCCGTGTCTGATTTTCCTCTAGCTGCATCCTTCTGCAAAGGAATAACTAGCTCTTCTTCTTGTCTTGATGATTCTACTTGATTTTTCTGCAAGCCCATTTCAAAAGTTGGTGTCAAAGAGAAAATGGCAACACAGATCTAAGATAACGGACTGCAGAATAGCATATATGATGATGTTATCATTACCATCTCAAAAAGTAGCCTCACCTTTTGCAAGTAATCTTGATATAGCTTGTATGCTTTGTTAACAGCATCTAGAAAGCCCTTGCTACTATGAATATTTTTAAGGTGGTCATAGCTTTCTCCAAATGGACGAACAGACCTGGAAAAATTATCATGTGAGCTTACGACTTTAAAAGATAATACCGTATTGAAACTATCAATTTCAACAGAAATTTTTCTAAAATATGGTTAAACAAAAACCTTTCACAATACCAGGCTTCACATTTCAACACTGTAACCATCATCCTAAAATAACTTTAAAAAAAAAAGTCTTTTCCAAATGTTTCTGTTATAATTGGTAGCCAACATATTCTCAAACAACAAAGAAACTCTCTCAGTACAAGGCTTCAAAACAATTAAAGAAAAAAGAACTGTGGAGGGATAAACCAAAATAATACTAACATGTATATTAACCACTAAAACAGACACGATACCTTGCCTCGACAAGTTTGGACTCCTTTCTTGAATCATCAGAGTAAATGAGCTGAGCTAATTCCAACCCCTTACTCAGACTCAAACTATTTTTCTGCCGTTGATCAGACTGCTCCAAAATGAAAGCAGGCCACCACCTCCCCTTTTGTATCTGTACGGCACAAACAATGGGCTTAGAAAAATGATAAATACATCTTACCTTATAATTCAGATTTTACACACATAATCCTAACACTAAATTGTTTAAACAAATTTACGCCACACTGATAATTCCCTTCAAAAAAAAAATACTCAAAAAAAAAAACAGCACACGGCACAGTCAGATTCTGAAAAAACAAGTTTTGCCATGTAACTTCAGTATGTTGGGCTTGCAAAACATTCAGGGGTTCATTCAGGACCAATTTATTAAGTTAACATCTTTGTTATATTAATGGTCAAGTATGTTTCTATTTTTGTATGTTAGTTATCTATGTATTTTAGAAACAGATGTTATGTTTCTTTTAGAAACATTCCATGAAAACTTTGTATATATTGAGCTTTGCTCTCCTTAATAAGAACTCAATGATTTTACCACTACATTTCCCGTAACATAGTATCAAAGCCCAGGGCGACGGCTTCCGTACATCCGTAGTTGCGATTTCACATGCTCGCAATTTGCATCTAAAGGGTTTTCTTCAGCTTCTTCGCTGTTTGTTCTGAAAATCCTTAGTTTTTCATTTTTTTTTCTGGTCGCGGGTGTTATCTAGGTGCTATCTGTTGATTTCCTCCGATCACATAATCACGTTCCTTCCTTCATGTTTTTGAAGGTCGCGATTTCTGAACTTTACCTGGTCGTGAGTTTGTTTCCTCTGTGGACTTACTGCACAAGATTTCTGAAGATTGGTGGGTCTTCTTACTTTCCATCGGCATTAAATCGCGTTTTTTTGTCTCCCCTCACAGCAATGGGTTTTCTGGGCGCCTTCTCTTTGTGGGCGTCCTAATGATTGAAAACATGTTTTCTCATTAATCTGGATCACGTTTTTGGCACCTATAATGCCCGTTTCATCACGTTTTTTACAAAATTCCTGCCGTCGACCTTCAGGGTAGCGTTTTCTAAAACGGCAGTTGAAATTTCTCTGTTGGTTGGTCGCTTTGATTTGTCTGGGGCCCACGTTTTTCTCGATCGAAGCTGAAGGTTATTTGTTTGTGGAGTGCCATGTGAAGAATTCTTGTGACCCGTCGGCGGCTTAAATCGAGGGTTTTGTGATTGCGATTTATGCTAAAGGAGTTTCGGCCTTGCACCGTGTTTTGTTGCTATTTCTAATCTCATCATTTTTGGAGGTCCTTTTTGATCGTGGGTTTTTGGTCCGGCTCGTAGCCTTTCTTTTTAGCACTAAGCACTAACCGCTTAGAAAGGCAGTAGGACCCAACTATGCTTTCTCTTCAATCTGATTACATTTTTGTAAGGTTCTCACTATGACTAGTGGACAGTCTTTGTTCACCTCGGATTTTGTGCAGACCACATCAAAACTATGCAAAAAAAATTCTTTTTTGTCTCAAAATCCGTGCTCGGATTTGCAAGCCAGTTTTCTTGTCTCAAGATTTTTGTCGCCTGTCTTTTGTACATCCTCCGGTATCTCGTTTTTCGTGCCTCGAAAAGCGTGAGGATGACGTCTTTTGTCGAGCACACTGTGCAGCAGGAATCTGTGGTTTCTGCCCTTATAGCCAAGTGAATCTGCGGTTTCTGCCCTTATAGCCAAGCGACTAGCAAATCCTGTCAAATCTTCTATCCGGTATATTGATTCAAGCACTTCTCGACATTTTACACATCGACGAGATTGGTTGATACACGCCATTCAAAGATTCTGTCATCTTTGGAGGAGGCAAAGAGTACACTGTTGTCGGAAAAGGTAATGTGCAGATTCAATCTGGTGGGAGAAATTTAATATTTCTCAATGTTTACTTTGTACCTGGCATGGAGCTGAACCTTCTCTCCATCAGTCAGATAATGCGGCACTCACCTCATCTGGATGTTGTCTTCAACATGCACACATGCAGCATAGTGGATCATGAGACACGCACCACCGTTGCTCAAGGTCTTGAGGATCATGGTTTGTATAGACTCATGGATTCTGGTGTTTCTCAAGAGCATGCCATGGCAGCCAGGAGTACTTCCATCAGCAAACTCTGGCATCAACGTTATGGACACCTGAACATGCAATATCTCTCACCATTAGCTCGGGAGGGTCTGGTTGGTGGTCTTCCAGAGATTCAGACTCAACTTCCTGGCATATGCGATGCCTGTCAGGCTGGCAAGTAGCATCGGACTCCATTTCCAGATGGTGATAAATGGAGAGCATCCAAGGTTTTGTAGTTGGTTCACGCTGATGTATGTGGACCAATGAACACTCCTTCCATCACTGGGTGCAGATATTTTTTTCTGTTTGTTGATGATTTCAGCAGAAAGATGTGGGTGTATTTTTTAGAAAACAAATCAAATGTATTTGGTACATTTCAGCAGTTAAAGGCCTTGGTTGAAAAAGAGTCAGGCTATCCAATAGTCACTCTTCAGTCTGATAATGGGGAGGAATTTTGCTCTTCTGCCTTCTCTCGTTTCTATGTTGATCATGGTATCAAACTCTAACTTACCACACCTTACACCCCGCAGCAGAATGGTGTCGTTGAGCGTCAGAATCGCACCATTACTGAGATGGCACGTTCTATGCTGGAGCATAGAAGTGTTCCGAAGAAATTCTGGGCTGAAGCAGTCTACACTGTTGTCTATCTTCTAAACCGGTCTCCAACCTATGCTGTCAAGAATATGACTCCTGAAGAAGCCTGGTCTGGATGTAAGCCTCAAGTCAACCATCTAAAAGTTTTTGGCTCTACTGCTCATGTTTGGATTCCAGATGCCAAGCGCACCAAACTAACTCCAAAAGTCAGAAACTCATGTTCACTGGTTACAGTGAAAATCATAAAGCATACAGGCTGATTGATGTAGACACAGATCGTTTCATATTCAGTCGTGATGTCGTGGTTGATGAAACTACTGGGCCATTTCTTCTGTCTACTCCTTTTGTTGTCTCTGAGGATCAGCCTTTGACGGCTACAAATGTGGCTGTTCGCCTTCCCCTAGCTCCACCTGATGGGAGGGATTCTACAATTGTCCAAGCAACTCCGCTTGTTGTTCCGCCACCCGCCCCTCCTCCAACTATTCTAGATCCTCCTGATCTTGTCGCAACCACACCAGGTGATGTTGTTGCACCTATTTCAGATGTTTGTACATCTACTCTCCAGCCTAAATGGTAGATTAAAACAATTGGTGATCTTCATGATAGTGAACTCATCGAGGGTAGATCTGTTCGGAAGAAGAGCAAGCACCAAAATACTGTCAATTTTGCTCTTATGGCCAACATTCACAGCATCTCGAAGCCTCAAACATATTCAGAGGCTAAAGGCATACCTAAGTGGGAACAAGTTATGGAAGCTGAGCATCATAGCCTTCTGAAAAACAACACTTGGGTCCTCTCTGATCTTCCACCTGGGAAGAAGCCCATTGGCTGCAAATAGGTGTACAAAGTTAAGTACAAAGCTGATGGAACCCTCGATAAGTATAAGGCTCGGTTGGTAGCCAAAGGGTTCTCACAAAAAGAGGGCATTGAATATGAGGAGACTTTTGCTCCCACAGCCAAGATGAGTATCATTTGTCTTCTCCTTGCTATAGCAGCCTAGTTTGGATGGAAAGTCCATCAAATGGATGTCAAGAGTGCCTTCCTCAATGGAGATTTGCAGGAAGAAGTTTACATGACGCAACCTCCTGGCTTCAAGGTTGCTGGTAAAGAACACCAAGTATGCAAACTGGTGAAAGCTCTCTATTGCCTAAAACAGGCTCCAAGGTGAAAGCTCTCTATGCAAACTGGTGAAATCTCTCTATTGCCTAAAACTGGTGAAAGCTCTCTATTGCGTGGTACATCAAGATTGATAAATACCTCATGGATCATGGCTTTCAGCGGAGTCCTTCTGACCCCAATCTGTATGTCAACCAATATGTTGATGACAGTCTTTGCATCATTGTCTATGTTGATGATCTAATCATTACTGGCAATTTGGAACAGGTGATTGAGGACATCAAACATAATCTGAGTCAAACATTTGACATGACAGATTTAGGACTTCTACATTATTGCCTAGGTGTTGAGGTTTGGCAGACAGTTGACAGCATTTTCATCTCTCAGTCCAAGTATGCTTTGGACAAGTTCCGGAGGACAGATTGCAAACCTGCATCCACACCTATGGACAAAGCATTGAAACTTTCAGCCAATTCAGACTCCCCTATGGAGAATGAATCCGCATTCAGGCAACTAGTGGGCAGCCTCATCTATCTCATTGCCACTAGACCTGATCTTAGATTTGCAGTGAGCTACATCTCTCGCTTCATGCAAGCCCCTACATCTTAACATTGGGTTGTAGCGAAGCGTGTGCTCCGATATGTGAAAGGCACTTCCGAATTTGGCATCTTATATGGTAGGTGCAAAGATCCTAAGCTGATCGGTTTTACAAATTCAGACTGGGCAGACTCTGTGGATGACAGGAAGTCTACTTCTGGGTATGTTTTCAGTTTGGACACAGGTGCAATCACATGGACCAGCAAGAAGCAGCAGGCAATGGCTCTCTCCTCAATTGAAGCTAAATATCGGGGAGCTATTAAAGCCGCATGTGAGGCAGTTTGGCTCCGTAGGATGCTTTCAGACATGCAACTGTCTCAAGCAGGGCCTTCACCCTTGTATTGTGACAATCAAGGGGTGCTAAAACTGGCCAAAAATCATGTCTTCCATGAAAGGACAAAACATGTCGATCTTCATTGTCATTTTATCCCCCAGCTTGTCGAAGACGGATTCGTGGTGCTGCAGTATGTCCCATTGGAGGACCAGACTGCAAATATTCTCACCAAGTCTCTGAGCCCGGATAAGTTTGTCAAATTTAGGGGGCACCTTGGTGTAGTCGACAGATTGACCATTAAGGGAGGGTATTAAGTTAATATCTTTGTTATATTAATGGTCAAGTATGTTTCTATTTTGTATGTTAGTTATCTATGTATTTTAGAAACAGCTGTTATGTTTCTTTTAGAAACATTCCATGAAAACTTTGTATATATTGAGCTTTGCTCTCCTTAATAAGAACTCAATGATTTTACCACTAGGTTTCCCGTAACACAATTTAGGTGTCTAACAACTCTTAAAAGTTGGTCTATGTAGAACCAAATGCAGTAACTTCTGTAGATAAACCATCGCATATTATTCCAATGGCTATATCATATATTATGTTAAATCGATGAATAATAAATGCACGACTGCTATTTTGTGTCCCCATAGAACACCAGACAACATTAAAAAATAATGGACAATGATACAAATGACATTCTGTAAGCAGTGCAATTTCCAGCAGCATACAACACCATAACAATAAAAAATAGAGGCTACTGATATAAATGACATTCTGCAAGCAGCCATGGAGCAGTTCTACCCATGTTTGCCACAGAAAACATTTGGCAAGAAGTAATTACCAGGACGCTACATAAGCATCAACATTTGCATCGCACCAATGTAATTAATAGTGGCAAACTATCACAATAGTAATATCCTGCTTCCTCCTTTCACATCTAGTTAATCTCAGTGTTCCAAGGAGCTTCCGAACGAGCAGATGGAGGGACACAGGGATGGGTTTGGGGACGGAGGAACTATGGACTCAAATCTGGGGACAGCGGGGGAACACTGGTGCAAATATAGTATAGTAGGTGAAAAATTAGTTATAAAAAAATGTATAAGAAATAGCAATTTACCTGAGTCTTTTATGTAAAGTCTTAAAGTTAAACTGTAAATACTAAACTACTAACACAACGAATCAATTGAACCAACATTCAACAATGCTTTAAAAATTCCAAAAATCAATATATTGCAGAGTAACAGTTTAATGAGCATAGTTAATTTTAATAAAGGACAACTTCATGCAGGGTGACAAATTAGGAAAATCAAAAAAGACTTCACCTCGTGGCTGAGACTAAGGTAACTCTGACTATTACTGAATCCTATTTAAAATCAGTTAAAGCTTTACAAAGAACATAAACATTTTTAGTAGATACCATGTGATCTATTCACAATGTCACGTTTCAAACTAATCCATCCAGTAGAAATTATTTTACAGTCTGCACAAAGTCAAAAACCTAATTATATACAAGTCTATTAAACCTTCGTATTTTGATAAAACATCAGCATTCCTTCTCAAGCTGTCTAAAGGGGCCCTGAAGATGCAGTCCCATGGAGAGGGCTACTGCTACTATCTTCCGTGTTGTTGTGGTTGTAAAAAGCATCCAAAACAGATTAATGGGAATACTCAGAATCTTCTCCTTAGGAACAAGAACCTTTGAGCAGCTGCTAATAAGGGAAGCAGCTAATACTATGCAGCACCTGCTCAAACATGTTAGGAACTTGTTTTGCCAAATGGCATCTTCAATGTGGTAAATGTTCTCTTAGATACGTTTAAATGCTGGTTTTAGGTACAAACTCCTGATAACTTCTGGAAAGGGACTGAAAATTTCATATTGCAGAGGAACAATTTAGAGTTTATTTTTTAGGGCGAGGGAACTCCCAGCAATCTCTGGGACGATCACGTGACACCAAAGGGAATCCGCTCATCGTCCCCTACAAGGGGAGCTCCCCAGGGCATTCCCTCCTCCTACAATAACATCTCGAGGATGCCCCCCCCTTCAAGCAATGGTGGGGTCGTGGCAGGGGGATGTTTCATCTACCTCCCCATATCCTGGGGCAGTCCCCATCTTCAAAACAATTATTTTTTCAAGGGAATTGGTACCGATGGAACACGGGTTAATCCATTCTTCTTCACAGAAGGCATCAAGAAACCCCCCTCTATATCAAGAAACAAACTGTTCTTGATCTCCACTCAAAAGAATCAAAAAAACTCCTTGGGACAAAAAAATAATTCTCTTCTTGGGTTCTAAGCCACCACTCAAAGGTTTAAACAATTCACAATTGCGTGGGATCAATTACTATTGGAATACTTGTAGTCTTTAATACAACAATCTCCTCCATATTTCTCATTTATTTTTTTCAGGCATCAGCTGGACATTGCATACTGACAATGTTCATCTGTGTCATTGCAAACCGATGTTATCGATCTGTGCCACCTCCTAGACACCATCACCAATGTTTACTCAAAATTGTGTTGTGGAATGTTACCTTAATCAACATCCATCGAGATATTTTTCATTTGCCAATGCAACCCTCATAGTTCATTCCATGTACATAAACAAATAAAAAGCAATAGAAATCTATGCTAGGCTGCTAGCAGGTTCCATATATACATTCTAATAGCTAGAGGCCAAATCCAACTTCTTGTGTATCTTACACTTGTACAAATACAAAATGTTTTCAATCATTATAAATGGTTAATGATATTTCATAGTTATCTTGTTGAAGGTGTTGAAAAACAGACAAATAAAATGTTGAAAGATATTAATAGCGCAGACAATATGTGAATAACATTAAATGATAATAATAATAGTCATAGAAGCAAAAATCGCCAAAAAATCGAGAATGGCCAAGTTGGGCGATTTTTTACCCCAAAAAATTGGGGTGTTTTATATAACTCGCGCTCAACAGTGTTTAATGGGCGTCTAGGGTTTTCTGCCTGCTGTATCGATTTTTCCCCGGCGTGAGAACAACCGACGAGTTCAGAAAATCTTCCGGCGTGAAATTTTTTACGGCATGAACAACTGGCGAGTTCAAAAACCTTCCGACGTGATTTTTTTTCCGGCATGAACAACCGACAAGTTCAAAAAATCTTCCAACGCGAATTTTTTTACGGCGTGAGAATAACCGACGAGTTCAGAAAATCTTCCAACGTGACTTTTTTTACGGCGTGAACAATCGAAGAGTTCAGAAAATTTTCCGACGCGTATTTTTTTAGGGTGTGAGACAATTTTCGGAGTAATATAATGCTCACCTATAAAAGCCTATGGCTAATTAAATATAATATATAATATTATATTATTATAATATATTAATTATAAATCTATATATAATATTATATTATTATAATATATTAACGTATAAATATTAAATATAATTTATAATATTATAATATATTAATGTATAAATCTATATTTAATATTATATTATTATAATATATTAATGTATAAATATTAAATATAATTTATTATATTATAATATATTAATGTATAAATATTATAGATAGAATAATAAATACTAATAATATATTATATATTTAATATTAATAATATAATAGTTGTATATTATAATATTAAAATATAATATTAATATTTTTAATATATAATATATTATTTGTATTTATTATTCTATTATAATATTTATATCATTAATATAATATTATAATATAATATTTATATCATTAATCTATATTTTTCTACATTAATAAAATATAATATTTATTATTCTATTATAAAATTTATATCATTTAAAAAACAATTAGGGTTCCTCTCTTTTTTGTATTTTTCTACTTTTTTGGGAGATCTAATTTTTTCACGATTTTTTTCCCAAACGATTTTTGCTGCTATGATAATAGTAATATTAAGTTATTCAAGAAGATAACCCATACATCACAGTATGAATTTTACAAATCCTTTTCAAGACATAAGTACCCAAACCACCCAACAACTAACATGACACTAACTAAACATTTTTGTTGCTGACATCACTAAATCTCTAAGGTGACTTTATTACAAAATGTAACCCTTATTTTCCAAGACCCCCTCTTAAGGTTTACCGTACAAAAAAACAAAACAAAAAACATGCTGACCAATCTCCAACATTCCCCCCCCCCCTTATTACATTAACCCAAACAAAGGATGGAACACTGCATGGACTGAACACAACAGCCGAACTGGAAATCTAATGAAGCACCTCCACCAAATCTCCCACTCATCCAATACACACCAGACCGATCGCATCAACGAATGTCTTGACTATCGAGCTTTGCAAATCCTCTATACCACATAAGAACATATCCCAACCTCCACGCACAATGAGAGAACTCTCCTCTAAGAGTCCACCATCCTCTGAGCGTGTCAAAATCCCTCTTCCAATCTCTACACAATGAGAGAACAACTCTCCTTCGAGAGTCCACTTTCAAAGAAAGTGTCAATATCCCTCCTCCAATGTTGTGGGAACTAAATCCCTCCTCGGGTGTACAGCAAGAACATAACCAATGTATATACCCTACTATCCACAAATACTGCCAAGCCCCCTCCTTGCTCCATGAAGAGACACAAATGTGGTGGTGCTTCTCAAACAATCTACCATCTCAATGTGAGGAGCTAGCTTGAGATGGGAGAATTTCTCCAACCTTTGGCGCCTCCAACGTCCTCTATGACCTATTACACTCTATTTGCTTAATGTCGCGTGAGTCACTATAAACTCTGTCAAGTGTAGTATGGATGGTCCTAAAAGTACAAGCATAGGGTGACATGATAAAAAAAAAAGATCATTTCAAGGTGTCAAACTCAACCAATAATACACCTTTTACAACGTGGTCTTTATGTGTGTACAAAATGTCCTTATAACTCCAATTATAATAGCACAGCCAATAACACCAAATGATAATAATAATATTAAGATATTCGGGATGATAACCCATACAACACAATATGGCTTTTATAAAGCCTTTTCAAGACATAACTAACCAAACCACCCGACAACTAACATAACACTAACTAAACATTTTGGTTGCTAACATTACTAAGTCACTAAGGTGACTTTATTACAAAATTTAAACCTTATTTTCCAATAGAGGGCCCTCTGATTATTACATAACCACCACTAATTATATTCCTTTGCTGCACAAAAGCAGATGAACCATGAAGAGATGTACTAGGAGAAACTGTTTGATCTATTGCTTGATCAATTAGAGCTGAGAACCTAGGAAAAGATCAATAGCATGTTATATACCCCACAGAAAGGAAAGTTCTTTCATCTCTTCAAAGAAACCGAAATATGCATTCAAAAATGATTTGACTGCACTTAAGCATAGGATAGTACTTGTGAAGTTGACTGGTCTGATAACCGAACTTCCAGAAGATGTAAGTTTTACACTTAAACCATTCGTACAGAACAAACATACTTTGTCATAGCAACCAATAAGTCTATTGGTATCAAAGAGAAATTTTCATGGTATTGGTAGGATATTCCTTGTAACCAAATGGATAGAAGAACTTCCACATAATGGAATGAATTTATTCTTGCTCTGAATGGGTAGCTATTTTGTGAATACCAATAGCTGAAAATGTGGAAAGCCTCCCCTAGATTTTTCTTGTGCTTGGTGAGATTCTATTATGTTTTCACATGTGCTTCTAGAATTTTGCACTAAGAATCCAATTTATACCCATTGTGAAATCTTGTGCTTGGTGAGATTCTATTAGACTTTTACATGTGCTTCTACAATTTTGAGCTAAGAATCCAATTCATATCCATTGTGAAATCTTGTGCTTCATGAGATTCTATTATGTTTTCACAGATGCTACAATTTTGAGCTAAGAATCCAATTTATACCATTGTATTGTCAAGATGTGGTATCAAAATTTTGGAATCCATCTTAAGATAATGCTGAGGGAGGAGAATTACAACAGGTCCATTCATTGGCTACTTACTTCTCCAACAGGAACTGTTAATATCGCCATCATGTCAAGCCCCAATTTTCATGAAATTTGCTTTGTCATAGGTATTTATCACAGAGCTCTTTGCAAGCAATTGAACTAAATTTGCATTTCAGTGCAGCTCATTTCACCAAAATTGGTGAATAAACCAAAGAAAACCCATCTATTTTTTCCTATATGGTAAAATGGAAACATTACTTCAGTCATTAAAATAGGATGTAACTGAAAATAGGAAAGGATTCATGCCCAGCACCAAAAAGAAAAGGTGTTCAAAAATCATTATATCTGCCTCCCCACAAAATTTCATCTTTGACCAATAATATGTTTTCTCTGGAATGAATCACAATGTTATCAAAAGCCTTTTGTGCAGAGGCAGAAAATCAGATATATTGCAAAAACATAAGATGATACCCGTTGCTAAAAGTTGCTCCTGGTGAAATTTCAAGCCAGAGGACAGCAATTATTGCAAATCCCTTGGAGTCATACAGAAATCTCACAGAGGCTTAATTTGGTTCTGTTGCAAAAGTACATAATGATCTATAGAAAAAGATTCACTTTCTGGAAAGGATTAGGGCTGAACAGAGGAAGTCGAGTTTCACATGTTGTCTCGCAGCTGGTAGTACAAATATAATTTGTATGGGAACAAAAATTTCAAGGAAATACCAGAACTACAATTCTCATCACACATCCACAACAGGAAAATAGGATAAGGATAATACAAGAAAAGCTTTATGCATTTTATAGACATATAACTATGATTTCTCATTATACTAATACTCATATTCAATGGTGAATGGTATCTAGACTTACATCTGGAGGCTTAATTTTCTTCTTTGAAGGATTTCATTGTTTTGACATTTGTTACAATTGATTGTGCCCTCAAAAACAGGTTATCAAATTTTAAAATCTAGTCTGAAATGTGGTTGAACAAGCGGGAAACTGCAATGTATTTGTTGGCTGGCCATGTACCATCACTACTGCTCCAAGAGTTAATCAAGAGTTGTCATCATGTCAAGCACCATTCCTGAATGAAAATTGTTTTGTTTCTGGCACCAATCATCATGTCTTTATGCAAACAACTAAACCAAACTTGGGTTTTGCTGGTGCTTGTAAGGGTTGTGCAAAAATCAATAAACAAGACAAAAGTAAACCCTACCACATTTTTGTGACAAAGAAATATTTCTATTTTCTATATAAAATTAAACTACCTGAAATCAGAAAACGATTATTTCTAGTAAATGCAGGAAAGTGTGATTCAGCTTCAAACCAAAGACTTTTTTACTTTACAACGTATCACAAGGTTAACAAAAAATGTCATACAGAAGCAGAATTTTGTCCTGTCATAAAATAAAAAAGATAATGTCTAGAGCAAGATCTTACTCCTAGTTAAATTTCAAGTCAAATAGATGAAATAAATATTAGCAAATCTCCTGACGTCACACAAAAATGTTTTACATATGCACAATCTAGTTCTGCTGCATAAGTACATAATGATCGAGGAAGAAAGATCTACTTTCTGGGAAATCTTCCAGCCAATCAGAGGAAGCAGGGTATGCAGTGTCTCTAGCAGTTCAGAGATTCCAAAAGGAATAAAAATTCCATGGGAACACAAGAATTGCAGAACTCCCATAAGCCTGATCACAAGATCTGGTACCAATTGATGTGTGCTGATACTAAAAGAAGACTACAAATCACAGAGACAAGAGGTAAGCATATGCACAAGAAATGTAAAATATCTGCCCATTACATATTTTGTATATTGTGGTGTATTTTAATAATTACTTCTATAAATTCTAGTTATTGTTTTAATTCATTTTCCAAAGCTAATTCCTATCTTTCTAGAACTTATTTTGTCCACCTTACTAACATATGCATTCAATTTGACAATATCAAGTAGTGTCAAGGAAGATCAACAGATTGACCTTGACCAGATCAATTCAAACTCAAGAAATCGCAAATGATTAGGAGATACATTTTGATGAGGAACAGCTAATATCTCAGGGGATGATGAATTTGATCCTGATACATTAACTGAAGGAGAGGCTATCCTCTGGAGCTTCATCATCAGGAACTGCAGCACTCTAGTCTAGCGTACTTTGTAGCAGCAAGAGTCATTGGCTCCCTCCACATTTTGTTACTTTGTACTTTGTAGGTTAGACTGTAATACATAATCATATTCGAACTTCAAAGTTCAACCATGTACTTGTATTATATTACTATATAGTAATGTACCATATATTGTGCAATATAATCAATGATCTGAAAATAAAAGAAAAGAAACTACATTTCAAAATTCATGGTGCAAACTCTCATTTCCCTTCACTCTCTCTATCTCCATGCAATTATATTGCCTTTAAATATATAAAACAGTGGCCTTTTCTTTTTTTCTGCGTTTTTGGATTCCCATGTTTTTCCCAACTAAATAAAAAATCTTTATCTTTTGGTTTGTCAAGTTATTCCTGAGAAAGATTTTTACTACCATGGTGTAACCCTATCCTCAAAAATAATACTTGGGATCCTGGATCCAAGTATCTATCTAGAAATTGTAGTTAATGGCAGTCAAAAAACCATGTTGGTATTTAATGGGCTACCCAACACTGACCTAGGAGGCTTGTGGCTATCCCTGCTTAAGAGTCTATTCAAGTGTCTCAGATAGCATTCAGTTGACAGTGAAAGGGGTTGTTGCACGAGCCAAAACTGCAGGCATAGGCATACAATTAGCCGAAAGTGATATCAAGCTGGCAGTGCTACAACATCAACTTAATGGCAAAGAAGCAGAAGCAGCCGCAGACACAGACTTAGCTGAAGCACATACCGAGTTGGCAACGCTACAGCATCAGCTTGACCGCAAAGATGCCTACCTTGTTGCAATGCAACAACCAAGTTAGCTTGTGTGAAGGTGATAAGGCCAAACCTACCCTACAAGTTGACAACGTGAATGCCCAGTTAGCAATGCTCTGCCAGGGAATTTCCATTGTGCACCCCTAGTTGATTCTCATCCCTATGCTTCATACCACAGCTGCTGAGCCACTATGCCAACAAATAGAAGATCTCTTCACCTCAGTGCAACCACTGCTCCAACATACACCAAGTTTTGAGCAGCTCCTCGCATAGAGAAAAAAGAAGAGAAAAGCAAAGGAGAAAGTGCAGGGAAAGGCACTAGAGGCAAAACAGGCAACTGTACAAAGATTCATTCATCAGCCTCAGACCACAACTAATCAGGCACAAGAAGGTTAGCTACATTTAAAGAGACACCTAACCGCCACACAAAAGCTTCCTCCTGCCTCCCTTCAATGGTGCACCTGCACCCCTTCCCACCTGCAAGGAAAAATATGCAAAAGCACTCTTAGAGCCAACTTGGTGATGAGAGCTTGACTTGTCCAGGATATCCTTTTGTATTTCAGAGTGCCTGTGCTTTTAGATACATGTCCGGGATATCCCATCAAACATGTGTCTCTTCAACATAATCATTATATACATTGTTCAGAAGAATGCTCTTATGTATCAGTCAATGTAAATGGAAACCCATTCAGAAGAATGCTCTTATGTATCAGTCAATGTAAATGGAAACCCACTAGGCAGTCTCCAGGGTCTTTTCATATGCCAGTTTAACATTGCCAATAGTACCATGCAGATAAAAACCATGATCAAAACAGTTAGATAAGTTGAACATCTGATCAGCCTTGATACCAGCCGTATGCCTTTCTTGTGCATACTTGGAGCTTCCTTATTTTTCTACTTAGGCTTAAAATAACACAAGACCAAGCTCATTGTCCACATCATAAATCTCAGGTTATGTGACATTAATTGTACTTCATAACAGCATTACATATTTTAAGTGAAACATTTTTTAATAACCAAAAATTGGCAGGGATCATTGAATAAGCTTTTTTGTGCTAAATACTATCTTGGGTTGGCTCAAAATATGCATTAATGCTACCACTTTTTTGGTGCTGCCATGATCAACATCTCAATTTAATTTGGAACATTTCAAGAAGAACAAAATAAATGATGAATGCCTAAACATACACCTCATTTTATATCAAGATTCAGTAATGTTCCAGTAAACTCAATCTGTTAAATATCAAACCATTCTATTGATTATAACTTGTGGTGCAATAACTACAGGAAACTACAAACTGAAAGATTTTAAACATCTGCAAGCCATACCTCAGCCCACACAAGCTTCTTTGGTCCAGTGTTGTTACTCATACTATTCTCGTCTGATTTAGAATCTTCATTAGCAGAGTCTTGCCCATCTTCTAGATCGATAATAGCATTTGGCTCAATGTGTGCACTAGACTCAGTGAGACTATGCTTGTTCTTCCCCTACAAGGTATCAATCCAAAGAAAATTCTGACACCAATTATAACAAATCTGAAAAAAAGTAATCATATATGTTTAAACAAAATTGCTACCAGAGGACCAAGAATATGGTTGCAACTGATCCAAACTGCCAGAGAAACACACATGCAATAACAATCAATTACATTTTTAAGTACAAAAAAAAATTAAATATATTTTAGCGAGATAATTCCTTTCTTGTACAAGTGTAACACTTTGCAAGAGATGAAAGCAATCTTCAAATTTAACATATTTTTACATGTAGTTAGCTGAAATTGATCCAAATCAAAGAGCTACATCCAGAAAATATCACCAACTTCAAGAGAGAGAAACTTTGATTCTCCAACAAACTCTCACTAGACCAAATTGGAAGATATTTCTCATCATAAATATGATAGAAATGGCTAGTTGATGTTGAGAAAAAAAGCAGTCCTGTTCTATCTGGGTCAGATAATTTCCGCTAGTTTGTGATTTGGGTTTATGCCAAGACGAGAGTGGCGGAAGACCAGATCCGGATACAAATGTTCAAGCTGTAAAGCTTTCTAAATTGCAATCTTCTAACATGAACCATGCAGTCCAGTCCCAAATGAGGTTCGCGATGCTCCTCTTCCTCAGGATGACAGACTAAATGTTAGTTTTCAATCATCAGATTGTGAGGATCTCATGCAAAATTTCAAAGTCCCTGAATATTAGTGTCTCTCTTCAAAGTACTTCCATTGATCCTGTTAGCTCTAATGATGATCTTTAATTAAATCCTTCTATTGCCACTTAAGAAGACTTAATAAGTCAATAGTTCAGAATGAAATAACATTGTTGTCCTTCCATTTGTGGATTTCAAATGGGCTTTTTATATGCTTCTCATCCCCTCTTTGACTATTGATAATTAATTATGTCGATCTTCTTGAAGTGTTTTCAAGACGTTCATTTGAAACTCTTTACCAGAAGCAAGCAGGTATTCTATCAACTCAATATAAAAAAATCTACTTGGCAGGCCCTTCAAACTACCACACCCCTTGGCTGAGATTATATATGCACATCCCTGAAGTCATATCTCAAAACCTTTGAGCCTAAAGTCTAGGATTTAATGTAATGCCTTAATGTTTTATTTACCCCTAATTGTTTGTATTCTGTCTCCTTTCTAAACTACCTTGAATCAAAATAAATAAATCAACAGTAACTTTTGAATGGCCATCAATCACGTAAATTTCAACACCTCCCTGAACATCTATATGCCTTGTATTTATTATGTCTTAAGACTTATCTAACAAAAGAGTATATTGAATACTAAATACTCTCCTAGAATGTATTGTCATCTATATCAGTAAAGGATTGAAGATTTCAAATGTTACTTTATGGATATCCCATCAGTTGAAAATTGATTAGTAAACACTTTATTTAAGTAGATTATCTACAAATTAAACAAAGCTAGTTTTCTTATCAATCACAAATGTGTAAAAAGATCTGATTATTGGATTATTGGCCTCATCTATGAAGTTCATCTAGCAATAGTATTTTCTTAAGCTTTATTCGTCTTATTTTTGTCTCCTTTCTAGATTCCTTGTGTAATCATTTTTTTGTGCAAAGCTTTGGAGGTCCAATAATCTCATTTATTTTGTTGCACCTATATTTCTGTGAATAAAGTCTGTAATGTCTTTGGACCAAGCTAACAAAATGGATATTGAGATTCATATGGTAAGCATCCTACTCTTCATGGACAACAGATCGGTAAGTGCATAAATCAATTATTACATGCTTAATTGAATAATAGGGTGAATAATATATTGGTTATTAACTTCTAAATACTTTTCAATGCAAGCAAAGACAATATGCTCCTTTTATCAATAAATCATTGAGTAGGATATGTGTAAATTCAATAAATTTACTTCTGTTTAGAAACAACTTAACTCTGCTTTTATAATCACAAATTTAATGAAAATCAGCATATTGACCTCATCTATGTAGCCCACTTAGCAAAAGGGAAACTCATCAAAATATTGCCAGAACCAAACCTGTGATACAGAGCAGGTCGTATGTAAAGCATTGCAATCATTACATCGCCATGAATCCATAGATACTTGTATATTGCCAGGCCTGTAAAAAATCAAACTTTTTATTTAAGCAATGATGTATCTGTGTGTGTGTGTGTGTAGAGAGAGGGAGAGATCCACATATAACCAAAATAGGCAACTGGAAATCAATGATACAGCCAAAATAACTGCAAATGGATGGAGTCTCAGCTCTTTTATGAAAATGATATAAAGAACTGATCGTATTGCAGAGTCGAAACATCCTAATATGGCAGATTAAGTTTGCCATGATCTTATTGAAATGCTGAAACTATTCAATAGATAAGAACAACTTACCTTTGCCTTTTTTGGCAGTCTATACATCGCACAGATTCACCAGAGTACTGATTTTCTGTCACTTCTTGCTCATGTATTTCCATTTTATCCCCGATAGGCATAGAAACAAAAAGATCCATTCCTGAGTCATCAAGCAGACTGCCTTCTTTCTCTCCTCCATCAAGACCCTCTATACTCCTTCCATCTGAAGGCTCTGGGACTTCACACTTGTATATCTTCCCAGATCTTGTGCCAGAAACTGAAACGTCTTGCTGCAGCTCAAGCTCGGCTTGCTTTCGCTTTCTGCTAAAACAAGAATTTTCCCGTTTCTCAAGGCTTTTATCAAGCCTACTAGAAGTATTCGATTGTCTTGAATCACCCGGCTCACTTTCTGTTTGTTGTTCTTCATCTTTTGACCTTCTATCTTTAGACTCTACCTGCAATGCAACCTGTTCCCCTGTTTGGAAGCTACTCTTGATTTCAGTTTTACTTACAACAGCAGTTGAAGAATCACTTGCCTGGTTATTTGTTTTATTCGTCCCTGCAGTCATAACTCCATGTTGTAAAATCTCAAAAAGCATCAAGTGCAAAATAGATCATGATTAGGGAGCTTTTAACAAAATTATAAACAAAACAAATGTTTTCTAATTATGTTTCAAAAGGATTATAAAAATAATGTCAACATGTCGTGAAAAAATTACCTCCATTTTCCTTTTTAAGGCCCTTCAAGTTAAACCTTTCTTTAACAGCTTGCCTGTACCCACGTGCATCTAATCGCTTTGGTGCAGCAGTGTTCTTCCAGTTACCTTCCACCTTGGTACCGTGATCTTTTGCATCTCGAGGTAACTTGCCCTGGCTTTCATGAACCCCAGCCTTCCCTTCCCCCACATATGAAGGACCAGAAGAATGTCTCCTGGCAACATGCTCGCGTTTTGATCTCCTTAAATTTGGTGTTGACATCATAGGAACCCTGCAAATATCAGATCACTCAAACTTGTGTGGATTTCTACTACCCACCTGATTCCTTTCATTCAACTTCCCTGTAATAGCACCATCAACTCATCTCCTTTTCAACTGCAAAAAAAGGAAACTCGGAAAGTTCTTTATTAATCAATGTTTTGTAGTTGTACCATGACACCCAGGAGTCCAAGTTTTGACACTCTTTTGTTGAAGAAAACATTTCATCTTTCAAGCTGTATCAAAGTAAAACAAAATGAATTTCACTACCATATAGACAAACAAACAATATTACAACAGCACAACATGACCTGAGGTGCTGACACTACCAGCCATTTCAACTGGAAATTCACTAATATTATATATTTGCCTTTTCTTTTCATAAGCAGAGCATAAGACTTAAGAGATAAAGACAAAGAAAAGCTCAAAACAAGTAATATCAGTACAAGTCTTTTACAAAAAAGAAGACGAGAACATTTTCTCATCTAGACACCAATATAATTTCTGTAACTCCAGATCTATATATGCTTAAAACCTTGCTTATGTTATTAAATGCATAACAAGAAGTATGGCCTTGTTTACAGTATAGCAAATGATGGGCGTAAAGCAACAAAGTGATGCATATTTCTGGCCATAAAGTTCTGTGCAAATCAGCTTCCCCATTCAAGGAAAACAATGCCAAACCCTTGAAGACTACAGAAAAAAGAATGAAGAGGTTCTTCCAAACCTCCAAAAAACATACCTTGCAAGTTTATATTATTAACTACCACTGTCACTGTGGATTTCATATTATTCTTCTTCTAATTTACATTCCATACAAATCAACTCAGCAAGAACTGGAGCAAAGAACCTTCTCAGGGACCGAATTCAATTTCCTTACAGATCAGATGAGGGGAGGACCACTTGTTATGAGAGTAAAGACTTTCGACTACTAGACTATAGAATTTTAGAAATTGAACCTAAATCAAATCTAGAGAATTGTTAACAGACAAGTCTTTGAAACTAACCTATACACTTTTAGAATTTGACCCTCAAACAAGCTCTAGAGCATTGTGAACGGGCCTTTCAATGCATAAGGATGAAATTATCTCTTAATATTTCTATTTTTCCCTGACTAAGTGACACAAAAGTACTTGTACACTCAGCTGGAAAATTTTAGAATCAAACATACACTGTACATAAAGAACGGGCAGTAAATACCTTCAAGCATAGTAGTAATTTGTGTCTCAGAAATTCTCTCAAAATCATGACCATAAAAAGCATTTTAAATACTTGAATGCTACTTGTAGTGATATTTCACTACACTGGCAAAAATACCTTTTTGCCTTGGTGTCCTTGCTCGCTGCTAGGCTAAAAGCTTTTCTGCCTTAGCATTTATGCAGTTTTCCACACGCTACTAGGTGTTTTGGAAGCCTCTGGAGGCTTGGAGTAGCACACACTGTCCAATCTGCCACAACATCCCCAATCTGACAGCGCATGATGTTTTAAGGCCTGACACAATGGAGTTCACAGCACAAAGCCCCAACACCATGACACATTAGCCTGCAGCAAGCCCCGTCCATATTCCTTATGTCTTTGCAAGTAACATAACGGTAGGTCCCACACTTCATTTCTTTGTGATTTTTGCCCCCTGATGGAATGCCACATGGCATTCTCCAGAGGTTTCAGGCAGAAAAGGCAGAGTATTTCCTTTGGAAAGTAGCAGGAGGCATCCAATATGCCATGTCAGCACAAATCCAATGGCCCGCAATGAATGAAGTCATTTTCTTAACTGTTTTGGAAAGCAATAGGGTCTGAAAACTGCTTTTGAGCCCATAACATTCAAAGGAAGATTCAAAGGCACATGTTAGGCCATTTGGCATACAACGAATTCTCCCACGTCGGCCTAACAACATTCAAATACAGAGATCCATATCAAGCGGGAATTGAGCTGCTAATTTCAAATTTCCCAATGTTGCATGTGTGGCATTCAAAGCCTCAACAACTTCTCTAGGTGCAGATAAGACATGCAACCACTCCTGCACAGCATGCAACAAGCCATTGAACCCGAACGATTGCATGTGTAGACTGGATGGTATTTCATTTAGTGGGAGTACTCCAACAATTGACAAAGAATTGATCGCCACTATATTTCTTAGACCCAATCCTTTACTGTACAGCTTTCAGCAGACTTTCCTTCTCCACCATGTTTGAATATCAAATTCTGGATGTCTTGGGGGGGAATTATATTGTTTGATGGGGGTTCTTCTATAAATAAAGGGCCATGTTCCAAATTTTATGCAGATTTCACGTTGTATACATGAGCTCTATGAGACTTGCATGTAATTTGATTTCACAGTTTCTTTGTTAACAAGCCCTAGAGTAACCTTTGTGTATGTATCTGAAGGCATCTGGATTTTGTACAAACATATTTTGAAGTTTTCAATATAAGAAGTTGTGATTCTTGCAATCCTATTTCTCATTGTGTACAGATAGATTATCTAATGCATTTCATGATCATGCTTAGGTTCAGTTTCAGTTGACTATTATTTTGTGAGTTTAATAGCTCTATGAGAGGTTAACAAAGGAATGTATGTTCTGACACACCGGTTTTCAATAATTTACTTTCTGCGTTCCTTCCCTTTTCCCTTGGACAAATTTAGGCTTAGCTAGAATAGACAACAAGCCGGCCTTTCAATCCCAGCGATCAGTTTGCAAATCAATCCCACATCTGCAAGACTTCCCAAACTTTGAAGCTCTATGTAGTGCAAGTTGTGACAAGACTGTGACACGAATCTGCCAATGACTAAGATGTTGGTAAAGTCTTAGTTTATTTGCTTTTTGAAGCACATATCTATCATTCAACTGCCAACTTTGTAGAAAGGACCTTAGCAGCCTCTTAGAGTGAGAATTGTTACCAACTCTATCTCAGACGTGCAACCTCAAGCCCTTGTCAAAACCCTTTACCTCCCAACAAAATACCACAGCCTTATCAAACATAACCTCAAGCTACTCCTACTCAAAACCCTCCAGTTGCACCTCCTCCAAATTAGCCAAATATCATAACCATGGCCAAAAATATTGCCTTTCATGTCATGGGGAAATGGCAGTCAACTTATTGCACCTATACCTCTAGCTATTTGGAATCCCATCCCAATTTCTACCCAAAAGGCTCTTCCCTTTTACGCTCTGTCACCCCTGCTGACCACTTGCAAGACATTGCAAATTTGTGTTTGTTCATGATGTTGCACATCAGGACATGGCTCTAAGACTATTGGCAGTGTCCTTCAAAGGGAAGGCCCTAGACTGGTATAGGAACTCGTGTTTCAACTCTATTGCCACATGGGACCAGCTAAGAGAAGCATTGCATAACAGATTCAAAGAGAAAAAAAACAATCTTTCTATGGTGGAACAACTTACAATGATCAAAAGGGCTCCAATGGAGATGGTGACAAACTTCAACATCATGTTCCATAAGACTTGGAACAAGATTCCCATAAAGTAAGACCACTTTCTCATATGGCATTCTTATATTATCTAATATCCTTTAACTCTGAGATAGTTGTCATGCTCCAACCCATGAGAGGTCATGACTTGTCGGCAACTTATGAAATAGTTGTGAGAGCAAAGAATGGTTTAATAAAAGCAGGAAAGCTCACACCTAGGCCAGCCATGGCTTTATACCCTAATATTTATACACCTCTACCTCCCCATATGCAAATGCAAGCCCCCACCTTAGTCCCAATTCCTGAAGCCTCCCAACCCACTTCTAAATCAGCTAAAGAGCTAGAAGTTATGAAAGGCATCCTGAGAGAAGTATCAAATGAGCTAAATGCCTTGAGAAGACAAGCAATTGTCCCCAAAAACAAAACAAAAGGGATATAGGCCACCAAACCAACCCCAGAACCATCAAAACTAAAATATCAATCAAGCTCCCAATTCCTAAATGGTTCCAGTACATATGCTTTTGCAATAAGTCCCTCCACATAACCAAACAAAAAATCTTGTCCTGGTGTAGAACAAATTGGTCGAAGACTAAAATATGTGGTGTTATCCCTACAACTCTATTAAAATAAATTCGCTAGTTTCTATAATGGTCAATCTTTGGTTTTTCCTATTAGATAGTTTCCTTAGCTTATCTCTATCCGATCTGCTTTGTAAGCTCTAGTTTTCCTGCTTTTGTCTATTTTTAGACTTTGTAATTCCTTTATATTGAGCATTCGCTCTCTTGTAAACATTCAATTTTAATAAAATATTCATATTCCTCTGAAACACATGGAATCAGAGCTCAGGCTTGAACCTGGTTAGCTTTAGCTTTTTTTTAGGGTTTTCTAATCTCTGTGCTCGTCGATTTGGGTTCCTGAAGCTGCAAAACAAGTTTCCAAATCTGAGTTCGTCAATTTTTTTGATCGACAGGATTTTCTTTTTTCGGCGAACTTCTCTATTCCTGGAAGTCGCGTCTTCTATGTTGGGTGTGATTTCAATGGTCGTTCTCTATTCACGAGCTTGCAGAGGCTTTTGAAAGCCAGTCGATGGGTTTGCTACCTCTGTTAGCACACAATTTTGTCTAGTCGCGCCTTTTATCTAGCGTCTATTTTTTCCGGACAGCCCTCTGAATTCGAGGGTTTCTGAATCGTGTTTTATCTGTGCTCCTGGTCGCAATCTGCAGAATCGCGTTTGGTGCTCCTATCGTGAGAAGTCACGCAATCTTCAGTTCTTATCTTCTATTCGCGACTTTTAAGGACACGTTTTTTGTGGGCATCGGTTTTTATTCTGCATCGAGTTTTGCTTCATCTGTAACTCGCGTTTTTTGGCGTCCTATTTCTGGTCGTGGGTTTCCTATATTTGCCCATGATTTTCCCCCAGTTTTCTGGTCGTGTGTTCTATCTTATCACTATTGTTCGCGTTTTATGCCTGTCATTTTAAAATTTGGTCAAGTCTCATATTGTGGTTCGCGATCTTTGGCTGGAAGGTCGTTTTTTCTGATAGTCATCTTTTTGGAGTTCGTGGTCATGCTCTGAGGTTGCCTTTTATTTTATGAAGACCGCAACTTATTAAGATCGTTGCTTCTTTTGGTTGCTAAATAAAGTATGGCGGTTATCAAAAATCTCTCGGTCATCCTTTGATCAATTGCCTACTGTATTTAGAAAGTATTCTTGAAATCTATGTTGTGATAGGGCTTTGTCAAAATATTTGATTTTTGCCTCAAGATTTGCGTCCAACAGACATGCAAATATACTTTCCATTATGTCTCGAAATCCGTGTTCGGATTATGTAAGTCTTCGCTTTCCATACTCTCAAGATCCAGGTTTTGAAATCCATGTTAGGATTTATCTCGAGATCTGTGCCTCAATATCTGTGTTTCAGACCTATTCCGTGTTTTCGGAATTTGTAGCTGTGCAAAGGTTCTATTTTCCCTATCTGTGCTGTCTATATGCTTCGGTATCTGTGCCATCAGCTTATAATCCATTTTTTCGTTCCTCGAAAAACCTAAAGTATGGCATCTTTGACCAACATCATGTTGGAGAGCAGTCAAAAGTTCAACGGCAAGAATTACAACACCTGGAAGCAGCGAATGATGACAATCTTCAAGTATCGGCGTCTTGACCAGATAGCTCTGGGCAAATCTACACGTCCTCAAATAGCGGGTAAAGATCAGGATAAATTCGATGAGCAAAATCGTGAAGCGGTGATGCTTATCAAGTTATCAGTCACCGATGATCAGCTGCCTCAGGTTCCGTCTGGGAAATCAATAAAAGAAATTTGGGATTTGTTGAAGGATCTTCATTAAACGTCTGACAAGAGCCATGCATTCTTTTTAAAGAACATGCTTTTCTCGATCATGATGGACGAACAGATGTCTCTGCAAGAGCATCTCACCAAAATCAAGGACATCCGTGATTAGTTGACGGCGATTGGTCGTGACATGGCCAAGGAAGATATGGTAGTTATCACTCTGAAAAGTCTACCACACTCTTACGAGCACTTTATCGAGACACTTAACATTACTTCAACTAATGTTACCCTACAGTTTTCAGATCTCCGCAACAAACTCTTGCAGCAAGATCGATGGAAACAGCAATTCGGTAGCAGTACTACTTCCTCCTCAAAGCAGGCATTTACTACTAAGTCCTTTCAGGAGAATCGGGGCCCCAATAAGCCCTCTCAGCCATTCAATAAGGGTTAGTCACAGGGCCCTTCCAAGAAGTACAACACCCAGTGCAATTACCGCCATAAGTTTGGCCATATGAAAAAGGATTGAAGGAAACGCTTGGCTGCTACACAGTAAAAGCCTGAAGAATCACCTCCATTAGCCCATGTCGCCAAGCACTCTGGACAGGAGTCTACTTTCTACACCTTTTAGGCCAACTCTTCTGCCTGATATTTTCAGATGCTCGTGGATCAGTTATCAGTTTTAGGGGGGGTAGCTTTCTATAGTTAGGAAATTGCCCATTAAGAGGGGGTATTAAAATAAATTAGCTAGTTTCTATAATGGTCAATCTTTGTTTTTTCCTATTAGATAGTTTCCTTAGCTTATCTCTATCCGATCTGCTTTGTTAGCTATAGTTTTTCTGCTTTTGTCTATTTTTAGACTTTGTAATTCCTTTATATTGAGTATTCGCTCTCTTGTAAACATTCAGTTTTAATAAACTGTTCATATTCCTCTGAAACACAACAAACTCTTCATGCCTTTAACCACTACCCTAGAGGCCATCCCCAACAAGCACTCTGGTTAAAAGACAAGAGGCAGCCTTCTCTACACAAGTAGAGGGGATGTCTCTTGAACCCCCTACATCAAAACAAGTGACACCAGACCAAGCTCTTGTCTCTTGGGATGAAGATGAGGTGTATGCTAACAACAAGATGGTGTCTACATTTGTTAGGCCAATAGTACAATCTAACTATCTCACCAAAGCTAAGAAGAGGGCACTAGAAGAGCAACCAAAGTTTAACCAATCGAGCAACAACAACCAAGGAGTACCTGTTATTCAAAAGCAAAGCATCCTTGTTGCTCCAAAGCAACAAGAAAGTGCCTAGTCAAAGCCCGTCGAGAATTGCTTATCCCTTGGTTGAGAAACCAAGAAACCAGTGGGTGCCCTATGCATCAAAAGCACAATCAACTATGACCTTCAAAGTAGCTGACCAAATGAAGAAAACAACAACAATTGTCTCTCTATGTGACATTCTCTCAATGGCTAAGTAAAAGAACTTGCTAAAAGGGGGCTTAAAGCACAAAAGGGGGCAAAATCAAAGATCAGACTACCATCCCTCAAAGAAAGCATTCCAAGAGCAATAGTCCACAATTTCGCAAGTGACTAGTCTAGAGGTAGGTAAGCCTAAATCTATGCTTTTCTACCTCACTCTAATGGTGGACAAAAAATTGCTACATAATTGTGCGATTGACTCAAGGGCTAGTACCCTTGTCATGCATAAGAGAGTGGCAGACACCTTGGGATTGACTTATGAGTGTAACCCATTTAGATGGCAACCCAATCAATACCTTAACAGTCATTAGGGATCTCCACCCCACTCTGTATGCCTGTCCTAGCATATATGTACCCCAAGATATAGCAATCATTGAGATACCCATGTTTGGGCTCTATACAACCTGAGTTGGCCTGTTGGTGAAAAACTTGCCCTCTTGAAAGAGAGGTCACAAGTTCAAATCCTGCAGGGGGCAAGGTATGTATGCCTCATATTTGAAGCACAGTTAGGTGCCTCCTACACTCTGGAGTATGAGGTAGTCCCATATGTTATAAGCCACCTGTAGAGCCAAAAACAGGCCGCCCGACATCGTGGACTATAAAAGGATCCATTTCCATTTCCAACCAGGGACTTCACAACTATGTTTTGAGGGAATTTTGTCTTTAGACTGGACCCACATATTCCTAAGAGCCAAATGTGAAAGCAATGTCAAAATCTTAGTTGAGCTTGTAGCAATCCACCATGTCAAACATGAACCACAACCTAAAGCTGACCCCTCATCGAACTTCTTTGTTGATGAAAGTGAGTGAGTTATTCCTAATGATTAGCTAGATGCATGGGCAGCTTAAAATTGGGCCTCAGACCACTACGATATGTTTGAAGCCACTGGTGTTAGAATGTATTTGATCCATTATGAGGGCCCATTCATCCCTAAAAGTACAATGGCAACCTCAGATGACACAAGGATATGGAAGGCCGGCTAGGACTTGGAAGGTGAAGAAATTGGGGAAGATCCCGAGACCTACAAAGTCAAGGGGCTTCCAATTGTGGAAGAGGAAGGTGCTTGGAATGGAGCTAATTGGTAATCTCTAGGAGGGGTGAATGTTTGCATAATAGGCATTTGGTATTGCTCTATTGGTGAAGTGAAGAGATGTCGAAGGAAGCCAAACTAAAGTGGATATTGGTAGGGAGGAGGTTGCATGTATTGTTGCATAGGAACTTGGGTGGTACGTGGCAGGGAGCTTTGTTGTTGGGGGAAGAATAGGGGGTTGCAAATTGTAAAGTGAAGACAGGGGTTTTTTGTGTTGCAGTTGGAGGAGAGGAAGGAATATTTATAGTGGGAGGCGCTAAGGGTGTTTGTGCTTGTGTTGGTGTTGGTTGATTTGTTGGCTTTTGGTCACTTTCTTCCACCTCTTCTTCTTTGAAGGGTCCGTAGCCTTCTCTAATGTTCTCTTCTTTTGCTCCTCTGGGTCATCATCCCCACCTTTGGTAGTTTGAGATTTTCTTTGCTAGGCTCTAGGTGCTTGTTGAGATGATGTAGCAATAGCTTCTTTTTCTTTCGTGGGGATTGCTTGATTTGTTGTTGGCTTCTTGAGTGCTGCCCTCTTGTTGTTGTAATTAGGATTCGTCCCCTCATCTTGCTTTGAATGAAGACTTATGAGTATCACATCCTTAGCGAGGACTTGGGCTTGTTGTTGTTGTGGTTGCATGCTCATACTACTTCCATATACCAATGCCTATTGAGTAGACAGAACTACAATGACTTGTGGAACCTACTTCTAGGAACTAGGAGTAGTGGATTCCACCTTTGGTACATCTTTAGATAGTATAATTGTACTTCCATCCATTGCCTTGAGTCCTGGCTTGAATGAGTTGCCTCATATAGATCTTTGAACTTCTCATCCGAGGCAAATTTCTTGGGGGAACAATAGAATGCTCAACCTCTTGCTTGAATTTCCACCAAGCTTCTACCTTGTGATCTCTCCAACCTTGGTTCAACATCTTTTTCCATTCACTCTTTGGGTTGGGTTTGAAGTCAACCAGCTTCACCTAAGATGTCTAATAAGGCATAAGGGCCTTAGGGATTGATACAACAATCTCCCAGGAGTCTGGATTTATTTGTTTCATCTTCCTTGGGACATCTTTTTTCTTCAATTTGAGGTCTGGGCTTATAAGTGAACTTGTCGGCTTTACTTTTGTGGATCTTCTAAAGCCAATTAATGATATACCTCGTGGGGTCATAAGCTCCATTGATTGTCTATTGGCTCCAATTGTAAATCTTGTAACTTGGCCTCCAAATACTCTACGAAGCACCTCTTGACTATGGTGATGGTATTGCAGTTGGAGGGCACTGTGTAGTAGACCCACTTTCCCCTACCATTGTTGAATAGGACATCAATAATATGTACCTACCTCATGAACTCTAGGGCAAAGACTCTATTTGATGCCAATTTTGGAAGCTTGTAGACTTGTCTTGTGAGCCATAGAGTCTAACTGTGGTATTCGTCTTACCAAAGTATCAGTCACCTCTACACTAATTCTTGATCATTGTAGTGCTCAACTTTGAGAAACTGAATTCTCTTCTTATGTGGACGATGGTTGGAACCATAAATTGCTCAACAAACTCAACATGAAGAGGTCTTGTGCAAGGTAGGGACCAAATTGTTAACTGTGTCATATCCTTTAATTGTGCGTGCCATTCTCGGTTTTAGCTCCGGGTAGAAGTTGAATTGCAAAATCAAATGGAGAAGGAAATGGGATATTTTGAAGGGCTTTTTGGTGGAAAAATTGGATAACTACTCAAGAATTTGGTCCTCTAGGTGCTTAAAGAAGGCCACCTTGAAGACTTCACTCGTGGGAGTTCTCATTAGCTTATAGGCCACAAATAATTGCTCTTGGTATACACTCTAGTCATCTTCAAAGCCAAGGATGAAGGCCAACATGTTGCATAGGTCAACATTGTCATTCTTGAAGGATTTTATGGGACTAGGGAACTTGAGGGGCTATTGGACGTGATAAGTATTGATCTCATTTAGGAAATTGATTTCTTCTAGGACATCAATGTCCCAAAAGGAGTGGAGATCCTCATAGTTTAGGTGGATGAAGCCAAGTTGAGCACTCGACATTTTTCTAATCTTCTTAGCATTGATTGGCACTTAAAATTATTGTCCTTTCCCTTCCCTTTAATGGTTCTATTTTTGGGATTGTAGGCCTTGGCACAAGCTAGGATGAACTCTGGACAATGTATTTGGCAGGGGCAGTCGTCTAGATTCTAACTACATAGCTACCCTCAACCTTAACCTTGTTTTTTCTCGTGGTTAACATTCTATGAAAAGCTCCCTCCTTGGTCTTAGGTAGCCTAGGGTTGCAAATAAAATTTGCCTCATCTTGAACATATTCCCTCGTAATGGATTAAGAGAAGGGCCTAGGCTTACTTGGTTTAGAAACTAGTTTGTTGGGGTACATGGCTTTGAAGGAAGAGTTTGAAAGGCCAAAGTCTTGAGCTATTTCTTTTCCTTTCTCCTTTGGGGATGGTAGTTGCTTAGGTAGAGCATTTCCTTTTCCTTTCTTCACCTTTTCTTAAGATTTCTTGTTGCCTTTGAAATTTTGGTCACACTGAAATTTTTTGTGACCTTTGTATCTTGTAGGCAACAAGTTGTCTTTCTTGACTCCCTTTGAAAATTACATTCCTTTGCTTTTTCGCTCTTCAAATTTGTTCTCTTTTGAATCTGATTGATGGAGGGAACCCTAAGATTAATTCCTCTTGCATTAAACTCTATTGTTGGTAGGTAAATTGTGCCAAATTTTGAATTTTGAAAAAGCTTGCATTTGATTGACGCCTTTGACGATGTGGACCAATGGCGCTTCTAATGGTTTTGACATACTACTTTCCTTGCGGTTGCCATATGTGGCATTGGCAACAATATAGTTGGGCTTGCTCCGCTTTTCAATAAAGCTTTCACTAAAGACAATTGACAACCCACATTATAACTTGAAGTTGATTGGACGGTTGTTGGGTTTTTGTGCTTTGATAGTAGGCAAAAGACTTCCTCAAAGTAGTGGGAGTTGTTGGATCAAGTTGATGTGGCACAATTGGACGACGTGCACTTGTTCTCATCACTTATCAAAAGGCAAGGCCTTTTCCCATGCAAACCTCACTCATACTTAACCATGTTTTGCAGAAAATACCATTGGGCACACAAGAAATCAAGGATCCTGCATCAAAGTTACTCCAATGCACCAAAAGTACTTGGATCGGCTGATTTGAGGATTAAAATTAATATTCACTAAACCAAATCTTCCTCCATTCTCCAAAAATGTGCACTCGACTCAACCGAACTAAGGCATAGGACAAGGTGGGATGGACTATGATACATAGATACAAGAACACACGGAAAACAAAAAGAAAGTAGGAAACTAATCTATAGAGGGAGAAATAGGGATTATAGATGAGGATTTAGATAATTCCCCTAGGAGTTGAGAACTCAAAAGAACTGGCGTGTGATGCAGCCGTGACCAGGGAGTCTTATCAAACTACCTGATCACGCAGCCAATACACTGCACAATAGAAGCAAAATATAGATGTGAACAAAACTCACTTTGATTTATTAATTTCAAAATTGAATACAATTTGTTTTTCAAACAAAATCTGCTACAACATACACACACATGGCCTTTCTTGGCCTCTCACCATTCACCATGGATTTGAGCCTCTCAGCCAGCCTCTTCTTGTCAGCCATTGACCCCCTCTCCATTTCTCAATCTTCAAAAATCACTCTTTTCCTCATGATTGAGGAATTTCACACTCTTCACTGGATGCCCTCTCTCTCTGTCTTGCTGCAGCGTCCATCTTTTTACACTATGCTGCACTCTATTTTATTCTTTCACATTTTGCTCCTTCCTCTTCCTCAAATTTTTCTCTATCATCAAAAATTATCATGGAGACCCTTCATTTTACCTCCGAGCTGCTACAAAAAATTGCCCCTTCATTTTCTTGCATGTTACCGCTCCTTTCATTTGGTTTTAAAATGAAAAATATTTATGAAACAAAACTCCCACATTTTTTAGTGCCTTTAATTACCTCTAGATACCGAAAAAGTTCAAAAAATGACTTTTTGCATAACTTTTGACTGAGTACTTATTTTTGCATGAAAACTGGCCAATTTGTGTGGAATAACCCCCTGAAGCTTCTTGTATAACCTTTTGACTCCAGCTTTTATAAAACTCCAGAATTAATTTTTTCCATAGACTATTGGACGAAAATAGAGAATTAATTTTCTCAATTGGTGAAGAAACCGGCCACGAAAACTTGCCACATTTGGCAAAATACAATTACAAACACCCTTGTAAAATGGTTTAGCTCCAGCCTTCACGGATTTTCAAATTTAATTATTTCTGTAAAATTGCCAGTTGGATTGGGTAACCACGATCAGGCGAAATCTTCATTTTTGCAAATTTGATTCAAATTGAGGCTTCCTGATGTAGTGAGATGCCAAGACAACCAACACAACTGAAAATAAAGCAACAAATATTTTGGGTTGATGCAAGATCTCCTGTAGACCTAGATGCTCCTGCATCAACGTGCTTGCAGGCTGAAATGACATAAGGATAGCTCTTGATGGGTTCAAACTTACTATGGCATTTGGGTTTTGCTTTGTCCTCATCCTATTTTATTAGGTAACTTGACCTTGAAGTTTTGCATTGCCGCTCTTTGTCAACTCCTTGATGCATACTAATTTTGTCTCTAGCTAGTTCTCTCCTCAATATCTTGGCTATCCTTGTTGTTGTAGCACCATTTTCGTTTGCTTCCAAATGGCAGATGATTTCGAAAATTGGGAGTTCAACAGAAGCAAGTTGTTTTGCTTTTTTCCATAAACTAAGGCATAAGGAGAGGTTCCTATAGCTTGTTTAGGAGTTACCTTATTTACCTAGAGAGCCTTCCTCAAATAAAGATGCCTTCCTTTCTTATAGTTTGAATCGACCCTTTTGATGATCCTTAGTAGGTTTTAATTGGTTGATTTTGCAAGTCAGTTTCCTTAAGGGTAGTAGTTAGATGAAGCCTTTAAGTAAATGCTATATTTTAGGGTAAATTCTATTTACTTGCTCCAACAAAGGCTTTAGTATTATTAGTCATAATAGTGTCAGGAATGCCAAACTTGGTGATGATGTTCTCCCAGAAGTCAATGATGACTGCCTCGGTTGACTCTTTTAATGCCATCACCTTTGTCTATTTGGTGAAATAGTTGATGGTCATCAAAATGAATTTGTGTTTAGCACTGGAAAGGGGATTTGATCATCCCAATGAAATCCAACCCACACTGAGCAAAGGGCTAATCAATGGACATGGGCTTTAGGGGGAGGGGTGCATTTCTCTTCTTACCAATATAGAATTGGCACTCTTGGCAAATTTTCACGCACTTGTGAGCATCAAAAAACATGTTGAGCCAATAATATCCAGCTCTCATGATTTTTGTTGTTGTTGTTTAAGTTGAGTAGTGTCCACTTGAAAGGTCTTGGTGAAACTCTTGCAGTAGGAATGGGACCCCTTCTTCACACACCTCAATAGACCGCCATCACCATTTCTCTTGAAAAGAATGCCATCATTTAGTCTAAATGGTGCTATCTATAACCTATAAGCCCTTCTCTTGGCTACATTTAGACTAACAAGGTATTGTCTTGTTTCTAAAATATTTGGTTTTGTTCTCGATCAAACTGATCCCATGTTATTTTGACTTATTTTACCATGTGAGCTTCTTCCTTGTATCTGTTATGAGACTTTTTCCCCAAAGTGAAAAGAAAGTTATTTTTCTATGAAATAATCCCTTAGAATTAAAAGGGAGATAGAAAATAAAGGTTTTTATGTCCCTTTAGTTTAAAGGGGGATAATAATGTATAATTTTAATAGATTCCTTTTTAAAGAGAGGAATAATAGTATTAATTAAATAAACTAAAGAAAACCTTTGTGAAAGGGTGTGATGGTTTGAAAACCACCCCTTAAGAGATTATATAAAGCATTTATGCGAGACTTGGAAATGGCATGGAGATCATTCAAGGATGAAGGTGGTTTGGTGGGCTATGGGCATTCGAGAAGGGGGCACACAAAGTATGTCCAACTCAGGATATAGAGTACTCTTGGGATTGTCCAAGGCAGGGCTTGTGGTGCGTAAGCACGATGCATAGGCACATGCTATGATTTTACACAAGTTCTCTCAGAATGTGCCATAGCTATGAGGGCCATGGCCACAAAAATCTTCCTACGGTGAGAGTGGCCTTTCCAAGTGCTATGATTTAGTTAAGTACTAAACTTATTGTTATTCAAAGATATTTAGGATTACATAAAAATGAGATGGAATTAATTTAATTTAATTCACAAAAGATTTTATTTGTTCCCTTTCAATAATACTCATGTTGCTGGATGTAATTTTATATATATTAATGCTGATGCTCTTAATGTGCTAGTCTTAAACTAGTTAATTTTGATAAACAACCATTTTTATGCATTTCTTCTAGATTATAGATATACTTTATAATCTTTAAACTCACATAATAATAACAAATTCACTGCCGTATAGAATTAACTTTTGATATATTAAATCTCTCTAATTTTATACTCCGGAGAAAAGTAGCATAACAATATCCCTTCCACTTCTTTTGGAATACTCACATCTTTAGCTAGGTGTTGACATAGAGCTCTACTTTTTACTAGCTTTGTGGACTTAACTGCAATGGTGTACTCTATGATCTGAGTGATCTAGCCGGTTCTCTTTTCATTTATTTCCCCACCTAGAATGTATTCTCTAATACTATGGTGGACTACCTTCGCACTAGTTTTATTGCAAGAGACTAAATGGTTGAACTTTTTCAAACCCTTTACCAAGGCATAAGTTTGTTTTTCAACAAAATTATACTTTACCTCGTTTTTGAGGGTCTGCCTGAAGAAGGCAATGGGGCGTTCATCCAGGTCAGTATTTCCCTTCTGATTGAGTATAACAACAATGTTGGATTGTTCTCCATATGCATAGAGAATGAAGTCTTTGTTGAAGTTTGCATTTGCCAACATAGGAGCCTTGGCAATGGCATCTTTAATTAGTTCAAAGGCCTCTTTTCCTTCCCTTGTCTACTTGAAAGATTGGTCCTTCTTGAGGATGAGCGTGATAGGTCTTACTAAGCCTCCAAAAATGGAGAGGAACTTCCTCATAAAGTTGATCTTGCCCAAAAAAAGGGATTGGAGATCCTCCTCGTGTTGTGGCGGAGAAAGTTCCAGGAGAGTTTTAACCCTTTTAGAATCAATGTCTATATTTTCCTTTGATACAATGTGTACCAATAATTTTCCTTGGGGGACAACAAATATACATTTGTTAGGATTTAAAGAAATCTTGAATTGTTGACACCTTTAAAATATCTTTTCTAGATGTTCAAAGTGTTCTTCCTTGTTTTTAGAAAAAAAAGGGTCAAATCATCAAGGTAAATCATGATCAACTTGTTAATCAAATCTTTGAAGACAATGTCCATAGCCCTTTGTAATGCAGCACTTGCTTTAGACATACCAAAGGGCATTTTTTAATAGGCGAATATGTGCCACTTTGTTGTGAATGTAGTCTTGGGCTAATTTTCCTTTACAAGGATTTGATTATAACTAGAGAAACCGTCATACATTGAGAACCCATTTGACCTTGCTGCAGTTTGTAAAATTTGATTTGTGGAGGGCAAGAGATATTGATCCTTGAGGGATGCTTTATTTGGATCGCTAAAATCTACACAAAGCCTAATCTCTCCATTATTTTTTGATAGGAGCTAGGTTTAAGACCCATGTGGAGTGTTTGACTGAGTAAATGAATTTTGAATTGACAAGCTTTGTTAATTTTTGCTTCATGGCTCTATTTTTGGGTTAACCGATCTTTGCTTGTGTCTCACATGCTTATCTCTAGGGCAAAGCTCAACAGTGAGCTGCATTACAACCTTGTTATAACCCTTCAATTCTTTATAGTCCAGGCCATGATGTAGTCGTACTTTATGCATAGGTGAGCAAGGAAATCTTTCTCTTTTATTGTGCAAACTTTAGGTAGCTTTACCATTGTACTTGGGGCAATTTCAACATCTCTATGGTCCTTATCTGCAGTCATCTTTCTCCTGTCTTTACAGGAGGCATTGGGACTAGATATACTTTCAAGGGTGACCATTCCTCTAGGTAGCTTGTTGAAATTCAATTGGAGAACATGATCTCCATAGGTCTCCTTGATCTGAGGAGCTAACTCATTTATAAGTTTAGTAGATTGCTGAATAAAGTGGGCAATCTGCTCATCGTTGTCAAAGACCATCCAATGAGAAATGTTATTAGGGATAGCATGTCTAATGACAATCCTTACGTGGTCTTTGTTCACCAAAAGATCCTCAGCCGGTTTGAATTGAGAGCCAACCATGGCCATCCTATCAGCTTCAACATTCTGCCTTTTGGGAATGGCTTGAAAGTTAATGGCATCAAAAGACACTAGCAGGTCCCAAATTCTGTGCTTGTAAGCTTTCAGGAGAGAGTTCTTTGTTCTACACTGGGATCCAACTTGCTTTATGACCAGTTGGAATCACCATAAATCTGTAGAAGCTCAATACCGCTCTTTTTAGAAAATTGCAATCCGTGAACCAAAGCTTCATAGTCCACCAAATTAGTGGTGCAGTTGAATTGCAACTTGTAGGATTGCTCATATTTCTCCAGTATTGTACACATTCGATCTTAGTAGTAACTTTTGTCTCCATTTTTCACTGCCATAAATTGCATTTTAAAAATGTGGAGCACTACTAAATTGCACATTTTTGAGCCTAAACTACAGATTTAAAAGTATGAACCTATGCCTATTTCTACAGCTTGTAAAGCAATCCTGTACATGAATAACCATGTCATGATCTGTCTTCTTTGTTTCTTCTTTTCTAGGTTAGAATGAGAGCTAAGAAGCCAACATCATATAACTCAGCTTGCAAATTCAACAATTGAACATGTATTTTGTATCCATAGCATAAGAGTCGAGACAAATATCTTCAAGCTTGATAGTATGTCTTGTCTCAGAAATTCTCTCAAAAACACATTGATAAAGCACATTTGAAACACTTGTGTTACAGAGAACTACATTCTCACATTCTTTGTTGTTTAGATGAAAGGGTAGGGGCAAGAAGCAAAACTTTACACTCAATTGGCAAATTTTACACTTGAACATTTTGTTAACATGAACATTAACATCAAAATCGGAAATCCAGAAGTAAATACCTTCAAAATTTGATATAATTTTCATCTCAGAAACTCTCTCAAAATGACTACGATAAAATGCATTTTAAATACTCAGAACACTATTATATCACAGGCCTCTGAGCCTAAGCTACAGATTCAAGAATTTGAACCTATACTTAGGCCTGGGGCTTCCTTGAACAAGCCTAATGCCACTATGCTGTACTTCATTGTTTCAATGAAAGAATGTGGGAAAGAAGCAAAACTTTACACTCAGCTGGCAGATTTGACAATTAAACATTTAATTACAATCAAAAACGAGCAGTAAAACCTTCAACCTTAGTAATTTTTGTCTAAGAGATTCTCTAAAAACCACATCCCTAAAACGTATTTAAAATACTCAAACAAACACTACTTTGTACATCTTTGAGCCTAAAATACAGATTTAAGAATTTGAACATGCGCTTAGATTTAGGACTTGTTTAACAAGCTTGTACATGCATAATCATGTCATTATCATCTTCCTTGTTTTTGCTTTTCTAGGTTGAAGTTTAGGGCAAGAAACAAAACTCACGTACTCAGATTGCAAATTTGATAAATAAACATGCATCTAGCATCCAAATCTTAAGGCAAATATCTTCCACTTGATACTGAATTTTGTCTCAGAAATTTTCTCAAGTACATGGCAATAAAGCCATTATGAATACTCTAGTGTAACAGTGAAAACAAGCCTGTGCTTGCATAAGAATGAAATTCTCTCTTGATCTTTCTATTTTTCCCTTCCCTAGGTGCAAAACAAAAGTTGTAAATTTTTGTCTCAGAAATTCACTCAAAAACAATGCCATAGAATGCATTTTAAATGCTTGGAACACTGCAATATTGCACATCTTTGGGACTATACTACATATTTAAGAATTTGTACCTAGGCTTAGTTCTAGAGCTTACAGAACAGGCCTGTGCATGCAAAAACCATGTCATTGTCTCTTTCCTCCTTGTTTAGGTGAAAGAGCGGAATAAGAAGCAAAAATTTGCACTCATCTGGCAAATTTGACAACTGTTCATTTAATTATCATCGAACTCCACCGCCAATAAATACCTTCAAGCTTACTAGTAACTTTTGTCTAGGAAATTCTCTCAAACCCCAGGCCATAAAATGCGTTTTAAATACTCAAACACTACCGTGTTGCAGGTCTTTGAGCCTCAACCACAGACTAGAGAATTCCAACCTACAGCTAGTTCTAGGGTTTGTATAACAAGCATGCAGATGCATGGCATTATCTATTTCTTCCTTGTTTAGGCAAAAGAGCGGCGTAACATCCAAAAATTTCCACTTAGCTGGCAGATTCAACAATTTGAACATCTAATTAACATTGAAAGCGGGCCGCAAATACCTTCAAACTTTACAGTTAGTTTTGTCTCAGAAATTCTCTCAAAATCGCAACCATAAATGCGTTTCAAATACTCGAACGCTACCATATCGCGTGTCTCGAAGCGTATACAACAAACTCAAGAAAAAGCCTGTAATATACATAATCACGTCATTGTCTCTTTATTTCTGGTTCTTTTTCCCCTTCCCTAGGTTAAAGAAGCAAAACGTGTACACTCAGCTGGCAAATTTCACAACAATTATTCGCGTATTTTGCAGCAAAAGAGGAGCACAAACATTTAACTAGAAATGTTATCAAAATGATGTCCGCACAGCAAAGAACACTACCACAAAAACTAGAAAAATCATCAAAATAACAGCGACAGAGCAATGAACACTTCAAAAAACATCAAAACAACAGCCATAGAGCAATGAGGTCAAATGATTGTATCTCATACCTTACAAATCCTCGCGCTAGTATCCTCTGCAACAAATCCTCCAAACCCTTGAAGAACAAAAATGCACAAAACGATGGTTAAAGTTTTTAACAAAACATCACTTAAGGCTTCAGATCTCCATTATCATAAACCGCCATAAAATACAATATTCCACTTTCTGATTATTTAATTCAAAAGCATACATATATATTATAATAATAATCCTCCTCCATCTTTTACCGCGCTAACCCATGCATGTTATCGTGGTAACACCAGGCAATTTACCGCAGGAAATCGTCCCCAAAAAAAAATAAGGGTTCAATGGTGTACCTGTCACATCACAGGGCTGCACGGATTGCAAAGGAAAGAAGTGCGAGCCAGCTGGCAAGAAAATTTGTTTGAATTCCACTATACTGTTTAGTGTAGATTATGACTAGACTCCCGGGGTTCGAACTCGGGACCTCTCTTTTGTTAAAAAATAAATAAAAATTAATTGTTTTCCATATGTTCCTTTGTCAGGGATTTGAGCATTCCACACATTTTTGGACCGGCAGGTTTTCTGCTATGCTGAATAATCCCCCTTTATCTGCAGGAGAGAAAAGTACGTAGGCAATGTGACTGGTAATTTTTCCGTTTTTTGATAATTGGAACTTGTGTGATGAATGAGCTTGGTTTGTTTAGAAGTGTTTCTGCATATTGAGATTGGAGATGGGAATAATAAAGGTGGGTGGGTGTGTGCCCCACTTCTATTGTTCTGCCACGTCAATTTGTTAGAATGGGACAAGCCCTAAGAAAAGAATAATTGAGCTTCTTAGCTTTGGCCCTATGGGGTTTTAATAACTATACATACCCTAAAAATAGAAAAGGATGGGTAAGCTTATGGCACCTTGATGAAGGGAAGTTTAATGAAGAATGGGAAAGCATTGTTTGGGTAGTGGAGTTGGAGAAGTAGTTTAATGTAGAGGTTTTTTATCTAATATAGGTAAATTCTTTTGACCGGACCTATGAACCGGGTAGTGGGTAAGGGGGGAGACTCCACAGAAGCTCTAGTCAATCGTGCATGCCCGTTTAATATGAAATATTAAATGTTTGGGTAGTGGAGTTGGAGAAGTAGTTTAATGTGAAGGTTTTTTTACTCAATATAGGTAAACTCTTTTGACCGGAGCTATGAACCGGGTACAATATCAGTGGGCAAGGGGAAGACTCGTGACCTTGTGCCTACAACAGAAACTCTCAGGAATCGTGCATGCCCGTTTAATGTGAAATATTAAATGTATTTAATTATTTTTTGGCAATTTAGTTTTTTGGGGGAATGAGGTTTAGTTCATAAATAGTAGTAAATGTTTTCCAATGAAATAACGGAAGTCTTTTCCAATGAACAAGGTTTCACCCGAGATGGTAGTTGGTAGTAAATATTTTCCAATGAGTCAAGGTTTAACATGAGATGGTAGATGGTAGTCAAGTGAGAGGGTGGATGGTAGTAAATCTTTTCTAATAAAACAAGGTTTAATATGAGATGGTAGGTGGGAGTAAATATTTTCCAATGAAAGAAGATTTAACTAGTGGAATAGAATTGAAGTAATAGGTCAAAGTTTTTCTCCTATCCCAATAAAGAAAAGGGAGAGTAAACAACCAAATATGCATAAACACCACTCAATTGAAAAGTGAAATAAGTGAAAGAGCATGAGAGTAACATACAACTATGAGGGGACAATTAGTGGGCAAGGGGGAGACTCTCGTGACCTCGTGCCTACCACAGAAGCTCTCCGGAATCGTGCATGCCCGTTTAATGTGAAATATTAAATGTATTTAATTATTTTTTGTCAATTTAGTTTTTTGGGGGGGAATGAGGTTTAGTTCATAAATAGTAGTAAATCTTTTCCAATGAAATCACGGGAGTCTTTTCCAATGAACAAGGTTTCACCTGAGATGGTAGTTGGTAGTAAATATTTTCCAATGAGTCAAGGTTTAACATGAGATGGTGGATGGTAGTCAGGTAAGAGGGTGGATGGTAGTAAATCTTTTCTAATAAAACAAGGTTTAATATGAGATGGTAGGTGGGAGTAAATCTTTTCCAATGAAAGAAGGTTTAACTAGTGGAATAGCATTGAAGTAATAGGTCAAAGTTTTTCTCCTATCCCAATAAAGAAAAGGGAGAGTACACAACCAAACATTCATAAACACCACTCAATTGAAAGTGAAATAAGTGAAAGAGCATGAGAGTAACATACAACTATGAGGGGACAGCCAAGCACTTGATAATAAAATAACATTTATGCTCTTGTTAAATCTACATATATGTCTTTGGAGAATAAGAAAAAAATTACTAAATGGCCATATCTTATCAATTTTCTATAAACATTTGTCTCTTTTTTTCACATTTAGATGGAATAAACCCAAGTATAGCAATTGGGATGACTCTCTTAGAATTTGAAGTTTAGTTTTTGTTCATTGGTTTTAGGCTTAAATTTGTTATTTTAGATACTAATCTATATCATGATTTTTAGGTGTCTTGTTAGTGGAATTACTTTAGGTAAATCTTTATTATGTAAATACTTTAAACTTTAATCACTTACACCATTTAATATGAATTAAAGATCAACTTAATATTATATATAAATAAATAGGATAGCATTAATATACATGTTATGGAGTGATAGAGAATGTAAAAGAGATTATTGTTGTACTTAAGAAAACTTAGAACTAACTCATGGAAAACTACTAGTTTAAAAATCCTTCTAAATATAAATAGGAAAAAAAATTAAAGAATTTATATTAGATGTAACTTAATAAATTTGTATTGATGATCTATATATTTGTAATTATAATTTAATTCATTAAATTTTAAAGAAATTAGAAAAAAAAAAAAATCTAAAATTAAATAATGGTACAAATAATTTTAAAATAAATAAATATATTTTACTTTAAGGATATTAAAAGTCACATGATCTTACCATGTCTTTAATTTTATTATTTTTAAATTATATTTTTTTTATTAGGTCCCTTTTTTTTAAAGACTTTTGAAGAATGCCCCACCTTGTGTTTAATATTGTCATCTTTAAAATCATATATAATAATTTATCTAAAATAGATTAGTTTTAAGTTGTTTTTATTTTATAAAAATAACATTTGATATAAAAAAAGGATAAAGTTTAATTCATTATTATTAAAAAATTAATGTGTATTAATAATAAATATAAATATTAAAATGAATATATTGTTGTGATGTTTTAAGGAGGTGCTTTGGGAATTAAAGGGCATGATAACAATGAGAGGTAGAGTTTGAAATGCACTTTCTCTAATGTCCCTATGCAAAAAAATAAATTGTATAGATAGTCCTTATTAGAAAAAACAAAGTGAAGTCACAATTCCAAATTTTCTACTAATATACCTATGCAAAAAAAATAGATTGTATAGATAGTGCTTATTGGAAAAAAAAACAAAGTTAAGACACAATTCAAAAGTTTCCTCACATGTCCATGTGTCTCTTGTGAAGTTTTAAATATTGCATAAGAAGAATAACCAGAGAAAGTAAATCAAATAAACAAGTATACCTTCCTTCAAATGCCACTGATAGAGTGTATTGGCACCCAAATATTGCATAAGAAGAATAACCAGAGAAAGTAAATCAAATAAACAAGTATACCTTCCTTCAAATGCAAGTTTACCTCACCGATTGAGTGTATTGAAACGCACCCAAGCTCCGATGGATCTGCTCCTCAAGTGCGTATGTGTATGTGGATTGATAACTGAAAATAGAGGAATCAATGCAACAACATAACTTTTCATCGGATGAAGTCTCTCATTTGGTTTGGAGAAGGGCTTATTTATATATTTTTGATGATAGAGAGATAAGGATTTGATTTTGGAGATAGAGATTTATTTTTTGCTTTATTTGACAAAAGAGGAAATAAATCAAGTAGAAGATAAGATTTGGAGGAAGATAAGGGATTTGATTTTTTATTTTAAAAGGAAATAAATCTAAAGAAGGCGAGATAAGATATGAGAGGATTATCTAAGTAATTTTCACACATGAATTTTAAAATGGAAAGAAATTGAGAACAAGGTGTGATTTGGATTTTATTAATTAAATAAATATTTGATTTATTTAATTAATGTTGGATTATGATTTAATTAATTAAATAATTTAATTAACTTTAGAAAATTGAATGGATTAATTAAATAATTGTAAGAAATTTTATTAATGTGAAAAATAACTTAGTTAAATAATTAATAATTATTTAGTTAATATAGAAGAATAAGGTTGAATGATTGAAATTAATTAAATAATTAATAATTGTAACATACACCCTTGGTATATGTTCTGCTCTGTGAATTTTTTTTTGTTTCCTGCTTGTTTGATGTTTAGGGTTTTATGGGTTTTGCTTGCATGTTTGATTTTGCATGAAATACATAGAATATGAACAATATTCTGAAAAACCTAGAAAAATTATTGTAGAAATCAACAAACTAATTAGGACCCATATAGGAGAATGCCAAAATATGAAGTTTTATTACATACCCATATCAAGATTTACAAATTCCAAGGGAACTCTATCAGCAGCAAATACCAAGGGAACTCTCCAAAATCTGTTCAAAAGTGTCTGCAGTCTCTCAACAACCCCAAACGCCAAAGAATAACAACATATATTAATGCCAAACCTCCCAAAATACACCACTATGCATAGTACGACCTCACTAGAGATGGATGGCCTACCTGTATGGTACAGCCAGCACAAACAAACTCTGCAACAACTAAAAAACTGAATCACAATGCTTATTGATGTCTTTCAATGCCTTATTCGAACTTGCAATACGAACTCCATGAAAGATATAATCATTCAACTCAAAAACTCAACCAAAGCCCGTCAATGAAAGCTCAAATGGAACCTCCTGTGTGAAGCTCCTCCAAACCTCTCCTGATGCAATCTTTCATGCATGAAGAAAGGGACTAATGCAGGGGTTTTCATCCCAACACAGTCATGAATAAACCCTAGAGCCAAGCTCCCAAAAACCCTCGAAGGGAAAATCTCAAAAGAGAAGAAAAAAATAATCCAAGCATCACTCAAATGAGGCACTTTCCCCTCTTTTATAACTCTCCAAGAGGGGTGTTTCACTTTTTTAAGGGAAATATTCTTTTAATTTTACTTTTAATATTTCCCAAGGTGAGCGCTCCATAAAATGACTTAAGTGACTTTTTAAATATTTTATTTTATGAGTCACTTTATAATTAAATATTAAAGTCCCTTTTAAATATTTCGCTTGACTTACGAACTTTAAAATAAATGCCCAAACGATGTCAAAATGCCATGATCTATAGCTTGATGGAAATCCCTCGACGAGACGAATCCAACCCCACTCCGAAAATCTTGATCCGACACCAAACCCGAACTTACTAAAAATAGCAAGTAACTACCATAAGCAAATTGGGCCACACAAAGGGTGCCAACTGGATCCACAAACCATCTGATATCTCTGAGCTCAATGCAACGACTAGGAAAGCCAACAGCTGACTACCAAGTCACCAAAACAATGCCAAACTGACACTTACTAAAAATATCAGTGTTCTCTTAGGACCAAAGAGAACAAACCCAGAAAAAACCTAGAAAGATTGTCGCCATACAAGCACTTACTATAAATAGTAAGTACGGACAAGTTGTCCAAAATATCTCTGGTAAGTGTCAACCACCTCCACTAGATCACCCGAACACCCTGGTGATATCGAAATACCCTTATGATTATATTGTCACCAACCCAGAAAGTCAGCTCTAACGAAGATGCAAGAGAACTCGAAAATGAGGACATTACAGTCTGCCCTTCCCAAAGATTGCTTGTCCTTAAGCAATCTACATCTACATGCCCTAGCTGAACACCAAGATCCCAATTCAATATCAAGAATGCCCAATAGTTTCTCCATGGCATCCACTGGGTAGAGATAAAACCATGCTCAACATCAATGTAAGTAGCTACCCAGTGTAGAACAATCAGCTAGACATAGGAACCCTTGGGTCCCAAAGCCAATATGGAAGTCTGCCATGCATAACATCCCCTAACTTCTGCTATACTATTCTAATATCAACTTCACCATGCAGAGAGTGGTGAAACAACATATTGGAATCCAACTGAACTGTCATGCCAAACCTGTCACCACTTGGATCCCAAAACAACCGAACCTCACATCCATCCTCCATGAAAAAACAAAAATATCTGGAAGCCTTTGCAACACAATATCTCCTTTCAACCTCTGCGAAATTCCCTTGGATGTGATAACTAACCAAACCATCATGCTCACTGCTACTACAACCTCCCTGAAACCCTATCTCCAAATGAGACCCAGTAGTGGCAAACTCTATCAGGTACACATCAGCATGATGGTAATCCAACCTCTGATCCTGCAAGTAATCCCCTGCAAACAACTAAGTTGGGTACTTGCAGCACCTCCTCCCATCTTCTGTAGATGTCAACCCTTCATCCCACAAAGGATGGTATAACTCTTGAGCCAATCCACACTTACGCATCATCAAGTCATTTGTGTGTGGACTAAAGGAAAAATGATGAGCACTCCTCACTATGCAGTCAAAATAAAAAGCACCCGCCTGTGTCAATGGTTAACCGTCATAGTCATGGGGGACACACTCCTCGTCACTCAAATCACTCGAATCAGATGATGGCTCATGTCTCTGATCCTAAATGGCTAATTGGGTAGATAACCTGCATGTCCTCTCTGCATACCTAATAGCAAAGTCTCGATCTGAAAGCAATTGGAAGTATTTTGATTTAATCCACTCCATGGCATGCTGGATAGTTTCCAAATTAGATATAGTAGTTCCCGCTACTACCTTGATCTGCCTTTCTGTTGATTGGCTTGGGATGTCAGTCACAACCAAGCACACGAAATAAAAGTTACACAACAACCCTTATTTATCCTGAAAGATACAATGAATTCCAAGAATTCATGATCCCAAGTCCCCGTCGATTATTTCATAATCTGCTGATGTTACTCTGTGGTTGATGTGTATTGCTATTTTCCATTTTGGGGCCTTACGTAGATTAGTAGATTTTGTTTCTGCAACTATGTTATACAGGGAAGTTACTCTACACAACATATATCTCCAAATGATGTGTCTAAGTTGATATTTGCATGAGTTCTACCCTTATTTGTGATTCTCTGCATGACATTTTCAATACTACATGCATTTAGCTCAAAATATACTAATGATGTTCAGTTGTCTTCGGGATGTCAACATATTTTTCTGTTCTGCTTCTGATTTATCATGATGTGCAGTTATGAAAGTGATTTCAATGAAATTAAAATGAGAAAAGGGGTTAGAGAGTGAGATTCCTAAAATTACTTGACTGAGATCATTGATCCACATACATGTTCCCATACAGCAATGGAGAGAAGAAAACTAAAATCATACTTCACCAGGACAGTCCACAAATCCGCATGATTCAGTGCAACTCTTCAAGGGAAAAGTTGACAACAACATGCAATGAAATGAAAGCGCTTCTATAGAACACAGCATTCACTAGTACATATCCAGAAATCAACTTGAAGACTACTTAAGGTTTACAATCAGGGTATAGTCTGAAACTTCATCTCCATACAGTATGTTCATAAAATAGGTACATTTACAATGATCTGAGGAAAGGACCTTGATTATTTCAACAATCCAGCCCTCACTAGTCTCAGTAATCCGATCTCTTCCTAAAACTATTACAGGTCTGATATTTTGTATGATTGACCTCCCTTCCTTTCTTTTTTGTATAGGGGCTCAATATATATATCTCTGGTTTTTTCCAAATCTGGCGCCCAAAAACCCTAGGAGATCAATGGTCAACATCTTGAAATGCAGCATCCAATAGTGAGAAATGAATCCCGCCAAGAATTCAAGCAGCATACCCAGACAGGGCGCCGCTCCTTCAATAATGTTTCCATCTGCAAACTCAACCACATTGAAAGCTTCATCTCTTTCTAGTGTGTTTGGCTTCTCAGGATTTGGCCCGCCGCCTAGGACGTCATCATCATTTAAAACCCTGCCTTTGCGTTCACCTGCACGCCGTTACTGTGTCGGCAGCTCTGCTTCTTCCCAGCTACTCCAATAATGTGCAATAAACAAGCAGGAATTAGCACCATCGTTTAATAAATCAGTAGGAAAAATGAGCATCTACATTAAAACAGGCTCCAAATACACAAACACAGCCATTGGGCTCAAAAACCATGGAAAACGGGCATAAAAAACGCATATACAGCATTAAAACCAGTCGGGTCAACCATCGTTGACCAAAAAATGCATCAGGTGCCCAAAGAAGCTCCAAATTTCTATCGCTGGCTTTCCCACCCTTTTCACCTATTTAAATCTTTGTGTGTCCGATATACAATCCGGTCGTGATACAACAAATTAACCGCTTTTAATTTGCCTCTGAGTTCTGCAATGTATATTTCGTCGTGTGCTGAGCAATGTATATCAATATACATTGTGGATGTGATACATTGATTCAATTGGATTTCAATCTTTTCAATTCCGCGGCCTGTATGCTTCCTTTGTATATTCGTTTCATATTGTGCTTGTATATTTGATATACAAGTTAGACGTGATACAAGCATTTAATCATACCTTAGACTTGTTTGAGTTCCGGCTTGTATAAACTGTTGCATATCACAATGTATTTATAAACATACAAGCCCATAATGTGCAATGATTTAACTCTTCTTAACTTCCTTTCGCGTCCACCGCTTGTATAAGTTATTGCATATCAGTTTTGTATGTTGCAACATACAAAGCACATAATATACAAAGACTTAGCCATGTTTAATAACTTTTTGGGTCCGTGGCAATGTATCCCCTCTTTGTATGTTTTGGAATGTATGTATATCGAAACATACATACAAGTCGAAACATACAAAGAATTAATTCTATTTCATAAATGCTTCGGGTCCATTGTATGTATATTTCGTTTATATGTTCCAATATACACAATGTAAAAGATACAACGACTTAACTCTGTTTAATAACCCTTTCAAATCTGCGTTGTATATGGGCCTTGCATACTACGAAATCCTCTATTCAAATCTGCGGATATACAACGAACTTGCCATATTTAAAACCCTTTTCATGTTCGCCGTTGTATGAGTCATTGCATATCGGCTTTGTATGTCGAAACATACAAAGCACGAAATATACAAGGACTTAACCCCTTTTAATTTTCTCTTCGAGTCCGCCCGATGCATATGAACGTTGCATGTATCTTGACTTGTATATTTCGTTTGTATGTAAAAACATACAACAGTTCAATTCCTTTTTATAATCCTTCGGGTCCGTGGCCTGCACATTACAAATGTATATATCAAATGTATGTTTAAATATACAAGCCCGAAATATATAATGAATTAACATTGCTTAATAACTTTTTGGTTCCGGCCCTTGTATAAATGCACTGTATGTTATGACCTACCAAACATACAAACGTAAGATACATGCAACGGATTTAAACATTTATTCATTTCAACTTTTAACCATTTCGAGTCCACCTTGTATGTACAAATATAACATTAACAAATGCATACAAGGCCAAAAGACATACAATTGACTTTGTATATGAACCCGAATGCAAAAGCGATTAAGTACAAAAACAAAACCCTTTGCATATACAAACAACCCTGTATATGCAAAGCGATATACAAACCTGAATGTACATTTTACCAAAATGATCATAACTTGTAAAATATGGTGAATTTTAAGATGGTTCAAAAAGCAACCCTAGCTCATTTTTCACAAGGAATCCAACCATATCATGCACCGGTACTGAAAATGCATTTTTTCTCCATTTTTAACAAGGTTTGCAATTTTAACTCCTTTTTCCCTTTACCACCAAGCAAAATGACACATACAAGCGAAAAGTAAAATGAAAGATCCCTAATGGATATTGGACTAAAATTTTAAAGCTCTGATACCACTAAAAGATCGCCTACCAATTCTGATCTATTTTTTTATATTTTGATCTCAAACAGTTGTTGTGCAAACTAATGAATTATGATTTCTTGACTACTGTTCTGATTTTCTGAGTTTGTTATTTGATGTTTGTGTGGATATGAAATGGATTTAATTGCAATATTCACATACCGAATGAAGAGAAATATACCCAACAAATAAACATTGCAATACCACACCAAAATAAGCTTTATTTCTCACTAAACATAAGTCTGATTACAATATCAGAGGTTTGATTACCACTAAATCAGACTATAATAACACTATTAAACCCAATACATATGAAATAATTGAATACCCAATATGGTAAACACATACCCGAAAGCCAACGCTTAATTTATGGAACATGAAGTTGCTGAAATCCTAATTCCCAGCTAGGATTTGACTGGAAATGACTCATGTTTTAAACAACCAGCTGGTAAAGATACTGAAATGAGGATATATGCTGATAAGAAGACCCAATCTACCATTATACCCTGATTATCCACTGTTGCAATCACTCCAACAACAATATCAACCTGAAATGAAGTCCAATGAAGCCCAAATGGACATCCAGAGTAGATTTCCCTGTTTTGTGAACTGGGTTTTCATCCAATCCACTGTCCTCTAAGGGGTTTCATCCTCAGAAGAGCTGCAATCTGCTGAAAACTCTATCCAGAGCTCCAAACCTGCAATTGTGTTTTTAGAAAATGATAATTGAATACCAAAAGAGAGCCCAATACATTACTTTATAACCTCCATCCTCCTTAATGGGGTGCCCACCTTAATAAAATATTCCCTCCATAATGGGATGCCCACCTTAATAAAATATTCCACCTCCATAATGGGATGCCCACCTTCTAAAAAATAATAAAATATTCTCCATAATGGGATGCCCACCTTAATAAAATATTTCACCTCCATAATGGGATGCCCGTCTTCTCAAAAAAATAATAAAATATTCTCCATAATGGGATGCCCACCTTAATAAAATATTCCCTCCATAATGGGATGCCCACCTTGAGGGTCTCTAGGATGGAGACATTTTCACTTTTACTCCTCACTTTTCACTCTTCACTTTTTACTATTTATTTTTCACTATTCACTTTTACTATTTATTTTTCACTATTCTGTTACTATTCACTATTCACATTAAGGCAAACTTTTAATATTCTTAATTTAACTCCTGTATTCATCATCTAACATCAAACTGAAGGCTCAAAAGACTCCCAGCAAAGCTCCACTGCCCCTGGATAGGTCCCCTAACCACTCGCTGACCTACAGGAACCCTGGTAATAGGCCAACCACTGCTCATCTATGTGTCGTCTAGAAGGGGACATTACAATTCTCCCTTCCCGAGATTGCTTGCCCTCAAGCAATAACAAATCTGGATATTAAAAATTATTGCCCAATGACAAGAGTCTCCATCCAATCATAACCCAAATGGTTCCACATGTCACCAACACAATATAGATGAACAAATGACAAAAGATGTCATCTCGAAAATGTGTCCATCCTACCAACATACCCACTGCTCCACTATGATGAAACCAATATCGTACCACAAGCCATGAAATAACTTCGATGAAATCCATGTGAAGTAATGCACCAATCAAATCAATATCTGGATTCCATACAAAAATATAAAACTCGTTGTAAAAGATGAAGAAGAGATATCTCATCCTATCACCATGAAGAATCCATCCATGAAGAATGTCCAGCAAAAAGATGTATAAATGAACTGTCACATGCCAATACATCAACACATGAAGTCTCTCAACACCGTTGATGTAACCCAGGCCAGCGATAAGAATGATATCATAGGTGTCACCAAACCAATGAAAACCAAAGAAATCTATCTCATACTCCATGTCCATCCAAAAGACATACCTCCACACACTCCTAGACCGCTGAATCGCTGATGTAAACCGTGAAAAATTAGGAAGTGCTATATGATTCCAACTAGGACAACCACTAATCCATAAGGAGTCTATGAATATGAAGTCACCAATCAACAAATAGATTGCTGCCATGTCATGAGAAATAGGTGACAAACCCAAGGGTGTAGCATAGATGCCATCAACACTCCTCAAAGACAACTCAGTAGCTGTTGCAGACCATGCTAAATCCGAAAGTGAAATGGAAACCCAAATAGGACAACCACTTACCAATGAAGAATCCATGAAGATTATGTTGCCATCATACCAATGAACAACTATCATTGGGAATATGTGACAACTCTAAAGATATATCATAGAGCCTTCATCACTAACCAAAGATAACTCATGAGTGGCTGATCCACTATAAATGTCATCAATAAAATCAACATCTCCATCAACGAAATGATCAACATCAACTACAATTTCAGAACTAGAAGACCTTTGCTTATCATCTTCCATGGAGTGGTGAGTGTCACAAACTTGTTGAAGATAAAGTTTGGCTTGTTGTGTTATCAACTTAGCTTTCCTTGCCTTGTCAAGCCATCCTTCAATCATTTCTTGGGACTGTTTTATCTCAGCTTCTCCAAAGTGTCTAAAATCAGTCCTATAATGAGATGCATCATATAAAATACCATGACCCATGCATGCATCTTGTGTACCAATCAAAGTAGGATCAATATCACTCATTTCCCAATAATTAGCAGCTGTAATATCACGAGGAAGTGAGGATATACCACTGCTATTTAAAATCAGAAAATTAGAGTTGTTACCATACCATTTTGTAGTCCTTTTATCTCTATCAAAGACCTTCATGTTCCATGATGCATGCTCTTCATCAAATGCTAGTCCTACGTGAGTCTCTCCATGAAATGTCTTAATGTTGATCCTCTTCACTACCATATCATGGTGTGGCATAGGGCTGTCATTATGCCTCAGAAAGTCAGACATGTCCTCATACTCAAGTGAGTTACCCTTCACCAACTTAATCATATCTTCTCCTATGAAAGGATGGTTATCAACAAGGGCTGATCCACAAATTGAATCCTGTGTACACTCAATTTTTCCTTCCATCTTCATTACTTGAATCCTTGAAGCATTTTCAAACAAAGACAAACGATGATCCTTATGATACAAATTGGGTGTACTAAAATTTTCAAACTTGTACCTCTATTCTTGCTTAGCTAAATTTGCATCTTTGTCTTGCTTGCTTGCTTCCATGCACTCTTCCTTTGGAAGGAACAAAGATCTCAGGTGTGCTTCCCTCTGTCTTCTTGCTTGCTCCAGTTGTTCACATTTTGCCTTGACCTCTTGAAGGTGTTGTCTCGCTTGGGCAGCAAACATCTTGGCCTCATTAGCTCTTCTAGACCATCCATCACACAACCTTTGTGTCCTTTTAACACCTTCCACAGTATGGTGAACAAAATCAGGACCTTTGTGGCTTGAATACACAATAGATATGTCATGTGTAACACTCTCAAATTGAGCCCCAACATAGGAAGACTCACTAACACTATTACCTTCATGTGAAATGGATGCTACCTCATGATTAGAACTGTTATAGCCTGTATTCTTTCCAAACTTACCACCTTTAGTGCCCAAATTCTGAGTGCCAATAATAGAGGGTTCTACCTTCTTCTCACCATGTATGTTAGCTGCCATCTCAAAAATCTCATTCCATTGAGTGAAGTCAACATTAGGCCTAGACAAGGGGTCTTCATCAAAGTAGTGATTGGAGTCTACTACTCCCATGTGTGACTAAACTTCAAATAGTGTTGCTTCTTCTCCTTCCATAGGAATAGCTTTGATGGATGGAATGTCCAACATATCTTGATCACTTCCCTTCTTATGAACCAAGTCCATCTCAAGGACACCTACCCTATTATTTGATTCCATGCCAATATGATGTAGAGGAAATGAAACAATATTATCTAATGAACTCATACCTTGATGAACAATAACCTCTGTGGTGGCATGTTCTTCGTTCATATGATCATGGTGAATGTGATTCTCCAATGAATCTTCTTCATCACTAAATGTCACAAGGTTGCAAGGTACCTCATTGTATGATTCTTCAATCCTTTTCTCAACTTGTTCAACTCCTACATCATTTGCCTTGTCATCTTGTACCCAAGGAGTAGCTGCTATAAAGGACTGATTTTCTGAATTATGCAAGGAATTATTGGACATACTCAAAAGAAGACAATGATCAACAATCTATTTATCTTTTTCTTTCACCAACTTGACAGCCATGTCTCTATCTCTAAGCAATTGCAAGTAGTCATCTCCCTTCATCATTGAATATCTTGCAATTCTTCCCAAGTCTGATATACAAAATCAGAATTCATATGTCTTGAATTCACCACACAAATTCTATTTTTAACACCCACTTTTTGAGCACCATCTATAGAGAACTCTATGGTACTATCATCCTTATATGAACTTGTTACCTCATGGAGTGAAGGAATATGATTGCTGTTATAAAAATCAGAATACTTGTCATATTCTTGTACCATGTCTTCAACATCTCTAATAGGCTGATCCATGACTGTAATCTCTTCTAATGTGTGATCAACATGAAGACTCAACGGTGTATTATGTATCTTCTCTTGATCCAAAGTTTTTTCTTCTTGTGTAGGTGATGTGACATTCTGGGAATCAACTATCACACTAGAAAATGCCTTGAGAACACACAAAGAATCCATACCATTGCTCTCCAAATCACTAACATGCTCTATGCTAGCCTCAAATGAAACCTCATGCAAAGATGTAGACAAATCATTACCCAAAGCTGTCCTAATGTCTTCTTGATTCAAATCAGCATGTCTATCAAATTCATAATATAAATTTTTGCATACCTTAGTGGAACTTGAAGACACTAAATCATTCTCATGAAGAGTTGTATCACCCATATGTGAAGATTCTCTATCCATTCTATGTGTAAACAGTTCATCAACTATAGTATGATATTTCTTCCTTGCTTGTGGCCTTTTACCCTTGCTAGTAGAAGAAGATGATCTTTTAGAACATCCAAACTTAGAAAATGAATCATCTAAACGCTCCAATGTATGTATGATCTTGTATTGCGTTTGTTCAAATTCTTTCCACGTCTGTTTGTTCCTGAACAACTTTGCCATGATGACCTTTTTCACTGTCCCAGACTAAAAATCAAATCCAATTGACTTGTGCACAACTAATTTCACACCAATTGAATGCAATCATTACCCAACAGGCTGGCAGGATTATGGCTCTGATACCATTGAAAGATCCCTAATGGATATTGGACTAAAATTTTAAAGCTCCGATACCACTAAAAGATCCCCTACCAATTTTGATCTATTTTTTTATATTTTGATCTCAAACAGTTGTTGTGCAAACTAATGAATTCTGATTTCTTGACTACTGTTCTAATTTTCTGAGTTTGTTATTTGATGTTTGTGTGGATATGAAATGGATTTGATTGCAATATTCACATACCGAATGAAGAGAAATATACCCAACAAATAAACATTGCAATACCACACCAAAATAAGCTTTATTTCTCACTAAACATAAGTCTGATTACAATATCAGAGGTTTGATTACCACTAAATCATACTATACTAACACTATTAAACCCAATAAATAATTGAATACCCAATATGGTAAACACATACCTAGAAGCCAACGCTTAATTTATGGAACATGAAGTTGCTAAAATCCTAATTCTCAGCTAAGATTTGACTGGAAATGACTCATGTTTTGAACAGCCAGCTGGTAAAGGTACTGAAATGAGGATATATGTTGATAAGAAGACCCAATCTACCATTATACCCTGATTATCTACTGTTGCAATCACTCCAATAACAATATCAACCTGAAATGAAGTCCAATGAAGCCCAAATGAAATTCAGAATAGATTTCCCTATTTTGTGAACTGGGTTTTCGTCCAATCCACTATCCTCTAAGGGGTTTCATCCTCAGAAGAGCTGCAATCGGCTGAAAACTCTATCTAGAGCTCTAAACCTACAATTGTGTTTTTAGAAAATGATAATTGAATACCAAAAGAGAGCCCAATACATTGCTTTATAACCTCCATCCTCCTTAATGGGATGCCCACCTTAATAAAATATTCCCTCCATAATGGGATGCCCACCTTAATAAAATATTCCACCTCCATAATGGGATGCCCACCTTCTAAAAAACAATAAAATATTCTCCATAATGGGATGCCCACCTTAATAAAATATTTCACCTTCATAGTGGGATGCCCACCTTCTAAAAAAAAAAAAAAAAAATTCTCCATAATGGGATGCCCACCTTGAGGGTCTCTAGGATGGGGACATTTTCACTTTTACTCCTCACTTTTCACTCTTCACTTTTTACTATTCATTTTTCACTATTCATTTTTACTATTCATTTTCACTATTCTATTACTATTCACTATTCACTATTCACATTAAGGCAAACTTTTAATATTCTCAATTTAACTCATGTATTCATCATCTAACATCAAACTGAAGGCTCGAAAGACTCCCAGCAAAGCTCCACTGCCCCTAGATAGGTCCCCTAACCACTCGCTGACCTACGGGAACCCTGGTAATAGGCCAACCACTGCTCATCTATGTGCCGTCTAGGAAGGGGACATTACACAAAAAGCCACAACAGAAGTCCTCATTTTGCTAAGGAGTAAAATGGAGCGTGTTGTGAACATCACAACTAGCAACCAAACAAAACAATTAAATTCAAAGCATTTAAGAAAACTAAATGAAATGAATCCATAACTTCCAACTATCCTTCCTACAAATTATTATTCAACTTGAGACCTAAGGTATTCAATAAGGGTGCATGAATTTTCATTTTCAGTTTAAGTATGTGCACGTGATTAATAAGCCTCATCTTGAAGATCAGTTGAACAAACCAGTGACTGATATTAGACTACGTAGGTGAGGACATTCCCTTATAGCCAACCAAATAGAGCCTTGCTGCCAGTGAGTGTCCATAGCTCCAGCAAGGTTATCGTTACAATTCTCCTAAGTAGAGCCCCACTGCCAGCGAGCGTCTATAGCCCCGGTAGAGTTACTTAGATGGCTTAATATGAATTTTCAGTATAATCCATTTTATTTATATATTATTTTTTTAAATATTTTATGATTTTTGAAAGAGATTTCACAAGATATTGCAGTTGTAACTTCATGATGCAAGGAGTGAACACTTGCTAAAATTAAGCTGAGAATTGTAATGGTAGCAAGGGTGACCTCTAATTTTTCACCTAATATCTACACTGGTAAGTTCAACAAACCCAAGGATTTTAGGTGTGTTATCGTGAGAAACCTTCCTTGAATTCTCAATCACTATTATTGAATACCAAATTTTAGAAGCTAAACAACTCTCCACATTCATGACAGTCACAACAAATTATGCATAAATTTCAAATAATTAACCTGAATATTCTAAATTTTATACTGTTTTCAATGGTTGTTAGCTTGCTCCTTAATACTCCAAGTCAAAAGAAAGATCCCTGCTGAGGAAACAAAGCAACCAAAACAAAACAAGCAAAACAAAACAACTATACAAAGAAAGTACACTATGATACACATGACTGTCATGATGCAATCCTCAGGCTTGAAAATAGTGTTTGAGGAACTGTCCATTAACTGGTAATGGAACATCCTCACCTGTTAAGGACTTGAGCCTGTAGGTGCTGTCTCCTAGAATTTCAGAAATTTGAAAGGGGCCTATCCAGATTTTGTCAAATTTACCATGATCACCCTTCCTTTCACGTGCTTTGTCCCACATCAGGACTAGATCTGAGATCCTGAAAGCCTTGATTCTGGCCCTTTTGTCAAACCAGCGCTTGACAACAACCTGATGTTTAGCAAATTGGTTAATTGCTACACCTTTTTTTCCTCTAGGTGCATTAGTTGTAGCAATCAAACTTCCTGTTTATTATCTATGCCTAGGTACTATTGTGCAAACTGTAGCGTAGGAATCTTTAAGTTGACAGGGAGGATGGGATCCACCCCATATACTAAGTGAAAAGGTGAATTTCCTAATGCAGCTTTATTCCTGGTTCTATCTACCCACAAGGCATATTTCAATAGAGTGTTCCATTCCCTTGGGTTCTTATCTATCAGCTTTTTTATGATGTTCAATAGGTTCTTGTTTGTGGATTCTGCTAATCCATTCCCTTGGGGGTAGTAATTTGAGGAGAATTTTAAGATGACCCCATGATCGAAAGCCCAACTTGATAATTTAATTGAAGCAAAAGTAGGCCCATTATCACATACTAAAGCATATGGAACTCCATACCTAGTCACTATATTAGTTTCCAAAAACCTAATAACATCCTTATCATTGCATGTCCTACTGCTGATAGCCTCAGTCCACCTAGTACAGTAATCAATAATAGTTAAAACATACCTGTGGCCTAAGGATGAGGGAGGATTGATGGGTCCTATGAAGTCCATTCCCCATTGAGCAAAGGGGCGCATCTCTATCACTGGCTACAAAGGTTGAGCAACATATTTCTCTCTATTGGCAGCAACCTGACACATACGACAGCATTTGATGTGTTCAGCTATATCTTTGAAAATTGTGGGCCAATAATACCCTGCCCTAAGGATAGCACGAGTGGTGGCTAAGGACGACCGATGTGCAGTCCCAAATTTATCATGTAATTATGTTAGCACCTTATCTGCTTCTGATCTTTCTAGGCATCTTAGGTATATCCCCTCATAGTTTTTCTTGAAAAGGACTCCTCCTTTTAACATAAATTTCAGCAACCTTATCTTCAGGGCTCTCCTCTGTGAGGCCTGCAGTCTTGAGGGACATCTCCCAGTGGTCAGGATGTGCCTAATGTCTGAGTACCATTCTTCGTCATCTTTTGCATTTACGACGTACTGTTGGCTCAGGATATTGGGATCAACCTCTGATATCATTTGGCTTAATGTTTGCCCTCTTACCAGCATCATAGGGGTAATGTCCATATCGTACTCCTAGAGGACAGTGATCCATTTAGCCCTTTTCTCACCTGGTTCACTTTGCATTAGCAACATTTTCACTGCTGCATCAGGTAAAATAGCAATCACCTTACTTTTCAGGATGTAGTGCCTGAACTTCTTGACTGCTCGGACCAAAGCAAGTGCCTGTCTTTCAACGTCCATATACCTGAGCTCTATGTCTCTGAAAGGGCGGCTCATGAAGGCTATAGGCTTTTCTTCCTTTTCTTCATTTTTCTGTGTCAGTACTGCTGCAGAGGTATGTTCTGAAGCAAATGAGTAGATGTAGAAGTCCTTGGTGTAATCTGGACTGATCAGGACTGGAGCATTTGATATGGCCTTTTTAATGTCTTCAAAAGCTGCTCTAGCTTCCGGGGTCCATTCAATTTTAGCGTCCTTCTTGAGCATGGCGTTCAAGGGCCTGACTATCTCTGCAAAGCCAGTGATAAATTTCCTAACGAAATTAATCTTACCAAAGTAAGATCTGAGCTCCGTCTTGCTTCCAGGCAGTTGTATCTTCATGATGGATTTTATTCTGTTAGGATCAATGATGATCCTGTCTCCAGTTATCAAGTGGCCTAGCAATTTCCCCATGGTCATCCCAAGTATGCACTTCTTGGGATTCAAGGATATCCCGTACTGCTCGCACTTCTTCAACACTTTTCTCAGGTCCTCTACATGGTCCGCTCTATCCTTGGAGAACACCGTTAAGTTATCCATGTATATTACTATGCACTTACCAATTAAGCCTCTGAAGGCTATGTCCATTGCTCGCTGAAATGTGGCTCCAGCATTTATCTATCCAAACGGCATGCGCTTGTAGGCGAAGATCCCCCATTTCATGGTAAATGCAGTTTTCAATCTATTGATTCTGTCCACCATCACCTGGTTGTATCCAGAGAAACTGTACAAGAAGGACATCATCTTGGCACTGTTCACCATCTGCAGGACTTCATCTAGAGAAGGCAAAGGATAATTATCCTTTTTAGAAGCTTGATTCAAATTCCTAAAGTCCATGCACAGTCTGATGTCACCATTCTTCTTTCTCACTGGGACTAGGTTTGTCACCCACGTGGAGTGTATATGATCTTGGCATCGAACAGTCTTTTAACTTCTTCGAAAATGATTGGCTCCAGTAAAGCATTGACGGGTCTTTGCTTTTGCCGAAAAGGCTTGGCGTCTGACTGCACAGGTATCGTATGAATGATGACTGATCTATCAAAAGTTTTCAATTCGTCATACGTCCAGGCAATGACATGGATGTAATCTTTGAGGGCCTGAGTTATCCCTTTCAACTCTTCTTCTGTACAGACCTTCCCAATCAGAACATTTCTTCTTCTATCACCTTGCCCAATGTCGACCTGCGAATACTGTCCCTCATCAGCCTTTTGAAGATCCCTTTGTTTCAGCATGTTGTCCAAATCAAATGCTCTCTCCAGCTCTATCATTCCCCGAGGGATTTTGTTACTTGGCAGCTCCAGGATTTCTTCTTCTTCCCAGACATGATCTTCTAGATTCTTTTCATCAATGATCTGTGCCTCAAAAACATCTCTATTGGAAATAAAATCCAATATATGTCGATCATCTTCAAATACTTGGAGATTAGTTACATTATCAGGTACTGAAGGCACTGATACTAATTCAACTGAGAATCTTTTTAAACCTGATATGGACAGTGGCTCTAGAGTACTGGCAGCCTGGGCCAAAGTATTTGCTCTGTGGTTTTGCTCTCTGGGTACATGGGTGATATTGAATGCATCAAACTCTTCTATTAAGTCCCACACCCTGTGTCTGTAATTGGACAGCCTCCTGTATTTGCAAGAGTATATACCTCTTACCTCTGACAACTAATTCTGAGTCCCCATAGACATGCAGAATTTTCACCTTCTTCCTAAGAGCAAACAGTATCCCATGAATTAGGGCTTCATAATCTGTCACATTATTTGTACATGGGAACTGCAATTTGTATGCTGCCAAATAGGATTTTTCAGATGGGTCAATGAGGTCTATTCCTACTCCAGCTCCTTGTTTTGACTTAGATCCGTCAAATCTAAGGATCCATGGCTCATCCTCAGCTAAAAGCTTGTCTGGTGCTTCCTTCTTTCTTTTGGCTTTGGTAGCCGCACCACTGGATATCCATTTTAGCTTTGGTGTCCTAGTTTTCTTAGACACCACCTCATCAGCTTTATGGGGAGCTGATATTTCCTCTTTTCTCTTATCACCAAGAGGAACACTCTCTGGACCAGGCAGCGTATGCCTTCTCAAGATATGCAGGCAAAATGAGCAAGATGTCTCCGAGTGAGATGCCTCATGCAACCTGCACCACTTATCAATCAAGGCATCCTGGGGAGACCTATGCTGTTGCGTCATCTTTTAGATTTCTTTTGACAAAAACTCCTCGAACTTGGACAGATTGCTGCCACTATCCTCGTCAGATAACTCGTAATCTAACTCCACTAAACAATCACTCCCAGGGGTGATTTTCTTCTTGTTCTTATCATTACCCCCATTGCATACCAGTATCTCTTCTGTCATCTGGACAGAACCTTCATCTTTCTGTGTGCATCCTCCTGTTCCTGCAGGAGACAAACATAAATCAGTATCACTATCGTTATCCGTGGAACTCATCGCGGGTGAAGATGCTTCGCCATATGCTCGTTCCAACTCCAACATGTCTAAACAGGCATCACAAGTTTTTTCAGAATGAGCCTCATCATGCAACCTACACCATCCATCAATCAGAATATCATGAATAGGCACACTTAATAATTGACATCATTTCACCTGTCTAAACAAATGCATCTCAAATTCCTTGAAATGATCCAGTTCTATTTTATTTCCAAGATTACAATCAGGCTCTAAATTTATTTCATCACTCCAAAGGTCACCATTATGATCATGTATGTCAAGCATCAGGATTTCTTCTATGCTGGCGGTTTGAGGTCTGATGGAGTAAACTCTGAGTTCCACATCCACATACATGATTTCATTGGTTCTGTTATATTCGGTGATCACGTGTCTCATGTGAGGTTCAGCTTCGATCTTTATCTGATTTGGTATACCCTTCCAAGGTAGCCACATATGGCTGAAATCAGTTGACATGTATCCGTTGATGGTTTTTGACCAGTCTCTGCTGAGTAACATTCCATATGTATCAGGTATATCTACTACCTGAATATCAATATAGTGCTGGATTCTGGGATCCGATGCTAGTTGCATATGAATTTGGATTAGTTCTCCTACCACACTTACTTCTGTTTTGTCCAATTGTGTTACATTCTTCAATGATTTAGCAGGATGTAACCCTAAAGCGTTGCATATGGATAAGGGCATTACATTGGTAGATGCTCCTAAGTCTACTAAGCAGTTGTGCAAATTTTTACCAAACATCCTTGTGGTAAGTAGGAAGGCAGGTGACTCACTCTTGTCTTTGTATAGGGTCATGTGGGAGGTATTTGCAGCTTGAATAGTAGCTGGGGTTTTAGGTTTGACGTTAATGTCCTTGACAGCATGATCTTTATTTCTAAATTGGGTCGGGGTATGGCTATCTTCCTTTTGAGCAGAACCATCCAATGATTTCATGAAAGCATTCTTGATAGCAGGGGTTTTAAGAAACTCTGACATTGGCAGGCTGATCTTTACTTTTTTCATTTCATCTGCCAGATATGTAACCAATTTGTCAGATTCAGGAAGTGGATTTGTAGCTTTTGATGTTGTGTTATGCGGTGTCAGATATTGAGCATCGACCTTGGGGAGTCCAGGGTTATTACTTGCCTTGGGATCAGGTGGAGTATTGGAATTGTTTGGAGGCAATAAGGTAGTCAAAGGATCAGCAGATCTATTTGAGTTATTCCTTAATTTGTAGTTATGCCTACCCCGAGGTTGTTGTTGATAAGCATTGACTTCCTCATGCTCAATTGATGGCTCATTCTCATCCTCAAAGGGGAAAACATAGTTAGACTCAAAAGCCATGGTTGATTCCTCACATGTTGGAGTGTAATCCTAATGTGATGATATTGTCTGCTGATAAGGACAATGCATGAAGCTTTCTAGTACTAGGGCAGAATCATATTCACAGGGGACAATTTCATTTCCTTCTGCATAAAGTGGGTTACCTGAGGTACTGGCCACTTCAGCTTGGAATATGCTAGCAACAATCTTGAATTGAGGACAGTCCAACTCTGCATGAGCGTTGGTGTTATGTATTCTGCACCAGTTCGTAAGTGCTACCTCTGCAAGGTTTACTCTGGTGGTCTGCCTAGGTTCACCAAGAGGCTGATTGTCTACGGGTGATGGCAAGGAACCATTGTTAGGCCTGGTGTTCCACACTCTAGGCTGTCTAGGAGGATTATTGTTGCCATTGTTGTTATTGTAATATTTGTTGTACCCACTGTCAGGATAATTAGGTTTGTCATTGGCATAACCTCTGTTTTGATTAGGTTGAGAGTAGAAATTCTGATTTCTTAGATGAGTGACCTCAGTAGTAAGTTTTCTTAACTAAGCTGATATTTCTTTGATTTCTTCCTTCTCTTCCTGAACCTTGGCCATCACATTCTCTGTCTGGGGCTTGAAAAAGGAAGACCCATTGTTATTGTTGGATTGTTCTACACTCTGAGGCACTTGTGTTTGATATGGTAACATCTGGTTACTCCCACTTGGTGGGGGCATGACACTGAGTGGTGGTATTTGCAAAGGGGCTGGCATCACAACTGAAGGCATCATGGCTCCATTGGTCTGTTGGTGGACAAGATATGTAAGATAACCGGGAAGTGTAGGGAAAGCAATATTTGGTGTGGGAGTAGGAGCCAATTGCTGACTCACTTTGATAGCTTCCTTAAAAGCCTGTGCTAAAGTTGTTACACCAGGGTGTGTCCTTCTGATAAACATGGAGGTCAGGGCATCGAAAGCTGAATAATAAATAATCCTAGCAGCCTCATCTGCTACAACGTAGGGAGCAACCAGTTTAGACAGCATCTTCTGGAATCTAGCGTTAAAGTTTGCAATGGGTTCTCCTTCGCACCTCTTGATGGTGGCAAATAGATGATAGTTCATTGAAGGATCTATAGGCACCTTGAACCTATCCTTGAAAGCTTTCTCTAAGGTATCCCATGAACGGACTGAACCCTGACCTAAACTGGTATACTAGTTATAGGCCTCTTCCCCTAAGGAGAATGGAAACAATCTACATACCACATCCTCATACTCAATTCTAGCCCTACAACAAGCTTCCTTGAAGGTCCTGACATGATCATCAGCATCTTGATACGGATGGTACCTAGGACAAATTTTATCTGGGTTTTTAGGCAAAGCATGATATGCATTGAAGGCTAGCGGTGACTCTGCTGTGAAAAATGACATTGCAACTGGTGGAGGTTGGATCTGGGGTACGACAGGCTGAGGTTGGGCCTAAGGTGTGATAGGTGGTCCTGTGGGTATTTGAAAGCCAATAGGGGTTACAGGAGCACGCTCTGGTGAGGCTTTTGTCGCACTAGAATCAGGAGTGTGATGAATGTCCACAGTCCTAGGTCTAAATCCCTTGATAGGCAGTTCTTCGAAGAGTCCACTAGATCTGGACCTAGTATTTGGCCTGAAAGCCAGGATTTCTCAAGTTTTTAAGGCAAAATGGTGAGTTTATGGCCAGAATTCAAACCGTTGGGATGTTTAAGTAATGTGTGCAGGAATCTATGGTTTCCTTTGTCAACGCCCTTCTTCTAGTGCCATTTTCCGTTGATTGGCTTGTGATGTCAGTCACAACCAAGCACACAAAACAAAAGTTACACAACAACCCTTGTTTATCCTGAAAGATACGATGAATTCCAAGAATTCATGATCCCAAGTCCCCGTTGATTAGTTCATACTCTGCTGATGTTACTCTGTGGTTGATGTGTATTGCTATTTTCCATTTTGGGGCCTTACATAGATTAGTAGATTCTATTTCTGCAACTATGCTATACAAGGAAGTTACTCTACACAGCATATATCTCCAAATGATGTGTCTAAGTTGATATTTGCATGAGTTCTACCCTTATTTGTGATTCTCTACATGACATTTTCAATACTACATGCATTTAGCTCAAAATATACTAATGATGTTCAGTTGTCTTTGGGATGTCAGCATATTTTTCTGTTCTACTTCTGATTTATCATGATGTGCAGTTATGAAAGTGATTTCAATGAAATTAAAATGAGAAAAGGGGTTAGAGAGTGAGATTCCTAAAATTACTTGACTGAGATCATTGATCCACATACATGTTCCCATACAACAATGGAGAGAAGAAAACTAAAATCATACTTCACCAAGACAGTCCACAAATCTACATGATTCAGTGCAAATCTTCAAGGGAAAAGTTGACAACAACATGCAATGAAATGAAAGCGCTTCTATAGAACACAGCATTCACCAGTACATATCCAGAAATCAACTTGAAGACTACTTAAGGTTTACAATCAGGGTATAGTCTGAAACTTCATCTCCATACAGTATGTTCATAAAACAGGTACATTTACAACGATCTAAGGAAAGGACCTTGATTATTTCAACAATCTAGCCCTCACTAGTCTCAGTAATCCGATCTCTTCCTAAAACTATTATAGGTCTGATATTTTGTATGATTGACCTCCCTTCCTTTCTTTTTTGTACAGGGGCTCAATATATATATCTCTAGTTTTTTCCAAATCTGGCACCTAAAAACCCTAGGAGATCAAGGGTTAGCATCTTGAAATGTAGCATCCAACGATGAGAAATGAATCCTGCCAAGAATTCAAGCAACATACCCAGACAAGGCGCCGCTCCTTCAATAATGTTTCCATCTGCAAACTCCCCCGCATTGAAAGCTTCTTCTCCTTCTGGTGTGTTTGGCCCACCCCCTGGGACGTCATCATCATTTAAAACCCCGCCTTTGCGTTCACCTGCATGTTGTTACTGTGTCGGCAGCTCTGCTTCTTCCCAGCTACTCCAATAATGTGCAATAAACAAGGAGGAATTAGCACCATCGTTTAATAAATCAATAGGAAAAATGAGCATCTACATTAAAATAGGCTCCAAATGCACAAACACAGCCATCGGGCTCAAAAACCATGGAAAACAGACATCAAAAATGCATATACAGCGTTAAAACTAGTCGGGTCAACCATCATTGACCGAAAACATGTATCGGGCGCCCAAAGAAGCTCCAAAATTTCCATCGCTGGCTTTCCCGCCCTTTTCACCTATTTAAATCTTTGTATGTCCGATATACAATCCGGACGTGATACAACGAATTAACCGCTTTTAATTTGCCTCTGAGTTCTGCAATGTATATTTCGTTGTGTGCTGAGCAATGTATATCAATATACATTATGGATGTGATACATTGATTCAATCGAATTTCAATCTTTTCAATTCCGCAGCCTGTATGCTTCCTTTGTATATTCGTTGCATATTGTGCTTGTATATTTGATATACAAGTCAGACATGATACAAGCATTTAATCATACCTTAGACTTGTTTGAGTTTCAGCTTGTATAAACTGTTGCATATCGCAATGTATGTATAAACATACAAGCCCGTAATGTGCAATGATTTAACTCTTCTTAACTTCCTTTCGCATCCGCCGCTTGTATAAGTTATTGCATATCAGTTTTGTATGTTGCAACATACAAAGCACATAATATACAAAGACTTAGCCATGTTTAATAACTTTTCCGGTCCACAGCAATGTATCCCCTCTTTGTATGTTTCAGAATGTATGTATATCGAAACATACATACAAGTCGATTCTATTTCATAAATGCTTCGGGTCCATTGTATGTATATTTAATTTGTATGTTCCAATATACACAATGTAAAAGATACAATGACTTAACTCTGTTTAATAACCCTTTCAAATCCGCGTTGTATATGGGCCTTGCATACTATGAAATCCTCTATTCAAATCCGCGGATATACAATGAACTTGCCATATTTAAAACCCTTTTCATGTCCGCCATTTTATAAGTCATTGCATATCGGCTTTGTATGTCGAAACATACAAAGCACGAAATATACAAGGACTTAACCCCTTTTAATTTTCTCTTCGGGTCCGCCCGATGCATATGAACGTTGCATGTATCTTGACTTGTATATTTCGTTTGTATGTAAAAACATACAAACGAAAAACATACAACAGTTTAACTCCTTTTCATAATCCTTCAGGTCGGTGGCCTGCACATTGCAAATGTATATATCAAATATATGTTTAAATATACAAGCTTGAAAGATACAATGAATTAGCATTGCTTAATAACTTTTCAGTTCTAGCCCTTGTATAAATGCACTGTGTGTTACGACCTACCAAACATACAAACGTAAGATACATGCAACGGATTTAAACATTTATTCATTTCAACTCTTAACCATTTCGGGTCCACCTTGTATGTACAAATATAACATTAACAAATGCATACAAGGCCAAAAGACATACAATTGACTTTGTATATGAACCTGAATGCAAAAGCGATTAAGTACAAAAACAAAACCCTTTGCATATACAAACAACCCTGTATATGCAAAGCGATATACAAACCTGAATGTACATTTTACCAAAATGATCATAACTTGCAAAATATGGCAAATTTTAAGATGGTTAAAAAAATAACCCTAGCTCATTTTTCACAAGGAATCCAACCATATCATGCACCAGTACTGAAAATGCATTTTTCCTCCATTTTTAACAAGGTTTGCAATTTTAACTCCTTTTTTCCTTTACCACCAAGCAAAACGACACACACAAGCGAAAAGCAAAAAGCCACAGCAGGGGTCCTCATTTTGCTAAAGAGTAAAATGGGGCGTGTTGTGAACATCACAACACTTTCCTCCAATTGTGTCATCCAAAAGAGATCCTCCACAAACTTGTGGGTACTGTCAATATGAGTTAAGGTTTGAACAACCTTATCCTCAGTAACCTTTAGTTGATCTCTCCATCCCTGTGACTCCCTAAACTATTGATCAAAATTAGTTGCATGGGATGTAATCTTTGATTTGCTTCTAGGAGAGGGAAACAAATCATCATGAGAGCCGATCTCCCCACTGAATGATGCTCTGCATATCTCCTACAGAAATGAGGAAGTAGTGTGGTGATCTGTCATGCAACTCTCTGGAAAATTCACTACTACACCACAAGAGCCATCAATCAACTGCTTTGCATCCTTTGAAATGGGACTAGCCTCAGGAACCACTAGTGCAGCATATTGTTCCATGCTACACTCATCCAAAACAATCATCCCATCTGTGTTAACTACACCTGTATCTGCAATGGATGTAACCACATCCTCAACCTACTCACAACCATAATCCGTGGATATAAGTTCCTCACCCACTACTGCCATAGAAACCTGAACTGAATATGTAGATGGTGAAGACTGTACCAAGCTCAACTCCACAGTAAGCTCATCTATCTACGTCTTAGACTCTTGAAGAGCCAATTGAGTACTCTTTAAAGATTCCATGGTCACCTCAAGCTCATAGGTGAGGTCATTAACCTCCTCTTCCTTCCATTTTAGAGTATCATAATAGATGTCATCCAACTTGAGAAGATGATCTCTATCCGATAACAACTGTAGGTAATTATTCCTCATTATCCCAACTGCATCTCTAAGTGCCTGAAACTCAGCAACCGAAAGTCCACTATCAAGGTGCTCGTATATATCTGGAGTCCAACAACAGTGTGTCACCAACTGCTGAGCAACATCAAAGTGTTCTAAGGCTGAAGCAATCATGCCTTCGTTCACCTTCAATTGCCCTACCAAATGATCAGACCCTTCTGACAAATTGCCTCCACACAAATTTTCTAATGTATAATCTGCACTATGGTAAGAGGCTGAATCAACATCACTCACCGAATGGTAAGCATCCTCATGTGTGCTATCAACTTCGCACACATCCTTGTCAAGTGTACTATTATTATTAACCTCTATGGATGGCTCAAATCACATGCTAGAGGCTATTGATTTGCCAATATCTTCGCACACTTCCCCTTCCATAGTAACTGCATGTCTATCTGCAAAACGATCCTAAAAATCATCGTCAATAAGTGAATTTTCTTATTCGTTTTCCAAGGTCTGATTTACAAAATCAGACTTACTGTAGCTTGAATCCTTATCACATAATTCATTTTTAACACCCAAATCTTGAGTGTCAATGTTAGGGGACTCCACATGTCCATTATCCTCACAAAATGCATCAATAATACCCTAACATTGAGTATTTGCCTTTAATAATTCCATGGAGCCATCACCTTCATGTGAAGTAGTTGTTATCGCATGTTGTTGCAAAGGAACCTCACTGTTGTCATGAAAATCAGAACTGTTATGGCTTGTAATCTCCTTGCTTTCCTCATGTTTGACACTCATATCTTGTGTGCCAACATTAAAAGTCTCTTCTACAACAGTTTCCTCGTGTGCCATAACATTTAAATCACAACTTCACTCGAAAGAATGACTACTGTCATAAAAATTAGATTTGTTATCAGGGCTGATAACATCCTCTTGGGTGCTAAAAGCAACTTCATCTGTCAAACAATCATCACTATCCCTGTATCCATTCCTATCTCTATTGTTCTTGTTATTGTTGTTTGATACTAGGATTCCTGAGTAAATAATTGGTCATCATTTGTATCGCTTGATTAGTAATTTATTATATCTCTGTCTCCTATCCCAATTATTCAGCATCTCTTCCCGTTTCCTATACCAATTATTCAACATTTCCTCGATACTAGGCTCTTCCTGGTCTTTATCACCCATTTCTTCTATCACTACTGTAGTTGTACCCACAAAGGGATCAATATAGGGAACCCATATGTGTACCAAGCTGCATGTCTCGGTTCATCATCTGCATGTCTGTGTCTAACTTCACAGGATGGCAAGATCTTCTGCTCTAATACCACTATAACATACACCCCTAGTATATGTTCTGCTCTGTGAATATTTTTTTGTTTCCTGCTTGTTTGATGTTTAGGGTTTTATGGGTTTTACTTGCATGTTTGATTTTGCATGAAATACATAGAATATGAACAATATTCTAAAAAACCCAGAAAAACTATTGCATAAATCAACAAACTAATTAGGACCCAGATAGGAGAATACCAAAATATGAAGTTCTATTACATACCCATATCAAGATTTACAACTTCATGTCAGGGTCATTATTGGACCAGTAGTGCAAGCTATGAAAACTCTTCAATAATCACATACAATGGTTTATATGTATTAAAATCAAAGCTGCAACAATAACTATGACCTCCAACACCACCAAAGAAGAGTGTGAACAATACCGAAGAGTGGAGGTCGATTTCCAAGAACACCCACAACCTATAACTCAGTGTACGGCGTCCCTGGTGTACTCTATCAATAGCAAATGCCAAGGGAACTATCCAAAATATGTTTAAAAGTGTATGCAGTCTCTCAATAGCCCCAAACGCCAAAGAATAACAACATATATTAATGCCAAACCTCCCAAAATACACCACTATGCATAGTACGACCTCACTAGAGATGGACGATCTACCTGGATGGTACGACCAACACAAACAAACTCTGCAACAACTAAAAAATTGAATCACAATGCTTATTTCTATCCTTCAATGCCTTATTCAAACCTGCAATACGAACTCCATGAAAGATATAATCATTCAGCTAAAAAACTCAACAAAAATTCGTCAATGAAAGCTCAAATGGAACTCCTGTGTGAAGCTCCTCCAAACCTCTCCTGATGCAATCTTTCATGTACAAAGAAAGGGACTAATGTAGGGGTTTTCGTCCCAACATAGCCATGGATAAACCCTAGAGCCAAGCTCCCAAAAACCCTCGAAGGGAAAATCACAAAAGAGAAGAAAAAAATAATCCAAGCCTCGCTCAAATGAGGCACTTTTCCCTCTTTTATAACTCTCCAAGAGGGGTGTTTCACTTTTTTGAGGGAAATATTCTTTTAATTTTACTTTTAATATTTCCCAAGGTGAACGCTCCATAAAATGACTTAAGTGACTTTTTTAATGTTTTATTTTATGAGTCACTTTATAATTAAACATTAAAGTCCCTTTTAAATATTCTGCTTGACTTACAGACTTTAAAATAAATGCCCAAATGATGTCAGAATGCCATGATCTATAGTTTGTTGGAAAGCCCTCAACGAGACAAATCTAACCCCATTCCGAAAATCTTGATTTGACACCAAACCTGAACTTACTAAAAATAGTAAGTAACAACCATAAGCAAACTAGGCCACACAAAGGGTGCCAATTGGATCCACAAACCATCTCATATCTCTGAGCTCAATGCAACGACTAGGAGAGCTAGCAACTGACTACCAAGTCACCAAAACAGCGCCAAATTAACACTTACTAAAAATAGCAGTGTTCTCTGAGGACCAAAGAGAACAAACCCAGAAAAAACCCAGAAAGATTGTCATCATGCATGCACTTACTATAAATAGTAAGTACGAACAAGTTGCCCAAAATCTCTCCGATAAGTGTCAACCAACTCCATTGGATCACCCGAACATCCTGGTGATATCAAAATACCCCTCTGATTATACTATCACCAACACAGAAAGTCAGCTCTGACGGAGTTGCAAGAGAACTCAAAAATAGGGACATTACAATAATCATATAATTAATGAAAAGAATAATCAAGTCGGGAAGTGAGGTGAATTTTAGGTTTCTACATCTCCCATGGTCATTGTGCCAAACAAAGATAGCAAGTGGAGATTGTGCATTAATTATTAAGCCTTAAATGTCACAACCCTCTTCCAAGGATATATGACTTGTTAGATCAAAATGCAACATACAAGGAATTTCATAAAGATGGATTTAGAATCAACTACATCTAAAGAAAAACATGTGAAAATTGATATTCTTAACAACGTGAGGGTTGTATAAGTGGTAAGTACTTTCTTTTGAGTTATTTAGTGCACCTATGGTCAAGAAGTTGATGAATGACATACTCAGGCTAGTAAATTCTTATGTCATTGTATACTTTGACGATAATTTAGTTTTTTTAGTAAAATACATAAGCATCTAATAAATTTGACAAAAATAAAATTCGGTTATCAACGGGATACATGATTATGTTAAGCTTGATAAGTGTGCAATTGAAGAGGAGTTGTGAGTAAATTTAGGTCATATTATTGGAGAAGAGTTCTAGATTTAATTAAGAAGGGTTGAGGCCATTTTCAATTGTCTAGATATTTCCATTGTGATTAAGACTGACTAGATCAATACATAGTGAGTAATACAAGTAGATTTATAGTTGTCTAGTATTTGAGAAATTTCATTGCATTTATCTCAACAATTGTAATTTCACTTCACATCATTTGCTTGAGTGATAAGTCATTTTCTTAGGGTAAAAATCAACAATACACATTTGATGAGTTATACCATAGAACCAACAATGCACTTTTATTTGCATTTTATAAATGGCAACAACACTTTGAGGTCAAGACAAATGGGAACAACTATTTTATGTGAGCATTCTTATTGTGAGGATGAAAATCATTATGTATCATTTTAAATTTTGTATAAAATAGATTTAAACTACCTAACATATGATTTAAAGAGTTACTTGTTCAAATAGTTGATCAACAAAAACACTATTTATTGTGTAAGCAACAATCATTTGCCGTGTTCAAAAGCATCTCCAATTACAACAAGCATAAACTAAAGTATATTAAGAAATAAATTATAACTATGGGTGGGTTTACTTTAGCAACTTCATTTGGTCGTTGATTTTAACAAAGTATTATTTAATTATTATTAAAAAGTGGGAACAAATCCTAATATTTCAACAAGTGACATGTGCGAAAAGCTAAACATGTGGAGGAATTAACTAGCGTCTAAAATAACTACATAAATAATAGGCTTGCATGAAAGAATTATTGTTATACAATGCATGTTATAGATGAATAACTTCTTTCAAAGTTAGCTTTTTATCTTGCATGTAGTAATATCCAAGGGCATAAATGTTCTTCTAGAGGTATGCATGGTGTCCATATGCATGCATGCATCCAAAAATATGTGTGTGCAAAAACAACACATCCATGGAAAAAGCTATGCATGCATGCGTGTATAAAAAGCAATGCATGCAAAAAGTGGGTATGCATGTAAAAAGTAGATATGCATGAAAAAAGTGATTGCCTTGGTTTGATCTCACTTTAATGAGAGCCTTTGAGAATAAGATAATATCCAAGTTGAGCCATAGAGAAGTGGCCAAGAATTTGTCAAACCTAGCAACAATATTATTCTTACCTTACCTCTTGTTGGACCAGGTAAATGAGCTACATTATGGTTTAGCATCCCACAAGTGAGGGTCCTAAACAAGCTAACTGCAAGTCTAATGAGAGAGTTTTTTAGATCTAGAGAGACCTCTTGATAAATCTAGATAATAAATAATTGTTGTTTACTAGCCATAGTTCCATTGGTGCCTATCAAGATGTCATCTAACTAAGATGGATGTCCTACAACCACATATGCCAAGTTTGTCATTTCTAAGGCATCAAACCTATTCAGCCATCCTACTCTCCTATCGTCCTACTTAGATCTTTTGCATTTGCATGGAATTTTTCTATTGCCTTCCTACTCAAAGCTAGGTCCTCCCATTTTTTCCTACTCCTTATGAGGACTTAGAGGTGTCTAGATTTCCATCAGAATCTCCATAAGTTTTTCAAGTCTCCCTTGAAATGGTATTCTTCAAGCATTCCATCATTATTCATCCCTCCAACTAAAACTAAGTTTCCTTGATTGTTTCATCCTTGTCTTGGAAAGAAATCCTTTCCTCCACACTTTTATTGTTTTTATCTCTACATTTTTATTCCTAACAATTTGCTTCTTCCCAGGCTTCATGAATCCCTCATTGTCTCTATTATTTCTGTCATCCTTCTTTTCTTTAACAATTATTTCCCTAGAGAGTGGTGCATTCCCAAATCAGATGACCATACCCATGACATCCTCTGCATCTAAAAGGTAAGTTCTCATGTTCTAAAGCTTAAACCCATTCAGATTCTCCAACCTTTAAGGTGAAGCTTTTTGTAGGGGGTGTAAGATCTAGTTGCACACAAATCCTTGTATACACTGAGAGGCCTTTTCAATTATGTGTCTTGATACATCTACTGTAGATCCTAGATATTTTTCAATCATCTCAAAGATATGTGGAGACCAAAACTCTTAGGGAACAACATACATGTAGATCCAAATAGGAATCAGACTAGGTATTTCCTTCACAAAGTTGAATCTCATGTGTTAGTGCTTCATGAAAAGGCCTAGTTTTGTAAAGAAATAAGGACCTCCACCAAAAACCCATACCAGTTGAAGATTCATTAGCAAATATAGCTATAAAATAACCCTTTGCATAGGATAAAAGCTTGTGTTCTCCTTTAGACTTCCAATTCTTCCTGGACTGTGATATAACTATTCCAAAGAAAGTGAAGAGCCCAAGAATCAACAAATCAAACTCTTACATTGAAAAGTAGAGATGTTTTTCTTGATCTACTCAGCATCTAGATTAATTACTAGAGAATACTCAAGGGTCAACATGTAAGAGTTTAATCTTCTATTAAGTAGATCCATCTTCTTTTTTCCCACATTTGCTATCCCTACATCAATTTCTTTCTCCTAAATCAAAGATCTAGATCCAACTACTATATCCTTGAATGAATGAGAAGGGGGAGGACCTCCCCCTATAAGGAGACATTGAAGGTGGAACCAAAGATCAAGAAAAACATGTGCAAATGATTTTTATTTATTTTTAGCAAAAAAAAATGTTAAAAGAAACTCATTGCATATACAAGATAAAGATTTCTAAATAGACAGAGCGTGAGTAAAGCAAAGAGAGGGAAAAACTAGATGGGTTCTTCACAATCCCATCTCTAAGAACACCCTGGAGAGACCATCATATAGCCATGAACCTTGAGAAACACAGGTCACTAATGAGTAAAGCTAGTACAGACAAGATATCAAGCATGCCAAAGGATCAAGAAAAGCTAATGAGACCGGCAAAAAGACTTTGTAGAGAAGTTCCAAAGACAGTGATAATCATCAAACTAGAGTTGTAGCATAGGACAAAGGGGATTCATAGGATTGATCATTGTGAATGTTGGCAGAGAACAATGAAAGCAACAAAACCCAAAGTATGTTACCGCAAGTGGCATGCGGAGGACATAACCGACACACTAAGAGGTATTTTGGGAAAAGACACACCTGTATATGAATATATATGGTGGATATGTAAGTAAGCATTAGTATGTATGTATGAGAATAAGATAGATAAGGAAGAATATGTATAAGGGCAGAGACTTAGACCTGTCGGTATGAATGTATAGTTAACCATTGAATATATGTATATATAAAGGTGACATAAGGGTTTTGATATGTGTATGTGTATTTTATGAATGTTTTGCATAACTTAGATGGTACCACATAACTTTATTCATTAATGTTTATCTATAATTCTCTTATTGTATGACTGGGGTATAATTTGACTTTAGAGATTTGACTGAAGACTAGATCTCCGCACTGGTTCCTTCCCATTTCTTGCCAACATTTGGTTTCATTGCCGAGACCCTAGAAAAGGAAAGTGAAGAAAAGAGAGGATAAACAATAAAAAGGAAAAGTGCAGAGTAGTGCAAAGAAAGAAATCAAAGGTGATAGAAAAATTTTATGATCTGTGGAGAAGATTGAATTCTCTTAAGTTCCTACCCTTGTGAGATGGGGGTAGGCACTTAAAGGGATGACAAATGGAAAAGGGGAGGATTTGAAAACATCCTTGAAAAGATGTAACTCTTCAAATTGAGCCGACCATGGGATACATAAGGATTAATGTAATACCAAATTAAAAATACCCATGGCAAAAGGGGATAACAAAAGACTAAGAGAGATTAGTGAGATTATACTAACTGAAATGGAGATGAGCAAGGAAGAAAGGCAAAAACATATCTAGAGTTGTCAAGAAAGGTACCACAGAAGGATGGAAAAGGCAATGGAGACAAGTAGGAAGTGATCAAGAGAATTTGTAAAGGTAAAAGAATAGTTGGATGAGCATGCCAATGAGGGTGTTGCTGAGTGCACAAGGTGGGTGCTGCTGTAGAGAAAGACATCAAAGGAAAAGAAAGTTTTGATAAGGAAGCCATAGGGGTTGCCACAAATTTGATACAAAGGGATATAAATGACCCTGAACCAATAACAATGCATATTGACAGGGCTATAAAGATTCTCAAAAGTATAGGAGGAAGTATTGAGGCATGTGACTAGTTAAGAAGCTTATGGAGGGAAGAACATAATCAAACCCTAGCCCTACCGCAAATAAGTAAAACTCCTAAGTTCCAATCTAATTTTGCTAATATTCAAATTACAGTTGATAAACAATGGGAAGAGTTATTAAATCCTATACGTAAATTGAGGTATATGACTAATTAAGAAGCTTATGGAGGGAAGAACATAATCAAACCCTAGCCCTACTGCAAATAAGTAAAACTCCTAAGTTTCAACTTAATTTTGTTGATATTCAAATTAGAGTTGATAAACAATGGGAAGAGTTATTAAATCCTATACGTAATCTCTAGCCCTTAAATTTGGATGCGGACTACCTAGACCATTTGGTAAATAAAAGTGTAATGAAGGTTAGAGAAAGAGAAGAAGATATAGTATATGAGGAGATTAGTTTCAAAAGTATAAGACAATTAAATGAAAAGTCACCTGCAAAAGACATGATGTCATTAACAAATGAAAAAGTATCCTCGAAAAAAAAGTGACAATTTGAAGGGACACACCCCCAGGACTCACCCTGGGTGCCTTATAAAGCAAGAAGAATTTCAGTAGAGGATCAAGTTGACAATAAGCAAGACATAGAAGAAGAAATTAAAAAAGATTTTGAAGAAATATTGGGAAAGGAGCATTTTGACATCAAATTACAAAGAAATAAGGGAAGGGAACACAAAACCCTAATACAAAGATGAAAACCTAAGCAGAAAGGTAAGAAAGAAATCTACCGCAAAACATAGGAGGTACTGAAAAAATAGAAGAAAGTACAAATAGATGCCATAATTAAGCTACCAGTGTTTGAAAAGGATACCAATGAAGCAATAGAACATATTTTTGTTCTAGAATCCATTTGGAATCAAAATGGTATAACTAAGGATGAAACCAAATTATTTGACTTTATTGGAACATTGTGGAATGATGCTTTGAAATGGTACAGGAAGGCATGTCCTAAACATGATAAAACTTGGGATGAAGTTAAAAAGGAGTTTTTAGAAAATTGAGAAACTTTAGAGATCCCTACAAAGGGAGTAAGCAAAATGAGGGAATTAGTACAAAAGGATGGAGAAACCATAAAAGAATTCGATAGAAGATTCAAATAAATAGTCTGCAAATTAGAAGAACCATTAACTGAAAGACAAAAGATTGAATGGTTCACATCCAAGATAAGCCCTAAGGTTAGAGCATCTCTAGATGGCAAAATATTCGAAACTTATGCAGAAGTAGTTACATTGGCCTATCACATAGTCACAAATGTGGCACAAGCAAGATAAAACTAAAGAAAACCTAGAATTAGAAAGAATGAGAATAGAATTGGAGCAATTGAAGCTAAAACCTAAGCAACTTAAATTAGAAATGTTTCATGGAAAAATGATGACATGGCGAATGGAGTTGATGTGCTCGACTAATGAGCTAGAGCAAATCACAATGATGTGATGTTGAAGAAGTGTGTAGATGTAGTGTGCAGTAGCGACGTGACACATAGCAGGAAGGTATAGGCTATAGTGGAAGATGGCGGCATACATATGCCATGATAAAAGGTGTTGTAGGCAATAGTGGCTACACGCATGCAATCAGAACGTGAAATGAACAGGTCCCATGTGTAGTGGTTGCAGGTGTAACGGCTATAGGTCCCATGTGAATGATGACCAGTGCAGTTGCTACAAGTAGAAATGTACAGGTCCCATGAAACCACAAAGAGCCTTTGGCCACAGGTCTCTTTAGTGGAGTGGCTGGTGGCCAAAGGAAAGCTCAATTGCATAATGGCAGCTGAATTGATGGAGCCCAAAATTTGATTGAATTATTTAGTGTGGTAGATCTCTGTGTTTTTTTTTATGTTTTATGTTTTATTTATGTACAAAGTGCATAGAACTCAAACCTGTTGTGGAACCTCAGTCAAGCTGGTAGCTTGATCTGTTCCTGGAATGTTGTGATTATCTGTAACATGGCTGCAGGCCTCATCTAAGGCAGGCTTCTACAGAACTTCTTTATCCATCTCTGCCCTTAATTGTTGTAATAATGTAGCTTTATTGAAGGGCTTCTTATACAATTTCAATCTATGTCCATTAACCATCGGTGAAAATCTAACTGGGCCAATCGTGGTTAATTGGACTACACCATTTAGGAAAACTTCCTTGATCTCATAAGGGCCTAAGCGTCTGGTCTATAATTTGCCCTTATGATCTTTATACCTTGAGTCATAGAGGAGTGTCCAATCACCTGCTTGAAAGTCTTTGGTTTTGATATACTGATCATGTCATTTGATTCTCTGATTTTGTACTAATTCAGTGTGATGAAATGCTTCCATCCTTAATTCTTCCAAGGCTTTGAGTTGGTGCAACCTTTCCTTTTGAGCTGTTCATAGGTCCATTCGAAGTTGTACAGTGATTCTCAATGTTTTGTATTCAAACTCAATAGGAAGGACAACTTTCTTTCCATAAACTAGCTCATAAGGTGTGTACCCTGTTGTTGTCTTCCATGTAGTTCTATGTGCCAAAACTGCTTCAGAGAGTCTTGTTGCCCAATCTTTCTTGTGTAATGCAACTATCTTAGTCAATATTGCCTCCAACTCCCTGTTTGTGACATCAACTTGGCCATTTGACTATGGGTGATAAGGAGTGGACTTTCTATGTCTGATTTCATATTCCTGAATAAGGCTAGCAATTTGTGCTGATATAAATTGTGGTCCCTGATCTGTGACTATTTCCCTTGGGACACCATATCTTGTAAATATTTCCTCATATAAGAATGTAGCAACCTTGCTATCTCTGGCCACTTTCAAAGCTTTCACCTCTACCCATTTTGTGAGATAATCAGTGCAAACAAGTATATATTCTTTATTATTAGATAAAGGATCAATGGGCCCAATAAAATCAATGCCCCATTTGTCAAATGGTGTGACCACCAACTGTGGTTGTAGAGGTGTTTCATCACTTCTTGTAGGTCTACCCATCCTCTGACAGTGGTCACATCTTCTTGTATAGAGAGTTTTATCTTTGTGCAAGGTTGGCCAATAGTATCCAATATTCAAGATCTTGACTGTTGCCCTCTTAGTTGCAAAGTATCCACCATAGGGTTCATCATGACATGCCTTAAGAATGTCATATACTTCATCCTCTATAATACATCTTCTCATGATATGATTAGGACTTGTATAGAGGAGGTAACCAGCTACCCAAGAATAGGGAAAGTTATGCTCCACTAGGTGGCGCCTCTCTCTTGGTGAGAGGTGTGGAGGTGTTTTTCCTGTGACTAGATAATTTGCTATATCTACATACCAAGGAGTTTTTATAGTCAGTGCAAATAAGTCCTCACCTGGAAAAGAATCATCAATAACTGGGTCCTCATTACAAGTAGGTAGCTTGGAGAGGAAGTTAGCAACAACATTGGCCTTCCCAGGCTTGTCCACAATGGTGATATCAAATTCTTGGAGTAGCAATAACCATATAATCAATCTGCCACTTACCACTGGTTTGTTCATTAGGTATCTGATTGCTGCATGGTCGGTATGAATAAAAATAGGATACCCAGTGATATAGTGCCTGAACTTATTGATTGCATAAATATCAGCTAACATTTCTTTCTCAGTGATAGTATAGTTAGGTTCAACACCTTGTAGATTCTTACTGATGTAGTAAATTTCATACTGCACATTTCCTTCCTTCTGTCCTAACATAGCCCCCACAACAAAGTTAGAAGCATCTGTATGTATATGGAAAAATGTTGCCCAATTAGGTCCTTTGAGTAGAGGTGTCTTTGTCAATGACTCTCTGAGACTGTCAAAGGATGTCTGACAATTAGTTGTCCAATTAAATTCTACATGTTTAGATAGTAAGAGAAACAAAGGGCTAACTATCTTACTGAAGTCCTTTATATATCTTCTATAATACCCTGCATGACCTAGAAAGCTTCTGACATCTTTCTATTTTTGAGGAACATGCAATGTTGAAATGACTTCAATTTTGTGTGGATCCACTCGAACACCTGCCTTGGACACAAAGTGACCAAGCACTACTCCTTGCATCATCATGAAACATTTTTCATGACTAAGGGACAAGTTATGAGCTTGACATCTCTGGAGTACTTTTTCAAGGTTTTTTAGGGCCTCATCATAAGAATCTCCATAAGCAGTGAAATCATCCATATATACTTCCATAGAGGCATGGGCAAGGTCAGCAAAGATGCTTAAAACACCCCTCTGAAATGTGGTAGGTGCATTACAGAGTCCAAATGGAAGGACATAATAGGGATATGCCCCCCATGGGCATGTGAATGTGGTTTTATCCTGGTCCTTAGGGGCTATTTTGATTTGGTTATATCCATTGAATCCATCAAGGAAAGAAAAATACTTTTTCCTAGCCAAGGAGTCTAGGACATGGTCAATGAAAGGAAGAGGCAAATGATCTTTCCTAGTGGCAGTATTTAACTCTCTATAGTCTACACAAACTCGCCACTTACCTCCTTTCTTTGGTACTATGACTAGTGATGAGGTATAAACAACCTCATTCCTTTAATAAAACAAATAACCCTTTTTGCATTGCCCAATCACCTTTGCTGTGCCAATTTGCTTGTTTTTAGAAGCAATACTTATCTATTTTTAATGAAATGTTGTACAAATCTTTATTTCCTAAATTGATTGAAATTAGCTATTAAATGTTGATATAATGGTATGTAGAGTTGAGTAATTATGCAGGATTAATGCATGGCCTATGAGAGGAGTGGACTTCAAGCAGCCGAGGTCAAGTGCGCCAGAAGTTGAGGGCACCAGAAATTTAGGCATGCATTGATTGGAGACTCTTTTAATTCTATTAATTTATGTTGGTTATTTGAGACTTTATGGCTCCACTCAAATCCTTTTATATGTTTTTTATTCCATAAAGACATCGGTAGTTGAAATTCTATTTTTCTATTATATGACTGTTTCAATGGCATTTAACCGCCATCTGGAATATAGGATTTTGTAATAGTTTAGTTTTAGTTGGTTGCTCAAAACATGGATATGTATATCATACTGTGGAAAGAATGATATCAATCTCTTTTTGGCGAATAATCGAGAGTTATGTTCTGCAATATTTTTATGAATACAAATAGTGTTATTCTGAATATTTCTTTTTGAGTTATGAAGATATGAATGGAGTTACTATGTTTCTGTGGAAACAATTGAATGTGATCTAAGTTAAAGATGATTTTTTCCCAAGAGCTGGCCACTTGTGGAATTGTAGGGTAGATAAGTATTTCTATTTTCATGAATGTCCTATTTAGAGTAGTGTTATTTTATGTTTAGTTCCATTGTGTGTGCCTATAGGTTGTGATATTTAGGACGTGAATTCTTGGAGCTCTGTTTGTTTAACATTTCTAGAGCATCTACTTTAGTTTCAAATTGTTGTTAACTGTTAGTTGAAAGTTTGAATGTGTGTGCAGTTATAGGATTAGTCACTGTTCAAGTTCATAGTCAAAATTACATGTATGAATTTCTAGTATAGAGTTCAAATGCTTTCTAGTTTGATATGTTGTTTTAGCCTTTTTAAAGATTCAGGAAATTATTTCTAGAAGAGATATCCAAACGATATTCCCTATTGCATACAGCCTTAGACACTACCCGGTCACTTTTTAACCAAAAAGTGACAGGGTATCTTTCTAACCAAACGCTGTGGTGAAGAAGCCATAAGTCCAGAAATTATGAAGACTATATTTCTTAAAGGACTTGATGAGGATGCTAGGAGAAGCCTAGATTTAATGGGAAAGGGAGATGTGCCCCAAATTTAGCTCGGTGATATCGCCGAGTTATGCCAAAATTTATCTCGTACTCGAGGAGGTATCTGTAAATCCAATCTTTTAAGAGGTTCAAATGAAATAGGTAAATTGCGAGAGGAAATAGCAAATCTAAAAACTGACATTCTTATTTAGCTAAAAACCACTTTGGATGGAATACAGGCCAAAACACGTAATCCTGAGACTCTATCCATCTATTGCCCTAGGTGTCGAAACAAACATCTGTTAAGAGAATGCCCTTTGGATAAAGCTAACAATTGCCAAATTTGTGACAAGAGTCATGCCACTGATCAATGTGAGATCTTGAATGCAATCAAGAATTCTAAAAAAAGGTCATCTCACACTGAGGAGGAGATCAATTATGTGGGTCAAAGACCTGGAGGGAATTTCTCCTATGGTCAAAACTCCAACCCTACGTGGCAACCTCCAAACAATTGGAATAATACATAGTGGACAGCTCCTTGGCCTTCAGTGCCACCTAGTTGGGGATCTTACCCACCTTGGGGACCACCCGAATGGACGAACCAAGCTTGGAGAAATCCTCCCTGGTCAAACCAACCTCAACAATAATGGCACCCTCACAATCAACCTCCACAGTGGACCCAACCACCAAATCAATTTTATAATGGTCCAAGATGAATGCCAAATCCGCAATAGAACCTTCTTCCAGCTCCTTAGAATCCTTAATAGAATGAAGAAGTTAATCAACCACCACTACCGGCACAACCTGTCCCTAATCCCAAGAACACATGTCAAAATGCCCCAGTATATGATGCTAATCAAGATAATATGGCGGGAGTTAATGCTATCTATTGTGGAAACCTACAGTTGAGGTCGGGAAAAACACTTAGTCAATCCACCATTGTTGAAATTGCAAAAGACCCAAACGAGGAACTTAACATAGAACCATAGACTCTTCTTGTACCTTCAGAGCATGACCTCGAGAACAATTAGGAGAAGTTATCCCCGACATAATTTCAAGTAACTTCACCACCTACCATAGAATCATCTCAAGAAGAAGTCGCCAAATGACCATCAAATACTTCAGAAAAAGATTCTATGCTAAGAAAGAAAACTTAGGCACCCTTTCTAAAGCACCTCAGAGAAATTGTTCCTACAAACTCTCTAAAAATACCATTGTCTAATGAAACTGCTTTAATACAAGAAATTAAATGACTCCATATCGAGATTCCCTTGTTGCAGGCGATTAAAGAAATTCCTGAACTCAACCAGCTAGTTAAATAGTTGTGCATAAAAACACCAGGAAGGAAATTGAAATAGATTAATACAGTGCACATCAATAGATATCTAGCTAATCTTCTCATTGGAAAATCCTTAACCCCAAAATATGGTGACCCAGGTAGTCCACTCATAACAATAACAATCAATGAGGTAGCAATACCTAATGCACTAGTGGACTTGGGAGCAACCATTAACATTATGACAATGGATGTTATGGAAAAACTAGGACTCACTAATTTACATCCCACAACTACCATATTGCAAATGGCAAATCAATCCATAGCCATTCCCAAGGGTGTCCTGGAAAATGTCCCTGTCGAGGTTGACAATTGGGAATATCCAGCAGATTTCCAAATCATCTAGTCCCTCACACCAAGGGACAATTACCCAGTACTATTGGGCAGACCATGGTTAGCTACAGTTGTGTTGGTTGACAGTTTTGTCACTACAAAAACACACTCTGATTTGCGCAATAAGCAGCAACAAAAGCAAGCAACAAATGGAGAAATTGTTGTGATTGCAACAATTCTTCTTTGCGTTTGAGAGGGGCAACTCCCTCATATGATGGGGTTTTTATATTTTTGAGTACCTTTGACCAGAAGGTACAAGAAGGTAACAAAAAGAGAGAAAACTAGTGAAATAAAGAGTCCCAACTATGAACACAGGAACATAACAGAAACCCAGAAAAATAATGTGAATGAAAAGAAAGAAGAATAAAGTCTCCTAAACCTGTATGCCAAGAGCCAAGTAAAAGAGATTACAAACATAGAGGAAACCAATTAGACATAGGAGTAATTAGTTTCTCAGAAGAAATTGAAGACATAGGAACAACAACTCTTCCATTCTCAAGATATACAGAAGTACAAAGCCTCCTTATTACTCCCTTACAAAGCTCCCAATTCTACAAGAAAATGAATAACAAAAATCTGATCGAGTCTCACTCATGCACCAAAGTGCAAGGGGGATCAGAGAGAAAACAAAATTACACAACTAGTTACTATACCCCTGCATCTCTCATAGGAGCTCTTGGATGAACAACAAAAAGATCCCCTTCAAAGAACAAGAAATGAGTTTTTATAGATGCCATTTGGATGCGAAACCCAAAGGTCACACTCTCCAAAAAGTAACAAAATAAAAGAAAATCAAGAAAGCTTCAAGATTATCCCTTTGGCTCCCATATATAGAATATATAAAGGAATTATCCACTTTCTTCAGCAATGATATACCAAGTAAGAAGGTGCTTCAAGTAGCATGCATAAATTGGTTGGCCTTCTACCATGTTGCACATCTTGTGAAAGGCACATCTTGTGAAAGACACATCATAAACAAACTTTAGCTTTCTCAGTTTTCAAAGAAATGATATCTGCACCTGTGGCAAGCCATCCTTTCACTCTGTATAGGTACCACTGCAAGACTTTCTGAGAGAGCCCACGTCACCTTAACCCTGGGTATCTTTCCAACATAATAGAAAAGGTCCTTTTCGCAAATGCATCCTCCGAGACTCCCTCTATATGTTAATAAGTCCATTTTTATGCCAACCACAAGTAGATCATCCTTGAAACTGCTGCATGAAGACCATGATACAACAGTAACACTGCTACTGAATTGAGGAAGAACCAACAGCTCTGTAACACCACTTTTACTCTCATTAGTTTCCTCTATTTTCCATATCTTTACCATCCTATCTCTAGAACTTGTCGCAAGTACACGATTGTGTGTGTTCCATAATACAGAGAAATGTCGATCCCTCAATACTTATAGAAGGAAATGATCATCAAGAGAGAAATCCATTTGTGTTATAGCCATAGCATGAAAATGAAGTTGATTGATGGCTTTCCAAGGGCCCACTTGCCATAGCCATATCTTTGCTACATTTGCTGATTGTGCCTTGCAAGCTGTTGCAATAATCTTCCCTTCATGATTGCAACACATGGCAAATAGTTCATTATCATGACCATAAAGCTTGTGAGATTTAGGCCATAACGCATTCCAGGCCAAATTTTCTTCAAGGGGAGGTTCTGTTAATAGAACAGGAACAACTTCTAGAATAGTTTCCATTCTATCTGAAAAATCCTGAATAGATGCAACTGAATCCTTCGTCAGATTTAATGTTTGAGCCCTTGTAGCACTATCAAATTCATAACCTTAGAGACATTGTGACTATGCCATCTTTTACCAACACTAGCTAATAATGAATTTGGAGTTGAATTTGCTTCCCCTCCTTTGACAATGTATGCCAATAAATTTCCAAATATAATCTCTGATAAAAATTCTTCCTCCATTGTCTTTGCAAAGAAATAATATTTCTTTTCAAACCACCGTTCATCTCCTTCATGCTTCCACAAGTTGCATGTATTCTTATCTGCTAGACCATCTTCAAATACAGTAGCTTGACAAAAATCTTCTAATCAAGCTGGAGCGTTACACTACAAAAAGTTTCTAAAGCCTTATCAACAAATCCATTTTATGCATATCCTGTGACCTTTTCTAAATTTAGCCAACCTGCGGCCTTTGCATGCTGACACCTTCTTGAGCTTTTCCAACTGTAAAATCTAACAAAAATCTGTTACTTCAGTTTCTAAATTGGGCTCAGTTAAGGAGATGTCACAGGTTTATAGGGATATGACGTTACTACTACCAATTGCATGGGCTCAAAAGTTACTAAAGCCACTTCAATAAATCCATTTTGTGTGCCTTAACCATATCTATGAGACCACACTTTTTTGTAAATGCTTTCACATTTTTAATGCATGCTTGCCAGAAACATTTTGAATCATGAAAAGGATTTCAAAAATAACATTCATATCTTATCATTTCCATTTGGTGCGGACTGAGAGTGTGCTGGCAGAGGGCGCGGAATATGGTGTGAAATTGGCAGTGTAGCCTTACAGTTGGCAATCACATTTCCTTGAAAGTTTCTAAGACTTTTGTAAAGAATCCATTTCGTGCATATCCCGCAATTGTTGCATGAGATTTCCCAGTAGCTTGAAAGTTTTTAAAATCCTTTAAACAAATCACGTTTAAATGCATCCTATGATCTGTATTAAAAGATAGCTTTGCTTTTAATGAAACTGAAACTATAGACTTGTGTTCCTAATCTATACTTCAACATTATGCTTTCATGGGGGTTGATACCTTGGTTGAAGGCCGGATCTGCTACAACATTTTGATATAGGCCGTGAGATTTGTCCTTATACTCGTAAACTTCTTATGCTTGAATGTTTTGGAAGCTTTTCCAATAAATCCATTTTGTGTATAACCTGCAATCATGTGTTCCATAAGACTGCATTTCTTCGAGCATTCTGTAAATAGTCCATATGCCTTGTATATGCTTCTAATCTTTGCATACATATCTACTAGAGCATTTCTACTTATAACTGGCACTAGTGACCATAGGAGACTCGAGGAATACACCGCTTAGAACAACTGATCCATTTTGTACATATCCTGTGGCCCCTCTGAGACCTCTTTCAATCAATTAACACATGATATCCATTTTCTCTTCACTAGTCACATGCTCTAGACATTGTTCTTGTTGATTCAATGAGCTTCTTGCTATGAAATTGTGGAATCAACATCTTGAGGTGAAAAGATAAAAGCTTCCTTGCTTTTTGTGGAGATTTGCATTCAAATAATCTACCCATTTTCAATAGGCCATGGCCTTTTGATATGTTGTCGCCTTTGTATGTATATATCTCCTCACTAATCATGAGTACAAACCAACTAAAATATCTGACAGAAGTTCAGCTCCCATTATACATTCTTACCTTGGTGTTAATTGATGTGAAGATAATGGAAGGTGTGGCAATAAACAAAGAACATTAGAACACAGAACATTTGTTGCTAATAGATCCATTGCTCAAATAATGGATTTTGTTCTTTCATAGCATGCAGTACAGTGATGGGTGATGCATTTGCTATGCAAATTGATCCTGTGGCAGTTGATACTGTAAACCTCTAGTTTGCTGATGGAGAAGGTACATTTTGGATGATCAGTGTATTGCCTCAAAGCTACGAACCTCTTCAAGTCCATTGTGTGCATATCCACGCGATCATTGCATTCCAATAGATAACATTCCTTCAAGAAGTGGCGGCCTTTGATATGTGCTATTTATAATTTTGCACAGGTTTGGATTTTGTTGGCGAAAGATATCATGAAATTTGAAACTATACCTGCTCATTACGTCTTATCCATGCTTCCATGTTTCTCATACATACTTATCAGAGCATTCATACTATAACATCTGACAATGATTCTTCTTCCATCGTGCTTTGATAGGTGCCTATGGCTCCTGCTATGAACTAGTGGTCACCATTACTTGAATACCAAGTTCCTTATTACATGCTTTGCATACAATTCTCTTGAGGCAATCACAAATAGCATATCTGGCAAACCTCCACATACATAACCTGATGACTTTCAATACGGAACAGGCTTGGATGCCAGTTGTATTGGCTTGGGAACTTCAAGGATTTGATACACTTTTCACATTTTCTACATTCAATGCCTTTTCATGGATAACAAACATGTTCTGAGAATAAACCATGGCCTCGTGTCCATTGTTTAGTATACAATGAATTTACTGGCATATGCAAACGATAATGTTCCTTTTAGGTTCAGATAGTTTGGATGTGCCATGTACGATGAGGGTGGTTGCAACATCATGGATAGGGCTCCACTGGTCGGGCAGACGAGTGGCATTAGAAGACATGATAAATGCACCAAATTGCACTAATACCCATCAACCGAGAAATAAATTGTCCATTTCTTCATGAGCCAAGTAGATAAATATGCAAATGCAAAGAAGAGAGATGTGCATTGGTATTCTGACAATATTCAATATCTTAAGACATGGGAAAAGTTTGAAATTTGTGAGTCTAAAATTTGTGCAACAAGTTGCAGCTAAGCAAAGTAGGAGGAATGATCATTTCACATGGTCATAATAGCAAACACTTAAGCCTATATCCCCCCACTCAACCTGCTGAGCATAACCAAGTTTGGGTTGATGAATCAGATGAATCCAATAAACAAGAGAATCTAGCTTCACTTGCTATGGTAGTCATTAAACAACATGGTGAAGAGTTAGAAGATGAATTGGAAAACATCCAAGACCTTGTCTTAGAGTCAGGTGATGAAGAGATTTTAGAAGTGGAAGAAATTTTGGGACATCCAATCCACATTGAAGACAATGAACATGATTACACCAACTTCACAGCGTTACCCCGTCCCTTGGCTAATATCATTCTGAAAATAGATCACATCTTCGAAGATATTTCCAAACTCTATAGAACTATACCACATAGTTGTCCTCTCAACACCTTAACAAGAGAAGTTCATACTGTCACCTCCAACTACCTTGGGACCAAGACTATCATGTTACTACCAGGAAAAACTTTAAATATCAATAGTTGGTTGAGAGAGTCAAATGAGCTCAAATAGTTCGATGTTTTGATGAATAGGTCCAAAGATTTTGTTTGGGACTATACAGACATGAGAGGAATTCACCCAAGTGTTTGTACCCACAACATATATACTGAGGATGTTAGACCGATCCGTCAACCACAACAAAGACTCAATCCTGCTCTCAAAGATATTGTCAAAACAAAAATTAAGAAAATTTACACGTAGGATTCATTTATCCTATCTCTAACAGCAAATGGGTTTCACCCTTGGTAGTAGTGCCAAATAAAAATGGGAAATGGAGAGTGTGCGTTGACTACCGAGAACTCAACAAAGCAACCTACAAAGATTACTTCCCACTACCCTTCATAGATCAAGTTTTGGATAATCTAGCAGGAAGGAAGTATTTTTCATTCCTGGATGGATTTAGCGGATATAACCAAATACAAGTGACAACAGTGGACAGGACAAAACTACTTTCACTTGTCCTTGGGCAACATTCGCATATCGGGTTCTTCCCTTTGGGCTCTATAATGCTCCTGCCACATTCCAGAGAGCCATTCTTGCTATCTTTGCTGAACTTGTAAATAATTGTGTAGAAGTCTATATGGATGACTTCACTGTCTATGGTTCCACTTTTGATGAAGGCCTTAAAAACTTGGATAGAGTATTGCAACGATGTGTAGATCATCAACTATCTCTTAGCCATGAGAAGTGTCTAAAAATGGTAGAACAAGGTATAGTGCTGGGACATCATATCTCAACTGAAGGGATAAAGGTTGACCCTAAGAAGATTGAAGTGATACAACAGCTGGAAACCCCAAAGAATCAAACAGATGTTAGAAGTTTCTTAGAACATGTTGGTTATTACAGGAGGTTCATAGAAAACTTTGGTAAGATTGCAGCTCCCATGTTCTCTCTTCTTCAGAAAGATGTGGATTTTGTCTGGACAAAAGAATGTCAAATATCCTTTGACAATATTAAAGAAAATATTGTCTCGGCCCCAGTCCTACGGGGACCTAACTGGAAACTCCCATTCCATATTTATGCCGATGCTTCCAACGATGTTATTGGAGCAGTGTTAGGTCGAGAAGAGGAGAACGGAGGAAAGTACGCTATATATTTCATCAGCAAAAACTTGAGCCCCACTGAATGGAACTACACCACCATAGAGAAAGAATTTATAGCAATAGTTCATGCAATAAACAAATTCTGACATTACATTACAGGATACAAAGTGACTGTGTTCATAGACCATTCAGCTATCAAATACTTGATGAACAAACCCTCAGTAAATGGAAGAATAATCAAATGGTTATTACTCCTCCAAGAATTCAATGTGACCATAATGGACAAGCCTAGGAAATTTAACATAGTTGCAAACTTTCTATCCTGGATAAAACAAGATAATTGAGATTGTACTCCTGTACAGGATGAATTTCCATACGAAAACTTATTCACTATCTCCATTAAAACACCCTAGTTTGTAAACATTGCCAATTACTTAGCCAGCTCTGAGCTCCCACTAGACTTTACATCAAAACAAAAGAAATGCCTCATTCGATAAAGCGTTCAATTCAAATGGATTAATGGCATGTTATTCTGATGTGGCCTTGACTTGGTCCTACGATGTTGTGTCAGACCAAATGAAACATACAGCATCCTCAGAGCTTGCCATGATGATCCATTTGGTGGACACTACTCTGCCAAAAGGACTTCCCATAAAATCTTAGGTGTAGGATATTATTGGCTCTCTATGCATAAGGATGTGAAGAACTCTGTTCACCATTGTCATGAATGCCAGCGAGTGGGAAGACCCACGGCATCCAACAAAATGCCTTTGTAGCCGCAGGTAGTTTTTGAACCATTTGAAAAGTGGGGTTTGGATTTCATCGGTCCTATAGATTCCCCTTTGTAAGGAAAATAATATATTTTGGTCTGTACGGACTATCTGACCAAGTGGGCAGAAGTCCAAGCATTGAAAGTTGCTAGTGAAGAACAGGTTGCAGACTTCCTGCATAACAAGATTTTTCTCAGATTTGGAGCCCCTAGACTAATTGTCACAGATCAAGGACCCCAATTTATGTCTAAGGTCTTGTTAGCCTTTATTGATCATTTCCAGGTAAGCCATAAAAAGTCGTCACCTTATCACCCACAAGCAAATGGTCAAGTAGAAGTCACTAATAGGGAGATTGAAAATATCCTGACAAAAATAGTTTCATCAGAAAGAAGAGACTGGGCCAGAAAATTGCTTGAAGTTGTTTGGGCCTACAATACAACTTGGAAATCAACCACTGGTCTTACTCCTTACGAGTTAGTCTTTCAGAAGAAACCTCTTCTACACATTGAATTTGAACTTCAAATCCTGAGAACAACAATGGAGTTAGATTTAGACCTCGATTGGGCTCAGGTAGAGAGAGTCTTGCAACTTAGTGAAATAGATGAACTCCGCTTAGAAGATATCCATCAAACTGAGGTAGTTCAACAACAACAAAAGGCTTGGCATGATAAACACATCAAAGAAAGAGAATTCCATGAGGGAGATTAGGCGCTGCTATTTGATTCTCAATACAAAGACCAGAAAAGTAAACTGAGAACTCATTGGCTGGGTCCATACGAGATTTCTGAAGTATTCCCAAACAGAGCAGTGCAGATCAAACCCATTGATGGTGATACTCAAACTCTCTTAGTCAATGGAGATCGACTATGGATCTACCATAAACCTATCAATAAAGAGCAGTTTACTTGACTGGTAGAAATGCAAGGAGAAACTCAATGTGTTGAATATGCTTCGACAGAGACAATATAATGAGTAGATTAATAAAAAATAAAAATAATAAATAATAAATATTTTTAAGTGTGTATATATGCATTTAGGAAACATTTATTCATATGTTCATCTTTGTACTTGTCTAAATTTCATCACTATTTTGCAGGGCTTCATCTCTGAAGAGTACAAATTTTGGTGCATCTTCTAGCAATGCTCCAGAACTTGTTTGTTTGAATAGACCCATGTCCTTGTCATATCCCAGTATTCTGGTGTATCTTTCAATGATTCTATGGAACTTAGTTCCTGCATTTCGGTTGCATCTTTCAATGATGCTCCAGAACTTTGTTCCTTCATTCCGGTTGCATCTTTCAGTGATGCTCTAGAACTTTGTTCCTTCATTTCGGCTGCATCTTTCAGCGATGCTCTGAAACTTTGTTCTTACATTTCGACTGCATCTTTCAGCAATGCTTTGGAACCTTGTTCCTGCATTTCGGCTGCATCTTTCAGCAATGCTTTGGAACTCTGTTCCTGCATTCCGGCTACATCTTTCAGCGATGCTCTAGAACTTTGTTCCTGTATTCCAGCTGCATCTTTCAGTAATGCTCTGGAACCTTGTTCCTACATTTTGGCTGCATCTTTTAGTGGTGCTTTGGAACTCTATTCCTACATTCTGGCTGCATCTTTTAGTGGTGCTTTGGAACTCTATTCCTACATTCTAGCTGCATCTTTTAGTGATGCCCTGGAACCTTGTTCCTTCATTCCGGCTGCATCTTTCAGTGATGCTCTGAAACTTTGTTCCTTCATTCCAGCTGCATCTTTCAGCAATGCTCCGGAACCTTGTTCATGCATTTCAGCTGCATCTTTCAGCGATGGTTCGGAACTCTAATCCTACATTTTAGCTCCATCTTTCAGCGATGCTCCAGAACCTTGTTCCTTCATTCTGGCTGCATCTTTCAGAGATGCTTCAGAACTTTGTTCCTGCATTCTGGCTGCATTTTTCAGCGATGCTCTGAAACTTTGTTGCTTCATTCCGACTGCATCTTTTAGCGATGCTCTAGAACTCTGTTCCTGCATTCCGACTGCATCTTTCAGTGATGCTCTGAAACTCTGTTCTTGCATTCCGATTGTATCTTTCAATGATGCTCTGGAACCTTATTCCTTCATTCCGGCTGCATCTTTCAGCGATACTCTAGAACTTTGTTCTTGCATTCTGGTTGCATCTTTTAGCAATGCTCTAAAACTTTGTTCCTGCATTTCGGTTGCATCTTTCAGTGATGCTCTAGAACTTTGTTCCTTCATTCCGACTGCATCTTTCAGTGATGCTCTGGAACTCTATTCCTGCATTCTGGCTGCATCTTTCAGTAATGTTCCAGAACTTTGTTCTTGCATTATCGCTGCATCTTTCAGCGATGCTCCAGAACTTTGTTCCTTCATTCTGGATACATCTTACGGCGATGCTCTGAAATTTTATTCATATTTTATATATCTATTCCTTAGACATCTTCCTCCACCATTGTGAGTTTGTGATTCCCTTATGTGTAAATGTTCCTACATCCTTAAAACACACCTATTGTCACCTCCATAATACACCATGTTAAGCAATCGTGAGTTTGTCATTTCCTACCATAATAAATAATATTATTATGACAACCTATCGTCATAATAAGTAAATACTTTCAGCCACCCCATTCTCATGTCATAATAAATTCATTCCATCTGAATTAAATGGTACTACCACCCAAGATGCTATTACATCAGCAGAAATAAGTAACTTTCAAATCAATAACAAAACGGAAGGTGTTGCAAGTATGGGCCTAATTGGTGTTGTCATTGATGTCAACATACTCTTGTTGCATTAATGTTAAGGATTGGATGAGTTGTATGCTAAGGATATTGAGAAAAATAGTCCTATCAGAAACAAAGAAGATCAGTGAAGACAGTGAAGCTCTATGAAGTGAAGATCCCAGCTAGATGAAGATTAGAGAATGCGCATCAAAGGGTTTGTAGATGTGTCTGAAGATGATCCAGTCAAGATTTGAGAGGTCCACATGCAAATGTGGAGGAGTTATGGCCATGAGAGTAAAACTAGTTTTGACAACTATTGAAAGGTAACAGAGTGACACAAATAGGTCCGGTGAGATCTGAAAATACAATATCATGTTCTGCGGATCTGGTGGCATGTTTGGGAGGCTAATGTGAATTGACAACTCAATTGGTTCATGGTTTGGAGGTCCAAAAGCAATCCTTCTAATATGACAATCATGACCGACTGTGTTCTTGAGGTTCCGGATGAAGATGAGAATGATTACAGTAAACAAAAGTGGTGCAGATGTTCTTGGTGATTCAAGCCAGCTTGTGGGGGTCTCTAGGTTGTGTCTAGTTTGTGTTGGCAGTCCACATTGAAGATTGAGCTCGTAATTGAAGATTTACCTTTGGGTAATGGTGTTCTTTCTAGTCTTGGCCGACCAGATGATTTGCGCATGTTGCGGATGATCTTGAAGATGTTTTGCAAAGCATGGCATGTTCCTCGAAGAAGATTGAAGTCCCAGCTATGTGTGGCCGATAGTGTAGTAATGCGCATGAAGTTTTTGTAATAAGTCAAGTTGTATTTTTGTAATTGCTCTGTAATAAAATATGTGTATATTGTGCCGACTTTGATGATTATTCCAAAGTCGATGTCATGTATAAATAAGAGTTGCGAAGTCATTCAAAAGCATCCTTGTGGTCATGATGAGAAGATGGTAGTAAAGAGGAGCGAAAAGTAGAGTAGAGGTATTGAGCTTAAATGGAATTGACTCAAGCATAGTGAAGATGCTAATCTTTGGTTCAAGTATGTAATACTTATATTCTTCTCTAGACAGTGTGTCTCCTGTAGGTAGTGGGCCTCTTATGAGCAGTGTGCTCGGGCAGTGAGCCCTAACTGGCAAGTGCCATTTTATTCATCTTATTCTTTTAATAGAGAATACAATCTTGGGTTAGTCATCCCGTGGTTTTTCCCTTAACTGGGTTTTCCACGTTAAAATCTTGGTGTTATATGTGTTGAATTTGTTTATGCTCTTGAATTTTTGCATTATGCTTTCATGGTTGAATCTTTGATACGCTATTGAAATATAAGAAGGTTTAGAGTGAATAAGGAACAAGATTTTGGTGACAACTGATTCACCCTCCCTCTCAGTTGTCTGTCCTAGATCCAACAATTGGTATTAGAGCTAAGTTCCTCTAGAAGAAGCTTAACTGCTTGAGGAGATCCAGGATGTCGACCAACAAGAAGGGCAGTCCAAGGTTTGATGGAACAAACTTCACTGCCTGGAAGAGTCGCATGGAATGTGACTTACAATGCATGGGAGATTAGTATTGGAACATAACCACAACTAAATATGTTCCCCCAAAGAATAGTCCAACAACTATAGATGAAGTTAGAGATGCAGACAATAATCTTTGAAAGAAACCCTACTAAGTGCCTTGTCTGATTCAAAGCTGACAAATGTTATGGGATTGAAGATTGCTTATGAAAATTGGACAAAGCTAGAAAATCTATATGGAGACAAATATGTTAAGTGTGCCAAGCTGCAAAGTCTAAAAGGAAAGTTTGAAAACTTGAAGATGAGTGAAGATAAGAATACACTTTATATATGTTAAAAGGAAATGAGCTTGTATATGGCATTAGATGTGCTGGTGGAATATTGGATGAAGATGAGATTGTTGCCAAAGTTCTCAGATCTTTACCTCCTGCTTACAAACACAAAGTTGATGTTATTGAGGAAATCAAATCTTTAACAACTATCACAAGGGATCAATTGGTTGGTAAGATATCTGCATTTGAGTTGGCTGAGTTGGTGATGCACTTCCCAAGACTGAATCTGCATTCAAAGCTAGTGCCTCTACAAAAAGCAAACAGAGATATGATCCAGAAGAAAGTTCCTTGAGGAAATCAACTTGGTATGATAAAGCAAGGAAAGATCTAGAAGAAGATGAGTTAGAAGCTGAACAACTTGAAGCCCTTATTGCAAAGAGACTACCAAGAGGATCCGATAAGTATGAAGGAAAATTACCTTTCAAATGCTTTGCCTGCAATAAGATTGGTCATTTTGCCTCAAGATGTCCGAAAAGGTTCTCAAGGGCAAACCCTAATAGATCAAGGTTTTAGAAGAAGTGTTACTTGTTTAAGAAGATGATGATGGAGTAATAGATGATGAATCTAAGATAGGAAACAAACCCGAAAGTGACTGGGTGTTTATTTCCATCAAAGAAGAAGATCCAATGCCTATTGAATCTGCCAATCATAAGATGATAGAAAGTGCTTTGGCTGCTCAAGTTGAAGAAAAGGATGAATGGGTTATTGACAGTGGATGCTCTCACCATATGACTGTGACAAGAGTAAGTTCTTAAGCTTGGAAAGATATGAAAGTGGAGTTGTAAAGTTTGGAGATAATTCTGCTGGCAGAATTAGAGGTAGAGGAACCATTTCTTTTGATGGAAAGAACAAAACCAGTGATGTTCTGTATGTTGAAGGTCTGAAGCATAATCTTCTTAGTGTTGGACAATTGGTGGACAAAGGCTATGATCTCTGATTCAAAAATGGAAAATGCAAGATCTTTGAAAGCTCTGGAACTGAGATTGCATTCGGTACACAAACAAAAGGTAACATCTTCCAATTGGTTGGTACTGGCAAAAGTTGCTTGTTTGTTCAAATTGATCAGAGTTGGTTGTGGCATAGGAGAATGTATCATGTGAATTTTGATAATATCATCAAGATAAGCAACATTCAGGCTGTAAGAGATCTTCGAAGACTAGTGAAACCTACTAACAGTTTGTGCAAAGAATGTCAATTGGGTAAGCAGAATAGAGTCACATTCAAAAGTAAGGAACAATCTTCAACCAGATTGTTAGACTTGGTGCACACTAATCTTTGTGGTTTGGCAAGAATCAGGAGTCTACAAGGAGATAGGTATTTCATGTTGCTGATTGATGACCACTCCCGGATGATGTGGGTAACTTTCTTGAAAGAGAAATCTGAAGCACTTGAGAAGTTTAAAATATTCAAGGCTATGGTAGAAAATGAAACTGGTATAAACATAAAATGCCTCAGGTCTGATAGAGGTGGAGAATTCACATCCGGTGAGTTCATAACATTTTGTGAGAAACATGGGATAAAAAGATAGTTTTCTGCTCCAAGGACTCCACAGTAGAATGGAGTAGTGGAAAGAAAAAACTGGACCATCCAAGAAGTATCTAGGACCATGATGATGGAAGCAAATGTTCCTCAGATCTATTAGAGAGAAGCTGTAAGCACTGCTGTCTATACTCTTAATCAGGTACAAATCAAAGGCAATACTGGTACTACCCCTTATGAACTTTGGTTTGACATCACTCCTACTATGAAGTATTTCAGAGTCTTTGGTAGTAAATGCTATATCAAAAGAGATGAAAACTTTGACAAGTTTGATGCTAGAAGTGATGAAGGAATATTCTTGGGATATTCTACTCAAAGCAAAGCATACTGGTGTTATAACAAGAGATTGAGAAAGATTGTAGAAAGTACAAATGTGAAGGTTGATGAAGGCATGGAAAGTCCCTCAAGGTATTATGAGTATGAAGCAGATGATCAGAATGATGTCTCGGACCAAGGAGAACAAGCCCCAACTCTAGTTCAGATTCAAACTGATCCGAAGAATCCTTAAATACAAGAAGAAGAGACAAGTTTGGATGAACCTGTCCAAGAATTAGAAGTGCAAGAGAATCCCAAAACTCCCAGGTATGTAAGACTGAATCATTCTGAAGATCAGATCATAGGAGATAGAAGCAAAGGTGTTCAAACAAGAAGAAAAATTGCTCAAGATTCAGTGAAGTATTGTTTGATTTAAAAAATTGAACCAAAAAAGTTAGTGAAGCATGCAATGATGAAAGCTAGGTTAAGGCAATGGAGGAAGAATTGATACAGATTGAAAAGAATCACACTTAGGATCTTGTTCCCAGACCTAAGGACAAAAATGTGATTGAGACTAAGTGGGTCTTCTAGAATAAACTGAATAAAGAGGGTGAAGTAGTAAGAAACAAAGCCAGATTGGTCTGTAAGGGTTATTCTCAAGTAGAAGGAGTTGACTTTGAAGAAACTTTTGCTCTGGTGGCAAGAATTGAAGCAGTTAGATTATTTCTTGCCTTTGCTGCCTTTAGAGATTTCAAGGTATATCAGATGGATGTCAAGTCTGCTCTCCTAAATGGCGATTTGGAAGAAGAGGTATACATTGAGCAACCAGATGGATTTCAATTGTCTGATCATGGAGATATGGTCTGCAAGTTGAAGAAGGCATTGTATGGACTCAAAAAAGCCCCAAGAGCCTAGTATGAAAGGTTGGACAAACATCTTTTGAAGATTAGTTTCAACAAAGGTACTGCTAACTGTAATCTGTATTTTAAGATTGAGCATGAAAATATCTTGATTGTTGAAGTATTTGTTGATGATATCATTTTTGGAGGGAAAGATAGTATGTGCAAGACTTTTGCAAATCAAATGCAAAGTGAATTTGAGATGTCTATGTTTGGGGAAATGAATTTCTTCTTGGGTTTGCAAATCACTCAAACTAGGAAAGGAATCTTCATATCACATACCAAATATGTGAAAGAATTGTTGAGGAAATTTGGGATGGAAGATTCAAAGGCAATGAATACACCCATGGCAACCGGATGTAAGCTAAGTAAAGATGATGAATCCCTTAAGGCTGATCATAAAAAGTACAGGTCAATGATTGGAGAACTGCTTTACCTTACTCAAACTAGACCTGATATTATGAATGTTGTTGGTCTTGTTGCCAGATTCCAAGCTGATCCTAGAGAGTCTCATGTCATGGCAATCAAGAGAATTCTCAGATATCTAAAGGGAATAGTTGAGTATGGATTATGGTATCCTAAGGATCATGATTTCTCTCTTCATGCATATATAGATGCTAATTGGGCAGGAGATGTGGATGATAGGAAGAGTATCAGTGGTGGTGCATTCTTTTTGGGAAAAAGATTGGTTTCTTGGCTAAGCAAGAAACAAGAAGCAATATCTCTGTCCACTGTAGAAGTAGAGTATATTGCAGCAGTAGGCAATTGCACTCAAGTTTTGTGGATGAAGCAAATGCTAAGAGATATCAAAGTGGAGTATGAAGAACCTATCACAATCTTCTATGATAATTCAAGTGAAATAAACATATCAAAAAATCCGGTGTTGCATTCAAAGACAAAACATATATCCATCAAGTTCCACTTTTTGAGAGAGCAGGTGAACAAGAATGAAGTTAGATTGGAGTTTGTGCCCTCAAAGGATCAGATTGCAAACATTATTACTAAACCTCTACCTAAGGACTCTTTTGAGTATCTCAGGGAGAAGTTAGGGGTTATTACCCCTCCGATTCTAAATTAAGGTACACTGATGTGCATTAGTCTGGTGGATCCCACAGTCATATCTTGTGATCCAGATTGATGTTAGGAGGCTGCTACTCAGGGGGAGTAGTTTGTATGATTCTGAAGTATGAGAAGTGGTCGCAAGTATGTACCCTTTGCCATTGATGTCAAAGGGGGAGAGAAGACATGTGAAAAACAAAAGTGGTTGCTAATCAAAGGGGGAGCAATAAAGGAAGAGAAGACATGTGAATGGTTGTTGTTGATAGGGGGAGCTATGTCAGTCAGTGAGAAGAAGTTCTTGTCTTGATGGTTAAAATAGTTTTTCACATTATATGTTGACATCAATGACAACGGGGAGATTGTTCCAAGTATGGGCCTAACCGGTGTTATCATTGATGTCAACATACTCATATTGCATTGATGTCAATGATTGGATGAGTTGTATGTTGAGGATACTGAGAAAATTAGTCCTATCAGAAATAGAGAAGATCAGTGAAGACAGTGAAGCTCTGTGAAGTGAAGATCCCAGCTAGATGAAGATCAGAGAATGCACATCAAAGGGTTTGTAGATATGTGTCTGAAGATGATCCAGTCAAGATTTGAGAGGTCCGCATGAAAATGTGGAGGAATTATGGCCATGAGAGTAAAACTGGTTCTAGCAACTATTCAGAGGTGACAGAGTGACACAAATAGGTCTGGTGAGATCTGGAAATACAATATCATGTTTTACGGATCTGGCGGTATGTTTGGGAGGCTAATGTGAATTGACAATTCAATTGGTCTGTGGTTTGGAGGTCCACAAGCAATCCTTCTAATATGATAGTGATGACCAACTATGTTCTTGAGGTTCTGGATGAAGATGCGAATGATTACAGTAAGCAAAAGTGGTGTGGATGTTCTTGGTGATTCAAGCAAGCTTGTGGGGGTCTCTAGATTGTGTCTAGTTTGTGTTGGCGGTTTGCATTGAAGATTGAGCTCATAATTGAAGATTTACCTTTGGGTAATGGTGTTCTTTCTAGTCTTGGCCCACCAGATGATTTGCGCATGTTGCGGATGATCTTGAAGATGTTTTACAAAGCATGGCATGTTCCTCGAAGAAGATTGAAATCCCAGCTATGTGTGGCCGATAGTGTAGTAATGCGCATGAAGTTTTTGTAATAAGTCAAGTTGTATTTTTGTAATTGCTCTGTAATAAAATATGTGTATATTGTGCTGACTTTGATGATTATTCCAAAGTCGATGTCATGTATAAATAAGAGTTGTGAAGTCATTCAAAAGCATCCTTGTGGTCATGATGAGAAGGTGGTAGTAAAGAGGAGTGAAAAGTAGAGCAAAGGTATTGAGCTTAAATGATACTGACTCAAGCATAGTGAAGATGCTAATCTTCAGTTCAAGTATGTAATACTTATATTCTTCTGTAGACAATGTCTCCTGTAGGTAGTGGGCCTCTTGTGAGCAGTGTGCTCGGGCAGTGAGCCCTAACTGACAAGTGCCATTTTATTCATCTTATTCTTTTAATAGAGAATACAATCTTGGGTTAGTCACCCTGTGGTTTTTCCCTTAACCAGTTTTTCCACGTTAAAATCTTGGTGTTATATGTGTTGAATTTGTTTCTGCTCATGAATTATTACATTATGCTTTCATGGTTGAATCTTTGATATTTTGTTGAAATATAAGAAGTTTTAGAGTGAATAAGGAACAAGATTTTGGTGACAACTCATTCACCCCCCTCTCAGTTGTCTGTCCTAAATCCAACAAAAGGTACGTACGTCTTTTATTTTAAATAGGTAATTTATTGTGAATAAAAATAGATGAATTGGCACGACCCCCCTTTCTTTTACAAATTTGGCAAAACGTACGAACTATTTCATCACTGGAGAAGGTGGTGGCTTACTCACCCTATCCCATTTAATGTCATAATGAACTGTTGAAAAGCTAAGTGCCCTAAATTAATTCTTGTCTTATCAACATCACCGAAGTACAAGTGGCCTTAAAAACTACATTTTCTTTAATTTGCCTATCAATTACTTGAGCAGTTTTATCATTTTGGAGTGCCGCGATATTTTAATAGTCACTTAGCAATATTACCAGTAAGAAATAGAATGGGAGGAGCCAAATGCAAATTTGAGCCAACTTCACTAGATAAATTGATGGCACTAGGAAATATTTTAGAGCTATTTCAGAGGGTAGGATGGCTGGAATTTATGAAGAAATTTGAGGGACATCATGCGTAGCTGGTCAATGAATTTGTAGAAAACTTTTCAGATGGCCAATCAATTGTGCACGGGAAGAAGTTCAAGGTGAGTCCCTGAATTATCTCTAATTTATCTAGTATTGAGAATGAAGGTGTTAATTTGTCAGAAACCACAAACATTTCTTATCAGAAAATGATAAAACTTTTTGCACGGGAAGGGGAATCTCATCCATTGCTAGTTATAAATACCTATGGGCAAAATAAGGGGTTCCATAGAATGTCTATTACAAAACCATGGAGAACAATGGTTGCATGGATCATTAAATACTTCACATGTGAATTGCAATGCACCATTGTAGTTGGTCCCCCCTTTCAGCTACTCATCCACCTGCGTCATGGCTTGGAAAACCCCGAATTAAGGGTTAACCTTCCTACCCTCCTCCATGATTCCCTTGTTAATATGATAGAGGTTCAAAATAGGGTCTGGGCCCTTGAAACTATAACGTTAGAAAATGTCCCCTTGGGGGCTTTTCCCTCTTTAGGTTTAGCTCCCGGGTCTCTTGTGTGCATTTAGGACATTTTACATCATAATTTGGCATCTCGATGGAATGAACCCTAGGTATCATGGCAAATGGAGCCTAGGGGGACCCCTTGAGCTTAACCCTGCCCAAAATAGGGGGAGGACTTGGGTGCCTATGCCCTAGTCCTGCCCTATTTTGGGTTAGACCCAAATTTTAAGTGTCAGTTTATGACCGTTATTTGGTCCCTAGGCCGACACGGTAAGTTTGAATTTATGAAATCTTGGCAGGAATGTTTGTAGTTGCATATAAAAGCATGTTTAGGCATTCATTTAAAAACAAGATTTCAACTAGATGATCATTGTGAACTTTAGGCATTCTCAAGGTGATTCAAGGCTTTCATTGTGTTGCAAGAGCAGATTTGTGTTGTCTATGTGTTTGTGTTTGCAAATTTGAGCATCCATTTACTCCTGGAATGAAGAGCTTCTTTCTCTCATAAGATCTTCACTACAAGGTGACATCATATTGTGTTTTCAATCATTATTTTATTTAGATTTTTCCTCTGCCTCCCTAGGCACGCACTCTCTATCTGACAAAGGTGTTTGAAAGACTTAAGTGTCCTGAGGCTTGACTAAGGCAAGCTCCTAAACACCACAGCCCCCTCCCAAAGTTTTATGATTGCAAGTTACAGGTTGATGATGTAGACAAATTAAAGTTGTAGGAGGGCATATTGGAATGTTAGAATTGTAGATCAGTGAAAGAAACAGCTACCTGGACTTGGGCACCCGCACATTAGTCCTTAGATTTCTGCAACGGGAAAATCTCTGGGACCACAAATACAGGTTGCAGACCTTGTTTCCAGATCCCGACAAAAAGCAGGGCCTTGGACTTGGGCACCCGCTCTTTTATCCCTGACTTTTCTGCCTCAGAACCCCAAAAACAGGTGCACAATCATTTGTAATCTTACAGCTTTCTGTAAAGGTATTTTCCGTTATTCATTTGTTTATTGTTGTATTTGCATAATTTGGGTTTTGATATGTAATTGAGCATAAGAGAAGGAAAATTGATAATCAAACACCCTAATCCAAGTTTCCCTACATTTGTAAGTGACCAAGGACCTGATAGTACTCTGCCACTCGATCCAAAAGTTGTTGAATGTAAAAGGGGAAAGGAGGATTTAAACACTAAACTAAACAAATCCAAATTTTACCCTAAACATCTTGGTGAACCTGTGTTTTTAGACTTAATTGCAACTTGTTGAGTGTTTATCTTCATATTTGGGTTGATTTCATTCATTCATATAGTCATTCATCTTATTGCATTGAGAAAATTACAAAAAAATTGAAAAATTTGGAAACCCTAACTTGCATTTTCATATAGGTTTCTAATTTGCATCAATTCACTCTAATTTTTCCTAATTTATGATTTTTGCATCAGATCTGATATAAACTACTGAAAAATACAAAAATTCAATAATTTGCATTGCATTTTCATCATATAATTGCTAGGGTTTTGTAGAAATTTTGACAATTTTCATATAACCTAGTAATTCCAAAATCTAGGGTTAGTAGGCAAAATCTTCTTTTAGATTTTTCTACTGATTTTAGAAACTCATTCAAACTTGCATTTGGCTGTAGTCTTGCATTTTATTGTAAATTTGCATTTTGATTTCAAATATTTGCATTTTTGCATAAAAAATTTTAACAAAAATGTGAGGCCTACCTTTTCATTCCCTTATATTTGATTACTTTATTCTATTGTTGGTGACACATATTAGACTTATGGGACTGTTGATCCCGATTTGCAGGACTATTAGACTTTATGCTTTATGTGGATTTATTATGTTAGCATGATTAGGATGTGTTTAGACCTTGATATTGATTCACTGATGATGTTAGACATATGATTTACATTATGATGTTATTGGGATACTATTCATGTGATTTTAGTTAGAAATTTATTATGTGATTCTATCTTGTGACAGATTTTTGAAATGCAAAATTTAGAATTTAATTATGACGTGATTTCTTGATGTTTATATGATCATGTGATGAAGTGAGTGTATGTTTCACTTTGCTTTGGCTATTATATATATGTGGGATTAACATTTCATTTGAATGCGCAGGTGTTTCTAATGAAGCCATGGATATTCAGAGATCATCCCACACACTGTGTTGTTTTCCCATGTAAAGTCGATCTAGTTCCAAGAGGAACCAAGATCAACTATGTAATGTATGATGAATTTTTGTAATGTTGTTGTGTGATGTTAGTTGGGTTAGGTCTACCCTTCTTTTATTTGATTTTTGATTGGTGTTGTAAGTTGTAATGTCATTTGTATTTTATTTTCTATTTTAATTTTTGAGACCCCTTTTTATGTGTTTTTACTCAACCTATGGTGCTCAAAATGGGTTAAAATTGACCCTGGGTTGTACCCCTAGGGTCTAGGGGTCATTTAGGCTCGTGTAACCTTAGGTAAACTCTCATTTGGTCACTTTAAATTCATCCTGAAGTAAAGTGACGAAAATAGAAGTTTGGGAGGAAGAGGATGAGTGGGTCAAATACTCAACCTCTTCATTTCCTCTTTCCTAGATTGGGGGAGTCTTCAAGACCCCCTAATTGTGGAGGACTCAACTCCAAGCCTCTCCCACAATTGGTGAGGGTACCTTGGGGTTGTGTGGGCTTTCCTAGGAGGAGATGATTGGGGCACATGCTGTACCCACTCCTCCTTTGGCTCCACCTTTCTCTCCCACATATGTGAGAGAGAGCAAGTGGATGGGAGAAAGACTTGGTGGAATGGGTGGATGACATGTGTCACCACCCCATTCCAAGAGTTTTGCAAGTAGTTGGGTGGAGTGAGGAGGTGACATGTGTCACCTCCCTATTCCTCAAGGCTCTTGAGAAGAGCCTATTTTAATCCCTCTTGAAGAGAGGGAGGGGGTTGTTGAATCTTTTCCAATTTTTGAAATTTAGTTGTTTTGGGGGACAAATTTAGAGGAAAAATTGGTGGCTCAACTTGGAGAAGGGGTTAGAGGAGCTTTTCTCAACTATCTTCCATTTGGGCTTTATAAGGTTGGTCTCAAGGCAAATGCCTTTCCCTATGCATTTTCTTTACTTGTATGTTGTGTGTGTGAGTTCCATTTGGTTTGTGTTTACTTTGTGTTGTGGGAAAATTGGGTATGGGAGTTGTGAGAGCTTCTCCATTTGGAGAAGTTGCTCAACATGTGTGGGGTGGGGGAGGAGTGAACCTCCTTGGGGTCACATCCTTGGTTTTGTGGAGTTTTGGCCTTGAGGGCAATATGTGTATATGAGCAATATGTGATATGGCTTGAGAGCTAAAAGAAAGTTTTGTGAAATCATGTTTAAAAGTGTTGGCTTGAGGCCTTGAGAGATCTTTGTATTGGGAAGTTTTTGGAGTGGCACTCTTGAGTTGAGTGATGTCCACTCCCCTACCCCATTAAACTCATCTTGAGTGAGTTTTTGTTATGTGAAAGCCATGGGAGTATTCTTGTTTTGGTGTTTGTTGCAATTTTTGTGATGTGGTGTGTTCTTACCTTGTGTGAGGATGACCTCCTGGCTCGAGGGTAACTCATGAGTGAGTTAATGGTAGGGAGGAGAGCAATTTGTTAGTGGCTTCTTCGCATTCCTTGTGTTATTGCAAGTTTTTGGAGCTAAGAGATATTGAAGAAATCAATATTTTCCTTCTTGTGTTGTTAGTGGTGCTCTTGAGAGAGTATGGGCAAGGTTGGCCTAATTGTTATGTTTTTTTTTTAGTAGAGAGTGAATGTGCTCTCTTGAGTTGTATTTAAACTTTTATGAAACAAAAAAATGAAAGTATATATGCTATTTCTTTTTATTTTAGAAGCTATGCAATGGAGAGAAAATGTGTATTGTTAGCAGAAATGCTTCTTGTAGTATGTTATAAGTTTTATTTCAAAAAAAAAAAGAAATAGATAGTTTTGTTGTTTTGCATTTTAAAGTTAAAAAGAGAAAGTGATCTTGTTGATTGTCTTTGTAGCCTTGTGAATGGGAAATTATATATTGCAAAAAAAAAAATGTATGTTCAATTTATTGGTGTATTCTTAGGTTTTATTTCAAGAGATGAAAATGGATAAGTTGCTGTTTAATTATTTGCAAGGTTAAAATGGAAGTGACCTTTGCTCTTAAAAAAAATAAAAAAATAATACATGTATATGTATAACTGTAAACAAATAAAAATATTTACCTCCTTCTGTATAAATTTTTCCTTTTTTTTAGTTGCTGGAAAAGCTATGGAAATGGAGAAAACTGAGTATATATATATATAATTATCTTAAACAGATTATTACATATTTATTTTAAACTGAAACTAATGTATGGTTTTAAGAAAAACTGTGTATCTTCTTGAGCTTATGTTTGTGTATATATATAATACTGTTAAAAACACCCAGAAAAATTCTCTTACGTCAGCATTTTACAGAGCTTTTAGCAGAGAAAATAAAATGTATTTAGGGGCAGGCCGAAACCCCATGTTGCCTTTGGACAGGGTTAAACTTTGTTTAAAGTAAATGTAAAAAAAAAGAGAGAGTGGACTGTGTGTGGGCGCCGACGCCCACACACAGCCACCGTTGCTTTTGAAAGGGGTGTGGGGAGGGGCCGAACCCCCACCCACACTCCCATGGGTGTGGGTGGGGGTTCGACCCCTCCCTACATCCACTAATCTCTTGAAACTATGAAAGCATCAGTGAGTAGATCAAACCGTCGCTTGCTATAGCGGCGGCTAGACCTTAACCCTCTTCGCCAATCGGCCTTTGGCCGCTAAAAAGAACCTGCAACTCGATTTTTATTTAGTATTCTGTATATATATATTTCAGGTATAAAGATAACCTGCTTCCTATAACAATGGATATATATCTCTGTTTGTAAACCAGTTGAATATATATATATATATATATATATATATATATATATATATTAGCACAAAAAAAAGGGTATACGCAATAGATATACCTCCTTAAAGCCTCCATCCATGGATGCCTCTACAAAAAAAAATCTGCAACACCATGCCAACACAAAACAAAGAGAGAGAGTGAGAAATTAGAGAGGAAGAGAAATGTTAGAATGGAGAAATAAGGGAGGCTAGGGTTTGTTCTTTCCTCCATGAGGAAATTAATTTTTTATTTGGGATGATTTTAGGGCTTAGCATTTTAAATTTGTCTTTATTTAGTTCCCTCTCATTTTTAATATTTTCTTCCATTTGTTTTAAATTTATTCTTAAAATGGGTTTAGAGATAAATATAGTTTGGGGGTAATTTTAATTCCTTTTGGAAATGTTTCTATTTTGTTTGTTTAGTGGTATGGTAAAATTTAAATAGGGTAATTTATGGCTAGAGGGAATTTATAGATTATTATTTTTAATTTAATTATTTGGAAAGGAATTTAATTATTTTATTTAATTTTTACTCCAATTTAATTATTGAGGTGTTTTTATTTTAAAACAATGGGGTTAATCTATTACTTGCAAACCTTAGTCGACAGGGTTAATTTTAAATTTAGATTGTTATTAGTTTAGTATTTTAGTTTTAATTATTCTAGAGCGAATTAATTTAGTTAATTAAATTAGTCATTTTAAACCAACCTGAACCTAGTAGACTATCGACCTAAATTAGTTTTATTAAGCTAAACCCTATTCACACCCATTAGGCGTTATGCTGCTGGATTTTTCTGGAATCTAGGGTTTAGTTAGGCTAGTAGTTTTAACCTTGCGTAGTGTTAAATTATTGCTGTTACTAGCTTGGCGATGTTGTTACTTGATTTTAAATTTATTCTTATGTATTAGAGTTAGACTTTTGATTTTGACTTATGTCAAGATTCCCTTCATTCACTTAGGTAAACCTAAGATTTTGATCCTGGATCGTAACCCTATTAGCAACGTTATTCACATCACATCTACCCACCTAGTTGGCCTTCATCGTGTAAGGGAAATGGGCATGTGATTGCATTACCCCGCCTTCGACTGACTTGTTTATGCCTTATGCGTATTGCCACCGAGCACGCTTACGCGTGCGAAGGGGTTTCTAGGGATGTGTAGGAAATTTTTTGGTATTTCGTGTCATGACCACATGACAGATGTGGACATGACACGTGCGAGGCGTGTCGTGACCGCATGGGGAATGTGGGCATGACAAAAAAAAATAACAATTTTCATGCATTTTCATTAGATTTGCACTTGCATTTTGCATCTTAGAGATTAGAATTTATTTTCAGATTTGAGTACATTTCATTTTTATCATAAATCAGACTTCAAACCATTCATATAGCATTTTGTGTCAAGATCTCAAACCTAGGGCTTGAAAAACATCAATTTTCACTAAAATTGGCTTTATCGACTCTCTTAATTTGCACCATAGGCATGTTGTGAAGGGTTTTTTTATAATAATTGGCTATTATCAGGGTAATTATTTTCTTTCCCTCCTAAAAATCTTCACAACACCCTTTTATCAGGCTCTTGTATTGAAAATTTGGTGAAAAACTACACATTTTTGCTATTTTTGCCCTAGGGTTTGGCCTAGTTTGCACTCCAAGTGTGTTGTGACAAATTTTATGGATTGAGGTGACTGATATCATTGCTTTTATTTTATCCACCTCCTAAAATTCATTACAACACCCTTTTCCTAGGTCTTGGAGTTGAAAAACCATGAAAAATACCTTATTTTTGCTATATTTTCACTAGGGTTTGACCTTAAGTGGCACTAAAAGTGTGTTGTGATGGATATTTTGACATTAAGAGGCTGTTATCACTAATATATTTTACTTTCCATCATCATTTTCCTCACAACACCCTTTGTCACACTCTTTCACATCGAGATTTGGTGAAAAAATTGCATATTTTGACATATTTTCACTATATTTTGATTTGTCGTCATCTTAGATTTGCATCAAGAGTGTGTTGTGAAGGATCTTATTGCTGTATTAGACTTATATTAGACATATAATTTGCTTTCCCTGATCAAAATCGTTACAACGCCTTTTGTTTCATCCATTTGCATTGAAAAAGTACAAAAAATCAAGCATTTAGGTCATTGTTGCATATAACTTTGCACTTGTCTGTTGCAAGCTTTCAAAATTTGATTTGGCATTGATTTGAAAATATACACATGGCACCATCATGTCACTTTTCAATGGTATATTTGCATGCATTTATCAAAGACCTTGATTTTCACCAATTTTTAACCCTCATGAGTGAACATTCTACGATATTAGAAAGCTTAATTGAGTTCTTCTCCATGAGTAGCAATGAAAAAGACAATGACAATAGTACTTCAATACCTACTCCATGTGATGATGACATAAAATTTTCCTCTAGTCACTCTTTCAAAAATGATCCTTCCGACGAGGGTATATTGGTACAAAATGATGAAATCAATGACACTTTCCCTACAATAAAAGAATAAATCCATCTTGATGCTAAGGCTCCTCCCTTGTCATACTTACAAGGATCAGGAGGTAATGGTCGACAACAAAACATTCCACCTAGAAAAATAAACTTTGATCTTGATGATTCCTCCTCTACAACACAAAAATCCATGAAAAAGCAAAGCCCTATTTTAGAAAACCTAAGTCGTAAAGCAAAACAAATTCAAAATGCAAAACGGAGAAAGAGAAGGCGATGAGCGTACCTTGCATCTCAATAAGAAAACATTGATCCAAACAAATATGATCATAAAAAAGACAAGAATTGGGCTATGGTACCTTATGTCCCACTTTCCTCTAGCATTCGAGAGTGGGAAGGCGACGATGATTTACTTGATGATAAGACTTAGCTCGGAAGACTCTATGGGTAAGTATTTCTAACCCTTTGTCTCTCTCATGATGTGCTTCCCCCATGATGTGTTATGTGTTGTTTAGGCCTCCTGGGATGACCTAAGATTCTCCAATAAGGCCCAGGATACCAGGAGACCACCTCTGTTGTGACCTTCTTCTATTTGTATCATCATTCTTCTATATTGCCTCTCTCTTTGATTCCATTGTTGTGTGTTGTGTCTTATGGACATAGCGTTGTGGTTGGTGACTTGGGGGTACCCTCCTACGTGACTGTCCTTAAGACACTTGTTTCTCCTCTCTTATTTATTGTTTCCCTTCCTCTAGTGTTTCTATCTAGCAGATGGATGACAAAAAACATTTATACCGATGCGGACCTAGTGTCCCTTTCGAGAGCAATCAAAAAATGGGCTTAGTTCCTAATATGATGATGGGGTTGTATATCTTATTCAACGCTTGGCTAGTGGAAGCACTCGTGCTTTCCACGTAGTGACTATGATGATGTTTTTATCTCATCTATAAACCTTAACAATACTGCTACTCTGTGCACCTTTGTTTGTCTTTGAATCTAGCCTTGGTGGTACTCAATTCAGAGAGCTTCATGATATAGCCCCACAGTTATCCTCAAACTTCAGATTCGTAGTATAACCTTGGCTCTTTGTGTGGTTAATCATATGCATTGATGTTGTTGTTTATCATGATCTTGTAGACACTAACATGTTTCTTACAGGGATGTGTTTGTGGGAACATTTGTTGATCGTGTAGTACATGTCACCTCCAGGGGGCATGGGCTTTTGCAAGAGCTTGTGTTCCCTTGTGTGTTTTCTTCCTACCTTAATGTGCCTGATATCAATGCATGATATCAACCACCTTAAGGTGGGGGCATATATAAGGTAAGCTGTCTGTTGTAGATGTTAGCTATGTGCTTGTCCTTAGATGTAGTTTAAAGACCAGCTCGATGAGTGCTTCCTACATCCTGATTTTATTTGCAATCAATCAATCAATCATGTAAGCCCTCTACGGAGGTAGGATATTGCATATATCCTTTTTATCTTAAGCCCTCTACGAAGGCGGGGATGGTGTATTTCTCAGAGCAGATTGCATCATCTTGCCATTTTCAAAAGTCCTCTGTGGAGGTGGGGAGCAGTTTTGTGACTAACTCAACCCTTAAACGTGTCTTCAGCGATTGTTGTGGCGAAGCCCAATCGTCAGTGTGTGCCTGTAATGTGCTTGAGATGGTGTTGAACCTAGAAATGGGAACACTCCATCGCTTGTCTGCCATGTTTTCTTTGTGTCTTCAAAATGTGTGTGTTTGGCGTGCTTGCTTTGTTTGGTGTGTCTGTTGCCCCATATGCAGTCTAAAGACTAGCTCGATGAGTGCTTCCTGCATTTTGGGAGGTTTTGCATGTCTTGCGTGTGTGTTGCCCCATATATGCAGTTTAAAGACCAGCGCAATGAGTGCTTCTTGCATTATGGGAGGTTTGTTTACTTTCCAATACTTGCATCTGCATTTCATATATATGAGAAAAAGAAAAGAAAAGAAATCATGCCTGTCTTCTATGCATTAATGTGTCTTCTATGCATTTACTATATTCTTTGTGTTCTGCGTGACTGTAACTATCTTCTCCATGTTTTGCATGGCTGTTATTGTCTTCTATGTGATTGGCGTGTCTTCTTCGCGCTTGGCATGTTTGTTGTGTTTGTGACCGTACTTTAGTGCATGTATTAGCTTCGCATTTATACATACATTAAAGTGGGGGCTAAATGTAATGTCAAAAAATGTCCCCTTGGGGGCTTTTCCCTCTTTAGGTTTAGCTCCCGGTCTCTTGTGTGCATTTAGGACATTTTACATCATAATTTGGCATCCCCATGGAATGAACCCTAGGTATCATGGCAAATGGGGCCTAGAGGGACCCCTTGAGCTTAACCCTGCCCAAAATGGGGGGGGGAGGACTTGGGCACCCGCGCCCTAGTCCTGCCCTATTTTGGGTCAAACCCAAATTTTAAGTGTCAGTTTATGACCGTTATTTGGTCCCTAGGCCGACACGGTAAGTTTGAATTTACGAAATCTTAGCGAGAATGTTTGTAGTTGCATATAAAAGCATGTTTAGGCATTCATTTGAAAATGATATTTCAACTAGATGATCATTGTGAACTTTAAGTATACTCAAGGTGATTCAAGGCTTTCATTGTGTTACAAGAGCAAATTTGTATTGTCTATGTGTTTGTGTTTGCATATTTGAGCATTCATTTCCTCATGGAATGAAGAGCTTCTTCCTCTCATGAGATCTTCACTACAAGGTGACATCATATTATGTTTTGAATCATTATTTCATGTGGATTTTGCCTTTGCCTCCCTAGGCACGCACTCTCTATCTAACAAAGGTGTTTGGAAGACTTAAGTGTCCTTCTGGGGTTTGACTGAGGCGAGCTCCTAAACACCACAACCCCCTCCCAAAGTTTTATGATTGCAGGTTACAGGTTGATGATGCAGACAAAGTGAAGTTGCAGGAGGGCATATTGGAGTGTCAGAATTGCAGATTAGTGAAAGAAACAACTACTTGGACTTGGGCACCCACTCATTAGTCCTCAAATTTTCGCAACGGGAAAATTTTTGGGACAATAGATACAAGTTGCAGACCTTGTTTCCAGATCTCGACAAAAAGTAAGGCCTTGGACTTGGGCGCCCGCTCCTTTGTCCCTGACTTTTCTGCCTTGAAACCACAAAAACAGGTGCATAGTCATTTGTAATCTTACAGCTTTCTGTAGAGGCATTTTCTGTTATTCATCTGTTTATTGTCGTATTTGCATAATTAGGGTTTTGATATGTAATTGAGCATAAGAAAAAGAAAATTAATAATCAAACACCCTAATCCAAGTTTCCCTACATTTGCAAGTGACCAAGGCCCTGACAGTGCTTTTCCACTTGATCTAAACGTCCTTGAATGTAAAAGGTGAAAGGAGGATTTAAACACTAAACTAAACGAATCCAAAATTTACCCTAAACAGAAACATCATGGTCTTGTTCATTTAATTTGCAAACATCATTTCCATAAGAAAAGGAAACCAGATGCAAAATGGCAGAAATTTCTGCAGAAATTTGAGAGCCCTAAGCCCTCAAGACATTTTGAGGAAAGTGAGTCGTCTGGTGTGGCAGCCCAAAATTTGCGAAAACTCTCCCATGTGCCTCAAAATGACAGAAAAGCTCCTAGCGGCAAGGTGCTGGAAAATCTAGTAAGCCTCTCAGACCCTGAAGAAAAACCTAAACCACATAATGTGCCTGAGACCCTAGAGAAACGAGAAAATGTGGATTTAGGGGATTCAGAGGATGAATATATTCAACCCCATAAAAAAGAGAAGAGGCCTAAAATAAAACTGTAAAAACCCACTCCTCCAAGAAGAGCCAAATGGTTGGCCGCTGAATTTAGCTATGTCGCAGCTTGTGAATTGCCTCCTATTCCTAAGAAAAAGAGACAAGAGAGGCAACCTTGTGGAGAAACAACCCAGCCTTATGGAGAAGTAGCCCAACCAGATGAAAATGTATCTTAGCCTTATGAAAAAGTAGCCCAGCCAAATGAAAATGTATCTGTCTTGTGGAGAAACAACCTAGCCTTGTGAAAAAGTAGCCCAACCAGATGAAAATGTATCTCAACCATGTGAGGATATAGCTCAAACCTTGGAAAACAGTAAGCCCCCTGTGTCTGAGCAAGGAATTGACCTAGCTAAGGAAGAACAAAAAGAAATAGGAGAAAAAGGACAAGAAGGAGCAAGTGAACAAATGCCCAATTATGTTTTGATTGAAGAAGAAGAGGTTCATGAGTATGAGCCTGTAAAAATAATTTCTCCCCCACAACAGCCATTGGACATTCAGGAAATTGATACAGTGCCTGAGGTGAGACACTTGTCTCCTTTAGGTAATGTTAGTGACATAGAACAAGGTCCACTAGAAGTGACTAATGAAGGGCATATGTTTGACAGTGACACATAAATTTTTATTTCCCCCCTTTCTATAGATGCAGATGATAACAAAAATGAGTATATGACACCAAAAATAAAGGAATTGAAAGTAGAGATTATGCAATTGAAAAATAAACTACAACAGAATGAGGAATAGTTAAACAAACAACAACAAGAGATAGGAAAACAAACATAACTTCTGGAATAGAAAGATCAAATCATTAAAGAGTTACAGTCCCAATTGCAACAAATTAAAGAAAAAGATAAGAAATATTTGTCCAGTCTATCTGAAAAGGATAAATAGACTAAGAATTTAACCTTCAATTTGGAGCAGTGTTTGGAGGAACAAGAAAAACAAAAATTAGAATTGAATAGAGCTTTAAGCAGAATTGTTGAATTGGAATAGGATTTATAGGAAGTCAAGGTCAGGCTAACTATGGAGTCAAAAGAGATTCAAACTGAGCTAACTAAGATGGAGTGGTGTCAAGTCCACATTCCTCCCATGTTGACCAAATGGATGGAGAGATGCTATTTCTTAAGACAATCTGTGGCTAAAAATGCTAGACTTAAAAGGAAATGGTATTATTAAAGGAATCTTATGACAGGTTGTATCAAGCTAAAACAGATGCATATAAAATTGGAGAACTATTATTGGCCTGTAGGAAACCATCTAGACTGTACTCCATGTTCCTTAATGAGTAGCTATTGAGATGGGAGCTCTTAAGAATTTCTTGCAACTTGCCACATGACCCAGATGATCAACAGTTCCTAGAAGCATTTAAAGAGGCACTTCCTATTCAAAAAAAATTGTTATGTAAAATTTTCATACACAATATGTTTCTTGAAAAACATAATGATTTCTTTATCAACTTGTTTGTAGGAGAAGTTCAACTAAGGGCATTTATGTCCAACATGCAAAATCAGATTCATTGGCATGATAGAACTAGGGAGTATCTCCATGCAGAAAGGATTGTGGGATTACAAATGAGATACCCTAATCAGAAGCCTTTTACTTTTAAAGCTCAATTTCAAAGGATTAAGAGCTATGCACATATGAGAGAGAAGTACAATGAAAGTATTAGAATCTATTTTGAAGACTTCAAAGTTAATAGACCACCATTGATTTACAGAGCTTGGAGTGCTTGCGATGAAAGATATACCCCTCTACCTGTGTATTTGAAAAGGAGAGAAATGATTTCTTCTACCAACCTTAAATGGTCGTATAGAAGAGTTGAGACACTAACAGAGATACTATAGTGGCTCAAGACTAAGTGGATAGGGATGCGTTATAGGCCTCCACTACTTTTAGAGCCACCCCCTGCAGTTTTAGTGGTTGCAGAGCAGGATCCTAGAGACTTACATACATGGCAGATGAGAATCAGATTGAACAAAGGCTTTCTGAAATACCCTGACCATATTGATGAGGAAGCAGAAGAAATGTATGACCTCGGTTCAAAATTTGATGAATTAAACAGGAAAAAAGATGCAGAAAGGCAAAGGATTCATGAGAGACCAAGAGGACATGCTCAAGGCTAAGATGGGGAGGATGAGGTATAAACAACCTCATTCCTTTGATAAAACAAATAACCCTTTTTGCATTGCCCAATCACCCTAGCCATGCCAATTTGTTTGTTTTTTGAAGCAATACTTATCTATTTTTAATGAAATGTTGTACAAATCTTTATTTCCTAAATTGATTGAAATTAGCTATTAAATGTTGATATAATGGTATTAGAGTTGAGTAATTGTGCAGGATTAATGCATGGCCTACAAGAGGAGTGGACTTCAAGTAGCTGAGGTCAAGTGCGCCGGAAGTTGAGGGCGCCAGGAATTTAGGCCTACATTGATTGAGGACTCTTTTATTTCTATTATTTTTTGTTGGTTATCTGAGACTTTATGGCTCCGCTCAGAGCCTTTTATATGTTTTTATTCCATAAAGACATCAGTAGTTGAAATTTGTTTTTCTATTATAAGACTTTTTCAATGGCATTTAACTGCCATCTGGAATATAGGATTTTGTAATAGTTCAATTTTAGTTAATTGCTCAAAACATGGATATATATATCATACTGTGGAAAGAATGATATCAATCTCTTTTTGGCGAATAATCGAGAGTTATGTTCTACAATATTTTCATGAATACAAATAGTGTTATTTTGAATCTTTCCTTTTGAGTTATGAAGATATGAATGGAGTTACTATGTTGCTGTGGAAACAATTGAATGCAATCTGAGTTAAAAGATGAATTTCTCCCAAGAGCTGGCCACTCGCGGGATTGTAGAGTAGATAAGTATTTTTATTTTCATGAATGTCTTGTTTAGAGTAGTGTTATTTTATGTTTAGTTCCATTGTGTGTGCCTATAGGTTGTGATATTTAGGACGTGAATTCTTGGAGCTCTATTTGTTTAACATTTCTGGATCATCTACTTTAGTTTCAAATTGTTGTTAACTGTTAGTTGAAAGTTTGAATGTGTGTGCAGTTATAGGATTAGTCACTATTCAAGTTCATAGTCAAAATTGCATGTATGAATTTCTAGTATAGAGTTCAAATGCTTTCTAGTATAGAGTTCAAATGCTTTCTAGTTTGATATGTTGATTTAGCCTTTTTAAAGATTTAGGAAATTGTTTCTAAAAGAGATATCCAAACGATATTCCCTATTGCATACAACCTTGGACACTACCTGGTCAATAAACTGATATTTTTCAACTAAAGTGTTGGGACCTCACAACACTCTGTCAACTAGCGGAGATACCCATTGGTTATTTGATATTGGATATATGAATCCTGTGTCCAACAATTTTTGCAATTCATTCTTCATTATGTCTCTTATTGCAAGGTTCATCCTTCTTTGAGGCTGACTAACTAGCCTGCACCCCTCATTAATGTATATCCTATGCATGTAGAGGTTAGGTCAATGCCCTTCATATCATGATAGTCCCATGCAAATGTTATCTTGTGAGTTTGTAGCATTTTTATCAGTTCAATCTTTTGGACAAATGTCAATTCACTGTTGATGTTAAGTGTCTTGCTTGGTGTAATGTCAACTGGTGTTGCAAAGGCCATGATAGAGACAATATCCAATCCTGATAAGTTAAAGCTACAACTATGAGCTAGCAAATGATGAAACATATTGCTAGTGGAAGTATACGCTGGAGTGTTGATTGTAGGTAAAATATTATGTAGTGGGCAGGTCAGACATAGTAGACATGGGTCTTACTACATGTCCATTCCATAATTGTTTTGTATGACATTGGAAAGCACTTCATCTTCATCCTGGATATCCAATAGTGGGCCTCATTCAATAGTCATTAATGTGTGAAGAGAATATTGGTCAGTATCCTCTAGCTCCAACCAGATAATTTGCTCCATATTAGCAAAAGGTTGTGCAAGTGGATAAAGGACCAATGTTTTTGTTATATTCCCATTGGAAATTATCATATTCCCTAACTGACATCCTATGAAGGCATCTATTGTTGCCAGCCAGGGTCTCCTTAGGATGAGTAGATATCCTTGTAGGTTGGCCTTGGGCTATAAGACCATAAATTTTGTAGGGTATTCCCATGAATCCAATGTAATTACAAGAACTTCAATAACCCCCTCTAGTCTGATAGTGGATCTATCTGCCAATTGGAGTACTATGGGAGTAGTTCTTAGGTTATATCCAGCTGAAGGTTATTCATTGTTTCCTTTCTCATTACATTGATGGTTGCACCTAGGTCAATCAAGGTGTTTTTGATAAGGGTACCATTAATGTTTACATCAACCACATGGCTCCCAAGATTTGCATATTTTGGGATAACTAAGTTACCTAACATGATATCAGCAAGTTGTTCTATAACATGTACTATCTGAGAATGTTTTCTTTTCCTTCTTGGTTTCTTGAGGCATAATTCCCTTATAGCCTTGGTATATATGGGTACATCCTTGATAGCTTAGATGAGGGAAATTCTAACACAAACATTTTTTAACTGCCCCATAAAATCAAAATCAGGTTTAGATGGAGTTGGTGGAAGGTGCATTTTAATCTCTCTAGAAATGGAGGGCTCCTGGTGATGGTTTCTTCCTGCGGAGAGATTTGCTCAGAAGGCCTCTGCTAGTTATTCAGATGGTTATCCGTGACAGCGGGTTGTTCCTTGTTGGGATAAGTTGCCATTAACTTGCAATTCTAACCAATTCATGTGTCTCCAAAGTTTTCAGAATGTGTTCCCCAACACATAAGGACTTTGAGAGATTAATTATTTATTAAATATCACTTTAACTTTTGTAATCAATTCCTAATTGATAAGGTCAAACTTGGGCGTCCATTTTTAAAGTGGGGGCCATGAAGACTTTTTTGACTTCTCCTAATTCTATTTTTAAAGTTTGACAACTCCAAGTAAGTGAGAGTTAAACTTGGGCATCCCCTTTTGATGGGGACTTATATTTAGACTTTGAGTTGTGTTTTTTTATGTACATGAGTGGATAATGTTGAGACACCTTGCATATTGGGCTTAAATTTGACAGTTGTATACTTGTATTTAGATATTTTTGTTGTAAAATACAATTAAAATTTTAAAAAGGCTGTATCATATGAAAGGAGAGATTTTGGACAAACATTCTCAATTATTATAGAGTTATGCTGATATATATATATTATATGATTTTATTTAATTTACTTATAATAAGTATGTCAGTATTTTAAAGGCAACATTGAATAGATAACTATCATAAAAAAATTGCTTGACAACTGTCAAATTTAAGCCCTGCTTACATGGATATAATGTTGGAGTTAACAAAAGTATTAGAGATGCATGAATTGGATATTGTTTCCATGAGGTCAGAATACCTTGCATGGAATTGCATGTTTTTTGCATGTTACTTGCATGCTATTGCATGTTACTTGCATGTGCTTGCATGTTCTTGCGTGTGCTTACATGTTGTTGCATGCCACTCATATGGAATTGTATGACTTTACATGTTGTTGCATGTGATTGCATGTTGTTGCACATCACTCTTATGGATTTGTATGACCTTGCATGTTGTTTCATGTTAGTTATATGATATTGCATGTTGTTGCATGTTAGTTTTTAGAGATTACTTGCAGAACACTTGATGCAGGAGCATCTAGGGTGTAAGAGCAATCTTGCATCAACCAAAAAAAAATAGAAACCCTAGTTAATTTGGGGTTACGGAAGGCTGAAGATTCCAGAGTCTTGAGAGAGGGAGCTGTAATGTGTTGCAGCTTGTAGGGGATTCATCCTCTGATTGTATTTGAGCTTCTATAATGTAATGTTTTGCCCATATTAATAAAATATCATTCTATTTTTTGTGTGTTTTATGAGTTATCCCCCTTCATCAAGTGGTATCAGAGCAAGGGTTTCTGAGTATGTAGATAGATCACCGATCGTGAGGCAGTTTGCACCAGGACGTGAGGTAGTTTGCACTAGGACCTGAGGTTGTGGGTTTGCTATGGAGATCAAGATGCCTCCACGAATAAAACATATTGGGAGGAATGCTTTGACAAAAGAGGGTTTTAGAGCCCTACAAAGACAAATCGATGCATTGCAAGAGGAGCTGCGAAGAGGGTTTGAGCCAAGAACAAGAGAAGAAAGCGAGGATGAAGTAGAAGATGAGCTATCTAAGGAAGAACAAGAAGCTGTAGGAGATCCTGCAGAAGTTATGTTGTTGAGGGCCATTTCTAAGATTGGAAAGAGGCCCAAGATCGAAGTTTCTACATATTCTAGAGATTTGAATCCAGAACAGCTTATTGATTGGATCAATAACATGGAGGAATATTTTGAGTATGAAGATGTGGAAGACCCAGATCAGGTCAAGTTTGCAAAAACAAAATTGAAGGGCCATTCCAGTATTTGGTGGAAGGAGGTCCAGTTAGAGAGGAATAGAAGAGGAAAATGAAAGATCACCAGATGGGATCGGATGGTGGAGAAACTGAAGAAGCAGTTCATTCTTGTGGATTATGAGATGGAGTTGTTGAAGAAGCTGCAAGGATTGAAAAAAAGGCAACAAGTCTGTTAAGGAGTATACATAAGAGTTTTATAAGATTACTATCAGAACCGGTCATGCAGAGGCCAACAAGGAGAAGGTAGCCGTTGAGGCCAAGTATTCAAGAGGAGCTGAGCTTGGTCAAAATGACCACCATAGAAGATGCATACTAGTTTTCCTTGAAGGTGGAAGAGAAGCTAAATAAAAGATTTGACAGCAAGTAAAGGGGAAGAGGTCAAGGCAGAAGGACTGGTGGAAGACCCTATGGGGGCCGAAATGAAGATTCAAAAAAAAATGAAGCTGGCACCAATCAAAATTAGAGAGGAGATAATACCTACCGCCCTCGTGACCAGAACAATGGTGAGCAAAGAGGAAGAGGCAGACCTGGGCAAGGCCTGGAAGAGGAGGTTTCAGAGGAACTTGTTTCCAATGTGGACAAGAAGGACATCGAGCATACGAGTATCCCCAACATCAAGGAAGGACAAATAGAAGACCTGAAGGTAATGCACAAGTTGCACATGTCGATGAAGATGCGCAATCTGAGTGCTCTAAAGATGCTGAAAGGGGAGAAACCCTAGTTGTCAGAAGAACTTTGTTGAATGAGGAGAAAGAACCTAATTAGAGGAAGAGTTTATTTTGCACAAGGTGCAAATGTGAAGGTAAGTGTTCTGATATTATTATTGATAGTGGAAGCACTGATAATCTTGTTTCAGAGGAGATGGTTGACAAGAAGAAAGCATCCACATCCATACCAGATTGCATGGTTACAGAAGGACCATAGAGCTTTGGTCAATGAGTAGTGTTTAGTGAAGTTCAAGATTGGTGACTACCATGATGAGGTGCTGTGTGACATCATACCGATGGATGCATGTCATATGTTATTGGGGAGGCCATGGTAGTATGATAGGAGCACTGTCCATGATGGCTGTGCAAACACATATTCCCTAACAAAGGATGGAGTTCATCATAAGTTGAAGCCCTTGAAGGAGGTGGAAGAAAAGGTATGTAGTACTGCCAGAATTTGCTTGGTAGATGGTAGGAAATTTTTGGAGGGTATGAAGCATGAGCGTCATCGCTTTGCATTGATTCCTAAGATTAGTCAACAGAAATCTGAAGATGTACCAGCAGAAGTCTCAGATATGTTGGAAGAGTTTTAGGACATTATCTTTGATAATGTACCTAAAGGTTTACCACCAGTAAGGAAGATAAGTCATCAAATGAATTTGATATCAGGAGCTAGTTTGCCAAACAAGGCAGCCCATAAAATGACTCCAATAGAGAGTGAAGAGTTGAATAGACAAGTTCAGGAGTTGTTGAGGAGAGGATTGATAAGAGAAAGCCTAAGTCCATGTGCGGTACCTGCAGTACTAGCACCGAAGAAAGATGGAGAGTGGAGGATGTGTACAGATTCTTGAGCCATCAACAAGATCACAATCAAGTATAGATTTCCATTGCCCAGAATGGATGACATAATGGATTGTTTGAGTGGAGCCATGTACTTCATGAAGATTGATCTAAAGAGTGGGTATCACCAGATTCGAATCAGAGAAGGAGACAAGTTGAAGACAACCTTCAAAATAAAGGAAGGTTTGTATGAGTGGTTAGTCATGCCATTTGGGCTAACCAATCCACCGAGCACATTCATGCGGCTCATGAACGAGGTACTTAATTTTTTTTTGGGAAGCTTTGTCATTATTTATTTAGATGACATTTTAATTTTCAGTAAGACTTGGGATGAGCATTTGATGCATATCAGAAGAGTTTTAGAGAAGCTAAGGGAGGAGAAGTTGTTGAGCAATCTCAAGAAATGTAATTTTGCAAAGAAGGAGTTGGTATACCTGGGATTTGTTGTCTCAGAGGAAGGTCTTAAGATGGACCAAGAGAAGGTGAGGGCTATCATTGAATGACCTACGCTAAGGAGTGGTTTCAAGGTAAGATCCTTTCATGGTTTGGCAAGTTTTTACAGAAAGTTTATCAAGAATTTCAGTAGCATTTGTGCATCCCTAACTGAGACAATGAGAGGGGATAGAAAATAGTTTAGATGGACTAAAGGAGCAGACAAGAGCTTTGATATATTGAAGCAGAAAGTCGTAGAACAACTTGTTTTGGCACTTCTAGATATCAATAAGGTATTTCAGGTATATTGTGATGCTAGTGGTAGTGGTATAGGAGCTGTTTTGAGTCAAGAAGGTACGCCCATTGCCTATTTTAGTGAGAAGCTTAATGATGCCAAGAAAAAGTATTATGTTTATGATTAGGAGTTTTATGCAATAGTTCAGGCTTTGAAGAAATGGAGACATTATTTGTTGCCAAAAGAGTTTGTTTTATATACTGATCATCAGGCTTTGCAGTATCTTAATAGTCAAGGAAAGTTAAATCAAAGGCAATTAAAATGGGTTGAGTTTTTGCAGAGTTATACTTTTATTTTGAAGCATAGGAGTGGGAAGTCTAATAGAATTGCAAATGCCTTGAGCAGAAGGCAAATTTTGTTGACATAAATGACGATAGAGGTTGTTGGGTTTGATGAGCTCAAAAGTTTGTATCCTGAAGATCCAAATTTTGTAGAGGCCTGGAAAGCTTGTCTGGAACCTGTTACTTTGGATAGGACAAAATGGTTGGATTTTATAATCCAAGATGGTATGTTGTTTAGAGGAAGCCAGTTGTGCATTCCAAGGAGTTCCATGAGAGAGAACCTGATTAAGTAGAAGCATAGTGAAGGATTAGCTGGACACTTTGGTTGAGATAAGACCATTGCTATTGCTGGTGAACATTATTACTGGCCACAATTGCAGCAAGATGCAAGGAAATTTGTGCAGAGTTGTAGAGTGTGTCGGATGGCAAAAGGAACAAGTCAGAATACAGGGCTATATCGGCCATTACCTATACTAGAGAAGCCATGGGATGATATTAGTATGGATTTTTTTCTTAGTTTACCAAGGACAAAGAGAGGACATGATTCCATTTTTGTGGTGGTGGACAGATTCTCAAAGATGGCCCATTTTATTCCTTATAAGAAGACTAATGATGCTGTTCATATTGCAGAGTTATTTTTTAGGGAAGTGGTGAGATTACATGGTCTACCTAAGAGCATAGTTTCAGATCGAGATACCAATTTTGTTGATTATTTCTGGAGGACATTGTGGCAAAAGTTAAAAATAGATTTGAAGTTCAGTTCTGCACACCATCCACAGACTGATGGACAAACAGAAGTGGTGAATAGGAGTTTGGGTAACCTGCTACGATGCTTAGTAGGAGATAAGCCCAAGGGATGGGATTTGACTTAGCCACAGACAAAATTCGCTTACAACAATTCTGTCAAAAGGAGTACTGGTAAATCACCATTCCAGATTGTATATGGCAATAGTCCAATAAATGCTTCAGAGTTAAGGAAGCTAGACAAAGGAGAAAAGATAAGTGCCAAGGCCGAAGACTTCGCAGAACACCTGAAGAATTTTCATGAAGAAGTGAGAAAGCACATTAATAAGATGAATATTCAGTACAAGGCTAAGGTAGATCAGAAGAGGAGATATAAGGAGTTCCAGGTAGGAGATGAAGTCATGGTTCACTTGAGAAAAGAAAATTTCCCAATTGGAACATACAATAAGTTGAAAATGAAGAAATTTGGACCATGTAGAATCCTGAAGAAGCATGATTCAGGAAATGCATTTGAGGTAGAGTTGCCTGATGACATCAATATTTCACCAGTGTTCAACATTTCAGATTTGACAGAGTATCATGATGATGGACTTGATAAAGGAACATAGTGGGACAATCCATCATCTACTTCAAAGAAAGAGGAGATAGAGGGCATTTTTGATAGTCGTGTGGGTAAGAGTACAAGAAACATGCAGTATACAAAATACTTGGTGAAATGGAAAGGAAGGCCTATTGAAGATTCATCATGGTTATCTAAGACTGAGGTTAACTGTTTTGGTTTCCCTCTAACTCATGAGAAGTGACAGGGTCACTTTTCAAATTACTCCGGGTGTTTGATGCAGGAGCATCCAGGGTGTAAGAGCAATCTTGCATCAACAAAAAAAAATGTTGTTTCTTTTCAATAAAGGGCTAAATTTGGCAGGGTTACTATTTTTAGTAAGTTTGCATTTGTGCACGGTTGGATACAAAATATTACACAGACCTCTAGAATGGTGAATTGAAGCTAATGGTGAAGAAATCACTTCAATATCATTTGTCATTTGTGAGATATTAAAATTTCAAATTCTAAAAATCCTATTGAAATATTCAAAGTCAAATTTGAGGCATTTCGAGGCTCCGGATGGGCTGAAAATTTGGTGGGAAACCCAAGCAATCTACCTTTATGTATTGCTTGTCCACTATCGTCTTTTTGAGAGCTTTCCGAAAAGGTATTATACTTGAAAATCCAACGATCGGATCGAAAGTTATGGCCCCGCAAAGTTGACCTATTTTTGGAGGGAGATGCAAATTTCAAAATTAAGTTGGTGGCCGCCAAAAAGGGCTATATATGACCATTTTTGGGAACCCTTGGGGTACTAGAGTTAAGGGGGAAGGTGTAGAGTCAGGAAAAGGCAGGAAAATAGAAACCCTAGTTGATTTGGGGTTACGGAAGGCTGAAGGTTTCAGAGTCTTGAGAGAGGGAGCTGTAATATGTTGCAGCCTATAGGGGATTCATCCTCTGATTGTATTTGAGCTTCTGTAATGTAATGTTTTGCCCATATTAATAAAATATCATTCTATTTTTTGTGTGCAATTTCTGTTATTGTGTGTTTTATGAGTTACCCCCTTCATCAACACTCCAACTCTAGAAACTTGCAGGATGATACATCTCAGTGTTTCAGATAATGGGTATCAGTTACACGTTGAATTTGGTGTTTGCATGTCACTTGCATGTACATAATAAGGTAATTTAGAATAACTTTGGGGACATCAATCTTGCATGTTGTTTGCATGAGATTGGTGTGTGCTGATCACTTCAGTTAACAGAAAGTGATTGGGCAAACTTGGACGCCCAATTTGAGAACTTTTTGTTGTTGCTCTTATTTGGAAATGTATTTGATGTTGGTAAAATTAACTTGAGCAAACTTGGGCGCCCACATCAAGGACAGACAATTAACAAAAGGCTTGACTTTATTTGACTTCAGTCTTCTCTATTTGGAGTGCTTGGTTTTTGCATGAGCATTGGTTTCTATGTTATCAATTACAATTTATTGTAATTTGAGTTTCAATCATTCAAATTAAGAAAATTTTGAATTAATTAAAAGCCCCATACATTTTCCAGAGAGTTGAGTTGTGAAAAAGACTTAGAAAAAAAAACAAGAAATTTTTTGTAAAAGATTTAGGAAAAAAAGCAAGATGATTTTGAAGAAAAAAACAAGAAGCTTTTGAAAGAGAAAAAAAACAAGAAGCTTTTGAAAGAGAAAAAAAACAAGAAGCTTTTGAAGAAAAAAACAAGAAGCTTTTGAAAGAAAAAATAAGAAGCCTTTGAAGGAAAAAGCAAGAAGCTTTTGAAGAAAAAAACAAGAAGCTTTTGAAGTTTTTTACAGGTTTGAAGATTGAAGAAGCTTTTGAAGTGCATCAAGGAATCAAAAGATTTTAGTATTGAATGTAATCTTTCACAAGATATTTAATACAAGCATAAACATCTTTGGTATGGAGTTTTTTCCCTTTGGGGTTTCTCCATGTAAACGCTTGTCTTCTTCTTGCAAGCTATTTTCTTCTACTACATTGATTAAATTGGAGAAATACTCTAACATTTAAATTGAGAGTAATTTTCAGATTTACACATGCTATTAATTTTAGATTTGAAAATATTTTAAAGCTACATAGCTACAACTTTACCTTGTTCTCTCTCCCTTTTTCCAACATGTGGTATCAGAGCCATTGGTTGCAATGAGAGAGGGATGTTTTTTTCTAAAGTATTGAAGGAATTTTGGTTGAAGGGGAAGTTCTATGTGTTAACATTGTTTTGCAGATCTGTGAGTTTGGAAGCCATGGTATTTACCTCTCAGATGGATATTGTCAAAAGAATCTTTGTTGGGCTCTTGAGGTTCAAGGCTATGGATCTTTATGGAGTTGATCTTGTGGTGGTGATTTGGAGCTCCATTTTGACAATATGTGTATATTCTCTTGTTCAATGGTTTTATTCCTTTACCTTATGGTCATGTGCAGTGAAAGGGTGTTTATGTTGGATGGTTACTTTTGGTACCTTAATCACATGGAAGAACACTCATTTCTTGAACTATAGTTTGGAGTGCTTATGTTGGGTTCATGGTTTCAGTCCATGATTACATGAAAGTACTGGATGATTTATCACCGGTTGTATGTAGGTTGTGGAGTTGGTATTTTTATGATATGGACACTCCTAAACAACCCTGTTTCTCCTTTCTCATATTCATGCTATTTTGAATATGAAGATTTTTCACAGTTTTCCTATTTCAAAAGATTGTGGGTTTGTAGATTTGTGGTATTCTATTATTTTCAGATGACATATTTGATGGTGTTCATTGGTGTGAATGTTTGGATGTTTAATTGGTTTTAGATTTATAGAGATATGGTTTTGTAGGTTTTACATATTAACCAAAATCCATGGTTTGTACATCTATAGAAAATTGTGTTCAGAAACTTTCTAAATGGAAACAATTTCAGATTTGCATGGCTATTTGTTGGGTTCTTATGATCTATGGTTTCTCCTATGTGGATTTATTTGGCAAATCAGAGCCAGAGTTGATTCTGGTGTTTGAGTTTTAGAAATCTACATGTTATACCTGGTTAAATTTTTTCTACATGTTACTGATGTGGGGTTGAGTTTATTTTTCAGTTATTAAAGGTTGAAGCACTGATCATGTTTTTCTTATATGAAATGTTGTATGTGTGTAGATCTTGTGAATAAGCTGATGTGGATTCCATTTGGTAGGGCTCTTCTTGGTCACCATGATTACATTGGTATTTTTTGTATTGAGACAAAAGGGTAGTTTGGAACGTACCTGATTTAGTTATTCATTGGAATCTATAGCAGTAAAGTTATGCTGCATAAGAAGTCTTCTTCACTTTCAGTGGAGTTTTGGTAATGATGCTGATCATGATACCATGCATAACTTGGTATCACTTTTAGTGGGAGTTTTTTGCAGTTTCATAATATTGTCATGTTATTTGAAGATGTGTTGACATCTTGGTTTTCCATGGAGGACTCTTGGAGTTTTTGGTGAAGTGTTGAGTTTATAACTTATCAATTTTTGATATATGATCCTTGGTTTAGAGGATGTATAGTATTATGTCATGATGCACTCTTGATCATGAGTTAGAGTTTTTGGCATGATACAGGTACTCTTGATAGCAGAATATGTTCATTAGAGCATATGATCTTCTTTTAAGAAGATGTTAGATCATGATGTCATGATATATTCCTGATTCTACAATTAGAATTTTGACAATGGTTTGGTTAGTTCTCTTTGGTTTTGAAGTATTAATCATTTGCTTGGAGCTTCATGATTGTGTAGATTGCATTTGAAGTTGGCATGGATTGACTGTTGAAAACTCATGGACACTAGAGAGACTTGGGTCAGGTTTGATATCTCTTGAACTTAGAGATATGTGTTGGAAAGATTTCTCATTATGAGATGTCAACAAAAGGATTGAGAAGCCTACACCTGGAAATGGATGTGAGTCTATTATAGACCTTATGAGAAGGTTGTCTTTATTACAAGCTTTTATTGCTTTGTGTTATATGCAAGAACTTGATCTTGTATCCCAATCTTGGTCTACTCGACAGGTAAATGATCTAATAGATGTTGCCCACCTGATTATTAGATGCATTCTTTATATGTATCTTGTCTTCTCTTTTACACTAGTCTTGAAAAGGATTGTTAAGAAGTAGATGCATGGGTTTATGGATTTCTATTGTTCTCATTATTATTTGATCTTGAGCTATGGAACTAGTTTTGAGGATTTGTTTTGGAGAGGTACAGAAATGGTTTGTGGTTTTTGGGCTAATTCCCTTTGTTGTGGGAATGTTTGGTTAGTTTGATATACTTTCAGTGAGAGGTTAAAATCTATTGCTGCTATGTTTTCATCATATTTTGGATGTTAGATGTTGATACCCTTTCAGTTTGTGAGTGTTGAAAGAGATCTTACCTTACACAGTTTGGCAAATGTTAGTGTGGTATAAAGACACGGTATGATTTTGTAGTTTCTCTCTTGCTTGGTATATTATCTTCTTCTTAAAGAGTTCTCATGTTTATGGAGTTGAGGTTTGTATTGGAGTCAAGTGTTATTGTTGTTAACAATAATTTGGTAGCTCCTTGATCTCTTTCTTCATTGGTTAAAAGGACTTAGGAGAGTTATTCAAAGATTGGTAATGAGAGATGTTTTATGCATATCATCATATGTTTTTTGACACTATATGGTAGAGGAGTTAGCCACGTCCTCTAAGAGAAGTGCTATAGGAGGACTTGTTAATGCCTTGATCTTATTTTTAGATTTGACATTACCCATGCATTGGGAGTTCCTGGATATATATGCTCTTTATTGTCACGATATCTTCTTGGTTGTCTCAGTTTGCAGGTTATTGATGTGAAGATGGTTTTGCATGTTTCACTATTGGGATCTATGAGTTGTGCAGTTTAGTGGGTTGTCTCTACCCATTGGTTGCATTGAAGACTTGGATGTGGACTGTCAATATCCACAAATCCGTTCAATGTTATTGTAGTTTTTGTTTGATGACCTTGTCTTTGGTCATTTGTACATTGGTATGTTGCATTGAGATGGGAGGATGGATGATTAGCATGATTGTTTTACATGTACTTGATTGCAATTTTGGGTTGGTATGTCGATGACATGGAGTTCTACCTATGATGGTTTGTTTACCCTAGTTTTGAGGTATGATATTTTGGATGAGCTAGCAACTTGTTGTGGTTGCTTTTCCTTTTGGTATGAGTGTGGCAGACACTCAGAGTCTTAAGTTATCATGTGATTTGATGCTTGTGTTCATGTTGAGATTGGTGCAGGTTTCAGTGACAGTTGATATGTTTCACATTGGCATGTTTCTTGTTTATCATGGGTGACATGATTTGAGGAGTTCTTGTTTGAGATGATGGTTATCATGGTTGCTTTTGTAGGTATCTTGTTGGAGCACAAAAGCATGTTGAAGAATCAATGGTACATTGATGGCTAGGGATGTTTTTCCCTGTGATTTAAAGTTTGATTATATCATTTAGATTTATTGCAATGTATAATGTCAAGTGGGAGAATATTGGGATAAGTTGCCATTAACTTGTAATCCCAACCAATTCATGTGTCTCCAAAGTTCTCGGAATGTGTTCCCCAACACATAAGGACTTTGAGAGATTAATTATTTATTAAATATATCACTTTGACTTTTTGCAATCAATTCCTAATTGATAAGGTCAAACTTGGGCATCCATTTTTAGAATGGGAGCTATGAAGACTTTGTTGACTTCTCCTAAGTCTATTTTGAGAGTTTGATAAGTCCTAGTAAGTGGGAGTTAATCTTGAGCGTCCCCTTTTGATGAGGACTTATATTTAGACTTGGAGTTGTGCTTTTTTATGTACATAAGTGGATAATGTTGAGACACCTTGCATGGATATAATGTTGGAGTTAACTAAAGTATTAGAGATGCATGAATTGGATATTGCTTGGATGAGGTCATAATAGCTTGCATGGACTTGCATGTTTTTTGCATGCTACTTGCATGTGCTTGCATGTTGTTGCATGTTACTTGCATGTTGTTACATGTTACTTGCATGTGCTTGCATGTTGTTGCATGTTGCTTCCATGGACTTGCATGTTATTGCATGTCACTCCTGTAGACTTGTATGACTTTGCATGTTGTTGCATGTCACTTGCATATGCTTGCATGTTGTTGCATGTCACTTGCATGTGCTTGCATGTTGTTGCATGCCACTCCTATGGACTTGTATGACCTTGCATGTTGTTGCATGCCAGTTATATGATCTTGCATGTTGTTGCATGTCTGTTTTGAGAGATTACTTGCAGAACACTCCAACTCTAGAAATTTGCAAGATGGTACATGTCAGTGTTTCAAATAATGGGTATCAGTTGCATGTTGAATCTGGTGTTTGCATGTCACTTGCATGTACAAAACAAGGTAATTCAGAATAACTTTGGGGACATCAATTTTGCATGTTGTTTGCATGAGATTGGTGTGTGTTGATCACTTCAGTTAACAGAAAGTGATTGGGGAAAATTGGACACCCAATTTGAGGACTTTTTGTTGTTGCTCTTATTTGGAAATGTATTTGATGTTGGCAAAGTAAACTTGAGCAAACTTGGGCGCCTGCATCAAGGACAGGTAGTTAACAGAAGGCTTGACTTTGTTTGACTTCATTCTTCTCTATTTGGAGTGCTTGGTTTTTGCATGAGCAGTTGTTTCTATGTTATCAATTACAATTTATTGTAATTTGAGTTTCAAGATTTCAAATTAAGAAGCTCTTGAATTAAAGAAGCTTTTTAATTAATTAAAAGCCCCATACATTTTCTAGAGAGTTGAGTTGTGAAAAAGACTTAGAAGAAAAAAAAACAAGAAATTTTTTGTAAAAGACTTAGGAAAAACAAATAAGAAGATTTTGAAGAAAAAAACAAGAATCTTTTGAAAGAAAAAAAGCAAGAAGCTTTTGAAGTGCATCAAGGAATCAAAGGATTTTAGTATTGAATGTAATATTTCACAAGAGATTTAATACAAGCATAAACACCTTTGGTGTGGAGTTTTTTCCCTTAGGGGTTTCTCCACAAAAATACTTGTCTTCTTCTTGCAAGCTATTTTCTTCTACTACATTGATTAAATTGGAGAAATACTCTAACATCTAAATTGAAAGTAATTTTCAGATTTACACATACTATTAATTTCAGATTTAAAAATATTTTAAAGCTACATAGATGCAACTTTACCTTGTTCTCTCTCCCTTTTTCCAACACTCCTCATCAAGAAGTTCTATGATGAGTGAAGATGAAGGTCCAATAAGCATTTTTTCTGAGTGCAGGTGCACATCACTAAGTTCAACCATATAGGTTGGGTATTGGATGGCCTCATTAGTATAAGCCTATTGAATAGGCTTGTTGTTAGGGTTAGCTGCAAGTTGGGTTGGCAATTGAGTGGCTCTAGGTGGGGCAAGAGTAGGTGAGGCTGTATTTGGCATAAGGGCAGGTTGTTGAGGCAGGGCTTGTTGTGGCTGCAGGTAGTTCATATTTAGATTTTGCAAATGTTGGTTCCCACGCCACTATTGTGGCCAAGGGTTTTGATTGGCCTGTCATTGTGGATTATAATTTGATGGTTGGAATGACTGCTGTGGCCATACCTCTGTTGTTGGTTCCAACTAGGTGGCATGGTTGCCCATTGTTGTTGTGGCAGGGTATACCAAGGTGCATTATTCCAATTATGGATATTTGAAGAAGATGATGCAAATGACACAGTATTGGTCAAGGAGTCTTGAGGCATACCTTGTAGTTGCTACCATGGCCTTCATTGTGCAATGTAAAACACTTGACCTTCTTCATCTTCTATAGCTTGAAAATCTGCTTTCTCATTCTTTCCCTCTGAAATACTAGCAATATCCTTGCATCAGCAATTGGCCTTCTTCTGTTGACAGTGTGGACAATGTTCACCCAAAGTCACCTCTACTGCCTCTTGCTTCTTCTTTTTGTGCAGAGTGTCCAGTTGTGTTGTCATATGGCTTATGATATCCTCTTTCATGTTCGACAGTAGATTGCCGAGCTCTACTCTGGAGACTCCAGTAGATGATTTACTCGAAGTCAAGGTTCTCAACCCTTTATTTTTCTTCAAGGTAGAGCATGAATAGTTTCTACAAATTTGACAAATTTCATCAAACCTGATTTGAGAAATATCCCCTGCTCCAATTAAATCTAGTGCATCCATGCATTCTTCACTCACACCTCTTAGGAAGACAAACTTGAGTGACTTTGGAGAGATCCTATTCTGTCTTGACTTCTTGAGGCAAAATTGAAATCTCTCAACATAATCTTCCAGAGGTTCATTTTCATTTTGTGACATCCTAAAGATGTCACCTCCTTTCATATCTCTACCATGACAATAATCCTAATATTTTTGTAAAAACTTTTCCTTCACAGTAGCCCAAGTTGTTACTGAATTCTCACCCAATCCCATAAACCATCACAATGCAACATCCTTAAGGGTGGCTGGGAAGAGATTGAGTCTGTATGCATGTGTAGTGTAATCATTGTTGGAGTATGAGAGACACTAAGAGGGGGGTGAATCAGTGTCTCATAAAACAAACTTGTTTTTGACAACAATTAATAAACTTTTACCAACTATAAACTTCAATCCTTGTATGATGAAAACAAAACATTCACTTATGAACTGTAGTGCATTAATAGATCAACTTGTGAACATGAATGAACAAAACAACTGTTGGTGAACTATGACAAACAATAGAGGCAGTATTATTTCTTTATTGGACAGAGATAAGTATCAGATATATTGTGCATTTGTACCAACCCATAATGAACATCACATGTCAAATATGCAACAGTTAAATTATGAAACAATGAACATAATCTCATGAACAAAACAAGTGACCATAACATAGAGATTTGACGAGTGGAAAACCCTCTAGGGATGAAAAACTACTCCAGAAAAATGCCTCAATGGCTTAATCAAAATGTGCTTCACTAGCAAATACAGATGCCTCACTGGCTGTTTGTGCCTCACTGGCTATTTGTGCCTCACTGGCTATTTGTGTGCCTCACTGCTTATGTGTGCCTTATTGACTATTTCAATCCATACTGTAGACACCCAAAATTGACCTAAGCATACAAATATCGCATTAGCTACCATCTGCATTTGTCTAACACACTTGAGCAATGTCCCTAACACTTATTTCTTCTATTAATTAAATAGATTTATATTTATTTAATTAATTCATTAGCTATTTCTTTTAAGCCATAATTAAACAATCTGTAATTATTTAATTATCTTTATTCTTCTATTTTAATTAAATAAATTTTATTTATTTAATTAAATTTCATTCACAAACCCACTTTCCAATTAATTAAATAAATTTTATTTATTTAATTAATTTCTCTTATCATTTATCTCAATGAGCTGACATGTGTGCCTCTTTCATTTAAAAAGATAAGTGATACTACATCTTTTATTTAATATCTTTCATATGTAGTACTTTTTATGTACATGGTCACACATAAGCCTTATTTTTCCTCCACTTGTCATCTATACATTCATCCACGACTATCTTTTAATCTTAGCCATTCACATAGCCACCAAATCTCCACCATTGATTGATTTTGGTTGAGTTCTATATAAACACCCTTTCATTCCATACTACATCCTATCCAACATTCATATAGCATCTACATTATCATCTTGAGCATATTGAGCACTTTAGCATCCATCTAACTTATTATCACTATCATCCATCCATTATGGTAGCTTTGATCTTCATAATTGTTCATTGTTGAAGAAGCAATCACATCATAAACAAGGAATCATACAATCTAGGTGATATTGTTCTTGAATTGCATGCTTTTGATCTCATTTAGATTAGATTCATTGATGATGGCAGGGTTAGGTTTTCATGGCTATGCTTGATCTTATCAACCTGATTTTTACCTATCACATTTTGGCATACTCGGTGGGACTCACATCCTTGATTAACTTTGTTATTTGAAGTTGTTTTTGTGAAGATCAAATTTTTCGAGTGCTTACGGTAAAGTTTCAGTCGCTTCTGAGTGAAAACCAGTCGCTGTCCAATTATCCGCATCACTTTTAAGCCAAAATCAGATGCTTACAGTATTTCCTAGATCGCTTTTGAGAGAACAATGGTCACTTATTGCCCATTTTGCATCGCTTACAAGCTAAGAGTGTTCTCTTATGTCCTTATTTGCATTGCCTTTAGCCTGACAGTGACCGCTTTTAGCTATTTGGATCACCTTCTGCAAAACCCTAGTTTTCTGTCATATTCTATTTTTTCACAGATCTGGATTGCTTATGATTTGTAACCAGTCGCCTATTGCCTTTTCACATTGCTTATAAGCTTTATCATTTCACATCTCGCATTACTGGTGTCACTTCTGATCTGTAACATTTCGCTTGTGGCAGAATACAGGTCACTTCTGATCAACAGTTGATCACCTCTGGTAATTGTGTCGCTTTCAGTCTGTATCATTTGCAGTTCTATTTTCTTTGTTACTAATTAGGTATTTGTGTAGCATCTTATCGATTGTCCAAGAAAAGGAGGTTTGGTGGGGGGACAAGCCTTGGGAAACTCAGATCTTGGTATGTGTGAGAAGTGTGTGCCGTGGAGAGGAGCCGATGCTACCAAAATCCTGAAGCTATCCGCTTTGAATAAGCATAGCCAGGGGACTTAACAAATACAGTCCTTTCCTAGCCTAGGTTGTACAAGTTTGTGATTGTTATGAGTGTGAGTGACTGAAATTACTATTTTCTTGTCAAAAACACAATTCAAACATACTCCCTGATAGACACAGTCTGCTTTTGAGCTTTAACTGATCGCTTACAGACAACCGAATCACTTTTAAACAATAGTAAGCTACCTTCTACTTAAATCCAGTCACTTTTGAACAACAGACGCTTGTCTTTGGCCTAAACTGAGTTGCCTTTAATATGTAGAAAATCACTTTTGAATCAAAACTGCTCGCCTTTAGCAAACAGGCTCACCTCTGGCTAATACTGCAACCTGTTACCTAAACTGAAACTAAATCACTTTTGAGCTATTATCTGTCGCCTCTGGCTAAATAACAACAAAACCCAGCAACTCAGCCAAACCAGCTACATTTCCAGCTCGCTTAGCTTCAACACTAGCTTTCAGACCTATTTTTGATCATTCACAAACACCTAGATTTTTTCTTCTATCTTGACCATCGTAAAAAATTAGACTTTGTGGACTTTCCATATTGTTGAGACCTTAAATCAGCAAACCAACCATCCAACAATCAATCCAACATTAGCAAAACATCATCCTTTGGCCTTAGCCTTAGCAATATCAGCAAATAGCAACATCAACTAGCTTTTTCCCTTTGAGTGTGTGAGCTATCCTCTAGGGAAGTTTGTTAACCAACCATCAAACAATTAGCAACCAACAACCAAACAACATCAACAATCAACCAAGCAACCCAACAACAAAGCAAGTAGCAAACTAGCAAAGCAAACCAACAACCAAGCAACCAATCAGCAAACCATCATCTTTTAGGTCTCAACCTTGACAAGCTAAAGTCCAACTTTCAACATCAATCATGCCTCAAACTAGGAGTCAATATAGAGCTGAAATGGAAGCCAAATTGTGAACTAAGATGGAAGCCAAGATGCAACAATCTAGATCAACACCTCTTAGAGATGTAACTCAATTTATGACCGATATGCCTCCTCACATGTTTGTGTCCCATGGGTACACCATTAGCGAGTCATCACATCAAGTGTAATACACCCCTTCACAGTGACTTATGAAGAGCATTCCCAAGAGGATTTATCTGACTATCAAGACACACATGTGTGGGACCAAGTTGAGAATCTTGTTTTATCTGATCCTAATCACTACTTCTTACAACTTGCCCGCATGGGAGCCAAATTACCAAGAGATTTTGACATATCTGCTATTAGAGAGCACGATCTGAGCACTCTCGTTGTTGTTGCAAAGGGACCATCCACTATAGCCACACCATCCCATGCCATGCTCCACAATCCATCTTACAACCCATCTCTTTCAGTTCCCATTGTTACTTCCTTCGACACACCAGGGTCAGAGTACACTTTAGAACCTTTGATAACTCCAACCAATGTGCTCCCTTTCCTTTCACAAAATCTAAACATTCCACCTTTCCATGTTTCCCAACATACTCCTCTCCTACCATGACCATATCTACGCCTCAAGTAACACAAGATGTCCATGTCGCCCAAGTGCAAACCCCTTAAACATCACAAGCTATTCCCATATTCCATATGTCGCAAGCTTCCCAAGCTATCCAAACAACACCAACGGTCCAAGTTTCACAACCATTGCAATCTGCTACCCCCATTGCATCATATGTGGATACCACATCCCATATTCCTACCACTGCTAATATAGTCTCCACCATCTCCCCAAATCCATCCAACGTGTCATACAATCCCAATGTTTGTCTCATTAACATGAGTGACCCGCCTATTGTTTCACAAGTTAATCCTAGCACAAAGGTCTCTTATGTTGATCAACTTACATCACTTCAATCATCCTCCTATAATCCTTCGCAAACCATCAATCCATCTTATACTACTCAAGGATTACCTATCGCCACTTAATATACGACATATACCAATCCTCATATTGTCCAAAGCACAAATCTGAATGTCCATTTTTCTTCCGCATCTACCAATCCTTCTTTCACTTACCATGTCACAAACCCAACTCTGAACTCCCAACCGTTAACCAACACCAATCTATCCTCTACTTCCCATGTGATGCAAAACCTTGGTGCTAATTCATCGCAATGTACTTAACCACCGCTTGTGTCTCAAGGACAGCAATCCTCCAATGCATATGTGTCACATACCAATCCTATGACATATATTGTGAATACGCAACCTCAACAAATGGTCATGGTTTCATATATCCCACAACAACAACTGCAATATACATCATATTATACTGCACCTTTGAACCAACAACCCCCTTTGCAACAACAACACCTTTCTCCAGCGGATGTTCAACAAATGATTAACAAAGCAGTAGGCCAAGGCAAGAAAACATTTTCCTTGGATGATATATGCGTGTATCCGTTTGACAAGTCACTTCATATGACACCTTTTCCACCACACTTTGAAATTCCACAATTTGACAAATACAGAGGAAAAGGAAATCTGGAAGACCATCTTAGAGCATTCTTTGTTGCATGTCTTGATGTTGCTCAAGATGATACATATCTTCTGAGACTATTTCCCCGAAGCTTAGCGGGACAAGCTCTTGAATGGTTCTCTCATTTACCTTTGGGCATTAAGTCATTTGTGGAACTTGCAAATAAATTTCGATCACATTTCACTTTCAACATTGAACATGAACTGAACATGAATGATCTTGTCAACAATAAACAACACAATGGTGAAGCCTTCTCTTCATTCACTCAATGATGGCGTAATATGGCTAGCAAACTGTTATGGGAAATACTTGAGAAACAACAGCTCGATATCTTTGTTCAAAATCTTCATCCTGAGCTTTCATTCCAACTACAATTGCAAAGTGCTAGCACCTTTGATGAACTTGTTTCCAAAGGAACCATTATTGAATGCGCACTAATTGCTAAAGGCACTATCAAGATCTTTAAAGATAACAAAGACAATCCGCAAAATCCCAACGATAAGTCTCGCTTTTGGAACAAGAACAAGAATGTTGTGAATGACGATGTTGTAGATGCAAAGAACATCCAAACAGTGAAAGCTCCTATTAATATCTAAGCCGCATCTACAGCAACTCAACCTTTTCAACGATCTCGACAACGACAAACTTCAAATCCTCGACGACAATTCACACCATTAGCAAAACCCATGGAAGTATCTTTTGAAAGCTTCTCCAAGAAGGAGATATCATGTTACCAAATGCACCACCCAACGGCAAATTGCTCTTCAAAGCTCCTTGGTACAAAGAAAATGAGTATTGCGATTACCACAGAGTCAAGGGACATAAGACAAATGGTTGTATGCACTTAAAGCATGTTATTCAAGATTGCATCGATCAAGGCTTAATTAAAATCACACCTCCAACATCTCAACCTACACAACAACCCACATTGAATTATGATCTAGATGCTTTCAAGAATCTACTTCCATCTCATGACAAACCAAGTAACCCTCATGTTGTGAATGCCATTCAATACAACTATGAATCATCTACTATTGGCCGCATTGACCATGCTCGCATTTCCACTATTACTATCCAAGGCAAAGCACCTGACTGCACTATAACTACTTGAAGAGGTCACGTTACCATTCAAGGAGCACCTGTCCATCCTCCTCGACCATCATCTAGCTATAACATCCTCAATCACCTTGGCAAAACACCCGCACATATTTCCATTCTCGAGTTGCTTCGCATATCCCCTGCCCACAAAGCTATCCTTGACAAAGCCTTACAAGAATCTTTGGTACCCAATGATATTGATATCACTCAATTCCAATCTATGATAGCTAGCATTACAACTCCTTGTCATCTCGCCTTTTCTGACAAAGATCTTCATCCTTCCATCAATCCGTCACATAACGAAGCCCTCCACATAGAAGTGTTTGTCAAACAACATTGTATCAAATCAATCTTAGTGAATGGTGGAGCTAGTCTTAACATATGTTCACTAAAATTAATAAAACAATTGGGATATTCTGAGAAAGATGTTGACACTTCCAAGGTCATTACTATCAAAGCATATGATGATGCCGAGAGAGATATCACTTGCTTATTCAAGTTGGGCCGGTTACTACTGACACTCATTGTCAAGTCCTTAATATTGAGCTTCCTTATAACATCATTCTTGGTTGTCCATGGATCCATGCTCTCAAAGCAGTTCCTTCCACATACCATCAATGTCTCAAGTTTCCATATAACGGTGTTGAAATTACTATTTATGCCGATCCCAATCTGCCGTGCTTTTCAAGCTAAATATCAAAACCCTAACTGCATTCCTATCAACACCGAATCATATCCATCTTCATCATATGTAGATCCATCCGTTCTACTCAAGCCATCATCTAGCAAATCCGCTTCTAATCTCTGTATCAAGTACACCAAACATGGCTTGGGTGAGTACACATTGCAAGAATCTTGTTGTGTTGGAACTCTTCCCTTATCTCCCAAATCTCATGGCAAACCTCCTATATCTAAGCTATCTTCATTGACAACTGTCATAAAAGCCCCACCCACAGTATTCATTAAAGGTGGATTCCTGGACGATGAAGACATTGATGACATCAACTCTTGGATATTCTTTGATGAGAACGACCAAGTAGAACTTGAAGTAGAGAGATATAACAATGGGTTCTGCATCATTAAGAACATGGGCTACAAATGACATGGTGGATTGGGATCACAGGAACAGGGGCCTATTGAACCCATTGTTGTGTCCAAGAAGTTTAATAAACAAGGCCTTGGTTATCAACTGGATGTACCGCTTCCCAAAGACATTAAGTATATTTTTGATATGGAAGCTGGACCTTCCTCGGTAGGAGAGACTTCTAATGTAGATACCATCAATGACTCCTCCCTTTATATCACTGACCTTTTTCAAGAAAATTCCATCTTCATGATCTCCACAACTTCATCTAGTCGACACCCTTCGTCCGTTACCCTTTCACTCGTATATCCTGACCTTGTCGATTGGGACCAACAGGAGGCACCGATATTGGACACATTTGAAAATGACAAAGCTATTGCTGAATTCATGGGCTTACGAAAAGGCATTCCATTGGGTGATCATAAAGCAGGTTTCATGATGGATCTCCCTAAACTAGCATATTTTGGCAGAAGTATCAAATCCTTCAGTCGCAAAAGTGAAATAAATAAAATAAAAAAAGATAGGTCATTAGGTGAAAACTAAAAGGCACCTCTTGACCATGAAAAAGTAAAAATAAAGGACATATCCAAGGGTGAAAACCTCCCTGAGGCACCCAAGGATGGGGGATTTGATCTTCCTGTTGCCACTGACTATCAGGAGAAATCAACAGTGCTAGTTGAAAAATCACAAGACATGAACTTGGGCACAGAACATAATCCAAAGATCACATATTTGGCAGCATCACTATCAGAGCAAGAAAGAAGATATTTCACAACATTTTTTATAAAGAGTCATCAATTTTGCATGGACCTATGCTGACATGCCAGGTCTAGATCCTTCACTTGTTGTACATCATTCAATAGTATCTCCTAATACAAAACCTATCAAACAAAAATTGCGCAAAATGCATCCACAAGTAGCTCTATTGGTCAAAGTAGAGATTCAGAAGCTATTAGAAGCAAAGTTCATAAGGCCTATTGATTATCCAGAATGGGTTTCAAATTTAGTACCTATAGCAAAACCTGATGGATGAGTTCGATGTTGCACAGATTTTAGAGATCTTAATAAAGCATGTCCCAAAGATGCCTTTCCATTACTAAGCATATACAACATTGTAGATCTCACAGCTGGACATGAAATGTTATCTTTGATGGACGGATTCTCAGGATACAACCAAATCAGAATAGCAGAAGAAGATCAAGACAAGACATCATTCATTTGTCCATGGGGTACATACTGCTGGGTTGTAATGCCTTTTGGTCTCAAGAATGCTGGAGCTACTTATAAATGAGCCATGATAGTGATTTTCCAAGACCTCTTTCATACTATCATGGAAGATTATGTTGATGATATTCTAGGAAAATCAAAGACAAGAGAAGGACATCTATAGGTATTAGCACAAATCTTTGATCGATTGGAGAAGTATCAAGTTAGGCTAAACCCAAAGAAATGTGTATTTGGTGTAACATCTGGAAAATTGTTGGGAACATTGTGTCTCGACGAGGGATAGAAGTGGATCTGGCCAAAGTAAAAGCTATCATGGAGATGCCTTCACCAATAAATCTCAAGCAACTCTGAAGCCTACAAGGAAGATTTCAATCCATCTGTAGATTTATCTCACAATTAGCAGATAAATGTCATCGTTTCAACACCTTCTTCATAAGGGTGAACCATTTAAGTGGGATGGGAAGTGTCAATAGGCCTTCGACAAAATAAAAGAATATCTAGCAACACCTCCTGTGTTGGTACCTCCTGTACTTGATCAACCATTATTGCTCTACATATCTTCAATAACAACAACATTGGGTGCCCTTCTAGCTCAGCATGATGATTCAGGAAAAGAACAAGCCATTTATTACATTAGCAGAACTCTTGGGGGATATGAACTTAATTATTCATTTATGGAAAAAGCATGTTTGGCATTGGTGTTTGCTTCCCAAAAGTTGTGACATTATATGTTGAACCAAACAACAAAGCTCATATCCAATGTTGATCCGCTCAAATATCTTCTCTCCAAAGCAATCCTTACGGGAAGACTAGCAAAATAGGTTATGATCCTTAGTGAATTTGACATTCAATATGTGGATCGAAAGGCCATAAAAGGACAAGTTATTGCTGATCAGTTAGCCGCAGCACCCATTACAGATATTCAACCAATTCGTCCAGAGTTTCCTGATGAAGAATTGTTCAACCTAACTTCACCAACATTGTGGCAACTATATTTTGATGGATCTTACACACAACATGGATCAGGAGCCGGGATATTGTTTGTTACTCCTCAAGGAGATTATATCCTAAAATCATACAGAATTGCATTTCCATGTACCAACAACATAGCAGAATATGAAGCTTTAATCACAGGATTATGCATGGCAGTACAATGGGCTATCAAACAGCTACAGGTCTTTGGTGATTCTCAATTGGTTATTAGACAGGTTTTAGATGAATATCAAACAAAAGATGAGAAGCTTCTTCCCTACAAACTAATGGTTGATGATTTCAAGAAATATTTTGATAGTATCACCTTTGAATAGATTCCAAGGATATAGAATAAAGTAGCAGACGCCATGGCTATGATTGGATCTCTTCTAGATATGCCATCCAATACACATAAATGTGAGTTTCTGGTTGAACAACTTTTGATCCCAGTATTTGAAGTACCACAGTTTGAGCTTATTTATGAGATTGTTGGTCCCAATTCACCTTGGTATGAGGACATATACAAGTATCTCCGCTATAAAACCTTTCTGTTACAACTATCTAATACCCAACGCAAAACCTTCATTTGTCGAGCCTCTCGCTATACTATCTTAGGAGACACCCTATATCACCAGAGTCTTGATGGTATCCTTCATAGATGTCTTGATTCTGAGGAAGCAAAGGTTGCCTTACGTGAAGTACATGAAGGTGTCTACAGATCACATTCTGTTGGCCCTGGCCTTTTTAAGAAACTTCTACGAGCTAGATACTAATGGCCAACTATGGAGAAAGATGCACAGTAATTTGCAAAAAGATGTCTACAATGTCAAAAATGTGGAGATTTAATACATGCACTAGCACATGAACTTCAGCCTATTACCACTCCTTGGCCATTCTTGCAGTGGGGACTTGATCTCATAGGTAAAATTCATCCAACTTCATCAAATGGTCATTAGTTTATCGTAACCACCATTGAGTACTTTACAAAGTGGGTGGAAGCAATACTAATGACCTATATCACTGGTAAGCAAATATCTAATTTTATCCTACACTACATCATTTGCTAGTATGGAGTTCCTTAAGCTATTGTCACTGATAATGGTCGTCCTTTCAAGAATCAAGAGGTCAGAGATCTTTGTAGCAAGTTCCATATCCAACATCGATTCTCTACACCTTATTATCCTCAAAGTAATGGCCAAGCTGAGGCTTCTAATAAAACAATTATCAAGATCCTCAAGAAGACAATCAATGAAGCTAGTCATGATTGGCATTTACAACTCAATCCTGCATTATGGGCTTATCGAACAAGTATCAGAACTTCAACTGGAGCCACACCCTATGCTCTTGTGTATGGTACTGAAGCTATCCTACCTATTGAGGTTGAGATCCCCTCGCTGCGAGCATCTTTACAGCATACTATTCCAGATGAAGAATATTGAGTATCTAGACTCCATGATCTTGAGCTATTAGATGAATGATGTCTTTTAGCTCTCAACCATCTCCAAGTCTATCAGAACTGTCTATGCCGCAGCTACAATAAGAAAATCAGAGAACACAAATTTTAAGTTGGGGACCTTGTTCTTAAAGCAAATCAAAATAATTAGTAGCATCGAGAGAAATAGGGCAAGTTTGAACCTAATTGGCTTGGTCCTTTTGTCATCACATCAGTTTATGGATCAGGTGCATACACTCTCTCAACACTTGAAGGCATTCCCTTGGATGAACCAGTCAACAACATTCATCTCAAGAAGTTTTATCCATGAATCCCAGCTATCCTAAAAAAAAAGTCCATCTAATAGTGAAAACCACTTTGTGGTGCTTTGGATAACAAAAAAATAAATAGTATAAAATAAATAATCCATCCTCTGGTGAAAACCTGGTAAACAGGTGCCTTGGATAAGTACCATAGTGAAAACCTGGCAAACAGGTGCTATGTGTAGTGACTAGCTCCTATCATCTGCTTGGTTTGTTTCGATAATAGATTTTTTCATAGCATACTTCACCATCTATTCTATATAATCCATATCATAATCCACATCTTGTCTTGTAAGCCATCATCCCTTATACATCCTTAATAAATGCTCTTCCATCCTCCCCTCTGTCTTGCTAGCTTTTGTAGTTTGGAGTTTGTTGAGATACTTGTATCATTTGGCACCTTAACATCTTATCCATATGACCGCATCCATCGCAGCTTCTCCATAATAAACCATCATCCGTCACTAGGGGCACTTGTTGAGTCTTATTTGGAAGTGGATATCTCTAGCTCTAGCTCATAATACAACAAACACCCAAGCTCATAACACAACAAACTTTCAACCTTAGAACATAGCACACATCCAACTTCAAACGTGGCCAACATTTGGAACCAGGACCAACATCTTAGCAATCAATCCCAACTCAACAAAACATAAAAAATGTATCAATATTCAAAATTCAAAAAAATCAAAACATCACAAAAATCCAAGCAATAAAGTTGATCTTTTGACATTAACCATCAGCGCAATAAGCAAGAACTACATCGCTAGCTCTATGGTTAAAGCCTTGATCCCATGGATACAGGGTATGTAGGCAATCTGAGATGCTAAGGAAGCACTCAAATTCAGGAAAAGACGATAGCCCTTCAATCATCATCCATCTTTCATCTTTCTTCTAATCATCATCCTCCAATCTTTCATCTCTTTTTCTTCTATCTTTCATCACTTCCATCACCAATAAACCCATAACTACATATTCATCATGTCTCATCATCATCATGATGTGCTTTGATCTCATGGACACAGGGTATGTAGGCAGTTTGGAATACAAAGGAAGTTGCCAGTACTTAAGCACAGACGATCCACCCCATCTTCTTCATCTTCTTTTATCTTCCACCTTCTTCCCTTTGATCAGCTCAAGTCGGAAGTAGACTCTGTATAGTGAAAGCTTAAGCACTTTAACCAATCAGGGATCAACTAGAAGCTATTTGTCCACATGCCTCAAGCCAACACTTGCTATAACATTTTATCAACATCTTTAGCCTTCAACAGGATGCAACTTTCCTCTCAACAAGGTGCCAACTTAAACCCATATAAGAGCACTTAAATTTGGCAAGAGAACATGATGACAATATCTTTTGTTTTATCTTTTGTCCCTTTTCTATGCCTAATCAAGACTACCTTGATCTACCATATCTTGGTATGTTGCGATGAAGTAAGGACTGGGGCATGGTCATATTGCTTTTGTATGCTGTGTCTGAAGGATGATCTTATTTTCTTCCTATGCGTATTGGTATCTTGTACGTGTTGGGTTTAGCATCTTACATATCAATATCTCTAGCATCTAAGAAGCTAAACAGTCTCTTATGCATTTGAGACTATTCTATGTTAAGACTAACTCCATACATATAACCAGCAAGGTATTACTATGTGTAGTGGAGATAAGCTCAAACCATTGCTTGTATTGTCAAAGTCCATCTCAGAACACTAGTTGCTATTCGTATCTTGTGTATGATGGCTCAACATCTTGACCTCATACGTTCAGGCAAGATTGTACTACGCTAGTTATGCATTGGATACCTCGACACCTTGGTCTTCTATACCTTGGTGCGTAACATCCATATGCTAAATCAAACATAAGGATTGCATTTCTTTTAATTTTTGAGCAATTACTTTTAAAAGCTGCCATTTCATTTATCCATACCATCATACGCCTATATAGTCCTCAACCAAGATCAATCTGTCCTCCATCATCCTTTTCTACATTCTTTATCCTACAAAACAAGTGTGTTAGACATATCATATCATTACCATCTATATATTTGCATTATGATTAGTATAAGACATTTCCATTATTTCCATTTACATATTCATATCATTTGCATAACCATCATAATACCATAAGTGCATCCATAATCATATAGAACCAAGGCCATCATATATATATATACAAAAACATGTCAATATACAAGTGTCAATGTACAAGCTGAGCCATCAAGAATGTATGTACAATTGGCTCTAGGCTTCATCATGATACAACATAATATACATAAACAATGTAGCCCTAATGACTACTGGCAGCTCCCTCACCCTGACCACCACTACTGGGTCTTGCACCTATCCCCCTATCTCTCTATGGCCCCATCACTGATGCTACAGATCGAGACCCACCTGTCCTCCATGAACCCGAAGCTCCTGACCTACTCCTGAAGCTAGGCTGCCTTTGCTCTACTGGTACGACTCCATAGTATAAGCCCTTATAATACTCAGACTCACCTTGCACCGTTCTCAACTCTCCCTATACATGTGTCAGCTATGTGGCCAGATACATGGTAGTTCCATCTGTACCTAATGAAGTCACTACTCTATCCCGCTCACCAGTCATCGCATGTAACTGCTGAACCACTGTATCCCTCTTTATTTGTAGACCATCTCTCTCAACCCTCATCACCTGCATCTGCTGAATGGTAGTGTCTCACTCCAACCTCATCATCTGCTCGTTTTGCCTAGCTATATCTCTCTCCCCTGTCACTCTGGCAAGTGAACCATCATCCTCCCCATCACCAACCTGTAGCTGCGCCTGTGCTCTAGCATGTCGTAAGCCTATCACCACCTAATGCTTGTCTAGCTCCACTCTCCTCAGCCTCATCTGAACCCGCTGTCTCCATCTCCTCTTCTCCCTAATCCTACTCCATAGCTGCTGAATCCCAACATCATCACCTCCTAGTATCTGACCCTGAGGCTCTGCAAGTCTATGAGGCTGCCCCTACGCCTATCCCTAAACCTGTATCCCTGGAGCTACTGGCACAATAGCCTGTGCTGGCAGACCCTGTCGTCGTCTCCTCCTGACTGGTCTCTCCATCCCTATCTCTCCTATCTCTCCAACCCGCGTGAACCGAGTCGGTCTCGCTATCACCCAATATGCATCATAATCTGGTAGCGTGCCTGGATCTGCAGGACCCTGTCCCCACTGCCATACAACTAGCTGTAGCCCCTCTCTCTGCCAAAACTGTGTCAACCACTACCTCTGGCCCCCAATCAAAAACCTCCTGTCAAGTCCTCCCAAAAATGGCATCACCAACCGGTACTGCCTGTGGCAACCCAAACTATCTCAAAACTCTTTCTGGAAAATAGCGCTCTATAATATATATCCCGCGTCCAAAAATATATCTCACCTACCTAGCATAGACAAGCTCTCTGTCCTCCTCATCCCATCTCTCACATCTTAGCCATGGCCTCCATATAAATCTATCTACCTCATCCAATATCCTTTGCCAGTACACTAGTCCTCCGCACTGTTGGTATGTAAAAGCTCCTCTATACATCCTCGCATAAGTCTCTCTTATTGCTCTAGCCACCCATCCATATGGCCTCATCACTGGAATATGCTCATAGGCCCATACATGCAAAACTGTGACTCCAACAGACATACTAGCCCCAAACATATATGCACAGTCATGTAGATAATGATAGAGCTGTCCAAGCACACACTTCGCCCATGCATATCTCGTCCCATAGGAGAACATCGCCTCCATCACTGTCCCCCATCCGACTAGGAATCCTCTCGCTTGTCTGTCTCCAACCAGCCATCTGATAATAGCCACAACTACTCGCTGCAACCTATCACATAGCTCCTCCATTCTCGCCATCAAAATATCTGAACCCTCTGCCCCAATATTTGGAGTCCCAAACAATCGTCTTAACGCAGCTGGACCCATATCAGGATCATACTCTACTTGGTCCCCATTAATAGGAACACGTAGAATTTGGAACACATCCTCCAGTGTGATCGTCATGTCATGCCCACATTTCCCATGCAGTCACAACACGTATTCACGCGTGTCATGTCCACATGCGTCATGTGGTCATGATACGAGCTATCAAAATTTTTTCCCACGCTTCCCTAGAAACCCCCTCGCACGCATAGGCATGCTCGGCGGCGGACGCTTAAGGTGAAAATAATACAGTTGTCGGCGGCGTACCAAATACATGTGTGCACACCCTACGCAAGGAAATGTGTGGTTTCCTGACTTAGGTTAATCTCACGAATTATATTTGAACAACAGTTGTTTTAGGTGATAGATCATTTTTCAGCAAAGCACGATCATCTGATTCTTCTTTCCATTTTCTAGAATTTAATATTAATTTCTCCTCCTTCAGACTTAGCATTTTCAACCAAGCCCATTCATTTTCCCTCTCTTCCTTTTCTTAGAATTTAATTTTGATTGTATTTCTATCACGATCATTTTACCGTTTCTCTAAAATTTAATTTTGATTGTATTTCTATCTCATTCCTCTTCCCGTTGTGCAAGATCTTCTTATGTTATCCTTTTTTTTTCTTCACGTTCTTTATCGACAACATTAACACTGTATCCTTTACATTATTCCTAATTTCTTGGTAAATCAGATCACTTAAACAGGGTTGGCTAACTTCACTCGACTCAGTCCCCTTAGGGTTCCGCTCTAGGTTTTAGTTCAACGTTTGAATTAATTTTAATAATCAACCTGTTCCTAAATAGGATTAACGATATGTTAAACTTACTTAGTTCTCTTAGCCCTTCGGAAATGTAGCGCATTTTCTCCTCTTTATTCTCCAAGATTAGCTGTTCTTTCCCTTTCTCTTTTTTTTTTCAATTGGACGTTTATTCTCTAAATTTACAGTTGAGTTTAAAATGGCCACTCATGGAATGCCTGTGATGGCTTGTTTGCGTTTATTTTCAGTGTCCTTTGTAAATGAAGGGATCATACTTTCCTCTTCATTTTTCTGTCATTTAATTTGGGATAATTGTTAAAACTTCCGAGAAACTCTTCCTTAAAATTAAAATATATTTACCTATGCTCTTTTTAAATTGTAATTGTATAAACAATGTATTTCTGAATTGCAACTCTGAGTTTAAACATCTATTCAATTCGTATTATACATTATGCATATATAAATCCCACTTTCCTCGATTAAAATTTCTATTTCAAGTCAAATGTTTTAAACTACATATAGTTTGCCTTCAAATGAATAGTGAAAAGTGAATAGTAAAAGTAAATAATGAGTAGTAAAAATAAATAGTGATTAGTGAAAAGTGAAAAGTGAAAAGTGAATAGTAAATAGTGAAAAGTGAATAGTGAATAATGAATAGTGAAATGGTCCCCATCCTAGGAAGAGACCCTCAAGGTGGCGGTAATTTCAAAAGCAATACTGCAACCTAAATTTCGTTTCTCTCATGGTAGCAAAATTATAACTTGACTTATAACAAAATTTAAAACTAATATTTCTACTAAGCTTGCACAGAAATAATACTTTTACAAACTTAATTATAACATCAACTAACTCACAACTTTGCAAATAGAAGAAGAAGGAACTAGACAAGTCTAATATCCTTTTAAAAATAAATTTTCTCTTCCTTTCCTCATTTTAAAATGGTAAAACTTAATGAACAGTAGAATACAAACATCAAACCAATCACAGAGGATTTCCTCACAACTCCAAAAATAACAATTTATACAACAATAGGGAGATAATTTTCTCCTTTTGGAAAATCGACAAGGAAGGAGCTATTAAAAAATTAGGCTCTCCATAAGACTTAAGGAAAATAAAATATTTTCTAAGATCCAATAATCTTCTCCAAGCTTCACAATAAGCTCCCAGAAAACTTGTATATCACACAAGGAAAGAAACATCACACAAGCTGCTCTCCTTCCTACCGTAGACCCGCAAGAGGGACACCCCCAAGCTAGGGAGATCATCCACACACCCAGGGTAGAATAGACCAAAAACCACTTCTCAACAATAGAAACAAACAACACACAACACCCATGGTTTTACTCACAACACAAAAACTCATCTAAGGTGAGTTTAAAGAGGGTAGGGAAGTAGACTCACTCAACTCAAGGGTGTCATTCTTCTCAACATTTTATCACAACTTCTGTCATGGCCTCAAGCCAACAAACTTTAACTTTTCTCATGGCCTCAAGCCATTCAAATAATAAAAAATCCCAGGGATATCCCAAATAGGCTCTCAAGCCTTATAGCCATTCTGCTCAAAATCACAAACATGCCCTTAAGGCTTCCATATACCAAGAACAAGAATGCACCCGAGGAGGTTCACACCTTCCCTTCCCCACACATGATGAGCATTGTCTTCCAAGTGGAAGAAGTTTTTTCAAACACCCATCACAAACCCAGAATAACAGAAATACCACATAAACAACCTTTGCAAAACAACATTCATCAAACAAGTAACAAAACATACAAGGGTGAGTAAACTTGCTCACTAACCTTTACAAGCCCTATTATGGATGTAGTTGAAGAAGAGCTCCACACCTAGCCTCCTCTTCCAAGTTCTCCTTCCTCCAAAAGAAAAGACTCCCTCCCTTTTACACTAGGATCTCTCCCTTTTATAACTCTTTTCCACTATTCCAAGTGGGATTAAAAAATAACCCCACTCATTTTCCACTATCTCAAGTGGGATAAAAAAATAACCCCACTCATTTTCCACTATCTCAAGTGGGATTTAAAAAATAACCCCACTCATTTTCCACTATCTCAAGTGGGATTAAAAAAATACCCCCACTCTTTTTCCAACACATGGGAGGACAAAAAAAATAAAAAAAAATAAAAAAAATTAAAGAGGGAGTGGATGACACACCACACCTCTTTATGGGGACTCTCACCAAAAGTGAGGAACAAAAAGACAAACCCCTCTATTATTGGTGGATCATGGAGTCATTCCATGACTTGGAAATGGGTTTGAGTGTTGATTCCACTCATCCCATCCTTCCCATACCTCCAAATTCGTCACTTAACTTCACTGTGAAGTTAAGGTGACCATACGGAGGTTAACCAAAGGTTATCCTAGTCAAAAGTGACCCTAGACCCATGGGGTATAACCCAGGGTCAATTTAAACTTAGTTAGGACATCCAGGGTCAAGTTAAGACACAAGAAAATGGTCTCAAATTTTAAAATTTAAAAATAAGATAAAATTTAAAAACCACATATCATTATTTAAATTTACAAGAGGGTAGACCTAACCCATTCAACCTCATGCAAGACAACATTACAACATTACAACATTGCACCAAACACAGAGTTGATCTTAGTTCCTCGTGGAACTAGATTGGCTTCACAAGGGATTACAACATAAGGTGTGGAATAATCTCCAGTATCTGTGGTTTTGTTAGAAATACCTGCACACTCAATCTCAAAGTTAATTCCACATATACATATCATAGCTGAAGCAAATTTAATACATGCATTTCTAAAGCATACCACAGTTCTTATAAATATAATGAAATCACATGACAATTTTTTTTCTAACATCACTCAATTAGTTTCCCTATAATGTAAACATTAATCAGACATCACCCAATTAGTTTTCCTAATAAAATAAACATCTATATAACATCACCCAATTCGTTTTCTCTTAGAGCAAACATCTAACTAACATCACCCAATTAGTTTTCCTTTAACATAATTCGATTTAATAGTTTGAAAATCTAGGAACAATAGTCCCATAAATATAAAAATACCAACAACAGTAAGTTAAATAGTCACATGTATGGAAATGAAAAAGTGTAGGCCTCACACGTCACCTCTCCTGTTGGTAACAAGAAAGAACTATGCTCGCTCCTCCATCACTCCACCATCACCATCATCAATCCCCGATGTCTCTGTACCGGCTCCAATCTAGACACATGCTCCAACCTGATGATCTCTAAAACGAGCCGCTCCTCTGCATTTAGTAGTCTCACCAATCGCAAATCCCTAGGATGTGGCTCTCGTGATAATAATGGTGGTAGTACATCCTGCATCATTTCACTCATCATTTCACACAACCGATAAAAAATTAACTGTTTTCTGCTCTCCTTGCTTCTATCTACTGCACGTGACTCATTTTTCTATATGCAACCATCTGTTGATCCCAAGCGACCCATTTTACTATATGCGCTTATTTCTAGCCTACATGCGACCTATTTTTCCTATGCGACTGCTTATTGACTAAGTACGAGCTAAATGTCTATATGCGCATACTTTTTGCCCTTAAGCAATCGATTTTCTATAAACGAGCATCTATTTTTCCTAAGCGAGCTAAACCTATATATGCACCTACTTTTAGCCCAGAAGTGACTTGCTTTTAACTATATGTGCATTCTATCTATCTATTTGCCTAGCCTACCACAAGTGACTCATCTTTTCTATATGTGACTAAGCCGCACCTATAGGCGACCTAAACTACTCTAAGTGACCGCTTTTAGCCTACAAGCGACTTGAACTGCCTATCCCCTAACCTAGTCGCTTCTAGTGACATGTGTGCATTTATGATGCTTTTAGCCTATTTAAATCATGCTTTTAGCAAAATTTTTGAAACATACCGGTGTGCCTGCTCCCTCTAGTCATCCATGTGTCCTCACTCGCTCAGCACAATGATCTCTGCGTGGAATCACCATCCTGATAGCTCTCCAACTCTCGTCGCACACCAACTCTAAGGAGCTTTGGATCTCTCTAGATTTCTGAACACAAATGAGCACAAATGAGCATATTTTCCCTTGAGAGCCCTACTTATAGCCCTTGTCCAAACCTTAATTTTGTTATCCCATCCCATTCTATCCCACCGAACCCCCGTTTTCTCCGTGTCAACCTTGTTTTCTAGCCTTTCATCTTATCGTGAGTCAACCTAGTCCTTCCTAGTCAGCCTGGTTTACCTCTCGAGGGGGCATCATCTTGTTTATTAAGCAATTATTATATCTTCTTTGACACAACATTTTAACGAACATTGTATCAAAGAGGGGCAAAATGTAGACACTCAAAATTGACCTAAGCATACAAATATCGCATTAGCTACCATCTACATTTGTCTAACACACTTGAGCAATGTCCCTAACACTTATTTCTTCTATTAATTAAATAAATTTATATTTATTTAATTAATTCATTAGCTATTTCTTCTAAGACATAATTAAACAATCTGTAATTATTTAATTATCTTCATTCTTCTATTTTAGTTAAATAAATTTTATTTATTTAATTAAATTTCATTCACAAACCCACTTTCCAATTAATTAAATAAATTTTATTTATTTAATTAATTTCTCTTATCATTTATCTCAATGAGCCGACATGTGCACCTCTTTCATTTAAAAAGATAAGTGGTACTACATCTTTTATTTAATATTTTTCACATGTAGCACTTTTTATGTACACGGTCACACATAAGCCTTATCTTTCTTCCACTTGTCATCTGCACGTTCATCCATGACTATCTTTTAATCTTATCCATTCACATAGCCACCAAATCTCCACCGTTGATTGATTTTGGTTGAGTTCTATATAAACACCCTCTCATTCCATACTACATCCTATCCAGCATTCATATAGCGTCTACATTATCATCTTGAGCATATTGAGCACTTTAGCATCCATCTAGCTTATTATCATTATCATCCATCCATCATGGCAGCTTTGATCTTCATAATTGTTCATTGTTGAAGAAGCAATCCACATCATAAATAAGGAATCATACAATCTAGGTGATATTGTTCTTGAATTACATGCTTTTGATCTCATTTAGATTAGATTCATTGATAATGGTAGGGTTAGGTTTTCATGGCTATGCTTGATCTTATTAACCTCATTTTTACCTATGACACATACAATAAATAATACAGTTTAATACAGAGGGTTACTCTATTTCGCTATAACCCAATCTTCAACATTCTGGAATAACCTTAATGATAGTGCAATAAAAACAGATCATCAATCTCATAACAATTTTTTTTCATCTTATACCCTTTTATACTTTGTTACTGCCCTTTTGTTTCTTTGACCCACTTTGAGAATATAAAGACCTTTCATATTCTTTTTTGAACTATGGTTACACAATGGTTTAAAAACCTTAACCATAGTTTGAGTTTTTAAATAATAAATCTTTAACCACATATGTACAAACTGTTTGCTGAGATAAAGAAAGCTTCGACAAGCTATATGCCATAAACAGTGCACCAAAAAATCTATCTCATGAAAAAAATCTTGTTTCCTTCAAACCCTAACTAGGGTTAAACCCATTAACAAAAAATACTTCATAAAACAAATATGCCATGTAAAACAAACATTGTCACTACCAGATAGTTCACCTCGAGAGGTTCCATATGACGGTTATAACTAAACAAGATAATGTTACAACAAAGTATTGCAAATCCATAAGAAGGCCTTGAGAGACCTTGTCATACCACAGTTAAGAAACATTAATACCATTGCCTTAAACATTTATGAAACCCTTAACCAGATGTGTATTTTAAGACTTTGTAAAGCATGAACAAAAATCAAAAACAAAATCCCCTGTTGGCCGATACAAGAAACCATATTGCTGTAGCACGAAGTCAAACCCATTTACCAAGCTGAGCTAAACTGTTCAGTTTTGTTTCATCCTTTAGATTCTTCATAAACTTTCAAATATGCATGCTGTTCTTTCCACATTATTTCATGATTGCAACTGAAATATGAAACCCTCATTCGGAGTAGTATTACCAAGATAAAAGTTTGCAATATGAAACACAAACATCCCTTTTTGCCTGATAAGATCAAGTAACCTGTATGCTCGGTGAACCCTAATGAAGGGCCAGTGACAACCAAGTAAGAAGTGAGATTTTCACATGTTACAATGAGCCACAACCTGCCCAGCATGTAAAACCCCTAATGAAGCCCTAAAATGTCATACTTTGTTGAGTGTGAAAAGAATTAATCACTAGGAAATGCAATGGTCTCATGTGACATTCGAAACAAGGTGAACAAATGACCATATAAACAAATGTTCTCTTTTAGATTTGAACAACTTAAATGAAGTGAGTATGCCTTTAGCGACCTTGGCTCACTTTTAAAACAACAATGCAACATAGTAAGTGAATATCCTTTGAAGCATGACATTATGAAGTCCTTAATACAATTATATGGAAGAACTTTTTTAACCCTTGAGTAATGTGATATAATCACTTAAGAATAATGAAATCAAATGCTCATTTGTCACTTGCACTGTCATAATATCAACTTATACAAACTGTGTCAACTTGAACAAAGGTGAATCTGTGCACTGCAAAATAAAGAACTACCTCATGAAGAAGTCTGTGGGTCAAGATAAGCACCATAATAATATGTATCATAGATATCATATGAAGATGTGTGAGAATAACACTCAATCAAAGTGCATAGTATATCATCAACCAGAGAACATAATATATCAACTGTTAAGTTCAACAAAACCATGTCACCCTGAGTCATTGTTACCTAAACACTGTATCATCTTACCAAACCAATGATGGTCAAGGCTTTCTAAGAACAACTCCACAAAATCTAAATATTGATCATCAATGTAGCCATATTACCACTATCATACCAAGTATGCAAAACCAAATGCCAACATAAGATTTATCAAGGACATTATCATGAGCCAAACCCAAGCAATGAGGAGTGTCAACATGAAACATATCAACTTTACCAATGAAACTTAGTCAATAGAGTAGGATCTTAACTGTTACAACATACCAAATCAACTCTACCAACCAATATAGCCATCATAACCATCATGATGCAACTGTCAATGTATCACCAACACAAACCTGAGAGTTTGTGTATTTGACATCAAGGACAACAAATGGGAGAACAACAAACTCCCCCTTTGTCCTTGATGGCAAAACACAACTCTCTCTCCCCCTTTTTGCATCAAAAACAAAGGGAGGAAGAAAGTGTGCCAATGCCTCAAAGAGATAAATCAGAACCATCATGCTATGAAAAGTAAAAACAAGAACTATAAACCATACCATGATTGTCCAAAGGAGCATAACATCTAGAATACCCTGAAATATAATTGCACTATTAGTACCATAAATGAGCATATAAAGGACAGCAACGAAATATGCAAATCATGTGAGATAGTAGACCATCAAAGAGTAAAAATCAGAGATAAGATCACTATCAATTGTATAGAGCAGAACACCACTGTCTCCAACATCAAGAACCAACTGAAAATACTAGAATGCATAAATAGCAATGATCAAGAAGCAAGAAATGTAGGCATCAAGAGAACAACTGTATATACCACTGTACCAATGTATGAACTGTCATCAACATAATGATACACCACTGAATTTTGAAAAACAATGCATAAAATTGTCAGGTCTGCATCATGTCCTCTCTAATATGTCTTAGTCCAACAAGCTCTTTGTCACATGGATACTCTTATATGTCAAACATTTGAACCATCAATCAAATCCTCATGCTACTCCCCCTGAGGTCTTACCAACATCATAACATTGCCAACAAAACCAACTGTCATTAGAGAAATAAGATCTGCTGTCATGTAAGAAAAAGACTGCCATGCATAAAAAAAAACTCAAAAACTACTGTCAACTGTTCAAAGGCATCAATAAGTAAAAAACATTGTCCTGGTAATCATTATGATATGAATCATGGCTAAAAAATCACTATTACTTCACATCAGATGACAAACATGAAACAACTATCCTGCATAAGAACTGATGATCACATGAGAATATAGTAAAGCACACTAAATATTATGAAGGTCAAGAATGATATAGCCTTCAACATGCATCTCCCTTCAACACTATGAGCTTCACATAACAAAACTGTTATCACCACACAATCATATGTGAAAGGCAAAAATTATGCATTAAAACCATTGAATTATTACAAGAACTGCTACAAGAGATTTGTCCTGTTCCAAGGATACTAACTTGTTTCAAGAGATGTCTGTGGTATTGATCAAACCACACATCACATGCCAATGGCCGATCATAGCTGTTATCAATTAGTGCATAGTGTCATGAAGATGTCTTCAAGAGGTCACTGAGTCACCATGCAATATCACAAAGACATCTAATTGTACTAGCATAACTCAAAGCAACCACCAACTATCCAAGCAACTACGCTGTCATTATCAAAAACACCAAAAATAGAGAACCAAAAGTCCACTATCAAGTTGCTGTTGAATCATTGACATTCATGTTGAAACATTAAATACTCAATATTTGCAAGCCACTGTTATGAGCAGAGCAAGCATGAAACATCGGATTATGAAATTTAGAAAACTGTATTATGTCCATCAAAGACATCAACTAATAAAGGCATCAATGAAGCAAAGCACGAATGCTAATCACTGTACAATAGCAACTGGGCATAAAGAAGCAACTGTATCATAACATAAGAAATATTGTCACCAAAACTGTCAAGATAGACATCACTACATGACTAAAATAGAAGATAATCCACTATATAACACATCTCTGTTGAATACACCACGATCACTATTCAGTAAACATAAAGCATCAGAAATAAGAACTATCAAGAACTGAAGACATCAAACTTTTGTAACAAGTAATCTGTGAAGGCATCAAGCATCTGATCCGAAAAATCCCTAATCATGACAAAACACTGGAGAGATAAAGCACTCAAACACTTAATGCAGAAAAAATGTGAATGTAGCGTCCTTGAAAAATTTGAAGCATGATGAAACACAAAGGCATGCACTTAAGCTGCTCTCAAACACTAAACCAGATTTCCTACATCATCAAACTTCTTGAAACTTCTTGGGGAAATAGATAGAACAATAGACAACTCCCCCTCATTCTAAGCTGTGTCTCAAGTGGTTTGTAATGTCTCTTGTGCAGCATGCACAAGGTTTGGACTTCCTTCTTCCTGACGTTGTTTTCTTTTCCAAACTAGCATAGGATATTTGTTTTCCTTGCCCAAAGCATTCACTTGCTTTTTCATGAACATGTAGCCTCTAGTTGGTTTTATCCTTCCTCTACACCATTGTGCTTTGTGCCCAAACATATTACATATATAACACAAAATATTGTAGTCTTGACCAAGAGAAAAAATAGTTTCTTCTAGGTGATCTGAAAGAATCTCTTTTAACATACCTTGCATGTATCCAACAGTTTCTTGCAAGGTGGCCAATTTTATTACAGTTATAGGAAACATTATTGTAGTTGTTGGGTTGAAATATTGACTTCCTTTTATAATGTTTTTAAGACCTTTTCACATGATCTTGCAAGAACTTTACATACATTACCTTTATTATATGTTGTTTCACATATACTTCTCAGAGACTTTAAACCTATGCTGATAAATGGAATATGGTGGTTATATTATCAAGTGGATGATTTAAATTATCGATATGCATGTAATATAGATAGGATTTCATAAGTTTAATACGAAAGGTTATTTTGTGTATATATGTTGGGTAATTAACCTTGTGCAGCAAAGGCATAGCATCCAGGAAGGAGTAATTATAGCAGTGTAGAATAGGGGAATTAATTAAAGTGTAGTCCAAGTGCCAGAAGTAAAGATCGATGGAGATGAACATGGTCATCATGGAAAAATAAATGCAAGAGAAGAAGAAGACTTGTTCTAGAAGTCTAACCATAGCTTATGTGTTTTCATTCATGAGCCATTGTGTGGGACTTCTATTTGAATGAACTTTGCTTCCTTTGTTCTAGATAATTAATAAGTTGATCTCAAAACTATATCTTGATATCTAGGGATGAATTGATGATCACAGTTAGTTGGAAGATTGCATAAAACTCTCCCACTTTTGTATAAGTTAGGGGATGAGTTCGTTGATTAGTTAGTCGTTATTTTTAATTACTATCTATATAGCCATTACTCTATTTTTACAGTTATCAGTTATTCCAGATATGTTTTGATTTTGAATAAAATCTAAAGAAGATTATGTCTTTGATATGAATTGAATTCAACTGTGTGTCATGGGAAATGTGTGAAGATCTGAAGTAGATTTAGTTTCCAGAAGAAGTGAGATAGTTCCCTGAGCTGGCCACTCAAGGTACTAACTCTCACTTCACACATTCGCTTATTTATTCATGCATTTCTAGTTAAACTGTTTCATGTTATTTTATACGTTGCATTTTGAAATAAGTAAGAAATCATGATTGCTATTTCTAATAGTTGTGATTCATGAATAGAATACATAATTGAAGTCCTCTAGAGGTTAGTGCCAAGTCTTTTATCATTCCATGTATTTCAAGTTCATTCTGTAATTCTCTATTGAATATAGCTATCTTCAGCTTATGCTGAGGGTACCCGTTGCTGAGGGTACCCGTAGCAACTAGGTTTTTTAACTATTTTTGCTGTTCTTTCATTTATGTGAACTTTAGTCAATTAAGTTGATTAGAATAAGTCTGTATGAGTTAGTTTAGAATATAAATGAGTCTTTAAGGCATATATAGTGTGAGCATCATCATAAGCTTATGCTCCTTGGTCGATAATTCAATGTAGGAATGCAATGATAGAGTGGACTGTTCAGTTAGGTTTAACCCTGGATTTTATTTAAGTCTACAATGCATTAGTTTTCCTCAACATTTTTGGCATTGTTGCCAGGGATGGTGCTATCTTCATAGTCTCATTAGTTTTATATGCTTTCATAGTTAAATCTTGATTTCAGCATTAGATTTACTAAATTCATTTTTCAAGAAACACCAGGCATTCTACTAACACTGTGTAGGACTGCTGAAACATAGAGCTCAAATTACTGTATGCGGAGGTAGAGAGATAACTGAGGTAGATTCCTCCCTTCAACTTCTTAGAATAATGAGGGCACAACTAATTTTATCAACTACACAATAGGAAGTGATGAAGGAGAGTTTCCTTTTACATCTTCATCAACACCCCCTACATCTCCATCAGCTTCCTCCACTGCCACAGAAGGGACTTTTAGAACCATGGGAAATGCTGCAATAGATGATCCTCTAGGGCAAGCGATGTTTGAATTCCCTATCCTAGACCAAGCATAGGCTACTAGTCTGAAAAACATACCACCTTCTGCATTGCCTATTTTCTACAGCTTGGTGACCGAAGATCCTGACACTTTCCTGTTCGAGTTTGATGTCTTATGTAGGAGTTATGACTACACCACTGATCCTTAAAGACTCAAGCTATTCCCTACCACACTAAAAGATGCTTCTTTAAGGTGGTTTATGGGGTTGGGGAAAAATGTCATTCTAGACTGGGATACCATGAAGACAAAGTTCCTGGCCAAATATAAAGATTACTGCAGAGGACATGATAGGAGAAGAGATGAAATTTTTAGGATGTCATAGAAAGAGGATGAACCACTAGAAGACTATGTGGAAAGATTCCAGTTTGCCTTGAAGAAAAACCCTCAGAGTAGATTATCTGAAGAATCACTGAAGCTAGTCTTTTTTAGAGGAGTTAATGATGACTGCATGGATGCCCTCGATCTCATTGTAACAGGGGATATATCTCAACTTCCCTTTGAAGATATCTGTACAGTCTGCATAAATTATTCTAGAACATTTTCTAGAAAACCAAGGGGAGAAAGAGCAACCATCACAAGCAAGGCAACTAATGGAGTTTCAAGAGTGGAGATTAGTAACCTGCTGACCAACATGAAGGACATTATTAGCCATATGGCTACACAGCTGTTCACTCTCCATATCAAGAAGAAACAAGCAGAGGTAGATGCAATGCTTACTGAGTACTGCCCCAGCTGTAGACAGAGGAAGGCCAACTGTAAATGCAAAAGTGTGGCCAGCATCCAGCAAGAAAAGATTGAGAGGCTAGAATTACAACCATTTGAAGGAGAAGATGGGAAACTATTCTTTATAGCTCAAAGGAGACCTTGGCAAAGGAAAGGTATGCCCTTTGATCCACTTAGTTTTTAATTCTCCCTTTCTTGCTGCAAATCAGAACTTCTTTGCTTGGAATGCTCAATAATGGCCTGGTAACCCAAATGCATGACAAAACCCCCAATGGCCTACTCCACAAGCTGGTTGGAACCAACAATAGCCTAACTCATGGCCTCAAAAAATTTTCCAAGGTCCCAACTATAATCCTCAATGGCCTACTCAGCAAAAACAATGGTAGCCTTAGTGGAACAAGGGCCAACAATGGCAGCAAAATGCACAATTTTAGCAATCTATGATTCCATCTCAGCCACAACAGCTAGCCATAATGCCACCACCTTAAAATCCACCTCCTAGACCTACCCAAATCCCTGCCCAACTTGCACCTAACCCTAACAACAAGTATGTCCAGCAGGCTTATACTAACGAGGTAATGCAATATCCCACCTATGGGGTGAAAGTGAGTAATGTTCGTCTTAGATCAGGGAAGCAACTTGCAGGGACTTCATCTCCCCAAATTATAGAGCTTGAAGATGAAGAACCCACTGAAGAAGCCTCAGATAAGCCACCCTTGGAACCTAAATCAACCCAAGATGCCCAAACTACCTTACAATAGAAGTCTCCTTTCCCTGAGTGCTTGCCCAAGCAAAAGCAAACAACCCAAACTGATATTGTCCTTCTCAACCAGCTAAAAGATATAAGCATCAAGATTCCATTAATCCAAGCCATCAAGGATATTCCTATCTATACCAAAACTATAAGGGATCTTTGCATAAAGAAGCCAGGAAGAAAGAGAATAGACCCTAAGACAATGCATGTTTTAGGTAATCTTGCTGACATCATGTTGGGTAATATAACTGTTCCCAAATACACAGATCTAGGTAGCCCAGTGGTGGATGTAAAGATCAATAGGACTCTGATTAAGAATACTTTGATAGATTTAGGAGCTGCAATTAATGTCATGACCAAGGAAATAATGCAAACACTCCAATTAAACAACCTTAGGCCTACTCAGACAATCTTGCAATTAGCTGATAGGTCTATAGTCAAACCTGAAGGAGTCATAGAAGATTTGGTCATTACATTAGATTCTTGGGAATACCCTGCTGATTTCATAGTTTTGTAGCCCAAGGTTAATCTTGCTGGATATCCTCTTAGACTAGGTAGACCATGGCTTGCCATTGCTGATGCATTTATAGGTTACAGGTCTGGCAACATGATCATATCTAATGGGACAGTGACCAAGAAATTGGTTTTATATCCACCATCCCAGCCATACCATGAGCTTGAGCAGACCATTTGGCCTACCCTGGAGGATGAGGACACCTATTCCCTGCAAACCCTGATGACTATAGAATGCAACCCTTTATTGAATATTCAAGATGAAGATGAATTAATTGCTCATGTTATACAAAATAATTGTGGGAGACACCCACAACAACAAGACTTCCTATCTTGCTTACAAGACCCTTTGAGCAACATATTACCTAGCAGTTCATCACAAGTCTCCCAAATCTTCCATGCATTATTACCTCAACAATGCTTACCTGTATTACCTAGCCTTGATTTGTCTTCCGTTCAAGAACTGTCCAAACAAGTAGAAGTCAAGCCAGATAAGATGTTGGATAATTAACCTTGTGCAACAAAGACATAGCATCTAGGAAGGAGTAATTACATCAGAGCACAGAACAGGGGAATTAATTATAATGCAGTCCAAGTACGAGAAGTGAAGATCGATGGATATGAACGTGGTCATCATGGAAAAATAAATGCAAGAGAAGAAGAAGACTTGTTCTAGAAGTCTAACCGTAGCTTATGTGTTTTCATTCATGAGCCATTGTGTGGGATTTCTATTTGAATAGGACTCTACTTCCTTTGTTCTAGATAATTAATAAGTTGATCTCAAAACTATATCCTAATATCCAGGGATGAATTGATGATCACAATTAGTTGGAAGATCACATAAAACTCTCCCACTTTTGTATAAGTTAGGGGATGAGTTCGTTGATTAGTTAGCTGTTATATTTAATTTCTGTCTATATAGCCATTACTCTATTTTTACAGTTATCAGTTATTCCAGACATGTTTTGATTTTGAATAAAATCTGAAGAAGATTCTGTCTTTGATATGAATTGAATTCAACTGCATGTCATGAGAAATGTGTGAAGATCTAAAGTATATTTAGTTTCCAGAAGAAGTGAGATAGTTCCCTGAGCTGGCCACTCAAGGTACTAACTCTCACTTCACACATTCACTTATTTATTCATGCATTTCTAGTTAAACTATTTCATGTTATTTTATACGTTGCATTTGAAATAACTAAGAAATCGTGATTGCTATTTCTGATAGTTGTGATTCATGAATAGAATACATAATTGAAGTCCTCCAGAGGTTAGTGTCAATTCTTTTATCATTCCATGTATTTCAAGTTCATTTTCTAATTCTCTGTTGAATATAGCTATCTTCAGCTTATGCTAAGGGTACCCGTAACAACTAGGTTTTTAAACTATTTTTGTTGTTCTTTCATTTCTGTGAACTTCAGTCAATTAAGTTGATTAGAATAAGTCTATATGAGTTAGTTTAGAACAGAAATGAGTCTTGAAGGCATATATAGTGCGAGCATCATCATAAGCTTACGCTCCTTGGTTGATAATTCAATGTAGGAATGCAATGATAGAGTGGACTGTTCAGTTAGGTTTAACCCTGGATTTTATTTAAGTCTACAACACATTAGTTTTCCTCAACAGTAGTTTTGATTTGACCAGCCATAAAAACTTTTCTCTTTATTCCACCCAAAATAATTTCTTTTACAATCTCTGGTCCTATGACCATAAGCATTACATGCATAGCAATAACCATGAAATTGTGAGTAATTATACCTGATAGGTGGAAGTCTTAAAGATTCATTAGCAACATTAACTTTAGTTTTCTTCTTAGCTTCAACCTCAGGTGCAACAGAGTGAAATGTTAGGTCTATCTTCTTCCTAGGAGCATCTCTTGTCTTGGAACATTCTCCTTTCTCATAACCCAAGCTAGTAGTATCCCTGTAATAACTTTGCTTGTTCAACATGTTATTTAGGCAGTTAGTACTCTTTTCAAATTGAATATTCTTTTGCAACTTTGAAGATGCTTCTTCCAAGTCCTTTCTCAAAGAGACTATTTCTTTCTCTAATTTCAGACATTCTATTCTTTTCACTTCAAGATCAGATTTTGTAAGGTCAACTATTCTTTTAACTTATTCAAATTCTGTTTTTAGACTAATTTCAAATTTGTTTGTCTCTTCAATTTGTACCTTTGCCTCTTTAAGTTCTAAAGAAACTTTAGCAAAATAAGAGAGTACCTTAATCTTGGAATCCTTCTCTTGTTGAAGTTGAACCTTTAATCTCTAGTTATCTTTTTCAAGATACTTATTCATTACTAGAGAACATAATAGTTCTCCTTCAACATCAACTTCACAGTCATTTTCATCAAATTCCTATCCATCTTCATCTACAAAGAAATCTCCTTCTGCATCATCAATCTCAACAACAAAGTCATTGTTTTTATTATACATTGTGTCAACTTTCAAACATGACTTAGGCAACAGTTCATCACTGGGCTTGTCAAGAGTCTGATGTACAACCTTTTGCTTGTCCTCTTTCTTTTCTCTATTTCTTCTACCCTTTCCCATGGTACTCCACTATCAAGACCTACCCAAGCCGGTTAGACTTTAATAGGGAACCTCACTCTGATACCACTTGTTGAAAATACTGCATTGTCCCCTGTTCACAGAACTAACACTGTCCACTGTTTGACCTCAACTGTCAAAACTAGTCACTATCCATAAAGAACCAAATGATTACAAAAATCCTCCAATAGATACCATAGTCACTATCACTGTCATTGTGAAGATACCACAGTTTGAACTCTACCTGAAAATAGTGAAATAAAGGTTGATGGTAGACACAAGCCTAAATACCACAGTCTAAACTCTGCAACTTAAGAGTACTGTCCAACATAATTGAAACAAAATGCAAAATGATTGGATTCCAAGTCTTTAAAGAGTAGCCATTCACTCCCCTTGAATCCAACACCATCAAGAATCTTCATCACATCATATGCCATTGTCTTTTAGTCATAGAACTTTTGCCATCAGGGACAACAATCACAACAATCATAGCTCCTATAGAGTATGTCAAACTTAAAAAGAAAGGTATCTGGGTCTTCAATGATTAGCCCATGAAAGTTTGGTAGCGCTGAAGGAGGAATGTGTTTCAAGGTGTCATCTCTCTCCTGGTTTGTAATAGGAAAGGCAAAGGTAATTGGCTCAGCTAGGTTTTCTACTGCTTCTTCTGCTCTCGTGTCTTGAATCCAACTTGCAATATCCTCAAAATCTTCAGTGTTCTCCAGTCCAAAAGATAATTCAAAGTGTTCTTCTTCTTTTATTGAACTGGTTGCAAGAAACCTCCCTTTATGGTCTCTTGGTCGCCGCATACAATGATGTATAAGCTAATAGCTCTGTTCCTGCACCATGTTAGTGGATAGTTTGGAGATAGATTGAATATCTAATTAATCATAAATGCTAAAAAATATTATTTCCTATGAAAGCAAGTACAAGCATAAATAAAAAAGAACTCAGAAACTCTAAACCTTAGCACCATCCCTAGCAACAATGCCAAAAACGTCGAACTCCATTGTTAACCAATACATTGATGCAGAATAGGGCATGCACACAACTCAATGGACCAACGGATCCTATATCAAGAAACCTATTGGCTATATAATGTGTTACATTTAAATTGTCAAACCAGGGAATCATATTCTTCTTGGATGATGCCTGTACTATGTGTACAGTGAAGGATTTATGAGTTTTAATCTAGAGGTTGTGCATAGGAATAAAATAGTTGAAAGATAAACAATTCTAATTGCAAGAATTGACAATACTCTAAGTAAGCAATACTGGTAGGAAATAACTAATGTTATTCAATTGGCTATAGTCAAATGGTCTTATATAACTCCAGAAAAAAGAATGTTCAACTAATATTTAGTTCGGTGATCACCTTGACTAAACAACATAGATTATCAAAGTCTAACTAATTCATATAACACAACTCATTACAACATGCATTAATCATATATACATAAACATACAACATAAACTAAACATATGAGCGGATTGGAGAGAAACAATACCTCAAGTGGCCCTTGCTTGAGTGACTGTGATCCCATGAAATCTAACTAGCTCTTTACTGTATCTTTGAAACCATTAACTAAACTCAAAACATGTGTTCCTTTATTGAATGCTGAAGAGAAAAGTACAATAAAGAAATATGATAACACAATCTCTGTCTAACCTCTCTTTCGTATATAGAATTCTAATCTCATATAGACAAGATCAGAATTGTCTATTTGAACAAAATAGAAATGTGGTTAATGTTAAGAGACAAAGTGGCACGCAAGTAGCAATAAGGGCTTCATATTCTGAAATGTTGTTGGCACATTGAAAATTGAGACGGTAAGTTAGAAGAATTGACTTACCTAAAGGAAGTACTAGTATAACACTATTCTCAATTGATCATAAGACAAGTCACTAGATCTTATCAGGCAAAGCAAGATAAGTTATCTCAGTATTGAGACTTGGCTCTATCTTTATTGAAGAACTTCTCATCTTTCACAATCCACACAATTCCATGAAAAGATAACGTAGGAAGATGACTTTATTACAAAGCAAACTAGGAATAGGAAACTAAATTGTCATGAAGGTAGTATAGATGGTACAGTCCTACTATAACTCTTCATAGTCTTTATGAAGAATAGTCAAGACTAGAAACAAAACATGGAGCACGATCTAAGATTCCTTCGTTAAATTGATGACTGCATCAACTGTTGAAGGATAACCATCAAAGAGTGGAGAGTTATGGATGACTCATCCCAATCATTTTGGGGTCTTCTTCCTTTAGCTGCAGGTGCCTGTACTATCTATTGTGGATATCAACACCTCCTTTGCTGTGGTTGCCCAGTGGTCTTCATGAAATGTAGCCACGTTCTTGCTGCATGAGAGGTTAGTACATCACACGATATCTATACATCACAATTACTAAAATTAACATAAAGTACCATCATATTTCATAAGCAATTAGTCATTCACACATAATTAATTAACAACATATTATATACCCATCTTCATGCTTTCAATGTCTTAAGGATGATTATAGACATAGTTAATATATATAAAAGTCTGGGAATGTCTTAGGAATCATGTACTTGAAACAAGAGAAACAAGACAAAACATGGCCTCATCAAGTACCTCAAGACATTGTACTATTGCAACAGAAGTAGGAGAGAGTGAGGAAGAAGATACATTCTTCCCTGATAAGAGACAACATGATGATATTGTCCAGAAAACAAAGCAGATTGTGACCCAAGAACAAGATAGACAAAAATAATATAGTTAGTTCCTCAAAGAAGAAGAGGTTGCGACACTCAGATAGTTCAAAGTGTTAACACAATGACACAATCTCATAGAGAAATTGAAGCAATTTGTTAAATACTGGAAGAAGGAAAAAGCCCCCAAAAATTAAATTTGGCAAATGGGCAGAACATATAGACATTGGAAGACAAAACCACTATTGATAGATGCTCATATAAATCACAAAAAGTCAAACATGTTATGATAGACTAGAGTGCGGATGTAAATATGATTATGTTGACCATGTTTTTGTACTTCAAAATTTAAACTTTTTGATAAGTCTAATCATATCACCCTCTCGGTTGTGAGTCATCAATATCACACAATCCCTACTCATCACTAAGGTGTCACATCCCGCTTCATGTTATTTTCCTACATTGGGTTTTGTATTGTGGTGTCAAATTGAAAGAAGAATGTTCAATCTTTTGCTCAAGTCCTAAGGTGTACCTGCCCAGTTTGCACCTAATTATGAAAACAATTAAATCTCAAAATTTGTGATAAATGGGGAAAAATTCTTTCTATGGCGGTGTTCATAACTTCGTCTCGCCCAATCTAGCAAGTTTCTAGACCATGACGTCTTATGATTTGCGAGATTTTAAACTTTCAATTTTTTGGCAAGCAATTTACGGAAACAATTAAAACAACAAATTTATTGGAGTTTAAAAAGAAATTCTTTCGCCACCAGGCTCGTATCAATTATATCAATGATTGGCTGAAATTTCATAAAGATTCGCGGCTTCAATCAAAAGTTATGCAAATTTTACTATTTTTCGCACTTGCACGATTGAAGAAGTTAAAGTTCACACAATGGAGTCTGTCTACTTTCGAAATTGACTAATTGCGGGTTTACTTTCATTTTTCACTAAGCGGGAGTGTACTTTTGATTTTTCCTAAGTTGGTGTTCACTTTCACTTTTGGCTAAGTGAAAACCCGCGTTGGATGCTCTTTCACTTTTCCCTAAGTGTGAATAAAAAAAGTCACTTTCAGTTTTCAAAAAGTGGGAAGCTACTTTTAGTTTTGGCTAACTTGATGCAACTTAGAAATTTTCACAAGTTTCCAACTTGTGAATTTGGCTAACTCAATGGAAAGAACAAGTTATAATTTTTATTAACTACTGGTGAAGTTAGAGGTTTGGAGAAGTCATAATTTTCTAATTGGTAGTTATTTCACGAAAGTTTGTGAAAAGCACAAGTCACAAGTTGTGAAAAGTTAGTTAAAAGGTTGAGGTTATGAAAAAGGAAAAGTCACAACTTAAAAGTTAGTTATTATTTGTGAAAATCACTTCCAATGTCGACAAAGGAACTCCCCGTTATCATCAGCTAATACTCTCACTTTTGAAAGTATTCAACTTGCACCTTTTAAAACTTATTTTGGAGAGAAGAGAAGGTTTTGAAATTCTTCTCAAACACCGATAGGACTTACCAAAAAGCAATAAAATTCTGAAAGAGAAGGTTTTGAAGTTTTATTTGTCGATAGTTTTATACAGTTTCAAAAGTGTTTTTAAACAACCAAGGTAAAAAAAAGGAAATTTTGGTTTCAATTTTATCTTCATCAGCATTCTTGTAAGGTTGTGAAAGCATTTAAAAACTCAGATAAAAGTAATTGCTGCCCAAAATTTAAGAGAAAGTGGTTTCCATAACCACCCAAGATGCAGTTACAAAGAAAAACAACTGTTCTTCATTGATCGGTACTTTCTGCCAGAATCATAGTTTTGGATCAGGGTATACCAAACTTAGAAATATTAACAGGGCATGTAAAATGTTTGAACATGATTCTCAAAAGAAGGTTAAAAACATTCAAACAAATGCATTATGGCAGGTGCAAAAGCCAGACTCCAAAATGTTTGCCAACATCTTCTCTACTCTGCACTAAATGGGAGATTTGGAAAATAGTTCAGCCAAGCAGTTTTTGTCAGATACTATAATTGGAAATGATAGTAGTGCAACACCATTTTTGTTGACTTAATTGTGTTAAATTTAAAATGGCATTTCTTTATATCAGTTTAACGCAGTTGCAGTAAAACTACAATATTTTTGTCATTTCACAACAAAATTTAAAAATTTAAAGTGTTTTGGAAAGCTGATGAAGGGGACAATAAAACCCAGAAACAGTTTGAAGATATCTTTTGTATTGAGTGAGCAGTTTGAAGTAGAAAATTGGGGCTGTAATTTTTGACGTGATTGAACACCATTGGAGCAGCGTATGATCTATTTGAAAGAAGTTGTGATATTGTGGAAATGTCCACAATGTGAACCATAGACAAAACATGTGAACTGTTTGATAGAATTCTTTGAAAGAAATGTGGTCAGATGAAAGGCAATAAATGAAGGACAAAAACATAGGTCTGCATTCCTACAGTTTACAACACATCAAAATATTATGAATGCATTTAGACGTCTGCAGAAATAAGTTGTATTTGGTTGTCACAGGAGTGCAAAGGTAGCATTTGTAGAGACTTCCATTAAGCCTAATGATGAAGCTATGTCAAAGGTGAAGACAATATTTATAGATGAATTGTTGAAATCTTGGGATGAAGAGCGTGTAAAGGAGCTTTCTGTGTTTAGCAATTCATAGTGGCTCTCTAGGGTAATGTTAACTTTGTTATTTCTCACGTGCCATGCCAGAATGGAAGTTTTGGAGTTGCGTATAGTTATTCACCACAATACTAAAGAAGGAACGCCCTGACATATATGAATGCATAATGAATTTGTTTGAACGGCTTTGAAAACTTTCAAGCAAATGTATTGGATGTAAAGTTGAAATTCAGTGACCTTTGCTAGAACATCTAGCTGAAAATGATAAGTGGATGTATTTTAAATACCTTGATAGTTTGTATGTTGACATGAGTTGTATGAGTAGTGGATGGCAATGACATTTTATGATTGCAATTAGAACAAGAAAATGTACAATGTTATCAATCTATGCCTATCATGCTGGCATTCCTGGTAAAATACTTACTATTTCCACAGAATTCATTTCTTGTATGCATGGACACAGGAGTCTAAGATTTAGGTATTCAGAGTTGTCATCGAGATTTGTGAGCATTGACCACCGAAATGGAGCAAACAGAGATAGAAAGTAACCTAGCAAAGTTCACAACTCAAAAGTTACAAGTTTTAGTTACCTTTTTGTAAAAAGTGACTTAAGTCACTCTTTGTAATGTAAAGTTAGAAAATAAACTTTATTTCCGAAAAAGTGATGTAAAGCATAACCAAAAATAAGGTTTATTATTCTATTGTATTTCAAAAAGGTAGTTTTGAGGTAGTTACTTGAAGTGGTTAGGAAGTAGTTACAAGTTGGTTATTAGGTGGTTATGAGGAAAAGTCTATATATACTGGACTTCACATTGTAAAAAGGGACTTTTTCAAGAAGAAACTTTTGGAGGGGAACTTATGGAGAAATTTTTCAGATACTTTTGATGTAACACTTTGTACATGAAGGCTTTCTGAAGTTTTATAATTTCATGAAAGAATAATAAAGAATGCATTTGGTTCGTGTGTTCCAATGTTACTTTTGAGTTATTGTTACTAATTTTTCGTACGTTAGATTGGTAATACTTATATGTCATTGTGTTGATCATAGGTCATTCATTGAAACATTTTAACTGTGCAATTGATGTAGTGAAGCACACTCATTTCTTGGTATCTTGATATGAATGTGTTCAGGTAACCTATCTCTTCGTATGTTGAGACCTATGTGTTATCCTTCTTTCATCATTGTTACATGTTAAGACATTAGCTATGAAGTTCATCACATTTGTTCAGGAATGTAGTTTCTAACTTCTGTGGTGAAATCCCCTCATAAATTGTCCTGAGTTCCAGTATTCATATGTCTATTGTTAGGGTTTCTATTAATCATCTTTATTGTTAGTTTTCCTTTTTCTCCTTTCTGTACTTTTAGGTTAAAAGTACACAAAAACCACAAATACTCCCATCATACGAGGGAGTTGCCCCTCTTAAACGCAGAGGAAGATCATTGCTTTGTCGCAATCTCTCCAACTGTTGGGATAATTTAGTCACCGCTCAAAGGGCAATGGGTCATTTTCAAAAGTTATTTCATGATGACAAATCTGTTTACCAACAGATTATCAAGAAGCTTTGGAAGCAACTAGGAAAACCTAGGTTGTCCGAAACTACCTACAATATCACTTCAGCAGATGGATCTAGTATGGAAACACTTGGGACTTGGAAATAAGTGGAAGTGAACCTAATGGGCATAAAATAGGTCATAGACTTTGTTATTGTAGCCATGAAAGAACAAGGGGATTCATTCAAATCATTACTGGGATTAAGATGATTTGTAGATGCAAATGACATTGTGGATTCCTGCAAAGAAGAATTATCTTTTGCAGATAACAATAAGAGTGTATATATCCCATTAGGATCACCCATGGAAGAAGCATACATTGAAGAATCCAACTATGTGGAAGGCAATGATAACTATCCTAAGACTATTTACTCAATATAAAAGTTAGAGACAAATGAGACAAAAGAAGAACTGAATTTAGGGGGAGAAATAGAACCAGAAAATGATAATGATAGTACTAATAGTGAGGAAGTTTTGGAAGCCTGGATAAGAAATGAATCAAAGCTCAAAAATCAAAGAATGATAGGATTCCAGAGGATATTTAAGTTGAAAACCAGTAGGGAAAACCTACTGCAAACCTTTGCATTAAATAAAAATCCACCGCAAAAGGTATGCACCATAAATGAAGAGAAAAACACAAGTGAATCTTGGGTATCTAGACAAATTAATCACATTATGAGAGGAATTTCACATATAAAACTACCTAAGTTTTCAGGAGTGAAAGATCTACAAATATATTTATCCGAAATGGAGATAATTTTTCAAACGAACAAAGTAGGCTAGAAGCAGTACAACATACATTGGTATGCAATGCGGCCAATTGGTGGTCCACTCATAAAAATTCAGTTAAAGACTGGTCCATATTTAAGATTCTTATTAGTATAAGATACCTATAGGAGGAAGGAGAATGCAAAACCATACCTAAGTATGGTGGATAGATTCCACCACATGAGCATTTAACTACCTGTACAATAGCATGGGAAGACATACAGGAACATACAAAACTTATATACACCCATATATTCTATTGGACACTGTCACCAATAACACAAACTTGGTATATAAACTAAGAAAGGAGAAGAGAAACCAACAATTGGCATGAAGTACAATACGACTTTATGTTGGAATTAGTCCAGACAACTGAGAGGGGGGGTGAATCAATTGTCTCGCAAGTTTAACCTTTTCTATTTTTAATCCCTTTTATCAACTTACAATCGGATTAATAATGTAAACATTAAATCATGAATCAACAACACATGAGCAGAAATAAAATGAACACACATAACACTAGGATTTTTATGTGGAAACTTGGTTAAGGGAAAACCATGGTGGGGGTTAACCCACAAGATTCGTACCCTGTTAAAAGTACTTGGAAGAAAAGAGAAGGCACATGCCTTCGGGCTTACTTCCCAGAGCTCACTGCTCAAGAGAGGCTCACTTCCCACAGAATTTCTATTTGATACAGAAAGAATTAACTAATAAATAGCATCTCCTTCATGCCTGGTTCAGTTTCATTAAATGCTCACAAAACTTCTGCTCTGCCCCAAATACTTCTTCTCTAACTCTTCATCAAAACAACTCTTGTTCTTCTACTTCTCCTTTGCTCTGCTCTACCTTTGATCCTTTCTTTAGATTATTGTTGACCTATTTTCTTCTGCCCAGAGTTAAATAATTCACCTTGTATTTTGCTTGAAAATCCTTTAGAAGTGACCATGCAAGGCTTTAATCCTTCAAATTATTCATGTTGTGCCTTGCAAAAATCCCAAAAATCTCACCTTGAGAATCTTTGCTGAAAACCCAGAAACCCTTTGTCTTTAAGTGCTTTCCATCGCAGATAAATCTCAATTTTATACTTAGTATTTGTATATGCATTTTTGAATGTATGTTCGCATGTACATTCACCATTGTATGTTCGCATATGCAAAGGAAATGTACATCGGTGAGATACAAGGTACCGCATACAAAGGGCATATACAAGGGGTGGAATGCAGGTATGAATGTATGTTCGCATTATATGTTCAAACATACAATCTCACATACAAAGGAAAAGATACAAGGGGAAGATGCAATGAAAAACATACAAGTTCACATACAAAAGCAAATCCGAGATACAAGGTACCACATGCAAAGTCAATATACAAGGCCGAATATACAAAAGGTGGGGTCCACTTTGTACACAAGGGCGATTGTGTCTTATATACAAGTCGCATTGTATATGCGACATACAAAAGAAAAGATACAAAGGGAAACATACAAGCTGGACCCGACTGGAAAATATAAATTGGCAAACTCAAGGGTGGGGTCTGCGGTCTGTATGTTAAGTGCATTGTATATGCCAATATGCAAGGGGACGATATACAAAACCTGGGGCCCACCAAGCACGCATACAAAAGAAATATGCAAGCACACATATAAGGGGCAGGTACAAGTTCAAATGCATGTTTGTATGCATGTTTTCCTTTGTATATTCTGCGTTGTATGTTTGCACATACAAAGGGTCATATACAAAGCGATATACAAAGGCTACATGCATATGTCGAAGTAAAGTGGTTGCAATGTATAAGTAGTTGTATGCATGTTTTCCTTGTATTTTCGCATTGTATGTGCCAACATACAAAGGTAATATACATTTTTGACATGCAAGGCCCGGATCCGATAAAATATGCAATCTGGTCTATAAAGGCAGATACCTTGTATGCATCCTTGTTTGTATGTATGTTCGCATTGTATGTTTGCGATATACAAGTCACACATACAAAGGTCAGAAACAAAGGTCAAATGCGACAGTTGTATGTGAAGTGCAATTGTATCAATGTTTTGCTTGTATTTTTGCATCGTATAAATGCAATATACAAGGGAATATATAAAGAGGCACATAGAAGGTCTGGGTCCAACTGGAGATCAAATGTAGCAGATAAAATATTGGAGTCTGCATTGTATGTATACATGTGATTGTATATGCGATATACAAGGCCAACATATAGGGGATTTCGGCGTGACCTCTTGCATCGGTGACTCAGTTCATAGTCTTTCCGACAACCGATAGAAGATGCAGTTTTTCAGCGATGGATCCCAGCTTCAATGCGGTGGTGAATCAGGTGGTGCCATGTGTCAGGGGCGATTCAAAGGGCAATTGAAAACATGAAGACCCGCATTTGTATGCAAGCTCATGCATATTCAAATGCATATACAAAGACACCTCAAGGGCCGATTTAAATGCTGAATGTAGCATAGATTCAAAGGGTCTTTCAGATGCTGATTTAGGTCGTAGATGCAAAGCGATATACACAGGTAGTTGACCACAGCTTTGACTGTGAATATATTGTGCATCCTAGTGAATTTCTACATGCTACAAAAGGCAAAAATGCTTGTTTTTGCCTCCTCTTTCATTTGGCGGGCTTTTGAGGGGAAAATTCTCACTTTCAATTTTGGATATGGATTTGCATGTTCTGGCTACTGGATGTTTCAGCGACCATTTTTGGGTAAGATGTAGATATTTGTTACATTCATTGTTGCAGGTAGATGTTCAGCAGCTCACATTGATGACCTGAAATGTCTCTCAACTACCTTGTTTCAGCTATTTCATGTATTCATTGTTGAAGATAGAGGATGGAGTTGCTCGCGTTTAATGCCCAAAATATCTTCCATCTGCCCCTGTTCTAGATATTTTTACACCATAAATTCTTACAGATGGACGTCCCTTCAGATACAAATATTTTTCCTGATGCAACCCATGGGGTAAACTTATTGTAACTGACTTAGGTCAGTTTGAAATGCTATATAAGTAGAAGGATGAGATGTAAATAGGGTTGGAATTTTTTTTTAGCATTCAGTCTTTCTGTTTCCAAATAGAACTTTACTCTATTGTAACTATGCCTTCTTATTGAATATATGCAAGTTATTTTTACCTCTTTTACTGATTTTTAGTTCAGTGTGAATCTATATATGATTGTCTGTGAACATTTTTATTCCTCTCAACCATTTTGCTTCTCACCTTTGCTAGAATCATTTGAATCTGTGTATGTCTACTTGCTGTATCTGGTCATGTTGTGCATCTTCTCAATATTGTGAGGGTTTCTTTTATTCAACTTGGTGAATCCCCCTTACTTTCAAGTTTTTTCTAGTTTTATCTTTCATTCAAAAGCATTTCTTCTCCCTTTTCCTTTGCAAATTCAGTAGATCTTAGGTGATAACCAGCTAGGAAGCCGGCCTTCTCCGGAGGTTCTTTCCAAAGATAGGTGACCCACAGACCTTGGAAAGATCCCATGTTTCTCCAGATTGCCAAAGTTTTATAACTACAACAAGGGTGTAAATCTGAGAGACAACAATTATATATTTTCGCACAAGGAGACTTTTTCACAACTCATCTACATGCCTTTATATCCTTCATCAACCTTGGAATAAATATCAAGGTTGGCATTACAAACATCTGAATTAATACGATTCACTTTGCTGTCAGCCAAACATAACTGGGACTCAAATCTTCCTCGATCAATATGCCATGCTTCATAAAATTATTCTCAGATCATCCACAATATGCTTGAAACATCTGGTTGGCCAAGACTGGGAAGAACAACAACACCAAGAAGGAAATCTTCACCAACAAGTTCAAACTTCAATGCAGACCTCCAACATAGTAGTCACACGATCCAGAGACCTTCACAAGCACATTGAATTCAACAAAAACATCCGCACTCCTCCAAATTATCAGAATCACTTGCATCTTCATCCAGAACCTCAAGAACACTGTTTGCTATGACTGTTACACTAGAAAGATTGCTTGCGGACCTCCAAACCATGAACCACTTGAGTTGATGATACACACTAACTTGCCAAACATGCCTTTAGATCTATAGATCATCATTTTACATTTCTAGAACAATCCAGACCTCTTTCCTGTCACCCTGTCTCTTCTGAACACTACAAAACCAATTCTACTTGGATGGCCTTAGCTTCTTCAAATCTTCATGTGAACCTTTCAAATCTTAACTGGAGCTTCTTCAGATAATCCTCTATTTAGCCATATGGTCCACATACATTAATCTTTATTAATTTTCTCAATATCCTCAACATTCCAGTCTTCTAAACAGGCAACAAAATAGGATATAGTTGACACCAATGGCAACAAGGATATGTTGACATCTATGACAACACCGATTAGGCACATATTTGCAATAATATCCCCCTTTGTCATTGATGGCAACATATGATGTGAAAAATTGATTCAACCATCAAGACAAGAACTTCTCCCCCTTTCTCTTATCACTTCTACAACTACTTTCTTCACTGCTCCCCCTTTCATCAGCAACTAGTTTTTCACATGATTTATCTCCCCCTTTGACATCAATGGAAAAGGGCACATATTTGCAGTCTTTCCTCCTTATTTTTGTTTCAGACCAAAATCAAAAATTATATGTAGACTACTCCCCCTGAGTAGTGCCTTTTTAACATCAATCCAGATCACAAGATGTGACTGTGAGTTCCACCGTACTGATGCACTCTAGTGCATCTTAATTATGATCAAGAGGGGTAATAACCCCTAACTTCTCCCTGAGATACTCAAAAGTATCCTTGGGAAGAGGCTTAGTGAAAATATCTGCAATCTGATCCTTTGAAGACATAAACTCCAACTTGATTTCATTCTCATTTACCTTCTCTCTCAAGAAATGAAACTTGATGGATATATGCTTTGTCTTTGAATGCAACACTAGATTCTTTGAGATGCTTATTGCACTTTCAAATTATCATAGAAGATTGTGGGAGGCTCCTCAGACAAAATTCTGATGTCCTTCAACATTTGCTTCATCCAGTGAACTTGAGTACAATTATTTGCTGCTGCTATATACTCTGTCTCTGCTGTAGATAGGGATATTGCCTCCTACTTTTTGCTTAGCCAAGAAACCAATCTACTTCCCAAGAAGAATTCACCACCACTAGTGCTTTTTCTGTCATCCACATCTCCTGCCCAATCAACATCTATATATGCATGAAGAGTGAAGTTATTATCCTTTGGATACCATAATCCGTAATCAATTGTTCCTTTGAGATATCTGAAAATTCTCTTGACTGCTACAACATGGGATTCTCTAGGATCAGCTTGAAATCTAGCAACAAGTCTAACTGCATTCATGATATTAGGTCTGGTCTGAGTCAGATAAAGTAGTCCTCCAATCATTGATCTATACCTTTTCTTATCTTAGGGGAGTCATCATCTTTACTCAACTTACATCCGATTACCATAGGTGTACCTACTAGCTTTGAATCTTCCATTCCAAACTTCTTCAACAATTCTCTCACATACTTAGACTGAGATATGAAGATACCTTTATCTAACTGAGTGATTTGCAGACCTAAGAAGAAGTTCATTTCACCAAACATGGACATCTCAAATTCACTCTACATCTAATCAGCAAATGTTTTGCACATACTCTCATTTCCACCAAAAATGATATCATCAACAAATACCTCAACAATCAGAATATTGTCATGATCATTCTTGAAGTAAAGATTACTGTTAGCAGTGCCTTTGCTATAACCTAACTTTAGTAAATACTTATCTAATCTTGCATACTAGGCTCTTGGGACTTGTTTGAGTCCATACAATTCTTTCCTTAATCTACAGACCATATCTCTCTGATCAGACAACTAAAATCCTTCCATTTGCTCAATGTAGACTTCTTCTAACTCTCCATTTAGAAATGCTGACTTGACATCCATTTGATAGACTTTGAAATCTTTATAAGCAACAAAAGTAAGAAACAATTTGACTGCCTCTATTCTTGCCACCAGAGAAAAAGTTTCTTCGAAATCAATTCCTTCCACTTGAGAATATCCTTTACATACAAACCTTGCTTTATTTCTTACAACTTCACCATCTTCATTTAGTTTGTTTAAGAAGACCCATTTAGTTCCAATCACATTTTTGTCCTCAGGTCTAGAAACAAGATCCCAAGTGTGATTCTTTTCAATTTGCATCAATTCTTCTTCCATTGCCTTTACCCAGTTTTCATCTTTACAGGATTCACTTACTATTTTTGGTTCAATCTTTGAAATCAGACAAATCTCTTCTTGATCTTCAACAATTATTCTCCTAGTTCAAACACCTTTATTTCTATCTCCTATGATTTGATCTTTAGGATGATTCATCCTTACATACCTGGGAGTTTTGGGATTTGCTTGAACTTCTATTTCTTGAGCTTGTTCCTCAACTTCTGCATTGTCCTCTTGAGTTACTAGATTTTCTGGATCAATCTAGATTTGAATCTAGGTCTGAACTTGCCTTCCTTGAATTTGACTTTCATTTGGATCTTCTGAATCATATCCGCAAGACCTGAAATGACCTTCTTTGCTTTCATCAACTCTAACATTTGCACTTTCAACAATCTTTTTCAATCTTTTGTTAAAGCACCAATGTGCCTTGCTTTGAGTAGAGTAACCCATAAATATTCCTTCATCACTTCTTGCTTCAAACTTGCCTAGATCCTCATCTCTTTTGATATAGCATTTGCTACCAAAAACTCTAAAATATCTCACAGTAGGAGGATGACCAAACCATAGTTCATAAGGAGTCTTACCAGAATTACCTTTGATCTGCACCTGATTAAGAGTGTAGACAACAGTACTCACAGCTTCTCTCCAATAGATTTGAGGAACATTTGTTTCCATCATCATGGTCCTGGCAGCTTCTTGAATGGTCCAGTTTTTTCTTTCCACTACTCCATTTTGCTGTGGAGTCCTAGGAGTAGATAACTGTCTTTTTATTCCATGCTTTTCACATAATGAATCAAACTCATCGGAGGTAAATTCTCCACCTCTGTCAGATCTCAGACACTTTATCTTTCCACCAATCTCATTCTCCACCATAACCTTGAACATTTTGAATTTGTCAAGAGCTTCTGATTTTTCTTTTAAGAAGGTTACCCACATCATCCGGGAGTAATCACCAATTAGCAACATAAAATATTTGTCTCCTTGCACACTTCTAATTCTAGCAGGACCACACAGATCAGTATGCACAAGTTCCAACTGTTCACTTGAAAATTATTCTTTACTTTTGAATGAAATTTTGTTGTGTTTACCCAATTGACATTCTCTACACATGCTATTAGGTTTCACAAGTTTTGGCAGATCTCTTACAGCCTGAATAGAACTTATCTTGACAATGTTATCAAAATTGACATGACACATCCTCCTATGCCATAACCAACTTTGATCTGTCTGAGCAATCAGATAACTTTTGCTAGAACTATTTAAATGAAAGATGCTACCTCTAGTTTGAGTACCAGATGTAATTTCAGTTATGAAGCTTTCAAAGATTCTGCATTTTCCATCCTTGAATTGGAGATCATAACCCTTGTCAACCAACTGTCCAACACTGAGAAGATTATGCTTCAGTCCTTCCATGTACAAAACATCCTTGGTGTTATTCTTACCATAAAAAGAGATGGATCCTCTGCCATAGATTTTACCAACTGAGTTGTCTCCAAATTTTACAAGCCCACCTTCATATTTTTCAAGGCTTACAAACTTACTTTTATCACCAGTCATATGATGAGAACATCCATTATCAATCACCCATTCATCCTTTTCAACAACCTAGGTAGCCAAGGCACTTTCCACATTTGCATAGCTAGCAGATTTAGTAGACACCAGTTCTTCTTCTTTGATAGCAATGAACACCCAATCATTTTTAGTGGAACCTCCATGATCAGATTCATCATCTGTGACTCCTTCTCCAGCTTCTTGGACATAGTGACATTTCTTCTAACTTTTATATCTATTAGGGTTTAGTTTTGAAAACCTCTCTAGACCTCTTGAGGCAAAATGACCAATCTTATTACAAGCAAAACATTTGAATGGCAATTTTCCTTCATTCTTACCAGATCCTCTTTGCATTCTTTTGGCAATAAGAGCTTCAAGATCTGCAGTCTCAATTTCATCATCTTCAAGATGTTAGAAAGAGACACTGCTAGGCATGATAAGTGTTGTCATTGATGGCAACCGAGTCTCTCTACACATCCACATTACATAATTTGCCCAGACTGGAAATCAGATTGAAGATCTGTCTAAGTCTGGGAAGTCAAGAATAGAGTGTGTGATAGGGTTTGGTATCTTGGTTTGGATCTCCTCGGGAGTAGATCAGAGTTTGCTACAGATCTGAGGGAGTCATAAGCATTGTTAGGAAAATCTATATCCAAAATTTTGTCCTTCAGTGATGGAGGAGTCAATAGTTATTAGCATCTGAGTATCGGGTTAACAGTTTGACAGAACAAATGGAAGAACATGCCGACATTGTAATTGAACTTGGTTTCAAATGTATGGAAGTTGTTGGTTGGACAAGTTGTGTTGATCAATGATAGTAGCTGACCTGACTAATGATTTGTGAGTGCAAGTTTTGGTCCGCGTCTCAAGTTATGCATGGATCTAGCCGACAGAGCAGAGTATCCAATAAAGTTCCAAGTGTTCTTGAAGCTGACTTAAAAGTAATTAAAGATTAGGATGAGGATATATATAGCTGATGGATTTGGATGATTTAGGTGTGTGTGTGTTGCAAACATGGAGTAAAGGTGAAAAGAGCAAAGATCTAAGATTCGGATGAAGGCAGAACAGTAAATAGGGCAGAGTGAAGATGAAATGTGTAAGATCAGTATTTTGTGCTTAATTGGAATTGAATTCATGCATTAGTAGATGCTTCTCATTAGTTCAAAATCTCTGGTATTCTCTTGTAATCATTTGTGGGCAAAGAGCCTCTATTTGAGCAGTGAGCTCTGGGTAGTGAGCCCGAATGCATGTGCATTCTCATTTGTAAAAATACTTTTAATAGGGTATTAATTTTTGTGGGTTAACCCCCACCATGGTTTTTCCCTTAACCAGGTTTCCATGCTAAAAATCTTGGTGTCAAGTGTGTTATTTATGCTTCTGCTCATGTATTATTGATTCATGCTTTAATGTTTATTTAATTGTAAGTTGTAAAAGAAGATTAAACACATAAAAGTTTAAATTGTGTGATAACTAATTCACCCCCCCTCTCAGTTGTCTGGAGTAATTCTAACAATTGGTATCAAAGCAAGGTTCCTTTGAGAAGCCTAATAGCTTAAGTAAAGATCTTGGAAGGAGTTTTAATGGATTCACTCAAAGATTAACTTCAATTGGCCCTAGAAGATCTTGTTTAGTCTAAAGCAGAAATTAGTAATCTGAGAGGCGAACTTAAAGATGCTAATGATACAATTGAAATGTTAAAAGACAAATTAAAAAAATCCATGGAAAGGAAAAAGGAGCTACTTCTGTAGTTATCTAGTTTAACTGAAGAAAATGGCATGAATGAAGCTTTGGAAGAAAAGACAAGGGAATATGAGAAGCTATCAAAAGAAGTTACCGTTCTAAAAATTGAGATGGAATATGGGACAATGAGGCTAACCAAAGATATTGAGCAAAGGGAGAAGACTGAAAAAGACTTGAATCATACTCTAAAAGAAATAATTGATGAATGTTACATATTAGACAGTATAGCTGGCCATCTAAAGTTTGATCTACAAGAAAGCAGAGACAATGAAAGAGATCTTGAAAGACAAATTATCATTCTTAAACATGACCTAGAAGTTGCAAATGAAAATAAGGAGAAGTTCAAGACAAGTTTAGCTAAACTTGAAGCAATACTTGAGGGTTAGAAAAAGGCTGATGACAAGCATGGTCTTGGATTTGAGAAAGGGGAAAGCTCTGGATCTGAACAAAGAAACTCTCAACCAAGGAATGAGAGAAACAAGCCTAGAAGACCTCTGGTAAGACAACCTAATGCTCAAAGATATCCATCATTTAATGGAAACCATTTCAATTGCAATAAATTTGGTCATAGAGCTACTCAGTACAGAAGCAGAGTAAATCAAAATGGTCCATCCTTCTCCGGTCAATGCTTCAAGTGTAAGAGGTATGGTCATAGATCAAATGAATGCAGAAGTATGATAATGAATAATGCTAACAATAGAGGAATTGACAATTCTTTCAATGGTTAATGTTTTGCTTGCAATGGGTTTGGACACATGGCTAATCAGTGCAGATCAAGAGGAAATCAAGTTCATAAGCAAGGAAATGTTGTGTGCTTTAATTGCAATAAATATAGTCATATTGCAAGATTCTGCAAATGTAGGATTAATGAAAGAAGGGGTCCGGTAAATAGAAAACTGAATGAGCAGAGACAAGACAAAGGCAAAAGAAAAATTGATGAAAATGAGATCCATAATGAAATGAGCGAGATAGGGGTCAAGAAAATAATTGTGAACCATAGTAATGGGTCCGCACCAGAATCCGGTGCTGACAATTCCTCCAGTAATTAGATTAGGAGCCCTGGCTCAGGGGGAGCTGCATTGAACATCAAATTTCACCAGTCAGTAAGTGGGTGCCTGGACATGGCACAATGAGAGAAGATATTTTGCAGTGTTTCAGAACTTTTGGAAGAATCTCCGAAAGGAAAAATGTTGATATGGAAATTTGCGAAGCAATTCATGAAGAATTGTTAAGAAATAGTGTAACCGAATGAAGTTAGGGCAACACATTTATTACAATAACCAATTAGGTTTTGTGGAGGCATAAAAGGTTTTTCATTCATCATTTGAAACACTTTGCATTCAAGAATGAAGAAAAAGAGTGAACTGTGAGAAAGAACTTGCAGAGAACCAAAAAGGTGAAGATCAAATTCAAGCAAGAATCCCATCCGACAACTCAAGGTGAAATCCCAAATCGTGAAAGAGGTATTTCTCTGTAAAGCTTTCTGAATTTCATTATTGAAGATGGCTACTCCATTAGTTGTAAATGTTACTGAGAGGCCACACCCAAAATTCAAGAAACATCCATACAAGTCTGTAGAAGTTGATCCACTAGGTGCCTTTTCGAATGTTTCGTACGAAGTTCTACATGTCGAAGATATTAGGGTTTACATACATACAAACATTGAGGAATTTGGGAACTCAAAACTATTGGATATGTTTGACAACCATCTAAGGAATGAGAATTACGACATCAAACCTGAGTTCAAAACATTGGAAGATAAACATCTTGCACAAGTCATTCATTTTCTGACCTTTGAAGAGGATGAATGGGTTTGGTATATACTGAGCAGAATGCATGATAACTTCATATGGCTGATGAAACCTTTTAAGCTCACCAAGGATGCCATTAAGGCTGTTACTAGATTGCACTTGATTGGTGGACTGCCTTTATTAAAGTTAGTGAAGAATCAAACTATTTCTGAAGTCACCGGATCGAAGTTTGACAAGAGAGCTATGACCATCAATGACATCACTGATCCGGATGTCAAGTTTTCCTTAATGGTAATTGGTTATAAGATTTACCACTCTAGCAGGGAGAATTCAGTCTCTAAAACAGCCATCTACGCTGCATATCAAATGATAAAGAAGAATGTGGATTATAATTTATGTGATCTGTTGCTGAACCAATTGATGGAGAATCTGCAAAAGATCAAGAAAGATAAGAAGAACTCCTTCAAATATGGTACGCTGGTCATATGCTTGTTCTTCTATGTTAAGAATGTGTTACCAGAATCAAGAGGCTTAGTCTGGACAAATGATAAACCTGTAGCACTACAAATTAGAGACTATTTGTATAACCTTGGTGATGCAAATGCCCAAAGAACTGCACTCTGGGGCTATTTTAAGAACTTTCAGAACATGATACACTCTAGGGAAAGGATTCCCAAAACAATAGTTGAAAAATATAAGGATACAATCTGTTTCATGGTAGACACAGATCAGTGTTTGATGGAGGCAATGGAACCAAGAACTGTGTGGGTTATGCCCACGGATATGAGGTTGAGGAAGATGTATTGGAGCCATATGCTCAACATTTGTTGAACCAACCTAAGGACACTGAAGTAGAAAGGTTTGGCACATTTGAAGAATTGAATATAAAGATCCATGTTGAACTCTGGTAACCAAAAATAAAAAGAAAAGTGAATAAGCAAGTTGAAGCTTATGCAGAGAGCATAGGTATAACAAAAGAAGCAGTAAGGGCAAATAGGGAGAGGTTAGAGAAGATTGAGAGAGAAAAGAAAGAAAAGAAACAAGGAGGTTCTCCGATAGAGACCTCTACCAAAACAAGAACAACTAGGACTTCTACTGCTGCCCTTGTTCCTCCTAAGACTGCAAAACCAGAAGGCAAACCATCTAGTGAAGGAAGTAAGAGAAAGAAGACAAAGGCTGTAAGAAAGTATGTCAGCACAAAAGATGATGAAGAAACAAAGATAGATGAAGAAATAAGATCCAAGAAAGCCAAGACTTCTAAGGCTTTTGAGGACCAGCCTTCTGGAAGCAAAAAGGTGAAAGTTGCTATGACAGTTGATGAAATTGTAAAAATAATCATTGTTCATGGAAATTTAAAGCCTATCAGAGTTTACTATGACAATTTTGATCAAGCAAATAAGAAAATTTTAGAAGATGCCACCATCATGTATTTGAATAAATTCAATAGAGCTCTATTGGAAATTTTACAAGAACTTCCTAAAAGTTTAAGGAAAATACTGGAAATGAGGAAAGAAGCAGCCAAGGCTAAAGATCTAGAACTCAAGGAGAATGTCCTCGAGCCACTTTATGTCTTGTAATAACTAGAAGAGAAGCAAATAAAATCCTCAGAGAAGTTAAAGAAAAATTCAGAAGCAAGGTCCGGATGAACAAGCTAATGCTTGGTGAAATTGAGGAAATTGCAAAATAAATAGAGGAAATTTTGAGAAAAGCCTTAAGGAAAGATAAATATTATATTATTTTAGAGAAATAAGTTGAAGAAGACAATCCTCCAGTTTCGAAGCAAGAAGCTCTAGAAGAAGAGACTAACAAGGAAATTGATGACCAAGGTGTTAATTTGGATCCTCCGGAGCAAACCTATGAGGAGACAAAAGATGGAATTGATTCATCAATTCTAGATGCTGAAAGCGTAAAAATCAGTGAGCAACAAACCAAAGTTGATGACTCCTCTATTCCAGAAGAGGAACTAATAAATTAGAAAGACACAGAGATGATTAATAAAGTAGATGATACAGAAGACATTCCTACTCCACCTAATCAATCTAGAAAAGAAGATGATGTTGCTACTACACAAAGCCTTCCTGACCATACTGCAAGTGGTGAAGACAAGGAGAAGATTCCTTTTGCAAATAATACAGAAAAAGGTAAAGCAAAAAAGGAGAAAGAAAAGGGTAATGAAAATAAAGCAGAAGAAGATGGTGCAAATGTTGATGCATCTACAGATGCTGAGAAATCTCAGGAACAAAAGGGTGGTCCAAAAATTGTTGCAAGAGACACTGTAGATGTAGTGAAAAGTCTTCTAGATAAAGATATTCTCGAGTTTGATGAACTTGAATTACTCCAAGGTCCATTCAATCTAGATGCTCTCTCTCCGGTACAAGTGATGAAGATTGCATCCTTCACTCAAGCAAAGGCTAGAGAGAAGTTGTTAAAATCTCACATGGAGGACAGTGAACTATTAGGGCTTGCAACTGGAGTCTTGGAGAAGTTATTGCGAACCTATCAAAAGAGTCCATCAGATTCCGCCTCCAGTTACCTAAAGAATCTTGTAAATGCTGTAAGTACACATTTTAAGTCTTTTGAAAAATCTGCAGAGGCGAAAGTTCAGAAGGAATTTTTGGATAAGAAATTTAGTGAAGTACATAATCTAATAGGAAATGATAGGATGATACTCGGCATTAGCATAAGGAGTATTCAGAATGCTCTAAATGATGGAAGTGATATGTACAAATTCTATCTATCATGGCCCAAAGTTAGTGAAGATATTGAGAAGAAGATAAAGGAGCAAGAACATAAATTGTCAAATCTTTCTCAAATTTTTGATCCTCTAACAGAGAGTGTCAAGTAATTATCTTCATAGATGAGATAAAGAGGCTTGTTAAAGAAAAAGGTAACATTATGAAGAGAATGTGTGAGCTCCGGGAATTGATTGCCCCCAAGTTAGAAACCATGTTTAATGCCTTATCAGAAGCTCAAACTGCACTTCAGACAAGTAATCCTCCAAATCTGACTAAGGCAAAAGCATATGAATTTTTGCTGAGTGGACACATCTCAATTTTGGATGGAATGAAGGGAACTTGGGCCTCTGAACTTATGCAATTGAAAAATAGTTTTACAGACATACTCAAGTTCATGTGAATAGAATTTAGTGATTAGTTGTACATATGCGGCAATATACACAAAATTTTTGAAGAATTTTGGCTTGCGGACCCCACCCTTTGCCATTGATGTCAAAGGGGGAGTGAAGATCACTGAAAAATGAGGAATCTAGCAAAGGGGGAGCACCGGAAAGCAGTGTGAACAACAGTATGGAGCACAAGCAAAGGGGAAGTTATTCCAACAATTAGTCATTTTTCACTAAGTGTTGCCATCAATGCCAAAGGGGGAGATTGTTGGCAAGAGACATTGCTAGGCATGATAAGTGTTGTCATTGATGGCAACCAAGTTTCTCTACACATCCACTCCATAATTTGCCCAAACTAAAAATTAGATTGAAGATCTGTTTAAGTTTGGGAAGTCAAGAACAGAGTGTGTGACAGGGTCCGGTATCTTGGTCTGGATCTCCTCAGGAGTAGATCAGAGTTTGCTACGGATCTTAGGGAGTCATAAGCATTGTCAGGAAAATCTAAATCTAGAATTTTGTCCTTTGGTGATGGAGGAGTCAATAGTTATTAGCATCTATGTATCAGGTTAACAGTTTGACAGAACAGACAGAAGAAGAACAGGCCGACATTGTAATTGAATTTGGTTCTGGATGTATGGAAGCTGTTGGTTGGACAAGTTGTGTTGATCAATGATAGTAGCTGACCTGACTAATGATTTGTGAGTGCAAGTTTTGGTCTGCGTCTCAAGTCATGCATGGATCTAGCCGACAGAGCAGAGTATCCAATCAAGTTCCAAGTGTTCTTGAAGCCGACTGAAAAGTAATTAAAGATCAGGATGAGGATATATATAGCTGATGGATTTGGATGATTTAGGTGTGTGTGTGTTGCAAACATAGAGTAAAGGTGAAAAGAGCAGAGATCTAAGATTCAGATGAATGCAAAATAGTAAACAGGGCAGAGTGAAGATGAAATGTGTAAGATTAGTGTTTTGTGCTTAACCGAAACTGAATTCATGCATTAGTAGATGCTTCTCATTAGTTTAAAATCTCTGGTATTCTCTTGTAATCATTTGTAGGCAGTGAGCCTCTATTTGAGCAGTGAGCCCGAATGCATATGCATTCTCATTTGTAAAAATACTTTTAATAGGGTATTAATTTTTGTGGGTTAACCCCCACCGTGGTTTTTCCCTTAACCGGGTTTCCACACTAAAAATCTTGGTGTCAAGTGTGTTATTTATGCTTCTGCTCATGTGTTATTAATTCATGCTTTAATGTTTATTTGATTGTAACTTGTAAAAGAGGATTAAAGGCAAAAAAGTTTAAATTGTGTGACAACTGATTCACCCCCCCTCTTAGTTGTCCAGACCAATTCCAACACAAGATCCTTCTTTTCCTTCACAAATCTGTTTGATCTTGCTAAAGAGCTTTCACCTGGATCATATCTTTGTTTTCCATATACACTGGCCTTAAATGCAGATTCAGACTTAGGAAGAGAATCACCAAACTCACTTAATTCAAAAGCTAAAATTTTGCCAACCAGCTGATCTCTTGTAACTTATGAGACAATCTTGATCTCCTCTATAGTAGCAACCTTATGTTTGTATGAATTAGGTAAAGATCTGATCACTTTTGCCACAATCTCTGATTCTTCCAAAGGTCCACCGGCACACCTGATACCACACACAAGTTCATTTATCTTTTGCATGTAGATTGTGATGTTTTCATCTTCACTCATCCTTGGATTTTCAAAATTTCCTCTCAGACTTTGTAGCTTGGCACATTTGACATATTTGTCGCCTTCGTAAAGATTCTCCAACTTCTTCCAGATTTCATGAGTAGTTTTTAGTCCAAAGACATTTGTCATTTCTGAATCAGGTAGGGCACTCAACAAGACTTCTTTATCTTGAAGGTTATTTTCAACATCTTTGAGTTGATCTGGAGTCGAAGGACCTTTCTCCAGAGGTTTATACTCATCATTGGTTATCACCTAATAAGCATCACCCATACATTGCAAATGGCACTCCATGCGACTCTTCCAAACAGAGTTATTTGTTCCATCAAATCTCAGACTATCCTTCTTGTAGGTTGACATCCTAGATCTCCTCAAGTGGTCAAACTTATTTTAGAGGATCTGGCTCTGATACCAATTGTTGGAATTAGTCCAGACAACTCAGAGGGGGGGTGAATCGGTTGTCTCGCAAGTTTAACCTTTTCTATTTTTAATACCTTTTATCAACTTACAATTGGATTAATAATGTAAACATTAAAGCATGAATCTACAACACATGAGCAGAAATAAATTGAACACACATAACACTAGGATTTTTACATGGAAACTTGGTTAAGGGAAAACCACGGTGGGGGTTAACCCACAAGATTTGTACCCTGTTAAAAGTACTTGGAAGAAAAGAGAAGGCACATGCCTTCGAGCTCACTGCCCAGAGCTCACTGCTCAAGAGAGGCTCACTACCCATAGAATTTATGTTTAATACATAAATAATTAACTGATAAATAGCATCTCCTTCATGCCTGGTTTAGTTTCATTGAATGCTCACAAAACTTCTTCTCTACCCCAAATACTTCTTCTCTAACTCTTCATCAAAATAGCTCTTATTCTTCTGCTTCTCTGCTCTGCTCTGCCTTTAATCCTTTCTTCAGATTATATTATTTTCACACAAGGATACTTTTTCACAACTCATCTACATGCCTTTATATCCTTCATCAACCTTGGAATAAACATCAAGGTCAGCATTACAAACATCTAACTTAATGCGAATCACTTTGTTGTCGGCCAAACATAACTGGGACTCAAATCTTCCTTGATCAATATGCCACACTTCATAAAATTGTTCTTGGATCATCTGCAATATGCTTGAAACATCCGGTTGGCCAAGACTGGGAAGAACAACAGCACCAAGAAGGAAATCTTCACCAACAAGCTCAAACTTCAATGCGGACCTCGAACATAGCAGTCACATGATCTAGAGACCTTCAGAAGCACATTAAATTTAACAAAAAACATCCGCACTCCTCCAAATTATCAGAATCACTTGCATCTTCATCCGGAACCTCAAGAACACTGTCTGCTATGACTGTTACACTAGAAAGATTGCTTGTGGACCTCCAAACCACAAACCACTTGGGTTGATGATACACACTAACTTGCCAAACATGCCTTTAGATCCACAAATCATCATTTTACATTTCTAGAACAATCCGGACCTCTTTCCTGTCACCTCGTCTTTTCTGAACACTACAAAACTAATTCTACTCGGATGGCCTTAGATTCTTGAAATCTTCATGTGAACCTTTCAAATCTTAACCAGAGCTTCTTCAGACAATCCTTTATTCAACCATATGGTCCGCATACATTGATCTTTATTAATTTTCTCAATATCCTCAACATTCCAATCTTCTAAACAGGCAACAAAATAGGATACAATTGACACCAATGGCAACAAGGATATGTTGACATCAATGAAAACATCGATTAGGCACATATTTGCAACACTTTATACATACATTTTCCTTCTATAGCCCTAAGAAATATATACATATCGTACTATTGAAAATGAAGGAAATAATCTTCCAACAAATGATAGAGGAAGAGAAAGTACAACCAGAGAAAAACACACAACCACGTAAAACTAAAGAAATATGGAAATTGGTAGAATGGATAGACAAACAATCACAACAAAGTTGTCAAAAATGCTATGAAACTACAAGAATGGATGATGAGGGTACTGAGGATCTAGAAATAGATGTCCAAGAAGGAGAAAGAGAACATGATTTATTAACTGAACCAAAGGAACAATACTACAATAAACCTCTTAAAATCAGGGAAGAGAATATTGCAAAAGACGGATACCCCAAGTTAAAGCAAAAATAGGAGACTACTGGGATGATAAGGTGGCAGCACAAGTAACTGAGATTCTTTCTGAATTTGAGGACTTATTTCAAGAACTTTCACTGAAATGAAAAGAATCAAAGAAGCAAGGATGATGAAAATACAATTAAAAGAGGGTATTAAACATGTAAGGAAAATGCCATATAGACTAAACCCAAACATGAAGAAAAGGGTCAAAGTAGAAATTGATAAAATGTTGGCAATAGGGATCATAAAACTGGTGGAAGAAGCAAATTGGATTAGTCCAATGGTGTTTCAAAATAAAAATTAGGAGAGATAAGAATATGTGGAGATTATAGAGAATTAAACAAAGCTTGTATTCATGACCTCATCCCAACACCATTCACTGAAGAGATACTAGAATCAATTGCTGGAAGAGAAATCTATTCATTCACTGATGGGTTTTTTGGTTACCATCAAGTGAAGATCAGAGAGGATGATCAACCAAAAACAACATTTGCCTTTGAACTTAGAGCTTACATGTATACAGTAATGCCCTTTGGATTAAAAAATGCACCAACAGTATTTAGCAAATTCATGGTAAATGCATTCAAGGAATTCATACATGATTTCTTAGAAGTCTACTTAGATGATTGGACTGTATATGGATTGGTAAAAGATCACACCTAGACCTTAAGGATGATGTTGAACAAGTGTAGAAGTCTACAAATGTCATTGAACCTAAAGAAATGTACTTTTGTGGTACCATTTGGGACTTTGTTTGGCCACATTATTTGTAAAGAAGGATTAATGGTAGATCCTTTGAAGGTAACTCTGATCCTTACACTACCAACACCAAAACCAACAACAAAGGTGAAAAATTTCATGGGATATACTAGATACCACCGCAAATTCATTAGAGGATATGTACCAATAGCAGCACCTATGGAGGAAATGTTAAAGAAGAAAATGGGAAAATATTGAGTGGAATGATCAATGTCAAACCTCCTTTGACATATTAAAACAAAAAATTATAGAGGCTCCTATTTTGATATTTTTGGATTGGAACATCCTATTTCATGTCCATGTGGATGCCTCAGGAATAACAGTAGGTGCGGTACTAGCCCAAACTAAGGGAACAAAAGACTACACCACAACAGAGAGGGAAGCTCTAGCAATGGTGTATGCATTACAAAAGTTTAGACATTATCTTTCATCCACACCTTTCATTTTCTATATTGATCATGAGCCATTGAAATACTTATTGAACAAACTGGTCATCCAAGGGAGAATATGTCGATGGTTATTTTTATTCTAAGATTTTAATTTTAATATAAAAGTAAAATCGGGGAAGCATAATCAAGGTCCTAACTACTTATCTAGGATTGAAACAAGGGGTGAACCAAAAAGTCAAGAAGAAGAACTTCCTGGCGCAAACCTTTTTAGGGTTAACATGTTATGGAAGGAATTGAAAGATATAGCATATGTTAAGAAAAACAAGTGGGAACAAGGTAAAATTGTTAGGGTTAGTTGGCATAAGATATCAATTAAATGCAAATAAAGATTAAATAGAGGAATGAAAATACACAGAAATAATAACAATGAGAGACAAGTTTTAACACGGTTCACCCAAACTCGGTCTACATCCACCAATAGAGAGTCCAATATTATTATCCAGTAAATCAAACTGATTACAATCAACAATCCTTGCAACTTAATACCATTGCAAAATGCTACAATACATCAACGAAAACCCTAACCCTTAGCTACTTTTATCAAGCCTTATGTCAGTTACAAAAATAGGGTTTTTTATGTCAGCCAATAGAAAAATAACTCCCAACACCTTAATAAAATAATAAAAAATCATTAGAGGTTTCGAGCGCACTAGGGGCGTTGCCCCTAGACCCCGCAAAGGGAGCTGCCCCTTGACCCCGTTAAATAATTTGGGGGGAAACCGTGCCGATAAAAGTGGGGTAAATTTGACCTCTGAGTCTGATTAGGCTCCATATAACAACAAAATTGCTACTATGTTGCTTTTAATTGTTTTCAAATCTAAAAATTAATCATGTGTGGTGTTGCAAATCTAAAAATTACTTTCAAGATTATCCAATTTAGATGTATTAGTGTTTAACCAATATAGTCGATAAGGTATGAAGAAATTATGCATAACATGTGACACAAGATTTATGTGGAGAAACCCTTGCAGGAAGAAACTCCACACCTAAATAGATCCAATGATTTTATTAACTTTGAAATGGTTTGAACAATACAATAATTCCTCTCTAGATTTTGGCAGGACTTCATTACTCCTTCAACCTATTAAAGCCTCTCATTACTTGTAATTAATTTCTCATCATTTCTACCAACTCAATCCATCATTATATAGAAGCCATGGACATCAAGATATAATAAATTGTATCCAATAACATGAGACAAATCCTCATGCAAAATCCAAGCACCCAATATAGTGAACTCTAAAGTTGCATAGTAGAAATCACCTTGTTAATTGCAAGTCTCAAAAATAGGTGCCCAAGTCGTCTCATTCAAACTTAGTCAACTAAAGTATCATGTCATAATAAAAAGCACAACTTAAAGTCTCAAGATTGGGCGTCCAAGTTGTCCCAATCCATTTTAGTTAACGAAAGTGCTCCAACACACATCGATGTCATGCAAATAACATGCATGATTGATGTCCCCAATATCATTTTGTAACAACCTATTTTGTAACATGCAAGAGTCACGTAACTACCTATAGCATCATGCAAGAGTTATCCAAAACTGATTCTGAGTTAGAGTGTCATGCAATATGCATGCAACACTATATAAGTGACATGCAATAACATGCAAGTACATGCAACTGACATGCAAGCACATGAAAGTGACATGTAAGCACATGCAAGAACATGAAATTGACATGCAACAACATGCAAGCACATGCAACAATATGTAAGTACATGTAAGTTCATATAAGTGACATGCAAGAACATGCAAGTGACATGCAACAACATGCAAGTTACATGCAACGACATGCAAGCACATGCAAGCTCATACAAGTGACATGTAACAACATGCAAGTCCATACAAGTGACATGCAACAACATGCAATTCCATGCAAGCTTTTATGAGTTCATGCAAGCAATATTCCAATATCATGCATCTCTAACTCCACTGATAACTCCCACATCATATTTATGCAAAGTGTACCAACATTATCCACTAATGCAAACAAAAAAGCAAACTCCTAGTCTTCATTGGAAACACCTCCAAAGTGAGTGCCCAAAATAGTTCCCACCTCCTAGGAAGTATCACCAAGTTAACATAGACTTCAATAAGTCAACTCCAAGTCTCCATGGGCTCCACTTCCAAAGTGGGTGCCCAAATTGGGTCCTACCTCATAGGAGTTAACTACAACATGTTCAAGTGATATAATTAAATAACAATTTATCTCTCAAGTCCTTATGTGTTGGAGAACACTTTCCAAGAACTTTGGAGACACATGAAAAAGGTTAGGATTGCAAAGTTAATGACAACTTATCCCAACATTCTCCCACTCGACATTATACATTGCAATTACATCTATGAGGTAATAAAATTATTTAATCACAAGGAAAAACATCCCTTAGCCAACAATGTACCATTGATTCTTCAACATGCTTTTGTGCTCCAACAAGATACCTGTAAAAGCAACCACGATAGCCACTATCTCTAATAAGAACTCCTCACGTAATGTCACCCATGATAAGATAAGGAACATGCCAAGGTGAAACATATAAACTATCACTGAAACCTGCACCAATCTCCACATGAACACAAGCATCAAATTTAAAAGATAACAAATGACTCTGAGTGACTTCCACACTCATACCAATTGGAATAGTAACCACAACAAGTTGCTAGCTCATCCAAACTATCCATACCTCAAACCAAGGTAAACAAAACCAACATAAGTAGAACTCCATGCCATCAACATATCAACCCAAAACTGTAATCAGGTCCATGTATATCCACTACGCTAATTATCCATCCTCCCATCTAAATGCAACACACCAATGCACAAATGACCAAAGACAAGGCCAATCTAACAAAATTTGCATAATATTGAACGGATCTATGGATATTGACAATCCACATCCAAGTCTTCAATGCAACCATGGGTAAAGACAACCCACTAAACTGCACAACCTGTAGATCCCAACAGTGAAACATGTAAACTCAACATTACATCAATAACTTGCAAATTGAGACAACCAAGAGGATATCATGACAATGAAGAACATGCACATCCAGAAACTCCCATTGCATGGGTAATGTCAAATCTAAAAACAAGATCAAAGCATTAACAAATCCTCCTATAGCACTTCTTATAGAGTACATGGCTGAATCCTCTACCATATAGTGTCAAAACACATAATGATATGCAAAAAACATCTCTCATTACCAATCTCCAAATAACTCTCCCAAATCCTCTAAACCAAAGAAGAAAGAGATCAAGGAGCTACCAAATTGTTGTTTAAAAACAATGAAGTACAAACAACACTTAGGTCCTACCCTTGTCAGAGGCGAGTAGGAACCTAAGGGATGGCAAATGGAAAGGGGAAGGGATCTCCAGAGATCCCTAAAAAGATGTAACCGTTCAAAGTAAGTTGTAGACACCCAAATTTGTCCATGTCTTGCAACACCTAGTCAAATACATTATTAGAGACATAATGTAGTATTTTGTCCTAATCCCACTTATCCCATTAGCCAATTAATTAAATAAATTTTATTTATTTAATTAATTTCCCATCCTAATCCCACTTTCCAATTAATTAAATAAATCCTATTTATTTAATTAAGTTCACCTTTCCATTAATTTAAATAAATAAAATATTTATTTAAATTATCCCATTCACATGTCCCAACTAATTCAAATAAAATATTTGAATTAGGTCCTCACCTTTCACCACATTGCAACACTTGTCCACCTCTCAATTAAGTCATGTGTGGTAGTACAACTTTCATTTAATATCCTTCACATGCACAACTAATTTAAATAAATTTTTATTTAAATTAGGTCAGACCTATTCTCCATTACACACTTGTCATATAATTACAACTTCCTTAAGAAGTGGAAATAACTAATCAATCCTAGCCATCCACATCATTCATTTGAACTGTCAATCTCAACCATCCAATCAAAACAACCCCTTCCTATAAATCAACTCTCAACCAAGCCATTTGAAGGCAACTGAGTTTCAAGTATCCTTATGCTGTCGAAATCCCATTAGATCCTTTGCATCATTTCATCGTATGCCATTGTTATGCTATTGAAATAGTGAGCACCCAACATTCCTTCCATATCAATTCTTCAAAATCAAGCATTCTTATGCAAGATTGAGAAGAGCAATGGAGATCAATCAAGCGTAGCATGGAGACTAGTTTGCATTCATATTTTTTATTTTCATTTTCATGCTAGTTTGTCCTTCATTATGATTGTTAGGGTTTCATTATTGTTGTTTATGTATTAGCCCTGATTTGCAATTTTTACCCTAACTACATTTAGCATGCCCGGTGGGACTTGAATCCATGTAAATCTAATAATTTTTGGTCGATTTAGGAACTTGAATTTTGCAAGTTGCCTTTAGAGCTCAAACGAACCTCGCCGTTGAGTCCAGGAGGCCTAAGAAATGAAAAATGAAATAATATTCCATATTTTGCCACTGAATTTTTTTTTTAATTTTTTTAGTTTTCACCCCTGCACAAGGCCAACCCATATGGATCTATACGACCTGTGTAGAGGCTCTCGGATATGATCTTTGGGTGTTCTTGTTTGATCGTAGGTTTTTAGGCCATTATTGATGCATATGAGGTTTTAGGGTTCAGTTTCTAGTTTTTGACTATTCATAGACCCCTAAAGAACCCCATAAATAAACCTCTGTGTAAATTCGTTGCCCTCTGCTAGAATCTCCATCGATCCACAACCTTTAGGTATCCAGTCGACATCCTTTAATCCTAACCAGACAGTCACCATTCCCTGTTGCCTCTTGTTAAGCCACCACCTCACCCGTCACTATTTAGAACCAAGCTTCTGTTAAGATCTTGACCTGCTCAAGTCTATAGTCACCACCTTCGATTGAAGCTGTCGCCACCTCAAATCCCTTGTCGCTGCCCTTATCAAAACTTCCCTGTCTGACCACTCTCGTTGAAACTTCCCTACCGCCTATTGAAAACCTTAGGTCACCACCTATTTCCTCATGTCACTGCCCACAGAACACCCAACCACCGCTCCCATACATCATCGCCACCACGAGCACCCACCAAATTGTAACCTCTGCTTGGCCTTTGTACTTTTCACAGACCTGTCGTTGCCCTTGTTCATGGGGCCATCACCACCGTCCATCAGTGGAGCCATTGGATGACCCTCATCACCAGTCGATCCACAGTGGTCGGCTTAAAAAACCCTACACATGTCTTTAGACATTGGTTACATTTTTGTGACCAGCGAAGGGAGGGAAGGGGGCTAATACCCCTTTTGTTTTTGCTCCTGCTCAACCCTCGGTCATATGAATGATCGAGGGCCGTGTTTAAATCTAAACCACCAGCCTTGACTGTCAGCCAAAACTACATATGTGATCACTTTTTTTTCCAGACCGCTAGTTGTTTATTTTAACTGTTAGGTGCCCTTGTGCTCTTCTACCTAATAGGGGCATTGTTTTCTTTTTCTCATAACTTGGGCATACAATATCAAAATCACACAAACAAGGACTTGTTAGAAAGCTAACTTGACAAACTTCATAGCTATGTAGTTTTATTAGGTAACTATATCATTTTTTAAGATTTTTTCTTAGTCAAAGTCAAACTTAATTTTGAACTTCAAATGCAAATATCTCGAGCAAAATTGATCCAATTTTGACGATTTTTTTAAAAAGCGTATAGAATCTCCTGAATTTTCTATTTATGCTATCTATTCTATTGTAGCTATTCATTTTCATTAGGATTTCTCATATTTCATCTTTTTCACATGCGTTCTTCTATGCAAGTTTACTTGCTCCTTTTTTAATTTGGTGGCTTGTAGGTGATCATATGGAGCTGGAACAACGTTTGGATCAACATACATAGCAAATTGGAATGTAAATTAATTAGGTGCACTCATTCTATTATGTTCATCTCTCATTTGATCAATCAATCATTGTTTGCAAACACACTTCAAATTGGGCATAAAAAGTACATCTTGTTTGCATACACATTTCAATTTGGGCTCTAAAACATACTCTTGTCTTCATTCACATCAAAAAATTGGGCATTAAATGAATCATTGTCCTCTATTCACACATTTTGACTTGGGGTTAAAAAGAATAAGTGCTTGAATTGTTTGGTGAACTTGCATGTGATTAGGGTGTTGGCAAGAGACACTGCTTTGCATTGATAAGTGTTGTCATTGATGGCAACTAAGACCATTCCAATCATCTGCATAACACAATTTATTCGCACCGGAAGTCAGAATCAGAATTTGTCTAAGTTTAGGCAGTTAGGAACAGAGCAAGTGATAGGGTTCGGTATCTTGGTTCAGATATCTTTGGTGGAAAGGCACGGTTTACTATGGATCTAAGGTAGTTGTAAGCATTGTCAAGACACTCTAAATCTAGAGTTTTGTCCTCCAGTAATGAAGGACTCAAAAGATATTACCTTCTAAGTATTAGGTTTCAGTTTGACAGAATAGATAGAAGAAGAACAGGCTGACCTTGTGAATGATCTTAATTTTGGATGTATAGAAGTTGTTTATTGGGCAATTGGTGACGATAAGTAATGGTAGCTGACATGATTGATGATTTGCAAGTGTAAGTTTTGGTCCGCATCTCATATTATGTATGGATCTAGCTGACAGAGCAGAGTACTCAACAAAGTTCTAAATGTTCTTAAAGCTAATTGGTAAAATGATTGTAGATCATGTTGTAGATATATATATCTGATGGAATTGGATGATTTTGGTGTGTGTGTGTTTTCGACTATGGAGTAATTGTGAAAAGAAGCAGAGATCAAAGGTTCAGATGCTAGTAGAGCAGTAAGAGGAGTAGAGTAACGATGAAGTGTGTCAAGTCAATTTTCTATGCTTAACCTGAACTGAACTTGAGCATTGATAGATTCTAAATATCAGTTCAGATTTATTATAACTCTTCTTCCTATAGGTAGTAAGCCTTCTTTTTAGCAGTGAGCTCTGGGTAGTGAGCCTGAATGCATGTGCATTCCCCATTAAAATACTTTTAACAGAGTATAATCTTTGTGGGTTAACCCCCACCGTGTTTTGTCCCTTAACCAGGTTTCCACATCAAAAATCTTGGTGTCAAGTGTATTATTTATGTTTCTGCTCAGGTGTTATTGATTAATGCTGAAATGTTTACATTATTGATTTGATTATAAGTTGTAAAGGAAGAAATTGTTAAATTGTGTGACAACTGATTCACCCCCCCTCTCAATTGTCCAGACCTAATTCAACAATTGGTATCAAAGCAAGGTTCCTTAAAAGAAGCCTAACAACTTAAGGAAAGATCTTGTAAGGAGTTTTCAATGGGTTCACTCAAAGATCAATTTCAGCTGGCTCTAAAAGATCTTGATCAGTCCAAAGTAGAAATATCTAATCTGAAAGATGAAGTCAAGGATGCTGATGATACCATTGAAATGTTAAAAGATAAATTAAAGAAGACTATGGGAAGGAATAAGGAGCTACTTCTGTAGTTATCTAGTTTAACTGAAGAAAATGGCATGAATGAAGCCTTGGAAGAAAAGACAAAGGAGTGTGAGAAACTGTCAAAAGAAGTTGCTATTCTAAAAGTTGAGATGGAATCTGGGGCAATGAGGCTAACCAAAGAAATTGAGCAAAGGAAGAAGATTGAAGAAGATTTGAATCAAACTCTAAAAGAAAGAACTAATGAATGCTACAAATTGGACAATATAGCTGGCCATCTAAAGTTTGATCTACAAGAAAGAAAAGACAATAAAAGAGATCTTGAAAGGCAAATTGTCATTCTCAGACATGATCTAGAAGTTGCAAATGAATACAAGGAGAAGTTCAAGATAAATTCAGCTAAACTTGAAGCAATACTTGAGGGTCAGAAAAATGTTGATGACAAGCATGGTCTTAGATATGAGAAAGGTGAAAGCTTCAAATCTGGACAAAGAAACTTTCAACCAAGGAATGTGATGCAGAGTGGAACGCAACGGAAGCTAACTAACAGGAAGGAGCTGCCAACAATACAAACAGCATGATAAAAAATCCCTATCGGCTCAGCATCATCATCATATTTCCTGCAAACACCAACAGCATCATCATCATATTTCGGACGAGCAGAATTATCCTCCTGCCGACTACTGTTCACCTCCTCCGCCTGTCGCCTATCATCATCATCATGATACTCAACGGGCGCAAACATCCTCCTGTTGCACTGTTCATCGGGCGCCAAACACTATCGGCATCATCATGATATGCGACACCACCTTCGTCAGCAGGATATCCAAATATCCGGTTGCTCCAAATATCCTGATGATGACAACTTCAGCACCTTCCCTTCGATGCCCCGATAGCCGACGATACAAGCAACAGCATCATGATCTGATTTATCCGGTTCCCTCGAAACCTCCTGATGATGTTAACACAACTTTCTACCGAGAGCCTACGCCGATACCTAAACCCTTAGCGACAGCAGGATAAACTTGCATAGGGGGATATCTCAATATCCTGATGACGATGACGTCATATCCTGATGACGATGACGTCACACAATATCCTGATGACCTCTTCAACACTTAGCCAAAAAAATCGAACTTTCACTCCCGCATCTGTTAGCGATATGCGGATGATGGGCACTCACGGAAGATGATCCTGACAGTGATATATACACTGAGTATATATCCAACTTAAAACATCCTGATGCACTTGCAACATGCAGACTTCAACAGTTTCATAACCTGATCTTCTACCTTATGCCGATGTACTCTTCTTCGGCAACTCCTGACGATGATCACCCCGACGCACATTCACTTCATGCACTTAACTGCATCATGCTCATCTTCACTTATCCGGATGACGACGTCCAAAGTGACTGCAGGATATTCACCAAAATATCTTGATGATGCCGTTTTGACGAACTTTCAACCTTAGCGGATTTTCACTGTTCTGATCCGCCGAACCTCCTGGGATGACTCGATCCACTTCCAGGGTGATCTTCCAAACTCTATCAGCTCGACCTAGCACATGAGGATGCTAGGCTTCTCAAAACCTCTCGACCGCGATCCTGCACACCTGCATGCGAACAAACAGAAAACACAAACTACCTCCTAACCTACTGTACACAGCCATTCCACCGATTCGACGAATCAACCGGTGGAATGGATCAACGAATCCATATAACCACCAAAACAGCAAATCGATCACAATGGAGGGCAAACAGAAAATGAACACAAACAGGATCTTTATTGATTTCCAAAAGATGCAATTACAATGCTCAATCTCTCTCTGCAATCTGACTTCTCAATGCGATACAATACTATGATCGATGATATCTCTATCTGTATGCAATATCAACCGATCCTCATGCTTAAATAGATTTTCCTACGAGTACTACTGACCCGACTCCAAGCGGCTGGGAACTCTCTAGGCGGCTGGGAGATCCAACCGGACCCTACAGCATGACAGCTGTTCTAACAAACTTAACTAAAAATAGTAAAAGCCTGGTCAGCATGATCTTATCATGATCAGCGTGACCTTATTACATGCATTTGGTCTTATCAGACCTTCTTGAAAACATAAACAAGACCTAAAACAACTAACTGCCTCATGAAGGCCAGCTGTCAGGTAGGTGCTCCTGCACCATACTCCCCAACAGAAAAGAACTCATGTCCCATGAGTTTAGTATGTGGAAGTCCTCCACCTCTACACTTTGCCTGTGCAATGTTCTGCCCTGTTCCAGCTTTGTCTGCTGCTGTCTCTTGGCTGCTCCAAGACTTCTGAACTGTAACTTGCTTTCTGGCAAGTAAATCCTCATGCCTGTCAATGTAGGCTTTTCTCTCACATACCTTGTGTTTGTCAGGTTGCCTGACCAGAACCTCTTTCTGAACTGCCTCTTGAACTTCTGAAATGCTCAACTCTATCTTCCTGTCAATCTTTATAGGACAAGTAATAGTCCCAACTATGACAACATCCCTGTCATTCTTCTGAACTGGTTGCTGTGTGCAAACCTGTTTCTGAACCTGCTGCTGACCCCTGTCAGTCACAACTGAAACTTTCTTCAGCTTGTTGTCTTTAACAACTCCTTTCCCTGCAGTGTCCTGAACTGCCTTTATGCCTGCTCCTCTAGGCATCTGCACAAATTCCTTCTTTCCCATTAAAATGACTTTGGCTGCCTTCTGTGCTGCAGCTGCTTCCTGTAATGGCATCAACTTAATAGTCTTTCCATCTTTCTGGATGGTGTAGGTATTAGCATACCCATCATACAGTACCCTCCTATCAAATTGCCATGGTCTACCCAACAGTAGGTGACAACATTCCATGGGCAAAATATCACATAAAATTCTATCCTGATATGCTCCAATCTGGAAATCCACATATGCCTGTTCAGAGACAAAAAGTGAATGACTATCACTCACCCAAGATGCCTTGTAAGGGTGTGGATGCGGAATCCTTTCCAAATGCAGTTTATCCACCATCTCCTGAGATACCATGTTGTCTATTGAACCAGTATCAATGACAACCTTACATACCTTACCTTTGCTTTTACATGTGGTTTTGAAAAGAGCTCTTCTGTGTGGGGATTCTTTGTCAGGTACCATCACTGTTCTTCTCATCAGTAGAGACTCTCCACTTTCTGGGTATCCACAATTATCAGCCTCCTTATCCTTTTGATAAGTGTTTGGACTCTGCACACTTTTCTCTTCTTTCTCTTCTTGCACAAGTTGTACTCTCTTGTCACTCGTTCTATCATTTCTAGATGATGAACCTTTGTTTTCTGGACATTTGAAAGATGGATGACCAAACTCACCACAGGTGTAACATTTTCCTGAAAATGTAGTAGAACCTCTACCACCTCCAAATCTGCCTTTATTACCTTTCCATCCACCTCTGAAATCAGACTGTCCCTGTCCTTTACCAGTGTCTTCTTGACTCTCATTAGTTTGCCTTGTTCTATGGGCTGATCCTCTTCCTCTATTGTTTTGTTCTTGTTTTCTCTTTAACTTCTCTTCCACTTTCAATGCCAACTGGAAACATTTCTGGACTGTATCTGGATTATGCAGACTTAGATCTTCCTGAATATTAAACCTCAATCCATTAAGGTATCTGGCTACCTTCTCTTCTTCACTTTCTTTCACCTTTGTCTTCATACAGAGTTTCATGAATTCTTCTGTATATGAGCTGACATCTAGCTCCTTCTGCTTCAGGTTTTGCTTCCTCTTGTGTAACTGGATACTGTAATCCAATGGAATATAAGCTTCTTTTACTAATGCCATCATCTTCTTCCATGTGGCAACTCTACGTTTTCCTTCCTGTACTCTATCATCTTGAACAAAATTCCACCATGTCAAGGCAACTTCTTTCATCTTTGACTGTGCTATCTTCACTCTCTGTTGTTCTGGTATCTCCTCTGTTACAAAGAAATTGTTCAAACAGTCTATCCACTCCATCACTGAATCAGGGTCCATCTTACCTGTAAACACTGGCAAATCCAGTTTCACATCCATGGTTCTCCTCTCCATGGCCTTGAGGGCATTCAACAGTGGTCTCTGGTCTGCAGGAACGACCTCCTCGCTCCAATTAGGGATCTCTTCTTCTTCCCTATCTTCTTCTTTACCAGAACCTACTCTGCTCCTCAACTTTGCTATCTCATCTTTCAACTCCTGATTTTGAGCCTTCACGGCCTTGCTTTCTGCAATCTGTTTCTTCACCAGAACTGCCAACTCAGCGTTGGTCATCCTTGCTGGAACCTCAGATGTTCCTTCTTCGTCTGACATCCTGCTTATCTTTTCCAAAAGATCCTAACCTTTGCTCTGATACCACTATGATGCAGAGTGGAATGCAACGGAAGCTAACTAACAGGAAGGAGTTGCCAACAATACAAACAGCATGATAAAAAATCCCTATCGGCTCAGCATCATCATCATATTTCCTGCAAACACCAACAGCATCATCATCATATTTCGGACGAGCAGAATTATCCTCCTGCCGACTACTGTTCACCTCCTCCGCCTGTCGCCTATCATCATCATCATGATACTCAACGGGCGCAAACATCCTCCTGTTGCACTGTTCATCGGGCGCCAAACACTATCGGCATCATCATGATATGCAACACCACCCTCGTCAGCAGGATATCCAAATATCCGGTTGCTCCAAATATCCTGATGATGACAACTTCAGCACCTTCCCTTCGATGCCCCGATAGCCGACGATACAAGCAACAGCATCATGATCTGATTTATCTGGTTCCCTCGAAACCTCCTGATGATGTTAACACAACTTTCTACCGAGAGCCTACGCCGATACCTAAACCCTTAGCGACAGCAGGATAAACTTGCATAGGGGGATATCTCAATATCCTGATGACGATGACGTCATATCCTGATGACGATGACGTCACACAATATCCTGATGACCTCTTCAACACTTAGCCAAAAAAACTAAACTTTCACTCCCGCATCTGTTAGCGATATGCGGATGATGGGCACTCACGGAAGATGATCCTGACAGCGATATATACACTGAGTATATATCCAACTTAAAACATCCTGATGCACTTGCAACATGCAGACTTCAACAGTTTCATAACCCGATCTTCTACCTTATGCCGATGTACTCTTCTTCGGCAACTCCTGACGATGATCACCCCGACGCACATTCACTTCATGCACTTAACTGCATCATGCTCATCTTCACTTATCTGGATGATGACGTCCAAAGTGACTGCAGGATATTCACCAAAATATCCTGATGATGCCGTTTTGACGAACTTTCAACCTTAGCGGATTTTCACTGTTCTGATCCGCCGAACCTCCTGGGATGACTCGATCCACTTCCAGGGTGATCTTCCAAACTCTATCAGCTCGACCTAGCACATGAGGATGCTAGGCTTCTCAACACCTCTCGACCGCGATCCTGCACACCTGCATGCGAACAAACAGAAAACACAAACTACCTCCTAACCTACTGTACACAGCCATTCCACCGATTCGACTAATCAACCAGTGGAATGGATCAGCGAATCCATATAAACACCAAAATAGCAAATCGATCACAATGGAGGGCAAACAGAAAATGAACACAAACAGGATCTTTATTGATTTCCAAAAGATGCAATTACAATGCTCAATCTCTCTCTGCAATCTGACTTCTCAATGCGATACAATACTATGATCGATGATATCTCTATCTGTATGCAATATCAATCGATCCTCATGCTTAAATAGATTTTCCTACGAGTACTACTGACCCGACTCCAAGCGGCTGGGAACTCTCTAGGCGGCTGGGAGATCCAACCGGACCCTACAGCATGACAGCTGTTCTAACAAACTTAACTAAAAATAGTAAAAGCCTGGTCAGCATGATCTTATCATGATCAGCGTGACCTTATTACATGCATTTGGTCTTATCAGACCTTCTTGAAAACATAAACAAGAACTAAAACAACTAACTGCCTCATGAAGGCCAGCTGTCAGGTAGGTGCTCCTGCACCAGAATGTGAGAAACAGACCTAGAAGACCTCTGGTAAGACAACCTAATGCTCAAAAGTATCTATCTTTCAATGGAAATTGCTTCAAGTGCAATAAATTTGGTCATAAAGACACTCAATGCAGAAGTAGAGTAAATCAAAATAATCCATCCTTCTCCAGACAATGCTTCAACTACAAGAGGTATGGTCATAAATCCAATGAATGCAGAAGGATGATAATGAACAACTCATCAAATAGAGGAAATGGGAACTCTTTCAATGGAAAATATTTTGCATGTAATAGATTTGGACATATGGCCATTCAGTGTAGATCAAGAGAAAATCAATCAAATGGGCAAAGGAATGTTGTGTGCTTCCATTGTAACCGATCCGATCATTTTGCAAGATTTTGTAGAAGTAGGACTAATGAAAGAAGAGGTTCGGTAAACAGAGAACTGGATGAGCAGAGACAAGACAAAGGCAAAAGAAAAATTGAAGAGAATGAGATCCAAAATGAAACAAGTGAGACATGGGTCAAGAAAGCAACTGTGAACCATAGTAATGGGTCCACATTGGAATCTGGTGCAGATAATTCCTCAAGGAATTAAATTAGGAGCTCTGGCTCAGAGGGAGCTGCAATAAAAATCAAAATACCCCAGCCAGCAAGTAAGTGCCTGAATCTGGCACAGTGAGAAAATAGATCTTGGATTGTTTCAGATCATTTGGAAGGATTTCCAGAGGAAAAAAGGTGGATATGGCAAATTGTAGAGTAATTCATGAGAAACTATTCAAACAAACAAAGTAACCGGATGTATTAGGGCAAAGCATTTATTACGACAAATTAAGTGCTGTGGAGCATAAAAGGGTCATTCATTCCCCAAATAGATCACTTTACATCAGAAGAAAGCAAGAAGAGAAGGAGTGAACGAGCTCTGGGTTGAGAATTCTCAAAAATTGAAGCGCGAAGAGGATCCTCAAGCAAAACCCTAATCTGTGGAACAAGGTATTTCTATTTTCTACGAAACCTCTTGAATTCTCAATCTCTGCAAATGGCTACACCTTTAGTTGTTGATGTCATTGAAAGGCCCCATCCTGAATTTAAGAAGCATCCTTACAAATCTGTTGAAGTTGAACCGCTAGGTGCTTTTTTGGGTGTTCCATATGGGGTTTTACATGTTGAAGATATTAGGGCATACATCCACTGTAACATGGATGAATTTGGAAACCTGAAACTCTTGGATTTGCTTAACAACTACTTAACTAATGATAGCCATAAATTGAAACCAAAATACAAAGCCCTAGAAAGCAAACATTTTCTGCAAGTCATTAGGTTTTTGATATTTGATGAAAATGAATGGGTTCGATATGTCTTGAGCCAAATACATAATGAGTTCATGTGGCTATTGAAACCTTTTAAGATTACAAAGGATGTTATCAAGACTGTAACTAGGTTAAATTCCTCTAGCGGATTACCCATGCTAAAAGCTGTGAAAAACCAGATAGTGACTGATGCTACCGGTGCCAAGTTTGACAAAAGGGCAATGAACATCAATGATATCATTGAACTTGATGTTAAATTTGCCTCCATGGTGATTAGGTATAAGATTTACCATTCTAGCAAGGAAAATTCTATCTCTGAAACTGTAATATATGCAGCCTATCAACTAGTAAAGGAGAATGTTGATTATGATCTTTGTGAACTACTACAGAATCAGTTGATTGAGAATCTGAGCAAAATAAAGAAAGATAGGAAAAATACCTTCAAATATGGTTCCTTGATTATATGTTTGTTCTTCTATTTTATGAATGAAGTACCTGGAATTCAAGGTGTGCATTAGACAACTGACAGGCCAGTAGCATGGAAAATAAGAGATCACCTTCTCAGTCTTGGTGACTCCTAAGCCCAAAAGACTGCCATTTGGGGCTACTTCAAAAAATACCAAAGTTTAATGCAAGAAAGGGAGAGAATCCCTAAAACAATTATGGAGAAGTATGAAAAAGACATATGTTTCATGGTTGACACAGATCAGTGATTGATGGAAGCTGTAGAACTGAGGACAGTTTGGATAATGCCTATGGGTTATGAGGTGAATGAAAGACTTTTGGATATGTATGCTCAACATCTTCTAAGCACACCAAAAGATACCTCTGTGGAAAGGTTTGGAACTTACAAGGAACTGAGTCTTAAATTACATGTGGAACTTAGACAGCTGGAGACCAAGAGGAAAGTACAGAGGCAAGTTGAAAAGTATGCTGAGAGCATTGGCCTAACCAAGGATGTAGTGAAGCAGAACAAAGAAAGAATTGAGAAGGCTGAAAAAGAAAAATAGGACAAGAAACAAGAAGATGCTCCAGTGGAACCATCCTCCACTTCAAGGACTACTAGAAGCTCTACTACTGCTTCTATTCCTCCTAAAACTACAAAACCAGAAGTTAGACCATCCGGTGAAGCAAGTAAGAGAAAGAAAACAAAAGCCACAAGAATGAATGTGGGCACAAAAGATGATGAGGAGACAAAGACAGATGAAGAAGTCAAAGAAATAAGATCCAAGAAAGCCAGAACTTTGAAGACTTCTGAAGACTAGCCTTCCGGAAGCAATAAGACCGGTAAAAAGCAAGTAACTGGTAAGGTCGCTATGACTATTGATGAAATTATAAAACCATCACTGTTGATGGAAATTTAAAGCCTATCAGAGTTTACAATGATAATTTTGATCAAGCAAATAAGAAAATTTTGGAAGATGCCATTATCATATATTTGAATAAATTCAAGAGAGCCCTATTAGAAATTTTACAAGAACTTCCTAAAAGTTTAAGGAAAGTACTACAAATGAGGAAAGAAGTAGCCAAGGCTAAAGATCTAGAACTCAGAGAGTATGTCCTTTCTACTCTATGTCCTGTAATGACTAGAAGAGAAGTAGATAAAATCCTCAGAGAAGTTAAAGAAAAATTTAGAAGCAAGGTTCGGATGAACAAGCTAATGCTTGGTGAAACTGAGGAAATTGCAAAAGAAACAAAAGAAATTTTGAGAAAGGCTTTAGACAAAGATAAATACTATATTATTTCTGAGGAACAAGTTGAGGAAGTCAATCCTTTAGTTCCGGAACAAGAAGCTCTAGAAAAAGAGGTTGAAAAAGGAAAGGATGACCAAGGTAATACTCTAGATCCTCTAAAGTTAACCTATGAGGAGACTAATGTTGGATTTGATTCATCAAATCTGAATGTTGGAGAAGTTTAGAAAAAGAACACCACTAAGTAGCGATCTAAGTTTGGTGAAGCCTCTGTTCTATAAGAGGAACAAGTCAATCAAGAGGACATAGAAATGATAGACAAAATAGTTGATGCAGAAGAAACTCCTCCACCCGATCATTCCAGAAAAGAAAAGGATATTACTACTATACAGAGCCCTCCAGATCAGGTAGTGAGTGGTGAAGACAGAGAAAAGATTACACCTACAAGTGATACAAGAAATGATAAAGCAAAGGAAGAGAAGGAAGAAAACCAACAAGACAAAGCAGAAGAAGATGGTACAAATGTTGAAGCACCTAAAACAGATGCTAAGAAATCTGATGAACAAAAGGATGATTCAGAAAATGTTGCAAGAGACACTGCAGATGTAGTGAAAAGTCTTCTTGAAAAAGAGGTGGTTGAGCTTGATGAGCCTGAACTACTCTAAAGTCTAACCAATCCAGATGCTCTCTCTCTAATTCAATTGATGAAAATAGCATCATTCACCGAAGTAAAGGCTAGAGAAAAGTTGTTAAAGTCCCACATGGACGACAATGAGCTACTGGGGCTTGCAACTGGGATTTTGGCAAAGTTAATGCCTTCCTACCAGAAGAGTCCATCTGATTCCCCCTCTGGACATCTGAAAAATCTTGTAAGTTCTATAAATACTCATTTTGAATCCTTTGAAAAATTTGCAGAGGCAAAGGTCCAGAAAGAATTTTTGGATAAGAAATTTAGTGAAGTACATAATCTAATAGGAAATGATAGGATGATACTCAACATTAGCATAAGGAGTATTTAGAATGCTCTAAACGATGGAAGAGATATGTACAAATTTTGTCTATCATGGCCCAAAGTTAGTGAGGATATTGAGAAGAAGATAAAGGAGCAAGAACAAAAATTGTCAAATCTTTCTCAAATTTTTGATCCTCTAATAGTTTCACCTATAAGTCAGGAATGTCAAGTAATTAGCTTGACAGATGAGATAAAGAGGCTCAGTAAAGAAAAAAGTAACATTATGAAGAGAATGTGTGAGTTCTGGGAATTGATTGCCCCCAAGTTAGAAACCATGTTTAATGCCTTATCAGAAGCTTAGACTGCACTTCAGACAAGTAATCCTCTAGATCTGACAAAGGCAAAAGCATATGCATTTTTGCTAAGTGGACACATCTCAATTTTGGGTGGAATAAAGGGAACTTGGGTCTCTGAACTTGTGCAATTGAAAAATAGTTTTGCAGACATTCTCAAGTTCATGTGAATAGAACTTAATGATTAGTTGTACATATGCAACACTATACATAGAATTTTTGAGAGTTTTGGCTTGCGAATCCCACCTCTTGCCATTGATGTCAAAGGGGGAGTTAAGATCAGTGAAAATGAAGAATCTAGCAAAGGGGGAGCATCAGAAAGCAGTGTGAACAACAGTATGGAGCACAAGCAAAGGGAGAGCTACATTAGACACTTAGTCATTTTTCACTAAGTGTTGCCATCAATGCCAAAGGGGGAGATTGTTGGTAAGAGACACTGCTTCTCATTGATGGCAACTAAGATCATTCCAATCATCTGCATAACACAATTTGTTTGCACTGGAAGTTAGAATCAAAATTTGTCTAAGTCCGGGTAGTTAGGAACATAGCAAGTGACAGGGTCCGGTATTTTGGTCCGGATATCTCCGGTGGAAAGGCATGGTTTACTATAGATCTAAGGTAGTTGTAAGCATTATCGAGACACTCTAAATCTAGAGTTTTGTCCTCTGGTAATGAAGGACTCAAAAGATATTAGCTTTTGAGTATCAGGTTTCAGTTTGACAGAACAGACAGAAGAAGAACAGGCCGACCTTGTGAATGATCTTAATTCTGGATGTATAGAAGTTGTTTATTGGGCAATTGGTGATGATAAGTAATGGTAGCCGACATGATTGATGATTTGCAAGTGTAAGTTTTGGTCCACATCTCATATTATGTATGGATCTAGCCGACAGAGCAGAGTACTCGACAAAGTTCTAAATGTTCTTGAAGCTGACTGGTAAAATGATTGTAGATCATGTTGTGGATATATATATCTAATGGAATTGGATGATTTTGGTGTGTGTGTGTTTTCCACTATGGAGTAATTGCAAAAAGAAGAAGAGATCAAAGGTTTAGATGCTAGCAGAGTAGTAAGAGGAGCAGAGTAAGGATGAAGTGTGTCAAGTCAGTTTTGAAGAGAACTTGTGTCTCAAATTACTACTTGAACCTCTTAGTTGAACCTATGTTTTGAACCTCTTTGTTGAACCTTTCTAGAGTTCATTTGGTAGGTTCAATGAATTTTAGTTCAACTGTTTCTTGGTTCATTGGTCTGAGGATATGCGATGTCGGCATCGCTGTGACGAAGCACTATCGGCAGGACCGTGTTGAAGACCATTGGCATCGGTGAGACAAGGGCCGTCGGAATAAGCATCGAAGGTTTGTCTGATGCTGAGTGTCACCCCGATGGAAGCATTCAACCGTCGGCAAGACAAGGCCTATCGGCCAAACTTTGTGGAGTTACTCCGACAGGAGTAGTCACTCCGACGAAGGTTACGGTCGTCGGCAAGACAAGGCCTATCGGCCAAACGTTGTGGAGTTACTCCGACAGGAGTAGTCACTCCGACGAAGGTTACGGTCGTCGGCAAGACAAGGCCTATCGGCCAAACGTTGTGGAGTTACTCCGACAGGAGTAGTCACTCCGACGAAGGTTACGGTCGTCGGCAAGACAAGGCCTATCGGCCAAACTCTGTAGAGTTACTCCGATGGCGTATGTCTATCGGCAAGAGAATACCCGTCGGCTAAAGGTGTTGGGCCGATGTACTGCGGACATCCTGATGAAAGTCTTATTGGTATCGGTGAGACAAACCTCTGTCGGAGCGAGGGCTAGATCTTTTGCCGATGGAGAATGTCATACCGATGGTAACCTTGGTGATCGGGGAGACAATGCTCATCGGTGGGAGGTGAAGTCTGAGGGCCGATGGGAGTTGTTATGCCGATGGACTTGGAGGCTTGGTATTGTCGGCAACAAAATTGCTGACAATACTCTTTCGCCTGTTGGCGGTTATAAACTGCAAAGTCCTTTGCGACTTGGTACATGTGGGACTAAACGCCTCACTGAAATGTGAACCGTTGCGACGGTTAGATGGCAGCGACGTATGAGGAATTTGTTCTATCAGTTAGAGCAGAAGTCTGTAACGACTCTTGTTCTTGCAGATTGGAAATAGAATGATATGTCTATAGGTGTCGTTGGTATTATGATTATGAGACTTGAATAAAGGTTCGTTCTGTAAATGTACAGGGAGATGAACTGTGTATGATGTCGAGAATCAAACACCTGAGCAAGAAGCTGAGTTCTTTATTGTAACTGTATATCTTACTGTAATAAAGATTGTTTTCTTGTGGTGGTGGGTTTTTTACCCGTAAGGGTTTTCCCACGTAATTCTGTGTGTCTGTGTTCTAACTATTGTCTATTTTGGTTTCTCTTGTGTATTCATCTGTGTTATTGTAATTTAAAAAGTGACTGGTCTACACTGTCCCCTGGGAATTAACATTAGGGAAGCTGTTTTCCGCACCTGTGTTTTCCTTACAAGTTTTCTATGCTTAACTGGAACTGAACTCAAGCATTTATAGATGCTAAATATCACTTCAAATTTATTGTAACTCTTCTTCCTGTAGGCAGTGAGCTCTGGGCAGTGAGCCCGAATGCATGTGCATTCCCCATTGTAATACTTTTAACAGAGTATAATCTTTGTGGGTTAACCCCCACCATGGTTTTTCCCTTAGCTGGGTTTCCACATCAAAAATCTTGGTGTCAAATGTATTATTTATGTTTCTGTTCATGTGTTATTGATTAATGCTGAAATGTTTACATTATTGATTTGATTATAAGTTATAAAGGAAGAAATTGTTAAATTGTGTGACAACTAATTCACCCCCCCTCTCAGTTGTCCATACCTAATTCAACATAGGGGTGTGTATACTCTTCTCATGTGCTTTGTACGATCTTGAGAATAAAAAACACCTTTCATCCATTCAATTTCACACCACACGTTTTGATTTTCTAAGGAGAAATTAACAACTGCAAGTGTGAATCAAGTGTATGTGTGCATGCTCTCTCCTCATACCACAAGGTGATCTTAGAGATCAAAAACACTTCACTTGGTTTGCTTTTGTCATACCCTTCTTAGGAGGCCTGCTTGGAGACACAGCACTCCTAGGGATGACCTCAACCAAGGTGTGAATCGAAAGACACCCTCTTTGGAAGTTGAAATCTTGTCACTCTTAGCTAAGCCCCAAAGAACTTTATACCTTTGGGAAGTGAAGGTAAAGGGTGAGTTACCCTTTTCTCCCAGTTGTGTGTCAGGATTTCACTTTCATTGCATATCCTTAGTCAACCTTGTGCAACCTAGAGTAAGACCTAATTGGCCATACCCACTTGACTAGTCATAGGGCTTGTTGGTGTGTCTTCCACGTGTGCTTGCTTAATCATCACATTCTTCAAATTTTCTTATTTGTCTTGCGTGAGTGGTTCATGTGTGTACATGTGTAATCATTTGTTTGAGCATTGCCAAATCAAGTTATAAACACCAAACACATAAACATACCATTCTAAACATTCTTGTCATCTCATTCACTCCAAGTCATCAAAACCCTAGTCATCATCATCCTCTTTCTAATCCAAACAATTTCATCCTAATCAATTCAAATCATCATCCCAATCATTCCACATCATCATCATAATCATAGTCAAGCACTTGCCAAAAGGGTCTTAATCCTTAAACACATGAGTGGCACCATGCCAACATTAGAAGACCTAGTACCCCAATTCCAAGACCTCCTCCAAGTACTTTACTGAGAACCACAACCCCTAGATCAACGAATCATTCAATGACTACAAGCCTTCATCCAACAACAATAACTTCAAACAAGCCAATCACCTAAAATACAACACCTCATAGCCCAAGCCCAACACTTCATAGCCATTTGTCAATCACAAGCCCAACAAACACATCCCCTATCCATTCACTATCAGCCAATGACACCTCAACCCTACGTGTCATACACATCCACTTCATACCAATCTAATTCATCTACATGTCAAATCAATTCCACATCAACTTATCCCATTTCATACCAATCTAACCCATCCACATGTCAAATCAATCCCCCACCAACTTATCCCATTTCATACCAATCTAATCCATCCACATGCCAAATCAATTCCACATCAACTTATCCCACTTCATACCAATCTAATCCATCCACATATCGGGTCAATTCCACATCAACTTGTCCCACATATTTCCATCTCAATGCCACATCAACATATCCACCCACATCACAATATGAACATATGATCCCAAGTCCACCTTGACAACAAGATCAAATGCCCTCAACTTCATACCAACCCCAAGATCTTTTGTTTACAAATCCCATCATTTCACCTAACCACCAAGACTATCAATGACCTTCACAACAAGAACATGCGAGCCTAAGTTACCCTATGCAGCAAGACCTAATATCCTTTGACAAGGGAGATACCAATCTAGATTATCCTCCATTGCCATCCACCCAAATGCCAATCCATGAGCCTACTAGTCTTATCTCGACACCACCATGTGATCTTACTCCTAGTCCATTGATCCACCAACCTTCTAATCCATCAAGCCCTTCATTCCCTTCATCACCATGTTCCTTAAATCCTCCACCAAAGGATCCCTTGGAGATAACTATACAACAATTGGTCCAAGCAAATTTGATTGAGATGCCACCAATAAAACCCTTTGGAGAAAACCACTTTAAACCCCATTGGTATAATGAAAACAATTATTGTGCATACCATAGTGTTAGGGGCCATACAACACTCAATTGTGCCACACTTAAGAGATTGATAAAAAAACCTCATAAATTGTGGTAAGATTAATCCCAATCCTAATCCTAATCCATCCAATCCCATTATCCCTCCACCTAATCCTAATCATAAGCCTATAATATCCACCCTTATTATCCATCCACTATATTGTCCATTCACCCATACACTTATGAAGGATGTGATCCAATGGCTATTAGCAAGGAATAATCCATCTCCATGTCAAGCACCTATCCTTGAGTCTATCAAAGAGCCTTCAAACACCTTGCCTAATCCTCCAAATCCATCATGTAGTCCACAACCCCTTAAGTATATTAAAGAGTCTCCCTCCATGAGTCCATATGAAAGCCCATCGCACCCTCATGTCATTGACCAAGAGCCCATCCAAGAGTCTCTCACTTCCACTTCCATTCAAGAAAGTCAAGAGCTATGCCAAGAGTTTAATCTAAAGCATGTGGAAACATCAAGCCCTTATTCTCATCAAGATCAAATCCCTTCCATTCAACCCATCCATAACTTATACCTTCTTTATGATCAAGATAATATCTACTATGAAGAACCTATCCATGAACAACTTGATCCTATACATACCCCCACAACCATCCATGAACAAGACGCCCAAGACATACATACTCAATCTCATGAAAGTCTTGTTGCCTTGCTTAAGCATTCACCCTGTTTCATGGCCTTCCTTCAAGCTTCCACTTTCCTTGATGAGATACTTGGCTCCTAAGTAAACATAGATGATCAAACCAATAGCTTGGGTCATAATGATAAGCATGATCTTAATGATCCTTTGTCACCCACTAACGACCATGTTGCAAATCCATCATCATATTCTATTGGTCTTACCACCTTTATCCATGAATGTTCTTCCTTAGGAGAACAACAACCATTGTCTACTACCCCACCTTCTCCATCCAATAATAAGTTCAAGTCTAGTTACCAAACCACACCAAGTCCCATTGTCCATCGCATGCTCCAAAACATGAATTACCAAGGTAAAGGCTTAGGCCTTCATGAACAAGGTATTTTGGAGCTAATCCATGTCAAGGTCTCTCCATGCTCTTATGGCCTTGGATATACACCCCAAGGTAAATAATCTAAAGATGTTGGTACTTCCTCCATGCATCCTAAGTCCACTTTCCATCACAAATCCTATCATACACCCAAAACATATGTGGCCATTCCACCTCAATTATCCTACAAATCCCAAAAGCATGTGACCATACACCTTCCACCATCCACTTTACCACCACTACATCCAACTCCTAATATCCATCCATCCAATTTACCCCCATTACTTCCAACTCCTACTATCCCTCCATCCACTTTGCCTCCACTTCTACCAACGCCTAATTATCCACTTATCCATAAGTCCCCTAAAAATCCTAATCATGACCAACAAATACATACATTGTCTAAACATGAAGCTTCCACCAATTCCACCCATCCCATGGGATTCCAAAATAAACATTTGGATGTCTCTAATTATAAAGCTAAATATCCTAAAAATATTTATGCCTTGGGGCATCAATGCAACAAATTAAAGCAAAATACATTAAAAAATCTAGCTAAGCCCAAACCTTCACAAGAAAAGTGCAAAAACAAAATGGTTTGGGTCCCTAAGAAAAAAAAAGGCAAATCAAATAAGGTATCCACATCTCAAAAATCCCAACCATCCCCTTCCATCCAAAATTCCCATTCAATCCAAAAATCTCAAAAATTCTAAAAATCCCACAAGAAAAATAAAAATCATAAAAATAGTAAGTCTATGTGCGTACCTGGGCAGGGGCCCTGGCTCGATTGGCTAAGTAATTCCGTTGTGGTAAAGATGGTCACGAGGTCCAGTCTCCCCCCTGCCCACTTGATATTGTAGCTGGTTCATAGCTCCGGTCAAAAGCGTTTACCCATGAATAAAAAAAAGTCTATGTGCATACCTAAGTCACTACATCACCCATCTCCTAAGCAAACATTGTCATTACTTCCTACACCACCTTCCCATCAAAAGCTTCAATGTTTATCTCAGCGTGTGCAACCGTTGGTCATGATTCCATTCTCACATACCTCCATCACCCAATCCTTCACCTACTATCCTACATATCTTCCCCATCACTTCCCTATGGTCCAAGCTTTTGAATAAACCTTTCATCCATCCTTTTGCATAAGTCCTACATAATCCTCTATTCTTCCCTCCATAATCTACATCGTAATCCACTAGCTTTCCATGCATAATCCATTATCCCCCATCCATCCTTGCATGAAACTTTCATAATCCACTATCTACCTACTCCATCTCCCTCTTTCATGCAATCCCATACCAACATCTATGATCATAATGACATTTGACATGGTCCATGTGCGATGACATCCATCTCTAATGGGACTATCACCTTTCATGGAACTAGATGCTTGAGTTCCTCTCATCCATATCCGCCTATCCCATCCAAGTATTTCAAAAAAAATATCAAAATAGTAAAGAAAAATCCTTTCGTCCAATGGTGAAAACCACCTTGGTGGTGCCTTGATCTATGTCACTCACACTTGGGGGCACATTGTCTCATCCAATCTACTATTTCCTTCCTATCTATAACATCATACAATTTTGATACCATCCTATCATGTCCTACCATATCCTATCCTACCATCCTTATTCAATACACCCACATACCTATCCTATTGAGTATATCCATCATCCCTTCCTACTTTTGATCTTGATGAAGACATAGGGGCAAAATGTTGACAAATGCTTTGGATATCTTTTGGTATACCTTATCCTTTCCAATCAATCACATCATTATCCTATTGTCATAAACTTTGTCATGTAAAATCCTAAGTATTACACCAATAATGGGGCATATTATTTCTATGCGACATAGTCTTTGGAGATCACATCCTATCTCCCTTATGATGCATATAGCCATCCTATCACCTATCCTTTTACCCATTCATCTATCATGAGTCTTCCATCCCATCCACTATAGCCTATCCTTGTATCTATCCATTTATCATGAGCTTTCCATTCTATGGCCTATCCTCTTACCCATCCACTTATCATGATCCTATCATCACATTTACTAATTGCCCATCTTTTTATCCATTCATTCCATCCACCTATCATGAGCTATTGCTCATCCTTTTTATCCATCCATCCTACCTCGATCCTTGCATCTAGACTTGGTTTTCCCTTGTCATTGGTGTCTAGTATAAAGGCTATCAAAATTGTCATCCAATGCCATCCCCAAACATTCAAAAATCCAAAAAAAAAAACCAAAAACATTCAAAAATCTAAAACAATCAAAACATTTCAAAAACAAAAAAAAATCAAATATTCCCAAAATCCAAAAAAAATAAAACATGTCAAAAATCCAAAAAAATCAAAATATCTAAAAAACACAAAAAAAATCAAATATACAACAAAAATCCAAGCAATAAAATCAATGTATCAAACCACCTCACTCAATTCTTCAAATAAATTTCTTCATCAATCAATCCATTTCTTCCAATCCATCATCATCAAAATTATTATCATCAAAATCAATCCATCAAAACAAATCAAATCAACTCAAATCAATCCATTATTATCAGTCAATAAAATTAATCCATCAAATCAATTCCATCAAATCAAAATCAATCACATCAATGACATCAATCACACCAATTAAATCAAGTCAATCAAATCAATTCATCAAATCGATCCAATCATCACAATCAATAAAATTAATCCAAGCAATAAATCCATATGCAAGTCATCCTTAATCCATACTAATCAAGTCAATCAATCTAGCCAAATTATCCAATCACATTAATGGTCTTGATCCTAATTTTTTTGTAAACCAAATCAATCAATCAATTATTATCATCATAAATGGGATATATCATTCCCACATCCTTGTGTTGATCTAGGGATATATCGTTCCCCACAATGACAACACTATCATCAATCATTATCAATTAATCATTGGTTTACAGCTTGATTGGGGCAATACCTTGTTTGTTTTTGTATCATTTGTGCATGCTTGCTTGTGTGTGTTATCATTTTATCTTTCATTTGTAGGAAATCCGTATCCTTCCAGCTAATAGTCATATCTTGTGTATGTTAGAATAGCTTTTTGCATTAACCTTTTCATCTAAGGTCATATCATACCTTTTGTGCATTAGGACTTTAATGATCTAAGTTTTCTTCTTCATACGTTAGACAAGGTTGTATTATGCTGGTGCACGAGACACATTGTCACCTTGGTCTTTATACCTTGTGCATAACGTCTAGTGCTATATCAAACACCATGGTTGCTCACTTTTATTGCATCATATTACATCATTCATTTCTTCTATCCATTCCCTTACCTTTCTTCCTTAACCAATCCCTTTCATTTTGAGAGCCTACCCATGTTTGTCCAACCCACCTATCCTCTTGAGGGGGCATCATCATCCCATCTTTCCGTCATCCCATCCTTTTCCTCTATCCATACCTTAGCTTCTTTGAAATGATGTTATTGGACATAAATCTCATCATCTCTAATATCATCTCAAAGAGGGTCAAAATATAGACACCCAAATTTGTCTGTCTTGCAACACCTAGTCAAATACATTATTAGAGACATCATGTAGCATTTTGTCCTAATTCCACTTATCCCATTAGCCAATTAATTAAATAAATCTTATTTATTTAATTAATTTTCCATCCTAATCCCACTTTCCAATTAATTAAATAAATCCTATTTATTTAATTAATTTCACCTTTCCTCTAATTTAAATAAATAAAATATTTATTTAAATTATCCCATTCACATGTCCCAACTAATTCAAATAAAATATTTGAATTAGGTCCTCACCTTTCACCACATTGCAACACTTGTCCACCTTTCAATTGAGTCGTGTGTGGTAGTACAACTTTATTTTAATATCCTTCAAATGCACAATTAATTTAAATAAACTTTCTTTTTAATTTAGGTCATCCCTATTCTCCATCACACACTTGTCATATGACTACAACTTCCTTAAGAAGTGAAAATAACTAATCAATCCTAGCTGTCCACATTGTTCATTTAAACTTTCAATCTCAATCATCCAATCAAATCAACCCCTTTGTATAAATCAACCCTCAACCAAGCCATTTGAAGGCAATTGAGTTTCAAGTATCCTTATGCTGCCGAAATCTCATTAGAGCCTTTGCATCATTTCATCCTATGCCATTGTTATGCTGTTGAAATAGTGAGCACCCAACATTCCTCCCATATCAATTCTTCAAAACCAAGCATTCTTATGCGGGATTGAGAAGAGCAATGGAGATCAATCAAGCATAGCATGGAGATTAGTTTGCATTCGCATTTATTATTTTCATTTTCATGCTAGTTTGTCCTTCATTGTGCTTGTTAGGGTTTCATTATTGTTGTTTATGTATTAGCCTTGATTTGCAATTTTTACCCTAACTACATTAGTCAACCATGGGATACATAAGGATTAATGAAAAAACATATAAAAAAACCGATGGCCAAGGGAGATAACAAGAAACTAAAAGAGATTGATGAAATCATAAAATTTGCAATGGACATGAATATGGAAGAGAAAAGGAGAAAATTGACTTGGGATCAACAGGATTAGTACCAAAAAGAATTGAAAATGCAAATGAAATAGAGGAGGAACACATGAGAAGGGTTGTGGAAGAAAAAGAACAGAATGAGGATGAGCGTACCAATCAGGGTGCTATTGAGCATGCCAAGGTGGGTGCTGCCATAGAGAAGAACATAGAAGGAAAAGAGAGAATGGATGAGTGTGTTGATGAGGGTGTTGTTGAGCATGCCACTGTGGGTGCAACATAAATGATGAGTCAAGAAGGGAATCGACCTCCAAAAATAATAAATCCATGAATAAATCCTTAAATTTAGATGAAGAATTCCTAGACGATGTGGTAAGGTGAAGTATATTATGAATAAGAGATACAGAAGGAAGTGCGGTACTTGGCAATTTGTATCCTAGGAGTATAAGAGAAGGAAGTAAATTAATAACATTAACGAAGGATATGTCATTTACAAACAAAAAGTTATCTCCCAAAATGAAGAGACACTTTGAACAATTACAAACCCCAGACCATGAGTCACCCTTTACGCCTTTTAAAAGTAGAAGGATTTCCACAAAATAAGTAAACAAACAATCGGATAGACAAGAAGAGATAGAGCAAGAGATTGTAAGAAATTGTGAAGAACTATTTGGGAAAGATTATTTTGACATTCAGTTGACAAGATATAAAGGGAGAAAGAATAAACCTAAACAACAAAAAATAATGAAGGAGCCTATAAGTCACCACAATCAAGTAAAATAGAAGGAAATTAATATGGACTCACCAATGTTGAAGAATGAGGAATTACAAAACCTTATGTCGCAAGAGGTGCCCACTTAATCTAGAGAGCCCGCTTAATCCAGAGAGTCCCTAAAGAACAAGGTCAGGTACTAAGAATCTACCAGAGAACCAAAGATGGTCACATAGATATATCTTCAATAGAATCTTTAGAAGAAGAGAACTAGTGGAAGGAAGTCAAGCATGAGCAATCTAAAAAGAAGAAAAATAAAGGGAAAAACAAAGCTGCGATACTAACTTGGCAGGGCATAAATATCACAAACCTTCAAAACATTGAAACTGAAGAGGAAGATAGTGAGGGAGAAGAGACCATCTTCCCTAATAAAAATCAACATTATGAAATTGATAAGGTTGAAAGGAAGAAGGGAGACTTGGAAATAAAACTGAAGAAGTTGGAGGAGGAAAACAATTTGCAAAAGGATGAAATATCAAGATTGAGGGATCATGATCATAAGTTGGATCAATCACTTGCAACTTGAATGAATGAAAATGAATGTCTAAGAGCTAAGACATTACTTTGTGATGTTTCATGTGATACAAATGACTTGTGTACAATAGTTGAAGCTTCTTTAGATGATAAGAATAAGGTTGAAGATGACAAAGTGTTTGAACCTACAAATATTGCTACTTGTGGTGAAGATGGAAAAGGAAGTCTAGATAATGTTGGTTTTAAAATCATGAGAGGAATGAGATATGAAGGAAAAGGATTGGTAAAGTATCAACAAGGAATTAGAGACCATATTGAGCCAATAGTGAGGCCCAGGAATGAAGGCCTTGGATATGTTAGAGGTAAAGAAAATAAAAGGGATATCACTAGTTCAAACAAATTAGTTAAAAGAAGGCAATGCATACAATGTACTTTTTGTAACAGACAAGGACATAGTAGAGGAATGTGTTGGGATTTACATCCTTGTAGTATTCGCGGGTTGAAGAACCACTTTGAAAAGTTGTGTTAGAATAAAATGCAGAAGGAAAAACTTATGACAGGTAGTATACAAGTGAATTGTGGATGGGTTGATGGATCGAATTGGGAACATGTTACAAGAATGATTAAAGGATTGTATAGACACTAGTATTCATGTGTGGGAGAGAAATCAAGTCAGATAGCAGGAGAGAGAGGACATGGATCAAGATGTAGAGAAGGAAGACTACATGCAAAGAATAATGAGGAGAGAAGCTCTTATTGCAAAAGAGATAGCAATTCACACCATCGAGGGATAGATGATAAAGAGTTTCTACCACAATAATAGAGGAAGTCATAATTCTTACCACAATTATGGATACCAGAGAGATGAAAAAGGATTTAATAGGAGATCATTTAGAGGAACCTATTTTTAAGGGTGGAGGCAAAGAGCATCGAGCATTGAATGTCACCGAGGTGCTATTAACAAGAGGGTAGAAAATAGTCTAGGGATGTCTTATGCAGAAGAACATGTTGGATCACCAAGCTCAGTAGGAAAACCAAAAGAGGGTGAATCATTGATCATGAGGAGAGTTTTGTTGCAGACTAAAACAACTAAGGAGCCAGTGCAAGGGAAAGGTTTGTGTAAATTAGGAAGTGTTGCAAATTGATCATTGATGGTAGCAATGTAGATAATTTGGTTTCAGAAGAGATGGTAAGGAATCTAGAACATGATCATTGATCGAAATGCAGCCAGTGAGGGGCCATGTGTGGAGTATAATGGAAAAGAATCCCATACCGTAGTGAAAGAAGGGATGATAGGAGATTCTACCGCAAAAGAGAAGAAATCACACCGCAATAAATAAAGTACTGATAAAGAACTAGAGAGGAGTATAGGGGCAATGTGTGTGGAGAGGGAACCAAATAATTTCTACGTATGCGAAAGGAGTTAGAACCAAATATGAGACAGTAGAAAGCACCATAGAGAAAGATCAAGAATATCTTGACTAATTAAGTATTGAAGTAAGGCAATATTCTGGGATCTTGAGGTTATTTATGAATCTATTGAGAATGTAGAAAGTGTTGGAAGAATGTATGGTACCCTAAAAGTATAGTAAGTGCCATCGTAGATTGAGAGAAACTACAACAAATGGATAAAAACCACCACAAATGAAGAGAGAGCATCGTAAATGAAAAGGAACTGTTGGTTCTCAAATTAACAAATTATAAAACCCTAAAGATATGCCAAGTCTTATGATAAGGTTTTATATGTGAATTTGGCTAACTAATAGAATTAATCAAATTGATTAAAATTCTCTACACTTTGGGCTCTGTTTGGCCTAGGTGGGTATACCTTATATTCACCAGATAACTATTGAGCTTCAAATATGTTGGTGACTTCAGAACAAATTAATGAATTTATATAATTTTATCGATTAAATCATCCACTTCACTTAATCCAGACTGACATATGATTTGGATTAATTTCTTTTATAAATATTTAAACCCTATTCCTAAAATAGAAAATTAAAATTGGATTTCTCAAAAATATATACAAGGAAATGATTTTTAGAAGAGACCGACCCGTGCCTGCTCTTGGGTTATAGAGTCTTTATTCAGAAAAGATTTGTGCTTCCCTTTTATCCACAATTCGATTTGTTTGGCAATTCTAGGTCTATGACTTGCATAGACATGCAAATATGTAAATTATCCGGTTCTTATTCAATTATCCAATTAACTTTCCTAGGTTACTATGATTCACCTAGAGGAGTTTAATCCTTCCTTGAAGGAGCCCAATAAACAAACCACACAAGAAACATCAAATGTGTTCTGACAAATCAAAGATATACTTGATATATTGATTTGAATAACAAAGCAAAACTAAGTTGGAGACAACCAGATAAATTGTTAACAATTGAAATCAACAAACAAATGAGAACTAAAGTTTAGCACCTAAGAAAAGTAGCTTTTGTATTGATTAGCTTCAAAGAGCAGGTTGTACAATGTCGCTTTCAAAAATAAAAATTCTAGAGAGAGCCCATAAGGTCTTGGTTTCCCTTTTATAGATTCAAGGGAAGCAACAAGCTTTAGACCTTTCACATTCAAAATGGCTCTTTGTATTCCCAACCCTTAACATTCATTACAATATTTTCATTTTGATAAGTCTAAATTAGACTTCCAAACACATTTTGAATACATTATAAAAACATGAAAAACATAAAGAGACAAAAAGGGGAGCATCCAAGATGTGGTGGTGCTATTTGACGCCAGCATATAGCTTATTGCTCCTCTGCACTAATACATGTGCTGCTTATCATTCTGCAAGATACATGCTCTTCCATTGAAAAATTGCAAAATCACTAGGCTATTTATAGTTTTGAATCTTGAGAAAGTTAGCCTGGTGGTCCTTCCATCTTTTATCCAGCAGAGCTTTGACTGTTGGAATTAGTCTGAACAACTGGGGGGGTGAATCAGTTGTCCCTAAATTTTAACCTTTTTTGTACTTTTAATCTTATTTCTTAATTTACAAACCAATTAACCTGAATCAACACATGAGAAAAAACAACATGAACACACAACACCATAATTTTTGACGTGGAAAACTCGGTTAAGGGAAAAACCACAGTGGGGGTTAACCAACAAAAATGCTTACCCTGTTAAAAGTACTTAAGAAAATAGAAGGCACATGCCTTTGGGTGCACTGCCTAGAGCTCACTGCTTAAAAGGAGGGTCATTGCCTATAAGAAATTATGATTTACATAGAGATAATGAACTAAGAAATAGCATCTACATTGATGCCTAATTCAGTCCCTTTGAAGGCTCACAAAAACTTCTACTTCAATCTTCAAATTCTTCTTTACTAACTCTCCACTCTATACTCCTTTCACTCCTCTTCTTCTCTGCTCTACTTTAGATCCTTTCTTTGAATTTAATTCATTGTGTTCAAGGATGATTTTTAACAACTCTTCAACAAGTATTTATACAATTCATCAACCTTGGAATGATCAACAAGGTGGCTACACTTAACGTGGATCTTTACACTATCGGCCAAACATAGCTGAGACTTGAATCTTCCTCTACTAACACACCACGCTTCATAAAATGATCTTTAGATCATCTGAAACATGCTATGAACATCCAGTTGGCCAAGACTGGGAAGAACATCAACCTCAAAGAAAAAATCTTCAACAACAAGCTCAAACTTCAATGCGGACCTCCAACACAGTAGCCACACGATCCAGAGACCTCCACAAGCACATTGAATTCACCAATAACATCCACTCTAGATACCAAATTACCAGAATCATTTGTATCTTCCTCTGGAACCTCAAGAACATTGTCTATCATGACTATAAAACTAGAAAGATAGCTTGTGGACCTCCAAACCATGAACAATTGGAGTTGATGATACACACTGACTCCCTAAACGTGCCTTCAGATCTGTAGACCATAATATTTCACTACGGAGCAATCCGGACCAACTTACTGTCACTCTATCTCTTCTGAATACTGCAAAGTCCGGTTCTACTTAGATGGCCATAACTTCAAATCTTCATATGGACTTCTCAATTCTTAACTAGAGCAACATCTGACAATCCTCTACACAACAATATGGTCCGCGAACATTGAGTCTTCATTTATTTTCTCTATACCCTCAACATTCTAATCTCCTGAACACGCAACAAAATAGGGCACAATTGACACCAATGACAACAAGAATATGTTGACATCAATGACAACACCACTTAGGCACATATTTGCAACAACCTCCCCCTTTGTCATTGATGGCAACATATGATGTGAAAAACTGATTCAACCATCACGACAAGAACTTCTCCCCTAGACTTTTGCAACCACTTTCTTCAATGCTCCCCCTATCATTAGCAATTTGTTTTTCACATGTCTTCTCTCCCCCTTTGACATCAATGGAAAAGGGCACATATTTGCTATCTTTACTCCCCCTTTTAATTTCAGACTGATCTCCAACATTTGCATATTGACTACTCCTTAGAGTAGTATCTTCTCAACATCAATCTGGATCTCAAGATATGACTGAGAAATCCACCAGACTGATGCACATAAGTGCATCTTAATTCTAATCAGGAGGGGTAATAACCTCTAGCTTCTCTCTAAGATACTCAAAAGTATCCTTGGGAAGAGGCTTAGTGAAGATATCTGCAATCTGATCTTTAGAAGACACAAATTCCAACTTGACTTCATTCTCATTTACCTTCTCTCTCAAGAAGTGAAACTTGATATATATATATATGCTTTGTTTTTGAATGCAATACTGGATTCTTTGAGATGCTTATTGCACTAGAATTATCACAAAATATTGTGATCGGATCCTCAAACACAATTCTGATGTACTTCAACATTTGCTTCATCCATAAAACCTGAGTACAATTATTTGCTGTTGCTACATATTCTGCTTCTGTAGTAGACAAAGATATTGCCTCTTGATTTTTGCTCATCCAAGAGACCAATCTTCTTCCCAAGAAAAATGCACCACCACTAGTACTTTTCTATCATCTAGATCTCCTGCCCAATCATCATCTGTATATGCATGAAGAGTGAAGTCATTGTCCTTTGGATACCACAATCCATAATCAATTGTCCCCTTGAGATATCTAAAAATTGTTTTGACTGCCACAACATGGGATTCTTTTGGATCAACTTGAAATCTAGCAACAAGTCCAACAACATTCATGGTGTCAGGTTTGGTCTGAGTCAGATAGAGCAATCCTCCAATCATTGATCTATACCTTTTCTGATTTGCCTTGGGGGAGTCATCATCTTTACTTAACTTGCATCTAGTTACCATCGGTGTACCTACTGGCTTTGAGTATTCCATTCCAAACTTCTTCAATAATTCTTTCACATACTTGGACTGAGATATGAAGATACCTTTATCTAATTGAATAATTTGCAGACCTAGAAAGAAATTCATCTCTCCAAACATTGACATCTCAAATTCACTTTTCATTTGATCAGCAAATTCTTTGCACATACATTCATTTCCACCAAAAATGATATCATCAACAAAGACCTCAACAATCAGGATGTCCTCATGATTAATCTTGAAGTAAAGATTACTATCAGTAGTACCTTTTCTAAAACCTATCTTAAGCAAATGTTTATCCAATCTTGCATACCAGGCTCTTGGAGCTTGCTTGAGTCCATACAAGGATTTTATCAGTCTACAAACCATATCTCCTTGATTAGACAACTGAAATCCTTCTAGTTGCTCAATGTAGACTTCTTCCTCCAAATCTCCATTCAGGAATGCTGATTTGACATCCATCTGATACACTTTAAAATCTTTGAAAGGAACAAATGCAAGAAATAATCTAACTACCTCTATTCTTGCCATCGGAGAAAAAGTTTCTTCAAAATCAATTCCTTCCACTTGAGATTAGCCTTTGCATACCAACCTTGCTTTGTTTCTTACAACTTCACCATCTTCATTTAGTTTATTCCGGAAGACCCATTTGGTTCCAATCACATTTTTGTCCTCAAGTCTAGGAACAAGATCCCAAGTGTGGTTCTTTTCAATTTGCATCACTTCTTCTTCCATTGCTTTTACCCAATTTTCATCATTGCAGGCTTCACTTACTGATTTAGGTTCAATCTTTGAAATAAAACAAATCTCTTCTTAATCTTCAACAACTCTTCTCCTAGTTCAAACACCTTTATTTCTATCTCCTATGATTTGATCTTCAGGATGATTCATTCTTACATACCTGGGGGTTTTGGGAATTGCTTGAGCTTCTGTTTCTTGAGCTTGTTCCTCATCATCTGCACTAACCTCTTGAGTTATTGGAGTTACCAGATCAATTTGGATCTAAGTTTGAGTTTGGACTTGCCTTTCTTGACTTTGACTTTCATCTTGATCATCTGAATCATATCCGCAATGCCTAGAATGTCCTTCTTTACTCTCCTCAACTCTAACATTAGCACTTTCAACAATCCTTTTCAACCTCTTGTTGAAGCACCGGTAAGCCTTACTTTGAGTAGAGTATCCCAAAATATTCCCTCATCACTTCTTGCATCAAACTTGCCTAAATCCTCATCTCTTTTGATATAGCATTTACTACCAAAAACTCTAAAATATCTCACGGTAGGAGGATGACCAAACCATAGTTCATAAGGGCTCTTACTAGAATTTCCTTTGATCTACACCTGCTTAAGAGTGTAGATATTAGTACTTATAGCTTCTCTCCAATAAACTTGAGGAACATTTGTTTCCATCATCATGGTCCTGGCAGCTTCTTGAATGGTCCAGTTCTTTCTTTCCACAAGCCCATTTTGCTAAGGAGTCCTAGGAGCAGATAATTGTCTTTTTATCCCATGCTTTTCACAGAAAGTATCAAACTCTCCGGAAGTAAATTCTCCACCTCTATCAGATCTTAGACACTTTAATTTCTCACCAATCTCATTATCAACCATCACCTTGAACACCTTAAACTTGTCAAGAGCTTCTAATTTTTCTTTTAGGAAGGTTACCCACATCATTCGGGAGTAGTCATCAATCAGCAACATGAAATATTTGTCTCCTTGCACACTCCTAATTTTAGCAGGACCACAGAGATCCGTATGTACCAGTTCCAATCGTCCACTTTGAAGCTTGTTCCTTACTTTTGAATGAAATTTTGTTCTATTTACCCAATTGACATTCTCTACATATGCTATCAGGGTTCACAAGTCTTGGAAGATCTCTTACAGCCTGAGTGGAACTTATTTTGACAATGTTATCAAAATTTACATGACACATCCTCTTATGCCATAACCAACTTTAATTTGTCTAAGCAATCAAACAACTTTTGCTAGAACTACTTAAATGAAAGATGTTACCTCTAGTTTGAGTACTAGATGCAATTTCAGTTCCGAAGCTCTCCAAGATTCTACATTTTCCATCCTTGAATCAAAGATCATAACCCTTGTCAACCAACTGTCCAACACTAAGAAGATTATGTTTCAGTCCTTCCACATACAGAACATCATTGGTGCAATTCTTACCATCAAAAGAGATGGATCCTTTGCCACAGATTCTATCAGCTGAGTTGTCTCCAAATTTCATAAGTCCACCTTCATATTTTTAAAAACTCACAAACTTAGTCTTGTCACCAGTCATATGATGAGAACATCCACTATCAATCACCCATTAATCCTTTTCAACAACCTGAGCAGCCAAGGCACTTTCCACATTTGTACAGCTAGTAGATTCAGTAGACACTAGGTCTTCTTCCTTGATAGCAATGAACACCCAATCACTTTCAGTGGAACCTCCATGATCAGATTCATCATCTGTGACTCCTCTAGCTTCTTGGACATAGTAACATTTTTTTTGACCTTTATTTCTGTTAGGGTTTGGTTTTGAAAACCTCTCCAGACATCTTGAAGCAAAATGACCAATCTTATTACAAGCAAAACATTTGAGTGGCAACTTTCCTTCATACTCACTAGATCCTCTTGGCAATCTTTTCGCAATAAGAGCTTCAAGATCTGTAGTCTCAATTTCATCATCTTCAAGATCCTTTCTTGTCTTCACAAATCTGTTTGATCTTCCTAAAGAAGTTTCTGTTGATAACTGAGAGGGGGGGGTGAATCAGTTATCCTAATTATTTCCCTTATTGAATTTTCCTTTTAATTGAAGCAGCATAAAATCAAACACAAAACATTAACCATGAAGTAAGAAACACATGACACAGTATTTTTGACGTGGAAACCCTGTTAAGGGAGAAAACCACGGGGTGATTAACCCAAGAATTATTCTCTGTTAGAAGAATAGGAAATTACAAAAATGGCACTTGCCAATTAGGGCTCACTGCCCGAGCACACTGCTCACAAGAGGCCCACTGCCTACAAGAAGACACACTGTCTACAAAGCGATGATAATCACAGTCTTGAACTGATTGGAAGCATCTGCATATGCTGGAGTTCAGTTCCGGTTAGGCTCAGTACACTGATCTGCTGCACTTCATCTTTCCTCTGTTCTTTGTTCTGCTATCTTTCACATACCGGATCCTTTTTGCTACCTCTGCTCTTTCTCTGGATTTATTCGCATATCTCTCCACATCCACACAACACTTCACAACTAAATCCATCCTCTATATATATCCGCACAAGTAGTTTCATCACCTTTCTAGTCGGCATCCGGAACAGTCTTAGTTTCTTACAAACTCTCATTCTGTCGGCTGAATCCTTCCTCACCAAGCAATGCGGATCAAGCATATACTTGTAGATATCATTAATCATGTCGGCCAAACATGATTCATGCCTTCACAACCTCTGTCATCAACAGTAACCCATCCGGAAAGCAGTCTGATACTCTGTCAGTCAGTTCTTCCTCTGTTTTCACTGTCTCTCAGGAATCCGGTACTTAACCATTCATATCTTTTTCCTTGTCCATCACCGGAGGCTAAATCCTTGGAATATACCACTCAAGGTAGTCCTCTTGACTTCCCCAAATCCGCACTGCACTAAGACACTTCCTCTGAGAGGTCCGGACCAATCTGTCGGACCTTGCCACATGCTCTGTTCTTCTTCACCGGACCACAACATTCTTTATTCTGACTTCCGGTAGAGACATATCATGTCTTGCGGATATGTGGGATGACCTTTGTTGCCATCAATGACAACAACCATGAATCCATATAGTGTCTCTTGCCAACAGTTTCACCCAGATCATATCTTTGCTTTCCATACACATTGGAGTGAATGCAGATTCATACTTAGGGGAGAATCACCAAACCCACTCATTTCAAATGCTGAGAGCTTACCAACTAACTGATCCCTTGTGACAGTTGTTACTGTCCTGATTTCTTTAATGGCTGCGGCTTAATGCTTGTATGCTGGAGGTAAGGATCTGAGCACTTTGGCAACAATTTCTGATTCTTCCAATACTCTGCCTACATTTTTGATACCGGTCACAAGTTCATTTACTTTCTGCATGCAGGAAATACTGTTTTCATCTTCCCTCATTACCAATCTTTCATATTTACCCTTCAGGCTTTGTAGCTTGGCACATTTAACATATTTGTCACCTTCATACATATTTTCTAGCTTTTTTCAAATTTCATGGGTAGTTTTCAAATCCAGGACATTTGCCAATTCTATATCAGACAGGGCACTCAATAAAGCTTCTTTGGCTCAAATATTGCATTTAGCTTCCCTGAGTTCATCTAGAGTAGTAGGGCCATTCTTCATAATCTTATAATCATTCTTTGTTATCATCCAAAATTCATTACCAATACATTCCAAATGAGACTGCATGCATACCTTACAAAGGGAGTAATTTGTTCCATCAAATCTCAGACTTTCCTTCTTATAAGTCAACATCTTAGATCTCCTCAAGCGGTCAAGCTTCTTTTAGAGGAACTTGGCTCTAATGCCAATTATTGGAATTAGTCCAGATAACTGAGAGGGGGGGGGGTGAATCAGTTGTCCCTAAATTTTAACCTTTTCTGCACTTTTAATCTTCTTTCTTAATTTACAAACAAATTAAGCATGAATCAACACACGAGCAGAAACAACATGAACACACAACACCAAAATTTTTGATGTAGAAAACTTGGTTAAGGGAAAAAATATGGTGGGGGTTAACCCACAAAAATGCATACCTTGTTAAAAGTACTTAAGAAAATAGAAGGCACATACCTTCAGGTACACTGCCCAGAGCTCACTGCTCAAAAGGAGGCTCACTACCTATAATAAATTATGATTTATACAGAGATAATGAACTGAGAAATAACATCTACATTCATGTCTAATTCAGTCCCTTTGAAGGCTCACAAAAACTTCTGCTTCAATCTTCAAATTCTTCTTTACTGACTCTCCACTCTATACTCCTTTTGCTCCTCTTCTTCTCTTCTCTACTTTAGATCCTTTCTTTGGATTTAATTCATTGTGTACAAGGACGATTTTTAACAACTCTTCAACAAGTATTTATACACTTCATCAACCTTGGAATGATCAACAAGGTCGGCTAAACTTAACGTGGATCTTTACACTGTCAGCCAAACATAGCTAAGACTTGAATCTTCCTCTACTAACATGCCATGCTTCATAAAATGATCTTTAGATCATCCGCAACATGCTAGGAACATCCGGTTGGCCAAGACTAGAAAGAACATCAATCTCAAAGAAGAAATATTCAACAACAAGCTCAAACTTCAATGCGAACCTCCAACATAGTAGACAGACAATCCAGAGACCTCCACAAGCACATTGAATTCACCAATAACATCCACTCTATACCAAATTACCAGAATCATTTGTATCTTCCTCCGGAACCTCAAGAACATTGTCTGTCATGACTATCAAACTAGAAAGATAGCTTGCAGACCTCCAAACCTCGAACAACTAGAGTTGATGATACATACTGACTTCCCAAACATGCCTTCAGATCCGTAGACCATAATATTTCACTGCAGAGCAATCCGGACCAACTTACTATCATTCCGTCTCTTCTGAATACTGCAAAGTCTGGTTCTACTCAGATGGCCATAACTTCTTCAAATCTTCATGCAGACTTCTTAATTCTTAACTAGAGCAACCTCTGACAATCCTCTACACAAAAATATGGTCTGCGAACATTGAGTCTTCATTTATTTTCTTAATACCCTCAACATTCCAATCTCCTGAACAAGCAACAAAATAAGGCACTGTTGTTCTCAAAATTAGCTACGCTCGTTTTTGTAGACAACCCCTACGAAACTTGTCCATTTCGTATTCTACACTCTAAGTTCGCAAATTGAGACAAGATTCTCTTGGTCTCGAGTGAAGTCATCTGACATCTTAGAAGGGTTTGTGACATTCCCTCGCCATGATTTTTTGAAAATCATGAAGCTTGTTTTGGTCGTAAGCCCGCCAAAATATCAATTGTTGGACTTTTTAAGGTGTTAGTAAAGTTTTTGTGTTTACATGTAAAGTCAACCTTTTTAGCTGCTATTACATTTTCTGTGAAGTTCTTTCAACATGCAAGAGTGGTTAAAAGTACCGCTCACGCATCCCCTTACTAGAGTTTCACTTGCAAAAGTGGTTGTTATGCCCGCTCTAGCACGTCAAATCTTCACATGTCCAAGCGGGCTTTTTCACTGCCCCGACGGATCTCGTCAAATCTTGAAACTATGGTGCCATTAATGCCACTTGTGTCGGCATTAATGGCTTTGGGTTTTTACCTTTTTAAACTTGTTTTAGTCATTTTAATTAGTGATCTTCTACTGTCGAGACCTTGAACAAATTGTTAAACCTTCTTGGAGATCATTTGGTTGTGTCATAGGCGGATTCGAGTGCATTTTGTTGTTGGTGCATGAGTTAGGGTTTCACATCAGCCTTTTGAGGTGAGTCATCTTTTCATTTTCTTGCTTTTCTAATAAGGTTTATTAAACATTTTCTCTTCATTTTGAAAATTTATATAGATTTTTGAAACCCTATGTCGGCTTTGTATATTTTCACCGTTTCTTTGTCTGATTGGCAGCAGTTTTGTTGTGCCCTGCTTCACCATTGAAAATTGTGTATACCTTTACATGTAGTGGCAGTGTTTCTAACAACTCTTGCATCAACCATTACCTATTCTCAACTTCGAGGCTTGTAGTAGCAGTCTTTTTCCCCGTCCTCCATCTGTTGAGAGTTTTCCCAAACACATGTAAGGGTGGCGGCGGTTAAAACCACCGCCCTTACATAAACCTTGCAAACTTTCAAACATAGGTAAAAGTGGTGAAATATGCTGCCTATACACATTCTGAAGTAAAGAAAATCAACAGATGCAGTAGCGGTTGAAACCACCGACTTTGCATCAAATTAACTTAGCATACATGCATCAACGGTCCATTAAGCCAACCTTGCACATGCCTCTAAAGTTTCAAATTTACCTTGATGTAAGGGCGGTCATTTTGACCGCCCCTACATGTAAAACTTCTATTTTTTCCAGAAAACACATGCAATATCAGTATTTTTCACCGACTTTGCACGAGAATGATAAATCCTTCCCAAACACATGTGAAAGCGGTCAAAACATCCAACTTTACATATGTGAAATAATCCCACATGCAGGAGCGGTCATTTTGACCACTTGTGCATGTTTTCCTGAATTTTTCCTAACACTAGGAAAATTTTCCATTCAAGACCTATTAACCCGCTTTCGCCCTTACCTCAATTTACGCGCACTTAAGCCCTTCAATGCATGCTTTCCTATCCATGATCATCAAATCACAGTTATCCCAGTTTATCCATTTTCCCCCTGACTACGAGATCATGGCCTTTTGCAGTTCTCAACAAGTGTTCGTGGTAGAATTTTCTCCCAGAGTTCTCTCCAGAGCTGATATCAAATCCATCTCCGTCCAAAGCCAAAATCATGAAGTACAAGTACCAAGGTGTCTTTTTGGTGACGGCAGTGTAGTCAAATATTGACGAAATTAGGGATACATAAATAGGACATGTGGACATGGAAGAATTTGTGGAAAGAACAAAATAGACAAATCCTTCCAGACATATGCAAAAAATAATTGACAGTAATATTCACTTGGTTGCATCATTTCCAGTTTCTGCACACAATCCTGAGTTCGTTCTTCAGGTGGCCAGCCATTACAACAGGGACACTAGGGTTGTGACAGATTCTCAAGGGAATGTGATCATGAGGTTGGATGCAGAATTCCTAGAAAAAATCTTCATGTGTCCACCCATTGTAAGCATTGGACATATTGACTTTGCTTAGGGGCAAAAGGATTATGAGACAGATGTGGAAGCTGTAAGAAGGCACATCAACAACAAATGGTTGAAAATCCCTAGAAACAATTTGACCAGATGGCCAAAGGATCTTCCTAGGAGTGACTTTGTAGAGGAAGTTTGTGATTTGATCACTCTTTTGAGTTGCATAAGAGGACTCCCCTCTTCCTCCAAGTTTCAAGAATGGATGTACACTTACATCAAGGTGATTCTTCAAGGTACACAGAGAATATTCTGGGGAGAACAGATCAGTAATGCATTGCATGAGCAATTGGTGAAGGTCAACACAACATTCAAATTCTATATGACCTCGTATCTTGTATATGCTGCTGCTAGCATGAGAAGCTTTCCAGGTTTGACTCAGGTTGGTGATAGTTGATTGGTCCCTGTATATGAGTATTACCCTCAAATTACTCTGAAGGGATCAATTCATCATTTCTGAAGGGTCAATGATGCCTTCTTTTCAGTATTCATGTGCTTATGGGACAATGAAATTGTTCAGAAAAGGGTCTCAGATGAAGCTTGGGAAGTCGTGAATTCTTTCGGTTCCTTGTTCTTGCAATTCCCCACTTTCACATCTCTCAGGGTAGGGTATTATCCTGGTTACCCTTATATTCTTCCACGGTATCCCAATGACCATATTGTTCTCATGGAGCTATGCAGATAGTTGATTGTAGTGCACAATAAACAAATGGAGCTAAAGAAGTTAGGGATAAAGTTCCCCATTGAAATTGGAAGGTATTCAGTTCAATCAGCTAACAAAGCAAAAATAGTCGATTTTGAATTACAACTAGTCACTATGAGAACTTTTAAGAAAAGAGACCATTTTGATTTTAGAAGAGTTCAAGATAAGATCAAAAGGAAGTCAACCTTCCATGTACCAATGGTTGAATATATTTGGGCCGATCTCAGGACATAGAATGAGATCAGGAAGCTAGACTACTTCAGACTTCACCTGAGTCAGATAGAAAAGCTGGGCCTCGTTGATATTCCAGATGGAATGGAGGATGATGGGGATGTTCTAGATCCCAAATATAACACTGAGAATGTTGAAGCCTCACCTCTTCCAGAGGTGAAATGGTCAGTTAAAGAAGAAACATCCACATGGAAAAGATTTCAACCAATCCTGGCTAACACAAATGTGTGGTTGGAAAGTAAAGGGATTAAATTGAAAGAGTTTCTCATAGGATCAAAGACTGAAGCATAGGAACAGACGGGTAAGAAGGTAGAGAACAGAACCAAAAATAAGAGTGACATCCTTTCCTCCTCTAAAATACAAAAACCAAAAATTAAGTTTGTATCCAAAGGAGGGAAGAAGAAGGAAGTTGCAGAAACTTCCAATGTCACTAAATCAGGTGTTGAAGATACTAATGTTGATCAAATGGAGATTGAAGATGTTGAGGTTGAAGAACAAAATATTTAGAAGTCTAAGGATGCCCAACAAACAAAAGTATCTAATAAATCTGATGAAGAAGATGAAACTGAACAAGGCAAGGATGAAGATGCAGAAAAGGAACAACTTGGTGATCCACGTCAATCCCTTGAGAAATGTCTTTCCACTGGAACACAAGTTTCTACACCTCTTCCTCATACTCCAGTTTCTGGTAGTTTCCCAGTGATTTCAAGTGTTCCTATTTCACCTATCTTTGTCATTTCTTCTGATAATACCCATACTTCTGTAAAAACTAGTTTTGGGACCGTTTTTGATTCTTCCAGTTCCATCCCAAGTTTATCTTCTCCATCTTTTGACATTGGTGAACAATCTGTCTTAGAAAATCTTCTGGATGCTTCAAAAAAGGTTGTTGATATAGGTGTGGTTTTTACCAACACCAGTCCTATTGTGACTATAACAGGTATAAATATGGATCTGGTAAAACAAGAAGTAGACTCATCTCCGGTTGTTGGTGCTTCTATGCTTCCCCCATGGTTGTCTGCATATACTCCAAAGAGGATGAAGCAAGCTATTTCACCTGATGAGATTGATATTGAAAAGCTGCTTATTTGTAAAATCAAAGACTTTGAAGAAGAAGCCTAAGACTGTTTCTAGGCTTATCAATGAGAAAGGAATCAGATATGCAGAGATTGCTAAACCACCAGAAGACGCTACTGTTGATAGCTTTAACATGAATGATTATATCATTTCAAGGGTTGAGTTAGGCAAGCTAACTCATGAGGGCATAAAATCAGATTTTAAAACTACTGCCAATGCTTTACTTGAAAAATATGATGAAGTCAAAAAAGAGAAAGAACAGTATAAGGCCAAAGCAAAACAACTTGCTGTGGTTCTTCAAAAGATAGTAAAGTCATCTAAAATTGTAGAACCCATGGTAGTGACTGTAGAAGATCCCCTGATCCAGAAGGTTGAAAAAGCACAAGCCAGAGGAAGGGTGGTGGGAGATATTGTGGAACGTTTGTTAGCTCAAGGGTGAATTCTATTAAAAACCACTATAGAAAGAAAAGAGAAGATGGATAAAGCTAAAGCTGAGCTAGACAACCTGGTTGACTTACTCTCACAAGAGCTGCAGGATCAAGAAGAGAGCTTGGAGGAGTGGATAGAGATGAAAAAGATTAAGATAAAGAATCTAATCACCATCGGGGTCATTGCAAATATGGAATCATATCTTAAAACCAAGGAGACTCTGGTTCATCCTATCCACATAATAAAAGGTTTACTCAAAGATCTATGTCAAGCTCGAGAAGCAAGTGAAGATAGTGATGCCACGCTTCTACACAGGCTGGAAGAACTTCCATGCACCCTCACAGGTGAAGACCATAAGTTCCTCTCAGCAGAGGAGATGATAAGTTCCTTTGAAAAGATGGTTCAAAGGAAATTCGAAGAGGAGGTGCCCTCAGTACTTTCCATGGATAATCTATATGATCAACATTCAACTTTAGAGAACTTGAATTACAATCTGGACAAACATGAAAAGGTAATAAAGGCAGTAAAAGATGCAATTCTTCGGGCCCACACTATCTTAGAAAATATAGCTAAACCGGATGCATGTGAGATGACAGCCATATAGGCCATGTACCAGGATTTTCTAAAGAAGAATGACGGAGGAAGCTAATGCCTTAGTTTATTTTATTCTTGTACATGTCATTTGAATTTTGTTGTGGACATATCCATATGTAATTTTCTAAAATGTAATTACATGTGAGACAAATGAAGTCCCAAGTCAAATAGGACTCTTTTGTTGAATAAGTCAAAGTAATTGTAAATTTCCTATTTTTGCTCCAGGCTCCTCCCTATAAATAAAGAGGGCCTCTATTGTAATTTTCATCTTTTAGTTATTGAAGCAAAACTCTGCCAAATTGAAGAGCATTTTGAGACTTTGTGTTCAAATTGTAAATCATATTTTATCAAGTGAATAAGAAAGCAAGTGATCATTCAATCTTTGTGTTGGAATAACTTGTGGCGTATTGGAAATTGTTCTTATGTCCTTTTCCTAATACTATCTTATCTATTTGATCAAATTGTAGTGTGAGTGTGGATAATCTGGGAGATGTTCTAAAGTTGATTGTGGAGACTTTGTGCTACAACAATTATCTTTAGGTTGTGATTTTGTGTTTTGAAGTAAAAGATATTGGAAAGGCTTTGAACTACTATTATCTTTTGTGATCATATAATTTGTCATAGTTTTCGGTGAAGACTTTGGGCTGCACCTTATTCTACTTGGTTCTGAGTTATAAATCAGTAAAAGAAGCAATGATAGACTTTGTGCTCTCGTGGGTTTCTTGGTTATTCAATTCATATTGAGAAAGTGCTCTTTCATTTTTTAAACATCATTTCTGAAAAAAGAGAAATGGATGATATGGTCTCACTCCCAAGTTAGTATTTAGTTTAAATAAGTTTGTGATAGTTGATAGGGAACCTCCCCTTGCTGAGAGGAGAGATTTATCTCATTACACTGTGGTCGATATAACCATTTTGCCTTCAATTAGTTGAAGACAAAATATTCACCCAACAGGCACAGCTGACACCAATGACAACAAGAATATGTTGACATCAATGACAACACTACTTAGGCACATATTTACAACATTGACATCCATCACAAATTCTCCATACCCAACATCCAATGCAATCAGTCTGTCCAAGATAATGTTGAAGTTGATGATGTTGACATCTCCATCTTTCTTCAAAATGTCCATGATTTGACATACTGTTTGACCAAACTCCACTCTCCATGCATCAAGGCTCTTGAATTGCTTGTCTTCTGATAGAATTGAGGGGATGAACTGATTCTTAAATGTGGTAAAAGAATCAATTTTGGCCTACATCTTCTAGCCTTCACCATTGGTATACTGGTGCTCCTCCAAGATTAATCCAATCATCCTTTCTGTAGGCTTCAAAGCTGTAGGGGCATTAGGATTTCTTTGCAAGACTTTGTAGAGAATAGTCAGAGTGTAGTGTGAAGGTTTCCATCTTTGATACAATGGATCCAAAATAGAAAAAATTACTTTGAGCTACTCCATAGCCTGAGATAAGGAAGAATAGAACTCATGCACATTCCCTAACTTATCAACAACCAGTTTCACTCTATATTCCAATATCTTTTCAAAAACTTCAAGAACTTTCAACTTTGCCTCATCCTTGATCATTTCATTTTGTTTTCTTAAATCCTCAATTTCTTTTTCAAGTTTCAATTTCAATGCATCAATTTGTTCTATTGTCACCATGGCATCACTTGTTTCTTGTGGCACAGGGATTTGATATGGTACAATAGCTTGATTCTAAGAAGAACTCACAAATTGCAATTGCTTTCTCAAATTTACATTCTCAAGGAATAATTTATTTACTTCATCGTTCATTCCTTCTAAATTTTCTCATAATCCTGTACCCTTTGTTCTAATCTTTTCACAACAACATGAGTGAACATGGCAGTATGGATAGTGAGGGCAGATGCTTCTGTTGCTGATTTATCTTGGAGAGTCTTCAGCACAGCTAAACCCCTCATCTCCTGCACAACATCAAGCAACCTTGGTTTTCTTGTGTTCTTTTGTGTAGTCCAGATTGCAAGAGTTTTTATTTTCAGGTTAAAACCACACCCACTAATGCCATCTTCATGATCAAATTCAGAAATAAGTTTTGGATCCTCTTAGCTTCTAACTTTGTCAATCAAAAATACCCTTTTCAACTCAAGGCTAGGAATGATTAGCATATTACTATTCAAGACCATTTGCCTTGCTTCCTCTGAAGTCACATCAATATCATCAATCTTCAAGTCTTTGAAAGTCTTGGTGATAATTTGATCATGTTACAATTCATCAGCACCAATCTTATTTATTTTTGCCTTTTGATCAAACTCCTTCATTTTCATTTTTAACCAAAAGTCCTTGAATTCTGGGGTTTTGATGAAATCATCATCTTCTATAAAACTCATTGATGCTACAATTCTTTCATCTTCTTCCAATTCTGGTTCAGCTTGGGTTTGTTCACTCATCCTGGCTTTAGGCTTGTGTGCATATGTCTCTTGGCCAACCAATGGCTGATCAACTTCCTCTTCATCACCCAAGTGCCTAAGAATATTGTCCACATCTTTAGTATCCCCAACTTATAGTCATTTCATAAGGAACAAGGGGAGGTTCATCATCGGTTCTCTACCTTTTTGATGCAGGGGACTTAGGAACATGTGGATCTTGTACTGACACAGCATTAGGGGCAGGTTCATGAATTTCAACTCCTGCAGACCTCTTCACTGGAATCTTTGTAGGCTTATGATGCTACTTCTCAGACTTGCCATAGATACTCTCAAAATTATCAATCATCATATCAATCCTCTTCAGAGGATCCTTTTCTTCAACAAAAAATCTAGAGAAATGGGGATTCTGCTTCTTCTTATCATCTTCAATCTTTTTCAAGATTTCCCATTTTCTTTTCCTTGTATAAACTTCTTCAAAAGTTACCAAATTTCTTATCACATCCTCATCAAAAAGAATTTGATGGGATATCCCCATCTTTGTCAAAATTATTTGCCTTACAAAATTCATGTGACCCTCAGGGTCACAAACTCTGTCAATTCTAGATTTTAAAGAATATTTTTCCTTAAAATAGGCCTGCAAGTCCTCAAGAGTGTCTAAACCAATTGACCAATCACCAAATACTGTGGCATCACGCAAAAATGTGCCCTTTTTCTACTTTTTCATCACCTCTTTTTCCATCCACATCATTTGCCACATGAATTCCAAGAACAATATTCTATTTGACACAAACTTTGGTAATTTATGGGGTGGTTGGGGACAGCCATACACTCTGATCATAGTGTGATCAGGCAAAAGAACCAATCAACATAATTATGCTTATGGCCTTGTTCTGGTTTGTGTGCAAGTGGCCTCAACATTGCCATGACCTCCTTGGTTAACCTAGGAGACCAATCTCCAAGAGAGTTCATTATCTTAACAATAAATTCATCATGAAATACAATGTAGTCACCAGTTTGACAATATGAGTCCCACTTATAACACCAACATTGAGTAGGCATCCTCTGTCCTACTTTATCAACCATGCTTATGTCCATTCTACTTGACCATTTCCTTTTGTTCTGATACAAAATTAGGTGGTACAACAAAGAATAGAACCTGAATTCCAAGGGTTTCTTACCCTCCCTTACATGCAAGAACCCTTCATGCAGTTTCTTCTCAATGTATGATGCAAAATCATACTCAGTATTTGCTTTTGGATTCTATATTTTCATGGCCAGCATCATTAAACCAATTGGCATTCTTTCATGAGCATCAATTCCCAAAACTTGGCATAATGCAAAGTAGGTTGTCTTGAAATACACAACAAACTCCTCCATAGGGAAAGGCTCAATAGCATTGGATGGGATGTCAATCTTTCTATTGTTGGCCCCCCTTCTCATGTATATTGGCAATTCATCTCTCCTTAGTGTTTTCCTCAAGCTTGTATATTCTTGCTGACTCTTCTGCATGTCCACTTGAGTGAGAGCTTGTTTGTTTAGCATAAAACAATCCATAATGGCATTTCTATCTATTGCTACCAATGGTTGTCTATCTAGCAACCTGACTATTTTTGTGGTAGAATGGGAATTCTGTGCCAGGGTCCTAATTAGTTCTACATCTACAAATACATTTGGGACCACCAATTTTGCCAAGTCCAGTTTCCATGGGTTGCCTACTGGTCCTAAACCATCTTTCTTTTCGCAGAAGTACCAAAACAAGTTCCACCCAAAGATAGGGATCGTGGCATCTCAACACCCTTCTACTACATCCTTAAATATTTTCTTCTGACCCTTGTCTATGGATTTGGGCAATAATTTTAGCAGGGACTGTTGAAGTGGTCTCTTTTTGGGGGCTGGTGGTTCATTAATCTTAGTGGTAGACTCAAACTTCTTGGGTACCATTTTAGCTACTTATGCAAACTAGGGCTTTGAAATCTAAATTACAAAACCAATAACTAAAAAATAGAACACAAAATCTTCACCAACTTCTTGCAAGGAGTGCAAAGATGAACTTACTTGGTCAATTTGAAGCTTACAGAGAGCACACTGAGCTGGATAGCACTTTCTCCAAGTCAAGTCTGCAATCATTGGAATGAGAAAATATCTACAAATCCTCAAATTTTATTGCACCAAGAAATTCATCATATCACCATTACTTTGGTTTGTGCCACGAGATTGTAAAATATCAGCATTCAATTCATTTCAGATATAGGCCCTTGATTGAACTGGATCCAATGACCATATGAGATGAAAAAAAATTAACGTATTTCTCGATAACCACGGCCCCGCAATGAGTTGACTCGCCCATTTATTCTTTTACCCCATTGCCACAGGACTTGCCCATACCGGTTGTGGGATTGCGGGAACCGTTGACACCTTTAGACTCAAGTTTTCAATTTACCGCCGACTTGCAGGTGCATGAAGTAATCGTTGCAGGATCGTAGGAAGCATCTAGTTAGTCCATTTCCTTTTACCGCTACCCTGCCGAGATTTGATCTGGCCATCGTGGGACTGTAATGGAAATATGCTATCACTCTCACAGTCTACCACCTTACCATAGATACCTCTTGGAACTATTGTGAGACTGCAATGATTGACACTATCTTCATTCCTTATTACCGCAACACCATTGGTATCCTTCCAGGCCACTGCGAGACCGCAGTACTAATCCTTACTACATGTCTCAGTTTACCGCAATGCCACAATCATATGATGAAACCTCCATGGGGGTGCAGTAGCCTTCTCAAGTTAAACCTTTCATACTGCCAAGCCGCCATTTGATTGTGTGTGCTTCACGGGGTTACGGTATTCATGATTTATGCTCCACTTATTCCCACACAACCGCCAAAGCATTGTGAATGACTTGCAGGATTGCCGTAAGAGACAAAAACACACATATAATCAAGAACAATCAAAATTTTCTTAGAATGGTTATAATATGAGGCCATGGGAGATAAATGACAAAACAATTTGACAATAATGTGGACCATGAGATGGATTTATGAACATAATGGAATCATGCATATTTTGGAAGGGTCCTAACAAGAACCATCATGAAGGAAGAACTTGGGGCATCTTACAAAGAGGACTTGTTCAGACCACCAACAATTAAGGTAGTTACTAAAAGGAAGCTAAGTGTGCGGAAACGCTTCCTACACTAATCTATTGAGGAGAAGGCTATGCAAATTCAAATTTATCCTAACAATTACAGCAATGTTAAACCATTAACATGAGATGTTGCAACAAAACATAAAAGCTAGAAACAAGACAGAAGAAGAGAGACAGAGATTTACGGTGGGGAAAACCCTTATCGGGTGAAAAACCCCACACTTAGAAACCTACACAATGTATTAACAAATTTGAAAGAATGTTTACAATACACTTACAATGCAAGCTTCAATGGTCTTCGACACTCATTTTTGGAGTCAATCCAGTAGCATAATAGTACCTGTAAACCTATAATACAAACTCCATCTCCAAGCACCTGTTTAAATAGAACATACAAGGCAATTTTGGACCTTTCTTGGAATGGGCGTCCAATATGGCATGTTGGACCAAAACCCATGCCTAGGGACACTTGGTCAACATTGTAGAATGTGTTTGACACTTGTCCACAGCTCCCATCCCAAAGAGGTCACTGATTTCCAAAATGGGCTATGACAGATGCTCTTACGACGCTTACGACCATCATAGAATCTGTCATAGCGGTTACAACTTACAACTATAAGAGAATTTGTCATACTCATGCTATAAATAGCATATTATCTTACAACACATCATATTCCACCTTGGGGCACCCAAATATGCCTCATTCAAAGATGCTTCATGACACATGTCATTACTTGTCTTATAAACTTCTATTCTTGACTCTTACATGTCATAGATTCGTCATAGGAATCCATCATAACCGTTTCGGTCAAACATTCCTTACACAACATAGAAGATGCCGACACATGGTAGAATATTCCTACTACTAAGTGGGACGCCTATCTCCTCATGTGAGGACAAAATAACAAGTTGTCATAATCCATGTAGGATTGACACATCACCGTGCCACATCCCACAATATGACAAAGTGGAATTTCTAATTATTTCCAACATAGGCAATTGAAAAATAAATACAAACATTACAAATGCAGAGAATTACCAAGGTTGAGACACCTTAATTCCCAACAGTTACAATCTTGTAGATAGATCAATGAATTGAGGCAATTGCAAGGATTTGTGAGCAGATCACCAAACTTATCAATTTCATGTGCAAGTAGACCACCACATTTCACCACAATTGGTTGTATGATCTCACGGTTTAGAGGATAGCTGGTCATAGTGAAGAGGCTCACTTTTTAATTAACCCTGAGAGTCTGATGCAGGGGCATCCAGAAGTCATTTTAGTTTATGTGGGTCAATAGGTGTTGATTTGGAGGGTACTAAGAGGTGTCATTGGAGACCACCACATTTTACCACAGTTAGTTTTATGGTCTCACAATTTGGAGGATATATAGAGCTATTCCAGAGGAAGGTTTGATCCAAGTTTGAGAAGATTTGAGTTACCAAAAAGATATCCAAAGACAATAGGGTAAAGACTATGTTACTAGGTTGCCCAAAGAATGATTGTATAAAAGTCTGGGAGCTTGCACCAGTGATTTGGGATTGTGTTCCAAGAACTAAGAGTGTGCGGAGTTGATTTGGGTTAAGTAGATATTATGGTATGAAGGACATGGTGTTATTCCATTCTTACATAACCGCATTTGATTTGGGGCCCATGTGCATATGATCATGTGGCAAAATGCAGTGGGTTATACTAAGACTAGTACTGACTAAAATAAATGAAATAAATATTTTCTCGAGCACAAGACAATGTTTTTGGTGTGGGGAGAATGTTGTGATTAGGAGATCACAAACTACACCATTGTATCTTATGTGACATTATCATATGCTACAAAGGGTTTGTGGTACCATTTGGGTCATCCCTAGACCCATTTATGGGTCATATAGGCCTTAAATAGCCTTAAACACACCCTAACACACCTTAACTAGCCTTAATATGGATAAATATCACAAAGGAAAGGGTGAATTCATGGAAGGGAGTTAATTAAGAGTATTTAGGAAAGAGCAAAGACACCATGAAAGGATATTAAGAGGCTATATAAGGAAGAGGAATGTGAGAGAGAAGAGCATGATGAAGCATGATGATGTGAACAAGCATAATAAGAGCAGAAGATGGAAGATATGGAAGATATACATATGAGAACCATTGTGTAATATTTGAACATTTATGATATTTATTATATATTGAATATGATGTAATCTTATTGCATTATGTTATTTTCTACCGCAAATACATGCTATTCTATCACTGTCATTGCTGGGGTATAAATAGACTACATAAGAGTGAGCTAGGCTCAGATCTTTAGACAGTGTCCTATTATTTCTCTTGCCAACAATGTTATATACATAGAGGATGTCATAAAATACATTCATGTAGCAATCACAGAGATAGACCATATAAAATTTGAAGAACTAAGGGACACTCTGCTTAATGATACAGGGCATTCACTTGAATATCAAAATATTACAAGTAAGAAACTTGACATTTGGAAGGACTATCCAGATTTTAGTGATGCTCATGAATGGATCTGGATTGTACCAAGAAGGCCATCAGGGTAGTAATAGGACTTAGCTCAATAGGACTAGTGCCGGCAATGAAATCCATCAAAAATGACAAAATGACGTAGCTCACAGGGGTAAAACTAGATGGGTGAAGCCTAAGTGCCAAAGATATAATAGATCCAAGAGTCCGGTATGCGACAATGGGGATAGCATAAACAGTATACTATGCAAATAAAGAGGGATTTTCCACTGCTATTGCAATCCATACAACTTACCAAATGGTGAAAGAAGGTAAAGACTTCGATCTCTGCAAAATGATGAGAGAAAAAATGATGGAGAATCTGAAGCGAACAAAAGAATCCAATTACAACTTCCGGTATGCAACTCTAATAATTTGTCTAGTAATTTACTTCTTAAATGAGTTATTGGGGTTCAAAGGGAAAGTATGGTAACAACATCTCATAGTAGCAGCACAAATAAAGCAACACATAAGATAATTTAGTGATACAAAAACCTTTAGCACAATGTACTAGAGTTTCTTGAAATCACTACAATCAGAAATGCAAGTCAAGGAAATAATCCCATATGAAGCAATCAAACAATACATCAATCATATAACATTCATGACTGACAAAGATTACACATACATGGAAGCAATAGAGCCTAGAACATCTTGGATCCCCAAGCTACCTTATGAAATCACTTCAGCAGAAATAAAAGCTTATGTAACAAATTTGCTAAGCAAGACTAAAGATGCTATTGTAGAAAGGTTTGGAACACATAAGGAGATAATGGACAAGCAACATAAAAATAATGTGGAGGAACAATTAGAGAAAAACAAAGAAAGACTACATAAACAATGGGAAATTCCATCCGAGGCAAGCACATTTGCATCACATCATGCATCATCAACCTCACAAGCCACTGCAGAAGCTCCACAAGCTACTTCATCATCTCTACAAATGCCAACCTCATAAAAAAATCCTAGGAGATCAAGGAGAAGAGCATCAGTGACAACCAATGCACATGTTGCACCACAACTGACATCTTTGACACAAACAGTGTCAACATGAAGAAGGGTAGCATTAGAAACTCTTGTGCAATTAGGTGCGGAGAAGAAAAAGGCACCTAGATATAAACAACAAGCAAAAAGGAAGAAAAACCAAACTCTGGAGGAATAAATAGAAGATGAAGAAGGGGAAGAAGAAGTCTCCAAAGCACAGAAGAAAAGGAAAAAAGACAGACAAAACAAGAGACTCCCTAAGAACCATTGAGCATGGATACACTACTAAATGGGATAGAATGCCATTGTTTACTACAGGAAACAACATAATTATACAGTGAAGTCTCTGCTGATAACAAGTAAATTATAGAAAGGGCTATAATAAGATACATGATTAAAGCAAAAAAAACAATGGACGAGCTTTTCGAAAAGCTACCAAAGGATCTAGCAGAAGTCCTAAGACAAAGAAGAGAAAAAGCTTTGAAACTAGAAGAAAATTTGAGAAAACAAGCTATTGATGGGGTAAGCACCTCCATTTCCATAGAAGAGAAGGACAAGTTAGCCCAATTACAAGCTAAGGATCTGAGGACAAAGCAAAGGGTTGATACCCTCATGAATATGGATCAGGCAGATCAAGAAAAGATCCAACAAGAAACAAAGCAAATCATAAAGAAAAGCTATGATATTGTGAAGGAGGCAAATCAAAATACAGAACAACAAGAAACATCTCTTCTGAGAGATGAACAACAAATGGTTTCTCCTCTGCATAACATAAACACAGATCAAGATAACCAACAAGTTGGAGAGGAGGCAATAGATATAGGGAATAATCAACAAGAGGAAGAGCTACAAAGATCAAGTAGCCAAGATGCATCCTTCTTTGCTTCTCCTATTCAATCCATTAAGGATTCTAGTGCAACAACAACAAATTCAATCTATGGTAACACCCCAACTGCTAGTGATAGGAAGGCAAGTTAACTTATCGAGCATATCACCTATTCAAAAGCTATGAGTTGGTGATATTTTCTACTCCACTGTGAGGGAAGAAATTTTGCAATAACATATAGAAGGTAGTGAAATACTATTAGAAGCAGTAAATATAATCCAAAATGAACTGTGGAAGCACAAAGGGACACAAGCCTACCGCCTTCACAACAATTAAAACAGTTGATGTAAAGTTTCAAAACACATTCTACATATTTGGAGAACAAGGTAGAGGAATGCATCATTGAACAAATAAATAAGAAAAGACTAGCAGATGCATTATATAAATGTGCCAAGGCACATAACAAACTAGAAACCCAAATAAGAAATATCCAACAAGGGATAGATGAGGCAAAGGTGTTGTATCAATTTTGTTTATAGTGGACCACCACCACTAAAAATATTACGGATCAAATAGATGCACTAGAAACACAAATAATACATGTAGTAAGTGTTAGGGATTGCATGTAGAAGATATCAATTAAATGCAAATAAAGATTAAATAGAGGAATGAAAATACACAGAAATAATAACAGCAAGAGACAAGTTTTAACATGGTTCATCCAAACTTGGGTTACATCCACCAACAGAGAGTCCAATATTATTATCCAGTAAATCAAACTGATTACAACTAGCAATCCTTGCAACTCAATATCGCTGCAAATGCTACAATACAATATTGAAAATCCCCCCCGCAACATACATCCCAGCCGCTTATAACAAGCCTTTTGGAAGCTTCTAGAATTAGGGTTTTACAATGTTATTTTTCTTTTGTCGGTTAACAAAAAATTAACAACCAACTCTGAACGGGCAAAAAAGAGGGAATTTTTTTTTCGGGGGCTATGCCCTTGAACCCCTGCTTCTCGGGGGTTGCTACCCCCGAACCCTCACTCAGGGACCCAACCTGCCCTCGAACCTTGGCAAGGATACATGATGAGTGTACAATACTTGCATGATCAGTCACCACATACCAACAATCTCCCACTTGGAGACTAATCAGGCTCCACACCAAACAATTTCCCACTTGGAGATTGATCCTAGATGACACTGCTGTGCATGCAGCTCCCACTGGAAATAAGAACCCTAGACTCTGTTGTTCTGATTTTTGGTTTTCAGTCTTGAAGACCAACCAAAGCTAAAGAGGAGCTCAACTTCTCCCTTGTCACTGCCTTCGTAAACAAATCCGATGGATTTTCATCTATATGTATCTTTTCTAGTTGTAACTGTCCATCATCCAACACCGACCGAATGAAGTGATACCTCAACTATATGTGTTTGGTCTTTGAATGAAAGACATAATTCTTTGCAAGATGTATGGCACTCTGGCTATCCGTAAACAAATAACTGTTAGCCTGTTGTTTGCCCAATTCTTCCATGAAAGATTATAGCCATATCATCTCCTTGCTTGCCTCTATTGCAGCTACATACTTTGCCTCCGTGGTGGATAAAGCAACCACCTTTTGCAACCTGGAGATCCAACTCACCGCTGTCCCACCTATAGTAAAGACATAACCTATAGTACTTCACCTGGTATCAATATCCCTTGCCAAATGTGAGTCCACATAGCCTGCTAAATCAATATTAGAGCCCCCAAAACATAAGTATTTATTGTATGTACCTCTTAAATATCTAAGAATCCATTTTACTGCATTCGAATGCTCCAATCCAGGATGACTCATATTCCTGCTAACGACTCCTACAACATGTGTAATATCCGGTCTTGTGCATACCATGGCATACATTAAACTTCCTACAGCTGAAGCATATGCTACCTTGGACATTTTTTCTTCCTCCTCTTGTGTCTTAGGATACATCTCTTTAGTCAATTTCAAATGACTAGGCAAAGGTGTGCTGACAGCTTTTGCATTCTCCATATGGAATCTCTGCAACACCTTTTCAACATAATCATCCTGAGATAGAGTCAATTTTCTATTCTTCCTATCTCTACAAATTTTCATACCAAGGATTTGTTTTGCTGCCACCAAATCCTTCATAGCAAATGATTGTGCTAACTGTTGTTTTAACTCTTTTATGTGATCCATGTTAGACCCTGCTACAAGCATGTCATCAACATATAAACATAAAATAATGTAGTTTCCATTATCCAACCTCTTAAAATAAACACAATGGTCAGAATTACACCGGCTGTAGCCTTGCTCAGCCATAAAACTATCAAATTTCAAATACCATTGCCGATGTGCTTGTTTCAAGCCATATAAACTCTTCTTCAATCTGCACACCAATTTCTCCTTACCGTTGACCTCAAATCCCTATGGTTGTTCCATATATATCTCCTCCTCCAAATCACCATGGAGAAAGGTAGTTTTTACATCTAGTTGTTCCAAATGCAAATCTTCAGCAGCCACAATACTTAAAACAGTATGAATAGAAGTCATCTTGACAACTGGAGAAAATATCTCATCAAAATCAATAACTTTTTTCTGTGCAAATCCTTTTACAACTAACCGAGCTTTAAATCTTTTCTTACCTTCGTCTTTCTCTTTCAATCGATAAACCCATTTGTTTGGTAAAGCCTTTTTACCTACATGCAACTTACATAATTCCCAAGTTGGATTTTTCAGCAAGGAGTCCATTTCTTCTTTCATTGCAAGCTCCCACTGAACCTTTGTATCCACTTGCTTAGCTTCATCATACCCTTCCAGTTCACCAGCATCTATTAACAAAATAGAATACAAAGAGGGAGAAAACCTTTTAGGAGGTCTACTTAGCCTTGTTGACCATCTAACATTCACTGGAGTTTGTGGTATTTCTTGTTGCTGTTGCTTAGGATGAGGAACCACTAGAACATCATTATCTAGAGTATCATCCAGCACCACATAATCCTTTTCTTTCTTCTCATGCTAATACAACTGATCTTTGTACAACACCTTCTCATTGATTACAACATCCCTACTTCTCACATTTTTCTGATTTTCAAAATCTCAAAGCCAATAACCAAATTCATTAATGCCATATCCAATGAAGGTACACTTTTTTGATTTTGCATCTAGCTTGGTTCTATTTTTAGAATCTACATATGCAAATGCTTCACATCTGAAGGTTTTGAGAAAAGCATAACTCACCTTCTTACCTGTCCATGCTTCCTTTGGAATACCACAACCCAAAGGAACTGAATAACCTGTATTAATTAAATATACAGTGGTGTTGATAGCCTCTATCCACATGTTTAAATGCAGCCCAACATGCAATGTCATGCTCCTTGCACGCTCCATTATTGTCCTATTCATGTGCTCAGCCACTCAATTTTGTTATGGAGCCCCTGGAACTATTTTCTGCATACGAATTCTATTAAGGGAACAATAATCCTCAAACTCTTTGCTATAATACTCACCACCATTATTAGATCTGAGATATTTTAATCTTTTACCTATCTCATTCTCAACCAAGCTTCTCCATTTCTTAAATGTTTCAAATACATCAGATTTCTGCCTAAGGAAATAAATCCAAACCTTCCTAGTTGCATCATCTATGAATGTAACATAATACTAAGAGCCACCGAGAGAAGATACCTGAGATGGTTCCTAGACATTTGTATGCACAAGCTCCAACTTTTCATCTTTCTTTTGCTTCCCATCCTTGAGAAAATTGGCTCTCTTTTGTTTGCCATACACACAACTTTCACAAAAATCCATATTAATACATTTCAGACCTAGTAAAACTTTCTTAGAATGAAGTACCTTCATACTTTTTTCACTCATAAGCCCAAGTCTGTTATGCCATAGTGTTGTCTCATAACTTGCAGCAACTATTTCAGTCTCTTCCTGCGAACCTGCAACAACTGTTCCTGAACCTGTTTAATTTTTCTCTACAACAACTAAAGTAGAAGGAATAGTATGACCTATACAAAGATATAAGGTGCCTACTTTCACACCTTTTGCTACTATTAAGGCACCTCTTGAAACCTTCCAATTTTTATCAGTAAATGTAACAATGTAACCTTCATCAGCTAGCTGCCCTGCTGAAATTAAATTCCTATTCAGCCTTAGAACGTGCCTTACCTCTTGTAGTAGCCAATGATTCCCATTCTGCAACTTAATCTTGATTCTTCCCTTTCCAACAATCTGACAGGGTTCATTATCTCCCAAATAAACCAGCCCAAAATCCCCTTGGACATAATCAAGAAAATAACTTCTATGGGGTGTAGCATGAAATGAGGTCCTTGAATCTAAAACACATGAATCATCATCATTATCTAGGGAAAGAATCAAAGCATCATCTTTAGATTTATTACTTACCACATTTGCCTCCTTATTGCCTTCTTGTTTGTCTCCTTCTTTATTCTTTTGAGACCAACAATCTTTCTTCAGATGACCTAGTTTCTCATAGTACAAACAATCCTTTTGTCCTCTGGATTGGGACCTCTTGTCCTTTAATTTTTCTCGTGACTTCCCATGACCTCCAGAACCTTTTCCTCTCTCCTTTGATTTGCCCCTACTTTCTGCATTCAAAACGCTACCTGATGTGGACCCTCCTAAGATTTTCTGTTGCATTTCCTTGCTAAGGATAACACCAACAACATCATCAAATTTCAAAGTGTTTGAACCAGAGATAGAGTTACTTACAACCATTACCAAGCTATTCTAGCTTTCTAACAAAGAACATAAAACCAAGAGAGCCCTCACCTCTTCATCAAATTTCACTTTTTATAGAAGTTAACTGACTGGTAATCGTATTAAACTCATTTAAATGATCTATCATAGATCCACCTTCAATCATTTTTAGATTAAACAAACGCTTCATGAGAAATACCTTATTTGAGGCTAAGGGTTTTTCATACAATTTAGACAAAACTTTCATCAGTTCACTTGTTGTCGTCGCTTCTGTTATATTGAATGCCACAGATGGTTCCAGGCACAATCAAATGGTTCCTAGTACCTTTCTATCCAGAAGATTCCAATCCTCATCAGTCATTGCTGCTGATTTTTTGGCTATTCTTTCCAATGGCCTCCATAAATCCTTCTAATAGAGATAATCCTCCATCTGCATCTTCCATAATTAATAGTTCTACCCATTGAATTTATCTACCTTTAATTTACCCTCGTCCGTCATTGCTCCCACTCAACCGTGAGACTCCCACTCAACTGTGAGACCTTCCTACAGATGAAAATTGAACACAACCCGCTTTGATACCACTTGTTAGGGATTGCATGTAGAAGATATCAATTAAATGCAAATAAAGAATAAACAGAGGAATGAAAATACATAGAAATAATAACAACGAGAGACAAGTTTTAACGTGGTTCACCCAAACTCAAGCTACATCCACCAACAGAGAGTCCAATATTATTATCCAGTAAATCAAACAGATTACAACTAGCAATCCTTGCAACTTAATACCCCTGCAAATAGTACAATACAATATTGAAAATCCCCCTGCAACATACATCCCAGCCACTTATAACAAGCCTTTTGGAAGCTTCTAGAATTAGGGTTTAACAATGTCATTTTTCTTTTGTCGGTTAACAAAAAATTAACAACTGACTTTAAAGGGGCAAAAAGAGGATACATGATGAGTGTACAATACTTGCATGATCAGTCACCACATAACAACAACAAGTACATATGATCTTATACAAGATACTAATGGTACAATAAGAGCATAGGTAGAGACATTACATACTCAACTTCAACAGTTCCAAGACTAGAGGGAATAGATAAAGACACAAATCAAACAATGAAGAGAAGTAGTAAGCTTCAGACTAGCTTCCCTAATTGGTATCTTCATAGAAGCTAAATAGATTACCCAAAAGATACAAATACCCACTACATTGGGTGATGCAGAGGACACATTGTTGTGTGGTTACACAACACGCCCCATTTTGACTTGGCAAAACAGGGACCCAACTTTTTGCTTGGCTTGTGTTGTCTGCTTTCTGGCAGCTTGGTAAAAGTAAGTCATGTGCATCATCATGTAGAATCAAGATGAGGTAAGTCATTATTATGAGGTCAGTTTGTCAAAATTTGTATTTCATTTCTGTGACCTCATATTTAGAAAGAGCATTAGATTCCATGCAGGTTTGCCTTTTACATCACCCTGATATTCATTAGGATGTGAGAGTTAGGAACAGTCAAAGTTTTGGTCAAACCTGATATTCGCAAGAGAAGGATCATATTTTATAACCTTAGTCATGTTATCAAAGATCATCTTGATCTTAGTACATCACCCGATAAGTCATGCGGTCCAAATATCCGGACGTCAACTTTAAGTGATGGTGACCCTTAACCATCAAATTGCCCTATATTTTGCGAGCGTCATATTTCCAAATGTAACCCGATATTTCTTAATATCCTCCTGCCGTGAAATATCACTCTAAGCCAATATCCTGATGACGTCATCTAACCTCGATAAACGAAGAAACAAACATGACGATGACATCATCATCATATTTACCTCTCGGCAGGATAATTTCTAAACATGATCATGTTCGCATAACATGACGATGATGTCATGATGCCTTTCTGATATAATGAATGAATATCTGGATGATGTCACCCCGATATCCTGAGAGTTAGAAAAGAATGACTTCGGTCATCATCATCATCCAAAAATAGCCCGATATTTTCAAATATCCTCCCGACGTTTAAAGCACAGCCTAATGGCGCGAACATCACCCGATATCTAAACATAACTTGACATTTTCAAATATCATCCTGCCATTTAGATATCACCCCACTCCCGTTGCCGCCATTAGTATTAAATGCGCGTAGACATGGTGGGTGGTTCCCACCGATCATTAAAACCCGATGGAACACCTGGCAAAATCCTGACTTGCCGTGCAGAAAATCCCTAATTGCAGGGTTAAAAGGTAAATCTAACGCCATTTTCACATTTACCTTGCGAAGAAATTACTTTTTATAGAGCACAGCTTCCATATCCTCCTGCAAGCGATATTATGACGAGTGAAGTTTCTAAGCAGCAAAAAGCGCGTGATCATCAGCAAGAATTAAGAGTACTTTCAGAATTCCATTGGTACAAAAAGAAATCAGCATAACCAGGTAAGTAAATAAAACCCTCATCATGTTGTTTCTGTAACAGTCAGGTATGATGTTATAGGTCTAGTTTACGCATCCCCCATGATGGACTTATGTTGAATGAATGTAGTATGCATGATGAATATTAAAGATAAATTGTTATAGGTATGCATGTATATACCCATTGTAAGACGGGATTTCGTTAATTACAGGTACCCATGGCTGACAAGAGGTTCGTCAAGTGTCAAGCAGAATTCAGTAAGCCCATGTTCTCGTCTCAGAGGGGCGTCCTGTTCAAGTACGGTGCAATCACAGATACCCATCAGGGGAGTACCAATTTGGAAGCCAGGTCAGTCAGGCTAAATGGTGAGAATAACAAGAGTCCTGTGCTGGATGCAGTTTTCATATCCGGAATGTGGAATGCCGCCGGTTTTCCATACTCTATGGAATCTCCGGAGCTGGTCATCGAGTGTGCCCGGAACTATAACCCAGAGACCAGGTAGGTGATGAATCATGGAAGGATATATGCCGACCTATCCAACAGGGGTCTATCCAGGACCTTTGGATTGCCATTGGGTAACAAGGTCAAAAGTGTGGACCTGAAGAAATCAGAGAAGGAATATGAAAACAACAAGAAATCAGCCAGGAAGAACATGTATCAATGGAGGGTTGAAAATAGCACTTATCCTGCAACAGCCAAACTCCCTGTGCATCTATTCAAATATGATTTTGCTGATGAATATCAGTATATGATTGCACTGCTGAATAGAGTAACAGGCCAGCCTGATGCTGGTAGTTTCAGGGATTGGATGTATGGAATAATAATGATGTGTTTATATTCAGATATCAAGCCACTATGGGGCCAGCTAATAAGTGATGCTCTGCATGAGCAGCTGATGAACCTGGGAGGTTCAAATTGTGCTTTATATATGACATCCTATATTGTCTATTCTTGTGCATACCAAGGCACATTTGATGCACTATCTACCGATGGAAAGCTTACAGGTACAAATGCTGTGCATATCTGGGATCATCATCCCCAACTGCAAAGAGTCAATTACCTCCAAGACTACAAACTGGTCAATGATGCATTCTCTATGCATCTGGTGAGGACCATGGAGGAGGACAGAACAAAGAGATTGAGCATGGAGGCTCAAGAAATTATCTATAGGCATGGAGCCTGGTACATACAGTTTGCCACCTTTTTTTACATAAGGATTGAGGGTTTCGAGGGACATCCTCTCATGTTGCCAAGGTATCCCACTGATGCAGTGATGCTAATGGAGTTCATCAGGCAGGGCTCCATAATGATAAAAGCATATAAAGATGCTAAGAAGCTGCCACCAATTTTGTTTCCAGTCACCATTGGCTGGTATATGTGCCCAGATTCAGAGCACATAAAGAAGGTGATGATCACCTTGAATAAGATGAATCTGCAGCCTTTTCCGCTGACCAGACCATATGATCCTTACGGCAGGATGCATAAAATAGTAGGAAAGCCTATTCATCAGAGGCACCTAGAAGATTTCTGGGCTGATTGTGAGGATGAAGCAAAAGCAAGGAGAAGAAGGTATCAAAGGTTAACAGTGAATCAAATTAGAACCTTCGATTGCATCCCCATCCCCCAACAATTGAAGAAAGATGATGGCAGGATAATTGCAGATGAGAATGAGTAGAAGAAAATATATAACGATACCATCTCTGCACCTGACCTCACTATGCAGGAGGACATATCCTTGGACCCCTTCATTTCCAGGACCATGCAACTAACCCAAGCTTGGGTTGATGAATAGATAGAGGCTTTGAAGAAGAAGGGTGTTGCCATTACGGTGGACAACAAGAAGAAGGGGCAGGATATTCCTGGGGATGAGTTTGATGACTTCCTGAATGAAAAGAGGAAGACTAAGGGGGATAGACTCCCTCCACCACAACAACAGAGCAAAAGACCCCCAAGGGGCAAGAAGGTAGACAAAGAACCCAAAGGGGTTATTATTGAAAAGGCAGTATTTGTAGCTGAGGAGGCAGCAGCATTAGGATCTGGATCAGAATCAGCATCCCCTCTAAGGACAAGGAAAGAAAAGTCCAAGAAGAGTAAGACAACAGAGGCTGGAATCACTGGGACCCTAGAAGAGGGTCAATCCTCAAGGAAACATGATAAAGAGGATATCCTCATGGAGGAAGAGCCTGAAGAAGAAGAGGCTCCATTGATAATAAAGAGGAAAAGAAGAGCTCCACAGGTGATGGTGTCCACCCCACCTAAGAAACAAAGAACCTTTATGAGAGGTGAAATAAGACAACCCCCAACATTGTTACAAGGGGCAAGTAGTGAAGTACCTAAGGAACTTCAACATAATGTTCCACTTCCTACCATCGTCAAGTTCAAAACTGAACTTGCAGAGGAACAGATGAAAGAAACTTCTCAAGCACAAGCAAAACACATCTCGCTTGATGAGACAATAAATTTGTCTGATGATGAAGTTGTACAGGAAGTGACCGCACAAAAGATGGAAACACTTGCTGCTGGTACAAGCATGACCCCTCACAAGCCTCCACCAATTCAAACTATACTAGAGGAGATGAAGCAAGTGGAGGCAGAACAAGAAAAGAGCCCAGAGCAGATAGCTCAGGAAATAGGGCTAGAAACATTAATTACCCAGGTGACAAGTCCTGCAATGGTGGACATAACAGAGAAACAGGATATGAATCCTAAACATCCAGTAGGATCACCTCATAGGGGACACCCTGCAGAAGAAATAAAGGTGGCAGAACCAGGGAGTCATACTTCAGAAGTAAGCCCACCAATTGCACAAGGTGCATCCACGGAACCTGTCATAATAGAAGTTCAAGAGAAGGCAACTGATGAGGAGAAAATAATAGAAGATCCTACCGCCAAAGCTCTAGAGGCTAACAGTACAAGTGCGGAACAAATAATGGCTTCAGAACAAACGCCAGCACCTCAGGCAGACTCCACAATATCCAGTGTGGTGGATATGCAACAAGAAATAGAAAAGCCAAAGGACGATGCCACAAAGTCAATTATTGAAAATGAACCTCAACAAGGGGAAGAGTTGAAAATAGATGAAGTAATGATGGAGAAGGATCATGATCATCATGATCAACATATAGATACAACACATGATCCCCCACCCCAAGAGGATGCTCCTCCAGAGAAAGAAGTTCCTCAATAGGAGGATGTGCCAAAGGATCAACAACAAAGTGAGCATCAAGAAGAATCGAGAAAATCACCATCTCCACCACATCTGCTGATAGAAATAGGAGACACGGGTGAACATCATGATGATGCAGAAAAACATGATCAGGTGCCTCCGTGGTTGGAAAAGGAGGTAAGTGCAGAAGAAGATTTTGAGATTCAAGAATTTGATGTGTCCACTTTGTTCTCCGAGAATATAATGAAACCCAAGAGGAAGGCTAGAATGACTTCGGCCATTAAAAGAGATCCAACAACTAGAAGAAGGACTACACATATTGCAGTACCTACTGTGGAGAAAGAAAAAGGTAAAATTACCTTAGGTGAGTTTCAAATTAGCACAGTGGACCTAGGTTTTGCCAATGAAGATCAAGAGGGTCAGGAGGGAAAAGACATTATCGATTCTTTAATCCAAAAGGTGAAAAGAGAGAAAGAGAAGAATAAGCAACACAAAGAGCACATTGCTTGGTTGCATGCCTACATAAGAAGGCTAACTAATACTGAAGAAACTTCAACTGAACATGCAGTCCCATTGACTGCTATTTCTCAGGAGGAGGTAAATAAATTAGACCTCATGAAACATGAGGCATCTGTATTAAGGAAATGGATGTCATCCACATTGGATGATGCTGAAGAAATGGTAAAGGCCTCCTTGAAAAGGTGGAGCATTCTCAGTGACTCCAGGACCAAAGTAGACAAATTGCAAATGCAGACAGGAAAAAGGTCTTATAAATTGGAAAAAGTCCTAAGCATCCTGGGAGAAATAAAGAGGATAAATCCTTAGCTGCTTATTAATAAATAGGTATTGAACAGTAATACAGCCTTGTTAATTGACATTTGGTATAAGGACATTCAATTTGAATGTGGAGTGCTCAGGAGATGTAATAACAAACTGAGAGATATCAGCATGAAGTTACATGATTTAATGGCTGTTGAGGCAGAAATATTAGAAACATTGGAAGGAAAAGTGGAAGGGAAAATAGAAAATCAAGATGAGGAATGTGCCATCAAGGCTTTACATGACAACTTCCAATCAGTAGCAGATGATCCACTTGTCCACTTGATAGAAGAAGTTATAGATAAAATAATGAGGATCAAGGTCAAGATGGAAAAATACAATGAGACACTGCAGGATAGGAAAGACAAACTGGATAGCAATAGAAATAAGTATGAGGCACACAAACATGCCATCATCAAAGTAAAGACTTAGGATGGTGGAGGAATAGATCAAATTGTGCAGTCATATGAACAGATCCGGAGCAGCATGCAGCCTCATATGCAGCTTCATCATCATCAGGATAGTGAAAGTTCGGGAAGTGATGCACATGATGATGATCCAAATGAATCAGATGAGGAGCATGATAAAGATACATCATAAAGGAAGATATAAGTGTAAATAACCCAGATAGTTGCCAGCTGGCAACTTGTGCCACTTTTGATAAGTTTGACAAAGTCAAAGAGAATGGTGACCGTGGATATGCATTGATAAATCAAAATCGTGAATCTTTTTGTAACGGATTCCTCACCTTGTTCTATAAAAGGTGATGGAATGCCTTATTGTAAATATTTAAAACTTAATTGAAATTCATCTACTGAAACATTCAGAGCTCATTTCAAAGTTTTTGTAAACATCTATATTTTTGCATGCTTAGTGAATGAGAAGACTGTGTTGATTACAATTCATAGTAAATCTTGAGTAATCAGTGTATGAATTCTGGACATATGTGGTGATTTGCTGCATCCCTTGGAGTGTATGTTTGCTTACATGTGTTGTCTTCATATAAATTCCTTTGAAGTTAGCATCAACTATATCTAACTGTGGAATGTCCTGGTGAAAATATGGTTTGGTTTTCTTCTCTTCATGACAGCATCTAATATACATGTGGTTCAAAAGCTAAAGGTTCAACTTTAATTTGAAGCATTTCTTCTAATTTATTTTGAATTTCAAAGCATTTCATCCTCATAATTGCAAACAATTGATGATCTTAAGCAAATAACACAAATATGTGGACATCTCGTAGATAATTGCAAATATTTAGCATATTTGGATACAGAGCATGCATAGTTAAGAATATCATACAAAGATTGAAGTATTTCTGCATCGTTTCATCAAATAGCTGTATAATATGACTTCTCTGTAAGGAATTTCTGCAGGAGTGTCATGATGATGTTGAACTTTCACGTAAGGCCTCAAAATGGAAACAACAACTCACATTAACCTCTGAGTAACGTCAGACGATTAAGACCTAATCACCGGAGACTTGGGATCATGAATTCCCTGAATTCATTGTATCTTTCAAGATGAATAAAGGTTAATGTGTACTTTTATTCTATGCTTGTTTATGACTAACATCATGACCAACACACATATATACAAATAGAGAGTCAAATTTCAAATTTTGACAGTTGCCAAAGTAATGGGACACAACTATAACTCATCTTAGAGTGATCTATAAAAATATCCTACCTTCAAACTGAATAGGACATGTCTTAAGAACAAGACATAATTTTAAAAGTGGGGATGATGTTGACAGAGAATAGGGCAAGCAACAAAACCTACTGCAGGTGGCATGTAGAGGATAAAACTGGCACACTAAGAGGTATTTTTGGAAAAGACACACCTCTATATGAATATATAGGGTGGATATGTAAGTAAGCAATAGTATGTATGTATGAGAATGAGATAGATAAGGAAGAATATGTATAAGGGCAGAGACTCAGACCTGCCGGTATGAATGTATAGTTAACCATTGAATATATATATAAAGGAGACATAAGGGTTTTGATATGTCTATGTGTATTTTATGAACATTTTACATAACTTATATGGTACTGCATAACTCTATTCCTTAATGTTTATCTATAATTCTCTCACTGTATGACTAGGGTATAAACTGACTTTAGAAATTTGATTGAAGACTAGATCTCCAGACTGGTTCCTTCCCATTTCTTTCCAACTGTGAACAAGATGGACAAGCTGAGAAGATTTTTTAGGAAGTAGAGAACTCCACTTAGAAACATTCAAGTTATAATTTTCCTCGATTACCCACTTGGAAAGACAATAAAAAATTGAGTTCCATTTTGTAGGGATAAGAACAAAGGATATAGCTTCAAACTAAGGAGTGACATGAAGAATATGCTCGACTAAAGTTGCTATTAACTAAGAGTTGAGTCCTTTATCTATTCAAGAGAGAAACCATGATTAAGGAATTTATTTTATAGGTAACCTTTTTCCAACCCAACTCACCAGCTTTTTCAAGAGCCAAAAGAATAGCATGGCTTTCCATTAGATTATTGGTATTGATCCCAATAACAATTGAGAAGGAAAAACAAATAGACCCATCCTCAACATGACCAACCCCTATAAGCTTGTAGCACTTGTGTTGCCACAAGAAGAACAATCAATATTTATCTTGAAGAAACCTAAAGGGGGAGGAGATCATTTACCAGATCTATTTTCCTTTCTAGAAACTAGTGAGGGAGGATGATGGCACCAAGAGTAAGCACCAATAGAAAGAATCTCAAGGAATTTTGAAATTGCAAGATCAAAGGGTGACAATTCCTCATCCATAGAACATTTGGCAATAATGCTCTCTTTTATAAAGTCTATAGCATTTTACCAAATTTGAGACATTAGACTCTAGTGACCCTAGAAAATTTGATGGTTCTGCTCTAGCCAGATTTGCTAGAGGATGAAGATAGGACCAAGCTCCCATGCATCATTGAGAAAACTAGCCACATAAAGATGTTGACCCATGCTTGCCCAAAATTCCTAGAAGGAGGTAGCATGAATGACAAGTTGGTTCTAGTGTCACCACCACTATCCTAAGATGCTTAAAGAAAAGAGATATTAGAAAAATAGGTGAGTAGTAGATTCTTCCTCAATACAACAAAATGCATTTTTAAGGGCCCTAAAATCCTTTATTTTTAATGTTGTCCTAGTTGAGACATTTATTTTGATAGAGCAAGCAAATGAAGAAGTTGCACTTAGGCTAGCTAAATTTATTCCAAATTTTGTTCCACAAAGGGAGATTTATGTCCCCACCATTTTTCTTAATAATGGATTTGTAACCAAGGTTCATGGTATAAGTACCTTTAGGATCATAGCCCCACACAATATTATCACCATCCTTCAAAGAGTAGCATGGTTCAACTGCAAGAATAGAGGATATGGTGGCATGTGCTTCAAGAGTATGCCCTTGAGGCCATGTGCTAGAGTCCTTCCAATGATTGATTAATGAACTCATTACCTCAAGATAGCTCTTAAAGTCAATAACTATGGACCATCTCACCACTATAAGGACTTGGCTCAAAGGCTAGAGAAGAGGATCAAAGGGTGGCGATCCTAGGCATCATTCCAAAGGAGTGGTCTCTGAACATTTTTAATAATCTAGAAAAGCCCATCCTTGACAAGCAAAAGCCTCAGGTGCAAATGATATTTTAGATAATATGTCAAAATATAGTTTTCTTATAGTTTGGATCTAAGAAAGTATTACTAATAAGTTAGTAACAAGGTTATCCTAAACACCATCAGTTTCCCTCAAAGAACATTAGCCTAGATGAGACCATATTTACATTATGTATAGAGAGGAGTACATCAAATATGCATATTTTTATTGAAGTTATTCTAATATTTACATGGTATAATAATAGTAGTTTTGGAAGTTGGAGAAGACTGCCACCTCAAAGAAAGATTTCTCTATAAGGAAAATAAACTTTTTATGCCAAGGGAAGAAAGGCCTTGCTCATGATAAAAGCTCATACCTCAAATAGTTGGACATTTCAAAGAGATTGAAGCATTGAAAATCATATAAAATTTAGTCTATTATTTGAAAACTAAAGTTTTTTCTATGTTTGTAAGGAACTTGGCCCTTTGATGCATTGATGAACCAAAGTAATAGGAAGTTAAGATTATATATAGATCACTATCAATTTCCATTAGGACATGGAATAATATTTATATGGACTTGTATAAGAATTGAATAAGTCAATGAAGGTACACAAAAATCATTTTGCTATAACCAATCAATTTAGAAACATGTGCTTTTGTATTCCATGTAAGAAAAACAATACAATGCATAAAGCAATAGAAATAATGAACATGAAATTTCCATAGTCCATGAAATAGATTTATAAGAGATTCTAGAGAAAATTGTGTACATTTAAACTTCATCAACATTTTGGATCACATTCTATTGCTCTTCATTAGGATAGTGAGATAAAATGATAACATGATTACATTTTAGCTCAATAAAGCATGAGATGCTAGGAAAGGACATAGAAACCAAGATGTAATAAGAGGGTGTAGAAAAAATGATATAAAAATAATAAAATAAATGAATTAAAAATAGAAGTAAGGAATGGACACATAAATCAGCACGTAATACAAGGGTGTAAGAAAAACATGTAATTTTAAATGAGTTTTTCCTACAACCTGTTATTACACGTTGAATTTTGTGTCCATTCTTGACTTCTCTTTTTAATTCATTTGTTTTTAAATCAACTTTTTCTACACCCTCTTATTATGTCTTGGTTTTTTTCCTTTCCTATCATCTCATGTTTTATTGGGCTAACATGTAATCCTTTTATCGTTTTGGTTCACCATCCTAATGAAGGATCGTAGAGTGTAATATGAAATATTGATGAAATTTAAATATACATAGTTTTCTCCAAAAGGGCTAATAAATCTAACTATAAGAAAGTTGTTCACTAATTTTTGGTTATATTTCATCTTTTCCAATTCCATTATTTTTAATAGATATGTAAAGTTTATGGGCATATTTTGGATTATGTTGGGGAGAATACCAAATTAAATAGGTGTACAATATTTCACCTACAAATTGATGGTCAACCCAAAGTGATAGATATAACATTGGCACATTTCTCAAGGTTTTCTAATATGAAGAATCCTAGAAAATTGAATTACATTGAGCATTTTTGAAATAGGGTTGTGCACTTGTTCACAAGAAAGTCTATTTTTTCAAACATGTTTTGGGTTTATGTTGCCTAATCTATTTTATGTTGTGATGGGGCAACCAAAAATGTATAGATGAAGAGACAAATTCTAAAAATTAGAGATATAAGATATTTGTCTATAATTTGAAGTGCTAATCCACTTGAAAGTGTAGGAAAATCTCAATAAATCTCAAGAAAATTAAAGGCATGTCATGACAATCACAAGAACAAGATCAAGCACTATGTTGAGGACAATGCATGGACACATTTAAGAAAATATTCACTCTAAAGAAAACCAAATAAGATAGAACCAATAACATCACCTTAATACACGAGCCTTTTAAGATTGTTGATATGTCATCTCATTTAAACGTGCTTGCAAAAATTAGGAATCAACACTATTATGGATTATGCTACTTATGTTCAAAATGATAGTCAAGAAGGAAAGAATCCTATATGAAAGAGAAGTGAATACTGTTGGGAATTAAGGTGTCTCAACCTTGCAAATTCCTAGCATATGATATTCATTTATGTATTTATTTATTTGCCTAATTTTGTATTTACTTTTACATCATGTTTTGTCATTTAGTATGAGGTGGCATTGTGACATGTCATCCTACTTGCAATATGACTTGGATGGTCAAGTCAACACATGAGGATTTAGGCATCCCATTTGAGGTGGCACTAATATGCCATGTGTTGGCATCTCATGTTATGATAGAGGAGTTATTTTGTATGACAAAATCTATGACATGTAAGAGCCAAGTATAGAGATTCCTATGACAAGTGAAGACAAGTGTTAGAGAGCATCTTTGCATGTGAGGAAGGCATCTTTGGGTGCCCAAGTTGGGTTATGACATGTTATAAGAGGAATATGCTATATTTAGTCTTGTATGAAAGATTCTCTTACAACATTAAGTGTTGTTATGTTGGACAGATTTTATGACAGCTGTAAGATGTGTAAGAGTATTTGTCATAGCCTATTTTTAGCCTGGAATGCTCCATCTTGGGAAGTCAAATCTGCCATGTATGACAGATGTAAGAGAGGTGTATGCATGTTGGACAAATGTCCTTGGGTGTGTGAAATGGCCATGTGGCCAAGATGAACACCCACCTCTAGAAGCTTCTCAGTTATGCCTTGTAACTCTATATAATGAGGTGCTTGGAGTAGTAGTATGTATAGTGTTTGTACAGGTACTGTTATGCTGCCAAAATTACTCTAGAAATGATATTTGAAGACTCCTAGAAGAACTTGCATTGCAAGTGTATTGTAAACCATTTCAGTTTTGATAATACATTGTGCAAGTTTTGGAGTGTGGGGTTTTTTACGTAAAAAGGTTTTCCCCACGTATATCTTGTGTCACTTGCATTCTGTGTGTTGTTGTTTGCTATTTTAATCTCCATATTATATGTTAACATAATTGTAATTGTAAGGATCTAAAAATTTGCACTACATTCCCCTCATTAGATTGGTGTTTGGAAGTGTTTCCATATACCTTGCTTCCTTTCAAATACATATTTTATTCTAGAAAACCCTTAAAAAGGAAAAACCATCTTGGTAATGCAATGCCCAAAAATAACCATGGACAAAACTCAGTAAAACATAACCAATATTTTTTTGTGAACTTGAATGTATCACACAACAGTGATACAACATGAGCACACACAAGTGTTGTTTCTAATTATGACATCTCCTAATACCAAGTACACATTAAAGGATATATTAGTGATTGCATGAAAAGAGACAACATTTTGACAAGTGGAGGGTGGCTCACATTTCAATGTAGTTCATAATGGAAGAAATTGGCTAAGAGATGAAGGTAAAAAAGAAACTGATACCTAAGGATGAGGCACCCTCCAAGTATCTCACTCCAAATATCAATAAGGAAGGAAGGAAGAAAGGTTGAGGTCTTCACTCTCAAAACTGGTAAAAGGTTGGCATCTACTAACTTGGTCAAGAAAACATGAAAGCAGGGAAACAAGATGACATAATGGATGTTATATACCATTTCAATAAGGGTTTGATCCACTAATTTATCACCATCTAGTCCAAGACAAAAATATAGCACAGAAATGGAGTCCTAAACCCATGGTTTAAAAATACCTTTACATAAGGAGGATAATCTTTTGGAGACTTCTCATCTTCTATGATTTGTTCCAAAAACCATTCTTTGGATTTTTTCAGGGCTTCCTTAAAATCATTAGAAATTTCTTTAGGGTCAATGGAGAAGGTTCGTAATTTTTTAGGTTTAAACCCCATGTTGCCAACATTTTCCTCTAGTATGTACAAGATTGCTTCCTGGATGTCTTGTTGAACAATTTTTTTAAAAAAATTTGGCCATAATTCTAGGCATACCATGAAAATCTAGGGAAAAATAAAAAGTCACGTACTATCATTCATCCCAATCTAACCATCCATGGTGCATTGGTACTTTTAGAAAGCCTAATATTTAGGATCTTGCCATGATAAATGTATCTAATCTCTCTAGTAGTCTTATGTGTAGGTGGGGGATCATAAATATCATGGCATTCATTAGTAAAAAAGTAGTTATAAGTATGAGATATGGGTTTTAGTGTCATCACTCCTTCAATATTTGGCTATGATCTCTCTAGCTCCCCCGTCAAACTACTAGTAGGTGCAGTTGTAGACATGCTTCTATGTTATAAAACTTAATACTTAGATTAAAAATTAAAAATTCAAGGCTTAGAGAAAGGAATTTAGGATTTTTCCTACCCAAAAAAATCAATCTACCACATCCCATAAGTGATATGTGTCTATGGTCTCTCTTAATAGATTTTGTAAGTTGCAATAGTGGAATTGGAATTACGGTAAATTTTAAGAATGATGGTGTTTTTTCTTTTGTAAGTTTCATAATTTGAAGGACTACATCCTAAAACCCAAAATTGTGGAAGAACAAAATAATGACTTCTTTAATTCACCACTTTTAATAAAAAGTTTTAAATACATGGACATAAAAATGGAAAATTGGTCAAACTTCAATTTTCATGATGGATGAGAAATGGAATGAGACTTTTAAAATTAATCTCAATCATTACTCTAAAAAAATCTAATGGATGCTAGATTGTTTTAGAAGTTGTTTTGTCAATATTTGCCCTGTAAGATTTACATTCTAGAATTAAACTACAACTATCAATCTTCATTCTTCTAATAGTGTCCAATGGAAACTCATAGATGCAAGGATAGTTGTATTAATACACGGAAAATATAATCATGATTTATGATGACTTTCAAAATCAAACTCTTAACATTATTTAATGTTCATAATTTCATATTAAATGTGAAAGTGAATCATGTTTGTGGGAAAGAGATTCAAATAGATTTCAAAACATCTCAACCATTGATCTAAACAAATCTAATGAATTATGGTTTATTCTAGGACTTCTTCCACCAAAGGTTGCCTTGTCAAATTTGTTAGTGTAGGTTTTTATTTCCTAGTTGGTTATTTTATTTCCCTATTCCTAGGTTTTTCCTACACATATAATTAAGTTTCCTTAGGATTAATTAAGTGAGTATTAGTGTGAGTGGGTGCAAGATGTTGACATCTTCTATGGGAGTTACACTTGCCTATTTTAGGCTATTGCGGTGGACTCCTCCCATTGGTCGTATTTTCCACCTCTCCCCTCTCTCACATTCTAGATATAGTCACCTCCTAGATAGTCTTTTACATTGTATTATGCAACTACTTGCTTTTGCACTCCCTTAATACTATTTTAATTTTGGAGCATTTGTACTACTCTCTTGGAGACTAAATTTGTGTTGTTATTTTAATTTTGTATCATTTGCTTCATAATTTATTAATCTATTCATTGCACTAGTTTTTTGGGTTATTCATCTTCTTAGATTCTAACATGGTATCAGAGCTATTCTAGTGCATAATAGATTTTAGTTCCTTATTTGAGAGATTCGACGGGACTAATAAGTTTGCATGCAGAATTTTTGAAAACCTAGCATGCTCTTCTCTTGCATCTTCGGATGATCTGGAGAATCAGAAAAGTTTGAAAGAAAGATTTTAACCTCTAGGGTTTTATACTTGTATCTTTTGAAATCTGGGAGTTTTCAGCATGTAATCTTAGAGCTTTTTCAACATTTGCATAGTATCCAGAAGGCTTGAGAAAGTCAGGTTTGGCTTTCATTTCACTAAAATTAGGCATCAGAAGTCTAATTTGTAAAATAAGGGTTTCAAGCTCAGATCTAACATTTAGCTTTAATTCAGAGCATTTTTGGTCAAAAAGGACCCTGCCATTGAGTCCAGAAGGCTAAACAGATGAATTTTGATATATAATTCACCCTATTTCCATGTCAGGAGCCTCTAAGGCAAATTTTTTTTCCAAGAGGGTTGTACGACCCTCTCAGCATGCATTTCCAGGTGAAATTTGTATAAAAATTTCAAAAAATTAAATTAAAAATAAAAATTAAGCACTAAGAACTTTGTTTAAGTGCCTATGTACTAATTTCTTTAAGTGTTACATTGCTTTAGGGCCTTGGCCCCTGCGCATAGCAAGGGGCTTCACCCCCTTTAGCGGCCTGTGGACCCTTTTAAATAAACCACTAATTAGTTATTTTCAAGCAACTAGCGACTCTTCAAACTGCCCTCCACCTCCACCACCTTAGCAGCCCTTAGGTGGTGCTCCATCTCTCATCTACTAGTCTACCTCTCTTGCGGCCATCGGGGAGCCACCATCTGGCCACCAAGGCCTGTTTGTAAGTCTAGAAGGGTAATTGTTTTAAAAAATTGCATAACTTTGTCATACAGAGATGAAATGTTGAAAATAAGTAGTCTACAGAAAGATGGCGAGATGTACTTCCTAGTGATAGAGGTTTTGATAATTTTTTTTCATTTTTTCTAGTTATTACAGGTTGAATCCAGTTGTCTCTCTCTTCTTCGACAAGACATATCTTGCGCCCAATAACTCTGTCTTTTGCAAACGAATAGGCATTGGAAAGGCCTTGGAGAGAATACACAAATACACAAGTATTTTTTCCAAATTTTATATTAGGATAATTTTGTATCAAAAGTTAATTTTTGGCCTTTTGTGGGCCCTGAGACTATTGTATCTTGAGAAGTGCCTTGTAATCACACTAAATTATAAGTTCCAACATTGTAATTTATGGGGGTGAAAGTTTGATACTAGTCAAAAGGGGGGTGCTTTTGGTGTTCTTGAATTCTCTTCTTTCTAGCACTTCATTTCTATATTTTTCTGCATCATTGATCAAACAATAGTTCCCATCTTAACTCCTTACAACTATTTTGAGTGGAAATCATGCATGAAAATCTACTTAATAAAAGCTGGTAAATGCATATGATAAAAATGGGACTGGAAACTGAACATGTAAAGCTGAAGAAAAGCCTAAGCAATTTAACAAATGTGATGAAGCCTATGGAAATTTGTGTTTGTCTATTTCTCCTAATTTGCTCTTTCATATTGAACTTTGAATTCACCAAATGAAATTTGGATAAATATAAAAACACTATTTGGCACACAAGATTTAATGATGGGTCATATATTGGAAAATGAACTAGTTAGTTTAAGTCCAGGCAACTTCAATACAATCCAGGATTTCTTCACCAAATTGAAATCACTAAGGTTACAATTAAAACAATGTGGAATTGAAAATAAAGATGAACAATTGATTCTTAGTGTGGACGTCTAAAATTTACCAAATCCCTAATTTATCCTTATTCCCTAATTATTCCCTATTTATCCCTTAATTATCCCTTAATTATTCTTATTTATCTCTAATTTATCCTAAATCCTAATCCTTCCCTCACATGAGATTTAATTAGTTTTTAATTAATTAAATTCTTATATCCCCTCGAATAAATAAGAAAACAAATTTAACAAATATAATTTATTATTTACCTAAACATAAACCTATTCACAAACTTAAAAGAAATTAAAAATATTAAACAACTTTACTGTTCAACCACCCTCAAACCATTTTTACCGAATATTATAAAAACCTACCTTATTCCCAATTATCAATTACACAACCCTTCGGGGCGCAATGTGGTGGTGAGTTCACTTGGTTGCGGTGAGCACCACCCAGGTTCAAATCCCTGCTAGGCCAATGAGCTTGCAGGCCTTGTGCCTTCACTGGGCTACCGTGCTCGCATGATATACTCTGATCCTTCACTGGGTTGGTGTGCTCGTAGGCTGTGGGCCTCATTGGGCCGATGAGCTCACGGATTTGAACTAAAGGGTGCTAGTGCCCAGGTGATAATGACGGAGACCCCCCAATTGTGGTCTCAGGCGACAAAGCTGATGGGAAGAGATCCCTTATAAGGGTCTCCTTGGCCTTAGACTAGGCTAAAAAGTTAGGTATCCCCCAACTAAAAAAAAATTATCGATTACATACAATTACACACAATATACCTGGAGAGATTACCTTGGAGTTATGTTGGAAAAATTTGAGCAACCACATTTAACGAGTTTGGTAATAATTTGTTTAATTCCTATAGTTTCTATCCTTGATCTTTGTTGGTGCATTTGATATAAATTTTAGCATTTTGCAATAGTTTCAAATCTTTCAATAAAGTCTATATTTTATGCATACAAAATGGTGAACCTGACGTGAACACACAACCTTCTGATCATTTGTTTGCAAGTGTTTTGGTTTGAGAACTTGCAAGATTTGGTGCATTTCTGGATATATCTCAGGTTGATAGCATACCTGTTTACTGTTTAACTTGTTTCTTTTCATAGAGCCTAGCAATTATGGTGTTCCATAACATATTTCTTTGAGTCATTTTATCAAACAGTAAATGCTTTGTCTTTGTTTCCATATTTTGTAAGCCACCCATCAGAACACCACTATAATATATGACAACAATCCCCATTGCGTTAAGTTTTGAAAGATATCCATGCTCTAAAACCTATTCAACATATCCATTTTATATATCCTACAATTATTGCAGCACATGAGACTACATTTCTTTGTGTGAATACTTCCACATTTTGCAACATAGGTCTACCCAAGTATTTGCATAGACAACACCTAGTGAAAATCTTCTTTCATTACATTTTGGGGAGACAACCACATCTAGTCCATGACTCATCTTCCTATTTGTCCAAGCATTTTAATCGAGATACTAGATGTTACAAATTCTTGTTGGCTTGGTTTGTGGCAGTGTTTAGATTTGCAACAGTTAATTTAAAAGTTTCTAAAGTCTTCTCCAACAAATCCATTTCGTTACATATTTTGCAATCATCTTTTCTTTCATGTTGATCCTGGCAGCGAGAAGGGTAGAGGAATGGCATTGAAAAGATATTGTCCGCATCTATCTGAAGTGGATTCAAAGGAATATGCCGATAGGAGTAACTGATGAGTTTAGAAGTTTTTTTTTTCCAGCGTGAATTCTTTATGGTGTGAGACAATTTTTCAAGCACAATTTGATATAAAGATATTATTTGATGCTATTCATAAATGATAGATTTCTCATATTATATATTTATTTGGCTTATATGTGATATGGAAAACTTTAATTTGATATAAGCATAAATGTTTCATAAGAAATTAATTGGTGCAACTATCAATATTTAAATCTGTAGAAACTCGAGTCATTGTGGAGCAATGCTGCTATGAATAGTTTAATGTATTTTGAGGAGGTGTAACTTAGTATTGAGCATGTTTTGATAATTTAGGGTTTCTGCCATTTTTGAAGAAGTTTGTTGCTGCAGCTGTGTATGGTGAAGTTTTAGTAGCTATTGTACGATTGTTAATCATTATTCCTTGAGTATTTGGCATTTTCTAAGATGTTGGAAAGCTACTTCACTTCCTGTATTTTTGTGATCATTCGAATTGTGAGAGGTATCTTCGTATGAGTACTCTGGGGATCCTTCATCATCCGAGAATTTAGACAAGGCATTTGATGCATAAAACCTCCTTTCAGAAAGACCTTCATCCTCTGAAATAAGGCCAACTTGCTCTTCTCTAGCTGCGGATGGTAACAATCAATGTTTATGATGCAGAGCCACACAGTAAAAGCTCACAAACAAGGTGAAAACCCAATTAAAACCCCTTTCTGGAGACCTTATGCTATCAAAATATGCATTTTCCTAGTTATCGGCAAGACTTACCACGATGTCTCTCCGATACATGTTATCGGTCTAACAATTGCTGTCGGCACACAAGGAGATCGTCACACCGAAGCCCCCCTCACGCCGATGGATATCCTTCGCCTTATTCTCTATCGGTAAGACCAAACCTATTTTCCTTTGATGTGTCCCCAACACCAATTTCGCTAAGACTTATGACTATCAGCGTAGCCTTCTTTTCCTCCTCCGATCACTTAAGTCCCACCGATATCCCCTATCAACTAGTTGCCTATCGGCAACACTTCATCTATTGGCCACTTCGCTTGAAGTCCCCTCGATGGTTGTTCTCATATCAATGAGCCTAACAACCATTTCCATCACTAAGACTTTTACTGTCGTCAACACACCAACACCTCCATCCGATGGTCAAACTCTCCCTGATACACTTTGCTTATCAGCCAAACCTAATATTGTCAGCCTCCGATGGAAATGTCACCCTGATGCTTGTTGTCACCTCGAATGCCAAACTCCTTATCACCGAGACTCCTCCCATCGGCGAAGTCTTCATTTCCTCTGCCGATCCTTACTCTCTCGCCGATGAAACCTTACACTTGCGACCATCGGTGTGACGTCCACCCTCGGCCTAACCTTTATTACTCCCGCCGATGTGCCTCCTCACGCTGAACACTTCCCTATCAGCCAAACTCACTTCCGTTAGCATAACATTTAACACGCCTTTTGACAGTCTTTCTCACCCCGATGAAGACTTTGACCCTTCGCGACCATCAGCCAGACAATATGCTGTCGGTCCAACATAAACTCCTTCACCCGATATCCTATCTTACGCCGATGACCACACACCTGTCGCTAAGACTCCTACTGATCGATATGTCTTCCGAACACAAACTTCGTCAGACAAAAGTGATATACTTAGCAAATGTATATCATACATGCAAATGCGATAAACACAGAAATTGCATGTTCTCTTCACACTTGCAGATTTTCACAGTTTTGGACCCGCCAACTCCAGCGATGGTTTGACCCGCTTCTCAGATGGTTTCTTAAACCCCTTTCAACCTGCACGACCTAGCACATACCCATGCTAAGGTTCCTCAATACATCTCTGGCCCGATCCTGCAAACTTGCATGCAAATGAATAGAAAATACAAATAAAAACCTAAACTACTGTACATAGCCATTCCACCGATTCAAAGAATTAACTGGTGGAATGGATAAACGAATCCATACACCCACAAACTATGAGTCAATTACACAGTGCGATCAAGATAAAGGAATGACACAAAACAGAATCTCTTTATTGCTTTCAAAGGATGCAATTACAATACTCTATTTTCCCACAGCCCAATCTAACTTCACAGTATATCTCCTTGTATCTAAAATGACCTAATTCTGGGGTATTTAAGTACTCACAGTAGTACTGTTTTTGCCTCCAAGCAGCTGGGAGACCCAACCGAAGTAACAAACTAAACAGTTGTCCAAACAAACTACCTAAAAATAGCAAAACATGGTCAACTCAGACCTTATTACATGCATTGGTGTTATAAGACCTTCTTGGAAACATCAACAAGACTTAAAACTAACTAATTGCCTCATGGAGGCCACTGTAAGGTAGGTGCTTCTACACCATACTCCCCAACAGAAGAAGAACTCATGTCCCATGAGTTAGGTTGTGGAAAAATTCCACCTTTACTCTTTGCCATCTTAGTGTTCTGACCTATTCCAGCTTTATACTCTGCTGTCTCTTGGCTGCTCCAAGATTTCTGAATTGCAACTTGCTATTTTGCAAGTAAACCCTCATGCCTGTCAATGTAGGCTCTGTTCATGCATACCCTATGTTTGCCAGTTTGTCTTACCAACACCTTTGTCTGAATACCTGGTTGAAGAACCTCAGTAATTGCCTCTTGAACTTCTATAATGTTCAAATCTGTCTTCCTGTCAACTTTTATAGGACAAACAATAGTCCCAACTACAATCACATCCTTGTCTTGCCAATCAATTTGTGGCTGCTCAGAAACCTCTTTCTGAAACTGCTGCTAACCTCTATCAGTCAAAACTAAAACTATCTTCAAACTGTAGTCATTAACAACTTCTTTCCCTGCAGTATCCTCAACTGCCTTTATGCCTGCTGCTATAGGCATCTGCACAAACTCCTTCTTTCCCACTAAAATGATTTTTGCTGCCTTTTGTGCTGCAGCTTCTTCCTGTAATGGCATCAACACAATAGTTTTCCCATCTTTCTTGATGGTGTAGGTATTTGCATACCCATCATACAGTACCCTCCTATCAAATTGCCATGGCCTACCCAACAGTAGGTGACAACATTCCATGGGCAAAATGTCACAAAACTCTATCATGATATGCTCCAATCTTAAAATCAACATATGCCTATTCATATACAAAAAGTGATTGAGTATCACTCACCCAAGATGCCTTGTAAGGGTTTTGATGTGGAATCCTTTCCAAATTCAGTTTATCCACCATTTCCTGAGATACCATGTTATCTGTTGAACCAGTATCAATTACAACCTTACATACTTTACCGTTGCTCTTGCATGTGGTCTTGAAAAGAGCTTTTCTTTGCATCATATCCTTTGATGTCTTCAAGACTGTCCTTCTTAACATCAATGCTTCTCCCTCCTCTGGATACCCATAATTATCAGGAGCTCTATCTCTTTGATAAGTGTTTGAACTTTGCACACTTTCCCCTACTTTCTCTTCTTGCACAAGTTGTACTCTCTTGTCATTCATTCTATCATCTCTAGATGATGAACCTTGTCTTTCTGGGCATTTAAAAAATGGATGACCAAACTCACCACAGGTATAACACTTTCTTGAAAATGTAGTAGAACCTCTACCACCTCCAAATCTGCCTCTAGTACCTTTCCATCCACCTCTGAAATCAGACTGGTCCTATCCTTTAACAGTGTCTTTTTGACCCTCATTGGTTTGCCTTGTTGTAGGGGCTGATCCTATTCCCCTCATATTGCTGCCTCTTCCTCTCATGGATTTATCTTGTCTTCTATTCATCCTTTCTTCAATCCTAATGCCATTTGATAACAATCCTCCACACTCCTTGGGTTAGCTAAAACTAACTCATCCTGTATGTTCAATCTCAAGCCAGCCAAATATCTAGCGACCTTTTCTACCTCATTCTCATGATGACCAGATCTCATACTCAACTTATAAAACACCTCAGTATATGCCTTCACATCCATTTCCTTTTGCCTTAAAAATTGTAGCTTCTTAAACATCTGAATTAAATAATCCTTGGGCAAGAATTTACCTTTGATCCTTGCTACCATTTTGTCCCATGAAGTGATCTTTGACTTGCCTTGTTTCCTTCTCTTGGATTGTACATAATCCCACCATACCAAAGCATGACCTCCTAACTTGGTCTTTGCAATCTTTACCTTCTGATCCTCAACAACATCTTCACATTCAAAGTGATTGTCCAAAGCAGCAATCCAATCAAGTAACTCATCTTCATTCAAACTTCCATTATACTTGGAAACATCAACCTTTACCTTAGGTTTATCACTCTGCACTACCTTTAACAGTTTTGCAAATCTCTGGTCTTCAGCATTCAGATCTTGAGCTACCTCTTCATACTCTTCAATAGCATCTTCATCTTCTTCTGATTCACTGTCTTCCACTTCTCTCTTCTTGTTCTTCTCCAAGGCTACAAGCCTGGATTGAAGTGCTTCAGCAAGCTCCTGCATCTTCCTCATCTCTCTGGCATGTTTTTCCTTTATCTCCTGCAACTCCCTTGCAGTACCATTACCTTTAGGAGGCATTTTGTCAACCTCTCACTCCTCTACCTCTGTCTTCTCAGTGACAGAATCAACACACAAAGAGCCTAGACCTTTTGCTGAGCTCTGATACCACTCTGATGCAGAGCCACATAGTAAAAGCTCACAAATAGGGTGAAAACCCCATTAAAACCCCTTTCTGGAGACCATATGCTATCGAAATATGCATTTTCCTAGTTATCGGCAAGACTTACCATGATGTCTCTCCGATACATGTTATCAGTCTAACAATCACTGTCGGCACACAAGGAGATCGTCACACCGAAGCCCCCCTCACGTCGATGGATATCCTTCACCTTATTCCCTATCGGCAAGACCAAACTTGTTTTCCTTCTATGTGTCCCTGACACCAATTTCTCTAAGACTTATGACTATTGGCGTAGCCTTCTTTTCCTCCTCTGATCACTTAAGTCCCACCGATATCCCCTATCAGCTAGTTGCCTATCAGCAACACTACATCTATCGGCCACTTCGCTTGAAGTCCCCCCGATGGTTGTTCTCATACCGATGAGCCTAACAACCATTTCCATCGCTAAGACTTTTACTGTCGTCAACACACCAACGCCTCCATTCGATGGGCAAACTCTCCCCGATACACTTTGCTTATTGGCCAAACTTAATATTGTCGGCCTCCGATGGAAATGTCACCCCGATGCTTGTTGTCACCCCAAACGCCAAACTCCTTATCGCCGAGACTCCTCCCGTTGGCGAAGTCTTCATTTCCTCTGCTGATCCTTACTCTCTCGCTGATGAAACCTTATGCTTGTGACCATCGGTGTGACATCTACCCTCGGCCTAACCTTTATTACTCCCGCCGATGTGCCTCCTCACGCCGAACACTTCCCTATCGGCCAGACTCACTTCCGTTGGAATAACATTTAACACGCCTTTCGACAGTCCTTCTCACCCCGATGAAGACTTTGACCCTTCGCGACCATCGGCCAGACAATATACTGTCGGTCCAACATAAACTCCTTCACCCGATATCCTATCTTACGCCGATGACCACACACCTGTCGCTAAGACTCCTGCCGATCGATATGTCTATCGAACACAAACTTCGTCAGACAAAAGTGATATACTCAGCAAATGTATATCATACATGCAAATGCGATATACACAAAAATTACATGTTCTCTTCACGCTTGCAGATTTTCATAGTTTTGGACCCGCCAACTCCAGCGATGGTCTGATCCGCTTCTCAGATGATTTCTTAAACCCCTTTCAACCTGCACGACCTAGCACATACCCATGCTAGGGTTCCTCAATGCATCTCTGACCCGATCCTGCAAACTTGCATGCAAATGAATAGAAAATACGAATAAAAACCTAAACTACTGTACATAGCCATTCCACCGATTCAAAGAATCAACTGGAGGAATGGATAAATGAATCCATACACCCACCAAAACTATGAGTCAATTACATAGTACGATCAAGATAAAGGAATGACACAAAACATAATCTCTTTATTGCTTTCAAAGGATGCAATTACAATACTCTGTTTTCCCACAGCCCAATCTAACTTCACAGTATATCTCCTTGTATCTAAAATGACCCAATTCTAGGGGTATTTAACTACTCACAGTAGTACTGTTTTTGCCTCCAAGCGGTTGGGAGACCCAACTGAACTAACAAACTAAATAGCTGTCTAAACAAACTACCTAAAAATAGCAAAGCATGGTCAACTCAGACCTTATTACATGCATTGGTCTTATAAGACCTTCTTGGAAACATCAACAAGACTTAAAACTAACTAATTGCCTCATGGAGGCCACTGTAAGGTAGGTGCTTCTGCACTAGTTTAGTTTTATTTGTTGGTTTTAGTAGCATGTTGAAAGTTACCATCATTATAAGTTAGGCTTTTCATAAACCACAGTTGTAAAAATATTTTCTAGATCATTAATTACTGAATCGTGGTAACATATGGTTTAAAAGCTTTAACACTTGTTTGAGCATTAATTGTTAGTGGCTATAGTTTTCAGCAGACTATGACATGTGACTATCATTTTAAAACCATAATGAACTATCAAACATTTAACTTAACCACCTAGAGATTCCTCTGTGTGTGACAAGATTTTTTGCAAGCTTCCAGTGATAGATATAACTGCTAGAGTGCCCATTTCTAACCCTTGGAGGTTGTTTTGTTCAAATTAGGATAACTTTTGATTGATCATCAGATTTTCACAATTTTGCAGGCGTTGGAAATCTATTTCTAAGCTCTTCATAGTAGTTCAATTATTTCTTTCAGATTCTATCAAAAATTTGCAGGTATACTCATATGAAATTCAGATTTTACTCTTGAAACATCAAACATTTTTTATCTTGCTGTGCATTTAACATTTTGTGTAGGTTTTGCAGGATTATTTGTCTTGTATTAACATTTTTCTTGCAGATTTATGCCCTTCCAAGACAAAATTTTGCAAACTACTAACTAATTTTATGCAGCACCGCTATCAAAGACTCAATCTTTTCTACTAGATTAGCTACACTAAATTAGAGTAGTGGGAAAGAACTTGTTTTCCATGTTTTCAGGATCTTGATTGAACGTATGCTCTCCCCTCATGCTCTTGAGTGATCTTGGGGATCAAAAGTTCATCACTATCCTTTTGTTATTTGTTCAATCCCAGGGTGCTATCTCATGTATGCTCTCTCCTTGCATTTTGCACGATCTGGGAGATCAAAAGTGAATAGTATTCCTTCCCTTTAGGAGGCCTTCTAGGGGATTTCATCACCCCTAGGGATGACCTCAATCGAGTGTTTCGACGCAGGATAGAAATATTGTGATAATTCAAAAAATAGCTTTAAAGGAAGGACCCTCTCACCTCCAAGCAAAATACCTCCGAGATACTTGGTCCACCAAGGCTTGTGTGGCTAAGTTAGTTGATTGGTACACCCCTGTTCACGGACTCATCCCCCATACCTTGTGTATATTGGGACATCCCCTAGAAGCCTTGTATCATCCTAGTTTAAGACCTTTTGACTGTCATACCTTGTAGTGCATCGCTGCAGAGGAGGGGGAGATGCTCACCGTATTGTTATACTTGAGATAGGCATTACCTTGGGCAAGATGAAAGTATCCTTGGTAAGGGGGGTAAGGTGGTCCAAGACCTTGCTTTCCCAATCTATCCAAGCTATAGCACCAAAGGTATTAGTGGGGGTGGGAATCCCGGTTCTCTTTGAGTTGGGATTGGCCTACGACTAGTTTATGAGATCTACAAGGTATGATACTCCCACTTGAATAAATACTAGGTTGTTCTCGTAATTAGCGTGTCTTTATTGTGCTATACTAGTATTAGCCATTATAGCCACGAAGAAATTTGCACTCACTTCCCAATACAAGTCAGTCGACCATTGTGTTTACTATGTTTTTCAGAAATCTCTTGTCAAATCAAACTAGATTCACATTTTTAGCCTACTTAAAACAAAACCTTCAGTCCTAGACACATTTTTTATCAATTGCTGATCACTTCAATCAAAATCCTTCATCTTATCTTCTATATCATTAGCTTGACCTCTGAAATTGGGATCCTATCATCCTTTCAATTGGTCATTCATCCAAATCCATCCACTCTCAAAATCTCTTTCCACCATTGGACTCCCATTATCCTATCGATCCTATATCGACATCCAAATCTTCAAGAGACTAATATCTTTTTCCAATCAATCCTATAGCGATCCATTTACTTAAGAGGCCCTGACCATTCTTAAGTTAGTGTATCCTTGTAATCTTATCTTCTCTACTTAATAAACCCTGACTTCCCTTGAGTAGAGATAGCATCCTTGTCTCCTTTATTCCTTAGGCATATCATAACACTTGGTGTTTTAAAGGAGTCTTTTGTCCATATCCAATCCTAAGGTCCATCCTGGTCTCTTTGAGTCATAGTTTTGGCTCTAGTTTAACCTAAATCAAGTAATCGATATCCCTATATCAATCTGATCCATACCATTTGCCCCACATCTTTTGGAGTCCTTCATATCATCCATATCTATCCATCTTGATCCTCGATCAATCAATCAAATCATCAAATCCAATCCATTTCCCACCTAATTCATTTGTCATCATCTTACTCATATTTTCATCCTTGAACTAAGTCCAATCCTCATTCGTCAAAATGGTTGTGATCATCAACAAATCTAGGTCAAATCCAAAACCCAAAATCATACTCTGAGGTGGTCCAAAATTCACTCCTAATGATGATGATAACCTTGTAGATCATGATGCATATTTTGATACTCATGAACCATACACTTATAGCACATCAACCTCCTACCGATCATCACCTCATCAATAAATCCCCCCATATTCACTTCCATCAACATCACTATCACCCCAAGAATATGATGAAACATAAGATCTTAAACATATCTATGATGGTTTGTATCCTACCACTAAGGCAACATTTAGAGATAGTTTCTATCATGTGTCCTTAGTTCATCTCATCATTGGAGATTCTTATGATGATGTCACCTCAACATCACCATCCTATATGCAATCCCCATCAAATTCATACAAACCTTCATCCCCTCATGACCCTAGAAAATCTAGAATATAAAATCTCACCGATTAGTTTTGGGATGTGATTGAAACTTTACATGAGAAACAACGAGAAGAAGAGGAATTTATTCAAAAAATAAAACATGCATATGAGAAATTAAGTCCTCTTGATCAAGATTTACTTCGAGAGGAATTGAGACATCACCCTATAGCACCGTTCATCTTTGAAGATTCATAAGATCATTCTTATCATCCTACCACATCAGTACCCCAACCCTATGAGTCATCTCCATCTACCTCATACAAATCTTCATCACAACCAATATACCACTCATATCAACCTAACTCATCCATACCCCAAACCTATTCAACAATAACTTTACCTCACACCTCACAAGTTCAAATTCCACCCATCCATTTCTAAGAATATCCTTCATACATCCATTTACTACTAAGTCCATTCATCCCTTCCAAGCATTATCCCCATCATGCATCTTAATAAGCATCATCACCTCACCAAATCCTAAGGGATAATATCTAGAGTGGGGACATGTTATTCCTATGCAACGTAGTCCTTGGAGATCACATCTTAGGTCCCCTACATCAATCTATCATATATCTCCTATCCATTATCCTTCTATCGCCATTCCTTGTTGTTGAAAAGGGCAAGACAACTGAGAGGGGGGGTGAATTAGTTGTAACCAATACTTCAAAACCATTAATACATCATCCACTTAATCACTGTTATTGTATTTTAACTATGAAAACATGAAATTAGAAACTTAAACACATTCACACATGAGACACATGAGACACCAGATTTTACTTGGAAAACCCAATAAGGGAAAAACTACCATGAGTATTAGCTCACAATATAATATGTAATAACAATAAGAAAAATCAGATGCTCACTGCCTTAGGGCTCACAGCCCAGATTGCTCATTGCAAAAGAAGAGACTCACTGCCAACGGGGTGGCTCACTGCCAGAGTTGGTGAACTGAGATAGTAGCATCTACACTATGCCAAGGTTGAGTTGCATTGAAGCACAATAAACATCCTCTGCTCTAATCTACTTTTTCACTTCACAATTATCTTTGCATCTTTGCACTTGGATACCTTTTTCACAACTTCATTACAAGTATTTATACAATTCATCAACCTTGGAATGATCATCAAGGTTGGCATTACAATCATCAACCATTGGAACAATCTCCAAGGTCGGTAAACATACATATATTAGAATAGGTCTAGACCTAAATAAATAAATGAAAGAGAAAGAATGAATGTAGACCAAACTACTCCTTAGCTAGGACTCAAATGCAATCTTCCATGCAATAACACGCTATCACAAGCTCCAAAGTATAATCGCAAGTAGTGAAAACAACCAAGTCGGCAAAAACTGATGTTAACACTAAGACCTTTAAGAACATGCTTCATGTATGATCTAGATTACACTTTGTAGACCAATCAAAAGGTAGGAACATGATATAGAGACATACACAAGCACATTACAATCACCAAGAACATCTGCACAACTTCTAGACACTTTATCCATAAGAATCTTCAAACTAGAGCACTTGATCATTACTGTCAGCCACTGTCATAAAAGAAAGATCACTTGTAGACCTCCAAATCATGAACCATTGGAACTGAAGGCACCTAACATCATTACAAACTTAATTCCCAAACTGCAGACTGCAAAACTTAAATGCGGAGCATAATACATTCTCCCTGTCACCACTAAATGCATAGAAAAACAATTTTACTCTGGTGAACAGAACTCGCTCAATTCTTCACACCGGAGGCTCAAACTTGAAACATAGCAACTACAAACATCCTTTAACATAAATTTCAATCTATAGAAAAAGATATTCAATATCCATAATATGTGGAGCAAAACACTACACTGTACTTCTGCAAGCCAGGAAACTCTGCAACACACTGTTTCCACTAGGAGAGCAAATTTTCTCAAAAGCACCTGGAAACTTGATATCAGGAACACTTTCTCATTATCTTCAACACTTATATAATCCAATAAAAAGAAACTAACTCAACACAATTAAGCATCAAAACAAGAGCACATTTGACACCAATGACAACACAGATATATTGACATCAATGACAACACCGATAAGCACATACTTGCAACAATCTCCCCCTTTGTCATTGATGGCAACATTGATGTGAAAAACTGTAAGAACTATCAAGACAAGAATCTTTATTGATTACTTTCTCCCCCTTTCTCTTTGCACATCTAAATTCTTTCTCCCCCTTTATTTTTCACATGATTTCTCTCCCCCTTTGACATCAATGGCAAAGGACATCACTTCTTGTTTCTCTGCACATACTTGCAAACTACTACTTTGATCAACTCTGCAATACTTCTCTTTATTCAAAACTGATATCAGCAACATCTACTTCTCCCCCTAAGAGATAGCCTTCAAAACATCAATCTAGATCAAAGAATAAGACTTTGGGCACCAGTGGACTAATGCACTTCCCATGCATTTAGTTTAGAGTAGGAGGGGTAATGACCCCTAACTTTTCTCTGAGATACTCAAAAGTATCCTTAGGTAGAGGCTTTATGAAAATATCTGCAATCTGATCCTTTGTGGGCACATATTCCATCTTTACTTCATTCTCTATTACCTTTTCTCTCAGAAAGTGATACCTTATAGATATATGCTTTGTTCTTGAGTGCATCATTGGATTTTTTGAGATATTTATAGCACTTGTATTGTCACAAAATATTAAAATTGGTTCTTCATACACAACTCTTATATCCTTCAATGTTTGCTTCATCCAAAGCACTTGAGTACAACATGCTACAACAATATATTATGCTTCTGTAGTCGACAAAGAAATTGATTCTTGCTTCTTGCTCAACCATGAAACCAATCTGTTACCTAAGAGGAAAGCACCTCCACTTGTACTCTTTCTGTCATCAGCATCTCTAGTCCAATCTGCATTTGTATAAGCACTAAGAGTGAAATCAATATCTTTGGGATACCACAATCCATAGTCTGAAGTGCCTTTCAAATACCTCATGATCCTCTTGAATTCCATCACATGTGACTCTTTGGGATCTTCTTGAAATCTTTCCACAAGATAAACTGCATGCATTATGTTAGGTCTGGTATGGGTTAGATAGAGCAGTCCTACAATCATAGACCTATACTTTTTCTGATCAGTCTTAGGTTATTCATCATTCTTGCTCAGCTTGCAACCAATTACCATAGGAGTACATACTGGTTTAGAATTCTCCATTCAAAACTTCTTCAACAATTCCTTCACATACTTGGACTAAGAAATGCAAATTCTTTTTTTTGATTGAGTAATCTGCAATCCTAAAAAGAAATTCATTTCACCAAACATAGACATCTCAATTTTTTTTTGCATTTCCTCTGCAAATCTCTTACACATACCTTCATTGCCTCCAAAGATAATATCATCAACAAAGACTACAACAAATAGAATTTGATCATCATTGATTTTGAAATAGAGATTATTGTCAGTAGTACCTTTACCAAATCCTAATTGTAACAAGTACTTGTCCAATCTTGCATACCAGGCTCTAGGAGCTTGCTTAAGTCCAGACAAGGCTTTCTTCAATCTACACACCATGTCACCTTGGTCTGATGATTGAAATCCTTCTAGTTGTTCAATGTAAACCTCTTCTTCCATCTCTTCATTCAAGAATGTAGACTTCACATCCATTTGGTACACTTTGAAGTCTTTGTGTGCTGCAAATGCCAGGAACATTCTTATTGCTTCAATCCTTGCCACATGAGCAAAAGTCTCTTCAAAATCTATGCCTTCAACTTGAGAATATCCTTTGCATACCAATCTTGCTTTGTTTCTTACTACATTTTCATTCATCTTGTTTCTGAACACCCATTTAGTTCCAATCACATTCTTATTAGCAGGTCTAGGAACCAATTCCCAAGTTTGATTTTTCTCTATCTACATTAGCTCTTCTTCCATTTCTTTTACCCAAATTTCATCTTTGTAGGCCTCATTTACAATCTTAGGTTCAATCTGTGAAAGTAAACACTAGTTCACCTATTCCTTTGCATCTCTTTTCCTTGTCAATTGCTTTTATCACCAATTATATGATCTTCTGAATGATTAATCCTTACATACCTAGGAGTCTTAACATCACTTTTTAGAGCTTTTTCTTCAACCTAACTGTCCTTTTGTTCAAATTTTTCTACATTCGTTGTAGTATCAAGTTCATCTGATTCATAGCCATTCAAATATGATATTGTTTCCATGTCTTCATCAACCTTCACATTAGCACTCTCAATAACTTTTCTCAATCTCTTATTGTAGCACCGGTAGGCCTTACTCTTAGTAGAGTATCCAAGGAAAATTCCTTCATCACTCCTAGCATCAAACTTTCATAACTCTTTATCTCTTCTAATGTAACATTTGCTTCCAAAAACTTTGAAATATTTCACTGTAGGAACTCTTCCATACCACAATTCATAAGGAGTTTTAGTATCATTACCTTTGACTTGAACTTTGTTTTGAATGTAGATAGCAATATGTATGGCTTCTCTCCAATACACTTTTGGTAGGTTAGCCTCCATCATCATTGACCTAGCAGCCTCTTGAACTATCCTATTCTTTCTTTCAACAACTCCATTTTGCCGAGGACTTCTAGGAGTAGACAACTGTCTTTTTATCCCATGTTCTTCACATAAGGTATTGAATTCATTTGATGTAAACTTTCCTCCTCTACTAGACCTTAAGCACTTGATCCTCAAATCTAACTCATTCTCAACCATCACCTTGAAAACCTGAAACTTGTCCAGGGCTTCTGATTTATCCTTTAAGAAAGTAACCTAAGTCATTCTAGAATAATCATCAATAAGCAACATAAAATACCCATCTCCTTGTAGACTTCTTGTTCTTGTAGGACCACACAAATCTATATGCACCAGCTCAAGCAGTCTAGCAGAAAATTGTTCTTTACTTTTGAAACTTGTCCTTGTCTGTTTTCCCAATTGACATTCCTTGCAAATAGTATTAGCAGGCTTCACAAGTCTAGGCAAATCTCTCACAGATTGTATTGAAATTATCTTCACCAAGTTGTCAAAACTGATATGACACATCCTCCTATGCCACAACCAACTCTCATTTGTCTAAGCCAACAAACAACAATCATTAGTTCCTCTCAAATGATAAACATTATCTCTAGTCTTCTTACCATTAGCAATCACTATTCTGGAGCTTTCCATGATCTTGTAACCATTCTCCTTGAATCTCAGATCATACCCTTTGTCACACATATAGCCAACACTTAAAAGATTATGCTTCAAACCCTTCACATATAGAATATCATCTGTGTTATGCTTACCATCAAAAGAAATAGACCCTTTTCCACAAATCTTACCAGCTACATCATCTCCAAACCTAACCAGTCCTCCATCATACTTTTCCAAACTTATAAACTTAATTTTGTCACCAGTCATGTGATGTGAGCATCCACTATCAATAATCCATTCATCCTTATCCTTCTCAACCTGAATAGACAAAGCACTCTCTTCCTCTGGCTTTTCTTCCTTCACACAACTAGCAAGATTAGTAGACACATGTTCTTCTTTAATAGTAATAAACAAGCATTCATTTGCACTAGTATTAACATCATCAGACTCATCATCTATTACACCATCATCATCAAGATCTCTGACATAATAGCATTGTTTCTTGACTCTAGGTCTACTTTCAAACTTCTTCTTACCTCTCTCAGTTCTCTCTAGACACCTGGAGGCATAGTGGCCAACTTACCGCAAGAAAAACATTTGAATGGTAGTTTTCTTTTGAACTTACCAGTATCTCTTTGCATTCTATCCACAAAGTTGGCTTCAATCTCATCAAGGTCATCATCGGATTCCACAGCATATTTTTGAGCTCTTGAAGTCTTTTATGAAGTGCTGGCTTTGAAAGCAGTCTCAGTCTTTGGCAGGGCATCACTAAACTCTCTCATTTCAAAAGCTGTAAGCTTCCTAAGAAACTGATCCTTTGAAATATTTTTCACACTCATGTCCTCTTCAATTGCTGCCACCTTGTGACTATAGGATTTAGGTAAAGACCTAAGAATCTTCAACACAATCTCATCTTCATCAACAGTTCTTCCAAGGCCTTTGATTCCATTGACAATTTCATCAACTTTTTGCATGTAGATTGTTATGTTCTCATCTTCACTCATCTTTAGGGCTTCATATCTCACCTTCAGGTTTTGCAATTTGGCACTCTTTACAGAATCATCTCCTTCATATAAAATTTTTAACTTATCCCAAATCTCATGAGCAGTCTCCAAATCCATAACTTTCACCAACTCAGTGTTAGATAAGGCATTTAACAAAGCATCTCTAGCTTTTCCATTTAATTCATACTGTTTGAATTCATCTTCATCTGATGGTCCATTTTGAGGAATAGTATACTTTGTCTCTGATGCAGGAGCATCCACGGTCAATGGCAATCTTGCATCACCAAAAATATTGTTATTTTAATTTGGTTTGTTTTCAATAAGGTTTATGGGCTTGGGAAATAATATTTTAATTTGCAACAAATGTAATTTCCATTGGGTGAAATTGTAAATGTATTTTGGTGGGATTTGACTGATTTTGTCATAAGTGGGGCTGCCAAGAATCTTGGAATTGATTTCCAAGAGGTGGGGCCATAAGCTTTGCATGTTGTTGCATGTCTAGGTCGAAATTATGAGACCCAGTCTCGGTAAAATGAGCATAAATTTCTCATATCTTATCAAAATTAAGAAATTTAAAATGTTCTAGAAAGATAGGAAGGAGAGGCACAAAACCCAAAAATTAGTTTAGAAAATCCTAAAAATGGAGGGAGCGATGATAGGTTTTGTTGGGTCTTTCTCTCCGAATCAGCAGAGGGTTTGCCAATTCCAATGAATAGGCAGATTCAACCAACAAATACAGGAGGTTACGTGAGCTGCCTCCCCTTCACTTCTGGTTCTGCCGCACCAAGGGGGGTATCTCTATAGCTAAAGATTTAACTTTGACTCACCCAATGACAGAAAGGTTTAGCTTTACAATAACAGGCAGAATACTCTCATGTATGGACCAAGATTTTCATGATAGATCACAAGTTTGGCAATGTTCTTGGACGTATCTAACTAGTTGAGGAATGAGAGTATGTAGGGGTCCTATTTCTACTCCTACAAACTAACAGGTTGAAGCTTTGAAAGGGTTTGTTTTGATATTTTGGATGCAAATAGGGGGTTTTGGATCACAACTACTACACAAGGGTAGACCGATGCCTATCTCAGGGCAAGGAGTCAACTAGACGTATACAAAAGAATGATTTGCACTGGCATTCAAGTTTCAAGGGGTTAGGACTGCTATTTGCCTTACAAACACCACCCAAGACTGAGTATTTAGCTGTCACTACTTACACATATCCTAGCTAACATACATTCTTCTTCATACTTAACCTAAAATAGTTTAATCCACTCCTTGAATGGAAGTTAGAGATCAAGCATGTAATACAACAAATCTGTATCCTAGAATCTTAGAAACCCTTAGCAACTAGATTCAAAAGAAGGGATGCATATAGCAAATGGAGACAAACAGCTGAACACACACAACAATGCATTATTCATATAAAACAACAATGGAACTGAATATATGTGCAAGGTGCACTCAAATGTAACTCATAAACTCCAAAAGAGATAGAACAGCCAAGAAAATGCTCTGTTCTTCATTATTCTCTCCAAAAATTGCCCAAGTCTTCAACAACCCAAAAAATGAGTAACATAGTTTGCTATATAGCAAGAACGTGTACTCAATAATTAATTACAATGGTCTTTTCAAAATTTAGCCAGATACATTGCACCATCTGAATGGCGTCCAAAACATTCAATGCAGTTGAGAGAAGAAGAGGAATGAGCAAGTGAAATTGGGAAACGTGCAACTGACTGAAGATTTTCTCATCAAATATGGTAGTTGGCCCATCCATTCGACCCATACCTCTTGCAAACTTGCCATTAATGGCCAACCTACCTATGGCTGGAAGCGCAGTAATGGTTCATGTGTTCAGGAGCTTTTCCCGCTCGAAATGATGTAGATACAAAGAAAATCCTTCCTTCCTTGGGCACTCAAAACAGGGCCGTCGATTTCCCCTTCATCGCTAAGATCTGTAGCTCCAAGCCACACGGAAAAGTTGTTGACCAATGAGATCGCGCCATGTAGGCACCCCTTTTCCATCGCTAACTTTTCCATCTTCCATTTTGCCTTTTGTATATGCAAATGCATATACATACAACCACCCGCAGCACATTCAAATCTTTGTATATGCAAAAGCACATACATACAACAACGCCTGGACATGTGGTAGCCCCTAATTGGTTCTCCATCACTGTGTAGTTGCATCTTCATCGACGAGCCAATGTATCTTTTCTTTTGCATATGTGGTTGTATATGTGATTGTATAAACATACAATCATCAACATACAAGGCGGACCCCAAAATACTGTGAAACAAATTGTAATTTCAATCGGGTCCGGCTTGCATGTAACTCCTTGCACATCACCTTGTATATCGCACATACAATGTGCAATATACAACCCACGGACCCCAGCCATTTATCTGCCACAAAAAATTCTTCTTTCGCGTCTAGGCCCTATATGTTTTACCTTTGTATATCAGCCTTGTATATCGCATATACAATGTGAATATACAAGCAGAACTGTATGCAATCACTAGTACACAAACATTTCACTTTGGCATATACATGTGACCCCTACATATTGCATTGTATATGACCCTTGTATGTCTAAACATACAACGCGAACATACAAACAAAAGATACATACAATTACTAGTGCCTTTTTCAACTAGAATGCATATTCACCTTAGGTCTGGGCCCTGTATATTAGGAATGTATATGCCCTTGTATGTTCGATTGCATGTGCAAACATACAATTGCATATATATAATTGATGAGCCCCATCATTTGTATCTCCCCCTTTGCATCTTGTCTTTGTATGCGCCCTTTGCATGTTTCCTATTTGTATACCGCCCTTGTATGTTTTCCTTGTATATCTGCGATATACAACTCGATATACATTCATCTTTGCATATTCAATTGTAACCCGATGCATATTGACTTGCATCTTTTCCTTTGCATAATGACTTGTATGTATGTTTTCCAATGTACATCGCCTTTGCACATTTCCTCTTGTATATTTCTTTTGTGTCTTTGCGATGTACATTCTGCCTTTGTATCCTAGCGATGCATGTTTCCTTTGCATATCGCCATTGTATCTACCCATTGTATATCAAACATACATGCAAACCCTTACATACAAGCATGGAATATTCTAGGAATCTACGACAGAATCTTTAATGTACATCCATGTTTCACACCCGGAAATGCACATAAAGCCCGCTATGCATACAAAGATGCATACAACCAATTTTTGCACTTTTTGAAGCCGATTGAACTTCTTTTTTGGGCCTGCCAATATACATTCGCGCTTGCACATTCAAATATACATACAAACAATAATGCATATACAAAGATACATGCATACAAAAGTGAAGGCCGAAAGGCTAAGAATTTTTTGGGTTTTCTTGAAAAGTGTCTTCGAATCAATACTTGAAATCTGAATTTTATGCAAGCACCAACAAGTTGGAAGTGACAAGTTTTTCTTGTGGATTTATGGAGGTTGTTTTGAGAAACCAATAATGGTTTTCTTCTCACATAATTTCTACATATTTGTTGAGAAACCAATAATGATTTTCCTCTGTATCAATTGTTATCAGAGCTCAAAAGGTCTGGGAGAGAGAGTTTAGTTTTGTGTTTGTGTGGTTGTGCAGGTTGAAGACAGAACCTGGTTGCCAAAAGATTAGGTAGAGGAAAAGAGAAGAGACCTAGGTGAGGCAAAGACAAGAGGAAGCAAGGTGAAAGAGATTTTCTTGAATAAAGAGAAGGATGGATGTGTTGAGGAGATACCTATAGGCTGGAGGTTCACAAAAGAAGAAGCAAGAAGAAAAAGAGAGGAAGAGGAAAGAGGAAAAGATGAGACAAATAGAGGTTGAGAAAGAGATAAGGGAACTGAGGCAAGCTGTGGAAGAGATGGAAAAAGATATGGAAAGAATAGTTTAGGAGTTCTAGCAGTTGTAAAGTTGGCACTTATTAGTGAAGAGGAAGGTTACATGGCCCATCAAGAAAATTGTCCAAAGAAGAAGAAGACAAGAAAGGACATTAGCAATAGAAGAGGTAAAAAATGAAATGGTGAGTATACCTATGATTTTTTTGACATCAAGCATTGAAGAAGACAAAGTAGACATGGTTAAGGATGAGAAGAAGGTTGTAGTTGTTGCAGATCATGAGGTTCCAGTAGTATAGAATGAGCATGAAGAAGATGGGACAACAGACAATGGTGATGAAAAGGTTGCAGAGAAAGAGGTAATACATAATATGTTTTATTTTTATGATGAAGATAAAAGTAGAGTGTATGAAGATGAAAAGATTGCAGCAGATAGTGAGCAGATAGATGTTGTAACAGCAGCAATAGAGGAATAGGTGAAAGAGGTAAAATTGTATTCATTTGAATTTGTGAAGGATGATTTACATGTGAGTGTAGAAGAATAGTTAGCAAATGCAGAAGAGATAGTATAGTTGGATGTTGTTAGTATTGATTTGTATGTAGGGAAAGAGTTGTGTGATGTTGCAGAGGATAGTACAGATGCATGTTGGTGGAGGAGGTCAAGTTACAGTGATGCCATGTTGAGAAAGAGGAGTGCAGAGCAGAGTTGGTGGAGTATGGGAAGTATTCCAAATTGATGCTAGAAAAAGAGAAAAAAAAGAGATATCAATTTCTTGTGCACATATTTGTGAGTGTATGCTCACAAACTTCTTACCCTGGGTGTCTGATGCAGGAGCATCCACCGTCAATGGCAATCTTGCATCACCAAAAATATTGTTATTTTAATTTGGTTTGTTTTCAATATGGTTTATGGGCTTGGGAAATAATATTTTAATTTGCAACAAATGTAATTTCCATTGGGTGTAATTGTAAATGTAATTTTGGTGGGAGTTTACTAATTTTTTCATAAGTGGGGCTACCAAGAATCTTGGAATTGATTTCCAAGAGGTGGGGCCAGAAGCTTTGCATGTTGTTGCATGTCTGGGTCAAAATTATGAGACCTATTCTTGGTAAAATGAGTATAAATTTATCATATATTATCAAAATTAAGAAATTTAAAATGTTCTGGAAAGCTAGGAAGGAGAGGCACAAAACCCAGAAACTGTTTTAGAAAATCCTAAAAATGGAGGGAGAGATGACAGGTTGGAAGTGATGGATTTTTCTTGTGGATTTATGGAGGTTGTTTTGAGAAACCAATAATGGTTTTCTTCTCACCCAATTTCTACATATTGAGGACTGCTCATTTGGGAGAGAGGGTTTTTTAGATGAAGGTATTTGCATAGCCAGATGCTACCAGTATGAGTCTAGATTGATGAAGACAAAAAATGTTGCAAGTGTGGATTGTATCTCTCAAAAGCTCATATGCTTCCATATTTTGTAATGAAATTTCAGATTGCATAAATATTATTGTGCATATTTCTCTTCTCCTATTTGTTGTTCCATTTTATTTTCAGCCTTCTTTTAGAGGCTTGTGAAGTGTTTTGTTGCAGATTTCTAAGTGAAGACTATCCTCTCTGCATTAGTCTCTGCCATCTTCCAAACATTATAACCAAGATAAATGAGATGAATTTTCATTCATACCTTCCAAAGAGCATAATCCGTTCCATCGAACTGCGGTGATTCCTTCCTGTGTGCCATCTCGGATTTGCCTCAAGTTGTTAGGCTCTTTACCGAGGAATCCTCACTCTGATACCAATTGTTGAAAAGGGCAAGACAACTGAGAGGGGAGGTGAATCAGTTGTAACCAATACTTCAAAACCATTAATACATCATCCACTTAATCATTGTTATTGCATTTTAACTATGAAAACATGAAATCAAAAACTTAAACACATTCACACAATCAACACATGAGACACCAAATTTTACGTTGAAAACCCAATAATTGAAAAACCATGGTGAGTGTTAGCTCACAAAATAATATGTAATAACAATAATGGAAATTAGAGGCTCACTGCCTTAAGGCTCACTGCCCAGATTGCTCACTGCAAAAGAAGAGGCTCACTACCAATGGGGCGGTTCACTGCCAGAGTTAGTGGACTAAGATAGTAGCATCTACACTATGCCAAGGTTGAGTTCCATTGAAGCACAATAAACATCATCTGCTTTGCTCTACTTTTTCACTTCACAATTATCTTCACATCTTCACACTTGGATACCTTTTTCATGACTTCATTACAAGTATTTATACAATTCATCAACCTTGGAATGATCATCAAGGTCAGCATTACAATCATCAACCATTGGAACAATCTCCAAGGTTAGAAAATATACATACATTAGAATAGGTCTAGACCTAAATAGATTAATGAAAGAGAAATAATGAATGTGGACCAAACCACTCCTTAGCTAGGACTCAAATGCAATCTTCCATGCAACAACATGTTATCACAAGCTCCAAAGTATAATCACAAGTAGTGAAAACAACCAAGTTGGCCAAAACTGATGTTAACACTAAGACCTTTAAGAACACACTTCATGCACGATCCAGATTACACTTTGTGGAGCAATCAAAAGGTAGGAACATGATCTAGAGACATCCACAAGCATGTTACAATCACCAAGAACATCCGCACAACCTCTAAATACTTTATCCATAAGAATCTTCAAACAAGAGCACTTGATCATTACTGTCAGCCACTGTCATAAAAGAAAGATCACTTGCAGACCACCAAATCATGAACCATTGGAACTGAAGGCACATAACATCATTACAAACTTAATTCTCGAACCGTAGACTACAAAACTTAAATGCAAAGCAGAATACATTCTCCTTATCACCACTAAATGCACAAAAAAATAGTTTTTACTCTAGTGAACATAACTCGCTCAATTCTTCACATCGGAGGCTCAAACTTGAAACATAGCAACTACATACATCCTTTAACATAACTTCAAATCCACATACAAAGATATTCAATATATAGATTATGCAGAGCAAAACACTACACTGTACTTCTACAAGCCAGGAATCTCTGCAACACACTGTTTCCACTAGGTGAGCAAATTTTCTCAAAAGCACTTGGAAACTCAATATCAGGAACACTTTCTCATCATCTTCAACACTTATATAAGCCAATACAAAGCAACTAACTCAACACAATTAAGCATCAAAACAAGAGCACAGTTGACACCAATGACAACACAAATATGTTGACATCAATGACAACACCGGCAAGCACATACTTGTAACACTTGTATCCATCCATACTCCTATCTTTATCCTATTGTCCATCCTTTTATCCATCCAAATGATACATTTATCCTATCACCCATCCTCTTATCCATCCAATCCTACCTTTATCTTATTGTCAATCCTTTTATCCATCCCATCCATTATTGCTTATCCTTGCATCCTATCTTTATCCTTTACTTTTGGCTTGGTTTTCCCTTATAATTGGTATCTATCCAAAGGATATCCAAGCATAATCCACTGCTTAAAATCCAAACCAAATAAAAATATTCCCAAGAATCCACACAATAAATCTAAATGTAATTTATCCTTAATCCATACCAATCTAGCCAAATGATCCAATCACATCCATGGTCTTGATCCTAACTGTATATTAAAAATTTGGATTAGCTGAAATGATGAAACAATTACATGCATTACCCAAACCCAAATCCTCAATATACCTTGAATTATATGTGCAAGATGATGGCTTGATCGATCTTTGTAAGATGATGGATGCAAGAGAGATGCAAGATGAGATTGATGGATTGAATGGATGGTTAAATGTTGGTTGCTCAGGATTTTGGCAGCATAACAGTATGAAATCAGATTGCATCCTCCCCAAATGGCTTAGAGGAGGCTAGGTTTATAGGAAATACCTAGTTAGAATGGATGGACAAGATAAATTAGGGTTTAGATGATATGGATGGCTAGGATTGATTAGGTGTCCTTGTACATCAAGAAAACGTAGTCATGTGACAAGTGTACGAAGGAGAATAAAAGGAATCTAATTCAAATATTTTATTTGAATTAGCTTGCACATGTGAATCGTATTAAATGCAAGTTGTACTACCCCACAAGAGACAAATAGGGAAGTGGATAAGTGTTGTCATGTCATGAAAGGTGAGGGAATAATTCAAATTTTTAATTTGAATTATGTGAGACATGTGAAGAGGTACAATTAAATAAATAAATGGGATTTATTTAATTAATTGGGAATGTGATCAAGTGGGATTAATTAAATAAAGTGGGTTTATTTAATTAATCAAGAAGGTGATTAAGTTGAACCAATGTGATTAAGATGAACTAGGACCTAGGGATAAATGGGATTAAGTGGGATGAGGTTAGATGAACTAGGATGAACTAGGACCTAGGGAAACATATACAAGTTCATGTCGACAATGTGTTGGGTAACTAGGACCTAGGGAAAAGACATACAAGGTCATGTGTAAACAAGACCTAGATAATTTTTAGTGTCTTCATTTGCCCCTCTTTGAGATGATGTTGTGAGATGATAAGATTTAAGTTGAGTAACATCATTTCAAAGAAGTTAAGAAAATGGATAGAAGAAAAGGATAGGATGATGATAACTCCTCCAGAGGATAGGCGGGTTGGACAAACATGGGTATGCTCTTGAAATGAAAGGAATGAAAAAGATAAAGGAATGGATAGAAGAAGGGATGGATGCATTATGCTGCAATGAAAGTGAGAAACCATGATGTTTGATTTAGCACTAGACGTTATGCACCAGGGTATAAGGACCAAGGTGATGATGTGTCTCATGCCCCAGAATAATACAACCTTGTCTGGATACAAGATATGAATATTAGCTAGGTTGGATACCAATGTCATACAAATGCAAGATAAAAATGATAACACACACAAGCAAGCAAGCAAGCATGCACAAATGATACACAAACAAGCAAGGTATTTCCCTTGTCAAGCTGTAAACCAATGATTGATTGATTGATTGATGATAGTGTTGTCATTGCGAGGAATGATATATCCCTAGATCAACACAAGGATGTAGGAACAATATATCCCGTTGATGACGATGATAATTGATTCATTTAGTTTACGACAAGATTAGGATCAAGACCATTGATGCAATTGGATAATTTGACACAATTGATTAACTTGATTGGTATGGATTAAGGATGACTTGCATTTGGATCATTGTTTGGAATTTTGATTTGATTTGGAGAATTGGAAGAAGTGATGATTGATTGGATTTTAGGCTTTTAGTGATGATGGAAGATAGATGATAGAAGAAGGTGAGATGGAATAAAGAAGATGATTGATGAAGATTAGAAGAAGGATGGAAGAAATATATTGCCTGTGCCTGAATTTGAGTACTTCACTCATATCCCAGATAGATTGGATGATTGATAAATTGGCTTGATTTGATGATGTGATTGATTTGAAGAAGTTTGATGATGTGATGATGGAAGATAGATGATAGAAGAAGGTGAGATGGAATAAAGAAGATGATTGGTGAAGATTAGAAGAAGGATGGAAGAAGTATATTGCCTATGCCTGAATTTGAGTACTTCACTCGTATCCTAGATAAACTGGATGATTGATAAATTGGCTTGATTTGATGATGTGATTGATTTGATAAATCGATGAATTGATTTTATGGTTGGATTGGATTTGTTTTGATGGATTGTTTAATGAGGATTTTTTTTTGTGTTTTTTGATTTTTTTATATTTTTGGAAAATATTTTGATTTTTTTTTGTATTTTTGAAATATTTTGATTTTTTTGGGTTTTGAAATGTTTTGAATGTCAATGGATTTACAATTTGAGTAGCCTGTATGCTAGATACCAATGACAAGGGGAACCAAGTCTAGGTGCAAGGGAATGAATGGAATTGGATAAAAGGATGGACGATAGTGGATGGATGAAAGGATCATGATAAATGGATAGGATAAAAGGATAGGCTATGGAATGGAATGGATGTATGTGTAAGAGAGCAAGGATGTGATCTCCAATGACTATGTTGCATAGGAATAACATGCCCCATTCTAGGTATAGACTTAGGACTTTATAGGACAATGCTTAAGGCAATAGGATGATAGGATTTGACATGACAAAGGTTATGACTTGGATGATAGGGTTCATTTGGAAAGGATGAGGTATGTCAAGGGATATCCAAAACTCTTGTCAACAGTTGCCCCCAATCTTTGTCAAGATCAAAAGAGGAAGGGAGGATGAATGGATGCAATGAGATAGGTATGTATATGGAAATGGTATGAAAATGTTATGATAGTTTGGAAAAGGAGGAGACAAGGTGCCCCCAAGTGTAAGTGACATATAAGATCGACCTAAACATAATGCCTGTTTACCAGGTTTTCATCATGGTACTTATCCAAGGCGCCTGTTTACCAGGTTTTCACCATTGGACGAAGGGATTTCTCTTTACTTTTTTGATTTTGATTTTGATTTTTTGACTTTTTTGAATGGGATAGGGGAATATGGAAAGGAGGGACTCAAATGTCTAGTGCCATGAAAGGTAATAGTCCCATTGGAGAAAGATGTCGCATGGACCATGTCAAGTCATTGTGCTCATCGATGTTGGTAAAGAGGATATTGCATGAAAGTGAGATGGGTAAGGTAGATAGTGGATTATGGAGGGTACGATAGTGGATTATGATGTGGATTATGTAGGCGAAGTAGTGGATTATGATGTGGATTATGTAGGACTTATGCAAGGAAGATGGATTAAATGTTTATGCAAAATCATGGACCATAGGAAGGTGATGGGGAAGATATGTAGGATAATAGTTGAATGATGGAGTGATGGAGGCATGTGTGAATGTTGCAGAATGGAATGGAACCACGACCAACGATTGCACACACCGTGATAAAGATTGAAGCTTGTGATTGGATGGTGGCATAGGAAGCAATGGTGATGTTTGCTTAGGAGATGAATGATTTAGGACTTTTGGAACCCACATGGACTTAGTATTTTTCTGATTTTTGCTTTTCATGTGGGATGTTTGAAATGTTTGAATGGAATGGCATTTTTGAATGGAGGGGGATGGTTGGGATTTTTGAGAGGTGGATGCCTCATTTGACTTGATTGATTTTTGTTTAGGGACACATATCATTTTAGTTTTTGACTTTGGTTTTAGAGGTATGGGCTTGGATGGATTTTTGAATGTACCTTGCTTTAAATTTTTGTATTGATTTCCTAAGGCATTAGGACCCTTAGGATTTGTGGCTTTTTGAATGGAGGTATCCAAATGTTTATTTTTGAATCGCATGTGGTGTATGAAATGAGTGCAAGCTCCGTGTTTATACAATGCGTGCATTTGTTGGTCATGATTGGGATATTTAGAGGACTTATGGATAAGTGGATAATTAGGTGTTGGTAACAATGGTGGCAAAGCGGATGGAGGGGTATAAGGAGTTGGAAGGAGTGGAGATAAAGTGGATAGTGGAAGGTGAATGGTCACATTCTTTTGACATTTGTAGGATGAGGGAGGTGGAATGGCAACGTATGTTTTAGGAATATGATGGGGTTTATGATGGAAGGAAGTGGATTTAGAAAGTGTCGAGGAAGTACCAATATCATTAGATTATTGACCTTGGGGTGTATATCCAAGGCCATATGAGTGTGGGGGGACATTGACATGGATTGGCTCCAAAATTCCTTGTTCATGAAGGCCTAAGCCTCTACCTTGGTAATTCATGTTTTGGAGCATGTGATTGACTATAGTGTTGCAAGTATGGGCCTAATCGGTGTTGTCATTGATGTCAACATACTCATGTTGCATTAATGAGAAGGATTAGATGAGCTGTGTGCTGAGGATATTGAGAAAATAAGTCTCAATCAGGAACAGTGAAGAACAATGATGACAAGAAGGTAAAAGTCCTCAATAGGTTGAGGATTAGAGGATGCGGTTTAAAGGGTTTGTAGATATAAGTCTTGACATGCTCCAGTCAAGATTTTAGAGGTTCGCATGAAGATCTGAAGAAGTTATGGTCGCTCAAGTAGAACCAGTTTCGTTAGGTGTTCAAAGGTGACAGAGTGCCACAGATAGGTCCGGTGAGATCCGGTATCTCATTATCCCGTTCTGCGGATCTGAGGGAGTGTTGAGGACATCCCTGTGAAGTATCAACTAGATTAGTTCATGAGTTGAAGGTTCGGAAGAGCCTATTCATTTGTGACAGTGATGACAGACTGTGTTCTTGTAGCTCCAGATGAAGGAGAGAAGAATTCCAGTAGGATGATGAAGTGCGGATGTTTTTGGTGATTCAGGGAAGGTTATGATGATCATTGGATCATGTCTAGTTAATGTTGGTGGTCCGCATTGAAGTTAGAGTTTGCATTTGAAGAATAACCACAGATATTGGTGTTCTTCTTGAGACTGGCCAACCGGATGTATTACACATCTTGCGGATGTTCTTGTAGCTGTTTGCTGACTTAGATGATTGTTCCTAAGTCAATGCCTTGTATAAATAAGGGATTGTGAATTCATTTTGAAGTGTGTCTTGCAGTGATGAGTGTGTGGTAGCAAAGAGAAGTGTGAAAGGCAGAGCAGAAGTATTGGGCTTAAATGGAACTGATTCAAGCATGCTGAAGATGCTATTCTCTAGTTCATAAAGGTGATACTTATTCCTTTATAGATAGTGTGTCTCTTGTAGGCAATGAGCCTCTTGTGAACAGTGTGCTCGGGCAGTGAGCCCTAATTGGCATGTGCCATTTTGTTCTTTCTATTCTTCTAACAAAGAATACATTCTTAGGTTAATCACCCCATGGTTTTTCCCTTAACCAGGTTTTCCACATCAAAATCTTGGTGTCATATGTGTTGATATGTTTCTGCTTTTGATTTGAATGCATTATGGTTTATGATTAATATTATGCTAATCACTAAAGAAGATTCAAGTGTTTAAAAAGAGAAAGTTTTGCACAACTGATTCACCCCCCCTCTCAGTTGTATGCCCTAAGTCTAACAATTGGTATCAGAGCCAAGTTCCTCTAAAAGGAGCTTAACCGCTTGAGGAGATCCAGGATGTCGTCATACAAGAAGGATAGTCTAAAGTTTGATGGAACCAACTTTTCTCTTTTGAAAGATCACATGAAATGTCACTTGCAGTGTATGGGAAAGGTGTACTGGTCCATGGTCACAAAAGTGTATGTACCTCCACAGGGTGGTCCGACAACCCTAAATGAAATCACAGATGTTGAAAACAATCTGTGGACCAAAGAGGCTCTTCTAAGAGTATTAACTGACTCAGAGCTCTCAAATGTTATTGACCTACCAACTGCCTATGAGATCTGGATTAAACTGGAACTTCTGCATGAAGGAGATGAGTATGTTAAATGTGCAAGGTTACAGAGTCTAAAAGGGAAATTTGAAAAACTGAAGATGAGAGATGATGAAAATATTACCACTTTTATGCCAAGAGTGAATGAGCTGGTTTGTGTAATTAGAAATTCTGGTGGAGTCTTGGATGAAAATGAGATTGTTGGTAAGATTCTCAGATCCCTTCCTGCCTCTTACAAAATCAAGGTTGCTGCCATTGATGAATTCAGAGCCCATACAACTATCACAAGAGACCAATTGGCTAGCAAACTGGCTGCTTTTGAAATGACTGAATTTGGAGATGATCCCCCCAAAACTAAATCTGCATTCAAAGCCAGTGCCTCTGTGAAAGGTAAACAAGGATTTGATCTGGGAGAGAACTCATCAAGGAAATTGTCATGGTATGAAAAAGCAAGAAAAGACCTAGAAGAAGAAGAAGCAGAAACTGCTTAACTTGAAGCCCTCATTGCAAAGAGACTACCAAGAGGATCCGGTAAGTATGAAGGAAAATTGCCTTTTAAGTGTTTTAACTGCAATAAGATTGGTCATTTTGCCTCAAAATGTCCGGAAAGATTTTCAAAGCCAAATCCTAATAGATCAAGGTTCCAAAAGAATTGTTACTATGTTCATGAAGAAGATGATAATGAAGGAGTAATAGATGATGAATAAGAGATAGGAAACAAATCCGAAAGTGAATGGGTGTTTATTGCCATCAAGGAAGAAGAACCAATATCCTCTGTATCTATCAATCATAAAGTTGTAGAAAGAGTTCTAGCTGCCCAAGTTGAAGAAAAGAATGATTGGGTCATTGATAGTGGTTGCTCTCACCACATGACAGTTGACAAGAATAAGTTCATAGATTTGGAAAGGTATGAAGGAGGAGTGTTGAATTTTGGTAATAATTCTGCTGGTAGAATCAGAGGAAGAGGAACTATTTCTTTTAATGGAAGAAACAAAACTAGTAATGTACTGTATGTTGAAGGTTTGAAGCACAATCTTCTCAGTGTTGGACAATTGGTGGACAAAGGCTATGATCTCCGATTCAAGGATGGAAAATGCAAAATCTTTGAAAGATCCGGAACATAGATTGCATCTGGTACTCAAACTAAAGGTAATATCTTCCACTTGGTTGGTACTGGTAAAAGCTGCTTATTTGTTCAAGTTGATCAGAGTTGGTTATGGCATAGAAGGATGTGTCATGTGAATTTTGATAATATCATCAAGATAAGCAATACTCAAGCTGTAAGAGATCTTCCAAAATTGGTGAAACCTACTAACAACTTATGCAAGGAATGTCAGTTGGGTAAGATGAGAAGAGTCACATTCAAAAGCAAGGAACTATCTTCTACTGGACTATTGGACTTAGTTCACAGTGATCTTTCTGGTTCGGCAAGAACCAGAAGTATTCAAGGTGATAGATACTTCATGCTGCTAATAGATGACTATTCCTGGATGATGTGGGTAACCTTTCTAAAGGAGAAATCAGAAGCTCTTGAGAAATTCAAAATATTCAAGGCTATGGTAGAGAATGAAACAGGAATAAAGTTGAAATGTCTGAGGTCTGATAGAGGTGGAGAATTCACATCCGGTGAGTTCATAGAATTCTATGAGAAACATGGAATTAAGAGACAGTTGTCTGCTCTGAGGACTCCACAGCAGAATGGAGTAGTGGAGAGAAAGAACCAGACCATCCAGGAAGCATCTAGGACTATGATGATGGAAGCAAATGTTCCTCAGATCTATTGGAGAGAAGCTGTCAACATTGCAGTCTATACTCTTAATCGAGTTCAAATCAGAAGCAATACCAGTAAGACCCCTTATGAACTCTGGTTTGGCATTACTCCTACTATAAGATATTTTAGAGTCTTTGGTAGCAAGTGTTACATCAAAAGAGATGAAGATTTAGGCAAGTTTGATGATAGAAGTGATGAAGGAATATTTTTGGGTTACTCTACTCAAAGCAAAGCATACCGATGTTATAACAAGAGACTAAGAAAGATGATAGAAAGTACAAATGTGAAGGTTGATGAGGGAATAGAGAAACCCTCAAGGTTTTATGAGTATGATGAAGATGATCAGAATGGTTTTCTGGTTCAAGGAGCTCAATCCTCTCTTGAAAGTCAGATTTAGACTGATCCGGTAAATCAAGAAGAAGAGATAGGTCTGAATGAGCTTGATCAAGAAGCAAAAGTGTAAGAAACTCCCAAAGTTCCAAGGTATGTAAGACTGAACCACTTTGAAGATCAGATCATAGGTGACAAAAGCAAAGGTGTGCAAACTAGAAGGAAAATTGCTCAAAATTTAGATGAATATTGTTTGATTTCAAAGATTGAACCTAAGACAATAAATGAAGCCTGCAATAATGAAAATTGGACCAAAACAATGGAGGAAGAGTTGATGCAAATTGAGAAAAATCACACTTGGGATATTGTTCCCAGACCTAGAAACAAGAATGTGATTGGAACCAAATGGGTCTTCCAGAACAAACTAAATGAAGTTGGTGAAGTAACCGGAAATAAAGCCAGATTGGTCTGCAAAGGCTACTCTCAAATAGAAGGAATTAATTTTGAAGAAACCTTTGCTCCGGTGGCAAGAATTGAAGTAGTCAGATTATTTCTTGCATTTGCTGCCTTCAAGGATTTCAAGGTGTATCAGAGGGATGTCAAATCTACTTTCCTAAGTGGTGACTTAGAAGAAGAAGTGTACATTGAACAACCATATGGATTTCAGTTATCTGAGCATGGTGATATGGTCTACAAATTAAAGAAGGCACTGTATGGTCTAAAGCAAGCCCCAAGAGCATGGTATGAAAGACTAGATAGACATCTTTTGAAGATTGGTTTCAACAAAGGTACTGCTGACAGTAACCTATATTTCAAAATTGATCATGAAAACATCTTGATTGTTGAAGTATTTGTTGATGATATCATCTTTGGAGGAAGAGACAGTATGTGTAAAACCTTTGCAAATCAAATGAAAAGTGAGTTTGAAATGTCAATGCTTGGTGAAATGAATTTCTTCTTGGGTCTGTAAATTACTTAGACAAAGAAAGGAATCTTTATCTCTCAGACCAAATATGTGAAAGAATTGTTGAGGAAATTTGGAATGGAAGATTCAAAGCCAATGAACACTCCCATGGCAACTGGATGTAAGTTGAGCAAAGATGATGACTCTCCTAAGACAGATTAGACAAAGTATAGATCAATGATTGGAGGATTATTGTATCTCACTCAAACTAGACCAGATATAATGCAGGCTGTTGGTCTTGTGGCGAGATTCCAGGCTGATCCCAGAGAATCTCATGTCATGGCAATCAAAAAAAATTTTAGGTACTTAAAAGGAACAGTTGAGTATGGTCTGTGGTATCCTAGAGATCATAATTTTTCTCTTCATGCATATACAGATGCAGATTGGGCAGGAGATGTGGATGATAGGAAGAGTACAAGTGGAGGAGCATTCTTTTTGGGAAAAAGGTTGGTTTCTTGGCTAAGCAAGAAATAAGAGGCAATATCCTTGTCTACAACTAAAGCAGAATACATTGTAGCAGTAGGAAGTTGCACTCAAGTTTTGTGGATGAAGCAGATGCTAAGAGATATTCAAGTAGAATATGAGGAGCCCATCACAATTTTCTGTGATAATTCAAGTGCAATAAATATTTCTAAGAATCCAGTGTTGCATTCTAAGACTAAGCATATATCTATCAAGTTTCACTTTCTAAGAGAGCAAGTGAACAAGGGTGAAGTCAGATTGGAGTATGTGCCCTCCAAGGATCAGCTTGCAGATATTTTTACTAAACCTCTTCCCAAGGACTCTTTTGAGTATCTCAGGGAGAAGTTAGGGGTTATTGCCCCTCCGATGATGAACTAGGATGCACTGATGTGCATCAATCTGGTGGATATCACAGTCATATCTTGTGATCTAGATTGATGATAAGGGAGTTGCTACTCAGGGGGAGCATCTGGTATGTTATGAAGTAGTGAAGTTACAAGTATGAGCCATTTGCCATTGATGTCAAAGGGGGAGAGAAGACATGTGAAAAATAAGTGGTTACTGATCAAAGGGGGAGCAATAAAGGAAGAGAAGACATGTGAATAGTTGTTGCTATTAGGGGGAGTTGTAACAGCAAGGAGAAGTTCTTGTCTTGATGGTTTTTCACATCATATGTTGCCATCAATGACAAAGGGGAGATTGTTAAAAGTATGGGCCTAACCGGTGTTATCATTGATGTCAACATACTCATGTTGTATTAATGAGAAGGATTAGATGAGCTGTGTGATGAGGATATTGAGAAAATAAGTCTCAATTAGGAACAGTGAAGAATAGTGATGACAAGAAGGTAAAAGTCCTCAATAGGTTGAAGATCAGAGGATGCGGTTTAAAGGGTTTGTAGATATAAGTCTTGAGATGCTCCAGTCAAGATTTTAGAGGTTCACATGAAGATCTAAAGAAGTTATGGTCGCTCAAGTAGAACCAGTTTTGACAGGTGTTCAGAGGTGACAGAGTGCCACAGATAGGTCCGGTGAGATCTGGTATTTCATTATCCTGTTCTGCAGATTTGAGGGAGTGTTGAGGATGTCCCTATGAAGTATCAACTAGATTAGTTTGTGAGTTGAAGGCTCTGAAGAGCCTATTCATTTGTGACAGTGATGACAGACTGTGTTCTTGTAGCTCCGGATGAAGGAGAGAAGAATTCCAGTAGGATGATGAAGTGCGGATATTTTTGGTGATTTAGGGAAGGTTATGATGATCGTTGGATCATGTCCAGTTAATCTTGGTGGTCCTAATTGAAGTTAGAGTTTGCATTTGAAGAATAACCACGGATATTGGTGTTCTTCTTGAGATTGGCTGACCGGATGTATTACACGTCTTGTTGATGTTCTTGTAGGTGTTTGCCGACTTAGATGATTGTTCCTAAGTCGATGCCTTGTATAAATAAGGGATTGTGAATTCATTTTGAAGTGTGTCTTGCAGTGATGAGTGTGTGGTAGCGAAGAGAAGTGCGAAAGGTAGAGCAAAAGTATTGGGCTTAAATGGAACTAATTCAAGCATGTTGAAGATGCTATTCTCCAGTTCATAAAGGTGATACTTATTCCTTTGTAGATAGTGTGTCTCTTGTAGGCAGTGAGCCTCTTGTGAGCAGTGTGCTCGGGTAGTGAGCCCTAATTGGCATGTGCCATTTTGTTCTTTCTATTCTTCTAACAGAGAATACATTCTTGGGTTAATCACCCCGTGGTTTTTCCCTTAACCAGGTTTTCCATGTCAAAATCTTGGTGTCATATGTGTTGATATGTTTCTGCTTTTGATTTGAATACATTATGGTTCATGATTAATATTATGCTAATCACTAAAGAATATTAAAGTGTTTAAAAAGAGAAAGTTTTGCACAACTGATTCACCCCCCCTCTCAGTTGTATGCCCTAAGTCTAACATATAGAACTAGGTGTAGTTTGGACACTAGACTTGAGTTGATTATTGGATGGAAAAGGTGAGGTGGAGGACAAAGGTTGTTGTTGTCCTAGAGAAGAACATTCATGGATGAAGGTAGTAAGGCCAAGTGGATATAATGGTGGATTTGAAATGGAGTTGGTGGTGGATGTGGAAGGATGATTAGGATCTTGATCATGTTCATTTAGATCCAAGTTATTTGTTTGATCTTCTATGTTGGCTTGGGGGACAGGTGTCTTATCATGACAAGTGGATATTGTGGGCTCATGGCTAGGTGGAGAGGTCTCTTTGCTTTGAATGAAGGCCATGAAATGGGGTGAAGTCTTAAGTAAGTCAACAAGACTTCCATTATATGGAGAATGTAGGTCTTGGGTGTCTTGTTCATGGATAGTTGTGGGGGTATGACTACGATCAAGTTGTTCATGGATATGTTCCTCATAGGTATCATCTTGATCATAAAGAAGGTACGTGTTATGGATAGATTGGATGGGAATGGTTTGATCTTGATTAGATTTAGAGGCTATTGTTTCTTCATGCTTAGGATCGTTCTCTTGACATAACTCTTGGTTTTCTTGAATGGAAGTGGAAGGCTCTTTCATAAGCTTGATAGCTTGTAGATCGCATGATGGGGTTAGAAGACTAGCCAAAGTGTTTAAAGACTCATGGGGAGGCTCAAGAATAGGTTTTTGATGACATGGCAATGTTTTATTCCTTGCTAGTAGCTAATGGATCACATCCTTTGCAAGGGTCTGAGTGAATGGGAAATATAGTGGATGGATGATAATAGTGGATAGGGTTGGAGGCTTAGGATTAGGATTTGGGATAGATGGAAAGATAATGGAATTAGAGGGATTGGTTTTAACCAAGATGATCTTACCATAATCTTCTAGGTTCTTGACCAATCTTTGAAATCGGACACAAGTGGATATGGTATGGCCCCTATACCTATGGTATGCACAATATGCATCATCTTTATACCAACTAGGTTTAAACATAGATGGAGAATATGCTTTGAATAGGTATAGATCAATCAAATTTGCTTGGACAAATTTCTCTAAAAGTATCTCCATGGAATCTTTTAATGAAGGATTAGTGGAACATGGGGATGAAGGTGATGAAGGGCTTGATAAAGGTGTTGGGATAGGACTAGTTGGCTCATGTGTTGGCATATGATTGGATGGTGAAGGTGACTCAAAGGAGACATTTGCTAGGTTGGTTTCTCCATTGTCAAAGGATTTTAGGTCTTGCATAAGATAACTTGGACTTTCTTGATTTATGTACATAGGGCCATTTGGACTTGCATGTGGTTCTTGTAAGGACATTTGATTTCCATGTGGATAGGTTTGGTGATGAGGTGGCATGATATGATATGTAGGTGAAAGGTTTTGTGAAGTGGATTGTTGTGGACATTGGTTGATGTTGGAAGTTTGTTGAGAACGTAATTGTGATATGAAGGCAATGGAGTTAGGATCATTAGATAGTATGCTTATGGAAGCACTTGTGTTTGTGGTGTTGTTAGGAATAGTGAGGGTGCTTTGTGGAATGGATATGGTGGCATTAGTGTTTGGATTATGTGCTTGTTGGGCTTGTGATTGAATGTGGGATCATTGATATTGGCCTAGAACTTGATGTTGTGGGAAATGTTGATGTTGTGGTGACACAGGATCTTCTTCCTTTCTATACAACCACCTAAGTTGACTAAGTTGATTAAGCATTCTTTTGGTGCCATAAGGATCATTCTCATAGGATTTGTTTGGAAATGCCCTGTCCATGTTTACAAGTGGTAAATGTGGAGAATTGATTGGCTAGGTAGAATGATGATGTGTAATGGCCAGAAATGATTAGGGTTTTACTTGGATGATGAGGACTATGGTGATGATGATTAGGATGTCAAAGATGACTAGGATGATGAGATTGGATGAATTGAAGGAATTAGGATGAATGATGGTGGAATTATTAGGTTAGGTGACTAGGATGATTTAGGATAATGGTAAGGGTGATGTGTATAACAAGGTGGGATGACTTGGATTGAGGTGATTAGGATGAATGGATTGGGATGAAAGTGGTTTAAATGAGAAATGTAGGTGATGATGTGGAGTGATTGGGATCAAATTTCAAGACCTTGGATGATTTGATTTGTTTTTTTTTTTGATGGATGGCTCTCTATACTTAAGGTAGATTAATGACACTTAAGTAATAGAGGGTTGATTGGATTGATTTAATTGGATGACAGTTGATGATGATCAACTAAGGTCTTGGTTTTTTGATTGGGTTGATTTGGACTTGGATTGGGATGAAAGTAGTTGGGATGTAATTTGGCTTGGAATGATTGGGTGATGTGTAATGGCTAGGATGATGACTAGGATGATTAGGATGATGTTGATTTGCTGATGTAGAATGAGGAGGATATGATTAGGATTGGGTTAGAATGAATTAGATGTGATTAGGATGATGATTAGAATGAGGTTGATGATGATGTGTAATGATGACTTGGATAAGATTAGGGTTTTGTTTAGGATGGGGGTCAGTTAAAATGAATTGATGAATTGGGTGATTAGGATTGGATGGATGAGATAGTCTAAGATATGTGTTATGACAAGTTAGTTGAAGATGATGATGTGACAATTGTTTATTGGAAGCTTGCTTTAGGGCAATATCAAACACAAGATTTCACAAGCAAATGCATGAACACACATGCCCAACAAGATGATGAATTTGCCTTTGAAGGTTTAAATGTAATGATTAAGCACACACTTGAAGACATGACAACAAGCCTAATGTCTAGTTTGAAATAAGGTATGGCCAATTAGGTTTTGGGTTATGTTTACACGAGGTTGACTAGGAATTTGAAAGTGAAATCCTGCCACACAACCAGGAGAAAGGGGTAACCCACCCTTCACCTTCACCTCCAAAAGGTATAAAGTTCTTTATGGCTTAGCCAAGAATGACGAGATTCCAACTCCCAATGAGGGTGTCTTTTGATTCAGCCTCGATCGAGGTCATCCCTTGGAGTGGTGTGTCTCCAAGCAGGCCTCCTAAGCAGGGTAAACAAAAGCGAACCAAGTGAGGTTTTTTTGATCTCCAAGATCACCTTGCGGTGCGAGGAGAGAGCATACCCACGCACACTTGATTCACACTTGCACTTGTAAATTAACCCTTAGAAAATGAAATGTGTGATCAAATAGTTCAAGCACTAGTTCTTTTTATGCCCAAATCAAAAATGTGAATGAAGACACTGGTTTGTTTTAGCCCAATTTTATGTGTGAATGCAAGCAAGTTGTTCGTTTTAAGCCCAAAATCCAAATGTGTGATCAAATAATGATTAAAGATAAAAGATTAGAATGAATGCACCTGGATTGTTTTTGCTTTCCCACTTGCTGATGTGACTGATCCAAATGTTGCTCCAACTCTTTTAATGTCCCTACAAGTCACAAAAATTGAAAAAGACCAAGTAAACTTGCAAAGAAGATGATTATGCGAAAAAGAGAAATCTAATAAAAATCTAATGAAAATGGACTGATATAGAAAAATGGACTACATGAACAGATTCTAGATGAAATTCTATGCACTTTTAAAAAAAATTCGCGAGAAAGGATTAAAAATGCAAAAGTTATAAGCGTTTGATGTTTAAATGCAAGTTTGACTTTGACTACAAAAAAAACTGGTCAAAATGGTACAATCACCTAAAATTATCATCACCACCACGTAGTTTTCTAGATTAGCTTTCTGACAAGCCCTCATTTGTGCAATTTCACCTCCGTATGTGAAAGTTATGAAAATTTTAAAAAAATAGTCTCCTTTGGCGTGTAGGAAGCACAAGAGAACCCTGGCTGTCTGATGTTAACAGCTTGCAGTTAAAGTTTCTCCTGGTCACATGTCAGTGTTACCTCCTAAAAACTAGAATGTCATATGTCCAGCATTGATAGTTAGGGTTTGTAAACTTCTCCACAGATCTTGTACAATAAAACTATGACTTCAATGGTGACCATGGCTCGTTGATCTAAAGAATGATTGTGGCCAAATAATGTGCCCAAAAATGAAACACAGAGCATCCAAACAACTGATTGACTTGCAAAAGGTAAAGACTGGTGACTGTGAATGAGAAAGACCTTGGTCAATGAAGAGGTCAACTTTGGCAGGTAATAGTGATCTATAACAAATGTAGGCAGCTTGCAAATTTAAACAACACCCTTAATGACTGTTAAACTTTGACTCAATTCAATGGTGATCTGGAAATTAGTGGGAAACTGGTGAAGAGGCTTTGAGGGTGGCAAGATGGTTTACACACGGTGGCAACGGGAAGCTAGAAAAATGGGAGGTGATGAGATCGGAGGTAAGGCGCCCTAAGACTGGCTTCAAATGATAATGACCTACGATGGCAGTTGTGAAGCCGACCAAAACTAAAGACTGTGATCTTGAAGAAGTTGACCAAAGTGTAGAATCCAAATCAAAACTTTAAAACTATGGCTTGTGATCAAATGATTTAATAGCTCCAATGGTGGTAACCTCCAAGATCATGACCAAGGATTAAAGAATGGATGCCCTTGTGGTGGTCAAAAGTTTAATCAAACTATAGGAGACTTCAACTGTGTTGAATGGTGGAATCTTGTAATTGGTGACTGTGGATGGTGAACGGAGTGGTAACTATGACTTTTGAAACAACAACGAGCTATGTGGATCAGGTGGCGATTACAACAAAATGGGTGTCGATCAATCAATCATCACCATCAATGGGATATATCATTCCCACATCCTTGTATTTCTCTAGGGATATATCATTCCCCGCAATGACAACACCATCTATCCCAATCAATCAATCCATTTGATCATCAGTTTTTAGCTTGACAGGGGCCATCACCTTGTTTGTTTTTGAATCATTTGTGCATGCTTGATTGATGGCTTGTGTGTGATCATTTTATCTTGCATTTATATTGCATCTTGCATATCCTCCAGCTAATATTAATATCTTGTGTGTGTTGGAATAACTTTTAGCATACCAATCATCCTTTACATCTAAGGTCATTTCATACCTTTTGTGCAATTGGACTTAAATGCTCTAAGTTTCCTTTCCCACACATCTAGACAAGGTTGTATTATGTTAGGGCATCATTTTCCGCATTTGACAGATCATCACCCTGGTCTTTATACCTTGGTATATAATGTTTGATGCTATATCAAACATCAGGTTGCTCAAACTAAATCAACATAATTCTACCTGCTTCCTTTCATTTCCCTTTTCAAGAGCCTATCCGTCTCCTTCATCCTTGCATATCCTCTTGAGGGGGCATCATCTATCAATCCTTCATTTTTATAAGCTCCCTCCAATCCCATAATCCAATCCAATCCAACCCATTCTACCCAATCGTTTATCTTCCCAACCTATGTTTTAATCTTCTTTGAAGTGACATTGCCTCACAACATCGTCTCAAAGAGGGGCAAAATGTAGACATCCAAAATTTTCCAAAGACTAAGACCTTTTTCCAATCAATCCTATATTGATCCATTTGAATAAGAGGCCATGACCATTCTTAAGTTAGTGTATCCTTATCATCTTATCTTCCCTACTCAATAAGCTCTGACTTCCCTTGAGTAGAGATAGCATCCTTGTCTCCTTTCTTCCTTAGGCATATCATAACCCTCAGTGTTTTAAAGGAGTCTTTTATCCATATCCAATCCTAAGGTCCATCCTGGTCTCTTTGAGTCATTGTTTTGGCTCTAGTTTATCCTAAATCAAGTAACTAGTATCCCTATATCAATCTGATCCATATCATTCACCCCATATCTTTTGGAGTCTTTCATATCATCCATATCTATCCATCTTGATCCTCGATCAATCGATCAAATCATCAAATCCAATCCATTTCCCACCTAATTCATTTTTCACCATCTTACTCATATTTTCATCCTTGAACATAGTTCAATCCTCATTCGTCAAAATGTTTGTGATCATCAACAAATCTAGGTCAAATCCAAAACCCAAAATCATAATATAAGGTGGTCCAAAATTCACTCCTAATGATGATGAGGACCTTGTAGATCGTGATGCATATCTTGATACTCATGAACCATACACTTATAGCCCATCAACCTCCTACTGATCATCACCTCATCAATATATCCCCCCATATTCACTTCTACTAGCATCGCTAACACCCCAAGAATATGATGAAATACAAGATCTTAAACATATCTATGATGGTTTGTATCCTACCACTATGACAAAGTTTAGAGATAGTTTCCGTCATGTGTCCTTAGTGCATCTCATCATTGGAGATTCTTATGATGATGTCACCTCAACATCACCATCCTGTATGTCATCCCCATCAACTTCATACAAACCTTCATCCCCTCATGACCCTAGAAAATCTAGAATACAAAATCTTACTGATCAATTTTGGGATGTGATTGAAACTTTACATGAGGAACAACACAAAGGAGAGGAATTTATTCAAAAAATAAAACATGCATATGAGCAATTAAGTCCTCTTGATCAAGCTTTACTTTGAGAGGAATTGAGACATCACCCTATAGCACCATTCATCTTTGAAGATTCATAAGATCATTCTTATCATCCTACCACATCAGCTCCCCAACCCTATGAGTCATCTCCATCTACCTCATACAAATCTTCATCACAACCAATCTACCACTCATATCAACCCAACTCATCCATACCCCAAACCTATTCAACAATAACTTTACCTCACACCTCACAAGTTTAAATTCCTACCCATGCTTCATATTCACACATACCAAATCCCATCACCTCACATCTTCAATAATGAATCTAACAACAACAAGCCCTCCTTCAACAACAACAAATCTTAGCCCAAAAACCACAACTACACCCTTCATTTAACACATCATCCACCATAGCTTTATCCATGCAACAATAAAAAATTCCATCTAATCCCGATCTTAATCCATTGGTCAACCAATATTCTAATTCATCAATCCCTTCATTACCTTCACCACCATGTTCTTCCAATCCTCCACCAACATCCAATGCTTAATGGGATGCAAAACTTCAAGAAATAGAATGTGACTATGAGAAATGGCCTCCCCTTGTTAAAGCACAAATTCAAAAGTGTATGGTCATCTCCCTATAGTATGTTTTCTCTCAACATCCCAATCCCATGAGTCACCATCATCATCATGCCAACCTAGTCCCTCCACATCAACCAATCTTATAGATATTCCTCAGTATCCATCTCAAAATCCTCCACAACATGAGCATGCTAGTACTAGTCACTCCTTGCACCAAGATAAAGAATCCTTAAGCCATCTTAATTCTACCCTTGACAAGGGAAATACCACCTCAAGTTTTGAATCATAAACCAATCCATCTACTAGTCCCCCTCATCCATCCATCCCTATGGAGCCTTCCTCATATAATCCTTCCAACCTTCCAAATCCTAATCCATTAAGCCAATCCCCAACACACTTAAAGTCTAAACCATCAAATAGTCCACCTAAGTCCAACCCTATTATCCATCCACCTACACCTAATCCAAGTTTTGATCCTATCTTATCTGATCCTATCATCCCTCTACCCAATCAAAATCCCAATCCTATTATATCCAATCTTCTTGTCCATCCACCTGATCCTAATCCGACTCCTATCACACCCAATCCCATTATCCCTCCATTGGATCCTAATCCTACACCTTCCACCCTCATTATCCATCCATTATATTGTGCATCCACCCATATACTAATGAAGGATGTGATCCATTGAATACTAGCAAAGAATCAACCATCACCCTCATGCCATCAAATCCCTATCCTTGAAACTATCCAAAAACCTTCAAATGTCATGCCTATTTCTCCAATCCCATCTTGTAGTCCATGAACTATTAAGTCTCTTGAAGATCTACCTGCCATAAGCCCAATTCATTCCCACCATACATTAGACCTATCCAAGAAGCTTCCATTCCTATCCAAACTCAAGATTTATGTCAAGAGTCAAATCCAAAGCATGATCAACATTGCTCCTCACCACTTCAAGATCAGATTATCCACACTCCTCCAAACTACCTTACCCAAGATCAAAAGATTGTCACTCCTTCCACTCATGGTCCCAATGCTATCCATGATCAAGAAACCTCCACCACTCCTATCCATCATCCCACAACATCCCCTTCCCTTGATGAGACACTTGGTCCCCACAAGAACATAGATGATCAAACAAATACCTTGGATCTTAATAACCATAATGATGATCAAGATCCTATTGATCCTTCACCATCTCATATTGATCCCATTTCAAATCATTCAAGCCATCCACATAGTCTGGCTACTTTCATCCATGAGTGCTCTTCCTTAGGAAAAGAACAACCATTGTCTACCACCTTGCCTTCCTCATCCAATAAGGGACTCATGTCTCATGTCCTAAAAATTAAGCATCCTGTTGCACATTGTATATTCCAAAAAATGAATTATCAAGGTAAAGGCTTAGGCCTTCATGAGCAAGGTAACTTGGAACCCATCCATGTCAAAGTCCCTCCAAAACTATATGGTATTGGTTATATATCTCAAGAAAGTCAATCCAAAGATGTTGGTACCACATTCCCACCTCCTAAATTCACTTCATCCAAGCCCAAGATAGGTGCACCTCATCGCACCCATAAAACATATGTTGCTATCCCTCCTCCATCATCCTACGAACCCAAAAAGCATGTGACCATCCATATCCCTCCATCCACTTTACCTCCACTTCTTCCAACTCCTAACATCCCTCCATCCACTTTACCTCCACTCCTTCCAACTCCTAATATTCCCATCCTCAAATCCACTTATCACTTTATCCACAAATCCATTAAGCCCACCATCCATACATCTCGTTCCTATAAATCCCCTACCATTCCTAATCATGATCAACAAATGCACACATCGACTAAACATGAAGCTATCACAAAAACCCCATGGGATTCAAAAATAAAAATTTGGATTCCTCCACCCATAAAGAAAAAAATTCTAATGATCCTCATGCCATAGGGCACCAAAGCAAAGAATCAAAGAAAAATTAAAACTCCAAAAGACAATTTTAAAATCAAAATGGTTTGGGTTCCCAAGCAAAAAGAACCTAATTCAAATGGAGCATCCTGTAATAAGCTACCCCAATTTTTTTAATTTAACAAACTATCACAGTAGGGTTAGCTCAAAGTATGCAACCAACTAAATGTTGCAAATATGTGCCTAATTGGTGTTGTCATTGATGTCAACATATCCTTGTTGTCATTAGTGTCAACTGTATCTTGTTTAGAAGACTTGTATGTTGAGGATATTGAGAAAATTAGCCTCTCCGGAAGAAACAAGTGAGTTATATATCTCTCTGTCAGAGACAGTGAAGATAGTGTAGTTCAGTGAAGTAGATTGCTCCGTATTCCTAGTAAGATGAAGATCAAAGTCTATGGATTAAAGGGTTTGTAGAGGATGGTCTGAAGTTGCTCTAGTCAAGATTTGAGAGGTCCACATGAAGAATTGGTGAAGTTATGGCCATTTGAGTAGAACCAGGTTTTGTAGCTGTTTAGAGGTGACAGAGTGTTAGAAATTTGGTCTAGATTGATCCACATTGAAATATTATGATTTGCGGATCTTGAGGAGTGTTCGGGATGTCGGTGTGTGTCCTCAACTCAAGTGGTTCATGGTTTGGAGGTCCGCAAGCAATCTTTCTTGTGTGACAGTCATGGCAGTTAGTGTTCTTGAGTTCCGGTATGAAGATGCAAGTGATTTTGATGATTTGAGGTGGTACAGTTGCTCTTGGTGATTTCATTGTACTTGTGGAGATCTCTGGATCATGTGCCTATTGTGTTGGTGGTCCGCATTGAGAATTGAGCTCGTAGTTGAAGATTTCTCTTTGAGTTTTGCTGTTCTTTCTAGTCTTGGCTGACCAGATGCTTTGTGCATGTTGCGGATGATCTAAAAGAGGTTCTATGAAGAGTGCCATGTTGTTCGAAGAAGATTCAAGTCCCAGATATGTTTGGCTGATAGTATAGTGATTCACATTAAGTTAAGTTGACCTTGATGTTCATTCCAAGGTTGATGAAGCGTATAAATACTTGTAGCTGAGTTGTGGAAAAGGTGTCCTTGTACGAAAATGATAAGATCCTAAGAAAGGAAAAAGGCAGAGTAGAGAAGAGGAAGAGCAGAGAAGTAAGAGCAGTAAAGATGAGGTGGTAGTAGAAAAGTGTTTTGGAGGCAAAGAAGAAATATTGTGAGCTTCAAAGGAAATAAACTTTGGCATAAAGTAGATGTTGTTTCTCAGTTCATTCTTTCTGTGTTAATCATACAATTATCTTATAGGCAGTGAGCCTTTTTTGAACAGTGAGCTCTGGGCAGTGCATCCGAAAGCAAGTGCCTTCCCATGTTCTATTCTTTTAATAGAGAATAAATCTTATGGGTTAACCCCCACCATGGTTTTCCCTTAACTGGGTTTCCACGTAAAAATCTTGGTGTTATGTGTGTTGATTATGTTTCTACTCTTGTGTTGTTGATTCATGCTTTCATGGTTATATCATTAATCTATTAATAAGTGATAAAGAAGATAAGTTGCAGCAAAAGATAAAGTTTTGAGACAACTGATTCACCCCCCCTCTCAGTTGTCTTCCCTAATATCAACACTAAACACCTCCACACATTTTGATCACCAAGTTCCCAATATGGGCGATGTGAGAGCATGCAGTGTTTTAGTTTACCAATGGTTTGCAAGAGAAACAATTACAATCTTCTGCTAATAGTAGGCATTTGCTTTACAACAGGCATCCACTTATGCAGTGGGAATGCTCCACTTATTTAGTGGGTGAATAAAGAAAGATACATAATGTTCATCCACTTGTTCAGTAGGAGAAATAGAGAAAGATTAACATTGTTCATTCCTCCTCACTGGTGGTAATCCACCTAGGGGTTATATAGTGTTTTCTTAATAAAGAATGATTGCAATAGATACAGAAACAATTGCAATACTACTTAGAATATTATAAATCAGATCATCATAGTAGCACCCTGGCAGACTTGGCATAATAGATCAACCTGCATAAGTATCAATGAATATACCCACAAGATAATATTCATGCCCAACTAAAAAATAGAGGAGATACTACTGATGAAAACATATAAAAAATCTGAGAGACACCCTTGTTGTATGGCGGCCTCAACAATCATCATATTCACCAAAACATGCAGAAATTGTCTTCACAACCCAATAAATCTGAAGTTCAACATGTTGATTGACACCAACTTGCATAAACCCTAACAGTCCTATTTTCAAATCAGGACACTTCTCTAAAAAACCCTTGTTCCTTGCTATACAATGCCCTGGTACAACCATACAAACAACATAAATAGGACAAGGTTCACTGAAATCTCAACATATAAGGATGCAATGTTTAGTGCTGGTCCTCCTCATCAACTGAATACCTTAAAACTATTTTTTAACAAATAGAAATATCCTTTTATCAAAATTGCCCTCCATTGGCCTCATATGTACAACTCCATTGGTATTCTACTAGCATTAAGGGCTAAGAAAACTTCATGACATAAATCTAATCTGCATAAAAAAATGTTCATTATGATTAGACAAGTATCAATCCAAGAACTTTATAAACATTCATGAAATGATTCCTTAACAACTTCAGTCTCCCATAAGTAGATGTATGCCAAGTTGTACGGACCAACAAGAGGTAATAACCAAACTACATGAAAACTCCAAGGTTTCATGGAAGAACAATCAATAATCAAACCACAATACTAGTCTAACATTAATGAATCAACACAAAATCCCAGTAGCACAAACTCTTGGAAGATCAATGACAAAACTTTGTATGAGCTTGCTCCAAAATCTACCTTCAGCACTATGATGATTCCTATATGAAACCACACCCAATCTTCAAAAGGGTTTTCATCCTTAAGAGAATATGGAAGAACTCACAGGTTCAATCCATCTACAAACAAAATCAATTCCCAAAAAGCCCCTTCAAATGAGCTCTCATTCTCTTTATAAAGGCACTTTAGGAATTACAAAGGAAATGAATTATTTATTGAAAATAATAACCTTTTCCCTCCAACTTAAATCATTTCTTTTTTTCTCCACTTAAGGGCTCACTTTTAAGTGCCTAAATAAAAGAATATATTTTCCCCTTTCCAATGAGCTATAACACTTAATTACTTTTAAATTATTTTCACCCTTAGGAACTTAAGTGAAAATAATAATTAAAATAGCTCATTAAATATTACTTTTTTGTGGAAAATCCCAAACTTCATCCGACTGCCAAATAAACTGAACTAATATGCTCTGTAGGGTTTGGGATGCAAAATGATGCCTTTTGGGTGACTTTCCAAAAATAGAGGGCTCCTCCAAGAATCTTGGAGAGCAATTCAGGAGCCTGATCAAACTTCTGAAACCATCACTGTAACCCTGGACATCCACTGAGCTCAATGCCATAGAAAATTAGTCCATTTCCAGAAGGAAAACTATTTTTATAATTAATATTACACTAATTTACTATAATTAAACATAACCTTAGGCAACTTTAGTGAAATATTAATTAATTATCTAAAAAAGGTCCCAAGCCATATACAACAATAGAAATGCACTGATTAGACAACTTCGACCATCCCTTGGTGAAATCAAAGACTTGAGACACACAACTGTTTTGCAGACTGAACTAAGACCACTCCAAGAATATTGGAGTTCTCCCAAACATGTCGGATATCCTCTGGGAGACTAGGAACAAGCATAATGCACACAATAATCTATGTGCCAAAAAAGGGACATTACAATCCTCCCCGCTCAAGATTGCTTGTCCTTAAGCATTACTGTAATGGATGAAAAGAGGGAAGATGGGATTGATTAATAGTTTGTTTAGGTCCTCCTTTCACTCAATACATTCAAGGACATTTAACTGATTTGAATCACAACTTTGCAAGAGGACTCAACTATCAGGGTGGCTATCACTTAGAATGATAACGAAATTTGGAATTTGTTGATTAATTTGTTAACTTTTAGCTCAATTAAGTCCAAAACCCTAATTATGCAAAATCGTAAGCAAACGGATAAAATACGACAAATGCTTCTATAGAAAGACACTAAATACATATTAGATACAAAACAAATTTTGAATTTTAGAATGTAGAAAAGTTGGGGTCAAAAGAGTGGGCGCCCAAGCCCAAGGTGGTACTTTTTCTAAGGGCTTCGGGATGAAATTTGCTACATACTACAACATGCTCCAAGATTCCCAGCACTGCAAAACTGGAGGTCAAAAGAGTGGGTGCCCTTGACCTTTTAGAATTATTTCCTGCCTTTTTCTTCAAATCTGAGATCCTTCTGCTCTGTAATGGTCCTCTGTAAATCCTCTCTGCAAGATGTGATCCCTGTCACCTGCAATCACAAGAGAGGGGTTGGGGGTTGTGGTGTTTAGGAGCTTGCCTCAGTCAAGCCCCAAAATGGAATTCAAGCCTTCCAACACCATTGTTAGATAGAGAGTGTGTGTCCTTGCAAGACAGAGGAAAAAGCAATGATAAAATAGATAGATTGAATCACAAATAGATATCACCTCGGAGCTGTAGCTCTCAAGGAGATGAAGATCTTTCATGCCATGAGAAGATGAAGCTAAATCTGCAACAACAAACACAACAACACAATTTTGCTCTATAACACAATGAATGCCTTGAATGCTCTAAAATCATAAATTTGCCTTAATCTCAAAATCATCTTCTAGTTTGCAAATAAAGTCCTAAACATGATTATATATGCATTCCCGCTACAATTTTCATAATTCAAACTGAAGATGCCGACAAGGAACACCTTTAATGGTAACTTTGCCAACATTCAAATTTGGGACCTTGACAAAATAGGGCAGGGCAAAGGCATGGGTGCCCAAGCCCAGGGGCCTATTTTGGGTCTGGATTAAGCTCAGAGATGTACATTGAGTCCCATTTGTCATGGGTTTCAGGATTCATTTCTAAGATGCATGATTGAAATTAAGGGACTCGAGAGCTAAACTTAGGAGGTAAAAGTCCTAGGGGGACATTTTACGACATAAAATTTAGCCCCCATTTTAATGTATGTATGATATTACGACCCATACATGCATTAAAGTACGATAAAAAACATGTCAAACACGCCAAGCACAAGAAGCTAAGGCATACACCAAGATTGAGGAACTACTTCTATCCCCTTGTCTCAGGTAACCATTAGAAAACACATCGCAGACATGCAAGACACAATGAAGATAGTAAGAAGCACGCAAGACACAAAGAAGATAATATTGAAGACATGCAAAACATGATGAAGACATGAGAGCAGTCACACAAAACATAATGAATACACTGATATAACATTTTCATTTTCATTTTCATATATATATGCATGAAAATAAAAAATTACAACACAAAACCCCAAGAATGTAGGGGGGACTCATTGCCGCACCCTTTACACTACACCAAGGGGAGAAAAACACCATACAAAGCCCAAGCGTAGGTGGGACTCATCACCACACCCTTTACACTACATGAGGGGGAAAACACACCATACAAACCCAAGTGTAGGGGGGACTCATCGCCACACCCTTTACACTACATAAGGGGGAAAACATGCCATACAAAACCCAAGTGTAGGGGGGACTCATCACCACACCCTTTACACTACATGAGGGGGAAAACACCCCACACAAAACCCAAGTGTAGGGGGGACTCATCGCTACACCCTTTACACTACACGAGGGGGAAAACAGACGGAAGACACATGGAAAACACAAGCACCATATAACATGCCATAGACATTCTATACGTCTTCAACATGGAAAACAAGGTGATGGAAGGAGCTTATTGCTAAGTCCCACCAGCTCAAACACACTGCAAACCCACCTAATAGTTGGGCTTATGCCACAACAACTTCCAAAGACACGCTTAAGGGAGGATAGTCTCAAGATCCAACCCCGCCTCTGCAAAGGACTTTTGAAATAAAAGGATGTGCACTAGCTCAAGAGATACACCATCTCACCTCTGCAAAGGGATTTTGAATAAAAGGATACACACTAGCTCAAGAGATACATTATCCCACCTTTGCAGAGGGCTTCTTTGATTGCAATATAGATAACGATGTGCACTTGTACTGGAGATACAACATCCTGCCTCTGCATGGGGCTTACAAACATGCTTTGTTAGTACCAAAATCATCAGACATATAACCTTATACATGCCCCCACCATAAGGTGGTTGATATCGTATACCAATATCAAGCATGCTAAGGTAGAAATAAAACACACAAAGAAATAAGGGCTCTCACAAAGCCTATGCCCACAAGGTGACATGTGCTCACGATCGCCAAATGTTCCCACAAATACAATGATAAGATATGCTAAGATAAGATAACAAGAGAGGTTACAAATATTACTCTAATATAATAACCAAAGCAATACATGAAAGGTATGCATGAATCATATATGAGATCACATCAAAGAAACCAAGGCTACACATATGGGTTCAAATCCCAGTATAACCGTTGGGCTTATACTATAGGCATCTCAAAACTGAGTGTAACATCAAGGTGAGATACAAGATAATCAAAGTACACAGAGCAAATGTATTGTTATGATTTGTTAGAAAAGATAAGACAACATCAAATATCACATGGAGTGATTCGACTAGCCAAGCGTTGGATATATAAATCAACCCTGTCTTCATGTATGGACTAGGTCCATTTTTGCTTGCTTGTTGAAGGGACATATGGTCTGTATCAGTTAGTTGTTTGTTTTTTGTCATCCGCCGACTAGATAGAATCACTAGAAGAAGATAAACAATAAAATGAGATAGGAGAACAAGTTCCTTAGGAACACCATGTAGGAGGATGCCCCTAGGTCATCAACCACAATTTTATGACCCTAAGGCATGACACACAACAATAAAATAGAGGAGAGTCAAGATAGAAGAATGATGAAACAAATAGAAGAATAGTCACAACAGAGGCAGTCTTCTGATATCCTTAACCTTACAAGAGTATCAAGGGTCATCCTAGGAGGCCTAAACAACACATAACACATCATGGGGGAACACAACACAAGAGGGGAGGCCACATAAACAAGAAAACTATGCTACAACAAAGGTGACCACCAGGATTAGAAATACTAACCTATTGCACAACCGAACTAGCGGTTGTCATAGAGAAAGTCATTGTGTTCCCAATCTTGAATGTTAGAGGAGAAAGGTACATAAGGTACAATAGCCTAACTTTTGTCATTGCCCTAAACTCTTTTTCTTTAAGCTTTTCTTTGTTTGGTTCAATGTTAAATGGTGGAATGTTTTCTTGTTGAGGTGCATTTCATTGAGAAAAAGCTTGTCTTCTCTTCCTCCTTTCTCTTACTTGTCTATTTCTTCATTGTTTATTGGTAATGTTTTCAAAAGGATTCTCAAGCTTTTCCATAGGCTTCAACATTTTAGAGAAGGAAGCCGGTACAGATTTGATTTGTTTTTATGAAGTGCTTTGTTCTCTACAAGTGTCTCCTGATCCTTGCAAGGATGATGGGGGAGGAACCTTGAGATAGAGTCCCTTACCTTTCAATCTAGGATGTTCTTCTAATGCAGGTTGTTTTTTGCTTGTTGTTTGTTGAATAGAAGGCACGACCATTGTAGATAGTAATTTTGCTTTGTATCGTCTATATCCCAAGAAAGGTTGATCTCTTCATGGCTCGGGTTCTATAGTAGGTTGTGGCCAAAAGTAATCAAGAGAAAAGTTCTTATGAGTAACCATGAGTTGCCATGTATTACGATGAATAGTGTGCACTTGTCCATGTAAAGGGAATTTTATGCATTTGTGAATTGTTGAGGGGACAACCTTCATAGCTTTTAGCCATGGATGGCCTAATTTTATGCAGAAGAGGTCGGATGTAGGGATGCCATCAAATAATTGTTCCACAACTTTCTCAAATACTATAACCAATAAAGATATCTTCCCATAGGTAGGAATAAAAGGTCCAATATGTGTCTTAATCATTATGTCTGTAGGTTCATAAGAATCTTGTATCAAATCATGTGAATAAAGGAACTCTTCCATTGCCACATTTGTCATACAATTAGGATCTATAAGTGTTCCATGCACATGAGTCTCCATTACCTTCACTGTGATGTAAAGAGGTCCTTCAATGTATCAAATTATTCTATCATGAGGTGTGAATACTATTTCAGGTTCATGAGTCTTTCTTTTCATATAAGGTCTAGGAGGGAACCTAGCATTATTCTTGTGATATGAAGCCATGTATGTGAGACTATTTCACCCTTTAAGCACTTGTTTGAGGGAAATGGGTACTAAAAGACACACATGGTCCATAGAAAACAAAGTGGGTAGAATGAAATAATGCAACACAACAAGGCAATATGAGTGATTAGTAATTTTATTTAGAGAAAGTGTATACAACCTTTAGCGTTGAAATACACAATGTGTAATGCAAATTTTCAAGCAAGAGTGTGAAATGATGCCAAATTTTCAAATGATAGATGAATATATGTTTGAAAATGAATGAAAGATCTGAAATCAATGATATTAATGACAAATGCAATGAAACAAAGCAAAACTATGCTTGTTTATGCACCTAAAATGCTCAATTTTTTCAATTTTTCCAATGCAAATGTTCTAAAGATGCAAATGTAAATAGAAAAACATGCAATGAAACAACACTATAGTCCAAAATCAGATTTGAAAGAGTGTTCAAAGGAGTAGTAAAATCTGAAACAAGATTTTAACCACCAACCCTAGCTTTTGCAAAGACTAGGTTATATGAAAAATGCACAATTTCAAGCAAACCCTAACAAATAAAGTATGAAAATGCAAGGTAAATGATTATGTAATGATGTAATGCTGAAATTTATATCAGATCTAATGTAAATATCAGATATTTAAATGATTTAGATGAAATGCAATGAAGATAGTGCAAATTATGCCTAAATGCAAGCCTAGGATGCTTGATTTTTTCAAAAATTTCAATTCTTTTGTAAGATTTTCAAATGTATAATGATGAAAATGAAATGTATGAATGAAAATGTGATGTACAACACTCAACAAGATGCACTGTTTAGCAAAACATAGGTTCACCAAAATGTAATGGATGAAAAGAGGGAAGATGAGATTGATTAATAGTTTGATTAGGTCCTCCTTTCACTCAATACATTTAAGGACATTTAACTGAGTTGAATCACAACTTTTGCAAGAGGACTCAACTATCAGGTTGGCAGTCACTTGGAATGATAAGGAAAATTGGAATTTGTTGATTAATTTCTTAACTTTTAGATCAATTAAGTCCAAAAGCCTAATTATGCAAAATCGTAAGCAAACAGACAAAACATGACAATGCTTCTATAGAAAGACACTAAATACATATCAGATAGATACCAGATTTTGAATTTTAGAATGGGGAAAGGTCAAGGTTAAAAGAGCAGGTGCCCATGGTGGTACTTTTTTTGAGGGCTTCGAGATGAAATATGTGATGCAGAGCTAACTACACAAAGACCCTTTTGGAGTCACAACGAATTACATAGGAGGAAGAGGATATAGGGGATGGCAGGGCAAAGAACTCCTTTTAGGTCCTAGTGGACCAAGCTACAACACTTGACTCTAAACAGGACATGACTGTCCACTCATTCTCCATTGTTTCAATACAATACAATAACACCATTTTTAGGTTCATATACATGGGAACCTTTCCAAAATTTTGAGGGGCCCTAGACCTTCTATGTTTGACTGTCCCAAGCTTACAAAACTAACAAACTGTTCAGAAGGTACCTCCTTATACCATTTCCTTCACAGGCTAATTTATCTCCTTGTAGCCCTGTCAGCGAGGTTTTGAAGCATAACTTTCAAAAGACATGACAAACCCACAAAAAAATTACCTTTTCAAGTACCCATTATGGATTTACATAACATATTAAACATACAAGTTGGGGTCTTTTGGAACACAAGCCCCTAATTTTGATTGTTCTTGCTGTCCTAGAGTACAATTAGCCCATTTTTACAAAGGAAGTGTTCACAAACTCAAAGACAAACTTCTCACTCTTGTTCTAGAGGATCCAATAAGGTGAAAATAGATGGATTTCAAAGTTTTTATGGGTCTAAGTTCATTTCAACTCATTTTATGATCCAGTCTTCACTCCTCCAACACTAGTTTGCCAAATTCATGTCATAAAGAGGCTCAATGGCTCAAATCTTCACCTTTTGCTTGTCCCCTGCTCCTGCATGCAAAACCCATTAGAAAACACCCCATTCTAAACTCACTCCACCCATTTTTGGGTTCTAACATAGCTTCATGAAGTGGGAAAACAAAAACCTCTCTAAAATCCCTAAATCAAGAGTTTGTTGGAATGACATAGGTAGTCTTAGAAAAAAGGCAATATCTCCTTCTATAAATTGAATCAAGACTTTAGACTAGAACCATTAGAAAGGTATCTCAACCCTATTTCCATAAATATATGGATTTACCCTATATCTATCTGTACAGAGGCGTGCAATGGCTGGGAACAGGACTGTTGCAGTCAAGAAAATAGGGTTTTGGACAGCTTTTAGTAAAAACATGATAACTTTCACAAAAATGAATGAAATGACCTCAAACCAATGGCATTGGATAGTTAGCTCAGCCCTATATCACATGAAATATGTTTCATGGTATAACTATATTGTACAAGTTTGTGGTACCGTCTGCACCAGACTGAGAAACAACAGAAAAAGAGAAAACTAGAGATAAGGGACAAAAAACAATAATTTTCCTCATTCTCCTCCTCAAAACTTCATCAAATCACAATAAATTATCATGATAGAGGTCTCTCCCTTATATTTTCCATGAATTTACTTTTTACAATACTTCCCAATCGTGGGAAAAGGCTCAAAATAGCCTAAACAAACTGATTTTTCCATAAAAGGTTGATTTACTAATATTAGATTGTGACAGTTTTAGTAAACTACAGACTCCACTAAGGAAAATGACTATTCTCAACCTCCACTACATGTTTATGCCTCAAATGGATTTATTAGATTTATCTAATACTTTATTTAGTCTCTAACAACTAGAATTTTCAAATAAATGACATAAAAATGTCCTAGGTGCACTGCACCATACACCCTAACTTGTAACTTTTCCAAGTCCCTTGTAAAGAATCTTGCAAATTGTCCTTCATTGTTTATCTCTGTCCTCCATGTTTGCCTTTAGCAGGTCCCTCTTGCCTTGATCCTTCACTGTGCTTGTCATCTTTGCTCTTGTCCTTTCTTGTAGTTTGTTTCACTCTGTCATGGAGTGCTCTGTCAACTTCACTCTCCTTTACCTCTGTCAACACTTTCTTCTCAACTCCTTTCTCACACCACTGCCTCATACTCTTCTTTCCACTATCATTATCTTTCTCAACCTTTGTCAGGCCTACAACTAGTTGGTTCATTGTCCTTGGAACCTTGTAGACTACCACACCAGCTTCACTTGACTGTCTCTTCTCTCTACTCATCACTACAGGGCACATGACTGTCCCTACTAAGATCCCTTCACTCACTTATTGCCTCCCCATAGGCTCTACACTCTTACACTTTTCATTTTCACTCACCTCCTTCTTCCACATAAAGACATTCCTCTTTACAATTGGCTGCAAATCAGCTCCACACTTCCCATTTGCTATCTCAATAGTTTTATGCCTTGAAAAGGCTGCACCCTCCTTGTTTTCACTCTCCTCAAACATCATTGTCTCCTTCTTGCCAAACATAACCATCTTTTTTATCCTTGACTGCTTCTCTAATGGTAGTAATACAAAAGTCTTCCCATCCTTCTTAATAGTGAAGGTATTGGCTCTTCCATCATATAGTGCAAACCTATCAAATTGCCAGGGTCTTCCTAGTATCACATGACAACAATCCATGGGTAGGATGTCACATAGGACCTTGTCCTCATATGATCCAATCTTAAACTCAACTAATGCTTGCTCAATCACTAAAATGGATTGATGATCACTTACCCAAGAAAATTTGCAGGGTATTTCCCTATGTACTCTCTTTAATTTTAGTTTGTCTACCATCTCACTTGACACCATATTATCAGTACAACCAGAATCCACTATCACTTTACATATCTTGTCCTTGCTTTTGCAAGTTGTCTTAAACAATGCTCTCCTCTGAATCATCTCCTTCTCCTTGGAGGTCTTTAGTAGTGCTCTTTCTCTCAGCATCAATGTTTCTCCTATCTCAACATCACACTTTGTGGAACTATAACCACATTCTTCTTCTTGGACTAATTGAGTCCTTCTCTCACTCTTCCTTTCACCATCACTTGAAAAATTTTGCTTCTCAAGACACTTATATGCTGGGTACCCAAACTCTTGACAATTATAACACTTACCCATAAAGGTGTTTCCACTCCTTCCACCACCAAATTTGCCTCTAGAACCTCTGCCTCTAAAATCTACACTTTGTCCTTGTTTGTAATCTGCACCTTGTGCTTGTGCCTTGCTCATGTCTTCTTGACTTTCATTGACTTGCTTTGTGTTAAAAGATCCTCTGCCTCCACCTCTAGCTGACTTATCTTGTCTCCTTTTTAGCTTCTCTTCCACTCTAATTGCCATCTAATAACAGTCTTCAACACTCCTTGGATTTGCCAACACCAGTTCATCCAACATGTTAAACCTCAAGCCACCAATATACCTAGAAACTTTTTGCACTTCACTCTCATTTTGACCAGACCTTATACTCATCTTCTAAAACTCTTCAGTATATGACTTAACATCCAATTCCTTTTGTCTTAAACTTTGAAGCTTCTTAAACATTTGAACTTCATAATCTTTAGGCAAGAACTTACCTTTGATCTTAGCTACCATCTTGTCCCATGAAACAATATTTGCCTTTACTTGCTTTCTCCTCTCTGTTTGCTGATAATCCCACCATAACAAAGGATGACATGTCAGCTTGGTCTTTGCAATCTTCACTTTCTGATCCTCAGGAACTTCTTCACACTCAAAATGATTGTCCAATGCTACAATCCAATCTAGCAACTCTTCATCATTTAGGCTTCCTCCAAACTTTGGCACATCTATCTTTATCTTGTGCTTGTCTTCTTTTACTGCCCTCAGCAACTTTACCATCCTCTGATCCTTAGGGTCCAACTCTTCTTCCACATCTTCATACTCAGCTTCTTCTTCTTCCTCAGACTCCATCTCTTCACCTAGAGCCACTCCTCTTCTCTGATTTTGTTCTAGGGTAGCCATTCTTTCCTTCAACTCCCTCAACTCTCTAGCATGCTTGTCCTTTAGCTCATTCATCTTTTGAGCCATGTTTCTCACTCTTGGAGGCATCTTGACAAACTGCCTCTTAACACTTCTCAAACACAACCAATCTACTAACTATGCTCTGATACCAATTTGATGCAGAGCTAACTACATAGAGACCACTAAGGGGTCACAACCAACTACATAGGAGGAAGAGGATATAGGGGATGGTAGGGCAAACAACTCCTTTTAGGTCCTAGTGGACCAAGCTACAACACTTGACTCTAAACAGGACATGACTGTCCACTCATTCTCCATTGTTTCAACACAATACAATAACATCATTTTTAGGTTCATATACATGGGAACCTTTCCAAAATTTCTAGGGGACCTAGACCTTCTAATTTTGACTGTCCCAAGCTTACAAAATTAACAAATTGTTTAGAAGGTACCTCCTTGTACCATTTCCTTCATAGGTTGACTTATCTCCTTGTAGCCCTGTCAGCGAGGTTTTTGAAGCATAAATTTCAAAAGACATGACAAACCCACAAACAAATTACCTTTTCAAGTACCCATTATGGAGTTGCATAACATACTGAACATGCAGGTTGGGGTCTTTTGGAACACAAGCCCCTAATTTTGACTGTTCTTGCTGTCCTAGAGTGTAATTAGCCCACTTTTACAAAGGAAGTGTTCACAAACTCAAAGACAAACTTCTCACTCCTATTCCAGAGGATCCAATAGGGTGAAAATAGATGGATTTCAAAGGTTTTATAGGTCTAAGTTCATTTCAACTCATTTTATGATCCAGTCTTCACTCCTCCAACACTAGTTTGCCAAATTCATGTCACAAAGAGGCTCAATGGCTCAAATCTTCACCTTTTGCTTTTCCCCTACTCCTGCATGCAAAAACCATTAGAAAACACCCCATTCTAAACTCACTCCACCCATTTTGGGGTTCTAACATAGCTTCATGAAGTGGGAAAACAAAAACCTTTCTAAAATCCCCAAATCAAGGGTTTGCTGGAATGACACAGGTAGTCTTAGAAAAAAGGCAATATCTCCTTCTAGAAATTGAATCAAGACCTCAGACTAGAACCATTAGAAAGGTATCTCAACCCTATTTCCAGAAATATATGGCTTTCCCCTATATATATCTTTATAGAGGCATGCAATGGCCGGGAATAGGATTGTTGCAGTAAAAAAAAGGGTTTTGAACAACTTTTAGTAAAAACGTGATAACTTTCACAAAAATGAATGAAATGACCTCAAAATAATAGAATTGGATAGTTAGCTCACCTCTCTATCACATACAATAGGTTTCATGGTATAACTATGTTGTACAAGTTTTTGGTACCATTTGCACTAGACTAAGAAACAATAGAAAATAAGAAAAATAGAGATAAGGGATAGTAAATAGTAATTTTCCTCATTCTCCTCCTCAAAACTTCATCAAATCACAATACATTATCATGAGAGAGGTCTCTCCCTTGTCTTTTCCATGAATTTCCTTTTTACAATACTTCCCAATCGTGGGAAAAGGCTCAAAATAGCCTAAACTGACTGATTTTTCCATAAAAGGTTGATTTACTAATATTACACTGTCATAGTTTTAGTAAACTACAGACTCCACTAAGGAAACTGACTATTCTCAACCTCCACTACATGTTTATGCCTCAAATGGATTTATTAAATTTATCTAAGACTTTATTTAGTCTCTAACAATTAGAATTTTCAAATAAATGACATAAAAATGTCCTAGGTGCACTGCACCAATCTGCTACAGACTTCAACCTGCTCCAAGATTCTTGATACTGCAAAACTGAAGGTCAAAAGAGTGGGTGCCCTTGACCTTTAGGGTTATTTCCTACCTTTTTCTTTAGATCTGAGATCCTTCTACTCTACAATGGTCCTCTGTAACTCTTCTTTGTAAGATGCGATGCTTGTCACCTGTAATATGATGCAGGAGCATCCAGAAGTCTGATGCAAGAGCATCTGGAAGAATTCAGAATTATTGAAACAGTTGATAGTGAAGTTGCAGATTACAGAGAGAGTGACCTTAGAGAATTCTAGTATTTGAATATTAGAGGCTGCGGATCTGAAATTAACATCTAGACATAGTCAGTTATAACATATCAAGAACTCAAATCATTTGGCTTTGATTCTGAAGAGATATCGCTACCGAAAGATTAGTTATTTGTAGAACAGAGCCGACAGTGTTCAATGAATCTAAATCGGCTTGTGGATCAATCCCGTGAATTACGGAGTGAAATGGAGAATAGGTAGATGAAGTTTAGGACCTGGCTGACCTTCAGTGGGATCCACACAAAGTTCTAAGCATTTTTGGAGCAGTGTCTTATGTTTAGGCCCGACCTATACACGTTACATAAATTAGCCGTTGCAATTAGGCCGACTTGTTGATGATTAGAAGTCTTGCAGAGGATATAAATGAAGGATAATGATTTGTTACAAGGCAGCAGTGTGGAAGTAATTGATAGCTCGAAGACATGAAGTGAGATCTAAAAGTGTTTTGATTTGGAGGAGTAGCAGAATAGAGTAAAAAAAGTAGAACATAAAGTAGAATGAGTTACAGAGCAAAGATTTGATAATAAAAAAATGGAAGTTGTGCGAGGGTATTGTTATATGAATTGTTTGTAATCCCTGGGCTACGGACTAGCATCTGTAAAGCCCTTGAGGCATGTATAATGTGTTTTGAAGATCAATATATATATATATATGAAGAATGAGCTTTAAACGCTGGGTTTTTCCCTGTTAGGGTTTTCCCAAGATAAATCTTGTGTTATGTGTTCTTGAATAACTATTAATATTTTTGTGGCTTAGATGTTAGCTTCCGTTGCATATCTATATAATCTTAGTGTTAATTGTTTAAGGCTGCAAGGTTGGACTGTCCCTCACCAGACCCTCCTACCTTGATTGCATTACAATCACAAGAGAGGGGTTGGGGGTTGTGGTGTTTAGGAGCTTGCCTCGATCAAGCCCTAGAATGGCATTCAAGCCTTCCAACACCATTATTAGATAGAGAGTAAATGTCCTTGTAGGACAGATGAAAAGGTAATGATAAAATAGATAGATTGAATCACAAATAGATATCACCTTGAAGGTGTTGTTGGAACAAATTTTTAACCCTAAAAATTTGATAAAAATCCATTTCCTGCCATTATGTTATATCTAACATATCATTCAAATTTCCCCACTTGGAATAATACATCCCTTGGACCCAAAATCCTAAACCCATTAAGTTCATATTAGCCCTAAAAGGTAGAAATCGTATCGAAAAAATATGCCCATGTAAATAGATTCCCCTTAGGGTCTCATTTGATAAAATAAGATTTGACATATCAGGGATGCCATATTAGGGAGACTCACTTTTGGGTCTCTTCGATAGTCTGCAAAATCAGAAAGGCAAAATACACAACTAGGTGATATATCAGGCTGATATCAAAAAGTTGAAGGGACTTATAGATCGGTGCGTCAGAATGAGTCTTTCAGGGTCTCTTCGATATTCCGAGGACATAAAGGCACATCGAGAGGACCAATGAATATCGACGTGACACCTAAATGTGTCCCGCAGATAAAGCAATAAAAATGAAAAGATTTCAAAACAAGACATCGGAGTGTCATGGTAACTCAATTCGCACTCCTGTCGATAAGCCATTAGCAATTATGAATAAAGAGAAGTACTTTGAGATGACTTCGGGATGTCGAAGAGAGGCCATTTCTAGTCCCTTTGAAAAGATGAATGACATGATGAACAAGGGGATATTGAAGGGACAAATAAATATCAAAGAGACATTTGTATAAGGGGATTTCAGCAGGACACCATCTAAGGTCATTCTGATATTCTGAAGCTAATAAAAGAATAAAAAATTATCAAAGACATAGCTATGAAATTGATCATCCTGATAGAATAATGACATGACATCTTTGGTGATGATCAAATGACCCTTATTCAAAAAATTAAATGTCCCCTTGATGACATGAGAGCTGCCATGAGAAACCATTAATGCACGACACCAGGTATATCGATGCAAATCTTGAAAAGATTGAATCATTAAGAAAACAAGAGGAGCAAGGGCAGGGTGCAACAAAAACCATCATTCAAGAACTAGTGATTATATATCCAAGTAAGTACTCCAAAGACTAAAATTTACAACTTACTGGTTCGAATTGCGTTCACAGAAGTAGGGATTTTCTTGTATGCGTTTATATTATGGAAGAGACAACTAAAAACCCTAGAGGGAAAAGACAAAAGTTAGAGGAAAGACACCTAAACCAAGACTTAATAGATCAATGCCCAAAGTCAGGACAGTGGTCTAGGAGAAATGCCTAATTAAATCCCCAAGCAAAAGAATTAGAGGATATATATAAACAAATAGGGGATATATGGACTCCAATCAGGGGCTATGATCTTTTTATATATCATTATAGGAAAATGCATAGGCATAAACCTGTCTCAAATCTATGGAGAATGAACCTTAGAAAGCTTATAGTGCCAAATGTATTTGTCAATGTGGAATTGTTGAAAGTTGTGGCTGAGAAGTACAACCCACAAACCTGCCTAATTGAACAAAAGAATGGGTCTGGTTTCATCCCTATCACTAGATATTTTATAGCAATAGTGTTTCAGTTGCATTCTAGTTTTGATATGAAATTCAGACTTAGAGATTTGTTGAACGAGTATTATAATCTGAGAAATAACTACAAGAGGTGGAGGCTACCTTTACACAGGCCCTAAGATGAGGGGAATAAGCTCAGAGTGTTTTTCAGGGGTGGAAGATCCACCTTATTCCATAGAATTGTTTGAAGAATACTTCAAATGTACCTATTATTCTGTATGTCAACTATTGGGTCTAGAGGCCTGTATATTTATGGAAATTGCACCCATGGTTCTCATTTTCCAAGATGCACGACCTTTGGATTATGCCGAGTTCCTTGCCAATAACCTTCATAATGAGTTGATTTCTATAAAGAATGGAGGTAGTAAATTCAGACACTACTCTTTTCTTATGTATCTTATCCTGTATGAAGGGCAAAATATGTGTCTATGGGATGAACGTTTAAGAATAAGGGATTTGGACAAGAATGGAGATATTAAACCTATACAAATGTGGTCTGCTATATGGGGTAGCAGATGTGAAAAATCTCACTATCTTTATTTTGAAGAATATTTTGTAAAGTCTATATATAAGTTGTTAGGTCATCCTTGTGATCACAATTTGTTAGTAGAAATACAGAGATTTTTAAGGCCGAAGGATTAAAATGAATAGGGAAAATTTAGTCACAATTGGGGTGACTAGTATGCTTATAATGACTACACCAAGATAAGAGTGTATGGGTATGAGGGACCACCATTTTTGCTACCAAAAACATGTCCAGATAGGATAGCCTATTTAGTGATTGTAAGACAATTAGCTTATTTTGACTTTATGTACTTGAAGAGTCATAACAAGCAGTCATTCATGCCTGGTACTCTATGTTTTGGAGACTTTACAGTACTTTCTGATAAAGGATATCAATTAATTGATAAAAAAATGGAACATTTCATATTACCATCAGGGAATTCAAGGGAGAATTTTGACCCTAAACACTTCATAAGTGGTGTCAAAATAAGTAAAAAATTGAAAAGATATCACCATGTGCCATTTATTGAGGATGATTTAATTAGAAATTATGATGAAAGAATTGTAGTTGAAAGAAGGAGTTTGTATCATAAAGTAAATTTGGCTAAGGCTTGGAGGCTAGCCAAAAACCCCACTTACACAAGAGCTTTTCTGGATATTGATGATTTGATTAAAAGGTTGGACATGCTTATTACACATGCATATGAATGTTCCTTCTCACATTTTAGAAAGAAAAGGAAAATTTGTTAAAGAGACACAAACTGAGTGTGAGGTACCACTGTATGATATCTCCCCTCAATCTACACCAGACATCAGTTTCTCTCTTGATACTAAAAATGCAGAGGAGGAAGAATTTGATATAGGAGATGAAGATGTATAGAGCTTTGAGCCTGTAATTGAAAATTATGAACCTCCTGAGGACAGAGAAAAGGTTAGAATGGAAGCCCCTGATGAATTGTCAGATGACATAAGATATATGGCAAATAAGAATTTTTTTTAGATGACTTTATCAAAACCCCTAAATTCAAAGCTTTCCTATATGAGTACAAAGGCAAACATGCCAGAGAAAAGATGAAAGATATTACTCCTAACGTACAAGATGAGGTATTACAGGCACTCCAAATAGAAATTGATAAGGCAATGGAGACCATGACTCTAGATAAGGGAAGAGAATTACTTGAAGAAGCAGGGGTGATGCTAGTCTCAGGATGGGATATGACATATGCCATTATTTTTGATACTTTCAGAAGAAGTCAAGATAAGAAGATGCATCTAAGCATTGAAGCTTTGGATAAGATCAAAACAGGGTCTGGATATGATCCTGACAACGCAACTTTGCTAATATGGGCACTTTACCCCCCAAATAAAAGGCCTCAAATCATTGATAATCTAGATAAAGTGTTTGGTCATCTCATGATACAAAGAGTTGAAGATACAAATCCTCTTGAGACTACTGATTTGAATGTCAATGTGGCTAGATTTACAAAGGCTCAGATTGAGCAATTGGTGAAGAAAAATAATGCATGTATGGCAGAAAAGGCAAAATTGAGCCAAGAAGTTGTCACCTATAAAGATAAGTTGCCAGCATTATCCAGTAGTTACACACCTTATTTAGAAGCTGACAAAAAGGTGGTAGAAGCAAGAGCTGATGTCAACTATTGGAGGATCAATGCAGAGAAATTCCAGAAGAGGAATGACCAATTAGAAACTAAAATAAAAACTATTAAATACAACTTAGCTTCAAAATTGATTAAAAGAAGATTTGAAAAGATAGAGGGGAATAGTGATAAAATATGGGAGTTGCATAGAAGGACACAATGTTTATTAGGAACATAAGAGATTACACCTTAGGATGCTTGAAAAGGAGGAGCTTAAAACTAAAGCAAGTGTTGAAGAAAAAGTGCTTAAAGAATCTGATAATTTGATCAGTGAGCATGAGAGATTCAATGCTTTGTTAACAAAAGACTTAAGTGATTTTGATAAGCATTTGGACATGGCATTACCTAGTTTCTTTGACACTGAAGAAAATTTGCAAGAAAAAGATATTTGGAAAAGTGAATTGATCTAATTACTGCCCACAACTCTTGAGAAAATCAATAATGAAGACAGAGTAATAGAGAATACACATACATGTTTAGATAAGATCTTTACTTTGGAATCAACCATGAGTGATATAATCTCTACAGATACCTATGAAACCCAGGAGTACATTGATCATGTTTCTAAGATGAATTTATTCATTGCTAGAGTAGCATGAAGGGGTCGAGTGAAATGAGAAATGAAGTTTTGATATTTTGTGATTAATAAATTGATGTATTGCTTCAAAAATAAAAATGAACAAAGCACATTTGATAGATACTGCAACATGAAGAGGAGTACCTTGCCAGGCCTGTGGTCATGGGTGCTCTACAGAGATTAGCGGATCCAGATCTTAATCAAATTTCTTACGCCCATAATCTATATCTTAATTATGTTTAGTTATGAAAAGGTGCAATTTATGAATAGTTATGTCAATTTAGGCCTGAAGCTTGTTTGCTTCCCATATTTATAAGAGAAACCAAGGCCTAGTAAAGATCATCAATCAATTGCAGCAAGACAATTTATATATTCGATATTATTATCTCCAGTCATATTTCAAGCTTAAGATACTGAATGTTTATGATATTTTAATATTATTATGGGCAAGAATGATTTCATTTGTGGATATATTTGTGGTGTTCTAATATTCTGTTGATATTCAAGTTTATGAGTTGCTTGATTGTCTACATCTTGGTTACTTCCAGTTATTTAAATCATTAGATTTATCAAGGCACATTTGCTATCTCTAAGTGGTGTATTTTGATTGGTTTCTATCAGAAGTTGATTTAAGTCCTCCTAAGTGATTTACATTTATTGGTCTCTACCTTGAGTTAAAATCCTTTAAGTAAATCAATTTAGTTGGTTTCCTTCAAATTAGAATTAAACCCTTTCAAACAACCACAATAATTTGGAAAAATCAACTGGATCTTAAAGAAGAGTCTAACAACCAACAATCTTGCACGTTTACATAAGGTGTAAACATTTAAAAAGTGCCAGATAGTTAGAGTTAAGCCAAATAGATTTGCAATTCATATGAGTCTTGACCCCATTGCCTAATAGAATTAGGCACTGGTCACAACCATTTTATAATAATCTTTTACATTCCACAATTTTATTCACACATTTAAAAACTCACAAATTAGGAGTAAGAATAATTCATAGCCTTACATCTACTTCACACCCATATGCCACTATGAAGGTCATACAAGTCTGCATTAATAGTCAAGGTATACCCACCTAGGTCTGGCAGACCCTAAAGTGAAGGGGGTTTTAACCTTATTTGCCCCGTGTCGTTAGCTAAAAGCATCAAGAGAGCTTGGTAACATCTTAAGGTTAACAACCTGCATTTTTGAGACCTAATAGGTGTAGCTCTCAAGGAGATGAAGATCTTTCACGCCATGAGAAGATGAAGCCAAATATGCAACAACAAACACAACAACATCACAATTTTTTTCTACAACACAATGAATGCCTTGAATGCTCTAAAATCATAAATTCACCTTAATCTCAAAATCATCTTCTAGTTTGCAAATAAATTCCTAAACATGATGATATATGCATTCTCGCTACAATTTCATAATTCAAACTTAAGATGCCGACAAGGAACACCTTCAATGGTAACTTTGCCAACATTCAAATTTGGGACCCCATCAAAATAGGGTAGGGCAAGGGCACGGACAACCAAGCCCAGGGGCCTATTTTGGGTCTAGATTAAGCTCAGAGATGTCCTCTGAGTCCCATTTGTCATGGGTTTCAGGGGATTTTGTTTCATGATTCATTTATAAGATGCATGATTAAAATTAAGGGACCTAGGAGCTAAACTTAGGAGGTAAAAGTCCTAGGGGGGACATTTTATGACATAACAAATACATGCTATTCGACAGAGATACCTACATGATTAGCAATAATATACCTGGATCCTAAATCAATCTGAAGAATGCTCCCCACCACTTCTGCTATGCCACTCTAATGTATCTATGAACTACACAACTGACACTTTGCATATACTTCTGAAACATTCTACTAATCACATATCTCTTTGGATTCCAAACATCTGTAACATCACTAACCCTGAGAGTGCAAGGGTTAGCATCCTTCAACAAATCATCAATACAATTTATCAAACCTAAAATTTCAACTGGGAACCAAAATCTGAAGTGTTCCTCCAAGGAAGAACATAAATCATCTTGAACACAAGCTGAAAGTAACTTCGAACAACCATGAATTACCTAGTTTTCACCAACCAAAAGAACAATATTAGTTGATTCAGCTGAACTCTTATGTCAACCTCCCACAAAGGGCTAAAGATAACAAAAAGAATAATCACATGGCTGTAAAAATCTGAAAATAACCCCTGAAAACCATATTTCAGTAGTTTGAGAATGGGACAATAGCAACAAATCTGAAATCTTCCAAGAATAACAAGAGATTTCAGCCTTCTACAACCAAAATATTCCAAAGTCATGACCAAATTTCTCTCCAATCCATCAGTATGTATGTAAATGAACACTTATGATGGCTGATTAGATGAAGGACAACAACTTCATGATAGAAATTTGACTCCAAAATCATCCATGAAACATTCTTACCAACACCACTATCCTCCACAAAACCTTGAGGATAAGATCTATTATGAAAGTAAGCCACCATTGAACTTAACTCATTGCATACCTTGACCTCATGCCAAACTTCAACAACTGATAATAACTTCAAGTTGATGAAGCTTTGTACAAATCAACATCCCATGAGTGCACTTCACCTGGATCCCATATCCTGTTATTGTCCTCTGTGTTATTCACATCAGATAGGACCTCATCATTCAACATGAGGAGTGCATTATCCAGAGTTAACTCAACTTCCATCATTAAAAAAAGAATTATCAAATGATTGGAAGTTGTTTTCACCTCCATGTTTAGATAAATCATCAATTTGTTCCAACTTTGCATCTGCACACTTAGGAGGTGTATACGCCTAAAAATGACACAATTCAGTCTAAATAAACATTCTTAATATTTATTCCATTCTAATTCTTCTACCAATAAATAAATAAACAAATTTATTTATTTGATTCACATTCCTCTAAGTTAATTAAATATCGAAATATTTAATTATTTCTTCTAAAGTCAAAATTAAATAAAATCTTTTATTTAATTAAATTCTTCCAAACAATTAAATAATTCTTAATTATTTAATTAAGTCAAATCATTCCTCTAAATTTGAATAAATCAAATCAAATTTATTTAAATCCTCTCAATCTCTAAAAATAAAATACAATCATATATTTTATTTATTCTTCCAAATCATGCACAATAATTAAATAAATCTATTTATTTAATTTGCTTTCTTATCTTCTAATTCTTCAAATATCTTCCAAATCTTCTAAAAATAAGTCTTCTTCTCCATGCACACAAAATTAAATAATTTATTATTTAATTTATCTCAAATCATAAAAAAACAAATCACAAGTTGAGTTAACTGACTCAATCAACCTTGTTTTTATCAATATTTTTTAAATTAGAAATTTTTTTTCTAATTTATGAAAAGTTTTAGTACTCATTTATGTTTACGGTTTTAAGGTTGAACATTTGCTGATTTTATCGTTCAAATCCTAAATTTTCTAAGTCGTGGGGTCTTGCATTGTTCTGCATGTTCTGGTGATGGTTCTCTATGGTGGGTTCCTGGTTGTTCGGTTTTATCTTCGTGCTTCAGTGTTCATAGGTTGACTAGCCCCCATGTAATGTTTTACTGTCTTTTCCTATCGCACTCATGAAAAATGTTAAGTTTGTATGTGCAATTGATCATGTATGTTGGCGAGCTTGTGAAATCTTTATCGGCTTCTAAAAATGGTGAAAAATTTGAGTTATATGCATTTCTAAATGTATATCGGGTTGCATATGCATTGGGGGAATCTTCTGTAAGATTTTGGGAATGTTCGCCATTTGTGTATCAACCCTGCTTGTATATCAGGCTTGTATGTATAATATGCAAGCGAAACATACAAAGGAAGAGATACATTGTAGGGATATTCTGGAGAAGATTCCTTGTTTGTATGTGCAGGGGAATGTACATTGAAAAATATACAAAGGCCAGCGACATGCAAAGTGAATAGTGCAGCAGCTATGCAAGTGGGTTTGTACATGTTCGGCATACAAGAGAAATGTGCATTCATCGCATATTCTAAAAAGATTCCCTATTTGTATTTTTGTGTTTGTATATTCTGCATACAAAAAAAATATACATTGAGGAGATACATTCCGGACCCGATGAAGATTTTAGGCTGTTGCATAATTATTTGGGGTCCGTGACTTGTATAAATGTTTGTATATGTCGATATACAACCCGATGTACAATGATAGGGTACAAGCCAGATTCCAAGAAGTGTTCCAATCCAGTAGAAGAAATATTTGGCATCCGCCCTGTATGTATTTTGCGCTTGTATATGTGAAACATACAAAGGGATGGGTACGAGATGGCGATACAAGCCGGACTCGAACTGATTTCCAGTTTGTTCTATAAATTTTGACGTCTGCCTTGTATGTTGTATATGCATTTGGATTTGCATATACAAAAGCGATAAAGGTGAAATAAAAAGAGAAGAGGTCAGCGATAGAGGGTCAAGGTGCCTACGTGGCACGATATCATTGACTGGCGGCTCTTCATACATGTTTTGGGACTGTTGATTTCAGTGATGAGTTTTTGATCAACAGTCAGGTTTTGAACCTTCAGCGATGGTTCTTTCCTTGTGTCTGCGGCCATTTTTGAGTGGGAAAATCTCCAGATGCATCTGCTGTTGCATCTTGTGGGTAGTTGAGGTTTTAATGGCGATCGTGCAGAGACCTGCGATGGATTGAGTGACGGGCCAACTACCAGTTTTATGAGGAATGTCCCCAAGTGGCGGCACAGGGCTCGAGTTTTGTTCCTTCTCGCCATTCCTTCTGCCTGTTACCTGCAGTGTTTTGAGCACCATTTTTATGGTGTACGGTTTGACGAAATTTTTAATGTGCCATGTAATTAATTTGCCGAGTATACTTTCTTGTTGTATTAAGTAGGATGTGTTACTCATTTGTGTTGTTGAAAAAACTAGACAAATTTTGGTGCTGCAATAGGAATACAACTCTTTGGTGACTCTATTTCAGGTGTCTTTGCGAGTTTATGAGTTATATGTTGTATGTATTATGCACATAATTATCAATTTCATGTTCATTTAAATGAGTAATGCTTTATTGTGTGTGTTTTGTTATTTGTCTCCAGACTGAATGTGTTTTTCTTCTGACTCTGAACATCTAAGGGGTGTTATACATTCTAGAATATAGGTTTTCTATATTGAATACTTAGTCTCTTACTTCTACTCAAGGAGTAGATTGAATGTTTTGGATTAAGTGTTGAGAAGAATACATTGCAGTAAGGATGTTTGTAAGCAGAAATAACTAAATACTCTCTCTTGGGTATTGTCTGTAAGGCAGACATTTTAGAAACCCCTTGAAATTTGATTACTGTCTTAGGTCTGTGGTAAACATTCCATATATATGTCTACTGACTCCGAGCCCTGGATAGGCACCGATATGGTCTGGTATCTCTGTTGTAACCCAAAGTCCTAGTTTTGCATCCATATATAAATCAAACTCAAACTTTAACTTCAAAACTTTTAGGACTTTAGAAGTAGTTTTAGGACCTAAAATCCTTTGTCTACAACTGAATATAGGCCCGAAGCTAGCCCCTTTGCACTTATCTCACAGTTTTGGTCTACATAAGAGAGGATTTATCTACTTTGTATCAACATCCCAGCTAATCCATGGATGCATTTCATAGATGTTGAGTAGGGAATACCCCCCTTGGTGCTACAGAGCCTGAAGTAGAAGATGAGATATTTATAGAGTCTATCTCCTATACTGTTGGCCCCTGGCCCGAGAATCCTGTCGATCATTGATGGCTACTTTGTAGGGATGACTGGGAACATTCATCCAGTCTGGGAAAAATACCAACAGAAATTGGCGACTCTGCTGGCGACTACTTTGTGAGAGAACCCAAATTTTAAAAGAAAATAATTCCTAGTAATAGGTGGCGACTCTGAACTAATCTCCCAACTGGTAAAGTAAAAATTTGTATGCAAGGGAGAAGATCCCAACGTAACCCTTTGTTTGAAGAGTTACCCATAAAAATGATAGACAAGAAAAAAGGGACTGTTTGAGCCAGTCAAGATGGTTCTCCTAGCCCTAGGAAAAATGATTTTATTCAGGACAATCTAGGATTCTCAGAGCAAACAATACTTTATTTTACAAACACTGAGGCTGAAATCCAGAATGTATATGAGAGACAACAGGGTGGTGGATTGAAAGTGAGATCAGATGTGTTTCAAGAGCGCCCTTTTGTTGATTCCCCTAACAGATTTGAAGAAGCTGAATCCCTAAGGGATGATGATAATGATGATCATAATATAACAAAGCCATCCTCTTCTATGCCTAGAGAGGAGGAACTAGCTGATGAAATTAAGAGCTTAAGGGCAGAATTAGAATATCTGTAAGTAGTAAAGATCAGAGATGACATGAGATAGAAAGTGCAAGCTCTGAGAGTTGCTCGGAATGATTCAGTTCCTACCCTTGAAAATGCAAATATGCAAAGAAATCTGCAAAGAAATGAAGTCCAGGATTAACGTAATGAACAAAGACAAAATGCAAATAATGCTAGAATACCATTAAATAATGTCAGAAATCAGAATGCAAATAGAAATGCCAATGCTAATCAGTTTGGTAGACAACCTATGCAGCTAGACAGATTCAGACAACTGGTTTTTGATCGCATTCCTAGTTACCCCAATCCTATTGACAAACATGTGAGGCTGCAAGTGCCTAAATTTTTAGGAAATAATACTGTATCAAGTGAAGACCATTTAAGAGCTTTTCAGAATATCATGGACAACTTTGAGGTTGAGCATGAGGATATTTTCATGAAATCATTTATGCAATCCTTAGTTGATGAAGCCAAGGAATGGTATAAAGGTTTACCTGACAGAAGCATTTCATTATGGGATGAATTCAGGAGAATATTCAAAGAATAGTATGGTGACAAATCTGATCCTAGTTTCTTCATTAATGAATTTACTAGCATTACCAAAAGATCAAATGAACAGGTTGCTGATTTCAATGCTAGATTCACTAAGGTATTAAACAAATTGCCACAGGACTTGAGGCGTAATGAACCTATGTGCATAGTGTTGTACATAAATGCTTTTGATGCCAAAACAACTTATGGATTGAGAGACAAAAGCCCTGCTAGTCTCAGAGATGCCTTCAAGATTGCAACAAATATTGAAAATAACAGAAAAGCATTTGGTAAGACAAACATAAGAGATGATGTAAAAATTCTGCAAAATCCAAATACTAAAGCTCAAACTGTTCAAGGTAGTGCATCTACTTTTGAGGATAAATTAGACAGGTTGACAACTATTGTCAAGGACTTAGGTTATAGAATGGCTAAAAATGAAAAGGGGATAGGTCCTGATAGACTAGTTTACTAAAGGCAAGAAAGAAGACCATCATTACATTACATGCCATATCATACCAATTGGCATAATGGTAAACCCATTCTCCCACATAGCAATACAAAGCAAAGAGCTTAGAATGCAAAGGAAACACCTGATCCTTTGAAGATGGCTGTAAATATTGTTAATGACACCCCATGGTGTATCATATGTCAAATGCCTCATTCACAGTCACAATGTTTGATTGCCCAGTCTTTATACAACAATGCTATTGCTTGTAATGAATGCAATGAGCTGCATTGCATGGAAGATGATAATGTCAATATGCTATCTACAAATAGAGAATACTCCTCTCACGATGCTGATGCAAGTGCAAATGATGAGATTCAGGTCTGGCAGCAATTTCCCTATGATGAGGATGAGGAAGACAACTATGCCTATGCTCAGGATTCACATAATTTTTTGAATAACTTGAGGAGACCTTCTGATGAAGAAATTAGAGCCTTCACAATTGCAGCAGTGGCTCAAGTCAAAAGCAATTACAACCTAAGAGGTAAAGCTCAGGTAAGCAATTCATACCAACCAGAAAACACTTTTGTGAGCCGACCAGTGCAAAGTTATAAGGGGATTGAAACATATAAGAAACAATGGAACAATAATAAGCAAGATTTTAAGCAAAAAATAGGCTATGACCTTCAAGGACTAGAAAATACAGTTCCCCAGGTTGAGAATCAAAATAAAAATTCTCAGGGCAAGAATGACAGTCCAGGAGCCATAAAAACTAAGGCTGGATCATCCCAGGATAAAGGTAAAATGGTGGAGCAAGTTACAACTGTTATTCAAAATTATGCTCCATTTGACATGACTCAAGTCTTATCATAGATAAAAGTCTCTATTCCATTGATGGAACTGATGAAAGTGGAAGAATTAAAAAATAAAGCAGTATCCTTAATTTCAAGAGTACCCTGTCAAACCAAGTTGAGTGATGAACCTTAGGGTAAGAAACAGGCCCTATACATTGATGAAGATGAAGTTCTTGAAGTATATTTGGGGGTGACCATGACAAAATGTCCTTCACAAGTGGAACCATTTTATGTCTCCCTTGTCATAAATGGAAAAATAATTAAGAACTGTATGCTTGACTTAGGAGCGTCCACAAACATCATGCCTTTGGCTATCATGCAACAAGCTGGGTTAAAGATAGATAAGGCATGTGGGAAGTGCTATGCCATGGATGCTAGGGAGGTACCTGTCATTGGGATCATGAAAGATGTTGACTTCAGACTGGTGGCTTATCCTGAGAAGACCTATGAAATGAACATAACAGTTGTTGATATCAAGCCACAATATGGCATGTTGTTGTCAAGAAGATGGGCAACATTGATTGGTGGGAGTATGCAATTAGATTTGTCATATGCTATGATCCCTGTTGACACTCATTTTGACCAGGGGTTGATTTGTCATGATCAGGAGGTTTCTTCATTTGAAGCCTTTATCTTCTTGCCCATTTTTTCTAAGTGTTGGACCTCCTCAGCATTTTTCAACTGCAGCATCATGTTTTCCTGAGGAGGAGGTCATCATCATCATCTTGTCTTCGATGGTCTGCATCATCATGTTCTTTGTCGACTGGGTTTTTCATCGTCATCATCATCATATTCAGTCATCGGGTGATGTTTGGTTTTTATCATGATGATGCTGCCGAGCTACAGTGCGCCCTCATCTGCTTGCGAGGGTGATGTTTCAAAGTCTCCGGTGATCTTCCATTTATCACCTTGCGCGAGCATGATGATGATGTTGCTTATTCTTTGAATTGCTCGACCTAACTTGTTTTTTCCTAAGGGTCGTGTTCATCATCATCATATTTCCAGTTATCATCCTGCTGCTTGCGGAGGTCATCATATTTTCTGCCTTCATGATATTTCGCCGGGGTGATATTTTTATCATCGGGTGATCTTGGTTAACATCATCCTGATGATGTTGTTGAAGAGTTGTAATTGCGACCCGATATTCACTAGGGTCATCATATTTTGGAACGTCAGGATGATCTTAGTCAATATCATCCTGATGATGTTGTATCACTTCTTGTTCTTTGTTTCTCATCCTGATGATGCTGACGTCATCCGTATATCAGGGTGATATTTTTCTTTCTGCCTATCTGCATCATGATATTCGCAAAGGAGGGGGTGATATTTTCATATCACCCGGATATATGTTTGTTTGTTCAAACATCATGATGATGTTGATATCAAGGAGATATCCGCCTGCTGGTTTCGCGTGTTATCTATTGAGGGTGATCTTTTCAAGCAGCATCATCATATTCAGTTATCGCCCCGATCTTATAGAGGAGCTACAGTGCAACCTGATGTTCGAACGTCAGGAGGATATTTCCAAATATCCGGTTGTCTTCCGAATATCATGATGATGTTAATATGATGATGACGTCATCAAGGTCCGCGGGGGTCATATTTCTAACACTGATCATCTTGAAGAGACCTCCTGATATTTGCAAACATGATGATGACGTCATCCGGATGTGAGGAGGTGCGCAGTAGGCGGATATGATGATGACGTCAGCAGGATATGATGATGACGTCATTAGGATGTTCATCGGCCAGACTTTTGTTATAAGCTCAGCAGGAGGATGTTCCTCCGAAGGATCAGGTTGTGCCGATTATCATGAAGGTTATATTTCAAATATCATGATGACGTCAGGGTGATTTTTCGAACAACAGGATATCATGCTGCTGGAAGATGATGATGATGAAGTCTATACTAGTGTCGTCAGGAGCAAAAGCACCGACATGATATATGCTCATGACCTAGTATATAAGGTGTTATTGAGGTCATCGCGGGGTGCATGTGGGATATTGTTATCCTGCATTTTCAAATATCATGATGATGAGTCTCGGCGGGAAAAGCTTGCGATGGTCTGTATGATGATTTTCCCTAGGCCGCGGGTTGGTGCGCCATTAATGGCGATTGTTGCAGAGGTGTGGGCGATGGCGTGGGTCGATCTTGTACCCGACTGGAGGTGTCAATCAGCGGGCAGGAGCGCAGGGCTCGAGAAATCTTCCTGTCTCCTCCCCCACCTGCTGCATTCAAGTTTGGGCGCCAATCCGGTTGTGTTTGAGCGCCATTTTCATGATACTGTGTATCTGGCGAAATTCTGGTCAACATTGTAATTAATTGCTGAGCACCTACCTGGCTGTTATAAGCAGGTGGTCTTGCTCATTTGAGGGGTTGTTGAAAGTTGATGATTTTGGCTCTGTAATGCATGACAAGCTGATCTGGTTGCTCTGTACAGCTTACCTGTGAGTTTATGTATCTCTTGTTGTTTGTTTTTGGCATGAACCCACTGATTTCATGATTAAACTTATATGAGAAATGCTGTTTGGCATGTGTTGTGTTAATTCTGTCTCCAGTATTGCATGTATCCTTCTTCTGAATCTGGATGTTTGGTAATGTTTAGATTCTAGAGCATAGAATTCCTGTGTTGAATGTCTGATCTTTTAACTTCTATTCAAGGGGTAGATTAAACTGTTTTCAGGTTGAACATTGGGAGGGATATACTGCAGTAGGGATACCATAAGTAGAGATAACCTAACACTTTGTATTGGGAGATGCCTGTAAGGCAGGTATCACATAGATCCCCTTGAAATCCAGTTTTAGTTGTTTATGCTGATCATTCACAGGTGTATGTCTATTGACTCCAGGCCCTGGATAGGCACCAATCATGCTTTGCTTTGTGTTATAACCATATCCAGCTTTGCATCCACACTTAAACTCCAAAGCAAAATCTAAAACAACCATTAGGACATTAGAGTTAGTTTAGGATCCTCAGTCCTCTGTCTACAACTGCAAATAGGCCCAAAGCTAGCCCCTTTGCCCTTATCTTTCAGTTTTGGTCTACATACAGGAGGACTCATCTGCTTTCTGTCAACATCCCAGCCTTGCATGCATATCCTTATGGATGTTGAGTAGGGAATACCCCCCTAGGTCTTGCAGAGCCTGAAGAAGAAGAGGAGATAAAATATAGAGTCTATCTCCTATACTGTTGACCCCCTGGCCCAGAGCTCCTGTTGATCACTGATGGCTACCTTGTAGGGATATCTGGGAATAAGCATCCAGTCTGGGAAAAAGTCAATAGAAATTGGCGACTCCGCTGGGGAAGGATTGATAAAATAAAGAATAATACTTGTGACCCATCCGAGTCACTAACAAAATGATGCTCTGCTGGTGGAATGAACCTGGAAAAGTAGCTTTCAGCTATTGAAAATTTTGTCCTCTCTGGAGAGGTGGCGACTCTGCAAAAAAGATCTAAATGCACATGAAAGATAGATGTATGTTATTGGTTGAAAGATGTACATATTTCTGCATCTGTATGAGAAAAGGTACCTTGTTACTTCCCCTTTATTTGCTGTTTTACTGCATAAGTTAGATGCCAGGGGAAGCCTTAGGTCTTAGACAGACAAAGGATGTCTAAGAGTAGGATTTTTATGAATCCAAGTATGAATTATCCCATACTCAGTGGTGAAATGTTGGATAAAGGAATAGAAGAGATAAGAAATAGGTTGATATTCTTAGAGGTTGAGCAGGCCCAGTTAAAAAGCAATAACCCTGTTGTGTCTGCCAGTCAGAAAGCTAAACCTCCTGTCAGCCCTTTTGATCCTTTGTATGACCAGCTGGATTTGTCATGGGTGGATTATAGAATAGAAACTATGCCTGCTAGGATATACTGTCAGATGCCTAGATTTAGTGGTCACAGTATATGTGATGGGAATGCAGATATCCAAAATTTTCACAGTTTTATGGGAAAATATTCATTCAGAGATGAGGATATGTGGATGAGGTTTTTTGTTAGGTCCTTTGATGCAAAAGCAAAAGACTGGTATTTGAGCTTTCCAAAGAAATCCTTTGCCTGTTGGGATGAACTTGCTGACTGTTTCAAGGAAGAATTTGCAAAAGAACCGGCTGATTTTGTTACAGAATTGATGAGAATCAGAAAACAAGATGAAGAGCCATGTGTTGATTTCAGTCATAGGTTTGCAGTAGCCCTTTCACATGTCCCTGAAAGTTTCAGACCTGATATTTCAGCCTGTGTTGGCATATTCTTTGAAGCTTTTGAGGAGGGCTTTAGTGCAATACTGAGGGATTTCAAGGTGACAAGTATGCAGATGGCATACAGGTTCATAGAAAAGATAGAAAAAACCAGAAATGTGTACCTGCTGAAACCCCTGTCCCCAGGCCTTGGTGTGAGAAATGGTTATGAGGCTGCAAATGACCAAATGATTATGGCATCATGTGCAGATAAAAATGAAAATAAAAGCATAGAGGTTGAGACTGCTGTGTTTGAACATAATGCTAACAATACTGCTCAACTAGATTGTTTACCAGTTGAGGATGCCAGTGAAAGGACTAATGAGGATTCCCATTGCAATGATGAGGCATCTGACCATGAAAACAATAACGAGGTTGTGGACAGCAATGAGCAATTTTTGGAATGGACCTGTGGAGATAATTGTGAGTATTGTACTCAAGACAGAGAAGATATAAGCAAACAGAGAAGCAGTCCTATGTGTGACCCATTGCCTACCTTTCAAACACATGGAGATCATGAAGAGCAGTCAGAAATTGAAATAAGTGCTAGTTCAGAGCATGATTGTTTTTCATTTGATGGCTGTTTTGCTTATGACACACAGGCTGATACTCCTCCACAGAGTGAATCCATTGGTGATGAAGATGTGTGCTCTGCTGCCCATGAACAAATGGCATACTATGATGAAACTGATGCACCTGGGTCACCCATTTATGACACATATGGTGATGAGGATCTGTCTGAGTATGGTGAGGATATTGACACTATTTTTGACTTGGATTCCGTTTCTCATCCTGATGAAAGAGGAAACAACATACATCAGGTAAGTGACTGCGAAAATGTGCTTGATTGTAAAGAGGTGCCAGAGCCTGATCTTTTCCAGCTTGGTGCTGCTGATTGTTGTGTACATGATGTGCACAATTGTGATTTTGAAAGCTTTCCTTTTGATGTGCCAGCATATAATACAATGAGCCCTGATCTTCCTAGTTGTGTGGTGGACTCTGAGTGTTTCCTATTTGCAGTCCAGCTAGGAGATCATGTTGCGATGCATGATGATGGTACAGATGATAACCTGTGTTCTATACCATTTGAGTATGCATTGCTTGATAAATTCTACACCCACATGGCACATGATGTTGAAGGTTATCTGCACAGGGGTGATAATGACAAGCCAAACCAGAGGATTGAATATGCAGATGACAAGATTTGTTTGTGGGTGGATCCTGACAGTATCTCCAAGCTTGACCCAGTGCATGCAGATGAAAACAAGATATTTGACAAAGGGAGATACATGCTTTTCTTTTCTTGGTGGCCTTAGGCCATCAAGTGTGTTTGGTGATGCAGGTCGGTGTAATATTTGACTCTGTGCCCAATGGATAAGGGACTGGTCTGCCCGGAGATCTGGTTCTCGCTGCAGGTTTTCACCTGCACGTCCCCATTCGGAGCCACTGTTGACACTCATTTTGACCAGGGGTTGATTTGTCATGATCAGGAGGTTTCTTCATTTGAAGCCTTTATCTTCTTGCCCATTTTTTCTAAGTGTTGGACCTCCTCAGCATTTTTCAACTGCAGCATCATGTTTTCCTGAGGAGGAGGTCATCATCATCATCTTGTCTTCGATGGTCTGCATCATCATGTTCTTTGTCGACTGGGTTTTTCATCGTCATCATCATCATATTCAGTCATCGGGTGATGTTTGGTTTTTATCATGATGATGCTGCCGAGCTACAGTGCGCCCTCATCTGCTTGCGAGGGTGATGTTTCAAAGTCTCCGGTGATCTTCCATTTATCACCTTGCGCGAGCATGATGATGATGTTGCTTATTCTTTGAATTGCTCGACCTAACTTGTTTTTTCCTAAGGGTCGTGTTCATCATCATCATATTTCCAGTTATCATCCTGCTGCTTGCGGAGGTCATCATATTTTCTGCCTTCATGATATTTCGCCGGGGTGATATTTTTATCATCGGGTGATCTTGGTTAACATCATCCTGATGATGTTGTTGAAGAGTTGTAATTGCGACCCGATATTCACTAGGGTCATCATATTTTGGAACTTCAGGATGATCTTAGTCAATATCATCCTGATGATGTTGTATCACTTCTTGTTCTTTGTTTCTCATCCTGATGATGCTGACGTCATCCGTATATCAGGGTGATATTTTTCTTTCTGCCTATCTGCATCATGATATTCGCGAAGGAGGGGGTGATATTTTCATATCACCCGGATATATGTTTGTTTGTTCGAACATCATGATGATGTTGATATCAAGGAGATATCCGCCTGCTGGTTTCGCGTGTTATCTATTGAGGGTGATCTTTTCAAGCAGCATCATCATATTCAGTTATCGCCCCGATCTTATAGAGGAGCTACAGTGCAACCTGATGTTCGAACGTCAGGAGGATATTTCAAAATATCCGGTTGTCTTCCGAATATCATGATGATGTTAATATGATGATGACGTCATCAAGGTCCGTGGGGGTCATATTTCTAACACTGATCATCTTGAAGAGACCTCCTGATATTTGCAAACATGATGATGACGTCATCCGGATGTGAGGAGGTGCGCAGTAGGCGGATATGATGATGACGTCAGCAGGATATGATGATGACGTCATCAGGATGTTCATCGGCCAGACTTTTGTTATAAGCTCAGCAGGAGGATGTTCCTCCGAAGGATCAGGTTGTGCCGATTATCATGAAGGTTATATTTCAAATATCATGATGACATCAGGGTGATTTTTCGAACAACAGGATATCATGCTACTGGAAGATGATGATGATGAAGTCTATACTAGTGTCGTCAGGAGCAAAAGCACCGACATGATATATGCTCATGACCTAGTATATAAGGTGTTATTGAGGTCATCGCGGGGTGCATGTGGGATATTGTTATCCTGCATTTTCAAATATCATGATGATGAGTCTCGGCGGGAAAAGCTTGCGATGGTCTGTATGATGATTTTCCCTAGGCCGCGGGTTGGTGCGCCATTAATGGCGATTGTTGCAGAGGTGTGGGCGATGGCGTGGGTCGATCTTGTACCCGACTGGAGGTGTCAATCAGCGGGCAGGAGCGCAGGGCTCGAGAAATCTTCCTGTCTCCTCCCCCACCTGCTGCATTCAAGTTTGGGCGCCAATCCGGTTGTGTTTGAGCGCCATTTTCATGATACTGTGTATCTGGCAAAATTCTGGTCAACATTGTAATTAATTGCTGAGCACCTACCTGGCTGTTATAAGCAGGTGGTCTTGCTCATTTGAGGGGTTGTTGAAAGTTGATGATTTTGGCTCTGTAATGCATGACAAGCTGATCTGGTTGCTCTGTACAGCTTACCTGTGAGTTTATGTATCTCTTGTTGTTTGTTTTTGGCATGAACCCACTGATTTCATGATTAAACTTATATGAGAAATGTTGTTTGGCATGTGTTATGTTAATTCTGTCTCCAGTATTGCATGTATCCTTCTTCTGAATCTGGATGTTTGGTAATGTTTAGATTCTAGAGCATAGAATTCCTGTGTTGAATGTCTGATCTTTTAACTTCTATTCAAGGGGTAGATTAAACTGTTTTCAGGTTGAACATTGGGAGGGATATACTGCAGTAGGGATACCATAAGTAGAGATAACCTAACACTTTGTATTGGGAGATGCCTGTAAGGCAGGTATCACATAGATCCCCTTGAAATCCAGTTTTAGTTGTTTATGCTGATCATTCACAGGTGTATGTCTATTGACTCCAGGCCCTGGATAGGCACCAATCATGCTTTGCTTTGTGTTATAACCATATCCAGCTTTGCATCCACACTTAAACTCCAAAGCAAAATCTAAAACAACCATTAGGACATTAGAGTTAGTTTAGGATCCTCAGTCCTCTGTCTACAACTGCAAATAGGCCCAAAGCTAGCCCCTTTGCCCTTATCTTTCAGTTTTGGTCTACATACAGGAGGACTCATCTGCTTTCTGTCAACATCCCAGCCTTGCATGCATATCCTTATGGATGTTGAGTAGGGAATACCCCCTAGGTCTTGCAGAGCCTGAAGAAGAAGAGGAGATAAAATATAGAGTCTATCTCCTATACTGTTGACCCCCTGGCCCAGAGCTCCTGTTGATCACTGATGGCTACCTTGTAGGGATATCTGGGAATAAGCATCCAGTCTGGGAAAAAGTCAACAATCCCTATGAATGGTAGGGATGTCAAACTGATTAGAGAAGAAAGGTCATCAGAGACAGTGGAGGATCAAGAGTTAGAGGAGCATATATGTTTTGCGGACACCGACTGTGAAAATTTCAGAGTTGTCTCAGATGATAAAGAGGATAAAGGAAAAAATATTTGCATTGAAGAGCTTGACCAACATGGTCTATGGACCATGCATTTTGATGGAGCTTGTTCAAAGGAAGGCTCTAGTGTTGGGATTATATTTCTATCTCCAACTGGTAAACTTCTAAAATTCTCTTTCTTGTTGAAGTTTGCCTGTACAAACAATATTGCAGAGTATGAAGCTCTATTGTTAGGATTGAATGTAGCTCTGAAGCATGGAATTAAGATGCTCAAAGTATTTGGTGATTCAGGGTTAGCTGTTTCCCAAGTGAGAGATAAGTATGCTTAAAAAAATAAGAGATTAAAACAGTATAAGCATGCTGTTTGGGATACAATTGAATTGTTTGATGCTTTTTCAATAAACTGGATAGAGAGATCAAAAAATGTCAAAGCAGATTTTCTAGCCAATGTAGCTATAAGGCCAGATGATATCACTCTATCAGATGTTACAAATGTTGAGGTCAAGCTTAGACCTATAGTACCAGACAACGTATGCAGCTGGCAAGTGTTTGATGATGACAAAGATTTACTGAGATTTCTACATTGCATTGATGAGTATGAGAACTAAGAAATGGATTTTCAGAACTTTGTGGAGGTTGTAGATGGAAAAGAAACTCTCTTAGGGAAAGAAATAATTCAACTCAAGAAGAACAGGATCCCTAGAGGGTTGGTCGCTTTAGAGAGAGCTTTTGACAATAGAGACCAACTTGTTACAAAATCATCTCCGACAAACAAGAATGATTTAGAAGAGATAAACTTGGGGACATCTCATGCCCCCCAAAAGGTATACATTGGCAAACAGCTCAAGCCACATATCAGAACTATGCTGATTGCATTACTAAGAAAATATAAGCATGTCTTTGCTTGGTCATATGAGGACCTGAAAGCTTATAGAGAGGATTTATTCCAGCATGAAATCCCTTTGAAGCCTGGAGTTAAACCATTTAGACAAAAATAGAGACCTATCAACCCAACCTTAGCTCCAAAAATGCAAGAAGAACTTATGAAGCTTAGGGAGGCTGGACTAATCATGCCTATCAGACATTCAACTTGGGTGTCCAACCTTGTCCCAGTCAGAAAGAAAACTGGTGACATCATACTTTGTGTGGACTTTAGAAATCTGAATGTATCTTCTTTGAAGGACAATTATCCATTGCCAAACATGGAGGCCATGTTGCAGAAGGTGACTGGCTGTGAGCTTTTATCCATGATGGATGGATTTTCAGGGTACAATCAGGTGAAAGTGAAGGAATCAGAGCAATTCAAGACTACTTTCACTACTCCATGGGGAACATATGTATATGTGAGGATGCCATTTGGACTAACAAATGCAGGTGCCACATTTTAGAGGGCAATGGATGTTGCTTTTGCAGGATTGATTGATTCAATCTTGGCTGTGTATCAAGATGAGTTGACAACTTATTCAAAAAAGGAAGAGCAACAATGTATGCATTTGGAGAAAATTTTTATTAGAGCATTAGAGTATGGCATCTCACTTAACCCAAAGAAATGTGCTTTTCGGGTAATGGAAGGAAAATTGCTTGGACATATTGTTTCCAAGGATGGGGTCAGAATTGATCCAGAAAGGGTGGCTGCAATTAACAAAATTCAGATCCCTAAAACAGTGAAAGGTGTTCAGTCCTTCTTTGGGAAAATTAATTTTGTTAGAAGATTTGTGCCTAACTTTGTAGAGACCACCAAAGATATCTTTAAAATGCTGAAGAAGAATGCAACTGTCAAATGGGAAGATGAAGCAACCAAATCATTTCAAGACATAAAAGAGGCAATAAAGATGGCTCCTGTTTTAAAATCTCTTGATTTTTCTAAGCCATTTCAATTATTTTCATTTTCTTCTTTCCACACTATTGCTGCATGCCTATTGCAAAAAAATGAAGAAGGGTTTGAACAACCTATAGCTTTCTTTAGTAAGTCATTACAGGCTGCTGAATTAAAGTATGACATCATGGAGAAACAAGCATATGCACTGGTTAGAGCAGTCAAGAGTTTCAGGCCCTATTTGATCGGCTCTCAAGTAATTACATATGTGCCTCATGCAGCAGTCAAAGATATCTTTACTCAGCAGGAGGTAACTGGAAGGAGATGTAGATGGATAAACAAATTGCAAGAGTTCAATATTGAAATACAGATCACAAAACTGGTAAGAGGGCAAGGTTTGGCAAAACTGATGACACAGTCAAATCTAGAGGCATGCCAAGTGAATGTAGTGCATAATGAAGTTATAAATATGTCAGAATCTGATTGGTATAAGGACATAGTATACTACTTGCAGAATTTAAACTATCCTTCCCACCTCAGTGATGTCTAGAAGAGAACTTTGAAGCTGCAGGCTATTAAATACATCATTGTTCAGGGAAAGCTATATTGGAAAAATCCTGATGGTGTATTACTCAAGTGTATTGATGAAAATTAGGCCAAGGATATTCTCAGTGACATGCACAATGGAGTATGTGGTGGACATTACGCTGGCCAAACAACAGCCCATAAAATTCTCAGAGCAGGCTATTGGTGGCCAACTCTCTTCTCAGATACACACAAAATGGTAAGAAAATGTGAGTCTTGCCAAAGGTTCTCAGGAAAGATAAGATATCTGTTGCAAGGTGTGACCCTTGTTCTTCTTGTTCAGTGTTGCGCTGCGGTGGTTTGTGACAAGGGCTTAACCACCTCTCGTGCTTGTTAAGTCAAGTGGTTGTATCGAGCATTAAAAGGTCAATCTTTTGGTGCAACGACAACTAACAATTGGTATCAGAGCTGAGGTCACGGGTTCAAACCCTGTGCTTGCGCTGGGGGGATTGTTGCAAGGTGTGACCCTTGGTCTTCTTGTTCAGCACTGCGCTGCAGTGGTTTGTGACATGGGCTTAACCGCCTCCTGTGCTTGTTAAGTCAAGTGGTTGTATTGGGCATTAAAAGGTCGATCTTTTGGTACAATGACAACTAACAATATCAAGGTGCATTACCCTTAGGACTATAACTATAGAAGCTCCATTTCAGCAATGGGGGATTGATTTTATAGGGGAAATCTCAGAAAAGTCAAGTGGAGGGCACAGTTGGATTCTGGTTGCTACTGATTACTTCACTAAATGGATTGAGGCCATTCCAACTAAAAAGGCTACAAGCAAAGTGGTGATGGATTTTATCCTAGAAAATATTATTATAAGATTTGGAGTACCAGCCAAATTGGTCGCAGATAATGCTATGTGCTTCAGGTCTGGTGAATTTATTGATTTTTACAATAATTATGGAATTGATTTGTCTCATACATCACCATATCATCCATAAGGGAATGGTCAAGCAGAGTCAAGCAACAAAAGTCCCATGAAAATCATCAGAAGGGTGATAGGTAAAAACAAGAGATCTTGGGATTCAAAGCTAAAGTTGGCATTATGGGCTGACAGGGTGATAGTGAAAAGAGCAACTAGAAGATCTCCTTTTGAATTGGTATATGGTGCAGTAGCTAGGTTGCCTGTGAACAACCTCCTGCCAGTTTATAAATTCATCCAAGGGACAGTGAGGAGATTGGAGATCCAATGACTGAAAGAATAAATCAGTTGGTCGCACTAGATGAGATAAGAAGGGAAGCACAGAAAACAAACATCAAGACACAACAAAAGGTGAAATATCTGTTTGATAAGAGGGTTACAGAGAGAAGGTTTTAGATAGGTGATCTGGTCCTTATGTGGAATGCAAAGAGCCAGGATAAGGGTAAACACAGTAAATTTGAGCCCTTATGGACTGGCCCATACCAAATTGGCATTGTTCATGGAGGTGATTCTTATTTTCTCCAGGCCCTCAATGGTGAACTACTAGAATTACCTGTGCACGGTAAATTCCTTAAAGCTTTTTTTCTCATAAATGAGTACCTTTTGTGCACACTATAAACTAGTTGTAAATATTTTGTACATGCCTTGTATAGTTAGTCTTGTTTTGAGTTTTGGGTTTTGTCTAGTCTGCCTCGGAGTAGTCTGGTCCTTGCTGCAGTCTTGTGCCTGCATGTCCTCAATCGGAGCCTCTGTTAGTACTCATTTATGTTTAGGGTTTTAAGGTTGAACATTTGCTGATTTTATCGTTCAAATCATGAATTTTCTAAGTTGCGAGGTCTTGCATTGTTCTGCCTATTCTTGTGATGGTTCTTTGTGGTGGGTTCCTGGTTGTTCAATTTTATCTTCGTGCTTCAGTGTTCAAAGGTTGACAAGCCCCCATGTAATTTTTTACCACCTTTTCCTGTCGCACTCATGAAAAATGTTAAGTTTGTATGTGTAATTGATCATGTATGTTGGCAAGCTTGTGAAATCTCTATCAGCTTCCAAAAATGGTGAAAAAATTGAGTTATATGCATTTCTAAATGTATATCAGGTTGCATATGCATTGGGGGAATCTTCTGTAAGATTCTGGGAATGTTCACCATTTGTATATCAGCCCTGCTTGTATATCAGGCTTGTATGTATAATATGCAAGCAAAACGTACAAAGGAAGAGATACATTGCAGGGATATTCTAGAGAAGATTCCTTGTTTGTATGTGCAGGGGAATGTACATTGAAAAATATACAAAGGCCAGCGACATGCAAAGTGAACAGTGCAGTGGATATGCAAGTGGGTTTGTACATGTTTGGCATACAAGGGAAGTGCATTCATCGCATATTCTAAAAAGATTCCCTGCTTCTATGTTTGTGTTTGTATATGCTACATACAAATAAAATATACATTGAGGAGATACATTCCAGACCTGATGAAGATTTTAGGCTGTTGCATAATAATTTGGGGTCTGTGACTTGTATAAATGTTTGTATATGTCGATATACAACCCGATGTACAATGATAAGGTACAAGCCAAATTCCAAGAAGTGTTCCAATCGAGTAGAAGAAATATTTGGTGTCCACCCTGTATGTGTTTTGTGCTTGTATATGCAAAACATACAAAGCGATGGGTGCGAGATGGAGATACAAGCCGGACCTGAACTAAATTCCAGTTTGTTCTATAACTTTTGACGTCCACCTTGTATGTTGTATATGCATTTGGATTTACATATACAAAAGCGATAAAGGTGAAAAAAAGGAGAAGAGGTCAGCGATAGAGGGTCAAGGTGCCTACGTGGCATGATATCATTGACTGGCGGCTCTTCATACATGTTTTGGGACCGTTGATTTCGGTGATGAGTTTTTGATCAACGGTTAGGTTTTGAACCTTCAGCGATGGTTCTTTCCTTGTGTCTGCGGCCATCTTTGAGCGGGAAAATCTCTAGATGCATCTGCTGTTGCATCCCATGGGTAGTTGAGGTTTTAATGGTGGTCATACAGAGACATGCGATGGATTGAGTGACGGGCCAACTACCAGTTTTATGAGGAATGTCCCCAAGCGGCGGCATAGGGCTCAAGTTTTGTTCCTCCTCGCCATTCCTTCAGCCTGTTGCTTGCAGTGTTTTGAGCACCATTTTTATGGTGTACGGTCTGACAGAATTTTTGATGTGCCATGTAATTAATTTGCCGAGTACACTTTCTTGTTGTATTAAGCAGGCTATGTTACTCATTTGTGTTGTTGAAAAAACTGGACAAATTTTGGTGCTGCAATAGGAATACAACTCTCTGGTGACTCTACTTCAGGTGTCTTTGTGAGTTTATGAGTTGTATGTTGTATGTATTATGCATAGAATTATCAATTTCATGTTGATTTAAATGAGTAATGCTTCATTGCATGTGTTTTTTTATTTGTCTCTAGATTGGATGTGTTTTTCTTCTGACTCTGAACATCTAAGGGGTGTTATAGATTCTAGAATATAGGTTTTCTATATTGAATACTTAGTCTCTTACTTCTGCTCAAGGAGTAGATTGAATGTTATGGATTAAGTGTTGAGAAGAATACATTGCAGTAAGGATGTTTGTAAGCAAAAATAACTAAATACTCTCTCTTGGGTATTGTCTGTAAGGCAGACATTTTAGAAACCCCTTGAAATCTGATTACCGTCTTAGGTCTGTGGTAAACATTCACATATATACTGTTGCAAGTATGGGCCTATCCGGTGTTGTCATTGATGTCAACATACTCCTGTTGCATTAATGATAAGGTTTGGATGAGCCGTGAGCTGAGGATATTGAGAAAATTAGTCTCAATCAGGGACAGTGAAGAACAGTGATGACTGTAAGACAAAAGTCCAAGATAGGATGATAATCAGAGGATGCGGATTAAAGGGTTTGTAGATATGTGTCTGTAGGTGATCTTGTAGAGATTTCAGAGGTCTGCATGAAGATCTGAAGAAGTTATGGCCACTCAAGTAGAACCAGCTTTGACAGGTGTTCAGAGGTGACAGAGTGACACAGATAGGTCTGGTGAGATCCGGTAATGCACTATCCCATTTTACGGATTTGAGGGAGTGTTGAAGACATCCATGTGAAGTATCAACTCGATTGGTTCGTGGTTTGAAGGTCTGAAAGAACCTATTCCTTTGTGACAGTAATGACAGATTGTGTTCTTAAAGCTCCAGATGAAGGAGAGGAGAATTCCAGCAAGCAGATGAAGAGTGGATGTTCTCAAGTGATTCAGGAAAGGTTGTTGTGATCCTTGGATCGTGTCCAGTTCATGTTGGTGGTCCGCATTGAAGTTAGAGTGTGCATTTGAAGAATAACCACTGGATGATGGTGTTCTTCCTGAGACTGGCTGACCGGATGTATTACGCGTCTTGCAGATGTTCTTGTAGATGTTTGTTGACTTAGATGATTATTCCTAACTCGATGCCTTGTCTAAATGAGGATTGCGAAGTCAGTTTGAACTTGCCTTTTTGTGTTGAGATGAGCGAGTGGTAGTGAAGAGGAGAGCGAAAGGTAGAGCAGAAGTATTGAGCTTAATGGAACTGATTCAAGCATGATGAAGATGCTATTCTCCAATTCATGTATGTGATACTTATTTCTTTGTAGATAGTGTGTCTCTTGTAGGCAGTGAGCCTCTTGTGAGTAGTGTGCTCGGGCAGTGAGCCCTAATTAGCAAGTGCCATTTTGTTCTTTCTATTCTTCTAACATAGAATACATTCTTGGGTTAATCACCCCGTGGTTTTTCCCTTAACCGGGTTTTCCATGTCAAAATCTTGGTGTCTTATGTGTTGATGAGTTTCTGCTTTTGATCTGAATGCATTATGTTTCATGTTTAATATACTGCTAATCACTAAGAGGATTTAAGTGTGTAAATTGGAGAAAGTTTTGCACAACTGATTCACCCCCCTCTCAGTTGTGTGCCCTAAGTCTAACAATTGGTATTAGAGCTAAGTTCCATTAAAAGAAGCTTAACCGCTTGAGGAGATCAGGATGTCGTCATACAAGAAGGATAGTCTGAAGTTTGATGGAACCAACTTTGCTCTTTGGAAAGGTCACATGAAATGTCACTTGCAGTGTATGGGAATGGGGTACTGGTCCATGGTTACAAAAGCGTATGTACCTCCACAGGGTGGTCTGACAACCCTAACTAAAATCACAGATACTAAAAATAATCTGCAGACCAAAGAGGCTCTTCTAAGCGCATTATCTGACTCAGAGCTCTCAAATGTTATTGACCTACCAGCTACCTTTGAGATTTGGAATAAACTGGAACTTTTGCATGAAGGAGATCAGTATGTTAAATGTGCAAGGTTACAAAATCTAAAAGGGAAATTTGAAAAACTGAAGATGAGAGATGATGAAAATATTACCACTTTTATGCCAAGAGTGAATGAGCTAGTTTGTGGAATTAGAAATGCTGGTGGAGTCTTGGATGAAAATGAGATTGTTGGTAAAATTCTCAGATCCCTTCCTGCTTACAAAATCAAGGCTGCTGCCATTGAAGAATTCAGAGCCCATACAACTATCACAAGAGATCAATTGGCTGGGAAATTGGCTGCATTTGAAATGATAGAGTTTGGAGATGACCCCCCCAAGACTAAATCTGCATTCAAAGCTAGTGCCTTTGTTAAAGGTAAACAAAGGTTTGATCCAGGAGTGAATTCTTCAAGGAAATTATCATGGTATGAAAAAGCAAGAAAAGATCTGGAAGAAGAAGTAGAAACTGCTCAATTTGAAGCCCTTATTGCAAAGAGACTGCCAAGAGGATCTGGTAAGTATGAAGGAAAATTACCTTTTAAGTGTTTTAACTGCAATAAGATTGGTCATTTTGCCTCAAAGTGTCCAGAAAGATTTTCAAGGCAAAATCCTGACAAGCCAAGGTTCCAAAAGAACTGTTACTATGTTCATGAAGAAGATGATAATGAAGGAGTAACAGATGATGAATCAGAGATTGGAAACAAATCAGGAAATGAATGGGTGTTTATTGCCATCAAGGAAGAAGAACCAATATCCTCTGTATCTATCAATCATAAGGTTGTAGAAAGAGCCCTGACTGCTTAAGTTGAAGAAAATGATGATTGGGTCATTGACAGTGGTTGCTCTCACCATATGACAGGTGACAAAAATAAGTTCATAGATTTGGAAAGATATGAAGGAGGAGTGGTGAAGTTTGGAGATAATTTTGCTGGTAGAATCAGAGGAAGAGAAACTATTTCTTTTGATGGAAGGAACAAAACTGGTAATGTTCTAAATGTTGAAGGCTTGAAGCACAATCTTCTCAGTGTTGGACAATTGGTGGACAGAGGCTATGATCTCCGGTTCAAGAATGGAAAATGTAAGATCTTTGAAAGCTCTGGAACAGAGATTGCATCCGGTACCCAAACTAAAGGTAATATCTTCCACTTGGTTGGCACTGGTAAAAGTTGCTTATTTTTTCAAGTTGATCAGAGTTGGTTATGGCATAGGAGAATGTGTCATGTGAATTTTGATAATATCATTAAGATAAGCAATACTCAGGCTGTAAGAGATCTTCCAAAATTGGTGAAACCTACTAACAACTTGTGCAAGGAATGTCAGTTGGGTAAGATGAGCAGAGTCACATTCAAAAGCAAGGAACTGTCTTCTATCAGATTATTGGACTTAGTTCACACTAATCTTTGTGGTTCGGCAAGAACCAAGAGAATTCATGGTGATAGATACTTCATGCTGTTAATTGATGACTATTCCCGGATGATGTGGGTAACCTTTCTAAAGGAGAAATCAGAAGCTCTTGAGAAATTCAAAATATTCATGGCTATGGTAGAGAATGAAATAGGATTAAAGTTGAAATGTTTGAGGTCTGATAGAGGTGGAGAATTCACATCCGGTGAGTTCATAGAGTTCTGTGAGAAACATAGAATTAAGAGACAGTTGTCTGCTCCTAGGACTCCATAGCAGAATGGAGTAGTGGAGAGAAAGAACCGGACCATCCAGGAAGCATCTATAACCATGATGATGGAAGCAAATGTTCCTCACATCTATTGGAGAGAAGCTGTCAGCACTGCAGTCTCTACTCTCAATCGAGTTCAAATCAGAAGCAATACCGGTAAGACCCCTTATGAACTCTGGTTTGGCATTACTCCTACTATAAGATATTTCAGAGTCTTTGGTAGCAAATGTTACATCAAAAGAGATGAAGATCTAGGCAAGTTTGATGCTAGAAGTGATGAAGGAATATTCTTGGGTTACTCTACTCAAAGCAAAGCATACTGGTGTTATAACAAGAGACTAAGAAAGATGATAGAAAGTACAAATGTGAAGGTTGATGAGGGAATAGAGAAACCCTCAAGGTTTTATGAATATGATGAAGATGATCAAAATGGTGTTCTGGTTTAAGGAGTTCAATCCTCTTCTGAAAGTCAGATTCAAATTGATCCTATAAATCAGGAAGAAGAGATAGGTTTGAATGAGCCTGATCAAGAAGCAGAAGTGCAAGAAACTCCCAAAGTTCCAAGGTATGTAAGACTGAACCACTCTAAAGATCAGATCATAGGTGACAAAAGCAAAGGTGTGCAATCTAGAAGGAAAATTGCTAAAAATTTAGATGAATATTGTCTGATTTCAAAGATTGAACCTAAGACAATAAATGAAGCCTGCAATGATGAAAATTGGACCAAAGCAATGGAGGAAGAGTTGATGCAAATTGAGAAAAATCACACTTGGGATCTTGTTCCCAGACCTAGAAACAAGAATGTGATTGGAACCAAATGGGTCTTCTGGAACAAACTAAATGAAGTTGGTGAAGTAATCAGAAATAAAGCTAGATTGGTCTGCAAGGGCTACTCTCAAATAGAAGGAATTAATTTTGAAGAAACTTTTGCTCCGGTGGCAAGAATTGAAGCAGTCAGATTATTTCTTGCATTTGCTACCTTCAAGGATTTCAAGGTGTATCAGATGGATGTCAAGTCTACTTTCTTGAATGGTGACTTAGAAGAAGAAGTGTACATTGAACAGCCAGATGGATTTCAATTATCTGAGCATGGTGATATGGTCTGCAAGTTGAAGAAGGCACTATATGGACTAAAGCAAGCCCGAAGAGCTTGGTATGAAAGATTGGACAAACATCTTTTGAAGATTGGTTTCAACAAAGGTACTGTTGACAGTAACTTATATTTCAAAATTGATCATGAAAACATCTTGATTGTTGAAGTATTTGTTGATGATATCATCTTTGGAGGAATAGATAGTATGTGTAAAACTTTTGCAAATCAAATGAAAAGTGAGTTTGAGATGTCTATGCTTGGTTAAATGAATTTCTTCTTGGGTCTGCAAATTACTCAAACAAAGAAAGGAATCTTCATTTCTCAGACCAAATATGTGAAAGAACTGTTGAAGAAATTTGGGATGGAAGATTCAAAGCCAATGAATACCCCCATGGCAATCGGATGTAAGTTGAGCAAAGATGATGACTCTCCTAAGGTAAACCAGACAAAGTATAGATCAATGATTGGAGGATTGTTGTATCTCACTCAAACTAGACCAGATATTATGCAAGTTGTTGGTCTTGTTGCTAGATTCCAAGTTGATCCTAGAGAATCCCATGTCATGGCAACCAAGAGGATCTTTAGATATCTAAAAGGGATGGTTGAGTACAGTCTATGGTATCCTAGAGATCATGATTTCTCTCTTCATGCATATACAGATGCTGATTGGGCAGGAGATGCGGATGACCAGAAGAGTACCAGTGGTGGAGCTTTCTTTTTGGGAAAGAGATTGGTTTCTTGGCTAAGCAAGAAACAAGAGGCAATATCCCTGTCTACAACTAAAGCAAAAAACATAGCAGCAGCAGGTTGTTGCACTCAAGTTTTGTGGATGAAGCAGATGCTAAGAGATATTAAAGTAGAGTATGAGGAGCCTATCACAATCTTCTATGATAATTCAAGTGCTATAAGTATATATAAGAATCTGGTGTTGCATTCAAAGACAAAGCATATATCTATCAAGTTTCACTTTCTAAGAGAGCAAGTGAACAAGAATGAAGTCAAATTGGAGTTTGTATCATCCAAGGATCATATTGCAGATATCTTTACTAAACCTCTACCTAAGGACTTTTTTGAGTATCTCAGGGAGAAGTTAGGGGTTATTGCCCCTCCGGTGATGAACTAAGGTGCATTGATGTGCATCAGTCCAGTGGGTATCACAGTCACATCTTGTGATCCAGATTGATGTTGGGGAGCTGCTACTCAGGGGGAGCAGCATGTATGATTCTATAGTGTTGGAATTGCAAGTATGTGCCCTTTGCCATTGATGTCAAAGGGGGAGAGAAGACATGTGAAAACAAGTGGTTGCTAATCAAAAGGGGAGTAGTAAAGGGAGAGAAGACATGTGAATGGTTACTGTTGATAGAGAGAGTTGTGATAGTAAGGAGAAGTTCTTGTCTTGATGGTTTTTCACATCATATGTTGCCATCAATGACAAAGGGGGAGATTGTTGCAAGTATGGGCCTATCCAATGTTATCATTGATGTCAACATACTCTTGTTGCATTAATGATAAGGTTTGGATGAGCCATGAGCTGAGGATATTGAGAAAATTAGTCTCAATCAGGAACAGTGAAGAACAATGATGACTGTAAGACAAAAGTCCAAGATAGGATGATAATTAGAGGATGCAGATTAAAGGGTTTGTAGATATGTGTCTGTAGGTGATCCAGTAGAGATTTCAAAGGTCCACATAAAGATCTGAAGAAGTTATGGCCGCTCAAGTAGAACCGGCTCCGGTAGGTGTTCAGAGGTGACAGAGTGACACAGATAGGTCCAGTGAGATCCAGTAATGCACTATCCCATTCTGCGGATTTGCGGGAGTGTTGAAGACATCCGTGTGAAGTATCAACTTGATTGGTTCATGGTTTGAAGGTTTGGAAGAACCTATTCCTTTGTGACAGTAATGATAGACTGTGTTCTTAAAGCTCCAGATGAAGGAGAGGAGAATTCCAACAAGTAGATGAAGAGTGGATGTTCTCAAGTGATTCAGGAAAGGTTGTTGTGATCCTTGGATTGTGTCCAGTTCATGTTGGTGGTCCGCATTGAAGTTAGAGTGCACATTTGAAGAATAACCACTGGATGATGGTGTTCTTCCTGAGACTGGCCAACCGGATGTATTATGCATCTTGCGAATGTTCTTGTAGATGTTTGCCAACTTAGATGATTATTCCTAAGTCGATGCCTTGTATAAATGAGGATTGCGAAGTCAGTTTAAACTTGCCTTTTTGTGTTGAGATGAGCGAGTGGTAGCAAAGAGGAGAGCGAAAGGCAGAGTAGAAGTATTGAGCTTAATGGAACTGATTCAAGCATGGTGAAGATGCTATTCTCCAGTTCATGTATGTGATACTTATTTCTTTGTAGACAGTGTGTCTCTTGTAGGTAGTGAGCCTCTTGTGAGTAGTGTGTTCAGGCAGTGAACCCTAATTGGCAAGTGCCATTTTGTTCTTTCTATTCTTCTAACAGAGAATACATTCTTGGGTTAATCACCCCGTTGTTTTTCCCTTAACCAGCTTTTCCACGTCAAAATCTTGGTGTCTTATGTGTTGATGAGTTTCTACTTTTGATTTGAATGCATTATGTTTCATGTTTAATATACTGCTAATCACTAAGAGGATTTAAGTGTGTAAATTGGAGAAAGTTTTACAAAACTGATTCACCCCTCCCTCTTAGTTATGTGCCCTAAGTCTAACATATACATCTACTGACTTCGAGCCCTGGATAGGTCTGGTATCTCTGTTGTAACCTAAAGTCCTAGTTTTGCATCCATATATAAATCAAACTCATACTTCAACTTCAAAACTTTTAGGACTTTAGAAGTAGTTTTAGGACCTAAAATCCTCTGTCTACAACTAAATATAGGCCTGAAACTAGCCCCTTTGCACTTATCTCACAGTTTTGGTCTACATAAGAGAGGATTTATCTACTTTGTATCAACATCCCAGCTAATCCATGGATGCATTTCATAGATGTTGAGTAGGGAATACCCCCCTTGGTACTGCAGAGCCTAAAGAAGAAGATGAGATATTTATAGAGTCTATCTCCTATACTGTTGGCCCCTGGCCTGAGAATCCTGTCGATCATTGATGGCTACTTTGTAGGGGTGACTGGGAACATTCATCCAGTCTGGGAAAAATACCAACAAAAAGCATGTCTTATCTTTAGAAAAGAAAGTAGTTAACTCAAATAAAATAACTTTTGTGTGACACTTGTCTTCTTCTTATTCACACGCGTTCCTCAACCATTCTATACTGTTGATCTTCATTCTTTCTAGTCTATAAATTCAACCCTCTTCCTCCATTTAATTCATCCAAGCTTTAAGTAAACTTACTCTACAGGAATTACAGCGCGCCTTTGGCACCAATTCCTTCATTGCTTGCGATCAAACTTGTTACTACACACTACTATCATTGTTGTAAAGCTCATCTTCATGGCAAAACTATCATAGCCATTCCCATTTGAACATCTTGGAATCATAGCAAGGAAGTACACCTTCTGAGGGCCATATTCATAGACAAGATCATTTGTGATAGGTGATCAATGGAAGCTACGAATTAAAGGAGGTTTGCTTTGTATTGTTCATTGTTTGATTGAATCTCTTTTGTTTACCATTTCATTGAGTTTTGGGTATCTTGATATTTATTATATTGATTATTCATTTGAATCCAATTTTTCCTTAACATTTTTGGCACCCACCATGGGGCCTAGCCCCAATTTAACCCAAAAACTAAGTTTTTTGTGTTTTAGAAAGTCGTACATAGGAGAAAATAGCGCATCTGATACATCCTAACACGCATCTGACATCTATTACGGTGCATACATTCCTGTGACACATACAGACTCTGTTATGGCGCATTTACCCTCTGATATGACACATATATCAGATCAGTGCATGTATATTATTTTCTTGCACTTTTGACCTTTGTCTTAGCGCATATGTACTGCGGTGCTTCTATTCTCTATTTCTGCGCATTCAGTCTCTTAAGTGGCGCATCTATTTTAGGTAGTGATTTTTAGGGTTTCCTTGAAATTTTTGCTAATGCTAACGTCTTTTTGCAGGAACTCTCTTGATCTATTTTGCAGACTAGGTACTAGTTTAGAATCATATAGTTGCACTTCTTAACTCACACTTTGATTTCTAAATGGGAAAGTAAATGGATGCCCATGCAAATCTCACATAGTTTTAACTAAGAAAGCGGTAATTGAATCGTTGCTATCTGGCATATCATTGAATCATTGCTATATTGCTATCTTTTTAAAGTTAACAATTCATTGCTATCTGGATAAAATTGAACTCATCATTGCTATTTGGGTAAAACTAAACCATTGCTATCTCGATTATCACTTCAAAGTTAACAACTTGTGCTACGTGGATAAAATTGAACTCATCATTGCTATCTGGGTAAAACTGAACCATTGCTATCTCGATTATCACTTCAAAGTTAACAATTCGTGCTACGTGGATAAAATTGAGCACATCATTGCTATCTTGGTAAAACTAGACCATTGCTATCTTGTTATCACTTCAAAGTTAACAAGATTCTGTGCTTGCCCAAGTAGATAGCTCATCTAGTTTTTCTCATTTTAACTAGGGGAAAAGAACCAATGTATTCTATGTTTTGGGAATGATACCAGGCCTATGCTCTCCCCTATCTTGGGTGACCAAAATGCTAGACATATCATTTTCGCATGTGTTTTTCCTTTAGAGGGGCCTGCTCTTGGATACTGTTCATCCAAGTAGGAATGAACCTAAGTGGTAACAGGCTAGATGCCAAGCCCTTCCAAGCCACTATAAATAAATTGTGTTTGGAGCGAAAGCTTCAAACAATGAGTGTAGTTGTGTTATACTAACAGCCAACCTCCCCCAAAACCCTCCAAGGCGCAACCCTTGCAAGTTGGGAGACTCCATAATAGAGAGTAGTGCTGCCACACGTATAACCACTCGAATGATTGCCTTTATTACTCATCCTTGTTTTAGTAGACCAAAAACCCCTATAAACTAGTGCAGCAAAGGGCAATTATCACCTCCCGAAGATGCTTCACTAGAGATAGTGAGAATTCAGTTTTATACTATCCTTTGAAACCTAGGCTTGTACTTGCTTTCTTTTAGTCCAAAAAGACACAAAAAATCACAAAAAAATAAAAAAACCATAAAAATATTCTTTGTGTTTGCTATGTCTTCTTGCCATAATTTCAAAAAATCATATCAAAAAGACCTTCTTGCAACCAAAGTACCAAAAACATCAGAAAATTTCCAAAAAAATTGCAAAAATATTAAGAAAACCAGAGTGACACATTCGTCCTCTATTGCTGTGCATTTGTGCCGACCTGTGGTGCATCTGGATTGACTTGCAGTGCTTTTGATACCTTTTATAGTGCATTTGATTTTTACCAGTGTGGCACATCTATCCTGACTTCCTGCGCAATCACCAATTTCTGCAGTGCATCTGTTCCGACGCATGCATGACAGTGAGCACTTGCATGATTTTTGAGAGAAAAAGTTTATCATTTCTGGGTACCCATTTCAGTCTAGTTCCAAATTCCAAGATCAGGTCTTACCTTGCGGTCCTTTTTTCTTCCATTTCGCGTCAAAATCTCTCTTTTGTTGGTCATCCCATTCACCTTCTATCAGGTCTTCCTAGTCGAAAGTTAAAGTATCCCATATCAGATTAGCATAGGCCCCTTTTTCATATCATTGTGAATTCAAGTAACCCTAGTAAGTCACAGAGCTTCGCTAGTGGTCTTGGTGCACAACTAGTCCGTACACAGTAAGACAGGTATCGAGTACCCTTACTAGTGGCTATCATCTTGTATCGGCCTTCTTACTTGGAATCATTGATCAAGAAAGTCCCTTGTCCAAATCTTGTCGTAAGTATCCTATTCTCAGCAGTCTCCATTGGCACCTTGCCAACATCTCTAGTTTCATCCCACCTCATCCCACGTCACCTTGCATGGTTCTTACTAGATCTCAATACAAAAAGAAACTTGAAATGGCCGGATCATCCAACCACATTATCACACCTCATGATAGTGATGAGGAAATATCTCACGAAGAGTATCAAGGAACCCTCCAAGATTGGAAATTCCAACGCTTGCTAGAGAAAGTGCTCCATGAGGACCCTCACAAGTATTTCTATCATCTTGCAAATCTTGGAATTAAAGTCCCCGCCAATTTTGATCTAAGCACAATCCAAGAAAATGTAGAGAATAATCATGAAAAAGGAAAGAAAGCCATAGACCCAAGTACTCCTATGGAAGAAATGAGGAAACAAATCGAGGGTTTAATGCAAAAAATGATAGATCTCAAGACGGGTATAAATACTAAAACCTACTCCTTGGAAGATATTACACCATACCCCTTTGATAAAAGTTTGAACATGACACCTTTTCCCTTTTGATTTGAAGTTCCTAAGTTTGACAAATACAAAGGGAAAGGGTACCCTAGAGATCACATTAGGGAATTCAACGCAGGATGCATGAAAGTAGCTCACAATGAGACTTACTTAATGAGACTATTCCCTAGATCTCTAGGTAGTCAAGCCATGGAGTGGTTCTCACAACTCCCACCGGGCATCAAAACTTTTGATGTGTTAGTCAACAAATTCATCATGTACTTCTCATACAATATAGAACACAAAGTCTCTATGCTTGACTTATGCAATACCAAGCAAAAAAGTGGTGAATCATTCGCCACCTTCCTACAAAGATGGAGACAACTAGAAAGCAAATGCTCATATGATGTACTAGAGAAGCAGTTCATGGAGATGTTTGTCCATAACCTCAACTCCGATCCTAGCTATCAAATACAAATTCAATGCCCTACTTCATTTTCTAAGGTCATTGAAATAGGATTGTTCATAAAAAAATCTATGATCGCCACGGGACAAATCAAGTTATACAAGGACACACCTACCTCCAACTACACGATTGAAAAATCAAAGTTTTGGACTAAGAATAAAAATGTCGTCAATGATGGGGTAGTTGATGCTAAGGTGGTGGCTCCCAAGCAACAATTGAAATTCACTCTCAAAGGAGAGGCAAGCAATGTTACACCCAACAAAACATTCTCTCGGGAGCCAAGACCATGGTTCAACTCAATTCCAAGGCGAAAGTTCACACCGCTGGTGAGTCCCAAGAATCCACATTAAGGAAACTATTGGCCAACAATGAAATCTCTCTACCACCAACAAGTGATTATGAACCTCAAATCAAACCTCACTATTGGAAAGACACCGACTATTGTGAGTATCATAGAGGAAGAGGACATACAACCAACAATTGTATTCATCTCAAACATGTTATTCAAGATGTGCTTGATCAAAATCAAGGAGGTGCTCATCAACATACTTCTAATGAGACACATGTAGCTTACAAAGATCTACTTCTAAATCATGACAGGCCGTACAACAACAACAACAATGGCAATAATAACAACAATAACAACAACGGCAACAACAACAACAACTGCAATAGGCAAAATCAGAACAATGGGAATAGTAATGCCAACTACGCAAGTGTGCCATTCGACTATACCATCAATTGCATGTCCCACAAATCAATGGTGTCACACCCAAGCAACAATCAGAACCCAACAGAACTAATTGTAGTATCATTACCCACAGTGGTAAGGTCACCTTGAACACCATTCCTCCAAGGTCATCGCCTTCTTAGTCCAACTTCCACTAGTATAGCGTCATAGACCAACTACGGAAAACTCTGGCCCACATTTCTATCTTAGAGTTGTTGCGTCTATCTCCTTCCCATAAGGAGATTCTTGATAAAGCCTTAGTGGAAACCACTGTACCCACTAACTTGGCCCAAGAGAAGTTTCAGGCCAGGTAATCTGACCTCCTCAAGTACCATATCATTTACCGAACAAGATGACCTCTCAGTGTCTCAACCTCATAACACCCCTCTACATATTGTCACCTTCATCCATAAGCACTACATCAAGAGAGTTCTCATTGATGGGGGAGCCAGTTTAAATATTTGCATGTTAAAGCTAGTCCTTACATTGGGGTTCTTTGAAAATGCAGTGGATCCAAGGAAGAAGATTACTATCAAAGCCTATGATGAGGAGGAGAGAACTACCAAGGGAATAGTGGTGTTACCTATACAAGTGGGACCGGTAATAAAAGATGTTGTGTGTCAAGTCCTAGATAGGGAGCTCACCTATAATATTCTCCTAGGTAGACCATGGATTCATGCCATGAAAGTTGTGCCTTCTACCTATCACCAATGCATAAAATTCCCTCATAAGGGCAAGCAAGTCACCATCCAAGGTGATCCAGACCCCTTTCAGCATTGCAATTCTGTCCTTTCAAAACTTGATTGCATCATACAAAACAATAGAGCATCTACATCCCCTACTCCACAACATGATCCTACCTCTGAAGCTTCCTCATCAAATCCCAAAGAGCAGAAGATTACCCTCAAAGAAACCAAAGTAGGGGAATACTCCATTGAGCACAACCTCAATCTAGCCAAGATGCCTTTATCTCCTAGATCCTTTGGTCGACCCAAGCATTTTCCAAAGCCATCTGCTCCTCCTATACCTCCCATAGCTCCTTTTGTAAAATGGGGGACATTATTAGATGAAACAGAGGAAAGAGATATACTACAATGACTTTATACTGAAGAGGAAGATAACATACAATAGGAATGGCCTTAGCTCCTAATGGAAATCTATGGGTGAGGTGAATCTATCCTACATAGAATGGGTTACGAAGGATAAGGCCCCATTAGCCTAAGAAAATAAGGAATTATAGAACCCATTCAACCTTCTTCATCCTCATTGGCTAGAAATACAAAAGGCCTAGGATATAAGGATAAGGGCAAAGCTAAAGCAAATGCTTGTCTTGTAGAAATGATCCATACACTTCAAGAGGACAGTGACACAGATTCCAATGAATATGAGTGGGATGAGCTGACAGAGCATTCCTACGATGACAAAGAGGTCGATACCATTGAAACTTATAGCCCCTACTATGAGGGACAAACGCTACAAAATAGACCATTAGAGTGTGATTTGCCTATCCTTGAGAATACAACTTTTGAGGAAGGTTCGAGTTCTATCATGATAAACAACTTGGAGGAAAGTACCATCCTAAACACTCCCCTTACCAATACTCCTAGCATATCCATTCAAAATATCAACAAATTAGATCTATCCTCTGACTTCCTCCCCCTTATGCATCTCAAACTTATTGACTGGCATCTATGAGGAACCTCGCAACTAGATATGTTCCAAAATGACGATGCTTATATTGACTACATGGAACTTAGGGACCACCTACCCAAAGGGGATCATAAAGTTGGTTTCTCTATTGAACTTAATACCGTGGCTTATTTCAGAGAGGGTTCCAAGTCTTCCAGTTGAAAAATATCAAAATAAAAACTAGATCTGACGGTGAAAACCGCTCTGCGACAGTGTTAGATCCCAAAACAGTAAAAAGAAAGGAGGCATTCGAAGGTGAAAACCCAATTGTGGCACCTGATGATGGAAGGCTTGACACTCTCCCTGACGACATATACCAGGAGAAGTCTCAAATTGTTGTGGAACCTATAGAACCTGTTAACATTGGAACAGAGGAACAACCTAAGATCATTCACTTTGCTAAATCTCTAACCCCACCAGAGAAGACTAAGTTTGTACCATTCTTCAAGAGAAAGCAAGTCAATTTTTCTTGGTCATACGCAGATATGCCGGGGTTAGATCCAGATTTGATTCTACATCATCTTCCATTAGATCCAAGAGTGAAACCAATGAAATAGAAGCTTAGAAAGATGCATCCACACATAGCACTGCTTGTAAAAGAAGAACTCAAGAAACTACTGGATGTACGGTTTATCAGAGCTATAGACTATCCGGAATGGGTCTCCAACATAGTACCAGTGTCCAAATCGGATGATCGAGTTAGACTATGCAATGACTTTAGAGATCTAAACAAAGCTTGCCGCAAGGATGATTTTTCGTTGCCAAATATAGATATCATAGTTGACTTAACAGCAGGACATACCATGTTATCTCTCATGGATGGCTTCTCAGGATATAATTAGATTAGGATAGTACTAGAAGACCAGCATAAGACAGCTTTTACTTGTCCATGGGGTACTTTCTGTTGGAATGTCATGCCATTTGGGCTAAAGAACGCAGGAACCACATATCAACATGCTATGACCACTATATTCCATGATATGATGCATGTCACAATGGAAGATTATGTAGATGATATCCTCGCAAAGTCACTCACAAGAGAATCACACCTGGATGTGTTAGAGAAAGTCTTTCAGAGACTAGAACAATTCAAAGTCAGGTTGAACCCAAAGAAATGTGTGTTTGGAGCCACGTCAAGCAAGCTCTTAGGTTTTATTGTATCGGCAAATGGAATAGAGGTGGACCCCACCAAAGTCAAGGCTATTATGGACATGCCACCACCCAAGACTCTCACTCAACTAACATCTCTACAAGGCAAGCTACAAGCAATCCGTAGATTCATATCACAACTGGCAGACAAGTGTCAACCATTTAGTCATCTCCTAACTAAGAACATTCCATTCAGATGGGATGAGAACTTGGAAGAGGCATTCAACAAACTGAAAGAGTATCTTATGAATCCACCTATTCTCATGCCTCCTATCCAAGGGAAACCATTGATACTATACATATCTGCTACACCAAGAGCTCTTGGGGCTCTTCTAGCACAACAAGATTATGAAAATAAAGAAAGAGCTGTCTACTACATCAGTCACACATTGGTGGGCTATGATTTACAATACTCTCAGATAGAAAGATCATGTCTTGCGGCAGTTTTTGCTTCCCAAAAACTCTAACATTATATGCTTGCACATTCAGTCAAACTTATTGTACAAATAGATCCACTGAAGTATCTACTAAGCAAAGAAGCTCTTACAGGTTGCCTAGCCAAATGGGTAATGCTCCTAAGTGAATACGACATTGAGTATGTAGACAGAAAGGCCATCAAGGGGCAAGTCATTGCTGATCAGTTAGTGGATGTACCACTACAAGACACCACACCAATACAATTTGAGTTCCCAGATGAATCCTTATTCAATATATTAACACATTCCTAGAAAATTTACTTTGATGGGTCCTACACAAACCATGGATCAGGGGCAGGAATCTTGTTTGTAACTCCTCATGGCGACACCATATCGAAGTCTTGCCGCTTGTTATTCCCATGCACCAACAACATAGCAGAATATGAAGCCTTAGTCATTGGTCTTAAGATGGCAACATAATGGAAAATTAAAGAGCTACATGTCTATGGTGATTCTCAACTAGTGATCAATTAGGTCAATGACGATTACCAAACCAAAGATGAGAAGCTTGTCCCATACAAGTGGATGGTCGAGGACTTTAAGGAACACTTTGTGATCATCTCTTTTGAGTAGATACCTCGCATCGAGAACAAAGCAGTAGATGCCATGGTAACTATTACCTCTCTTCTCAAAATACTAGAGAATGAGCCATGGTACGAGTTCTTAGTGGAATCAATTCAATAACCAACTTATGATCTTCCTAAGACCCATTCCATATGCCTTTTAGTTGGATCTGATTCACCTTGGTACAGTAAGGTTTAGACTTACCTCAAGGACAACACCCTCCCACCTGACTTATCTTCAAACCAATGACGAACCTTTATACACTAAACATCTCGCTATACCATTATTGTTGACACCCTATACTGACGTGGTCTAGATGGTACTTTACTTCGTTGTTTAGAATGAGAAGAATCCCAAACCACCTTACAAGATGTACACGAAGGGATCTACGGAAAACACTTTAGTGATCCTTCCTTAGCTAAGAAACCCATGCATTTGGATTATTACTGGCCGAACATGGAAACAGATTCATATCAATTTGTGAAGAAGTGCGAGCAGTGCCAAATACACGGGAACCTGATACATGCACCAGCTCAAGAGTTGAGACCTTTAATGACACCTTGGCCCTTTTGTCAATGGGGACTTGACCTTGTGGGAAAGATCCATCCACCTTCATCCAACAGGCACAAATTCATCATAACCGCCACTAAGTACTTTACCAAGTGGATTGAAGCCGTCTCCCTCACCACCGTCATAGGTAAACAAATCTCCTCATTCATCCTGAATTACCTAATCTGTAGATATGAAATTCCCTCATCCATTATCACAGAAAATAGAAGATCGTTCAAAAACCAGGATGTCCAAGAACTCTGTGACCGATTCAAAATCCAACACCGTTTGTCCACACCCTATTACCCCCAAGGCAACGGTCAAGCTGAAGCATCCAACAAGACCATCTTGAAACTCCTCAAGAAGACAGTCAACGATGCTGGCCGTGATTGGCACATCCAACTCAATCCCGTTCTGTGGGCCTATAGAACTAGTATATGCATTCCCATAGGTGCTACTCCTTATGCCCTTGTCTATGGCTCAGAAGCTATCCTCCCCATAGAGGTCGAATTACCATCTCTCAGGGTGTCGTTAAAAGGTCTCATATCAGATGAAGAATACAGAGTTTCTAGATTGCAAGAACTAGAGTTGCTAGAAGAAAGGAGAAAAAAAGATTTTGACCATCTCAAAGTATATCAACAAATGATGTCACGAAGCTATAACCACGTAGTTTGCCCAAGAGTGTTTAAGGTTGGAGATCTAGTACTTAAGAGAACCCCCGCAATCAACAAGATTAGGAAAAGAAAGGCAAATTCGAACCCAACTGGCTTGGGCCTTATGTGATAGTAGCTTCCTATGGATCGGGGGCATATCAGTTAGCAACATCAAAAGGAGCATTGTTTGATGACCAAATCAACAACATGCATCTTCGCTGGTTCTATACCTAGGAGAACCCCAATGTAAGGGGGGCATAAAATACAGAAAAAAGCAAAAAATACAAAAAATACAAAAAAATATAAAAATCAGAAAAAATACAAAAAAGTCAAATAATCAGAAAAATACAAAAAAAAATCAAAAAAATCAGAAAAGTACAAAAAAATTGTCCTTCGGTGAAAACCTAATAAACAAGCGCCTTGGATAGGTATTGTAGACACCTAAAAATGTCTCGACCACCAAACTGACTCCCGATATCCCTAATCATGTCAATTTCCCTTCTAAACTAATTAATTAAATTTTATTTAATTAATTATCCCTTCATTTCCCCATTTTTCATCAGTTTATCCCAGACTATTGAATTAATTTCATTAATTCAATAGTTTCAAACTTAGCCACATGAATTTAGTAAATATGCAATATTTACTAAATCATTTTCTCCCTTCTCCCACTAAATTCAATTAATTAGTTAAAATCATGTTAACTAATTAATTTAACCCATTTATTCTAGCCCTAGGGTTAATTAAATAAAACCAATGTTTAATTAACCCTAAACCCCTCATTTGGATGGTTAAATCTAGTTTAACCCACTTTCCCACATTCTCCAAATAAAGAAATTGGAATAAATCCACCTAAAATCCCACATCACAATAAATAATCATTTTTCCCATGCCTATACCTCTACTTCCCCCCAAATGAATTTTTAATTCATTTGCATTTCCCCCCCATGAATCTTTTATTTGGGAATAATCTTCCCCCCATAACTTATTTAATAATTTCCTCTTCCCCAAAATGAATAAAAGATTCACTTTTATTCATAGCCATCCATTCTCCTAGATTAGATCTAGGCCCTCCATATCATCTCCATCCTCCACCATTGATCTTTCCAATCAATCTCCACCCTTGGATCAAAATCCCCTCCAAAAGTCTATAAATAGAGCTTCTCCCAAGCCATTTTCAACAAGCCAAGTCTATGCAAAGACATAATGCCAAAATCACTCTTGAGCTAGGATAGCGAGTTGCATAATTTAGATAAGCATTTCACATTGGAATCCATTGTCTAGGGTAATCTTTGTCAAGGAGTTTGTTTTGGGTGCAAAGGCTCCTTCCTCCCTTGATGGGATTGGATTTGCTTGTAAGGTATAACTCTGTGTTTATTGCACTTTGTTTGGTATTTTCACCCTATTTGCATTTCTAATCTACATTGGCACGCTCGGTGGGACCCACAAGGTCTAGTCTAACTTGTTTTTGTGAGTTTTTGGTGTGAGATACGTGTGTTTTGCAGGTGTAGTGCCATTATACCCTCGCAGCGACGCCATCACTACCTGGTTTCAGAGCCATTGTCTGTTTTGGCGCTATTTCTGTGCAGCACATTCCACTTCTTTCATTCACTCACATTTTGTGGTTTTAAGATCTTCTTGCTATTTCTGGTGTTCATTCGCTCTTGGTTTACACAGAGATATTGAAGTTGCAAGGGGGGTTATGTCAAAAATTTTATAAGGGGTCTAAAAAGGCACTTTAGCTTTGTTATCATCTCATTTTTCATTTACTCTGACTAACAAGGCTAACAAGACCCCAATTTTACTATTTGACCCCTTGCATTGTGTAGAAAAAATTACCTTTTGTAGGACGAATGTGTTTAGTGTCGTATCAGCGCCATCACCCAGATTGGCGCTATCTGTAGGATAACCAAATGCCCTGAAAGGTTGAACAGTAGCGCCTTCCTATACCTTTATCCTCGCTATCGTCTGGATCGTCACTTTCCATCTGCTTTATTAGCGCTAAAAGTTACATTAGCGCTATCATTCGGATTGTCGCTTTCCATCTGTCGTATTAGAGCCATAAGTTTAATTAGCGCCATTTTTTGTAATTCGGGTTGTTCTGCCTGCAGTGGCGCTTTCACATACCTGTTTTAGTGCTATTTTAAAAAAAAAATTGACTTTGCTGTCTGTACAGGTGCTGACAAGGGTTTTGCAGGTTCTTATCATCCTTTGCAAGAGACTAACAAACTATTTGCAGGGTTCTTTTAGTTTTTCTTGCACAACATCATTCCATGTGGGACTTAAAATGAACCTTTCTTTTGGCATCCTAGTTAGACAACACTTCAATTTGGTGTTTTGAAATTGATCAAACCAACAAACAACTCCTTTTGTGTGAAGTGTGTATGCCAATAACATTTGCTTTGGTGCCCTAAAAATTTACTCTTTTGTGTGCCAACAAACAACAAATCGAACACTTTGATTTTGGGGCTTTAAAAAGAACCACAAACTTGCATCAAATTGACATCATTGGATTAAAACGAACAACAAATTTGCATTTCTCACGCATGTAACCAAGAAAACTCATCTTAAGTGTTTGAAGTGTCTTGTGCTCTTTTTGTTTGTAGCATGAAGAAGCGTATGCTCTTCCCTCGCACCATTTTGGTGACCTTGGGAATCAAAAGCTCATCACAAAGCTTGCAAAAACCACACCCCATTTAAATCTAAAGATCTAAAATGAACCATGCTTGGTGTGATACAATCATTTAGAATACGTATGCTCTACCCTCGCACCTTTGAGTGAGCTTGGGGATCAAAGGTATTTTTGTGATTGTATTGCTTTTGTAATCCTTAGAGGGCTTGCCACCCCGCTTCGAAAGGTGGGAACGACCCAAGCGGCATCAAGCTAAAGCCAAGCTCTTCCAAGCCGCTATATAAAATAAGGCATTTGAGACGAAAGTCTCAAGCGAGAGGTGTTGTTGTGTTATACCAACAGCCAACCTCCCCCAAAACCCTCCAAGGCATAACCCTTGGAGGCTGGGAGACTCCATAACAGAGAGTAGCGCTGCCGCACGTATAACCACCTGAACAGATGCCCTTACTACGAACCATTGTTTAGCAAATCAAAGTCCTTCTATTTGTTGGTGCAGAGGGGAAACCCTTGAAGCGGCCCCCATTCATGTGGTTCTTAGCCGAGGTAGCAGGGATAATCTAAAGGTTTGGTGAGGGACAAGCCTTATAAGAAACCCAGATCTTGGTATGCATGAGAAATGTGTGCAATTGTAAGGAGGAGTCGGTGCTACCAAGATCCTGGAGCTACACATTTTGAATAGGCGCAGCTAGGGGATTCAACAAATACTGTCACATTCTCGCCTTAGGTTGTAAAAAGTGCTTGTTCAAACAAGATCATACGTCATTTTACAAAACAATAAATCTTGGTTGTTGTGCATTCAAGTGCTTAATTGTGTGTTAAATGTGCTTTTATTATTCACAAACAACCTGCCAAGAGACATTGAAAACAATTTGATCAAATTCCCATCAAAGAAAATTCAAAGTTGTCTTCAAAATCTGTCTGCCCTGTTTCAGCGCCATATCTGTCTGATTGTGGCGCCATTTCACCCATGGATTGGCACTATTCGCAGATTGACTGGCCTAAAATAGAGACCTAGTTAGTTGTGATCCCCACCATCTGCACTACCATAATCCATAGTCACATTCCAAAAATCTGACAACAGTCCATCCATTTTCTTCCAAATTTTTCCAAAATCACACCTTCTCTTTTGACCTTAGAGGATTAATCACCACCATTTTTGGACCCCTTTTGCTATATCAAACCCATTCAAATTCCTATCCGCTTGTCTTCAATGATTTTTACATACCTTTTGGACCAAATCAAAATCCTTGTCATAAGAAAATCATTCCAAAAATCCCCAAAATCTCCCAAATCAAAAACATCATCAAAATTTGTCATCCTTTTGAGCTAAAAATTGACCTAGATTTTCTCCTACACACATCATATCTTGCTTGGAAAGTCAATAGTCTACCTTCCAAGTGAAATCATTATCCCTCTTTGTGTAAGGTCATTAGTCAACCCCAAACAAAGAAAGACATCCCTTTTGTGTAAAACCACAAATCTAGGTCCTATCTAAGCTCAATTTGTTGACTACCCAAATCATCCATATCACACATCAAAAAATCAAACATCAAACAAAATCTCCTCCAAAACAAACGTCATCTTTGGTCCAAACATTTATGCAAAATCAATATCGGCCATCCACATCACCTTTCAATTGAAACCTCTAGCAATACATCCACCGCATCGCCTCTTCTACTCCACCTCACTACCACATCCATTTTTGGGTCCAACATAATCAATCAAATCCTCTAAGGTTTCCACCCCTATTTCATTTTCACATTGTAAATCAAACATATCCACTTGCATGCCCATCACGAGATCACAACACAAGAAAATCTAAGAAATGGTAGAGCAATATCTAGGCATAGGAATGCCTAATACCAACAGTCACAACATACCCATCGACCAAACATTCAACCAATCTACGTACCCTTACATCCCCTCATATGGTGCCAACGAAAATCCCTCCCATTACTTACAACAACTACAACCATCACCACCACCACCACAACACATCCCCCTCGTATCCCAAGATGATCTCGATGTCTTAACCTTCACACAAGATGCTGATAACATGAACATGCTTGACAAAGTCCTACAGTCAGATCCAAACAGATTTCTAGATCATCTTCTCAAAATTGGTGCTCAACTACCCCCATCATGACATCATCACAACCATCCACCTCTACAACTGCCCCTACCCCATCAAATAAACAAGCATCCACATCCAACACCCAACCCACTATCTCTCAAACAACAACACCCATCATCTCTCAAACGCTCACACCTGTCGTATCTAACACCAACACAACCTCTACTGCTACCACATCTACCATTACTACCAATATCCCTAACCCCACCACTTCACAACCCGTCACCACATCCACTACTACAACAATGGTAAACCCTTCCATGCCACAAATTACCATGGGCATACAAGGCAACATCACGCAAGCAAGTACATCCACAAGTGTGCCTCCACCCAATCCCAACACCATTGCCTATCTGCGATAGTTGTTCTCATAACCACAGTACAATACATCCAAACCATCCCACGCCCACTAATCCAACGTCAATCCATCCATTGTCACGTATCCACATAACCTCGTAACATCATCTACACAATATCAAACAAACCCCTAATATCAAACCCCACCCCAATTCCAACATCTCACCAACCAACAAGTATACATACAACAACCACAGCAACCACCGGATATCAACATTGTTGTACAAGACTTAATCCAATAGGTAGCGGACATATGAACTGGGGGCAAACGCAAACATTATTCCTTTGAGGATATTTGCCCCTACCCATTTGATCACACATTGTACATGCCCCCTTTCCCCAAAAACTTCGAGACACCCAAATTTGACAAATACAAGGGAAAGGGAGACCCTAGGGACCACCTTAGGGAGTTCTACATTGCTTGCCTAGAAGTCTCTAATAATGACACATATCTCATGAGACTCTTCCCAAGAAGTCTTGGTGGTCAAGCCGCTGAATGGTTTGCCCATCTTCCACCTGGGATTCAAACGTTCCCTAAGTTCGCAGAAAAATTTGTAAACCATTTCTCTTATAACTTCGAACACGAGGTGTCTATGACGGACCTCTGCAACACCAAACAAAAGAACAGAGAAGCTTTCACTTCTTTCTTACAAAGGTGGAGGCGCTTGGCAAGCAAACTCCCATGGCCCATTCCTGAAAAACAACTCGTCACCATGTTCGTGGCCAACCTCAATCAGGAATTAGGGTTTCATCTACAAATACTTTGTACATCTACCTTTGAAGAGGTCATTGACAAAGGCACTACCATCGAATGAGCCCTCATTGCCAAGGGCTCCATCAAACTATATGACCATAAGTCCAATTACAACAACAACAACTACTACTACTACAAATCCAATAGCAACACCCCCAGCACAAACAACACTACTAACATGCAATCCAACGACAAATCATGCTATTGGGGGAAGAACAAGAACAACCTGAATGATGGTGTCACAGATGTGAAAGCTGTCCAACATATCCAAAACCAAACACCTGCACATACGTATGCAACCAATGTAAATAACCCAAGAGGGCCAAATAAACCACGCAAACCTCACCGACCATTCACACCATTAGCAGAACCCATCAAGGATATCCTCGATAGATGTCTCAAACAAGGTGTTGTCACACTCCCACCTATTCACCCACGTCAAGACAATGAACTAAAAGCTGCGTGGTACAATGAGAATGATTACTGCGACTACCACCGCGTTGTGAGACATAAAACAACTGACTGCATGCAACTGAAACATTGTATCCAAGACCTTATTGAACAAAACCTAGTCAGCCTCGATCACGGCACCCACCCATCACCAAACGCCAATCTAGGAGCTTACAAGGATCCCCTACCTAATCATAACAAAGCCTCCTCGTCCAACCAAACCTATAATATCACCCCACCACCCGCATCCTACGACTCTATCGTAGGACATATAGAAGCATCATCCCATCATGTCAACACAGTTACTATTCGGGCACAAGCACCCGATTGCACTGTTACAACTCGCCGTGGCCATGTATCCATCCGCACAACCCCTCCCACTAAACAAATGCCTGCGTCCATGTCAACTCCCTTACCTCCTCGTCTAACCGCACGTCCATCACCTACCCACCAGTATAACCTCCTAGAACACCTCAGCAAGACACCCGCACAAATCTCCATCCTTGAGTTGCTTCACACATCTCCCCTTCATAAGGACGTCCTTGATAAAGTGCTCTTACAAACACAAGTCCCTGCCAACTTGAATGTAATAGAATTCCAAACCATGGTAGGACACATCACCGCACCACATCATCTCACCTTCTCAGAACAAGACCTACCCACCTCCGACCACATACACAACGATGCCCTACACATAGAAGTCCGCATCCACAAGCACACCATTAAAAAAGTCTTAATAGATAGTGGCTCTGGCCTCAACATATGCACTCTAAAAATGCTAAAACACTTGGGGTACTACGATGTGGTTGTGGACACCAGCGAGTGCATCACGATCAAGGGATATGATGACACCGAGAGGCTATCCGAAGGTACTATTAAGCTTCCCATACAGGTAGGACACAAAATCCTCGAAATAAAATGTCAGGTTCTGGATCTTGATCTCCCCTACAATATCCTTCTCGGCAGACTGTGGATTCATGCTATGCAAGCCGTCCCATCCACCTTCCATCAATGCATCAAATTCCCCCACAACGGCACCGAAGTCACAATCTATGCCGACCCTTGCCCCTTCCAGTACTGCAATTTTTTGGAAGGCCACAACCAGACATTTTGCCCATACAATAAAGCCACCGCTGAAGCCAAGCCAACAACATCAAACTCATATATCAACCCCACAAGCATTGCTTCCACTTCATCCCAAGAAACTCCACCACCCGAGGTCCAGATCAAGCTATCCGACATGGGATGTGGGGAATATGACCTAAATGACACTTTTTGTGTGGGCACATTACCCAATCCTAAGACATTCAGCATCCCAACAACAAAGACAGCCAATACGGTCATTATCAAGTGCAACCCTCACCCACCTTCGAGCGGAAGCATCTCCTGGATCAGGATGTACTTGATGATATCTCATCTTGGCTTTACAAAGATGAAGAGCCTGAGCAAGCAGCCCCCACAATCCCCACAGAAATCTACAGCAAGGGTTTTGAAATTGTCAAGAGCATGGGCTATAAAGGCCAAGGCGGTATAGACCTTCATGAACAGGGAATTGTAGAACCACTGCAGGCAACAAAGAATCCCTATACTCAAGGATTAGGGTATGGCCAACCACAACGCATCCTCCCTTCTGGTGAGGGTATCTTATTCACGGTCACTATGGCCCCCTTAGACGTTGACAATGTTAACGAAATGGACCTTCAAGACTCCTTTAGCCATTTCGCTGACTTCTTCGACTCATCCATTTGTACCATTACTCTGTCACCACTCTCCCTTCACCCTCCAATGACTTGCCACTAGTCTACCTCGACCTCATCGATTGGGACCAACGGGGACCTCCTGTCTTCAACATCACTAAAATGATGGGGGCAAGAGATCACTTCCCTTTGGGAGATAATCATGCAAGGTACATAATGGAACTCCATCCAGATGCCTATTTCGGGGAGACAACCCCTGCTTCCAGTCACAAAAATGCAAAAAGAAAAAATGGATTTGATGGTGAAAACCGTTCCACGGCAGTATCAGATCCCCAAATAGTAAAAATAAAAGACGTATCTCCTAGTGAAAACCTCCATGAGGTGCCAGGAGATGGAAGCATGGGCCTCCCTAAGATAGACAAAGTCTATCTAGACAGGTCACCCATCTTGGTCGAACCAGCTCAAGAAATGAACCTTGGAATAGAGGAGGAGCCAAAAATCACATACAGAGCAGAATCTCTCAGCGTACAGGAATAGGAGAATTTCTTGTCCTTCTTCACACACAGAAATCGTAACTTTGCGTGGACCTACGCAGACATGCCAGGGCTAGATCCCGCGTTGGTGGTTCATCACCTTGCAGTACACCTTGACACAAAACTAGTCAAACAGAAGCTCTGAAAAATGAATCCTCAGGTCACTCTCCTCGTTAAAGTAGAGCTCAAGAAATTACTGGATGTTGGGTTCATTCGCCCAATCGATTATCCTGAATGGGTTTCAAATCTTGTACCAGTTGCTAAACCAGATGGTCAAATCCGCTGTTGTACCGATTTTAGGGATCTCAACAAGGCCTGTCCCAAAGATGACTTCCCACTACCAAACATCGACATGATAGTGGATCTCACAGTAGGATATGCAATGTTATCCCTCATGGATGGTTTCTCAAGATACAATCGAATAAAAATTGCTAAAGAGGATCAGCACAAAATGGCCTTCATATGCCCATGGGGAACATATTGCTGGGTGGTAATGCCATTCGGCCTAAAAAATGCAGGCGCCACATATCAAAGGGCCATGACTGTCATCTTCCATGACCTCTTCCACCACGTCATGGAAGACTATGTGGATGATTTGCTAGGCAAATCAAAGACTAGAGAAGAACACTTAGATGTGTTGGCCAAAATCTTCGATAGGTTGGAGCAATACAATGTCCGTTTAAATCCAAAGAAATGTGTCTTCGGTGTCACCTCAGGCAAACTTCTAGGATACATAGTCTCGAGAAGAGGAATCAAAGTTGATCCTGCAAAGGTCAAGGCTATCACTGAAATGCCACCTCCCAAAACATTGAAACAACTGAGAAGCCTGCAGGGGAAACTATAGTCCATTCGTTGGTTCATCGCCCAACTCACTGATAAGTGTCAACCATTCCAACATCTCCTCAGGAAAGATACAGCTTTCACCTAGACTGATCAGTGTCAGAGTGCCTTCGATCAGCTAAAAGAATATCTGGCTAATCCCCCTGTTCTAACTCCACCAAGACAAGGAGAGCCTCTCCTCTTGTATATGTCCGTGACAGACACAGCAATCGGGGCTTTGTTAGCACAACATGATAAGCATGGAAAGGAAAGAGCCATTTACTATATCAGCTGCACCTTGATCTCATATGAGCTCAATTATACACAGATTGAATGAGCATGTTTAGCCCTTGTCTTTACGTCACAAAAGTTGAGACACTACATGCTCAATCATAAGACCAAACTCATTGCTAAGATTGACCCACTAAAGTACCTCCTAAATAGAGCTACTCTCACTGATAGAATGGCTAAATGGGTCATGATCCTCATAGAGTTTGATATAGAATACACTGAGAGAAAGGCCATCAAAGGGTAAGTTATAGTAGATCAGCTGGCTGAAGCACCTATCCCTGCAGAACATCCTACAATTGCAGATTTTCCAGATGAGGCCATCCTGACAATCACACTAGCCCCAGACACATGGAAAATGTATTTTGATGGATCATACACTCACAGAGGCTCGGGGGCAAGTGTCCTGTTTGTTACCCCTCAAGGTGACACAATTCCTAAATCCTTCAAGATCACATTTCCATGCACCAACAACGTAGTAGAGTATGAGGCCCTCATCACAGGTCTCCGCATGGCCATCCAATGGAAATTGAAAAGCTACTGGTGTATAGCGACTCTCAACTGGTCGTCAAGCAGGTCAATAATGAATACAAAACCAAGGACGACAAGCTCTTTCCCTATAAAAAGATGGTCGATGATTTCAAAGATTACTTCGATGACATCCACTTCAAGCAAATCCCAAGACTCAATAACAAAGCAGCAGATGCTATGGCAACTATCAGATCTCTGGTAGACATGCAGAAGGATAGCAAGAAATGCAAGTTCCTGATCGAAGAACTCCCTATCCCAATATACGATGTTCCTCAATCAGAACTAGTGTGCAAGTCGTTGGCCCCTTGTCCCCATGGTACAAACAAACATACCTTTACCTTCATGACAATATCCTTCCCCCTAACCTATCCACTTCCCAACAAAAATCATTCATCCGTCGAGCCTCCCGTTTCATTCTTGTTAGTGACACACTATACAAAAGGAGTCTTGACGGCACGCTTCTACGATCTTTAGACTCTAGGGAAGCTAAGGTATCCTTGGAAGAGGTACATGCCGGTATCTGTGGGGCACACTCTAGTGGACCTACCCTGTCTAAAAAGATCCTCTGGACTGGATACTACTGGCCAACCATGGACCGCGATGCCCATAGGTTTACCAAGACATGCCTCCCATGTCAACAACACAGCGATCTCATTCACACACCAGCACAGGAGTTACAACCAATTGCAACACCATGGCCTTTCTCATAGTGGGGACTTGAACTCATAGGAAAAATACACCCTCCATCCTCAAATGGCCATAAATTCATAATCACCGCTACCGAATACTTCACAAAGTGGGTAGAAGCAATACCACTCACCTTCACCATAGGTATCCAAATCTCCAAATTTATCCTCCAATATATCATCTGCCGATATGGTATCCCCCATTCCATCATCACCGACAATGGAAAGCCCTTCAAAAACCAAGAAATTTGCACTTTGTGCAAAAAGTTTGACATCAAACACCGCTTCTCCACACCATATTACCCTCAAGGCAATGGTCAAGCAGAGGCTTCTAACAAAACCATCCTCGGCATCTTAAAAAAGATAGTCAATGAAGCTGGCCACGATTGGCACCTCCAACTCAACCCCACCCTATGGGCCTACCGTACAAGCATCCGCACTCCTATAGGAGCCACCCCATTCTCACTAGTATTCCGATCTGAAGCCATTTTACCTATAGACGTTGAGCTCCCATCTCTTCGAGTGTCCCTACAAAATATTTTCTCTGATGAGGATTACCGTGTCGCAAGGTTGCATCAACTAGAACTACTGGATGAGAAACACTTGCATGCATTGAATCACTTACAGGCATACCAAAACCGCCTCAGAAGAAGCTACAACAAAAAGACTAGAAATAGAAAATTGGAGGTAGGTGACCTTGTCCTAATGGAAAATCAGAAAAACTTGCAAGAGCGTCCGAAGCAAGGCAAGTTTGAACCCAATTGGCTAGGACCTTATGTCATCACCACCGATTATGGGTCAGGAGCCTATCAGCTAGAAACACCTGAGGGGCAGCCTCTAGATGAGCTGATGAACATCCTGCATCTTAAGAAATTCTCTGCATAACCCATCTGGTACCCCAAGTCAAAAAAGTCAAAAAAAAATTAGAAAATCAAGAAAAAATCACAGTGCAATAAAAACTTCCAATGGTGAAAATCACTTCGGTGACGTCTTGGATAAGTACCATGGTGAAAACCTGTTCCAGGCACCATGCGTAGTGGCTGGTTCTACCATCTAACAAGTCCTCTTCTCGACACACCACTCCATATTTCACACATCCCATGGCTTAGAATTCTGAAACATCAAGTCCTATTGCCTGACCCATCCTATTCCATCCCAAGGCCAACCCATGGAACGAGGATTCTTGTAAGCTCTCTTTATACATCGCAAAATAAAAAAATCCAAAAACATCACAAAATCAAAAAATCCAAAAATATCACAAAATTAAAAAATCCAAAAACATCGCAAAATCATAAAATACAAAAACACTAGAAAATACATAAAACCCAAAACAACACATCTCATCATCAAACACACATCAATCTTCATCACATCAATCCCATCGCAAACCATTCCCACATCATCAAGGCTAACCAGAACTACATATTCATTTCACCCACATCTTAAAAGTACCTTGATCCCGTGGACACAAGGTATGTAGGCAGTCTGGAATATGAAGGAAGTTTCCAGTACTTAGGTATCTAAGATGCACCCATCCAACCCATTTGGATGGTTCCCATTCATTGAGCTTTCTGGATCTAATAAACGATACACATGCTATGTATACAATTGAAACATGGTCCCTAGCACAAAAAATATCAAGCAACATACCAACTATAATCTTACATCTGGCCAGACTGTTCTTTTGACCATCTTCCAAAAATTTTCCAATCAAACACCAACAGATCTGTGTCCTAGGATATATCTTTCCTACAATGGACAAAAATCTATCATTCTATCATCACGTCTCTTGGCAAGAGAACACAAAGGCTATTTGTATCTTTTCGTTGGTCTTTTTGCTTATTGATTTTTATCTTTTTTGTCTCGCTCTAAGTCATCTCCAAAGCTACCTTGATCTCATTATATCATGGTATGTAGTGGATAACACCTGGAGTAGACATAGTCATTGTTTCTGCATGCTGTGCTTGTGGGTTGGTTTCATTACTCCAAGAATAGTATTCATATCTTGAAGTCCAGGTCGGTTCTAGCATGATGTGTCCTATTTGCATATACAGGCATCAAAACCTTATATGCATTATTTGCACTCACTGCTATGAGTCCCCTTCCTCCACTAGACAAGATTATACTATCTTAGGCATGCATGAAATCAACCTATTGTTTGTGGGTCTAGTCCATGCAATCGTAGGATATACATCATCACCTAGGTCATTTCATACCTTTGTGAACTGTATCCTACATTGCTACATTAAACTAAGAAATGCTCTCAATTAATTTTTTTGCAACTACTGTTACTAGCTCAAAATCATCATCCTAAACACTCAGTCAACTATCCCATATCGGCCTAGATTTGATAATCACTTTCCCACCACCCCCCCCCCCTCAATCTAATTCCCTCACTAACCCCATTCCCCCACCATATCTCCACTTAACACATCTTGAACCAAACCAAAGCCCCCCCAATGACGTGGTGTCTTATGACCTAACAATCCTCTCATCTCCCCACTGCCATCCTCTGGACACTCCCACCTCTATCATCCCAACAACCTAACACGCTCTCCCACAGTCTCACCACTCAGGGTCAACACAAAGAACATCATGTGTATCAGGACTGGGCCATCTCACCTATCACCTAGTTTGCATACCACCTATCACCTAAATTGCATCTAAGCATATCATTTAGCTACATGTCACGATCCAATTAATTTGCATATCATTTTTGGTACATTTTAATCCATTTTGCATATCATTTTAGGTGCATTTTAATCCATTTAATTTTGCATATCATCTTAGGTTCATTTTAATCCATTTTGCATATCATTTTAGATACATTTTAATCCATTTTGCATATCATTTTAGGTGCATTTTAATCCATTTTGCATATCATTTTAAGTTCATTTTAATCCATTTTGCATATCATTTTAGGTTCATTTTAATCCATTTTTGCATATCATTTTAGGTGCATGTTAATCCATTTAATTTTGCATATCATCTTATGTTCATTTTAATCCATTTTGCATATCATTTTAGGTTCATTTTAATCCATTTTTGCATATCATTTTAGGTACATTTTAATCTATTTTGCATATCATCTTAGGTTCATTTTTATCCATTTAATTTTGCATATCATCTTAGGTTCATTTTACTCCATTTAATTTTGCATATCATCTTAGGTTCATTTTAGTCCATTTTGCATATCATCTTAGGTTCATTTTAATCCATTTTGCATATCATTTTAGGTTCATTTTAATCCATTTTGCATATCAAATAGATGCATTTTAAAACATCCAATATCACATGTCATTTAGATTTATTTATCCATTTAAATTGCATATCAAATAGATTCATTTAAACCATTTCAAAATTACCTGTCATTTAGATTCATTTTCATCCATTTAAGTTTGCATCATCATTAGGTTCATTCTTGGATCATTTAGTTGCACAATAAACCACTTAGTCACATAAACCTTTAGCTGCATATGCACATCATCATCATGTAAACATCACATATCCATAACATACAAAATCCATAAAGAAATAACACATCCATAAGCATCATAAACCACCAGAAAGCATCATATCATATCAAATCACCGTAAAAAGTTTACATCGCTCACATATGTATACAAGAAAATAAAATGTCCTGATACAAAAATGCCTCCAAGGGCTATCATGATAGGGCTATCACATAGAGGATCCCCTCTCTGATGGAGTGGGAGACTCTGATCCTGGTTGAGCTTGTGACCCTGTCAGCGGCTATGACTGCGGCGGTGGCTGTACCTACACTTGAGGGACCTACTGGGGCACGTATGAGGGAGGAGGCATTGTTTGCTGAATAGATTAAATAGATCTCGATGCCCCCGATCTACTGACCTGACTATAGCTCGGGGCATACTGTGCTACTGGCACGGCTGCGTAGTATAGGCCCCGATAATACTCCACTTGTGCTCTGGCCTCTATTAAATCCCCCTATACTTGCATCACTTGCCCTTGTGCCTGACTCAACTATGCCTGCAACTGATAAGTCTGTGTCTGTGCTTGGGCTAGCTGAGCCTGCATCCCTGCCAAAATCGGGGCCAGTCCCCCACTCGAAGCCTGTAGACTGCTCAATGCAGTCTCTGCTTGATGTGCTCTCAAGAGCGCTGCATCCCGCTCTCTCATCAACCCCTCCATGTCTCCTTGGGCCTAGGCCAACTGTGCCTCTAAGACTACTACCTGCCCATCTACGCCCCGCAGCTATACCAACTCAGCCTCTCAGCGCTCTAATGCCTCCTCTAGACTGGCCACCTATGCCCGTAAGGTCTCCATCTCCTCCTCCTCCCGTCGTCACCAACGAGGTGTCAACCTCTCAAACTCTCCCCCAATGCTGTCCCTGAGGTCCCTACCTCTACATCATGCCCACCAACCTGTCGCTGCCTCTCCTGTGGTGGAGGTAGGTCACCCTCATCTGCTCTCAGCTGCCCCTCGCGTTGCCAGGATCCTCTCAGCTATCGCACCGATCCAATCTATACCTGCTGCACAGGAACTTGCTGTGCAGGAACCTGCTGCACCTGTACCTACTGTGTAGGAACCTACTGTGCCTGTACCTACTATGCAGGAACCTGCTCCGCCTGTACCTGCTGTGCAGGAACCTGCTGCACCTGTCCCTGTCCTACTGCCACTGCCGCCAACACATCTATCGGCTGGCCATCCCTCCCAATCACTCTCTCCTCTCCATCATCCCTAACCTCCACAAGGAAGTCCTTAATGATCACCTCCCCCTCCACACGATCCTCCCCATTAGGGTCATCTCCACCATCTGAATCATCGCCCCCTGAACCTGCTGCCTCCTCTGCTGGATCTGTCAACTGAGTAGGCCGATGCATAGCCACTAGCAACTGTGGTCCCTGCATCCCTCACCATGCTCCTCCAATCCCACTGTACTGGCCGAAGCATTGCAAAATCTGCTAGAGCAACCTGTTGGTGCAGGAGCACCTACCTGACAGCTGGTCTTGATGAGGCAGTTAGTAGTTTAGGTCTTGTTTGTGTTTCCAAGAAGGTCTGTTAGACCAATTGCATGTAATAAGGTCACGCTGATCATGATAAGATCATGCTGACCAGGCTTTTGCTATTTTTAGCTAGTTAGTTATAACAGCTGTTATGATGTATGTTCGGTGGGATCTCCCAGCCGCTTGGAGAGTTCCCAGCCGCTTGGAGTCGGGTCAGTAGTACTCGTAGGCAAATCTTTATAAGCATGAGATCGGTTGATATTGGACAGACAGACAGATATCATCGATCGGCAGTGTAGTGTTGCATCAAGCAGAGGAGTTGAGTGTTCTGTGTGAGGAACATCATATTGTATTGCATCTTTGAGTCAATAAAGATCCTGTTTCATTTTCTGTTTGATCTCCTTCCTGTAATCGATTGCTGGTTTGAGAGGTTTTCATGGATATACTGATCCATTCCACCGGTTGACTCATCTGATCGGTGGAATGGCAATGTACAGTAGGTTAGTAGGTAGTTTGTTTGTTTGCATGCAGGTGTACAGGATCGCGGTCAAGAGATGTTGAAGACCCTAGCATCCTCATGTGCTAGGTCAAGTTGAGAAGTTCAAGTTGAGAGAGATCACCCTAAGACTGGATCGGGTCGTCCCTGGAGGATCGGCGAAGTGAGATTTTGCTAAGTGAAGAAGTCTGTTAAAACGGCATCATCAGGATATTTCTGCAAATATCCTGCAGACAGTTCGGATATCGTCATCCGGATAAGTGGAGGAGATCGGCATGATGATGTTGATTGCATGAAGTGCAAGTTCGTCGGGGTGATCATCATCTGGAGGAACCGAGGTGGACTGCATCGGCATCAGGAAGAAGATCGGGTCATGAAACTGTTGGAGTTTTCATGTTGCGAGTGCATCAGGATGTTCTAAGTCAGGCATAGACTAAGTGCATGTATCGGCATCAGGATCATCATATCGGAAGTGCCAAACATCCGCATATCGCGAGTAGATGCGGAAGAGAAAGTTCGTGTTTTTGGCTAAGTGTTGAAGAGGTCATCAGGATATTGGGTGACGTCATCGTCATCAGGATATGACGTCATCGTCATCAGGATATTGAGATATCCCCCCTATGCGAGTTCATCCTGCTGTCGTTAAGTATCGGCATCGGCAGAAAGTGTATTAGCGTCATCAGGAGGTTTCGAAGAGAACCGGATAAAGTAGATCATGATGCTGTTGCTTGTGTCGTCGGGTAGCGGAGCATCGAAGGTAAGCTGCTGAAGGTGAACGTCATCAGGATATTTGGGACAACCGGATGTTGAATATCCTGCTGACGAAGGAAGTGTTGCATATGATGATGACGATGGAGTTCGGAGCCCGATGAACAGTGCAACCGGAGGATGTGTGCGCCCGCTGAACATCATGATGATGATGTTAGAAGGAAAGCGGAGGTGAACAGTAGTCGGCAGGCGGATGTTTGCGATCGTCTGAAATATGATGATGCTGTTGGTAGTTCTAGGGAATATGATGATGATGGCGAAGATGATGATGATGAGGTTGGTCTGCAGACATTCATGCTACATGCGAAGGTTATAGTGTGGATGCCTCTGCATCATAGTGGTATCAGAGCTCAGCAAAAGGTCTGGGCTGTTGTGTGTTGATTCTGTCACTGAAAGGGCAGAGGTAGAGATAGAGTTGATTGTGTTGTGTGTTGTGATTGAGAGGTTGACAAAATGCCTCCTAAAGGTAATGGTACTGCAAGGGAATTGCAGGAAATGAAGGAGAAACATGCTAGAGAGATGAGGAAGATGAAGGAGCTTGCTGAAGCACTTCAAGCCAGGCTGACAGCCCTGGAAAAGAACAAAAAGAGGGAAGTGGAAGACAGTGAGTCTGAAGAAGATGCAGATACTGTTGAAGAGTATGAAGAGGTAGCTGAAGATCTGGATGCTGAAGACCAGAGATTGGCAAAACTGTTAAAGGCAGTGCAGAGTGAAAAACCTAAGGTAAAGGTTGATGTTACCAAGTATACTGGAAGCTTGAATGAAGATGAATTGTTGGATTGGATTGCTGCACTGGATAATCACTTTGAATGTGAAGATGTTGCTGAGGATCAGAAGGTAAAGATTGCAAAGACCAAGTTAGGAGGTCATGCTTTGGTATGGTGGGATTATGTACAATCTGAGAGAAGAAAACAAGGGAAGTCTAAGATCACTTCTTGGGATAAGATGGTAGCAAGGATCAAGGGAAAATTCTTGCCAAGGGATTATGAAATCCAGATGTTTAAGAAGCTGCAATTTTTAAAGCAGAAAGACAGGGATGTGAAATCATATACTGAGGAATTTTATCTGTTGAGTATGAGATCTGGTCATCATGAGAATGAGGTAGAAAAGGTGGCTAGGTACTTGGCTGGTTTAAGGTTTAACATACAGGATGAGTTAGTTTTAGCTAACCCTAAGAATGTGGAGGATTGTTATCAAATGGCAATCAGGATTGAAGAAAAGATGAATAGAGGACATGATAAGTCCATGAGAGGAAGAGGAAACAATAGGGGAAGAGGAACAGCCCCTGCACAAAAGCAAATCAATGAGAGTCAAGAAGACACTGGTAAAGGACAAGGACAGTCTGATTTCAGAGGTGGATGGAAAGGCAATAGAGGAAGATTTGGAGGTGGTAGAGGTTCTACTACATTTTCAGGAAAGTGTTACACCTGTGGAGAGTTTGGTCATCCATCTTTCAAATGTCCAGAAAACAAAGGTTCATCATCCAAAAATGATAGAACAAGTGACAAGAGAGTACAATTGGTACAAGAAGAGAAGGAAGAAAAAGGGGAAGAAAGTGCACAGAGTTCAAACAAAGGTCCTGAGAATTTTGGATATCCAGAGAGTGGAGAATCATTGATGCTAAGGAGAATTAGTTTACAGGCATCAAAGGATATGATGCAAAGAAGAGCTCTTTTCAAGACCACATGCAAGAGCAAAGGTAAGGTATGTAAAGTTGTCATTGATACTGGTTCAACAGACAACATGGTATCTCAGGAAATGGTGGATAAACTGAAGTTGGAAAGAATTCCACATCCACACCCTTACAAGGCATCTTGGGTGAGTGATAGGCAATCACTTTTTGTCTCTGAACAGGCATATGTGGATTTCCAGATTGGACCATATCAGGATAGAATCTTGTGTGATATATTGCCTATGGAATGTTGTCACCTACTGTTAGGTAGACCATGGCAATTTGACAGAAGGGTACTGTATGATGGGTATGCTAATACCTACACCATCCAGAAAGATGGGAAGATCATTAAGTTGATGCCATTGCAGGCAAAAGCTGCAGTACAGAAGGCAGCTCAACTCATTTTAATGGGAAAGAAGGAGTTTGTGCAGATGCCTAGAGGAGCAGGCATAAAGGCAGTTCAGGATACTGCAGAGAAAGGAGTTGTTACAGACAACAAGCTGAAGAAAGTTTCAGTTGTGACTGACAGAGGTCAGCAGCAGGTTCAGAAACAGGGGTGCAACCAACCATCAGTTGAAAGGAATGACAAGGATGTTGTCATAGTTGGGACTATTGCTTGTCCTATGAAGATTGACAGGAAGATACAGTTGAACACCACAGAGGCAGTTCAGAAAGAGGTTCTGGTCAGGCAACCTGACAAACACAGGGTATGTGAGAGGAAAGCCTACATCAACCGGCATGAGGATTTACTTGCCAGAAAGCAAGTTACAGTTCAGCAGTCTTGGAGCAGCCAAGAGTCAGCAGCAGATAAAGCTGGAGCAGGTCAGACTATTGACAAGGCAAAGGGTAGAGGTGGAAGACTTCCACATACTCAACTCATGGGACATGAGTTCTTTTCTGTTGGGGAGTATGGTGCAGGAGCACCTACCTGACAGCTGGTCTTGATGAGGCAGTTAGTAGTTTAGGTCTTGTTTGTGTTTCCAAGAAGGTCTGTTAGACCAATTGCATGTAATAAGGTCACGCTGATCATGATAAGATCATGCTGACTAGGCTTTTGCTATTTTTAGCTAGTTAGTTATAACAGCTGTTATGATGTATGTTCGGTGGGATCTCCCAGCCGCTTGGAGAGTTCCCAGCCGCTTGGAGTCGGGTCAGTAGTACTCGTAGGCAAATCTTTATAAGCATGAGATCGGTTGATATTGGACAGACAGACAGATATCATCGATCGGCAGTGTAGTGTTGCATCAAGCAGAGGAGTTGAGTGTTCTGTGTGAGGAACATCATATTGTATTGCATCTTTGAGTCAATAAAGATCCTGTTTCGTTTTCTGTTTGATCTCCTTCCTGTAATCGATTGCTGGTTTGAGAGGTTTTCATGGATATACTGATCCATTCCACCGGTTGACTCATCTGATCGGTGGAATGGCAATGTACAGTAGGTTAGTAGGTAGTTTGTTTGTTTGCATGCAGGTGTACAGGATCGCGGTCAAGAGATGTTGAAGACCCTAGCATCCTCATGTGCTAGGTCAAGTTGAGAAGTTCAAGTTGAGAGAGATCACCCTAAGACTGGATCGGGTCGTCCCTGGAGGATCGGCGAAGTGAGATTTCGCTAAGTGAAGAAGTCTGTTAAAACGACATCATCAGGATATTTCTGCAAATATCCTGCAGACAGTTCGGATATCGTCATCCGGATAAGTGGAGGAGATCGGCATGATGATGTCGATTGCATGAAGTGCAAGTTCGTCGGGGTGATCATCATCTGGAGGAATCGAGGTGGACTGCATCGGCATCAGGAAGAAGATCGGGTCATGAAACTGTTGGAGTTTTCATGTTGCGAGTGCATCAGGATGTTCTAAGTCAGGCATAGACTAAGTGCATGTATCGGCATCAGGATCATCATATCGGAAGTACCAAACATCCGCATATCGCGAGTAGATGCGGAAGAGAAAGTTCGTGTTTTTGGCTAAGTGTTGAAGAGGTCATCAGGATATTGGGTGACGTCATCGTCATCAGGATATGACGTCATCGTCATCAGGATATTGAGATATCCCCCCTATGCGAGTTCATCCTGCTGTCGTTAAGTATCGGCATCGGCAGAAAGTGTATTAGCGTCATCAGGAGGTTTCGAAGAGAACCGGATAAAGTAGATCATGATGCTGTTGCTTGTGTCGTCGGGTAGCGGAGCATCGAAGGTAAGCTGCTGAAGGTGAACGTCATCAGGATATTTGGGACAACCGGATGTTGAATATCCTGCTGACGAAGGAAGTGTTGCATATGATGATGACGATGGAGTTCGGAGCCTGATGAACAGTGCAACCGGAGGATGTGTGCGCCCGCTAAACATCATGATGATGATGTTAGAAGGAAAGCGGAGGTGAACAGTAGTCGGCAGGCGGATGTTTGCGATCGTCTGAAATATGATGATGCTGTTGGTAGTTCTAGGGAATATGATGATGATGGCGAAGATGATGATGATGAGGTTGGTCTGCAGACATTCATGCTACATGCGAAGGTTATAGTGTGGATGCCTCTGCATCACCTGTGGCTATAGAGCTATAGGCCAGTGGGGTCCATCTTGCGGGGTCCACGCATATATCTCCATCTACTGAGGGGTGTCCTGCACCAAACCAAACTGTCGTATAACTCACAAGGGTAGGTACATCTCTATACAACGGTCTCCTCGACCCATAAGATATCTCTACTGAAAAGTGTATGGGAGATGAATAACGTCATCTGGCCACTCCTCACAATCAATGTATGCTCGCCAAACCACACTAATCATGTCATCCAACATCCTTTGCCAATATTGCACCTGACCAGTATATGTGTACTCTGCATCCTGATATAGAAACACAAAGGCCTCAAACTACCGTCGATAGTACCCACATGTCGGCTGAGTGATAGGGATGTGCTCCCAAGTCCATACATGTAGTAGAGTAACTCCAGCGGATAAGGCTCTATCATGCAGATAGGCGACGGTGTGCATCTCATGATACAACTATGCTAGCATCATTGGCCCCCAGGCGTAGACAATCCCATGTGTCACCATCCCCTCTATCACCCCTCCCCAGCCAACTGGAAAACCCCTGCCTCAGCTATCAGGCATCACCACGCCTCCAATCAATGCACACAGGAACAAGGGAAATGAATTTGCACCTGCAGCCAATGTCCTCTCATAGTCCATCTCCCTCTCATTCAGAGAGAGCACAAGACGATCCGCACCAAACACTGACCAGTGCCCTCCACCCGCTCTTCATGTCATATCTGACACGTCGACCTCGGATAGGTAGCTTGAGGATGCGATAAACATCCTCAAGTGTGATGGTAATCTCTCCTGTCGGCAGCAAAAAACTGCAAGTCTCAGTACAGTATCGCTCCACCATGGCCATCATTAGAGCTCTATGAGCTCACAAAACAGGCATCGACGCCACCATCAGAAGCCCCAAGCTCGCCAACTGTGCCTTCACGGCATCATCAAAACCATCGAATAAGGCCATCACAGCGGGAACTCGTCGCTCTCGCGACTACAATATGAATCGCTCTGTATCCTGCATACACAACATTATCGTTAGATATCAATCTATCTTCTTCTAAATCAACCTTCTTCTTCTACGTGTCTAACAAGCCAACATCAGGTGGCATGCAAATAGACAACCCTTGTGCCATTTTTAAAATGGCGCTAAAATTTCTTCTAAATAGCGCTAATACAGAGTATCGTGCCACTGCACATACCTCTTTGCACCAATCTAAAAAATAGCGCTACTATGCACTATTCATTATGCCATTTAACCATCTGAAGTCACTTTTAATTTTGGTGTTAATTCGCCAAATGGCGCCAATTATCCCAATAGCGCTAGAATAAATCATTGTGCTAAAACACACAATAGCGCTAAAATACGTCATGGTGCTACTTCCCAGGATGGCGCTATTGCAGACAATAGTGCCACTTTGACCCCCATTTGGCATTACAACACCAGAAATCTATTCTTCCATAGAATGGAGCTAATCCGAAAGATAGCACTAAAACTCCTACCTAATGGTGAAATAACCACCCTATTCTACTCGGGCGGATAGTGCCAATCCAGAGGATGGCACCAATCTGCCTTGCCATTGGCGCTACGCATTCTGACTTCTAAAACCCTAAAAAAATGCATGTAAAATGAGAAAATTACAAAGCTAGGGTTAGGCCCTACTGGGGGTCTAGCGCCGGGTGCCCGACCAAACTCTCAGAACTGGGGGTTGCGGTCAGCCATTTCTCCTTCGCTCCTTCTTCTCTAGGGTCAAAGTGTGCAAATGTGGCACTCTTAGGGCCCACTTTGCCTAATATAGTGGGCCATGTCATCCTTCCACCCTTTCTTTTTCCTCCAAGGTGCAGATCTCTGCCTTTTTTGTCCATTTTCTTTTTACCACCTTCTTTTTCCGCCACCTATCCAACTTTCATGTCTGTCACATCCTTTCGAGAGCTCACCTAGAAAAACACTTTATTTTCCCACCAACCTCTCGAGGGGGCATCACCCATCCATCTTATTCCTTCCTGGCAGCTAGGGCATATTTTTCTTCGACCTAATGCCACTTCCCTCCTAGGTCCTGACGCCACGTCAAAGAGGGGCAAATGTTGACACCTAAAAATGTCTCGACCACCAAACTGACTCCCGATATCCCTAATCATGTCAATTTCCCTTCTAAACTAATTAATTAAATTTTATTTAATTAATTATCCCTTCATTTCCCCATTTTTCATCAGTTTATTCCAGACTATTGAATTAATTTTATTAATTCAATAGTTTCAAACTTAGCAAAATGAATTTAGTAAATATGCAATATTTACTAAATCATTTTCTCCCTTTTCCCACTAAATTCAATTAATTAGTTAAAATCATGTTAACTAATTAATTTAACCCATTTATTCTAGCCCTAGGGTTAATTAAATAAAACCAATGTTTAATTAACCCTAAACCCCTCATTTGGATGGTTAAACCTAGTTTAACCCACTTTCCCACATTCTCCAAATAAAGAAATTGGAATAAATCCACCTAAAATCCCACACCACAATAAATAATCATTTTTCCCATGCCTATACCTCTACTTCCCCCAAATGAATTTTTAATTCATTTGCATTTCCCCCCCATGAATCTTTTATTTGGGAATAATCTTCCCCCCATAACTTATTTAATATTTTCCTCTTCCCCAAAATGAATAAAAGATTCACTTTTATTCATAGTCATCCATTCTCCTAGATTAGACCTAGGCCCTCCATATCATCTCCATCCTCCACCATTGATCTTTCCAATCAATCTCCACCCTTGGATCAAAATCCCTTCCAAAAGTCTATAAATAGAGCCTCTCCCAAGCCATTTTCAACAAGCCAAGTCTATGCAAAGACATAATGCCAAAATCACTCTTGAGCTAGGATAGTGAGTTGTATAATTTGGATAAGCATTTCACATTGGAATCCATTGTCTAGGGTAATCTTTGTCAAGGAGTTTGTTTTGGGTGCAAAGGCTCCTTCCTCCCTTGATGGGATTGGATTTGCTTGTAAGGTATAACTCTGTGTTTATTGCACTTTGTTTGGTATTTTCACCCTATTTGCATTTCTAATCTATAGGTATCATGATGAAAACCTGGCAAACAGGCATTGTGCATACTTTCTAGCTTTTGTGCAAATAAAAGTAAGCGGTGAAAACCTAGTAAACAAGCGCTACTTGTGATAAACCACTTCCTCCATCTTTGGGAAACCAATCACCTTGTGTCCATTCTTCCTAGTGTCCCATTCGATCCGTACCTATCCCATAATAAAATCCTAACGATAACCTATCATGGCTTGATACTCTATCTCTTTGTTTCCTTGTCAACCAAGGTTTTATCTCATATCCTATCCATAGTGTTAGCCTGGCATAGTGTCTCTCATTAATGTCCATGGTCTGAGTCCATGAACTACGTTGCCTCTGTGTTGTCACATAGGCAAGGCCATTTCTCAAAATGCGTCCCCAAGGCTCCACTTTCCCATCCATCCCATGTTTACTCCTCCTATCTATCTGAGTTCACACCACTTTCTACCACCTAGGTCTTAAGTCCGTTAGAGTTCACCTCGAACTATGTTGCCTCTACATCATCACGTAGGCAAGGCCATTTAGCAATGAGCCCCTGAGGCACTAGGTCAGTCCCTTAGGGTCCGTCTCACCAATAAAGATTATGGAATCTTCTCACCAGGAAAGTAAGCACAAACAAAGCTCGCTTCCAAAGAAGAAATCCTGATGCAAGATATTAACCTATCCAGAGCAAAGTAGACAAACACCTAAAGCATTCTAAATGATTTTACCCAAATTATGGCAAGAAACAAACACATCTAAATGCAAAAATGTTTTGTGGATTGGAAACATGATTAAAATACAGAGTCTTGATTTTCGCTATCATGTCTTTCTATGCTACTTAAGGATGCCAAAGGCTAGAGATGCTATGATGGGGGCATGATTATTTTCTTTGTTTGTTGTTAGTGGATTAAATTTTAGTAATGTGACGCCTTGTCTAAAGACATGATTGGAAAAAGATCATCGAGGACATCAAAGGTCTAACATGAAAGGGGCAATCCTTGTCTGTTGATATGCAAGAAATACTCAGGTCATCTTGGTTCAATTATACCTCGATGCTTGTATTAACTTGCTAAATCAAAATCCATGTAAGCAGTACTCAAGTCATCTCGGTTCAATTATACCTAGATGCTTGTATTAACTTACAACATTCAGAAAAAGTACCAAAAAAATCGCCCAATGATGAAATAAGCACTTCAAATTACTTGCACCATCAAGATGTCAAAAGAAAAGCATCCATCATACATCCATTTATACATCCATACACCATATCCCATGCAATAAAAGATCCAAACAATGCAGAGTAACAATACAAAATCAAAGCTTGTGAGTCTTTCTATCAAGTCATTCTTTCAAATCAATCTTTTATCTACTACTATATCATCTCTATGTTGATAGAGTACATTTGGACATCACAAAAACATAGCATATAGGTGCATATCATATCACATGAGATAGTCATTTACATGATTAAATCAGTTGCATACATAGTAAGTACATCAGGTCATCCATATACATTTGCTGCAATAATCATATAGTGTCAACAGAAAAAAATCAAAAACATAGATAAGTGCATCACATAAACTGCATAATCATATCGATACCATTCACATTTTACACATTAGGGGCATATCAAGAAAAACATCCAAGTCTGCACTAGGTCATATAGCATCACATAGCATCATATAAAAATCTGCATCAGATAACATCACATAGCATCAAATAAACATCTAAATAGGCATTAGATACACATGTGCATCGTATCATACAATAGAAATGCATCATAACTCATACATATAGAGAGAATCAAAATAGCTGCATCATCATATAAATATCATAAAACGTGTCCAAATGCACAAAATCAAGTAGTCCATCTCTGATTCAATGTCATATACAATAAATACATCCCAAGGATGGTGATACATGTCTCAAAATACAAAAATGATACATCGGTGTATCTGGCTATTTGAGCCATCAAAAAGGTACATAGGATCCAAAGTCTACAAGTCTCTGCTATGCCTACTACTATCAGCAGTGTCTCCTGAGTCCCCTCCTCCGCTGGCTCTAGACTACTGTGGGCCCATCATAGAGGCTCCTGACCTCGATCCACCTACTCTCTGGGAGGCCGCAGACTGGCTCTTGTAGCTCAGAGTCATCTGACTGACTGGCATGACACCATGGTACAGACCCTGGTAATATTGTGTCTGGGCCTATACCCTGGCAAGCTCACCCTACACCTACGCTAACTATGCCTATGTCTGTGCTAGTTGTGCTTGTGCCTGATGTACCTGCCCAACCAAAAAGCTACTAGTCGCATCTGTACCAAGAGCTGACACTGTTGTGTCCCTCTCCACTTAGATAACTCGTATCTGTGCCTCTGCCATGTCTCTCTCTTTGGTAAGACCTGAGATGACCTCCGCATTTGTCTCTCGTCAGGCCTCAGCAGTTTTAAGCTATGCCCGCAGCTACCTGACCTGTCCCCTCAACATGGCTATGGCCCTCTCCTAAACATCTGACTATGTTAGACCCTGGGCTGCCTGTGTCTGTGCCTGTGCTTGTACCTGTCCCTGCCCTTGTGGCTAGAGTTCCTATTTTTGTACCACTTACTAGGGTGGTGACATCTGTACTTGCGGTGCCTGTTGTGGAGCCTGCTGTGCAGCCTGCGACTGCACTACCTACGGAGTGTGGGAAGGTCCCTCCCTGGCTCTCTGCCTTTGTCTAGGCCTACCTCCGTCATCTCCACCACCCCCTCCTCCTCCATCATCTCCCCCATCTCTGCCACCTCCCCGTCCCGCTCTCCTCCTCCTCCTCCTCCTTTGGCCAACCTAGCCCTCATCATCTGAATCCACCTCGTCTATCCGAGGCACTAGCTCCTCGGGCCCTGAGTATCTCAGAAATGGGTGGGCCACAAACTAATCCTCAAAATTTTGGGTCATTCCAGCATCTGCGATCTCCCTCCTCATATCCTAGGCAACATATGGCATCTGCCAAAACTTAGCCACTACCTCCTCATACGATGCCATTAGTCCCCATCTATACCTCTCAGCATGAGTCCTTGCAAATAGAGCCTGCCCCTATGGCATGCCTTGCCTCCTCCCAAACTGTGTCCGTACTCAGCTAACAATCTGCCTCTCTAAGATAAACCGTGTCCGTACTCAGCTAACAATCTGCCTCTCTAAGATAAACCGTGTCCAGCCTATCAACCACCTCGTTTGGTAGCAGTATGGCAACTCATCTGCCTCATCCTCCCATGGCTCACAATCTAGATATGGCCACCAAATGACGACATCTACTCCATCCAAAGCATGCTGCCAATACTTGAGCTTCCCCATCTTATGCTAGGAAATCACTCCTGCATAGCCATAGCTATATGGCTCTCCTCTCTGTCTGTCAAAAAAAATATTGGTCTGGTGATCGCTATGTGCTCCCATAGCCAAAACTGTAACAAAGACACACCTGCAGATAGACTCGCACCCCTATGGTATACCACCTGATGCATGTCATGGTATAGGTGCGCTAGTACACAGACACCCCAAGTATATCGGGTGCCCTCTGTCACCATCCTCTCCATGATCTGACCCCATCTAATGGGGAACCCGTGTGATCTCCTATTGGGGCATACAATGTGTCCGATCAGTCCTGCTACAATCCCTGGGATGTAGTCATAATAATCATGAATATCTTGCCAAGAGATGACTTGTCCGACCAGCTCGGGGTTATCGAACACTCGCCTGCACTCTGCAAGTCTTGCATCCCTCTGTGGATCATACTCCACAAGCTCACCCTAAATAGGCAAATGGAGAATCTTGTACACGTCCTCCAAGGTAATGGTCATCTCGCTAGTAGGGAAGTGGAAGGTCCCGTCCTCACTATGGAACCTCTCCAGTGTTGCAGTCAGCAACCCGCGGTTTGCCCAAACCTCGGGCATGAAGCAAACATAGTCAAGTCCCATCGCATTAAGCACCTCTCTATCCATCTCAGTAAGCATATGCCTCTACAACATAGGCATAGGGAACTGGTCCCTCGATTGAAGCATATCTCGTATATCCTCTTGCAAGTATGCAAAGGAAGGCATCAACCTAAAGCTGTAAGTACCATACTAAGCATATCTATAGAAACATATCAACTAACTTAACATTTCAAATTGATCAAAACATCACACTACATCTCTTGACTAGATTCTTGCAATCTCAGAGATAGCTTATCGATTGACGCATCAAATAGGATGCCAATCGAGTCAATTTTGTTAAATAAACTACCTATCTATATCATATGCGCCATAACAGGTGGTACATGCACCATTTCCTAACAAATACGCCATTTCTCGACAAATGCGCCACTTCTAACAAGTGCACCACAAGATTCCATGCATGCGCCGTCCTATACCGTAAATGTGCTGCCCAGGCAATAGTGCCACTTTATACCGTAAATGTGCTGTAGAACTATGTATGCGCTGACTAAACTCATGCATGCGTAGCTTGAGTATATGCGCCATTTTATATCCTAAATGAGCTACAAAACTATGTATGTGCAGTTTCACATGGCAGACGCGCCACACTACCTTCCAGCACATTTGGCTACCTAGTTTTTCTCCTAGCATCTATGGCTATCAAACTCGACCCTAGGGAAATTTTTTTGAGATACATACCGGGGTCCTGCCTCTGCTGGCCAGTCAAATCGTTAGACGTGCTCAAAGCGATGCTCTTCGCGTGGAATGTCCATCCTCGTGCTGACTGGTTATGCTCTATGCTCCTCTAAGCTCTCCAAAGCAAATCAAACTAAGACAAGTATGCAAATGAATTGTCTTGTGGACCCAGCTCCTATATATAGCATGCAAACCCTAAACTGGGTATGTGGTGACTATGACTACTTCTTGCACCTGTTTCTTCCCATTTTCTTCTTGTTTCTCTAAAACACATCCTGTTTTCTTCAAACCTAACCAAGTTATCCCTTCGTCTTCGTGAGATTGTCCGTCTCACATCCCTTCTACCTTCTTCTCATCCAATCTCCCGAGGGGGCATCCTGTCATCATAACCTATACCAGGGGCAAACTGGGGCATGTATCATTGTCAAACTATTTATTCTTTGAAGCAATGCCGTAAACTGCATTGCATCAAAGAGGGGCAAAATGTATACGCCTAAAAATGACACGATTCAGTCTAAATAAATATTCATAATATTTATTCCCTTCTAATTCTTCTATCAATAAATAAATAAACAAATTTATTTATTTGATTCACATTCCTCTATGTTAATTAAATATCAAAATATTTAATTATCTCTTCTAAAGTCAAAATTAAATAAAATCCTTTATTTAATTAAATTCTTCCAAACAATTAAATAATTTTTAATTATTTAATTAAGTCAAATCATTCCTCTAAATTTGAATAAATCAAATCAAATTTATTTAAATCCTCTCAATCTCCAAAAATAAAATACAATAAAATATTTTATTTATTCTTCCAAATCATGCACAACAATGAAATAAATCTATTTATTTAATTTGCTTTCGTATCTTCTAATTCTTTAAATATCTTCCAAATCTTCTAAAAATAAGTCTTCTTCTCCATGCACACAAAATTAAATAATTTATTATTTAATTTATCTCAAATCATGCAAAAGCAAATCACAAGTTGAGTTAACTAATTTAATCAACCTTGTTTTTATCAATATTTCTTAAATTAGAAAAAAGCTTTCTAATTTATGAAAAGCATGTCTTATCTTTAGAAAAGAAAGTAGTTAACTCAAATAAAACAGCTTTTGTGTGACACTTGTCTTCTTTTTATTCGTGCACATTCCTCAACCGTTCTATACCGTTGTGTTGATAACTGAGAAGGGGGGGTGAATCAGTTATCTTAATTATTTCAGCTTTTTCAATTTCCTTATCAATTAGTGCAACATCAAATCAAATAAGCAAACATAACCTTGAAAAGGAAATAACATCAATACACATGACACAATGATTTTGACGTGGAAAACCTTGTTAGGAGAAAAACCATGGGGTGATTAACCCAAGAATGTATTCTCTGTTAGAAGAATAAGATAGTACAAAATGGCACTTGCCAATTAGGGCTCACTGCCCGAGTACACTACTCACAAGAGGCTCACTACCTACAATAGTTTTATACAAGAAAATTAGTTACTTGAACTGATGAGAAGCATTCACATATGCTAAGGTTCAATTCCAGTTAAGCTCAATAGACTGATCTGCTGCACTTCATTCTTACTCTCTTAGGTGCTGCGGTCCTGTTACATTCCAGACCTGTCTTACTATCTTCGCACTGCTCTTCTACTTTTCTTCACACAATAATATATATCACACTTCACATCAAATCTATCTGGTATATATATATCCGCTCAAAGGATTTCATCCTCTTTCTAGTCGGCATCTGAAATAGTCAATATTTTCCCAAACTCTAGTCTGTCAGCTGAATCCTTGCTTACCAAGTGATATGAATCAAGTAGATACTTATAGAAGTCATCTAACATGTCAGCCAATCATGGATGATACCTTAAGAACCTTGATCACCATCAATATCTCATCCAGAATAATTCTGATGCTCTATCGGTCAGTTCTTCCTCTGTCTATTCTACCAAACCAGACCTCAATACTTAGATGCTGATATCTCTTCACTCTTTCATCACTGGAGGCTCAATCCCTGGAATCTATTAGTCACGGTATTCCTCTTGACTTCACCAAGTCCGCACTTTACAAAGATATTTCCTCTAAGAGATCCGGACCTGACTGTCAGACCTTGTTGCATGCTCTGTTCTTGCTTATTGGACCAAAGTATTCTTCAATCTGACTTCTGGTAAGGATACACCATGTCCTACGGATGTGTGGAATGGTCTTTGTTGCCATTAATGACAACACCAATGAAGCCACACAGTGTCTCTTGCCAACAATCTCCCCCTTTGGCATTGATGGCAACACTTAGTGAAAAATGACTAAGTGTTATACTACACTCCCCCTTGGTTTATGCTCTGTTCTATGTACATTTTACTGGAGCTTCCTCTTAGTTGGATTCCACATTTTTCACTACTCCTCACTCTCCCTTTAACATCAATGGGAAAGGGTAGGGTCCGCACACCAAAATTTCCCAAAAACAGTCTATACTTAGCCGCATAATTATGTATATATGCTATACTTACATATACTGAAGTATATCTGCAAAAGATGTCTTCAACTGGGTAAATTTTGTTGCCTAACTCTACTTCATCTTGTCCAAAATTGAGATGTGACCACTCAACAGGAATGCAAAAGCTTCTGCCCTCTTAAGATCTGTTGGATCGCTGGTTTGGGCTGTGGTCTGGGCATCAGTTAGGGCCTCATGCATGGCCTCTAATTTAGGGATAATCATCCCTCTAAGTTCACCCATCCTTCTTAATATGTTCTTCCTTTCCTTCTCAAGCTTCTTAATCTCATTCATGACTACAATAGTTTGACATTCCTGGTTTATTATGGATACAGTGAGAGGATCAAAATTCTGAGAGAGGCTTAATAGTTTATCCTCTTGTTCTTTCACTTTCTTTTCAATATCCTTTGTTGCTTTAGTCCAGGATATACAAAATTTATATACTTCTCCTCCATCCTTAAGAGCATTTTCTAAGCTCTTTATCCCTATATCCATATTTCTCCTATCATTGGTTATTAAGCCTTGTAACTCGGAGAATCTCTTATCAAAAAACTCTTTCTGGACCTCAGCTAATTTCTCTAAAGATTCAAAATGAGTGTTGACAAAACTAACAAGAGACTTGAGATTACCGAATGAAGAAGTTGAGAAATCCTTCTGAAAGGATGGCATGATCTTTTCAAGCACACCGGATGTAATTTCTAGTAGCTCACAGTCTTCCATGTGAGACTTTAGAAGTTTCTCTTTAGCCTTCGCTTGAGTGAAGGAAGCTAGTTTCATGGTTTGGACCGAAGAGAGGGAATCAAAATTGAATAGACCTTGAAGCAATTCCAGTTCATCAAATTCCATCATCTCTTTGGTCAAGAACTCTTTGACTGCTTCTGTTGTGTCTCTTGTCGGAGACAGAATTTTCTCCCCTTCTATAGCCTTACCACTATCATCTGTGGCCTTCTCTATTGGAGTTTTCTCTCCTTCTGTAGCCTTGCTATTGTCATCTTCTTTTACTTTTGCTTCTTGACTGATCTTCTCTTCTACTCTTTCTTCTCCTTTGAATCTGGAGTCTATAGGGGAAACCGGAGCAGAGATGTTTGCTTGATCATGGACCTCCTCTTCTGGAGCAGAGGAATCTAAGTCCTTACCTTTTTGTTCACCTGTCTCCTTTACCTCTTCTACCATTGTCTCAGTAGATTCTTGTTCAACATCTGTGGCTGAGGGATTATCACCTAAGTCCTCTATAATAGGAATGTTGAATCTTTTATATGCATTCTAGAGAATCTCTTCTATCTCTTTTTCTATTTTGTCAGTTTCGCCAAGCATAAGCTGATTCATTCTAGCTTTGCTTCGGAACTTATCCTTGTAATCTTTGAAGATCATATTCTTTTGCTTCTGAGTGATTGAAGGAAAGATCTGAATGGCTATCTGTTCTCGAATCTCAATATCTTTTGCCCTAGCATTATTCTTTCTCATCTCTAATTCCTTCTCTAGGCTTTTGGGAATGAGATATATGATTTCAATAAAAGCCTTATTGTATATGTTCAAATACTTAACTGTGGCTTCCTCCAAGATCTTTCTATCTGCATCATTATATGCATCATAGAATTCTATTATTGGTTGCAGGTTCCCATCCATAGTAACTGCTTTAACTACATCATCTAAGAACAGAGTGGGCCTTTCAACAAATTCTTCTGTTACTTCTTCAGTAGAGGGTTCACTAGATGATTTCCTTTTTTTTTTCATTTTCTTTACTTCCTCATCTGATTCTGTCTCTTCATCATCCTTCTGACTGATGTAAGACCTTGTGTCCTTGGTTTTAGTTCTTTTCTCTGCTTTACCAGATGATTTTTCTTCCAGTTTAGATGCATTTGAGCTTTTAGCAGTTGCAGGTGTAGAGCTCTTAGAAGATTTGGTCCGGGAGGGGGCTTTTACTGGAGCACTTTCTTTTTCTACTTTTTCCATCTTTTCTCTGTGGGCATCAAGTGCCTCCTTTGAGATTCCATGCCTCTTGGCAACTTCTTCAACTTCCCTTCTCACTTTCCTTTTGGTTTCAAGTTGTCTAAGTTCCACATGAACTTTCACACTCAGCTCTTGGAAGGTTCCAAATCTTTCTGCCTTAGGGTCTTTGGGCTGGCTCAACAGATGTTGGATATGTAGCTCTACAATTTTCTCATCTACTTCATACCCCATTGGCATGATCCAAACTGTCCTTGGCTCCACTGCCTCCATTAGGCATTGATCAGTGTCAACCATGAGACACACTGTATCTTTGTACTTCTCAACCAATGATTGGGGAATTCTTTCTCTGGTTTGCATCATATTTTGAAAGTTCTTGAAGTAACCCCATAGAGCTGTATTTCTAGCCTTAGCATCCCCAAGCCCATGCAAGTAATCTCTAATTTGAATTGCAATAGGTCTATCATTTTGCCATACCCAACCACTGGATCCGGGCAACTCATTCATAAAGTAGAAAAACAAACACAATATCAATCCACCATATTTAAAAGAATTCTTTTTGTCCTTCTTTATCTTTTGTAATTTTTCCATTAGTTGGCTAAGAAGGAGTTCACAGAGATCATAATCTGCATTCTTTCTCAACATCTCATAAGTAGTATACATAGCAGTTTCGGATACTAAATTCTCCCTACTAGAGCGATATATCTTATAGCCAATTATCATAGATGTAAACTTGATATCCGAATCAGTGATATCTTCTATGGTCATTGCTCTCTTATCAAATTTTGATCCAGTGGCCTCAGTCACAGTTTGGTTTTTAACAAATTTGAGAACAGGTAACCCTCTGAAAGAGTGTAAACCGGTTACTACCCTAATTGCATCCTTGGTGATCTTGAATGGTCTATTCAACCATAAGAAGTTATCATGCACTCTGGTCAACACATACCGGACCCACTCATCTTCTTCAAAACAGGCGAAATGGATGTACTGACTGAAATGTTTTTCTTGGATGGTCTTATGTTGAGGTTTTAGTTCAAATGAATCATCTATCAGTTCCCTGTGGTAGATGTCCATCAGCTTGGATTCACCAAAGTCTTTAATGTTTGCATGAATGTAAACCCTAACGTCTTCTACATGCAAAACCCCATGCGGAATGCTAGAAAATGCCCCTAAGGGATCCACTTCTAGAGATTTGTAGGGATGTTTCTTAAATTTGGGGTGAGGTCTATCAGAGATCTTTACAACATTTGGAGTAGTCATCTTAAAGATTTAGAGAAAGTTTGATCAAGAGTGAAAAATACCTTTTTACGCTTCTAGGTTTCACGAGATGAGCTGGATCGGATTGCTGGAAGAATTGTCTTCTGTGATTGATCTTTGAGAGACTTGAGACAATTTGTTTGCAGAGCTCTTTTTCTCTTGTTCTCGAGTGTGAATGTGAAAATGACAATCAAATGAACCCTTTTATCTCTGAGCAAACCCTAATTCCACATTGCATTAAATGCACAACTTAAGTTATTCCGGTTGCTTTGTTCTCCTTGTCCTGAGAGATTTTCCCAGATTACTAAGATGCACTTAAAGTTACTCTTGGTGGATAATAACAAATTATCTTACTTTCCCCAAACACTTGATCTATCCATAGAACAAAATGCCTCAAATTTGAATCATACCAGATTTAATTGTGATAATCCTGTTTTATCGGATGACCATTAAACCAGATCAATCTTGGAAGATTAGACTCTTCAAATCTTCCTACAGATCTTCCATATCTTTACCAAGCTTTCTTTAGATGTTTCTCTGAGAAACCTTTTATTCTGCAACTTCCCATGTGCCAATTTTAGGCACCAATTAGTTGGCTGGGGGAAAATGTTTTTCCTTGTGTCTCCCCCTGAGCTAGAGCTCACTTTTTAATTTTTGGAAGGAATATCAACACCAGATTCTGGTGTGGATCCATCCCCTACATTCTCTGTACTTCTCTTCACCCAAATCTTGTTCATCTCACTTTTAACTTCATCTGCATTCACTATTCCTTTTCCTTTGTCTTGATTCTAATTGTAATGCACCGGACCCCTTTTGTCCTGATTCTTGCTTCTACAGAATTTGGCAATATGACCGGATCTATTGCAATTGTGGCAAAAAACATTTCTTTGCATATTTGAATGATATCCTCTTGATCTGCATTGATTAGCCATATGTCCCATTCTATTTCATGCAAAGCATCTACCATTGAATGAATTGTTCATTTGCATATTTTTACATTCATGAGATTTGTGACCATACCTTTTGCAATTGAAACACTGTCTGAAGAAGGATGTATTTGTTTGGTTTATTCTCCTTCTGCACTGATTAGCTTTATGACCAAAGTTATTGCAGTTGTGGCAGTATCCATTGAAGGATGGATATCTTTGAGCATTAGGTTGTCTTACCGGAGGTCTTCTAGGTCTGTTCCTTGGATTTCCTGATTCAAAATTCTTTTGACCAGATCCAGAGCTTTCACCTTTCTCATATCCCAAGCCACGCTTATCATCTACCCTCTTTTGGCTTTCAAGAAGAACTTCAAGTTGAGCAGAACTTATCTTAAATTTCTCTTTGTATTCATTTGTTGTTTGAAGATCATTTTGAAGAGTGTTAATTTGATCCTCAAGTTTTTCTTCATTATCTCTAGCATCTTCAAGATCAGATTCTAGATGCCTGATTATTCTATCCATTTTGTGGCAATCTTCTGACTTCTCCTTGAGAGATTATCTTAGATCATCTTCAGTTTTTCTTTTCTCTTCAATTTCTTGGGTGAATTTCATAACTCCTGATTCCATGTCATGTCTTACCATAATGACCTCTTTTGATAATTTTTCACATAATTTGGTTTTCTCCTTCAGATCTTCATTCGCACCATTGTCTTCACTTTGACTTGCTAATTGTTGAAGTAGATCTTTTCTCTTTTTCATAGAGATACTCAGTTTCCCTTTTAGTTCATTTATGAAATCATCAGCTTGTTTGAGTCTTTCCTTCAATTCATTGACTTTAGAGTTTGATTGCTCAAGATCATCTAGGGCAGACTGAAGTTGTTGCCTCATACCATACATATCCATTTGAGTTCCTAGATCTTCCTCAAGCTGTTAGGCTCTGTTTGAAGGAACTTGGCTCTGATACCAATTGTTGATAACTGAGAGGGGGGGTGAATCAGTTATCTTAATTATTTCAGCTTTCTCAATTTCCTTATCAATTAGTGCAGTATCAAATCAAATAAGCAAACATAACCTTGAAAAGGAAATAACATCAATACACATGACATAATGATTTTGACGTGGAAAACCCTGTTAGGGGAAAAACCACGGGGTGATTAACCCAAGAATGTATTCTCTATTAGAAGAATAAGATAGTACAAAATAGTACTTGCCAATTAGGGCTCACTGCCCGAGCACGCTACTCACAAGAGGCTCACTACCTACAATAGTTTTATACAAGAAAATTAGTTACTTGAACTGATGAGAAGCATTCACATATGCTAAGGTTCAGTTCTGGTTAAGCTCAATAGATTGATCTGCTGCACTTCATTCTTGCTCTCTTAGGTGCTGTTGTCCTGTTACATTCCAAACCTGTCTTACTATCTTCGCACTGCTCTTTTGTTTTTCTTTGCACAATAATATATATCACACTTCACATCAAATATTTCTGGTATATATATATCCGCTCAAAGGATTTTATCCTATTTCTAGTCAGCATCCAGAATAGTCAATATTTTCCCAAAATCTAGTCTGTCAGCTGAATCCTTGCTTACCAAGTGATGCGAATCAAGGAGATACTTATAGAAGTCATCTTACATGTCAGCCAATCATGGATGATACCTTAAGAACCTTGATCACCATCAATATCTCATCCAAAATAATTCTGATGCTCTGTCGGTCAGTTCTTCCTCTGTCTATTTTGCCAAACTAGACCTCAATACTTAGATGCTCATATCTCTTCACTCTTTCATCACCGAAGGCTCAATCCCTAGAATCTATTAGTCACAGTATTCCTCTTGACTTCTCCAAGTCCATTCTTTACAAAGATATTTCCTCTAAGAGATCCGGACCTGACTGTTGGACCTTGTTGCATGCTCTGTTCTTGCTTACTGAACCAAAGTATTCTTCAATCTAACTTTCGGTAAGGATACACCATGTCCTGCAGATGTGTGGAATGGTCTTTGTTGCCATCAATGACAACACCAATAAAGCCACACAGTGTCTCTTGCCAACACGTTGATCTTCTCATTCTTTCTATATCGTTGATCTTTGTTCTTTCAAGTCTATAAATTCAACCCTCTTCCTCCATTTCATTCATCCAAGCTTTAAGTAAACTTACTTTGCAAGAATTACAGCATGCCTTTGGCACCAATTCCTTCATTGCTTGCGATCAAACTTGTTACTACACACTACTATCATTGTTGTGAAGCTCATCTTCATGGCAAAACTATCATAGCTGTTCCCATTTGAACATCTTGGAATCATAGCAAGGAAGTGCACCTTCTAAGGGCCATATTCATAGACAAGATCATTTGTGATAGGCAATCAATGGAAGCTATGAATTAAATGAGGTTTTCTTTGTATTGTTCATTGTTTGATTGAATCTCTTTTGTTCACTATTTCATTGAGTTTTGGGTATCTTGATATTTATTATATTGATTATTCATTTGAATCCAATTTTCCCTTAACAAGAGGCTTTCCTAATTCAAAACCTTCCAGGAACAATTCAAGCTCTTCAGACACTAGCTTGATTTCATCTACTCTAGCAACTCTATCTTGCTCCCTTAATTGATGAACATCATCAAGCTAATTTTCAACTGCTAAGACAGCCATTTGGGTACTCTCTAAATAATTTATTGTTGATTTAATCTTAGATATACGTTTATCAACTTTAGCCTCTCTTCCCTTCAATGCATCACATATTCGACCAACAAACTCAAGGACATGATCTCTATCAATAAGCAGCTTCAAATAATCTGATTTCAGTGTTTCTAATGCCTTCCTGACTACACACCAATCTTTTCAAGTGAAGATCCTTTTTTCATGCCCATTTGTCTCCTTTCAACTTATTCCCTCCAAATGTGATCTTCAATAAACTTATGTATACTATCCGAGTGTGTTAAAGATTGTACAACCTTATCTTCAGCGACCAACAACTAATTCTAAAAATCAAATGTTGCATCAACAATGGAGGTTGATCCAAAGCTTTCAACAAACTCCCCATCAACATGCTCATCAACTAACTCTTCTAAAAAGACACTTGGTTCTTCAATTTGCATGGGTTTTGATATTTCATCTTCTCTGTCACTATGATCAAATGATATGACAACATTAAATTCAAACATTGAGTCATCACCAATAGTTGATTTAAAGTCTTCATCAACATATTCTTCATCTAGGATCTTTGAGGAGTCAGATTGTCCTTCATTTTGCATGGGAAATTCCCACTCATAATTAAAACTACATCCACAAGAATGGTGAAGATGCTCTCCATTAGGTGTTGTTCTTAAAATTTCAGTAGTATCAACTTTTGCAATCTCTGTAAATTCACCTTTTCCCATATCCTCATCAGGACCTCTGCTACAATGCTCTTAGGTTCTCTTGCAAAGTCTTCTTCTAACAATCTATCAATCATTCTTAGCTCATTCTTTAATGTAGTGGCATCTTCAGGGTCTTCATCAAATGAAAGACTTGTAAAGTCCAACACTTCTGGCTCATTAACTTCTTCAAAATAATGCTTAGCTTCACTAACTTCTGCTAAAGTCTTCCCAAAATTAACTAGCTCCTCTATGTATGCCTCTTGATTTTTGACCTTGTCTTCATCATACAGAGGCTCAGACTCATTTCTTTCAGCTATCAGGATTCCATGTAGGTGATCCTGAAGGAAAGAACATGTGGTGAAGGTTACTAGTTCATCTTCTTTGTTCTTGCATTAGTGGTTAGGCTCCCAAAAATCTTTGCATAGGAAACAAAGACTTCTTTTGAGTTCATTCTTGTTGTCCTCTTTCTTTCTCAAAGTGAGAGAGTTCTTGTTCTATTGGCTGGAAGGTGATGTCTTGGAATAGTCCTTGGTCCTTGCCATTGGAGTAGGTAGCTCAGGCTTCTGTAAAGATATTTTCTGCTTCTCCTCTTCCTTCCTCGTCCTTCGAATGTATTCTATAAGGCCCTTTTTGTCAGGATCCCTCTCCTTGATTATTTCCAAGAAAGCATCCCATGAAATTTGATGCTTAAAATCATTTGAAAGACCTTGGTACTCATCAATAATTTTTGTGGCCTCTCGATCATACTTCCTTCAATCCAACTTCTCTTGAACTGCTCTTTCTAATTCATCCTGACTTTGTCTAAGAGAATCAATCAAGACATTTGTCTCAATTCTTCTCCCCATGAGAGATGCCAAGTTCTCACATTCATTGATCAAAATCTTTCAATTGCCACACACTGAACACACATGCAAGGCTAAAAACTTAACTCACACTTGTAGATTTGCAAAGATTTAATAGCAACCCAAACAGGATGGCAAGATCACCAGCTGATACCACTGTAATAAGCTACCCCAATTTTTTTAATTTAACAAACTATTACAACAGGGTTAGCTCAAAGTATGCAACCAACTAAACACCTCCACACTTTCTGATCACCAAGTTCCCAAGATGGGCAAGGTGAGAACATACAGTGTTTTGGTTTATCAATCAATGCTTTGTAGGAGAAACAATTACAATATTCAGCTAATAGCAGGCATCTTCTTTATAGCAGACATCCACTTATGCAGTGGGAATACTCCACTTATTCAGTGGGTGAATAAATAAAGATACATAATGTTCATCCACTTGTTTAGTGGGATAAATAGAGAAAGATTAACAATGTTCATTCCTCCTCACTGGCGGTGATCCATGCAAGGGTTATATAGTGTTTGCTCAATAAATAATGATTACAATAGATAAAGAAAGAATTGCAACACTACTCAAAATATTATAAATTAGATCATCATATCAGCACCCTAGCAGACTTGGTATCATAGATAAACTTGCATAAGTATCAATGAATATACCCACAAGATAATATTCATGCCCAACCAAAAAATAAAGGAGATACTACTGATTCAAACATATAAAAAATTTGAGAGACACCCTTGTTATACGGCGGCCTCAACAATCATCATATTCACCAAAACATGCAGAAATTATCTTCACAACCCAATAAATCTGAAGTTCATCATGTTGATTGACACCACCTTGCATAAACCCTAACAATCTTGTTTTCAAATCAAGACACTTCTATGAAAAACTCCTATTCCCATGTTATACGATGCCTTGGTACAACCATACAGACAACATAAAGAGGACAAGGTTTGCTGAAATCTTAGTAGATAAGTATGCAATGTTTAGTGCTGGTCCTCCTCATCAACTGAATACCTTAAAATTATTTTTTAACACATAGAAATATCCTTTTATCAAAATTTCCCTCCACTGGCCTCATATGTATGACTCCCTTGGTATTCTACTAGCATTAAGGGCAGAGAAAACTCCATGACATAAATATAATCTACATCAAAAATGTTCATTATAATTTGAAAAATATTAATCCAATACTTTATAAACATTCATGCAATGATTCCTTATCAACTTCAATCTCCCATAAGCAGATGTATGCCAGGTTGTACGGACCAACAAGAGCTAATAACCAAACTACATGAAAACTTCAAGGTTTCATGGAAGAAAAATTAATAATCAAACCAAAATACTAGTATAACATCAATGAATCAACACAAAATCCTAGTAGCACAAACTCTTGAAAGCTCAATGGTAAAACTCTGTATGAGCTTGCTCCAAAATCTATCTTTAGCACAATGGTGATTCCTGAATGAAACCACACCTAATCTGCAAGAGGGTTTTTATCCTCAAGAGAATTCTACAAGAGGGTTTTCATCCTCAAGAGAATATGGAAGAACTCATAGGTTCAATCCATCTACAAACAAAATCAATTACCAAAAAGCCCCTCCAAATGAACTATCATTCTCTTTATAGAGACACTTTAGGAGTTACAAAGGAAATGAAAAATTATTTGAAAATAATAACATTTTCCCTCCAACTTAAATCATTTCTTTTTTGTCTCCACTTAAGGGCTCACTTTTAAGTGGCTAAATAAAATAATATATTTTCCCCTTTCTAATGAGCTATTACACTTAATTACTTTTTAATTATTTTCACCCTTAGGAACTTAAGTGAAAATAATAATTAAAATAGCTCATTAAATATTACTTTTTTAAATATTACTTTTTTGTGGAAAATCCCAAACTTAATCCGACTGCCAAATAAACTGAGCCAATATGCTCTGTAGGGTTTGGGATGTGAAACAATGCCTTTTGGGTGACTTTCCATAAATAGACGGCTCCTCCAAGGATCTTTGAGAGCAATCTGGGAGCCTGATCAAACTTCTGAAACCATCACTATAACACTGGACATCCACTGAGCTTAATGCCATAGAAACTTAGTCTATTTCTAGAAGGAAAACTATTTTTATAATTAATATTACACTAAGTTGCTATAATTAAACATAACCTTAGGCAACCTTAGTGAAATATTAATTAATTATCTAAAAAATGGTCCCAAGCCATATAAAGCAATAGAAATGCACTGATTAGACATCTTCGACCATCCCTTGGTGAAATCAAAGACTTGAGAGACACAACTATTTTGTAGACTGAACCACGACCACTCCAAGAACATTGGAGTTCTCCCAAACATGTTAGATATGTTGCAAGTATGGACCTAACCGGTGTTGTCATTGATGTCAACATACTCCTATTGCATTAATGATAAGGATTGGATGAGCTATGTGCTGAGGATGTTGAGAAAATTAGCCTCAATCAGGAACAATGAAGAAGAGTGATGACAGTAAGGTAAAAGTCTAAGATAGGATGAGGATCAGAGGATGCAGTTTAAAGGGTTTGTAGATATGTGTCTTAAGGTGGTCTAGTAGAGATTTTAGAGGTCCGCATGAAGATCTGAAGAAGTTGTGGCTGCTCAAGTAAAACCAGTTTCGACAGATGCTCAGTGGTGACAAAGTGATACAAATAGGTCTGGTGAGATCCAGAAATGCATTGTCCTATTCTGCGGATTTCAGGGAGTGTTGAGAAAGTCTTTGTGAAGTGTCAACTTGATTGGTTCATGGTTTGAAGGTCTGCAAGCATCTATTCCTTTGTGACAGTAATGACAGACTCTATTCTTGAGGTTCTAGATGAAGGAGAGAAGGATTTCAGTAAGTAGATGAAGTGTGGATGTTCTTGGTAACTCAGGTAAGCTTGTGGAGGTTTTTGGATTGTGTCCAGTTCATGTTGGTGGTCCGCATTGAAGTTGGAGCTCGCAATTGAGAAATAACTTCCAAATAATGGTGTTCTTCTTGAGATTGGCCGACCAGATGAGTTACACGTCCCGCGGATGTTCTTGTTGATGTTTGCTGACTTAGATGATCATTCCTAAGTTGATGTCTTGTATAAATAATGGATTACAAAGTCATTTCAAAGTTGTCCTTGTTGAGATGAAGTTGTGGTAGTGAGGAGAAGAGTGAAAGGCAGAACAGAAGTATTGGGCTTAAATGAAACTAATTCAAGCATGGTGAAGATGCTATTTTCCAGTTCAAGTAGGTGATACTTATTTCTTTGTAGATAGTGTGTCTCTTGTAGGCAGTGAGCCTCTTGTGAGCAGTGTGCTCAGGCAGTGAGTCCTAATTGGCATGTGCCATTTTGTTCTTTCTATTCTTCTAACAGAGAATACAATCTTGGGTTAATCACCCCGTGGTTTTTCCCTTAACTGGGTTTTCCACGTCAAAATCTTGGTGTCTCATGTGTTGATGTGTTTCTGCTCTTGATTTCCTGCATTGTGCTTTCATGATTGATGTACTATTATGCTGCTAAATAACAATGTGGAGTTAAGTGTTTAATTGGAAGAAAGTTTTGTACAACTGATTCACCCCCCTCTCAGTTGTCTGCCCTAAATCTAACAATTGGTATCAGAGCCAAGTTCCTCTAAAAGGAGCTTAACTGCTTGAGGAGATCCAGGATGTCGTCTTACAAGAAGGATAGTCCAAAGTTTGATGGAACCAATTTTAATCTTTAGAAAGGTCGCATGAAATGTCACTTGCAATGTATGGGAATGGTGTTTTGGACCATGGCTACAACACAGTATATACCTCCACAGGGTGGTCTGAAAACTCAAAATGAAATCACAGATGCTGAAAACAATCTACGAACTATAGAGGCTCTTCTAAGTGCATTATCTGATTTAGAGCTCTCAAATGTTATTGGCCTACCAACTGCTTTTGAGATTTGGCAAAAACTGGAACTTTTGCATGAAGGAGACAAGTATGTTAAATGTGCAAGGTTACAGAGTCTGAAAGGGAAATTTGAAAATCTGAAGATGAGAGATGATGAAAATATTACTACTTTTATGCCAAGAGTAAATGAGATTGTTTGTGGAATTAGAAATGCTGGTGGAGTCCTGGATGAAAATAAGATTTTTGGCAAAATTCTCAAATCCCTACCTGCTTCTTACAAAATCAAGGCTGCTGTCATTGAAGAATTCAGAGCCCATACAACTTTCATAAGAGATCAATTGGCTGGCAAATTGGCTGCATTTGAAATGACAGAGTTTGGAGATGACCCCCCCAAGACTGAATCTGCATTCAAAGCTAGTGTCTCTATTAAAGGTAAACAAAGGTTTGATCCGGGAGAGAACTCTTCAAGGAAACTGTCATGGTATGAAAAAGCAAGAAAAGACCTGGAAGAAGAGGAAGTAGAAACTGCTCAACTTAAAGCCCTTATTACAAAGAGGCTGCCAAGAGGATCCGGTAAGTATGAAGGAAAATTACCTTTTAAGTGTTTTAACTGCAATAAGATTGGTCATTTTGCCTCAAGGTGTCCGGAAATATTTTCAAAGCCAAATCCTAACAGATCAAGGTTCCAAAAGAATTGTTACTATGTTCATGAAGAAGATGATAATGAAGGAGTAACAGATGATGAATCAGAGACAGGAAACAAATCCAGAAGTGAATGGGTGTTTATTGCCATCAAGGAAGAAGAACCAATATCCTCTATATCTGTCAATCATAAAGTTGTAGAAAGAGCTCTGGCTGCCCAAGTTAAAGAGAAGGATGATTGGGTCATTGACAGTGGTTGCTTTGACCATATGACAGGTGACAAAAATAAGTTCATAGATTTGGAGAGGTATGAAGGAGGAGTGGTAAAGTTTGGTGATAATTTTGCTGGTAGAATCAAAGGTAGAGGAACTATTTCTTTTGATGGAAGTAACAAAACCGATAATGTACTGTATGTTGAAGGTTTGAAGCACAATCTTCTTAGTGTTGGACAGTTGGTGGACAAAGGCTATGATCAAGAATAGAAAATGCAAGATCTTTGAAAGTTTCAGAACAGAGATTGCATCCAGTACTCAAACTAAAGGTAATATCTTTCACTTGGTTGGTACTGGTAAAAGTTGCTTATTTGTTCAAATTGATCAGAGTTGGTTGTGGCATAGGAGGATGTGTCATGTGAATTTTGATAATATCATTAAGATAAGCAATACTCAGGCTGTAAGAGATCTTCCAAAATTGGTGAAACCTACTAACAGCTTGTGCAAAGAATGTCAGTTGGGTAAGCTGAATAGAGTCACATTCAAAAGTAAGGAACTGTCTTCTACCAGATTATTGGACTTAGTTCATACTGATCTTTATGGTCTGACAAGAATCAGGAGTAGTCAAGGTGATAGATACTTCATGCTACTAATTGATGACTATTCCCAGATGATGTGGGTAATCTTTCTAAAAGAGAAATTAGAAGCTCTTGAGAAATTCAAAATATTCAAGGCTATGGTAGAGAATGAAACTGGATTAAAATTGAAGTGTCTGAGGTCTGATAGAGGTGGAGAATTCACATCCAGTGAGTTCATAGAGTTTTGTGAGAAACATGGAATAAAGAGACAGTTGTCTGCTCCTAGGACTCCACAATAGAATGGATTAGTGGAGAGAAAGAACTGAACCATCCAGGAAGCATCTAGAACCATGATGTTAGATCTATTGGAGAGAAGCTGTCAGCACTGCAGTCTATACTTTGAATCAAGTTCAAATTAGAAGCAATACCGGTAAGACTCCTTATGAACTTTGGTTTGGCATCACTCCTACTGTGAGGTATTTTAGAGTTTTTGGTAGCAAATGTTACATTAAAAGAGATGAAGATCTAGGGAAGTTTGATGCTAGAAGTGATGAAGGAATATTCTTGGGTTACTCTACTCAAAGAAAAGCATACCGGTGTTATAACAAGAGACTAAGAAAGATGATAGAAAGTACAAATGTGAAGGTTGATGAGGGAATTGAGAAACCCTCAAGGTTTTATGAATATGATGAAGATGATTAGAATGGTGTTCTAATTCAAGGAGCCCAAGCCTCCTCTATAAGATAGATCCAAACTAATCCGGTAAATCAGGAAGAAGAGTTGAGTTTCAATGAGCCTGATTAATCATCAGAAATGCAAGAAATTCCCAAAGTTCCCAGGTATGTAAGACTAAACCACTCTAAAGATCAGATGATAGGTGATAAAAGCAAAGGAGTACAAACAAGAAGGAGAATTGCTCAAGATTCAGAAGAGTATTGTCTAATTTCAAAGATTGAACCTAAGATAGTGAATGAAGCTTGCAATGATGAAAACTAGACTAAAGCAATGGAGGAAGAGCTGATGCAAATTGAGAAAAATCACAATTGGGATCTTGTTCCCAGACCTAGAAATAAGAATGTGATTGCAACCAAATGGGTCTTCCAGAACAAACTGAATGAAGTTGGTGAAGTAATCAGAAATAAAACCAGATTGGTTTGCAAGGGTTACTCTCAAATAGAAGGAGTTGATTTTGAAGAAACTTTTGCTCCGGTGGCAAGAATTGAAGTAGTCAGATTATTTCTTGCATTTGCTGCCTTCAAGGATTTCAAGGTGTATCAGATGGATGTCAAGTCTGCCTTCCTGAATGGTGACTTGGAAGAAGAAGTGTACATAGAGCAATCGGATGGATTTCAATTGTTTGATCATGGTGATATGGTCTGCAAGTTGAAGAAAGCACTGTATGGACTGTAGCAAGCCCCAAGAGCCTGGTATGAAAGATTGGATAAGCATCTTTTGAAGATTGGTTTCAACAAAGGTACTGCTAATAGTAATTTATAATTCAAAATTGATAATGAAAACATCTTAATTGTTGAAGTGTCTGTTGATGATATCAATTTTGGAGGAAGAGATAGTATGTGTAAAACTTTTGCAAATCAAATGAAAAATGAGTTTGAGATGTCCATGCTTGGTGAAATGAATTTCTTCTTGGGTCTGCAAATCACTCAAACAAAGAAAGGAATCTTCATTTCTCAGACCAAATATGTGAAAGAATTGTTGAAGAAATTTGGGATGGAAGACTCAAAACCAATGAATACTCCCATGGCAACCAGACTAAATTGAGCAAAGATGATGATTCTCCTAAGGCTGATCAGACAAAGTATAGGTCAATGATTGGAGGACTATTGTATCTCACTCAACCTAGACCTGACATTATGCATGCTGTTGGTCTTGTTGCTAGATTTTAGGCTGATCCTATAGAATCTCATGTCATGGCAATCAAGAGGATTTTTAAATATCTAAAAGGGACAATTGAGTATGGTCTGTGGTATCCTAGAGATCATGATTTCTCTCTTCATGCATATATAGATGCGGATTGGGTAGGAGATGTAGATGATCGGAAGAGCACCAGTGGTGGAGCATTCTTTTTGGGGAAGAGATTGGTTTCTTGGCTAAGCAAGAACAAGAGGCAATATCTCTGTCTACAACTGAAGCAGAATATATTGTAGCAGTACATAGTTGCACTCAAGTTTTGTGGATGAAGCAGATGCAAAGAGATATCAAAGTGGAGTATGAGGAACCTATCACAATCTTCTGTGATAATTCAAGTGCAATAAACATATCTAAGAATCTGGTGTTGCATTCAAAGACTAAACATATATCCATCAAGTTTCACTTTTTGAGAGAGCAAGTGAACAAGAATGAAGTCAGATTGGAGTTTGTGCCTTCCAAGGATCAGATTACAGATATCTTTACTAAACCTCTACCCAAGGACTCTTTTGAGTATCTCAGGGAGAAGTTAGGGGTTATTGCCCCTCTGGTGATGAGCTAAGGTGCATTGATGTGCATCAGTCTGGTGGGTATCATAGTCACATCTTGTGATCCGGATTGATGTTGGGGAGTTGCTACTCAGGGGGAGCAGCAGGTATGATTCTAAAGTGGTGGAATTGCAAGTATGTGCCCTTTGCCATTGATGTCAAAGGGGGAGAGAAGACATGTGAAAAAAAATTGGTTGCTAATCAAAGGGGGAGCAGTAAAGGGAGAGAAGATATGTGAATGGTTGCTGCTGATAGGGGGAGTTGTGATAGTAAGGAGAAGTTCTTGTCTTGATGGTTTTTCACATCATATGTTGCCATCAATGACAAAGGGGGAGATTGTTGCAAGTATGGACCTAACTAGTGTTGTCATTGATGTCAACATACTCTTGTTGCATTAATGATAAGGATTGGATGAGATGTGTGCTGAGGATATTGAGAAAATTAGCCTCAATCAGGAACAGTGAAGAACAGTGATGACAGTAAGGTAAAAGTCCAAGATAGGATGAGGATCAAAGGATGCAGTTTAAAGGGTTTGTAGATATGTGTCTTAAGGTGGTCTAGTAGAGATTTTAGAGGTCTACATGAAGATCTGAAGAAGTTGTGGCCGCTCAAGTAAAACTAGTTCCGGTAGATGCTCAGTGGTGACAGAGTGATACAGATAGGTCTGGTGAGATCCAAAAATGCATTGTCCTATTCTATAGATTTCAGGGAGTGTTGAGGAAGTCTTTGTGAAGTGTCAACTTGATTGGTTTGTGGTTTGAAGGTCTGCAAGCATCTATTCCTTTGTGACAGTAATGACAGACTGTGTTCTTGAGGTTCCAAATGAAGGAGAGAAGGATTTCAGTAAGCAAATGAAGTGTGGATGTTCTTGGTAACTCAGGTAAGCTTGTGGAGGTCTTTAGATTGTGTCTAGTTCATGTTGGTGGTCCGCATTGAGGTTGGAGCTCGTAATTGAGAAATAACTTCCAAATAATGGTGTTCTTCCTGAGATTGGCCAGTCGAATGAGTTACACATCCTGCGGATGTTCTTGTTGATGTTTGCCGACTTAGATGATCATTCCTAAGTTGATGTCTTGTATAAATAAGGGATTGTGAAGTCATTTCAAAGTTGTCCTTGTTGAGATGAAGGTGTGGTAGTGAGGAGAAGAGTGAAAGGTAGAACATAAGTATTGGGCTTAAATGGAACTGATTCAAGCATGGTGAAGATGTTATTTTCCAGTTCAAGTAGGTGATACTTATTTCTTTGTAGACAGTGTGTCTCTTGTAGGTAGTGAGCCTTTTGTGAGTAGTGTGCTTAGGCAGTGAGTCCTAATTGGCATGTGCCATTTTGTTCTTTCTATTCTTCTAACAGAGAATACAATCTTGGGTTAATCACCCCATGGTTTTTCCCTTAACCAGATTTTCCACATCAAAATCTTGGTGTGTCATGTGTTGATATGTTTCTGCTCTTGATTTGCTGCATTGTGCTTTCATGATTGATGTACTATTATACTACTAAATAACAATGTGGAGTTAAGTGTTTAAATTGGAAGAAAGTTTTGTACAACTGATTCAACCCCCCTCTCAGTTATCTACCCTAAATCTAACAAGATAGCCTCTGGGAGACTAGGAACAAGCATAATGTGCACAACAATCTATGCATCAAAAAAAGGACATTACACATGTACAATCCTAAAATCACAAACATCCCGCTCCCCATCACAAAATCTTAAAATTCATAAGTCCATTGGGTCCCTAAAATCCTAAATAGGCAATCCCCTAAGAGTACATCTCCATTACTCCCAAATCCCCCTTCCAATAAAAAGCTTCAAAATCCAATTCGGTGTGTGCAAACGTTGGTCTTGGTTCCCTTCCACTCCACAACATTCCCACATATCTCTACCTCCCCATCTTTTATCTACTATCCCACTTATTTTCTATCATATCCCTATGGTCCATGCTTTTGCATAAGTCCTATCTATCTCTTTATCTCCATCCTAATCCACTATGCTTCCATTCTAATCCCCATCATAATCCACTATCCATGATCCATACATAATATACTATACATCCCTCCATCATATACTATCTCCTTACTCTATTTCCCTCTCATGCAATCCTCTACCAACATCCATGAGCATAATACCACTTGAAATGGTCTATGAGTGACTTCTATCCATCATGGGACATTACCACCTTGCTATGGGAACAAAATCTTGAGTCCCTACCTATTCCATCCAACTATACCCTACCAAAAAAAATCAAAAGAAAAAGAAAAGAAAAAAAAATCAAAATAGTAAAGATAAATCCTTCGTCCAATGGTGAAAACCATTTTTATGGTGCCTTGGATAGGCACCATGATGAAAACCTGGCAAACAAGCATCATGTGTAGGTGATTATCTATGTGATTTACAGTTGGGGGCATGTTGTCTCATTTATCCCATCCTATCTATCCCATCTGATATCCTATCCTATCATTTTCCATCCTATCTTGCCATCCTTACCCATCATATCTATCATACCTTCCTCATTCTACCATCCATCTTCCCTTCCTCCTTTTGATCTTGATGAGGGTAGGGGCAAAATGTTGAAAAATGCATTTGATACCTCTTGTCATACTCCAAATTCCACCCATCCATTTCTAAGAAGGATCAGAAACTAGCTGCCCCAAAAGTAACTAATGAGACCTAATCTTCAAATGGCGACAAGCCTAAGAAAGAGAAGGTCAAATGTGACTATTGTAAAAGACCTGGTCATGATGAACACAAATGTTTGAAGAATTTTTTTATGAAACTTGTTGAACACAATGGGGTGTTGAGAGGGGGGGTGAATCAACACATACTAAAACTTTAGACAAACATCTGTAGATAAAACTAAATAACTTAGAGAGAAGAAAGGAAATCATGTAACACACATAACACTAGTATTTTTACATGGAAAACCCTAAAACAGGGAAAAACCATGATGAGGATTAGCTCACAATATATTATGCTTACTGCAAAAGTATTACAACTTTGTTTTAGGGCTATAACCCAAGGAAGCTACTACTCCCTGATTTTGTGCTTACAACAATTACAACTTTGATTTAGGGCTACAACCCAAGGAGGCTACTACTCCCTAAGTATTCTTCTCACTGCAAAAATATTTACAAAGATAGTATATATATGAACTGTTGTAGAATAAACATCTAACTCATGCTAATAATGCAGTCTTCTATTTCTGCTAAAATCATGCCTTCAAATTAATTTACACACTTCATATCTTGCATTCTGTTCTGATTACTCACACTCACATCTCTACTTCTCAAAATGAATTTTATCTTCTATAAATACCCTCCGCAATACTTCAAGACATTGATTAGGTTGGCCAGAAAGATAAAACTTATAGCTTGTGGTAAGTTGGCCTATGCACACTTCAAAACATCACCATATACACTTGTAGAGATAAAACATAACATGAACTTCATCAAGATAGGTTGACACACCCTTTAATCACCCTTATGATTATTCTATCCATATGAATAGTCACCGTTCAATCACCAAGTCACTTAGGTCAGATCTGTACATAGATTCTATTGAAGATAAAGCAAGAAACAATCAACTGTTCATAAGAAATGGTTCTTTAGAAACACCAAACATTTTAAAATTTTGATAGAGTGAACTTCAACCACTTCTGATCATCTCTTGAAAAGCACATCAAGTGTGGTGGAATGCAGAGCATTCCAATTTGACCTCTGCAACTCCAAGCTCTGTCTGCACAGTCTGGTACTCTGTTGCTTCTAACTTTCACTATGGAAGGAGTTAAGAGTTGAATTTTTGGAATTAGACTCCTTGAAGAATCATAATACTTATTCTAGAACCACAAGCTAAGATGTTGCAATGCAGAGAAATGTGGAGCAAATTATTGATCCCTCGTCTTAGGAAAAGTACTTTGTTCATGCCTTAAACAATTTTCTAAAAAGCACTTGGATGAAAAGATAGAAATACCATTTATCCACAATCTCCAAAAAGACACTTATGTGTGCATACCAAGTATGAGGAAGTTCAATATGAACTTTAGAAGATAAGGTTCTTACAATTCACTCTTTTGGACTTCAGTAATGCTGACTCTGCATCTACCATCTTGTCTACTTCTACAACATACCATGCCAAAGTCTATACATCATGCTGACTCTACATCATATTGTGGATAGTCATCACTATGGATTGACATCAATGACAATACTATATACATATTTCCAACAATCTCCCCCTTTGTCATTGATGGCAACATATCTGTACTTCTCTCTCCCTTTGACATAAAGGGTAAAGGGCTCTCAATGATAAACTTTTCAAAATTACTTCATTTGTTGTAACTGCTCCCCCTTTGTTATATATATACATAAGAGTAGCTCCCCCTTACTGTGTTACCTAGTTACAAAATTTGTACCTTTGAAGATCAAAATGGTACAACCATTCTACCTAATACCTCTGCATATGTACACTATACCAAAAGATAGTAGAAATGAGCCTTACTTGTCAGTAGGAAGAATGTTTTTGTATATGATCTTTAGTTGCAACAATGGAGAGTCCCAATGCTTCCTGGAAGAAGTAAGTATTTGTGTCTGCCCAATAATCTGTAGAAATAACTCTTCTACTTCTTCTAAGAGGATGGTGCAATTGCCATCTGGAATACCTTGTTCGCTTTTGTCAACATTCCTGTCAGTGCTACCATTCTCAAACTGACAATCTCTCTTTGCTAACTTGTTTGATCCTTGATCTATTCTTTTTGATTTTGAAGCTTTTTGACAAGTACATGAGATTTTTTAATTTCAGCCCTTAGTTCTCCCTTCTTATCCTTTAAGGGATCATATGCTGCATAAATATGGATATCTGCAATTCAAGGCCATCAATTTGGTCTTTTAGACCCTTTGTTGTCATAGGCCATGTTAGGCAGAATTGATACAATACATTTGCTTCTTCCAGAGCATTTTGAATACTCTTTACACTATCTGTCAACATATTTTGTGCATTAGAACATTTTTCTGATAAATCTATCAATCTTTTATTATTCATTTATTCCAATATTCTTTTCTCAGTTTCCTTTTCCAAACATGCAGAGTGATTGTTGAAAGACTCCAAAAGTTGCCTCATCTGTTGAACAAGAGTTGGGGAAGCATCCCTCTTAGCATTTGGTAAAACCTTTTCAAAGGCCCTCATTGCTTCTTCCAAAAGTTCACTTCCTTCTACTTGATATTGCAGAATTTCTTCTTGAGCAGTAGCCTAAAATATATGTCCCAATTGAAGCTTACACAGGGGAGAAATATTGGACAAACTAATTTGTCCATCCATGGTGGGTAATTGAAATAATTGCGAAGAGACAACAAACTGAGTTTGTCTTTGTTGTGCTAGGAAATGCTTAATGGAGTCAATTGGAGATACTCCATAGTCATGTGCAGAGCTCTCAGCAACTGTATTTTCTTACTCTTTTCCTGATTCTTTGCTCTCTGTAGGGGAATTGTCCACATCATCACTAGTATCACCATGTACCCCTTCATCTTATTTGTCCTTGGCATGAGATTTAGTGTTTTTCAGAAGAGTATTTTCAACTTGTTCATTTTTCTCAGAAATTTTCTCACTTTGTCTTCCTTCCTCTTTACTTTCCTTATCATTGTTCTATGGAGCAGATTCAACATTTTCTATAGCAGAGGTGTTTACATTTCCTTGCATATTTTCATCATCCTTCTCCATTTCAGCCTATTCTGTGTTCTGCAGAGAAGATGTAATAGCTAGATGTGGTGAGTGTGGAGGAGAATCATGTGGCAGTTCCACATCCTCTGGTTTTCTTACCCCACCAAGTATCTTTTGAGTGATTTCTTCATTTTCTTTTGTAATTTGTTCAATGTCCTCCTTTCTATTCTGCATAAGAGTGTCTACTCTATGCTTTGTTCTTAGCTCTTGAGCTTGTCTTTGAATCAATTTTTCTTTTTTTCCTCAGACAGGGAAGCACTAGCTTTATCCAAGCATCTTGTCTGAGTTTCTCTTTTAGTACCACAATGTCATCTCTATCCCTTAGGGATTTTTGTAAGCTTTCTGGTACTTTAGGCAAGATTTCATCAAGAGACTTGTTATATCTCATCATGTACATTGCAACTACCTTTTCAATGATGGCTTGATCCTCAAGAGAAGACTCCAAATGAAGCACCATAGTTTCATTAAACAAATTGAAGCAGATAATGACATTGTAAACAACATTTAGAGACATAAGGTCTCTAGGAGGAGGTGTTGGTACCTGAGTGGCATTTTTCTTTTTCTTCTTTAGTTGGGGAGATTTCTCCTCTTCTTCTTCTTCTTCACTTGCTTCAATACCTTGTTTCTTCTTCCTTTTGGCCTTCTCCTTAACTCTTGGTTTCTTTTTCTATTTTCCTTTCTTTTTATCATTCTCAATCTCCTCCACAATAGTTTCTTTTTTCTTCTCTGATTGTTTACCCTTAGATTTTATCTGTGTTTGGCCTTCACAAACTAGTGTCTGTCTGGTAAAGGTTGTCCTTCCAGAGGAAGTAGGTTGTGAAATAGTAGCAGTAGATTGAGAAGTAGATCTACCCGATCTTCTTGGTGTTGGATGCTCAGTAGTAAGTGGCACAACATATTCTACAATATTCTGAGAAGTGAAACCTTCATGTGGGATACCAACCTTTTTTAATAGCTTTTATTTATTATTCTCTACCTCTTCTTCAACCCTTTTCTTGCATATTTTGTCCTGAATTTTTTCATAAGTTCCAAATCTTTCACCTTTAGGGTCTTTAGACTAACTTAACAAAATCCCAGCATAGGCCTTAACTTCCTCATTAGGTACTTCATATGGAAGCTTGGGAATCCATGAAGTCCTCAGCTCAACTTCTACCATATAACAACAATCTTTGTCCACAAGAAATGTTATGTCATCTTTGTATTTCCTGACAAAATCAAAAGAGATTCTATCCCTTTTATGCATTTTAATTTGGAAATTCTTAAAGAAACCCTAGAAGACAATATTATAGCTTTGTGAGTCAAAGCTTCTTATATATTCTTTGATTTGTGCTTCTACTGGCTTATCTTGTTGCCATATCTTTCCTTTATATCCTAGTAACTCATTCATGAAATAGAATGCTAGACAAATGGTCAGAGAACCATACTTAAAGTTATATCATGTCTCCTTTGTTCTTCTCAGATTCTCTAACAATTGATCCTTCATAACTTCATACAAATCAAAATCCTTACCCTCTTTAGCTATCTGATAGGCAGTGTGTATGGCTATAGCAGTTGCAGATCCCTCTATACATTGGAGTAGTACACTTTGTATGCAATTCCCATTGCTGCATATCTCACATTGGGGTCAATAATATCATCAATTGTTAAATCCCTCTTATCAAATTTGGCACTAGTTAATTCAATGGCCTTTTCATTCTTGATTGATTTCAACTGTGATACAAGTCCTGTGGAACATAGCCCTGTTATAGTCCTAATAGCTTCTTTCATTATTTGATAAGGTTTGTCAAGGTGCATGAATTCATCATGAATTCTATTGAGGATATACCTAACCCAGTCATGTTCATTATAGAAATCTGAAAAATCTTTCCAAACATCCAACATTTTACTTCAATGTTGGCATACTCAGGTTTGTAATGTATATCATTATCATCTAACAGTTTATGCCTTAGGGTTTCAAATTTGCCATGGTCAATCTATTCCAATTTTGCCTGAATATATATCATCTTCTGTGTATACCACAAATGCATGAACATTAGATAATGCTCCTCTACTGTCACCTTGCATTGCCTTATAAGGATGTTTCTTGAATTTTGGTCAGGGTTCATCGACAATGTTGATCAATTGATGAGTAAAAGAAGAAACCATCATAAACAATCATGATAATAGGAATTAGGGTTAACTAGTATGAAGAATACCTCTGAAACTTGGTGCTAGGGTTTCACCTTTTTGCTTTGCTTCTAAAATGCTCCAAGTATACCTTTTCTCCTTGGCAGAGTACTTTAAATACTTCAAATGCAAAATGAGGTCGAATCAGATGGCAAACACTTAAGTAGAACAACCTTTTTTCATAAATGCACTACCTTTTGGTAGATGCCCTTATCATAGAAACCCTAAAACCTTCCACAATCTACCGCATTAAGAGATTTTCCTTTGGATTTTTAAGGATATGGAACCTCATTGCCTTGCCTGTGTCCTCCTTTGAGGGTTCCATGTCAGACATTCTGTTAGACCTATTTCTTTTCATGAGTCTTCTCTGGTTTCTCTTTTTGCATATTAGTTTATCTTTTTCCTTTTCCTTATGTAGTATTCTATGATCACTTAGCAATCTTTTGCAAATTAACCAACTGCTCCAAAAATTTTACCAAACCTCTTCACATTATTATTTAAGTATGCTCATACCAAATTTATCTAGAATGTTAAGGAATTCAACATCTCATTCATTCAGAGGTCTTGAAGAAACTTATCGTTGTAACTCCCCCTGAATCAATACTTCATCCTTTTAGTTACCAGAGGATCCACATGTAGTAGGCAAAGGTTCAAAAACATCACATTCCTCCTTCCATACTTTGCTCATTTCCTTCTTTTGCTAAGTAATGCCAACTTTCTTTTGTGGAGGCCTTACATTCTTTCCAGAGTGCCTTGTTTGATTGCACTTGTAATAGGTGAACTTTGATTGCTAAGCATTTCCATTTCTCCTCCCCTTAGATCTACAATTGGTTGCCTTATGGCCAAACTTGTTACAAGTGTAATAGTATCCATGAAAGGGCTGAGCATTAGCTTTGTTATTTCTTAACATTTTACTTCTACACTTATTAACCTTATGACCTATCTTGTTGTAGGCATAAAACTTAACCAAATTCTAATTTTTCTTACTTCTACATTCAGTAGCTTTATTACCAATTTTATTTTAGGAATAACATCTTAGAGCATTTTGATTTATCTTGCTTCTACAATCAACAACTTTGTGACCAAACTTATTGCAAGTAAAACAATTGCCATTGAAATCTTGAGAATACCTGATGGGAGCAAGTGGCCTTCTAGGTGGAGGACCTTTGAAAGTCTTCTTCATATTGTTTCTTTATCTTCAAACATGAGTGAATTCATCTTCTTTTGTAACACTGTAGGTATTCTTCTTAGAATCTTCAATGTAGGTCTCTTCCTTCTTATTCTAGACTTTCCTCTCGAATGAAAGTTATCATATAATTTTATAGAAACACTTACCATTGGACTCTTTCCCTTTTCAAAACCAAGGCCTAATTTTTCTTTTGCTAGCTTTTGAGAGTTAATTATCTCATGAAGGATCTCAGATCCTCCTTTTAGTTTTAGTCCCTTGTCAATTTGTTCTTTTTCCTTTTCTAGTTCTTTTCTTAGAGTGACAACTTCTTCCTCAAGTTTTGAACATTTAGTTGATTCCTCAATGAGCTTGAAGTTTAAGCAGTCTTCAATCCTCTTTTCTTGTTCAACCATGACCTTCAAATTTGAGATCATTTATTTTGCCTCTTGAGTTTTGTGTCACCCCCTCTATCTTTTTCTAATAGAGTTTTCAGCTTACCAATTTCTTCTTTTGATTCTTTGGCCTTTGTCATTAATTTGTCAATTGTCTCCTTTAAATTTTCAAGCATATCTCCATATTCTAAGTTTAGTCCTTTTGCTTCATCTAGATCATCAAGAGCTGACTTGAGTTCTCCTTCAAGGTCCACTTCACATTCATTTGAATCAAAGTTCCAACCTTTGGGTTCTATTGCTTCTAGATCTAGTTTTGGTATAAATATATCTTTTTCCTTAACTTTATATTCCATGTGTTCAAGTGTAGGATCTACCTCAACTATTAAGCTTCTGAAAGGAACTTGGCTCTGATACTAATTGTTGAACACAATGGGGTGTTGAGAGGGGGGGTGAATCGGTAGATACTAAAATTTAGACAAACATCTGTAGATAAAACTGAATAACTTAGAGAGCAAAAAGGAAATCATGTAACACACATAACACCAGTATTTTTATGTGGAAAACCCTAAAATAGGGAAAAACCATGGTGAGGATTAGCTCACAATATATTATGTTTACTACAAAAGTATTACAAATTTGTTTTAGGTATACAACCCAAGGAAGCTACTATTTCCTAAGTATTCTGCTCACTGCAAAAAGATTTACAAAGATAGTAAATATATGGACTGTTATAGAATAAACATCTAACTCATGTTGATAATGCAGTCTTCTATTTCTGCTCAAATCATGCCTTCAAACTAATTTTGCACACTTCATATCTTGCATTCTACTCTGGTTACTCACACTCACATCTCTACTTCTCAAAATGAATTTTATCTTCTATAAATACCCTTTGCAATACTTCAAGACATTGATTAGGTTGGCCAGAAAGATGAAACATGTAGCTTGTGGTAAATCAGCCTATGCACACTTCAAAACATCACCATATACATTTGCGGAGATAAAACATAACATGAACTTCATCAAGATAGGTTGGCACATCCTTCAATAACCCTTATGATTCTACTATCCATATGAATAGTCATCATTCAATCCTCAAGTCACTTAGGTCAGATCTACACCCAGATGTTAGTGAAGATAAAGCAAGAAACAATCAACTGTTCATAAGAAATGGTACTTTCAAAACACCAAACATTCTAAAATCTGGATAGAGTGAACTTCAGCCACTTCTAATCATCTCTTGAAAATTGCATGCCAAAAGATCAAGTGTAGAGGAATGCGGCGCATTCCAATTTGACCTTTGCAACTCCAAGCTCTGTTTGCACAGTCTGGTACTCTAATGCTTCTAACTTTCATTGCAGAAGGAGTTAAGAGTTGAAACTTTAGAATTAGACGCAAAGAATCATAATGCTTATTCTAGAACTGCAAGCCAAGATGTTGCAATGCAGAGAAATGCGGAGCAAATTATCAATCCCATGTCTTAGGAAAAATACTCTATTCATGCCTTAGACAATTTTCTCAAAAGCACTTGGATGAAAAGATAGAAATACCATTTTCCACAATCTCCAAAAAGACAATTATGGGTGCATACCAAGTATGAGGAAGTTCAGTATGAACTTCAGAAGATATGGTGCTTACAAGTCACTCTTCTAGAATTCAGTAATGTTGACTCTGCATCTGCCATCTTGTCTACTTTGCAACATACCATGCTAAACTCTATACATCATGATGAATCTACATCATATTATGGATAGTCATCATTATGGGTTGACATCAATGACAATATTGTATACATATTTCCAACATAACTCACATTCTTGAAAAGAATAATATCGGTGTTCCTGAATTTGTAGAATAAAGTTCAAATGGGGGGTCTAACAAGGCAAAAGATAAAAACAAGGGGAAAGGGAAGGACAAAGCCCTCATAGTAGTTGCTTCACATCAATGCACTTGGGTTCTTGATTTGGATGCTTCACACCACATGGCTTCATATAGGGATGAAATTACATCTTTGGAACTATGTACTATGCCTTCTATTGTGATGGGTGATGACACTCTTGTTGAGGTGTGTGGGAGAGGGTTTGTTGATGTGGGGGATGATGCATTCCATGTTGTTCTTTCTATGCCCTCATTATCAACTAATCTTCTATCAATTTACTAGATCACTCACACAGGTTTAGGAAAGTGGGTTGAGTTCACTCCCGATTCAGTGGTGATTCGTGAGTTGTACAATAGTTCTATAGCTGTAGTTGGTAGGGCAAATCATCAGTAATAACTTTCTTTTTTTCCCACTTTGTTCCTAATCCTCCTTCATCTATTTTTCTCACCCATTCTAATGATGTGAGTAAATTAAGGCATGAGCAATTTGGCCATCTTAACTTCCGATACTTGTAGTAGCTCAACTAGCAGAGCATGGTCATAGGGTTTCCTTCAGTTTAGTTCTCGAGTGGTGTTTTCCAAGGGTGCATTCTTGGTAAGCATCATAAGGAAAAATTTGATAAAGGTAGGGCATGGAGAGCTTCACAGATATTGGAGTTATAACACAGTGATTTAGCTGTTCCATTTCCTCATCCATCCTTTAACAAGGCCAGATTTGTTCTAACTGTCATTGATGACTTTTATCGATATACTTGGGTGTACTTTCTAAAACAAAAGTCTGAGGTATTTTATCATTTTCAAAAATTCAAAACTTTTGTAGAGAAGTAATCTGGGAAAGCCATGAAAGTTTTGTGCATCAATAATGGTGGTGAATATGTCAGCCATCATTTTGAGTAGTTTTGCACTTCAGAGGGGATTGATCTACAACATTTAGTTCCATACACTCCTCAGCAAAATGGTGTGGTAAAATGGAAGAATAGGTCCTTGATGGAAATGGTGATCTGCATGATTCACTTCATATCTCTTGCACCACAATATTGGGCAGAGGCCATTTACTCTGGTTGTTATATCCAGAAACATGTTCCTCTCTGAGCCTTGAAGGGAGTCACTCATTTTGAAGCTTAGAGTGATTGGAAACCATCAATTAAGCACTTTTGAGTTTTTGGTTCTCCTGCATGGGTCCACATTGCTATAAAGAAATGTAAGGCCATGGATCTGCAAAGCAGGCCTTGCATATTTTTAGGCTATCTTAATTGTGTAAAGGGTTATCAGTTGCTTCACCCTACTACTTATGAGTTTTTCATCGAGAGGAGTGTTTAATTTAAGGAGGGCTCTTTGAGCTCAACTCCCATCACTTCTCCACCTCCTACTTTGACATTAGAGTCACTTGGCCTACATGATAGATCTTCTGATGAATCAGATTCACCTGAGAAAATTCCTGATGATGAGTCTTCTACCTCCACTTCTGATGCTAAGAGTGATTTAGAGGATTCACCTCCTTCCTCTCCTAGTCATCATTCAAAGGGTGATGATTGTCCTTCAGATTCGCTGACTTCTGATCCACTTTGGGCTCGACTAAAATTACAGTTTGCAGGTGATTGGGTTGGGGGTCCATCAAACATGAGGCAAACTCATTTACAATTCTAGGATGCTCCACATGTCTTTATTGCTACTACCTCTAATCCATAGTCCTTTTGAGAGGCTTCTAGTATTCCTAAGTGGGATACAACTATGCAGGAGGAGTATAGTTCCTTGATAAAAAACCACACAGGGGATATTGTCCCTCTTCCTAAGGGAAGAAAACATTTTTGATGTAAGTGCATCTATCAGACAAAATTTGCTGTATATGGTTTGGTTGATAAGAATAAATCTCACTTGGTCACCAAAGGATTCTCCTAGGTTCCTGGGATTGACTACTCAGACTTTTGTGTGAGTTTCCAGAATGAATTCCATCCGACTTGTTCTTGCCATTATTGCAACCCATCATTAGGAAGTTTTTTAGATAGATGTGGAGTACCTTTCTTCATGGTGCTCTTTAGGAGGAGATCTACATGGAGTAACCACAGGATTTTTTTTAGGATTCTTCACTTCCATGTCATCTTCAGAAGTCTCTCTATGGCCTCAAATAATCCTCTTGGGCCTGGTATGCCAAGATGGAATCCTTCCTTTTGACATATAGGTTCGATCAGTTCCATTCTAATCCCAATCTATATATTTTGTAGTAGGATGATTTGCTCCTATTTTTGGTTCTGTATGTTGATGACTTGTTGATCACAAGGAGTTCTACATCCGCCATTGGGGTAGTCAAAACTACCCTTCATGACAAGTTTTTGATGACTGACTTGGGCTTGCTGCATTACTTTCTCAAGATTGAGATCTTTCAGTCTACTTCTAGGATCACCATCACACAATCCAAGTATTCTCTAGATTTTCTCTCGAAGTTTAACATGGCTGACTATAAGCTTGTTGGCAAGTATGAGGTGAGCCAGTGTTGTCATTGATGTCAACATACGCATACTGCACTGACAAGAAGGATTTGATGAGCTTTATGCTGAGGATATTGAGAAAATTAGCCTCAGTCAGGAACAGTGAAGAACAGTGATGAGAAGAAGGTAAATATACTGTATAGGATGAGAACCGGAGGATGCGGATTAAAGGGTTAGTAGATATGAATCTTGAGATGCTACAGTTAAGATTTCAGAGGTCCGCATGAAGATCTGAAGGAGTTATGGCTGCCGGTATAGAACCGGGTCCGGCAAGTATCCGGAGGTAACAGAGGATCACAAAAAGGTCCGGTGAGGTCCGGAATTGTATTATCATAATCTGCGGATTGGAAGGAGTGTTTGAGATGTCCTTGTGATGTGTCATCCTGATTTGTGTGTGATTTGGAGGTCCGGAAGTACCTCCTGCATTATGACAGTGGCGACAGACTGTGTTCTTGAAGTTCCGGATGAGGAAGACAAGAGATCCCAGTAAGCAGAGAAAGTGCGGATGTATCCGGACATTCAGACAGACTTGTGAAGGTTCTTGAATCATGTTTAGGTTGTGTTGTTGGTCCGCATTGATGGTAGAGCCCGGAATTGAAGTTACTCTTCCGGATGAAGTTATTGCTCTGTTTAGCCGACCGGATGAGTTGTTCATCCTGCGAATGTTCTTGTGATAGCCGACCGGATGTGTTATTCATCTTGCGGATACTCCTATGGTTGTTTGCCGACTTAGATGCTTGTTCCTAAGTCGATGTCTTGTATAAATAATGATTTGTGAATTCATTTCAGTGTGTGGCATGTGGATGAGCATGGTGTAGCGAAGAAAGGTGCGAAAGGCAGAGCAGAGATTGTTGGGCTTAATTGGAACTGATCCGGACATGGTAGAGATGTCATTCTCCAGTTCAAGACTGTGATTTTTATCACTCTGTAGACAGTGTGTCTCCTTGTAGGCAGTGGGCCTCTTTGTGAGCAGTGTGCTCGGGCAGTGAGCCCTTATTGGCATGTGCCATTCATTTTTTTTTATTCTTCTAACAGAGAATAATTCTTGGGTTAATCACCCCGTGGTTTTTCCCTTAACCGGGTTTTCCACGTCAAAATCTTGGTGTTCAATGTGTTGATGCTTATCTACTCTTGTGTTTATGTATTGTGCTTCCATGAATGATTATTTGATATGCTGCTAACTAACAACAGAGAATAAAGTGTTTGAAATAGAACAAGTTCTATACAACTGATTCACCCCCCCTCTCAGTTGTATGCCCTAGATCCAACAATTGGTATCAGAGCTGAGTTCCTCTGATAGGAGCTTAACCGCTTGAGGTGATCCAGGATGTCGTCATACAAGAAGGATAGTCCGAAGTTCGATGGAACCAACTTCACTCTCTGGAAAGGTCGCATGAAGTGTCATTTGGAATGTATGGGAAAAGAATACTTGGCTATGATTTCAAAACCATATATACCCCCACAAGGTGGTCCGACAACTCCTGATGAAACCACAGAAGCTGAAAACAATCTGCGGACCAAGGAAGCTCTTCTAAGCGCATTGAATGACTCAGATCTCTCGAATGTCATTGACCTACCAACTGCATATGAGATCCTAACTAAACTGGAACTTCTGTATGAAGGAGATGAGTTTGTCAAAAGTGCAAGGTTGCAAAGTCTGAAAGGGAAATTTGAAAGATTGAAAATGAGAGATGATGAAAACATTACTACCTTTATGCCAAGAGTAAATGAGCTGGTATGTGGAATCAGAAATGCTGGTGGAACTCTAGATGAAAATGAGATTGTCTGCAAAATCCTAAGATCCCTTCCTGCTGCCTACAAAATCAAAGTTGCTGCCATTGATGAATTCAGAGCCCACACAACTGTCACAAGAGAACAATTGGCTGGCAAACTAGCTGCATTTGAAATGACCGAGTTTGGAGATGATCCACCCAAGACTGAGTCTGCTTTTAAAGCCAGTGCCTATGTGAAAGGCAAACAGAGATTTGATCCGGGTGAAAACTCATCAAGGAAAATGTCATGGTATGATCAAGCAAGAAGAGACATGGAAGAAGAAGAAGCAGAAACAGCTCAACTTGAAGCCCTCATTGCAAAGAGACTGCCAAGAGGATCCGGTAAGTATGAAGGAAAACTACCCTTTAAGTGTTTTAACTGCAATAAGATTGGTCATTTTGCCTCAAGATGTCCGGAGAGATCTGCAAGATCTAATACTCACAGACAAAGGTTTCAAAAGAATTGCTATTATGTTCATGAAGAAGATGACAATGAAGGAGTAACAGATGATGAATCAGATCCAGGAAGCAAATCCAGAAATGAGTGGGTGTTTATAGCCATCAAGGAAGAAGATTCCTTGCTCTCTGAATCTGTCAATCACAAAGTTGTTGAAAAAGCCTTGGCTGCTCAAGTGGAAGAAAAGGATGATTGGGTTATTGACAGTGGATGCTCTCACCATATGACTGGTGACAAGAATAAGTTCTTAGACTTGGAAAGATATGAAGGAGGAATGGTAAAGTTTGGTGACAATTCTGCTGGCAGAATCAGAGGTAGGGGAACTATTTCTTTTGATGGTAAGAGCAAAACAGGTAATGTACTATATGTTGAAGGATTGAAGCACAATCTTCTCAGTGTTGGTCAGTTAGTGGACAAAGGCTATGATCTCCGGTTCAAGAATGGAAAATGCAGAATCTTTACAAGCTCCGGAACTGAAATTGCATCCGGTACTCAGACAAGAGGTAACATCTTTCATCTGGTTGGTTCAAATAAAAGTTGTTTGTTTGTTCAAATTGATCAGAGTTGGTTATGGCATAGAAGAATGTGTCATGTAAATTTTGATAACATCATCAAAATAAGCAATACTCAGGCTGTGAGAGATCTTCCAAAGTTGATAAAACCTACAAACAGTGTGTGTAAAGAATGTCAGTTAGGCAAACAAAGCAGAGTCTCTTTTAAAAGCAAAGATCAGTCTTCTACCGGATTGTTGGAATTAGTACATACTGATCTATGTGGTCCGACAAGAATCAAGAGTCTGCAAGGTGATAGATATTTCATGTTGTTAATTGATGATCATTCCCGGATGATGTGGGTTACCTTTCTAAAAGAAAAATCAGAAGCTTTTGAGAAGTTCAAAATCTTCAAAGCTATGGTGGAGAATCAAACCGGATTGAAACTAAAGTGTCTAAGGTCTGATAGAGGTGGTGAATTTACATCTGGTGAATTCATTGACTTTTGTGAGAAACAGGGTATAAGGAGACAGTTGTCTGCTCCTAAGACTCCACAGCAGAATGGAGTAGTTGAGAGAAAGAACCGGACCATCCAGGAAGCTACTAGGACAATGATGTTGGAAGCAAATGTTCCTCAAATGTTTTGGAAAGAAGCTATCAGCACTGCAGTCTACACTCTCAATCGAGTTCAAATCAGAAACAACACCGGTAAGACCCCCTATGAACTTTGGTTTGGCATCACTCCTACTGTGAAATATTTCAGGGTATTTGGTAGCAAGTGTTATATTAAAAGAGATGAAGATCTAGGAAAGTTTGATGCTAGAAGTGATGAAGGAATTTTCTTGGGCTACTCCACTCAAAGCAAAGCATATCGGTGTTACAATAAGAGATTGAGGAAGATGATAGAAAGTACCAATGTAAAGGTTGATGAAGGAATTGAGAAGCCTTCAAGATTTTATGAATTTGATGAAGATGACCAAGATAGTGTTCAAGGAACTCAATCCTCTCCGGTGAAACAGAGTCAGCCTGATCCGGTAAATCAGGAAGAAGAGTTAGGTTTGAATGAGCCTGATCAAGAAACAGCAGTACTGGATACTCCCAAAATTCCAAGGTATGTAAAACTGAATCACTCTGAAGATCAGATCATAGGTGACAGAAGCAAAGGTGTACAAACTAGAAGGAATATTGCTCAAGATCAGAATGAATGTTGTCTGATTTCAAAGATTGAACCTAAAACAATAAATGAAGCCTGCAATGATGAAAATTGGACCAAAGCAATGGAAGATGAACTGATGCAAATTGAGAAAAATCATACTTGGGATCTTGTTCCCAGACCTAGAGACAGGAATGTAATTGGAACCAAGTGGGTCTTCCGGAACAAACTAAATGAAGCTGGTGAAGTAATCAGAAACAAAGCTAGATTGGTCTGCAAAGGCTACTCTCAAATAGAAGGAATTGACTTTGAAGAAACTTTTGCTCTGGTAGCAAGAATTGAAGCAGTCAGATTACTTCTTGCATTTGCTGCCTTCAAAGATTTCAAGGTATATCAGATGGATGTCAAGTCTGCCTTCTTAAATGGTGATCTGGAAGAAGAAGTCTACATTGAACAACCGGATGGATTTCAATTGTCTGATAATAATGATATGGTCTGCAAGTTGAAGAAAGCTTTGTATGGATTGAAGCAAGCCCCAAGAGCATGGTATGAAAGGTTGGATAAGCATCTTGTGCAGATTGGATTCAACAAAGGTACTGCTGACAGCAACTTATATTTCAAAATTGATCATGAAAACATTCTGATTGTTGAAGTGTTTGTGGATGATATCATTTTTGGAGGAAGAGATAGTATGTGTAAAACTTTTGCAAATCAGATGAAAAGTGAGTTTGAAATGTCTATGCTTGGTGAAATGAATTTCTTCTTGGGTCTGCAAATTACTCAAACAAAAGAAGGGATCTTCATTTCTCAGACCAAATATGTGAAAGAATTGTTAAAGAAATTTGGTATGGAAGACTCAAAGCCTATGAACACTCCTATGGCAACCGGATGTAAGTTAAGCAAAGATGATGATTCTCCAAAGGCAGATCAGACAAAGTATAGATCAATGATTGGTGGATTGTTGTATCTCACTCAAACTAGACCAGATATAATGCAAGCTGTTGGTCTTGTGGCAAGATTCCAGGCTGATCCTAGAGAATCTCATGTTATGGCCATCAAAAGAATTTTTAGATACTTGAAAGGGACAGTTGAGTATGGTCTATGGTATCCTAGAGATCCGGATTTCTCTCTTCATGCTTACACAGATGCAGATTGGGCAGGAGATGTGGATGACCGGAAGAGCACTAGTGGTGGAGCATTCTTTTTGGGGAAGAGATTGGTTTCTTGGCTAAGCAAGAAACAAGATGCAATATCTCTGTCTACAACTGAAGCAGAATACATTGCAGCAGCAGGTAGTTGCACTCAAATCTTGTGGATGAAGCAGATGCTAAGAGACATCAAAGTTGAATATGAGGAGCCTATTACAATTTTCTGTGATAATTCAAGTGCAATTAATATTTCCAAGAATCCGGTATTGCATTCTAAGACTAAGCACATATCTATCAAATTTCACTTTTTGAGAGAACAAGTAAACAAGGAAGAAGTCAGATTGGAGTATGTTCCCTCCAAGGATCAGATTGCAGATATCTTTACAAAACCTCTTCCCAAGGACTCTTTTGAATATCTCCGGGAGAAGTTAGGGGTCATGGCCCCTCCGGTGATGAACTAAGATGCACTGATGTGCATCAGTCCGGTGGCAATCACAGTCATATCTTGTGATCCGGACTAATGGGGAGCTGCAACTAAGGGGGAGCAGCTGGTATTATTCTGATGCATGAGAGTTGCAAGTATGAGCCCTTTGCCATTGATGTCAAAGGGGGAGAGAAGACATGTGAAAAAACAAGTGGTTGATGATCAAAGGGGGAGCAGCAAAGGAAGACATGTGAAGAGTTGTTGTTGATAGGGGGAGCTGTGACAGAAAAGAGAAGTTCTTGTCTTGATGGTTTTTCACATCATATGTTGCCATCAATGACAAAGGGGGAGATTGTTGGCAAGTATGAGGTGAGCCAGTGTTGTCATTGATGTCAACATACTCATACTGCACTGACAAGAAGGATTTGATGAGCTTTATGCTGAGGATATTGAGAAAATTAGCCTCAGTCAGGAACAGTGAAGAACAGTGATGAGAAGAAGGTAAATATACTGTATAGGATGAGAACCGGAGGATGCGGATTAAAGGGTTAGTAGATATGAATCTTGAGATGCTACAGTTAAGATTTCAGAGGTCCGCATGAAGATCTGAAGGAGTTATGGCTGCCGGTATAGAACCGGGTCCGGCAAGTATCCGGAGGTAACAGAGGATCACAAAAAGGTCCGGTGAGGTCCGGAATTGTATTATCATAATCTGCGGATTGGAAGGAGTGTTTGAGATGTCCTTGTGATGTGTCATCCTGATTTGTGTGTGATTTGGAGGTCCGGAAGTACCTCCTGCATTATGACAGTGGCGACAGACTGTGTTCTTGAAGTTCCGGATGAGGAAGACAAGAGATCCCAGTAAGCAGAGAAAGTGCGGATGTATCTGGACATTCAGACAGACTTGTGAAGGTTCTTGAATCATGTTTAGGTTGTGTTGTTGGTCCGCATTGATGGTAGAGCCCGGAATTGAAGTTACTCTTCCGGATGAAGTTATTGCTCTGTTTAGCCGACCGGATGAGTTGTTCATCCTGCGAATGTTCTTGTGATAGCCGACCGGATGTGTTATTCATCTTGCGGATACTCCTATGGTTGTTTGCCGACTTAGATGCTTGTTCCTAAGTCGATGTCTTGTATAAATAATGATTTGTGAATTCATTTCAGTGTGTGACATGTGGATGAGCATGGTGTAGCGAAGAAAGGTGCGAAAGGCAGAGCAGAGATTGTTGGGCTTAATTGGAACTGATCCGGACATGGTAGAGATGTCATTCTCCAGTTCAAGACTGTGATTTTTATCACTCTATAGACAGTGTGTCTCCTTGTAGGCAGTGGGCCTCTTTGTGAGCAGTGTGCTCGGGCAGTGAGCCCTTATTGGCATGTGCCATTCATTTTTTTTTATTCTTCTAACAGAGAATAATTCTTGGGTTAATCACCCCGTGGTTTTTCCCTTAACCGGGTTTTCCACGTCAAAATCTTGGTGTTCAATGTGTTGATGCTTATCTACTCTTGTGTTTATGTATTGTGCTTCCATGAATGATTATTTGATATGCTGCTAACTAACAACAGAGAATAAAGTGTTTGAAATAGAACAAGTTCTATACAACTGATTCACCCCCCCCTCTCAGTTGTATGCCCTAGATCCAACAAAGCTTACTCTAACTCCCTTTCTTTCTAGAGTCAAACTTGAGACTCAGTGTTCTTCACCTTTGGTTGATGGTACTTTTTACCGAAAGCTTGTTGGGAGCCTCATTTATCTAACTCATATGAGACATGAAATATCATATGTTGTAGGCTTGGTCTCTCAATTAATGAAGTAGCCCCATGAACTACACTAGAAAGCAACCAAGTAGATACTTCACTACATTCAAGATACTCAATATTTGGATTCACTATGTAGTGTGCATTGATATTGACTTGGTGGGCTACACAGATTCAGATTGGATAGGTGATTCTCAAGATCACAAGTCTACTTCATGTTACAACTTCTCACTTGGTTCAAGTCCTATTTGTTGGTTGAGCAAGAAGCAGTCTGTTATTTCTCTATCTTCTACTAAGGCCAAGTATCGGGGGGCTGTGAATGCCACCATTGAGGCCATTTGGATTTAGAATCTTCTCACTGAGTTTGGTATCCAAATCAGATGATCATCTATCATCTTTTGTGACAACTAGAGTGTTATTCAGATCTCCAAGAATATGGTCCATCATCAGTAGACTAGACACATTGAGGTCCATATGCACTACATTTGAGAGCTCATTCATGGACACATCATCAACCTTCTCTATTGTCCAACTTCAGAGTAGGTTGCCGATATCTTCACTAAACCCTTCACAGTAAGAATCTTCATTTGTGAGCTTTGTTTGGGTGCAAGAGGCTTCATCTTTTGGGGGGCTCCTTAGTCCTCTCACTTGGAGTCTTAACTCACTCTATTCTAGGGGGTCTCTGTTGGATCTAGGGCATACAACTGAGAGGGGGGGGGTGAATCAGTTGTATAGAACTTCTTCTATTTCAAACACTTAATTCTCTGTTGTTAGTTAGCAGCATATCAAATAATCATTCATGGAAGCATAATACATAAACATAAGAGCAGATAAGCATCAACACATTGAACACCAAGATTTTGACGTGGAAAACCCGGTTAAGGGAAAAACCACGGGGTGATTAACCCAAGAATTATTCTCTGTTAGAAGAATAAAGAAAAATTAATGGCACATGCCAATAAGGGCTTACTGCCCGAGCACACTGCTCACAAAGAGGCCCACTGCCTACAAGGAGACACACTGTCTACAAAGTGATGAAAATCACAGTCTTGAACTGGAGAATGACATCTCTAACATGTCCGGATCAGTTCCAATTAAGCCCAACAGTCTCTGCTCTGCCTTTCGCACGTTTCTTCGCTATATCATACTCATCCTCACACCACACACTGAAATGAACTCACAACCCGTTATTTATACAAGACATCGACTTAGGAACAAGCATCTAAGTCGGCAAACAACCATAGGAGTATCCGCAAGATGAATAACACATCCGGTCGGCCATCACAAGAACATTCGTAGGATGAACAACTCATCCGGTCGGCTACACAGAGCAAGAACTTCATCCGGAAGAATAACTTCAATTCCGGGCTCTACCATCAATGCGGACCAACAACACAACCTAAACATGATCCAAGAACCTTCACAAGCCTGTCTGAATGTCCGGATACATCCGCAATTCCTCTGCTTACTTGGATCTCTTGTCTTCCTCATCTGGAACTTTAAGAACACAGTCTGTCGCCACTGTCATAATGCAGGAGGTACTTCCGGACCTCCAAATCATACACAAATCAGGATGATACATCACAAGGACATCCCAAACACTCCTTCCAATCCGCAGATTAGGATAATACAATTCCGGACCTCACCGGACCTTTTTGTGATCCTCTGTCACCTCCGGATACTTGCCGGACCCGGTTCTATACCGGTAGCCACAACTCCTTCAGATCTTCATGCGGACCTCTGAAATCTTAACTGTAGCATCTCAAGACTCATATCTACTAACCCTTTGATCCGCATCCTCTGGTTCTCATCCTATACAGTACATTTACCTTCTTCTTATCACTGTTCTTCACTGTTCCTGACTGAGTCTAATTTTCTCAATATCCTCAGCACACAGCTCATCAAATCCTTCTTGTCAATGCAATATGAGTATGTTGACATCAATGACAACACTGGCTCACCTCATACTTGCAACAATCTCCCCCTTTGTCATTGATGGCAACATATGATGTGAAAAACCATCAAGACAAGAACTTCTCTTTTCTGTCACAGCTCCCCCTATCAACAACAACTCTTCACATGTCTTCCTTTGCTGCTCCCCCTTTGATCATCAACCACTTGTTTTTCACATGTCTTCTCTCCCCCTTTGACATCAATGGCAAAGGGCTCATACTTGCAACTCTCATGCATCAGAATAATACCAGCTGCTCCCCCTTAGTTGCAGCTCCCCATTAGTCTGGATCACAAGATATGACTGTGATAGCCACCGGACTGATGCACATCAGTGCATCTTAGTTCATCACCGGAGGGGCCATGACCCCTAACTTCTCCCGGAGATATTCAAAAGAGTCCTTGGGAAGAGGTTTTGTAAAGATATCTGCAATCTGATCCTTGGAGGGAACATACTCCAATCTGACTTCTTCCTTGTTTACTTGTTCTCTCAAAAAGTGAAATTTGATAGATATGTGCTTAGTCTTAGAATGCAATACCGGATTCTTGGAAATATTAATTGCACTTGAATTATCACAGAAAATTGTAATAGGCTCCTCATATTCAACTTTGATGTCTCTTAGCATCTGCTTCATCCACAAGATTTGAGTGCAACTACCTGCTGCTGCAATGTATTCTGCTTCAGTTGTAGACAGAGATATTGCATCTTGTTTCTTGCTTAGCCAAGAAACCAATCTCTTCCCCAAAAAGAATGCTCCACCACTAGTGCTCTTCCGGTCATCCACATCTCCTGCCCAATCTGCATCTGTGTAAGCATGAAGAGAGAAATCCGGATCTCTAGGATACCAAAGACCATACTCAACTGTTCCTTTCAAGTATCTAAAAATTCTTTTGATTGCCATAACATGAGATTCTCTAGGATCAGCCTGGAATCTTGCCACAAGACCAACAGCCTGCATTATATCTGGTCTAGTTTGAGTGAGATACAACAATCCACCAATCATTGATCTATACTTTGTTTGATCTGCCTTTGGAGAATCATCATCTTTGCTTAACTTACATCCGGTTGCCATAGGAGTGTTCATAGGCTTTGAGTCTTCCATACCAAATTTCTTTAACAATTCTTTCACATATTTGGTCTGAGAAATGAAGATCCCTTCTTTTGTTTGAGTAATTTGCAGACCCAAGAAGAAATTCATTTCACCAAGCATAGACATTTCAAACTCACTTTTCATCTGATTTGCAAAGGTTTTGCACATACTATCTCTTCCTCCAAAAATGATGTCATCCACAAACACTTCAACAATCAGAATGTTTTCATGATCAATTTTGAAATATAAGTTACTGTCAACAGTACCTTTGTTGAATCCAATCTGCACAAGATGCTTATCCAACCTTTCATACCATGCTCTTGGGGCTTGCTTCAATCCATACAAAGCTTTCTTCAACTTGCAGACCATATCATTATTATCAGACAATTGAAATCCATCCGGTTGTTCAATGTAGACTTCTTCTTCCAGATCACCATTTAGGAAGGCAGACTTGACATCCATCTGATATACCTTGAAGTCTTTGAAGGCAGCAAATGCAAGAAGTAATCTGACTGCTTCAATTCTTGCCACCGGAGCAAAAGTCTCTTCAAAGTCAATTCCTTCTATTTGAGAGTAGCCTTTGCAGACCAATCTAGCTTTGTTTCTGATTACTTCACCAGCTTCATTTAATTTTTTCTGGAAGACCCACTTGGTTCCAATTACATTCCTGTCTCTAGGTCTGGGAACAAGATCCCAAGTATGATTTTTCTCAATTTGCATCAGTTCATCTTCCATTGCTTTGGTCCAGTTTTCATCATTGCAGGCTTCATTTATTGTTTTAGGTTCAATCTTTGAAATCAGACAACATTCATTCTGATCTTGAGCAATATTCCTTCTAGTTTGTACACCTTTGCTTCTGTCACCTATGATCTGATCTTCAGAGTGATTCAGTCTTACATACCTTGGAATTTTGGGAGTATCCAGTACTGCTGTTTCTTGATCAGGCTCATTCAAACCTAACTCTTCTTCCTGATTTACCGGATCAGGCTGACTCTGTCTCACCTGAGAGGATTGAGGTCCTTGAACACTATCTTGGTCATCTTCATCAAACTCATAAAATCTTGAAGGCTTCTCAATTCCTTCATCAACCTTTACATTGGTGCTTTCTATCATCTTCCTCAATCTCTTATTGTAACACGGGTATGCTTTGCTTTGAGTGGAGTAGCCCAAGAAAATTCCTTCATCACTTCTAGCATCAAACTTTCCTAGATCTTCATCTCTTTTAATATAACACTTGCTACCAAATACTCTGAAATATTTCACAGTAGGAGTGATGCCAAACCAAAGTTCATAGGGGGTCTTACCGGTGTTGTTTCTGATTTGAACTCGATTGAGAGTGTAGACTGCAGTGCTGATAGCTTCTTTCCAAAACATTTGAGGAACATTTGCTTCCAACATCATTGTCCTAGCAGCTTCCTGGATGGTCCGGTTCTTTCTCTCAACTACTCCATTCTGCTGTGGAGTCTTAGGAGCAGACAACTGTCTCCTTATACCCTGTTTCTCACAAAAATCAATGAATTCACCAGATGTAAATTCACCACCTCTATCAGATCTTAGACACTTTAGTTTCAATCCGGTTTGATTCTCCACCATAGCTTTGAAGATTTTGAACTTCTCAAAGGCTTCTGATTTTTCTTTTAGAAAGGTAACCCACATCATCCGGGAATGATCATCAATTAACAACATGAAATATCTATCACCTTGCAGACTCTTGATTCTTGTTGGTCCACATAGATCAGTATGTACTAATTCCAACAATTCGGTAGAAGACTGATCTTTGCTTTTAAAAGAGACTCTGCTTTGTTTGCCTAACTGACATTCTTTACACACACTATTTGTAGGTTTTATCAATTTTGGAAGATCTCTCACAGCCTGAGTATTGCTTATCTTGATGATGTTATCAAAATTTACATGACACATTCTTCTATGCCATAACCAACTCTGATCAATTTGAACAAACAAACAACTTTTATTTGAACCAACCAGATGAAAGATGTTACCTCTTGTCTGAGTACCGGATGCAATTTCAGTTCCGGAGCTTGTAAAGATTCTGCATTTTCCATTCTTGAACCGGAGATCATAGCCTTTGTCCACTAACTGACCAACACTGAGAAGATTGTGCTTCAATCCTTCAACATACAGTACATTACCTGTTTTGCTCTTACCATCAAAGGAAATAGTTCCCCTACCTCTGATTCTGCCAGCAGAATTGTCACCAAACTTTACCATTCCTCCTTCATATCTTTCCAAGTCTAAGAACTTATTCTTGTCACCAGTCATATGGTGAGAACATCCACTGTCAATAACCCAATCATCCTTTTCTTCCACTTGAGCAGCCAAGGCTTTTTCAACAACTTTGTGATTGACAGATTCAGAGAGCAAGGAATCTTCTTCCTTGATGGCTATAAACACCCACTCATTTCCGGATTTGCTTCCTGGATCTGATTCATCATCTGTTACTCCTTCATTGTCATCTTCTTCATGAACATAATAGCAATTCTTTTGAAACCTTTGTCTGTGAGTATTAGATCTTGCAGATCTCTCCGGACATCTTGAGGCAAAATGACCGATCTTATTGCAGTTGAAACACTTAAAAGGTAGTTTTCCTTCATACTTACCGGATCCTCTGGGCAGTCTCTTTGCAATGAGGGCTTCAAGTTGAGCTGTTTCTGCTTCTTCTTCTTCCATGTCTCTTCTTGCTTGATCATACCATGACATTTTCCTTGATGAGTTTTCACCCGGATCAAATCTCTGTTTGCCTTTCACATAGGCACTGGCTTTAAAAGCAGATTCAGTCTTGGGTGGATCATCTCCAAACTCGGTCATTTCAAATGCAGCTAGTTTGCCAGCCAGTTGTTCTCTTGTGACAGTTGTGTGGGCTCTGAATTCATCAATGGCAGCAACTTTGATTTTGTAGGCAGCAGGAAGGGATCTTAGGATTTTGCAGACAATCTCATTTTCATCTAGAGTTCCACCAGCATTTCTGATTCCACATACCAGCTCATTTACTCTTGGCATAAAGGTAGTAATGTTTTCATCATCTCTCATTTTCAATCTTTCAAATTTCCCTTTCAGACTTTGCAACCTTGCACTTTTGACAAACTCATCTCCTTCATACAGAAGTTCCAGTTTAGTTAGGATCTCATATGCAGTTGGTAGGTCAATGACATTCGAGAGATCTGAGTCATTCAATGCGCTTAGAAGAGCTTCCTTGGTCCGCAGATTGTTTTCAGCTTCTGTGGTTTCATCTGGAGTTGTCGGACCACCTTGTGGGGGTATATATGGTTTTGAAATCATAGCCAAGTATGCTTTTCCCATACATTCCAAATGACACTTCATGCGACCTTTCCAGAGAGTGAAGTTGGTTCCATCGAACTTCGGACTATCCTTTTTGTATGACGACATCCTGGATCACCTCAAGCGGTTAAGCTCCTATCAGAGGAACTTGGCTCTGATACCAATTGTTGGATCTAGGGCATACAACTGAGAGGGGGGGGTGAATCAGTTGTATAGAACTTCTTCTATTTCAAACACTTAATTCTCTGTTGTTAGTTAGCAGCATATCAAATAATCATTCATGGAAGCATAATACATAAACATAAGAGCAGATAAGCATCAACACATTGACACCAAGATTTTGACGTGGAAAACCCGGTTAAGGGAAAAACCACGGGGTGATTAACCCAAGAATTATTCTCTGTTAGAAGAATAAAGAAAAATTAATGGCACATGCCAATAAGGGCTTACTGCCCGAGCACACTGCTCACAAAGAGGCCCACTGCCTACAAGGAGACACACTGTCTACAAAGTGATGAAAATCACAGTCTTGAACTGGAGAATGACATCTCTAACATGTCCGGATCAGTTCCAATTAAGCCCAACAGTCTCTGCTCTGCCTTTCGCACGTTTCTTCGCTATATCATACTCATCCTCACACCACACACTGAAATGAACTCACAACCCGTTATTTATACAAGACATCGACTTAGGAGCAAGCATCTAAGTCGGCAAACAACCATAGGAGTATCCGCAAGATGAATAACACATCCGGTCGGCCATCACAAGAACATTCGTAGGATGAACAACTCATCCGGTCGGCTACACAGAGCAAGAACTTCATCCGGAAGAATAACTTCAATTCCGGGCTCTACCATCAATGCGGACCAACAACACAACCTAAACATGATCCAAGAACCTTCACAAGCCTGTCTGAATGTCCGGATACATCCGCAATTCCTCTGCTTACTTGGATCTCTTGTCTTCCTCATCCGGAACTTTAAGAACACAGTCTGTCGCCACTGTCATAATGCAGGAGGTACTTCCGGACCTCCAAATCATACACAAATCGGGATGATACATCACAAGGACATCCCAAACACTCCTTCCAATCCGCAGATTAGGATAATACAATTCCGGACCTCACCGGACCTTTTTGTGATCCTCTGTCACCTCCGGATACTTGCCGGACCCGGTTCTATACCGGTAGCCACAACTCCTTCAGATCTTCATGCGGACCTCTGAAATCTTAACTGTAGCATCTCAAGACTCATATCTACTAACCCTTTGATCCGCATCCTCCGGTTCTCATCCTATACAGTACATTTACCTTCTTCTTATCACTGTTCTTCACTGTTCCTGACTGAGTCTAATTTTCTCAATATCCTCAGCACACAGCTCATCAAATCCTTCTTGTCAATGCAATATGAGTATGTTGACATCAATGACAACACTGGCTCACCTCATACTTGCAACAGTCTCTTCTCTCTCTATTTGTGGGGGGGCTTCTATTCCTTTGATTGAGGGGGCTTCTTTTCTTTGGGGTGGAATTCATTGTACATGGGTACTTCATCAGGCTTGATTTTTTGGGACCCATCTTTTCACCCACCTAAGCTATGCTTAAGGGGGGTATTATTGTAGGTTTTTATTTTCTAGTTGGTTATTTTATTTTCCTATTCTTAGGTTTTTCCTACACATATAATTAAGCTTTCTTAGGATTAATTAAGTGAGTATTAGTGTGAGTGGGTGCAATGTGTCGACATCTTCCATGGGATTTACACTTTCCCATTTTAGGCTATTATGGTGGACTTTTTCCATTGGTCCTATTTGCCACCTTTCCCCTCTCTCATATTCTATATATACTCACCTCCTAGATAGTCTTTTACATTGTATTATGCAGTTATTTGCTTTTGTACTTTCTTAATGCTATTTTTCTTCTGGAGCATTTGCATTTCTCTCTTGGAGACTAACTCTGTGTTGTTATTTTGATCTTGTATCATTTGCTTCATAGTTTATTAGTCTATTCATTACACTAGTTTTTTGGATTATTCATCTTCTCAGATTCTAACAAAATTTATGCCTCAGAATAGAATTTTAGTTGTTGATCTTCATATATCAGACTATGTAGACTGGAGAAAAAGAAAATTGACCTATTTAATATCAATCTTCATCTATGGACTAGTACAATGAACATATAAAATAATAAATTTAATGAAATAATTTTTAAAATGGCAGTGACAATTAATGTACTCATACTCATACACTACCACCCACATCACCAAATTCCATATATTGTAAATAAGGTTTGAAGCATTATTTAGAAATCTGCAATTCATTTTAACAAGTTTTTAGGAAGAGCTTACAAAGATAGAAGAAAATAACAAAATGAATTAGTGATGTTCATTACTAAATCTAATCACATAAGGTAAACTATTATCTCCATTCAAGCGAGTTACCAATTAATGTTTTCTCAACTTTAAAGGTGTATTGTCAACATCTTCTTTTCCAAATGTCATCACTAGAGTTTTTTTTAACTGTAAAGTTAAATACTAAATTTCTTCTTTTGCAAATGTTAGCACTGGTGTGCACCACACAACATGCTTTCTTTTTAAAAGACCCAAATATCAAAAAAAAAAATCATTTTAGAGTCAACCATCATTTGTAAGGAGTTGGAACTATTGACATTGAACAAATATGGATGGTATTATGAATGGACAATTAATTTTAGTAGGCAAGAAATTACAAAATTAATTATTAGAATCAAAGTGTGCAATTTATAGTGTATTTGATTATGAAATTTAGTCCACCTAATCCTCCTATACTAGCCTTGGTGTTATCCACCTATTGAGATTTGTTGTACGTACAAGGCAAATTCCTTTGGATGAGGATTTATTGATACTTTGTTAGACTATATGTTGTAATAAATCTCTAAAATGTGTAAGAGTTGGTATAGCATGCTCTATACCATCTAAGTTCTGGCTATGGAGGTAGCCACCCAAGATCTAAGAGCTTCAATGAAAGCATAAAAGAGACCTAATATGAAAGAATAATTCTATTCTATCAAAGGATGAAAATACACAATATGTACATCAATATGACATAAATATGAGAATCTCTTGGTTATATAGACTAAGGTGAAACATATAACAACATAAGATTATGACAAGTGTCTTAATATTATGACTTGATACACAAATTGATAACTGTCCTTAGTGTACCCTGAGTATGCCCTAGTAAACTTAACTAGACAAGTGTGAATAGGACCTAATGTGAAACCAATTAGGTAATATACCCCATTCACACCAACACCCCCCTTAAGTGAAACTTAGGGAGATTGTGACAACATGCAAATGATGCAAATATGGGTCTTGACTATAAGGCCATGTGAGGTACCCATGTATAAACAATCTCTCACAAATCAAGAAAAGGAGAAAAACCCATAGAAAAAACCCCTCCAAAAGAGAGAAAATACAAGAAATATGTTCTCCAAAAGTGTGAGAAGAAAAAAACCCATGTGAGGAAAAAGTCCCCCCCATAAGAGAGAAGAAGAGAGGTCATGTAGCCCATCAATGTAGAATCTTTTTCACTAATGGTAGATGCTCAATAATGAATATTGAAGATGATCCAAGATCATTGAACAACATTCCTCCCCTTAGGAAGAAACAAAGCCAAGGATGAATGCAAGATATCTTCCCATTCCTGAAAGGAATATGAAGGAAGAAATCTCAAGATGTATGAAGTATTTGAACTTTGCTCAAGTGTTGCCATGTCGATTCTGGAAGGTGCCACAATCAAATTAGGAGTCATAGGCCTCACCAAAGAGTGTGATAATCTAGAATCTAGTGTAAATGGATGTAGAACATGATCCAAAGACAATGAAGGGTCCTCCAAATGTTTCTCAAGGATCTCCAATCCAATGCCAAATTGTGACAAGTGAAGAGGTGGAGAAGGAACAAGAGGACTTGAAGGTTCCCTCATCATATCTGAAGAATATGATGCAACTCCACAAGAGATAACATCAAAGAGGAAATGCATATCCTTAATAGTATCCTTCAAATCAACAAGATAGGAATCACAAAACAAATATTCAATACCTATCAAGTACTCATGCCAAGTAGTTTTATCTGGAACATGATGTATGTCTTGCTACACAGAATCACTAGAAACTATGGATGTAGCAACACCAAACTTTGTAGATGAAACAAAAGATGAAGAAGAAGATGGAATATCAACACGTCTCTATAACCTCAATTGATGAAACAACACTAAGATTTAAATGACCATATTTTATCTCCTCAAAAGTGTTCATGTTAGATGTTTGTGTGTACATAAATTGAAGGAACAATAAGAGCACAATATGAGAAGATGTACACTTGAGATTGACGATCTACCTCACAAAGTACAACAATATCTCTATTATGCAAATCCTGAATAATCACAAAATTTGGTTTGAACTCAACACTCTTCCTTTCTCTACCATGTGTCATTTGATAGATAGAATGGAAATTGGTTGACAATGAAGGTACACAAGGGACATCATTGAATGATCATTCATCCATGTCAATAGATCATCTCCACAAACACACATATATGTGTTGTTAGCCATTAGGATGTGTGGTGATGAACAAGTCTCAAATGAAGAGAAAATAATCTATGATGAAGCCATATGATGTGAAGCTCTAGAATCAAGAATTTGTCTCCTTGACTAAGAATCTACAACTACAACAAGTACTTTCCTCTTTTGTTTCTTTGACTTTGAAAATGAAGAAGAAGAAGATGATCCCCCTAACATAGTTGAAGACAAATTGATTTGATTTTTTACAAGATGCTTCAACTCATCAATTTGTTTTGAATAACATTGATGGTCATCATGCCCTAATTTCCTACAATATTCACATTTAGGCTTCTCCTTCTTATATGATTCCCCTTTGGAAGAGGAATCTTTATGTTCTTTTGTGGAAGTAGATGTGGATTTTTGTTGTGTGTTCTTCTTAAGCTTATTATTATTTTTATTTACCACCAAAAGCCTTATTGTCCTTTGCAATCGAGGCTTGTTATTTTGAAGACTTCAAGGTACCCATTTGAATAAGCCTATCTTGCTCCCTAGTGAATGACATAGTAAAATCCTCAAAGGAAGGCATCTTAAAATCACTCCCCAAAGAACTATTTGTAGCATACAAACTAGACCTGAATATTGAATATTTAGGTCCTATCTTATAGAGAATGCTTAATATCAACGGTGTATCTAAAATTTCAATTTTACAATCCTTCAATTGTGCTCTTAGTGACTTGAATTTAGTGATGAATTCCTCTATGTTATCAAAATTGCATCGATTAAGACTTATTAGTTTATTTTCCAACAAATTTCCTTGGTTTTCATTTGTTTTCCCAAACAATTTTGATAAGGCAGTCTATTGGGTCCAAAACCGTTGCTCCATTTCCTAGAATAAATACCCACTTTCAAGGTGAGGGTTGTCATCATGAAAGTAAAAATTTCTCATCCACAAACCATGGGGGGTTTAAGGTCAACTCTACAAGAGTGGGTTTTCTCTCCTGCTCTTTAAGCTCAACTTAAACTTGGGAGGGTATTCCTAGAGGTTCAATAAACTAGATGAACAACTAAAATGTTGATGGCTAAACCCACACTATTGGCTTGTATCCAAACATTATCACTAACCAAGAAGAATTATCCACCTAGGTACCTCAATATAGCTGATTTAAACATAGTGCAATGAGTGCAAGGTGTGGGCAAAGCACATGGACCATAAGGTAAATAAATGAGAATGATTTGCATAAAACTATACCATGTTTTACTATGAAACCATGAGTTGCAATAATTCTAAAATAGGTTTGAAATATTGGTTTTCAAGATTTGTTCTTTAATGTGTTTGACTGAAAAGAGAACAAGCCACACTGGTGCCAATCCTAGGGTTACATAGTCACAACTAACAGAGAGAGGAATGTAGGGAAAATTAACCAACAATGAGATGATCTAAGCATCTAAATACATCAAATATAGTGTTACCATTTCTAAATACTTAAAAATCCCTCAATGAGCTGAACAAATCCATGTATAAATACGAAATGATCCATTACAAATAGTTGTAATAGGTTTAGAATGTTGTCTCATTCACCAAATATGATTTACACTCACAATAACAAAAGTGAAGAGGGGAAATCTCTAACAAACTAAAAATTTCCCTGAACCTGCTCATACATCCATGGAGAAATAAAAATGATAGCATAAACAATATTCTTCAATGCCCTGTAACTGCATGTACCTCTCTGTAGATGGAATGAAAATGTTATTTACCCTTCGTCAATGAATCTCTGGATTTTTTTCTATCCTCTTGTGTCTTCAACCTCCCTCTTTAAAATGAATCCCAAAATATTTTTTTACCCAAATTGGAAGCTTTCCTTAATTTATGGCACTATATCAACATTAAAACAAATAATGGAGATGTAATCCTGCTAAGAATGAAGGCCCCAGATGTTGTGTAGGCTCATTAAGTACAAGGGTAGCTGGGAGAGCTCCCCAAAGTTATTGCAGGTAGGTGTGACGAGTAGAAGTAGCATGAGATTGTTTGGCTCTCAAACAATAAATTAAAATATCATTCTAGCCTTATGTTTTGCCCATTTAAATGTATATCCATCGATTATTATATTCTACAAGTTACTAATGCATTTAAGGCATTCATTTAATGGATTAGGCCCATAAAACATATTCATTTATCCTCTAAAATGTTGCATGCAATAGCGCTAGGCACTAACACCTTTTTCTATGAATGAATTGGGCCTAAGAAACACACACAATTATGGAATCACCAATTTTTGGTGAGTTCCAACCCACTGGGAACTTGCTGAAACTCTCTTTTCTCTTCTTTGTTCTCAATAATAAGAGATTTCCCACCTACTAGGAACTCACTGCAACTCACCTTTCTTTTTCTTTCTTTCTCTTTCTCCTGCTTGTCAACATTCTACCTTATTTGTTGATGATTCAGGGGATTCTAGGAACACGTGAACCTTATCAGTGAGTTCCTTGGTTCCATGAACCAAAGGAATTGATGACACTTTCTTTCTTCTTCCTTTGTTCCATATTTTTAGTGATTTCTTTCCTACTGGTAACTTGCCACCTCCTCATCTCTTTTCACTTGTTTCACTTAGTCGATGAGTTCCCGCCCACCAAGAACTCACCAAAATTCCTTCACTGCAATTTTTTTGTCAACAATCAGGGGTGACTGAGAACTTGAAACCATTTCAAGGATTTCCTTGGTTTTGAGAACCAAGGAAATCATCGAAATTGTTTCTGGTAGGCCCAAAATGGTTGACAAGGTTCCATACTTAGAAATATTTAGGTTTTTTAAGATTTTCAAAGACTATAACACAATGCAAGACATAAGGAGGAACACACTTGGGGTTTTTGATGGATTATGGGGTAAAATAAAGGTTGAAAATAGGGGTCTCAACAATGGCTCTAGTTGGGGACGTGTGCCAAACTTGGCACAACGAGAACTAGCTACCTCTGGGGCAGACCACAAAAGACACAACAAAACACAACTTTGGACAAGAATAGAACACAAACACACCATCATGACCAATTGTGGTCAAGACTACTTAGAACACAAACATTCAAAAATATGAAAGATATAACCTAAATTTACCATTCAAAATGAATGACTTCTTTTCTCACGAGAGATAATGTTTTAGATGTTGACCGTGAATGGGTAGCTTCATGAGTTCTCAGCCACTTCAGAAGGCCCAAGCCACAACAAATAAAATTTTCCATGCTTTCTCTTGTCTTTGAACTTGGCATTCCATAGAAGAACCATATCACCAACTTGGAAGTTATGTGGTATTGTATTCTTATCAAACAAATACTTCATTATTTGTTTATGATGCAGATTTCTATCATGTGTAACTCTTCATTGTTCATCTAACTCAGCCAATTCCATGACCCTCTAAGAAATTGCATCACACTAGTCCTCCTCTGTATCATGTAACAACTGGTATATTGGTAATTCCATGTTGATGGGCATTCTAGCCTGTAGTTCGTATACCAATTCAAATGGGCTCATACCTATGGCTTGTTTGAAGGTTATCATATCAGCCTAGAGAGCATATTTTAGATTGTCATCCCATATCTTTTTATTATGATCCAATATTCTCTTTATAATTTTCATCGGGTTTCTATTACCTAATTCAATCTGTCCATTGCTATGAGGATGATATGGAGACAAATGCATTGAGTTTATACCAAATTTAGAACACATATCTAACATATCATGAGATCTAAAACACATTACATTATCAACTAAAATCCTGGTAGGTATTCCAAACCTAATTATTATATTGTTGATCAAGAACTCCATGACCACCTTAGGTGTTGTATTGTGAGTCAGAACTACCTCAACCCACTTGGTGAATTAATAAGTAGCCACAAGGATCCACTTGTATCCATCACCAATTTTTTCTTGCATCTCTCCAATGAAGTCAATTTCCCACTACTAGAAAGGTACATCAACTATGAGAGGTAAAAGGGCAAGTGCTCCAACAAACTTGAACTTGTCGGAAAACCTTTGGAAAACATCACACCTTCTTATCATCTGTGCTACATCCTTGAACAATGCAGGCCACCAATATCCAACTTTGAAGATCTTATGAGAAGTAGTCTTAGCCTTGAAATGTCCCCCATAAATACCATGATGACAATCACTCATCACTATATCAGCTTGTTCATGATTTAAGCATTTGAGAAATATCCCCTCGTGATTTCTCCACATCAATACATTTTGAATCAACATACACCTTCGATATCTTAGCTTGAGAGTCCATTTTTTATTCCCATCCATATATGGTGGATAATTCATGTTTTGAAGATTAAAAAACACATCTTTATACCATGCATTATCACCTAATCGACAAATAGTAGGGCATCATCTATAATTGTTTCAACTACTTCTATTGCTTCCAAATTGGAATTAGCCATCCATTTTTCCAAGCCTTGGCCTCTAACAAGTTTTGTAACTTGTATATCCATGACATGTTCCTAAATCTTATTTATCCATTGGCACCTATTACCTAAAGCTTCTTGTTGCATGAATATATCCTTCACTGTTGTGTTGACACATAGGCTATGGTTTTAACACCTATAAGGTATGATCTAAAATTCTTTATAGCCTTAACTAGGGCATATGCCTATTTTCCATTGTTGAATATTTCAATTCAGTAGATTACAATGATTTGTTGAAGAATGACAGTGGTTGTTCATACCCCTCTTCATTATTTTGAAGTAAAAGAACAACAATAGTGTAAAAAGAAGCAAAAGAAAATAGCTAAAGGGGCTTATAATAGTTGAGACTTATCAAGATAGATACTTCCTTTATATTTTATTTAATGTCATTGAATGCTTCAGCTGGCTTTGCATTCCACACAATTGACTGCCCCTGCTTGATAATTTTTGAAATAACTTTAGTCTTCTTTGCAAAGTTAGGAACAAACCTCCTAACATAGTTTATTTGCCTAAAGAACGATTGTATTCCTTTGACTGATTTGGGTTGAGGGATGAGATCAATAGCCTTGACTTGTTTTGGGTCTATTTTTACCCCGTATTTTGACACAATGTGTCCAAGCAGCTTGCCCATTTCAACACCAAATATGAATTTCTTTGGATTTAACGAAATTCCATACTCTAAATGCCTATTGAAAATCATTTAAAGATTCTTGCAATGTTCACCTCTTTCCTTCAAGAATGCCATCAAATCATCTTGATACACAACCATAATCTCATCAATAAGACCAACAAAGGCCACATCCATAGCCTTTCAAAATGTTGAACCTGTATTCTTCAAACCAAATAGCATTCTCACATAAACAAAGGTGCCCCAAGGAGTAGTAAACATTATGTATTTCTCTCACTCCTTGACCATCACTTGGTTATATCCAGAGAATCCATCCATCATTGACATTAATTATGATCTTGTTACCTTTTGTATCAAATGATCCATGCTTGGGAGAGGGTAATTGTCCTTGAGGGACTTGATGTTCAAATTCCTAAAATCCACACACAACCTTATCTCTCCATTCTTTTTTATTATTTGAACTAGGTTGGACACCCACTCTAAACAACAGATAGGCTTGATGATACCTCCTTCAACTTCATTAATTCCTTATTCATTTGAGGAGCAAGAGTGCGATTGATCAATCTTTGTTTCTATCTGAAAGGCTTTGCATCAGGTTGGAGAGGAATTGTATGATAAAATAGATCTTCCCTATAGGCCTTGAGCTCATCACAAGACCATGAAAAACATTTCTTAAATCTTTTCAACAATGCAATCATCATTTGCTTCTATTTTGGTTTCAACTTTTTACCAATGTAAACCATCCTAGGAACTGCCTCAGTTCTTAGGTTGACACTTTCAATCCTATCTTCTTCAATTGACTTGCCTTTACACTTGTAACAATCAACACTATCAAACATCATTTCAAGCACCACAAGCCCTTTAGGAATTATGTTTATATTTAGCTACACTACTTCATTGCAAAATAAAGTCTCTTTGCCATCTTGAACTTCCACCATAGGCTACCAATCTATTAGTTGATTATCAAACTCATCCACCCAATTTGAGAACCTATAAATCTAATTGCTATCATTAAACACTTTCCAGCTGTAGATGTTGTCAAGGATGGTGGGTCTAGTAATAATCTCAATAGCATACTAAGAATGAGAAGAGGTTGATTGCAAGTTAAACTTAGAAGTCGTAACTGCCAAAGCATCAACTTCTACATTTTTAGACCTTTCAATCCATTCAATGCCAATGACATCAAATAACTCTACCTTATCCCATACTACATTCCTATATGCTCTCAACCTTTTTCCTTGGCTATACAAACATCCTTGACTTGCTGCACAACTATCTCAAAATCTCCTTGCATTCTCAAACATCTGATTGCATGCCTGTGAGAAATGTTCAAGCCCAATATAAGAGCTTTATATTCATCACTATTATTAGTGCATTAGAAATCAAGCCTAAAGGACATTATGGAACATTCCTCATCTGGTGAAATCAAAACAATTCTTGCACTTGAACCATCTCTAGGACATGCACCATCAAAGTGCATCATCCACAAATCATATACATCACCAATAGGGGAAGTACTGTGGAGAGGATTAACATTAATCTCATTTTCATTATTGTCACAATACCCAATGAAATAGTCAATTTCAATGTCGAAGAAGTTTATTTCTTTATTGGTCTTGTAACGATCCTCTATATCATCTTCCATTTTCTTTTCCTTATACAATTTTACTTCTATGCCATGCACACTGGGATGGTAGCATATGTTAAATCCATTTGGATACTATCCCCCATACAAGTTTCTAGCTTCTTAGACAACAATGTACCTCACTTAGAAGGGCATTCAACAATGATGACATCCATTAGAAATGACTTATCAGGGTAAGTAGCCAACTGGACCTCAACATCTTTCACTAGGCCAATCACATTGACATCCCTAGATTCCATGGAAAATCATTTGCCATGAGACTTAGACATTTTAGACCTAAATCATTCATGACCTCCAATGGCATGGCATTACTAGAGGCACTGGAGTCAAGCATACAATTGTGTAACAACCACCCATTGATAATCAATGTCATATAAAAAGGATCAACATACATCTGACTAATAACAATAGATGACCCTAAATACACCTCTACAGTCTCTTCTTCATTTTTGCTTTTATTATTGTTACTACAAATAACAATAGGTTGTTTTGGTGGATCAAGAATAGTGATATATGATAAAACCCTATGCCTATGCTCAGGAATTCTAATTGCCTCCCCTATTGGCAATGAAATTCAAATTTGGCTAAAAACATGAGCCATATCTATAGGGTGATAATTTGGTAGAGGGGCATCACACGATATTGTAACATTATTTTCATCTGGAAAGAAAGGTATCAACTGGTTGGCAAAAATATCCATACCTTTCAAATCTTCCCTCATACCCTTGTTCTTATCTTGTTCCTTTGGCATTCAGGGTTGATCTTCCTTGGAATCATTCTTTGAACTTTGCACTTTTGGGATGGATACAACAGTTGGTTTCACCATGTGTGTTGGAGACTTTTTCACATAGTTCTTTTTTGCTACAAATGGATGCATTGGGACCTTCTTTTCTAGCATCTTCTTGGGAGTACTATTGTCCCCTCTTTCGACATCTATTTTTTGCCTTTCCATTTCATTAACCACTCTATTTTTACTTAACTTTACAATAGGGTTACTTTGCATAGGCACTTGCCTATTCCTCAACTGGTAACCTCCCTACACTTGCATTATAGCACCATTAGTTAGGACTTTCATGTATTCTTTTGATAGTTTGGATTGCTAATACTTCGTGTGCATGGGGTATCTGAAATGCTCAAAGTCATGAGCTGGAAACTTATACCTTTTAAGGTATGCACTATAATAATATTGAAGAACATGATCATCTTTAACATAATTGTCATAATCAACATCCTTATACAATTGCTTGTAATCCTCAGTATCAAACCAATTGATCTCATCTTCATAATACTTAGCACCACCTTCCTCATTGGGAAATTCTTCTTCTCTATTCATCGAATGAGCAACTACATAATTAGCTAAGTCATGTGGAAGATAGAAATCCTTAAACCAAGATGAAACCTTTTGAAATTTGACTTGATTGCTCCTTAATGGATCAGGTGTGTCCATCTCAGGTAGCTTGAAATTCACTTGCTTAGGGGCTGCTTGCCTATCATTCTATTGTGCCCTCTTTGACCAGTCAGTGTTATAAGGCCTGTTATGTAACCTTTGGCCTTCATTGAAATGTATCATTGTACCTTGAGGTGGCAATCCATTTTCGTTTCTTGCTACCTTATAAGACAAATCCTTCATAACTCCCATGAGCTTATCCAATTTGTCCTCAGTTGTGAGAGGCTTGCTCAAGGCTACCCTATATGACTAGGAGATCTTTATATTTGATCTTTTGACATGTTTACCTAAAGCTCTCATATTACTCTCAATGTTTATAGATGTATCATATGCCTCCCTCAAGGTTTGAGGATTCTTGTCCCTCAGATAATAACCAAATTTGGAATCAAAGGCACCACAATACAACAGCAAACACATTGACTCATTGGGCCTCAGATTTATAAGTACCTTTCTCATAGTCATGATGAACCTACTATCAAAGTCTGCCACCATTTCATTCACACCGTTCTTTATGGTTGTAAGTTCATGGATAGCAAACTTGGGATCAATCATATCCCCATATTGTAATCCAAATACTCTCATGAACTCTTCCCATTAGTCTGCACTATTATCAAGAAGACTCTTGTACCATTCTTAGGCACTCCTCTAGTGAAATAACAAACAACTTCATCATCACATCTTCAAGGTCTATCTCATACTCATTCATGACATTGATGAAGTGCCTCAAGTTCTCTTCTCTAGTGATTTTATTATTACATTGAAATCTAGGAATCTTTCCTCTTATCTCATTTAGAATTGCATTAGGGAAATCTGAGATACCAAAGAAATCTAATTGTTTATATCTCTTTGTCCCCAATAGCTACCTAGCTAGAGGGAACCTTTGGGATTGTCTTTGAAATGCAAGTCTAGGGTTTGAAACATTTTATAAATTGGTGTCCCACTTGTGGTTGATGTGGTGGTTGATTAGCAACTTGATGCATATGACTTGGGTTCCTACCTTGCTGACCCATTTGCTAGTGCTTCTGATGTTGTTGTTGATACTAAGGAGCTTGATCATGATATTGATTTCTAACTTGTTGTTGGGTTTCTTGGGCTTGAGCATGGGCTTGTTGGGTGATATGAGCCTACAACAACTCATTTTCTACTAAAATCTCTTATCTTCTCTATCTAACATAGTCTAGTAAATATAAATCCTCATTGAGAATCCATTCCATCTCTTCAACATCAGAATATCTAGGGCGATCATCATCATTATGAATATTCCCATGATATTGGGTAGTCTAATATGCCTTTTCGTCTTGCGCACTAAATGTTCCTCTTTGTACCTCTCTAGTCCTATCTCTACTTCCCTTGCTAATGATGTTTTCATTTCTCCTAACTTCATACTCATTTCTATTTATTCTTCTATTATTTCTCAATAGGTTATCAACAGAGTACTCTGATGTGTATTGATATTGATTTCTCAAATCTATAAATGCACCATTCATTCCTGATGTCTCTGCTTGGTCTTGGATGTTGGGTCTAGAGGATCCACCATTATTTTTGGCCCTCCAAATATTCCTTTTATTTCTTGTGCCATCTAAGGAATCATCATGCCTAGATCAATCTTGGTATTGTCCTTTTCATTCCATTATGAATTATATTTTCTGCAAGCTAATTTATGGGTTAAATTCAATAGAGTCACCACTTCCCACCTTGGAAGAAAATACTTTGCAAATAAGGATTTTATAGGGTCTTCAAAATGATTTTTAATCTAACAGTCCTCGGCAACGATGCCATTCTTTTGGGTCCCAAAATTGTTACTCCACTTCCTAGAACAAAGATTCACTTTCAAGGAAAGGATTGTCATCATGAAAGTAACAAATTTCATCCACAAACCATGGAGGGTTGAAGGTCAACTCTACGAGAGTGGGTTTTCTCTCTTGCTCTTTGAGCTTAGCTTAAGTTTAGGAGGGTATTCTTAGAGGTTTAATAAACTAGATGAAAAACTAAAATGTTGATGGATGAATCCAATCTATTGGCTTGGCTCCAAACATTGTCACTAAAACAAGAACAATTAGCCACTCAGGTGCCTTAATATAGCTAATTTAGACATAGTACAATGATTGCAAGGTATGGGAAAAGCACATGGACCACAAGGTAAATAAATGAGAATGATTTGCATAAAACTATACCATGTTTTACTATGAAACCATGAGTTGCAATAATTCTAAAATAGGTTTGAAATATTAGTTTTCAAGATTTGTCCTTTAATGTGTTTGACTAAAAAGAGAATAGGCCAGATTGGTGCCAATCCTAGGGTTATAGAGTCACAACTGACAAAGAGAGGAATGCAAGGGAAATTAACCAACAACGAGATGATCTAAGCATCTAAATACATCAAATATAGTGTCAACATTTCTAAATACTTAAAAATCCATCAATGAGTTGAACAAATCCATGTATAAATACAAAATGATCCATTACAAAAAGTTTTAACAAGTTTAGAATGATATCTCATTCACCAAATAGGATTTACACTCATAATAACAAATGTTATCTCATTCAACAAATGTTATCTCTAACAAGCTAAAAATTTCCCTGAACCTGCTCATACATCCATGGAGAAATAAAAATAATAGCACAAATAATATTCTTCAATACCCTATAATTGCCTTTACCTATCTATAGCTGGACTGAAAATGTTCTTTACCCTTCTTCAATTAACCTTTGTCCTTTTTTCTTTCCTCCTGTGTCTTCAGCCTCCCTCTTTAAAATGAATCCCAAAATCATATTTTACCTAAACTAGAAGCCTTCCCTTATCGGTGGCTCTATAGCAACATTAAAATGGATGATGGAGATGTAATCATACCAAGAATGAAGGCCCTAGATGTTGCATAGTCTCATTAAGTACAAGGGTAGTTGACAGAGCTCCTCACATTTATTGCAGGTAGGTGTGATGAGTAGAAGCAGTGCAAAATTATTTGGCACAAATAATAAGTTAAAATATGATTCTAGCCTTACATTTTTCCCATTTAAATGTATATCCATCAATTATTATATCTTGCAAGTTACTAATGCATTTAAATCATTCATTCAATAGATTGGGCCCATAAAACGTATTCATTTATCCTCTAAAATGTTGTATGCATTGGCGCTAGGCATTAACACCTCCTTCTATGAATGAACTAGGCTTGAGAAACACACACAACTACGAAATCGCCAACTGTTAGCAAGTTCTAGCCCACTGGGACCTTTCTAAAACTCTCATTTCTCTTCTTTGTTATCAATAATCAATGATTTCCCACCTACTCAAAACTCGCCACAACTCACCTTTCTTTTTCTTTTTTTCTCTTTCTCCTCCTTGTCAACATTTTGCCTTCTTTGTTGTTAAGAGGATTTTGAGAACACAAGAACCTTATCGGTGAATTCCTTGGTTCCAAGAACCAAAGGAATCACCAACACTTTCTTTCTTCTTCCTCTGTTCCATCTTGTCGATGATTTCCTGCCTCTAGGGAACTTGCCACCGCCTCATCTCTTTTCACTTGTTTCACCTAGTCGGCAAGTTCTCACCCACCAATAACTCACCAAAATTCCTTCACTCCATTTTTTGTTTGCAATCTGGGGTGACTAGGAACTCATAATCATTTCAAGGATTTCAACCAAGGAAATCACCAAAACTATTCCTGGTAGGTTAAAAATGACCAAAAAGGTTCCATACTTAGAAATATTTAGGTTTTTTAAGATTTTCAAAAGATATAACACAATGCAAGACATAGGGAGGGCCACACTTGGGTTTTTGATGGATTATGGGCCAAAAACAAGGTTGGAAAATGGGGGTCCCAACATAGTCCACATAGCCATAGGTGTATCCAAGTGCTTAATGTGAAACAACTTAGGAGAGACATACAAGCACAAATATCCAATAGCTTCTTCGTAACTATCAACCACTTATTCTTTTTAACTTCATCAATTGGTTCACCATCAAGCCCATGAACTATCCATACAACCTCTTAACTCTTACCAATTTGTTCATTTCAAATTTCCATTTAGGATAGTTGTAAGGTGTTAGAAGTGGAACTGTAGATTGCTCCATGATGATGAAAGAACACAAATCAAGAATAATGCAAGCACAACCACAAGAAGATCCCCCAAATTCACTCAATCAATGATCCCCCAATATATGATCTTGGCACTTTATACTTAGTGCAATTATAGATGCCACTTGCAAAATTAGCAAAGTGGTATTGATTATAGTACATTGCTAATGCCAAATTAGGCCACAAATTTGAAAGTACAATTTTAATGTAGGATTGAATCAATCTAATTACACCACTACAAAGTACATGAAAAATTATGCACTTTCAAAAAATCACCAAAATGTTACCATATGAGCCCAAACGGAGCCCGAGAGTGCCCAAAAGGAGAACTACTTAGAAACAGTTGTGAGAATCTACAATTTATGAAAACACTAGACACCAAAATAAAAAATCAATTGCACCATTACAAAGCTTATGAAATTCTACCACAAATTTAAAAAAATTGTTCCAAAAAAGTATTGAAATTGAGTGAAAAATGAGATTGCTCTCATTAAAATTTTAGTTAATCTCCATTACACAGAAATTCTATTGCATCGTATTGGCAATCTAACCACCTTTATTTAATAAATTAACAATAGTATGTTAATTTATTGTTTGTTTATTTATTTATTTGTCAAGCACTAAATTCTAACATTCCCCCCATTAGTGTTGACATAAGGTGAAGAATTAAGCCACACAAAATTTAGTACAAGTATTCTTCATCAATTTGATGCACAATTTCTTTATCACTTTGTTAGCACCTATAATTTTGGCAAATTCTCAGTGCTTGGCAGCATTTTATTTGATGGTTTCAGTTGAGTCTCAAGCCCCATGGCACTTAGCATGCTCCTAACTTCCGAGATTAAAATTTATCAATTTGTGATTCATCAAGAGAAATCCTTTGGTGCAAAGTTTTTATGGGTTACCAGGAGTGTGTGTGCCAGTTTGCATTATCCCAAGATGTGTTTTAACAAGTTTTTTAATTTGTCGCCACTTCAAGCCGGGTTCAGAGGGTCCCATAAAAAAGTTCAAATTTCCTAATTCTGATGACAACCCAATTGTTGATTTGCCTTCAAATGTTCCTCGCTCCATTTTCATGGCAATCCGAGGTGTCCTTGTGTGAAACAAAAAATATTTAAAAACCAAACTCCCAGGGGGCCCAGTTTACAAATGAGGTCCCAATTTTTTTTGGCAATGCAAATTTTGAGGAAATGGGTATGTTTTAAATAATTGATTATGACTCTACATATATTTTCATGGCCTCTGGATGTCCCGTGTGCCTGCAGTGAGGTTGCACCATTTGCGAGGAAGGAGAAATTAATTATTTGCCACATTTCCTATGTTGTAAAATGCATTTTTGAAATATTTTTATATCTTAAGTGGCAAATATAATATATAATATTTTAAAAGATAAATAAAACATTATTGATATAATGTTTTAACTTTGTAAAACAAATGCATTTTTGGGCTAAGCCCACGAGCATGCACTATTGGGAAGGGCCTCTCTTTGGGCAAATTTTTGGTCCAGATCATTCAGGGACATGTAGATTTGTTGTGCCATCATCTCTGAGGTGTTTCTAGAGCCCTCTTAGTCAAATTTGAGCAGAGATTTTTTCATAATGAAGATCATTCACGTTTTTGGCTTTACTGCAAAATTTTGGGGGTTTCTTTGGGCTCAAAATTACTGATCCATGGTCTAAATTCATCCACTGATCATTCCTAATGCCAGGGCAATGATTTCAATCATGTTTGGGATGAATTTTGAATGCTAGAATTGTAAAAAATGCCCCTGCATCAAGAAAAATGACCCAACAGTGAAAAAGAATTGGGCAAATATGGTATAATGTCTCAAGTGGTAAATATTTTAAATAAACGTTATTATTATGTTTATACTTTGAAAAATAAAGACATTTAGTGAGTTGAGCACAACAACGCACAACTCACTCTATTCTTTCCTCCCAAGTCTATGTTGCTATGCTGGGCTTCTCATTGGTTAGTTACGACAAATTTATGTGCAACAATGCACTATGGGAAGCTGCTACAATTTCTTCTCTGTGTCTTTAAAAGATGAGTACAATGAAGGAGTGCCATTGAGGAGGGCCATGTGGCCTCATATCGCAACATTGCGGAAAGATGAGGGGCCCTCTAATATGTGACTGCAATGGTGCGATAAACAAAGGTTTGAAGGCAAAGTTTAAAGCAACGATGACTTGAATGGTCCACCTCAACACTCTGTGATGAAAGATTAAGGTGCCATGCCTTACTTATGGTTTTATGTCTCACTTGCTGTGCCTTCTCATCAATTTTTTCAATGCCATTCTGGGTGGAGCTAGTGTCTTGCAGCTACAAAATAAGAGGTGGAAGTGTCAAAGAGGAAAACAAATTAGAAAAGCATTTCAACGGACCAGATTGATTGCAAAAAATGTATTACCAACAGGAGCCAATCGAGATCAAAAATATAAGTTCACAAGTTGCAAATATTAAATAAATGTAATTAAAAATTTGTAGTGGGAAGTCTTGGCTGATATAATTTGTTTTTCTTTATATAGAGCTTGAAAAAATTGTTAAAGAGGAATTCTGGGCTTTGGATACAAGATATCCACGCATTTGGGAAATTGCTTTTTGTAGAAGGATGTGACTAGACTCTGGGTTGTAGAGACATATTTTGCTTTGTAGATGAATAAATTTCCAAATGACACTGTTCTTTCCAGATTGAGTTATATGAAAAACACTTGTTGTGTGTGTTATCTATGATTGTCTCCTTGGGTATGAGCATTTTTCTTTTGAGTGAAGTTGCTAAGGGTTTTTGATCTCATCAATATACATTTGCTATATTATATGCTTGGTTTGTTGCATCTATTCAAGGAATGGATTAAATTGCTTTGGGTCAGGTATAAGGGGAAATGTGTTGTATCAAGAAATTATTGTAGAAGAGTCATAGGTAATACCTTTTATTAGATATATTATTGTAATGTAGTGATATTACTTTTATTAATCCTCTGGATATGAAATTTTGGTGTCATAAGGAAGCATTTGCATTGTTGGGTTTGACTCTGTTGCCTTGATAAAGCACCAATCTAGAGAGAATTTGCCCAGAGGCCCAAGAAACCTAATAATTTAAAGACAAATCAGTTGAATCATCTTATTTTATGTTTTGTTTTAGTTTAGGTACTGCATGTTCTTAGACTTAAACAATGAAGATAATCCAAGAATATTGCCAGTCTAGGGTTAATCTTACAAAACTTGGTACAAACATATGAGAACATATCTGCCTGGTGTTATGAAAGATAAATCTGTTGATTGCAAATAAGGGACACCCCCTAGGTTTGACAGAGCCTGAAGTGCAAAGGAGATAAGTGAAAATCAATCTCCCACTTTGTTGGCCAGGTCTCCATTGAACTTGATTATAAGAATTGGCAAATCTTTAGAGTTTGATGGGTGCAAATTTGGGAACCAACACACTTGAAGCATGTTACTTTTCTTCTACTATCATAGCATTGTCCTACAAATTTCCATCGAGGAGATCTCATGCTCTCTATTTGCAATTCAGTACTACATGTCTTGGCCATTTATAATAAAAACATGTGCGGTTTACATGTTTGAACTTTGTCACATGTTTTTTTTTTGTAAGAAGTACTAGGCTTGTTTTATGTGGCTAATACAACTTCTTCTCCTAAAACATGTTTATTTCTCTCATCAAGCAATATGGATATAATATTTTCCAGACTTGGGTTTATTTTTCTTAGAGTGAACACCTTGTAGACATACTCTTGGGCATGTTGTTTAAAAGTATGGATTTTGAATCAATTTCCTTTATTTCTTCATTTATATCAACCAACTGATTTATCAAAGAAATAAACTTACTAATGTGAGACATTATATCTTCACCTTCTTCCATTTTCAATCCATACAATGTTTGCTTTATAGTTATTTTTTCACTATCTACTTTAGATCCAAGCAAAGTATTTAATGTTTCCCAAATTTTCTTAGATGATTTTTTGAAATCCACATGATGCAAGTAGGGTTTAGATAAATTGAGACCAATAATAGCCAAGTCTTTCTTATCTCTTACCTTCCATTTTGAAATTCATCCGCATCTATCAACTTTGTCATAGTATCGTCAACAATCTCCCAGAGATCCCTTTCGATTAGTATCAATTGTATCTGAATTTGCTAGCTATGAAAATAATTTCCATTGAACTTTTCATAAAGACTTAGTTTATCCATTTTATACTTATAAAGTGACTCAATGGACGTTAATTTTAACCAAAAATGCATCCTTACAAAAAATCCTTATATCTCCAATAAGTTGCACACTTTTATTATGTCAAAAATATCCCTTTATAAAACCATTTGCAAATTAATATTTTTAATTAGAATATCAAAATAAAACTAACTTAAAAGATATGCCTCCCAAGCCTTTAACTAACAATTCCAATTAGAGACATGTCTTTTGAATCTAATGGGTTTTTGATGATTAGATCCTACTTGAAAACTAGATTTCTAGAAAAAATATGGAAATAATTGACTGGATTCACATGATGGCAAGGAAATACGCATGGTTGGAAGCTTTCAGCTCTAACATTCTAGTTGCTTGAATAAAAAACAAGAGCACCAATCCACCAAATGCATTTCACTTCTTCTTTTATCCAACTACAAATAATTAAAAATATATTTACTTGTGTGCTTGATTGTCCTAATCTCTACATGCTGAGAGTAGTAATAATAATTGCTAGAATTATGAAACGCCTCTACAGGTTTGTGACAAAATTATCTCTTAAATGATACACCTCTTTTACTTCAATGGCCCACACTTTTTCTTCCTAGTGCCATTCTCATTTTTAAATAATGAAAATGAGATTGTAGCGGTTGTTAAAAATTATTTATTATGTTCAAAATGCCTCAAAAAATGTGCTTAGATTAAATGCCAAGCACCTCAAATATGTTCAAAAACCAATATGTTAAACTGTTGTGCATGTCTGATACTATGGCTGGGCATTATTGTTTGGAAACTCTAAATTACATATTGAAATGTATTTTGTTAAAAATGGGATGAAAATGATGAACATAATGAAGTGAAAAAATAATGGCAAGAATGAACTAGATGGAGAGAAAGAGGAGAAGTGCAGATGAATGATGAATGCTAGTAGATTTGCACGTGGTCTGCACTATGCCTCTATTCACAAAATGCAAGAATTATGGACAACAATAGTAGTTGCAAGTGGTCTTTACTACAATACCATTGTGAGCACCACTGTTAGATAAAGACAAGCAAATGGAGGGTGATCAAAGAGAGATCCAAGAACAACATACTCTGATAACATATCAAGCTTGAGTGAAAACTGAGATTGCTCTCATTAAAATTTTAGTCAATCTCCATTACATAAAAAATTTATTACATTGTATTAGCTTTATAAAGCCTTTATTTCCCATACACAATCAATTATAGGAATATAACTCCCAAAACAAACTAACCGCATTTATTTAATAAATTAACAATACTATTGTTAATTTATTGTTTGTTTATTTAATTATTTGTTAAGCACTAAATTCTAACAAAAAGGAGCTCGTATAGCCTACAAAGGTTGAGTGCAAAATCAAAAAACAATCTAGAGAGGGGTGCTAGATTGGGGGTGAAGAAAACACTGATGTCATGCTGACATCAACAAATAATTGATGGAATATTCTCTTGGTTGGCTAGAATATACACTTAGATGCTAAAATTGCCTACCATTTTTTTGAAAACTGCTCTTGCAATATCAAAACCATTGGTCTGGGTCGTGAAACCACCATTTGTTTAGTAGGAAACCACTTTTTGAAGTAATGAAACAACCATTGTACAGGTTGAAGCCACTATGCCCTAGTAGGAAACTACCTATTTTAGATTGAAACCACTGATATGTGTGTGGGTTGTAAGGGGATATTCCCTTGCGATCCCTTGCTAGTGGTTTTTTGTTGCCAGGTGATAAATCATGGTTGTTGGGATTTTAAAAGGATATAGCCCATGTTGGGTGTTTTGGAGACCACCATCCAAGCATGAGGGGCCCACACCTCTAAGATGCCTCTTGTCAACAAGGTATGGGGGATAGGTTTGCAGGCTTGTATCCTTTATTTTTTATTATTTTTAAAAAACATGCAGATAAAAAGTAGAGAGTTACTTTCTTAATCAGTGGATACAAATATTTTTACCCAACATAGAAGATTCTACTTAGATTCACTAATGAAGGTGTTGCACCAGTAGATTCTATAGAAAATTCTATGAAATATTTTCTACAATCCATATGACTGGGGAGGGAAATTTTTTTTTCTGATAGTCCTATGTAAAAGTGTTTGATTTTGACAAATTGACAGATGATCTATAGGTTCTTGGGCCTTTTGGACATGATAGCAGGGTCAGATTTGACCTAAAATAATCCAAAAATGTAGCTACCTTCCATAAATGGTATCCACCTCCCAACTTCAAACTCTTGTAGATCTGGTCTCCAATGTCCATTTTGGACAAATCAAAAGGCTAAATTGACTTTCTTGGACACCTTAAAATGGTGAGCTTAGATTTGCACCAACATAATTCAAAATGAACCTACAATACAAAGCCATGAAGAAAAAACCCTCCCAAATCTAGTATTTCTGTTAAGGTTTTCTGATTCTCTAGTTCATCATATGATGTAAGATAAGAGCATACTCAACTTTTCAAGATCAACTAAGATTTGCATCCTAGATCTCTCAAAAAATACTAACATAAAGAAATCCTACAAGCTTTGATACCATGTAAGAGTTGGTATAGAATGCTCTATACCATGCAATATTTGGCTATGGAGGCAACCACCGAAGATCTAGGAGCTTCCATGAAAGCACAAGAGAGACCCAACATGAAAGAATAATTCTATTCTATCAAATGATGCAAATACATAATATGTACATCAATATGATATGAATATTAGAAGCCCTTGGTTATATAGACCAAGGTGAAACATAGGACAACATAAGATTATGACAAGTGTCTTAATCTTATGACTTGAGACACAAAGTGATAACTATCCTTAGTGTACCCTAAGTATGCCCTAAGTAAAATTAACTAGACAAATGTGAATAGGGCCTAATGTGAAACCAGTTAGGTAATATACCCCATTCATACCAACAAAATATTGTCAGTAAATAGGTTAGTTTTAGATTAGAGTGAATCATTTGAGAAAAGAAGTTCCTATCAAGGATTAAAGAAACCAAACTAATTTTTGAGAAATAAGAATATGTAAATGAAAGCAAAGTGTTTATAGCAATGTAGTGCAATACGATCAATATATTAATAAAAAAGTGTTTTGATTCTTGAACATTCTTTTTTATTTAATATTACAAATTTACTATAAATTTTAATTTTTATATTTAGTTTTTTCCTATTCCAAATTTCAAAGTTCATTAGGAAAATCTAAAAAATAACTAAATTATTCATTAAGCAATCAAGAAACTCAAATAATGCACATTTAGAAAAAATATTTTTATATAAGAAGAAAAAATTAAAAGATTAAAGATATTACTCTTGGATACCAAAATACCCAAATAACAAAGACTAGAAGATAAAAGACTAGGACTCAAGAGAAAAGGTTCCTATTAATAGTGAGTGGGACAATGCTCACCTAATGGGTGATTAACACTTTTCATTCACTTTACATTTGTAATTGGCAACATGGAACCCACAACACATATTATATATGTAATGAAATAACTTTCACAATAGCTGAATATAATCGTAAATATGCTATAAATACTTGATAATAATATGCCACTTCGAGGGGGAAACCTCCTAATCCACTTCAAATGGGATTCCTCCAATAGTCTTCAATAAGAACATGATCCTCAATATGATGATAATAACTCTATCTCCTATATATACCATAATGATGCCATGGATGCCACCTACGTCAACCTAACTACCTATATAAGACTATATTAATGATTATATAACTTAAATAAGAGTTAAGTTAGGTACAAGTCAACTACTCATAACCATATACAACTATAGAATTTGATTTTGAGGGATATCCCATCCCTTTTCAAGATTACATGTTGCTCGATTATGAAACATAATTACACATGATAAAATAACCATCAACAGCCTCATGTTTTTCCTATTCATATCCATACCTCCTGAGATGATGCCATACCCTATGACGATACATCTTTAGCTCTTCATGTGGACGTTTGTGATAATATTACACCTCCAAGTATTCATTATATGATGATATTATTTCTCTTAGCAAGGAATTATTACATGATGATTATGATGGTTCTATGGGTGCTTCTTTACATGTGAAATAATTTGTACTTTCTAATTATGAATACTTAGATGACAACTTTTTATTGTTTAAAAATTTTAGATTATATTTGACTGATAATCCTTTACAATGGTTTTATCCATCTTGTTCTTTACAGTTCTTCTATGGATTTGGGCCATGCTTCCATTGCCCATTTTCTAGCCACAACCAATGTGAGGATAGTATGAATTTAGCAATGCCTTTTCACATTGTATCTTTTGATGCTAATTCATATTCTATCAATATGGCTTGTGTCCACCAAACCTACCGTTCAAGCTACCCTTAATTAACATGATTATAATATAGTTGGGCATACACATCAAAGATTAGGAAGAGGCCAAGATGTTCCACTACCACAACCAACTTTGCCAACCAACACATTTAATATATTTCCTTACTCTAAAATTACATCCAAAGCATCTAAGGACTTTGACCTTATTTAACAGTTGAAAACCACACAAGCTAAAATATCTTTTTAGGATCTAGTATACACATCACCTTTTTAGAAAGATATCATGAAAAACAATTAGAGAAGATACAAATTAGTTTTGATACTACTCAACAATTGGTTACATCTTTGATTGAGTCTATTAGACACAATGAGCATCGTGCTATATCATTTAATGATAAAGAACTCCCCAATTAGAAGGTCATTAGTTATCTAATACCCTTATATATTGTGGTGAGATATGAAAAATTACACATTAAATGATCCTTAGTTGATAATGGATCTTGTCTAAGCATATGCATTGAAGATTGTTTGAACCAATTATAAAAGGATATGTCAAAGATACAACCATCTACACTTACAATTAGAAAATTTGACAATATGGACAGACTTTGTATTAACACCATTATTCTCCCAATCAAGGGTGGACCATGCATATTAGATACATCACTTGACTTCATGCATAAAAAATTGACTTATAATATCCTTCTTGGGCATTTGTGGTTACATGCTATGAGAGTTGTGTTATCGACTTTGCATAGATGCGTAAAATTTTAACACAAAGTAAAGCTTTATCACATATACATAGATTCTTAATCATTCAACATATGTAAACCAATGCATAGTTCTAATAATTTAATTACACAAAATTATCCATGGGATACAAATCCTATAAAATGTGGTCTCTTGCATCATAGTGTTTAATAGAAAATGTGATCCTAACTAAATTATCTTTAATTAGAACCAATTTCTATTGAACATTAGGACACTAGCCACCAAAGGTGTTTTGTCTTACTGCTATCCAATTAGGAAGAGTAAGACTACCAGAGCTATATCCTTTTGTTGCAATTAAAATTGAATGATTAAACCATATTGACTAAAGCTAACTAAAGGTATGGAAGACAGAAGAAATATAAGGACAAAGATAGTAATTCACAAAACTAAGTACAAAAATGGATACTATAGATTATGAGGAACCCAGTACCAGGAAGACAGCCTCACTTCCCAAGATGATAGCGCGTGGCACAGATGTCTACACTTGGCACTGTAGTCCGCATGATGTGAAAAACTAGAAATCCTAATCTGTATGATTCTATACGGATCTATATGGATTTTGACAAATTCCTATTGTTAGCAAACATAATTATTAGTGCACATAAATCAATTGATAAAGCGAATAGATAAGAATGATGTGAGAACAATGAAATAAGGCAATTGACAAGGAAGGGAAAAGGGAGTGCAAACACTCATGCGCTTGAAGCCTTTTATCATGCAACTTGCAATCACAACCAGGAGAAAAGGGTTGGACTGTATAGATGTTTGTCTCAGTCAAACCCCATTTATGGTGTTTCCACCTCAGCGAAAGCCAGATGTTGAAATATTGATAAAAGGAGTGTGTGTACTTTGAATTCTATGTGTGTCTAGAATTGTGGTGAGAAATGACAAATGATATTGAAATAAAGAAATGAGATTCAATAAAAATATGAATACTAATTTAAATAAAATGAACAAAGAGCTGGTAAAGAGATTACAAGAGTCTCCCTAGAAGACTATCACATAAGGGAACAAGATGAGATTTTGTTCCAAAGGATACAAATATCGAATGAAGACTTCTTGAATGGCACATAGTACACAAGTAAATCACATCAATGAATGGTTCCTGATAACCTGCAAATGGAAAAAGAGCATGCAATAACAATGATACAAGCAAAGTGATAGTTTAGTGATGATTTCAGCAGAGCTTCGCTGCATAGAAGATTTGATCAATTGAATGGCAAAGTGACAAGATTTTATAGAAGAGGAGAGAGATCAAAAAGCTGCGAAAGGATCCGTTTGGGCATAGATGAGCATTAAGAAAAGCTTAGAGTACTACATAAGAAAAAATGCACCTTCTAAAAATGCTTGATGAATTGGAAAATATTATTGAGACACTAGCACATGGCACAGACGTCCGTGCTTAGCGCTCAGGTTTGGGTAACTTCAGTCTTAAAAAGGTCCAGATTACTCAGGGCACTACCAAGGCTAATGGGCTTTTTACTATTTCTGGGTAGGACAAGAAGAAAGGGTCAAAGCATCATTTGAAAAGCACACAAAGGGAGCGGGCACTAGAGTGAGTACCAAATAGATCGTGAAATGTGAGCGAGCACAATTTATGATGCTACATTTAGCCCCCACTTTAGCGGGCATATGACACTACAGGCATATGCAAGCTAAAGTAGACAACATGAGAAAAAAAAAGACAAACCTTTTCTACCTGTGGGCACTGTAGAGGATGTAGAATGTTGTCAAGTGATAGAGATGAAGCCCTTAGCTTAAGATTCTACAAAATCACAGTGTTAGGTTGAAAAATCTGCAATAGAATAGATGTCAAACACACATGCTTGCATGTATATACATAAAGTTGATAAAAGGAACAATTAGACCAAATATTATTTGTCAAAACTCTTGTGGTTAATAAATAATATAGTCTAATGCACATTAATCTAATACAAACACACGGAGAAGGAAGAAATAGAAGGGTATGGTTCTAGAGCTAGCAAAGTTTGTTGTTTGCTAGGAACCATACTGAAAAGCTTCCATAAGTCACTAGAGCTATCAAAGTCCATTGTTTGCTAGGTGGCTTATGGGAAAGTCCTTATAGCAAATGAAGCATCATAGACTAGCATTGCTTTGCTAGGTGAGCTACATGTCAAACAGTATAAAAAATTACATGACTAGAAAAGTTTGTTGTTTCCTAGGCAATTCTGATAAAGGTGGTCAATATAAACAAGTGTATCTACTTAGGACCACAAATGCTATGAAAATGTGCTATAGAGAGTGTACCATCGGTGTGGTGTGTGATTAAGTGTGAGATAGCAAGTGTATGCCCCCACCTTAAAATAATTGCTTACATCATAGAGGAGTAATTGATTTTAAGGTAAAAGGGGGAATAAGGCACAAGATATTTCAAAAAGCATATGCCTAGAGGATATGTTCTAGAGAGCTACGTCGTGAAGGGGTTTCCCCCAAGTAGGACAATCAAGGAGATGCTGCAGGCATGATACGTAATGGCTTGTGTAAGCATGGCATGATGCTGAGCAATGCAACAAGGTGTCACATAAGACAAGCAACATCGACAACAAACATAGAGGGATCTATGTTCTTTGGAGTCAGTACACTATATAGCATGATCTGTGTGGGACAATAATTAATTTTGTCAACTATTTATAATTGATTTTTGTAACTTTTATCATCCACCTAAGCACGTAGAACTACAAATACAAAAGAAGAATGTCACAAGAAGACACATAAAAATTTTGGGTCAACATGGAAGGATGCTAAATCATCCAACACTTTGCATCATCCCTAAAATGTGGAAAATTACAAGTACAACATAGGGAAGAATGTAGAAACATATAGAGGAATGTTATGACATTTTAATTCCCCCTGTATCCATGTGTCTACAAGGGCATCAAGGGTCATCCATGGAGAGCTAACAAACAAAAAATCATGCCATACTCATAGACAAGGATTACAAAACACACAAGAAACCCACAAATAAAAATAGATGAATGAAGGGACTGCACTCAAGGATTGGGCTCTAGTAGGTCATTCACCTCCCAATATTGTTCATTATATAGGGATTGTGAATAGGTCGCTAGAGGGACCACATTAAGGGCGGTACTGGGCACATCACCTAGCTCATCATGTGGAGGATCAACATTCAAGGTAGGATCCTAGCGTAGCTCACTGAAGGCGAGGTCCATCGATCATGTGAAGATCAAGGACATATTATATCTCTTCCTAGGACTCAAATACATCTTCCTTGGGGGAAGGTTGATCTGGGTCACTATTGGTATAGATGACAATTGGTGGTTACCTAATGCTAACATCAAGATTGTGAGCATTGGTGGCCATTGGTGCAGCAAAGGTCTCCACAACCAAAATAGATGAAGCAAAATGATTCGGAGACAATGAGGGTGGTATGCACTTTGGTTTGCAAAAGGGTGAGGTGGGATAATGCCTATGCTTATATTTAGGCAATGGTGGTGGAATGTCCATGTCTAAGATAGCAGGACGTAGGACATTAGGTAATACCTAGTGTCAGGTACGTTGCAGTGGGAGTGGCTTTGAGACAATGGTAATAGGTGCGATGTTAACATTTGGATGAATTGGTGGGGAGGATGGAGTAGGATATGGGAGAGAATCATGTTGAGAAGAAGGTGCAGGAAGCTGAGGTGATGGGGCCAAGTTTGGGGTCAGCTACACAGGAGAGGGAAGGAGTTCCTCTCTAGCCACATTCTCACGAGCTATAGCACGAGAGAGACACGTGCAATCTCTTGCAAGTTGGTTACTCCTAGAGTGGCTCAGAGCATCCATAGGAGGAACTAAAGAGTCTCCCAATGCATGCTTCTTTTCATCCATCACTTTAGGAGCAGGCAAAGGAATAGAAGGAGCCACCAAAGGATGGGGTACTGTTAGAGAGGGTTCTCTCAATATGGGCTGCCTTCCTCTAGCCACCAAAGGGGTTGGAGGAATAGAGGCCACCATTGATGATTGAGGGATTGAAGGGGAAGGGTTATGCACCATGGGCTACTTTCCTTCAGACTCCAAAGAGGTGGGATGAATAGGAACAACCAGTAAAGGTTGAGAAGGCCTAGATTGCATGGGTCATGTGACTCTAGGTCTTGGATAAGACACCGGAGGTGGGACCTGTGCATAAATTCTGGGTGCTCAGGGTCGGGGGAGGTCGATCAACTTAGGTTGCTTTCCCTTCTCTATGAAAGGGAAAAGAGAACCCAGTATGCACCTTACATCATCCTATATTTTACTTAAACAAATATTCAATAACTTGATGCAAGCACATACTACTATGCCCTTAAAGCGGAAACAGACATAGTTGATTTCCCATCTCATTAACCCTTAGAAGAAAGATAATGTAGCTTACAGATCTAAATAAATTTTAGCAGCATAACGACATATAAATTAACACTTTAAGAACATGAAAAGAAGAAGAATAAAAGAAAGACAGAAGAGAAGAGACACCAATATACGTTGGGAAAACCCTTTCGGGTAAAAAACCCCACACTCCAAAGCATTGAACCAATGTATTAATCTGCAACAAACATGTTACAATACACTTGCAGGCTCAAAGCCTTAACATGGAGATTTACATCTTGCTCCTCTGAAGGAAAAACTAATAGCATAACCCTGCATAAAACTCTCCTCTCACAAACTTCTCCTCAAGCCTTCAATTTATAGACCTCTAGCTATACAAGAAACCATTTGTGGTTTTACAAAACCATGTGCTTAACTTCTCAGCCAAGATTTCAATCTAAAAATAAGCTCTCACGTCCAAAATGTTCTGCCCTATTTTTGACCCTTATTGTTGTCATAGAATCTGTCATAATACCTCTAAAAATAGTCCTTCCATGATATACTATCATTGGGCATCTTTTGACAACTAATATTTTAATTTTCAAGGCACTGACACATGGCAAAAGTGCCAATTAAGAATTCACATGCCCCTACATTATTTTAGAGCTCAATAAAAATAATAACTGATTATGAGAAAATATTAAATACAAATAAATGCTATGAGAAATATGCAAAGTTGAGACACCTCATTTCCCAACATTCTCCCACTTGTCGAATACCTTGCAAGAGTCAGGGGATACACAACTAGTCTGTGAAAAACCAAGGTTACCATACTACCTCAATTGAACTCCACTATGCTCACGAGCTTTACAGAAGCACCTATAACATCTTCCAAGTGATCACCAACATGACAAACAAATTAGAATTCCAAAAACATGATGAAACACTAAATTTCACATAGACACACCAATGTATCCAACTTCAAACCCGTTACCAGAACATAATTCTGAAGTCCAAACTTCTCCAAAACAAGATTGAGCATGAATGCTCTAAAAATAGTTAGAACAATAACCACAACTAGTTGTTTACATCCAACTAAAAAACCCACCATTGATAGCACTTTTGCACATGACATATCCAGCCCATACTGCAGCTCTCATCCCTGTATATTCCACTGTCCTACTCAATGTTACTATCTCCCATGATAACAAACACACCAAAACCATTGATGTGCAAAAAATCTAAAGACCCTTGACGCTGCAGTCTAATGAAAAACAATCTACAAAAGACATACATACATCCTAGGAATCATACTGCATGGGCAATGCCAACCAAAGCAACACAAAGTCTACCAATCAGCACTTACAAAAAAGTGTGGCTTATAATCAAATCATTTAATACAAAGAATAATCACAATGATCTGCAAACTACAACCAACTACTGCAAAATAGAGCATACTTCCACAAACAATTTTCTACTCACTCTCTCACCTTTGATCTCCTCCACTTCTCCCAAGTCCTCCACATCTCAGATGATATACATTAAAAGAACACATACTATTGCTAAAAAACAATAAAGTATAACAACAGTAGATGACCACAAGCCCAGTGATCATACTAGATGAATAAGAACCTCTAGGAAGAAACATGGGACCATAAAGAGAAACTGCAAACCATATCATGTCCTTCTGCCAACACCACCAAGTGCTAAGTTGTGCCAAGTAAGATCTCCTTCACAAAACCCCAACTGAAAAGCCTTACCAACACCCAAATGTTCAATCTCAATAGATCAAACAAAACATATTAATCTCATATAACAAAAAGTATGTAAGCTTCTCTAACCAAAGAAGATCAAACTCAAAGAAAAAATCCATTCCAAAAATAGGAATACAACCCAATAACATTTCCAAAAACTTCTCATAAATCAAACCATATATCTAAAGAGATAACCATACCAAGTACTCCTCAAATGAACCCTCTTGAACTATAAACTATAGCTCAAGATCCATATCCATGAGAAATAAAAGCATAAAAAAAAATGAATCTGAAACAACATGGGCAATACCTATTAGATCATTTTCTGCCAAGTGAACTAAGAGTGGGGAATGAGATTGATCCACTAAGATACACCAAGTCTCATAGACTCTCTCAAAGAACAATCTCCTCTCAAGTTCAAACATGAACTCATGTCCATAACAAATGAAGGCTCCTCAGTCTTTCTGCTAAAATTTCATCATTCCAACACATGATCCCCACAACAAGAGATCTCTAGCCTCACCTCAAGTCTCTCTAGTATCCATGAGCATCCATCAACTAGTACATGCCAAATTCAAATGCATCTTGCAAAATCATGAAGCTTCAAGAAAATGATTAATAATCAAAAGCAAAGAGAACTTCACTAAACCACTGTCAAATCTCCCACTGCACATCTACAAAATCTAGGAACACACATGACATCATGAGCTAACATATCCTCCTAGGAGATCACTACCTACTCCAATGAACATATCTTGCCAAAGGGGCACCATCATGCCAAAACTCCAATCTTAGAAATAAGAATTCATCATGGCACAATACCATCTCCAATCACATGAAGATAACTATCCTCTAACAATGGAACTCAAGATGTCAAAATAATTTCACAGCATGTAAGAATCAAAATCCAAAAGCCTTACCATGACACCTACAACCACTGTAGAAGATCATCCATCACCAAGTGATAGATCCACATCACTGCCAAAGCTCCCACTGAAACTATGATACCGAGCTTATCAAGGAATTATGATAACCATCCTCTCAATGAAGTAATCCATGGCTCTAACACAATCAAATACTTCACCTGCAACATCAGTAGTACAAAAGAATAAAGTAGAACCAAGATCTCTAAGTCAAGAAGATAAAACCATCACTATCAAAAGCTCACACTAAACTGTGTAACCAAGCTATCCATGACATCATGATAAAATGCTACAAGTCCTAATAACCAACTATCCAGGCACTCTAATCACCCATCCTCTCATCCCAATGCAACATACCAATGCACAAATGACCACAGACAAGGCTAACTAACAAAGTATGCATAAATACTGAATCAATCTTGTTGATATAGACAATCCACATCTGAGTCATCCCACTGCAATCAAATAGGTGATCAGCCCACAAAACTGCATAACTCGTAGATTCCAAACATGAAACATGCAAACTTATCATCACATTAGTAACCTACAAACTGAGATAACAAGAAGATAACATCTAGACCACAAGACTCAAACACAAAATCAACCATAATACTATAGAAATGATGAGTGACTAACCACATACCAACATATCCACACTGAGAAAGCTATAGACCTCCTCACACCATGCATGAAGCATACATGCAAACCTGCAACTATCTTACATCAAGAACCACCCCCAAGGAATCATAATCTAAAAAATAGTTTATTCGCAGACCTACAAAACCACAAGTTTTGATTAACCATGTAAAACCTGTAAAACCACCATGTCACTGACATACATGCAAATCCATATCCACTTATCATATGGAAGACCCACAAGTCTAAAAACCACCAATAACAGCTATACCATAATAATGGAATAACACAGATAAGCATGACCATAGATTTTGAATAGAAAAATCTATAAAAACCTCAGATCAAATCAATATAAAACTGAGACATGCAAGTACAACCAACCAAAAGGAAGAGAGTTTGAGGAACTCCAGGCCCACTTGTAGGCCAACTCCACAACCACCACCATGTACAAGCATACGGAGCAGCTAGGATGTTCTAGAAGCTTTCAGATCATCCAATGATCAACTCCATAGTCTCCATGCATTTGAGGTTAACAAAACAATGCCTTCCAATGCTAGGGACTAAAACCAAGCACCCAACATAAGCACAACAAACAATAGTCATGACAACCTAAGTTTCTCCATGTGATCAGTGAGCCAAGAACAAACACCCAACATGAATACTTTGTTGCAAATGACCATAGAATGAAAGAACATAACCACCATGCATGAAGGTTATTACATACTATCAAACATGAGCTCTAGATCAATAACATATTAAATCCAACGACATGATCAACTCCATAATACTCTATCTTTCAAATGCCTGTTGTAACCTGAAAACAAGATCAACTGCAAGACTTTCACTCAAACAAAGATTAATAATCAACCAATTCCTTCCTACAAATTCCCTCAAGCTTGCCAAGCTAAGAAATCACAATAGAAGGAATACCCAGAACCTTAAACACCATGGAACCAACACATGCAATCTCATGCAACCATGGAACCACCGTAGCTCTGATACCAATTGAAAGGGAAAAGAGAACCCAACATGCACCTTACAGCATCCTATATTTTACTTAAACAGATATTCAATAACTTGATGCAATCACATACTACTATGCCCTTAAAGCGGAAACAGACAGTTGATTTCCCACCTCATTAACCCTTAGAAGAAAGATAATGTAGCTTACAGATCTAAATAAATTTCAGCAGCATAATGGCATATAAATTAACACTTTAAGAACATGAAAAGAAGAAGAATAGAAGAAAGATAGACAGAAGAGAAGAGACACCAATATATGTGGGGAAAACCCTTTCAAGTAAAAAACCCCACACTCCAAAGCATCGAACCAATGTATTAATCTGCAACAACAAACATGTTACAATACACTTGCAAGCTCAAAGCCTTAACATGGAGATTTACATCTTGCTCCTCTAGAGGAAAAACTAACAGCATAACCCTGTATAAAACTCTCCTCTCACAAACTTCTCCTCAAGCCTTCAATTTATAGACCTCTAGCTATACAAGAAACCATCTATGGTTTTACAAAACCATGTGCTTAACTTCTCAGCCAAGATTCCAGTCTAAAAATAAGCTCTCACGTCTAAAATGTTCTCCCTTATTTTTGACCCTTACAGTTGTCATAGAATCTGTCATAATACCTCTAAAAATAGTCCTTCCATGATATACTATCATTGGGCATCTTTTGACAACTAATATTTTAATTTTCAAGGCACTGACATGTGGTAAAAGTGCCAATTAAGAATTCACACACCCCTACATTATTTTGGAGCTCAATAAAAATAATAACTGACTGTGGGAAAGTATTAAATACAAATAAATGCTATGGGAAATATGCAAGGTTGAGACACCTCATTTCCCATCACTTTGCTTGTGGGGCAGGAGGAGGGATAGAAGTAGCCGATAGAGATTGAGGAACCTCAGGCATAGTATCTGGTTGGGTTGATGAGAAGGTATCGATAAATAGCTGAGAGATATAGGTAGCTTTGAATTTATGGTATGATAAGAACAAGGAATCATTGTGGGGTCATATCGACTCAGTTGGCATTGGCTAGAAGTAATCCAAGGAGAAGTTTCCTCTAAACACAAGAGGTTTGAACCCACTATGGTAAATTGTGTGTACATGTCTGCCATGGGGAAACTTCAGGCACTTGTGGATTATTGAGGGGACTACTCTAATGGAAGAAAACCATGGATGGCCCAACTACACATGAAATTGGTCAGAAGTGAGGATGATAGAGAAAGGGACGTTCAGGAGTTTTGGTCCTATCAAGATAGGAAGGGTGATTGAACCTAGGGTATAATGAGAGGATCCATCATGCGCCCATATCAAGACTTTTGATTACTTGTACTTGTCTTGATACAATTCATGGACATACAAAAATTCCTCTGTGACCACATTTATCATACACATAGGATCAATTAGTATGCCCTTGATAGGTTTTTCATTGACAAGTGCAGAAATGTATAGAGGTCCATCGTATGTGTGCATGGGTGCATCAATGGGAGTGAAGGAGATGATCAGCTTGAGAATGGGTTGCGCTCAAATAAGATGAGCACAATGGTCCACCATGTTAATTATCTTGTCTAGAGAAGTGGTAGAGTTGTCAAAAGGCATGATAGTGGCCACAGGGTCAAAGGGAAGCTCAATTAGGTTTGTGGAATGTTGAGGTAATGGGTTTGTGTAGATTTGGAGGTTTTGTTTGGGTGGAGTGATAAATTTATTCCCTTTGTCATTCAAGTTGAAGAACTGGATGACTTTTTGATCGATGAGGTCTTGCACTTGGTGCTTAAGATGCATACATCTTTCATTGTCATGTCTTGGTGTTCTGTGGAATTGACAAAAGGATTTTGGGTCGAAGGAAGGTACCATAGGTTTAGTTGTGTAGACGGGACGAATAGGTGGAAGCTGGATTAGATTATTGTTTAACAACTACTGCATGATGGCATAAAGGGATTCTGAGAGTGGGGTAAACTGCAAAGTCCTTTGCTTACTCTGTGATGGGAGGGCCATAGTGCTTTAGGTTGGTGCTATAGCCACTAGTTGAACATTGTTGGAAGAATTTATTTTGATGAAGTTTTTATTTTTCTTATAGTTTTGAAATGAAGAAGGGGCATTGAACTACCTAGTGTGAGTATGTGATGAGGAGCCCTCATACTGAATGACTAACTATTGGTAATTGTGAAGCACCATGCAGAGATGCATGAATGAGGGATAGCCCATCAACAAAATTTTATATCTTATCTATGGTTGTAGGTTTCCTATGAAAAACCACTCCACATCAGCATCTAGGAGTGAATAAGGTATATGTGAGAAAAGGGCTTGATAGCAACCAATGAAGTCAGTCACTTTTGTTGGTGTAATTAAATATTTAATTACACTTTAATAAGTTTACTTAGGGCTTTTGGATAAGGGCGTGGTTCGGTGGTTAAGTCGCTCGGTTGTAGTGGCGGCCACCAGAGTTCAAACCCCCATTGGGCCGACGAGCTTGTAGGCTTTACGCCTTCGTTGGGCCAACAAGCTCGTGAGTTTGAAGTGTTCTTGCTAGGGGATGAGGTCTCCCGTGTTGTGGCCTCACCAGTTCATTGCTTTGGGCAAAAGCATTCACATGGAGATGGAGGGCGTGTCGCACTAGCGTCACTAGTCACGTTAAAAAGTTTACCAGGCATATTTAAAAAAAAAATACTTAAGGCTTATTTTTAGTCTTAGGTTATTATTAAGTCATATTAGGGTTTTATTTAACTTGCAAGTATAAAAGAAAGTTGTCACATATAATTCTGAATCCATTTCATTAATTCATCCAATATTGTGCAAATTATTTCTCTTTGCTTTTTTTCTTGTGGAAGGTAAATCTTAGGTTTTGCAGGTGATCTTTGGGGGTTGAGTTAATTATCAACTTCAATATGGTATCAGGATCTAGGAGTGAATAAAGTATATGTGAGAAAAGGGCCTAATAGCAACCAATGAAGTCAATCACTTTCTCTTGTGCTCCCCAGTGATAATGGATGAGATCAATCAATGCAACATGTGGTCCAATATTCTCTTGGAAGTGTTGGAGAAATTGGTTGACAAGTTGTTGAAAAGAAGTAATTGAGTGATCAAGAATCAAGCAGAACCAATCCAACATGGTATCTTTTAGAGACCATGGGAAGAGTTTTGCTAGCAGATCATCCTAAAATATGAAGTCACTACACAATGTTGTAAATGTTGACACGTGGTTTTGTGGATCTCCTTTACCATTATACTTTTCAAAGTGAGGAGCTTCAAAGCTTTGTGGAAGGGGAGAGGCAATAATGACTAAGGATAGTGGATTCATTATATAATATGATGGGATGTTAGGTTGAGATGAACTTGTGGACATGGTGGCTATCTACTATTGTAAGGAATTTACATTTTGGAGGAGCTGGGTGATAACGAGATTTGTGGTATGTGTGGATTGGGTTTGGGTGACAAGTGGGTTGGTCTTGTTGTTTGGTTGAGAAGTTCTGGGTTTAGCACCAGGAAAAGTAAATGATAATGAGGAGTTTGGGGGAATAAATCCATATTGATTAATAGGATTCCCACCCATTCTGATAGAACTAGTGTGAGCATTTACTAATTGAGTAGCACTTTTAGAGGGATGAGATGAAGTGAATGTTGAGATAGTAGAAGTTGACATTGATATTGATAATTGAGATTGCGTTGTGTTTGAATGTGATTCATTAATTGTTTTCACGCAACTAGCTAGTGAAGGAACATTGTTCACAATGTGAGTTATGCTATGTAGAATATCCACACCATGTGAATTAGTGGTTAACAATCTTCAAAGGTTCTCCATGAGTGGGACAACCTTGACAAATTGGTGCTCCATACCCAAAAATTCCTAAAAGTTGGCCAAGTGATTGTCTAACATCTAGATTTTAGTCTAGGGTACACTAGCTATGGGCATGTTTGTATCAAGAGTCCCTCTAAAAGATAGTTGTCCAAGGATCGTAGGGGTGTTAGAGGGAGGAAAAAGAGTTGGTTGAACTCAAGAATTTCCCATTGAGAATTTGAAGATGTTTGTTTTTGGTTGCATGGAGCTAAAGCTACCATGAGCACGAGAAGCCATGAAAAATATTATGCTTCTATGAATGGTGAACTCTGAGTCAAAGCACTCGGTCATGAAGCTCATAAACTATTAAGAGATCTGAAACACACAAGTACTCTAAATTTTAAAGATTTGGAAGAAAATAAATTATTTTCAGAGGAAGTTTTTTCATTTTAGAAGAAAAGAGAGAAGGTTTTGTTTTTGTTATTTCAAGTGTTTCGAGCACGTCGCATTCACCAAAATGTTTAATAGAAAATGTGATCCTAACTAAACTATCTTTAATCAGAACCAATTCCTATTAAACATTAGGACACTAGCCACTGAAGGTGTTTTGTCTTCCTACTATCCAATTAGGAAGAGTAAGAATACCTGAGCTATATCCTTTTGTTGCAATTGAAATTGAATGATTAAACAATATTGACTAAAGCTAACTAAAGGTATGGAAGATAGAAGAAATATAGAGTCAAAGGTAGTAATTCACAAAACTAAGTACATAAATGGAAACTATAGATTATGGTGCAGGGCACCATAGGTTTTAATGAAGAAAGTTGCTAAGTATTAGTATTTTGGTCTAGTTGAGTCATTTTGCATATAATAAGGTCTTGAAGACCATTTCTTATGTTTGTAAGGTGTCTTAAGTTATTTTGGAGTACATTTTGTAAATATTGTGAAAGTTACAAAAATTGTCAAGCAACTTTGCATTTTTTACATTGTAGGGGAAGTTGAATGGTTAGATGTTGGTTTTTGGTGGGAAACCAATTAGTTATGCTATGTAATGCTTTAAAAAGCATGTGTGAACATTGAGAGAAATGGGGGATGAAAGAAGATGAGAAAACATTTGGTATTTGGAAGTTTTGATAAATAAAACCCTTGTTTGTTGTGCAATTTTTCTATAATAGTCCTATTCTTTCACATGGTATAAATCTGTATAGCATTTGTATGACCTACATATGGTATGGTTGGAAATATATTTGAGTTAACTTTCATTTTCTTATGATTTGGTTGATTTTTGTTGTGTTTTGTGAAAGTTATGATCAAATTAGTAATTGTCACTTCTAGATTTTTACGGTGAAACAGTAGAAACATTGCTTAGTACAGTTTTGTAGGATCCAGTACAACTAAATGGCTAAATAATCATTGTATAGAGCACTCTTACCTTTAATAGGTTTTTGATTCGGTCCATTTTCATTTAGTATCAAGGGAGATATTGTCATTTTTCTGAAACTAGTCTGAAACCCAAGGCCTAGTCAAGAAGCGAGACAATCAAAATTTGAAGCTTTCCGTACAAACAACTCTACCCTGATTTTGAGATATGTTGCATAAATACCAAATGGGTATCTAAAACTATGTTTACATTTTTGATATCAAGTTTGCAATGAAAGTTATGACTAAAAAACCTAATTTGCTGCCCCCATGTTTTATGCCTTAGAGATTGAAGGCTTGTGAGGAAAAACCCGCCATTGGATGTCTGAAAGATTGAAAGATTTTTTGTTTGTGATTTTTTTGGAGTTGTCCACCCCTACTCTACATCAAATTGGTATCAGAGCCCACAAAGATCTGGGCAAGGAAGTTTTGGTAGTTTGTGTATTATCTTTTTGCAGGTTGAAGGAAGAGCCTGGATACCAAAAGACTAGGCCAAAGGGAAAAGAAAGGGGCGTAAGGTGAGGTATCACAAAGACAAGAAGCATTAAGTAGAAGCAAGGTGAAAGAGCCTTGCTTGAGAAAAAAGAATAGAAATGTTGAGAAGATTCGTTCGTGGAGACTTGCAGAGTAAGGAGTTACCAAGCAAGAAACAAGTGATGAGAAGAGAGAAAAGTGAAATAAAAAAGAAGGATGAGAAAATAAAACAAATTAATATTGAGAAAGAGATAGCAGAGCTGAGACAAGCCTTGGAACAAATGAAATAAATTCAATAAAAAATGCAAGAAAAAATGGATCTTGAGATGCAGTAGTTGCTTGAGAAAGCAAAACAAGAAAGTAGTTGGCATTTACCAATAAGGAAGAAGGTTAAGTGGCCTATCAAGAAGATTATTCTAAAGAGAAGAATGTATGAGAGGATAGCAGAACCAGACCTTGGAGAGTCTTTGTTGATGATGGAAGAGCCAAAGCCATCCAAGGAAGAGGAAAAAGATGAAGAAAATGGGTCCATTGAGACTCAAGATTTTATTTCTAACATTATTTGCACGAGTATGTGTTCACAGGTGCAATGGATGTAAATGAAGATGGAAAAGATTCTAAAGGAGGAGAAGTGCATATAGTCTATGAAGATGTTTATACAAATGTAGCACACTATGAGGACAAAGATGTTGCCAAAATAACTGAGGTCATGGTTGTATTTTCTGATTTTATGGATGATGAATATGCTGCCATATTGTATTCCAATGATGAAGATGAAGACATAGATGATGGTACTGAGGCATATGAATGAGAACTCAAGTTTTGGTACCTTGAAGTTGAGAAGATGCTAAGAGGCGGTACAAGAAGAAGAAGAAAAAAGATCCAAAGAAAGTTGCATAAATGAAGGACAAGTTGTAGAAGAATTGCAAGACTAGAAAGAAAGAGAAGACCTGCACTCAAGTGGACTTGAGTTTTTCTTTCCCTCGGGCACCATAGGTTTTAATGAAGAAAGTTGCTAAGTATTAGTATTTTGGTCTAGTTGAGTAATTTTACATATAATAAGGTCTTGAATACTATTTCTTATGTTTGTAAGGTGTTTTAAGTCATTTTGGAGTCCATTTTGTAAATATTGTGAAAGTTGCAAAAATTGTCAAGCAACTTTGCATTTTTTACATTGTAGGGGAAGTTGAATGGTTAGATGCTGGTTTTGGGTGAGAAACCAATTAGTTATGCTGTGTAATTATTTAAAAATCATGTGTGAACATTGAGAGAAATGGGGGATGAAAGAAGATGAGAAAACATTTGGTATTTGGAAGTTTTGATAAATAAAACCCTTGTTTGTTGTGTATTTTTTCTGTTAAAGTCCTATTCTTTCACATGGTACAGATTTGTACAACCTTTGTATGAACTACATGTGGTATGGTTGGAAATATATTTGAGTCACCTTTCATTTTCTTTTGGTTTGGTTGATTTTTGTCACGTTTTGTGAAAGTTATGATCAAATTGGTGATTGTCACTTCCAGATTTTTATGGTGAAACAACAGAAAAATTGCTTAGTATAGTTTTGTACGATCTAGTATGGATGAATGGCTAAATACACATTGTAGAGGGAACTCTTACCTTTAATAGGTTTTTGATTTGGTCCATTTTTATTTAGTATCAAGGGAGATATTGTCATTTTTCTGAAACTAGTCTGAAACCCAAGGCCTAGTCAAGAAGCAGGATAGTCAAAATTTGAAGCTTTCCATACAAAGAACCCTACCCTAGTTTTGAGCTACGTTGTATAAAGCCCAAATGGGTATCTAGAACTATGTTTACATTTTTGATATCATGTCTGCACCGAAAGTTATGACCAAAAAACCTAATTTCCCGCCCCCATGTTTTATGCCTTAGAGATTAAAGGCTTGTGAGGAAAAACCCACCATTGGATGTTTGAAAGATTGAAATATTTGTTGTTTGTGATTGTTTTGGAGTTGTCCACCCCTGCTCTGCATCGTTGATGAACTGGAAAACACTATTAGGATGTCAATACGTGGCACAAATGTTTATGCTTAGCACTTGGGTCTATGCAACTTTAGTCTTAAAAAGGTCCAAGTTACTCAAGGCACTGCTAAGGTTAAGGTACTTTAATTTACTATATCTAGGTAGGACAAGAAGAAAGGGTCAAAGTAGCATTTGTAAAGCACACAAAGGGAGTGGGCACTAGAGTGAGTACCAAATAGAGCGTGAAATTATGAGTGAGCATAATTTATGAAGCTACACACAAAACTTTAGATGATGATTGGAGGTTGTGCTAGATGTTACACCTTGTGGTGTTGGTGAATATCTTGTTGATCCAAAGGCTTATAATATCTAATATCTTTATATAGATCTATCTATTTGTGGGAAAATACTTGAGGCATATATGATGAGAATTAAGCATGAATGTATGACAATGATCCTAAAAGCACCATTTCTAGAAATGAACCATCCCCCTTACATCATTAAAATGAATATATGGTCCTAGATATAAAATCATGCACAATCTTGGATATAAAGGTGTAGGTCTCAGAAAACATGAACAAGTTTATCATAAATTCATAGAGTGATAAGAAAATATATGACACCATGGAATTGGATATTATCCTAAATAAGTAACACATTTGTGAGATGAAAGAAAAAGAACTTAAAGTTAAAAACCTAATGTGAATCCCAATGAGCTATCTTGTATATTCAATTCATGTGGTTATGATTATGAGATTGCTTTTTGATCTATTGATTGATTCATTATTTAAGGATTCCATAAAGACTTTTAGTGTTTATTGATTACTAGAGATAAATGTATGTGTTGATTATTTATGATACATATTTCACATACTCACATACATACATTTAAAAACATATACAAATGCCTACATATATATAGAAAACTCAAAAAAGCAAAAGAAACTAACTATAAACCATCACTCAATATTTATACCATCATCAAATATCAAGGTCCATCAAATCACACATGGAGAGATAAACTATCCAACATTAATAAAAGAAAGTTCCTACATTGTTGAAAATAGGGTGAAATAATACAACAAGATATGTTAAACTTTAGTGCATCCAAATTCATAAACAATGATAGATCATATGGAAATGAAAAAACAACCATGAAATAAGATGCAAACCATGACACAATGTTCACACGGAGAAACCCTTGTAGAAAAAAACTTCACACCTAAAGAGATCCAAGATTGTATTAATCATGTAAATTGTTACAATCTGCTTATCTCTAGATTCCAACAGCATAATGGCGCTCAAATGGCCTGCAAAAAAATCTCATAATACTACCATCTTAAGGTACCAATATATAGGAGATATGAATACAAGATACCATGAGCGATATTCCAAAACTAGTGGCCAATATCACTCACCCAATTATAGGTGTCCACTTCTATCATGAGGAATCTCACACCTCACCAAAATTGATCAACTACCCTCAATAGTAACTCCTTTTATGCTCCTTACACTCACCTTATGCATTATAAATGCCATAGATTATGTCACAACAATCAAATTGACCAAGATCCTAATCTTACGTGCTCCATGGGAAGATTAACCAAATTTTCCATAAGATCCATTTATAGAGGATCCTCTTACATCCTCTTATGCATCCTGATCTTTTCCTGATCTCAAATATCTTCCCAAATGTAACTCCTGACTTAAATGCCACTACAATTACAAGTGAGATAATAAATAATAAATAATTTTACCCACCACATAGAGGAGCATTGAATTCTACCCTCTCCATGATCCTTGGAGACATAAAAATTATTTATCGACATTAATTAAAATAATTAAAACATGTCTATGGATTTGCAATGTGAATGGCACCTAATCCCAACTTTCTACTACTTGACATTCACATTGCAATGACATAGTCAAGGCCATAGTCAATCAAGCTCTTGAAGAGGAGAGACCCATGGCCTCTCTACACCAACCAAACTTCTCTATGCTCACTGGCTTAGTATCTACAACATTCTCTGAGATGTCCACTTTTTGTAACATGACCATGCCACCCTTAACCATTTCCTGAACAAAGTGATACTAAGCGTCAATATGCTTCATGCAAGCATGATACATTTGTTTTTTTATCCAAATAGATGACACTCTAATTTTTGTATCTGATTCTAACATGTCTACATTGAAATGAAATAGCTAAACACAACCTCTATAACCATACTACCTCCTTACAAGTATGTTTTGTAATCATGTACTCTACTTCTATAGTGGACATTGTGACTGTAGCTTATAATTTTCTCATCCAAATAACTACACCTGCAAATAATGTAAAGACATAGCTACTCATAGACCTCATACAATCTAGATCACCAACTTAATTAGAATCAAACAAATCCTTGTAAATCAACCATCCTACCCACATCATTAGTCCCATCATAACAAGCAATGGTTAAGAGTTCCATGTGAATATTTGAAAACCATTTTAACATAAGTCCAAAGTTCTTTACTAAGGTTTGACATAAACCTACTCATAACTCCTATTGCTTTGGAAATATGAGGTCTTGTATAGACCATGGCATACATGAGGCTTCCAAAAACACCAACATATGAAACCTTATACATCTCTTCGAGTTCATCATCTATTATAGATCATTATTCTTGAGAGATCCTAGTGCCAACTAGTAAAAGAATGTTAACTAGTTTACAATCCTACATGGAAAAATGTTGAAAAATAATGTCAATGTAATTCTTTTAATTTTTCTATTAACCCAATGCCTACAAATTTTTGTACCTAAAATATATTTTGTATCCCCTAAATGTTTCATGTCAAAAGCACCAAATAACCAACCCTTTAGTTCCCTGATTATTCCATTATTATTACCAATATATAACTTATCATCAACATATAAGACTCATTAGTAGTTGATCATCTATTAATTTAAAATAACATGGTGATCTACCCTAGTTCTAACAAAGTCATGATTCAATGTAAAAGCATCAAATTTATGATACCACATTCTTAGTGGCTTCTTCAAACCATACACATATCACTTCAACCTGCAAACCAAGTGCTCTTGTCTCTTCACCATAAAATCGTCAAATTGTTTCATAAATATTTCCTCATCAAGATTCCCATGTAGAAATGTTTCTTTGTGTTCATTTCCTCTACCTCTAAATCAAAAGAAACAACAATAGATAAAAGGAGTCTAATAGAGGTTAGTTTAGCTATAGAAAAAAATTATCTCACTAAAATCCAATCCCTCATACTGGGAGTAACCTTTAGCCATTAAATGGGCCTTGTACCACTCCAACTTACCATCTTCTTTGAGTTTTTTAAAAACCCATTTACAACTAATTCCTTTCTTCTCCTTAGGCAACTCAACTATATCCCACATGTCATATTTGTCCTGGAAAGCCTTTATTTCATCCTTCATGGCCTCTAACTAGGATTCATGCTAATATGAAGATAAAGCTTCCTTCATAGATATAGGTTTGTTGTTAGTACAAAATTAAGCAAATACACAACTGTAATCAAAAGGACTATACATTTCAACTAGATTATGCTGTCTAGTGGACCTTCTGAGAGGTGTAACAAGAGGCTCATGTTGTTCTTCATCAAAATTCTAAATCTAAATCTTCTCCTTGTTCTATCCATCTTGTTGCTATTTTTTACATGTATTTTTCTATAGTTTATTCTTAATATCAAAATGCATTATTTTGTTAGTCTTTTCATGAGATTGTTTATCATTTGTAAATACCCTAAGATCCTTAAAAACAACATCCTTAGAATATAACATTTTCAATACTATAGAATCCCAGATCTTATAGCCCTTAATGTTCTCACCATAACCCATGAAAACAAACTTGTTAGCCCTGAAATAAATCTTAAAATGTTTCTCTCTAGTATTATGAACATATGCCTCAATGCCAAAAACTTTGAAATGAAAAATTGATGGTCTTTTACATATCCATATCTCGTAGGATGTTTTTTCAACTATAGCATAAGTAGGAAACCTATTAACTAGGTAACAAGCAGTGTGTACCGCTTTAATGAAGAAATGTTGTTGAAGCTTAGCACTGTTTAGCATGCTTCTAGATTTTTCCATCAAACAACCTGTCCATTCATTCTGTCACTCCATTTTTCTATAGAGTATATGAAGTTGTTTTATGTCTAAAAATTCTTGCATGCTTGCAATAATCATCAAAGTATCTATAGCAATACTCACCACCATTATTTTTTCTCAAAACCTTTACTTTCATATCAATCTATTTCTCAAAAAGTGTTTTAAACTATTTAAATGTAGAAAATGCATTAGAATCATGCTTCAAAAAGTAAACCCATGTATGTTTTGAGAAATCATCAATAAAAGTAACATAGAAGTGATATTTACCAATGGAAGACACATCCATAGGACCAAAGACATCACTATGAATAACTTACAAAACATGTTTAGCTCTAGTACTACCGGATTTAAATGAAACTATATGTTATTTTCCATACACATAGTGTTCACAGAAATCAAAGTCAGTAGAGCAACCAAATAAACTATCAACCATATTTTTATGAATGAGTGTTTTAAGACCCTTCTCACGAATGTGACCCATCCTATGGGGCCATAATTTACAAGAAACAAAGTTATTAGTTACATTTACAAAGTTACATAAAGCAATGCCTCCAACCTAAACAAAGTGCCACATCGAGTGCCTCTAGCCAACACAAAATTCCCTCTACTCAACTTGTAACCACTCTTCTCTAAAGTAACATGCACTCATGAATCATTCATTTTAGATGTACACAAATCAAATTTCTATCTAAATTAGGGATATGCAATACATGCATGAGGGTTTTCATCCTTCCATAATTGAAAATCAATTTTACTTCCCCTTGGCCCACAATCTTCTATGTGCTATTATCCCCAAGGAAAATTTCCCCACCATCATAAGTTGTATACACTGAAAACCACTCCTTGTGAGGAGTCATGTGGTAGGATGTACCTAAATATATCAACCAAGAGTCATCAAAATTCATGTTAAAAAAAATAATGGAAGGATGAGCAGTGTCATGCCTGCATTTCCCATGCGGTCACGACACACAACACACATGTCATGTCCACATTTGTCATGTGGTCATGACACGAACTACGAAAAACTTTTCTACCTATCCCTAGGAACCCCCTCGCACGCGTCTGCGTGCTCGGTGGCAATACGTATAAGGCGTAAACATGTCAACATAACAGCATGATGATAGCTATCTAGGGGGTATGCGACACGAAGTGTGTCGCATTTAGGGTTAGACTGATTTTAAATCTGAACCCTAAGTTTTCCTAGGTGAAGATGATTCCGCCAGCATTGTAACCTAACTCTAGTTCAGTTCCAAAATGGAAACGAAATAATAATTAAGACAATGGTGGAATAATGGACGCATGATTAGAGTGGAATGATGGAATAATAATAATAATAAAATAACGTAACATTAAAACCTAAGAAATCTAGGAAAAATTCGACAGCATAACACGTTTTCAAAAAAAAATGCAAAATAACATTTAAAATAAAACATCAATAAGATATTAAATAAAATTTAAAAATAAAGGAAATGTCAACTTAGATCAAAATTAAAGTAATTTAGAATAAAAAATTAAATCTCCCGCCAAGGTCAAATAAATCAACCTTACGTAAAGGATTAAAAATTCAAAATTTAAAATAAAGTAATAATAATGGCTGAATTGGATCTCAAAAATTGAATCTGTTAATAAATATAATTGCAATATTACATTTATTAACAAACTCGAATTAAAGAGGAAGGAGATTAAAATACTCCTTCCCGTAAAATTAATAGTAAAATCGATAAATAATTAAAGTGAAATTAAACACACTAAGGAGGAAATAGAATAATTAACTCAGCTGAAATGAAATAAATACAAAGGCAATAGTTCCCCAATTTAACTAAAATTAATTCCCTCCAAGATCAAATTAATTCATAAGGTAAAAAAAATGTAAAGACCCCCAAATAAAAACTTAAGTAAAATTAAATGATGGCAAGAAGGAAATAAGGTCAAGGCAATTAGAGGGTTTAAAATAACAATAAAACAATTATCCTCTCACATTCCTCACAATAAAAAAAATATTGCTTCTAAAATTGGAGATGCCCTAATTCAATCTAAAATTGTTTTCTATTGCCAATGTTGCCCTAATCTCATAATAGAATAGGTTATCTCTATGAGGAACCCTAATTTCCTTATCTCTTTCCTTTGTTTTGTTTTGCCTCATGCTCAAACAAGTTAGGGTTTGAGAGGCAACCATTGATGTAATCCACGAAGGTATGCATACAGCTGGTTCAAGATTGCTGTCATGGTTCTATAAGTTTTTTTTTGTGTGATATATATATATATATATATATATATATATATATATTATAATATATGTAGAGATACCAACCCCCCCTTTTTTAACAGGTTTACAAGAGCATGAGGGGTCGACGGAGGGTGGGCCACGTGACATGTGGCGGTGCAGGGGACGTTCAACAGACGGGGGCCACGGTCGTGGGATGGCAGTGGTGCTGCCAGCTTAGGAGGTGGAGTGATGAACGGGGGCAGAGATTGCAGAGTGTGGCACACAGAGTGTGAAAGGGAACGGCGGGGAAACGAAGTAGGGTTTTGGGAGTGTGGAGGCCGCAAAGGGACGGCGTAGTAGATGGTGGTTAGGGGTTACAGGGGTGTGGGGAGGAGGCTTTGCCTCCACCCACACCCTCCTCATAGTTAAAGCTATGGGCAATGCTACCGCCCACAGTCTGCTCATCTTTTTTTTGTGTGTTACATTCAAAACTGAACAAATGACCTGAGGATTTAGCACGGTCTACCATAAGATTTTGCCTCTATTTTTTTTTCTTTTTTTTGATTAAAAATTAATTTCCAGTTTAATAAATATACATTATATATATATGTATATATATGTATATGTATATACATATATGTATATGTATATATATATGTATATATACATATATGTATATATACATATATGTATATATATATATATGTATATATATATGTATATATATAAATGTATATATTCTAAAAGATACACAGTTTGTTTAAAACAAAACACAGAATAAAAACCTCTCCTTATTATTGTAATTAAATATATACACTCATTATATATATATTTATATATATGTACAAGTGTATATGCATTTTAAAATCTATACAACAATATGTAAAAATATAATTTCCTTCTAATTTTATTTTCTCCTACCAATTTCCGTATGTGAGCAGTACATAGACAAACAACAACAACTAGATTTCAACAATAAGAACAATGTATATTTACCTTTTTAAATTTATACTCATAGAACTACCACACACAATAACACAAATCTAAATTAACAAGAACTTGTAAATTTCTGTGTTATTACATAAGTGACAATCCAGTAGCACCTCTTCTTTTTCCCCTTTTTCTTACATAATTATGCATAGATAAATCTCTTTTTTTTTAACCAATAAGGTAGGATAGAAAACTAGTAAGGCAGATTATGATTTTTTTACAGATCATTCTTCTTAATAGCAAACTAGTATTATGAAACTATCAATGCATCAGAATAGAAACTAGATATGCAATAAAAATTCATTTAACAACTTGTATATATATATATATTGAAGGGAAACATGACAACAACAAAAAGTATCTTTCACATGCATTTCTCACAGCAAAACAAACTCACAACTAGAGGGTAAATATCATTTCATTAAAATATAAGGAATGTTTCTCATACAACATGTATTATAGCCAACTCATGGCAAAAATAACAAATCAGATTTTACAAAAGGGCCACAATGGCCATGGCTCAAACAACCAACAACCAAAGGATATGGTAACACAAAAATGGACTCCACAAAAGCTCCATTTCCTCCTTAACACACCTGTAATTAAAACACCACAAAAAGAACAACCTAGCCACTTCAAAATGCCCTCCTCCCTACCGTAGACCCGCAAGAGGATCACCCCCAAGCTCGGGAGGTAGGGATTCACATGGGTGTAAACATTCCACAACAAGAATCAACAACAACAACACAAAAACAACCCCAAGGTTTAACACATAACTCAACTCATGAAAATGAGTTTGATGAGGGTAGGGAATGGACCCCTCTACTTCAAAGGTCACCCAAATGATAAAATACCAATCTCATGGCCTCAAGCCAAGAATCTCCAAAACCACCACTCTCCACAAAATCACAAAATAATCTCCATGGCACTATTGCCATTCAAATAATCTCCTCAATAAGTAAAATCTCTCAAGGCATAAATAATACAATGTAGAAGTGACCTCAAGGAGGTTCCTTTCCCCTACCCAAACAAGTTGAGCCTTACATCCCAATGGAGGTGCTCTCACCATACTCCCATCCCACACAAAAACAAAGAAAACAACAACAACCAAAAACACAACACAACACAATAAATAAGCAAGGGTGAAGAAACATAGTTTAAGAGACTTACCTTCAAAGCCCTATAATGGAAGCACATTTGGTGAAGAGCTCCAAGCTTTCCCAAACCTTCCAACTTCCAAGAATTCCTCTAACTTTCCCAAATTCCTCCAAAATAGAAAGAAACTCAAAAATGCAAGAACCCCACACTCCTCAACAAGGGGAGATGATATAGGCCATTAATTTTGGCCTTGAGGAATGAGAAGGTGACACTTGTCACCTTCTCCTTCCTCCAATGCCACTTGCAAGGGAGAAGAAGTGTGAGGGTGACAAGTGTCACCCTCCAATTCCATCTCAATCCTCACCTTATCCACTTGTGCTCTCACACATGTGTGAGACGACAAGTGTTGTGGTGGCATTCCCACTCAAACCTCCAAGAGGATAAGGGATGCCATATGGCATCCTCTTATTCTCTCAAAGAGCCATCTCCCTCCAAGATGCTCTCACACGTGTGTGAGAGCCTTGGAGGAAGATCTCACACACTTGGGAGTCTTGGAGACCTCCCAAGTCCTCCTTGGGAAAGGATTCCCAAACTTTGGGAAAGGATTCTCAAACTTTGGGAAGGGAGATGAGTCTTTCCCAAAGCATGACTCATCTCCCACCTTCCCTAATTTCAAATTTCGTCACTTTGACTAAACCATAGTTTAAAGTGACCAAAAGTGAGTTAATCCAAGGGTTAGTTAGTCAAACTTGACCCTAGACCCATGGGTAACCACCTAGGGTAACTTTTGAGACACTTAGGTTCACATAGGGGTCATAAATCCACTTTAAATGGCCTCAAAAATAAAACAAATACCAAGTGGTGTAAGTCAAATAAAAGTTATACAACCCTCAATATTAATTAATTTAAACAAAAAGGGGGTGCTAGGCCAAAATGATAAAAATTAAATCTAGCACTTAAATCAACATTCAATTTCAAACGTGATCCTCATCCCTCTTGGGAATGGATCGGTTTTACAGGGGATAACATTAGTGTGAATTCTACCTCCAATTTCCTGTGGCTAGGGAATGTAAAACATGCACATCTAGATCAAGTGTCAATCATATCATGATAATCATAGCCGAAGCAACTGGAATTAAATTCACGCCATAGAATACAACAATAACCATCAATAACATAATTTTGAATTAAACTGCATTTTTCAATCACATGTCAAATAATCAACATCACATAATAACTAGAATCTCATCACAAAGCATCATCAATTTTGTCTCGTATGTCAAATCACAAAATATCATCAAATATGATCAAATTGAATCACATATGTCTAATCAATGTCCTATCATAATCAGGAGATAAATCAAGTCTGCATAATGAAACCATAGTCTCTAAAAAGTCTGATAATGTCATCAACTAAAATGCATATCGATCAAAATAAGGAAGAAAAATAATCGGCCTCACAAGTAGCTTCATCATCAAAGGATTTATCGGTAGAGGAATCTTCATCTTTCTTTTTCTTATTTCAACATTAATTTTTGAGATGCCCAATTTTCCACATTTACAGCACCTCAATCCACTTTTACTAGGTGTGTTGGATCTTACCTTAGACTTAGACCTATCCTTGGACTTGTCCTTACTATAGGAGCAACAATGAAATGAATCGAATAACCAGAACTTCCACAACATGAATGTGTACAAATCAAGAGGCTGAAAACTATCATAAAATGTATGAGAATGTACAATGAACTCCTTGTATATGTAGGACAAGGAGGAAGTAAGAAGGTGAGAGTCAAACACTGACTAATCCTCCATGATGTGTGACATATGTAGAACACTTGGGACAAGTGTGAGAGCATGTGTCATATGTCTATGAGGTGAGACAACTAAACCACTAAGTGAACTTAAGCTAGTGTGAAACTAGATAGAAGTAAATTAGATGACTGAAAACACCCTCCCTTAAGTGATATTTAGTGGTGTAGTCATGGATGTAGGGTCCAAAGAATAAACTATCCAATCATGTAGCTAGAGTAAACACAATGGCAACAACACAAATATAGAATGTAATGGAAGATTCAAATGCTCAATATATTAGATAATCAAAATTCTTATATGCTGGCAACATGTGCACTACAATAAAAGGGATCACAATCCTTCTTTCTAGGTTACAACAGATATGAAAGATATGGCATTGAAGTGCCTTCTGAAAAGAATCTATCTTCTAAAACTACATAACTAGAGAAATAAATTCCTAATGCATCTAGGAGATGTATATATATCATCTTTAAGCTCATAGAATCCTTTGCGTCAACCACAAGAGGTTACAAACTCCAATGAATGATGAAACATGTAGGTTGGTCTACAACATATGGTATTTCTCTACAAATGAATGAAACTTGGTGTGGACCTCAAGGAAGGTCTATCTGGCCCTTATGTGCTATGTATGATGTTCATTTGGCTCCACAAGTCACGGAAGTGCTCTGCAAACCTTCTCCTTCAACTAACTGCTTAAATGCTCTACTCTATGAAAGCTGACGATCTTCTGATAGTGATAACTTCATGTAGACAAATCCAAATCTCCTGAAATCTGAATATGATGTAGCTGACATGGTATAGAAGATAATTTCTTCTCCATGAGTTCTAATATGAAGATGCAGCAAAATGTAGTAGAAAATGTTGAATTGTAAACTACTAAACTACGACTAAAATGAAAGAAAAGAAAATAATGCAAATATTTTTGGTTGATGCAAGATTGCTCTGCAACCTGGGATGCTCCTACATCAGACACCCAGGGTTTTTGAAAAATTGAGTCCCTCACTTTGCTAGGGCTAGAGGAAAACCAAGGTGGTCTACCTCAGCCTAAGAAATCCATGATGAATCTTCTTTTGGTCTTCCTTTCCACTTAACCAAATATTCTTTATACTACTTGCCTCTGGTACTACACCCAACTCTACTATCCAAGATGTCCTCTATCTACTCTAGTTGTTGTTGTGGTAACTAAGTCTTCAAACCATCTTCAATTCTATCACTTGATTCTCCCTCATGATACTGATATAGGTTTACAATGTTGAATATAGGTGATATTTTAAATGTCTCCGGTAGCTCCACTTTATATACATTCCCTTAATCAATTTTTTTGAGAATCTTACATGGTCCAAACTTCTTCATCTTCAACTTATTGTATGTCCCCACTAGAAATCTCTCCTTTCTTAGATATACCATTACTTCATCTCCAACTAAAAATTCTTTATGTCTCCTCTTCTCATCTTCTTACTCCTTATACTTACTAATCATCTCCTCCAAATTCTTCCTAACCTGATTATGTAGTGTCTCTATGTATCCTGTAAATTATTCTACCTCTGCACTTGGCTTATTCTCCATACTGATGTCTCTCAGCTCTACAACTCCTCTAGGTTTCACTCCTATCACAACTTCAAATGGTATCTTCCCTATACTTCTATTCATTGAATTATTGTATGCAAACTCTGCTTGTGGTAGAATTAGATCCCAATTTTCTACCTTGTCTCCTACTAAACATCTCAACAAGTTACCCAAACTCCTATTTACCACTTCTATTTGTCCATCTGTATGTGGGTGAAATGTTGAACTGAACTTTAGGTCTATCTTCATCTTCTTCCACAATTTCCTCCAAAAATATTCAATGAATCTTGTATCCTTGTCTGAAACTATACTCTTAGGTAATCGATGCAATCTCACAATCGCCTTGAAAAATAGGTCAGCAAAATGCACAACATCATTTGTCTTCTTACAAGGAATGAAATGTGACATCTTTGAAAATTTGTCCACTACTACAAATATAGAATCATATCCCCTCTATGTTCTTGGCAAACCTAATATGAAATCCATGCTTATATCTTCCCAAGGTCTCTCTGGTACCATCAAAGATTTGTACAATCTAGTATTTTGACTACTCCCTTTTGAAGCTTGACATATTCTACAACTCTGAACAAATTTCCTTACATCCTTATATATCTAAGGCCAAAAGTAATGTTCACTTACCAAAGCCACTATCTTGTCAATCCCAAAATGTCCTGCCAATCCACCACTATGTCTCTCCTTTATCAAATTATCTCTCATTGAACTCCTAGGTATACACAATTGATTTCCTTTGAATAACATATCCTCCTGAATTAAATAATCCAACCACTTACTTCTATCTATCACAATATGTTCCTTACATGCTATCCATGCTTCTACAAAATCAAGATCCTCATCATACATATGCTTAAGTTCTTCAAATCCTAATACTTCCACCCTCATCTCTGTCAACAAATTCCTTCTTCTACTTAATGCGTCTGCAACTTTGTTTGACTTTCCATTCTGATGCTTCAATACAAATGTGTAACTCTGCATGAACTCTACCCATCTCATATGTCTTTGGTTTAACTTTCCCTGACTATTCAAATACTACAAATCTTGATGATTAGTGTACAACACAAATTCCTTAGGCAACAAGTAATGTCTCCACTTATTTAAGGCTTGAATTATGGCATAGAACTCCTAATCATAGATTGAATATATTCTCCTTCCATCATTCAACTTCTCACTAAAATATGCTACTGCTCTCCCTTCTTGACTTAACACTACTCCTATTGCACTCCCACTGGCATCACAATCAACTTGAAATACTTTGTTAAAATTTGGTAATGCTAACACTAGTTGCTTTGTCACCTTATACTTCAATAGTTCAAAACTCTTATTTGCTCTTGATGTCCACTTAAAGTCCTTTTTGTCACCTCTCATTGTCTCTGTCATAGGTGTGCATACTGTACTAAAATTTCTGATGAACTTCCAGTAGAAACTTGCTAGTCCATGAAATGATTTTACCTCTCCAATGTTCACAGGTGTTGGCCACTCAAAAATTGCTCTAACTTTCTCAGGTCCATCTTCAATCCTTTCGTAGAAATCACAAATCCCAAATATACTAACTCTTCCTTCATGAAACTACATTTCTTGATGTTTATCAACGATTTCTCTACTCTCAACCTCTACAATAATTGTCTAATATGCCACAAATGTTCTTCTTTTGTCTTACTAAAAATTAGAATATCATCCAAGTATACAATAACAAACTTACCCAAAAATTTCTTCAAAACCTCATTCATCAACCTCATGAAAGTACTTGGTGCATTAGTCAATCCAAAAGGCATCACTAGCCACTCATATAATCCCTCATTTGTCTTAAATGTAGTCTTCCACTCATCTCCTTCTCTAATCCTAATCTAATGGTATCCACTCTTCAAGTCTATCTTTGTTAAATATTTTGCTTCACTCAAACACTCCATAATGCCATCCATCCTTGGCAATGGAAATCTATACTTAATTGTGATCTTGTTGATTTCTCTAGAGTCTGTACACATCCTCCATGTTGGCAAGAGATACTGTGTGGCTTCATTATTGTTGTCATTGATGGCAACAAAGTCTATCCCACACATCCACAACACATAGTATGTCTATACCGGTAGTCAGATTGAAGAGTGTTTTGGTCTAGTAAATAAGAACAAAGCATGTAGCAAGGTCTGACAATCAGGTCTGGATCTCTCAGAGGATGTATCTCAGCAAAGTACGGACTTGGGGAAGTCAAGAGGAGTACCATGACTAATACACTCTATAGATTGAGCATGGTGATGAAAGTGTGAAAAGATATGAGCATCTAAGTGTTGGGTTCTTGATATGAAAAGTAGACTAAGGAAGAACTGACCGGCATAGCATCGGACTTTAATCCAGATGAGAAATTGATGGTGATCAAGCTTCTTGAGGGATCATTCATGGTTGGCCGACATGATTAATAACTTCTATGTCTATATTTTTGATACACATCACATATTAAGCATGGATTCAGTTGACAGACCAGTATTTAGTAAATATCTTGAGTATTCCGGTTGCCAACTAGAAAGATGTTGAAATCCTTGGTGCGGATATATATACCAGATGGATTTCGGTATGAAGGTGTGTGTGAAAGTGTGAAGTGTGCGAGAAAAGGCAGAGACAAGTGTGAAGCAACAATACAAATCCAGTATGTGATAGAACATCAGGACTAAAAGCAGAGGAAGAATGAAGTGCAATAGATTAGTATATTGAGCCTAATCAGAACTGAACCTCAGCATATGTGGATGCCTCTAATCAATTCAAACACCTATTTACCTTCCTTAATTTTGTAGACAGTGAGTCTCTTGTAGGCAGTGTGCCTCTTGTGAGCAGTGTGCTCGGGCAGTGAGCCCTAATTGGCAAGTATCATTTTGTACTTCTTATTCTTTTAATAGAGAATACAATCTTGGGTTAGTCACCCCATGGTTTTTCCCTTAACAGGGTTTTCCATGTCAAAATCATTGTGTTATGTGTTGATTTTATTTCTACTCTCATGGTTATGTATGCTTATATGTTTTGATGCTGCACTAATTGTTAAAGAAGAACAGAAAGTTAAAATATTTAAGATAACTAATTCACCCCCCTCTCAGTTATCTACCTTGTTTCCAACAATTGGTATAAGAGCTAAGTTCCTCCAAATAGAGCCTAACAGCTTGAGGAAGATCTAGGAATCTCAATGGATATGTATGATATGAGGGAACAACTTCAGTCTGCCCTAGATGACCTTGAGAAATCTCACTCTGAAGTCAATAACCTAAGGGAAAGACTCAAACAAGCTGATGATTTCATAAATGAACTAAAAGAAAAACTGAGTATCTCTGTGAAAAAGAGAAAGGAACTACTTCAATAATTAGCAAGTCAAAGTGAAGCCAATGATACTAATGAAGATCTGAATGAGAAAAACAAGTAATGTGAGAAGTTATCAAAGAAGGTCATTATGGTAAGACATGAAATGGAATTAGGGGTTATGAAATTCACCCAAGAAATTGAAGAGAAAAGAAAAATTGAAGATAATCTAAAACAATCTCTCAAGGAGAAGTTAGAAGACTGCCACAAAATGGATAGAATAATCAGGCATTTGGAATCTGATCTTGAAGAAGCTAGAGATAATAAAGAACAACTTGGGAATCAGATAGACACTCTTAAAAAGGATCTTCTAACAACAAATGAATACAAAGAGAAATTCAAGATAAGCTCTGCTAAACTTGAAGTTCTTCTTGAAAGCCAAAAGAGGGTGAAAAGCATGGCTTGGGGTATGAAAAAGGTGAAAGCTCTAGATCCAATCAGAAGAACTCTAGATCAGGAAATCTAAGGAATAGGCCTAGAAAACCTCCAGTAAGGCAACCAAATGCTTAAAGATATCCATCCTTCAATGGATACTGCTAAAATTGCAATAACTTCGGTCATAAAGCAAATCAGTACAGAAGAAGAATGAATCAGACTAATTCATCCTTCTCTGGACAATGTTTTAACTGCAAAAGGTATGGTCACAAATCTCATGAATGTAGAAATATGCAAATAAACAACTCATTCAATGGTAGATGCTTTGCATGCAATAGAATGGGACATATGGCTAATCAATGCAGATCAAGATGATATCAGTCAAGTATGCAAAGAAATGTTGTTTTCTATAATTGCAATAGATCCGGTCATATTGCCAAATTCTACAGAAGTAAGATTTAGGGTAAAAAGGGTCCGGTGCATCATAATCAAAATCAAGAAAAAGGAAAAGAAAAAGTGAATGCGGATGAAGTTCAAAGGGAGATGAATAAAATTTGGGTGAAGAGAAGTATAGAAAATGTTGGGGATGGATCCACACCAGAATCTGGTACTGATATTCCTTCCGAAAACTAAATAAGATGAGCTCTGGCTCAGGGGGAGTCACCAAGGAAAATAAATTCCCCCAGCCAGTCAATTGGTGCCTAAATTTGGCACATGGAATGCTGTGGATTAAAGGGTTCTGAGAGATATATCTAAATAACCCTCAGTAAAATTATGGAAGATCTACAAGGAGCTTTGAAGAGCTAAATCATCCAAGATTAATCCGGTTTGACAGCCATCCAGAAAAAGTAGGATTTTCATAGTTAGATCCGTGTGATTATAAATTGAAATATCTTGATATACGAATAAATGGGAAGATTCAAGAAAAGGAGATAGATTGTCAATTATCACCAAACATTAATTCCAAGTGCATCTCAGTGATCTAGAAAGATCTCTCTTAGAACAAGGCAACCAGAATGACTTAAGTTGTGCATTTATTGCAATAAGAAATTAGGGTTTATGCAGAGATAAAAGGGTTCTTTTACTCATCATTTGTACATTTGCATTCAAGAAGAAGAAAGAAAGAACTTTGCAACAAGATTGCTTCAACCCTCTCAAAGATCAATCGCAGAATCTAATTCAACCAGCGATCTTTTCAGCTCATATTGTGAACCCTAGAAGCGTAAAAAGGTATTTCCGTTCTTGGATATCTCTCTTTGAATCTTTTTCAAGATGGCTACTCCAAATGTTGTTAAGATCACTGATAGGCTGCGCCCAAAGTTCAAAAAACATCCTTACAAATCCCTAGAAGTTGATCCCTAGTGCCTTCTCTAGCATTCCTCATGGGGTTCTGCATGTAGAAGATGTTAGGCTATACATACACGCCAATATTGAGGAATTTGGAGAATCAAAGCTGATGGATATCTACCATAAACAACTAATAGATGAATTCTTTGAACTCAAACCTCAATACAAGGCCATCCGGGATAAGCATTTTGGACATTGCATCCACTTCCCCTATTTTGTAGAAGATGAATGGGTCTGGTATGTTCTTAGCAGAATTCATGACAACTTCATGTGGTTGATGAGGCCATTCAAGATAACAAAAGATACCGGTAACCGGTTTGCACTCATCTAGTGGGTTGCCGACTCTCAAATCAATCAAGAAACAAACAGTAAGTGAGGCTACCAGATCAAAGTTTGACAAGAGAGCAATGACAATAGAAGACATCACAGATCTGGATATCAAATTTGCCTCTATGATAATTGGTTACAAAATCTATCACTCCAGCAGGGAGAATTCGGTGTCCAGAACTGCTATATTTACTACATATCAAATGCTAAGGGAAAATGCAGACTATGATCTATGCGAGCTTCTCCTGAGCCAACTGCTAGAAAATCTATAAAAGATCAAGAAGTACAAGAAGAACTCATTCAAGTATGGTGGGCTAATACTATGTCTCTTCTTTTACTATATGAATGAGATACCCAGAACAAGTGGCTGGGTATGGCAAAATGACAGACCGATTGCCATACAAATAAGAGATTATATGTATGGGCTTGGTGATGCCAAGGCTCAAAGCACAACACTCTAGGGATATTTCAAGAACTTCCAAGGTATGATGCAGGCCAGAGAAAGAATTCCTCAGACAATAGTTGAAAAATATAAGGATACAGTGTGTTTTATGGTAGACACTGATTAATGCCTAATGGATGCACTGGAGCCTAGAACAGTTTGGATTATGCCAATGGGCTATGAGGTAGATGAGAAAATCCTAGAATTGCATGTCCAACACCTGCTAAGTCAGCCTAAGGACCCTAAGGCAGAAAGGTTTGGAACCTTTCAAGAATTGAGTGTAAAAATACATGTTGAACTAAGACAACTAGAGATGAAAAGAAAAGTGAGAAGGGAAGTAGAGGAAGTTGCCAAAAGATATGGCATTTCAAAAGAGGCAGTTGATGAAAACAAAGAAAAATTAGAAAGAGTTGAGAAGGAGAGACAAGAAGCAGAAAAAGAAAGTGTTCTGGTGCAAGCCTCCTCCTGGACTAGATCCTCCAAGAGCTCTGCACCTACCACTTCTAAGAGCTCAAGATCCTCCAAACCGGAAGCTAAGACATCCAGAAAGGGAGAAAAGAGAACAAAAACCAAGGCCACAAGATCCTATATAAGCCAAAAGGATGATGAAGAAATAGAGACCGATGAGGAAGTTAAGAAAATGAGGAAGAAGAAGAAAACTTCTGGGGAATCCTCTGCTGGCAAAAACAAAGAAGAAGAGGTAGAAGAATTTGTTGAAAGGCCTACTCTCTCCATTGATGATGTCATCAAGGTAGTCACTATGGATGGGAATTTGCAACCAATGACAGAATTCTATGATGAGTATAGTGACACAGACAAAAGGATCTTGGAAGAAGCTACATTTAAGTACCTAAACATTTATAATAAAGCATTCATTGAAATCATCTCTCTAATTCCCAAAAGTTTAGAAGAGATACTTGAACTCAGAAAAGACAATGCCAAGGAAAAGGATTTGGAGATCCGGGAATAGATTGCAATTCAGCTCTATCCTTCCATTACTCCAAAACAAATGACCATGATCTTCAAGGACTGCAAGGATGAGTTCCAGAGCAAGGCAAGAATGAACAAACTTATGCTCAGAGAGACTGATCAGGTGGCAAAAGAGACTGAAGAGATCCTCCAGAATGCATTTAAAAGATTCAATCTTTCTGTTATAGAGGACATAAGTGATGAACCTTCTTCCATGGATGACGAAGGACTAAGTACATCAACAGAAGAATCTACTAAGAAAAATGCATAAGTGTCAAAGGAGATAGGTGAGGAGAGGACTAAGGACTTAGATTCCTCTATTCCAGAAGAGGAAGTCCATGAAGAAGCAAACATCTCTCTTCCAGATCCCCCTACAAACTTTGAAATTGAAGGAGAAGGTAGAAAAGAGGAGAAATTGAGTCAAGTTGAGGAGGAAAAGGGAAGAGGAGAAAAACACACAGAGAAGATCTCTGATGTCAGTTTTGAGGATGCAAAAGGAAAGAAGACTCTATCTTCAGCAAGAGACATTGCAAAAGCAATGAAAAATTTCTTGACCAAAGAAATAATGGAGATAGATGAACTGGAACTATTCCAAGTACCACTCAATTTTGATTCCCTCTCTCCAGTACAGACAATGAAGATAGCATCTTTTGCTCAAGCTAAAGCAAAAGAAAAACTTCTGAAGTCTCACATGGAAGACTATGAGCTGATAGAGATTGCATCTGGTGTACTAGAGAAGATCATGCCATCCTTCCAAAAGGATCTTTCAGCCTTTCCATTTGGTAACTTGAAATCTCTTGTTAATTCTGTTAGCACACATTTTGATTCTGTGGAGAAATCGACAGAAGACAAAGTCTGAAAAGAATTTTTGGGAAAGAGATTCTCTAAAGTATAGGGACTCATAGCAAATGATAGGAGAAATCTAGATATTGGGATAAAGAGCCTAGAAAATGCTCTTAAAGATGGCAGAGAATTATACAAATTTTGTCTATCTTGGTCCACAGTGACAAATGACATAGCAAAGAAGGTGGAAGAACAAGAGGGTAAACTGTCAAGTTTATCTCAGAATTTTGATCCTCTCACATCATCCATAATGAATCAAGAGTGCCAGGCTATTGCCACTATAAATGAAATAAAAAGGCTTGAAAAGGAAAAGAAGAATAGAATAAGTAGGATGAGTGAGCTAAGAGGGATAATTATCCCTAAGTTAGAGGCAATGCATGAGGCCTTAACTGATGCTCAGACCACAGCTCGGACCAGTGATCCGGCAGACTTAAAGAGGGCAGAAGCTTTTGCATTTTTCTTGAGTGGTCACATCTCAATTTTGGACAGGATGAAGCAGAGTTGGGCAACAGAATTTGTCCAGTTGAAAACCACTTTTGTAGATATACTTAAGTATATGAAGTATAACATGTATATATACTTATGTGGCTATGTATAGGTTGATTTTTACAAATTTTAGTTTGTGGATTCCACCCTTTGCCATTGATGTCAAAGTGGGAGTGAGAAGTAGTGAAAAATGTGGAATCTAGCAAACAGGGAGCTCCGATAAAATGTACATAAGACAGAGCATCAGCCAAGGAGGAGTTTGCTATGACAGTCATTTTTCAGTAAGTGTTTCCATCAATGCCAAAGGCGAAGATTGTTGGCAAGAGATATTGTGTGGCTTCATTATTGTTGTCATTGATGGCAACAAAGTCTATCCCACACATCCGTAGCATAGAGTATGTCTATACTGGTAGTCAGATTGAAGAGTGTTTTGGTCCGGTAAACAAGAACAGAGCATGCAACAAGGTCTGACAATTAGGTTCGGATCTCTCAGAGGATGTATCTCGACAAAGTGCAGACTTGGGGAAGTCAAGAGGAGTACCATGACTGATATACTCCAGAGATTGAGCCTCCGATGATGAAAGAGTGAAAAGATATGAGCATCTAAGTGTTGGGTTCCTGACAGGCAGAGCAGGCTAAGGAAGAACTGATCGATAGAGCATCAGACTTTAATTTGGATGAGAAATTGATGGTGATCAAGCTTCTTGAGGGATCATTCATGGTTGGCCAACATGATTAATAACTTCTATGTCTATATTTTTGATACACATCACATATTAAGCATGGATTCAGTTGACAGACTAGTATTTAGTAAATATCTTGAGTATTGCAGTTGCCGACTAGAAAGATGTTGAAATCCTTGGTGCGGATATATATACCAGATGGATTTTGGTATGAAGGTGTGTGTGAAAGTGTGAAGTGTACGAGAAAAGGTAGAGACAAGTGTGAAGCAGTAATACAAATCTGGTATGTGACAGAACATCGGGACTAAAACAGAGGAAGAATGAAGTGCAGTAGATTAGTATATTGAGCCTAACCAAAACTGAACCTCAGTATATGTGGATGCCTTTGATTAGTTCAAACACTTAGTTACCTTCCTTAATTTTGTAGACAGTGAGTCTCTTGTAGGCAGTGTACCTCTTGTGAGAAGTGTGCTTGGGCAGTGAGCCCTAATTGGCAAGTGCCATTTTGTACTTCTTATTCTTTTAACAGAGAATACAATCTTGGGTTAGTCACCCCATGGTTTTTCCCTTAACAGGGTTTTCCACATCAAAATCATTATGTTATGTACTGATTTTATTTATGCTCTCATGGTTATGTATGCTTATATGTTTTGATGTTGCACTAATTGTTAAAGAAGAATAGAAAGTTAAAATATTTAAGATAACTGATTCACCCCCCCTCTCAATTATCTACCTTGTTTCTAACACTCCATTCTCCATCTTTCTTTAGTGCTAGTACTATAGGTACTGCACATGGGCTTAAACTTTCCTTGATCAATCCTTTCCTCAATAGCTCTTGTATTTGTCTATTCAGCTTCACATTCTTTGTTGGTGTCATCCAATGTGTTGCATTGTTAGGCAAACTAGCTCCAGGTATAAGGTCCATATGATGATTGATACTCTATATTGGTGGCAATCCTTTAGGCACATTTTTTGATATGATATCTTGGTATTCTATCAACAATTCAGTTATCTCCTCTAGTGGTGGTTATTCTTCTTTTCTAGTAACAACCTCTGCACTTAGGGTTTCACACTTCTTAGGAATCAAAGCAAAACACATATTCACATGTCTCATCCATTCAAAAAATTCCTTCCATCTACCAAATAGATTCTAGCATTCCCACATATTTCACATTTAGGTTCATCTTCCAAAGGTATCAAGATATGTTTCTTCCCATTAGATGTTATAGTATAAGTATTCTTCCTCCCATCATGTATATCTTTTCTATCATACCGTCATAGTCTCCCCAACAATATATGACATACATCCATTGGCATAATATCACACAATACCTCGTCATTATAAGATCCTATATGAAATTTCACAAAACATTGTTCACTCACCAGCACCTTGTGTTCATCTTGAATCCATGCTATCTTGTAGGGCTTAGGGTGTTTCAATCTCTTCAGGTTCAGCTTAGTCACCATCTCCTTTGAAACCAAATTATTAGTACTACCACTATCAATGATCACTTTACAACATTTACCTCATGATTTGCATCTTGTCTAAAACAAACTTTTCCTTTGCAATGGTTCATCAGTTGACTATGCTTGAAATAATGCTCTCCTCATGACTAATGATACTCCTTTATTTCGTTTTTCAATTGAACTAGGTGATCCAACAGGTTCTTCCTCCGCATAAGTTGCTCTTGCACCATTCTCTATCCTCTTACTTGTACTTCCTTGATGACATTCAAATGCTCTATGTCCTTCACCTCCACACTTGAAACAAGTTCCTCTGAATGTTCTTTTGTCAAACCCTCTTTCATCTCCCCTGTATCCTTCATTGCAATAATAATTATGATTTCCTCAGCTATTGCGGTAGAAATTTTTGTCATCTCTCCAGTATGAATTGTTATCTCTCTGGTGCAGGAGCACCCCTACAAGACAGGATATAGGTTCATTGTCCGCATGACAGGACATTAGTCTATTTTTAGCATGTTTGATTTCATAATGTAATAAGGTCCATTGGACCAATGCATATGTATTAGATCAGCCTAGGAGAGTGTGCAGGCAGTTAGAGTTCGTTATCAGGTAGTATGAGCTGTCCTCTCCCAGCCGCTTGGAAGCTCCCAGCCGCTGGGAACCGAGTTGGTAGTACTCGTAGGATATTGCTATAAATAACTCAGATCAGTTAGGGTTTGATATCACATCATATCAGAGAGTAGTAGTTATGTTATGTTGTACTGGTGATTGAGTGAAATCCAGAGATCAGTCCAGACATTGTGAAACATTGTTGTAGAAACAGGACATTTGTGTTTCATCTAAATAAGATCTCATCAATTGCATTATCTGGTTTATCAGCTATTTGTGTTTTGATTTCTGTTCTGATTATAGGTTAATGGATACTTTCAACCCTTCCACCGGTTGATCCTATGAATTGGTGGAATGGTCATGCATGTTAGTTTAGGTTGTATTTTAGTTTTCTGTTTATGCATTTCATTGTGTGGGAGATCAATTGGTAGCATGCTGTGAATCAACCTAGCATCCTCATGTGCTAGGATTTAGGAAGATAAACTGTTAAATTTGGATCTGAAGGTGATCCGGCCCGATCATCATGTTTTCTTTGTACAATTGTGCGGTTCTGTGAGTTTGCATGCAGCTGACGGATATACAGGGATCTGCATGTGCTTTTCCAGACGGAGTGAATCGCATCGACATCTGCGAGTATATCGCTATCCGGATCGGGTTATGAAGCTGACGAAGACTGTAGGTTTCAAGTACATCAGGATGATATAGGTTGGATATATACTCAGTGTGTATATCATCGTCAAGATCACCTTTCGTGTGTATCCATCGTCCGCATGTCGCTATCGCATGCAGGAGTGAAAGTTCACTTTTTGGCTAAGGACCGGAAAGGTCATCATCAGGATAGAGAAAAGGTCACCGGATATTCATTATCATGTTGCGGAGGATATAAGTGTCTTATATCCTGTTGACATCATCATCGGATGCAAGTGACGTCATCGTCATCAGGATATTGCAAATATCACCCTATGCAAGTTTATCCTGCTGTCGCTAAGTGTTTTGGCATCGGCGTAAGTCATCGGCATAAAGTTGAGCAACATCATCAGGATGTTTCAATATGACCGGATAAGTCATATCCTGATGCCGTTGTTTGAGTAGTCGGATATCGGGGTGACGTAAGCATCGAGGGAAAGGTGCTTGAAGTTGTCGTCATCAGGATATATTGGAGGAGCCGGATATTTTATATCCTGCTGATGAAGGTGATGGTGAACATCATGATGATGACGGTAGAGTTTGGTGGTATGATGAACAGTGAACATCAGGAGGATGTTTGTGCTTGCTGGATATCATGATGCTGCTGACAGGCGAAAGGCGAAAGGCGATAAGGAAGTGAACAGTAGTTAGCAGGAGGATATTTCATGCCTCTTCGAAATATGATGATGCTGTCTGTATTAGCAAGAAATATGATGATGCTGTTAAGCCGAATGACTCCTCCTTCCCAATTGTAAGCTTCTGTTGCGTTTCCTCTGCATCATAGTGGTATCAGAGCAAAGGAAGGATCTTCTGGAAAAGATCAGGATATAGTAGGATGTCAGGTGACGAAGGAACATCTGAGATTCTGGCAAGGATGACCAACGTTGAGTTGGCAGTTCTGGTAAAGAAACAGATTGCAGAGAGCAAGGCCGTGAAGGCTCAGAATCAGGAATTGAAGGATGAGTTAGAGAAGTTGAGGAGCAGAGTAGGTTCTAGTAGAGAAGAAGATAGGGAAGAAGAAGAGATCCCTAGTTGGAACGAGGAGGTCGTTCCTGCAGACCAGAGACCACTGTTGAACGCCCTCAAGGCCATGGAGAGGAGAACCATGGATGTGAAATTGGATTTGCCAGTGTTTACAGGAAAGATGGAACCTGATTCAGTGATGGAGTGGATAGACTGCTTGAACAATTTCTTTGAAACAGAGGAGATACCAGAACAACAGAGGGTGAAAATAGCCCAGTGAAAAATGAAAGAAGCTACCTTGACATGGTGGAATTTCGTCCAAGATGATAGAGTACAGGAAGGAAAGCGTAGAGTCACTACATGGAAGAAAATGATGGCATTAGTAAAGGAAGCTTATGTCCCATTGGATTACAGTATCCAATTACACAAGAGGAAGCAAAACCTGAAGCAGAAGGAGCTAGATGTCAGCTCATATACAGAAGAAGTCATGAAGCTTTGTATGAAAACAAAGGTAAAGGAAAGTGAAGAAGAGAAGGTAGCCAGATACCTTAATGGATTGAGGTTCAACATTCAGGAAGATTTAAGTCTGCATAATCCAGATACAGTTCAGAAATGCTTTCAGTTGGCATTGAAAGTGGAAGAGAAGTTAAAGAGAAAACAAGAACAACACAATAGAGGAAGAGGAAGACAACAAGGGGGTGGAAGAGGTCCTTTTAGAGGTAGAGGACATGGACATGGATATCAAGGAGAATCCAGTCATGACAATAGTAAGGGAAACAATAGTCAGAACCAAGGGGAAAATTATAGTCAGCAAGGAAACTTCAGAGGTAGAAGACCTTTCAGAGGAAGATCCTAGGGCAGAGGATCCATCAGATGTTATAACTGTAACAAAGAAGGCCATATAGCCAGCAGATGTCCAGAAAAGGCCACAAGCTCAACAGGAGAAAGGAGAACAAATCTGATCCAAGAACCTGATAATCAAAGTATGACAGGCTCTAATGCTTTTCAGAGTGTGAATGCTCCTGAAAATTTTGGATACCCAGAAAGTGGAGAGTCCATAATGATGAGAAGAACAATGACTACCATGAAGGTACCTGACAAAGAATCCCCTCAACAAAAGTCTCTTTTCAGGACTATTTGCAAAGCAGGAGGTAAGGCATGTAAAGTTTTGATTGATTCTGGTTCTACTGAAAATTTTGTGTCTGAAGAAATGGTGACAAAGCTGAAGCTTAGGAGATTGCCTCACCCATCCCCATATAAAGTCTCATGGCTTACCCAAGGTCAGCAGACAATTGTAGAAGAGCAGGCTTGGGTAGAATTTCAGATTGGAGCATATAAGGATAAGTTATTGTTTGACATTACCACGATGGATGCTTGCAATCTTTTATTTGGTAGACCATGGCAATATGATTTGAAGGCACAACATGATGGTGTTAGAAACATCTATACAATCACTAAAGATGGTAAGGATATAAAGTTACTACCATTGATGGAGAAGGAGGAAAAATCTAAAGGAAAAGAGGTGAAGGTAATGCTGATGGAAGGTAAATAGTTCATGAAAGAAGTAGCAGCAGAAGGTGCAGTTACATATGCCCTAATCCCATGTATGAGGGTGAATAAAGAACAGCAGTAAGAAGTCAAGGAAGAGAAGAAGCAAAGGTTCATAGACCCAGCTATCCAAGAGCTATTGGATAAGTACAAAGGTATCATCTCAGAAGGAATGCCAAGATCCCTACCACCTGTCAGGGATATTAGTCACTGCATAGACTTAATTCCAGGGTCAACACTTCCAAACAAAGCAGCCTATAAGCTAACTCCAGAATAGAATGCAGAAGTAGCCAGACAAATTGAAGAATTATTGGATTCAGGTCTGATTGGGAAAAGTTTAAGTCCATGTGCAGTACCAGCTGTACTAGCACCAAAGAAGGAAGGTACTTGGAGGCTTTGCACAGATTCCAGAGCTATTAACAAGATCACAATCAGGTATAGGTTTCCAATCCCTAGGATAGAGGATTTACTTGACTGTTTGGGAGGTGCTAAGTATTTTACAAAAATAGATCTCAAGAGTGGATATCATCAGATCAGGATTAGGCCAGGAGATGAATGGAAAACAGCATTCAAAACTAATGAAGGGTTATATGAGTGGAAGGTTATGCCTTTTGGTTTATCTAATGCACGTAGTACTTTTATGAGGTTGATGAATGAGGTTCTGAAAGAGTTCATTGGTAAGTTTGTCATAGTATATCTAGATGACATTCTGATTTTCAGCAACACAAAGGAAGAACATCTCAGACATATAGATTTGGTTCTTAAGAGGTTACATGAAGAGCAGCTGATGATAAATTTAGACAAGTGTTTGTTCATGCAAGAGGAGATCACATATTTGGGTTTTGTCATTTCACAAGGAAAGTTACAAATGGATAAGGAGAAGGTAAGTGCCATATTGTCTTGGCCAACCCCAAAGACTATGAATGATGTCAGAAGTTTCCATGGGTTAGCAACCTTCTACAGGAAGTTTATAAGAGGGTTTAGTCATATTTGTGCACCCATGCTTGATACCATCAAAGGAGGACAGAAGTGCAGATTTGTTTGGACTCAAAGAGCAGATGATTCTTTTGCAACATTGAAGAAGAAGGTGGCACAGCAGCCAGTCCTTGCACTTCCAGACTTTAACAAAATCTTTCAGGTGGAATGTGATGCCAGTCACATGGCCATTGGAGCAGTACTCAGCCAAGAAGGTAGACCTATTGCATTTTTCAGTGAGAAGCTCAATGATGCTAAAAAGAGGTATTCCTCATATGATTTGGAAATGTATGCTTTAGTCCAGTCACTCAAGAAATGGAGGCATTACTTGATGCCAAAGGAATTCATAGTATTCACAGATAACCAGGCTCTGAGTTTCATAAACAGCCAGGAAAAGCTGAACCACAGACACATGAAATGGGTAGAAACCTTACAAGCTTTTACTTTTACATTGAAGCATAAGAAAGGAGTCAAGAATAAAGTTGCAGATGCTTTGAGCAGGAGAGTTCTAACAGTCAACTAGATTCAGTTAGAAAGTGTTGGCATTGATTCACTAAAGACCATGTATGAGACTGATGAAGATTTTGGGGAGATATATCATGTATGTACTTCTTTTGGAGAGAAATATCATGCTGAATACTCTGAATTTTTGATTTAGGATGGATTGTTGTTCAAAGGTGGACAGTTATGTATTCCAAGGTGTTCTATGAGGTTAAACATCATTAAGGAGAAACATTGTGGAGCTATGGCAGGTCATTTTGGTCTAGATAAGACTCTTGATCTTGTTCGAAGACATTACTTTTGGCCTAAGTTACAATCAGATATCAGAAAGTTTGTAGAGACATGTGTGATATGTCAAAAAGCTAAAGGTAGGTCGACTAATGCAGGTTTATATCAGCCCTTACCCATTCCTTCCAGACCATGGGAAAGCATAACTATGGATTTTGTCTTGGGTTTACCAAGGACAAGGCAAGGGTTTGACAGTGTTTTTGTTGTAGTGGATAGATTCAGCAAAATGGCACATTTCTTGCCATGCAAAACCACTGCTGATGCTTCATACATTGCAGATTTGTTTTTCAGGGAGATTGTCAGGATCCATGGATTTCCATTGAGCATAGTGTCAGATAGGGATGTGAAGTTTATTGGTCACTTCTGGAGAACTCTTTGGAAGAAACTTGGAACAAATTTGTCTTTTTCCTCTGCATATCATCCTCAAACGGATGGACAGACTGAAGTAGTGAACCGTTCCTTAGGAAATTTGCTTAGATGTTTGACAAAACAACATGGAGAAAAGTGGGATAATATTCTATCTCAAGCTGAATTTTCCTATAATGATACTGTCAATAGGAGCACAGGGAAATCACCTTTCCAGATAGTCTATGGTATGCATCCAAGAGGAATTTTGGAATTGAGAGATCTACCTACAGTAGACCCTGTTAGTGCAGAAGGCGAAGCTTTTGTAGAAGCCATCAAAGAGGTTCATGACCAAGTCAAGACCCAACTACAACAAACCACCTTGAAGTATAAGGAATATGCTGATAAAAAGAAGAAGGATGTTCAGTTTGATGTTGGAGATTTGGTATGGGTTCATTTGAAGAAAGACAGACTTCCTAAGGGAAAATATACTAAACTTATGCAAAGAAAAATTGGACCATGTCAGATCTTGCACAAGCATGGACAGAATGCTTATGAGATACAACTCCCACCTGATCTTGGTTTGTCCCCTATATTCAATGTATGTGATTTAACTCCATACAAGTCTTATCTAGATGCAGATCAGGATCTCCTACAGGATACAGTCCATGATAACATTTCCAAGCATGATCCTCCACAGTTGCAGAAGGTTTTGGACACCCGAGTGGTCAAACAAACCCGGAACAAACAGTACTTGGAGTATCTAGTCTCTTGGAAGGGAAAACCTAATTCTGAAGCAGTCTGGATGACTGAAGAGCAGATCCAAAAACATGGTGCAGATCTTCATACTCTCATCTCAAGTGGACTTGAGATTTCTTCTTCTAGGGAGTATGGTGCAGGAGCACCCCTACAAGACAGGATATAGGTTCATTGTCCGCATGACAGGACATTAGTCTATTTTTAGCATGTTTGATTTCATAATGTAATAAGGTCCATTGGACCAATGCATATGTATTAGATCAGCCTAGGAGAGTGTGCAGGCAGTTAGAGTTCGTTATTAGGTAGTATGAGCTGTCCTCTCCCAGCCGCTTGGAAGCTCCCAGCTGCTGGGAACTGAGTTGGTAGTACTCGTAGGATATTGCTATAAATAACTCAGATCAGTTAGGGTTTGATATCACATCATATCAGAGAGTAGTAGTTATGTTATGTTGTACTGGTGATTGAGTGAAATCCAGAGATTAGTCCAGACATTGTGAAACATTGTTGTAGAAACAGGACATTTGTGTTTCATCTAAATAAGATCTCATCAATTGCATTATCTGGTTTATCAGCTATTTATGTTTTGATTTATGTTCTGATTATAGGTTAATGGATACTTTCAACCCTTCCACTGGTTGATCCTGTGAATCGGTGGAATGGTCATGCATGTTAGTTTAGGTTGTATTTTAGTTTTCTGTTTATGCATTTCATTGTGTGGGAGATCGATTGGTAGCATGCTGTGAATCAACCTAGCATCCTCATGTGCTAGGATTTAGGAAGATAAACTATTAAATTTGGATTTGAAGGAGATCCAGCCTGATCATCATGTTTTCTTTGTACAATTGTGCGGTTCTGTGAGTTTGCATGCAGCTGACGGATATACAGGGATCTGCATGTGCTTTTCCAGACGGAGTGAATCGCATCGACATCTGCGAGTATATCGCTATCCGAATCAGGTTATGAAGCTGACGAAGACTGTAGGTTTCAAGTACATCAGGATGATATAGGTTGGATATATACTCAGTGTGTATATCATCGTCAAGATCACCTTTCGTGTGTATCCATCGTCTGCATGTCGCTATCGCATGCAGGAGTGAAAGTTCACTTTTTGGCTAAGGACCGGAAAGGTCATCATCAGGATAGAGAAAAGGTCACCGGATATTCATTATCATGTTGCGGAGGATATAAGTGTCTTATATCCTGTTGACATCATCATCGGGTGCAAGTGACATCATCGTCATCAGGATATTGCAAATATCACCCTATGCAAGTTTATCCTGCTGTCGCTAAGTGTTTTGGCATCGGCGTAAGTCATCGGCATAAAGTTGAGCAACATCATCAGGATGTTTCAATATGACCGGATAAGTCATATCCTGATGCCATTGTTTGAGTAGTCGGATATCGGGGTGACGTAAGCATCGAGGGAAAGGTGCTTGAAGTTGTCGTCATCAGGATATATTGGAGGAGCTGGATATTTTGTATCCTGCTGATGAAGGTGATGGTGAACATCATGATGATGACGGTAGAGTTTGGTGGTATGATGAACAGTGAACATCAGGAGGATGTTTGTGCTTGCTGGATATCATGATGCTGCTGACAGGCGAAAGGCAAAAGGCGATAAGGAAGTGAACAGTAGTTAGCAGGAGGATATTTCATGCCTCTTCGAAATATGATGATGCTGTCTGTATTAGCAAGAAATATGATGATGCTGTTAAGCCGAATGACTCCTCCTTCCCAATTGTAAGCTTCTGTTGCGTTTCCTCTGCATCACTCTCTATTCCTTCTTGTATGGACTACTTTCCTTGTTTTGCTCCACATATGATCTTTCTTCTCTAGAATATGTTCTACCTCTCTGTCTTTGCTCATGCCTCTTATTCAACTTGTCTTCAACTTTTAATGCAAACTGATATGCTTCTTCTACTGTTGTCATCCTCACCAAACTTAGATCTTCTTGAATATTCATCCTTAATCCATTTATGTATCTTGCCACTTTCTCCTTGCTTCACTATGCCAGTCCTTATGATCATCTTATGAAATTCCTTGGTGTACTCCATAGAGTTCTCCTTTTGTCATAGGTTCTACAATCTCTTCAACAATTCCAATTCATAGTCAGTAGGTATGAACTGATTCTTCAACTTTGTCACCATTCTATCCCATTTTATGATCTTCTCTTTTCCTCGCCTATTCCTATTCAATTGAACTTCTTTCCACCAAATAGCAACATTTCCTTTCAACTTAGTTTTTCCAAATCTTACTCTATCTAGATCTTCAATTTCTTCATATTCAAAGTATTCCCCCAAGTCATTTATCTAGTCAATAAACTCCTTAGGATTCAATTTTCTGATATAGTTTGATACTTCCACTCTAGGTCTCTTTCCTATCTTAGAAATAGATTTCAACATCTTCACCTGATCTATTTCTTCTTCTTCTAGGGCTTCTTTATTTTGGTCGGCAACTTGAAATTCATCATCATCACTTTCATCTTCATGTCTAGGGTTTAGTCCTCTTCTTCTATCTTCTTCTACAACATCCAATCTAACCTTCATTGTCCTCATCATCTCTATCATCTCTTCCATTCTTCCAGCAACATTGGCCATAGCAGGCATCCTCCTTGGCGACATCTCTTCCTAGGATTCAGTACAACTACTTCAATTTGGCGATCTGACTAGAAAGTTGCAACTTCCTCATAATTGGTACTCTGTTGACAAACACAAGTAGACTACCCCAGGTCAGCGATCTGTTCACCACAAGATCTTCTAAAATGCCTTCACTTCCCAAAGGATTCAAAACTTCACTTTGATGCCACTTGGTGCAGTCATGGATGGAGGGTCCAAAGAATGAACTATCCAACCATGTAGCTAGAGTAAACACAACAGAAACAACACAAATATAGAATGTAATGGAAGATTCAAATACTCAATATATCAAATAATCAAAATGCTTATATTCTAGCAACATGTGGGCTACAATCAAAGGGCTCACAGGCCCATTTCGAGGTTACAATAGATATGAAATATATGGCATTGAAATGCCTTTCAAAAAGAATCTATCTTCTAAAACTACATAACTGGAGAACTATATATATCATCTTCAAGCTCAAAGAATCCTCCACATCGGCCACAAGAGGTTACAAACTCCGATGAATGATGAAACATATAGAAACATGTAGGTCGGCCTACAACATATGGTATTGCTTCGCAAATAAATGAAACTTGGTATGAACCTCAAGGAAGGTCTATCTAGTCCTTATGTGTCATGTACAATGTTCCATTTGGCTCCACAAGTCACGGAATTGCTCCGCAAACCTTCTCCTTCAACTGACTGCCTGAATGCTCTACTCTATGAAAGTTGATGATCTTTTGATAGTGATAACTTCCTATAGACAATTCCAAATCTCCTAAAATCTGAATATGATGTAGCTAACATGGCATAGAAGATAATTCCTTCTCTACAAGATTTGATATAAAGATATAGAAAAATGCGGTAGAAAATGTTGAATTGTAAATTACTGAACTGCGACTGAAATGAAAGAAAAGAAAAGAATGCAAATATTTTTGGTTGATTCAAGATTTCTCTGAAACTTGGGATACTCCTGCATCACTTAGGGAGCAAATAACTAAAAAAAAGAGTCCCAACAACATGGCTTGATGAGGTACTCATGTACAAAATGAAAGTGTAACATGTCATCTCATATGACTACAGACACAAATTACTAAGAAAGTAAATGAACATGATAAACATGAGATAATTTTTTTAACATTTGCATAATCACATAAAATTAAATGCATATCTTTTCTGAATATATTTCCAACCTTGAAATACAATATATTCAAAGATAAATCATAGTGAAAATATTTCACTTTACATTTACAAGTATGTTGCACTTGTCAAAATGAATAATTTTACACCATAAGTTAATTATAAGTCAATCATGAAGTACACTGCATCTGGAATCTTGATTCTATCTCACAAGTCTCAGTGAGTCTTCTACTATAGAGGGAGAGCATCATCTGAGTGATTTACCTCCAACCATAGACCGAGGGTCCCCTGCACACCTTCCTTCCTAGAAGTGGCCCTACCCTTCATGAAGAGTATAGAAATAAGGAACCAATAGGTTTCCATCTAATTCTTAGTGTTGTGTCCTATGTAACGCAATCAACCATACAACTCTAGACAATCTTCTAGCTAAGCATGATCATTCTGACAGGTCATGCCATCTAGACACTGTGAACCAACTAATGCATGCAGAGAGAAATGCATCACTTTGGCCAAAGTTTCTATATAAATAGATGTTTGAAATTAACATAGTCATGTGTCCACACACCTCTAACTTGACTTGGAAACCACCCCATCCTCTAGTTTTGATTTGTTTGACTAGTAACTTTAGACATGAATTGTCTTGACCAAACTCAAATTCTAGTCAATCTGACTTAGAATTTAATCCATAATCTAGGATATATACACAATATGTAGTTTTAGATAATTTTGACTTTTTACAGAGTCCCTAGTTGCATTCTTACAAATATCAGGGTCTATGACTTCTTGTCATTCTATTCAAAGACTCAAAAATTAAGCACTCTTGTGGTATATGTCGAGTTGTCGACTCTATCAAGAAATCACTTAATTGAAGCAAAGTATGACTTAAACTTTACTTTGATTTACACTATCTAGAATTATGGTTTTCTCAACAATTTACCATCGACCATAACTTACAATAGACTATAAAAAAGTCATAACTGACTTACAATTTTAAGCTTTCTAAACCCTTCTGGGTTGAATCTAGGGTTTTTAACTTCTCTAACCCTATATATAAAATCAAAACTCTTGTTATCCAAAGATAAAAATGTAAAATAATAAAACATGAATATAATATCCTCTAGTATTTTATAGACCACTTGAGCACTAAATTAATTCATATTTCTCATAAAAACATGAGTTTCTATCTTCATATATATAATACCTTAATGTATACCTTCATTATCATCAATACTCTTGACTATGTTTAATCTTATAATCTAGATAGTTTTTGAGTCTACGATAACAATATAATGCTTTCAACCTCTTGGTCTTCTCAAGTCAACTGACTTTCGATAATGAAGAGATTAAGAACTAATGTTTAACATCCTATATTTATCATGATAATGCTTATCATTATTGTTGAATGAGTAAGTGATATTGTATCACTATACAAAGTTGATCTTAATTATAACAATAGCTTTTTTATATTCTAACATAAATAAATATCAATTCCAAAATCTTTGATCTCAAGGCATAAAACTTATACCATTATCTCATTGTGATACATAAACATATTTACGTCTTGAACTTTCTTCATAGAATAGATTTTGAACTCGCATAAAATATCTTTCAAATATCATGATGATACTTGTGATTGTTGTAGATTGCTTATGTGATGATATATCACTATCCTAGAGGTTTCAAAAGATATTTAATAACATTTCTATATATTCTACAATAGATATAAATCAAACACAAAATCATTTGATTGAAAAGAATTAAAACTTATACATTCTTACTCTTAACAGCTTCTAGGTTAAATTTAGAGTTCTAGTAAAGTTCAGTCTCTGCAAATGCATACATAACTTATCCTTGTTATACATTGTACCCTTCAAAGCTAAGCTACAATAGCATACATTCAAAGATGAGAATAAGTATTAGTTTATCTCTGCATGAATAAACTAACTTTTTGCTCACCTAGGGTGTTTGTTAGCTAGAGGATAAACTATAGTTGTTCAAGTGTGAACTCAGTATAAGATGTCTTCCTACAGACCCCGATATCCTTTGTGCAAACAGAGTTATTCAAACTCATTTTTCCACAAATTAGTGTCTTCCATCTACTGAGTTGACAACCTAATGATCCTATAGGTTTGATGACAAAAGATAGTATGAGAGAGGGTTAACCTCTATAGATGTTTCTACTAAACAACACTGCTAAACTCTACAGTTTCATACTATTGAATAAAAGACATAAACACTGATTCCTTCATACTTCATTTCTCTACTAATAATACTCTATTCATATAACTCTAAGAGAATGATTTTCTATTTGTATACTTACGATAACAAACTACTACATTTTAAGAATGATAAGATAATGCTTTACTAAGACATTCTTACCTCTAAAGCCATCAGTTTCCAATGCTTATATAGACTCTAACTATCTGCAAGATATCCAAGCTTGACTTCACTTATCCTTCTGAGTATCTAACTCTATATCCCTGCAAATTTCTTTATAAGAACTAGCTCATTGAGATATCAAAGTTCCCTATCTTATTTGACTCTTGCTTCTTATATGAAGCTCTCTCTTGCTACTCTATTTTATTGTGCACTATTAGTTATCACTGCACTCATAAAGGCTTGTTATCCATTCGAAAATATCACTTTCTACCTTTGATATGCTTACTTCCTAATGATATATCCTTATTAAAGGCTTAACCCTTCCACACTATCGTGGAGGTCTTGGCAGAATCTTTGCCTGTTCTCATGCTATGTTAGCATGCAGATGTAGTGGAGTAGCTGGTCTTTAATGATCACTCTTGTACTCCTTAACTCCATAACCGACGTAGAGATAGGAGTTGAGTGATCACATATAAACATGAAGAGGTTTGTAATAATTGCTACTATACCATGATACTAAATGAATGTAAAACATAGTGTAGGTATATACAATGTATACTTACGTTGTTCCTATCACTCGACAAGATACAAGAATGGAGTTGAGATATTCTTCCCTTCTCTATATTGCGTAAATTCCAATATAGATAGGTTATCAAAATAGAAAACTTATTGGAAATCATCGATAATGAAATAGTTTAACCACAAATATTTAATTTGTTATAATAATATAAACTATATTCATATCACATAAGAAAAATAATGACTATCGACCATATCTTGTTGATGGTCATATTATCCTGACTTGGTTTTTTGACAAAACCTATGCTAAAGAATCTTGATGACAAATCGATGATTGTCGAGTCGAAACCAAACTTTGACCAACTGGTCAAACACAACTTACCAAACTCGACAAGGGTTCACATCTAAATGATGCAAGCATGAGACTTAGATGGCAAGAAAGTATTCTTTTCCATATTTCTATTCACTTCTCTTTGATGATGCTCTCCCTCTCTTTCTCAGAGGGTGGAAACCTGTTTCCTAGTTACAACTTACAATCACCAAATTGGGATTAGTGTATCATTAATCAATCCATATACCTTATGACTATATAATCATGACAACATATAATCACATGTCTAAATTCTAAACATATAAACATAACTCATGATATCATTGATTTATCCTAACATTTCCACATAATGTCTAATCAATAATCCATGCAAAATTATCTACTAATTACATATAAGTAAAAAGTAAACCATAGTTAAAATTTGGGGTGTGATAGAAAGTCTCTCACAAATGGAGTAAAGGAGAAAACCCTGTGGGAAAAAACCCCTCTCCAAAAAATAGATCTAAATACAAAGGACAACTTCCTTCACCCCAAGCATATGTTGCAACTCAAGATAGTGAGGTGATGCTAAAGGTTTAGTGAAGATGTTAGCAACTTGATCCTAAGTAGACAAATACTCTAAGGAATGAACACCATCCTAGATAAGTTGTCGACTAAAGTGCATGTGAATCTCAATATGCTTCATCCTTTGATGCTCAACCGGGTTGCGTGAAATGTGAATGGAACTTTGGTTATCACACCAAAGAGTAGTAGGAAGATCTAGGGTAGACCAAACTCTGTCAAAAACTATTGAAGCCATAGTACCTCCTAGCTAGAAAGAACTACACCTCGATACTCAACCTCAATAGATGATAATGCAATAGCGGTTTGCTTCTTGCAAGACCAAGCTACTGTAGCTAAATCAAGGTAGAAAACAAACCCAGAGGTTGACTTTTGGGAGTCAACATCACCTGCTCAATTTGAGTCGGTGAAGCCTACTATCTGTGAAGCTCCTGGTATGTACTGTTAGAAATGAAAGCAACACTACAATGGAAATATGATTTGAGATAAATTTTAGCAATCTTTAACTATGTTCTATCAACAATGGCGATTGTAACAAAACATAAACCCACAATATAGATATATACCAGAAGCAGAATGAAGCACATAACACAAGTGTTTAACATGGAGAAAACCCTTTTGGGTAAAAAACTCCACCAAGAAAAGAGGTCAAGTTGTATTATCTTCATAAAAGGAGATTACAAATACATTCACTTCCTCTATCCTCCAACCTTCACTCTGGTAGAACCTTAGCACCTGTAAATAGTTATATGCATCTCATCTACTATGCTATGGTTTATATAGAATTTAAACAACCTCAAGACATTAAATGACTTCTTACAAGCCCATAACACTTGTCAAGAGTCAACAATACAACCTTGGGCGTCCATGGCCAAGAATAGGCTCCTACAGAGTCATAAATGATGCCATACATGCATCCTACACTTGAAAAAAAGTGCCCATGCAAGATTGAATGCCTTGGGGCCAAAAAAAGCCACTTACATCATCTTACGACACGTCATATGCTATTATAAGTGTCATAGATTCTTATGACAACTTACAGTTGTCATAGAATCTCTTACACCTTCTTACAGCATCTATGAAGTGTGTCATAACACTAAAAATAGATTATTCCTCCACATGTGCACCCCACTTTGACCAATTACCATTTACCATAGTAAATGACATCCCGTAACTACTAACGGTAACTCTGGGACTTACTGTGTAGTAACTCCATAATTATCGTTGACATTAAATAATTTTTACTCCTACTGGTGAAACTTGTACATCCCTTATGGGTAATTACAAATAATAAATGGAATAATACAATAATGGGATTTACAAGGTTAATGGTACCTTATCCCAACATTCTCCCACTTGACATTATACATTGTAAATCAACCCATAGGAAATCAAATGAAAAATAATCAGGCACTAGAAACAAGGCCCATGGCCTCTTTGCACCATATGAACTTCTCTATACTCACAGGCTTAGTCAATGAATCTGCAACACTATCTTGAGTGTCTATCTTCTTCAGCTCAATTTCTCCATTTGCATCCAACTTTTGAACAAAGTGATACTGAACATCAACATGCTTAGTCTGAGCATGATACATGGGATTTTTGGCCAAATAGATAGCACTCTAGCTATCACAACCAATCTAAATGATCCCGCAATCAAAACCAATACCTGTACACAGTCTCCTCAACCAAACTACCTCCTTAGAGACATGAGTAGTAGCCATATACTCTACTTCTATGGTGGACAAAGCAATTGTGGGCTGCCTCTTACTCATCCAACTCACTGCACCTCCAAACAGAGTAAATACATAACCACTAGTGGACCTTCAACTATCCAAGTCACTTGCCCAATCTACATCAACAAAACCCTATATGTTCAAAGATTTATCACCACTATCAGTACTAGAATAAACCAAACAATGATCAAGAGTACCTGCAAGATATTTAAACACCCTCTTCGCATAGTTCCAATGCTGTCAACCAGGGTTAGACATAAATCTACTCAAAACTCCCACTACTTGGGCAATATCTGGTCTAGTACAAACCATTGTATACATCAAACTCCCTACAGCACTAGCATATGGCACATTGGACATATCCTCAGGATCATCCTCAGTCTTTGGACACATATCTAATGAAAGCTTAGTACTAATGGGTAAAGGAACTCTAACTGGGTTATAGTCCTGCAAACTAAACCTCTGCAAAATATTATTCACATACTTACTTTGTGACAACCAAATCTTTCTATTAACTTTGTCCTTCCTGATCTCCATTCCCAAAATATACCTTGCAGCACCAAGATCCTTCATCTCAAATGCACTTGAAAGTTGGGCTTTAAGCTCACTGATCATACCCTTTGTATTGCTGAAAAATAACATGTCATCAACATACAAAGCAATAACTAGTATAGAATCATCAACATAATAAATGTAAACACAGTGATCCTCCTCGCTTCTAACAAAACTTAATTTCAAAACAAATGAATCAAACTTTTGATACCACATTCTGGGGGATTGTTTCAAACCATAAAGAGACCTCTTTAACCTACAAACCCAATGTTCTTTTCCTTTTACCTCAAAACCTGCAGGTTGTTGCATATAAATTTCTTCTTCAAGATCTCCATGTAAAAATGCAATCTTAACATCCATTTGCTCAATCTCCCAATCATAAGCTACAAAAATGGATAAGAGAAATCTAATAGAATTCAATTTAGTAATAGGAGAGAATATCTCACCAAAATCAACTCCCTCTCTCTGGGAGTAGCCCTTGGCTACCAATCTAGCCTTGTACTTCTCCAAAGACCTATCTGCTCCAAACTTCTTCTTGAAGACCTACTTACATCGTATGGCCTTTCTTCCTTTGGGTAAACAAACAAGATCCTAGGTGTTACAAGAGTCTAAAGCCATCATCTCCTTCTGCATGGCTAACTGCCAAGACTCACTATCATCTGCAGAAATAGCTTCCCTGTAGGATCTAGGTTCATCGTTAGTACTCAATAAAGCATATACACAATGGAAATCTAGTGGGCTATACCTGTCAACTGGATTCCGTTGTCTTGTGGATCTCCTCAAGGGTGGAGTAAGAGTCTCAACTTGTTCTTTTGCATGATCATCTATACCAACTTCTTCTGTAAAAATAGACTCATCTTCATCAGAACTACTCGAATCTTCTTCTTCTTCTTCACCCCCCAATCCATCATTCTATTCTTCCTGAGGTGCATCTTGCTGCTCTAAATCAAAGTGCACCTTCTTTACCTTTTCATCTTTTTCTTTGGGCTGCTCAAGTTTAGAAATAGCTCTAAGTTCCCTAAAAATAACATCTCTAGAAAAAACAATCTTGCAGGTTAGTGGATTCCAAAGCTTATAACCTTTCACATTATCACCATAGCCAATGAATGTACACTTTTGAGCTTTTGGATCCAACTTAGATCACTTTTCCTTAGGCACATGAACAAAAGCCTCACAACCAAAAACCCTTAAATGTGAAACAAAAGGTTTCTTACCTGTCCACACTTTATAAGGTGTTGAATCAAGAGCCTTACAAGGAGATCTATTTATCAAGTAGCAAGCAGTACACACAGCCTTTGCCCAAAAGCATTTATCCAACTGTGCATCACTAAGCATACGTCTGGCCCTTTCCATAATTGTTTGGTTCATCCTTTCTGCAACACCATTCTGTTGTGGTGTATACAGAGTTATCTTTTGTCTGATTATACCTGCATGCTTACAAAACTCATCAAATTCCTTAGAGAAATATTTCCCTCCATTGTCAGATCTTAATATTTTAATCTTTAAACCTGATTGGTTCTTTACTAAGACCTTGAATTCCTTAAACTTAGTGAAAACTTTAGATTTATGCTTCATAAAATAAATCTATGTAAATCTAGATACATCATCAATGAAGGTTACAAAATAATGATATTTTCTGATAGATTCATTATCCACAGGTCCAAACACATCTGTATGAATAATTTCTAACTTCTCTTTTGCTCTATTACTTCCTAAAGGAAATGATTTTCTGTTTTGTTTACCAAACACACAATGCTCATAGAAATCAAAATGCTCATCAGAATAAGAGAAACCAGCCAACAATTCTTTATTCTTAATAGTTTTCAGTACATTATTACTTGTGTGGCCCAATCTGCGGTGCCACAACATACAACTGTTTTCAAAAGCCTCAAAAACATAAGAGGCATTACAAACTATAGTGGCTTCAAGCTTAAACAAATTTCTAAATCTCTTCCCTTTCGCTACCACCAAGTTCTCTCTCACCAATCTGCAGCCATGGTTGTCAAATGTCATATGCATTCCCAAATCATTCAACTTCGAAATTGAAATCAAATTTCTAGCTAATCTAGGAAAATGCAAAACACCTTGTAGGGTTTTAATCCTCCCATCATTGAAACACAATAATGCCTTTCCTTTCCTGACAATCAGATATGAAGAGTTATCACCAAGGTAGATATTACCTCCATCATATTCTTCATATGAGGAGAACCATTCCTTATGCAGAGTCATATGAAATGAGCACCTTGAGTCAACCAACCAGTTTTCATCATAAACAAGATTACATGCAGAAAGTAAAACTTCTTCACCTGCATTCGAGGACTTATCCGAAGCACTCTCCCACTATTTCTTGGGGTTTCTGCACTCCTTCACATGTCCCCTTTTACCATAGTTCCAACACTTAACTCTATTCTTTTTACCAAGAGTCTTAGACTGACCCTTGGACTTGTCCTTAGCTCCTTTCTGATCTCCTTTAGGCCCCCTTTCCTTAGACCTTCCCCTGACACTAAGAGCATCCCCTGTACTATCCGAACTCTTCTTCCTCAATTCATGTGATAGTAGCACTGAAACAAGAGCATCCAACTTCAGATCCACAAGGTTAGCAGTGATAGCAAGAATAACATTCTCCCAAGACTCAGGTAAAGAACAAAGAAGTAAGATACATTTATCTTCCTCACTAACCTCAACATCTACTGAATCAAGCTGACTCACTAACAAACTAAAACAATTTAAATGCTCTGCAACTGATTCACCTTCTCACATTTTCATGGAAAACAATTTTCTTTTTTAAGAAAGTTTATTTACCATACTCTTGGCTTGATAGATCTCGCCCAACTATTTCCACAACTTGTATGCAGTCTCTTCCTTTGCGACATTCAACAGTATAGAGTCTGAAAGACACAACCAGATGGTTCCCCATGCCTTCTTATCTAGTCTATCCCACTCATCTTGAGAGACATCATTGGGTTTCTTCTCTTTTTGAACAACCAACCATTGGTTTCTTTCTTCCAACAAATCTTCCATTTTCAGCTTCCACAACTCATACCCCATTCTATTGAACTTCTCAATGTCCATTCGAGAGGTTGATGCAATGGTGGATGTAGCCATAATAACAACATAAGATCTGCAAAACAAACACAATCAAATCTCCCACTATAGCTATAGCTTCCACACTACCACCCAAGAGTCAAAGCTAGCCAGGCTCTGATACTAAATGTTAGAAATGAAAGCAACACTACTTCAATGGAAATCTGATTCGAGATAAATTTCAGCAATCTTTAACTGTGTGCTATCAACAATGGATATTGTAACAAACCATAAACCCACAATATAGAAATATACCAGAAGCATAGTGAAGCACATAACACAAGTGTTTAACGTGGAGAAAACCCTTTCGTGTAAAAAACTCCACCAAGAAAAGAGGTCAAGTTGTATTATCTTCACAAAAGGAGATTACAAATACATTTACTTCCTCTGTCTTCCAACCTTCACTCTGGCAGAACCTGGATACCTGTAAACTGTTATATGCATCTCATCTACTATGCTATGGTTTATATAGAATTTACACAACATCAAGACATTAAATGACTTCTTACAAGCCCATAACACTTGTCAAGAGTCAACAATACAACCTTGGGCATCCATGGCCAAGAATAGGCTCTTACGTGGTCATAAATGATGTCATACATGCATCCTACACTTGGAAAAATGTGCCCATGCAAGCTTGAACACCTTGGGGCCAAAAAAATCCACTTACAACATCTTATGACATGCCATATGCTATTATAAGTGTCATAGATTCTTATGACAACTTACAGTTGTCATATAATCTCTTACACCTTACAACATATATGGTGTGGAGTCTGATCAGTCTCCAAACGGGAGATTGTTTTTATATGGAGCCTAATCAGACTCGGAGGTTAAATTTACCCCACTTTTATTAGCGCAGTTTCCCTCCAAATTCCTATGGGGTCAAAGGGCAATGCCCCTTGTGGGGGTTTGGGGGCAGTGCCCCCAAGATGGGGTCAAGGGGCAGCACCCTCGAAACCTCACATGATTTTTTATTTTTTTATTAAGGTGTCAGGAGTTATTTTTTTCATTAGCCAACATTAAAAAAAACCTATTTTGTAACCGACAAAAGTCGTGATAAAAATGGCTAAGGATTAGGGTTTTCATTAATATTGTATTATAGCATTTTGCAGCGGTATTGAGTTGTATGGATTGCTGGTTGTAATTAGTTTGATTTACTGGATAATAATATTGGACTCTCTATTGGTGGATGTAGCCCGAGTTTGGGTGAACCACGTTAAAATTGTCTCTCGCTGCTATTATTTTTGTGTATTTCTCATTCCTCTGTTTATTCTTTATTTGCATTTAATTGATATCTTCTATTGTCTAACCCTAACAAGTGGTATCAAAGAGGGTTGTGTTTGATTATCATCTACAGGAAGGTCTCACAGTTGAGTGGGAGCAATGGCAGATGAGGGTAAATTGAAGGTTGATAAATTTAATGGGCATAACTATCAGTTATGGAAGATGCAGATGGAGGATTACCTCTATCAGAAGGATTTATGGAGGCCATTGAAAGGAGTATCCAAGAAACTAGTAGGAATGACGGATGAGGATTGGGAACTTCTGGATAGAAAGGCACTAGGAACCATTCGGTTGTATGGCATTCAATATACAGAAGCGAAGACAACAAGTGAACTAATGAAAGCTTTGGCTAAATTGTATGAAAAACCCTCAGCCTCAAATAAGGTATTTCTCATGAAGCGTTTGTTTAATCTAAAAATGATTGAAGGTGGATCTATGACAGATCATGTAAATGAGTTTAATACGATTACCAGTCAGTTAACTTTTGTAAAAGTGAAATTTGATGAAGAGGTGAGGGCTCTCTTGGTTTTATGTTCTTTGCCAAAAGCTGGAATAGCTTGGTAATGGCTGTAAGTAAATCTGTCTCTGGTTCAAACACTTTAAAATTTAATGATGTTGTTGATGTTATCCTTAGTGAGGAAATGCAACGGAATAGCTTAGGAGGGTCCACATCAGGTAGTGTTTTGAATGCAGAAAGAAGGAGTAGATCAAAGGAGAGAGGAAAAGGTTCTGGAGGTCATGGGAAGTCACAAGGAAAATTAAAGGACAAGAGATCCCAATTCAGAGGACAGTAGGATAGCTGGTACTATGGGAAACCAAGTCATCTGAAGAAAGATTGCTGGTCTTGGAAGAATAAAGAAGGAGACAAACAAGAAGGTAATAAGGAGGCAAATGTGGTGAGTAATAAATCTGAAGATGATGCTTTGATTCTTTCCCTAGATAATGCTAATGATTCATGGGTTTTAGATTCAGGGGCCTCATTTCATGTTATGCCCCATAGAAGTTATTTTCTTTATTATGTCCAAGGGGATTTTGGGCTGGTTTATTTGGGAGATAACGAACCCTGTCGATTGTTGGAAAGAGAAGAATTAAGATTAAGTTGTAGAATGGGAATCATTGGCTACTACAAGAGGTAAGGCATGTTCCAAGGCTCAGTAGGAATTTAATTTCAGCAGGGAAACTAGCTGAAGAAACTTGCATTATTACATTTACTGATAAAAATTGGAAGGTTTCAAAAGGTGCCTTAATAGTAGCAAAAGGTGTGAAAGTAGGCACCTTATATCTTTGTACAGGTCATACCATTCTTTCTACTTTAGCTGTTGTAGAGAAAAAACAAACAGGTTTAGGAACAATTGCTACAGGTTCGTAGGAAGAGACTGAAACAGGTGCTGCAGGTTCTGAGACAATGCTGTGGCATAACATACTTGGGCATATGAGTGAAAAAGGTATGAAGGTACTTCATTCTAAGATAGTTTTACTAGGTTTGAAATGTATTAATATGGATTTTTGTGAAAGTTGTGTGTATGGAAAACAAAAGAGAGTTAGTTTTCTCAAGGATGGGAAGAAAAAGAAAGATGAAAAGTTGGAGCTTGTGCATACAGATGTATGAGGACCGGCTTAAGTATCTTCTCTTGGTGGCTCTCAGTATTATGTTACATTCATAGATGATGCAACTAGGAAGGTATGGATTTATTTCTTTACGTAGAAATTTGATGTATTTGAAATATTTAAGAAATGGAGAAGCTTGGTTGAGAATGAGACGGGTAAAAGATTAAAATGTCTCAGATCTGATAATGGTGGTGAGTATTGCAGCAAAGAATTTGAGGATTATTGTTCCTTTAATGGAATTTGTAGGTAGAAAACGGTTCCAGGGACTCCATAGGAAAGTGGAGTGGCTGAACACATGAATAGGACAATAATGGAGCATGCAAGGACCATGAGATTGCATGATGGGTTTCCTTTAAACATGGTCGAGGCTGTCAACATTGTTGTATATTTAATTAATAGAGGTCCTTCAGTTCCTTTGGGCTGTGGTATTCCAGAGGAAGCATGGACAAGTAAGAAGGTGAATTATTCTTTTCTCAAAACCTTTGGATGTGAAGCATTTGCACATGTAGATTCTGAAAATAAAACCATGCTAGATGCAAAATAAAAAAAGTGCACCTTTGTTGGATATGGCATTGATGAATTTGGTTATAGGCTTTGGGATTTTGAAAATCACGAAATTGTGAGAAGCAGGGATGTTATATTCAATGCGAAGGTGTTGTACAAAGATTAGTTGCAGCAGCATGAGAAGAAAGAAAGAGATTATGTGGTGCTGGATGATACTCCAAATAGTGATGTTCCAGTGGTTCCTCATGCTTCGCAATGGCAACAAGAAACACCACAAATTTCAGTGAATGTTAGATGGTCAACAAGGCTAAGTAGACCTCCTAAAAGGTTTTCTCCCTCTTTGTATTCTATTTTGTTAACAGATGCCGGTGAACCAGAAGGGTATGATGAAGCTATGCAGGTGGATACACAGGTTCAGTGGGAGCTTGTAATGAAAGAAGAAATGGACTCTTTGCTGAAAAATTAGACTTGGGAATTATGTAAGTTGCTTACAGGTAAAAAGGCTTTACCAAATAATTGGGTTTATCAGCTAAAAGAGGAAGATGGAGGTAAGAAAAGATTTAAAGCCAGGTTAATTGTAAAAGGATTTGCACAGAAAAAGGGCATTGATTTTGATGAGATATTTTCCTCAGTTGTCAAGATGACTTCTATTCATACTGTTTTAAGTATTGTGGCTGTTGAAGATTTGCATTTGGAATAGCTAGATGTGAAAACTGCCTTTCTCCATGGTGATTTGGAGGAGGAGATATACATGGAATAGCCCCAAGGTTTTGAGGTGACAAGTAAGGAGAAACTGGGGTGCAGATTGAAGAAGAGTTTGTATGGCTTGAAACAAGCACCTCAACGATGATATTTGAAATTTGATAGTTTTATGGTTGAGCAAGGTGACAGCTGGTGTAATTCTAACCATTGTGTTTATTTTAAGAGGTTGGATAATGACAGCTACATTATTTTATGTTTATATGTTGATGACATGCTTGTAGCAGGGTCTAACATGGATCACATAAGAGAGTTAAAATAGCAGTTAGCATAGTCATTTGCTATGAAGGATTTGGGGGCAGAAAAACAAATCCTTGGTATGAAAATTTGTAGAGATAGGAAGAATAGAAAATTGACTCTATCTCAGGTTGATTATGTTGAAAAGGTGTTGCAAAGATTCCATATGGAGAATGCAAAAGCTGTCAGCACACCTTTGCCTAGTCATTTGAAATTGACTAAGGAGATGTGTCCTAAGACACCAGAGGAGGAAGAAAAAATGTTCAAGGTACCATATGCTTCAGCTGTAGAAAGTTTAATGTATGCCATGTATGCACAAGATCAGATATTGCACATGTTGTAGGAGTCGTAAGCAGGTATATGAGTCATCCTAGATTAGAGCATTGGAATGTAGTAAAATGGATTCTCAGTTATTTGAGAGGTACATCCACTAAACACTTATGTTTTGGGGGCTCTAATACTAATTTAGTAGGTTATGTAGACTCATATTTGGCAGGGGATATTGATACCAGACAGAGTACTACAGGTTATGTCTTTACTATAGGTGGGACAACAGTGAGTTGGATTTCCAGGTTACAAAAGGTGGTTGTTTTATCCACCACAGAGGCAGAATATGTAGCTGCAACAAAGGCAAGCAAGGAGATGATATGGCTACAATCTTTCATAGAAGAATTGGGCAAACAACAGGCTAACGGTTATTTGTTTATGGGCAGTCAGAGTGCCATACATCTTGCAAAGAATTCTCCCTTGCATTCAAAGATCAAACACATATAGTTGAGGTACCACTTCATTCGGTCAGTGTTGGATGATGGATAGTTACAATTGGTAAAGATACATACAGATGAAAATCCAGCAGATATGTTTACAAAGGTAGTGACAAGAGAAAAGTTGAGCTTCTCTTCAGCTTCGGTTGGCCTTCAAGACTGAAAATAACAAAAATAGAACAACAGAGTCCAAGGTGCTTATTTCCAGTGGGAACTATAGGGTCAGCGGTGTTATGATCAGTCTCCAAGTGGGAGATGATATGGTGTGGAGTCTAATCAGTCTCCAAGTGAGAGATTGTTGTTATATGGAGCCTAATCAAACTTAGAGGTTAAATTTACCCCACTTTTATCAGCGCAGTTTCCCCCAAATTCTTATGGGGTCAAGGGGTAGCGCCCCCAAGATAGGATCAAGGGGCAGCACCCTCGAAACCTCACACAATTTTTTATTATTTTATTAAGGCATTGAGAGTTATTTTTTTCATTGGCTGACATAAAAAAAAAACCTATTTTGTAATTGACAAAAGTTGTGATAAAAATGGCTAAAGATTAGGGTTTCTATTGATATTGTATTGTAGCATTTTGTAACAGTATTGAGTTGTAGGGATTGCTGGTTGTAATCAGTTTGATTTACTAGATAATAATATTAGACTCTCTATTGGTGGATGTAGCCTGAGTTTAGGTGAACCACGTTAAAATTGTCTCTCGCTGTTATTATTTCTATGTATTTCTCATTCCCCTATTTATTCTTTACTTTCATTTAATTGATATCTTCTGCCATCTAACCCTAATAGAATTTACACCTCAAGACATTAAATGACTTCTTACAAGCCCATAACACTTGTCAAGAGTCAACAATACAACCTTGGGCATCCATGGCCAAGAATAGGCTCTTACAGGGTCATAAATGCTATCATACATGCATCCTACACTTAGAAAAATGTGCCCATGCAAGATTGAATGCATTGGGGCCAAAAAAAGCCACTTACATCATCTTATGACACGTCATATGCTATTATAAGTGTCATAGATTCTTATGACAACTTACAGTTGTCATAGAATCTCTTACACCTTCTTACAGCATCTATGACGTGCGTCATAACACTAAAAATAGATTATTTCTCCACATGTGCACCCTACTTTGACCAATTACTATTTACCATAGTAAATGACATCCTGTAACTACTGTTGGTAACTTTGGGACTTACCGTGTAGTAACTCCGTAATTACCGTGGACAGTAAATAATTTTTACTTTTGTTGGTAAAACTTGTACATACCTTATGGGTAATTACAAATAATAAATGGAATAATACAATAATGGGATTTATATGGTTAATGGCACCTTATCCCAACATGTACTGGATGCCAAAATGTGTGGTGCCCTGAATATACCTCAAAATATGTTTGGATGCCTTCCAATGACTCTCATTAAGGTCATGTGAGAAATGAGAGACACGCCCAACAACAAAGTTATATCAGGGCGAGTATGTGTTAAATATAAAAGACTACCAACTAACTATCTGTACAAAATGCATCAACACAAGGTGTTGTGCAAGTGGTAGTCAAAACAACACCAGACTGAAATGGTGTAGGAGATAGCTTGCAATTAGCCATGTTAAAACAATGAAGCATATCAATGGCATACTTTTCCTAGCATATGGAGCTCCCCTTAGCAGACTAAAGAACCTTGAAGGCCAAGAAAATAGTATAGAAGCCCAAGATTTGTCATGTCAAAATGCTCCATTAAAGAGTGTTGAATATCCTGAAGCATGGACAAGGAACTACTAGTCAGAAGCAAATCATCTACATAGAAGACTATAATCAAAAGGTCATCACCATGTCTCTAAATATAGATAGTGTGATCGGAGTGGCAACGTGTGAAACTAGATGCAAGAAAGAAGATATCAATCTTCTCATACCAAGCTTGAGAGGGGCTTGTTTGAGACCATATAAAGAACGTCGAAGCCTGCATACAAGTGAAGAGTCCTACATAAATCTTGGAGGCTGCTCCATGTAGATCTCCTCATGAAGATCACCATGTAATAATGCACTCTTCACATCCACATGAAATACCTACCAACTCTGAGATGTAGTAATAGAAAGAACAAGGCAAATAGAATCCACCTTGGCTACAGGCGCAAAGGGCTTAGAGTAATCAATTCCCTCAACCTATGAAAAACCCTTAGAAACAAGACGTGCCTTGTATCTTTCAATAGAACCATTAGCTACATACTTTGTTTGGTACACCCACTTGCACCGAACCATCTTTCTTCCCTTAGGAAGAGGTACTAAATCCCATGTATTATTGTTCATCAAAGAAGAATACTTCTTTGCCATAGCTGAATCCCACTTTGAAACACCTGAAGCCTCTGAAAAACTTTATGGATTTGGAGATATAGAACGAATCGGAAGACTAGAGCCAGAAGTTTGTGAGCAAGTGCAGTGAGAAGTCATAGGATCATCAACTAAATATCCAACCTCTTGAATAGTACTATGTACCCATTTAGGCAAAACACAAGTGGGTGGAGGTGGTGAAGATGGTGGATTAGGACCAACATCTGAAGGATCCTCAAGTACTAAGGTATCCTCATGAGATGAAGAGGGTGGAGTAGGTAGTGAGGAAGAAGAAGTGGATGGAGGATCCATATGTGGAAAAGACTCATGAAACTGGACATATCTTTGAAAGAAGACATCTCGAGTAATAGGATCAAACAACCTATAGGCTTTCACATCCTCACAATAGCCAACAAAAATAAATGATTGACTCTTCTTCTCCATTGCCTTACACCAACCATTCGATATGAATGCCTAAGCTTCACTATCCTTGAAAAAAGAAAACATTAGGCTTGATATGTGACCAAGCCTCCTCTAGAGTGATATTTTGAACTGCCTTATGGGGAGTACAGTTTTGAATATAGTTGGCACAATTGATTGATTCAGCCCAAAAAGATGGGGCCTATTGTCACTTGGATTTGCACCTTGTGTTGGAGAGGTTTAACGATCTTCAACAATCCAATAAAACATTAAGATGACCTCTAGGTGTGGGACCCTAGAAGGAGGCCAAATCTCCAAAGAGAGGTTGCTTCCTTCACTGAATAAGAGATTCATCTATTCCTAAGACTAAACCTAATCTATCCACTATTGAGGAAAAGAGGAAGAGGGATTAAATTGTAAATTAATGGAGGTGATACACCAGGTTTGAATATAAAAGCTCTCACAGAACTAAGAGAGCACAAAATAAAGAGATATAGTTGATCACTCACACAAATCTAGTAAATTCTAATGGAGGTAAAGAAAAGAACTAGGTTGAGAGAAAATAAACATTCACAGACAACCAGTTCTAAATTACACAGAGCTAAAATAATAGAAAAGGTAAAAACACAGTGTATTTCAACAAAAGGCATGGTTATAGTAGAGGAGGGCTCTATTTGGAATAGAAATGAATGAAAAGTATTGAACTATTTTCCAATTGTTTTCCAACTATTTTCCAACTCTCATTACATCTTACAAATATGCATATATAGCAATTCAATACATTAACCTCAATCATTTCATCAATAAATTCACCCCATGGGCTTGTTAGAAAGTATCCCTGCCAAAAGGGATGTTTGCCTACTAAAATTCAATGCATAAAATATCTTCGATAATGGAGTAGCTGGGAGATATTTTACCTCTTCAATGCAAGCATCTAATTCATCACCTGCAATCATAAATGCAAAGATATCTAAAATGGAGTAGTTGAGAAGATTAGATTTTGCATTAATGGCTGATGAGGAAAATCAAAAATAGATTTTCCCTCCAAAATCCCTTTTTACAGAGCTTTTACAACACTTTAAATATCTACATTCAGATATTTAAAGTTTACAATATATTATAATTCTTTGTTTTTACATATTTTGTCAATTTCAAGATTTTGGCCTATATTTTGCTCTATCGGCAAAATCTACTTATTATAAACCATTATGTTTTTCTCTTTGTATTTTCTCATCTTTATCGACAACTTTTCCATTTCCTAAACTATGGCTTGTTTCTTTATTTTTGGCCTTATCAGCAAAAATTCATTTCTTTGAACTATTTCTGACTCATCTTTTCATCTCTATTTTGCCTTATCGACAAAAAACATCTTTTATGAACTTTTCCATGTCTTTACTTTGCCTTATCGGCAAAATGTTCAATCTTCAAACTATGCTTTGTTTCACCTTTTCTACTTTTGTCAAAAAAATTGATGCAGGAGCATCCCTAGTTCAAGAGCAATCTTGCATCAACCAAAAAATATTTGCATTTCAATTTGTTTCCTTTACTTTCTAGTTCAGTTCAGGCAGTTCAATTAGAATCAGTTTTTATATTTTGGTTTGCATTCTACTATATTTGCATTTCAGATCTTGTGGAGGTGGACTTAGCATCTAGATTCATCCATCTACATCATATCTAATTTTCAGAGCATTTGGATCAAGTACCGAAAAGTTATCGCTATCAGAAGATCAACTATTTCTCAGAGTAGAGCATCCTGACAATCTCTGATAATCAGCTAAAGGAGAAGACCTGTAGAGCATTTCATGACTTGCAAAGCTAAAATACACATCAATCAATGTTTATTGGTTCATGGCCAACCTTCCTTGAGATCTGCACATCATTCCATTCATTTACGGAGGAGTTCTATTCATTTAGGTCCAACCTATCTGTATACACATGTTACAGCTCTTCATTGGAGTTTGTGATCTTCCTTGGCCGATTCGGAGGAATCTTATGATCTATAGATGATATATATTGATGTAATAGATGCCTAGGAAAGTAGTTAGCATAATTTATAAGATCGATAGTTTGAATTTGCACGAAGGAGCTTCAAAGCTATATCTTGTGCATATTCTAATATTCTGTAATCAGGCTTGTGAGCCCTAATTGTAAGCCCACATGTTTTTGGCTAATTTGTATTTGAATTCTATGATATACTTGTTGGCAAGAGACACTATATGGATTCATGGTTGTTGTCATTGATGGCAACAAAGGTCATCCCACATATCCGCAAGTCATGGTGTGCCTCTACCGGAAGTCAGGATGAAGAACTGTTATGGTCCGGTGAACAAGAATAGAGCATGTGGCAAGGTCCGACAGATTGGTCCGGACCTCTCAGAGGAAGTGTCTTGGTGTAGTGCGGATTTGGGGAAGTCAAGAGGACTACCTTGAGTAGTATATTCCAAGGATTTAGCCTCCGGTGATGGACAAAGAAAAAGATATGAATAGCTGAGTACCGGATTCCTGAAAGACAATGAGAACAGAAGGAAGAACTGACTGACAGAGCATCAGAATCTTTTCCGGATATGTTACTGTTGATGGTAAAGGTTGTGAAGGCATGAATCATGTTTGGCCAACATGACTAATGATATCTACAAGTATATGCTTGATCCGCATTGCTTGGTGAGCAAGGATTCAGCCAACAGAACAGAGCTTGTAAGAAACCAGACTGTTCCGGATGCCGACTAGAAAGGTGATGAAATTACTTGTGCGGATATATATAGAGGATGGATTTAGTTGTGAAAGAAGTGATTGTGTGATAGTGTATGCAAATAAGTACAGATCAGATCAGAAGTAGTAAGAAAGATCCGGTATGTGAAAAGATAGCAGAATAAAGAACAGAGGAAAGATGAAGTGCAGCAGATCAGTGTACTGAGCCTAACCGGAACTGAACCCTAGCATATGTAGGTGCTTCCAATTAGTTCAAGTATTGTATAACATTCTTTGTAGACAGTGTGTCTCCTTGTAGGCAGTGGGCCTCTTTGTGAGTAGTGTGCTCGGGCAGTGAGCCCTAATTGGCAAGTGCCATTTTTGTAACTCCTTATTCTTCTAACAGAGAATAATCTTTGGGTTAATCACCCCGTGGTTTTCTCCCTTAACCGGGTTTCCATGTCAAAAATACTGTGTCATGTATTTCTCATTTCATGATAATGTTTGTTTGTTTAACTCAATGCTGCTTTACTTAATAAGAAAGTTCAAAAGAAGAAACAATTAGGATAACTGATTCACCCCCCCTCTCAGTTATCAACAATTGGTATCAGAGCAAGGTTCCTCCTAATAGAGCCTAACAGCTTGAGGAAGATCTGGGAATTCAAATGGATGCATATGGTTTAAGGGAGCAACTCAAGACTGCCCTTGAGGATCTTGAACAATCAAATTCTGAAGTCAATGAATTAAAGGAAAGACTCAAACAGGCTGATGAATTCATGAGAGAACTAAAAGAAAAAATTAAGTCTCTCTATGAAAAAGAGAAAGGAGCTGCTCCAACAATTGGCAAGCCAAACTGAAGAAAGCAATACTAATGAAGAATTGACTGAGAAAACCAAGTTATGTGAAAAGTTATCAAAAGAAGTCATTATGTTAAGACATGAAATGGAATCAGGAACTATAAAGTTTACTCAAGAGATTGAAGAAAAAAAGAAAAGCTGAAGACAATCTAAGACAATCTCTTAAAGAGAAATCAGAAGAATGCCACCAAATGGACAGGATTATCAGACATCTTGAATCTGATCTTGAAGATGCCAAAGATAATGAAGAAAAACTTGAGAATCAAATTGTCTCTCTCAAAGGAGATCTTCAAACAACAAATGAATATAAAGATAAATTCAAAATAAGTTCTGCCCAACTTGAAGTACTTCTTGCAAGTCAAAAGAAGACAGATGACAAGTACGGTTTGGGATATGAGAAAGGAGAAAGCTCCGGATCCAGTCAAAAGAATTTTGGATCAGAAAATCCAAGGAATAGGCCTGAAAGACCTCCGGTAAGACAGCCCAATGCTCAAAGATATCCATCTTTCAATGGATACTGCCACAGCTGCAATCACTTTGGTCACAAAGCTAATCAGTGCAGAAAAAGAATGAATCAAACTAATCCATCCTTCTCCGGACAGTGCTTTAACTGCAAAAGGTATGGACACAAGTCTCATGAATGCAGAAATATGCAAGTAAACAAATCATTCAAAGGTAGATGCTTTACATGCAATAGAGTAGGTCATATGGCTAATCAATGCAGATCACGAGGTTATCAGTCAAATATGCAAAGAAATGTTATTTGCCAAATCTGTAATAGGTCCGGTCATAATGCTAAAGTCTGTAGAAGCAAGAATCAGGACAAAAGAGGTCCGGTGTATAATCAGAATCAAGACAAGGGTAAACAAAAGATGAATGCGGATGAAGTTAGGAATCAGATGAGCAAGATTTGGGTAAAGAAAAGTTTAGAGAATACAGAAACTGGATCCGCACCAGATTCTGGTGCTGATATTCCTTCTAAAAATTAAAAAGTGAGCTCTGGCTCAGGGGGAGACTCAAAGAAAATCCTGTTCCCCCAGCCAATCAAGTGATGCTGGATATGACACAAGATGCGGAGTAAAGGGTTTGAAGATATAAGTCCTGAGATGATCCAGACAAGATTTCAGAGGTCCGCATGAAGATGTAAAGAAGTTGTGATGGATCAAGTAAGACCTGTTCCGGGAGATGCTCCGGAATGACAGAGGACTACAAAAGGGTCCGGAGAGATCCGGAAGTACATTATTTTACTCTGCGGACTGGACAGAACGTTTGGGATGTTCTTGTAATATGTCACCTTGATTTATTCATGATTGAAAGATCCGTATGATGTTCATAGATCAGGACTGATCCGGGATACTCCAAGCTATCCGGATAAGGCAAACCAGAATAATATAGGTGGAGCATTTATTGCAAACAGATATTAGGGTTTGCGAAATGATATAAGGGATTTCTCAACCATCACTTGATCATTCCACATCCAAGAAGAAGCAAAAAGCGGAGCTCTGCAACAAAATTCATCAAGTTCACCAAAGATCTCCTGCTGAAGTCATTACATACAGAAATCAATCCAGCCACTCCGTGTAACCGAAGACACAAAAGGTATTTTTCACCTCCGATATCTTGCTACAAATATTTTGAAGAAATGGCTACTCCAAATATAGTAAAAATCTCAGACAGGCCCCGACCTGAATTTAAGAAACATCCATACAAGTCATTGGAGGTAGATCCACTAGGAGCCTTCTCTAGTGTTCCACATGGTGTATTACATACGGAAGACATTAGGGTTTACATCCATGCAAATTTTGAAGACTTTGGAGAATCAAAACTGATGGATATCTATCACAAACAATTGATAGATGACTCCTTTGAGATCAAACCTCAGTACAAAGCCATCCGGGATAAACACTTTGCACAGTGCATTCATTTCCCCTATTTTGAAGAAGATGAATGGGTCCGGTATGTACTAAGTAGAGTACATGACAACTTCCTATGGTTGAACAAGCCCTTCAAGATCACCAAAGATGCAATTAGGGTTGTAACCGGTCTGCACTCATCCGGTGGATTACCTGTTCTCAAGTCTGTCAAAAATTAGACAGTTAGTGATGCAACCGGATCCAAGTTTGACAAGAGAGCTATGACAGTTGATGACATCACTGAACCAGATGTCAAATTTGCATCTATGATAATTGGTTACAAAATCTATCACTCCAGTAGGGAAAATTCAGTACCGGAAACTGCAATCTACACAGCTTATCAAATGTTAAAGGAGAATGCAGACTATGACTTGTGTGAGCTTCTTGTAAACCAACTTTTTGAAAATCTGCAGAAGATTAAGGACAAGAAAAACTCCTTCAAGTATGGCAATCTGATCCTTTGTCTCTTCTTTTACTACATGAATGAGCTTCCCGGATCTAGTGGATGGATATGGCAGAATGACAGACCGGTTGCCATCCAAATCAGAGACTATTTGCATGGACTTGGGGATGCTAAAGCAAGAAATACAGCTCTATGGGGATATTTCAAGAACTTCCAAAGCATGATGCATGCAAGAGAAAGAATAACCCAATCCCTTGTTGAAAAGTACAAAGACACAGTATGCTTCATGGTAGAAACAGATCAGTGTCTAATGGAGGCAGTAGAACCAAGAACTGTATGGATCATGCCCATGGGGTATGAAGTGGATGAACAAATAGTGGAGCTGCATGTTCAACACATGCTAAGTCAGCCCAAAGATCCAAAGGCAAAAAGGTTTGGAACCTTTGAGGAGCTGAGTGTAAAGATACATGTAGAACTCAGGGAACCTGAGATAAAGAGGAAGGTGAGAAAAGAAGTAGAGCATATTGCTCAAGGCCTAGGCATCTCAAAAGAGGCACTTGATGCCAGCCGGGAAAAGAGAAGAAAATCTGAGGAAGAAAAGAAAGAGGCAGAAAAGAAAAGCAAGAAAAGTGCTCCGGTGGAATCCTCAACCCGGACTAGATCATCTAAAGGATCCACACCTATCAAAACCAAAAGCTCAAAACCGGAAGTCCAGGGATCCGGTAAGAGATCCAAGACAAAAGCCTCAAGAGCTGATCAAAGCCAAAAGGATGAAGAAGAAACTGAGTCAGATGAGGGAGTGAAAGAAATAAAGAAACAGAAAAAGAAAGGATCCGGTAAACCCTCTTCTGGTCGAGACAAGGAAGAAATGACAGAAGAATTTTCTGAAAAGCCCACCCTGTCTCTAGACAGTGTAGTCAAATCAGTCACTGTGGATGGGAACCTTCAACCGGTGGCTGAATTCTATGATGACTACAATGAGGCAGATCAAAAGATCTTGTAGGAAGCTATAATAAGGTACTTGAACATCTACAATAAAGCTTTTATTGAGATTATCTCTGAAATCCCAAAGAGAGTAGAGATGGAACTAGAAATAAGAAAGAACAATGCCATGGCAAAAGACCTTGAGATCAGGGAACAGATAGCTATTCAGCTATATCCCTCAATTGATCACAAAACCATGAACATGGTATTCAAGGACTGCAAGGATGAATTCAGAAGCAAAGCAAGGATGAATCAGCTTATGCTTGGTGAGACAGACAAAGTAGCCAAGGACACTGAAGAGATCCTCTGGAATACATACAAAAGGTTTAATATTCCTATTACAGAGGACTCAGGTGCAGAAACAGCTGCGGACTTGGAATCATCTGCTCCGGAAGAAGTGCCACCAGAATAGGCTAACATCTCTTCTCCGACTTCTCCTACAGTCTCCGGATCCCAAGAAGAAGAAAAATTACAGGAGAAAGAAGCAGCAGAAAAAGAAAAAGAGGTTGACAGCACCAAGGATACAGAGAAAGAGAAGAATCCAACAGAGAAAACCACAACTGTAAGTGGTAAGAATGTGGAAGGAGATAAGACTCCTAAGGACAAAACTGCAGAAGAAAAGAAACATTTGTCTCCGGCAAGAGACACTACACAAACTGTTCAAAAGTTTCTAAGCCAAGAAACTTTAGAGATTGATGAACCGGAGCTTCTAAAAGGCCCATTCGACTTTGACTCTCTCTCTCCGGTACAGACTATGAAGATAGCTTCATTTGCAAATGCTAAGGCAAATGAAAAACTCCTAAAGTCTCATATGGAAGACTGTGAGTTGATAGAGGCTGCTTCCGGAGTGCTTGAAAAGATCATGCCATCAATCCAAATAGATCCGACAGCCTCCTCTTCCGGTAATCTCAAAACCTTAGTCAGCAGTGTTGATACACATTTTGATTCTCTAGAAAAATCAGCTGAAGAAAAGGTCCGGAAGGAATTTTTGGATAAAAGATTTTCAGAAGTATTAGGATTAAACTCTAATGATAGGAGAAATATGAGTATTGGAATAAAGAGCTTAGAAAATGCTCTTAAGGATGGCGGTGATATTTACAAATTTTGTATCTCCTGGTCAAAGGCAACAGTAGAAATAGATAAGAAAATAAAAGCGGAACAGGACAAACTACAAAGTTTGTCTCAAAGTTTTGATCCTCTCTCTTCCATAGTAAATCAAGAATGTCAAACTATTGCAATCACAAATGCAATAAAGAACTTTGAGAAGGAAAGGAAGAATATCACTAACCGGATGGGAGAACTTAGAAGGATTATAATCCCTAAGTTAGAAACTATGCATGAGGCCATCAGTGATGCTCAAACTACCGCCCAAATAAATGATCCGACAGATCTCAAGAGGGTAGAAGCTTTTGCATTTTTGTTGAGTGGTCACATTTCAATTTTGGATAGAATGAAGCAAAGTTGGGCTACAGAACTGATCCAACTGAAGACATCTTTTGCAGACATTCTTCAGTTCATGTGAGTATGTAAATATGCGGCTATGTATAGAAAATTTTTGAAAATTTTGGTGTGCGGACCTCACCCTTTGCCATTGATGTCAAAGGGGGAGTGAGGAGCAGTGAAAAATGAGGAATCTAACTAAGGGGGAGTTCCAGAAATTGTATATAAAGACAGAGCATCAGCAAAGGGGGAGCATAGTGTAAACACTTAGTCATTTTTTCACTAAGTATTGCCATCAATGCCAAAGGGGGAGATTGTTGGCAAGAGACACTATATGGATTCATGGTTGTTGTCATTGATGGCAACAAAGGTCATCCCACATATCCGCAAGTCATGGTGTGCCTCTACCAGAAGTCAGGATGAAGAACTGTTATGGTCCGGTGAACAAGAACAGAGCATGTGGCAAGGTCCGACAGATTGGTCCGGACCTCTCAGAGGAAGTGTCTTGGTGCAGTGCAGATTTGGGGAAGTCAAGAGGACTACCTTGAGTAGTATATTCCAAGGATTTAGCCTCCAGTGATGGACAAAGAAAAAGATATGAATAGCTGAGTACCGGATTCCTGAAAGACAATGAGAACAGAAGGAAGAACTGACTGACAGAGCATCAGAATCTTTTCCGGATATGTTACTGTTGATGGTAAAGGTTGTGAAGGCATGAATCATGTTTGGCCAACATGACTAATGATATCTACAAGTATATGCTTGATCCGCATTGCTTGGTGAGCAAGGATTCAGCCGACAGAACAGAGCTTGTAAGAAACCAGACTGTTCCGGATGCCGACTAGAAAGATGATGAAATTACTTGTGCGGATATATATAGAGGATGGATTTAGTTGTGAAAGAAGTGATTGTGTGATAGTGTATGCAAATAAGTACAGATTAGATCAGAAGTAGTAAGAAAGATCTGGTATGTGAAAAGATAGCAGAATAAAGAACAGAGGAAAGATGAAGTGCAGCAGATCAGTGTACTGAGCCTAACCGGAACTGAACCCTAGCATATGTAGGTGCTTCCAATTAGTTCAAGTATTGTATAACATTCTTTGTAGACAGTGTGTCTCCTTGTAGGTAGTGGGCCTCTTTGTGAGCAGTGTGCTCGGGCAGTGAGCCCTAATTGGCAAGTGCCATTTTTGTAACTCCTTATTCTTCTAATAGAGAATAATCTTTGGGTTAATCACCCCGTGGTTTTCTCCCTTAACCGGGTTTCCACATCAAAAATACTGTGTCATGTATTTCTCATTTCATGATAATGTTTGTTTGTTTAACTCAATGCTGCTTTGCTTAATAAGAAAGTTCAAAAGAAGAAACAATTAGGATAACTGATTCACCCCCCCCTCTCAGTTATCAACAATACTGAATGACTAAATCTACATTTGGTTCATATCTTTGAGTTGTTTCCATTGTGTTTACTCTAGCTGCATGGTCTAGATAGTTCTCTTTGAGGACCCTCCTAACTATGATTGCACCAAGTCGTATCAGAGTGAACGTTTGAATCTTTGGGAGAAAATTGAGTGAAGTTGGCAAAGGAATTCCATAAGATCTTGTTGTGAATAGATTGTCAATCTGAGGTAGGTTACTTGTGTTGCAACTAATCATCGATTGTGAGGTAGTTGTCACCCTATAGCCCAATCGCCAAATTTAAGGCAGTTTGCACTTGATCCTAGGAAGATTTCACCGAGGAGAATCCTTGTTGTAGGAACAATGGCTAGTAGGATGGATGAGATGATGGAGATGATGAAAATAATGCGAATTAGACTAGATACTATTGAAGAAGATAGAATAAAAGGACTAAGCCCTATAATTGATATTGAGAGTGATGATGAAGAATTTCAATTTGCAAATCAAACTAAAGAAACCCTAGGAGGTTAAGAAGAAGAAGAATAAGATCAAGTCAAGATATTGTAAGCTATTTCAAAGATTAGGAAAAGACCTAGAGTTGATGTACTGAATTATACTGGTAATTTGAACCCTGAAGAGTTGATTGATTGGATAAATGACATGGAAGAATACTTTGAATATGAAGAAATTGAAGATCCAAAGAAGGTGAAATTTGTAAAGACAAAGTTGAAAGGATATGTTGCTATATGGTGGAAAGAAGTTTAGTTGGATAGAAACAGAAGAGGAAAAGAAAAGATTACAAAATGGGATAGGATGGTGACAAAATTGAAGAATCAGTTTATACCTGCTGACTATGAGTTGGAATTGTTGAAGAGATTGTAAAACCTGAGACAAAAGAAGAAATTTGTGAAGGAGTATACTGAAGAATTTCATAAGATGATCATAAGGACAAGACATAGTGAAGAAAGCAAGGAGAAAGTGGCTAGATACATCAATGGACTGAGATTGAACATTCAAGAAGAACTAAGTTTGGTAAGGATGACAACATTGGAAGAAGCATATTAGTTTGCCTTGAAGGTTGAAGAGAAGTTGAACAAGAGACATGATCAGAGACAGAGAGGTAGAGGAGGTAAATTTTAGAGAGGCAGAACATTTTCTGGAGGAGAAAGATCAAATGTGGAGTAGAACAGACAAGAGAACACATTCAAGGAGAATGAAGATAACAATGTATATTAGAGAGATGATAGAAATTTCTACCACAGAGGAAACCCTAGTCCATACTGGAGTGAAGGATTCAGAAGAGAAGGAAGAGGACCGGATAAAACATTTATAAGAACCTATTTCAAGTGTGGATGTGAAGGACATAGAGCATTTGAATGTAATCAAGGGAGTACAAGCAAGAGAATAGAGAACAGTGGAAGAGCAGCCTATGTGGAGAAGAACCTATTGGATCATTGAGTTCAGTTGGCAAACCTAAGAAAAGAGAATCACTTGTCATGAGGAGAGCACTATTTCAAGCAAAGACAAATGAGGAACCACTACAGAGGAAAAGTTTGTTTAGAACCAGATGCAAATCAGCAGGTAAATGTTGTAAAGTTGTTATTAATAGTGGTAGTTCTGATAACCTAGTTTCAGAGGAGATGGTGACTAAGCTAAAGTTGGAAAGATTGAAACACCCTAAGCCCTATTAGATAGCATGGATTCAAGATGATCATAAGGTACTAGTGAGTGAGCAATGTTTGGTGAAATTTTATATTAGATCTCATCATGATGAAGTCTTGTGTGATATTATGCCTATGGATGTATGTCATATTTTGTTGGGTAGACCTTGACAATATGATAGAAAAGCTATACATGATGGGAGAAAGAATACATACACTATAACATCAAATGGAAAGAGAATTACCTTGATCCCTTTGGAAGATGATCTTAAGAGTGAAGTATGTGGGAATGCTAGAATCTGTTTGGTAGATGGGAGAAATTTTTTGGATGGTTTTAGACATGAGAATATGTGTTATGCTTTGATCCCTAAGAAACCTGAAACATTGAAGAAGGAGATTGAATCACAACCGGAGGAGATAATTGAGTTGTTGACAGAGTATGAAGACATCACATCAAAGAATGTACCTAAATGATTGCTACCAATCAAAAGTATTAGTCATCACATGGATCTTATACCAACAGCTAGTTTGCCTAACAATGCAGCACACAGAATGACACTAGCAGAGAATGAAGAATTAAACAGATAGATACATGAATTGTTGAGGAAGGCTTTGATTAGAGAAAGTTTGAATCCTTGTGTAGTACCTGCAATGTTGGCACCTAAGAAAGATGGAGAATGGAGAATGTGTACAGACTCAAGAGCAATCAACATGATCACAATTAAGTATAGATTTCCTTTACCTAGGATGGATGATATCATGGATTGTTTGTGTGGAGCAAAATATTTCACAAAAATAGATTTGAAGAGTGGATACCATTAGATCAAAATTAGAGAAGGAAATGAATGGAAGACTGCTTTTAAGACAAATGAAGGATTGTATGAATGGTTAGTGATGCCCTTTGAATTGACAAATGCACCAAGTACTTTCATGAGATTGATGAATGAAGTTTTGAATAAATTCCTGGGTAAGTTTGTTATTGTATATTTGGATGACATTCTTATTTTCAGTAAGACAAAAGAAGAACATTTGCAGTACCTGAGACAAGTATTGTAGAGTGAGAGGAGAAATTGTTGATAAACATCAAGAAGTGTAGTTTCATGAAGGAAGAGTTAGTATACTTGGGATTTGTGATTTTTGCAAAAGGATTGAAGATGGACCCTGAGAAAGTGAGAGCAATTGTTGAATGGCCTACACCAGAGAGCATTGGAGAAGTAAGATCATTTCATGGGTTGGCTAGTTTCTACTAGAAGTTCATCAAAAATTTTAATTCAGTTTGTAATCCTATGACAGAGACAATGAGAGGTGATAGAAAAGATTTCAAGTGGACATCAGGAGTAGATAAAAGTTTTGAATTGTTGAAGCAAAAAGTGACAGAGCAACCTATTTTGGCATTACCGAATTTCAATAAGGTATTTCAAGTAGATTGTGATGCAAGTGGGAATGCAATAGGAGCAGTATTAAGTCAAGAAGGTAGACCTGTAGCATATTTTAGTGAGAAGTTGAATGATACAAGGAGAAGATATTCAGTTTATGATCAAGAGTTCTATGCCATAATTCAAGCCTTAAAGAAGTGGAGACATTACTTGTTGCCTAAGGAGTTTGTGTTGTATACAGATCATCAATCTTTGCAATATTTAAACAGTCAAGGAAAGTTGAATCAGAGACATATGAGATGGGTAGAGTTCATGTAGAGTTATACATTTGTATACATGAGAGATAATTTGATCAAAGAAAAACACAGTGGTGGATTGGTAGGACATTTTGGCATTGATAAAATAGTGGCTTTGGTGAGCGAACATTACGTTTGGCCTCAGATACATAAGGTAATTAGGAAATTTGTGCAGAGTTGTAGATTTTATCAAGTTGCAAAAGGGAGTAATCAGAATACTAGATTATATAAACTTTGACAATACTAGAGAGACCTTGGGAAGACATGAGTATCAATTTTGTAATGGGATTACTGAAGACACAGAGAGGACATGATTCAATATTTGTAGTGGTGGACAAATTTTCAAAATGGCACATTTCATCCTTTGTAAGAAGACAACTGATACAATGCATGTAGGTGGCCTATTTTTCAAGGAAATTGTGAGATTGCATGGATTACCTAAGAACATAATTTTAGACAGAGATACAAGATTTCTTGGATACTTTTGGAAGACACTTCGGAAGAAGATGAAGACAGATTTGAAGTTTAGTTCAACATTTCATCCATAGACTAATGGACATATAGAGGTAGTGAATAGGACTTGGGAAACTTGTTGAGATGTTTGGTCAAAGAGAAAGCAACAAGTTGGGATTTGATTCTATAACAAGCAGAGTTTGCATACAATAATTCAATGAATAGGAGTACCAAAAGAACACCTTTTGAGATTGTTACCAGAGTAAACCCTAGAGGAGTAACAGAGTTGAGAGATATCAGTATGGTAGATAAGAGAAGTGCAAAAGCAGAAGAATTTGTAGAACATATGGAGACAGTGCATAATCAGGTGAAGAAGCATTTGGAGGAGATGAATAGTAAGTACAAAAAGCAAGCAGATGAGAAGAGGAGACATAAAGAGTTTGAAGTTGGAGATGAAGTGATGGTATGATTGAGAAAAGAAAGATTTCCAGTTGGCACTTATAACAAGTTGAAGATGAAGAAGTTTGGACCTTGTAGGATACTCAGGAAGTATGATTCAGGAAATGCATGTGAAGTAGAGTTACCAGAGACATTGGGTATATCACCTATATTCAACATTGTAGACCTATATTAGTATCATGAAGTGGAGTTCAGTGACAACATTGAAGAAGACTTGAAAAAGTAGTTACCACAACAAGCATCGGAGCAAATTGAAGACATTTTGGATAGCAGAGATGGATGCAACACTAGAGGAAGACACTACAAAGAATATCTTGTGAAGTGGAAAGGTAGACCAGAAGAAGATTCATCTTAGATTTCTCAGGTTAAGGTGGACCTTCTTGGTTTTCCTCTAGCCCCAGCAAAGTGAGGGACTCGCTTTTTCAATAACCTCAAATGTCTGATGCAAGAGCATCCCTGGTTCAAGAGCAATCTTGCATCAACCAAAAAATATTTGCATTTTAGTTTGTTTCCTTTACTTTCTAGTTCAGTTTAGGCAGTTCAGTCAGAAATAGTTTCTGTATTTTGGTCCACATTCTACCGCAGTTGCATTTTAGATCTTGTGGAGCTAGACTTAGCATCTAGATTCATCCATCTACATCATATCCAATTTTTAGAGCATTTGGATCAAGTACTAGAAAGTTATCGCTATCAGAAGATCAACTATTTTCTTAGAGCATAGCATCTTGACAGTCTCTGATAATCAGCTGAAGGAGACAACCTGTGGAGCATTTCACAACTTGCAAAGCTAAAAGACACATTAATCAATGTTTATTGGTTCGTGGCCAACCTTCCTCGAGATCCATACATTATTCCATTCATTTGCGGAGGAGTTCTATTCATTTAGGTCTGACCTATCTGTATACACACGTTACAACTCTTCATTGGAGTTTGTGATCTTCCTTGGCTGATGCGGAGGAATCTTATGATCCGGAGATGATATATATTGATGTAATAGATGCCTAGGAAAGTAGTTAGCATAATTTATAAGATCGATAGTTTGAATTTGCTCAACGGAGCTTCAAAGCTATAACTTGTGCATATTTTGATATTTTGTTATCAGGTATGTGAGCCCTAATTGTAGGCCCGCATGTTGTCAGTCAATTTGTATTTTAATTCTATGATATACTAAATGAATGAATCTACATTTACTTCATATCTTTGAGTTGTTTCCATTGTGTTTACTCTAGTTGGACGGTCTAGATAGTTCTCATTGAGGACCCTCCTAACTGTAACTACACCACTTATGTAAGCCAATACAAACCAATTATCTCAACACAAGCAAGCATCAAAACAAGAGCATAGTTGACATCAATGACAACACAGATATGTTGACATCAATGACAACACCGATAAGCACATACTTGCAACACAAATGTGTAATTATAAGTTAGGATAGTTATCTTTCTTGTTATGATGCACTTATGTATGTTTCAGATTTTCATATTCTGGGTATATATATATATGTAGGTTTATTTATTTATATCTATTCATGGTTGCTTGAATGCATTTAAATCTGTATGATTTCATATCTTGAGCAAGTTTAAAGTTTGTTACTTTACTGTATGTATTCTTGTCATTTCAAATTCATGATTCTAGTAATTTTTTAAATTCTAATTTACAAGTTAGATAGATATGCTAAGATGTAATTTGTTGTTTTAATATTCACTCATGAGTATAATTATATTGTTATTCAATTATATTGTTAAGTTTATTTGATTCTTGTTTATCACTTGATTAGATTTGCTTAACTAACTAGTCTAATTTTTGTTTCCTTTAGTTGCAAAAACAAGTAATACACACTCTGAGACACTGCAAAAAATCAATTAGGAGACTTAGGCAATTAGGTAAACTACTCCCTTAAAGTTTGTTCAACAAGTGTTTTTCCACAAAAGTTAGTTTAGAAAAATGAAAATTGTAGCATTTCTGTGTTCATGTCCATTCTTATTGTGTTCCATAAGGGTGGTCATGACATTTACTCTCTAAGATGCTTGATTTAGGATGATTCCATCCATTGGGTTGTATGCATGCCTTAGCTACATTAAGATTAGTGAGCATTGATAGAGCTCGACAATTGACACCTATGAAGCTAGATTTTACCTCCCAAGTCAGGGGTTTCCTAGGTAGAAAGTTTGTGTAGAGTAATTATCTTGTGTTTGCATTGGTTTATAGTAGTTATAAACTTAATTTCATATTATAAATCTTTAATATTGGTTAATTGAACATCAATAAGGTTGTTGAACTCATAGCCACACTCTCAACTTTGTAATATTACAAATCAATTTTGTACCAAAGCTTATCTAAACTCATGAGAATTAGGGTTTATTGGATTGCATGATAGTGACAAGGTCTTTGTGTGATGAAAAATTACTTCCAAAGATAGAAAATCTCTATCAAAATTAGAAAATTAGAACCATATATTTGAATAATAGGGTTTTATCCTCAGAGAGCCACCTAGAGAAAGTAGTAAACCATCGACTATGGATAACTCAACAAAAATAGAACCTAACCAAGCAATAATCTTAGATGATGTAAGATCAACCATCCACTGGTATTCTAGTTTGAACTTTGGAAAGAAGTTTGGTATTGGAGATAATGGAGAAGAGGAAGAAAAGGGTGGTAATGATTGAATGTGCGATAATAGAGAGACTAGGTAAAAGGTATACCTACTCCATTTAAATGTGAAACCAAGATTGAAATTAAGAAATTTGAAGGTCAAGTAAATGAAAAAAAAATCATAGATAAAATAGATGGAAGTATATTTTAGTGTCCATAATATGAGTGAAACACAAAATTTTATTTACATGATTGAAAATGAGTGGACATGATCATGTATGGTGGGAGAGTTATTTGTCTTCATGTGAGAAAAATGGAAAATGAGTAACCTCTAGTTGGTTAGGTTTTAAAAGTCCACTAAGGAATAATTTCTATACAATCAAGTATGAGATTGATCAAAAGATAAAGTGGTTCTATTTCAGGCAAGGAAGTAGACAAAGTGTACAAGATTACACCACTAAATTTCAAAGTAAAGCCATGATGTTGAGCATGGATTTGGAAGAAGGAGATAGCCTCACTAAGTATCTTGGTGGGTTGCATACCAACCTATGAAGGAAGGTCATCACAAGCAAGCTAGCCAATCTAGATGAGGCTTGTGTTTTGGCACACTGTATTGATGAAGAAAACAAAAAAAATGGAAGAAAATATTCTAAAAGGAGACAACAATAGTATAAAGAATAACACAAAGAAAAGAAAGGTAAACCTTTCAAAAAATGGAAAGGAAAGAAGATCAATGTTGTATCCCACAAATGAAAAGATTCAAAGAATCATTATTCACATTGCAAGATTGATGGTTACACAGTTAATGAGTGTTGGAATTTGTACCCATAGTTGCACCCCAAAGTAAGCCCAAAGAGGACTCAAAGAAGTCGATGGCTATCATTTGTGAAGAAGTAGAGATAGAGGATAGATTATATATAACTAATACATTGGGTTGTATAGTCACAAGGACCATCATGATTAAGCAATAAAAAGAAGCTATGAATTGGCTATTCATTCTAAAACTCCAAGTGAACAAAATTAGGGTAAGAACACTTATAGATCCCAACTCTCGATGTAATTTATTTTTCTCTAATATAGTTAAGAAGCTTGGTTTTCAAATGTATGATCATCCTTGACTCTATCTATTTGGTTTGGTTAAGAAGGGTGTAGAAATTCAAGTTAATAACTATAGATTTTAGTTTGCTATACATGCACAATACATAGACGAAGTAGAACTAGATGAGATTTCTCTTGACACATTTGAAATTGTGCTTGGAACTAGTATGTATTTGTTGTTGTTATATGGAGCCTAATCAGACTCAGAGGTTAAATTTACCCCACTTTTATCTGCGTGGTTTCTCCCCAAATTATTTAACGGGGTCAAGGGGCAGTGCCCCCAAGATGAGGTCAAGTGGCAATGCCCCTTGCGGGCTCCAGGGAGTGCGCTTGCTGCCCCTGGTGTGCTCCCTATCGAAATACAGGGTGGGGTATAGGGGCAGCGCCCCTGAAACCTCACACATTTTTTATTATTTTATTAAGGCGTCGAGAGTTATTTTCTATTGGCTGACATAAAAAACCTTATTTTGTAACCAACATAAGGCTTGATAAAAGTGACTAAGGGTTAAGGTTTTCTATTGATGTATTGTAGCATTTTGCAACAATATTGAGTTGCAAGGATTGCTGGTTGTAATCGGTTTGATTTTACTGGATAATAATATTGGACTCTCTGTTGGTGGTGTTGACCTATTTTTCCTCTAGCTGGAGTCAAATAGTTCAAGCAGTATCAGTTAGTGTGCATATCCCCATAAAAGCTATATTTGTGATCTTGAAGTCTAAACCCAAATCTCAAGGTTTGAACCTTGCTTGAAGAAGCTTACCATGTGAAAGAGCTTGAAAAAATAGGCAAGTTTGCTTTTTACATCACCTTGAAATTTGCTAAAATAAGGAAGTTATGTGTGGTCATGATCTGGTCAAAACCTGATTTTGAACATTGGGTGATATTTTAAAACATCAAGTGATATTTTAAAACATCAGGTAATATTTTAAAACATCGGGTGATATTTTGAACATCGGGTGATATTTTGAACATCGGGTGATATTCCGAACATCGGGTGATACTCCAAATATCACCCCGATATTCATCCAAATATCACCCTTCGTCCAAATATCACCCCGATATTCGAATATCACCCGATCTTTTCCAAATATCACCCCGATATTTGTAATATCATCCTTCGTCCAAATATCACCCTGATATTCGAATATCACCCGATCTTTTCCAAATATCACCCCGATATCCGAATATCACCCGATCTTCTCCAAATATCACCCCGATATTTGTAATATCACCCTTCGTCCAAATATCACCCTGATATCCGAATATCACTCGATCTTTTCCAAATATCACCCCAATATTCGAATATCACCCGATCTTTTCCAAATATCACCCTTCGTCCAAATATCACCTTGATATCTGAATATCACTCGATCTTTTCCAAATATCACCCTGATATCTGATTATCACCCTTCGTCCAAATATCCCCCCGATATCCGAATATCACCCGATCTTTTCCAAAAATCACCTCGATATCCGAATATCACTCGATCTTTTTCAAATATCACCCTGATATTTGTAATATCACCCCTTCATCCAAATATCACCCTGATATGATGATGACGCCATCTGGTCATGTTTCAATAGGGCCCGTCCATGATGGTGACGTCACCATCATATCCCTCATAAGGAGAAGTATACGAAGGCTAATCCAAAAAGGTAGGGGCCCACATTGCATGCAGATCTAGGTGCATATTCAGGGGGTGATTTCAAAGAGGAGTTTAAGTGCCAAAAGCAGAGGTACATCATCTGAATTTGCCTATTGGCCGAAGGGACATTTCAGCGACCATTTTTTTGGTAGATGCAAATATTTCTTGCATTCATTGCAGTACAAAGAGGAAGTAGCTCACATTGATGATCAGAAAATATCTCTCCACCACCTTGTTTCAGACACTGCATACAGTCATGGTCGAGGATAGACACGTGAGCTGCTCGCATTTAATACCAAAATATCTTCCACCATTTCAGGGGAGCAAATTGATGATGTAACTACTTGCATTAATGACTAAAAATATCTTCTGTCTACCTTGTCCCCAGATATTTGACGCCATAACTAATGCAGCTGGGACATCCTTTCAGAGGAGATATTTTCTGATACAGCTCTCTGAGCAAATTTTGTAACCGACTTAGGTTAGATTGAATGCTATATAAGCTGAGGTTTATGATGTAAATAGGGTTGGAAATTTTTTGGCATTCTGGTCTTTCTATTTCCAAATAGAGTTTTCATACACTATAACCTTACCTTTCATTAGATATATGAAAGTTATTTTACCTCCTTTCCTAATTTTCCAGTTCTGTGTGAATCTGCATGAGGTTGTCTGTGAACATTCTGTTCCTCTCAACCCTATTGCTCCTTACCTCTGCTAGAATCATCTAATCTGTGTATGTTTACTTGCCGTATCTGATTATATTGTGCATTTTCTCAGTGTTGTGGAAGTCTCTTTTAATCTGTCTGGTGCATCACCCTTTGTTTTTCAAGTTTTTCTATTTCATCTTCATTTTAAAGCTTTCCTTCTCCCTTTTTCCCTCAAAGTTTAGTAGTTTTAGGTGATAATTAGGCAAGGAAGTCGGCCTTCTCCGGAGGTTTGATCTCTTTGAGAAAGGTCCCACACCTTGAGATCATTCCCATTGTGTCATTGGAATGCTTGGAATCCTTCCAAGCAGGGTGCAATTTCATGTGACAATAGTTTCTGGCACGCTCGGTGGGACGGTACAACTTTTATTACTGGTTTTGATGTGCAGCCAGTGATTTTCAGACCTGTAAGAGGTTAAACCTACATATCTGGCGACTCACACTAAGGAAGAACATGCATATTAGTTCTACTGATGCATTTTTATGAGAAAGATTCAAACCAGGAGTTCAAGCTCATTTGACTATTTGTAGCTGTCTCCACCTAGAAGGCAGAGTAGAGCTATAGCAAGGACCCCAGTTGCCTCTGTAGTCCTTGTAGCAACTCAAGCAAATCTACCCCAGCTGTTCAGATGACAAGAAATCAGCCATTCGTGACTTTTGATGGGGGCAGCCCTTTAAACCTAATAGTACATGATGTTATACCCATGGCAGCTTTGAAGAGTCTGCCCTATTTTACAGGGGAAAATTAAACTACCCCTATTGAGCACATTAGAGACATAGCATCTCTATGTGGTGTACATCATGTCACTTAGGAGAATGTAGCCATCAGGCTGCTAGCTGCCTCATTCAAAGGCAAGGCATTGCAATGGTTCAGGAGCCTACCAGTGCAGATTATAGGAACCTGGGATGATCTAGGAGAGAAATTGAACAAACAGTTCCAAGATAAATCAGATAATCTATCATTGGTTGAACAGATGGCCACTATAAAGAGAGCTCCTTAGGAGCAAATGATGGATTTTAACTTTAGATTCCAGAAGACATGGGACAAAATCCTTGCCATGGTAAGACCTCCAGCTGAATATGCATTCTTGTATTTTTTGAAAGCCCTGAATAGTGATATTTCAGTGATGATTCAATCATTAGGAGGTACTAGTTTACCCAATGATTATGAAATAGCTATTAGGGCAGAGAATAATCTGATTCAGGCCAGAAAAATAGTACCTAGACCACCAGTGCCTATCTTTCATGAGATTCAGGCTTCAATGCCATTGCCAACCCCATATTTTGCCCATGTACCTATAGTAGCAGCATTACCAAGCACTGCCAATTCTGAACCAGCTGCCTCTAGTTCATCTCAAGAGCTAAAAGATCAAAACTAGCTAACAAAAAATGGAGAATATCCTACAAACTTTTGGGAATGAGTTGGTAAACATCAAAAAGTAGTAGTCCCAATATAGGCAGCCTTATCAGCAATCTAGTCAAGGGTAGAATCAAACATATCAAGGGCAAAATTAGCCTTACCAAGTTAATAGGCCACCTTATCAAAGCAACTACCAAGGTGCCAGGCAAAATGTGAATCAAAGGCCTTTTCAGCCTTATAATCTGGCACCTATTAATGCAGTAAGGGACCTTGTCCCTACTCAGAACAATCTTGCAACTGATTATGAATGGTGTTTTCCATGCAATCTGCCACACAATCAGGCAGCCTACTCAAATGGGGTGATAAATTAGGCTTTGATGGTGTAGAATGTTGTAGCCACATAACCAAATACACCTCATGATGGGGTTGTACAACAACAAGAGCAGCCTCAGAGTGATTCTGCTTTCATGAACTGGCAAGAAGGTAAATTCTATGGCATAAATAACAATAACACCTCAGTTGCATCAAATACAAGAGCCAAGAAGAGGGGTTATGAGATAGACCAAGCAGCAAATAAAGGAAAAGGACTTGCTGATGCTTCTACTTCCCATATTTCCCACATTTTACAAAGAAATACTTAGCAACAGTAAGGGAAATGCCTCATTTGCAGGCTGATATTGTTGCTACAAAATCAAATCAGAAGGTAAGTGCCATTCCACCCTTTAATATTATTGAAAATATGAAGAAGATGAATGTGACAATGTCCATGTGGGATTCCCTAGCCATCTCTGGCCAAAAGAAGATGCTGCAGTCTACCTTATCTGATTTGAAAGTATCCAATGATACAACTATTGACCCAAATAGGGTTGTCCTTACCAATTCATCCCAAGGTAACAACAAACAGCGCAACAAAAGTGCTAAACCACTCCCATTTTATGTATCATTGATAATTGGAGACAAATTAGTTCATAATTGCATGGTAGATAGTGGAGCAAGCAGTTCTGTGATGCCTAAGCAGATTGTAGACCAATTAGGGCTCAAGTACCAACCCCTTGAAAAGGGTGTACTCCAATTAGATGGCACAACTATTAATACTATGGGTGTAATAAAAGACTTAGGTCTCACTCTACATACATGTCCCAATGTTTCCATTTCACAGGAGGTGTTCATCATAGATTTGCCTCCCTATTTTGCCATGTGCTTATCAAGAGAATTCACAACCAAAATAGGAGGATATTTATCCTCAGACTGGTCCCACATGTTTTTCAGGACCAGATATGGCACCAAAGTAACTTTAAAATCTGAGTTGCTTTCAAATCATCACATAGAGCCTTACACACCACGTGTTGTTAATGCAAATTACATTATTTCTAATGATCTTGAATTAGTTGCTGCTTAAGAACTACAAGTTGAAAGCATACCAGAGGTACTCTTAAGGGAGTGGGCCTTAGAAAATAATGTGGATGATCTTGAAGGACACATCCAAGAAACTGGTATGGGGGTTTACATACTACATGAACCTGAAATAGCAATACCGGGCCTTATAAAGGATGCAGAACAATAGATAGAGTAGCATAATGAAGTATGGGAAATGTGCTTTCATGGCTCAAGGAGTAGGAATGGGTCTGGAGGTGGTGTAATGCTGGTGTCACCATAAGGTGAAAAATACTATTCTTCTTTCCGTTTTGCCTTTGCATGTACAAATAATACTGCTGAATATGAAGGATTAATCCAAGGTTTGCAGTGGGCAAGAAAGAGGAAAATAGGCTGTTTGCAGGTCTATGGTGACAGTGAACTCATTGTGAATCAGGTAAGAGGACTACATCTTACAAAAAGTGATGTTCTGAAATGCTACAAACATAGGGTCTAGAACATGATTGAAGAGTTTGATGTTATCAATCTGATCTCCATTCCAAGAGATCAGAACTCTCATGCTGATAGGTTAGCTACAATTGGGACTCAGTTTGACATCCTCAGTGATATTCAAAGGGAGAAGGTACAACCTCATGTAAAAATAGTTGATAGGCCCTCTATCCCTAATAATAACATTCATTGGCAAGTTTTTGAAAGTGATGAGCAGATCCTTCATTTCCTGTTGGAGGAGGATGAGTTTTCCATAATGAATCAGGATAAACTCAAACAACAGTATGGCAATGATCAAATTGTTCAGCTGAGAACAAACAAGCTGCCCAAGGGATTGGTAACCTTGGAATCTATTTTTTGCATTGATGATCAAATGAAGAAGACCAAAACTGACATGCAGATAAAAGAGGAACATTATGAGGAGTTAGAGATTTTCAAGGGTAAACTTCTCAAAATAGGTAAAATCTACTCACCGGAGGATAGGAGAGCTTTCATTGCTCTCTGTCAAGAATTTGAAGATGTATTTGCTTGGGATTACTTAGACCTAAAAGGGTTCGACCCTCATATTGCCCAGCATACCATAGAATTAGAACTAGATACTAAACCTATGAGGCAGAAGCAAAGACCTTTTAATCCAAAGCTTGAGCCTCTAATGATTAAGGAGTTGACCAAACTGATTGAGGGGAAGATCATTTTCCCAATCAAGCACACTTCTTGGGTCTCCAACCTTGTCCCTTTGAGGAAGAAGAATGAAGAGATTAGGCTGTGTGTTGACTTTAGAGACCTCAATAGAGCCTCCCTAACAGACCACTACCCATTGCCCTCAATGGAGCAAATCCTGCAAGTAGTGGCTGGATCAGAAAGATTTTCCTTGTTGGATGGATATTCTGGATACAATCAGGTGCTAGTCAGGGAGGAGGACCAATTCAAGACTACTTTCACCACTAAATGGGGTACCATGGCATACAAAAGGATGCCCTTTGGTCTATCAAATGCTGGCTCTACTTTCCAGGAGCCATGGACATGACTTTTAAGGGTCTGATGTATAAATCGGTACTGGTATACCTTGATGACATAACAGTCTTTTCCAAGAATGCATCTGAGCATCTATCCCACTTGAGGCTAGTTTTTGAGAGATGCAAGGAATTTGGGATATCTCTCAATCCTAGGAAGTGCATATTCATTGTGCATGAAGGCAAGTTGTTGGGACACATCATGTCAAAGGAGGGCATTACCATTGATAATGAAAGAATAAGGGCTATTTTGGTGCTGCCCTTACCCAGTCACAAGAAGGGACTACAAAGCTTCATTGGCAGAATTAATTTTCTGCAAAGATTCATACCTGATGTTGCAAATCTTTTGAAGCCTTTGACATCTATGTTGAAGAAGAGCACAGTTTTTAGTTGGACAAAAGAGGCCAAACTCAGCTTTGAGTCCATAAAGGAGGCGTTAGCGGCTACACCAACACTGGTAAATCTTGATTTCTCCAAAGACTTTATCTTGTATGCTTATGGCGGCCTAGATACAATCTCTGTGATTTTGGTACAGCAACAAAGTGAGGATTTTGAGCAACCAATCACTTTCTTTAGTCAAGGGCTCGAGAAGTGTGAATAGAGGTATAGCTTTGTTGAAAAGCACATCCTTGCAGTGGTAAGGAGCCTTAAGAAATTTTGGCATCTTGTTTCTAATAACAAGATACATTTGATGGTCGCCCATCCCAGCATGAAGGAGTTCCTGTTGAGTAAAGATATTAATGAGAAAAGGGCTGGTTGGATCACCAAAGTCATGGAATATGATGTAGAGATCAAGATAACCAAGCTTGTTAGAGGCAAAGGACTCAGTGAGCAACTTGCTACCAGTTCTGAGAATGAGGTAGAAAAGGAACAAGAGTTGCTTCTGATAATTGAGGAGGAGCATCAGAATGATACAGCAACAGTAGGCACCAGTTGGGTTAATGACATGACTAAATTTTTGCAGACTGGTGAATGTCCAACAGGTCTAGATAGAACTAAAAGAAGATATTTTAGACTCCAATCCATTCCATATGTTTTAATAAATGACATCCTTTTCAGAAAAGATTTCAATGGTGTATTGCTAAGATGCATTGATAAAGATCAGACTGACAAGGTGCTTCATGAATTTCATGATGGAACAGCAGGAGGTCATTTTGCCCCAAGGACTACTGCTTGGAAAATAATGAAAGTTGGCTATTATTGGCCCAGCTTATTTAAGGATGCCCATGCATGGGCTAGAAAATGTGTTAAGTGTGCCATTTTTGCAGGCAAAGAAAGGCTACCAGCTTTACCTCTGCAGCCAATTTAGGTAGAGCAGCCCTTTATGAGATGGGGCATTAATTTTATAGGTCCCATTAACCCCCGATCAAGTGCAGGCCATAGATGGATACTCACAGCTATAGACTATTTCACAAGGTGGACTGAAGTAGTGGCTCTGAAGGAATCAAATGAGAATGTTGTTTTAAATTTTTATTATGATTTGGTTTCCAGATTTGGAATGCCTGAGTCTATCATATCAGACAATGCTTTGGCCCTTATAGGATTGAAAATAACTGACTGGGCTGTGAGGAATGGGATCTATTTGAATACTTCATCAAATTATTACCCACAGGGTAATGGTTTGGATGAATCTACAAATAAAAATCTCATAAGGATTATTAAAAGATTAATGGAAGATAACCAGAAGACCTAGCACACCAATCTGAAATTTTCTTTATGGGAAGATAGAATAACTCCTAAAAGGTCTATTGGGAACTCCCCATATCTGCTAGTGTATGGAAAAGAGGCAAGGTTGCCCATGTCTATGGAACTACCAGCACTAGACATCATGAATCAGCTGGAGATGTTTGAAGCAGAGGGCCCCATGGCTGTTAGATATGCTCAGCTTATGGAGCTTGAAGAGAGCAGAGATAAAGCTATGAAAGCTATGGAGTATCATCAACTTCAAACAAAAAGAAATTTTGACAAGAAGGCCATCCCCAGAAATTTTAGAATGGGTGATATAGTGCTCAAATGGGATGAGTTGAAAAGCAGACCAGGAAAACATTCCAAGTTTGACAGCATGTGGAGTGGCCCATTTCTCATTACTAAATGCAAGGAGCACAATGCATTTTAGTTATCAAATATGGAGGGACAAAATTTGCCTATCCCAGTCAATGGGATACACCTAAAGAGGTGTTTTGAGGTATGAGTGCCTTGTAAATCAATGGATTAGATTTCTTGCTTTCAATAAGTGCTGCTGCACATTAGTTTAGATCATTTTTTGCTTTCCCTAAGTGTTGTCTAGCACAGTTGAGGGGGTTGCTTTTAGCATTTTTGTCTTGGGTGGGTCTTCCAATGTTCTTCACTGTTGTACTGAGTTGCTAAAGTTAGAAAATATCTGTATATTTTTAGTCTATGTATGACTCCATGCCCAATGGATGCTCAAGGCCACTGATCTAATTGTTTAGCAAGCAAAAATCCCATGGAAGTTGCAAATTGTTGACCTATTTTTCCTCTAGCTGGAGTCAAATAGTTCAAGCAGCATTAGTCAGTGTGCATATCCCCATAAAAGCTATATTTGTGATCTTGAAGTCTGAACCCAAATCTCAAGGTTTGAACCTTGCCTAAAGAAGCTTACCATGTGAAAGAGCTTGAAAAAATAGGCAAGTTTGCTTTTTACATCACCTTGAAATTCGCTAAAATAAGGAAGTTATGTGTGGTCATGATCTAGTCAAAACTTGATTTTGAACATCAGGTGATATTTTAAAACATTGGGTGATATTTTTGAACATCAGGTGATACTTTGAATATCGGGTGATATTCTGAACATTAGGTGATACTCCAAATATCACCCCAATATTTGTAATATCACCCTTCATCCAAATATCACCCCGATATCCGAATATCACCCGATCTTTTCCAAATATCACCCCGATATCCGAATATCACCCGATCTTTTCCAAATATCACCCTGATATTTGTAATATCACCCTTCATCCAAATATCACCTCAATATCTGAATATCACCCAATCTTTTCCAAATATCATCCCAATATCTGAATATCACCCGATATTTGTAATTGTCCAAATATCACCCCGATATTTGTAATTGTCCAAATATCACCCCGATATCTGAATATCACCTGATCTTTTCCAAATATCACCTCAATATCTAAATATCACCTGATCTTTTCCAAATATCACCCTTCGTCCAAATATCACCCCGATATCTGAATATCACCTGATCTTTTCCAAATATCACCCTGATATCCGAATATCACCCTTCGTCCAAATATCACCCCGATATCCGAATATCACCCGATCTTTTCCAAATATCACCCCGATATCTAAATATCACCCTATCTTTTCCAAATATCACCCTGATATTTGTAATATCACCCTTCATCCAAATATCACCCCTTCATCCAAATATCACCCCGATATGATGATGACACCATCTGGTCACATTTCAATAGGGCCCATCCATGATGGTGACATCACCATCATATCCCTCATAAGGAGAAGTATACAAAGGCTAATCCAAAAAGGTAGCAGCCCGCGTTGTATGCAGATCTAGGTGCATATTCAAGGGGCGATTTCAAAGAGGAGTTTAAGCACCAAAAGTAGAGGTACATCATCCAGATTTGCCTATTTGGCTGAAGGGACATTTCAACGACTATTTTTGGGGCAGATGCAGATATTTCTTGCATTCATTGCTGCACAAAGAGGAAGCAGCTCGCATTGATGATCAAAAAATATCTCTCCACTGCCTTGTTTCAGACACTGCATACAGTCATGGTCGAGGATAGACACGCAAGCTACGCGCATTTAATACCAAAATATCTTCCACCGTTTCAGGGCAGCAGATTGATGATAATGACTGAAAATATCTTCTGTCTGCCCTGTCCCTAGATATTTGACGCCATAACTGATGCAGCTGGGATGTCCTTTCAGAGGAGATATTTTCTGATACAACTCTTTGAGCAAATTTTGTAATTGACTTAGGTTAGATTGAATGCTATATAAGCTGAGGCTTATGATGTAAATAGGGTTGGAAATTTTTTGGCATTCTGGTCTTTTTTTTTCCAAACAGAGCTTTCATACACTATAACCTTACCTTTCATTGGATATATGCAAGTTATTTTACCTCCTTTCCTGATTTTCCAGTTTTGTGTGAATCTGCATGAGGTTGTCTGTGAACATTCTGTTCCTCTCAACCCTATTGCTCCTTACCTCTGCTAGAATCATCTAATCTGTGTATGTTTACTTGTTGTATCTGATTATATTGTGCATTTTCTTAGTGTTGTGGAAGTCTCTTTTAATCTGTCTGGTGCATCACCCTTTGTTTTTCAAGTTTTTCTGTTTCATCTTCATTTTAAAGCTTTCCTTCTCCCTTTTCCCCTCAAAGTTTAGTAGTTTTAGGTGATAATCAGGCAAGGAAGCTGGCCTTCTCTGGAGGTCTAATCTCTTTGAGCAAGGTCCCACACCTTGAGATCATTCCCATTGTGTCATTGGAATGCTTGGAATCCTTCCAAGCAGGGTGCAATTTCATGTGACAATAGGTGGATGTGGCCCAAGTTTGGGTGAACCACGTTAAAACTTGTCTCTCACTATTATTATTTTTGTGTATTTCCATTCCTTTGTTTAATCTTTATTTGCATTTAATTGATATCTTTTGTCGGCTAACTATAACATTTGTAAGTATTAAATATAATATTCATGATAAGGGGAAAAAAGTATCAATGGGTCAAGGGATACAAATATGTTGTTTAGGGACACAAAAGCAAGGCAAAGATAGCCATGGTAAGTTCTAATCAAACACTTACACTCATACAACAAACCAATAAGTTTTCTCTTCTACTTTTGAAAGATAATCGAGAAGATGGATTTGGGGATTCTACAATGCCACATAGGAGAAAAAAGACAAATGGGTTGGAAGAATTGGAAGCATCATTTAAGGATGTATTCCATGATCTAAAGGGATTGCCTCCTAAGAGAGAGGTAGAGCATGAGATTCATCTAATTCTATAATCTTGTCTACATAATATTTAGTTGTATAGACAATCATTAATGGAAAATAACGAGGTGAAACAATAGCTTCAAGATTTTTTATAGTAGTGTATAATATGTTGTAGCACTTCACCATGTGGATTACCCATAATGATGGCAAGGAAGAAGGATAACGATTGGAGAATGTGTATAGATTATTGTTCTCTCAACAAGATCACCATTGAGAATTGATATCCTCTCCCAACAACAAATGACTTGTTGGATTTTCAACATGTGAAATATTTTACAAAATTGGCTTTGAAATCAAGATATCATCAAGTGAAAATGAAGGAGGACGATACATGAAAACTGCTTTCAAGTCTAAACAAAGTATTTATGAATGGATTGTTCTTCCCTTAAGATTAAGTAATGTACTAACTATGTTTATATGTTTGATAAATGACATGTTGAGAAAGTTCATATATAAATGTCTTATAATGTGTCTAAACATGATAAATTAATATTTAGTGCAATATCGAAGGATCATTTGATGCATTTGAGATAGGTTTTTGAAGTATTGAAAGAAAAATAGTTATTGTGCAACATGAAGAAATTTAAGCTTGTAAAAGAATCATTAATGTTGGTCTGAACAAGGTTATTACTTATTTGGTTTACCCCTTGTAGTGTGAACTAGGCACATTATCTAACTAGTCATTAGTTAGTGCTATTCACACATGTTCACATGTTAAGTTGACTTAGGAAGCATTCTAGTTGTTTCTAGATGTTGGTAGTTGTCTATAGTTGGCATCTTATCCTCTAGTTGTCTCATGTCTGATGTCAAACCAGGTACAACTAATCACCAACTACCAACCAAACCAATTGGCAAGTTTCAAAAACCTAAAATTAGGGGTGTTCCTTCTTTAGCCTCCTTATTCCTACTAGCCCTCCAAAAGGGGTCTTTTGAACATAACTTTCAAACAATGACTCAAACCTAGAACTTATTCACCTTTTTGAGTACCCTTTATGCCCTTCTTCAACATATCATTAACTTGGGTAAGGTTGTTTCAGACCAACCTACTCAACAATTCACTGTTGTTGCTACTCCTAGGCCTAATTAGGACAACAAAAGTGGTAATTTTGACATAACTTTCAAAAAATAGATCAAACCCACAAAATAATCATTGTTTTAGATACCCTTTATTGAGTCACTTAACATATCTTGAAACCAACTATGGTTACTTTGGAAAGTATCCTCCAAAAAATGATTGTTCCGCTACTACAAAAGGGGCAATTAGCCCTATTTTCCAAAGCAAGTACTCAAAACCATTCACCCAACTTTCCACACCTGCTCTATCACTCTTTTCAGATTACCAATAGACCAAATCCACAATTTTTAGTTAAAGATAGGCCTTCTAAATCACCTGACCACCATACCCTTGCTTTAGGCCTGTTTAAGGCTAGTTTTCATGAGGGTTTATTGAAAATCTACTTTCCACAACTTGCCAAACTTTGTTAATGGCTCAGACACCTTAAGTTGGGCCTGTACATGCTTCCCAAACTCTCCTTTATCCCTTGTCACCACTATTTCACCAAACTCTCACTCAAAACCACCATTCTCAAGCTAAATTTCACACAAAACTCTTGGGGCATCCTCCAAAACTCCACCAAAACACATTCTCTATTCTTGGAAATCACATAGACATCAAAAACTACTCTAACCCACTCATTCCACCAATTGATAGAGGAAACTACTAGTGAAATGTGTGTTAGTTCCTTTGAAAAGCTTTCATACCCTTATGACAGGGTATACACAGGCAGTTATAGTAAAATGATTCAAAATTTCACCCAATACAACATGAAACCTTGAAACCACATGCAAAATGATGTTAACTTAGGCCTCCATCAAATTCATGAGGTTTTAGAACATTTAGTCCCTGTATGGAACCGTACCAAGGCTGGGAACAGTTACTTTTCAGAGAAAGAATACATATAACATAGTAAAATCAAATTATTTGTTATTAGTTTCACTTCAAACTATTCCAAATCCTCTTACATCAAGTTCTCCATCCTTTTTACATGCCTTTCCCTCCAAAATCAACTACTTAACTGACCCAAACGACCATTTGAAACTCATTGACCCTTGGTATTCCCATAGTGTGTTTTTGCACTTCTTACATAGCAAATATTAACAATATTACAAAAACATGACAACCTTACTCAACATGAATCCCTAATACACACTAAGTGGTCTAATAAGACCTTATTCATTTGACAAAAATACTCAAACACACCTACAATCTAACAAAGACAACCATCAAGACCTTATTTACAAACTTTGCACAAGATAACTTGGTGCCCCTGCACCATACACCCTGCCAAAAAGAAGACCTCATGTCCCATGAGGACTATACTACCTTGAACTTTGCCTTTTCACTTCACCTCTTTGACCTCCAAATGCTCCTTTGTCTTGACTTCCTCTCCCCTAGATCAGGTACTATGGTCTTGCACTGTCCCTTGCATTCTTGAACTGATTTCTACCTTGTCACTGTCTCATTCCTTCAAACTGCCCTATCATCTGCCTCTTATCTTTTGCCTCATCAATATCTGATGTTGAATCTTCCTTTACCTCTGCAAAGAATCTTGTTCTATTCTTGTCTTGGACTATCATCTTCATATCCCTTGTTGCATGCTTGGACTCAATCTCTTTCTTTGGCCAAACATCCATTTCCACTTCATCTTTCTCTCTTATCTCTGTCATGAAATTCTCTACCCTCACTGTCACTGACATGTCAGATTTAGACACCATTGTCCTTAATGTTCCTGCCCCTAAAATCTCTTTCTTCTTAGCTTGACAAATAGATTTAGAAACCTCTGTTCTAATAGGGATTGATTGTCCCCTTACCTCTGTTGTATTTAGTGGACAAAATACTATCCCTACCATGACCCTATCATGCCAACCTTGCATTCCAATCACCAACTTGACCTGCTCGTTATCTATCTCTGTTATCTCTTCATCTTTTCTACCTTTCAAACTCACTTCCCTCTTCAAACTTATTGCTTTGATGTCCTCTAACTTAGGAGTGATTGCAAGCTTCATCTTCTCTTCATCCTCAACTTTCACAAACTCTTGCTTACCAAACATTATCACCTTTTCTGCCTTTGACTGATCCTCAACACCTCTTTGCAATGGAGTTAGTGTAAAACTATTCCCTTCCTACTTAATTTGATAACTATTGCTTCTACAATCATATATGGCATGCTTGTCATATTGTCATGGTCTCCCAAGCAAAACATGACAACAATCCATTGGCACAACATCACAAACAACCTTATCTCTATATTCACCAATATGAAACTCAACTAGGGCTTGTTAATTAACCAAAATGGACTGATCATTACTCAATCAAGATGCTTTATAGGGTGCTTCATGAGGAATCCTTTCTAATTTCAGTTTATCAACAATTTCACAAGACACCATATTTTTAGTAGAACCTGAATCTATGACAACTTTGCATACCTTTCCCTTGCATTTGCATGTTGTCCTGAATAGTTCCTTTCTTTGAGTTAGCTCCTTTTCCTTGGGTGCCTTCAAGAGTTTTCTTTGCATCATTAATGTTTCCCCAACTTCTAGAACAACATGTAGAGAGGGAGACTTCACACTTTCCTTATCCTCCTCTTGCACAATTTGAGCCCTCTTGTCACCAACATTTGAAGTAGAACCTTGTCTTTCAGGACACTTGAAGGATGGATGACCAAACTGATTGCAATTGTAGCATCTTCCTAAAAATACATTGGAACTCCTACTTGCACCAAATCTGCCTCTAGAGCCTCTAAATCCACCCCTTGCATCAACAACTTGTTCTTTTCCTTTGTTTGCATCTTCTTGTTCATCATGGGACTGTCTTGATGTAGGAAATGATCCTCTTCCTCTATGATTACTACCTCTTCCTCTAATAGATTTGTCTTGCCTTCTTTTGATCTTCTCTTCAACCCTTACTACCATTTGATAACACTCTTCAACAGTTCTTGGACTTGCCACAACTAGTTCATCTTGAATATTAAATCTAAGTCCACCAAGGTATCTAGCAAATTTTTCAACCTCATTTTCCATTCTACCTGATCTTATGCTTAACTTATAGAATTCATCAGTATAGGTCTTAACATCTAAATCCTTTTGCTTCAAACCTTGGAGTTTCTGAAACAATTGAACTTCGTAATCTTTAGGAAGAAACTTACCTTTGAGTTTACCAACCATTCTATCCCAAGAAACTATGTTGGATTTACCTTTCTTTCTCCTCTTAGCTTGTTCATAGTCCCACCACAATAATACATGACCTTTTAGCTTTGTCTTTGCAATCTTGACCTTCTTCTCTTCAGGAACATCTTCACATTCAAAGTGATTATCCATGGCTACAATCCAATTTAGAAGCTCCTCATCATTCAAACTTCCTCCATACATGGAAAAATCAACCTTGGACTTATATTCTTCTCCTCTTACTGCCTTCAAAAGCCTTAATGTCCTCTACTCATCAGGATCCATCTATTCTTTCTCTACTTCATTCTCTTCTTCTCCTTCTTCCTTAGATTCACTCTCATCTCCTAGAACCATACCTCTTTTCTGATTTGACTCCAAGGCAACAAACCTTGCTAAAAAATCATTATGAGACTCCAAAAACTTAGCATGTCTCTCCTTCAACTCCTGCAACTCTCTAGCAGTGCCACTATTCTTAGGAGGCATCTTGACTCTTCAAATTCCAACTCTTCCTTTTATGCAAACTTCAACCAATCTCCCTCAAGAGATCTAATCCTTGTTCTCTGATACCAATTTGATGTCAAACTAGGTACAACTAATCACCAACTATGAACCAAACCAATTGAAAAGTTTCAAAAACCTAAAATTAGGGGTGTTCCTTCTTTAGCCTCCTTATTCCTACTAGCCCTCCAAAAGGGGTCTTTTGAACATAACTCTCAAACAAGGACTCAAACCCAGAACTTATTCACCATTTTGAGTACCCTTTATGCCCTTCTTCAACATATCAGAAACTTGGGTAAGGTTGTTTCAGACCAACCTACTCAACAATTCACTGTTGTTGTTGCTCCTAGGCCTAATTAGGACAACAAAAGTGGTAATTTTGACATAACTTTTAGAAAACAGCTCAAATACACAAAAGAATCATTGTTCTAGATACCCTTTATTGAGTTACTTGACATATCTTGAAACCAACTATGGTTACTTTGGAAAGTATCCTCCAAAAAATGATTGTTCCACTACTACAAAAGGGGCAATTAGCCCTATTTTCCAAAGCAAGTACTTAAAACTATTCACCCAAACTTTCCACACCTAATCTATCACTCTTTTCAGGTTGCCAATAGACCAAATACTCAATTTTTAGTCAAAGATAGGCCTTCTAAATCACCTAACCACCATACCCTTGCTCTAGGCCTGTTTAAGGCTAGTTTTCATGAGGGTTTATTGAAAATCTACTTTCCACAACTTGCCAAACTTTGTTAATGGCCCAAACACCTTAGATTGGGCCTACACATGCTTTCTGAACTCTCCTTTATCCCTTGTCACCACTGTTTCACCAAACTCTCACTCAAAACTACCATTCTCAAGCCAAATTTCACACAAAACTCTTGGGGTAGCCTCCAAAACTCCACCAAAACACATTCTCTACTCTTGGAAATCACATAGACATCAAAAACTACTCTAACCCACTCATTCCACCAATTGACAAAGGAAACTACTAGTGAAATGTGTGTTAGTTCCTTTGAAAAGCTTTCAAACCCTTATGACAGGGTATACACAGGCAGTTACAGTAAAATGATTCAAACTTTCACCCAATACAACATGAAACCCTCAAACCACATGCAAAAGGATGTTAACTCAGGCCTCCATCAAATTCTTGAGGTTTTAGAGCATTTAGTCCCTGTATGGAGCTGTACCAAGGCTGGGAACAGTCACTTTTCAGAGAAAGAATACATAAAACATAGTAAAATCAGATTATTTGTTATTAGTTTCACTTCAAACTATTCCAAATCCTCTTACAACGAGTTGTCCATCCTTTTTACATTCCTTTCCCTCCAAAATCAACTACTTAACTGACCCAAATGACCATTTGAAACTCATTGACCCTTGGTATTACCATAGTGTGTTTTGCACTTCTTACATAGCAAATATTAACAATATTACAAAAAGATGACAATCTTACTCAACATGAATCCCTAATACATACTAAGTGGTCTAATAAGACCTTATTCATTTGAAAAAAAGACTCAAACACACCTACAACCTAACAAAGACCACCATCAAGACCTTATTTACAAACTTTGCACAAGATAACTTGGTGCCCCTGCACCAATGTCATAGCATTAAGACACTTGTCACATGACTAAAACATCCTGCATCTCATCCTTGTCTTTATAAGCAAGGCATATCATGTACATTGTAACAATATTTTTGTATTCATTGATAGAATAAAATTATTCTCATTTGGTCTCTCTTGTGCTTTCATGAAGTCCTAGAGCTTGGGTGGCCACCATCATAGCCAACTGTTGAGAATAAGGAACACTGAGAGGGGGGTTGAATCAGTGTTCTGCAAAAACTTGTTCTTTGTTCCTTTATTAATTTACCACATTCATCCTAAAGAAAGAAGCATGAATGCAAGAACATAAACAACAAGATCACAACACATGAACACCAAGATTTTTATGTGGAAACCCGGTTAAGGGAAAAACCATGGTGAGGGTTAACCCACAAGAAATTATACTCTGTTAAAAGTATTACAAATGGGGAAGGCACATGCCTTCAGGGCGCACTACCCAGAGCTCACTGCTCCAAAAGGCTCACTGCCTACAAAATTAGTTACAAGAGTTCACTAAAATGCTTGAACTGGAAAAGGCATCTACCAATGCAGAAATTTAGTTTTGGTTATGCACAATACACTGACTTTATACACTTCATCTCTTTATGCCCTGCTTCACTACTCTGCCATGATCTGAGCTAAGATCTTCACCTTCGTACTTCTTTCTTCCTTTTTTGCACTATCTCCATCGCCACATCACCACCACACTTCAAAACACTCGAATCCATCGACTATATATATCCGCATCAAGAAATTCAATCAATTGTAGTCGGCTTCAAGAAAACTTAGAACATTTATTAAGAACTCTGCTTTGTCGGCTGAATCCATGCACAATCAACAACGCGGACCAAAAACTTGTGTTCTCAAATCATCAATCATGTCAGTAAATACCACTGATTATCACAAATTGCTTAACCAACAACTTTCTTCATCCAGACCAAGATCAAATACTAGGTCAGCCTGTTCTTCTTCTGACTATACTAACTAACTGGAACTTGATACTCAGATGCTTATAACTTTTGAATCCTTAATCACCGAAGGCTAAATTTCTGGATTTAGATATTCCTGGCAATCCTTATCACTCCCTTAGATTTGCAACACACTGTGATTTACCACCGGAGAGATCCGGACCAAGATACTAGACCCTATTAGATGCTTTGTTTTTGACTACCCGGACTTAGACAAATCTTCACTCTGACTTCTGGTATGAACAAATTATGTAATGCGGATTTGTAAGATAGACTTAGTTGCCATCAATGACAACACCTATCATGCGTAGCAATGTCTCTTGCCAACAATCTCCCCCTTTGGCATTGATGGCAACACTTAGTGAATAATGACTAAGTGTCGGAACAACTCCCCCTTACTTTGTACACTTATACTTTTCACTGTTCTCCAGTGCTCTCCATTTGCTGGATTCCTCATTTTTCACTAATCTTCACTCCCCCTTTGACATCAATGGTAAAGGGTGGGATTCGTAAACCAGAATTTACACAAAAATTCTATATACCAAGCCGCATATGTACAAACAATCCTTAAGTCCTATTTACATAAACTTAAGTATATCACCAAAAATGTTTTTCAACAGTACCAGCTCACTATCCTAGCTCTTCTTCATACTGTTCAAAATTGAGATGTGGCCATTGTTTAGGGGGGAATTGTTGGCAAACGACACTGCTTCACATGACAGTTGTTGTCATTGATGGCAACTAAGACTATTCCACTCATCCGCATAACATAATTTGTTCATACTAGAAGTCAGAATAAGAATTTATCTAAATCCGGGTAGCCAGAAACAGAGCATGTGACAGGGTTCGGTATCTTGGTCTGGATCTCTCCGGTGGTAAATCAGAGTATGCTCCGGATCTGAAGGAGTCATAAGGATTATCAGGGCAATCTAAATCTAGAATTTTAATCTCCGGTAATAAAGGATTAAAAAGTTATTTGCATCTGAGTATAAGGTTACAGTTTGGAAGTGCTAACAATAGAAGAATAGGCTGACCTTGTAATTGATCTTGGTTCTAGATAAATGAAAGTTGTTAGTTGGATGATTTGTGATGGTCAGTGATAGTGGCTGACATGATTGATGATTTGTGAATGCAAGTTTTGATCCATGTTACAAGTTATGCATGGATTTAGCCGACAGAGCAAGAGTCTTCAACAAAGTTCTAAGTTTTCTTGAAGCCGATTGAAAAATGATTGAATATCATGATGTGAATATATATAGCTGATGGATTTAAGTGAATTCGGTGTGTGTGTGATGTGACTATGGAGAAAGTGTGAAAAAGGGTAGAAATCTAAAGTTCTGATGATAACAGAGCAGTAAATAGGGTAGAGTGAAGATGAAATGTGTAAGATCAGTATTTTGTACTTAACTAGAACTGAATTCTTGCATTAGTAGATGCTATTCATCAGTTCAAACTTCTTGTTATCCTCTTGTAATCATCTTTGTAGGCAGTGAGCCTCTATTGAGTAGTGAGCTCTGGGAAGTGAGCCTAAATGCATGTGCATTCCCATTTGTAAAATAGTTTTAACAGAGCATTAATCTTTGTGGGTTAACCCCCACCGTGGTTTTTTGCTTAACTAGGTTTCCACGTTAAAAATCTTGGTGTTAAGTGTGTTATTGTGTTACTGCTCATATGTTTATGATTCTTGTTTTTCATGGTTAAATTATTGATCTATTGTTAAGTGGTAAAAGGAAGAATTAACTATAGAAAGTATTGAAGTTTTGAGACAACTGATTCACCCCCCCTCTCAGTTGTCTACCCTAATTCCAACAATTGGTATTAGAGCAAGGTTCCTTTGAAAAGTTTAACAGCTTGAAGAAGATCTGGGAAGGCAATAAAATGGATGAATACAACCTCCAAGGACAACTTAAACTCGCATTAGAAGATCTTGAGTAGTCCATAACAGAAGCCAAAGAGCTGCAAGAGGACCTTAAAAATACTGAAGACTTCATTGAAACCTTAAAAGAAAAATTGGGCAAATCCAATGAAAAAAGGAAGGAGCAACCTCTTCAACTGGGAAATCATTATGAAGACAATGACATGGACAAGGCCTTGAAAGAGAAAAAAAAAGAATGTGAAAAGTTAGCTAAAGAAGTTATTGTCCTAAAACATGAGATAGAATCTAGGGTGATGAGGCTAACCAAGGAAATTGAAGATAGGAAGAAAATTGAAGAAGACCTAAATCAAAATCTAAAAGAAAGAACTGAAGAATGCTACAGATTGGATGGATTAGCTAGCCTCCTAGAGTCTAATCTTCAAGAAAGCAGAGACCATGAGAAAGAACTTGAGAGACAAATTGTCATTCTTAGACATGACCTAGAAGTTGCAAATGAATACAAGGAGAAGTTCAAGATAAGCTCAACTAAACTTGAAGCACTGCTTGAAGGTCAGAAAAGGGGTGATGACAAGCATGGTCTTGGATATGAGAAAGGTCAAAGCTCTAGATTTGGACAAAGAAACTTTCAACCAAGGAATAGGAGAAACAAACCTAGAAGACTTGCGGTGAGATAGCCTAATGCTCAAAGATATCCATCATTCAATAGAAATTACTTCAAATGTAATAAATTTGGTCATAAAGCTACTCAGTGCAGAAGTAGAGTAAATCAAAATGGTCCATCCTTCTCTAGTCAATGCTTCAAATGTAAGAGGTATGGTCATAGATCAAATGAATGCAGAAGTATGATAATGAATAACTCTAGAGGCAATGGCAACTCTTTTAATGGTTGTTGCTTTACTTGCAATAGATTTGGGCACATGGCTAATCAGTGCAGATCAAGATAAAATCAAGTATATAAGAAAAGAAATGTTGTGTGCTTTAATTGCAATAGATTTGGTCATATTGCAAGATTCTGCAGAAGTAGGAATAATTGAAGAAAAGGTCTAACAAACAGAAAACTAGAGGGGTAGAGACAAGACAAAGGCAAGGGCAAAATTGATGTGAATGAGATCTAGAATGAAATAAGCAAGACATGGGTCAAGAAAAGCGTTGTGAATAATAATAATAGGTCTGCACTGGAATCTAGTGCTGATAATTCTGCTGGGAATTGAATTTGGAGCTCTAGCTTAGGGGGAACTGCATTGAAAATCAAATTCCCCCAGCCAGTAAGTGGGTGCCTGGATCTAACACAAGGAGAGAAGATATTTTGAATTGTTTCAGAACTTTTGGAAGGATTTTCAAAAGAAAAGATGTTGATATGAAAATTTGCAGTGATTCATGAAGAACTGTTCAAGAAATAGAGTAACCAAATGAATTTAGGGCAACGCATTTATTACAATGTCAAATTAGGTTTTGTGGAGGATAAAAGGTCACTTAGTCATGCATTTGAATCACTTTGCATTTGAAGGAAACAAGAAGAAGAGCATCTGAGTTGCACATCCAGAGATTGAAGCACGAAGAGTGAATTCAACTGGTAATTAATCAACCCTAACCCCACAGAAGAAAAAAGGTACTTCTCTATAAAGCTTTGAATCTAAAATCTGTTGAGATGGCTACTCCTCTTATTGTCGATATTACTGAAAGGCCTCTACCAAAATTTAAAAAGCATCCACACAAGTCAATAGAAGTCAACCCATTAGGTGCATTTTCAAGTGTTCCATATGGTGTGTTGCATACTGAAGATATTAGGGTTTATATTCATGTGAACATAGATGAATTTTGGGACTCAAGGTATATAGATTTGTTTGAGAGTCATCTTAGGGATGAAAATCATGACTTTAAACCTGAGTATAAGGCACTACTTGATAAACATTTTATTCAGATTATGGGGTTTCTAATATTTGATGAAGATGAGTGGGTCTGGTATGTTTTGAGTTGAATGCATGATGAATTCATATGGCTATTAAAACCATTCAAGATTACCAAGGATGTTATCAAAATTGTGACTAGGTTAAACTCAACCGGTGGATTACCCATGTTGAAATTTGTGAAAAACCAAACTATTATCAATGCAACTGGTGCAAAGTTTGACAAGAGGGCAATGACCATAAATGACATTATAGAATCGGATGTGAAGTTTGCTTCCATGTGATTAGCTACAAGATCTATCACTCTAGCAGAGAGAATTCAGTCTCTAGAACTACCATATATGTAGCATATCAAATGTTGAAGGAGAATGCAGATTATGACCTATGTGAGCTATTACAGAACCGACTAATTGAAAACTTGAACAAAATCAAGAAAAATAAGAAAAACACTTTTAAATATGGTACATTGGTTCTATGCTTGTTTCTCTACTATATGAATGAAGTACTTGGAGTAAAGGGTGTTCACTGGACTAATGATGAGCCAGTTGCCATTCAGATCAGATATCATCTTCGCAGTATTGGTGATTATAAAGCTCAAAAAGCTACAATCTACAGATACTTCAAGAATTTTTAGAGTATGATGCATTCAAGGGAAAGAATCACTAAATCAATTGTTGAGAAGTATAAGAATGAAATATGTTTTATGGTTGACACTGATTAGTGCTTAATGGAAGCAGTAGAACCAAGAACTATTTGGATCATGCCCAAGGGATATGAAGTAGATAGAAAAATCTTCAATATGTATGCTCAACATCTTCTAAGCAAGCCAAAAGACACAACAGTTGAGAGATTTGGGACAGATGAGGAGCTAAGTTTAAAATTGCATACTGAGCTCAGAGAACCTAAAACCAACAGAAAAGTAGGGAAAGAAGTTGAGCAGTTGGCCGAGAATCTAGGTCTCACAAAGGAAGCCGTGAGGCAATTCAGGGAAAGAACTAAAAAGACAAAAAAGGAGAAGCAAGATAAGAAACAAGGAAGTGCTCCGATAGGATCCTCCTCCATATCAAGGACTACTAGAATCTCTGTTGCTGCCCCTGTTCCTCCAAAACCTACCAATCCTGAGACACTGGAAGAAAAATCATCAGGAAAAGAAGGGAAAAGAGTAAAAACAAAGGCCGCAAGAACCTATAAGAGCACAAAAGTTGATGTAGAAGAAATAGATTCAGATGCTGAGGAAAAGGAGTTGAAAGCCTCTAGAACAAAAGCTACCAAGGTGACTAAGGAGAAGCCCTCTAAAAGCAAAAGGGCAAGCAAAAGGTAGAAGACAAATACATATGTTGAGAAGCCCACACTTTATGTGGAAGATGTAATAAAAATAGTGACTCTGGATAGAAATTTGAAACCCATGATTGAATTCTATGATGAATATAGTGATACAGACAAGAGGGTGTTAGAGGAAGCAACTGTTAGATATCTAAATATCTATAATAAGGCCCTGATTGAAATAACTTCTGAGATCCCTCCAAGTCTTGCAAACATTTTGGAGTTGAGGAAAGAAAATGCAAAAAGCAAGGATATGGAGCTTAGAGAACATGTATTGATAAAACTATGCCCTCAGATCACTCAAGTTCAAATGAATATGATATTCAAGGAAGTGAAGGATGAATTCAGGAGCAAGAAGAGAATGAACAAACTGATGCTTGGAGAATTGGACCAAATAGTTAAAGAAACATAGGAAATACTTCTAAGTGCATTGAAGAGACACAATCTTCCATTTGTTGAGGAGGAGACTGATGATGGGATTGATCCATCAATCTTGGTTATTGAAAAGATGAAAACTGATAAGCAGCAAACCAAGGTTGATGACTCCTATGTTCCAGAATAAGAACAAATAAACAAAGAAGATACAGATATGGTGGATCAAACTGATGCTGTAAGAGATACTCTAACTTCTCCTAATCAATCTAGAAAATAAGATAATGTTGAGAATACTGCTGCTACACAAGATCCTCAGGAACAGATTGCAAATAGTGAAGTCAAAGGAAAGAATCCAACTACATATAACACAGAGAAAGGTGAAGCAGAAGAAGTCAAAGGTAAGGAAGATAAAGCAGAAGAAGATGGTGTAAATGTTGATAGTCCTAATACTGTGAAAACTCAAGGAAAGGAAAGTGGTCCAGAAATGGTGGCAAGAGACACTGCAAATGCAGTGAAAATTTTTCTGAGTAAAGAGATGCTAGAGTTTGATGAACCAGAACTGATTCAAGGACCAATCAACTTGGATATTCTCTCTCTAGTCCAAATGATGAAGATAGCATCCTTCACACAAGCCAAATCAAGTGAAAAGATATTTAAATCTCACATAGAGGATAGTGAGTTGTTAAGTCTTGCATCCAGTGTATTGGAGAAGATAATGCCAACTTTCTAGAAGAATCCATCTGATTCTCCCTCCAGAAATCTAAAGAGCCTTGTAAATTTTGTAAGTACACATTTTGAGTCTATTGAGAAGTTTGTAGAGACTAAAGTTAGGAATGAATTTTTGGATAAGAAATTTAGTGAAACAAAGAGCCTAATAGGGAATGATAGATGATACTTGGTATCAGTATAAAGAGCTTTCAAAATGGTCTAAGTGATGGAGGTGATATATACAAATTTTGTCTATCCTGGCCCAAAGTCAATGAGGATATTAAGAAGAAGATAAAGAAGCAAGAACAAAAATTGTCAAATCTATCTCAAAATTTTGATCCTCTAACAGTTTCTCCTATAAGTTAGAAATGTCAAGTAATCAGCTTGACCGATGAAATAAAGAAGCTTGTTAAAGAAAAAGGCAATATTGTGAAGAGAATGTGTGAGCTCCGGGGATTGATTGCCCCCAAGTTAGAAACAATGTTTAATGCATTATCAGAAGCTCAAACTGCAGTTCAGACAAGTGATCCTTCGGATCTGACAAAGGCAAAAGCATATGTATTTCTACTAAGTGTACACATCTCAATTTTGGATGGCATGAAAATAAGTTGGGCCTCTGAACTTGAGCAATTGAAAAGTAGTTTTGCAGATATTCTCAAGTTCATGTGAATATAACTTAATGATTAAGTGTACATATGCGGCATTGTATACAAAATTTTTGAGAATTTTGGCTTGTGGACCCCATCCTTTTCCATTGATGTTAAAGGGGGAGTGAAGAACAATGAAAAATGAGGAATCCAACAAAGGGGGAGCTCTGGAATCAGTGGGGAGCATAATAGTATAGAGTAAGGGGGAGTAACACTTAGTCATTTTTCACTAAGTGTTGCCATCAATGCCAAAGGGGGAGATTGTTGGCAAGAGACATTGCTTCACATGACAGTTGTTGTCATTGATGGCAACTAAGACTATTCCACTCATCCACATAACATAATTTGTTCATACCGGAAGTCAGAATCATAATTTAACTAAGTTCGGGTAGCTAGAAACAGAGCATGTGATAGGATCTGGTATCTTGGTCTGGATCTATCTGATGGTAAATCAGAGCATGCTGCATATCTAAAAGAGTCATAAGGATTGTTAAGGCAATCTAAATCTAGAATTTTAATCTCCGGTAATAAAGATTTCAAAAGTTATTTGCATCTGAGTATAGGGTTACAATTTGATAGTGCAGACAACAGAAGAATAGGACAACCTTGTAATTGATCTTGGTTTTGAATAAATGGAAGTTGTCAGTTGGACAATTTATGATGATCAGTGATAGTGGCCAACATGATTGATGATTTTTGAATGCAAGTTTTGATCCACGTTACAAGTTATGCATGGATTTAGCTGAGAGAGCAGAGTCTTCAACAAAGTTCTAAGTGTTCTTGAAGCTGACTGAAAAGTGATCGAATATCATGATGCGGATATATATAGCCAATGGATTTAAGTGCATTCAGTGTGTGTGTGATGTGAGTATGGAGAAAGTGTGAAAAAGGGCAGAAATCTAAAGTTTGGATGATAACAGAGCAGTAAACAGGGTAGAGTGAAGATGAAATGTGTAAGATCAATATTTTGTACTTAACTAGAACTGAATTCTTGCATTAGTAGATGATATTCATTAGTTCAAACTTCTTTTTATCCTCTTGTAATCATCTCCGTAGGTAGTGAACCTCTATTGAGCAGTGAGCTCTGGGCAGTGAGCCCGAATGCATGTGCATTCCCATTTGTAAAATACTTTTAACAGAGTATTAAACTTTGTGAGTTAATCCCCACTGCGGTTTTTCCCTTAACTAGGTTTTCATGTTAAAAATCTTGATGTTAAGTGTGTTATTGTGTTGCTGCTCATATGTTTATGATTCTTGTCTTTCATGGTTAAATTATTGATCTATTGTTAAGCAGTAAAAGGAAGAATTAACTGTAGAAAGTATTGAAGTTTTGAGACAACTAATTCACCCCCCCTCTCAGTTGTCTGCCCTAATTCCAATAGAAATTAGATAGTTTATTTAAACTAGGTTAAGTACTACAATTTCTCCACTAAGCATTGGGAGGATAAGGACTGAGCTTATGAACAAGATTCTAATCACTTTGTATGTCCCTTATGCTCGCATGGTTATGAAACCTAAGACCCTAACCAAGGTTTTATCAAGTGTTTTCCTTTTAACCAAGTAAAACCCTAATTATATCTTAAATCAGAAATATTCAGAAACTGATGAGATAACTGGCAAAACTAATCACAGAAGTGTAGAGAGAGGGTTTCAGATGTTGTGTACCCAGATTTTGAGGGACACATGGACTAGGGCACCCGCTAAAGTGTCCTGCAAGTTTTTAAATTGGAAAATCTTCTGCACAGGGTGTCTGAGACTGCTAAAAGGCTTCTAGATCCTGGAAATAACCCCTGGTTGGACTAGGGCACCTGTTCCAGTGTCCCGCAAGTTTGAGATCCAAAAATTTGAAAGTCTATCATGACTGTATTCGCAATATCTTCCTTTCTATAGCTTCTTTCTACCAGAACCTACAAAACACAATTTGCACCTACAAGAGAAGGAAAATGTTGTGGCTATATAGGAGCTTGCCTCAATCAAGCCTCATCTTTGGTATTTCTACCTCAACAATAGCCAGAGAAAAAGATTTGCAGAAGTGTTGGCAAACCTAACAATGTGTGTATGCAGATATATCAAACCCTAGATGTCTCAATCAAGGGAATATCAATAACTTGCTTTACATCAATAAACACATAAAGAGATGAAACAAATGAAGACTTGCATGAACAAGAAGGTGAATTAGCAATGTCCACGAAGGATCTCCAAGCTTGCTGTTGGAGGCATCAACCCTTCTCTCGATCATGCAAAGGGTGTACAAACCCTAGGAAGAGCAAGATAGACTTAAGATCTTGATTCCCAATCTCCATCCATTGTCTCCAAGATAGCAAATATAAAATACTTCCAAGAGCTTCAACAAGTCACTGATCTTCAATAGCAATTGTAGCAGAGTTTTGGCATCAAGCTTGCATAAGAATTGTGTGTGATAAAATGATTTATAAATATCTTTTTATATCTATCTTTAGGGAATTAAAATTTTGAAATAACGTCTCGATATCGCACAAAAACTGAGAATTTGAAAATGGAATCCTGAGGCACTCGGTGGGAGCCGACATCCCACCAAAGTTCAAAATCCCAGGAAACAGGGGAGGACTAGGGCGCGGGCACCCAAGTCCAAGCCCCCTATTTCCACTCAGATCTGCATTTTTGGGCGTCCTAGGGACCCAAATCTCAAATCTCCTTTTTGGGTTCTATCAATAAGTTACCTCAAAAAGTGAATAAATTGCCTCTAGACCTAGTCAATTAGGGTTTCAGGAAGGCTAGAAAAAGAAAAGGTTGAAAGGTCACCCAAGTGAGGAGCTAAACTGAGGGAAATTTTACCATTCCATACAGGAGGACAATTTCTGACGTTACATTAGCCCCCACTTTAGTGGCCATATGACACTATGTGCATATGCAACTAAAGGAAAGTAAATACATCAATCATTAAAAGAATACCCAAAAGAATACTATAGAGGAAGCCAAAGCGTTGTCACTAAGAAGGAAGGAGCTCCCAAGTTCGCAATCCTGCAAGACCAAAGTTAGGAACCACATCCTACAAAGGAACACTTGTCAGAAATCAAAACCAAATCAACCTGCAACCACCACCAATAAGTCAGTATCAAAATGCTAAGGGGGTTGAGTGATGTGAAGGGAGGAAATTGAGGGAGATATATGCCCCCCCTTGTTTTTTCTTGCTTAGTCTGAGAGTAAAAACAAGGAGATATCCACGCGCGTCGATTTCAAGGGAAATGTGTTATGAGGGTCATTTGAAGAAACAACACTCAAACATAACACATTGGGAAAGGATGAGAGCCGAACTAGGATTCCAACGCAACAAACGACACTAAAATCAGAGTTCGATAGCTCAAGAAAAGGGCTCAAGAGTGAAAGAGCACACTTTTTTGCACCTAGTTAGGGATAGGAGTTCTCACTCACTTACTTTATGTAAAAGGGAGTTGTCACTTATCACTAACTCATTCTTATTTCTTGTCATTGCAGAGAAGTAGAGGAGACAGAGAAGGAGAATAGGAGAATGACCATGCCGAGCTGACATCCATATCATCCACCATGACTGGAGATGCTCCGAGCTTGAGTAGCAGAGAGACATTTTGAGGCTGAGGTAGGGTCTGGATCCAACTCCTCTATCATCTTTCATTGTACTTTTTCTTTTATGTTTACTGATGTCTATGCCAAGGAGAACGACCATGCCAAGTCGACGTCCATATCATCCACCACGACTAGAGATGCTCTGAGCCCAAGTAGCAGAGAGATGTTTCGAGGCCGAGGTAGGGTCCGTATCCAACTCCTCTGTCATCTTTCATTATACTTTTGATTTTACATTTACCGATGGATAGGGATCCCAGACAGGGGTGCCCAAGTCCACCTAGGGTGCCAGAGTCCCTCTAGAGTGCCCTAGTCCCACAGGGGTGCTAGTGTCCCTCTGGAGCGCCCTAGTCTTCCTAGGGCACCCTGGTCCATAGAGGACATAGGCCCTACATGTAGGCATTATGTTCAGTTCTTGATAGCTTATTTTGGTTTCTAGAGGGGATTCTGATATGCTTGCTTACTTTTCGATCTGCAGGATGTCCCTGAGATGCGTGAGCACATAGGCGGTCATCTAATGGCACTTCTACGAGAGCGTGCTAGTGCCTTGACTATCGCAGAGAGAGATCATTTATAGATGGTGGGCCTATGGTGGGTGTTTGATATGCCCACAATCAGATTCCACTGTGCTATGCTCATGGCACTAATGGAGAGGTGGGATGTAGATACATCCACATTCCACTTACTGATAGGAGAGATTACCATCACACTGGAGGATGTATGTAGGATCCTTCGATTGCCAATCTGAGGATAGACAGTGAGGATTGTTGGACATCACTCAGCGGGGTATACTCGTGAGAGTCAACTATACTGCTTGGGTCGCACTATTTCTTAGGCAGAGCGCGGACATATTCAGCTCCATTTGCTAGAGCAGGGATGTAGAGACATTCCCTTACTATAGAGGATCATGATTTTCACAATCACACTAGCCATCATGCCAGATGGACGAGGCACTCACCTTCATGGGGGTCTCATTTATACCATTAGAGTGATGGAGGAGAATTAGACTATCTATGCATGGGTCATGACTTAGGGTGATATGTCCATTATGAGATGCATAGTCTGATGGTCTACACACTACTACAGGTATGGGCCTTTGAGCACATCAGGTGCACATGACCGGTGGGTTTTCCTATAGAGGTGACATTTACCCATCCATGTGTCTATGCCTATCCACTGGTTAGGTGTTGGAGGTACAACAATCTGCTATACTAGAGAGTAGTATTTGACAGATTACAGCCCAGTGACATCATTTGGAGACCATATCATGGTTACATCAAATGGCCTAGCTAGCAGAGACAATTAGTGAGGATGCAGAGGGATCAGTTGATGGCTGGTCTCCTTGATCATATCGTATCTTGGTTTTACTTTACAGAGTGCCATAATAATTCAGACAGATACAAGATGTTCTTGCGGTTCATTCACGCTATGCATAGGTTGCTCACAGCGCAGTCAGGGAAAATACCATCCAGTGGCTGATAGTAGTAGACGTACCACATAGTGACGACAAGGGTCTTGAGGATGCAGAGCTAGTGTCAGAGACAGATGATGTTGGATGTACTCGAGCATATCGAACATGGTGGCATACAGCATAGCCTGTACCTATCTTTCCACCCAGGCATCCTATAGGAGATTCCCAACCTTGGGCCAGCCATGCAAGTGACACATGGGTGGAGGATGACATCAGTGATTTCATGGGATACTACGATTTCAAGGAGGATACAGAGGAGGATGAGGATGAGTCTGAGGAGGTCCCATCACAGTACATCTTCAGAGCGAGATCATGATAGAGCTAGTAGGAGGTAGACATTGACGAGGAGACCGAGTTGAGATCGCGGTCAAAGGCACGTGGTCCTACTCTTGTAGACGATGCAAGGCCTAGTCAGATAGAGTGAGGGGAGAGTAGTAGGTCTATGCCCCCAGCTGCAGATTAGATAGTAGATCTCATCACACCATTAGTGATCTAAGATCCATCCTGGCGAGATGGAGATCCATGTTAGGTTTGATTTATTTTGATGTTTTGTATAGTTTATTATTTGTGAAATATATATGGGAGTCTAACATCTACCTCATCCTCTATTTTGTAGTTGGGACTGATGCATGGTAAGAATTTGTGAGTCACGTTGTAGGAGACATAGTGCCTGCAGATGCCTCAGAGCAACAAGTGTGGGCAGGTTATTCGCCATGATAATTTGTTGGGCAGTATGCTGAGATATTTATGCCAATTGTCAGATACAGGACTGCTATAGAGGCCATGCTAGAGCAGTCTACATGAGAGAGAGAAATTTTAACAGAGAGATGAGCTCACTGATGCTAATCTTAGGGCACAGTGAGAGTAGATGGTAGCAGGTCCTACATCAGAGGGAGAGCCAACTATCAGTGAGTTCTTACTGCAGGAGGTCCAGTAGGCTAGAGCTGACAGAGACAGGGTTCAGGCTAAGAGAGACTGGTACCAGAGGATGTACCAGGAGGCACATGAGCAGATGATAGAGATGAGAGGCAAGATCAGGGGGTTACGATCATAAAGCATCTCTAGGAGTCATTCATGATTCATAGCCACACATGGTCAGGCTTCTATCACTCGCACACCATGAGGGCCTGAGGGTACTAGCGATTGAGGCTCAGTGATGTGATGTATAGATTTTAGGCACTACGACATCCCATTTTGTTTTGAGGGATAGTCGACTCAGATGTATACATGAAAATGAGATATATATATGATTATTTCTTTTGATCTATGTGTAATGGCTTTTGATCTATCACATGTGATTTTTGTAAAAATGCAACTAGTGATGATGTCTAAATGCTATAATTAATGTTATTGTGATTTACTAACAATTCTAAAAAGAACATGTAGTAACAAACACAATGATTAATTATTTTACACATAACTTTAATTTCCATGCTATATTTAGTTAATACAAAAGTGATCTAAGCAATTACTACTTAAGCATGATACAACAATGATCAACTGAACAAAGATGTAATGCCAAATGAATTAAGACAAAACAATACTATTTTGTCGAAATTGAAGCTACTCTATGTGCTAAAGTAGCTTAGGAACATTTAACATTAGATCTTTAAGAATAAAATCTTTTGAGGTGCACATCATTAATAGGTTCTTTAAGCAGCATACCTTGCTCATCAGCTAATTTATACGCTCTAGATCCAAAGGTTTCAGTGATTATATATGGTCCAAGCCAATTAGGGCTGAACTTACCTTTTTCACCAGCAAGTGCATTTACGTTGCGTTGATTTTCATAAAGAACCAAGTCCCCAATGTTGAATGAACGTTGTATGACTTGTGCATTATAGGCTTGTTGTACACCTTTTTGATAAGCCTTGAGATGTTCAAGAGCGTTAATACGTCTTTCATCAATCATCTCAAGTTCCTGTAATCTTTTCTCTCATTCTATGTCATCATCCATGATATCTCTTAGGGAAATTCGTAAAGAAGGAATTTCTAACTCCAAGGGCATTATCGCATTTGTGTCGTAGACGAGATTATACGGTGTGTTACCTGTAGCTATTTGAATACTTGTTCTGTAGGCCCATAATGCATAGGATAATTGTGTATGCCAATCTTTTTGATGCTTATTAACAGTTTTCCATAGAACCTGTCTAATAACCTTGTTTGAGGCTTCTGCTTGGCCATTTGATTGAGGGTAGTAAGGCATAGAGAAGTGGTGTTGTATAGTATAGAAAAGGGTGAGGGAGCTTCAGCTAATTGATTAGCTATCACTTTCCCTTTAATCACTTTTTGTGAAATGAATTTGAGATCAAATTTTGTAAACAACATAACCCATTTAGTAAGACGACCTGATAAATCTATTCTTGCGAAGAGATGTTTCAAAGGGTCAAATTTTACCATTACATACACTTTAGCATTTAAGAGAAAATGTCTAAGCTTTTGAGTGGCAAACACTAAAGCTAAACAATGTTTCTTTATAATTGTGTATCACACTTCATAATTGAGCAAAGTACGACTGATGTAATAGACAACACATTCTTTGCCTTCAGCATTATGCTGTGCTAGAAAAGTTGCTAGGGCATCATTAGATGTTGAAATGTACAAGAGAAATGGTTTATCAAAAACAACAGGTTGCAAAATAGGTGGATTAGCTAAGTAATCTTTTAAGTCATCGAAAGCTTTTTGACATTCAGAATTCCATTGAAAGTGAGAATCTTTCTTCAGTAGTTGCATAAAGGGGCGAGTCCTATCCGCGAGTTGTGAAATAAATCAGCGGATGACCTGTATCTTTCCCTGCAAACTACAAAGTTGAGATATGTTCTTTAGTATTGGCATATTAACAATCGCATCTATCTTTTTCGTATCGACTTCTATACCTCGATTTGAAACAATAAACCCAAGTAACTTTCCACTATCCACACCAAAAACACACTTATGGGGATTCAATCACATATTATACTTTCGTATGCGCTCAAATATTTGTTGAAGATTTGTAACATGATCCTTACGATGAATAGAATTCGCAAGGATGTCGTCAACATAATGCTCTAAAATATTGTGCATATAGTCATGAAATATAAGAGTCATTGCATGCTGGTAAGTAGCTCATGTATTCTTAAGTCTGAACGGCATGACTACCCAACAAAATGTACCCCAAGGTGTTATAAAGGCTGCTTTATACTGATCAAGAGTATTTATAAGGATTTGATTATATCCCGAAAATCCATCCATGAAAGATAGCAACTCATGTCTAGCTATGAAATCAACAATCATATTGATATTAGGGAGCAGAAAATCATCTTTCAAAGATGCTGAATTTAAATCTTGGAAATCTATGCACATTCTTATACGACCATCAGGTTTAGCGACGGCAACAATATTTGAGATCCATGGAGAGTAATCAATAGGTCGAATAAAACCAGCTTGTAAAAGTTTTTCTATTTCAGTTTTAACAAGCAAAGCAATCTTAGGATTCATCTTACGAATCTCTTGTTTGAATGGATTAACATTTGGTTTTAACACAATATTATGTGTTACAATATGAGGATCTATACCAGGCATGTCTAAATAATTCCAAGCAAATAAGTCTGAGAATTCATTCAATAGTTTAGTCATTTCTTCTTTTTCTTCCATATTTAAACAATCACCAATAGGGATAACTTTTTTAGGGTTATCCTTATACATAATGACATCAATAATCTTTCTGTTAAGGAGAGTACTATGGTCTGGGGGATTGTAGGATTGTAATTGTTCTTCAAGTTCTTCATTATGTTCTACTATAGCAATTATTGTGCTAGTAGTCTTTCCAAAATATGCATCATTGTTTAAACAATAAGGTAGGCCATGTTTATGGTGATAATGAGGAATACCATCATAAGCACCTAAGAATTCCATTATCCCTTCATCCACCATAAACATATCCAAAGGAAGTGATCTTGGAGGACAATTGATGTTAATCATCTTAGGGAATATTAAACTAAGTGTTGATATTGTATTCACATTTAGAGTAGAGTGTTTGTGGGCTTTGGATTCCTTGAAAGGATTGTATCCAATGCCACTAAAGCAATGTTGCAAAGTAGATTCTATAGGGACTTTGATTCCTTGTTAATTTATGCCACAATCGTTACCTACATAGTCATAATTTTTGTAAAGGATTCAAAATCCTCTGCCATAGAGAGAGACTATTTCTTTGGAGGAAGGTGGAGCTTCATAAGTTTCATAGTAGTATAACTAAGAGTATTATCCTTATTTGTCACCAAATAAGTCTTATGTTTATCATTCGAAGCATGTGATGTGATCGATGCAATATTTGATGTTTCAGGGAAGGGGTTTTAAGTTTATACTCTCCTGTGGAGGAAGATGCAAAATCTAATGAACCCCAGTCATCACCAATAAATGCATTTGATTGTTTGGATTCTTGCATAACATTTTTAGAGGCAAGAGGAGATGACAACTCAACTTTTAGATTGTTTAAACTCTTAGGACCAACAATATGCTTATAACAATTATCAGGTTCAGGATCCAAATGGTTAGTATGTAGTTTACTTTTAAATATAAACTTAATCAAATAGTACAAAGTAGAAGGGACTGCTCCTAAAGCATGTATCTAAGGTCTACCAAGAATCATGTTATAAGATAGAGAACAAGGCATTACATGAATCAAGGTAGGCACAATCATAGGTCCTACTTGTATAGGTATAGTTATAGTGCCCACGGATTGTCATCCAACATTATCAAATCCACAAATACTTAATGATTCTGGTTTGATGGTAGATACATCAATTTTAACCTTATGCAATAAATCAATGCCACAAACATTAAGGGCTGACCCATTATCAATCATAACTCTCTTAACCAATGTTTTGTTGATTGTAATAAAGATAACCAAAGGATCATACTGATTCTGAACCTCAAGAGATGGTAATTCATGGTGTTGAAATAGAATATCTATTTTTGTTGCATGCATACAATCTAGTAAAGTGGCAACATCACTTGGCTTAATAGCAGGAGGAACAATCACCTTTTGTAAATCTTCTTGTAGCATTCCATGATAAGTAGGTGAAGTTTGTTTAAGCTCCCAAAGAGATATCTTTGCAGGAGTAGCACGAAGCTGCTCTACAAGATCATAGTCTTTACCACCTTTATATGTTAAACAAGGTGCTTGAGGAAGCATAGGTTGAGAAGCTAGTAAAGATATCAAAATACTCATTTGTTGTGTACTTTGTTTGTTATTTCGAGTGTTATATGCATGAGAAACCACATTATGATTGGTTTGTTGTGATTTTTGTTTTGCTATTTATTTTGCATAGTCATAAATGTGATCAGGAGATTGAGAAGGAGATGAAAGACCTTTAACAACAAGTACAGGTTTAGAGGATGGTTGAACCACATTTACACATAGAGTGACCATAATTTTTGGTTTTTCAATCTCTTCTTTAGGTTTAGGAATATAAATTGCATTGACAAATCTTTGAAATAATGACACCTTAGAAGCCGTAGTGGAATGTTCAATCGAGATAAAGTCCTCAAGGTCTTCTTCTAATATATCAAAGTCATCACAACTAAACATCTCATCATAAGCATGAAAATTTTGCAAAAAATAATCTGACATTCTAACATGCTCTATTTAAACCAAGATTTAAATGCACAATGATGACCTTTGCAAATGAAATACAATTTTCAACAATGAATGCTAATTTTCAACTCTTTTAGTGAAAAGATAAAGAATGTGATTCACAATTTAACATATGCAATTTCACTAAAGAGGTTTTTCACTCCAATTATGCTCTAGAACAACAAATTATTTCAGATCTAAAGTTTAAAAGGATGCAAATTCTTTAAAGCTTGGGTTCACCAAAATGTATAGGGGGAAATTGGATAGTTTATTTAAACTAGGTTAAGTACTACAATTTCTCCACTAAGTATTGGGATGACAAGGATCGAGCTTATGAACAAGCTTCTAATCACTTTGTCTATCCCTTACACTCACGTGGTTATGAAACCTAAGACCCTAACCAAGGTTTTATTAAGTGTTTTCCTTTTAACCAAGTAAAACCCTATTTATATCTTAAATCAGAAATATTCAGAAATTGATGAGACAACTGGAAAAACTAATCACAAAAGTGTAGAGAGAGGGTTTCAGATGCTGTGTACCCAGATTTTGAGGGCCACATGGACTAGGGCACCCTCTCCAGTGTCCTGTAAGTTTCTGAACTGGAAAATCTTCCACATAGGGTGTCTGGAAATAACCCTTGGTTGGACTGGAGTGCCTGCTCCAGTGTCCCGCAAGTCTCAGGATCTGAAAATCTAAAAGTTTGTCATGACTATATTTGCAATATCTTTCTTTTTGTAGCTTCTTTCCGTCGGAACCTACAAAACACGATCTTCACCTACAAGAGAAGGAAAATGTTGTGGCTATATAAGAGCTTGCCTCAGTCAAGCCCTGTCTTTGGTATTTCTACCTCAATAATAGCTAGAGAAAAAGATTTACAGAAGTATGTGCAAACCTAACAATGTGTGTATGCAGAAATATCAAACCCTAGATGTCTCAATCAAGGGAAGATCAACAACTTGCTTTACAGCAATAAACACATAAGGAGATGAAATAAACAACGACTTGCATGAACAAGAAGGTGAATCAACAACGTCTACGGAGGATCTCCAAGCTTGTTGTTGGAGGCTTCAACCCTTCTCTCGATCATGCAAAGGGTGTACAAACACTAGGAAGAGAAAGATAGACTCAAGATCTTGATTCCCAATCTCCATCCATTGTCTCCAAGATAGCAAATATAAAATACTTCCAAGAGCTTCAACAAGTCACTGATCTTCAATAGCAATTGTAGCAGAGTTTTGGCATCAAGCTTGCATAAGAATTGTGTGTGATAAAATGATTTGCAAATTTCTTTTTATATCTAGCTTTAGGGAATTCAAATTTTGAAATAACATCTTGATATCGCATGAAAATCAAGAATTTGAAAATAGAATCCTGAGGCACATGGTGGGAGCCGACATCCTGCCAAAGTTCAAAATCCTAGGAAATAAGGGAGGACTAGGGTGCGGGTGCCTAAGTCCAAGCCCCCTATTTCCACTTAGATCTGCATTTTTGGGGGTCCTAGGGACCCAAATCTCAAATCCCCTTTCTGGGTTCTATCAATAAGTTACCTCAAAAAGTGAATAAATTACCTCTAGAGCTAGTCAATCAGGGTTTTAGGAAGGCCAGAAAAAGAAAAGGTTGAAAGGTCACCCAAGTGAGGAGCTAAACTGAGGGAAATTATACCATTCCATACAGGAGGACAATTTCTGACATTACAACCACTGAATAGAAATACTTGTGACTCTGCCTTTCGCAGATCAGTGGGGTCACTTGTCTGAGCAATAGCTTGGGCTTTGGTCAAAGTATTGAACATTGCTTCCATTTTGGGGAAAATTAGTCCCCAAAGCTCACTCATCCTTGCCTCAATGCTCTCCTTTTCTTTTATCAATTTCTTTATTTCTTCAATCAAGTTGATTGCCTGACACTCCTTGCTTGCCACTGATGTTGTCAAAGGATCAAAAGATTTGGATACACTTGATAGTTTTTGTTTAGACTCCTTTATTTTATCTTTAATATCCTCTATAACTTTAGGACAAGATAAGCAAAATTTATATACATTTCTTCCTTATGTAAGAGCATTTTGAATACTCTTTACACTAGTATCCAACACAATTCTATCTACTCCAATCATCCCTTTTTTAGCATCAAATCTTTTACCATTGAATTCATTTTGAACCTTGACCTCTGTAGACTTTTCAAGAGATTCAAAATGAGTACTTACAGAGTTTATCAAGTTCTTTAGCTGACCAAAGGGGGATGTCGATGAGTCCTTTTGGTATGTTGGCATGATTTTCTCCAAAATCCCTGATGCTAGACCAAGTAGCTCACTGTCTTCTATGTGAGACTTCAAAATATCTTCTCTGGCCTTAGCTTGTGCGAGAGAGGCCCACTTTATCTTCTGAATTGGTGAAAGACTATCCAAATTGATTGGACCTTTCAACTCTTCTACAACTAGTTTATCATTTTCCAAAATTTCTTTTACTACTTCTACAGTGTCTCTTGCCCAAGATGTTGATGTATCTATTTTATCCTTATTGGTACTATCAACTGGATTGTCCTGCTTGGGCTTTTCATCAACCTTTGCAATCTATTCTTCTTTTTCATTTTTGTCCTTGGCCTTTTCTGCTTCTTGGTCCTTAGCTTCTTCTATTTCATTCTCTTTATTCTTCAATGAATCATCTTCAATTTGAGCATCTGTTTCAACATTCATCTCTGTATCTTCTTTGTTTATTGCTTCCTCTTCTGGAACAGAGGAGTCATCTATCTCAGTTTGCTACTCATTGATCTTCAATTCTTCAACATCCAGAATTGAGGAATCAATCCCATCATCAATCTCTTCTTCAACAATGGGAAGATCATGCCTTTTCAATGCACTCAGAAAAATCTTCTGAGTATCTTTGACTATCTCATTGGTTTCACCAAGCATGAGTTTATTCATTCTTTTCTTACTCCTAAAATCATCTTTCACTTCTTTGAATATCAAGTTCATTTGATCTGGAGTAATCTGAGGGCATAATTTTATTAGCACATGCTCCCTAAGCTCAATGTCTTTACTTTTTGCATTTTCTTTTCATAACTCTAGAATAGCTATAAGATGTTTTGGGATTTCAGAAGTTATTTCAATTAAAGCCTTATTGTAGATATTCAGATATTTGACTGTTGCTTCCTCTAGAACCTTCTTATCAGCATCACTGTAATCATCATAAAATTCAGTCATTGGCCTTAAGTTCCCATCTATAGTGACTGATTTGGTGATGTCATCCACAGAAAGATTAGGTTTTTCAACATATGTTTCAGTCTTTTGCCTCTTGCTTGCCCTTTTGCTTCCGGAGGGCTTCTCCTTAGATACCTTGGCTACTTTTGTACCTGAGGCCTTCAACTCTTTGACCTCAACATCAAAATTAGTTTCTTATTCATCACTTTTCATGCTTTTATATGTCTAGGAGGCCTTAGTTTTCACCCTTTTCCCTTCTTTTTTAGATGATTTGCCTTCTAGTTTCTCAGGTTTGGCAGGTTTTGGGGGAATAGGGGCAGCAACAAAGCTCCTAGTAGTCCTTGATGTGGAGAAGGATTCTACCGGAGCACTTCCTTATTTCTTATCCTACTTCTCCTTCTCATATTTTTCTATCCTTTCTCTATTCTGCTTCATAGCTTCCTTAGTTATGCCAATGCTTTCAGCATACATTTCTACTTGCTTTTGAACTTTCCTCTTGATATCAGGTTTTTCTAGCTCAACATGCAGTTTCACACCTAGCTCCTCATATGTCCCAAATCTTTCAACTGTTGTGTCCTTTGGCTTGCTCAAAAGGTGTTGAGCATACATATCCAATACTTGCTCATTAACCTCATACCCCATGGGCATGATCCATACTATTCTTGGTTCAACAGCTTCCATTAGACATTGATCTGTATCCACCATAAAACGGACTGTATCCTTATATTTTTCAACCATAGATGTAGGAATTCTCTCCCTTGAATGCATCATGTTCTAAAAATTCTTGAAAAATCCCCAAAGAGCAGTCCTTTGGGCATTGGAGTCTCCAATACTATTCAAGTGCTTCCTTATCTATATTGCAACAGGTTTATCATTGGTCCAACACATGCTTTTCTTGCCAGGTAACTCATTCATGAAATAGAAGAACAAACACATGACCAGTGTACCATATTTGAAGGTATTCTTTTTATCCTTCTTAACCTTATTCAAATTTTCCACCAGCTAGTTCTGTAGCAACTCACACAAGTCATAATTAGCATTCTATCTCAACATCTGATAAGTTGCATAGATAGTTGTACCGGATACAAAATTTTCCCTGCTGGAATGATAAATCTTATATCCAATCACCATTGAAGCAAATTTGACATCTGGATCAGTGATGTCATTTATAGTCAATGCTCTTTTGTCAAACCTTAAATCAGTAGCATCAGTTACAGTTTGATTCTTTACTAATTTCAACATTGGTAGTCCACCAGATGAGTTTAACCCTGTCACGGCCTTGATGGCATCCTTGGTGATCTTGAAAGGTTTCATTAGCCACAAAAAATCATCATGCATTCAGATTAAAACATACCAGACCCATTCATCTTCATCGAAGGATGGAAACCCTATAATTTGAATGAAATGTTTATCATGCAATGCCTTATACTTAGGTTTAAGATGGTGAATTTCATCCCTTAGATGATTTTTGAACAAATCTACAACATTTGAGTCCCCAAATTCATCTATGCTTGCATGAATATAGGCCCTAATATATTCAACATGCAATACACCATATGAAACATTTGAGAAGGCACCTAACGGGTCAACTTCTATTGATTTGTGTGGATGCTTCTTGAATTTGGGTCAGGGCCTTTCAGTAATATCAACAACCAACAATGTAGCCATTGTAAAAGATTAAAGTTCAAAGTTTCATAGAAAAATACCTTTTTCTTCCACAGAATTAGGGTTAGCTGATGAATTCATCGGTCGCACTTTAAATCCTTGAAATCTTAGCTCAGGTGCTCTTCTGCTCTCTCTTTGAATGCAAAGTGATCCAAATGATTGAATGAATGACTTTTTATCCTCCACAAAACCTAATTTGTCATTGCAATAAATGCTCTGCCCTAATACATCTAGTTACACTATTTCTGCATGCAGTCAATCTTCAATTTCTCCACAATCAATTACATTTGCTTCTTTTCTTCCAGAATTTGCTTCAATAGATCTGTAATAGGCTTCTCTATCTTCATTCATTGTGCCAGATTTAGGCACCCACTTACTGGCTGGAAGAATAAGATTTTCAATGCTGCTCCCCTGAGCTAGAGCTCCTGATTCAATTCTCAAAGGAATTAATAGCACCGGATTTTAGTGTAGAGCCATTCCCATCATTCATTTCATCTTTCTTTACCTATGTTTTGTTCATTTCATTCTGGACCTCATTCACGTCAACTTTACCCTTGCATTTATCTTGTCTCTGCATGTCTTGGTTTCTGTTTACCAAACCTTTTCTATCATTATTCCTGCTTCTACAAAATCTTGCAATATGACCAAATCTATTGCAATTAAAGCACACAACATTTCTTTGCTTATTTACTTGATTTCCTCTTGATCTACACTGATTAGCCATGTGTCCAAATCCATTGCATGCAAAATAGTAGCCATTGAAAGAATTGGCATTTCTCTTGTTGTTAGAGTAGTTTATCATACTTTTGCAATCATTGGATCTATGACCATACCTTTTACAATTGAAGCATTGACCGAAGAAGGATGGACCACTTTGATTCACTCTACTTCTACATTGAGTAGCTCTATGACCAAATTTATTGCAATTGAAATAATTCCCATTGAAAGATGGATACCTTTGAGCATTAGGTTGTCTTACTGGAGGTCTTTTAGGATTCCTTCTTTGATTTCTTGCATCAGGATTTCTTTGAATGGATCCAGATCTTTCACCTTTCTCAAATCCCAGACCATGCTTATCATTTGCCTTCTTCTGATATTCAAACAACACCTCAAGTTTAGCTGAGCTTATCTTGAATTTCTCTTTATATTCATTTGCAACTTCTAGGTCATGTTTAAGAATGACAATTTGCCTTTCAAGTTCTTCCTCATTGTCCCTGCTTTCATGTAGATCAAACTCTAGATGGCCAATTATTCTGTCCATTCTGCAACATTCTTCTATTCTTTCTTTCAGAGATTGATTTAGTCTTCTTCCTTTCTTTAATTTCCTTGGTTAGCCTCATCACCTTAGATTCCATCTCATGTTTTAGGACAACTTCTTTAGCTAACTTCTCACATTCCTTTGTCTTATCTTTCAAGGCCTCATCCATGTCATTGTCTTCATTCTGATTTCCTAGTTGAAGAAGTAGCTCCTTCCTCTTTTCATTAAATTTGTTCAATTTTTTTTAAGGTCTCAATGAAGTCTTCATCATCTTTAAGGTTCTCTTGCAGTTCTTTGACTTCTATTCTAGACTGATCAAGATCTTCTAAAGCAAGTTTAAGTTGTTCATGGATGCCATTAGAATACTTGAATGAACCCATTGAAAAACACCTTCCTAGATCTTCCTTAAGCTATTAAACTTCCTCTAAGGAACCAAGTTCTGATACCAATTGTTGAGAATAAGGAACACTGAGCTGTGGGGGGTGAATCAGTGTTCTGCAAAAACTTATTCTTTGTTCCTTTATTAATTTTCCACATACATCCTAAAGAAAGAAGCATGAATACAAGAACAGAAACAACAAGATCACAACACATGAACACTAGGATTTTTACATGGAAACTCGGTTAAGGGAAAAACCATGGTGGGGGTTAACCCACAAGAAATTATACTCTGTTAAAAGTATTACAAATGGGGAAGGCACATGCCTTCAGGGCGCACTGCCCAGAGCTCACCGCTCCAAGAGGCTCACTGCCTACAAAATTAGTTACAAGAGTTCACTGAAATGTTTGAACTGGAAAAGGCATCTACCAATGCAAAAATTTAGTTCTGGTTATGCACAATATACTGAATTTATACACTTCATCTCTTTCTACCCTACTTCACTACTTTGCCATGATCCGAGCTAAGATCTTCACCTTTGCACTTCTTTCTACCTTTTTCACACTTTCTGCATCACCACATCACCACCACACTTCAAAACACTTGAATCTATCAGCTATATATATCCGCATCAAGAAATTCAATCAACTGTAGTCAGCTTCAAGAAAACTTAGAACATTTATTAAGAACTCTACTCTGTCAGTTGAATCCATGCACAATCAACAACGCAGACCAAAAACTTGTGTTCTCAAATCATCAATCATGTCGGTCAATACCATTGATTATCACAAATTGCTTAACCAACGACTTTTCTTCATCTAGACTAAGATCAAATACTAGGTCGACCTATTCTTCTTCTGACTGTACTGACTAATTGGAACCTGATACTCAGATGCTTATAACTTTTGAATCCTTCATCGTCGAAGGCTAAATTTCTAGATTTAGATAGTCCTGACAATCCTTATCACTCCCTTAGATTCACAACACACTGTGATTTACCACAAGAGAGATCCAGACCAAGATACTGGACCCTGTCAGATGCTCTATTTCTGACTACCCAGACTTAGACAAATCTTCACTCTGACTTCCAGTATGAACAAATTATGTAATGCAGATGTGTAAGATAGACTTAGTTGCAATCAATGACAACACTTGTCATGCATAATAGTGTCTCTTTCCAACACCAACTCTTTCATGGTATTGAATTTAGGAAGAATCACTTCTTGTTAGTCAATTTTTTTGAGATCTTGAATGCAAATCATGGTGGATCTTGATAGTTGAGTATGCTCTTCTCTTGCATCGAATGATGACCTGGAGAATCAGAAAGACTTGATAGAAAAACTAGATTTGGAGGATTTTCCTCTTTGTGGCCTTGTATTGCAAGTTACAACATACTTTTTCTTGATTTAGGTGGTTGATTCAACTTCTACATGTTTTTTAATTGTAGATCCACATATTATGCATGTCAAAAAGAAAAATGCTTTCTAGGTTTTGTTTGCTACATCAAAAAACTATCTGGGTATTTGTTAGTTTTTTCATGCAGAAAATCAATTGTCTACAAACTTAATCAGAAATTTTTGGTAGGCCCCCTCTTCTTTTGCATTTTGGTTTTGATAGTCCAACTTTGAAGGCTCATATCTTGCTCATTTATTCTCCTTTTTTTGAGCAATTTTTTTTTATTTGGGTTAGAATTTCACAGGATTCACAGTGGTGGAATTAAATTTTGATTTTGGTGCCTAATTTTTCCAGAAATTACATTTTTTTATCATTGTTGCTGAGCAGTTCCTATTTTTAGAACTTCAAAGGTTTTGTTCAGGCTCATATGGTAACATTTTTTAGTTAATTTTTTTTGAAAGTGCATAATTTTTTGAGTAACTTCCAAATTTGCTATTAGTTTGATCTAGTTTTGCTCAGAAATTGTACTTTCAGCTTTACCCTAATCTTGGATTTTGCATTGTACCAAAATCAAAGACCAATTTGTTATTTTTCCTTTTGGAAATTGTAATTGGACTGATTATAAAGTCCCACAATCATTTTTCTCTGGGGGGTGATCTCATTGATTGAGTAAAAGGGGGGTTGTACTTGTGTTGTTTTTTTTATACTCTTATATCATGGATCAAACCAAACTTCCTCTACTCACACCATATAACTATCATGAGTGGAAAACTAAAATATAAATTCATTTGAGAAGCTTGGGTTTACATAGAGTTATAATGGGTATAGATATTGAACCAACGACAACTGTAGAAAAGAGAAAGTGGTACAATAGATGTGATCAAGCATATGGCACACTATGCTTATCTATTTCTCTTGATCTCCTTTTTCATTTTGAATCTTGTAATACACCTAATGAAATGTGGATTACCTTAGAGAATTTCTTTAGGAAGAAAGATACTATGAGAGGTTCCAAATTGGAGAATGAATTAATTAGTTTGAATCCAACTAACTTTGCAAGCATCCAAGACTTCTTCACAAAGCTAAAGTCACTTAGATTACAACTCAAACAATGTGGAATTGAGAAAGAGGACACTCAATTGATTCTTTCAATCCTTTCCAAGCTTGGTCGTGACTATTCAATTTTTGTTTTTGCCTTTTATGCTACTATGGATGCTCTTGGGAAAGCTTTCACAATGCCTTCACTTGATGAGTTTTCTAGATCACTCACAAGGAAGCAAGCTAAGTTAGTACACATGGGCACATTAAAGTCTCCTAAACCTCAAGCTCTTCTTGTTAATCAAGGTACAAAGGATCAAAAGGCTTCAATTAGCAAAGGCAAGAAACAAAAAAAAGGATTTCAATAACAATGAGCAAGCAAAGGAGTTAGCCAATTCACCTAAGTCCTCATCCTCTGCCAAAGAGGATTCATCTAAGAAGGAGAGAACAAAGTGTGCATATTGCAAGAAACTAGGACATGATGAGCATACATGTTATGAAAAGAAAATTAACAAGTTGAATCACATTCTTCAAAAGAACAATATCAAATTGCCATCATCAATGTCATCTAGTCCATCCTCTTCTTTGACACCATCATCATCTACACAGACAGGGACAACATGGTTTGCTAATGGGACAAACAAAAGAAAAGGGCAAGCACTTTTTACTTCTACAAGTCTTCAATCAGAGAGATGGCTTCTTGATTATGGAGCTTCTCATTATATGGCATCATTACAAGGGATGTTCTCTTCATTTGAGTCTTGCACTTTATCACCTATTTTGATGGGTAGCAATACATACATGCATGCAACTAAAAAAGGGAATGTTGATATTGGTGAGGGTAATTTCAACAATATATTGTTTGTACCTTGTCAACCAATCTTCTCTCTATCTACTAGATTACTCATATGGTGCAGAGAAGACAGTTGAGTTCACTCCTGATTTAGTGATCATATGGGACTTGGAGAGTAGAGATATCATTACTATTGGGATGGATGATCATTTATCTCTCTTGTATACATTCTCCCATTTTGCGCCTATTGATGTTGTAGATCCATTGATTGATATTCACACTCATGCATCAAGTGTGAATAATATTTCTGAGAAGTTTGGTCACTTGAACCTTGGTGTTCTTTCATCCACTTTGGTTCATGAGACTAGTGCTAAGATTCCATCTCCTCTACCTCCTACTTCAAAGATCAGCATTGACATGGCTTCATCCACTTCAGTTGAGCAAGATCATTCTAGTCTTTCGGAAACAACTTTGTGGGATACTTTCTTGGCAAATATATCATACTTGTTTTGTGAGTCTCATATTGCAGATTTGGAGGACACACTTGAGGGTATGTCTATCCCCTTTGATGACAGTTACGACACAACTGTTATCCCATCTACTTCATCTTTGGAGATTGTTCTTCATGAGTCTACCCAGGTTTTTGGATTGGTCACACCTCATTGCATAGTGCCATCCTTTGATTTTGACATGTGTACATTTAAGCAGTTTTCAAAGGCACCCATCATGAGACTTCTTCCCTCCTATCTCTTCTTGGAGATGAAGTTGTTTCTACATTAGCCTTTGGATTGGTTTCTTCCTAAGGGGAGAAATGTTGTTTGCAGGTACAGGACACTTTCAGTGTTCATCTTCAGGCATTCGCCATCATCATAGGAGCTACTTCATTATGGGGAGGGGGGGCTATAGTCTCACTCTTGCTCTCCTATGGGGGGTATTTGATTGTATATATGTGATATAAGTTGTCCTTGGGGGGTCATGTTGAGTCCTACTATCACTTATTTCACTTTCATGTTTATCTCTCTTTTGGAGAGGGGTTTCTTCCTATGGGTTTTTCTCCTTTACTCTATTTGTGAGAGAATTGTTTGTACATGGGAACCTAACATGGCCTAGTAGCTAGGACCCATCTTCATCCATCATTTGATCATTTGTTTACTTCTCCCTAGGTTTCACTTAAGGGGGGGTGTTGGTGTGAACAAGGTGAACTAGGCACATTATCTAACTAGCCATTAGTTAGTGCTATTACACATGTTCACATGCTAAGTTGACTTAGGAAGCATCCTAGTTGTTTCTAGTTTTTTCTATATGTTGATAGTTTTCTATAGTTGGCATATTATCCTCTAGTTATCTCATGTCATAGGATAAAGACACTTATCACATGACTACAATATCCTACATCTCATCATTATCTTTATAAGCAAGGCGTATCGTGTACATTGTAACAATCTTTTTGCATTAATTGATAGAATAGAATTATTATCTCATTTTCTCTCTTATGCTTTCATGAAGTCCTAGATCTTGGGTGGCTACCATCATAGCCAACTCTTACATGGTATTAGAGCACATCAATCAGCTATTTCACTTAACATATTTAGGGCATGTGGCTAGAGGAGGTGAACTAGGAGTAGATCTCCCAAAAGTGGAGGCCATCCAAAATTTGTCCATGCCAAAGAGTACCATAGAAATAAGGATACTTGTGGGTGCTAAATAATATATGTGTTAGTTCATTACAACCTTCTCTTCTATAGCTAACCATCTACATTTAGTTGCAAAATTAGGTAATTTTTGGAGTACAATACCACTGAGAGGGGGGGTGAATAAGTGGTATACCAATTTAAAATGACCTTGAATAAATCTTTCACAACTTTGAACATATAAAATGCAAGTTGCAAAATAATTTAACTATCATGTGTTGCATCATACATGTAAATCTATCAAGCTTGATTGAACATAAAGAACATAAGCAAATCATAAAAGCTGAAGACACCATAGAAACTCAAATGCTGAAAGATACACAAGACTAATTGTTTGAACATGCAAACCAAGTAGACCACAAATAATGAGAAACCATAACATAGTGATTTATGAGTGGAAAACCCTCATAGGGATAAAAAACCACTCAGGAAAAATTGCCTCACTGGCTTCATAAAATCCCACTGATCATAGAGCCTTACTGGCTACTTTTTGTGCCTCACTGGCAAATAAAACTACTTCACTAGCAAATACAACTACCTCACTGGCAAATCAATAGTGTCTCACTGACATAATATTGATTGCATCAAGGATTAAAACAAATTTAGAGGGGTTCTCTGATTCACTACTATACACTATACTTCATCAACAACTTAACCTTGCATCTTCTTTGACATATCTTCATTACAACTCTTCAGTGAAAACTCAACTCATCAATACAAGACTCCATTGTTCTTTTGCAGACAAAATACAAACATCTCTTATGCATGCTACAGACTATTCACTTAGAAGAATTCTCAAAACAATACCTCAACACTACTCCTTGTACACATTGAAATTATCCTTCAAGTTTAAACCTCTCAAAATACACTAGTTTACATCAGAATCCCTGGTTTTATGCATAGAGCATGTAGATACACCTCTCTAGACCTAAGATCACCAAATCAACCAACTAAAAATATCACAGAGCTCCTTAAAAAAAATTCCTTCGCCATCTCAGTCAGTTACATACCCGAACAAGGAAAGTTGGAGCACCGTTTAAGAAACCGCCTGTCAATTTTAACAAAGCAACAAATCCATTGGCGTTTGAGTTTCATTTAAACCTGCATCCTCGAATGAGCTCTTTGTACCATCAAGAATTTTAATCCAAGCCTTTGATTATCTCTAGGTGCTCTTTTCAAATGTTCTTACCAGAGTGACAGGTTCCACTAGGTTGAGGGGCCGGTATCCCCATGACTACGATGCCCCTAAGTGTTAACTTAAGTCATAGTTACCCGCTGCAAACAGTCACCAATGATAAAGACATAAAGTGATGATGGTTATAATAAGTATGTACACAAAGTGCTTTTAGGAGCTTGTTTAGGTTTTTGTTCCCTAAACAACTTAATCAATAAAACCCTAAACACAAGAATTAAGCCTTATAAATTTGTATATCACCTTTAAAACATTGCAGGGACATTAATTCATCATAGGAGCTCTGAGAAACAGAGAAACAACTGGATGTAGGCTTTTTATACATGGCATATAGATGTTTAATAAATAGCACTAAAATAAGTCAATGACTACTAACATAATAAGCAAGATTTGAACTGAAGATAACCATGAACCCTAAGATCCTTTCAACAAGAGCTCTCATTGTGAAACCAATGTATCACTGAGGATCAACAATAGAATAACATCAACCACATTAAATGGCATCCAACACCTTATCATCACCAACATCATAGCATCAAACCCTTTGTCACATTTATGAAACCAACATGAGTGAATCCTCTGCATAAATCAACAAATTTTTGTGATCCAAATTCCTGTGATCTTGTGAACACTTGAAGCACCAACAATAACATGTATAACCAACTTGAATATTTACACCATGAAGGAGATCATGAAGGATGAAGGAAATCCAAAACAATCTAAGAGATGAAAGAGGTCTAAAACAATCTGAGAACTAAACAATGTATCAACCTCTATCAACACCATGTCAAGTCAACATGACAACTCAACTGTCTCAACTATCAACACCACTTGGCATAAGATCAACTATCAAACTCATCAACAATTAGATCAACAATCAAACTCTTGTGATGGGAATTAAGATGTCTCAACCTTGGTAATTCCTTGTATTATTTCATTATATTTATTTATTTATTGCCTATTATGTAATTAGGATGCAAATCTTATTTTGTCATCTTGTGGGAGTTGGCATGGTGATGTGTCATCCTACATGGAAGGTGACAACATGTAAATTTGTCCTCACATGAGGGGATAGGTGTCCCACTTAGTGGTAGGAATATTTTTCCATGTGTCGGTATCTTGGATAGTGTGTAAGGGAATATCAACTGAAACGATCATGACAGATTCCTATGACAAATCTATGGTGCGTAAGAGTCGTAAATGGAAGATTCTATGATAGGTGAAGACATGTGTCGCAAGGCATATTTGGGCACCCCAAGAAGGGTTATGACAAGTTGTAAGAGAATATGCTATTTATAGCCAGTGTATGATAGATTCTCTTATAGTTGTAAGATATGATAGCTATGACAGATTCTATGACAGTCGTAAGTGTCATAAAAGTATCTGTCATTGCCCAACTTGGGAATAGGCAACCTCTTTGGGATGGGGTGACATGACAAGTGTCATGAACATTCTATAATGTTGGACAAGTGTCCCTAGGCATGGATTTTGGGCCATGAGGCCATGTTGAACGCCCATCCCAAGATAGAGTCATTTTTGCTTTGTATCTTCTATATAAATAGGTGCTTTTAAGAGGATATGTATTATGTGATTGATAGGTACTGTTATGCTACTGATTATCTCTAGATACAAGTGTTGAAGACTCATGCAAGAGCATTATCTCTGTAACTGTATTGTAAACCTCATTGTTTAGATAATACATTTGAGTTGTGTTTTGGAGTGGGGTTTTTCACCTGTAAGGGTTTTCCCCACATATATCTTGTCTCTCTCTTCTTCTATCTTACATTCTTGTGTATGTGTTTGCTGCAATATCTCTGTTATTGGGTTAATAATACTGTAATTGTAAAGGTTGGAAAGAATTTGCACTCTTCTCTCCTCATTAGATTAGTGTAGGAAGTGATTTCTACATACCTAGCTTCCTTTCAGTTGGTATTAGAGCTTGATCACCTTTGGTCCTGGTTGTTGGGTAGTGGTTTTTGAGCTAATCTTAGGTTGAGTGGGAGCTTTGTGTAGAGTATTCTATAATCTTGTTATAGGAAAAGAGATGGCAGGAACATCCAGAAGATTAGAGGTGGAGACATTCAATGGCACTAATTTTGAGTTATGGAAACTTAAGATGGAAGACATGCTTGTTGATCATGACCTATGGGAAACCGTATCCAGTGTCAAACCAACCACAATGACACAAGCTGATTGGGATCTCAAAGATCGGAAGGCTAAGGGTCTCATAAGACTCAGTCTAGTTGATTTTGTCCTGTTGAATGTCCATGAGGAGAAGACCATGAAAGACATTTGGAAGAAGCTAGGTGATGTTTATCAGGCCAAAATCCCTGGTGAACAAGATTTTTCTGAGAAAGAAGTTATTTTCTTTGAGGATAGAGGATGGAGGGTCTGTTGCAGATCACCTGAATGCTTTCAACATGTTAGTTGCACAATTGACATCCATTGGTGTCAAGATGGAGGAGGAGGATCGTTGTATGACCTTGCTTTGTTCTTTGCTAGACTTGTGGGATCATCTTGTTATGGCTATTGGGAGCACCACATCCACTTTCAAGATGGATGAAGTGGTATCTTTGCTGTTATCTAAAGAGATGCGGAGAAAGTCTTCTAAGGTAGCCAAAGAGGCTCTTGCAGTTCATGGAAGACCCAAGGAGAAAGGGAAAAAGAAAGACAAGAAAACTGAGAAGGGTAGATCCAAATCTCCTGGAAAGTCCAAGGCTCTCTGTTGGAACTATGGCAAAACTAGGCATTTCTGAAAGGAATGCAAAGAGGGAAAGAAAAAGAAGAAGAATGCCCCAGATTCAGATTCTAACAAGTCACAAGATGATGGTGATGCGTTCATCGCAGCCCTAGCCACCCATGCATCTGATGATGTGTGGTTGATAGATTCTGGTGCATCATTCCACACGATTCTCATCTAAAGATTGTTGGTTGTGGAAGAGTCTCAATCTAATTCCCTGATAGATGAGTGAAGGGGATCATTAGGGTTATGCACATCCTAGGCTTGGCATAGAACCTACTTTCTGTAAGTATGTTGAATGATGCAGGTTGTCTTTCTGAAGGATGGATGCAAGATGACTAGAGGATCTATGGTTCTTGCGAAGGGTACTCAGAGAGGTACTCTGTTTCAGTTGGAGGCATACACTTCATAGTGCAATAGTTTTTCTGACTCGAAGAAAAGAGTTGTAGTCACTTCATCCCCACCATCTAAACAAGTAGTGAAGAAATTTGTTATAACAAATTCTGATGGTAGTGCATCTTGTGTACCCAAGGGTGCTCATGCTTTGGAAGTTAAGCTTCCTACTAAAAAGACTATGTTATGGTATTTTATATAAGGCCACATTGGTGAGAAGGGTCTTTGAACCCTAAAAAGTAAAAACCTCATTGAGGGGTTAAATTATTGCAATCTTGAGTTCAACTTTTGCGAACATTGAGTATATGGAAAGCAAAATCATGTTTAGTCTTACTTTAGTTCTCACAAGTCTTCTGGTGTATTAGATTTTATTCATTCTAATGTGTTTGGTCCTGTTAGTGTTCCTTCAATTTCCAAATCTGTATATTTTGTATCTTTCATAGATGATTATAGTAGAAGGACATGGATTTATTTTCTTAGAATCAAGACTGACATCTTTGGTTGAGAATCAGACTAGTAAAAAGATTAAGTGTTTGAGAATTCATAACAGTGGTGAGTTTTGTTCAGAAGAGTTTGATAAGTTCTATAAAGAGCAAGGGATTGAAAGACATAAGACAACTCCATACACCCCACAGCAAAATGGAGTTGCAACAGGATGAATAGGACACTAATGGAGAAGGCTAGGAGTATGCTTAGTGGAGCAAGCCTCGAACAATTTTTTTTGGTTGAAGCTGTAGCCACTACTTGCTACTTGGTAAACAGGTCTCCTACATCAGCTCTTGTTGGTAAGACACCTATGGAGGTGTGGTCTGGTAAGAAGCCTTCAGTTAGACATCTTCATGTTTTTGGTTGAGGCATATGCACATGTGCCTAGGGAGAAACTGTCTAAATTGGAGAACAAGGCTATTAAGTGTATTTTCATTGGCTATGGTGTTGGTGTGAAAGGATACAAGCTTTGGGATCCTGTGGCTAAAAAGGTGTTGTATAGAAGTGTTATCTTCAGAGAGCTAACACCTTCCTCCGTTGTTCTACAACCAGAACATACAGAAAAGAAAGAAGATGTGGTTCCATTTCCTTCTACCCCTGAGAAGATTGAACCAACAGACCCTATGAGACCTAATGATGAGGAGAGGTCTAGCAACTTTGAAAGCTTAGAAGAAGAAGCAGAACCTCAACCTTAGCCATTGAGGAGGTCTACACAAATAAGGAAGCAACCTGATAGGTTTGGTTATTCATTACTTGATTCTAGTTGTCCTTTTGCTTTGCTTACTAACACTGATGAGCCTAGAACTGTGAAAAAGGCTATGAGCATGAAAGATGCAAGTTCCTAGAAGGAGGCCATGGAAGATGAGATGGCTTCTTTGGAGAAGAATAAAACATGGTACTTGGTGCCTTTTCTTGAAGGACGGAAACCTGTTGGATGTAAATGGGTGTTTAAGAAGAAATTCAGTGCAGATGGTAGTGTTGAAAAGTACAAGGCCAGACTGGTTGTGAAGGGGTATTCACAAGTGGAGGGAATTAATTGTGGTGAAATTTTCTCTCCCATTGCAAAGCTGACATCTATTTGGTTCCTATTATCTCTTGTAGCAGCTTATGACTTAGAGGTGGAGCAGATGGATGTGAAGACAACTTTCCTTCATGGTGATTTGGAGGAAGAGATTTACATGTCACAACTAGAGCATTACATAGAGAAAGGTATAGAAAATTTGGTTTGCAAGTTGAAAAATTCTTTGTATGGTTTGAAGCAGTCTCCTAGGATGTGGTACTTGAAGTTTGATGCTTTTGTGTTGCCAGTTGGATTTTTGAGATCGAAATTAGATCATTGTGTGTATTACAAATTTGACAATGATCACATTCTCATTATTGCATTGTATGTTGATGATATGTTGTTAATTGGGAATGGTAAGAATATGATTTCTGATTTGAAGTCTCAGTTCTCAGCATAGTTTGAGATGAAAAAACTAGGGGTAGCTAGGTACATTCTGGGAATGGAAATCAGAAGAGCCAGAGCTAACAGAAAACTTTGGTTAAGCTAGAGTAAGTATGTGAAGACCGTGTTGGATAGGTTCAGCATGGCAGATTGTAGACCATTGTGTGTTCTTGTTTCATTGGGGACAAAGTTGTCTATTAATGATTGTCCAAAATCTCCTAGTGAGGTGGAGGACATGAGCAGAGTACCTTATGCTAGTGTTGTTGGTAGTTTGATGTATGATATGGTCTGCACAAGACCAAACATTGCCCAAGTAGTGGGAGTCCTTAGTCGATTTATGGCTAATCCTGGACGGGTACATTGGGATGTAATTAAGAGAGTGTTTAGATATTTGAGGGGTACTTCCGAGTATTCCATAAGGTATCATGGTAATGCTACAAGACCTCCACATTCTATTTATATTCATGGATTCATGGATTCTGATTGGGTGGCTGACATTGATAGCAGGAGACCCACCAGTGCTTATGTGTTCACTATGTTCGGTGGTACAATTAGTTGGATGAGTAAGCGACAACTTGTGGTTGCTTTGTTCATGATAGAAGCTGAGTATATGACAGTAACTCATGCTTGTAAGGAAGCCATTTGGCTTAAGAGATTGTGTTTAGATATTGGTGTTGATGCAGGACAGATTACGATTTGTTGTGACAGTCAGAGTGCGATTTGCCTAGCAAAGAATCCAACTTTCCATGCCAAAACAAAGCATATTGATGTACAGTTTCACTTCGTTCAAGACATGGTAGAGGATGGGAAGGTGAATTTGGAGAAGGTAGACACTTTGAAGAATGTTGTAGATGCATTGATGAAACCAGTGGGCACAGAGAAGTTCAAATGGTGTTTGGAGTCTATAGGCCTCTCAGCCTATAGCAATTAAATCCTGTTATTTTCATTGGCTCTTACAAGGTGTTCAACAAGTGGGAGAATGTTGGGAATTAAGGTGTCTCAACCTTGGTAATTCCTTGTATTTATTTATTTATTGCCTATTATGTAATTAGGATGCAAATCTTGTTTTGTCATCTTGTGGGAGTTGGCACAGTGATGTGTCACATCCTATGTGGAAGGTGACAACATGTAAATTTGTCCTCACATGAGGAGATAGGTGTCCCACTTAGTGGTAGGAATATTTTTCCATGTGTCGGCATCTTGGATATTGTGTAAGGGAATATTGACTAAAATGGTCATGACAAATTCCTATGACAAATCTATGACGCGTAAGAGTCATAAATGGAAGATTCTATGACAGGTGAAGACATGTATCACAAGGCATCTTGGAAGAACACATCTTTGGGTGCCCCAAGAAGGGTTATGATAAGTTGTAAGAGAATATGCTATTTATAGCATGTGTATGACATATTCTCTTACAACTATAAGATATGACAACTATGACGAATTCTATGATAGTCATAAGTGTTGTAAGAGTATCTGTCATTGCCCAACTTGGGAATAGGTGACCTCTTTGGGATGGGGTGACATGACAAGTGTCATGAACATTCTATAGTGTTGGACAAGTGTCCCCAGGCGTGGATTTTGGGCCATGAGGCCATGTTGGATGCCCATCCCAAGATAGAGTCATTTTTGCCTTGTATCTTCTATATAAATAGGTACTTTTGAGAGATGTATTATGTGATTGACAGGTACTGTTATGCTACCAGATTATCTCCAGATATGAGTGTCAAAGACTCCTACAAGAGCATTGGCTTTGTAACTATATTGTAAACCTCATTGTTTAGATAATACATTTGAGTTGTGTTTTGGAGTGTGGGGTTTTTCACCCGTAAGGGTTTTCCCCACATATATCTTGTCTCTCTCTTCTTCTGTCTTACATTCTTGTGTATGTGTTTGCTGCAATATCTCTATTATTGGGTTAATAAAACTATAATTGTAAAGGTTGGAAAGAATTTGCACTCTTCTCTCCTCATTAGATTAGTGTAGGAAGCAATTTCTACACACCTAACTTCCTTTCATCTTGAAGCATTACCCTGAACAACCAGACAAATAGTGCTATCAACTACATACTATCAAGGACATACTTTTATACTTTTGACATCAATGACAAACATCATGCCAAATCCAACAGTAACAACTTTCATCAGAGTGATGTATAAGATAAATCTTTTGAAACATTGAAGGATAAGGTTTGTAATGTTCTGATGTTAGCTTTATCTAATTTGTAGTTGCCCTTTGAGGTTGAGGTAACTGTTAGAGAGTATTCCATGGGATTCATCTTGTTACAAGGTTGTAAGCGAGTATGCTACCATTCAAAATTATTTTCTTTAATGGTGAGGGGATATCCAACATATGATAAGGAGCTATATATTTTAGTCTAGGAAATCAAGAAATTGGGACATTATTTACTTGGCAAGGAAACAATTATGCACATGGACCACAAACCCTTATAGTATTTATAGACTTAGAATAAGTTGCAACAAGTAGAACATTACAAATGGATGGGTTTACTACAACAATTTCCTTTAGTGATCAAGTACAAGAATATAATTATAAACATAGTGGTAGACATGTTGTCTAGACCATAAATTGCAAATCCCATATTAGTTCTAGTTACAATCATGTGGTTGGAGCCATTTACTAAACATTCTTACAAAGAACAATATGAGAAAGACTCAAATTTTGGGAGACATACAAACAACTCTAAGAATAAGGTGTTTCTAAGGAAAGGACTTCTATGTCAATGAAGGATTACTTTATAGGCTAGGCAACTATGTGTACCCAAGGCATAATGTCTTCTACTTATGAGGGTGGCACACACCTCCAAAGTAGCTAGTCATTTTGGTGTTGGTAAATAGTAACACATTTGTAAAGGCATGTATATTAGCCCCAAATGTAAGTACATGTAGCTAAATTCATTATAGGATGCAAGTTATGTTGTACTTGCAAATCTAAGATGTGGAAAGAAGGATTATATATGCATCTTCTAGTGTCTACTAGACCATAGGAAAGTGTGTCCATGGTTTTTGTGGGTGGATTACTAGCTAGCAAGAATGGGAATGATTATTTATTTGTTGTGGTGGAATGATTTAATTTTCAATAAGGTTTGGGTGCACTATGGGCTACCAAGAGAAGTTGTGTTAGATATAAATGCTTGTCTTGTGGGAAAATTTTGGTCCACTCTAGGGAGAAGATGGACATATAGCTTCAAAAGAGCAAATTCTTTCATTTATAGTCATATTGACAAATAGAGATGGTGAATAGGATGTTGGTACAACTTATACATGGATACACCAATAGGATTTCAAAGACTTGGGATGGGTCTTTTCCCCATATATAGCACTTATACAATAAGGTGGTTCATTCCTCTATAGGTAAGTCATCATTTGGATATGTTTCGGATATTTACCAACTCTAGTATATTAGATTTTACACTTTAACAATAGGGCAAGCAAGCATGATTGGACTTAGAGGTGACAAAAGCAACAAATTTCATTGAGAGACAATGTGAGATCTAAATGAAGGTGAAAATGTAACTAGAAAAGACTTACTTGAAGTACAAGGAGAGGCATGGACAACACCATGTGGGACATGGTCTCAAGGTTGGATAAAATGTATGGTTGTCCATAGGCAAAAAAATGACACAAGGGTAGGCCAAGAAAACTAAACCTCTAAGGTATGGGTCATTTATTATCTTGGAGATAGTTGTGGAGAATGAATTTAGGTTGGATCTCCCTCCTTAAATGAAAATCCATTCAATTATGAATTATGAACATCTCTAGTTGTACGAAGTATCCATGTTGGATGAAGGAGAAGAAGAACTAGTGCTACCTTTGGTGGAAGACCTAGTGTATGACAAGAGGATAGTACTCCTTGATGATACAATGCTTCAATAGAAGTAAATAGAGTCTAGAAAAAGGTGTTCATGATTCTTGGCAAGTGGGGCTCAAAGGATAGATCGTGGGCAATGTCTATCAATACTCTAAAGAGAAGGTGGGTATTGTTGATAAATAGAGTAAAATACTATAGTAAAAACTTCTTCACTTGGTATTGTTGGAATTAGTCCAGACAACTGAGAGGGGGGGTGAATCAATTGTCACACAAATTTAATCTTTTCTGCCTTTAATATTCTTTCACAACTTCTAAATAGATTAATGATATAAACATTAAAGCATGAATCAACAATACATGAGCAGAAATGAATTGAACACACATAACACTAGAATTTTTACGTGGAAAATTGGTTAAGGGAAAACCACGGTGGGGGTTAACCCACAAGATTCATACCCTGTTAAAAGTACTTAAAAGAAAATGGGAAGGCACTTGCCTTCAGGTGCACTGCCCAGAGCTCACTGCTCAAAGAGGCTCACTGCCTACAGAATTTATGTTTAACACAAGGAATTTAACTGATAAATAGCATCTTCTTCTTGTCTAGTTTAGTCTCATTGAATGCTCACAAAAATTTTGCTCTACCCCCAAACTCTTCTTTACTAACTCTTCATTCTATACTGCTCTTATTCTTCTGCTCCTCCTCTTCTCTACTCTACTTCTAATCCTTTCTTTGGATTTTACTATTTCCGTACAAGGATGATTTTCCATGACTCAACTATACTCCTTTATATGCTTCATCAACCTTGGAATAGACATCAAGGTCGACACTTCAAAGATCTGACTTAATGTGAATCACAAAGCTATCAGCCAAACATGACTAGGACTCAAATCTTCCTTGATCAACATGCCACGCTCCATAGAATTGTTCTTAGATCATCCGCAACACACTTGAATCATTTGGTTAGCTAGGACTAGGAAGAACAGAAACATTAAGGAATAATTCTTCAACAATGAGCTTAATCTTCAATGCAAACCTCCAACACAGTAGGCACATGATCCAGAGACTTCCACAAGCACATTGAATTCAACAATAACATCCACACTACTCCAAATTCTCAGAATCACTTGTATCTTCATCTAGTACCTCAAGAACACTGTCTGTCATGACTATCACACTAGAAATATTGCTTGTGGACCTCCAAACCATGAACCACTTGAGTTGAGGATACACACTGACTTCCAAAACATGCCTCTAAATCCACAGATCATCATTTTACATTTCTAGAATAATCCGGACCACTTTCTTGTCACTCTATCTCTTTTGAATACTACAAAACTAGTTCTACTCATATGGCCATACCTTTTTCAAATCTTCATGCAGACCTTTCAAATCTTAACTAGAGTTTCTTCAGACAATCCTCTATATAGCCATATGGTCCGCATACATTGATCTTCATTAATTTTCTCAATATTCTCAACATCCCAGTCTCCTCAATCAGGCAACAAAATAGGATACAGTTGACACCAATGACAACAAGGATATGTTGACATCAATGACAACACATCATAGGCACATATTTGCAACAAGTATGTAGATTTGAATTATTGATTAAAATATATTGTGATTAGCTAATAAATTAATGTGTAAAATTAAAGACATGATATTTCCACAGTCCATGATTGAATGTAGAGCTTATGGAATACTGTGTATTGCTTTTTTACAGTCATAGTGAAAAAGCAATACACAGTGATTCCAGAAGCTCTACATTTAATGTGTAAAATTTTAAACTAGAAAATAAGAAATAAGTAAACACATAAGAATAAACTCATAACATTAGATGTACATGGAAAACCCCTTTTGAGAAAAAACTCCACCATCAAAGAGAGGACAATTCGGTCATCTGATGAGAATGTTACATCAATACATCAAACTATATCCTTTCAATCTAATAACACTCTAACAACATAACAATTCTCAACCTACAAAAGACCCATGAAACAAATATCCAAGGCATCCAATTTAAAAAGAATTGGAGGGGGTAACCATAAATGGATTCCCAAAATCAAAACCACCAAAACCCGTGGTATTGAAAAAACCCAATTCTCGCATGTGGAAAATATTCAATGATTCCATGAATAGTAACCATAATTATCAACATCTTTGACCATGTGAAGAGTGGGCACACATTCCCAAGTATGGCATTACAAAAATGGAGTGCCCAACTAATGTGGACCCCACTCAACATGTAAAGAGGTTCCACTCTCTCCCCTAATTCCTAGAATGAAGAAAGTAGTGTAAATGAGGTCAATCCAACTTGTAATTGCCACTATTATATATAAGATCCCCTCTTAATATCATTACAACTAATATACAAGTCAATTGGGAGAAAATAATTAATAAATAATTCACCCAATCACCCCTAGGCATCCACATATAGGCCATTTTCCATCTTGGAGGTAGTTGGGGAGAATGCATTCAGGTTGGATCTCCCTCCTTACATGAAGTTCATTTAGTTGTCAACTGCGAACATCTCCAAATGTACAAAGCATCCATGTTGGATGAAAGAGAAAAAGAGCTAGTGTTACCTTCTATGGAAATCCTAGTGTATGACAAGAGGGTAGAACTCACTAAGGATACAATACTTCAATATAAGTAGAGAGAAACCAGAAAAGGGACTAATAGAGGCTAAAATAGAATCAAATTGATGGTTTTGTAAAAGACATGCAATGGTTTTGTTATGCATGGTTTGAAAATAAAAAGGAAGCAAATCAAAATAAATCTACAAATGCTTGGATATTTGGGCTACTCAAGTGCACAAGAATAAATCATAGCAACATATAAAATTTGAAGGAGAAGGATAAAAGAGGTTGTTGGATGAATTGGAGACACAAAGCTCTTGGAAGAGTGGTGATTGCATGCACAGTTCAATTCACAAGATAGACAAAAAGGATAGGAACGATCATTTATTGTAAGCTTTTTCTTGTACTATGCAATTAGTAATACGATGTGATAGGAAATATATTAACATTAATACATTTTTCATGTATGTGAGAGTGGATTGTAGAAAGATGCACGTGCTAAGAACATGATAATTTAGAGAATTTTACTAGTGTTGTGATGATGCAAATTTTGTAGTATACCAATTAGAATTACATTATGCAACTCCAAGGTGAATCATGTGGAGTACCTAAATAAAAGTAGAGGTGTATGATATGATTCCTACACTAATAAATGAGAGGATGTATGTGTAAAAAATTAAACTAATCATACAATTACAAGGAAATAAACAAAAATCAATATACCATAACATAATGATTTACGTGGGGAAAACCCTTTCAATAGACAAGCCTCGCACTCCAAAGAAACTCAATGCATTATTCAGTAATCAACAATTACAACACACTTATAGAGTCTAAGCCTTGACAAGAGAATCACCAACAAGAGATCAACAGTAATTCTGATAGCATTATAGTACCTACAAAACTCACTATGAAACCTCCATCTCAAGCACCCAATAAATAAGAGAAGCAATTATGAAATGATCGAAAAATAGTTAGAAAACCATGAGATAAAAAACCTAAAGTGTACCACCCAAATCCTAGTCAAAATCCATAACCTAAATCCCAAGATAAGCCCACAAGCAAAAAATAGCATATTCCTTCCACTCGTCACAAGCTTGTCATAATTCACTCACCAACTTAAGTGCTCCATTATCTCTAATAAAACATGTCTTATGATGTGTCATAACACATTTCATAAGTTTGTCAATAAGTGTAACTACCTCTTACAACCCTCTCATGCATTGCAAATGCTCTTAAAATTTGATGTGACAGGCCCAACTTTTGGAGGCCATAAGTACTTTAGGAAATTGATTGAGCCTATTTTTTAAAACTAAATATCTCAAAGAGCTCCATGTTTTTGTAACCAGATTGCTTTCATTAAGGCCTATTTTGACCTTTTTTCAAAGCCTAAATTGACCTCTAGAGCCCTAAATATTGCATTATTATGTTCTATAGCTTGAAATTTTCATCTTTTTTTCTATTCTTAACATTAGGATGCAAGATTTCTAGACCACAAACTAGTCAACAAAGGGAATGCTATTTGGGAAGAGGGTCTTTCTGTAACAAACCACACTCCTAGCCTTGAACTCCCTTCTAAGCTCTCTGTGACTAACATCCTAGGTGCAAGCCTGAGAAGGACCACTTTAACCCTCATCCCAAGACCTCAATGGAAGAAGGTAAATTGTTGGAAGAGCCTAAAGCCCAACCTAATCATCCTAATGTGCAATGAGATGAAGAGTGTCACAACTGCAAAAACTTGAGGGACTATGTGGAGAAGCTTTAGGAAAGCCTCAACCTACACAACAATGTGATGAAATGGTTCTTGGCCCAACATCATTTCGACTAACAAAGAATGTAGAACATTGAGTTAAAACTATTTAAATAGGTGAAAGACTAGTAGAAAACATAGGTGGATGAAGAGATATGGCTAGAAGTGGAGAATTTTTCTGCAACCTTCTAGAATTGGGAGAACATGGAGAAGAAATTTCTCATCATGTAGAAGAATCAAGACGAGTTGAAGGAGAACATGTTCCAAGTGGTTGCCTTTAGTAAGGAAATAATAAAAAATTCTACTACTAGTCTTTATGTCTTACAAAGTGAGATCTAGAAAAGGCAGAGGGAGTATAAAGAAAGGCTTGGCTAGAAGGAGTAGTTCTAAGACCACAAGCCAAAAAGGTGAAACCATTATTCTCAACGATGACCCCCTAGAAGTTTCCTTTGTAGATTAAGTCAATTTCTTGACCAAGGAGTGGTAGGCGACAAGTGGTCTTCAGAAGTTGGTAGATAACAAATAATTTCTATGTTTTCATATTTTGTGTTTCTGTTGTTCTATACCCGATCCTCTCATTTTTTGTTGTTTTTACTATTTTGGTGTTTTTGATAGTCCCATACCTCATAGAACTCTTTCCATCTACCTAATATTGTTGTTTTGTAAAAGAGTCAGGGCCCTTCAAAATCCTATTTTTATCAATATAAAAACATTAGGATAGAAGCTTGAGATACCTTTCCAACATTCTCCCACTTGTTGAACACCTTACAAAAAGAAAATGGAATACCAACACTATCAACTATCTACTAGGGATCAAGAGGCCCATAGACTCACTAGACCACCTAAACTTTTTTATGTTGGTTGGTTTCATCAATGTATCTATGAACAAAGTGTCAACTTTCTCTAGCATCACCCTCCCATCCTCTACCATGTGATGACCAAAATGGTACTAGACATCTACGTGCTTCATCCTTGGATGAAAGGTTGGGTTTTTTACAAGACATATGACACTTTGATTGTTACAAAGAACTATGGTCACTCCTTGACTTAGTCCCACATTTGAACATAATGTCTTAAGCCAAATGATCTCTTTATAGGAATGAGTAGTTGCCATGTACTCAACCTTTGAAGTGGACAAAGTGACCACAACTTGTCACTTACTCATCCAACTAATAGCATCGCCAAATAAACTAAACACATCTCCATTAGTGGATCTTCTACTATCGACAACTCCTGCCCAATTTGAATCCATGAATCCATAAATATCCACTGAGTGTTTGTCCCATATAGAATCATCATGATAACAAATAGAGTACTCAGAGGTAGCCCATTGCTGGTAAATAGATTTATTACTATAGTGGTTCATAGGAATCAACATGACTCACCCAATGGGTAGTGACATGTGTTCACAATAGTTGGAGAAATCACCATTGAACTAGTGATTTTTCTCTACATTTGAGAGGGGGCATCTCCCTCATAAGAAGGGGGTATTTTGGCATTTTTTACAAGTTTAAACTAAAAATAAAATATTATGACACGTAAATAACAAATTATTTTTCCAAATAAAAGGCAGAGTTTGGTAAATGCATGTCAAGTGGTAGGGTTTTAAAGATGTGTAGATTCAACAAATAGGAAAATTAAGTTTGATGAACCCACACACAACATTTTTTTTAAAATAGAAGGATGAATGAACTCACAACAAATCTAGAAAGCTAACATGAAGATCTCATAGAAACAACAAAGACACCTTCCATAAGAAAAGACATCAATGCTACTACATCTAACATAAGAAAAGATGTAGTAATACTTGTATATAAAACATAAGAAATTGAAATGTAATTATTAAATTTTGTGGAATCTAGAGGTTCAAAATCTTATGTACTTCAAGTTTTCTTCATATGTATTTTTCCTTGGTCATACCCCTTTACCATGTTCAGATTTTACATTTTATAGGGAAATATCTCCCTTTCTTTTGTAACGGCTCAACTCCCTCTTTTGGGTTTACAAGTGCTTTTTTAAAAATGAATGCGATAACTTCTCGTAAACAAATATGATTGTAATGTCCCCTTTTAGGTTATCCTTGATCTCTTAAACTGCACACAAGAACAACTAATAGAAGAAGAAATTAGCACTATTAAAGATCAATTTAGTAATGAAATCAATGCATCATAATCATGATCAATAACAATGAACAAGAATGTAAAGTTACTTATGCATCCATATACTCAATTCCTGCAATCAAAGACATTAACTACATATACAACTATATAAATCTATTTATAATCATTAGAGTTAGCAATATCGTAGTCATAATCAATGATAATGAATAAGATTATAACATTATTGGAGAGAGCATATATTCAATTGTATTTCTTCATACTTTAATATACTTGATGCAGAGGCACCCACACTATAACCTTCGCATATAGCATGAATGTCTGCAGACCAACCTCATCATCATCATCTTCGCAATCATCATCATATTCCGCTTTATACTGTCAGCATCATCATCATGTTTCCTAAAACCAACAGCATCATCATATTTCAGACACTCGCAATTGTCCTCCTGCCGACTACTATTCACCTTCTCCACTTTCCTCCTAACATCATCATCATGATGTTCAGCGGGCGCACACATCCTCCTGTTGCACTGTTCATCGGGCACCGAACTCTATCGTCATCATCATGACCTTCGACACTACCTTCGTCAGCAGGATATCCAAATATCCAGTTGTTCAAATATCCTGATGACGATCACCTTCAGCAGCTTACCTTCGATGCTCCGCTACCCGACGACACAAGCAACAGCATCATGATATAATTTATCCGGTTCTCTTCGAAACCTCCTGATGATGTTAACACAACTTTCTGCCGATGCCGATACTTAACCACTTAACAACGGCAGGATAAACTCGCACAGGGGGATATCTCAATATCCTGATGATGATGACGTCATATCCTGATGACGATGACATCACCCAATATCCTGATGACCTCTTTAACACTTAGTCGAAAAAACTCAACTTTCACTCCCGCATCTACTCGCGATACGCGGATGTCTGGCACTCCCGATATGATGATCCTGATGCCGATACATGCACTTAGTCTATGTCCGACTCAAAACATCCTGATGCACTCGCAACATGAAAACCCCAACAGTTTCATGACCCGATCTTCTTCCTGATGCCGATGCACTCCTCCTCGGCTCCTCCAGATGATGATCACCCCGACGAACTTGCACTTCATGCACTCGAAAACATCATGCTCTCCTTCACTTATCCGGATGACGATATCTGAACTGTCTGCAGGATATTTGCAGAAATATCCTGATGATGCCGTTTTAGCGAACTTTCAGCTTTTGCGAAGTTTCACTTCGCCGATCCTCCAGGGATGACCCGATCCAACTCAGGGTGATCTTCGACACTCTGTCTTATTAGCTTGACCTAGCACATGAGGATGCTAGGCTCCTCAGCATCTGTCGACCGCGATCCTGCACACCTGCATGCGAACAGAAAACAAACTACTACCTAACCTACTAGACATTACCATTCCACCGATCAGACGGATCAACCGGTGGAATGGATCAGTACATCCATGAAACCACCCAAACCAGCAATCGATTACAGGAAGGAGATCAAACAGAAACGAAACAGGATCTTTATTGATTCAAAGATGCAATACAATATGATGTTCCTCACACAGAACAAATGAACTCCTCTGCTTAATGCAACACTCAACTGCCGATCGATGATCTACAATCAACCGATCCTCATGCTTATAAAGATTATCCTTACGAGTACTACTGACCCGACTCCAAGCGGCTGGGAATTCTCCAGGCGGCTGGGAGATCCAACCGAATAAACATCATGACAGCTGTTATAACTAACTAGCTAAAAATAGCAAAATCATGGTCAGCATGATCTTATCCTGATCAGCGTGACCTTATTACATGCAATTGGTCTTAACAGACCTTCTTGGAAACACAAACAAGACCTAAACTACTAACTGCCTTATCCAGACCAGCTGTCAGGTAGGTGCTCCTGCACCAATACTTATACTCGATACATCTTTTGCCACATGATATACTTTGGGAATAGTTAAATCATCGTGCCAAGTCGTTAATCTAACCTAGCCCTAGTGGAGGATAGGTATATACTTGTTAAGGTGTTGGATAACAATACTCCACTGCCATAGGCCCAAGGGCTTCATTGCACACCTGACAATTCCTCACCACTTGGCTCAAGGGATTCATTGCACACCTATCAATTCCTCATCACTTGAGGGTCACCTATCATGTAAGCTAACCAGTATTGTTATCCACTGCCATAGGCCCAAGGGCTTCATTGCACACCTGACGATTCCTCACCACTTGGCTCAAGGGCTTCATTGCACACCCAACAATTCCTCACCACTTAAGGGTCACCCACCGTGTGAGAACAATTAAGAATTTAACCACCCTTCCTTAACTACTCAACTGTCCTCATAGGGGTAATAGATGAGATTAATGATGTGGCAAGGTTCGCTTATCCCTAGTATATCATGGGCAAGACTTGATTAGCAAATGTAAGTTAGAAATACCATACCGATTTGGCGGTGTGCTCTCTTCAAGGAAATGTAGTGATCTTATAGATCACAAAGATGATGCTTTGCCCTCACAAGGCTATTACAATATTTAGAAGTCCTTTAACAAGGATCTAGATTTCTATCTTTTGACTTGCTGATATAAAGTTATTCACACTTGGGGCAGTGCTATTGCTGTTAGCAATCTGAATATTAATTTGAGTTGTTGTAATAAGACTGAATAGGTTGTATTGATGATGGTTAAATGAAGTGAAGTGATTGAATGCTTGAACTAGAATTCTATTCATTGACTGCTTCATAAACTTCATTCTATATTCCTTCATTGATTGATAGAATCTAAGCTTGTAATATTTGTTTGCTTTCAACTCTTGGTCTGATTATATTTTAATTATTATGTTTGATTGATTAATGTGTACTGATTGTTGATAGATGATTTCCCAATGAATGATGATTCCCCTTCGATCTATCATTTATGTCTTTGCTTGTTCAACAGTTGTCACCCTTCAAGGAGACTGCTATCTATATAGTTTATCAGGGATTATTTACTAATCATTCCTTTGTTATATCCTAATGAGCATATATGGATGATATGCATCGTTGCTATTTTGACCATTTGCATATTCACTGCTTTTCCTTAAATTGTTGTCTTAGACTTTATTTATATTATTATATAATATTTAATATCCATATTAATAATTATAATTTATATTATATAATAATATTATTTAATAATTATATTTATATATATATATATTTATAATAATAATATATTATTATATTTATATAATATTTAATTTATTATTTTTAATATATTTAATCTTTATTATTTAATGTAAGAATAATATATAATTGATTTAATTGTAAATATAGGAACATAACAATGACAAATATTTCAATACAAACATTAACAAAATTAACTTAATAATAAAATAATAAGTTTGTGTAATTTTGGCAAGTGTATGGTTATCACAAGATTTCTTAAACAAATCAAGTACATTAATGGTAGGTGATCGCTCCTTAATCAATTTGTCAAATATTTCATGAGAAAAGTCTTTATATGAACATTTCCAATACCATTTGTCAAATAATTCATAGCCTTGTTCTATAGGTGATGATTTAGAGATGTCTTGACTTCTCCTTTGCCATCGCCATTTTGATATATGTATCATACCATATCATTTCTCCCTACCATCTCTACTACAACATTCATGCTTTTTCCATTCAAATCTCCTATATTCTCATATTCTTTTTGTGCCTTGTAAATTAACTCTATCAAAATGAAAACATTTAAAGTATTCCCATTTGTGAGATCAAGGAGAAAATTAACTTGATTTGTGGTTATAAGGGATGAGATATCAATCAATGAAAATAGTCAATTGATTTTGAATCAATGAAAATAGTCTATTGCTTTTGATGATTTTCCAAAGTAGATAGAATCTATTTTTTGGGTTATGGAAATCACATTTTGGAAACACCCTTAGTGACCAACAAGATCCTTGTTCCCAATAGCTTTGATGACCCCAATAGCAATAGTCTAACACATGTAAGATCTTTAGGATCAATCTCTTTGATAACCAATTTCTCTATACTCTTCAATATGACTTTTTGTAAAGGTTTATTTTCCTCCTTCAATCTCTTTGATAACCAATTTCTCTATACTCTTCAGTATGACTTTTTGTAAAGGTTTGTTTTCCTCCTTTATTTGATGGGTATAGTCTATTTAATAGTGCATTATCTAATAAGGAGGCCTTATGAAAAATTTGTGTATCAATTGCAGTTTTAATGAAATTGTTCCAATTGCAATAGCATGAATAGTTTTCATCAAGTGTGAAATGAAGGTGGGTGAAACTCTAAAATTGCTTCCTTTCGTTGGCCATGCCTCAACTATATATGAAAGTGGAACTCAAGATCCAATAATATGAAGATTCAAACTTTCTAATTATCATATCATTGGCACACATTATGTATGCTTGTTGTCATGAATCTCACCAATACTCACTATAGGAACACAATCCATATTTTACATGATGGAAGTAGTTTGCATCTCTCATGACAATTTATCAACCAATAATCTTGGCAACAAATTGAATGGTAGTATGGAAATCAGTATAAACATAAAGAATATTTGTGATGTATATAGGGGTTCTAGGTCTTGTGTTTAGAATTTCAAAGGCCATAGCTAATTTCTAGCTTTGACATGAGAGCAAGTATTAAATTGATTCTTCCTCTCAATCTAGCTTCACCATGTCATCCCATCTACCTCTTGCAACATTAATGTTTGAAAATGATATATAAAAATTAGTAGATATCAATTCAAATAGGTAGTCTGCAACATGTTTTGCTAACTTAATCTTGTGGTGAATTTTGTATGCACCAAGAAAGGTTCCCCACATAAACATTATGGTAATTGAATTGGTTTCATATATGCCAGTTGTAATTTCTTAAGGAGTATCAACACTTTTGCAGCATGTCTATTTTAGGCATAACCAACAATCATTGTGTTCCATGTGATTACATCTCTTCAAAAAATTTGTCAAATAATTAATATGCCATATTTGTGCTTCAACATGTTGCATACATCTCTGTACTCCATGGTGTCCATGAGACTATATCTCATTTTGGCATAGGTGTAGAAAGATGTTGGCCCAGGTCACTCTACTTAAATATCATCTAATTCAATGGTCTATCAGTCGATAACAATTTTACACCTTAGGCAATTTCCTTGTATACTAAAATTAATGTAGATGATGCTAGCCGGGGCAATCCAGGACCATCTAAGAGGAACCTCCTGCAACAATATAATGAAAATGCACAAAATACTAGAAATAGCAGAAACATAAAAGGAATTTATTAATCGCAGGCCACTTCGAGGGGGCAAGCTCCTTTGAGCAAGCTCAATACAATAAATTTTGTGGATGCCTTCATTGGCCTCAACATGTACTTACATACTAAGTGTAATCTAAACAACTATTACTTCCCCTGAATGTGGGATAATACAATATACTCACGGGATGACTTACAAAGCATACACGTCCAAAAGTAATATACTAACAAAGTAAAGAGAAGGGTTAAACACAGGTTCCTAGCATACCCTCCCTCTTAGAACAACTTTGTCCTCAAAGCTTAAGATGTGGAAATTGTTTCTGAATTTGAAGAAGTGGTTCCCATGTAGCATCCTCTGGTTGCATTCCGTGCCACTGAATTAATACATCTGTGATGGATCAGGAGTGAAGCTGACGAGTACACCTATCAAATATTGCCTCTGGCTCCAAAATGATTGATCCTTCATTATCTATTTCTGGTAAAATAGTTTGTGCTCTGATGTTGGTGCCAAGAACTTTCTTTAGATAAGAGACATGAAATACTAGATGAACGCAGGAAGGAAGAAGCTCCAATTTATAAGCAACTGACCCAATCTTCTGAAGAACCTTATACGGCCCATAGAACTTTGGAGCCAGCTTATGACACCCTTTGAGTTTCAGAGATGATTGCTTGTGTGGCTATAGATGAAGAAAAACCATATCACCTACTTGAAAAGTGTGCTAAAAATGGTGCTGATCTGCTTGTTTCATTCAATTTCTTGCCATGTGAAGATTGTCTTGCAAGATGCAAAGAATATGATCCTGAGTTTAGACAACCATGTCGATTGCCTAAACTGGTGAACTACTGAGGGTGTATGGAAGGAGCACTAGTGGTGCCTAACCATAGACTGCTTCATATGGAGTCATTTTAGATGCAATGTGGTAGGAGGTATTGTACCACCATTCAGCGAGAGGGAGCCAATTTGCCCATTGATGTTGCTATTCTGAGGTGAAGGAACGAAGATAAGTTTCCAAACATTTGTTGATAATTTTAGTCTGACCATCTATTTGTGGGTGATACCTAGAACTCATCTTCAATTGGGTGCCAGTGTGTCGAAATAATTCTATCCAAAAATGACTGGGGAAAGTTGCATCATGATCTAAGATAATGGAAGAAGGGATGCCATGATGACAGAAAATCTGGTCCATGAAAATTTGTGCAATTGAGGAGGCGGTATAGGGATGGCTGAGGGCACAAAAATGACTATATTTAGAGAGGCGATCAACCACAACCAAGATCACTATCTTCCCTCTAGATTTAGGGAGCCCCTCAATGAAATCCATAGAAATATATGTCCAAATCCATGTAGGGATGGGCAAGGGTTCGAGCAATCCAGGAAGGAGTGTTGTTTCACCCTTGTTGCGTTGGCAGGTATCACATTCAGCCACCATATACTGAATTACCCTTTTCATTCCCTTCCAAAAGAAGTTACGTCATGCCCTCTCATAATTTTTGAGGAACCCAGAGTGCCCTACCGATGGAGAAGTATGGAGTTCGTATAAGACAGCCTACTAAAGATCTTTGCTCTGGGGAAGCACCAGACGACCCTTGTATCACAAAGAAGCACTATCCCAAGAGTAATGCGGTACAACATAAGGGTTATTGGCCAACTGTTGAATGATTTGAGATAATGGAGAGTCATTTACATAGCCTTGCTGGACAGATTCCAGCAATTTGGAATAGGCATAGAAATAGCTGAAAGAGAAGCTTGGTCATCAAATGTGTGAGAAAGAGCATCCACCATAATTGAAACGAAGCTAGGTGTGCAGAAAATGCTTCCTACACTAATCTAATGAGGGGAGGAGAGTGCAAATTCAATTTTATCTTTATAATTACATCTATGTTAACCCACTAACATAGATATTGCAGAAAACACATACACAAGAAAGTAAGAAAAAAGAAGAGAGACACAAGATATACGTGGGGAAAACCCTTATGGGTGAAAAACCCCACTCCAAAACACAGCTCAAATGTATTCGGTGAACAATGAAGGTTACAATACAATATAGAGCCAATGCTCTTGAAGGAGTCTTCGACACTCATATCTGGAGATGATCCAATAGCATAACAGTACATGTCAAAACCTGTAGTACTTCTCTCCAAAGCACTTGTTTATATAGCAAATACAAGGCAAAAATGGCTCCACATTGGGAAGGGCATCCAACATGGCCTCATGGCCCAAAACCCATGCCTATGGACACTTGTCTAACACTGTATGATGCTCCTAACACTTGTCAAGTCACCCCATCCCAAGGAGGTTGCCTATTTCCAAAATGGGCTATGATAGATGCTCTTACAACTCTTACAACCGTCATAGAATCTGTCCTAGCTGTCATAACTTACAGATGTAAGAGAATCTATCATACCTAGGCTATAAATAGCATATTCTCTTACAACATGTCATAGTCCACCTTGGGGTGCCCAAAGATGCTCTTCGACACATGTCTTCACCTATCATAGAATCTCCTATTTCCAACTCTTACATGTCATAACTTTTTTATAGCAATCTATCATGACCGTTTCGGTCAATATTCCCTTACACAACATCCAAGATGCTGACACATGGCTAAATTATTCCTACCACTAAGTGGGATGCCTATCTCTGCAGGTGAGGACAAAATTACATGTGGTCATATGCCATGTAGGATGACACATCACCGTGCCAACTCCCACAATATGACAACATAGAATTTGCATCCAATTAATACAATAGGCAATAAATAAATAAATACAATGTAAAAATACAAGGAATTACCAAGGTTGAGACACCTTAATTCCCAACAACAATATTGTCCTTACCCTTCTTGTAAGTGATCTCATAGCCATAACCCATGAGTTTGCTGACCCATTTCTATTGTACTGGGGAGGAGACCCGTTGTTATAGGAAATATTTCAAACTCTAGTGATCAGTCTTGATGCAAAAATGATTCCCTAGTAGGTATGGCCACCACTTTTGTACTGCATGCAAAATAGCCATCATTTCCTTCTCATACGTAGAGAGTACTAAATTCTTGCTAGAAAGTGCTTTACTAGTGAATGCAATGGGATGTTCATCTTGAAGGAGAATAGCACCAAGTCCATTGCCGTAAGCATCGCTCTCAATAGTGAAGGTCTTGAAAAAATTTGGCATAGCTAGAACAGGTGTAGTGCACATAGCTTGTTTCAGTTTTTCAAATGCACATTGAGCAGCATGTGTCCAGGTAAAAGCATCCTTTTTTAATATAGCTGTTAATGGAGCTACAATCTTCCCATAATCCTTGACAAACTTGCAATAGTAGCTAGTCAGCCCCAAAAAACCATGGAGGCTCTTGAGCATATGAGGATGCGGCTAATTTTTCATGGTGTCTATTTTCACAGGATCCACTCAAACCCCTTGGGCTGAAACAATATGCCCGAGATACTCCACTTCCTCTTGGCCAAAAACACATTTAGACTATTTTGCACAAAGATGATGATTAGAGAGAAGTTACAGTATGAGATCCATATGTTGGAGATGCTCAGCCCATATTTTACTATAGATGAGGATATCATCGAAGAAGACCAGAATGAATTTTCACAGGTAGGGCCAGAATATTTTATTCATCAAGGCATGGAATGTTGAAGGAGGATTAGTGAGGCTAAAGGGCATGACCAAAAACTCATAGTAGTCATCATGTGTGTAGAAAGCTATTTTAGGGATATCATCCTCATGAACCTGAATTTGGTGATACCCAGAACAAAGATCCAACTTGGAGAAAAAATTAGCACCATGAAGCTCATCAACAATAGGAATCAGAAATCCTTGATTGTGATGTGATTAAGTGCTTGGAAATCAATGCAGAGGTGCCATGACCCATCTTTTTTCAGACAAAAAGAACAGGTGAAGAAAAGGAACTGGTACTTGGGTGAATAATACCTTGCTTTAGTAAGTCTCGAATGAGCATCTCAATCTCTATCTTTTGGTGAAATGGGTAGCGGTAGGGCCTGATGTTGGGAGGAACACTTCTAGGTAGGAGTTGAATATGGTGGTCCTCTGGTCATGAAGGTGGCAATCCCCCTGGTTCGGCAAAGACACATGCATACCTATCCAAAATTTGTTGTAGATAGGAAGGAGTAGTGGAGACCGCTAATGGTTGCATCTAAATGGAATGGAGCTGAGCGATGACACCATGTGAATTCTTATTAAGAAGTTTTTGCATGCGATGTAAACTTAAGATGTTGAGAGACCCTAGTTGTAATCCCTTCAATGTGTGTTTTTGCCCATTGTCTAAAAATTGCATCCAAAGTTTAGCAAAATCCCATAAGATGGGTCCAAGTGTGTGTAACCATTGGGCACCTAAAACCACATCACATCCACCTAAGGGCAAGGCAAACATGTCAGAGCGTAGGTTATAATCTCCAATCAAGATATGCACATTGCACACTTCCCTTTGCAAGGTAATGTGCCCCCATTGGCAATAATGAATTCAAAACTGGAGCAAGGATGGACAAAATAATCAGCTTGTTTGGCGATCCGAAGGTAAATGAAGTTATGAGTGCTACCAGAATCAATGAGTATTGTAAGAGGGAGCTTCTTGAAGTAACCCTTGACCCGCATGGTTTGTGGGGTAGTGACTCCTGCTAAAGCATGGAGAGAGATCTCTGGGTAGTCTTCCTGAGAAGCAGGGTCAACAAGTGGCTGTTGAGTTTCAACCTGATCATCTACTGTATCCTGAGCATCGGCATAAACTTCAGTTTTAGGCAAAGAATCCACATCCAAGAGATAGAGATTTTACTCAACACATCTATGTCCCCAAGTGAATTTCTCATCACAATTATAACAAATCCCTTTTTCCCTACGTGCCCGCATCACTGCTGCAGTCAAATGCTTGATAGGAGATGTTCTAGGAGCTTATGTTATTTGAGGTCTTTGGGAAACCATATTTCTGAATGGAACAAAATTAGATTTGGATCATTATTGAGCTATGATCTTGTCCTCCACCAAATTAGCCAACCCTAGGGCTTCCATCATTATGCTGGGACAGAACATTTTAACCTCAGATCAGATTGCATCTTTCAAACTACTGACAAAACAACTCCTGAAGAATTCATCAGACAATCCTTCTGTGTGTTGGCCAAATTTTTCAAATTCTATCTAATATTCTCTCACAGTGCCTATTTGGTGAAGTTTAGTGAGTGCTCCTGTGAAGTCATCAAAAGCACTAGGGCCAAATTGTTGCAAAATGAGTTTGCAAAAATCTGTCCATTTTGGCTCTTCATGAGCCTTGATGTACCAATGGAACCATTGGAGGGCTTCATGTTCCAAATGAAATGATGCAAGTGGGACTTTGTTGACATCAAAAGTATTATGCAGACTAAAATATTGTTCTGCCCGGTATATCCATCCAGTCGGATCATCACCATTGAAGCAAGGAAAATCAAGCTTTGGGCCATGAAAATTGCTGGAAGAAGAGAACCCAGTGTCTACAGAAGACTCTAGCTGCCATCTATTGTTCATGGTTGAATGCTGGAGATTAAGGCCGAGAATTTTTTCATCCAGATCCTAGAGTTTGGTCTTGAGGGCTGCAAGTTCATCCTCCATGTTTTTTGCTCCTATGCGGGTGACAACCATAACCAGGGGTTTTTTTTTGGGGGAATGGGTAGAAAAATAAAAATGAAAACTTTTTTAGTAAAGGAAAATTTGGATTTGGTAAAAACTCGGATGGGTAATTGGGGTTTGACTAGGTTTTGGACACTTTCTAAGGGAAAGAGAAGCATAAAATGGGGATTTCAGAAGTGAGATGAAAGAATGGGAAAATTTGTCCAAGAGGGACAAAGGAGCATAAATATGAAATGAACACTATGGTAAAATTTGAAGGCTATTGGGTGGGAATCAAAGAAGTTATGGAAAACCCTAAAAATAGATAAATGTGGGATTTTTGGCTTCGATAAGTAGAATTTGGGATAGGGTCCTTAAGGAAGGAAATATGCAGAAGGAAATGGAGGTAAAGCAAGAAATGAAGGTTTTATTGAATTTTGGGAGGAAATGGAGGTAAAGCAAGGAAGATATCAATAGATATGGGCCCCAAGTATTAATAGATATGGGGGTTCTAGTGAATTTATGGAAACGATCTGGTAACTACTCTGGACGGATTCAAACTATGATTTGCTGGCTATCAATAGATATGGGTCCAAAGTATGTTCAGCTTCCTAAAGGTTCAGGGGAGTCACTTAGCCACAAATGTTGTCTAATGGCTTGCGTATTGGTGTAGTACCCCTCACTCCACGACTCAGGTAAAATTGATAACTGCTTTACCACAAATGACAACTCTTGGTTTACCTTATGGATGGGAACTAGTCAATTAGGTAGGGGTCATTGCCCTTTTCACTAGCAAGTCCTCTCAATGAGCCAGCTACTTCTAGGTTCCTGTGGTACTCCTCACAATGAGTTTTAGGGCTATATGCCCAGGCACTTCCCACAGTTAAGCGGATAGGGATATTCCTTGATCTAAACCTACAATTTAAAACAATACAGATGTGAAAAAGAAAGAAATACTACAATAATCATAGCGCCTGGAGACCACTGCAAAAAAAAATTTGGTAGAAATTCCACCCAGCAAGCCCAAGAAAGCGCTCTGATACCAAATGAGAGGAACCTCCTGCAACAATATAATGGAAAATGCATGAAATAACAGAAATAGTAGAAACACAGAAGGAATTTATTGATCACAGGCCACTTCGAGGGGGAAACCTCCTTTGAGAAAGCTCAATACAATAAATTCATGGATGCCTTCATTGGCCTCAACATGTACTTATATACTAAGTCTAATCTAAACAACTATTACTTCCCCTGAATGTGGGATAATACAATATACTTACGAGATGACTTACAAAGCATATGTGTCCAAAAGTAATATACTAAAAAAGTAAAGAGAAGGGTTAAACACAGGTTCTTAACACTGTCAGGGACATGATGTGTTGTTAGAGATTCAACTGGTAACCTATTGGCAGCTAGGAGCACAAAGCTTCCTCGAGGCTCAAATAATATAGCAGAAGCTTTTGCAGTGCTACATGGTCTTCAATTAGCCCTAGAGTATGGGGCTCAACTTATTTGGCTTGAAGGAGATTCCCAAGTGATTATCTCAGCGGTTCAAACTAAAAAATTAGAGAATTGGGATCTCTCTTACATCTTGAATCAAGTCTGGTTATTACTAGAGCAATTTGACTCTTTCAAGATCTCACATTGCTATTAAGAAGCTAACAAGGTTGAAGATTGCCTAGCGAATAGAGCAATTGATAAGGAGGAACAAGTAGCTCTTTTTGCAGCCGCATAGACCAATTGGCCCCTAGGTTTGCAAACATTGGTTGAAAAAGATAAGGATTTCCTCTAGTTTCAAGAAGAAAGTGCAGTCTTCACTTGCCCAGCTTGCCACCCTCTTGTGAGCCATTGGTTGGGATCAGGCTTGACATGACTAGTGTGTCTTTCGAGACATGGTTGGGTGGTGGGTTAGTCAGCCCTTCGGCTGAATGTTATTTACATGATAACTGGCAACCTCAAAGATAGACTTATTTATTTCTCATTGGGGTTGTCAGGGAGATCATACCTCTCCTAACTGATATAGCTTAAGCTAATTTATGATTGGTGATGGGTATTTTAAGCATGTTTAGTTGGCTCATGGGGAGCAGGCTATTGTAATACCACATTCCCCTATTTGGTGAAAACTTATTAGTTTTAAGTCTCCTTGACTTCATTGCCTTCCTTGCAAAGATCTTTTTTCAGCAGATTGGGAGTCTTGTCACACGATGCCTAGATTTTTTCAATGTTTGATGGCTTTTTATCCATTTTTAGGAGCCGCCTTGACATCACAAGCAGCAGCTAAAGTACAATGGTTTTTAATGGAAACTGGTCAGATGATACTTGTGTCAGTCCTTCCCATGGCTCCTAAGTAAATGAAAGAGATTGAGCCTACCAAAATCAGGCCTCAAGATTGGGCAAGGACAACTCTCTTTACTCACATTCTTGAATGATGTCACTCAAGCTTTGCCAGTTTCCTTGCTTTATATATTTGCAAAAATTGCTAACGTGCTTGCCTTAGCATTTGTCTACTTTGCTTGCTTCCTTAGTCTTCTATGGTGGAAACATGACTCAACCAGAGACTTTTCTTTCCCCCGCTAGAGTGGGAACTAGAGGTACAAGGTAAGGTGATGGTCTCCAATCTCATGACGCTGATAGAGAGAGATTGCACGTTGATATAGTTTGTTGTTCGTTGTATCATGGGTCACAGATGGATCAAGGGTAATGCTGGCAAGATTCTCAACTACTCAGACATTGTTTCCCAAATCCTATCAAACATAATGGATCTGGTGTAGGACGCTTAATATGTACAAGGCTCACCTCTGGCCTCTTCTATAATAATCTTTACACAGTGGATAGGTGGGCAGTGGTGGTGAAAGGCTACGAGCTGGAATAGGGTGACGCTCTTATTGGGGACCTTTTTTAGCTCCAAACCCTAAGATCATTAGCCCCACATCAGGCTATATACCGAGCGCTTCAATCCTACCTCAAATCCCTTAGCAGTGATGAGATTGATATAGAGCTTGTGGCCTTCAACTTTGTCTTTCCAAAAAAGGATGCTAAATGCATCAAGGACACTTTCATAGGCATCAGGTTTCTGAGAATCCATGCCCTGGACCTCACGCTTCGCATTCCTAGAGATGTGTTCAACGATCTGGAGGAAGGGGATGAAGGTGATTAGGGTGAGGTGGAGATTATCGTAGTGTAACTAGATTTGGATGTGGTTCCTGTTGCTAGTCTTGCAGTCTAGGGTTGTTTCGACGAGTGGTAGTTTTGACAGTTTTTGTTTCCGCGTAGCAGGCTAGTTTTTTTGGTGTTTGTGGTCCATTGTTATGTAGTTTCTCCTGGTTGTGGTGATGGTCTGGTGGCCTATTTTGCGGTCTCAGTTCTTGGCCATTCCTCTGTTGGGAATTAAGGTGTCTCAACCTTGGTAATTCCTTGCATTTATTATTGTAATGTAATTTATTTACTTAGCCTATGTTGTATTTTTTTGCACATCCTATTTGTCATTCAGTGTGAAGTGGCACAATGAGTTGTCACTCCACTTGTAAGATGACTAGGATTGCGATGAAGGGGGTAAATCATAAAACACACAACAATAGAGATTACACATAGAAAATAGAACTTTCTTTTATTGATTTGGACAACTTATTACATTACAGAAGCTCAAATACAATCAAAAGAATCAACCCTCCATAGGTTGCAACACATTACAACTTCCTATCACCAGACTTTGGAATCATCTACCTTCTGTAATCCCAAATCAGCTAGCGTTTCTGTCTTCTTGCCTATTCGTGACTCTACACTTTCCCCCTTAACTCCACTACTACCTAGGGTTCCCAAAATAGTCATAAATAGTACTTTTTGGTAGCCTCTAGCTAAATTTCAAAATTTGTAACTCCCTCTAAAAGTAGGTCAAATTTCGGGAAGCATAACTTTTGATCTGAGTTTCTGATTGACGAACCGTTTTAAGCACCAGAAATCTCACAATGTGAACTATCACACTAGAAATATGTAAATGGATTTCTATCAACTTTTTGGGATGTTATGGGATGTTTTAGTGCCTCATATCTTATTTCAAAAAATTTCAGGGGCTTTTCAGAAAACAAAAACTTTAATATCTTTCATCTCACAAATGATCTTTGCTCGATTCCTTTGCCAAAGGTCTTATATTTTTGTTATGAAGCTTTCTGTAAGTTTTCACTTCAATCCATGCCCAAATGCAAAATTTCTTAAAATGGCAGGTAAACTTTCCAAAACTGGCAGTTTGCTATTTTTAGCAATTTTGAAAAAAATGAAAGTCCTACATCATTATTCAAGAGATTATGGAACCAAAAATACTAATTATGGAAAGAAATGAAAACAAATGTAATGATTTTGAAGCAACATCATTTTGGGTGATGCAAGATTACCCTTACACCACTGGATGCTCCTACATTAGACACCTAGGGTAATTTGTGAAGTGACCCTGTCACATCTCAGGTGTTTGTTTGAGGAAAACCCAACTGGTCAACCTCTGCCTTAGACAACCAAGAAGAATCTTCAACAGGCCTTCCTTTCCATCTCACCAGATATTCTTCATATTGTTTGTTTCGAGTACTTCTTCCCACATGGCTATCCAAGATCTCTTCTATCTCCTCTGTTGAAGTAGATGCCGGAATACTCCACTATTCTTGTGTCAGTCCATCCTTTATGCCACCTTCATGATATTCTGTTAAATCAGTAATATTGAATATAGGGGAAATGTTGATCCCACTCGACGACTCTACCTCATATGCATTTCCTGAATCATGCTTCTTCATGATTCTGCACTATCCAAATTTCTTCATTTTCAACTTATTTTATGTTCCAATTGGGAATCTTTCTTTTCTCAAGTGAACCATGACTTCATCTCCTACATGGAACTCCTTACATCTCCTTTTTTGATCTGCCTTAGCCTTGTACTGAATATTCATCTTATTAATGTGCTTCCTCACCTCTTCATGCAAATTCTTCAGATGTTTTGCAAAGTCTTTGGCTTTAGTATTTGTCTTTTCTCCTTTGTCCAACTTCCTTAACTCAGAAGCATTTCTTGGTCTATTGTCATATACAATCTAGAATGTTGATTTACCAGTACTCCTATTGATAGAATTGTTGTAAGCAAATTTTGCCTGTGGTAAAATCAAATCCCATCCCTTAGGCTTATATCCTACTAAGAATCATAGTAGGTTACCCAAATTCCTATTCACCACTTCTGTCTATCCATTAGTCTATGGATGGTGTACAAAACTGAACATCAAATCTGTCTTCAACTTTGTCCATAATGTCCTCTAGAAATAATCAACAAACTTGGTATCTCAATCTGAAACTATGCTCTTTGGTAGACCATGTAATCACACCACCTCCTTGAAAAATAACTCTATAATATGAATAGCATCATTAGTCTTCTTGCAAGGAATAAAATGTGCCATCTTCGAGAATCTGTCCACCACCACAAAAATGGAATCATGCCCTCTTTGTGTCCTTGGTAAACCAAGAACAAAATCCATACTAATATCATCCCATAGCTTCTCTAGTATAGGTAATGGTTGATACAACCCTGTATTCTGAATTGTTCCTTTTTCCATCTGACACACTCTACAACTTTGCACAAATTTCCTCACATCTCGTTGCAACTGTGGCCAATAATAATTTTCACCAACAATAGCAATGGTCTTATCTCGACCAAAGTGTCCAACCAATCCTCCACTATGCTTCTCCTTAATCAGGTTCTCTCTCATGGAACTCCTCGGAATGCACAGGTGGCTTCCTTTAAACAACATGCCATCTTGGATTATGAAATCCAACCATTTTGGCCTATCCAAAGTAACAGGTTCCAAACAAGCTTTCCAAGCCTCTGCAAAATCTAGATCCTCAGGATATAAAATTTTGAGCCCATTGAACCCAACAACCTCTATCTTCATTTCTATCAACAAATTTTGCCTTCTGCTTAAGGAATCTGCAACTCTATTGGACTTCCCACTCATGTGCTTCAAAATAAAAGTATAACTCTACAAAAACTCAACCCATTTTAAATGCCTTTGGTTCAACTTTCCTTGACTATTAAGATACTACAAAGCCTGATGGTCAGTATATAAAACAAACTCTTTTGGCAACAAATAATGTCTCCATTTATTCAAAGCCTTAACTATTGCATAAAATTCATGATCATAAACAAAATACTTTTTCTTGGCATCATTATGCTTCTCACTAAAATAGGCAATGGGATTACCTTCTTGACTCAAAACAACTCCTATAGCACTACTACTAGCATCACAATCTACCTGGAATACCTTATTGAAATCTAGAAGTACCGAAATAGGTTGCTCTATGACTTTCTGCTTCAATGTATCAAAGCTTTTGTCTGCTCCTTTAGTCCATTTAAACTCTTTTCTATCCCCTCTCATTGTCTCAATTAGGGGTGCACAAATGCTACTAAAATTCCTGATAAATTTTCTGTAAAAACTTGCCAAACCATGAAAAGATCATACCTCTGTGGCACTCCTTGGTGTAGTCCATTCAAGGATAGCTCTCACCTTCTCTGGGTCCATCTTAAGACCTTCCTCTAAGACAACAAATCCTAGGTATACCAACTCCTTCTTTGCAAAACTACATTTCTTCAAATTAATCAGCAACTTCTCCTCCTGTAGCTTCTCTAAAACTCTTCTGATATGCATCAGATGCTCATCCCAAGTCTTACTAAAAATTAAAATATCATCAAGATAAATAATAACAAAACTTCCCAAAAAAAATTTTAATACCTCATTCATGAGCCGCATGAATGTGCTCGGTGCATTGGTTAGCCCAAATAGCATGACTAACCAATCATACAAACCTTTCTTTGTCTTGAAGGTTGTCTTCCATTCATCTCCTTCTCTGATACGGATCAGGTGATACCCACTCTTCAGGTCAATCTTCGTGAAGTACTTGGCTCCACTCAAACAATCCATGATGTCATCCATTCTTGGCAATGGAAATCTATACTTGATCTTTATCTTATTGATGGCTTGAGAGTCTGTACACATACTCCATTCTCTATCTTTCTTTGGTGCTAGTACTGCAGGTACCACACATGGACATAGGCTCTCCCTTATCAGTCCCATCTTCAACAACTCTTGAACTTGTCTGTTCAGCTCTTCATTCTCTACAGGGGTCATTCTATGGGCTACCTTATTTGGCAAACTGGCTCCTAGTATCAAATCCATTTGATGACTTATCTTCCTTACTGGTGGTAAACCTTCCGGTACATTATTAGAGATAATATCTTGAAATTCTTCCAACATCTTTGAGACTTTGGCTGGTACATCTTCACATGTCTCTTGACTAATCTTAGGAATCAATGCATAGCAATGACGCTCATGCTTCATACCCTCCAAAAATTTTCTACCATCTACCAAGAAAATTCTGGTAGTACTACATACCTTTTCTTCCACCTCCTTCAAGGGCTTCAACTTCTGATGAACTCCATCCTTTGTTAGGGAATATGTGTTTGCACAACCATTATGGACAGCACTCCTATCATACTGACATTGCCTCCCCAACAGCATATGACATGCATCCATCGGTATGATATCACACAACACCTCATCATGGTAGTCCTAAATATTGAACTTCACTAAACACTGCTCATTGACCAAAGCTTTGTGGTCCTTCTGTAACCATGCAATCTAATATGGATGTGGATACTTTCTTCTTGTCAACTTCAACTTGTCAACCATCTCCTCTGAAACAAGATTGTCAGTGCTTCCACTATCAATAATAATATCACAACACTTACCTTCACATTTGCACCTTGTGTGGAATAAACTCTTCCTTTGATTTGGTTCTTTCTCCTCATTCAGCAAGGTTCTTTTGATAACTAGGGTTTCTCCCCTTTCAGCATCTTTAAAATGCTCAGAATTGCATCTTCATCTACATTTGCAACTCAAGCATTACCTTCAGGTCTTCTATTTGTCCTTCCTTGATGTTGCGGACACTTGTATGCTCAATGCCCTTCTTCTCCACATTGGAAATAAGTTTCTCTGAAACCTCCTCTTCCAGGTCCTTGCCCAGGTCTACCTCTTCCTCTTCCTCTTTGTTCACCATTGTTATAGTCACAAGGGTGGTAGGTGTTATCTCCTCTCTGAATTTGATTGGTGCCAGCTTCTTCACTTTTCTTTGAATCTTTATTTCAGCCTCCATAGGGTCTTCCACTAGTCCTTCCACTTTGCCGTCTTCCCCTTTGCTTGCTGTCAAATCTTTTATTCAGCTTCTCTTCCACCTTCAGGGAAAATTGGTACTCATCTTCTATAGTGGTCATTCTGACCAGGCTCAGCTCCTCTTGAATACTTGGCCTTAATGTAACGGGCTACCTTCTCCTTGTTGGCCTCTGTATGGCCTGTCCTAATAATAATCTTATAAAACTCTTCAGTATACTCCTTAACAGACTTGTTACCTTACTTCAGTCCTTGCATCTTCTTCAGCAACTCCATCTCATAGTCCATAGGAATGAACTACTTCTTCAGTTTCTCCACCATCCGATCCCATCTAGTGATCTTTCCTTTTCCTTTTTTGTTCCTCTCTAATTGGACCTCCTTCCACCAAATATTGGCATGGCCCTTCAACTTTGTTTTTGCAAACTTGACTCAATCTGGGTCCTCCACATCTTCATACTCGAAATACTCCTCCATGTCATTGATCCAATCAATAAGCTGTTCCAAATTCAAATCTCCAGAATATGTAGAAACTTTGATCCTGGGCCTCTTTTCGATCTTTGAAATGGCCCTCAACAACCTAACTTCTACAGGATCTCCTAGAACTTCTTGTTCTTCCTCAAATAGCTCTTCTTCAGCTTCATCTTCACTTTCTTCTCTTGTTCTCGGATCAAACCCTCTTCATAGCTCCTCTTGCAATGCATTGATTTGTCTTTGCAGGGCTCTAAAACCCTCTTCCGTCAAAGCATTCCTCCCAATACGATTTCTTCATGGAGGCATCTTGATCTCCACAGCAAACCCACAACCTCAGGTCCTGGTGCAAACTACCTCACGGTCGGCGATCTGTCTACACACTCAGGAACCCTTGCTCTAATACCACTTGATGAAGGGGGTAAATCATAAAACACACAACAATAGAGATTGCACATAGAAAATAGAACTTTCTTTTATTGATTTGGACAACTTATTACATTACAGAAGCTCAAATACAATAAGAGGAATCAACCCTCCACAGGCTGCAACACATCACAGCTTCCTATCACCAGACTCTGGAATCATCTTCCTTTTGTAACCTCAAATTAGCTAGGGTTTTTGTTTTCTTGCCTATTCTTGACTCTACACTTTCCCCCTTAACTCCACTACTACCCAGGGTTCCCAAAATAGTCATAAATAGCACTTTTTGGCAGCCTCCATGATGCAGAGGAAACGCAACAGAAGCTTACAAATGGGAAGGAGGAGTCATTAACACAACCAGCATGTTAAAATCTGGGACATGCAGTATGTAATACCTATCGGCTTATCATCATCATCATATTTCTTGCTAACACAGACAGCATCATCATATTTCGAAGAGGCATGAAATATCCTCCTGCTAACTACTGTTCACTTCCTTATCGCCTTTCGCCTTTCGCCTGTCAGCAGCATCATGATGTTCGACTATCAGCAGCATCATCACATTCGGCAAGCGCAAACATCCTCTTGATGTTCACTGTTCATCTTACCGCCAAACTCTATCTTCATCATCATGATGTTCGATATCATCTTCATCAGCAGGATATAAAATATCCGGTTCCTCCCATATATCCTGATGACGATATTCCTTATGCACCTTTTCTTCGATGCTTACGTCACCCCGATATCCGACTACTCAAACAACAACATCAGGATATGACTTATCCGGTCATATTGAAACCTCCTGATGATGATACTCAACTTTATGCCGATGACTTACGCCGATGCCAAAACACTTAGCGACAGCAGGATAAACTTGCATAGGGTGATATTCGCAATATCCTGATGACGATGACGTCACTTGCACCCGATGATGATGTCAATGCACCTGATGATGATGTCAACAGGATATAAGACACTTATATCCTCCGCAACATGATAATGAATATCCGGTGATCTTTTCAATATCCTGATGATGACCTTTCCGGTCCTTAGCCAAAAAGTGAACTTTCACTCCTGCATGCGATAGCGATATGTGGACGATGGATACACACGAAAGATGACCCTGATGATGATATACACACTGAGTATATATCCGACTTATATCATCCTGATGCACTTGAAACATACAGTCTTCGTTAGCTTCATAACCTGATCCGGATAGCGATATACTCACAGATGTCGATGTGATTCACTCCGTCTGGAAAAGCACATGCAGATCCCTGTATATCCGTCAGCTGCATGCAAACTCACAGAACCGCACAATTTTACAAAGAAAACATGATGATCGGGCCGGATCACCTTCAGATCAAAACTTAACAGTTTATCTTCCTAAATCCTAGCACATGAGGATGCTAGGTTGATTCACAGCATGCTACCAATCGATCTCCCACACAATGAAATGCATAAACAGAAAACTAAAATACAACCTAAACTAACATGCATGACCATTCTGCCGATTCACAGAATCAACCGGTGGAAGGGTTGAAAGAATCCATTAACCTGTAATCAGAACAGAAATCAAAACATAAACAGCTGATAAACCAGATAATGCAATTGATGAGATCTTATTTAGATGAAACACAAATGTCCTGTTTCTACAATACTATTGAACAACAATGTTTCACAATGTCTGCACTGATCTCTGGATCTCACTCAATCACCAGTACAACATAACATAACTACTACTCTCTTTGATATGATCTCAAACCCTAACTGATCTGAGTTATTTATAGCAATATCCTACGAGTACTACCAACTCGGTTCCCAGCGGCTGGGAGCTTCCAAACGGCTGGGAGAGGACAGCTCATACTACCCGATCACGAGCTCTAACTGCCTGCACACTCTCCTAGGCTGATCTAATACATATGCATTGGTCCAATGGACCTTATTACATTATGAAGTCAAACATGCTAAAAATAGACTAATGTCCTGTCATGCGGACAATGAACCTATATCCTGTCTTGTAGGGGTGCTCCTACACCATACTCCCTAGAAGAAGAAATCTCAAGTCCACTTGAGATGAGAGTATGAAGATCTGCACCATGTTTCTGGATCTGCTCTTCAGTCATCCAGACTACTTCAGAATTAGGTTTTCCCTTCCAAAAGACTAGATACTCCAAGTACTGTTTGTTCCGGGTCTGTTTGACCACTCTGGTGTCCAAAACCTTCTGCAACTGTGGAGGATCATGCTTGGGAATGTTATCATGGACTGTATCCTGTAGGAGATCCTGATCTGCATCTAGATAAGACTTGTATGGAGTTAAATCACATACATTGAATATAGGGGACAAACCAAGATCAGGGGGGAGTTGTATCTCATAAGCATTCTGTCCATGCTTGTGCAAGATCTGACATGGTCCAACTTTTCTCTGCATAAGTTTAGTATATTTTCCCTTAGGAAGTCTGTCCTTCTTCAAATGAACCCATACCAAATCTCCAACATCAAACTGTACATCCTTCTTCTTTTTATCAGCATATTCCTTATACTTCAAGGTGGTTTGTTGTAGTTGGGTCTTGACTTGATCATGAACCTCTTTGATGGCTTCTGCAAAAGCTTCTCCTTCTGCACTAATAGGGTCTACTATAGGTAGATCTCTCAATTCCAAAATTCCTCTTGGATGCACACCATAAACTATCTGGAAAGGTGATTTCCCTGTGCTCCTATTGACAGTATCATTATAGGAAAATTCAGCTTGAGATAGAATATTATCCCACTTTTCTCCATGTTGTTTTGTCAAACATCTAAGCAAATTTCCTAAGGAACGGTTCACTACTTCAGTCTGTCCATCCGTTTGAGGATGATATGCAGAGGAAAAAGACAAATTTGTTCCAAGTTTCTTCCAAAGAGTTCTCCAGAAGTGACCAATAAACTTCACATCCCTATCTGACACTATGCTCAATGGTAATCCATGGATCCTGACAATCTCCCTGAAAAATAAATCTGCAATGTATGAAGCATCAGCAGTGGTTTTGCATGGCAAGAAATGTGCCATTTTGCTGAATCTATCCACTACAACAAAAACACTGTCAAACCCTTTCCTTGTCCTTGGTAAACCCAAGATAAAATCCATACTTATGCTTTCCCATGGTCTAGAAGGAATGGGTAAGCGCTGATATAAACCTGCATTAGTCGACCTGCCTTTAGCTTTCTGACATATCACACATGTCTCTACAAACTTTCTGACATCTGATTGTAACTTAGGCCAAAAGTAATGTCTTTGGACAAGATCAAGAGTCTTATCTAGACCAAAATGACCTGCCATAGCTCCACAATGTTTCTCCTTAATGATGTTTAACCTCATAGAACACCTTGGAATACATAACTGTCCACCTTTGAACAACAATCCATCCTGAATCAAAAATTCAGAGAATTCAGCATGATATTTCTCTCCAAAAGAAGTACATACATGATATATCTCCCCAAAATCTTCATCAGTCTCATACATGGTCTTTAGTGAATCAATGCCAACACTTTCTAACTGAATCTGGTTGACTGTTAGAACTCTCCTGCTCAAAGCATCTGCAACTTTATTCTTGACTCCTTTCTTATGCTTCAATGTAAAAGTAAACGCTTGTAAGGTTTCTACCCATTTCATGTGTCTGTGGTTCAGCTTTTCCTGGCTGTTTATGAAACTCAGAGCCTGGTTATCTGTGAATACTATGAATTCCTTTGGCATCAAGTAATGCCTCCATTTCTTGAGTGACTAGACTAAAGCATACATTTCCAAATCATATGAGGAATACCTCTTTTTAGCATCATTGAGCTTCTCACTGAAAAATGCAATAGGTCTACCTTCTTGGCTGAGTACTGCTCCAATGGCCATGTGACTAGCATCACATTCCACCTGAAAGATTTTGTTAAAGTCTGGAAGTGCAAGGACTGGTTGCTGTGCCACCTTCTTCTTCAATGTTTCAAAAGAATCATCTGCTCTTTGAGTCCAAACAAATCTGCACTTCTGTCCTCCTTTGATGGTATCAAGCATGGGTGCACAAATATGACTAAACCCTCTTATAAACTTCCTGTAGAAGGTTGCTAACCCATGGAAACTTCTGACATCATTCATAGTCTTTGGGGTTGGCCAAGACAATATGGCACTTACCTTCTCCTTATCCATTTGTAACTTTCCTTGTGAAATGACAAAACCCAAATATGTGATCTCCTCTTGCATGAACAAACACTTGTCTAAATTTATCATCAGCTGCTCTTCATGTAACCTCTTAAGAACCAAATCTATGTGTCTGAGATGTTCTTCTTTTGTGTTGCTGAAAATCAGAATGTCATCTAGATATACTATGACAAACTTACCAATGAACTCTTTCAAAACCTCATTCATCAACCTCATAAAAGTACTAGGTGCATTAAATAAACCAAAAGGCATAACCTTCCACTCATATAACCCTTCATTAGTTTTGAATGCTGTTTTCCATTCATCTCCTGGCCTAATCTTGATCTGATGATATCCACTCTTCAAATCTATTTTTGTAAAATACTTAGCACCTCCCAAACAGTCAAGTAAATCCTCTATCCTAGGGATTGGAAACCTATACCTGATTGTGATCTTGTTAATAGCTCTGGAATCTGTGCAAAGCCTCCACGTACCTTCCTTCTTTGGTGCTAGTACAGCTGGTACTGCACATGGACTTAAACCTTTCCCAATCAGACCTGAATCCAATAATTCTTCAATTTGTCTGGCTACTTCTGCATTCTATTCTGGAGTTAGTTTATAGGTTGCTTTGTTTGGAAGTGTTGACCCTGGAATTAAGTCTATGCAGTGACTAATATCCCTGACAGGTGGTAGGGATCTTGGCATTCCTTCTAAGATGATACCTTTGTACTTATCCAATAGCTCTTGGATAGCTGGGTCTATGAACCTTTGCTTTTTCTCTTCCTTGACTTCTTGCTGTTGTTCTTTATTCACCCTCATACATGGGATTAGGGCATATGCAACTGCACCTTCTGCTGCTACTTCTTTCATGAACTGTTTACCTTCCATCAGCATTACCTTCACCTCTTTTCCTTTAGATTTCTCCTCCTTCTCCGTCAATGGTAGTAACTTTATAACCTTACCATCTTTAGTAATTGTATAGGTGTTTCTAACACCATCATGTTGTGCCTTGAAATCATACTGCCATGGTCTACCAAATAAAAGATTGCAAGCATCCATCGTGGTAATGTCAAACAACAACTTATCCTTATATGCTCCAATCTGAAATTCTACCCAAGCCTACTCTTCTACAATTGTCTGCTGACCTTGGGTAAGCCATGAGACTTTATATGGGGATGGGTGAGGCAATCTCCTAAGCTTAAGCTTTGTCACCATTTCTTCAGACACAAAATTTTCAGTAGAACCATAATCAATCAAAACTTTACATGCCTTACCTCCTGCTTTGCAAATAGTCCTGAAAAGAGACTTTCTTTGAGGGGATTCTTTGTCAGGTACCTTCATGGTAGTCATTGTTCTTCTCATCATTAGGGACTCTCCACTTTCTGGGTATCCACAATTATCAGGAGCATTCACACTCTGAAAAGCATTAGAGCCTGTCATACTTTGATTATCAGGTTCTTGGATCAGATTTGTTCTCCTTTCTCCTGTTGAGCTTGTGGCCTTTTTTGGACATCTGCTGGCTATATGGCCTTCTTTGTTACAGTTATAACATCTGATGGATCTTCTGCCCTAGGATCTTCCTCTGAAAGGTCTTCTATCTCTGAAGTTTCCTTGCTGACTATAATTTTCCCTCTGGTTCTGACTATTGTTTCCCTTACTATTGTCATGACTGGATTCTCCTTGATATCCATGTCCATGTCCTCTACCTCTAAAAGGACCTCTTCCACCCCTTTGTTGTCTTCCTCTTCCTCTATTGTGTTGTTCTTGTTTTCTCTTTAACTTCTCTTCCACTTTCAATGCCAACTGAAAGCATTTCTGAACTGTATCTGGATTATGCAGACTTAAATCTTCCTGAATATTGAACCTCAATCCATTAAGGTATCTGGCTACCTTCTCTTCTTCACTTTCCTTTACCTTTGTTTTCATACAAAGTTTCATGAATTCTTCTGTATATGAGCTGACATCTAGCTCCTTCTGCTTCAGGTTTTGCTTCCTCTTGTGTAATTGGATACTGTAATCCAATGGGACATAAGCTTCCTTTACTAATGCCATCATTTTCTTCCATGTAGTGACTCTACACTTTCCTTCCTGTACTCTATCATCTTGGACGAAATTCCACCATGTCAAGGCAGCTTCTTTCATTTTTGACTGGGCTATTTTCACCCTCTGTTGTTCTGGTATCTCCTCTGTTTCAAAGAAATTGTTCAAGGAGTCTATCCACTCCATCACTGAATCAGGTTCCATCTTTCCTGTAAACACTGGCAAATCCATATTCACATCCATGGTTCTCCTCTCCATGGCCTTGAGGGTGTTCAACAGTGGTCTCTGGTCTGCAGGAACGACCTCCTCATTCCAACTAGGGATCTCTTCTTCTTCCCTATCTTCTTCTCTACCAGAACCTACTCTGTTCCTCAACTTCTCTAACTCATCCTTCAATTCCTGATTCTGAGCCTTCACGGCCTTGCTCTCTGCAATCTGTTTCTTTACCAAAACTGCCAACTCAACGTTGGTCATCCTTGCCAGAATCTCAGATGTTCCTTCTTCACCTGACATCCTGCTATATCCTGATCTTTTCCAAAAGATCCTTCCTTTGCTCTGATACCACTATGATGCAGAGGAAACGCAACAGAAGCTTACAAATGGGAAGGAGGAGTCATTAACACAACTAGCATGTTAAAATCCAGGACATGCAGTATGTAATACCTATCGGCTTATCATCATCATCATATTTCTTGCTAACACAGACAGCATCATCATATTTCGAAGAGGCATGAAATATCCTCCTGCTAACTACTGTTCACTTCCTTATTGCCTTTCGCCTTTCGCCTGTCAGCAGCATCATGATGTTCGACTATCAGCAGCATCATCACATTCGGCAAGCGCAAACATCCTCCTGATGTTCACTGTTCATCTTACCGCCAAACTCTATCTTCATCATCATGATGTTCGATATCATCTTCATCAGCAGGATATAAAATATCCGGTTCCTCCCATATATCCTGATGACGATATTCCTTATGCACCTTTTCTTCGATGCTTACGTCACCCCGATATCCGACTACTCAAACAACAGCATCAGGATATGACTTATCCGGTCATATTGAAACCTCCTGATGATGATACTCAACTTTATGCCGATGACTTACGCCGATGCCAAAACACTTAGCGACAGCAGGATAAACTTGCATAGGGTGATATTCGCAATATCCTGATGACGATGACGTCACTTGCACCCGATGATGATGTCAATGCACCTGATGATGATGTCAACAGGATATAAGACACTTATATCCTCCGCAACATGATAATGAATATCCGGTGATCTTTTCAATATCCTGATGATGACCTTTCCGGTCCTTAGCCAAAAAGTGAACTTTCACTCCTGCATGCGATAGCGATATGCAGACGATGGATACACACGAAAGATGATCCTGACGATGATATACACACTGAGTATATATCTGACTTATATCATCCTGATGCACTTGAAACATACAGTCTTCCTTAGCTTCATAACCCGATCTGGATAGCGATATACTCACAGATGTCGATGCGATTCACTCCGTCTGGAAAAGCACATGCAGATCCCTGTATATCTGTCAGCTGCATGCAAACTCACAGAACCGCACAATTTTACAAAGAAAACATGATGATCGGGCCGGATCACCTTCAGATCAAAACTTAACAGTTTATCTTCCTAAATCCTAGCACATGAGGATGCTAGGTTGATTCACAGCATGCTACCAATCGATCTCCCACACAATGAAATGCATAAACAGAAAACTAAAATACAACCTAAACTAACATGCATGACCATTCCGCCGATTCACAGAATCAACCGGTGGAAGGGTTGAAAGAATCCATTAACCTGTAATCAGAACAGAAATCAAAACATAAACAGCTGATAAACTAGATAATGCAATTGATGAGATCTTATTTAGATGAAACACAAATGTCCTGTTTCTACAATACTATCGAACAACAATGTTTCACAATGTCTGCACTGATCTCTGGATCTCACTCAATCACCAGTACAACATAACATAACTACTACTCTCTTTGATATGATCTCAAACCCTAACTGATCTGAGTTATTTATAGCAATATCCTACGAGTACTACCAACTCGGTTCCCAGCGGCTGGGAGCTTCCAAACGGCTGGGAGAGGACAGCTCATACTACCCGATCACGAGCTCTAACTGCCTGCACACTCTCCTAGGCTGATCTAATACATATGCATTGGTCCAATGGACCTTATTACATTATGAAGTCAAACATGCTAAAAATAGACTAATGTCCTGTCATGCGAACAATGAACCTATATCCTGTCTTGTAGGGGTGCTCCTGCACCACTCCAGCTAAATTTCAAAATTTGTAACTCCCTCCAAAAGTAGGTCAACTTTCGGGAAGCATAACTTTTGATCCGAGTGTCCAATTGACGAACCATTTTAAGCACCAGAAAGACCATGATGTGAACTATCACTCTAGAAATACATAAATGGATTTCCATCAACTTTTCAAGATGTTATGGGATGTTTTAGTGCCTCATATCTCCTTTAAAAAAATTTTAAGGGCTTTTTAGAAAACAAAAACTTTAATATCTTTCAGCTCACAAATTATCTTTACTCGATTCCTTCGTCAAAGGTCTTATATTTCTATTATGAATCTTTCTGTAAGTTTTCCCTTCAATCTATGCCTAAATGTAAACTTTCCTAAAATGGCAAGTAAACTTTCCAAAACTGGCAGTTTTCTATTTTTAGCAGTTTTGGAAAAACTAAAAGTCCTACATCATCATTCAAGAGATTATGAAACTAGAAATACTAATTATGGAAATAAATGAAAACAACTGTAATGATTTTGAAGCAACATCTTTTTGGGTGATACAAGATTGCCCTTACACCACTCGATGCTCCTGCATCAGATGGTCAACACACTCCATATGGAGATAGGGGTTCCTTTTGTGTGGTAGAGGTTTTCTGCCATGTGTCAACATCTTGACTAGTGTGTAAGTGAATCTTGACCAAAATGGTTATGATAGATTCCTATGATAGAATCTATGACATCTAAGAGTTAGAAATAGAAGGTTCTATGACAGGTGAAGACATGTGTCCCAAGGCATCTTGGAAGAAGGCATCTTTGGGAACCCCAAGGAGGGTTATGACATGTTGTAAGAGAATATGCTATTTTTAGCATGTTTATGATAGATTCTCTTACAACTGTAAGTTATGACATCTATGACAGATTCTATGACAGTTGTAAGAGTCATAAGAGCATCTGTCATTACCCAACTTGGGAATAGACAACCTCTTTGGGATGGGGTGACTTGACAAGTGTTAGGAACATCCTACAGTGTTGGATAAGTGTCCATAGGTGTGGGTTTTGGACCATGAGGCCATGTTGGACACCCATCCCAAGATAGAACCATTTTTTCCTTGTATTTTCTATATAAACAGGTGCTTTGGAGAGATGTATTATGTGATTGACAGGTACTATTATGCTACCAGATTGTCTCCAGATATGAGTGTTGAAGACTCCTGCAAGAGCATTAGCTCTATAACTATATTGTAAACCTCATTGTTTAGATAATACATTTGAGTTGTGTTTTGGAATGTGGGGTTTTTCACCCGTAAGGGTTTTCCCCACGTATATCTTGTCTCTCTCTTCTTCTATCTTACATTCTTGTGTATATGTTTGCTACAATATCTCTATTACTGGGTTAACATTATTGTAACTGTAAAGATTAAAATGAATTTGCACTCATCTCTCCTCATTAGATTAGTGTAGGAAGCGATTTTGTACACCTAGCTTCCTTTCAGTTGGTATCAGAGCTTGATCACCTTTGGTCTTAGTTATTGGGTAGGGGTTTTTTGAGCTAATCTTAGGTTGAGTGGGAGCTTTGTGCAGAGCATTCTATAATCTTATTGCAAGAAATAGATGGCAGGCACATCTAGAAGATTAGAGGTGGAGAAATTCAATTGCACTAATTTTGAGTTATGGAAAATTAAGATATAAGACATGCTTGTTGATCGTGACCTATGGGAAACCATATCTAGAATAAAACCAGCTGCAATGGCACAAGTTGATTGGGATTTCAAAGATTGGAAGGCTAAGGGTCTCATAAGACTCAATCTAGCTGATTCTATCCTATTAAATGTCCATGAGGAGAAGAGCAAAAAAGACCTTTGGAAGAAGTTGGGAGATGTTTATCAGGCCAAGTCCCTGGTGAACAAACTTTTTCTGAGGAAGAAGTTGTATTCTCTGAGGATGGAGGTTGGAGGATCTGTTGCAAATCACTTGAATGCCTTCAACATGTTAATTGCTCAATTGACATCAGTTGGTGTGAAGATGGAGCAGGAGGATCATTGTATGACCTTGCTTTGTTCTTTGCCGGACTCGTGAGATCATCTTGTGATGGCTATTGGAAGCACCACATCCACATTCACAATGGATGAAGTGGTATCTTCGCTGTTATCTGAAGAGATGCAGAGAAAGTCTTTTGAGGTAGCCCAAGAGGCTCTTGCAGTTCGTGGAAGACCCAAGGAGAAAGGGAAAAAGAAGGACAAGAAAGTTGAGAAGGGCAGATCCAAATCCTATGGGAGATCTAAAACTCTTAGAAAGTCTAAGGCTCTCTATTGGAACTGTGGCAAAATTGGGCATTTCTAAAAGGAATGCAAGGAAGAAAAGAAAAAGAAGAAGAAGAATGTCCTAGATTCAGATTCTAACAAATCACAAGATGATGGTGATGCCTTCATCGCAGGCTTGGCCACCCATGCATTTGATGATGTGTGGTTGATAGATTCTGGTGCATCATTCCACATAACCTCGCATCGAAGCTAGTTCACAAACTATGAAGAGTTCGATGGTGGAAGAGTGTACCTGGGTGATGATTCTCATCTGAAGATTGTTGGTCATGGAAGAGTCTCAATCTGATTCCCTGATGGATGAGTGAAGGGGATCACTGGGGCTATCCATGTCCCAGGCTTGGCACAGAACCTGCTTTCTATAAGTATGTTGAATGATGCAGGTGTGCAAGTTGTCTTTTCAAAGGATGGATGCAAGATGACTAGAGGATCTATGGTGCTTGCAAAGGGTACTCGGAGAGGTACTTTGTTTTAGCTAGAGGTACGCACTTCATAGTGCAATAGTTCTTTTGACTCGAAGAAAAGAGGTGCAGTCACTTCATCCTCACCATCTGAACGAGTAGTGAAGAAATCTATTGTAACACATTCTGATGGTAGTGCACATGCTTTGGAAGTTAAACTTCGTGCTAAAAAGACTATGTTATGGTATTTAAGATATGGCCACATTGGTGAGAAGGGTCTTAGAACCCTAAAAAATAAAAACCTCATTGAGGGGTTAAATGATTGTAATCTCAAGTTTGACTATTGTAAATATTGTGTATATGGAAAGAAAAATTGTGTTTAATTTTACTCTAGTTCTCACAAGTCTTTTGGTGTATTGATCTTATTCATTCTAATGTGTTTGGTCCTGTTAATGTTCCTTTGATTTCCAAATCTGTATATTTTGTATCTTTCAGAGATGATTATAGAAGAAGGACATGGGTTTATTTTATCAGAAGCAAGACTGAAGTATTTAGTTGGTTTAAAGAGTTTAAAGCCTTTGCTGAAAATCAGACTAGTAAAAAGATTAAGTGTTTGAGAACTGACAACGGTGGTGAGTTTTGTTCGAAAGAGGTTGATAAGTTCTATAAAGAGCAAGGGATTGAAAGACATACGACAACTCCATACACCCCACAACAAAATGGAGTTGTAGAGAGGATGAATAGGACACTGATGGAGAAGGCTAGGAGTATGCTTAGTGGAGCAAGCCTCGAACAAAAGTTTTGGGCTGAAGCTGTAGCCACTGCTTTCTACCTGGTAAACAGGTCTCCTACATCAAATCTTGTTGGTAAGACACCTATGGAGGCATGGTCTGGTAAGAAGCCTTTGATTAGACATCTTCGTGTTTTTGGTTGTGAGGCATATGCACATGTGCCTTGGGACAAATGATCTAAATTGGAGAACAAGGCTGTTAAGTGTATTTTCATTGGCTATGGTGTCGGTGTGCAAGGATACAAGCTTTGGGATCCTGTGGCTGAAAAAGTGTTGTATAGAAGAAGTGTTATCTTTAGAGAGATAACACTTTCTTCTGTTGTTCTATAGCCAAAGTAGATAGAAAAGAAAGAAGATGTGGTTGAGTTTCCTTCTACCCCTGAGAAGACTAAATTGATAGACCCTGTGAGACCTGATGATGAGGAGAGTTCTAGCAGCTCTAAAAGCTTAGAAGAAGAAGAAAAACCTCAACCTCAGCGATTAAGGAGGTCTACATGAACAAGAAAGCAACCTGATAGGTTTGGTTATTCATTACTTGGTTCTAGTTGTGCTTTTTCCTTGCTTACTAACACTGATGAGCCTAGAACTGCGACATAGGCTATGGGTATGAAAGATGTAGGTTCCTGGAAAGAGGCCATGGAAAATGAGATGGCTTCTTTGGAGAAGAATAAAACATGGGACTTGGTACCTTTTCCTAAAGGAAGGAAACCTGTTAGATGCAAATGGGTGTTCAAGAAGAAATTCAGTGCAGATGGCAGTGTTAAAAAGTAGAAGGCCAGACTAGTTGCGAAGGGGTATTCACAAGTGGAGGGAATTGATTATGGTGAAATTTTCTCTCCCATTGCAAAGATGACATCTATTCAATTCTTGATATCTCTTGCAACAGCTTATGACTTAGAGGTGGAGCAGATGGATGTAAAGACAACATTCCTTCATGGTGATTTGGAGGAAGAGATTTACATGTCACAACCATAGCATTACATAGAGAAAGGTAAAGAAAATTTGGTTTGTAAGTTAAAGAAGTCTTTGTATGGTTTGAAGCAGTCTCCTAGGATGTGGTACTTGAAGTTTGATGCCTTTGTGTTGTTGGTTGGATTTCTAAGATCAAAATTAGATCATTGTGTGTATTACAAGTTTGACAATGATCACATTCTCATTATTGCATTGTATGTTGATGATATGATGTTAATTGGGAATGGTAAGAATATGATTTCTGATTTGAAGTCTCAGTTGTCAGTACAGTTTGAGATGAAAAATCTAGGGGCAGCCAGGTACATTCTAGGAATGGAAATTAGAAGAGACAGAGAAAACATAAACTTTGGTTAAGCTAGAGTAAGTATGTGAAGACCGTGTTGGATAGGTTCAACATGGCAAATTGTAGACCATTGTGTGTTCTTGTTTCATTGGGGACAAAGTTGTCTATTAATGATTGTCCAAAATCTCCTAGTGAGGTGGAGGACATGAGCAAAGTACCTTATGCTAGTGTTGTTGGCAGTTTGATGTATGCTATGGTCTGCACAAGACCAGACATTGCCCAAGCATTGGGAGTCCTTAGTCTATTTATGGCTAATCCTGGACGGGTACATTGGGATGCAATGATTAGGGTAAGGTGGGTATTATCGTAGTGCAACTAGATTTGGATGTAGTTCTTGCTGCTAGTCCTGCAATGTAGGGTTGTTTGGGCGAGTGGCAGTTTTGACAATTTTTGTTTCTGCAGAGCAGGCTAGTTTTTTTGGTATCTGTGGTCCGTTGTTATGCAGTTTCTCCTGGTTGCAGTGATGGTCTGGTGGCCTATTTTGTAGTCTTGGTTCTTGGACATTCCTTTGTTGGGAATTAAGGTGTCTCAACCTTGGTAATTCCTTGCATTTATTATTGTAATATAATTTATTTACTTAGCCTATGTTGTATTTTGTTGCACATCATGTTTTGTCATTTAGTGTGAAGTGGCACGATGAGTTGTCACTCCACTTGTAAGATGACTAGGATGGTCAACACACTCCATGTGGAGATAGGCGTCCCTTTTGTGTGGTAGCAGTTTTCTGCCATGTGTCAGCATCTTGACTAGTGTGTAAGTGAATCTTGACTGAAACGGTTATGACAGATTCCTATGACAGAATCTATGACATGTAAGAGTCAGAAATAGAAGGTTCTATGACAGGTGAAGACATGTGTCCCAAGGCATCTTGGAAGAAGGCATCTTTGAGTGCCCCAAGGAGGGTTATGACATGTTGTAAGAGAATATGCTATTTATAGCTTGTTTATGATAGATTCTCTTACAGTTGTAAGTTAGGCAACTATGACAGATTCTATGACAGTTGTAAGAGTCGTAAGAGCATTTGTCATTACCTAACTTGTGAATAGGTGACCTCTTTGGGATGGGGTGACTTGACAAGTGTCAAGAACATCCTACAGTGTTGGACAAGTGTCCATAGGCATGGGTTTTGGGCTAGGAGGCCATGTTGGATGCCCATCCCAAGATAGAGCCATTTTTGCCTTGTATTTTCTATATAAATAGATGCTTTGGAGAGGAGATGTATTATGTGATTGACAGGTACTGTTATGCTACCACATTGTCTCCAGATATGAGTGTCAAAGACTTCTACAAGAGCATTGGCTCTATAACTGTATTGTAAACCTCATTGTTTAGATAATACATTTGAGCTATGTTTTGGAGTGTGGGGTTTCTCACTCATAATGGTTTTCCCCACGTATATCTTGTCTCTCTCTTCTTCTGTCTTACATTCTTGTGTATGTGTTTGCTGCAATATCTCTATTAGTGGGTTAACATTGTTGTAACTGTAAAGAGTAAAATGAATTTGCACTCATCTCTCCTCATTAGATTAGTGTAGGAAGCGATTTCCACACACCTAGCTTCCTTTCGTCCTCAGCGTATGGTGGCTGCTTTGGTTGGTAGACTTAGGGGTCTTATTTTTGCTCCGTTTATGTTATCTTCTATTTGGCGAGCATCAGGCCTTTGACTGTAAATGTTTTGATGATCAATCATTTTATTTTCTGTATAAACTTTTTATTTTAATGGTATGGGTGCTTCACCACCTTTTTAAAAAAAAAATTACACCTCATTCACAACAAAAAGTGGTAAATATTTGTCCTATTTTTATTGGCTAAGTCTATGCCCTGCCAGGATGATTTCTTGAAAATTTCTAAAGTCTTTATCAATAAAACATTTTGTGAGACTCTTGCAATAATTCAATCCATGAGATGACATTTCCTTGAGGTGTTTCTCTAGACTGTTCATCTTATGGTAATGCTTCCCCATTTTTATGCACGTCTTCTCTAAATAAAGTATTCACAAGTTTGGATAAAAATCCTCTTTCTATTATGCCATTGATGAATGCCCATACTATAATCTTGAGCTCTAATTTGATGTGCAAGAATGGGAAAATGCTGGTGAAACATATTTCCTTGGAAGTTTTCAACACTTTTCAACCAATCCAACCTAAAAATATCCAGTGTTCATGGAGGTGTTTATGTCTTTGCCGGATGTAGAGTTTCACGGGGAAGTTGGAACTTTTCTCTGTGAGGAGGCAAAATCTGCAAAGTCCTTTTTGCTTTGTTTCTTTTGATATTAAAACTTGCAGAACTTTCATTCATGTAGAGAGCACTCCACATTTCCACATGTATGAAAGCCTTTTTAGTTGCTTTTTTTTTTTCCTTTATATCCTTGTGGGATTGTGGGAATGCTGAGAAGCATAGAAATCAAGGCACTTTGAACTTCCCTACAGTTCTAATTTTTTCTTAATGTCCTTTACTAGCATAAATTTAACTTGTAAAATGTAAAATTTTGCATCAAAGTTTGATATCTTACAATCAAACAACTTTTGATTAAAATCAAAAACTTTAATAACTCTGATATCAATAAAATATTTCTCAGTTTGCAAAAATTTTAAAGCTTACCTATTTTGAATTACTTCCACATTGCAACGCACATGCATACTACCTAATTTGTAGATTTTCTCTGATGACTCCTTGCAAAAACTTTTTAAAACTTCTCGATTGTAAATAAACATCATAACTTTACACTTTCATTGATCAAATGATTTAATTAATCACACAATCAAAGTTTGACATATTTAATAAAATCGCATGGTAAAATTTGCTTGTGGCCATGTGTGAAACCTTTAAATAATTTTAAATTCACCTTTGCAAACCCATTATGCCTACATTTGGGCTTAATATATCTAAAATTAACATGTCAAAACTTAAGGAGAGCCAATTAGAACTTGTTATTAACTTTCTAAGTTATTGCATGACTTTATGAAATTGTAAACTACATTGAAAACCCATATTTCTAACACTGAGATCATTTAATCATTTCATTGCCTTTATGTAATTAAGATTATTAGGGAAAATGTGACTAAAATTAAACCATCTTGTGAAACTTTTAGGAGATCAAACTTGGTTACAAACCACTTGCGACTACAACCAACTTATTAATGACTTTGACTTGATAGGCAACTTGACACTTCAAAATGATCAAGAAAACTTACAAACAAGACTTCATGACATAGAATTAATGTTTTTGGTTTGATTAAATTGAGGTGACAAAGGGAATCCACATGCGACTTGGAAGATTAACATGATTTGTGATAAAAACAAAATGAGGTGTGTTGATTTAATGAACACAAAAAGTTTAAAATTTTGCAAGGTCAAAAACATGGACAACACCTACAAATATCTGAAGACCTTCTTAACTACACCTTAATGATCTTGTTTAGGATTAGCCATAAAGTAGCTCAAGACTCCCATACTCGGGCAATGCCTGATCTAGTACAGACCATAGCATACGTCAAACTCCCAATTGCACTAGTGTAATGAGCATAAGCCATATCCTCCATCTTTGGTAGAGTCATAGGACATTATTCACTTGAAAGATTAGTTCCCACAGAAATAGGAACACTTAATACAATATAGAGTTCACATACTTACTTTAGCCCAACCAAAGCTTTATCTTCACTCTATCTCTTCTAATATCCATACCCAAGATATACTTGGTTGCCTCCAAGTCCTTCATGTCAAACTATGTTTAAAGTTGACACTTTAAATCTTAAATCACATCCTTACTAATACCAAAAAACATGTCATCTGTATATAATGTGATAACAAGGAATCTATTGCTACCCATTTTATGATAAACACAATGATCCAATTTGGATCTCAGAAATCCCAAGCCCAACACAAATGAATCAAGTTTTTAGTACCACATTCTAGGAGACTATTTGAGACCAAACAAATATTTTTCATTATGTGTTTTGTAGGGAAAATGGGGAAGCAAGATAGAAGACTTCAAGTCCCACAATTTCACAACCTAAAACATTAGGGAAGCAAAGGAGAAGTTTAGGGATAAGCTATTGAGTTCCTATGTTCCCTTTTCCTATTAATAGTGTATGTGTGACTGTTTTGATCAGGTTTTTATAAGCTAGTTTCTTTCACTAAGCATGAAACCCTAAATTTCCATTCAAACAGTAATAACTTGATTTCTGACATGGATATGAATGAAATGATTACAAAAATGTAGAGGAAACAATGCAAAGACAGTGCACCCAGAAATAGAGGGTCTGATGGACTGGGGTGTTAGTGGAAATGTCCCAGAAGTTTTTGAATGTCAGGGTTTTTTGCAACAACTATTTTACAATCTCTAGAGGCTTCCAGATCCCAAAGAAATCACCCATTTATACTAGGCCGCTAGTGGTAGTGTCTTGAAAGTCTTAGAATCTTGAAATCCAAATTTTATGATGACTATGTCTGCAATATTAGTCTTCCTATCACTCCTTTCTGTTAGATCTCGACGAATTCAACCTGTACATGCAAAAGGAGGAGAAAGATGGTTGTGTCTATATAGGAGCTTGCCTTAGTCAAGCCCCATTTTTGATATTCCTACCTCAACAATAGCCTGAGATAAAGATCTGTAAATGTGTGTGTTCATCTAACAAATGTATCTGCATAAACATAAAACCCTAGATGACTCAAGCATCAAGGAAAGATCAACAATTTGCTTCACTCAATGAACAAACACAACTTTACCTCAAGGAGATGAAAACAATGAAGAATTGCATGAACAAGAAGGCAATGCAGCTGTGTCTGCGGAGGATTCCAAACTCAATGTTGGAAGCTTCAACCCTTCTCTCGGTCATACAAAAGGTGTACAAACCCTAGGAAGAGCAAGATAGTCTCAAGATCTTGATTCCTAATCTCCATCCATTGTCTCCATGATAGCAAATTCAAATAACTTCAAAGAGACTCAACAAATCACTAATCTCCAATGGCAATTTTGGTAGAGTTTTGGCATAAAGTTTACATATAGATTGTGTGTAATAAAATGATTTTTAAATGTCTTTAAATATCTAACCTTAGGAATTTCAAATTTTGAAATGAGATGTCGACATCACGTGAAAAATGAAATTTTAAAAATGGAATTCCAGAATGCACGGCAAGGGCCGACATCCCTATAGACCCTGAGAAATAGGGCAGGACAAGGACGCTAGCACCCAAGTCCAAGCCCTGATTTCCTGATCAGATCTATCTCAAGGAGGTTAGGGGATCCCAAATCCAAGTTTGCTTTTCACCTTCAATCCTTAGTTATTCCAAAATATGACATTCTTCCATTTAGACATAGGTCAATAAGGGTTTAGGAAGGTCTAAAATAAACTAGATTAAAAGGTCACCAAAGGAGAGAAGCTAAACTATGAGAAATTGTACCATTCCATACAGGAGGACAATTTATGACATAACATTTAGCCCCCACTTTAGTGGCCATATGGCACTACATGCATATGCAACTAAAGGAAAATAAATACATCAATCATGAAAATGATACCAAAAAGGATACTGCAGAGGATGCTGAAGTGTTGTCACAAAGAAAGAAGAAGCCCCCAAGTCTGTAATCCTACAAGACCACAAAGTTAGGAATCTCAACCTGCAAAGGAACACTTGTCAGAAAGTTAAAATTGAATCAACCTGCAACCACCACCAATAAGTCAGTCCATAAACACTAAGGGGGTTGATTGATGAGACATGATGAGGGAGGAAATTGAGGGAGATATATGCCCCCCCTTGTTTCTTTCTTGCTTAGTCTGAAAGGTAGAAACAAGGAGATATCTACATGTGTCAATTTCGAGGAACCTTGATGAGAAATGTGTTTTAAGGGTTGTTTAGAGAAACAACACCCAAGAACAACACATTGGGTAGGATAGAGAGTGGAACTAGGATTCCAATGCAATAGACATCGTGAAAATTTGAGTTTGACAGCTCATGATAGAGGCTTAAGATTGAAACTCTTCAATTTTGCACCTAGATAGTGATAGGAATTCTCATCCTCTTACTATATGTAAAAGAAGTTGTCACTTTTCACTATTCATTCTTACTTGTCATTGTGTAGAGGAGAGAAGGAGAAGGAGGAAGAGATCAACAATGCCAACCCAACATCCATACCAGCTTCTGCGACTAGAGATGCTCTGAGCTCGAGTGGAAAAGAGACATTTTGAGGCTGAGGTAGAGTCCTAATCCTTACTTGTGCTATTATTCTTTCTGTATTCATTAAGTTTTTGTCATTTTTCATGTTGATTAGGACACTCTGGACAAGGGTCCCTATCAGGGGTGCCCAAGTCCACTCAAGGCACCCAGGTCCTCTTGGGGTGCCCTAGTCCACCTGGGGTGCCCAAGTCCAAAAGGACAAGGGCCCCGGGGACAGGGCACTGATTTCTATTGTATATGCTAAGTGATGCTTTATGTTGTATACTGATTCAAATTCTCATTATTTATCATGCAGCTTGTTCCTAGGATGCAAGAGCATACAGGTGGTCACCTGATGTTGCTTCTTCAAGATCACATCGGTACCATGACCAATGCAGAGAGAGGTCACTTACAGTCAGTAGGGATCTAGTGGGTATTTGATATGCCCATAATTAGATTTCACTGCAGCATGGTTATGGCACTAATGTAGAGGTGGAATGCAGATACTTCTACATTCCATCTACCCATAGGGGAGATGAATATCACGCTAGAGGATGTCTACCGGATCTTGCGCCTACCTATACATGGGGAGACAGTGAGGGTTGTAGAGCATCGCTCAGCAGAGTATACTCGAGAGATTTAGATGTACTGTCTAGGCCGCATAGTCACTCAGGCAGAGTGTGGGCACATTCATCTTTGATTACTAGAGCAGGAATGCGGTGACATCCCTCTAATTTAGAGGATTATGATTGTTACAATGGCATTAGCATTTGCGTTGTGTGGATGAGGCACTCACCTTCATGGGGGCCTTGTTCATACTATTAGGGTGATGGAGGAGTAGGGGACAATCTACATGTGGAGGCACAGTATGCTTGCGTACCTCTATCATGAGTTGGGATAGTATGTCCATTATGTGGCACACGACTTGATGTGTTGCACATTACTACAAGTCTAGGCCTTTGAGCATGTTAGATGCACATGGCCTATAGGTTTTCCCATAAAGCCAGCATTTACCTATCCATGAGTCCACACCTATCCTCTTATCAGATGCTGGAGACATGGTGATTTAATGTATTGGAGAGTCATATTTGATAGATTGCAACCCAGCAATATCATCTAGAGACCGTATTACAGCTATATAGCATCGCCAAATCAGTGGAGATAGCTAGCAAGGATGCAAAGGGATCAACTGATGATCGGTCACCTAGATCACATTGTTGTCTGGTTTTACTTTGATAGGGTAGCACGACAGTTTGGATGCCAATAGGATGTACCTATGATGTGTTCGAGCTATGTGCACGCTGTGCGTAGCACAGTTAGGGTGAACAGCACTTGATGGCCGACAGTAGCAGATGTAGCGGTTAGTGATGATGATGGTTTAGAGGATGCAGAGCTAATATCTAATGCAAATGACATAGAGTTACCTGAGCATATCAGATCTGGTGGCAGACAGTGTGGCCTATTCCTATCTATCAGCCTGGTCACCCTACAAGCAATCCTTGACCTTGGGTTAGTCACGCAAGTGACACAGGGGTAGAGGATGACATTAGTGACTTTGCTGGCTATTATGATCTAGATGAGGATGAGGAGGAGGAGGTGCCATCAAAGTACATTTTTAGGGTGAGACCGGGGTGAGATTAGTAGGAGGTAGATAGCGATGAGGAGGCTGAATCTCAATCACAGTTGAGAGCTCATGGTCCAACCTCTATGGATGTGAAGAGATCGAGTCGACATGAGCAGGGGGGACCAGTAGTCATATGCCCCCAGTGATAGAGTTGGCTTTAGAGCTAGTCACACCATTAGCTATCTAAGATCCATCTTGGTGAGATGGAGATCCAAGTAGGATGCTTTTTATATATAGATTATTTATTTATGATGTCTATATGAAGTATTGATATCTATTTTGTTTGCTTTTTGCAGTTGGGACAGACACATGGTGCAACCTGGTAAGCTGTGTCATAGTAGAGATAGTTCTAGATAATGCAACCGACTAGTGGGTGTAGATGGGATATTCACCACAGCCATCTGTAGGGCGGCATGCATAGATCTTTATGCCTTTTGTGAGATACAAGTTATCAGTGGAGTCTATTCTAGATTAGGCTATCCAGAGATTTAAGCATGCAGAGGCAGAGCTCCAGATGCTACAAGATCAGGCTACTGCTGTACCTGTACTTGAGGGAGATCCTATCACTATTGAGATCTTACTTCCTGAGTTGCACCAGGCAAGAGCTGACAGGAATAGGCTCTAAGAAAAGCTAGAGAGAGCCACATCTGTGAGGGATCAATATCAGTAGATGTACCAAGAGTCACATGACGAGGTGCTTGCTGAAATACATAGGACAACCGAGAGGAGGGGGGTGAATCAGTTGTCACAAAACTTTAACTAGTTATGAATATCAACACATCAAGTCCTTAATCTTTGTTATTATAATTAACCATGAAAACATAAAACAAGAAGCTCAACACAATAACACATGAGACACCAGAATTTTTACATGCAAAACCCTATAAGGGAAAAACCATGGTGGGTGTTAGCCCACAAGAATAAATAAGTTATAGCAATACTAAAAATTAGAGGCTCACTACCTTAGGGCTCATTGCCCAAGATGCTCATTGCAAATGTTAGGGCTCACTGCCAAGAGGTGGTTCACTGCCAAGGGGTGGCTCACTACCAAGGATTGGTGAATTGATTTGATAGCATCTACTTGATGCCTAGTTTCAATTCCATTGAATCATCTGCTCTTCTTACACCTTCACACTTATCTTCTCATTTTCACATAAGGACATCTTTTTCTCAACTACATAACATGTTTTTATACAATTCTTCAACCTTGGAATGTACATCAAGGTTGGCATTACATTCATCAACCATTGGAACAATCTCCAAGGTCAGCATTACAAACATACATAGAAATAGGTTTGGACCTAAACAAAATTGGCTAAGAAAAAGATGTATGCAGATCATGGAATGCCTTAGCTGGGACTCAAATGTAATCTTCCATGCCACAACATGCTTCCACAATCTTCAATGCATCTCCGCAAGTAGTGAAAATAACCAGGTCAGCCAAGACTCGTGTTAACATTAAGTCTTCTAAGAACAGTCTTCATCCATGATCCAAATTTCTCTTTGTAGACCAATCCAAAGGTAGGAACATGATCAAGAGACATCCACAAGCACATTGTAATCACCAAGAACAACCGCACAATATCTAACCACTAGATGTCAAGAAGATTCTTCAAACTAGAGCACATGAACAACATTGTCAGCTATTGTCATAAGGAAAAGATCACTTGCAGACCACCAAATCATGAACCATTAGAGTTGAAGGCACTTATTGTTAGCAAGAGACATTGTGTGGCTTCATAAGTGTTGTCATTGATAGCAACAAAGTCTATCCCACACATCCGTAGTACATAGTATGCCTATACCGGAAGTCAGATTGAAGATTATTTTGGTCTGGTGAACAAGAATAGAGTATGTAACAAGGTCTGACAATCAGGTCCAGATCTCTCAGATGGTATAACTCAGTAAGTTGCAAACTTGGACAAGTCAAGAGGTGTATCATGACAATTGTATTCCAAAGATTTAGCCTCTGGTGATAAAGCAAGAAAAAGATATGAGCATCTGAGTGTTGGGTTCCAATCAGGTAGAGCAGATAGAGGAAGAACTAACTGACAGAGTATCAGACTTCAATCCGGATGTGTAAAATGTCCTGATCAAGCAATCTGTGATATTATTCATTGTTACCCAACATGATTTATCACTTCTATGCCTATGTTTTTGATGTGCATCACTAATCAAGCATGGAATTAGCCGATAGATTAATAACTTGCAAATATCTTAGGTGTTCTTGTTGCCAACTAAGAAGTTGTTGGAAATCCTTGATGCGGATATATATACCCGATGGATTCAAGCCTGTAAGTGTGTGATAGTGATGAAATGTATGGTTAAGTATGAAGACAAGTAGGACAAATGTGAAGGTAGTAATTCAAGCCCGAAATGTGACAAAAAAGTTATATTGAGCAGAGGAAGAATGAAATGTGCCAGATCAGTATACTGTACCTAACCAGAACTAAAATCCTGCATGCATAGATGTTGTTCATCAATTTAGACACCTTGGTATCATCTGTAAGCATTTGTAGACTATAAGTCTCCTCTAAGCAGTGGGCCTCTTGTGAGAAATGTGCTCAGGTAGTGAGCCCTAATTGGCAAGTGCCAAATTTGTACTCTTTATTCTTTTAACAAAGAATACAATCTTAGGTTAGTCACCCCATGGTTTTTTCCCTTAACAAGGTTTCCACGTAAAAATCCTTGTGTCATGTGTTAATTTCTTTTTCAGCTATTATGATTGTCTTGTTTTGGCATAACATTAAATGATAAGTTAAGAAAAAGAAAGAAAATAGAAAAGTTATAAGATAACTGATTCACCCCCCTCTCAGTTATCTGCATTGTTTCCAACAATTGGTATCAGAGCAAGGTTACTCTGAACAAAGCCTAACAACTTGAGGAAGATCTGGGAATCTTAATGGATGCATATGGTATGAAGGAACAACTTCAGTCTGCCCTAGATGATCTTGAACAATCCCACTCTGAAGTCAATAATTTGAGAGAAAGACTCAAACAAGATGATGATTTCATAAATGAGCTAAAAGAAAAACTTAGTATCTCTATGAAAAAGAGAAAGGAAGTACTTCAAAAATTAGCCAATCAAAGTGAAGTCAATGATACTAATGAAGATCTAAATGAGAAAAATAAGCTATGTGAGAAGCTATCAAAAGAAGTCATTATGGTAAGGCATGAAATGGAATTAGGGGTTATGAGATTCACCCAAGAAATTGAAGAAAAAAGAAAGATTGAAGATAATCTAAAACAATCCCTCAAGGAGATAATAAAGGACTGCTACAAAATGGATAGAATAATCAGGCATCTTGAATCTGATCTTGAAAAAGCTAGAGACAATGAAGAACAACTTGAGAATTAGATAGACACTCTTAAACAAGATCTTCAAACTGCAAATGAATAGAAAGAAAAATTCAAGATAAGCTCAGCTCAACTTGAAGTTCTTCTTGAAAGCCAAAAGAGGGTAGATGATAAGTGTGGATTGGGATATGAGAAACGCGAAAGCTTTGGATCTGGTCAGAAGAACTTTGGATAAGGAAATCAAAGAAACAGGCCTAGAAGACCTTCAGTAAGGCAACCAAATGCTCAAAGATATCCATCCTTCAATGGATAATACTTCAATTACAACAAGTTCAGTCACAAAGCAAGCTAGTGCAGAAACAAAATGAATCAATTCAATCCATCCTTCTCTGGTCAATGTTTCAGTTGCAAAAGGTATGGTCACAAATCTCATGAATGCAGAAATATGCAAATGAATAATTCTTTCAATGGTAAATGTTTTGTATGCAATAGAATTGGACATATGGGTAATGAGTGCAAATCAAGAGGATATCATTCAAATAAGCAAAGAAATTTTGTGTGTTACAATTGCAATAGATCTGGTCATATTGCCAAATTCTACAGAAGCAGAAATCAGGATAGAAAAGGTTCGATGGAACATGACCATAAACAAGATAAAGGCAAAGGTAAAGTAAATTCGGATGAAGTGTAAAAATAAATGAGCAATATTTGGGTAAAAAGGAGTACAATGAATATTAGGGATAGATCCGCATTGGAATCTGGTGTTGATATTCCTTCTGGAAACTAAAAGACTAGCTCTGGTTCAGGGGGAGCTATAGAGAAGATCCCTTTCCCCCAGCCAGTCAGTGAGTGCCTGAATTCGGCACTTTGAGTCAAAATAAGAGGTTGTGGTTTAAAATGTTTGAGGAGACTCACTTGAAGATCATCCAGTCTAAATTTGACAAATCCGCATGTAGATTTGAGCTAGTTATGAGGAGATCCTGTATCGGCAGCTATCTGGTAAAGCAAAATTTCTCAGATAGATTTGGTATGATCCAAAATTGAAATATTTCAATATGCAGACTCATGGCATGTTTGAAAAAGGTGAAAATATGTTGTCAATCCTCATAAACAAATGATTTGAAGATCGGCAAGATAATCCAAGAAAACCTCATTTGAGAAGCAGGGTAACCGGATGACTTAAAAACTTGTGCATTTATTACAAAAGGAAATTAGGGTTTACGCAAGGATAAAAGGGTTCTTTCACTCATTATTTACACACTTGCACTCAAGAAGAAAAGAAGAGCTCTACAAAGAAGATCCTACAATTCACTCAAGTTCAACTGAAGATCGAATTCAACCAGAGAATCGTTTCAGTTTCTGCTTCAAACCCTAAAGCGTGAAAAGGTATTTCCCTTTTGAAAACTCTCTTTGGACCTCTTGCAAAATGGCTACTCCAATGGTTGTCAATATTTCTGATAGGCCAAGACCTAAATTCAAGAAATACCCTTACAAATCTCTAGAAGTTGATCCCTTGGGTGCATTTTCTAGCATTCCGCATGGAGTCTTGCATGTCGAAGATGTTAGGTTTATATCCATACAAACATTGAAGAATTTGGAGACTCAAATTTGATGGATATTCATCACAAACAGCTAATAGATGAGAATTTTGAATTCAAACTTGACTTCAAGGCCCTCCAGGACAAACACTTTAGACATTGCATACATTTTCCATGTTTTGCAAAAGATGATTGGGTCTGATATGTTCTAAGTAGGATGCATGATAATTTTATGTGGCTAATGAGGCCATTCAAGATAACTAAAGATGCCATCAGTGCAGTGACTAGACTGCATTCATCAGGTGGGTTACCCGTACTCAAATCTGTGAAGAACCAAATGGTAACTGAAGCCACCGGATTAAAATTTGACAAAAGAGCAATGACTATAGATGACATCATAGATCTGGATGTCAAGTTTGCTTCAATGATAATCGGATACAAAATCTACCATTCGAGCATGGAGAATTATGTGTCTGGTACAACAATCTATGCTGCATATCAGATGTTGAGGGAAGATGCAGATTATAATATGTGTGAGCTTCTTCTAAATTAGTTGTTGGAGAACTTGTAGAAGATCAAAAAGGATAAGAAAAATTCCTTTAAATATGGTAGTCTAATACTGTGTCTATTCTTCTATTATAAGAATGAGCTACCTGGATCAAATGGTTGGGTCTAGCAAAACAATAAACCCATTGCAATTTAGATCAGAGATTACATGTACAGACTTGGTGATGCTCAAGCCCAAAACACAGCCCTCTGGGGTTACTTTAAGAATTTCCAAAGCATAATGCAAGCCAGAGAAAGAATACCACAAACAATAGTTGACAAATACAAAGATACAGTCTGCTTCATGGTTGACACTGATCAATGCCTAATGGAGGCAGTTGAGCCAAGAACTATATGGATAATACCTATGGGATATGAGGTCGATGAAAAAATCTTGGAGCTACATGTTCAACACCTGCTGAGCCAACCTAAGGACACTGAAGCAGAAAGGTTTGGTACCTTTGAAGAGCTAAGTATAAAAATACATGTTGAGTTAAGATAGCCAGAGATGAAGAGGAAGGTAAGAAAGGAAGTTGAATAAATTACCAAAAGATTTGGCATATCAAAGGAGGCTGTAGATGCTAACAGAGAGAAAATAGAGAGGGCAAAGAAAGAAAGACAAAAAGCAAAGAAAGAAAGTGCTCCTGTGCAAACCTCCTCTCGGACTAGATCCTCCAAAAGCTCTGCTCCTATCACTTCCAAAAGCTCAAATTCTACCAAACTAGAAGTCAATACATCCAAAAAAGGAGAAAAGAGGATGAAGACCAAAGCCACAAGGACATATACAAGCCATAAAGATGAAGAAATAGAATCTAATGAGGAAATCAAGAAAATGAGAAGAAGAAAACATCTGGAAAGCTCTCTGCTAGCAGAAATGAGGAAGAGAAGGTAGAGGAATTTGTTAAAAAGCCCACTTTTTCCATTGATAACATCATCAAGGCAATTACTGTGGATGGGAACCTGCAGCCGGTGACTGAATTCTATGATGCATACAGTGATGCTGACAAGAGAATTCTGGAAGAGGCTACTGTCAGGTACTTGAACATTTACAATAAAGCTTTCATTGAAATTATATCATTGATTCCTAAGAGCCTAGAAAAGGTACTTGAGCTGAGAAAAGAGAATGCAATGGCAAAAGACTTAGAGATTCAGGAGCAGATAGCAATTCAGCTTTATCCTTCCCTTACTCTAAAACAAATGGGCATGATTTTCAAGGAGTGTAAAGATGATTTCAGGAGCAAATCTAGAATGAACAAACTCGTGCTTGGTGAGACTGAACAAATAGCCAATGAAACAAAATAAATCCTCTAGAATGCCTTGAAGAGATTCAATCTTCCCATTATAGAGGAAACAAATGAAGAGCCCTCTAACATGGATGTTGAAGGATTAAAGAAAAATGATGAAGAGTCATCTTAGGCATTAGATTCCTTTGTTCCAGAAGAGGAAGGACAGAAAGAAGAAACATTTTCTGAAAAGGATGTTGAAGGATTAAATAAAAATAATGAAGAGCCATCTAAGGCACTAGACTCCTCTACTCTAAAAAAGAAAGGACAAGAAGAAGAAACAAAGATCAATAAGCAAGTCAGTCCAGATGTCCCCAAAAGGAAGGAAGTAGAGTCTACAAGAGAGACTGCAGAGATAGTACAAAATTTCCTAGACAAAGAAATAATGGAGCTGGATGAACCTGAGCTAATTGAAGGGCCACTAAACTTTGACTCTCTATCTCTAGTCCAGATAATGAAGGTAGCATCTTTTGCTCAGGCCAAAGCAAAACAAAAACTTCTAAAATCTCATATGGAGGATTGTGAGCTGTTGGATCTGGGATGCTAGAGAAGATTATGCCAACCTATCAAAAGGATCCTTCTACCTCTCCATTCAGTAATCTAAAAAACTTAGTCAATTCTGTTAACACTCATTTTGAATCCTTAGAGAAATCGGCAGAAACTAAGGTTCAGAAGGAGTTCTTGGGAAAAAGGTTCAATGAAGTACAAGGGATAATTACTAATGATAGAAGAACCTTAGGCATTGGCATAAAGAGCCTTGAAAACACTCTTAAAGATGGTGGGGACATATACAAATTCTGTTTATCTTAGCCAAAAGTGATAGAGGACATTGAGAAGAAAGTGAAAGAACAAGAAGGAAAACTGTCAATTTTATCTCAGAATTTTGATCCCCTTATTATCTCTCTGGTGAATCATGAATGTCAAACTATTTCTATAATAAATGAAATTAAAGAATTGGTTAAGGAGAAAAAGAACATAATGGATAGAATGGGTGAGCTCAGAGGGATAATCATCCCTAAGTTAGAGACAATGCATGATGCCTTGACAGAGGCACAAAATACAATCTGAACTAGTGATCCAACAGACTTAAAGAGGGCAGAAGCATATGCATTTTTGTTAAGTGGGTAAATCTCCATTTTGGACATAATGAAGAGGAGTTGGGCCACAGAAATCAACCAGTTGAAGACAACCTTTGCGGATATACTTAAGTATATGTAAGTATAACATATGATTTATATATACTTATGCGTCCATGTATAGAATAATTTTTGCAAAATTTTGGTATGCGGATTCTGCCCTTTTCCATTGATGTCAAAGGGGGAGTGAAGAGCAATGAAAAATGTAGAGTCCAGCTAAGAGGGAGCTCTGGTAAAATAGTACAAAAGACAGAGCATTAGCCAAGGGGGAGTTACTACAACACTTAGCCATTTTTCACTAAGTGGTGCCATCAATACCAAAGGGGGAGATTGTTGGTAAGAGACACTATGTGGCTTCATAAGTGTTGTCATTAATGGCAACAAAGTATATCCCACACATCCGTAGTACATAGTATGCCTATACCGGAAGTGAAATTGAAGATTATTTTGGTCCAGTGAACAAGAACAAAGTATGTAACAATGTCCAACAATCAGGCCTGGATCTCCTAGATGGTGTAACTCAGTAAGTTGCAGACTTGGACAAGTCAAGAGGGGTATCATGACTACTATATTCCAAAGATTTAGCCTTCGATGATAAAGAAAGAAAAAGATATGAGCATCTAAGTGTTGGGTTCCAATCAAGTAGAGCAGACAGAGGAAGAACTGACCGACAGAGTATCAGACTTCAATCCGAATGTGTAAAAGGTCCTGATCAAGCAATCTGTGATATTATACATTGTTAGCCAACATGATTTATGAATTCTATGCCTATGTTTTTTATGTGCATCACTAATCAAGCATTGATTCAGCCGACAGATTAATAACTTGCAAATATCTTAGGTGTTCTTGTTGCCGACTAAGAAGTTGTTGGAAATCCTTGATGTGGATATATATACCCGATGGATTCAAGCCTGTAAGTGTGTGATAGTGATGAAATGTATGGTTAAGTACGAAGAAAAGTAGAGACAAATGCGAAGGCACTAATTCAAGCCTGAAATGTGATAGAAAAGTTATATTGAGTAGAGGAAGAATGAAATGTGCCAGATCAATATACTGTACCTAATCGGAACTAAAATCCTGCATGCATAGATGTTGTTCATCAGATCAGACACCTTGGTATCATCTGTAAGCATTTGTAGACTATAAGCCTCCTATAGACAGTGGGCCTCTTGTGAGCAGTGTGCTTAAGCAGTGAGCCCTAATTGGCAAGTGCCAAATTTGTACTCTTTATTCTTTTAATAGAGAATACAATCTTGGGTTAGTCACCCCATGGTTTTTTCCCTTAATAGGGTTTCCATGTAAAAATCCTTGTGTCATGTGTTAATTTCTTTTTCAGCTCTTATGATTGTCTTGTTTTGGCATAACATTAAATGATAAGTTAAGAAAAAGAAAGAAAATAGAAAAGTTATAAGATAACTGATTCACCCCCCTCCTCAGTTATCTACATTGTTTCCAACACTTATCATCATTACAAACTTGATTCCAGAACCATAAACTGAAATACTTAACTACAGAGGAATGTAGAGCATAATACATTCTCCCTATCACCACCAAATATATAGAAAAATAAGTTTTCACTCTGGTGAACATAACTCACTCAAATCTTCATACCAGAGGCTCAAACTTGGAGCATAGCATCTTCAGACATGCATCTAAATAATTACCAATCCGTAGATAAGGATATTTATTCTACAAGAAATGCAGAGCAATCTACCTAACTGTTCTGCTGCATCAAAAATACTTATTATCTTCAACACTTAACTCATTACAAGAAAGCATCAAAATAAGAGCACAGTTGAAACAATGACAACATAGATATGTTGACATCAATGACAACACTGGTTAGGCACATACTTGCAACAATCTCCCCCTTTGTCATTGATGGCAACATATGATGTGAAAAATTGTAGAAACCATCAAGACAAGATACTCCCCCTTTCTTCCTATACATCTGCACTCTTTCTCCCCCTGAGTTTTTCACATGATTTCTCTCCCCCTTTGACATCAATAGAAAAGGGCACATACTTGCACTCTACTGTTGAAATTTCTCTCCTATCAATACTTACTGCTTATTATCAAGAACTCATGTTAATAACATCTAGATACTCCCCCTGAGAGGTAGCTCTCAAAACACGAATCCAGATCAATGACTGAGACTCTAGGCACCACTGGATTGATACATTCTTATGCATCTTAGTTCAGATTAGGATGGGTAACAACCCCTAACTTTTCTCTAAGATACTCAAATTTATCCTTAGTCAGAGGCTTACTGAATATGCCTGCAAACTAGTCCTTTGTGGACACATATTCCATCTTTACTTCATTCGCTGTCACCTTTTCTCTCAAAAGGTGATACCTTATTGATATGTGCTTTGTTCTTGAGTGCATCATTGGATTCTTTGAAATGTTTATGGCACTTGTATTGTCACAAAAGATTGCAATTGGATCTTCATACACAAATCTTATGTCCTCTAAAGTCTGCTTCATCCATAACACTTGAGTGCAACAACATGTTGCTGCAATATACTTTGCTTCTACATTAGACAAGGAGATTGAGTCTTACTTTTTGCTCAACCATGAAACCAATCTATTTCCCAATAAGAAGGTACCTCCACTTGTACTTTTTCTATCATCAACATCTCTGGCCCAATTGACATCTGTATAAGCACTGAGAGTGAAATCCTTATCCTTTGGATACCATAAGCCATGGTCTGATATGCCTTTCAAATACCTCAGGATTCTTTTGACTACCATCACATGTGATTCTCTAGGATCCTCTTGAAATATTTCCACAAGACATATTGCATGCATTATATTAGGTCTACATTGATTTAGATAAAGTAATCCTCCAATCATAGATCTGTACCTCTTCTGATTAGTCTTAGGTGATTCATCAATTTTGCTTAATTTGCAACCAATCACCATGGGAGTATAACTGGTTTGGAGTCCTCCATCCCAAACTTCTTCAATAACTCTTTCACATACTTAGACTGAGAAATGAAGATTCCTTTATCTAATTGAGCGATTTGCAAACCTAGAGAGAAATTCATTTCACCAAACATAGACATCTCAAATTCATCTTGCATTTCTCCTACAAACTTCATGCACATACCATCATTTCCTCCAAAGATAATGTCATCAACAAAAACGTCAACAATTAGGATTTGATTATTGTTGATTTTGAAATAGAGATTGTAGTTAGCAGTGCCTTTACTGAACCCTAATTGTAATAAATATTTGTCTAACCTTGCATACCAGGCTCTAGGGGCTTGCTTTAGTCCATACAATGCCTTCTTCAATCTACACACCATATCACCTTGTTTTGATAACTGAAACCCTTCTGGTTGCTCAATGTAAACTTCTTCTTCCAACTCACCATTCAAGAATGTAGACTTCACATCCATCTAATACACTTTGAAATCTTTGTGAGCTGCAAATGCCAAAAATATTTTGATTGCTTCAATCCTAGCCACTGGAGAAAAAGTTTCTTCAAAATCTATTCCTTCAATTTGATAATATCCTTTGTACACAAGCCTTGCTTTGTTTCTTACAACTTCTCCATTTTCATTTAGCTTGTTCCTAAAAACCCATTTAGTTGCAATGACATTTTTATCAACAGGTCTAGGAACCAATTCCCAAGTTTGATTCTTCTCTATCTGTATCAGTTCTTCTTCCATGGATTTTACCCTATTTTCATCATTGCAAGCTTCATTCACAGTTTTTGGTTCAACCTTTGAAAGCAAATAGTAATTCACTTATTCTTTTGTAGCTCTTTTCCTTGTTAACAACCCTTTGTTTTTGTCACCTATAATCTGATCTTCAGAATGATTAATCCTTACATACCTAAGAGTCTTAACAACACTTTTCAGAGCCTCTTCTTTATCCTGACTATCTTCTTTCTCAACTTTTTATTCATCAACTATAGTCACAAGTTCATTTGGTTCACAACAACTTAGATCTGATATTCTTTCCTTACCTTCATCTACCTTCACATTAGCACTCTCAACAATCTTATTTAGTCTCTTATTGTAGCACCGGTAGGCCTTACTCTTGGTAGAGTAATCAAGAAAAATTCCTTCATCACATCCATCATCAAACTTGCCTAGTTCTTCATCTCTTTTGATATAACATTTTCTTCCAAAAACTTTGAAATACCTCACTGTAGGAACTTTTCCATACCATAATTCAAAAGGAGTTATAGAGTTGTTACCTTTGACTTGAACTTTATTTAGAATGTACACAGCAATATGTATGGCTTCTCTCCAGTATACTTCCAATAGGTTAGCTTCCTTTAACATAGTCCTGGAAGCTTCTTGAACTGTCCCGTTCTTTCTTTCAACAACTCCATTTTGCTGAGGAGTCTTATTTGCAGACAACTGTCTCTTTATCCCTTGTTCTTTACATAAAATATTGAATTCATTTGATGTGAACTCACCTCCTCTATCAGACCTCAAGCATTTGATCCTTAATTCTAACTCATTTTCAACCATTGCCTTGAAAACTTGAACTTTTCTAGGGCTTTGGATTTTTCTTCTAGAAAAGTGACCTAGGTCATTCTAGAATAGTCATCAATAAGCAACATAAAAAACCTATCACCTTGTAGACTTCTTGTTCTTGTGGGACCACACAAATCTGTATGTACTAGCTTCAGTAATCTAGCAAAGAATTGCTCTTTGCTTTTGAAACTTGTTTTTGTCTGTTTCCCTAATTGACACTCCTTACAAATGGTGTCAGTTGGATTCACAAGTTTAGGTAGATCTCTTACAATCTGTGCAAAACTTATCTTCACCAAATTATCAAAATTGATAGGACACATCCTTGTGTGCCACAACCAACTCTCATCTATCTAAGCCACTAAACAACAATCATTAATTCCTCTTAATTGGTAAATGTTACCTCTAGTCTCCTTACTAGTAGCAATCACCGTTCTGGAGCTTTCCATGATTTTGCATCCATTGTCTTTGAATCTTAGATCATAGCCTTTATCACACATCTGACCAACACTCAGAAGATTATGCTTTAAACCCTTCACATGTAAGACATTATCAGTATTGTGCTTTCCATCAAAAGAAATAGATCCTTTTCCACAAATCTTACTAGCTGCATTATCTCTAAACCTAATGAGTCCTCTATCATACTTTTCCAAACTTACAAACTTACTTTTGTCACCAGTCATGTGATGAGAGCATCCACTGTCAATAATCCATTCATCCTTATCTTTCTCAACTTGAACAGCCAAAGCACTTTCTTCCACTGGTTTTTCTTCCTTCACATAGCTAGCAGGATTAGTAGACACAGGTTCTTCTTTAATTGCAATAAACAAGCACTCATTTGTACTAGTACTAGCATCACCAGATTCATCATTTGTCACACCTTCATCATCAAGATCTCTAACATAGTAGCATTTGTTTGGAACCCTAGGTTTACTCTTAATTTTTTTTCTATTTCTTTCAATTCTCTCAGGACATCTAGAAGCATAGTGACCAATCTTACCACATGAAAAACATTTGAAAGGTAATTTGCCTTTGAACTTACCAGAACCTCTCTATAGTCTGTCAACAAAGTTAGCCTCAATTTCATCAAACTCATCATCAGGTTCCACCTTGTATTTTTCAGCTCTAGAAATCTTCTCTGAAGCACTAGCTTTTAAAGCAGTTTCAACCTTCGGTGGAGCATCACCAAACTCTCTCATCTCAAAGGCTACAAGCTTTCCAAGCAACTGATCCTTAGTGACATCTTGCACTATCATTACTTCTTCAATTTCAGCTACCTTGTGGCTGTAGGACTTGGGTAGTAACCTAAGAATTTTTAGCACAACTTCCTTCTCATCAATAGTTCCTCTCATACCTTTTATTCCATTGACAATTTCATCAACCTTTTGCATGTAGGTAGTTATGTTTTCATCTTTGTTCATTTGTAAACCCTCATATTTCGCTTTCAAGCCCTGTAGTTTGGCACTCTTTATAGAATCATCTCCTTCATACAATTTTTCCAGCTTTTCCCAGACTTCATGAGAAAATTCTAGATCCATGAATTTTATTAACTCAGTGTTAGACAAGGCACTAAATAGAGTATCTCTAGCTTTTATGTTTAACTCATATTCTTTGATTTCATCTTCAGTTTGCAAACCATTCTGAGGTAAGGTATACTTTGTCACTATTGCTTCCCATACTTTATAACCAAGACAAAGGAGGTGGCTTTTTATTCATACCTTCTAGAGAGCATAATTCATTCCATCAAATTGTAGAGCTTCCTTCCTATAAGACATCTTGGATCTTCCTCAAATGGTTAGGCTTTCTTCTGAGGAACCTACTCTAATACCAATTGTTGAAATACACAGGACAACTAAGAGGAGGGGTGAATTAGTTGTCACAAAACTTTAACCACTTATGAATATCAACACATCAAGTCCTTAATCTCTGTTATTATAATTAACTATGAAAACATAAAACAAGAAGCTCAACACAATAACACATGAAACACCATGAATTTTTAAGTGGAAAACCCTATAAGGGAAAAACCATGGTGGGTGTTAGCCCACAAGAATAAATAATTTATAGCATTACTGAAAATCAGAGGCTCACTGCCCAAGATGCTCACTGCCAAGAGGTGGCTCACTGCCAAGGGGTGGCTCACTACCAAGGATTAGTGAACTAATTTGATACCATCTACTTCATGCTTGGTTTCAATTCCATTGAAGCACAATATAATACTTTTGTTATGCTCTTCTTACACCTTCGCACTTATTTTCTCATTTTTGCACAAGGACATCTTTTTCTCAGCTACACTACATGTTTTTATACAATTCTTCAACCTTGGAATGTACATCAAGGTCAGCATTACATTCATCAACCATTGGAACAATCTCCAAGGTTGTCATTACAAACATACATAGAAATAGGTCTAGACCTAAACAAAATTGGCTAAGGAAAAGATGTATGCAGATCATGATATACCTTAGCTGGGACTCAAATGCAATCTTCCACGCCACAACACACTTCCACAATCTTCAAAGCATCTCTGCAAGTAGTGAAAACAACTAGGTCAGCTAAGACTAGTGTTAACATTAAGTCTTCTAAGAATAGTCTTCATCCACGATCCAAATTTCTCTTTGCAGACCAATCCAAAGGTAGAAACATGATTAGGAGACATCCACAAGCACATTGTAATCACTAGAAACAACCACATAATCTCTAACCACTCTATCAAGAAGATTCTTCAAACTAGAACACATGAACAACACTGTCAGCTACTGTCATAAGGAAAAGATCGCTTGTGGACCACAAAATCATGAACCATTAGAGTTGAAGGCACTTATCATCATTACAAACTTGATTCTAGAACTACAGACTAAAATACTTAACTATGGAGGAATGCAGAGTATAATACATTCTCCCTCTCACTACCCAATATAAAGAAAAAAATGTTTTCACTCTGGTGAACATAACTCACTCAAATCTTCATATTGGAGGCTCAAACTTGGAGCATAGTATCTTCAGACATGCATCTAAATAACTTCCAATCCACAGAAAAGGATATTCATTCTACAAAAAATGCATAGCAATCTACCAAACTGTTCTGCTGCATCAGAAATATTTATTATCTTCAACACTTAACTCATTGCAAGAAAGCATCAAAACAAGAGCATAGTTGACACCAATGACAACATAAATATGTTGACATCAATGACAACACCGGTTAGTCACATACTTGCAACAGTTATAGGACTAAGAGGAGAGATCAGGGGTTACAATCACGGAGTGTCTCTAGGAGTCATTTGCAATTCGTAGCCACACATGGTCAGGCTTTCTTCACATGTGCACCATGAGGTCCTGAGGGCATAGGTTACTGAGTTTTAGCTATGTGATGTATATTGTGTACTACGACATCCCATTTTGATGTACAAGATAGTTGACTTTGATGTATATGTAAATTGATGATGATATATATAATGCTTTTCTATTGTTGTTTTTAATGGTGTCTAATCTATCACATGTGATTTATGTAAAATGCAACTATTGATAAATGTTGAATACTCATGTGGAAATGTAATTAATGCTAATGTGATACTTAAATAATTCTTTCCAGAATATAAAGTAAAAGGCACAATGATTAATGAATTTCTCACATAACCATTATTTTATGCTTAACTTAGTTAATACAAAGGTGATCTTTGATAGCACATGTTTAAACAAGATACAACAATGATTAACTGAAAAAGTTGCTATGTTAAATGAATTAAGGCAAAATAATCATATCTTGTTAAAATTGAAGCTAAACTAACTAATAAGTTTTTCTTTTTAAAGTAACATCTAACATATAATCTTAAGCATAAAATTTCTTGAGGTGCATAGAATTAATAGGTTCTTTAAGTGGCGTACCTTATTCATTGGCTAGCTTATACGCTCCTAATCTAAAGGCTTCGGTAATGACATACGGTCCAAGCCAATTAGGGCTGAACTTTCCTGTTTCTCCAGGAGGTGTATTCACATTGCGTTGATTCTCATAAAGTGCCAAGTATCCAACATCGAATGAACGGTGTATGACATGTTCATTGTATGATCGTTGTATACTCTTTTGATGGGCCTTAAGATGCTCAAGAGCATTAATAAGTTGTTCATCCAACATCTCAAGTTGTTGTAATCTCTTTTCTCTTTCCATGTCATCATCAATAACATCTCTCAAGGAGACTCTCAATGAAGGAATTTTGAGTTCCAAGGGCATTACCGCATCAATGCCATAAACAAGATTATACAGGGTAGTTCCAGTAGCTGTACGAATGCTTGTTCTATAAGCCCATAAAGCATAGGACAATTGAGTATGCCAATCTTTCTAATGCTTGTTAACATTTTTTCATATAATTTATCCTATAACCTTGTTTGAAGCTTTTGCTTGGCCATTCAATTGATGATGATAAGGCGTAGAGAAGCAATGTTGAATGTGATATTTTTCTAGAAATTCTTCACATCCTTGTTCTTAAATGGCATACCATTGTCAGAGACCAAACAGGAAGGGATATCAAATTGGGAGATTATGTTATCTTGTATAAAATGACAAATTACTTCAGCATTCATGGATCATAAAGGGACAACTTCACCCACTTCATGAAGTAATCAGTAGCAGTAATTATAAAGTTGTGTCATTGAGAAGAAGGTGGAGAAATTTTACCAATTAGATCCAAGCCCCAAATAGAAAATGGCCAAGGTGACACTTGGGCATGAAGTTCCTGGGCAGGTGCTCAGATTAAATGTTGATGTTGTTGACATTGAAGGAACTTCTTTACATAAGCAAAAGAATTTTGTTCCATACGTTGCCAATAATATCCCATACGTATTAATTTCTGTACGAATAATTTTCCTCCAAAATGTCCTCCACAAGCACCAAAGTGAGCTTCTTCTAAATCTATCAGAATATCTGAATTACTAAGACATCAGAGAACACCATTATAACTCCCTCTATATAAGACATTAGATAGAATGATATAGTGCGCTGCAAGTTTATGTAGGCAAACTTGAACATTCTTAGATGTTGAATTAGGGATGGTTCCATCGTGCAAATAGTTGAATATATGGGAGAACCATTCATCAAAGTTTATATCACAATAGAGATCAATATTTGCAACTACAGGATCTTTGACAACTCATGTTTTAAGATTATGAATAATGAAAGTGAATTCGTCAGGAGAATCATTAGGGGATATAAGGGAAGTTGTGCTTGCCATTGCATTTGCATGTCAATTGTCTTTCCTTGGAATAGTATCAATTGAAAAGGATGTAAATCATTTTAGTAAAGACAAAGTGAAGTCACGATATTGAGATAATTTGTCTTGTTTAGCTTGATATGATCCCTTTATTTGTCTTACAATTAGTTGTGAATCACCATATATAGTGATGTTTTTGATGTTTAGAGTGAAAACGGCATGAAGTCCTGTAATAAGAGCTTTGTATCAGCAATGTTGTTTGTGAATGAGAAGTTTAGGTGGTAAGACATAGGAATTGACATACCTATAGGGGGTACCAATATGACACCAGCACCAAAGCTGATTCAACATCTTGATTCTTCAAAATACAATTCCCATTTATCTTCCTTATCAATAGCTAATATTTGATCATCAGGGAATTTCTCCTGATTTTGTATAGCAAAAGGAGAAGGTGCTTCATTTAAATGGTCAGTTAATTCTTGTCCTTTAATTACTTTCTGAGATATAAATTTGAGATCAAATTCAGTTAACAACATAACCCATTTAGCAAGATGACCGGAAAGATATGTTTTAGCAAACAAATGTTTCAAAGGGTCAAATTTTACTATTACATGTATCTCAGCATTTAGGAGATAATGCCTAAGCTTTTGTGTTGTGAAGACAAGAGCTAAGCATTGCTTTTCAATGACAGTATATTGCACTTCATAATCGAGTAATTTTCAGATGATGTAATATACAACACATTCCTTGCCTTTTGTATCATGTTGTGCTAATAAGGCTGCAAGAGCATTATTAGATGCTGAGGTGTAAAGGATAAAAGGTTTATCAGAAACAACAGGTTGTAAAATAGGAGGTTTAGCGAGATAAGTTTTTAAGTCCTCAAAAGCCTTCTGACATTCTGAATTCCATTAAAATTTTGAATCCTTCTTTAGTAGTTGAGTAAAAGGATGAGTCCTATCCATGAGTTGTGAGACAAATTAGTGAATAGCTTGTATCTTCCCTTATAAACTATGAAGTTGAGATATGTTTTTAGGTGTTGGCATGTTAACAATCACATCAATATTTTTTGTATCTACTTCAATACCACAATTTGAAACTATGAATCCCAACAGTTTCCCACTGTCGACACCAAATACACACTTACAAGGATTTAATTGCATGTTGTATTTCTTTATTCACTCAAAGATCTGTTGGAGAGTCATAGTATGATCTTAGCGATTAATGGACTTTGCCAAGATGTCATCAACATAGTCTTCTAAAATATTGTGCATGTAATCATGAAATATAAGAGTCATAGCACCTTGGTAAGTTTCTCCAGCATTCTTAAGTCTAGACGGCATGACTACCCAACAAAATGTTCCTCATCGTGTTGTAAAAGTTGTTTTATATCGATCATGAAGGTTTATGAAAATTTGATTATATCCTGAAAATCCATCTATGAAGGAAAGTAGTTCATGGTTGGCTATTGAATCAACAATCATATCAATACTCAGAAGTGGGAAATCATCTTTCAGAGATGCAAGATTCAAGTCTCTAAAATCGGTACACATGCGAATACAACCATCGGGTTTAGCGACAACCACTATATTTGAAATCCAAGGTGAATAGTCAATAGGGCAGATAAAGCCAGCTCATAAAAGCTTTTCTATCTCAACCTTAACAAGTAACACAATCTTAGGATTAATCTTACAAATCTTTTGCTTAAAGGGCTTAGTATCTGGTTTCAATACAATATTATGTGTTACAATTTGAGGATCAATACCAGGCATATCCAAATAGTTCCAAGCAAACAATTCAGAAAATTCATGTAACAACTTTGTCATATATTCTTTTTCTTCTACATTTAAGAAATCATCTATAGGGATAACTTTTTCAGTGTTATCTTTCTCAATGAAGACATCAACAGTCTTTCCATTAAGTAGAGTGTTGTGGTCTAGGAGATCGGGTGATTGTGGTAACTCTTCAGATTCTTCTTTAGATTTCAAATTAGTATTTATCATGTTAGTGGATTTTCCAAATATGCAGCACTATTCAAGCAATAAAGAAGGCAATCCACGTTTATGATGGTAACGGGGAATATTGTCGTAAGCACCTAAGAATTCAATTATCGCTTCATCTATTGAAAAGGCATCTAAGGGAATCTCTCTTGGAGGACAATTAGTGTCAATCATCTCAGGAAAGATCAATTTGAGCATAGATATTGTATTCACATTAAGAGTAGGATGTCTATGGGCTTTAGATTCCTTAAAAGGGTTATATCCAATGCCACTTGAGTAATTTTGTGAAGTAGATTCTATAGGTACACAAATCCCTTGTTGATTAATACTACAACTATTACCTACATAGTCACAGTTCTTATAAAGGATCTAAAATCCTCAACTACAAAGGGAAGCCATTTCTTTGGAAGAAGGTGGGGCTTCATAAGTCTCATAATCTATAGTGTAAGTAAAAGTATTATATGTATTTTTTAGCAAGGAGACTTTAGTATTTGAGCATTTTGATGAGATCGATGCAACACTTGATGTTTTAGGAGTGGAGTTGTTAATTTTATATCCATCTGTAGAGGGGGTGTAAAATATAACAAACCCCAATCGTCACTAAGAAATTCATTCGATTGTTTAGACTCTTGCACAACATTATCTATGGTAAGAGGGTTTGATGAGTCAACTTTCAGATTATTTAAGATCTTATGTTGAACAACTTGCTTTTGTGATTCAATTTGTAAACAAATATCTGGTTCAGGATCAACATGAATAGTATGATGTTTATCCTTATGAACAAACTTGATTGAACAATGAAGGGTAGAAGGAACTGCCCTCAGTACATGAATCCATGGTCTACCAAGAATCATGTTGTAAGATAAAGAGCAAGGCATGACATGAATCAAGGTAGGTAAAGTTATAGGCCCAACTTGTATAGGTAAAGTTATAGTGCCTATGAATTATCTTCCAACATTATCAAAGCCATGGATACTTATCTTATCTAGCTTAATCAAAGATGTATCAACTTTAATATTATGTAATAAATTGATGCCACAAACATTAAGAGCTGATCCATTATCAATCATAACTCATTTAATCATTTTCTTGTTTATTGTAATGAAAATAATCAAAGGATCATATTGATTTTGAACTTCAAGAGATGGCAACTCATGTTATTGAAACAAAATGTCTATTTTTTTTGCATTCATACAATCTAAAAGAGTTGCTACATCATTCGGCTTGACAACGGGTGATACAATCACCTTTTGTAAAGCTTCTTGGAGCATTCCATGGTATGTAGGTATAGTTTGTATAAGTTCCCAAAGAGATATCTTAGCAAGAGTAGCATGGAGCTGCTCAACAAGATCATAATCTTGACCAACATTTTGTGTTAAATGAGGTGCTTGAGGAAGCATATCTTGAGAAGCTGGTAAAGATATCGAAATGCTCAATTGTTGTTTGCCTTGTCTATTATTCCAAGTATTGTATGTATGAGCAACCACAGTATGACTAGGTTGTTGTGAATTTTGATGTGTTATCTGTTTAGCATAGTTATAAATGTAATCAGGAGGTCAGGAAGAATGTGAAAGACCTCTAACAATGAGCACCTATTTCGAAGGAGGTTGAACCACATCTGAACACAAAGTGACCACTATTTTTGGTTTGACGGGTTCTTCTTGAGTTTTAGGAACATAAATTGTGTAGACACCTAAAAATGACCTTTCGCATCGCATCACTTGCATTTCATCAATTATTCCTAAATCACCTGCATTTAACGTTAATTAAATAATCTAATTATTTAATTAATTTGATCAAAATCATCAATTTCCTCTAAATCACATATTTCAATATTAATTAAATAAATCCTCTTTACTTAATTAATTTCAATAAATTTCCTCTTTTTCCATCCAAATTAAATAATTTCAATTATTTAATTAAATCATTATCATCTTCCAAAATTCAAATCCACTTTAATTGAATAAATTAATTATTTAATTAATTTATCATTGAAATCCTCTTATCTATAATTAAATATTTTCTAAATTATTTATTTAAATCAATTATTCTTCCAAATTTAAATAAATCATTCAAATTTATTTAAATTGAATCTCTTCTAAAAATAAAATATAATCAAATATCAAAGTTTGGTCGTTATATAGTCAGGCAAGGCTATCTAAGTATCATTAGTAAGGATTATATTTCTGCTATTAATTGGCCTTATAAACTTTGTTGGAGTGGTCCTTGCCTGCCTAAAGTAGGGGCTTTTGCTTAGTTAGCATTGAATTATAGGATGCTTACTAGTGATAGGTTAGTCAAACTTGGTATTGCTAATTCTTTTTCTTGTCCTTTTTGTTCAGAAGTTGATGAAAATGTGGATCACTTATTGCTAAACTGTCATTTTTCTTCAGAAGTTTGGTACTAGTTACTTTCAAAATTGTGTTGGCAGGGTCCCCTTCCTCACTCTCTCCTTCAAGTTTTTCAAAGCTAGCCTATCTTGTTCACAAATTCTACATTCTCTGCTTTGTGGTTGGTCTCATCGAGTATTTTGATTTGGATTTTGTGGTTAGAAAGAAATAGCAGAGTTTTTAGAAAAATTGAAAACTCTGTTGATACAATTATTATCAAAATTGAAAAAATGATTTCGGAAGTAGTCTCAGCTTCTCTTCTTTTTAGAAAGTCTGGTTCTCTATTTTTTTCTTCTTGGGATTATTTAATATTGAAAAATTGGAAGCTTTTACTTTTGCCCAATTCCAATTGTTTTAGCATTGGTAGTAAGATAGATAGAAACTCCATTATGTGGATCCCTCTGCCTATTTCTTTTGTAAAGTTGAATTTTGATGGTGTGAGTAGGGGTAATCCTGGTGTCTCTAGTGTTGTTTGTGTTTTAAGAGATCATAATGGATCAGTTTTAAGAGCTTTGTCAGTTAAGCTTGGTGTTTGTTCAAACAATGAGGCAGAGGCTTTGGCACTTATAGCAGGTCTTAATCTTGCATTAAAATGTGAAATTTCTAATATTGTTGTGGAAGGGGATTCTTTGAATATTATAAAGGCCTTTAGTCTTAAATCATCTCCAAGTTGGAAAATTGATTACATCTTACAATATGGGAGGAAGCTGCTTGACCATTTTCAATCTTTCAAAATAGTTCATACGTATAGGGAAGGTAATATGTTAGCAGATTTTCTAGCTAATCAAGCTTTTTGCCTTAACGATCCTATTAAGGAGTGGGATTCTAACTCCCTTTTGTTGCTCCCCAGAATTAATTGCATTCTAGATAAGGAAGGCTTAAGCTAAATTTGTCATGTAAAGTGTAAAGTGCTAAGTAGAGAGATAATTTAAGTTAGTAATATGTTCTAGCTTCTAAATTTAGAACTATCTCTATCTTGTGGTTTCTTTCTGTCAGCTGACGTCGTCCCTTGGGTTAAGGATGACTTCATCTGGTGTGAAGTACTATTGTTTTTATTTCTGTATGCAGGGTGGCAGATTTCACTTAACGGTATATCTTGTCAAGAATGATTTCATTCATTTCATCTCGAGGGAATCCTCCTTTATATTTCCAACTTTGGCACGACATCTCTATCCTTTTGTAAGCTTTATGTTTGTTTTGTTGTAGCTTCCTAATCTAGTTTTTTTTAGGATTTAAGAACTGTGTTTGTTTTAGCATGGGCTTTGTTCAGAGAAATAGAAGAATTTTCATGCCAATTCGGAATTGGGAACGGCCTTCCTTAGGTCTTCTCAATCCAAATTCCATGTCAGAAGTGTTTAAGATTTATGAAGACTCAGTTGAAAGAGCCATCATTAAGGGAACTTTTCCATCGACCTACGCTTCATTGTCTTTTCAACGCTATGCTAAATGGCCTCCAAAATAATTGTGTTGTGTCTTTTCATAATTATATCCATTGTCATAGAAGAGAGCTAGGGAGACAGTTGGTAGAAGATGTCATAGAGGTGTTCAATGCCCTTTCTTTTCTTTTGCATTACATTCCACCTCCACCTCCTCCTCCACCTCAGCTAGCAAAAGAAGAGGATGTGAATCATCATCAGCAGGGTTTCATTGTTGAAGGATTGCTAGCTGACAATTAATAGTTCTGTTCCTTTTTTGGGTGGTTCCAATTTTGATGTAATTGGGTTGTATCTTATGAAAATCTTGTATCAACGTCTTTTTGACAAAGAGGTCAATCATGTAATATTTAAAGATTATCTATGATCAGACTCATTTTTTGAGTCATTTTTTGTATTAGTTAGATTTTTTAAGGCTACAACTAGAGGTTTTCTTCGCCTGATTCTTTCCTACCAGTATGCCTCGCTGAATCAGGCTTTCTGTAATCTTTCTTTTATATAATAAAATATATTTTTAGTGGCTCTGCCACTTTTTCTAAAAAAATAAAATAAAATAAAAAATATAATCAAATATTTTATTTATCCTTCATCATGCAAAATAAATTAAATCAATTTATTTGTTTAATTTATTTAAATATTCAAATCTATTTTATTCTTCTATCATGTACAGACAATTAAATAAATTTATTTATTTAATTTGCTTCAATTATCTTCTAATTCATCTAAAAATAAATCTTATTCATCATGCACACAAAATTAAATAATTTATTATTTAATTTTACTCAAATCATGTAAAAAATAAATTATAAGTTGAGTTAATTGACTTAATCATTATTGTTTTTATCACCAACTCATAAATTAGAAAAAAACATTTCTATTTTTATGAAATCTAATCATATCTTTATCATGTCTTTGTCAAATCAATCAGTTAACTCAATAAAAATATTTTTTTGTGTGACACATGTTAAGTGCACATTCATCATAAATTCTAGATTTATCTCATCCATTTATTCTATTGAATTATCTGGACCATTGATCAATCTTTATTGAAACCTATATATACCCCCTTCATCTCATCACAAACCCTCTCTAATCTTTTATGCATCTGAGCTATAGGCATTCTTACAGCGCTTTGAGCATACTACGTATTGTTGAGCACATCATCGAATCTTTGAGCACACTATCTAAATCCACTTGTTGCAACACCATGGGTACGCAATGTTATTAAACAATCCACAATCTAACAAAGAGAACTATACAATCCAGATGAAGGCTTTCTTGTTTTAATTAGATTTATTCATTGATATTGGTATTTGCGTAAATCGATCTCTTTATGTTATAGGGTTGAGTTGTTGTTTATTTCATTGCTTTTTATCTTATCATTCAATCTTAATTTTATCCTATACACATTTTGGCATGCCTGGTGGGACCCACTAACCTTGCTTTTTTTCTAGAAAAAAATTGATTTTTTGAAGCTAGGTAATCGCAATGCAAAAAATCTGAAGATCCTTGTTCACTAGTTTGAGAGAACAAGCATTGAGCATTCAAACATTATAACCTTAGCTCAAAAAAATTCTAGGTTTTATCGCTAACATCAAAGTCCTATCTGGGTATCTTTTATTTTTTGCAAAAAGGCCACAGATTTCAAGATAAATAGATCACAAATATGCATCCCTATTTTTAGCCTATACTTGCTTTTTTTTATTTTTTCAGAGCAATTTCATGAAATCGGGCATATCTATGTAACTTTAGCTCAAAAGATTTCTGAGTTTTGTAGGTAGCATCAAAATCCTATCTAGATATCTCTTATTTTTTGCAAAAAGTACATGGATTTCGAGAAAAATAGATCACAAATCTACATCCCTATTTTTAGCCTATGGTTTTTTTTTGCTTTTTTAGAGCAGTTTCACGAAATCAGGCATATCTTTTACATATGGAGTCAAATTTACACGAAACTAGTAGCATTGGAAAGATGGTTCTCCCAACATTTCTGTGGTGAAAGAATTTTTAGGTAATTTTATCAGATTTGTCATCTACACTCAGTCAAAGTCAACCCTTCTTTTTAAACTTCAAATGGTCTTAACTTGTGCAAAATTTATTCAATTTTCACAAATTTTTTTTTGAAATTGCATAGAATTTCGTATAGAATCTGAACATAATATCTAATCTACTATAACTAATTATTATTATCATATTTTTTTGAGATTTCTCATTTTTCACCTAACAAGTTAAGGGCTTTTGGTCAATTGATTTGTTTTTTGCTAACTACTTGAGGTTTGTGGAACTAAACCAACTTGTTGCAGTATCTTATTACTTAAAAAGAGTAAATGGGTTTTACTAACATGTTTATTTAGGATGAGCATTGAAGAATTCAAAACCTATCACACTAAGTCTTAGAAACATATTACTTTCTTAAGGGACAATTGAGCAATCATCTTTTGCAATATAAGTCTTAGAAACAAATTGCTTTCTTAAGGGACAATTGAACAAATCATCTTTTTGCAATCTAAGTCTTAAGAAAAAATTACTTTCTTAAAGGACAATGGACATGAATGCAAAAAACACTTCAATTTCTTAAGGGATAATTGACAACTACAATCATGTGTGTGCCTAATCTAGTTGCACCTTATTTTTTTTATAATGGGACAATTGAACCTTTGTTTGACGTGCTTGATCTTACTTTGAGTTATTCCTTTAGAAGGGAATGCTTTTGGATTATGCTTCATCCAAAAGGGATCACCCTAAGCGGAGTTTTCCTTTGAACCACTATATAAGAGGGATAAGGCAAAAGTTAAGTCCTAACCAGCATTAGTCTTGCCTTACGGTGCCAAATCGAAAAGAGGTGTACCACCACTTTATGAAAATAATTTTTGCATTATGGGAGGTATATGATACTCTTAGTAGGATTCATCAAAGCTTTTAGTAGCTTGCTGCATGCTTGCAAGGCATTGGTCCCTCAAAGCTACTAAGAACCATTTATATAGTGACTACCTATTTCACCTCTGAATGTTGTGGTAATCATCAGTGCAAGGGAAATCAATATAAACCCCCAAGATTACTCACCATTGACTCCTTTGAGAAGAGATAGTACTCCCTTGGCTAGCATAAGCTCTTGTGACCTACTTGTAGCTTTCCGAGGGGAGGGTGAGATATCCCTACCTATTGTCTCTTGCAAAGACACAAATGTACGACACCTTTATGGAATGACATTTGGTCGATGGAGAACTAAGTTGTGAGCTAAACAACCACAATGAATCCATGTCTTGAATTGTTTGCAATTGTCTTATACCCATGAAAATATTGGGCTTTTTGTGAGCCTAGAACACACATTATCTGTTGTGTCAATCCTTTGCCACTTTTTTTGATGTGTTTTCTCTTGTCAAAGCAAATCCAAAATCTATCAACTTTGATCTTGAAAAACACATTGTTATAGAAACCTCACCTTTTGGGCTATCTTGATACACCTTTGGTCAATATAAACTTACCATCCCAATTCATCCAATTTGATCTCCCCATCCTCTTTCTATCCATATCATATCCATTTCCTCCCAATTTTGTCAAAAACAAACTCACACCACATCATCACAAATCCTTGTCAAAATGGTTTTAATCATAAACAAACCTAGGTCAAATCCAAAACCCAAGGTCATACTTCAAGGAGGCTCTCCTTCTAGCACCAATGATCATGAGGACCTTATAGATTATGAGGCATATCTTGAGGAACAAGCCTTCATCTAACAAACTTAACTTCAACAAAGCCAATCACCTCAAATACAACACCTCATAGCCCAAGACCAACACTTCATAGCCATTTGTCAATCACAATCCAAACAAGCACATCATCCTCTATCCATTCATTATCAACCAATTACACTGCAATCCCATGTGTCACCTCCATCATCATACCAATCTAGCCTACCCACATATCATGTCAATTCTACATCAGCCTATCCCACTTCTTCCAATGTTAATCAATATCAACATCAACACATTCAACCCTAACAACAACAACAACAATATATCCAAAATCAACACATTCAATCCCAACAACAACATCAATACTTTCTACACCAATACTCTCAATATCTAAACACCACAAATCTTCCTCCACCTCAACCACCACAAAATCAAAACCATACCTCATTCCTCCACAATAATATCAAAACCCTAATCCCCCTCAATAAGATCATCATAACATCCCATTTCATAATCCCCAATTTGATATTCAAAATAACAGTAAAAACATGCCTCAAGAGGGTAATACCTCTTTAGAATCCCCACATGCTCCCATGGGAATGCACTATCTCGATATGATTACATATGGTTATACCTTAGATCAAGGAACCTCTCTAGAAGAGAGAAACTTCCAATGAGGTCAATCATCTCAAGAAGAGGACCAAAATCTTGCGGAAACCATGCAAAATCCCAAAACTATGGCTGCTATAGATAAACTGTTCACCAAAAATCCTAATCATTACTCTTACTTATTTTCTCAAAAGGGAGACAAATTACCTAGAGATTTTGATACATCTACTCTTAAGGAGAAAGATCCCATCTGTGAGGCTGTTAATGCTATGGGTAGACCTCAAGTAAACCCCATCCAAACAATGTCTACCATATCTACACCATTCCCTAAATCATCTATACCCAATCAAAAACCCATGGGAGATAAACCACTTGCACCTCTCCTTACTCCCATGGAAGTTTATAAAGCTCAACAATATCCACCCCATGATCATCCAACTCCTCAATCAACATTTCAACTCATCATCAAACCCATACAAAAATCCAAAAACATCAAATCATTCAAAAATCCAAAACATCATAAAATTCAAAATCTAAAATCCCCAAAAACATTTAGGAAACACAAGATCCCAAACACAAATCATTCTAAGATTTCAACTCATTATCAAACCCATTTACAAGGCTATCAAGTTCCTTTATCACAAGAACATGCAAGTTTGCCTTTGCACCAAAATCACATGTCCTTAAGTCCTTATGATACCTTTAACAAGGGGAACACCACTCTAGTTTATGCATCCTATGTGTGCCCTCCATTATCATCCACTCATATACCAATACAACAACCTAATCCTAATCCTAAGCCTACAACACCATCCACCATTATCATCCATCCATTATATTGTCCATCTACCCATAATCTTATGAAGAATGTGATCCAATGACTATTAGCAAGGAATCAACTATCTCCATGTCCTCAAACACCTAGTCCAGAGCCTATCAAGCCTATTGAAGAATCTCCTACCATGAGCCCAAGTCAAGATCCATTGTACCTTCACATTGTTGAATCAAAATCCTATCAAGCCTATACAAGAGTCTCCCACTTCCACTTACATTCAAGAAAAACAAGAGCTATGTCAAGAGTATAATCTAAAGCATGTGGAAACATCAACCCTTTATCAAAATCTAGGTCAAAACAACTCCATCCAACCCATCCATAACATTTATATTTTCTATGACCAAGATATTATCCATGATCATGAGCCTATCCATGAGCAATTTAATCCTATCCATGATCCCACAACTATCCATGAACAAGCTATCCAAACTATCCATGATCCATTACATTCTAGCCCTATCCATGATCCAACAACATTCAAATCCATTGATGAGACACTTGGTCCCCAAGAAAGCATTGACAATCAAACAAGTCACTTGGATCCTATCCCTTCATCTCCTATTGAGCATAATGTTAGTCCAGATCCAAGCATCCCATGTCATCCATCACATGATCCTACATTATCTCATGTTCATCCTCCACCATCCACCATCGATCCCATTCAAAAACCATTATCCTATCCTCTTGGTCTTACCACCTTCATCCATGAATGTTCCTCCTTAGGCGAACAACAACCACTATCCACCATCTCACCTTCTCCATCAAATAATGAACTCACGTCTTGTTTCCAAAACAAACATCCCATTGCATATTATATGTTCCAAAACATGAATTATCAAGGCAAAGGCTTAGGCCTTTATGAACAATGTATCTTAAAGCCTCTCCATGTTGTAATCTATCCTCAAGCACATGGTCTTGGTTTTTCATCCCAAGATAAACAATCTAAAGATGTTGGTACCACCTGCATGCCTCCACAAGATAATTCTTCCACTCCATATCCTGGTGCACCTTATCACACCTCTCACGCATATGTCACCATCCCTCCTCCATCTTCATACCATTCACAAAAGCATGTGACCATACATCTCCCTCCATCCACTCTTCCTCCACTCCTTCCAACTCCTATTATTCCTATCCTTCAATCCCCTAATCCCTTCATCCATTAGTACACTCATCCCTCCACCCACACATCCCATCCCCTTATATCCCCTATCATTCCTAATCATGGCCAACAAATGCACACATCGGCCACATATGAAGCTATCCCAAACCCCATGAGATTCAAAAATAAAAATTTGGATGTTGCCACATATATAGCAAAATCTCTGCAAAAGTCTCAAGAATATCATGCCATAGGGCATCACTATACAAAATCAAATCCAAATCCATCTCAAAAGTTGCATACACCCACACACCTCAAAGCAAAAATGAAAATGGTGTGGGTCCCCAAGCAACAAGCAATTACCTCAATCCATCTCAAAAGTTGTATACACCAACACACCTCAAAGCAAAAATGAAAATGGTGTGGGTCCCCAAGAAACAAGCAATTACCTCAAATCCATCTCAAAAGCTACATACACCCACACACCTCAAAGCAAAAATGAAAATGGTGTGGGTCCCCAAGCAACAAGCTATTAATCCAAAAGAAGCATCCATATCTCCATCTATCCCCCAATTCCCAAAATCCCATTCCCCATTAAAAAATCTTGTAAATCTTAAGTCCATTTGGGTTCCTAAACTCCAAAATAGATGATACCCAAATCCCCTATCTCAATTTCCATTACTCTCCACTCCTCATCCTAGTCAAACACTTCAAACTCTATCACTATGTGTGCAACCATTGGTCTTGGTTCCCCACAATTCCATGCCATTTCCACATACCTCCATCCCTCCATATTATATCCATTATCCTCCATATTTCCCCCATCACACCTCTATGGTCCATGATTTTGCTTCATCCTCCATTTATCCCTCCATCTCCATCCATCATTCACATCATAATCCACCATCCTTCCATCCATAATCCACTATCTCCCATCCATTTTACATCCATTTATCCTTCTATCTCCATCCATCATCCATATCATAATCCATCATCCATTCCATTTCCATCTTCCCACATCTACCAACATCCATGTGCATAATGCTACCTGATGTACACATGTCCATTTGCAAACATGCATTAAAGTGCTAACATACTACCTTGCTATTGGAAACAGACACTTGAGTCCTCATCCTCCATCCCATCCAAATAAGTCGAAAGTCAAAAAAGCAAAAAAAAAAAGAGATCAAAATAGTAAAGAGAAATCCCTTCGTCCAATGGTGAAAACTTGGTAAACAGGCACCTTGGATAAGTACCATGATGAAAACCTAGAAAACAAATGTCATGTGTAATTTGATTGTCTATGCACCTTACACTTGGGGGCATGTTGTCTCATCTACCCATCCTATCATTCCTTCTATCTATCCTTCCTATTATATCTTCTTTATCCATTATATCCACATAATTATCCCCTTGATCCAAATCCATCTTCATTTCCTCCTTTTTTCTTGATAAAGATAGAGGCAAAAATGTTGAAACATGCTTTACAAAAATCTCTTGATATACCTCACCATTTCCAACCAATCCAATCAATCCTATCGTCATAAGCTTTGTCATGTTAAATCCTAAGCATTATACCTAGAATGGGGCATGTTATTCCTATGCAACATAGTCTTTGGTAATCACATCCTAAATTCTTGTATCTTTCTATAATGAGTCTTCCATCCCATTTGCTATCACCCATCCTTTTGTGCATGTATCTAATCCCATCTTTCTCCTTGCCTCTAGACCTCATTTTCTCTTGTCATTGGTATCTAGCACTAAGGCTATCCAAATGCAATCCCATGTCAACCAAAACATTCAAAAATCTAAAAAATCCTAAAAACATTCAAAAAATCTAGAAAATTCCATAAAATAATCATAAATCATCATCTCCATCCCAATACATCAACACTTCCATCTTTCTTATCTTCCATTTATCAAAATCCATCCTATCACCCCAACTTGACTAACTCAAGCAGAAACTAAACTACACATCATATCAAAGCAAAAGTCCTTAACCAACCTGAAGAAAAATAACCTACTTGCAGAGCCATATGTTGTCCTACATATCAATTGCCAACATCTGCTACATCAATCAACTTATCCTATCAACAGATCAACACCCTTTAACAGATATATCGTTCCTACAATAAGGTTGTTATCTATCCTATCTATCCAATCTATCCTAAGCAACGTATTTGGCAAGATATGTTGGCTGTATGTTTACTTTCTAAGTCAGTCAATTTGTTTTTTGGTTTATCTTTTTATTCCTTTCCCATTACCTATTCAAGACTACCTTGATTTATCTATATCTTGGTATGTTGCGATGCAGTACGGATTGGGGGCATAGTCATTGCTTTTGTGTGCCGTGTTTGAGGAATGATCTTTTTATCTTACTTAGCATCATATCTATCTTGTGTGTGTGTTACAACCTAGCATCTTACATATTAATATTCTTCTTGCATTCATGTATTGAAGTTTATTTTATGTTCAAGATTATGGCTCATTCACATATCTACCAAGAATATATTATGTCTAGTTGATCTAAGTCCAAACCATTTGCTTACAGAATCAACATCCTATGCATTGGATACATCGTCACCTTGGTCTTCTATACCCTGGTGCATAATATCCATGTGTTATATCAAAAATAAGGATTGCTCTTTATAATCACCCCATCTCATCACACTCCTAGAACTACATATCATCTCATCTTAATCTTAAGGTACCTTGATCCCTTGGATATGGGTATGTAGGCAGTCTGGAATACGAAGGAAGTATCCAGTACTCAGGTACATAAGATATCATCATTTCACCTAAACATCCTCAAAACGCTTCATCCCATCCATCTCATCCATACATCCTAATATAGCTTTCATGAAGATCGATCAATCCAATATCAATTCTTCAATTCTTTTTCCATTTATCTTCCATCATTCTTTCATCTAAATTTTCATCCATGTCTTTCTATCTCCCTCTTTCATTTTGAGAGCACACTTGTGTTCTTTGAACCCAACTTTCCTCTCGAGGGGGCATCATCATCATTTATCTTATGCATCCTTCTCATCATCTTATCCAATCTAGCTAATCAATCTATCCAAATTATCCAATCACATCCTTTGGTCTTAATCCTAATTTTGTTGTATATCAATTAATTAATCAATCAACCAATCCATCAATCATATCAATTGTCTTATACAATTGTCACACTCGAAACTACACTAGACATCTTATATGAGGTGTTTCATTTCTAAAAATAGACACTATCATCCTTGTGTTGATCTAAGGATATATCATTCCCCACAATGACAACACTATATGTATCAATCATCATGAATTAATCATTGGTTTACAAATTAAAGGGGCAATGCATTGTTTGTCTTGGAATAATCATAATCATCATCATCACCATTCATCTTATCTTTCCTTGTCACCCTCGCTTTGAGTGACTGGGGCATCACCATCTCTAAATCCAATCATTTTCTTCCAAGGATATTCTTCTAAATCAATCTTCTATCAAATCAAGCACTATGTTTTAAATTTCTTTGAAATGATGTTACTTTGCAACATCATCTCAAAGAGGGGCAAAATGTAGACACCTAAAAATGACCTTTCGCATCGCATCAATTGCATTTCATCAATTATTCCTAAATCATCTGCATTTAACATTAATTAAATAATCTAATTATTTAATTAATTTCATCAAAATCATCAATTTCCTCTAAATCACATATTTTCAATATTAATTAAATAAATCCTCTTTATTTAATTAATTTCAATAAATTTCTTCTTTATCCATCCAAATTAAATAATTTCAATTATTTAATTAAATCATTATCATCTTCCAAAATTCAAATCCACATCAATTGAATAAATTAATTATTTAATTAATTTATCATTTAAATCCTCTTATCTATAATTAAATAATTTCTAAATTATTTAATTAAATCAATTATTCTTCCAAATTTAAATAAATCATTCAAATTTATTTAAATTGAATCTCTTCTAAAAAATAAAATATAATCAAATATTTTATTTATCCTTCATCATAAAAAATAAATTAAATCAATTTATTTAAATCTTCAAATCTATTTTATTCTTCTATCATGCACAAACAATTAAATATTTAATTTGCTTCAATTATCTTCCAATTCTTCTAAAAATAAATCTTATTCATCATGCACACAAAATTAAATAATTTATTATTTAATTTTACGCAAATCATGCAAAAAGCAAATTATAAGTTGAGTTAATTGACTTAATCATTATTGTTTTTATCACCAACTCATAAATTAGAAAAAAATATTTCTATTTTTATGAAATCTAATCGTATCTTTATCATTTCTTTGTGAAATCAATTAGTTAACTCAATAAACATATCTTTTTGTGTGACACATGTCAGGTGCACATTCATCATGAATTCTAGATTTATCTCATCCATTGATTCTATTGAATTATCTGGACCGTTGATCGATCTTTATTGAAACCATTATATACCCTCTTCATCTCATTACAAACCCTCTCTAATCTTTTATGCATCTAAGCTATAGGCATTCTTACAGCGCTTTGAGCATACTACGTATTGTTGAGCACATCATCGAATCTTTGAGCACACTATCTAAATCCGCTTGTTGCAACACCATGGGTACGCAACGTTCTTGAGTAATCCACAATTTAACAAAGAGAACTATACAATCTAGGTGAAGGCTTTCTTGTTTTAATTTGATTTATTCATTGATATTGGTATTTTCTTAGATTGATCTCTTTATGTTATAGGATTGAGTTGTTTATTTCATTGCTTTTGATCTTATCATTCAATCTCAGTTTTATCCTATACACGAATTGCATTTACAAATATTTGAAACAACGACGGTTTAGGAGTCGTAGTGGAATGTTCAATCGAGATAAAGTCCTCAAGGGCTTCATCTAACATATTGAAGTCATCACCACTAAATGGCTCATCATACACATGAAAGTCTTGCAAAAAGTAATCCGACATTATAACATGCTCAAATTAACTCAAGACATAAATGTATAATGATTAAGCATAAACTTGTGAAAATATAATAGAATAACACTATGCAACACACAAAGTTGTAATTTCATTCTCTTTTAATGAAAGGATAAAGGAAATCACTCAAGTTTCAATATATGTACTTTCACAAAAGAGGATTTGTAATCTAAATATGTTTTAGGACAACAAACTAACTCAAATCTAATGTTTAAAAGGATGCTAATTCTTTAGAGCACGGGTTCACCAAAAAAAAATTTGTAGGGAAAATGGGGAAGCAAGATAGAAGACTTCAAGTCCCACAATTTCACAACCTAAACATTAGGGAAGCAAAGGAGAAGTTTAGGGATAAACTATTGAGTTCCTATGTTCCATTTTCCTATTAATAGTGTTGGTGTGACTGTTTTGATCTAGTTTTTATAATCTAATTTCTTTCACTAAGCATGAAACCCTAAATTGCCAATCAAACAATAATAACTTGATTTCCAACATGGATATGAATGAAATAATTACAAAAATGTAGAGGAAACCGTGCAAAGATAGTGTACCCAAAAATAGAGGGTCTGATGGACTAGGGCATTAGTGGTAGTGTCCTAAAAGTTTCTGGATGTCAGGGTTTTCTGCAACAATTGTTCTACAATCTCTAGAGGCTTCCAGATCCCAAAGAAATCACCCAGATGGACTAGGGCGCTAGTGGTAGTGTCTCAAAAGTCTCAGAATCTTCAAATCTAAATTTTGTGATGACTGTGTCTGCAATATCCATCTTCTTGTCACTCCTCGCAGGATCTCGATGAATTCAACCTATACATGAAAAAGGAGGAGAAATATGGTTGTGGCTATATAGGAGCTTGCCTCAACCAAGCCCCATTTTTGGTATTCCTACCTCAACAATAGCTGAAGATAAAGATCTGCAAATGTGTGTGTTCATTTAAAAAATGTACATGCATAAACATAAAACCCTAGATGACTCAAGCATCAAGGAAAGATCAACAATTTGCTTCACTCAATGAACAAACACAACTTCACCTCAAGGAGATGAAAATAATGAAGACATGCATGAACAAAAAGGTGATGCACCCGTGTTCGTAGAGGATTCCAAACTTGATGTTGGAAGCTTCAACCCTTCTCCTGATCATGCAAAAGGTGTACAAACCCTAGGAAGAGCAAGATAGTCTCAAGATCTTGATTCTTAATCTCCATCCATTTTCTCCATGATAGCAAATTCAAATAACTTCAAAGAGCTTCAACAAATCACTGATCTCCAATGGCAATTTTGGCATAAAGTTTGCATATACATTGTGTGTAATAAAATGATTTTCAAATGTCTTTAAATATCTAACCTTAGGAATTTCAAATTTTGAAATAAGACGTTGACATTGCGCGAAAAATAAAATTTTGAAAATAAAATTCTGAAATGCACACGGGGGCCAAAATCCCTCCAAAATTCAAGAACCCCAAAAATAGGGCAGGACAAGGGTGCTAGCGCCCAAGTCCAAGCCCTGATTCCCTGATCAGGTCTGCCTCAAGGAGGTTAGGGGATCACAAATCCAATTTGCTTTTCACCTTCAATCTTTAGTTATTCCAAAATACGACATTCTTCCAGTTAGACATAGGTCAATCATGGTTTAGGAAGGTATGAAATAAACTAGGTTAAAAGGTCACCAAAGGAGAGGAGCTGAACTATGATAAATTGTACCATTCCATATAGGAGGACAATTTCTGACATAACATTATGTAAATCCAAGATTCCTTTCCTTTAAAATAACATAGTTCTCTAGTTGTGTCATGTAGATCTATTCCTCCAAGTCACCATGTAGGAATGTTGTCTTCACATTCATCTATTCTATATCTAAATCAAAAGTTACTACTATAAATAAAAATAACCTAATAGATGCCAGCTTAGCAACTAGGGAAAAAAATCTCACCAAAATCTATCCTCTCAACTTGGGAATATCCTTTCGCAACCAATCTTGCCTTGTACCTTTCATCACCACCATCAGTATTGTTCTTCTTCTCGAATACCCATTTACATCCAATATGTTTTCTTCATTTTGGTAATGGTACTAAGCTCTATGTGTCATTCTTCTTCAACACAACCATCTCCTCATCCATAGTAACTCTCTAGGACTCAAAATCAACCATATCCATCACCTCCATCATAGTTCTAGGCTCATTTATATTAGTAATCAACACAAAAATACATGAGGAGTAACCTTATCTAGTTGTTTTCTCTACTAGTGGTCCTCCTCAAGAGCTAAGGTGGATGTTCTACCTCCTCTTTTGAACTATCAAAACTACCTAAGCTCTCCCTCTTCAAGTCCTTCATGAGCTTTTGGTTCAACCTTCTTGGTCTTTGGGGTTAGTTAAACCACATCTTTCTTCCCATCTTTTCCTAGATACAACACTACAAAGAGCCTTAATATATTTGAATATGACACTTATGTTATATAGAACTCCATCAGCCATAAGATCCCAAATCTTGTATCCTTTCACACCAACACCATAGTTGATGAAGATACATAAAAATTCCTTGTTTTCTATATTGTATTGCTTCTCTATAGGTATGTGTGCATATGCTTCACAACCAAAAACATGAAGATGATGTAATGAGGGTAGTTGACAAGAAAATGCAAACTTGTGATTTGAGTTATTTGTAGACTACAGTTGTGGTTGACCCTAGTATGATGTATAAGGAAGAGAATCATAAAATATGTGGTAAGTATACGCATACACTCATTCATCATACACATATTGAGTCTCCATAAACTTCTTATATATTCATGTAATACATTGTCATATATTTTTCATATATCTCTTAAATATCATATTCTCTCTAGACATTCATCTCTATGTATTTCTCTCTATATGTAAGTGTGGTACATATATGTTGTTGTTATAGCTTTACTAGATATAGGGATATGTTCATAGCCTTGTTCCTTTTTTGTCGTGTCCTTCTAGAGTCACCACATAGCCTCTAATGGTATTTCAACCGTTGTTCATTGATCTTATAGTGGCATCTACTTGTTCCTGCCTTTGGGATATGATCTTCCTAATTTAGACCTTTGGCACCATTGTAGGATTTCACCATTGGCCTCCATTAGTTTTCCATTTTGGGTTTTCAACCTAATAGGAATAACTCAGCTACATTTAAAGTTTTCAACTAAACTATTATGAATTGGATTTGTCCCTACCAACATGATCCCTTGACCTAAATCATGTCTTATCCTCAAGACATGTTGGCTCTATCTACCAATTATTCCAAAAAGAAAGTCTAAAACTATAAAACCCCAAAATGGTCTTTTTTGGATTTAGTATGTGAATTTTTTCCAAAATTGAGTTGTAATCAAAGTTATTTAAAGAAATATATTTTTGTAATCACTCGTACCTAGTTGTATGTGTATGTCTAATTGGTATTAACTTGTTGCAAATGATGCATCTAAACCTTGGGTTCAATTAGTAGATTTTTTTCTTGACCCATAGAAGGAGTAGGTGGGATAAATTCCATCATATGTTTTGCATCAGTAAAAAAATATTGACATCTGTGCTAACTACATACTAACCACATCTCTAAGTTGCTTCATTTTATTTATTATCCCAATGTGTTGATATTAAAGTTATTGAAATTATGTATGTAATCTTTCAATGTGTGTGCATTGTACCCCATCTACATCCTTTGCTATATCATAGGTCTTTGAAGTCTATAAAATCTAATTCTCAATGTTATCTATTTGAATTTTCAAAATTTTAATAGAAGTGGCCCAACCTAAACAATATTTGATAAAGTGTATTTATATCGCTACAAGTTTTTTCCATACTCTTGAGCTCCTTGTTCAATTCTACTTGCTTTGTAGTATATTTTTCCTTTATTTTTGTAAGTCTCCCATGTTCATAGGTGCTAAGTCTCCCTATTTCTATCAATGGTGTATTGACAACACCCTCAAATTATGGTTCCACATGCAGAGAACAATCTACAAATATGTGCAAAATGTGTTGTTGGATAGAATATAAGGTTTTGGTCATTGCCTCCTCTATGGAAATGTACTTAATCAATACATCCTTGCATACACTTTTCTCTAAAGCATATCCCAACTCAAATATTTCCATAGGTGATATTTGCACTAGATCTAGCTATAGCCCCAATGGTGTAGTAGTGATAATACCAGGTTATACTGTAACCATTGGTTGAATCTACTTTTGTTGCACTATGAATTCCTTGATTTTATCCAAGGGATCTATTAATGGGGTTAGAAGTGGGGTAATCACTTGTTGGCCTTTAAGCATTTATGCACCACTTGATTCACCAATGAAAGTTTCTCCCTTGTCTTTCTATGGTTGTTTCTCCTCATTTCTACCTTATGTTGCATATTGTTGTCATTGATGTCATATTTGCAAATTGGTGTCATGGATATGTTGGGCATGTTGTTACAAATCTGTTGATTTGGTTGGTTATGGCCCTGAAAATCCTTTTCAATTAGTTCTAGCCTAATTAGGGTATTATTCATGTCTATATCCTAAACCCTAATTTTTAGTTTGGGCGTTGAGTACTTTTATTGCATTTTCTTGTTGACTTGCTATTGTGGGTTTCCAGTCACTTAAGTTATTACCGAAGCCTTCACAATCATGATGTCACTAGCCCCTTGCCCTAGCAGTTACTGGTCCAACTGAGGGCACAAGACTTTAATATTTCCTAAGTTAGAGTTTAATATTTTACCCCAGCTAAGTTGGATGAAATCAATGGTGTCCTGTTGGTCCAAATGATCAGATCTTTTGGTTTGCAACATCATAGAATCATGCCATGTGTCCCATTCTGGACATCACCTGTAAAGGAAGAGCATTCAATGCTGACATGGCACAATACTATTTGGTGATGACTTCTCAACATTGAGCCAACGCACAGAGTAGTTTATTCGATATTTAATCTTGCATCTCTACTATCCATTTTTTCCATGAAAAGGGAGATCAATGCTCGAAATTCAAAACTGGGCAATGACTATCTACTGGTTCTAAAATTCAAAATACAAAAGCTGACACAGTTGCAATAAGACTATATTTTCTAAGGCCAATTTTGGAGAGTGTTTTGATGAAATCAATGCATTATAGCTGACATGAGGATTGTATATAATTGTGCAAACTAGTATTTAAAGAGGATTGTTCATTTTTCAAAAAGGAGTGAGCATAGAAATGAAGTGTGACAGTGAGGGTCTGCAATTGGACTGTGAATCTGTTTGTGTAAATCATGATTTATCATTCACATCAAAGGTGGTGATTGTGTTGTGGAAGAGATTGAGCATCAGAATTAGTCAAAAATGTCAAAGAAAAATTAAGCATGTTCATTCTGATATTGTTTAGTGATTATCTTGACAGTGATGTATCTATCATGCAAGTTTGTATTCATTTCAACTGTATCAGAGGCTAGTGCCTCCTGATTCTTGTGAGGTTGATGCCTCTCTTTGTCTAAGTTGAACCTCAGTTTAGGGGATTGCAGTCTCCTTTGGGTTGGTGCTCATAAAACTTGTATTGAATAAGGGATAGGTGTCTCCTGAGGGTTGGTGCCTTCAAATCATATTATAATGATCAATTTTTTTGTGAGACTGGATTTAGGTAGAAGATCCAAGCAACTTGCTCACCATAGTTTTTCCCTTCTAGGATTTCCATGTAAAATCTGGTGTTGTGTTCTTTTGTTTGGTTGTGTTCATTGCTTTCACTATTGATGTTCATGTTAATGCTCTCATTAATGTGTTGATGATAATTGGAAAAGTAGTTGAGGTTAAAATTTATTGATATACTGATTCACCCCCCCTCTTAGTATATTTGTGTATTCTATAATTGGTATCAAAGCTAAGTTCCTTTGTGTAGCCTAATAGCTAAAGGTAGATCTTGGATTAGAACACATGGCAAGTCAAGAAGGATCCTATTCAAACAAGGCACCTCTATTTGATGGATCAAACTATGCATTTTGGAGTATAAGGATGGAAACCTATCTAACCTCATTAGGGTTTGATGTGTGGAAATATGTTGTGGATGGTTATACTACTCCTGCAACTCCTCCAACATACTAGCCTAGTAAGAAGGCATGTAAGAACAATGCTAAAGCTAAGAATTCTATTCTATATGGTTTAACAAATTTTGAGTTTGTTAAAGTGATGCATTGTAAGTATGCTAAGGATATTTGGCAAAAGCTTCATAGAATTTATGAAGGTGATGATAAGGTGAAACAAGCTAAGCTATAGACCTACAGAGGCAAGTTTGAAAGTCTGAAGATGAAGGAAGAAGAAAATATTTTTGACTATCTATTCCAGATGGATGAAATTGTCAATGCTATCAGAGGACTTGGTGAAGAAATGAAAGACTTAATGATTTTGAAGAAGGTCCTAAGATCCCTTCCCCAAAGGTAAGATTCAAAAGTTTATGCCATTGAAGAAGCTAGAGATTTCAATAATTTTACAATGGATGATTTGTATGGATCTCTCACTACTTATGAAATGAGGAATGTAAGTAAGGAGACATTAAAGAAGGAAGTTACTTTCAAGGCATCTAAGAAAGATAAGAATGAAGAATCTGAGCCTAGAAATGATTCCAATGATGAGGAGGTCAACTTTGTGAGGAAGTTGAAGAAAGGTTCTAGCAAGTATAAAGGTAAGTTACCTTTCAAATGTTTTAATTGTAGTAAAGTGGGTCATTATGCTTCAAAATGTCCTTTTGGAGAAAATGAAAATAATGATTAGTCTAAAATAAAAACTTTCAGAAGCATAAGAAAAGCCTCTATTCAAAAGAGGAAAACAGTTCATCTGAGGAATGTAATCAATGCACATATGAAAGTGAAAGAGAAGAAGCTCTACTCATGGAAATGGAGGTCTTGGAAGATGAAGACAACCTTGTAGAAGATGGTGAAGAAATGGTAGATCCTGATGAAGAAGAATTAAGGTAGATCTAGAAGGAAAACTCATCTCTGCCCTAAATGATATGAAATCGGTGAGGAAAGAAAATTAGAAGCAAAACACAAAGCTTGAAGAATCTAAGGAGATGATTATCAATCTAAAAGTTCAAGTAGAAGAAGGAAAAATAATTGAAGAAGTTGTGAGATCTGAGCTAAAAGAAAAATCAAAAGAATGCCAAAAGCTTGAAGTTGAAGTTTGTGTCTCTGAAGAAGGAATTAGAAAAGATGAATTCTCAGTTAAAAAGAAGTTTGAAGTTTGGAAAAATCTCTAAGATATTGGATGAAATGATAAATAGTCAAAGAGTATCCTTTATCAAGTCTGGCTTGGGATATGATGATATGAATGAAAAGTCTACTACACCTCCTAAGAAGACAAATATAAACAAGTCTAAGTCAAATACAAAATCCCCTAGGAAGATTTAAGATAAGAAGGAAAAAGAAGATGGCTTTGTCAAAGTCAACAATCAAAAGTGGAGATTCAGAGGACTAGCTCCTACAAGGCAAGAATACATAAACAGGTTCAATTACTCATTCTCTGGTTATTGTTTATTTTGTAATCAATATGGTCATAAGGCTATTGATTGTAGAGCTAGTGCAGGAAGAAATGATTTTGTGAGAAAGAATCCATTTGCACCTCTGGTTAATTTTAATGTCATATGCTACATTCGCAATAACATTGGGCACATAACAAGATTTTGCAGAAGTAGATTTGTGAAGCCTCCCAGACAGAAGAGTAAAGTGGATGTTCCTTCTAAGTAAGAAAAGAAATTGGACATTCATGCTAATCAGAAGAATGAACCTAAGAAGGAATGGAAAATGAAGAAGGAGATCAAAAGTCTAAGAAATCAATGATCGTTCAAACTGTATTTCATGTTCAAGGTCAAGGAAATCCATGGGTGATTAACAATGGATGTTCTAGTCACATGACTCATGATAGAAGCAAGTTCATTAGCTTGATTAAGTGGAATGATGGCTCAGTGAAGTTTGGTGATGATACAACTAAAAAAATTTGTGGAAAAGACACTCTAAGCATTGATGGGAAGACAAAGATAGAATATGTTCTATATATTGAAGGTCTAAAGCATAACCTAATAAGTGTGAGTCAGATGTGTGACAAAGGTTACAACCTTATCTTCCATGCTCAAGGATGTGAGATCAGAAAAACAAGCACTAGAAAGTTTGTTGCAGAAGCAAGTAGGACTGAAAACAATCTGTATAATCTCAGTGAGATCAAAGGGAGAAACTATCTTTTAGGATAGACAAATGAGAATTGGTTATGGAATAAAAGGATGATTCATATCAATTTTCACTATCTAGTGAAGATAAATTCCAAGTATGCTATGAGAGATATGCCTAAGATTGCAAAGCCTTCAAGTACTTTCTACAAAAAAATGTCAATAGGGAAAGCAAATAAGGACAAGATTCAAGACAAAGGAGTATTCATCTACAAATCCTTTGGAGTTGATTCATACAAACCTATTTGGACCTACAAAGACAAGAAGCCTGCAAGGTGAAAGGTATTTCATGTTACTTATTGATGATTTTTCTAGGATGACTTGGGTTACTTTCTTAAAAGAAAAATCTGAAGCTTTTGAGAGGTTTAAGATTTTCAAATCTTTGGTTGAAAATGAGATGGGTTGTAAAATCAAATGTCTAAGCTTTGATAGAGGTGGTGAGTTCACTTCTAATGAATTTGAAGAGTTCTATGAAAAAACATTGAATAAGGAGACAATACTCTACTGCAAGGACTCCTCAACAAAATGGAGTAGTTGAAAGGAAGAACATAACAGTTCAGGAGATGGCAAGAACAATGTTGAATGAAGCCAAGCTGCCTGATGTGTATTGGAAAGAAGAAGTCCATACTAATGTCTTCATTCTTAACAGAGGATGCTATCTACATTATTAACAGAGGATAGATAAGATTAAATGACACAAAGATTCCATATGAATTGTGGAGAGGCAGACCTGCATCTCTCAAGTATTTCAGAATATTTGGAAGCAGGTGTTATATCAAAAGAGATGAAGACAACTTGGGTAAGTTTAACTCAAGGTCTGATGAAGGAATTTTTCTTAGCTACTCAACAAGAAGCAAGGCATACAGATGCTACAATAAGAGACTGCAGAAGGTAGTTGAGAGTACAAATGTTAGGATTGATGAAGAACTACATCATTCAACATATGATAGAGAAGACAACTATTCAAATGAATCAGTCTGCACTGAAGAAGAAGAATATGAAGTTGTAGCAGAAGAATCAGAAAAGGAAAACACAAAGACACCTACAAGATATGTTCAAAGAGATCATTCTGAAAATCAAATTCTTGGAAACAAGGATGATGGTGTTCTGACAAGCAGAAGATTGGCAAATATGAAAGAATAGGTAATTTTTTCTTTATTGTCTAAAATTGAGCCTAAAAGTTTTGTAGAATCTAGTAAAGATGAAAGTTGGATTGATGCAATACAAGAAGAGCTAAATCAAATCGATAAGAATGAAACTTGGGAACTTGTCCCAAGACCTAAAGACAAGAATGTCATTGGCACAAAATGTGTATTCAGGAACAAACTGAATGAGGATGGACAAGTGATCAAAAACAAGGCAAGATTGGTCTACAAAGGATATGCTTAGGTAGAAAGTATTGACTTTGAAGAAAATTTTACTCATGTGGCAAGATTAGAGGCAATTAGGATGTTCTTGGCATTTTTAGTTTACAAGAAGTTTATAGTATATCAGATGGATGTCTGATGTAGGAGCATCCAATGGTGTAAGGGAAATCTTGCATCACCCAAAAAAAGATGTGTTTCAAAATTGTTGATGTTCTTTCCATTTCTTTTCAAAATTTGTGGTTCTGGTTCCATAATCGCTTGAATAATGATGTAGAACTTTCAGTTTTTCCAAACTGCTAAAAATAGCAACCTGCTATTTTTAAAAAGTTTGCATTTGGACATGGATTGAAGTGAAAATTTATAGGAAGCTTCATAATGGAAAAATAAGACCTTTGGAGAAGGAATCACGCAAAGATCATTTGCAAGCTGAAAGATATTAAAGTTTTCGTTTCTCAAAAATGCCTGCAAATTAATCAAACTCAGGTTTGAGGCACTAAATAGCCTCGTACAGACCTGAAAATAGCTAGAACTAGCAGATCAGGTTCTTAGCACGTAGAGCACTCTACGAGCTTTTTGATGCATAAAATAGTTCATCAATCAGACACCTAGATCAAAAGTTATGGCTCCCGGAAGTTGACCTATTTTTGGAGGGAGATGCAAATTTTGAAATTAGGTTGTTGGCCGCTAAAAAGGCTATTAATAACCATTTTTGGGAACCCTGGGCAGTAGTAGAGTTAAGGGGGGAAGTGAAGAGTCAAGAATAGGTAGGAAAACAAAAACCCTAGCTAATTTGGGGTTACAAAAGGCAGATGATTCTAGAGTCTTGTGATAGGAAGCTGTAATGTGTTGCAGCCTATGGAGGGTTGATTCCTCTGATTGTATTTGAGCTTCTGTAATGTAATAAGTTGTCCAAATCAATAAAGAAAGTTCTCTTTTCTATGTGCAATTTCTGTTGTTGTGTGTTTTATGATTTACCCCCTTCATCAATGTCAATTCTACATTTCTCAATGGAAATCTTGAAGAAGAAGTGTATATTAAACAACTTGAAGGATTTCAGTTGATAGAAAATCAAGACTTTGTTTGCAAGTTGAAAAAGGCACTATATGGACTCAAGTAGGCCCCTAGGGCTTGGTATTCAAGGATGGACAAGAATCTGCAACAACAAGGATTTAAGAAAGGTATTGTAGACAATAATATGTACATCAAAACAAAAGGTAATCATATGTTGATTATTGTTGTGTATGTAGATGACAATATTTTTGGTGGAAGTAATGACAAAATGTGCAAGGAATTTGTAGAAGAGATGCAAAAAGAAATTGAAATTTCTATGCTTGGTGAGTTATCATTTTTTCTTGGTTTGCAAATTGCTTAGTCTGATAAATGCATTTTCATTTCACAAACTAAGTACGTCAAGGAGATGTTGAAAAAGTTTAGGATGGAAGACTGCAAGCTAGTTAGTACATCTATGGTGACAGGATGTAAATTGAGCAAAGATGATGAATCACCTCAAGCATATCAAACTATGTATAGATCCATGATTGGTAGCTTGTTGTATATAACTACATCTAGACTTGATATTATGTAAGCAATATGTATGGTGGAAAGATTTCAAGAAACACCTAAGGAGACACATGTGAAGGTTGTGAAGAGGATTTTTAGATATTTGAAAAGTTCTGTGGACTATGGTATGTGGTATTCTAGGAGTGATGATTTCACTTTGACAGCATATACAGATGTTGATTGGGCAGGAAATGTTAATGACAAAAAAAGCACTAGTGGTGGAGCATTCTTTCTTGGAGACAAGTGTCATGGATAATGAAGAAACAAGATTTAGTGTCATTGTCAACAACAGAGGCAGAATACATTATTCCAGTGTCATGTTACACTCAAGTGCTATGGATGAAGCAAACTTTGAAGGACATAAAAGTTGAGTATGATGAGCCTATCCCTATTCTGTGTGATAACACAGGTGCAATCAATATCTCAAAGAATTTTGTGATGCATTCAAGAAAAATACACATCTCAATCAAATATAATTTTCTAAGAGAGAAAGTTGCATATCAAGAAGTCAGATTGGATTATGTGGCAACAAAGGACCATATTGTAGATATTTTTACAAAACCTCTTCCTAAGGAAACATTTCAGTATCTCAGGCAGAAGCTAGGAGTGATGGATCCGTCTTCTTATGTCTAATTGAATATCTATAAAGCATGTGTCTAGGGCGAGCATCTCAAAGATATATTCTTAATCCCTGGAATATATCAAAGTTGCATAGTGGAAGAGATACCCCTCAGGAGAAGCAGCCACACATGTGTAGATAGTTCAAGGAAAGATAAAGACATTTTAAAAGTGGGAGAGATAAATTTGCTAGGTGGAGAGATTCAAGATGAACATAGAAAAATCTTGTGGAGCATACCTTTATCATTGATGTCAAAAGGGGAGAAATAAAGTCACCCTTAAGGGGAGAAATGATTTAATAACTTCAATCAAAGGGAGAACTGAGAGAAACTTCATTTAATTTCTATGTTACTATCAGAACAATTATGTTGTTATTCAAGTTGTATTGCCATCAATGACAAAGGGGGATATTGTTGCATATTGTTGTCATTGATGCCATATTTACAGAATGGTGGCATGGATATGTTGGGCATGTTGTTACAGATCTCTTGAGTTGATTGGTTATGGCCCTAAAAAAAATTTCCAATCAATTTTGGCCTAATTAGGGTTTTATTCATGTCTATATCATAAACCCTAACTTTCAATTTGGATGTTGAGCACTTTTATTCTATTTGTTCATAGAATTGCTATTGTGTGTTTCCATTCGCTTAAGTTATTACTGAAGGCTTCATGGTCATGTTGTCACTGAGCCCTTGCCCTAGCAGCTACCAATCCAACCAAGCGCACAAGACTTTAATATTTCCTAAGTCAGAGTTTAATATTTTACCCCAGTCTAATTTGGATGAAATCAACGGTGTTGGGTTGGTCGAAATGATTGGACGGATAGTATGCATTCGCTAGTGCCTGGTGGGTCCAAAGATTTTGGTCTGCGACATCATAGAATCACCCCATGTGTCCCATTCCAGACATCACTTGTAAAGGAAGACCAGTCAATACCGACATGGCACAATACTATTTGTCGATGACTTCTCACTGTCAAGTCAACACACATAGTAGTTTATTCAATATTTAATCTTGCATCTCTGTCATCCATTTTTGTCATGAAAAGGGAGATCAACACTTGAAATTCAAAACTGGGCAACAAATAGCTACTAGTTCTAAAATTCAAAATACAAAGGTAGACATAGTTGTGATAAGACTATATTTTCTAAGGCCAACTTTGGACAATGTTTTGATGAAATCAATGCACTATAGCTGACATGAGGATTGTATCTAATTGTGAAGACTGGTATTTAAAGAAGATCATTCATTTTTCAAAAAGGAGTGAGCACAGAAGTGAAGTGTGACAATGAGGGTCTGCAATTGGACTGTGACTCTGTTTGTGCAGACTATGATTTATCATTTACAACAGAGTTGGTGACTGTGTCATGGAAGATATTGAGCATCAGAATTAGTCAAAAATGTCAAAGAAAAATCAAGCATGTTCATTCTGATATTGTTTAGTGATTATCTTGATAGTGATGTATTTCTCATACAAGTTTACATTCGTTTTAGTTGTATCAAAGGTTTGTGCCTCTTGATTCTTGTAAGGTCGGTGCCTCTCTTTATCTGAGTTGAAGCTCAGTTTAGGGGATTATAGTCTCCTTTGGATTGGTGCCCACAAAACTTGTATTGACTAGGGGATTGGCGTCTCCTGAGGGTTGGTGCCTTCAAATCATATTGTAATGATCAATTTTCTTTGTGAGGTTGGATTTGGGCAGAAGATATAAGTAGCTTGCTCACCATGGTTTTTCCCTTCTAGGGTTTCTACGTAAAATTTGGTGTTGTGTTCTTTTGTGTGTTTGTGTTCATTTCTTGTACTATTGATGTTCATGTTACTGCTCTCATTAATGTGTTGATGATAATTGGCAAAGTAGTTGAGGTTGAAATTTATTGATATACTAATCCATCCCCCCCCCTCTCAGTATATTTTTGTGTTCTACACCTTATTCCTCTATCTCAATATCCAAAATATCCTTCTATGGTAATGTTTCTTGGTATGCGTGTTCTTTCTCCTTTTGAATTTATGTGTTAGTTTGCATCTCTACATTTGTATCCTTTGTTCTCAAGCATCTTCTTACTCTAGTACACCTTGTGTGCCCTAAACTATTTCTTTTATGACTATATATGTCATTCTAGACTATATTTCCATTTGTTCCTCTAGTGTTTCTTCCTCGTCTGTAGCTAGTTCAATTATAGGAGTGGTCTTTTGAATTTTTTAGACATTAAAATTTCATAAGACTTCTTGGTGGCTTGCATGATTTATTCTTTTAGGTGCTCTTTTGTTTCTTTTGTTTGAGATATGTTGGTCATGTTGTTACAGATCTATTGAGTTGGTTGGTTATGGCCCTAAAAATATTTTTCAGTCAGTTCTGGCCTAATTAGGGTTTTATTCATGTCTATATCATAAACCCTAAGTTTTAGTTTGGATACTGAGCACTTTTATTCTATTTGTTCATTGAATTGCTATTGTGGGTTGCCATTTGCTTAAGTTATTAATGAAGGCTTCATGGTCATGTTGTCACCGACCCCTTGCCCTAGATGCTACCAATCCAACCAAACGCACAGGACTTTACTATTTCCTAAGTCAGATTTTAATATTTTACCCCAATCTAAGTTGGATGAAATCAATGGTGTTGGGTTGGTTGAAATGATTGGATGGCTAGCGTGCATCCGCTAGCCCATGGTGGGTCTAGAGCTTTTGGTTTGCAACATCACAGAATCACCCCATGTGTCCCATTCTAGACATCACTTGTAAAGGAAGACCAATCAATGCCGACATGGCACAATACTATTTTTTGATAACTTCTCACCGTCGAGTCAACACACGTAATAGTTTATTCAATATTTAATCTTGCATCTCTGCCGTCCATTTTTTCCATGAAAAGGTAGATCAACTCTTGAAATTCAAAATAGGGCAACCACTAGCTACTAGTTCTAAAATTCAAAATACAGAGGTAGACATAGTTGTGATAAGACTATATTTTCTAAGGCCAACTTTGGACAGTGTTTTGATGAAATCGATGCATTATAGCCGACATGAGGATTGTATCTAATTGTGAAGACTGGTATTTAAAGAAGATCATTCATTTTTCAAAAAGGAGTGAGCACAAAAGTGAAGTGTGATAATGAGGGTCTATAATTGGACTGTGACTCTATTTGTGCAAACTATGATTTATCATTTACAACAGAGTTGGTGATTGTGTCGTGGAAGAGATTGAGCATCAGAATTAGTCAAAAATGTCAAAGAAAAATCAAGCATGTTCGTTCTGATATTGTTCAATGATTATCTTAATAGTGATGTATTTGACATACAAGTTTGCATTCATTTTAGTTGTATCAAAGGTTTGTGCCTCTTGATTCTTGTAAGGTCGGTGCCTCTCTTTATCTAAGTTGAAGCTCAATTTAGGGGATTACAGTCTCCTTTGGGTTGGTGCCTACAAAACTTGTATTGACTAGGGGATTGGCGTCTCTTGAGGGTTGGTGCCTTCAAATCATATTGTAATGATCAATTTTCTTTGTGAGGCTGGATTTGGGTAGAAGATCTAAGCAGCTTGCTCACCATGGTTTTTCCCTTCTAGGGTTTCTACGTAAAATCTGGTGTTGTGTTATTTTGTGTGTTTGTGTTCATTTCTTGTACTATTGATGTTCATGTTACTGCTCTCATTAATGTGTTGATGATAATTGGCAAAGTAGTTGAGGTTGAAATTTATTAATATACTAATCCATCCCCCCCTCTCAGTATATTTTTGTGTTCTACACCTTATTCCTCTATCTCAATATCCAAAATATCCTTCTATGGTAATGTTTCTTGGTATGCTTGTTCTTTCTCGTCTTGAATTTATGTGTTAGTTTACATCTCTACTTTTGTATCCTTTGTTATCAAGCATCTTCTTACTCTGGTACACCTTGTGTGCCCTAAACTATTTCTTTTATGACTATATATGTCATTCTAGACTATGTTTCCATTTGTTCCTCTAGTGTTTCTTCCTCTTTTGTAGCTAATTCAATTGTAGGAGTGGTCTTTTTAATTTTTTAGACATTAAAATTTCATAAGACTTCTTGGTGGCTTGCATGATTTATTCTTTTAGGTGCTCTTTTGTTTCTTTTGTTTGAGATATGTTGGTCATGTTGTCACAGATCTATTGAGTTGGTTGGTTATGACCCTAAAAATATTTTTCAGTCAATTCTGGCCTAATTAGGGTTTTATTCATGTCTATATCATAAACCCTAAGTTTTAGTTTGGACATTGAGCACTTTTATTCTATTTGTTCATTGACTTGCTATTATGGGTTGCCATTTGCTTAAGTTATTAATGAAGGCTTCATGGTCATGTTGTCACCGACCCCTTACCCTAGAGGCTACAAATCCAACCGAGCGCAAAGGACTTTAATATTTCCTAATTCAAAGTTTAATATTTTACCCCAGTCTAATTTGGATGAAATCAACGGTGTTGGGTTGGTCGAAATGATTGGACGACTAGTGTGAATCCACTAGCACCTGGTGGGTCTAGAGCTTTTGGTCTACAACATCACAGAATCACACCATGTGTCCCATTCTGGACATCACTTGTAACGGAAGACCAGTCAATGCCGACATGGCACAATACTATTTGTCGATGACTTGTCACCGTCAAGTCAACACACATAGTAGTTTATTCAATATTTAATCTTGCATCTCTGCCATCCATTTTTTCTATGAAAAGGTAGATCAACTCTTGAAATTCAAAACTGGGCAACCACTAGCTACTAGTTCTAAAATTCAAAATATAGAGGTAGACATAGTTGTGATAAGACTATATTTTCTAAGGCCAACTTTGGAGAGTGTTTTGATGAAATCGATGCATTATAGTCGACATGAGGATTGTATCTAATTGTGAGGACTGGTATTTAAAGAAGATCATTCATTTTTCAAAAAGGAGTGAGCAAAGAAGTGAAGTGTGACAATGAGGGTCTGCAATTGGACTGTGACTCTGCTTGTGCAAACTATGATTTCTCATTTACAATAGAGTTGGTGATTGTGTCATGGAAGAGATTGAGCATTAGAATTAGTCAAAAATGTCAAAGAAAAATCAAGCATGTTCATTCTAATATTGTTCAGTGATTATCTTGATAGTGATGTATTTGTCATACAAGTTTGCATTCATTTTAGTTGTATCAAAGGTTTGTGCCTCTTGATTCTTGTAAGGTCGGTGCCTCTCTTTATCTAAGTTGAAGCTCAGTTTAGGGGATTACAGTCTCCTTTAGGTTGGTGCCCACAAAACTTGTATTGACTAGGGGATTAGTGTCTCCCGAGGGTTGGTGGGCCTTCAAATCATATTGTAATGATCAATTTTCTTTGTGAGGCTGGATTTGGACAAAAAATCTAAGCAACTTTCTCACCATGGTTTTTCCCTTCTAGGGTTTCTATGTAAAATCTGGTGTTGTGTTCTTTTGTGTGTTTGTGTTCATTTCTTGTACTATTGATGTTCATGTTACTACTCTGATTAATGTGTTGATGATAATTGGCAAAGTAGTTGAGGTTGAAATTTATTGATACACTAATCCATCCCCCCCCTCTCAGTATGTTTTTGTGTTCTACACCTTATTCCTCTATCTCAATATCCAAAATATCCTTCTATGGTAATGTTTCTTGGTATGCTTGTTCTTTCTCCTTTTGAATTTATGTGTTAGTTTGCATCTCTACTTTTGTATCCCTTGTTCTCAAGCATCTTTTTACTCTGGTAAATCTTGTGTGCCCTAAACTATTTCTTTTATGACTATATATGTCATTCTAGACTATGTTTCCATTTGTTCCTCTAGTGTTTCTTCCTCTTCTGTAGCTAGTTCAATTGTAGGAGTGGTCTTTTTAATTTTTTAGACATTAAAATTTCATAAGACTTCTTGGTGGCTTGCATGATTTATTCTTTTAGGTGCTCTTTTGTTTCTTTTGTTTGAGATATGTTGGTCATGTTGTTACAGATCTATTGAGTTGGTTGGTTATGGCCCTGAAAATATTTTTCAGTTAGTTCTAGCCTAATTAGGGTTTTATTCATGTCTATATCATAAACCCTAAGTTTTAGTTTGGACACTGAGCACTTTTATTCTATTTGTTCATTGACTTGCTATTGTGGGTTGTCATTTGCTTAAGTTATTAATGAAGGCTTCATGGTCATGTTGTCAGTGACCCGTTGCCCTAGAGGCTACCAATCCAACTGAGCGCAAAGGACTTTAATATTTCCTAATTCAAAGTTTAATATTTTACCCCAGTCTAAGTTGGATGAAATCAACAGTGTTGGGTTGGTTGAAATGATTGGATGGCTAGCGTGCGTCCGCTAGCACCTGGTGGGTCTAGAGCTTTTGGTCTGCAACATCACAGAATTACCCCATGTGTCCCATTCTAGACATCACTTGTAAAGGAAGACCAGTCAATGTCAACATGGCACAATACTATTTGTTGATGACTTCTCACCGTCAAGTCAACACACATAGTAGTTTATTCAATATTTAATGTTGCATCTCTGCCATCCATTTTTTCCATGAAAAGGTAGATCAACTCTTGAAATTCAAAACTAGGCAACCACTAGCTACTAGTTCTAAAATTCAAAATACATAGGAAGACATAGTTGTGATAAGACTATATTTTCTAAGGCCAGCTTTGGAGAGTGTTTTGATCAAATCGATGCATTATAGTGGACATGAGGATTGTATCTAATTGTGAGGACTGGTATTTAAAGAAGATGATTCATTTTTCAAGAAGGAGTGAGCACAAAAGTAAAGTGTGACAATGAGGGTCTACAATTGGACTGTGACTCCGTTTGTGCAAACTATGATTTATCATTTACAACAGAGTTGGTGATTGTGTCATGGAAGAGATTGAGCATCAGAATTAGTCAAAATTGTCAAAGAGAAATCAAGCATGTTCATTCTGATATTGTTAAGTGATTATCTTGATAGTGATGTATTTGTCATACAAGTTTGCATTCATTTTAGTTGTATAAAAGGTTTGTGCTTCTTGATTCATGTAAGGTCGGTGCCTCTCTTTATCTAAGTTGAAGCTCAGTTTAGGGAATTATAGTCTCCTCTGGGTTGGTGCCCACAAAACTTGTATTGACTAGGGGATTGGTGTCTCCTAACAATTGGTGCCTTCAAATCATATTGTAATGATCAATTTTCTTTGTGAGGCTGGATTTGGGCAGAAGATCTAAGAAGCTTGCTCACCATGGTTTTTCCCTTCTAGGGTTTCTACATAAAATCTGGTGTTGTGTTCTTTTGTGTGTTTGTGTTCATTTCTTGTACTATTGATGTTCATGTTACTGCTCTCATTAATGTGTTGATGATAATTGGCAAATTAGTTGAGGTTGAAATTTATTGATATATTAATCCACCCCCCGCTCTCAGTATATTTTTTGTGTTCTACACCTTATTCCTCTATCTCAATATCCAAAATATCCTTCTATGGTAATGTTTCTTGGTATGCTTGTTCTTTCTCCTTTTGAATTTATCTGTTAGTTTGCATCTCTACTTTTGTATCCTTTGTTCTCAAGCATCTTCTTACTCTGGTACACCTTGTGTGCCCTAAACTATTTCTTTTATGACTATATATCTCATTCTAGAATATGTTTCCATTTGTTCCTCTAGTGTTTCTTCCTCTTCTGTAGCTAGTTCAATTGTAGGAGTGGTCTTTTGAATTTTTTAGACATTAAAATTTCATAAGACTTCTTGGTGGCTTGCATGATTTATTCTTTTAGGTGCTCTTTTGTTTCTTTTGTTTGAGATATGTTGGTCATGTTGTTACAGATCTATTGAGTTGGTTGGTTATGGCCTTGAAAATATTTTTCAGTCAATTCTAGACTAATTAGGGTTTTATTCATGTCTATAACATAAACCCTAAGTTTTAGTTTGGACACTGAGCACTTTAATTCTATTTGTTCATTGACTTGCTATTGTGGGTTGCCATTTACTTAAGTTATTAATGAAGGCTTCATGGTCATGTTGTCACCAACCCATTGCCCTAGAGGCTACCAATCCAACTGAGCACAAAGGACTTTAATATTTCCTAAGTCAGAGTTTAATATTTTACCCCGGTCTAAGTTGGATGAAATCAACGATGTTGGGTTGGTTGAAATGATTGGACAACTAGTGTACGTCCGCTAGCACCTGGTGGGTCCAGAGCTTTTGGTCTACAACATCATAGAATCACCTCATGTGTCCCATTCTAGACATCACTTGTAAAGGAAGACCAGTCAGTGCCGACATGGCAAAATACTATTTGTCAATGACTTCTCACCGTCGAGTCAACACACATAGTAGTTTATTCAATATTTAATCTTGCATCTCTGCTGACCATTTTTTCCATGAAAAGGTAGATCAACTCTTGAAATTTAAAACTAGGCAACCACTAGCTACTAGTTCTAAAATTCAAAATACAAAGGCAGACATAGTTGTGATAAGACTATTTTCTAAGGCCAACTTTGGACAGTGCTTTGATGAAATTGATGCATTATAGTTGACATGAGGATTGTATCTAATTGTGAAGACTGGTATTTAAAGAAGATCATTCATTTTTCAACAAGGAGTGAGCACAGAATTGAAGTGTGACAATGAGGGTCTACAATTGGACTGTGACTCTGTTTTTGCAAACTATAATTTATCATTTACAATAGAGTTGGTGATTGTGTCGTGGAAGAGATTGAGCATCAGAATTAGTCAAAAATGTCAAAGAAAAATCAAGCATGTTCATTCTGATATTGTTCAGTGATTATCTTGATAGTGATGTATTTGTCATACAAGTTTGCATTCATTTTAGTTGTATCAAAGGTTTGTGCCTCTTGATTCTTGTAAGGTCGGTGCCTCCCTTTATCCGAGTTGAAGCTCAGTTTAGGGGATTACAGTCTCCTTTGGGTTGGTGCCCACAAAACTTGTATTGACTAGGGGATTGGTGTCTCCTAAGGGTTGGTGCCTTCAAATCATATTGCAATGATCAATTTTCTTTGTGAGGCTGGATTTGGACAGAAGATCTAAGCAGCTTGCTCACCATGGTTTTTCTCTTCTACAGTTTCTACATAAAATCTGGTGTTGTGTTCTTTTGTGTGTTTGTGTTCATTTCTTGTACTATTGATGTTCATGTTACTGCTGTCATTAATGTGTTGATGATAATTGGCAAAGTAGTTGAGGTTGAAATTTATTGATATACTAATCCATCCCCCCCCCCTCTCAGTATATTTTTGTGTTCTACACCTTATTCCTCTATCGCAATATCCAAAACATCCTTCAATGGTAATGTTTCTTGGTATGCTTGTTCTTTCTCCTTTTGAATTTATGTGTTAGTTTGCATCTCTACTTTTGTATCCTTTGTTCTCAAGCATCTTCTTACTCTAGTACACCTTGTGTACCCTAAACTATTTCTTTTATGACTATATATGTCATTCTAGACTGTGTTTCCATTTGTTCCTCTAGTGTTTCTTCCTCTTTTGTAGCTAGTTCAATTGTAGGAGTGGTCTTTTGAATTTTTTAGACATTAAAATTTCGTAAGAGTTCTTGGTGGCTTGCATGATTTATTCTTTTAGGTGCTCTTTTGTTTCTTTTGTTTGAGATATGTTGGTCATGTTCTTATAGATCTATTGAGTTGGTTGGTTATGGCCCTGAAAATATATTTCAGTCAGTTCTGGCCTAATTAGGGTTTTATTCATGTCTATATCATAAACCGTAAGTTTTAGTTTGGACACTAAGCACTTTTATTCTATTTGTTCATTGACTTGCTATTGTGGGTTGCCATTTGCTTAAGTTATTAATGAAGGATTCATGGTCATGTTGTCACCGACCCCTTGCCCTAGAGGCTACAAATCCAACCAAGCGCACAGGACTTTAATATTTCCTAAGTCATTGTTTAATATTTTACCCCAGTCTAAGTTGGATGAAATCAACGGTGTTGGGTTGGTTTGAAATATACCAAGCCAATTTTTTCACTTTTCCAATTACAATAAGCAGAGCAATACACAATCGTTGAAGTTAGCACTTAAACCAAAACGATGTGGAATTCAACTCTAACCAAGAATGTACACCAGGATGGCATGATCATATGGTCAGAAGATCTCTTTGCAATGTTGAAAAGGAACTCTAACCAAGAATGCGCCTGATGGTGATGAGCATATGGTCAAAGGGTCTCTATGCAATGCTGATAAAGGAACTCTAACCAAGAATGCGCCTGATGATGACGAGCATATGGTGAGAGGGTCTTGATGCAATGCTAATACAAAGAACTCTAACCAAGAATGCGTCGGATGTCGACGAGCATGTGGTCAGAGGATCCCTACCACTATTATGCTGAAATAACTCAATGTCAAGAATGTGCTTTCCAACTCGAAGTGGAATTGGAGCTACCATATGACAGAGATGCAAGGTATTATAAAGCAAACATGAGAAGAAGTATGAAGTACTGATAGTACTACTGTTCAACTTACAATAATTAGAGACTTCCAACCCAACTCAAATGATAGAAGTTAGCAAACTGAAATGACGGATCAATAACTTGAAAAGACCAAACCAGCAACATAAAACCCTACAAAAATGCTCACACCTCACTCATTTCTCAACCAAATGACCTCAAATCTGATGCAATGCACTCCTATGACAATGGCGACCAAGCTACACACCAGAGACCACTCTTAAACCCAAGTATTTATTTAGCATGCTTTCCAATGCACTCCAAAGAGGGTGGCCTGGCAAGATGGGCGATTTCCTTCTAGAAAAATCAGATTCTTCATAATAAAATCTACAAATTCGCACAATGGGGCGCCCAACATAAACAAAGGGAAATATGAAATACCCAGAACCAATGTATTTTTATTTTCAGATTTATGAATGAAACTACAGATTCAGCCCTATTATCAACAACTCCAAAAATGACATAAAATGCAAATAACTGAACTACAAACAAAACTCAAGCTACAATGCAAACCTCACTACGAAAATCACTACTATCAGCAAACCTCTCCCTAGGTGCTATCTCTCAAGCACGAAGTGAGCCCAGGCTAGGAGGCATTCATTCCTCGAAGCAGTCCTAGAACCATTACGGCAGCATAACATTATCAAGATTTCAGATGCCGAAATGAGAGCACTCTTCCTCCTTTTATACTTTTCCAACTGGGAGTCTCTAAAATCCTCTTGCATATGGGATAAAACATGAGAGGGAAAATAATATAATCCTCTTCAATTCTTTTTCAACCTCAACATTAAGTCATTGAGCCTAGGCACCAAGGTCCAATATTAAATAATAAAGTTTAATTTATGGACTTTAAAATGGAGGCCAAGATGATGTCAGAAACCAATGATCTATAGCTCGTTGGAAAGGTCTTGACAAGATGAATCCAACCCCACTCTCAAAATCTCATTCCGGTGCCAATCCTAAACTTACTAAAAATAGTAAATTCCTGAATGTCAAGAAAAACACATCCCTGCAAAGCTCTCTGAAAACCCAGAAAGAAACTACCAACCGAACCATGTTCCAATAACAAAAGTAACCACCAAAACATGAAACCCCAATTTCAACCTCTGAGTAACCTACAGGTCTCCGGAATAGGCCAATGGTCAACTGTAAAAGATCAAGCTGGAAAATGGAACATTACAGTCCGCCCTTCCCAAGATTGCTTGTCCTCAAGCAATTGCAAGCCTGGATGCTGTAGAATCTCATCATTCTCCCAAGTCGCATCCTCTATAGGCAAGTTCTTCCACTTCACCAAATACTCTCTGATAGTTCTTTTCCTCAAAGAACGCTCCCTGGAATCAAGAATCTCTTCTAGAATCAAAACTAACTGTCCTTCTTCATCCAAAGGTGGCAACTGTGATGAAGCAACAACATTGTGTCCAAGTGCCTTCTTGAGGCGAGACACGTGGAATACATTGTGCACTCTGCTATCCGAAGGTAGCTCCAACTCATAAGCTACTGCCCCCACCCTCCTAGTGACCTTGAACGGCCCATAGAAACGTGTTTTGAGCTTCTCAGCTCCACTTTTCTTGAGAGTGGACTGTCTGTAAGGCTGTAGAGATAAACCATATCTCCAACTTCAAAAGAACGCTCAACACGCCGCTAATCAGCGTACATCTTCTGTTGATTCTGTGCAATCTGAAGATTGTTCTTCAATGAGTTCAAGATATCTTGACTCTGCTACAACAAATCTTTGGCCTGAGGGGCTTTGCTATCACCAAACACCAAATTAGCAAAGCTAGGAGCCTCATAACCGTAAAGAGCCATGAAAGGTGACATCCTTATTGACATGTGAAAAGTAGAATTATAACAATACTCGCCCATGTGAAGCCACTTCACCCAAGCTCTTTGCTGCTCTGAAAAATAGTTTCTCAGGTAACCTTCCAACCACTTGTTCACTATCTCTGTCTATCCATCGGTTTGAGGGTGATAACTAGTGCTTGGAGTAAGCACTGTACCACTCATTTGGAAAACCTCTTGCCAAAAAGTGCTTAGGAACTTGTTGTCCCTATCACTCACAATATTTTTTGGCAACCCATGTAATCTAAACACCTCATGAAAAAATAGATCTGCAACTTGGGCTGCTGAAAAAGAGCTGGCAATGGCGAAGAAGTGAGCAAATTTTGTTAATCTATCCACAACAACATAGATACAGTCTTTTCCTTGAACCTTGGGCAACCCTGTGATGAAGTCCATTGATATGCTTTCCCATTTTTGATTGGGAATGGGAAGAGGTTGCAGAAGACCAGCTGGTAAAGTATGCTCATTTTTGTTCATCTGACAAGTGGGACACTCCTGAATGTATCGTTGAACCTCCCCTTTCAGCCCTTTCCAAGAAAATCTTTCCCTGATCTGCCTATATGTCTTGAAGAACCCTTGATGACCAGCAAGTGGAATGTCATGAAAGGTCAACAAAATCTTCTTTTTGAGCTTAGAATCAGCCACCACAAAGATCCTACCCTTGTAGTGTATCAGCCTTTCGACCACTTTGTACCTTTCGTCAAGAAAAGTACCCTCAATGATGCTGGTTGTAAACTAATTCTTGGCATAATCAACAAGCAACATGTCCCTAAGCTCACACAATGAGCTCAAATGAGGTCTCCTAGATAGAGCATCAGCCACAATATTGTTTTTTCCTTTGACATATTCGATGTCAAAATCGTAAGCTTGAAGCTTACTCACCCACTTTTGTTGCCTCTCATTCAAATCTCTTTGATGCATGAAGTGCTTGAGGCTATTGTGATTAGTCTTGACCACAAACTTGCTCCCCACAAAGTACTGTCTGAACTTAGCTAATGCATGCATAATGGCAAGCATCTCCTTGTCATAGATGGAGTAGGTCCTTTCAACACCTCTTAATTTTCTGCTTTCAAACACAATGGGATGTTTGTCTTGCATCAAAATAGCCCCAACTCCTTCACCGGATGCATCACACTGTAGCTCAAATGGCTTGGAGAAGTCTGGGATAGCTAAAACTGGACAAGAGCTCATGATCCCCTTAAATTTATCAAAAGTAGTTTGAGCCTTTTCTGACCAACAAAAGGCACCCTTTTTCGTGAGGTCAGTAAGAGGAGCAGCATTCTGAGAGTAGCCCTTCACAAATCTTCTGTAAAATCCACAAAGACCCAAAAATCCTTTCAAATGTGTCAAATTCTCAGGAGGTGGCCAATCAACAATTGCCTTGATATTTTCAGGATCAACCTTCACTCCTTCAACACTGATTATATGGCCAAGGTAAAGTAACTCCTTCATTCCAAATTCACATTTGGATTCTTTGGCAAACAAATTCTCTGATTCCAGGATGCTAAGCACTTCCTCCAAGTGCTTGAGATGTTCTTCCCATGTCTTGCTGTAGATCAAGATGTCATCAAAAAATATCAATACAAACTTCCTCAACTGTTTCTGAAAGATTTTGTTCATACATGACTGGAAGGTAGTAGGAGCATTAGTCAACCCAAATGGCATGACTAGAAAATTGAAGTGGCCATAGTGACATCTAAATGCTGTCTTCTCAACATCAGATCCTCTCATCCGAATCTGGTAATAACCCGATCTCAAATCAATCTTTGAAAAGAACTTGACTCCATGTAGCTCATTAATGAGCTCATCTATCCTCGAGATGGGATATCAATTTTTGATGGTGCTTTGATTCAAAGCATGATAGTCCACACACATGTGGATGGTTCCGTCCTTCTTCTTAACCAGGACAACTGCCGAAGCAAAGAGGCTCTTGCTTGGACGAATGAAGCCCATCTCTAAGAGTTCCCGAATGTTTTTCTCAATCTTGTCCTTTTGCTTCTTAGGATACCGATAAGGAGTTGTAATAACTGGTTTAGCTCCTTCCTTGAGCTCTATGACATGCTCCGAACCCCAATCAGGAGGTGGTCCAGGAGGTAAATCAGCAAATACCTTACTCTTCTTTGTGAGTAAGGACTGAATATCAGGAGGATAGTCTCTCTTTGTTTCAACCGGACTAGCAGCAAGAATCATACACTCTGCAACCCACTCAACTTGATCATGACGAATCAGCCTCGCCATCCTCTTGAATGACACAATCCGAGGACCACCATTGGACATTCCTCTTATCACTACATTCTTCCCTTCGGATTGAAACTTGAGCTCCATGGTTTGCAGATTTAGAGTGATCTCCCTGAGTGAACGCAACCATTGAATGCCTAGGATGGCATCCGTATCTCCAATTTTGACTACATAGAATTCGTCCTTGACCTCATAGTTTCCCACTTGCATGGTCATGTTTGAGATCTTCTTGGTGCAGGTGATGTGAAAACCATCAGCAACCATAACCTTGAAGCCTTCAAACTCTTCTATTTGTAGCCCCTTCTTTGCCACCACAACTTCGTCAATGAAGTTATGCGTTGCTCCAGTGTTAATCAAAGCAACTATGCATTGCCCCTTAATCATCCCTCAAACTTTGAAGGATTCATTCCTTTGAAAGCTTGAAAGTTGAGCCAAAGTGCCTCCACTTCCCTTTTCATCTTCGGATTCCTCTGGGACTTTTTCCACTTCACTGTCTTCAGAATCAGACTGCTGGTCTGACAAATCAAAATTACTTTCTTCCGCTGAATACTATTCAATTTGATGAAATTTGCCTCCTTTTGGGCAAACATGATCTTGGGACCATTTTTCTCTACACTAAAAACATAACCCTTTTCTTCTGAGTTCATTAAGTGTCTCAGGATCCAACCTTGTGACATGAGGTTGATGCTATTTGAACTCCTTATGCTGAGGTCTTTTTCCTTTATCTCTTTTGTGAAATGATGGCTTGGGTTGAAACTTTGCTTTAGGAGCAGCCCACTCCATGTTTCTTGCCTTCTTCATTGCCTCTTGTAGAGAGGGTGGATCAAAAGCTTTAATCCAACCCTTGAGTGGCTCCGTCAACCCTTCACTGAATAGGATCACAAACGCCTCTCAGTAACTCCTGTGACCATGACTGAAAGCCTTTGAAACTCAGCTATGTAGGCATCAACTGTACCATATTGCTTAAGTTGTGCCAATTCCCTGAAATGCACTTCTGGATCTTTTTTCTCAAATCTCTCTATGAGCTTATTGGTAAACTCATCATAGGTAGTGATAGACCGATGACCCAAGGTGACTAGACATGGTACCACCACTCATGTGCCACCCCATCCAGGTGTAGCGTAGCGAACTTAATTGCCTCCTCCTCCTCCATGGGTCTGAGAGCTAGATAGTTGTCTAACTTCTGTATCTAGGCTCTGGCTGAACTATTGTCACTCCCATCAAAATGTGGAAGCATAACCTTGTTGATAGCTTGAAGCAAATCCCCATGAACTATTGTCCTCCTTTGTTCATAATGTCTTCCTTGTCCTCTATCCTTCCTTTTATGATCCATAAAATCATTATAAGACATATCTGCCTTAATTTCATCAGGTAGAGAATCATACTTAGCGCGGCCGAGTCTCAACTGTTCAACAAAGGACACATTTTCTTTAGGATCAAGATGAGGTTTTACTAGTGCCAAGAAAGTGGGTTTGAATGGCCTGGAAGAAATGTATCTGCTATTTGAAGCAGGCTGAGCAGCATGTCCATTATGCTGGTTGGTGGCACTGTGTTCTCCACTATGTCCTGAATTGTTTAGTGGAGGTTGGTTCTAACCCATTCTCCCCATCATGAGAGATATCATATCCATTAAGGTATCCATCTTCCTCTCGAACCTCTTTGCCAGACTTAATGATCTTTCTCTTCCTTTCCCACTATCATCTCTGTTACCTCCCGACGTCCTCTCATTATCCCCCATTTCTCCTTCAGGAGAAGACTCACAATTGGCTCTTAATACCTCTGAAGCTGTCTGACCTTCTGGGGCCTGATGCCAATGAAACTGACTGGTAGCCTTCTTGTATTCTCTTGCTAAGTACCTCTGTTCTCTGTCACTCATAGAAGGTTTGTTTTCACAGGATGGCAGGATGCATGGCTCTAATACCACTGAAATATACCAAGCCAATTTTTTCACTTTTCCAATTACAATAAGCAGAGCAATACACAATCATTGAAGTTAGCACTTAAACCAAAATGATGCAGAATTCAACTCTAACCAAGAATGTACACCAGGATGGCGTGATCATATGGTCAGAGGATCTCTATGCAATGTTGAAAAGGAACTCTAACCAAGAATGCGCCTGATGGTGATGAGCATATGGTCAGAGGGTCTCTATGCAATGCTAATAAAGGAACTCTAACCAAGAATGCACCTGATGATGACGAGCATATGGTCAGAGGGTCTTGATGCAATGCTAATACAAAGAAATCTAACCAAGAATGCGCTGGATGTCAACAAGCATGTGGTCAGAGGATCCCTACCACTATTATGTTGAAATAACTCAACGTCAAGAATGTGCTTTCCAACTCGAAGTGGAATTGGAGCTACCATATGACAGAGATGCAAGGTATTATAAAGCAAACATGAGAAGAAGTATGAAGTGCTGACAGTACTACTGTTCAGCTTACAATAATTAGAGACTTCCAACCCAACTCAAATGATAGAAGTTAGCAAACTAAAATGACAGATCAACAACTTGAAAAGACCAAACCAACAACATAAAACCCTACAAAAATGCTCACACCTCACTCATTTCTCAACCAAATGACCTCAAATCTGATGCAATGCACTCCTGTGACAATGGTGACCAAGCTACACACTAGAGACCACTTTTAAACCCAAGTATTTATTCAGCACACTTTCCAATGCACTCCAAAGAGGGCAGCCTGGCAAGATGGGCGATTTCCTTCTAGAAAAATTAGATTCTTCATAAAAAAATCTGCAAATTGGCACAATGGGGTGCCCAGCATAGACAAAGGGAAATATGAAATACCCAGAACCAATGTATTTTTGTTTTTAGATTTATGAATGAAACTATAGATTCAGCCCTGTTATCAGCAACTCCAAGAATGACATAAAATGCAAATAACTGAACTACAAACAAAACTCAAGCTATAATGCAAACCTCACTACAAAAATCACTACTATCAGCAAACCTCTCCCTAGGTGCTATCTCTCAAGCACGAAGTGAGCCCAGGCTAGGAGGCATTCATTCCTCGAAGCAGTCCCAGAACCATTACGGCAGCATAACATTATCAAGATTTCAAATGCTGAAATGAGCGCACTCTTCCTCCTTTTATACTTTTCCAACTGGGAGTCTCTAAAATCCTCTTGCATACGGGATAAAACATGAGAGGGAAAATAATATAATCCTCTTCAATTCTTTTTCAACCTCAACATTAAGTCGTTGAGCCTAGGCACCAAGGTCCAATATTAAATAATAAAGTTTAATTTACGGACTTTAAAACGGAGGCCAAGATGATGTCAGAAACCAATGATCTATAGCTCGTTGGAAAGGTCTTGACAAGACGAATCCAACCCCACTCTCAAAATCTTGTTCCGGTGCCAATCTTGAACTTACAAAAAATAGTAAATTCCTAAATGTCGAGAAAAACACATCCCTGCAAAGCTCTCTGAAAACCCAAAAAGAAACTGCCAACCGAACCACGTTCCACAAAAAAAAGTAACCACCACAACATGAAACCCCAATTTCAACCTCTGAGTAACCTACAGGTCTCCGGAATAGGCCAATGGTCAACTGTAAAAGATCAAGCTGGAAAACGGAACATTACATGGTTGAAATGATTGGACAACTAGCATGCGTACACTAGCACCTGGTGGGTCCAGAGCTTTTGGTCTGCAACATCACAGAATCACCCCATGTGTCCCATTCTAGACATCACTTGTAAAGGAAGACCAGTCAATGCCGACATGGCACAATACTATTTGTCGATGACTTCTCACCATCGAGTCAACACACATAGTAGTTTATTCAATATTTAATCTTACATCTCTACCGTCCATTTTTTCCATTAAAAGGTAGATCAACTCTTGAAATTCAAAACTAGGCAACCACTAGCTACTAGTTCTAAAATTCAAAATACATAGGCAGACATAGTTACGATAAGATTATATTTTCTAAGGCCAACTTTGGAGAGTGTTTTGATGAAATTGATGCATTATAGCTGACATAAGGATTATATCTAATTGTGCAGACTAGTATTTAAAGAAGATCGTTCATTTTTCAAAAAGGAGCAAGCATAGAAGTGAAGTGTGACAATGAGGGTATGCAATTGGACTTTGACTCTGTTTGAGCCAATAATGATTTATCATTCACAACAGAGTTGGTGATTGTGTCATGGAAGAGATTGAGCATCAGAATTAGTCAAAAATGTCATAGAAAAATCAAGCATATTCATTATGATATTGTTCAGTGATTATCTTCATAGTGATGTATTTGTCATACAAGTTTGCATTCATTTTAGTTGTATCAGAGGTTGGTGCCTCTTGATTCTTGTAAGGTTGGTGTCTCTCTTTGTCTGAGTTGAAGCTTAGTTTAGGGGATTGCAATCTCCTTTGGGTTGGTGCCCATAAAACTTGTATTGACTAGGGGATTCGTGTCTCCTGAGGGTTGGTGCCTTCAAATCATATTGTAATGATCAATTTTCTTTATGAGGGTGGATTTGGGTAGAAGATCTAAGTAGCTTTCTGACCATGGTTTTTCCCTTCTAGGGTTTCTACGTAAAATCTAGTGTTGTGTTCATTTCTTGTACTATTGATGTTCATGTTACTGCTCTCATTAATGTGTTGATGATAATTGGCAAAGTAGGTGAGGTTGAAATTTATTGATATACTAATCCATCCCCCCCTCTCAGTATATTTTTGTGTTCTACACCTTATTCCTCTATCTCAATATCCAAAATATCCTTCTATGGTAATGTTTCTTGGTATGTGTGTTCTTTCTCCTTTTGAATTTATGTGTTAGTTTGCATCTCTATATTTGTATCCTTTGTTCTCAAGCATCTTCTTACTCTGGTACACCTTGTGTGCCCTAAACTATTTATTTTATGACTATATATGTCATTCTAGACTATATTTCCATTTGTTCCTCTAGTGTTTCTTCCTCTTCTTTAGCTAGTTCAATTGTAGGAGTGGTCTTTTTAATTCTTTAGACATTAAAATTTCATAAGATTTCTTGGTGGCTTGCATGATTTATTCTTTTAGGTGCTCTTTTGTTTCTTTTGTTTAAGATATGTTGGTCATGTTGTTACAGATCTATTGAGTTGGTTGGTTATGGCCCTAAAAATATTTTTCAGTCAGTTCTGGCCTAATTAGGGTTTTATTCATGTCTATATCATAAACCCTAAGTTTTAGTTTGGACACTGAGCACTTTTATTCTATTTGTTCATTGAATTGCTATTGTGGGTTGCCATTTGCTTAAGTTATTAATGAAAGCTTCATGGTCATGTTGTCACTGACCCCTTGCCCTAGAGGCTACCAATCCAACTGAGCGCACAGGACTTTACTATTTCCTAAGTCAGAGTTTAATATTTTACCTGGTCTAAGTTGGATGAAATAAATGGCGTTGGGTTGGTTGAAATGATTAGACAGCTAGCATTTGTCCACTAGCACCTGGTGGGTCCAGAGCTTTTGGTCTGCAACATCACAGAATCACCCCATGTGTCCCATTTTGGACATCACTTGTAAAGGAAGACCATTCAATGCCGACATGGCACAATACTATTTTTCAATGACTTCTCACTGTCGAGTCAACACACATAGTAGTTTATTCAATATTTAATCTTGCATCTCTGCCATCCATTTTTTCCATGAATAGGTAGATCAACTCTTGAAATTCAAAACTGGGCAACCACTAGCTACTAGTTCTAAAATTCAAAATACATAGGCAGACATAGTTACGATAAGACTATATTTTCTAAGGCCAACTTTGGAGATTGTTTTGATGAAATTGATGCATTATAGCCGACATAAGGATTATATCTATTTGTGCAGACTAGTATTTAAAGAAGATTGTTCATTTTTCAAAAAGGAGTGAGCATAGAAGTGAAGTGTGACAATGAGGGTCTGCAATTGGGCTTTGACTCTATTTGAGCCAATCATGATTTATCATTCACAACAGAGTTGGTGATTGTGTCATGGAAGAGATTGAGCATCAGAATTAGTCAAAAATGTCAAAGAAAAATCAAGCATGTTCATTATGATATTGTTTAGTGATTATCTTGATAGTGATGTATTTGTCATACAAGTTTGCATGTGTTTTATTTGTATCAGAGGTTGGTGCCTCTTGATTCTTGTAAGGTTGGTGTCTCTCTTTGTCTGAGTTGAAGCTTAGTTTAGGGGATTGCAGTCTCCTTTGGGTTGGTGCCCATAAAATTTGTATTAACTAGGGGATTGGTGTCTCCTAAGGATTGGTGCCTTCAAATCATATTGTAATGATCAATTTTCTTTGTGAGGCTGGATTTGGGTAGAAGATCAAAGCAGCTTTCTCACCATGGTTTTTCCCTTCTAGGGTTTCTACATAAAATCTGGTGTTGCGTTCATTGCTTGTACTATTGATGTTCATGTTACTACTCTCATTAATGTATTGATGATAATTGACAAAGTAGTTGAGGTTTAAATTTATTGATATACTGATTCACCCCCCCCACTCTCAGTATATTTTTGTGTTCTACACCTTATTCCTCTATCTCAATATCCAAAATATCCTTCTATGGTAATGTTTCTTGGTATGCTTCTTCTTGCTCCTTTTCAATATATGTGCTAGTTTGCATCTCTACTTTTGTATCTTTTGTTCTCAAGCATATTCTTACTCTGCTACACCTCGTGTTCCCTAAACTATTTCTTTTACAACTATATATGTCATTCTAGACTATGTTTCCATTTGTTCCTCTAGTGTTTCTTCCTCTTCTGTAGCTAGTTCAATTGTAGGAGTGGTCTTTTTAATTTTTTAGACATTAAAATTTCATAAGACTTCTTGGTGGCTTGCATGATTTATTCTTTTAGGTGCTCTTTTGTTTCTTTTGTTTGAGATATGTTGGTCATGTTCTTACAGATCTATTGAGTTGGTTGGTTATGGCCCTGAAAATATTTTTTAGTCAGTTCTAGCCTAATTAGGGTTTTATTCATGTCTATATATAAACTCTAAGTTTTAGTTTGGACACTGAGCACTTTTATTCTATTTGTTCATTGACTTGCTATTGTGGGTTGCCATTTGCTTAAGTTATTAATGAAGGCTTCATGGTCATGTTGTCACCGACCCCTTGCCCTAGAGGCTACCAATCCAACCGAGTGCACAGGACTTTAATATTTCCTAAGTCAGAGTTTAATATTTTACCCCGGTCTAAGTTGGATGAAATCAATGGTGTTGGATTAGTTGAAATGATTGGACAACTAGCGTGCATCCACTAGCACCTGGTGGGTCAGAGCTTTTGGTCTACAACATCACTGAATCACCCCATGTGTCCCATTCTAGACATCACTTGTAAAGGAAGACCATTCAATGCCAACATGGCACAATACTATTTGTTGATGACTTCTCACCGTCGAGTCAACACACATAGTAGTTTATTCAATATTTAATCTTGCATCTCTGCCATCCATTTTTTCCATGAAAAGGTAGATCAACTCTTGAAATTCAAAACTAGGCAACCACTAGCTACTAGTTCTAAAATTCAAAATACATAGGCAGACATAGTTATGATAAGACTATTTTTTCTAAGGCCAACTTTGGAGAGTGTTTTGATGAAATCGATGCATTATAGCCGACATAACGATTATATCTAATTGTGCAGACTAGTATTTAAAGAAGATCGTTCATTTTTCAAAAAGGAGTGAGCATAGAAGTGAAGTGTGACAATGAGGGTATGCAATTGGACTTTGACTCCGTTTGAACCAATCATGATTTATCATTCACAATAGGGTTGGTGATTGTGTCATGGAAGAGATTGAGCATCAAAATTAGTCAAAAATGTCAAAGAAAAATCAAGCATGTTCATTATGATATTGTTCAGTGATTATCTTGATAGTGATGTATTTGTCATACAAGTTTGCATTCATTTTAGTTGTATCAAAGGTTGGTGCCTCTTGATTCTTGTAAGGTTGGTGTCTCTCTTTGTCTGAGTTGAAGCTTAGTTTAGGGGATTATAGTCTCCTTTGGGTTGGTGCCCATAAAACTTGTATTGACTAGGGGATTGGTGTCTCCTGAGGGTTGGTGCCTTCAAATCATATTGTAATGATCAATTTTCTTTGTGAGGGTGGATTTGGGTAGAAGATCTAAGCAGCTTTCTCACCATGGTTTTTCCCTTCTAGAATTTCTACGTAAAATTTGGTGTTGTGTTCATTGCTTGCACTATTGATGTTCATGTTACTGCTCTCGTTAATGTATTGATGATAATTGGCAACGTAGTTGAGGTTGAAATTTATTGATATACTAATTCACGCCCCCTCTCAGTATATTTTTGTGTTCTACACCTTATTCCTCTATCTCAATATCCAAAATATCCTTCTATGGTAATGTTTCTTGGTATGCTTGTTCTTTCTCCTTTTGAATATATGTGTTAGTTTGCATCTCTACTTTTGTATCTTTTGTTCTCAAGCATATTCTTACTCTGCTACACCTTGTGTGCCCTAAACTATTTCTTTTAGGACTATATATGTCATTCTAGACTATGTTTCCATTTTTTCCTCTAGTGTTTCTTCCTCTTCTGTAGCTAGTTCAATTGTAGGAGTGGTCTTTTTAATTTTTTAGACATTAAAATTTCATAAGACTTCTTGGTGGCTTGCATGATTTATTCTTTTAGGTGCTCTTTTGTTTCTTCTGTTTGAGATAAGAGTGCAATCACCCTTTGTTTTAAACACAACTCCATATTTTGTAAAGTTTCTAATGTTGTCTGGCTCTTAGTTGACATGTTTATTTCATGATTAATCTTCTCCAAAGATATGGCAGCATGTTCGACTAGGGCATCAATTTGGAAGGCTTCCTCTCTTTTCCTCCTAATTTCATCCCTTAATTTGTCTAGAAAGTTATTGGTTAATTCTATCACCGAGTATAGACTTGTTGAAATAAAATCCAATATTACTTGAAGAATTGTTTTTTTATTAGCAATCGATGCTATCACTTACATTTATGTTATTGCCATAGGTTTTCCTAGAAAGAAAAGTGATCTATAGATTGTCTATGGTTTCATTTATTCTTCCTTCTCCTTACCCAATTGACTCCTTGTAGTTCTTGGAGGTACATACTATATTTCTATCTTTCTCAAATTCTTCTTAGGTTTCTATTTTACTTGTTCTTCTTCACTTTTTTCTCCTTATATGTCATTATTAGTTGTCTTTGTACCTATTTTTTTGGCCTTGCTTTCTTTGGTGGGCTTTCCCCTATTTTCTTCTTCTCTGCACTCATCTACAATAGTGACTCTGTTGTAGCTTTTGTAGGGGATTCTAGGGGGTCTGGCTTCCTTTTCTCCTTTTTTTGGTAATTGCACATATACTTTTATTTTTACTTCAAATTGTGAAGACCTTTGTTCTAATTCTTTCTCCCCTAATTCCTTATTGGTTTTTGAGTCTCTAATTCAAAAAGTAAAGAAGGTGGCCCTATTTTCAATCTACCCAATGTTCTTGGTTCTATTTTCTCTTCCCTTTTCTTCTCAATGGGTGGTGGTGAATTTGAGATCTATATCACTGTGGGGGGTTTAACTTTAGGATCCCTTTGTTTTGTTGAATTTGTTTTAAAAAAATTTCCTTTTTAGTTTGAAACCTCTTTTATGCTTCTTGTTTTGTTTTTTTGTCCATGAATTCCTTTTAAGATTCAAACATTTTTGTTTTAGGGTCTACAGTTAAGGCTAGTAAAGCTTGTGCATTAGATTTAATTAACTAATTAGAGAACTCATAGGGTAACTATGATACCCATTATTTTATGGGCTCTCATATCTCCATATACATGAAATCTGTGTCTATAATGAAAGTAATTTATTTATGATATTTTCTCATGACATCTTATAGATATTATCCCTCCCTTGTACTTTTGAATGGAATGTGGTAAAGAATTCATTTTAGACATTTTTGTACTTGGTGTCTTGTTGGAATGACCTTATGTGTTCATTTCTTTGGCCTCCTACTGATCTAGCATTTGACCAACTATACCCAAAAATCCATGATAGTTTCCTCATAAAGTAAACTACAAGGAAAATAATTAAACAACCATACCAAATGTGTAGGCACTTTCCATAAAACATCATTCTTGGTTTCCCATGGATCCATGCCATGCAGGCTATCCCATCCACTTATCATCAGTTCTTAAAATTTCCCCACAATGGCATGGAACTCACCATTTAGGTTAATGATCCTCATTCCTTCAAATATTTCAAGATGATGGAAGGATCCTATTCTAAATCCCATAATTATCCAAATACCTATTAAGAAAGCTGTCTCAGCCTTGCACCTAATGTTAAGATTATAAACAATATGATTTTCAGGTTGAAAAATAGAAAAACTCATTTTTTGGGCTATAGAGTTGGTTTTTGGTAAACATAAAAATTCTAGGTTATTTAGAACTATTTCCCTAGTGCCAGTCATGTGGACCTCTTCGATCTCTATAATTATTTTTGAAAATGAGCCCAACTGGCCTCTTGGATCAAAAGTTATGGCCTCTAGAAGTTGGGTCTCCGGCATTAGAAATGTAAAAACATCAACACATAAAAGAGCTATAAAGGGGAGTTACACTTGTTGACCAACACATCATAAGGCATCTTTGGATGGGGATAATGAAGTTAGCATGGAACACCCAATTTGGTGAGTGGATTATAATGAGGTTATGATAGGTGGAAGGAATATTCCATTTTTTATCTTGTGGACTCATCTTCGAATTTCTAAATAAGTATTTGGGCACCACTATTTTGGGTGGTTTTAGCTCATGTTTTTCTGATTACCATTTGATGGTTTCATGTATTGTGTCTCCTATTTATTGGGTGTTTGAGATGGAGGTTATATACCGAGTTTAGTAGGTATTATTATGTTGTCAAAATTCCTCTAGATCTCTAGCTAGTGATACTCCTATGAAGGCTTTCTCTATAGGTGTATTGTAACTATGTTGTTTACTAAATAATATATTGAGTTTATTTGAAGTGTGGTTTTTTTCTCTTGAAAGGGTTTTCCCCATGTACATCTATGTTATCGTATATTATTTATTTTATGTTTATATGTGTTTCTACTTTCTATAATTGTTAAAAGATTGTAATTTACACAACACTCTCCTTAGAAGTTTAGTGTAGGAAGAATTTCTATGTACCTTGATTCCTTTTAGTATCAATTTTTTCTTAAAATAATATACCTCCTCTTCATCCTTCATTGATCTCGATACCCTTACCTACACTTCTGATCCCTCGGCCCTCAATTCAAAAATCAACATCATCAATACTAGTTATAGAGAATTTGAGTTATGTACTACATTCCATGTTAGAAAACTACCTTTATCTCCTCAATCTCATGGACACCCAGGCCTTCCACTATAGTAACAAGCACCTAGAATCTATCAAATCAAGGATACTACTTAAATTGTATCTGGTGGCCTCCTAGTAGATGAAGCTATCGATGGATCTATCAACTCCTAACTCTACAAAGATGAGCACTTCACCTCTTGAATACTTGAAAGATGATTACTCTAAAGGTCTAGACATGTTCCAAAATATGTGATATCAAGGTAAAGGGTGTGGTCACCATGAACAAGGTATATTGAGACCAATTTCGATATTGCCACACTTCTATCGACATGGGTTAGGATACATGTCCTCTTGTCTGGAAACCAATGAACCAAATGATATTTTTGCAAGTGTAGAATTAACTTCTAATGATCTTGAAAGCATCATAGAACAAGTCATAATAGCCTCTTTTAAATACCTAGACATCTCCAACCTCTTTCATGAAACATCCATCTCCACCATTGACCTCCCATTAACTTAACATAAACTTATTGATTGGGACCAACAAGATCCCATATCCCTTGACACATTTCAAAATGATGAAGTAATCATAGAATTATTGAGGCTCCACGAAGACAAGGGCTTTGAAGTAAACCTTGACTCATTTGCATACTTTGGAGAGCAGGAAGATTTCCTTAATCCACCAAAAAATCAAAAAGACAAAATAACAAAATAAAAAAGTCCCCTATTGAAAACCTGTCTTATGTGCTATTAGATGTAGAAAAAGAAATAAAAAAGGACATAGTTATCAATGAAAATCTCTCTGAGGTGTTGATAGATGAAGAAATTGACCTCCTGCTTGCATCTCAATGGTGTGGTTGGTCTTATGTATGTGTAGAAGAAACTCAAGAGATCAATATGAGAACTACATACAATCAGAAAATCACATTTCTTACTACCTCTCTCAAGACAAAAGTATGATAACAGATATCTACCATCTTATAGAACTTTGTAGATATCTTTGCATGGTCCTATGCTGATATGCCTGGGTTGGATCCCTCCCTTATGCTACACCATATCTCATAGTTTGACTTGATTCCAAACCAGTGAAGAAAAAACTCAAAAAAATGCATCTAAAAATTGCCCTCCTCATTAAAGAAGAGCTATAGAAATTACTTAAGGTTGGACCCAATTGACTGCCTCAAATGGATTTCCAACATTGTGCCAATAAAAAAAAATAAGGGTATTTGTTTGTATACATACTTCAAAGATCTTCACAAATCTTTCCCCAAAGATGACTTCGCATTACTTAACATTGACATCATTGTGGACCTTACTACAGGGCATGAAAAGCTCTTGTTCATGGATGGTTTTTTAGGATATAATCAGATTAGGATAGCCCTTGAAGATCAACATAAAAAAAACTTTCACCACTCCTTGAGGCACTTTTTGTTATTAGGTTATGCCTTTTGGACTCAAAAATATAAGAGCCACATATCAAAGGGCTATGATTGTTATTTTCTATGACATGCTACATGACATCATGGAGGATTATAGCAATGACCTTCTTGATAAATCAAAAACTAGAGCAGATCATCCACATGTACTCCAATGCATCTTTGATAGGTTATAAGAATACAAGGTCCAACTAAATCCAAAGAAGTGTGTTTTTTGGGTCACATTCGGTAAACTCCTAGGTTTCATTGTTTCACATAGAGGCATAGAGGTGGATCTAGCTAAGGTCTTAACTATTCTAGAAATGCCACCTCCCACAAACCTTAGATAGGTTCATAGTCTCCAAGTCAATATATAGGCCATTCGACAATGCTTTATCACACAACTCGTCAACAAATGTCAACCCTTCTCCCATCTCTTGAAAAAGGACACAACTTTTCACTAGGATGAATCATGCCAACAAGCCTCCAATCACACCAAGGAATATCTTGCTTCTCATTCTATGCTCATTCTGTCAATCATTGGCAAGCCTCTACTACTCTACATATTTTCCACATCAGTTTCCCTAGGGGCACTTTTGGCACAACATGATGACCAGGGATTAGAAAGGGTAGTCTACTATATTACTCATACCTTGGTGAGCTATGAGCTCAACTACACTACTATAGAGAAAGCATGTCTAGTAGTTGTCTTCTACACATAAAAAATGAGGTATTATATGCTCAATCATCAAACTAAATTCATTTCTAAATTTTATCCACTTAAGTATCTCCTCTCACAAGTAGCTCTAACAAGATGCATAGCTAAATGGGTTAAATCTTGAGTGAATTTGACATCGAGTATGTAGATTGCAAAGCTATCAAAGGACATGTTCTTGTAGATCAATTAGCAGACACACCATTGGTTGATACACATCTATTAATAATAGATTTTATTGATGAGTCAATCATGACCCTTAATGCTCTTGCTATATGAAAACTCTAGATTTTGATAATTCTTTTACCAATCAGGGATCAGATGTAGACATCATCTTTATCACACCTCAAGGAAATCTTATACCTAAGGCTTTCAAACTTGTCTTTCCTTGTACGAATAATTAAGTAGAATATGATGCCTTGATCACTAGTCTCAAAATAATCATACAGTGGAATATCAAGCAACTCTTTGTCTATGGGGACTCCCAGCTCATAATTTGATAGGTCAATGATGAATCTCCTTGACACGCCTCAGGATACCATAATATAGAAATAGATACCTTGGTTGTGATCATTTCCCTCCTTGACACGCCTCAGGATAGCAAACAATATGAGTTCTTCATTGAACATCTCTTGTTTCCAACATATGATACCCTCGAGGATGAAATGATATGTGAATTTATTGCTCCTAATTCTCCTTGGTATCATGATATTTACACATACCTTCATAGTTAGACCATCCCACCTAATCTAACATCCAATCAATCCTGATTATTCCCCCAAAAAATCTCATTTTACCCTTCTAGGTGACACTTTATACAAAAGAGGCTTTGATGGTACTTTACTATGGTGTCTCAACTCAGAAGAGGCTAATTTTATGCCTAAAGAAGATCATGATGGCATCTGCAGTACTCGTACTAGTGGCATGGTCTTAGCTAAGAAGCTCTTGAGAATAGGCTATTATTGGCTTACCATGGAACATAGTGCATGCCAGTATGTGAAGAAGTGCATCACATGTCAGTGGCATGGAGACTTAATTCATGCACCATTACAAGCATTGCAACCCATCACTACTCCTTGGCCATTCTCCACATGGGGCCTCAATCTCATTGGAAAGATTCATCCCCATCCTCCAGTAGCCACAAGTTCATTATTATTGCCACTGAATATTTCACCAAGTAGGTAGAAGCTATCCCACTCACCTATACCACTAACCATCAAATATCCAAATTTATCCTCCATCATATCATCTATCACTATGGCATCCCCTCCACCATCCTCACTGACAATGATAAGTCCTTTAAAAACTAAGAGGTTTGCACCTTATGTGAATGATTCCATATTAAACACTATTGGTCTACCCCATGCTACTGGCAAGGTAATGGTCAGGCTGAGGCATCTAATAAAACCATCAAAATACTTAAAAAGATCATCAACGACCAAATTGTGATTGGCACGTGTAGCTTAACCCTACCCTTTTGGCATATCACACTAGCATCTACACTCCCACAAGTGTTACACCATATTCCCTAGTCTTTGGCATTGAAGCTATCTCATCCATCAAGATTAAACTCCTATCACTGTGAATCTCATTGATGATGAGGAGTATCGAGTTACATGCTTGCATGAGCTTGAATTACTGGATGAATAAGACTCAATGCCTTAACTCATCTTGAGGTTTATCAAAATCATCTCTATCTTAGTTACAACACGAAGATCAGAGCTTGAGAATTTGAGATTGGTAACCTTGTTCTTGTCATCACTAGGAATTGCACCCATATGCAAGGCTAGAAAAACTCTGCAATTCCATGTAACATGAGACTAATTTTAGGTTGTGGGTGCCCTATAATGAAATTAGACCTCTAGATTGTGGGCTGGTTCCCTTAAAATATTCTATTGGAATGTATGATTTTCTATTTTGGAAAAAGGAAAGAAGGAAACTATATGGAAATGAAACTGTAAAATTTGGTGATGCACCTAATATGGATAAAAATATGCAATCTGGTTCACAATATAACTCAAAAATCTGATTCACACAATCCAATCTTGGCACAATATCACAAAAGTGATTCTAAGGAAGGCTTGAAAATAAGCTTTCTATGAAGGAAAAGGGATCTTCTCACAACTTAAAAAGGATAACTTTAATGAACACAACCTAAGACCTATAATAACAATATGCATATTACTCCAAGCAAAAGTGAGACAATAATTTTAAAGGTTTAATGATTAAACATAGTAAAACTTCATCAAATCACTTCATACAATTTACATTAAATGGAAAGGTAACTACTTGATTCCAAAGAACAAAGGAAATATTGCAAAGCAGACAAAAATGGAACCTATAACCTGCTGATCTCTCTATAAAACTGAAAAAATTGAGCTACAAAACTTTCTTCTCTCAACGTGTATAAGAGCAAAAAGGTAAGAACTAGCAAAAACAAGATTTTGCTTTACAATATATAGGTTTGCTGAAACTTAAGAGGCATGCAAAAATATGAACTTCTAGCTAATTGCCTCTAAAAATAGTCTCTCACGAGCAACCTCAAAAATCCTCAAAAATAGGGCCTCAAATGCCACAAATCAAGCAAAAATAGCTTCAATTTGGGCCTCTCCATATGCTTGACCAAAAAGTTGACCAAGAACCCTAAAAATACTCCTCAAATCATGCAAAAAACCTCCTAGGTGGCCTAGATAACTCAACTAATCAATTGGCATGATTTTGCTCTAGCAAAATTGATTGTGAGTAAATAATAAAGTAATAAAAATAATTATATATTATTGGTTACAACTTGTTCTAATTTGACCTTACAATTTGTGAAAAATAATAAAGTAATTTGGAAAATATTACTTTATTATTTATTTACAATTAATGTATTTGTAAAATCATGCATGAAAAACTAACTCATTACCACTCCAAATACATATGCCTAATTTGCATGACTTTAGCTAAAAAAAGGACTTAGAGATAAATACAATCCTTATAACTCCTTGTGAGAGAAAAATGCCCTCTTGCATGCCAATATGCCTTTAGGAAAAAATAATACCCTTATTACTCCATATTTGTACCAAAAGATAAAATAATCAAAACTTTGCCTTATAACTCCAATATACATATACAAAAACTCCTCACTGCCATATATATTCATCATGCAAAATCAAAAATCCAAGTCTTCATATCACCTTGTCATATGTATTATCATGCCAAATAATGCACTTGTCCACCTTGCATCTCCTTCATGCTAAATATATACTCTATTCTCCATGCACATATCCAAAAAGAAAGCTCCTCTTTAACACCTTCTCTGCCACCTTGAACTCAAATGCCTCTTGTCTTCATGCACTTCTTGCTTTGACTTTTCGATGATAATTATATAAGGCATAAAATCATAATTTTTTGACCCTATTTGGTCATCCTGTATAATACATGTGATACAAGGAAAACTTGTCTTTGTCTCCAAACACATGATGACAAAGGACAAATTTAGACCATGCAATGTTTGTTTTGGCCACATGACATTTGACCTCTAAGGAAGGAAAGGTTGTTTGATTATTTATTTACAATTAATGTATTTGTAAAATCATGCATGAAAAACTAACTCCTTACCACTCCAAATACATATGCCTAATTTGCATGACTTTAGAAAAAAAAAGGACTTAGAGATAAATACAATCCTTATAACTCCTTTTGAGAGAAAAATGCCCTCTTGCATGCCAATATGCCTTTAGGAAAAAATAATACCCTTATTACTCCATATTTGTACCAAAAGATAAAAATAATCAAAACTTTGCCTTATAACTCCAATATACATATACAAAAACTCCTCACTGCCATATATATTCATCATGCAAAATCAAAAATCCAAGTCTTTATATCACCTTGTCATATGTATTATCATGCCAAATAATGCACTTGTCCACCTTGCATCTCCTTCATGCTAAATATATACTCTATTCTCCATGCACATATCCAAAAAGAAAGCTCCTCTTTAACACCTTCTCTGCCACCTTGAACTCAAATGCCTCTTGTCTTCATGCACTTCTTGCTTTGACTTTTTGATGATAATTATATAAGGCATAAAATCATAATTTTTTGACCCTATTTGGTCATCCTGTATAATACATGTGATACAAGGAAAACTTGTCTTTGTCTCCAAACACATGATGACAAAGGACAAATTTAGACCATGCAATGTTTGTTTTGGCCACATGATATTTGACCTCTAAGGAAGGAAAGGTTGTTTGTAAATCATAAGGCATAAGCCTTATCCTTATTGCTACCGACCACCATTTGATATGCAAGCATCTCCATTGTCGGCCACTCCTTATTATCATTGCTAGGAAAGTATCATTTGGAACTGTTGACCCCGGTCGACATTTGGATTTATTAATAATATTTTTTTATGATGTCAAAAAAGAGGATGGGAAAGAAGCTTCAAACAAAACTAGGAAAAACCCTAAACTTGTTATTCATTTTCACACTTCCTCTTTGTTGGCCACCACTCTGCAACTCCATTGCACTAGGGTTTGATCTCTCTCGGCTTTGATTCCTCTATGTCAAACTCCATGGTTTTTCTTAAATTTCCTGAGTGAGATGAGGCATTAAGCATTGTATCCTTCATCTTTAACTGGTATTTCTTTCTTTTTGTGAAGCTTCCTTCATGGTTGCGGCCATTTCTATTCCTCATGTTTCTTCTGTAGCATTTCTTTGATATATTATTGCCTTCTATGTGTTATTGCTCTCCATATGTTGGGTAAAATGTGAGGAAAAATGCAAGAAAAGACCTATCAATAGGAGGTCGCCGCCATTAAAGTCTTATTCTCTACAACAAAGGTAGCTCTTCTATACTATCGATATCTTTCTTTCACTGCTTATAAGGGAGACAAGAGTCTCGACCTTTCCTTATATGAGTATTTTGGATGCTTTTCTTCTTTGTATGGCCGTGGCCATAGTCACTTCTTGTAGTCTATCTTTAACTTCTTGGCATAAAAATAAAGGTTTCTTCACATACAGAAAAGAGGGTTTCTCCTAATATGCATTCAGTACTTCCCATGCACGGCCACCTGTAAACACATGCTACAAGCTTTCTTTTGACTGTTTTATGTAAAAATGATGAAGGGTTTAACTTTGCAACAAGGGTTTTGATCAAATAAAAAGCTTCTAGTCATGGGCATGCCCAAAACACACTATGGCATTGTTGTTTCCTTGTAGATATGGAATTTATGTTAGGATTTCACCATAATCTTACATGGGTATTTCTTATTTCTCCTCTTCATGCTATGGCCAGGCTATAAGACTTCTATGTAACTCTTCTTCCTTCACTTGGGCTCATGAGATGAAACTTAAGGGTTTGATAAAATGAGCATTCCTTCAAAATGCATACAAACCCATCTTTCCGGTCACAACTTGGATAGAACTTTCACTGTATGCATTATTTGACTGTATGTAGGAAAGTTGTGGCTAGGGTTTCAAACACCTTGTAATAGTTCACATACATTTGAACTTCATTATAATACTGTGGTATCTTCACTCATTCTAGGCATGAATATTTTCATTTCTGCACTCCTCTGTCCTCCAATTCTGGTAAATGCTTGTTATCACTATACTGACCAGAAATGAAGAAAACTTGTATTTCTCCCAGCAGTCAGACTGTAGAAAATACATGGCATATAATGAATTTTTATTGTTTTACCTCCTGTATCTATTTTCCTCCTTTTGTAGCACATTTAGTATTATCTTCCTTCTTTTTTGAACATGACATATACATGTCATCACTGTATCATTTTGACAATATGATGTATGATCAATGAACACCTAACACAGAAATGTGAATGATAATGCTTGACTATCACCAATCAGGGCATTATGTCTTGCTATCTTGATCACCTGGTTTGTTGTTTCCAGATTTCATTTATTCTTCTATCAGAAGTAGTAATACTTGTACATCATTTCTTAGACTGTAGCATTCATTTTTCTTTGATATACCTTCATTTGTAGCTATACAAGTTAGATGATCCTTTCTTGATGTATCTAAATAACATGTCATTTGGTGGTTGCCTATCATATACTCTCCATGATGAACTTGTATCTTGATTGTTCTAATCACAAACAACAATTCATCTCCAGATTTCATCTATCCTCCTGTATCTCTATGCCATGGCCTCTTGTCATCTGAATGCTATGACTGTTACTTTTAAATCTCAAGTTGTCCCTCATTAGTATATACATGTACCTGTCAGAAACTATCATTTACTTGATCTTATTGCCTTTGTATTTTAGTTGATCTCAGAAGCACAGTTGTATCACTTGTCTTGGCTATATTTGATCATTGTGAATACCTGCAACATGATCTTTGTTTACGGTTCCATGCTTATAATTAGATGAATCCTTTGATGTATCTTATAGCTTATGTGCATAAGTCTATTTCCTGTAGCACTATTATGTCACTCTTTTTCATCATCAGATACCAATGTAAGCACTCATATGATAGTGACTAAAAGACATGCATCAGTTTGGAATTGTCATTTACTCTCTTTTTTGAACATCATATGCATAATAGTGAGGAGCTCCTGTAGATATTCATTCTACTTAATATGCAGTTGAGATTTGATTGGCATATATGTTCTTTTGCTCTTGATCCTTTTGATGATAAGTTTGATATTCATCATCTCTTCATATCTCTATCATTTCTTAAGTTTAGTTTTGAAAATGTGAGATAAAAAATGACAGAAACAAGGTATTCTGATAATGATATGGAAGAGATAAAATACCTTTTATGCCTGCAATTCTGATTTCTGCACTTTGCCAACTTGATTCAGGCATTCTAAGTTATTCTGATTTACTTCAATCAACTGTAATGAATGTCATGATGACATAGCTTTTCTGCAAGTTGATTAGTGATGCATGATGTAACTTGAATGATGCTTCCTATCCTTTCTGGTACTCTTTTTTAAATGAAAAAGAAAACATGCTAGGCTCAAACCCTTGTGGGAGCCACATTTAATCCACATGTTTATTTGTCTTTAAATTAGTAACATTACTTGTCATATACCTGTTATCACTGGGAATTGCACCTGTATGCAATGTTGGTTAAAGCACTGCAATTCTGTGTAACATGGGACTAATATCAGGTTGTGGGTGCCCTATGATGAGATTAGACCTCCATATTGTGGGTTGGTTCCCTTCAAATGTTCTATTGAGATGTATGTTTTTACTTTTTGGGAAAAGGGAAGAAAGAAACTAAATGAATACTAAAGGTAAAATGGTGATGCACCTGATATGGATAAAAATAATGCAATCTGATTCACAATGTTTGCTCAGAAATCTGACTTCTACACAATCCAGACTTGGCATAAATATCACAAAAATGATTCTAAGGAAGGTTTGAAAATAGGTTTTTATGAAGGAAATAGTTTTTTCATAGCATAAAAAGACTATTTCTAGTTAACACAACCTAAGACATGTGATGAAGTTATGCTTTAATACTGTGGGCAATGAGGTGAGACAATAATTTTGAAGGTTTAATAATTAAACACAGCAAAAATTTCATCAAAATCACTTCAACATTCAACACTAAAAGGAAAGGTAAAATCAATTGATCTAAAATAAACAAAGGAAAGCTTTGCAAAAAGACAAAAGATAACCTATAACCTGCCGATCTCTCAATAAACTATAAAAGTGAGCTACAAGAATTCTCCAATCTGTCTGAACCAGAATGAGAATCAAGAACTAGAAAAAACAAACTTTTTCTTTACAATATATAGGTATGCTCTCTCCAAGAGGCATGCAAAAATATAGACTTGCAGATAACTGCCTCTAAAAATACTCATTCCCGAGCAACCTCAAAAATCTTCAAAATTAGGGTCTAAAACTACCACAAATTGAGCAAAATAGCTTCAATTTGGGCTTCTCCATATGTTTGACCAAAATTTTGACCAAGGATCCTAAAAAACTCCTAAAAGTCATGCAAAACCTCCTAGGTGGCCTAGTTAACTCAACTAATCAATTTGCATGATTTTGCATGAGCAAAATTGATTGTGAGTAAATAATAAAGGAATAGAATATTACTCTATTATTGGTTACAATTTGTTCTATTTTCAATTTTACAACTTGTGGAAAATAATAAAGTAATTTATAGGGTATTACTTTATTATTTATTTACAATTAATAAATGTGTAAAATCGTGCATGATTAAAAGAAAAAATATTTCTCCTTATCACTCCAATACATTTGCCTATTTTGCAAAATAGGACTTAGGAATAATTAAAAAATTCCCTATCACTCCAATACATGAATGAGAAAAAAAAAATCTCCCTCTACAAGGAAAATAAAAAGAACTCAATCACTCCTGTAGCACTCCATGCACAAGACAAAAATGCATAAATATCCTTATCACTCCCTCTTGTTGACATTGTGCACATACATCCATTTCTTAAATCTCCTTATATCCCCATATGCAAATTTGAAGTTAAGGAAAGAAAACAACTCCACTATGCAATTTGATCCCATGCATAAAAATATCCATCATATGTTGTCACCATTAATACTACCACCATGCAATTACCTTTATGCAATAATCACATCACTACAAGACAATATCATATTACCCATGAAGTCATATCTCCACCACGCATAAAAGCTTACCCCTGAACTCCATGTATTGCATATGCATATACCATGTCTAAAATCATGCATCCTCTTGGCTGTTAGTCACCATGCATAATCTTAAAGTCTATCCTTGGATGCTTGGAAATGCAAAAGGGACCTAAGCATGTGATTTGTTATTCCTTCACCATTCGACCACCAAGGAATCTTCAAAAGGTTATTGGTGCAAGAGCACCCCTTCAACAGGATCAACATACACAAGAGGGAGAAGAATAAGACTAATATAGTTTTGACATTTCATGTTACCTTATAGCATCTTCAAAATGTAACATTCTATATTGGCATTTCATGTTTGTAAACTCCAAACTTGACATTTTAGATAGTTTGGATTAAGGGAAGGGTTAATCAAGGTGTCTTAACATTAAGAGTTTTGCTGTCCCATGCAAAGCAGGTGTCATGTGGTTAATTAGGGGCTTCTACCAATAATCTTGGAAAACTCAAATCCCAAAAACAGAGAGGAATGTCAGTCTCTCACCATTGGGAAAGATAAATAAGAAAATCCTCTGGAATAGAGGAGGGGTGGTGTGTTTTGGTTTTTGTCAAACAGTTGAATGTGGTTCTAAACACTAAGAAGGAGGAATAGAAATTCTACAATTTGTTTTCTCTCCAAGTTTTGAATTCTGTGTAGATACTCTGTGTAGAAATTCATTCTGTATAGGATTCATGTATAATTTAGTTTTAGTACCTCTATGGTCGAAATGACTAGATAAATCCATTCCACTGGTGGATTTCTGTGAAATCAGTGGAATAGATCTGTAAAATAGTTTTTTTTCAATTTTGTTTCGTTTGAAATTACAGAACCACTCCAAGTATCTCCTAGGTGTATACCATTGTTGCAGCTGAGTGTCCATTTGTGTATATTGGCTGTATACGTCCTATGTGAATGTTGAGACTATCTATGGAAGTACATTTATAGTGTATATGTCAATTGTAAATCGATTGCATGTTTTGTTGTTGCATGGCGAGAAGACACCAATTATGAGTATCTGTCATTTGTATGAGATAACCTTCTATGTGTACCTTGCATTCAGGTCATTGGTGCGAGAAGTAAGGAAGTCTGGTCGAAAAGGAGTTGACGTAGGGATTTCGGTGTGATAGGAGACATCGGCAGAAGGAATAAGGACCTCACCGATAGGTATGTGTCTGGCCGACGAGGAGCTGGCACACATGGCATTGGTGTGACCAAGAATATCGGCAGAGGATACAAGGTTTTCGCCGATAGTTCTAGGTCTTGGCGATAAGGAGTTTGTCATTCGGGATGACAATAGGGAAGTGTCACCGATAGGGAGTTCATCGGTAGGAGACTACCCATCGGGAGAGGAGAAGTAAGTTCCGTCGATGGTAATAGGTGTTGCCAACTAAGGCAGGTTTTGAAGAGTCATCGGAGTGACACAAAGTATCGGTGTGACAGTCTTGAAGGTGGCCGATAGTATAATGTCTAACCGACGGTGAAGTGGGTGCTAAGTATATCAGTGTGAGGTGTGTTGTCGGGGGAATGAGGAGAATGTGCTACCGATGGTCTATGTCATAGCGAAAGGTATGAGACAAGGTGTTTGGCGTCGGCGTGAGTGGGGTATCGGGGAGACCTCTCGTGGCTAGGCTGATAGTACAAGTGTTGCTGATAGGCAACTTAGTCAAGGGTGGTGACCGTTGGCAGAGGTGACAGGGACCGGTGATCATCGGTTGAGGACTATAGGTATCGGTGTGATAATCGACGTCGATGAACGAGCTAAATGTTAGACCGATAGGTGATATCCTGCTGATAGGCAGATAAAATGAAACCCTCATCGGTATGAAATGGGTATCAGGGTGAGATGCATTAGAGGTGCCAATAGCCATTGTTAGGCTAATAGGGTATATCGGCGAGACATTTTGTTAACTCTTGCCGATGAAATGAGAAACACCAAATTCCACCATTAGTACACATTTCTGGCTGTGGCTCTGCATCAATTATAATGCTTGTCGCCTTCCCACATGTTATATCGGTTTCTTGACTTAATAAAAACCAACCTCTAAAGGGTTACTATAGGCCACTATATGTTATGATTGCTAGAGAAAGTTTTGACCACGACAGCAAAAATGGATAAAGTAATAATTAGTTTTTCTTAAGTCAAAAAATGTACTTGAGCAAAAAGAACTTTCGAACAAAATAGGAAAACAACCCTAATATTTGCTCATTCACTTTTCATTTGACTACTCTCCTTGAGCTCTAAAAAATCATGTCGACCGAGGGTTTCAAGTAGCTCCATCATGGTTCTGGTCTTCTCCTTTCAATGGCTCTTCATTGTCATTGCCACAGAACTCTGCATGAGCTAGGAAGAAGGTAACTTTTCTTTTCTATTTGATATGAAACATTTGAGTATCTGTAGATTTCTTCATTTGTATGGTCACGACCTTCTTCACTGTTATGAATACCTCCATTGTTGTGCACTCTTTAATGTCTTCATTCAGTTTCTGTGTGCTTCTTTCTCGATGGTCTTCATCTACTCTCTGGAAGTTTGAGGCCACTGTGAGGCCGTGGAAGATCTTTCTTCCTGCTAGCAACAAGGGTAAGCACTTGCTTTTTAATCTCTATAGTTTCATTCTTCCTTGGTCTCACTTCTTATAGCATGACAAGCTAGTAGATAGATGTGGGTATTGCATTTTATAGCAAAAAATGTTGTCTCTGTCAGCCATGGCTGCATATTTCTTCTTTTGTCTTAATATGCTTTCATTATGCATAAACTTGAGGGTTTTGAAGCTTTGAAGTTAGGGTTTCAACTTCTCCTCCATTTCCAGAGCCTCTACCCACCATGTCTATGCTTCTCTTGTTAATAGGAATAAAAAACTATAACTTACTAGAGGGTTTGTGAGCCTTGAAGTTAGGATTTCAATTTCATCTTGCACAGAAAAATCCTTGTAATGCCACGGCCATACTGCTTTACTTGATCTCTTTCTCTTTATACTGTAAGAAATGAAAGGTTTGATGTATCTTTGAAGAAATCTTGTTAATTTAGCAGATGAGTATACCTTCTTTCATGCTTCTTGCTCTTCTCTATTAGTTATGAATGTATCATGGCATCCTTTTTGGAAGCTCTCAACTGTGTTTGCAAAAATCTCATTAGGGTTTGGTCCTTTGACATGGGTATATAGCCTTTTCAAAAAGAACGGCTTCTCTTTCTATGCAGCACCACCTTGACTGTGATCTTGTCTCCATCTGTTGGCAGAAAGCATAAGGGTTTTGAAGTATTTTAAGCAGGTTTTCTTGCTTTACTTTTCATAACACTTCTCCACCTCCTTGTGACTGTCTCACATTTGCTGATGACACATTTTTCCTTATCATTCCACTGTGGCTACTTTCCATTCTGTAAGGTTCTTCTATAGAATATCTCTTCAGGTTGCATGAATGTAATGTGATGAACTATAAGTCATGTGGAACATCCTTGACTAGCTACTGCCTTTGTTGCAACTAGATATATATTATGGCACAGATGTCATGCTATCTCTTGACTGTCGTGTGTATTGGACTACTCTGTGCATAGACATCATGCATTTTTGTTTATTGCTAGCTGGTACACCTGTAGCATGCCTTCGTGCATCCTTATACCTGTAGTCATCTTTTGCATACTTTAAAGTATACCTGTAGCTTCCTTGTGCATCTTCAGATCTCTTCTGGCAGTTCATACTTTCATCATTATGCACCTTAGTATTATAGATATATGTTCTTTATCTATCCATTCATCTGTGATCATTCATGTGCACACTGACTACCTATTTTATCAGTTTTCATGTTCTTCTGTAGATGGGCAATGACCATTATGATGTATCATGAATGTCTCCTGCTTATTTAAACTACTTCATGGTCACTACCTTGGTTGTACATGGTGATGGTGACTGTATTATGATAGAACCACTGGCATAGAAGGAAGAGGACTGTTTACCTTGTAAATTTAATGTTTTTTTGTCAATCATCACTGTAGCACCTGATATAAGTCTTGTTCTTCTTCTGATGTTCCTCCTTCATTATTGATGCACCTCTATAGATGGCTATGGCAATTTATGATATACTCTGACTACTTCATGATCACTATCATGGCTGTCTATAATGAAGATGACTACATTTATTCTTGTTCTTGCAATGTATCTTTCTTCATGTCATCATGACATCTTTTTTACTATACTGTATCTCTCCTGACTACATCTTGCATGGCATCCTCTTTACTGTGTGGCATCTTCTTCTGACTGCATTGTATCCTCTGTAGCTTGCAACTTCATACATGACAGCCTCTTATTTTTGCATATGTACTTTGACTGTCTTTATCATTCGATGAATAGTGAGCATCCTGTATGTATTTATTATTTGTATCTTTCACTTTAGTCATAACTGTCTCTCATTTGATCTTGAAAGTTGACTTAACTATCATGTCTCCTAACCATTCACTGTGCTGGGGTATTTGCTTATGTATTATATGCTTCATCCCTCGATGCTTGACTATTTGAACATCTTACTCCATTTAGAACATACCATTTGATCTTCATGTATCTTTTGATGGTTTGAAGTTCTGAGGCATTGGTGGAAGCCTTTTGCAAAGTTTATATCTTCTTTTTGGATGACTGCACACCTATCTCATACATATTCTGAAGTCTTATTTAATGGCAGTCATGTTGGCATATTGTTTTATAATTGTCTTGCCTTCCACTATTCTATCTGTTGTTCCATGTGGCATTTACTTGACTACTTATATGAGACACTTGTGACTTTGAATGTGATATAGCTATTTAAACTTTGTTCATCTTTAAACAGTATGAAAACAACATGAGAAATACCTGGTATACAATGTTGTTTCATCTTACTCCTCTGTCATAATGAGATGACCTTTCACAAGATTTATTCTACAACTTGTTCAAATGATACATAAGTTCTTGTATCCTCCTTGCTCTATCTCTCTTCTCTTTATCAGGCACAATAATCTGAAAACTTGTATCACTCTTGAGATGACTGTAATCTGATTTTTTGAATTTCTCTTTTTGTCAATCTTGATTCAATCATATAGCTCTGATTTGTTTCAATCAACTGTAATGATGTCATGATGACATCTTCTTTATGTAAGTTGATTAGATGATGCATGATATAGCTTAGAATGATGCATCCTATCTTTTTCTGGTACTCTTTTCAAAAAAATGAAAAGAAAAATGCTAGGCTCAAACCCTTGTGGGAGCGAGATTTAATCCACATGTTTATTTGTCTTCAAATCAACAACAAAATTTGTCCTATAGCTGCACAGTGAACAAACAAGTTAGCATAAAAAGTACCTGATAGCATTGATTGATCTCCTTCATGATTTCTTCTTGATCTGTATCATTATCTGATCTGAATTCTTATCTGAATGCATGATATGATAAGTAGATGTCTCTGTTTGATAAAAGCATGTGATAACTATAAACATCCAGAGCACTAACGAGGTTGTCCCAAAACTTTTTGCAAGTTTCAACTGGATGATGGCTTGGATTGAAGCATGAAGACTGAAGAGTTGAAGACTAGCTTCAACAGCAACCTCCATCATCAGGCAATGATGGATGTTTAGATTTATCATATGTTCTTTTCTCTTTTCTTTTATCAAACAAATACATAGCTTGCATGTCTACAATTGCTCAATTTAGTTACTCCCACGGCTTGTGTGGGACACATTTGAACATTTCTTTTAAAGATGATCAGTTAGTTTCTTTGATGCATATGATGTATATGTATTTCCTTTTTAATCAATGCATGAGATAAAGTAACAGATACCTAGATGTATGTTCAAAACATGGCATGAAATAACAGTGTAATACAACATCTTTCTCTCTTTTATTCAAAACTGATTAATCTAAATAATCAATTTAACTTATAACTCTTGAAAGATCAAACTTTGAAGAACAAATGTATCTCCTTGAATGTTTGATCCTTTGATGATCAATTCTTTTGTCATGATAACTTATTAGTCCTGATTGGACTGATGGGTTATCCTGACAACTGGATCTTCTTTTCAACTTTGTCAAAGTGTCAACCATTCAAGAATGCATAACCGTGAAGTTTTCTATTATTCATTCTGAACAATGACACATAGGTCCAACTAATTTTTAGTGTGAACAAAAAATTAGTAACAATACCTGCACAGTGAACAAACAAGTTAGCATAAAATATACCTGATGGTATTGATTGACCCTTTTCATGATTTTTTCTGATTTGTAGCACTTATCTAATTTGGTCTTTCATAGACAATGGATGATGTGATAAATAGATATATATGTTTGATAAAAGCATATGATAACTTTAAACATCTGGAGTGCTAACAAGGATGTCCCCAAAGTTTTTGCAGGTTCAACTAATGATGGGAGCTGAAGATAAAGACTGAAGGCTGAAGACCGACATCAACAAAACAACATGCTTGCTCAGGAAATGATGGATGTTTCATTTTATCATATGTTTATTTCATTTCTTTTATCATCCAGATGTATAGCTTGCATGTCTGCAATTGCTCAATCTAGTTACTCTCACAGCTTGTGTGGGACACATTTGAACACTTCTTTTAAACATAATTAGTTAATTTATCATATGCACTTGATAAATGTGTATTTCTTTTTCAATCAATGCATAGGATAAAGTAACAGATATTTGAATGTATGTTCAAAACATGACATGAAAAAAAATAGTTCAATACAAATATCTTTCTTTCTTTATTTCAAAACTGATTAACTGAATAATCAATTTAACTTATAACTCCTGAAAGATAACACACTATTAAAACAATTGTATTTTTTGAATGACAGATACCTTGACCATCTAATTCTCTTGTCATGATGACTCATCAGTCTTGATTAGACTGATGGGTTATCCTTTCATCTGAAGTCTATTTCTGCTATGTCAAGATATCAATTATTCATTTGAATGTATAACTTCAAAATTTTTGAAAAATTGTTATCACTGGGAATTGCACCTGTATGCAGGGCTAGAAAAACTCTACAATTCTATGTAACATGGGACTAATTTCAAGTTGTGAGTGCCCTATAATGAAATTAGACCTCCAGATTGTGGGCTGGTTCCCTTAAAATATTCTATTGGAATGTATGATTTTCTGTTTTGGAAAAAGGAAAGAAGGAAACTACATGGAAATGAAACTGTAAAATTTGGTCATGCACCGAATATGGATAAAAATATGCAATATGGTTCACAATATAACTCAAAAATCTGATTCACACAATCCAATCTTGGCACAAATATCACAAAAGTGATTCTAAGGAAGGCTTGAAAATAAGATTTCTATGAAGGAAAAGGGATTTTCTCACAACATAAAAAGGATAACTTTCATGAACACAACCTAAGACCTGTAATAAAAATATGCTTAATACTCCAAGCAAATGTGAGACAATAATTTTAAAGTTTTAATGATTAAACACAGTAAAACTTGATCAAATTACTTCATACAATTTGCATTAAATGGAAAGGTAATTACTTGATTCCAAAGAACAAAAGAAATATTGCAAAGGAGACAAAAATGGAACCTGTAACCTACTAATCTCTCTATAAAATTGTAAAAGTTGAGCTACAAAACCTTCTTCTCTCAAGGTGTATAAGAGCAAAAAGGTAAGAACTAGAAAAAACAAGTTTTTGCTTTACAATATATAGGTTTGCTCAAACTAAGAGGCATGCAAAAATATGAACTTGTACCTAACTGCCTCTAAAAATAGTCTCTCACGAGCAACCTCAAAAATCCTCAAAAATAGGGGCTCAAACTACCACAAATCAAGAAAAAATAGCTCCAATTTGGGCATCTCCATATGCTTGACCAAAAAGTTGACCAAGAACCCTAAAAATACTCCTCAAATCATGCAAAAAACCTCCTAGGTGGCCTAGATAACTCAACTAATCAATTTGCATGATTTTGCTTTAGCAAAATTGATTGTGAGTAAATAATAAAGTAATAAAAATAATTACTTTATTATTGGTTACAAATTGTTCTAATTTGACTTTACAATTTGTGAAAAATAATAAAGTAATTTGGAAAATATTACTTTATTATTTATTTACAATTAATGTATTTGTAAAATCATGCATGAAAAACTAACTCCTTACCACTCCAAATACATATGCCTAATTTGCATGACTTTAGCAAAAAAAAGGACTTAGAGATAAATACAATCCTTATAACTCCTTGTGAGAGAAAAATACCCTCTTGCATGCCAATGTGCCTTTAGGAAAAAATAATACCCTTATTACTCCATATTTGTATCAAAAGATAAAAATAATCAAAACTCTGCCTTATAACTCTAATATACATATACAAAAACTCCTCACTGCCATATATATTCATCATGCAAAATCAAAAACCCAAGTCTTCATATCACCTTGTCATATGTATTATCATGCCAAATAATGCACTTGTCCACCTTGCATCTCCTTCATGCTAAATATATACTCTATTCTCCATGCACATATTCAAAAAGAAAGCTCCTCTTTAACACCTTCTCTGCCACCTTGAACTCAAACTACCTCTTGTCTTCATGCACTTCTTGCTTTGACTTTTTGATGATAGTTATATAAGGCATAAGATCTTATTTTTTGACCCTATTTGGTCATCCTATATAATACATGTGATACAAGGAAAACTTGTCTTTGTCTCCAAACACATGATGACAAAGGACAAATTTAGACCATGCAATGTTTGTTTTGGCCACATGATAGTCGACCTCTAAGGAAGGAAAGCATGTTTAGAAATCATAAGGCATAAGCCTTATCCTTATTGCTACCAACCAACATTTGATATGCAAGCATCTCCACTGTTGTCCACTCCTTATTATCATTGCTAGGAAAGTATCATTTGGAATTGTTGACCCCGGTCGACATTTGGATTTAGTAATAATATTTTTTGATGAAGTTAAAAAAGAGGATGGGAAAGAAGCTTCGAACAAAACAAGGAAGAACCCTAAACTTGTTATTCATTTTCACACTTCCTCTTTGCTGGCCGTCACTCTACAACTCCATTGCACTAGGGTTTGATCTCTCTCTCTGCTTTGATTCCTATGTCTTGATCTCCATGGTTTTTCTTGCATTTCCTGAGTGAGATGAGGTAGTAAGCATTGTATCCTTCATCTTTAACTGGTATTTCTTTCTTTTTGTGAAGCTTCCTTCATGGCTGCGGCCATTTTTGTTCCTCATGTTTCTTCTATAGCATTTCTTTGATATATTATTGCCTTCTATGTGTTATTGTTCTCCATATGTTGGGTAAATTGGGAGGAAAAATGCAAGAAAAGACCTATCAACAGGAGGCTGCTACCATTAAAGTCTTATTCTCTGCAACAAAGGTAGCTCTTCTATACTATCGATATCTTTCTTTCATTATTTATAAGGGAGACAAGAGTCTTGACCTTTCCTTATATGAGTATTTTGGATGCTTTTCTTCTCTGTATGGCCGCGGCCATAGTCACTTCCTGTAGTCTATCTTTAACTTCTTGGCATAAAAATGAAGGTTTCTTCACATACAAAAAAAAGGGTTTCTCCTGAAATGCATTTAGTACTTCCCATGCATGGCCACCTATAACACATGCTATGAGCTTTCTTTTGACTGCTTTCTATAAAAAATGATGAAGGGTTTCACTCTGCAACAAGGGTTTCGATCAAAGAAAAAGCTTCCAGTCATGGCCATACCCAAAACACACTATGGCATTATTGTTTCTTTGTAGATATGGAATTTATGTTAGGGTTTCACCATAATCTTACATGGGTATTTCTTATTTCTCCTCTTCATGATACGGCCAGGCTATAAGACTTCTCTATAGCTCTTCTTCCTTCATTTGGGCTCATGACATGAAACTTAAGGGTTTGATAAAATGAGCATTCCTTCAAAATGCATACAAACCCATCTTTTTGGTCACGACTTGGATAGAACTTTCACTATATGCATTATTTGACTATATGTAGGAGAGCTATGGCTAGGGATTCAAACACCTTTTAATAGTTCACATACATTTGAACTTCATTATAATACTGTGGTATCTTCACTCATTCTAGGCATGAATATTTTCATTTCTACACTCCTCTGTCCTCCAATTTTGGTAAATGCTTGTTATCACTATACTGACCAGAAATGAAGAAAACTTGTATTTCTCCTAGCAATCAGACTATAGAAAATACATGGCATATAATGAATTTTTATTGTTTTACCTCATGTATCTGTTTTCCTCCTTCTGTAGCATGTTTAGTATTATCTTCCTTCTTTTTTGAACATGACATATACATGTCATCATTGTATCATTTTGACAATATGATGTATGATCAATGAACACCTAACACAGAAATGTGAATGATAATGCTTGACTATCACCAATCAAGGCATTGTGTCTTGCTATCTTGATCACCTGGTTTGTTGTTTCTAGATTTCATTTATTCTTCTGTCAGAAGTAGTAATACTTGTACATCATTTCTTAGACTGTAGCATTCATTTTTCTTTGATATACCTTCATTTGTAGCTGTACCAATTAGATGATCCTTTCTTGATGTATCTAAATAACATGTCATTTGGTGGCTGCCTATCATATGCTCTCCATGATGAACTTGTATCTTGACTATTCTGATCACAAACAGCAATTCATCTCCAGATTTCATCTATCCTCCTATATCTCTATGCCATGGCCTCTTGTCATTTGAATGCTATGACCGTTACTTTTAAATCTCAAGCTATCCCTCATTAGTATATACCTGTACCTATCAAAAACTATCATTTACTTGATCTTATTGCCTTTGTATTTTAGTTGATCTCAGAAGCACAGTTGTATCACTTGCGTTGGCTGTATTTGATCATTGTGAATACCTACAACATGATATTTATTTGCTATTCCATGCTTATAATCTGATGAATCCTTTGATGTATCTTGTAGCTTATGTGCTTAAGTTTGTTTCTTGTAGCACTATTCTGTCACTCTTTTTCATCATCAGATACCAATGGAAGCACTCATATGATAGTGACTAAAAGACATGCATCAGTTTGGAATTGTCATTTACTCTCTTTTTTGAACATCATATGCATAACAGTGAGGGGCTCCTCTAGATATTCATTCTACTTAATATGCAGTTGAGATCTTATTGGCATATATGTTCTGCTCTTGATCCTTTTGATCATAAGTCTGATATTCATCATCTCTTCATATCTCTGTCATTTCTTAAGTCTGGTTTTGAAAATGTGACATAAAAAATGACAGAAACAAGGTATTTTGACAATGATATGGAAGAGATAAAATACCTTTTAGGGCTGCAATTCTAATTTCTGCACTTTGCCAACTTGATTCAGGCATTCTAAGTTATTCTGATTTGCTTCAATCAGTTGTAATGAATGTCATGATGACATAGCTTTTCTGCAAGTTGATTAGTGATGCATGATGTAACTTGAATGATGCATCCTGTCCTTTCTAATACTCTTTTTTAAATGAAAAAGAAAACATGCTAGGCTCAAACCCTTGTCGGAGCCATGTTTAATCCACATGTTTATTTGTCTTCAAATCAACAACATTACTTGTCCTATACCTGCACAGTGAACAAACAAGTTAGCTTAAAATATACGTGATGGTATTGATTGATCATTTTCATGATTTTTTCTGATTTGTAGCACTTATCTGATCTTGTCTTTCATATGCAATGCATGATGTGATAAGTAGATATATCTATTTGATACTAGAATATGATAACTTTAAACATCCAGAGCACTAATAGGGCTATCCCCAATTTTTTTGTAGGTTCAACTGATGATGGGAGCTGAAGATAAAGACTGAAGGCTGAAGACCGACATCAACGAAACAACCTTATTGCTCAGGTAATGATGGATGTTTCATTTTATCATATGTTTATTTCATTTCTTTTATCATCCAAATGTATAGCTTACATGTCTACAATTGCTCAATCTAGTTACTCCCATGGCTTGTGTGAGACACATTTGAACACTTCTTTTAAACATAATCAGTTAATTTATCATATGCACTTAATAAATGTGTATTTCTTTTTCAATCAATGCATAGGATAAAGTAACAAATATTTGAATGTATGTTCAAACCATGACATGAAAAAAAAATAGTTTAATACAAATATCTTTCTTTCTTTATTTTCAAACTGATTAACTAAATAATCAAATTAACTTATAACTCGTAAAAGATAACACACTGTTAAAACAACTATATTTTTTGAATGACTGATACCTTGACCATCTGATTCTCTTGTCATGATGACTCATCAGTCTTGATTAGACTGATGGGTTATCTTGTCATCTGAAGTCTATTTCTGCTCTGTCAAGATATCAATTATTCATTTGAATGTATAACTTCAAAATTTTCTTTTATCCCTTTTGAACAATTGCATTTAGGTCAAACTACTTTTAGTGTGAACAAAAAATTAGTAACATTTCTGGTGACCTCTCAAGGGTGTTTGCCTACTAAACAACTTAGAACTAGTAGCCTTTGCAACTCCATTGGGTATAAAGTCTTTTCTACCCTGAACCTTGAAAAATTTTGCAACTCAAAACTAACTAAGACACAACAGCAGCAACAAAACTAAAACCAAACAAAGCCAGAAACATGTGCAGAAGCACTTCTTGGAAAACAAAACAATAACTGAAACTAAATGTGCAAAAGCACTTATTTATAGCATAAGGCTACTTCACTAATAGCATAACTTGAGGTGAATCCCATTAACTGGGATTGGCAACACCTCACCATCTTACTTAGCAAGCTGGAATGCATTACGTTGCTTGCATTCTATTATTATGTATGGTCCATCCCACATTGCATCAAACTTTGTATGCTGACCTGGTCTGCTCTTCAACTCATTCCACTTGAAACCTAGATCACCCTCTTTATAAACTCTTGGGACTACTCTCTTATCAAATGTCCTCTTCATTTGGGCTTGGTGTACTTCCATTGTTTTCAAAGCCTCTTTTCTAGTTTCTTCAAGTTTAATTAGTTGTGCAAGTCTGATTTCCATTGACTATTCTTCAAGTAACTCTAACTCTTTTATGTAACTAAGAGTTGGCAACTCCACTATTATTGGTAACTTGGCTTTCTTTCCATATGTAAGCACATAGGGTGAATTACCTGTTGATATTTTAGGTGTAATCCTATCAGCCCATAATGCTAACTTTAACTTATCATGCTAAGACCTCTGATTTTCATCAACTATTTTCTTTATGATTTTAATCAGATTTTTGCTAGTTGATTCGGCCTGTCCATTACCTTGAGGGTGATAATTTGATGAAGTATTCAGAAATGTGTTATTTTTAACTGACCAATCAGATACTCTTAATCCAATAAATGCTAAAGCATTATCTAAAATGCTAGAGTCAGGAGTTCCAAACCTGGACACTAGATCTTGATAAAAATTTAGGACTGATGTTTCATTAGCATCCTTCAAAGCAACTACTTTAGTCCATTTAGTGAAATAATTAGTAGCAGTCAAAATTCACTTGTGTCCTTGGCTTGAAGGTGGATTAATAGGACCAATGAAGTCCAGTCCCCACTTGCCAAATGGTTGTTCCACTTGGATTGGACGCAAGGGCATTGCTACTAGTCTTTGTTTACCTGCAAAAATTAAATAATTTAGACATTTCTTTACCCATTCGTGAGCATCCTTGAACATGTTAGGCCAATAGTAACTAGCTCTCATAATTTTCAAAGTTGTTGTCTAGCTATAAAATGACCTCCAGAAGGTCCATCATTAAATTCTTCTAGAATCTTTTGAGTTTGATCTGGTTGTACACATCTCAGCAAAACATTGTTAAAATCTCTTTTGTACAGAATCCCATCAATTACAGCATAGGGAATTGCCTGCAATCTATAATATCTTCTTTTGGATATGTCCAGGCCTTGTGGACAATCACCAGTGTGCAGATAATGGATCATATCATGCACCCAACTTGTAGGGGGGTCTGGGACAGCAATTGTTTCATCATTTTGAAGCACTATCTTAGCTTCTCCTTCAAGTTCCTTGCTATATTTTTCATTTTCTGCAAGCTATTCACATAGTCCTTTGCCTCAGACCAGCTTGGTGACTTTAATTTGGATGTCATATTCCATGACCTTTGTTATCCACCCTACTCTCTTATCACTTAAATCATTACTGAGCAAGAATTCTTTCACTGTAGGGTGAGCAACCATTAACTGAATTCTATTATTTGAAAGCATATGTTTGAACTTTTTTAGGTTCCTAATAACAGTCAATACGTGCTTTTCAAGAAAAGAATATCTTACCTCATAGTCATGTAGAACTTGGCTGAAAAATGCCACAGGCTGTTCCATTCCTTCATTGTTCTACTGACAAAGCATAGCTGATATAGTATCCACACTACCAAATGCATATAAAATGAAGTCTTTATCAAAATTAGGATTTATCAAAGTGGGAGCAGCAGCAAGCACCTCCTTTATTTCTTCAAAGCTATGCTTTCCTTCTTTTCTCTAGCTGAAAGGAATATTCTTCTTCAGCATTGCTATAAGAGGCTGTAAAAGTGCTGCTATGTTAGGAATAAACCTTCTTACAAAGTTAATTCTTCCCAAAAAGCTCTGTAAGCCTTTCTTATGTGTAGGGAGAGGTAATGCCAATATTGCAGTGATTCTTTCAGGATCAATTGATATTCCATCTTTAGACACTATGTGTCCCAACAATTTACCTTCATGAACAGAAAAAATACTCTTTTTTGGGTTTAGTGATACCCCAAATTCTCTACATCTTTCAAAAATTAGTCTTAGATGATGAAAATGATCTTCAACTTTTTTAGGAAAAACAGTCACATCATCTAAGTATACAAGCACAAATTTATTGATTGATCAGACCTTGAAAGGCCATATCCATTGCTCTCTGAAATGTTGCACCTGCATTTGACAAGCCAAATGGCAGCTTTTTGCTAGTGTGCCCCATTTTGTAGTAAAAGTTGTCTTGTACTAATCTTCTTCTTTTACAAGAATCTGGTTATAACCTAAATAACCATCCACTAAAGAGAATCTTTTTGATCCAGAAATAACCTGCAATATCTGTTCCATAGATGGTAAAGGATAATGATCCTTCAAAGATGCTCTGTTTAAATCATGGAAATCAACACATAATCTGATTTCTCCATTCTTTTTCTGATAGGAACTAATTTAGAAACCCATGAAGTATGTTTGATAGGAAAAATGATATTGTTGCAAGTATGGGCCTAACCGATGTTGTCATTGATGTCAACATACTCCTGTTGCATTAATGATAAGGATTGGATGAGTTGTATGTTGAGGATATTGAGAAAATTAGTCCTATCAGAAACAGAGAAGAATAGTGAAGACAGTGAGGTAAAGATTCCCACTAAGATGAAGATCAGAGGATACGCATCAAAGGGTTTGTAGATATGTGTCTTAAGATGATCCAGGAAAGATTTCAGAGGTCCGCATGAAGATCTGAAGAAGTTATGGCCACTTAAGTAAGATTAGTTCTGGTAGATGTTTAGAGGTAATAGAATGACAGAGATAGGTCCGGTGAGATCTAGAAATGCAATATATTGTTCTGTAGATTTGATGGAGTGTTTAGGAAGTCAATTTGAATTGACAACTCAATTGGTTCATGGTCTGGAGGTCCGCAAGCATCTATTCCAATATGACAGTGATGACAGACTATGTTCTTGAGGTTCCAGATGAAGGAGAGAATGATTTTAGTAAGCAGAAGTAGTGTGGATGTTCCTGGTGATTCAGGCAAGCTTGTGGAGGTCTTTGGATTGTGTCCAGTTTGTCTTGGTGGTCCACATTGAAGATTGAGCTTGTGATTGAAGAATTACTTCTGGATGATGATGTTCTTCCTAAGTCTGGCCAACCGGATGAGTTACACATCCTGCAAATGATCTTGGAGATGTTCTGTGAAGAATGGCGTTTTCCTAAGGAAGATTGAAGTCTCAGATCTGTGTGGCCGACAGTGTGTTGATCTGCGTGAAGTCTTTTTGTAATTAGTCATGTTGTATTTATGTATTTTCTCTATAATGTATGCTAACTTGGATGATTATCCCGAAGTCGATGTCTTGTATAAATAAGGAGTTGTAAAGTCATTTCAAAGGAATCTTGTGGAGATGAGTGTGTGGTAGAGACAAGCAGAGAAAAAGGCAGAACACAAGTATTGGGCTTAAATGGAACTGACTCAAGCATGGTGAAGATGCTATTCTTCAGTTCAAGTATGTAATACTTATTATTCTGTAGACAGTGTGTCTCATGTAGGCAGTGGGCCTCTTGTGAGCAGTGTGCTTGAGCAGTGAGCCCTAATTGGCATGTGCCATTTTATTCTTTCTATTCTTTTAATAGAGAATACAATCTTGGGTTAGTCACCCCGTGGTTTTTCCCTTAACTGGGTTTTCCACATCAAAAATCTTGGTGTCATATGTGTTAATGTGTTTCTGCTCTTGAATTGTTGTATTATGTTTCCATGATTGATTTATTATTATGTTGTTGAATTGAGAAAAGGATTTAAGTGATTAATTGGAAGAAAGTTTCAGACAACTGATTCACCCCCCTTCTCAGTTGTCTGTCCTAAATCTAACAATTGGTATCAAAGCCAAGTTCCTCTAAAAAGAGGTTAACCGCTTGAGGAGATCCAGGATGTCATCCTACAAAAAGGATAGTATGAGGTTTGATGGAACCAATTTCACTCTTTGGAAAAGTCGCATGGAATGCCACTTGTAATGTATGGGAATGTAGTATTGGATCATGGCTTCAAAGAAGTATGATCCTCCACAGAATGGTCCGCGTACCGTAGATGAAATCAGAGATGTTGAAAATAATATGTGAACTAAAGAAGCTCTTCTAAGTGCCTTATCTAATCCAGAGCTGACAAATGTTGTTGATCTAAAAATTGCATATGAGATTTGGTAAAAACTGGAACTTCTGCATGAAGGAGACAAGTATGTTAAATGTGCCAAGCTACAAAGTCTGAAAGGAAAATTTGAAAACCTGAAGATGAGAGAAGATGAAAATATCACTACATTTATGCTAAGAGTAAATGAGCTTGTTTGTGGCATTAGATGTGCTGGTGGAATCTTGGATGAAGATGAGATTGTTGGCAAAGTTCTCAGATCCCTTCCTAATTCTTACAAATACAAGGTTGCTACTATTGAAGAATTCAGATCCTTTTAGGTATCACAACAGATCAATTGGTTGGTAAATTGGTTGCATTTGAATTGACCAAGTTTGGAGATGCCCCCCCAAGACTGAATCTGCATTCAAAGCTAGTGCCTCTGTAAAAGGAAAATAAAAGTTTGATCTGGGAGAGAACTCTTCAAAGAAACTATCATGGTATGAAAAAACAAGAAAAGACCTGGAAGAAGATGAAGCAGAAGCCGTCAACTTGAAGCCCTTATTGCAAAAAGATTGCCAAGAGGATCCGGTAAGTATGAAGGAAAATTGCCTTTTAAATGTTTTAACTGCAATAAGATTGGTCATTTTGCCTCAAGGTGTCCGAAAAGATTTTCAAGGCCAAATCCTAACAGATCAAGGTTCCAAAAGAAATGTTACTATGTTCATGAAGATGATGGTGAAGGAGTAACAGATGATGAATCAGAGACAGGAAACAAATCTGGAAGTGACTAGGTGTTTATTGCCATCAAGGAAGAAGATCCAATACCCTCTGAATCTGTCAATCATAAAATTGTAGAAATAACTCTAGCTGCCCAAGTTGAAGAAAAGGATGATTGGGTCATTGACAGTGGATGCTCTCACCATATGACAGGTGACAAAAATAAGTTCATAGATTTGGAAAGGTATGAAGGAGTGGTAAAATTTGGTGATAATTCTACTGGCAGAATCAAAGGTAGAGGAACCATTTCTTTTGATGGAAAGAACAAAACTAGTAATGTATTGTATGTTGAAGGTCTGAAGCACAATCTTCTCAGTGTTGGACAGTTGGTGGACAAAGGCTATGATCTTTGATTCAAGAATGGAAAATGCAAGATCTTTGAGAGTTCCAGAATAGAGATTACATCCGGTACTCAAACAAAAAGTAATATCTTCCACTTGGCTGGTACTGGTAAAAGTTGTTTATTTGTTCAAATTGATCAGAGTTGGTTGTGGTATAGGAGAATGTGTCATGTGAATTTTGATAATATCATCAAGATAATCAACACTCAAGTTGTAAGAGATCTTCCAAGATTGGTAAAACCTACTAATAGTTTGTGCAAAGAATGTCAGTTGGGTAAACAAAGTAGAGTCTCATTCAAAAGCAAGGAACAATCTTCTACTAGATTATTGGACTTAGTTCATACTGAACTATGTGGTCTGGCAAGAATCAGGAGTATGCAAGGTGATAGATACTTCATGTTACTAATTGATGACTACTCCCGGATGATGTGGGTGACTTTTCTAAAAGAGAAATCTGAGCCTCTTGAGAAATTCAAAATATTCAAGGCTATGGTAGAGAATGAAACCAGTTTGAACATAAAATGTCTGAGGTCTGACAGAGGTGGAGAATTCACATCCGGTGAGTTCATAGAATTCTATGAGAAACATGGGATAAAGAGACAATTGTCTGCTCCAAGGACTCCACAGCAGAATGGAGTAGTGGAGAGAAAGAACCAGACCATCCAGGAAGCATCTAGAACCATGATGATGGAAGCAAATGTTCCTCAGATCTATTGGAGAGAAGCTGTAAGCACTGCAGTCTATACTCTTAATCAAGTACAAATTAGAAGCAATACTGGTAAGACTCCTTATGAACTCTGGTTTGGCATCACTCCCACTGTGAGGTATTTCAGAGTCTTTGGTAGCAAATGTTACATTAAAAGAGATGAAGATCTAGGCAAATTTGATGCTAGAAGTGATGAAGGAATATTCTTAGGTTATTCTACTCAAAGCAAAGCATACCGGTGTTATAACAAGAGATTGAGGAAGATTGTAGAAAGTACAAACGTGAAGGTTGATGAAGGTATTGAAAAACCCTCAAGGTTTTATGAATATGATGAAGATGATCAGAATGATGTTTTTGTTCAAGAAGTCCAAGCCACTTTTGAAATTCAGATTCAGACTAATCCAATGAAATAGGAAGAAGAGATAAGTTTGAATGAACCTATTCAAGAATCAGAAGTGCAAGAAATTCTCAAAATTCCTAGGTATGTAAGACTGAATCACTCTAAAGATCAGATCATAGGTGATAAAAGAAAAGGTGTTCAAACAAGAAGAAAGATTGCTCAAGATTCAGAAGAGTATTGTCTGATTTCAAAGATTGAACTAAAGATAGTGAATGAAACTTGCAATGATGAAAACTGGACTAAAGCAATGGAGGAAGAGCTGATGCAAATTGAGAAAAACCACACTTGGGATCTTGTTCCCAGACCAAAAAATAAGAATGTGATTGGAACCAAATGGGTCTTCTGGAATAAACTGAATGAAGATGGTGAAGTAGTCAGAAACAAAGCTAGATTGGTCTGCAGGGTTACTCTCGAGTAGGAGTTGATTTTGAAGAAACTTTTTCTCTGGTGGCGAGGATTGAAGCAGTCACATTATTTCTTGCCTTTGCTTCCTTCAAGGATTTCAAAGTATATCAGATGGATGTCAAGTCTGCCTTCTTGAATGGTGACTTGGAAGAAGAAGTATATATTGAGAAACTGGATGTATTCCAATTGTCTAATCATGGTGATATGGTCTGCAAGCTGAAGAAAGCACTGTATGGACTCAAACAAGCCCCAAGAGACTGGTATGAAAGATTAGATAAGCATATTTTGAAGATTGGTTTCAACAAAGGTACTGCTGATAGTAACTTGTACTTCAAAATTGATCATGAAAATATCTTGATTGTTGAAGTGTTTGTTGATGATATCATTTTGGAGGAAGAGATAGTATGTGCAAAACTTTTGCACATCAAATGAAAAGTGAATTTGAAATGTCCATGTTTGGGGAAATAAATTTCTTCTTGGGTCTGCAAATCATTCAAACAAAGAAAAGAATCTTTATTTCTTAGACTAAATATGTGAAAGAATTATTGAAGAAATTTGGGATAGAAGATTCAAAACCAATGAATACTCCCATGGCAACCGGATGTAAATTGAGCAAAGATGATGACTCTTCTAAGGATGATCAGAAAAAGTACAGGTCAATGATTGGAGGATTATTGTATCTCACTCAAACTAGACCTGACATTATGAATGTTGTTGGTCTTGTTGCTAGATTCCAAGCTGATCCTAGAGAATCTCATGTCATGGCAATCAAGAGGATTTTTAGATATCTAAAAGGGACAATTGAGTATGGATTGTGGTATCCTAGAGATCATGATTTTTCTCTTCATGCATATACAGATGTGGATTAGGTAGGAGATGTTGATGATCGGAAGAGTACCAATGGTGGAGCATTCTTTTTGGGGAAGAGATTGGTTTCTTGGTTGAGCAAGAAACAAGAGGCAATATCTCTGTCCACTGCAGAAGTAGAATATATTGCAGCAGCAGGTAGTTGCACTCAAGTATTGTGGATGAAGCAAATGCTAAGAGATATTAGAGTGGAGTATGAAGAACCTATCACAATCTTCTATGATAATTCAAGTGCAATTAACATATCAAAAAATTTGGTGTTGCATTCAAAGACTAAACATATATCCATCAAGTTTCACTTTTTGAGAGAACAAGTGAACAAGAATGAAGTTAGATTAGAGTTTGTGCCTTCCAAGGATCAGATTGCAGATATTTTTACTAGACCTCTACCTAAGGACTCTTTTGAGTATCTCAGGGAGAAGTTAGGGGTTATTACCCCTCCGGTTCTGAATTAAGGTGCACTAATGTGCATCAATCCGGTGGATCTCACAGTCATATCTTGTGATCTAGATTGATGGGAAGCTGCTACTCAGGGGGAGCAGCTGATATGATTCTAAATTGATGCAAGTATATGCCCTTTGCCATTGATGTCAAAGGGGGAGAGAAGACATGTGAAAAACAAGTAGTTGCTAATCAAAGGGGGAGCAGTAAAGGAAGAGACATGTGAATGGTTGTTGTTGATAGGGGGAGTTATGTCAATGAGGAGAAGTTCTTATCTTGATGGTTAAAAAAAGTTTTTCACATCATATGTTGCCATCAATGACAAAGGGGGAGATTGTTGCAAGTATGGGCCTAACTGGTGTTGTCATTGATTTCAACATACTCCTGTTGCATTGATGATAAGGATTGGATGAGCTATATGTTGAGGATATTGAGAAAATTAGTCCTATCAGGAACAGAGAAGAATAGTGAAGACAATGAGGTAAAGATTCCTGTTAAGATGAAGATCAGAGGATGCGTATCAAAGGGTTTGTAGATATGTGTCTTAAGATGATCTAGTAAAGATTTCATAGGTCCGCATGAAGATCTGAAGAAGTTATGGCCACTTAAGTAAAATTAGTTCTGGCAGATGTTCAGAGGTGACAAAATGACACAGATAGGTTAGGTGAGATCCGGAAATGCAATATATTATTCTATGGATTTGGTGGAGTGTTTAGGAAGTCAATTTGAATTGACAACTCAATTGGTTTGTGGTCTGGAGGTCTGCAAGCATCTATTCCAATATGATAGTGATGACAGACTATGTTCTTGAGGTTTCAAATGAAGGAGAGAATTATTTCAGTAAGCAGAAGTAGTGTGGATATTCCTGGTGATTCAGGCAAGCTTGTGGAGGTCTTTGGATTGTGTCCAGTTCATGTTGGTGGTCCGCATTGAAGATTGAGCTTGTAATTGAAGAATTACTTCTAGATGATGATGTTCTTCCTAAGTCTTGCCGACCGGATGAGTTACACATCCTGCGGATGATCTTAGAGATGTTATGTGAAGAATGACGTGTTCCTAAGGAAGATTAAAGTCTCAGATCCGTGTGGCCGATAGTGTGTTGATCCGTGTGAAGTCTTTTTGTAATTAGTCATGTTGTATTTATGTATTTGCTCTGTAATTTATGCCGACTTGGATGATTATCCCTAAGTCGATGTCTTGTATAAATAAGGAGTTGTAAAGTCATTTCAAAGGAATCTTGTGGAGATGAGTGTGTAGTAGAGACAAGCAGAGCAAAAGGTAGAACAAAAGTATTGGGCTTAAATGGAATTGACTCAAGCATGGTGAAGATGCTATTATTCAGTTCAAGTATGTAATACTTATTATTCTATAGGCAGTGTGTCTCCTGTAGGCAATGGGCCTCTTGTGAGCAGTGTGCTCGGGCAATGAGCCCTAATTGGCATGTGCCATTTTGTTCTTTCTATTCTTTTAACATAGAATTCAATCTTGGGTTAGTCACTCCATGGTTTTTCCCTTAACCAGGTTTTCCACGTCAAAAATCTTGGTGTCATATGTGTTAATGTGTTTCTGCTCTTGAATTGTTGTATTATGTTTCCATGATTGATTTATTATTATGTTGCTGAATTGAGAAAAAGATTTAAGTGATTAATTGGAAGAAAGTTTTGGACAACTGATTCACCCCCCCTCTCAGTTGTCTATCCTAAATCTAACAGATATTACCTTCAATGAGTTTATTAAGTTCTGTCTTCATAAGCACTTCCAGCTTAGGATTTAGTGGCCTTTGCTTTTGTCTAATAAGTTTTGCTTTGGGTTCAAGTTCTATGGTATGCTGAGCCAACTCTGGGTTGAAACCTTTTAGATCTCCATATTCCCATGCAAATATCTCACTAAATTCCTGACAAAGCTAAATGAATGCTTGTTGTTCCTCCTTTGTACATATCTTTCCTAGCTTGAGTAACTTCCCTTTAAAAATCTCAATAGGTTCATAGTGTTCTTGCTTCACTGACAAGCTGGCCTTATATTTTCTTACCTGATCATCAGTATTAAAGATAGATTCCAAGGTCAATAAGCCCTTGGGTAGCTTGTTTGATCTTAATTGAAGTATTTGATCATCATATTGCTAGAAAAATTTCTGTTGATTACCTGCAGAAAATTTAGCTTCTTCCATTAAGAAATTTACAATTTGTTCATCGCTGTCAAACACTTGCCAGCTGATATTATTATCTGGGACTAATGGTCTAACAACAATTTTGACATACAAAGGAGAATGAATATTCTTCATTTCTACAGGAATATCATATTCAGCTCCTATGGCAGCTAGCTTGTCAGCTTGCTTATTATCAGTTCTAGGTACAGATATCAGATTAAATGCATCAAACTCTTCTATCATGTCCCAGATTCTATGCTTATATAATTTCAGCAAGTCATTTTTTGTTGCAGCAATGTTTTTGACTTGTTTAACAACTAACTCACTGTCTTCAAAAGCTTTTAAACATTTAATTTTTCTTTTTCTTGCCCATTCAAGTCCATGAACTAAAGCTTCATATTCAGCTGTGTTATTAGAACAGCTGAAAGCAAATTAGAAAGATGAATAGTATTTCTCACCTGTGGGAGAAATTAAAATAGCCCCTCCTCCAACACCAATTTTGCTTCTAGAACCATCAAAATAAAGCTCCCAAACATCATTTTTAGATTCAATAGTTTGTTATTTTTCTTTTTTAATCAGATTTGGAATGATTGTATTTTTCTCTTGTATCATATACACACCAAAGCCTATCTCATCTATCTGCTCAAAAGGATCTATTTCATGGTTCTCTATTGCCCACTGATCTAAAACCAGATTAGGAATTCCCTCTAAAGGTGTACTTGGGTCTTGAACAAGAATCAGATCTTCTTGATCAAAAATGGAAAGGTTGGCATTTATGGAATTAGGTGTGTAAGGTTCTAGGTGATTTTTGGCTAATGGCTCAGATTTGATTGTAACCTTGGTTCCATATCTAGTTCTGAAGAATAAATGTGTCTAATTAGATGATAAATATCCTCCTAACCTTGTTGTAAAATCTCTGGATAAGCAAATAGCAAAGGTAGGTGGCAGATCAATGACATAAATATCCTGATATATAACAAAGTTTGGACAAGCATGCAAAGTAAGGCCTAAATTTTTGAACATTCCAACTGTACTAACCTCAGTTCCATCCATTTGTACAACACCTCTAACAACAGGTTCATATTTCAGACCTAACTTATCAACTAGTTGTTTTGGCATAACTAAGCTGCTAGCTCCTGAGTCTATCATGCAATTATGTACTAAATAGTCACCTACAATCAGAGTGACATAGAATGGTGGAGGTTTGCCTACTGGTTTAGGTTGTTCTACTCTTTTTTCTACTTCATTGGCAAACATAACTTGAGGTTGATGTGTTTTTTGCACTTCATTTGACAAAGGTAACTGAGATAATACATTCTGTAACAAATCCTTTTGTCTTGGAATATGTAAAGCATAAAAAATAGACATGCTTACTGTTGCCTTTTTCATATGATCCAAAATATTGAAGACAGGACCACTAACCTTTTGCTGCACTTTTGGGACAAAAACTTCTGGCTGGTCTTTAGCTGGCTGTTTATTGGTTTCTGGTTGTCATTTTTCTGCATTTGGCTACCTTGACAAAATATGTAGATCATTTAATGTAGAAGCTTGATTCTATTCATTCTGAGTTGTAGAAATTGTACTTTTACCTTTATCAGCTTGCTGTTGTACATTTCCAGCTTGCTATTTACCAGCATCAGTTTGCTGATTTGCAGTTCCAGCCTATTGTTGCAAGTCAACAGCTCTCTTTTTTGATCTTGTGTTTGCTGCAATTTTAGTAAAAGATTGCTTTTGACCTGGCAACTGATTTACACCACAAAATTCATTGGCCTACCAATTCATCAAAGCTACATCAGGATTAACATGTTGAGTTTGAGTATCCAGCTGGTTATTTACATCACTTGCTAAATTTTCAGCAACAACATAGTTATTCTGTACCATTAAAGCTTGACTTACTATCCCATTTGGGCAAGTGGACTGGTTATGAGGCTGATTACATGGGTAGCACCATGCATAATCTTGAACCATGTTATTCTGTATAGGTACTATTTCTTTTGATGTACTAATAGCATTTGGATTATATTGCTGATTTGGCCTATTGTTGTAGTTTCTTCTTTGAGCCTGATAATCTGCCTGATAGCCATGTCTATTTGCTTGGTAAGGGGTTGCTTGGTAAGGTCTATTATTCTGGTTTGTTTAAATATTTAGACTTACTAAATCAATGCTCATAGTCTGCAATATTTTTACTATATTTTGCTGGTTTTCTTGCAACTCCTGAAACTTAGAATGAATGGGGTCTGTCCTATTTTTTGCATTTGTTTGATATCCAAAAGATGGTATTGATGAAATATGCGGGGCTGAAATTGGAATTAAAGGTTGTATATCTGGAAAAATTGGCATTGGAGGCCTAGGTGCTATTTTACCAGCCTGTATTAAACTATTTTCTACTCTTATTACAATATCAAAAGTAGCTGGTAAAGTTACCCCTCCCATAGATTTATCATAACAGCAATATCAGAATTTAATACCCTCAAATAATACAAAAAAGCATGTTCTAGTGATGGTTTTACTGTTTCAAGAATTCTATTCCATGTTTTCTGAAATCTGAAATTAAAATCTGACATTTGCTCTTATGGAGCTCTCTAAATAGTAGTCATTTGTTCAACTAATGATAAATGATCAGATTTATCTTGAAATTATCTATTCAGAACAGCACCTAATTCATCCCAAGTTCTAATTGAATTAACTCTTAAGCCTCTAAACCATTGAAGAGCTTTACCTTTTAGTGATGCTGCCAATAGCCTGATTGCTATGTTCTCCTCGGTAATATGATGCATAGAACACAAGGAAGCCACATCTCTGATATGTTCAATGGGAGTAGTCCCATCTTCTCTAGTGAAACTTGGTAAACTCTTCAATACCGCCATCAGTATGTCATCATGCTGATTTAGATTCAAAGGGTTGCCTCCATTAAATGTAACAAAAGGCTAATTTCGAGGTGGTGGTGGATTTCTTCCACCTCCTGGAGGTGGTAATGCTCCTCCAACTCCTCCAAGAGGTGGTATTGGTCCTCCACCTTCACCTCCACCTCCTCTAAGTAGAGCCATTGGAGTAGATGGTATTTGAGTTGGTACTTGGACTGAAACTACTTGAGGTATTTCTTGTAACACAGGTTCTTCTTCTATAAACTCAAGAAGAAGAGGTTCCTCTTGGAAAATAGGAATCTGCTCTCTTAGGCTTGCTGGTGAAGAACTATGAAATTCTGATGATGAACTTGCAAATAACGGATTCTGGTATGAAACAAACTCTGGATTTGTACTTGACAGATTTGAAACAATTGGTAAATCTGCTATGTTGATCACTTTATCTACTTTTATTCTCCTCTTTGGTGGAGATAACTGATTATGCCTCTTCTCAGAATCTTTACTTGACCTTGTTTGATATTTTTTCATAAGCTGCAAGATCTGATCTATAAAACCAAAGTATTAGAGTCGCCAAGTACTTGATAATGAACCTCTAAAGGATGGAATTCTGCTGTTCATACCAAAATAGCGAAAAAGAAACAAGTTCTTTTGAATTGAGAATCAGTTCAAGGTCCCACCGGGTGTGCCAAAAATTGTTATCACTATGAATTGCACCCGTATGCAAGGCTAGAAAATCTTTGTAATTCCATCTAACACGGGACTAATTTCAGGTTGTGGGTGCCCTATAATGAAATTAGACCTCCAAATTGTGGGTTGGTTCCTTTAAAATATTTATTAGAATGTATGATTCTCTATTTTAGAAAAAGGAAAGAAGGAAACTATATGGAAATGAAACTGTAAAATTTGGTAATGCACCTAATATGGATAAAAATATGCAATCTGGTTCACAATATACCTCAGAAATTTGATTCACATAATCCAATCTTGGCATAAATATCACAAAAGTGATTCTAAGGAAGGCTTGAAAATAAGCTTTCTATAAAGGAAAAGGGATTTTCTCACAACATAAAAAGGATAACTTTCATGAACACAACCTAAGACCTATAATAACAATATGATTAATACTCCAAGCAAAAGTGAGACAATAATTTTAAAACTTTAATGATTAAACACAGTAAAACTTCATCAAATCACTTCATACAATTTGCATTAAATGGAAAGGTAATTACTTGATTTCAAATAACAAAGGAAATATTGCAAAGGAGACAAAAATGGAACCTGTAACCTGTTGATCTCCCTATAAAACTGTAAAAGTTGAGCTACAAAACCTTCTTCTCTCAAAGTGTATAAGAGCAAAAAGGCAAGAACTAGCAAAAAGAAGATTTTGCTTTACAATATATAGGTTTTCTCAAACTAAGAGGCATGGAAAAATATGAACTTGTAGCTAACCGCCTCTAAAAATAGTCTCTCACAAGTAACCTCAAAAATCCTCAAAAATAGGGGCTCAAACTGCCACAAATCGAGCAAAAATAGCTCCAATTTGGGCCTCTCCATATGCTTGACCAAAAATTTGACCAAGAACCCTAAAAATACTCCTCAAATCATGCAAAAAACCTCCTAGGTGGCCTAGATAACTCAACTAATCAATTTGCATGATTTTGCGTTAGCAAAATTGATTGTGAGTAAATAATAAAGTAATAAAAATAATTACTTTATTATTGGTTACAAATTGTTTTAATTTGACTTTACAATTTGTGAAAAATAATAAAGTAATTTGAAAAATATTACTTTATTATTTATTTACAATTAATGTATTTGTAAAATCATGCATGAAAAACTAACTCCTTACTACTCCAAATACATATGCCTAATTTGCATGACTTTAGAAAAAAAAAGGACTTAGAGATAAATACAATCCTTATAACTCCTTGTGAGAGAAAAATACCCTCTTGCATGTCAATATGCCTTTAGGAAAAAATAATACCCTTATTACTCCATATTTGTATCAAAAGATAAAAATAATCAAAACTCTGCCTTCTAACTCCAATATACATGTACAAAAACTCCTCACTGCCATATATATTCATCATGCAAAATCAAAAACCCAAGTCTTCATATCACCTTGTCATATGTATTATCATGCCAAATAATGCACTTGTCCACCTTGCATCTCCTTCATGCTAAATATATACTCTATTCTCCATGCACATATTCAAAAAGAAAGCTCCTCTTTAACACCTTCTCTGCCACCTTGAACTCAAACTGCCTCTTGTCTTCATGCACTTCTTGCTTTGACTTTTCGATGATAATTATATAAGGCATAAAATCATAATTTTTTAACCCTATTTGGTCATCCTGTATAATACATGTGATACAAGGAAAACTTGTCTTTGTCTCCAAACACATGATGACAAAGGAAAAAGTTAGACCATGCAATGTTTGTTTTGGCCACATGATATTTGACCTCTAAGGAAGGAAAGCTTGTTTGGAAATCATAAGGCATAAGCCTTATCCTTATTGCTACCAACCACCATTTGATATGTAAGCATCTCCACTGTCGGCCACTCCTTATTATCATTGCTAGGAAAGTATCATTTGGAATTGTTGACCCCGGTCGACATTTGGATTTAGTAATAATATTTTTTGATGAAGTCAAAAAAGAAGATGGGAAAGAAGCTTCAAACAAAACAAGGAAGAACCCTAAACTTGTTATTCATTTTCACACCTCCCCTTTGCTGGCCGCCGCTCTGCAACTCCATTGCACTAGGGTTTGATCTCTCTCAGCTTTGATTCCTCTGTGTCAAACTCCATGGTTTTTCTTGCAATTCTTGAGTGAGATGAGGCGGTAAGCATTTTATCCTTCATCTTTAACTGGTATTTCTCTCTTTTCATGAAGCTTCCTTCATGGCTACAGCTATTTCTATTCCTCATGTTTCTTCTGTAGCATTTCTTTGATATATTATTATCTTCTGTGTGTTATTGCTCTCCGTATGTTGCATAAAATGTGAGGAAAAATGCAAGAAAAGACCTATCAATAGGAGGCCACCGCGATTAAAGTCTTATTCTCTGCAACAAAGGTAGCTCTTCTATACTATCGATATCTTTCTTTCATTGCTTATAAGGGAGACAAGAGTCTTGACCTTTCCTTATATGAGTATTTTGGATGCTTTTCTTCTCTATATGGCCGTGGCCATAGTCAGTTCCTGTAGTCTATCTTTAACTTCTTGGTATAAAGATGAAGGTTTCTTCACATACAGAAAAGAGGGTTTCTCCTTAAATGCATTCAATACTTCCCATGCACGGCCACCTGTAAACACATGCTACGAGCTTTCTTTTGACTATTTTCTGTAAAAATGATGAAGGGTTTCACTCTACAACAAGGGTTTTTATCGAAGAAAAAGCTTCCAATCATGGCCATACCCAAAACACACTATGGCATTGTTGATTCTTTGTAGATATGGAATTTATGTTAGGATTTCACCATAATCTTACATGGGTATTTCTTATTTCTCCTCTTCATGCTATGGCCAGGCTATAAGATTTCTTTGTAACTCTTCTTCCTTCACTTAGGCTCATGAGATGAAACTTAAGGATTTGATAAAACGAGGATTCCTTCAAAATTCATACAAACCCATCTTTCTGGTCACGGCTTGGATAGAACTTTCACTGTATGCATTATTTGACTATATGTAGGAGAGTTGTGGCTAGGGTTTCATACACCTTTTAACATTTCACATACACTTGAACTTCATTGTAATATTGTGGTATCTTCACTCATTCTAGGCATGAATATTTTCATTTTTGCACTCCTCTGTCCTCCAATTCTAGTAAATGCTTGTTATCACTATACTGACCAGAAATGAAGAAAACTTGTATTTCTCCCAGCAATCAGACTGTAGAAAATACATGGCATATAATGAATTTTTATTGTTTTACCTCCTGTATCTATTTTCCTCCTTCTGTAGCACGTTTAGTATTATCTTCCTTCTTTTTTGAACATGACATATACATGTCATCACTGTATCATTTTGACAATATGATGTATGATCAATGAACACCTAACACAGAAATGTGAATCATAATGCTTGACTATCACCAATCAGGGCATTATGTCTTGCTATCTTGATCACCTGGTTTGCTATTTCTAGATTTCATTTATTCTTCTGTCAGAAGTAGTAATACTTGTACATCATTTCTTATACTATAGCATTCATTTTTCTTTGATATACCTTCATTTGCATCTGTACTAGTTAGATGATCCTTTCTTGATGTATCTAAATAACATGTCATTTCGTGGCTACCTATCATATGCTCTCCATGATGAACTTGTATCTTGATTGTTCTGATCACAAACAATAATTCATCTCCAGATTTCATTTATCCTTTTATATCTCTATGCCATGGCCTCTTGTCATCTAAATTCTATGACTATTACTTTTACATCTTAAGTTGTCCCTCATTAGTATATACCTATACCTGTCAAAAACTATCATTTACTTGATCTTATTGCCTTTGTATTTTAGTTGATCTCAGAAGCACAGTTGCATCACTTGCCTTGGCTGTATTTGATCATTGTGAATATCTGCAACATGATATATGTTTATTGTTCCATGCTTATAATCAGATGAATCCTTTGATGTATCTTGTAGCTTATGTGCATAAGTCTGTTTCCTGTAGCACTATTATGTCACTCTTTTTCATCATCAGATAGCAATGTAAACACTCATATGATAGTGACTAAAAGACATGCATCAGTTTGGAATTGTCATTTACTCTCTTTTTTGAACATCATATGCATAACAGTGAAGGTCTCCTGTAGATATTCATTCTACTTAATATGCAGTTGAGATCTGATTGGCATATATGTTCTTCTGCTCTTGATCCTTTTGATCATAAGTTTGCTATTCATCATCTCTTCATATCTCTGTCATTTCTTAAGTCTGGTTTTGAAAATGTGACTAAAAAATGATAGAAACAAGGTATTCTGATAATGATATGGAAGAGATAAAATACCTTCTATGGCTGCAATTCTGATTTCTGCACTTTGCCAACTTGATTCAGGCATTCTAAGTTATTCTGATTTGCTTCAATCAGCTGTAATGAATTTCATGATGACATAGCTTTTCTGCAAGTTGATTAGTGATGCATAATGTAACTTGAATGATGGATCATGTCCTTTCTAGTACTCTTTTTTAAATGAAAAAGAAAACATGTTGGGCTCAAACTCTTGTGGGAGCCACATTTAATCCACATGTTTATTTGTCTTCAAATTAGCAACATTACTTGTCCTATACCTACACAGTGAACAAATAAGTTAGCTTAAAATATACCTGATGGTATTGATTGATCCTTTTCATGATTTTTTCTAATTTTTAGCACTTATCTGATCTGGTCTTTCATATGCAATGCATAATGTGATAAGTAGATATATCTGTTTGATAAAAGCATATGATAACTTTAAACATCTGGAGCACTAATAGGGCTATCCCCAAATTTTTTGCAGGTTCAACTAATGATGGGAGCTGAAGATAAAGACTGAAGGCTGAAGACCGACATCAACAAAATGACCTTCTTGCTCAAGCAATGATCGATGTTTCTTTTTATCATATGTTTATTTCATTTCTTTTATCATCCAGATGTATAGCTTGCATGTCTGCAATTGCTCAATCTAGTTACTCCCACAGCTTGTGTGGGACACATTTGAACACTTCTTTTAAACATAATCAGTTAATTTATCATATGCATTTGATAAATGTGTATTTCTTTTTCAATCAATGCATAGGATAAAGTAACAAATATTTGAATGTATGTTCAAACCATGACATGAAAAAAATAGTTCAATACAAATATCTTTCTTTCTTTATTTCAAAACTGATTAACTAAATAATCAATTTAACTTATAACTCCTGAAAGATAACACACTGTTAAAACAACTGTATTTTTTGAATGACTGATACCTTGACCATCTGATTCTCTTGTCATGATGACTCATCAGTCTTGATTAGACTGATGGGTTATCCTGTCATCTGAAGTCTATTTCTACTATGTCAAGATAACAATTGTTCATTTGAATGTATAACTTCAAAATTTTCTTTTATCCCTTCTGAACAATTGCACTTAGGTCAAACTAATTTTAATGTGAACAAAAAATTAGTAACAGTGCTAAAGGAGAATCAAAAGAATACAACTTGGGATAGGGATAAGAAAGGAAAGTTTGAGCCTAATTGGTTGGGTCCCTATATTATCATAGATAAATATGGGTTAGGTTCTTATCATTTAGCCAAGTTCTAGATGTCCCAGCATTGAATGAACGCATGAACATAGTGCACCTTAAGCACTTCGATGCCTAGTCTTCAGCAGGACCCATGCAAAAAATTAAAAATAAAAATACAAAAATACAAAAATACAAAAAAAAATAAAAAAATACTAAAAAAAATTCAAGAGAAAAATTGTCCTTTGGTGTAAACCACTTTTTGTGGTGCCTCAGACAACTACCATGGTGAAAACCTACTTGTAGGTGCCATGTGTATAACCAGATCCCATTACCCTCTAGGTCCTCATCTATCCCTCTCCATCTCATCTTTTAGTCGACCATATCACCCATAATAACCTTATCATGCCTTGGGGAACTCAATTTTATCTTGTTTGAAAAATGATTCTTGACATTCACCTTATGGATTACTTCACATCTTGGATGAGCCTCATATCATATTTTTGAAGTTCATGTACTTACAAGTATGTTGGCATCATGCACCTTACACCTATAGATTCAACACCTAAAACATTGAGCTTAAAACATGAAACCAAATTTTTTTATTAAGCCTTGATAACATACACTTGTTGAACCATCTCCATCATGACATTCTTGATTTCATCATTTTCCTTCACGAGATACATCATTCCCCACATCAAGGATCATCATTATCATCATCATCCTAGTCCTTTTCAACACTTGGCAAGAGGTAAACTCCTATATGTCGATTGACTATTGATTTTGATCTTTATTTATCTTTGACCCACAATATACCTCCTCAAGGTTTCTATGATCATTATATATCATGGTGTGTCTTGATTGGTATATACCGAGGTATAAGTTTATTATTTTGTGTGTTGTGTTTGTTGGTTGTCCCATCATAGTTCCCACCAAGGTCATCAAATGCCTTGTGATGTGTTGGGGCATCCTTTTGTTTGCTAGTTGGCCGATCACAGTATCCACCAAGGTCATCAAACACCTTGTGATGTGTTGGGATATCTTTTTATCTTCTTGTGAGTCAGTCCCTACACATGGGATACATTGTTACCTTGGCATTTATATCCCGGTACATAATATCTCATGTTATATCAAAATAGGTGCTCACCACATAACAACATAATACTTGCATTCAAGACCACACACTTGTTATCCCAAAAATACATTACCCATTATCATCTATCCTTTATCATTTGATCCATTCTTAAGTCTTGTGCTCATGATTTAAATTATGCAAATAATTAGTTAGTTAATTCATTATTCTTTTTGAGTTAGCTATCTAACATCATCATTCTTCTACATTATGCCATACAACCAAATAAATTAACCACATCATACCATTTATTTCCTCCTAGAACCATATTATCACATAATAAATCACATCATATCATCTAATCATAACAATATGTCTCTTATCCACCCCATGTATTTGCATCTATATCCATCATCCTCCAACACTTCTTCTATCCAATCCTCCAACCCCTTTCATCCATCATTAACCTCCAAGCTTCTATCCTCCTTCTTTCTCATCCTTCCCTCATATCTTTTTCATTCATTTCAAGAGCACACATGTGTTCTTCAAACCTGCTTATCCGCTTGAGGGGGCATCATCCTTTCATAATATTAACACCATGTTTCATCAATTCTCTCATCAACATGGAATATCACCGTCCTGTTCATCTTACAAGCACTATATTTTCTTTTTCTTTGAAATGATGCTATAAAAACACCATTTCAAAGAGGGGCAAAATGTAGACACATAAAATTGCTTATTGCATTTTCATTGTCATCAACACTTCATCTACATCATTTTTCTCTAAATTAATTGAATAAGTTCCATTTATTTAATTAATCAATCTACTTTCCAAAAATCCATTTCAAATAAAATAAAATCAATATTCCAACATTATCCTCATTCTCATGAATTGAATAAATTTATTTATTTAATTTCCTAATTTCCTCTCAACTCCTTAGTTGACTAAAAGAGTCAATTAGTTAACTAATTATCCTAATTCTCATGAATTAAATATATTTATTTATTTAATCCCTAATTTCCTCTCAACTCCTTAGTTGACTAAAAGAGACAATTAATTATTTGCATGATTTAAATCATGCATGTAAGTTAACTGCATGCATGCACAAGACTCCAAGAAAGGACTTGTTAATCCCCTTGATCCATGTCACAAAAAGACACTTGTCAACTCCTCATGTATCCAAATCCTCTCAAGCAACCATAGCCATTGATCCTCCAAATCAATCTCCACCATTGAACATCTCTCCCAAACATCTATAAATTAAACCTCTCACAAGCCATAATCATCCTCAACATTGAATGCAAACTTATGATGTTAAATTGAGCACCTAACATTCCTACTTTCAATCATAAATCCTTGAGCACAACCACCATCTTGGTGCAACAAGGAGCTTTTGGGTGAGAAATTTTCATTTATTTTCATCCATTATTACAAGTTCCTTAGCTTAATCTAGAGGTTGTATTTAAATGTGAAAATAGGATTTAGATTTTAGATTTGAGTCTTATATTTATATTTCACATTTTATTGCATAAAAATACTTAGTAATGTAAGTATTCAACGATAATATCAAGCCAAACACTCTAAATTGATACAAAATATTAAATCAAGTAAAATTCCATACAAACATGATTCCTAAGACATGCCTATGAAATTGATTGTACAAGAAGGTGTAAAACAAGATACACAACACTCAACATACCAATTATGTCATGAAATCATAGCTCAATTACCAATAAGTGACATTCACTAATTCTTATCATTAAATTGTATATTGTGGTTTAGGGATTCCCTTTTCTAGATTGTCCCATTGTAGGGTTTCATACATAATTCAGATTTTATGAATTTAAAAACTACAAAAATTTGAACCATATCTCCAAATCATCTAAATAACATTCAAAGCCTAGTTCCAATGTTCTTTCATGACTCTAGATCACTAATTTTTCACTTTTATCTTTATAGAAGTTACTTTACATCTTTAGAATTCCCTATAGGTTCCATACCCTATAAATCTGAATTGGCTAACTTATAATTACTAATTCAATCATTAGATTGTACCAACATTCACATTAAGTATACATAAAGATTTAGACCTTACTTGTATATGTTTTCAATCTCTATTGTACCTTGTAAAAAATTAGCATTTTTTAACCTTTGATCCATGTTGAAATTCTCCTCCTTCCCATGTGTAAAAAATTGATTCTCTTCTCCAATATGTGAATAATGAATATGATGAATCAGAAGTCATTTCAACATCCTCCAACCTCTTCTTATTCTTGGTTGAATCTATTCTCATGTAATTCTCCCCTTTTTATTCTTGGTTGAATATATTCTCATATAATTCTCCCCTTTGCTTTCTCTCCAAGTTATCTAATTATATTAAAATTCTATTTTTTCTTTAATTTTCTTCTTTAATTATTCTTCAAATCTCATCATTTGATTCTCCAAAATTATCTTTATTCTATTTTCTAAATAAAATATTTTATTTTATCCTCCCCTTTTTATTCTTGGTTGAATCTATTCTAATATAATTCTCCCCTTTGCTTTCTCTCCAAGCTATCTAATTATATTAAAATTCTATTTTTTCTTTAATTTTCTTCTTTAATTATTCTTCAAATCTCATCATCCTTTGATTCTCCAAAATTATCTTTATTCTATTTTCTAAATAAAATATTTTATTTTATCCTCAAATCTTCAATTAATAATGCATAGTAATTTAATTAAGCATTTTAAAATTCTCTATTTTCTATGAATAGATTTGCACTTTGACTTTTATTTTATGTTCTTATTCTATTTCTTTTAAATATAATTACTTTTATCTTTTAATTAATATTTATATATTAATTAATATTCCTCTAAATTGTTATAAAAAAATTCCCTTTATCTTCTCTTTATTTTATTTTCTTTATTTGTTAACTCCAACTTTTTTTAATTTAACTCCAACATTTTTTTTTATTTTCAATCTTTTAATAATGGAATATTCAACACACTTATTGTAATTAACTTCTAGTTAAATTTAATTTAAAGAGTGGCATTATTTTATGAACAAAGACTAATTATTTGCTACTTCATAATCTAAGCCTAGTCCAACCACCCCTAACAAAATTGTACTTGAAACATCACAACTATAATATACCATTAGCAACATCTATGTTATTAAAATTGTATAACGAAATAATAAATAATCTAATTAAATATCCCATCACACATTTAAACACATCCACACAATAAATGTAGGTATGTACACACCACAATGTCAATATCTAGCACCTAGGTCTAATTTCACATTAGGATAAGACAACACCACCAACCAAATAGTTCAATAATTGAGGATAATACACCTAACATATTTTTGATGTTTGAATGTGTCTCATTGATCACCATCTTTTGATCTTGTACATACTATTATACCTATGGTTTAGAACATGTATGCAATGTTCCAACCACGATGACCACTTTTTATAAATAATATATTTCCTACAATATCCTACTAAACATATGTAATGCTCTAATAAACAATAATGAATCTTTCAATCATTGACTAATCCAAGTCACCAATGGATCATCCATCATAGAACTATATCAAATGATCCTAAAAATATGTGAAGAAAATAGTCCAAGTAAGCAATTATCTATTTCAAGATCCCATAGGAAAAAATCCATCTCACAGATCAGAAGTTGACCACATCATCTACCCCCATTAAATGATATTTGGGATGTCCATGATGCCTCATGTCAATAGCCAAAATATCATTGTCATGTCCTATCTTGACCAACACTAGTACTATGCTCCCCATAGATAAAGTACATATTCACCTTGAACAAAAGAATTATGTGCTTGAATTATAATTTAGGTGAAGAAGCAAGTGAATCTTGATCTTATCCAAAATAATCAACAAAGGCACATGAAAGACACATGCTCCATATAACTCCAATCTCCATGCATCACCAAAAATTAAAAAAAATCAATCTCCTAATAAAATTTGCCACAAATCCATTACCCCAAAATTTGCCAAAAATCCATTACCCCAATCCTTGAGCTATGGGTGGACTCAAGCTTCTTAAAACACAAATTCATATTGGTCCTATGCACCTCCACTTCTTTATACATTTGGATTGATAAACTCCATAAGAAGGGAGTCCTCTATAGTATAAGTATCTACAACATTATAAACTACATAGTGCCTAATAATCACATTGAAAACATTGTTGTTTCTCTGACTTTATATGAATTTTTTTGGTTACAATGATGAATAGAACATACTTATTTTTCTCCCACTTTTGGTCATGTCTCTCTAAGAAAAACATCGTTCAAAAGTTTTCATTTTTCCTTCTATGCAAATATGTGTTCATTTTCAATGAAATTCACAAACATAGTCAAATGTTGCATTATTAATCTTCTTAATAGGTTTCAATATTTCAAAATAAATGTATGTATTTAATTTTAAGTCCATTAAGAACTATAGAGATTAGCATGTCATCCTCAATTTAGTGTGATAAAATCATTTTTCCTTCTATGCAAATATGTGTTCATTTTCAATGAAATTCACAAACAGAGTCAAATGTTGCATTATTAATCTTCTTAATAGGTTTCAATATTTCAAAAGAAATGTATGTATTTAATTTTAAGTCCATTAAGAACTATAGAGATTAGCATGTCGTCCTCAATTTAGTGTGATAAAATCAGTGTGAATAATTTAATCAATATAAATATTTATATATATAATTTATTATTTCAAAGAGTCTCAATGTGTATTATTACTTATGGTGGTCATCTTAGTTTTACAATCATCTTTCTATCTCATAAAATTTTATCAATCACATTACATTATTAAATTACATAAGCTTTACAAAATCCCACATGTTTAGACATGATAGTTTTCCATAAGCAACTTCCATTATTCATAGTTATAAAGAGTTAATTAACATCGAGAGGCATTCTATAGTGGCATCAAGGAGGAGTCTCATGTTGTGACCGTGTAAATAAAAACCCCTTAAATTTGACAACCATTTACATGTCAAATAATTAATAACAATATTTGTTCTATAGCCTTCACACAACAATGTGGGAATACAAAACACAATGGCATTCCATATGTTGGAATCTTGCACACAAATACAAAGTTAGTATGAATATTTAATAACTGGTTAAAGACTTCAAACATACCATAGGAAATAATGGAACCAATGTACAACAATAATGAAAGCTGATAAGAAACCAAAGCCATAGAAGTGAAATAGCTCAAGTTTTTTTGTTTGTAGATGGAGGTGTAGGAAATTGTGAGAGCCTTGTATTTTGGGAAATGTATAGTTGTCATTGTTCTTCCATCTAACAACTTGCAACCATTTTGGAGGTTTTAAAGGATTTGACAATGGAAGCACCCCCTAACCCATTGATTTTCTCATCACGTGGTTCATGGGAGGAGTAAAACATTTGTAATTCAAAATTCATTGAGTCTCCCACTATTGGTTTAGAGCTGTAGACTTAGCAAATTGGGACCCATGCATGTGTAATTAAAGTTTGATATTAACTTTTGGTTAATACTAAAGCTTAAGCCTCTTGCAACCATTTTGGAGGTTTTAAAGGATTTGGCAATGGAAGCACCCCCTAACCCATTGATTTTCTCATCACATGGTTCATGGGAGGAGTAAAACATTTGCAATGAAATTCATTGAGTCTCCCACTATAGGTTCAGAGACTGCAAGAATCAGGTAGCCCCCTATAAACTGCAGTGTGCCTGGTAAACTTTTTCATGTGACCTGTAACGCTGGTGTGACACGTCCTTCGGTACCACAGGGACAAGGGGAGACTAGACCTCGTGCTTTTTCACGTGACCAGTGACACTGGCGCGATGCATCCTCCAGTATCATAGGGACAGGGGGAGACTAGACCTCGTGACCTTCTTGCCTGCAACGGGAATTTTTAGCCAATCAAGCCAAGGCCCCCTGTGAGAAATATTGAAGTGATTTTTATAAATTGAAGGTTGGGGTAAAGAGAGGATAATAAGAATACAATCAAATATTAAAGCCTTCGGCTTTAATAGGGGATTTTGATTTTAAGTACAAAGGGAGAAGTGGGTTATGGGTGAATTAAATCCAATTTTCAATATTGACGTTGATGTTAATTATGGCAATAGGGGTGAAATAAAAACTATTTAGAACCAACATTTATTTTTTAAATTTATGTCTATATATGTATATAGTAAACAAAATAAAATAAATCTAAAGTAAATAAAATAGCTCCAAACTATATCTCTACACATTTTTTAAATAGATGCATTTAAAATACCTATACTAGTTTTTACCATATGTAAATGTCTCATAAACTAACTTAAAAATGAAAAGAATAATTCACCAAGTAGTAAATGTTTCTAAGTCATTCTACAAAACTTACTTAAAAACACTTCACCCAGAAACTTACTAAATTAGCTTAGAGCCTAACTATATCTTAATAAAACATCTTTATTTTATAATATTACAATCTTTTTAAATATATTCAAAAACTTATTTAAAACCATTTAATTAAGATTAAAAAAACTTCTCTTGATTCTTTTAAAATACCAAATTAGAAGTTTACCTTTATGAGTTTGACTCAACCTAAGGACCACATAGAGATGCTCATTATATATATCCTTCAATCCATCTTTATAACACCATTACAAAGTACCTCTTCTCTGTGAATGACAGAATCAAAACCCTCAACTTTGTCTTGAATCACAAGTCTATTTCACACATTTATAAAACGGATTAGGTACTTATCCTTCTTTATGATAGGAATATTGATTATGCCTTCAATCAAAACCATTATGACTGTGTTCCGAGTGTAGACAACATTTTCTTCTTTCATGATTATGGATCAACCCTTTTTTCCTCCAATTTCAAAAAAAGTGTCACTTCTTTTTATAAGATACGATTTGTTCCCCCTCTCGAATTTCTTAAAAGTGGCTCCTATATGCAAAAGTTACTCTGAAAGTGAATGTTAATGAGGTTCACGAAATCTTAAACAACTCATGGAATCTCATCTCTCTGAGCAAAAACAAAACATAATGATAAAGTGTTTTATTTACTGCTGTTTTTTTTTGTGGTGGGGGAAGAGATATACTGCTGTTAATATGTCTGGTAATGATTTGTACGTTAAGAATAATGTTGTGTTGAACATTTATATAATGCTGTTAAAATGATAGATTTATATTTCCCGTGTAGCACATATGTTGCTCTACTCTCTATTGTACTGATCAATACTGTTTTGTGCGTTGTTTTTGGGTTGGGCTGTAGCTTTTATTGTTTAACTGTATATTTGTTAGTAGGTATAAGTTTTCTATAGTTTATAGAAGATAAAAATATTATAATTTTTAGATTTAATTGTGTTTTTTTAAGTCAATGTTTCAGATCATTTATGTAGAATTTTTTTTTTTTTTTTTTTTTTTTTTAACGGAAACAAAAAGATCAACAGGATTGCATAGATATCGGTATTTCTGTCTTTTTATGTCTTTTTATGAACAAGTTGGAGGAGTAAGCATACATCTAAACCCTAAGCAAGTCACCCAAGAGTCATTTTTTTATGAACAAGCAGATTACAACTAGATGAGTAAGCATACATCTAAATCCTAAACAAGTCACCCAAGGGTCAAATTTTTATGAAAAGCAGATTACAACTAGATGAGTAAGCATACATCTAAACCCTAAGCAAGTCACCCAAGGGCCCAATTTTTATGAACAAGCAAGTCACCCAAGAGTCATTTTTTTATGAACAAGCAGATTACAACTAGATGAGTAAGCATACATCTAAATCCTAAACAAGTCACCCAAGGGTCAAATTTTTATGAAAAGCAGATTACAACTAGATGAGTAAGCATACATCTAAACCCTAAGCAAGTCACCCAAGGGCCCAATTTTTATGAACAAGCAGATTACAACTAGATGAGTAAGCATACATCTAAACCCTAAACAAGTCACCGAAGGGTCAAGTTTTTATGAACAAGCATATTAAAACTGGATGAGTAAGCATACATCTAAACCCTAAGCAAGTCACCTAAATTTTTATGAACAATTAGATTACAATTGGATGAGTAAGCATACATCTAAACCCTAAGCAAGTCACCCAAGGGCTAGATGAGTAAGCATACATCTAAACCCTAAACAAGTCACCCATGGGTTGAACTGCCTGATGGCGCCTCCAAAGGTTTGAAACTTGGTGGATGGCATTATCAAAACATAACATCATTCTCACCAATCGTACTAAACCAACTGAGCTACAACTCTTTCATATTTTTTGAAATTTTGATTCATAAATCATCTTGATAATTATAATTTTTATATATAAATATTTTTAATAATATTTTTGATAAATAAATATGCATATAATTATTTTTTTTTTAATCTTCATCTTTTTATCAAATGACAACTTTATATATATAATCAAACTTTTTTAAATTAATTTTTTTACAAATAATTTTTCCTCTTTAAAATAGATTCAACTATGTTTCCAACTCCTTTCTCATTTCAAAATTTTTATAAGCAACACCAAACACCATCAAATTAGGTTTTTCATTTATAATGATGATTGCTCTTGTCTTTACAATTAAGTCAACAATCAAAATCTTGTCAAAGAGATTATCTTTCAAATGCAATCTTTTCAAATTCAAGTACTTTCCTTAATCTTTCAAATGAGAAAATACCATAAGAAAAAATTAGAAGAGTAGTCCAAACTTCCATCCTTTTTCCATCTCCTCCCCATCATTTCAAATTTTTCTTAAGCAACACCAAACGCCATCAAATTAGGTTTGTCATTTTTAATGATGCCTATTTTTGTCTTTACAATTTTAGTCACATGAAATTCATATTAGAAGTCAACAATCAAAATCTTGTCAAAGAGATTATCTTTCAAATACAATCTTTTCAAATTCAAGTACTCTCATGAATTCAAGATCCACCTTTCAAATGAGAAAATACTATTGGACAAAAAATTGGAATGAATAATAGAAAGGTAATTTCTTCTTTAACAAAAAATTATAACCTCTCTATCCTTTTTCCATCTCTTCCCCATCATATTTATTCTCTAGTCTAGTCGAAAGTATTTAATTTATGAATAACATATGAGCATTTTAATTTATTATAAGATATATACTATAAACAATTTCTGAAGTTAATTATTAAATGAAATTATAAGTTAAGTTGAATTTTTTAATTTGATAATTGTGATTTATGTTTTATCAATATTTATCATCAAATTAAACTTATTATAAATGTTTGAAAAATATTTAATTGTTTATGAGTCAAGATTTGGGTTTGGAGGACAATAGTGTGAGCATCTAGTAGAAGTATAATGTAGTTACAAAAGTTGGTATCCATGAACCCAACCTCTTCCCAGTATTGTTGAATTAGTTTATAAAAGTTCTAATAAGAGTAAAGGTCAAAGGACAACCTTGTTTAACTCCAATTTTATAATGAATTTGTTCAAACAAAACCAAATTGGTTGAAATTTTGGAAATGAATCATACCTATATATTATAATTGTAAATTCAAAGGGAGTGACAAACCATGTCATTAATTTTAACAAATTCCTTATACGGACAATATTGAAGACTCTACTAAAACCATCATTAAGACTATAGGGACAATCATAAAAGAGAATACGATTAAGATTAGAGTGCAATGCTTGCTTCTAAAGTCAACTTGATCTTCACTCTTATTTTATTTTCATCTAATTAAGTCATTAATTTTATTTTTTTTAATATTTTTTATAATTAGGATGATAATTAGAAATATAAAGATTTTATAGTCCATATCAATGTGTGGAAGAGGTTTTGGAAAAAAATGTGTAATACATTTTCAGTGTAAATATTTTAGAGCACACTTTGTTATCATCATCAAAATTAAATTTCAAGAGAATTTTAGATGTTAGCTTCTAATATATATAGTATTCATGATGTCAGAGGTAATCAAAACAAAAAACAAAATGCTAATATCCTTCGCCACCAATTAAAATGGCCCTTTAAATTATAAAATATTATTTTTTAATAATATAACCACCCAATCATTACCATTTGAAGGCATTGTCATTAATTAAAAATACCATTTTTCTTTTGAAATTAAACTTGTTTAAAATCAACTAATTTCAAATTTTCTAAGAATTCATATTTCAATATTTAATTCTTGCTAATTACAATTAACAAATGATCCATATTGATAGGTATTGCCCCTAGGTGAGAAAACCATAAAACTGCAATAGTGAAATTTACATACCCATGCCATTTCCTATTTAGTTTTGAGCCCATTTTGAGGGAATATCTTAATACATGTACTTATCAACAAATAGCACAACCTTGTATGAAGTTGGGCTCATTGCCCCAACCTTTACCTATCCCAATACACATATTCCCACATATCTATCCCCCACCTTATGCACGCACACACACACACACACACACACACACACACACACACACACACACACACACACACACACACACACACACACACACTCTGATACATTTGCCCAATCCTTCTATTCATTACACTTACCTATACACCTATCCGAATGTATTTTCTATCTACCTAGATCTAACCATTCACATACCTAGAGTCATTTTCATGATCATGAGTTTGGCCCCATAGTTGCAGACTTGACCCCTACTTTTACAAAGTTTTAATTTTAATTTTGGTTGACTATTGCCCATTATTTTCCTATCCTAAGCTAATAAGTACATGTTCATATGATTTGGTGCTATGTGCTTGTATTTAAAGGCATCCATTTCACATCCTTTCTAACCCTAGAAGAATCTAAGGAGAAATTAATAATATAACACTTAGATTTGGTGCACTTAAAAGGAGTCACAAATCTACATACATCATTCTAGGGTGTTTGCCTGTTGCCTTTGATCTTTTATACATATTTCTAAGGGTTGACTAAAGTGAACATGTCCCCTTGTGACATAACAACAATCCTTCCAAGGCATTTTTAAATACTGCCAATACTAGGATGTCAAAAAGAACATAATAGATAGAGGTTCATTACATGATTCATTGAGCAAGAGTTCATGTTAAGAAGGATCAAATTTGTGCACAAAGGATGAATCTGTGACCACAAAACAAACTTAAACCCATAGGCTTGACTTGGGATAAAGCACAGGTTCAACATAAGATCTAAGGCCTTTCATTGATAGAGAGGTTGTTGGATCTAGGGCATACAACTGAGAGGGGGGGTGAATCAGTTGTATAAAACTTCTTCTTCTTTCAAACACTTAATTCTCTGTTGTTAGTTAGCAGCATATCAAATAATCATCCATGGAAGCATAATACATAAACACAAGAGCAGATAAGCATCAACACATTGAACACCAAGATTTTGACGTGGAAAACCCGGTTAAGAGAAAAAACCACGGGGTGATTAACCCAAGAATTATTCTCTGTTAGAAGAATAAAGAAAAATGAATGGCACATGCCAATAAGGGCTCACTGCCCGAGCATACTGCTCACAAAGAGGCCCACTGCCTACAAGGAGACACACTGTCTACAAAGTGATAAAAATCACAGTCTTGAACTGGAGAATGACATCTCTACCATGTCCGGATCAGTTCCAATTAAGCCCAAAATCTCTGCTCTGCCTTTCGCACGTTTCTTCGCTATGCCACACTCATCCACACACCACACTTTGAAATGAACTCACAAACCGTTATTTATACAAGACATCGACTTAGGAACAAACATCTAAGTCGGCAAACAACCATAGGAGTATCCGCAAGATGAATAACACATCCGGTCGGCCATCACAAGAACATTCGCAGGATGAACAACTCATCCAGTCGGCTAAACAGAGCAAGAACTTCATCCGGAAGAATAACTTCAATTCCAGGCTCTACCATCAATGCGGACCAACAACACAACCTAAACATGATCCAAGAACCTTCACAAGCCTGTCTGAATGTCCGGATACATCCGCACTTCCTCTACTTCCTGGGATCTCTTGTCTTCCTCATCCGGAACTTCAAGAACACAGTCTGTCACCACTGTCATAATGCAAGAGGTACTTCCGAACCTCCAAATCATACACAAATCAGGATGACACATCACAAGGACATCCCAAACACTCCGTCCAATCCGCAGATTAGGATAATACAATTCCGGACCTCACCGGACCTTTTTGTGATCCTCTGTCACCTCTGGATACTTGCCGGAACCGGTTCTATACCGACAGCCACAACTCCTTCAGGTCTTCATGCGGACCTCTGAAATCTTAACTGAAGCATCTCAAGACTCATATCTACTAACCCTTTAATCCGCATCCTCCGGTTCTCATCCTATACAGTACATTTGCCTTCTTCTCATCACTGTTCTTCACTGTTCCTGACTAAGGCTAATTTTCTCAATATCCTCAGCACACAGCTCATCAAATCCTTCTTGTCAATGCAATATGAGTATGTTGACATCAATGACAACAATGGCTCACCTCATACTTGCAACAGAGGTATCTACTTTAATAGGCTATTAACAATCAAGTTCATAATCTCCATCAAACAACATTCGTTCTTGGGTCATTGAGCTAAGTACCCATATCCATTGCATTTACTTTCATAGCTTAGCATTTAATATAGAATACATCAGCCCACATATTCATCTAATTAACATAGGTTAATTTGTGCTTACTTATATGGATTTGATTGGATTAGACTAGATTGAGCTTAAGGAAAGCATATTTTCCTTAACATTTTTGGTGAACTCAATTAATCATACACGACCTAGTTTCTTCTAGGGTTTCTCACCATATTAAGGTTTTTTAGAGATCTATATTTTTTTTAATTTTACACATTACTTTTAGATCTAATCTTCCTTTCACATCCTTGTCCTTAATTGATTTGTCCTTCTTTTAGGATTTTTTGTGCTTATTTATATTTTCTACCTACCATCCACCCTACCCACCCTTGCATCGGCTTTAGTGTTTACATTTTCCACTTATTTTTAGATCTAATATATCTATAATATTTTTTATCTTTTTTAATCTAAGTGTAACTACCCTTTTCCATATTATTGTTTATGCCACAATCTACTTGAGATAATATTTTTCCATTAAGAAGGAGTGCTCATTTAAACCTTTAATATGATTGCCTATTTTGACAGCAATGATATATTTAATGGTGGACATGTACCAACTTAGGTTACCAAGAGGACTATGATCATGATGCACGTGTCACTCAACAATACATACATCTTATGGGACAAGCTTTAATAGATGCATTCATGCAAGCTAAATCTTGTAATTGATTGGCAAGTCTCTTTTATAAGACATTAGCGGGATGTCTTCATGGCACAAATATCTTACAAGAGCTTGGATCCTTAAACCATCTTGCTAATGGGGTATCCTCTAAATTATCGTCTTCTTCCAACCCCAACCCTATCACTAATATTAACCTTATTGTTACTCCAACTTCCTTCCATGTTGGCTTCATTCCCTAATATGGCTTATCACATGGTAACACACCTCCCCTCATCACTTTTGTAGTGCTTCACATCTCTTCTAATATTCCTTCTATATTTAATACTATCACTTTTGTAGCCACTATTGTTACACCCTCCACCCATATAGCTCATACTATCTTTCCATCTCAAGCCATGACCAATACCTCTTATAATATGTCCAACCCATTTGTAGCTATGTCCATGCTTCTCATTTCCCAACCCCTCTTTACTTACTCTACCATCTCCCATACTCCTAATACCAATGTTGTTCTCACTACCACTTTGGATACACTTATACAAGAATTAGCAAATTGAAAGACAAAATTTAAAGATAAAAAGGATACTATTACAGACAAAGGCCCACATCGTGTTGATAAAAACTAATGAGAAATTGCAGTGAGAATATAACATAAATTGTATAAATATGATTATCATAAAATGATATACACGAGATTAACCATCAAATCTTAAATGTAACATAGATAATCAATTATAATGGTAAATTAAAATGAATTATAACACATATGGCACCATATATATATGTGGAGAAACCCTTTTGAGAAAAAACTCTACCAAAGAGATTATGAGCTTATGTTAATCAATAATAAATCGCCACAACAATACAATCCACTATATCTTTAGTCTAACATCATTTTAGTAGCATACCATTACTTGCAGATAACTCATATGATAACTCTATCTCATGCCTCCAATATATAGACTTAAGGAGGCCTAGAGAACCATAAAACAATAATACCGTGGGCCAGAAAAAGCTCCAAAAATACCATGGTATGAATTCTCAAGACCCTTTGTTCATGTCTAGATCATCTTCTAAGAATAGAAAATAACTCCCAAGTATGTAACCTCCACCATAATTATACTTTTGTCAAATTATATCTCCCAAGTGTCCCATTAAGCAACTATTTACAAGGTCTGACTCTTCATATTCCTGTAGTGCCACTAGCACTCATACTTTGTGTGCCATTTGATTTATATGTTGCATGTTGTATCAAGTGTTTTATCAATGTACTGTGAGATACATGTGTTATGATTCGTTGCACTAAACTTTTTGATGAGGCCTGGTGTACCATTGAGGTGTTCTGATTGTGCACTCTGGATACATTTGTTGTGATGTTTTCTATGACCATCGATGTGTTCTTGATGATGTTTTGTGTTGGCATTTAGATTTTTGACTATATATTATGGGATGCATATGTTGTGCCTTTATATCTTAGATTATTATAGTGTTTAGATTCACTATTTTCACTATATTCAATGTAGTTGTGATTATTATATTTGATTCATCTTTATGAATTAATGTTGATTACGCATTTGTTTTCTATATCATGCTAGCCATATATGATTTATAGTTAGATGTAATGATTTGATATCATGTTGTGAGTTATATCACATTGGGTGGTTTATATTGTTTTGGCTATTATTATGTGTAATAGGTACGCCTAGTGTTTGACCTAAGTGTGCAAATACATGGTCATTCCCTAATGGTGGTTATATTGGAGATGGTCACTTTAGGTTAAAACATGTGTGTTAACCTCTATCTCACTCAGTTTGAGTGTGAGACGAGTCTTGTGAATCCTCATGTAGACATAGATCCAAATTAGTGGTGATTTTGAATTCCACATATTGTGCAAACCCATAAAGAGTGTGTTAGTCTTTTATGTATGGTTATTTTATCTTGTTTCAATGTATGTAAAATTACTTCAAAATGTGTGTTTTCCATGTTTACAAAATGTTTAATGATTGAGTCAAGAAAGATAATATTATACCTTAGTGGAAAAATGTTTATTGCATTATTTTATTTCCAATAGAAGAAAATTAAAGTGAATTTAATATTTCTTTTGAAACGAAATATTTAGCATAAGTGAAATAAATTGCTATAGTTTAAAATGTAATTTAATTTAAATTGATTCGATCTCCTATGGTCATTGGAAAATATCAATTTAAATTAAACTAGTTATATAGTTTATTAAATCAATTTACTGATTTATTATCTTGAAAATGTATTTTCTTGCAAAACTAAAATTTTGAAATAGCAAAATAAGAAAATAGAAAATGGAGAAAAATAAATAAAGGGAAAAGCATAAAAGGAAATTAGAAGGCTTATTTTTCCTCACTTGTCATTTTTGGCTTCCAATAAAAAGCCCTCTCTCCTCCTCCTTTGAAATTTTGGAAAAAGAATGGATTGGAATTATTAGAGGTTTGGATTTGAAGTGCTTGATCCTGCATTCAAAATGCTTGCAAGTGTTGGAAATGTTATCATTGATGTCAAAGGTGCATGAACAAGATGGTTGTCATTGATGTCAAAGAGATTGTTGTCATTGATGTAAAAGACGTATGAAGGAGATTGTTGCAAATGTTGTCATTGATGTCAAAGATGTGTAGTTCCATGATGACAAGTTCGTTGTTTGAAGAAAAAAAGACTAAGAGTTTGAAGATGCAGTATGTGGTTGTAATGAATAAGAAGATGCCAATATGTGGTCACTTTGGACATGATTTCATGCGGGATACAATGGTAAAGATAAATAAAATATTCCACTTGTCTATATTAGAGATCATGCAAGGAGTAAATTGAAGATAATGAATAATACATGCAATTATTTTTATAGTTTAAATTAAAGATTTAAACTATTTTATTCAACGTTGGCCGACTTAAGAGAATATCAAACATGTTTAGACAAGAAGTTAATAAGATCACTGCCCTTGGAAATTCAAATAAAATAAATTACATGTAATATGGGCCGACCCATATTAGCACATTAGTGTCACCTTTTTAAAAGAGTTTTAATAACTAAAATTCATGAAGCCAGCCTCTATAAGATATACGTTCCATATAAGACAAATTATATATATCAAAATATATTAAATGATGTGTATTTTAGAAGTGATGCGAATGAAATTCATTTATTAGTGGTAGCGGTTGAAGTAAAATGAAATGACACTAATTGCATATGTAATAATAGGCCGCGATTAGCCAAAAGGAAGCGATCAGTTTTGAAGGGGCAGCATAAGTAACAAAGAGACGTCTCTTTTCAAAGAGATGACATTTCTTCGTAGAGATATGAGGATATATAAATTAGAGTTTGTGAGTGTAGAGAAGGATGAAGTAAGAAATAAATGACTAATATCTAATGTGAAGAGCAGATCTAGAAGAGATAAAGGCAAAAAAATGAAGTGTAATTTAGATTTATATCTATTTATATGAAAGAGTAGAAGGCAGATTTGTAAGGAAGATTTATGGAAGAATTATAGAGAAGTGAGAGGCAGAAATGAGGAAGAATATGTTGTGATAAAGAAGAGTTTGGGTAGAAATAAAAAGAGAAATATATGCAGAGATAGAAGAAGAGTTTGGGCAGATATAAAGGCAGAAATTTATGAGAAGATAGTGCCATGATTTGGATCATATTTATGAAAAGAGTTTGTGCATGATTTGGATCAAATTTGTGAATAAAGATATTATGTGGGTTGTGATCAGATTTATAAGAAGTGTATCAACATTCAGAAGACATATCATCCATTAAAGAATTCATAGGTTGGTGCTCAGTTGTGGGGATTGGTGTCTCCACCGTAAGAGTTTCCACATAAATCTTGTGTTCTTCCTATGTTGCATAATTGTTTGATCTTGAGTGGTTGTTATTGTTGTGACTGATTAAATTTGGAAAAGTAAAAGTTTGTGTTATACTGATTCACCCCCCTCTCAGTATAACCGAATGCTCATCAGCAAGTGGATAAAGATTTGGATGTGTGTGTGTTGTCTTTAAAGGGAGATTTCCTCCATTGTTGCAAGCTTGAGAACAGACAATTTTTTATTTTCTTTTATTGCATTTAAAATGAAATTTCTTCCTTTTGCCATGCCCACATTAGGTGGAGAGTTATGGAATTCATATTATAGGAATGTTTTAGCTTCCTTTTTGTAATTTAAATTGTATTTTGAAAATTTTAAAAATATGCAATTTGTAGCCATGGATAAACAAAAAAATGTAAAACTACGTTTTACAAAATTTAGAAGAAATTGAATTGAAAAGTATGTTGTTATGCATTTTAGAAGCAAAAGAGCAATCTTGAATTTTTGGAATTTATTGTAATTTAGAAAATAAAAATTCAAGGTTTCAACCCAATTTCATCAATGTTGAATTTGGGATTTTTATGGTTTTTCTCAATTTGTGAAAATAGAAATTTGAAAATTAAAACCGTTTGAATGAATTATTTTGTGGAGTGAGTTGACTCCTTATGTAAATGTGATTTTAAGTCATGGGGTAATGTGTCATGATGTTTTGCATAGATTTTTGTGCCAAGACAAAATTATAATTTTGGGCCTTTGGGAACTTAAGATTGAGGTGTAGAGTAGGAAGGGAGTGGCCTCTCATTGCTTACTCGCATTCAAAAGCAATTTTGTGGATAGAGCTAGTTGAGAGTTTAACCAAGTGAAAACATAAACATTGGGGTTAAATAAACCATATGATTAAATAAGACAACTATTAGGATTAAGGTGTCATCAACCTTGTAAATCCTATGTATTTAATTATTCCAAATATTGTTTGTAAAAGCACTCATAAGAGATGAGGGATTTACCATTAGTTGTAATTACTTTTTTACTAGTATGCTAACTAATTATTTACTGGGGCAATAATTAATTATTACTGGTAGGGAGTTACTATTTACCGGTCAAGTATCTTGGTGGTTATGGGGAATATAGGCATCCAACTTCTTAGAGATTTGTTATGGCACTTGTCATTGTCTTTTCATGGCTATTATTATCCCATAACACCTTGTACAAGAAGACAGAAACTACCTTGAGAATAAGGACAAACTAGGTGCCCATTTTGGTGAGTCAGTTACAACCTACAAGGACTATGTTAAGCATGTTGGGATACTTCCAAGGTAGGGGCATTGAGATGTGTAACCATCATGGATGCCATATTTGGTGGTAGAAAATACTATATAATATGTGCTTTAGGTGGTAGTAATGTAATGTTATGAAAAAGAGTGAAAACTCTTTACACAAGTGCTAAAGGATTGAAGACTCAAGATGAGATAGGAAGTGATTATATGTAATCTGTCTTTTGAAGATAATACAGACTTGGCCTCTCTTCTTGGTGGATTTTTTTATGAAAGGGTTTTTGTACATAAATATCAGGGATAACTTTAAGGAACCCCCCCAAAAAAAACTTATAAATCCTGGCGAATCCTAGCTAAGTGCTATAATTTTCCTAGTGAATCTTTCTTTTTTTTTGAAAAAATACTAATTTTCTTGGCGAATCTATGCACATTATTGGAAATTGTTATAAAATACTAGCGTATCCTAATGAATAATTGGTAAAAAATAATTACAATGGAAAATCCTCGCAAATAATCACTAAAGAAATTAATTACAATGGTGAATCTTTCCTTTAAAAATTTGCATATTTTTCGGCCCAGCCCCCTCGCCCTTACTCTCAGAAAAGAGGGGCCCTTGTAGCTCAAGGTGGGAGGGGTGGCACAACTATATCTGAGGGTTCTAGGTAAACCCTTAGGAGGAATAATCTGCCTGGGTGGGAGGAAGGTGACGGGGGTCAGGTGGGAGGATATTATTGGTAGGGGGCCCATCTATATCTATAGAGATCAAATCCGAGTGCCTATAGATCAGAGTTTGGTCTTTGAATGGTTAGTCCTCAATATTAGGCTTAGTCTTCAGCATCAAGTTTGATGAAGATCCGATCCATATGTAGCTAATGATACCATGCTATACTTGGTAGTGCAGTGATGCAATCCATACCATACTATACTTTACTCTAGATAGTCGACCTGCCCAATTAGATCAATCAATGGACGAGAGTTGGAGAGAGAGATAGTCAAGCGACTAGGCCAAGCTATATAGACTAGACAGTAGTTCTTCCTCAATTGATGACTGGACATGATGGGACACCCTATCCCTATATGTTCAGGGTAGGCTTTAATATATAGGGATAGGGCTAGTCTCCCCTTGGTTTTCCCACCTTTATTGGCAAGCATAGATAGGCGTATTAGTAGCATTCATTAGAGTCTAGTTCCTTAAGCATTCATTAGAGTCTAGTTCCTTAGAGGCGGCCCCAGCTATATAGGCAAGGGGAGCCTACTCTAGAACTCTATAATGCCCCCCACCTAGGGTCAATTTGAGGAGAAACAAGTGAATCTGATGGAACAAGATCTCACGTAGTGAATAACTCATTCCCTTCTATTGCATAGTGGGGAGCCTTATCCACCAACCTATATACTCGACCGAAAATATGCCCCCCACCTCCTCCCTACCCAAACCATGAACTAAGATTCATGGAAATGGAGACGATCGCAGAGAGCCCTACCTCTATATTTCATCGATCAATCAAGATCAAGCTATTCATGATGGCACAAAATAATCCTAAGGGCCCCTATCTATATCTAGATATGGGGGCCCTCGCTAGATAGATAGTTATAGTTCTTTCAAGAGGGGAGGCTGAGGGGACTATCTACAATCTAGAGTCCCCCGCCCCTCTAGATATAGGGGTCCTCTCCCATTGGCCTATATTTCATAGAAAGGTTCGAAGGCTAGTCACCTACTATATAGTTGAATTGGCACTCAATAGATCTCCTATTGCTTACCACCCACCCAGCTATAGGCTGGCTATATATATAGTCATATGGTAGTTGGTAGTTGGTTTAGGCCCTCTCCTGATGAACGGCCTCCATTATAGATAGAGACAAAAGATAGAGAAAGAGGGAGCATCCTGGTTTTGGTTGTTCGGGCAACTCCCCTCGATTGATGACAATCAATTCCCCTTATCTCTATTCTATTCTATTAGATAGGTCCCCCTCTTCACCCATCTCCTTACCCTAAATGGTTAGTTCGCCCACCTCCAAACTCTTCTACCAGTGAGGGGTGGGAGAGGTGCAAGAGCCCGGGATCAACCGGTCGATCTGATTCCCTCAACTATAGATGGTGGGTGCATGTGAGCTTGAGAGCTTGATTGATCCAAAAGCCTATCTGAATTCATTAATCTAGGGTAGTCTGCCTTCCTTTTCCCGCAATGGGAAGAATGGAGCCAGGAGTCAGAAATGGATAACTGGAACTAACTGTTATCAGAAAATTGGGATGATTATCAATAATATCAAAGTAATCCAATAAACTCAATGGAAAAGGAAATAATCAAGATCAAACAAACAAAGAACTAAAACCTTGCAAACCTCAATACTTCGTAGCTTCCATTGGTCGCCTATCTCAATCGATCTTGAGTATGAATATGGCCCTTAAAAAGTGCACTTCCTTGCTATTTCTTCAAGATGTCAATGGAGAACGACTATGATATTTCTTGCAATGAAGATGAGCTTCACAACAATGGTAATGGTGATGGTAACAAGTTGATCACAAACAATGGAATGGTTTGGTGCCAAAGGTGCACTATAATTCATGTAGAGTAAGGGTACTAAAAGCTTGGATTGATAGAAATGGAGTATTAGGTTCAATTTATAGACTCACGAGAGAGAAGATCAACGATGTAGAAAGATTAAGAAGATCAGCAGTTGAGAAACCTTGAGAGGATGTGCGTGAATAGAAAGAAGACAAGTGTCACACAAAAAGTTGTTTTGTTTGAGTTAACTGCTTTCTTTTATAAAGATAAGATTTGATTTCATAAATTAGAAAGCTTTTTTCTAATTTAAGAGTTGATAAAAACAAGATAGAACAAATCAATTAACTCAACTTGTGATTTGTTTTTTGCATAATTAGAGAGAAATTAAATAATAAATTATTTAATTTTGTATGCATGAAGAAGAAGATTTATTTTTAGAAGATTTGGAAGTTTTTTGAGGAATTTGAAGATAAGAAAGTAAATTAAATAAATAAATTTATTTAATTGTTTGTGCATGCTTTGGAAGAATAAATAAAATATTTAATTATATTTTATTTTTAGAGATTGAGATAATTTAAATAAATTTGATTGATTTATTTAAATTTGGAGGAATAAGTGATTTAATTAAATAATGAAAATTATTTAATTGTTTGGAAGAATGATGTTGACTTCGATGAAATTAATTAAATAAAGGTAATTTGTTCAATTAATGGGAGGAATATGAACCAAATAAATAAATTGATTTATTTATTTATTGATAGAGGAATTTAGATAAAATAAATATTAAGAATATTTATTTAGACAGAGTCGTGTCATTTTTAGGTGTATACATTTTGCCCCTCTTTGATGCAATGTGTTTTATCATGTTGTTTCAAAGAATAGATTTTTCTGATAATGATACATGTCTCAGTTTGCCCGTGGTATAGGTTACAATGATAGGATGCCCCCTCGGGAGATTGGAGGGGAAGAAGGTAGAAGGACGTGAGACAGACAATTGAAGAAAGAGAAAAAATAGGTTAGGGTGAAGAAAAAATGGGTCACGGTTCAAAGAAACAAAAGGAAACAGGCTTGGGAAGTAGTCACGGTTGCCACACAGCCAGTTAGGGTTCACTTGCTATATATAGGAGTTGGGTCCACAATCCTAGTCATTTGCACACTTGGCTTTTGTTGATAGGTCCCTCAGAACTTAGGAGAGCACAGGAGCTAGAGCAGTCAGCATAGAGATGGATATTCCACGCGAGGAGCACCACTTTGAGCACGTTCGACGGTTTGATCAGCCAACTGAGGCAGGACCACCGGTATGTAGTTTGACAAAACTCACCTAGGGTCATTTATTAGGCCAATAAATGCTAGGGAAAATTTGCTAGGATAGATGCGTCGATTCACGTTTCAACTCATATGCGCTCCAAAACAGCACATATGTTAGGTTTCCGCACATATGAGACATCCAGTGGTGCATATGCTACAACTGCACATACATGATATGAGTCGACACATACATTATGAACTTGCGCATACGTTATGGGAAGCTACACATACACAAAAGTTGCGCATGTGTTACCTGTTTCAGTGCATTCAAGCTGAAGTTGAGCTTTTGATATGAAACTACGCATTTGCGACCTGTTTCAGTGCATTTGCACTAGGGTAGTAAGTTTACTTAATGAAATTGACTCGATTGGCATCTTGCTTGATGCATCAATCGATAAGCTATCTCCAAGATTGCAGGAATCTAGTCAAGAGATGTATATGATGTTTTGATCAATTTGATATGTTAAGTAAGTGATAGGATATTGTTTGATACTTTGAGCAGATTTATAGTTTTGGTTGATGCATTGCTTTGCTTGATTGCAGGAGGACATTCATGATATACTTATGTCACGGGAGCAGTTTCCCTTGTCATTGTTGCAGTGGTATATGCTCATAGAGATGGATCGAGAGGCTCTTAGTGCTATGGGATTGGACTATGTGTACTTCATGCCCAAGGTTTGTACGAACCTTGGTTTGTTGACTACAGCGGTGGAGTGATTCCAAAGTGAAGACAGGACCTTTCACTTGCCTATTGGTGAGATGGCCATTACTCTCAAGGATGTCTATAGGATCCTGCACTTACCTATCCAAGGCAAGCTCGTGGAGTATGAGGCTCAGCATGATGCCGGACTAGCAGAGTGCAGATGAATGTTCGATGATTTGGAGCTAGAGGGTCAGGTGATCTCATGGCAGGACATTCATGACTACTATGACTACTTCCCAGTGATACTGGCTAGATTGATTGAGGGTGTTGTATGCCCCGATAGGAGGTCACATGGGTTCCCCATTGGTTGGGATAGGACTATGAAGAGGATGATCATAGATGGCACCCGCTTTGCATGGGGTGTTTTTGTTTTGGCTCATTTGTACCACAATATGCATCAGGTGGTATACTACAAGTGTGCCAATTTGTCGACAGGTGTTTCATTACTACAGTTCTAGTTATGGGAGCACATTGCTATTACTCGGCCGATATGCATCTTTTCTAGGTAGAGAGGTGAGCCCTATAGTTATGGATACACAGGTGTTATTTTCCAGCATAAGCTGGGAAAGATTGAGTGCTGGAGACATACGCTGGATAATGTGGATAGAGTTATCTGGCATCCATACATAGACTGTAAGCCCTGGAATGACAAGGATGACGAGCTCCCTTACTACTTTCAAACTCAGTGGCTCATTGGGAGGAGATGGTTCATACTAGAGAGGCATATTGTTAGCCGGGTATAGAGACAGTTCGGGAGGATACAGGGTCAACCACAGGGGCAGGCGTTGTTTTCTCAGACACACGCAGAGTGACTGAGATGGGGTCCGATTACATCTTATGAGGAGGCTCTGGCAGACTTCCAACAGATTCCCTATGTGGTGTGGCTGATGAGGAAGGAGGTGGTAGACGCGGGGATGACTCCCAAATTTGAGGAGTGGTTTGCAGCCAACCCATTCCTGAGGTATTCAGGACTAGGAGAGTTAGCTCCTTGCTTGGAGGAGGTGGATTCAGATGACGAAGATGGTAGAGGTAGGAGGAGGGGGAGACAGAGGAGGGGGAGATGGAGATGACGGAGGTGACAGAGGAGGAGGAGGGGGAGATGGAGATAGATAGAGACAAAGGAGGAGAGCTGGGGAGGGATCCTCCCAGTAGCAAGCAGCGCAGCAATAGGCCGCACCATAGGTTGGACAGCAGTAGGTAGTTCAGCAACCGGCTGCACCACAGCAAGTACAGGGATAGGTATAGCAGGTGCCCCAGTAGCATGTTCCAAAGGTTTTCGCCTAGCCTGACCTATAGCAGTAGGCTATTACTATGTTACAGGGTTAGGTTAGGCAGCTCAGGGCATAGCTCAAGATGGCATAGTCCCAGAGGGAGGCAGACATAGGGATCATATCGAGGCTCACTGTAGAGTGAGATACAGCATTAGCGAGGGTGCGAGCACTTAGACTAGAGAGAGACTCATCTTTAGCTACCCTGGGTACCGATGGGGCCACCAACTTTTTAGTTACACAGGTGAAACAGGCCCAGGCACAGCTTGTCCAGGTTCAGGGTTAGCTTGCTAGAGCGCAGGCCCAGGCCAAGGGTGACCTTGCTAGAGCATAGGCTCAGACTCAGTACTATAGGGGTCTATATCATGGGGTTGTTCCAACGGACCAGAGGGCACCCAGCTACATGAGCTAGTCAGTGGCAGGTACATCTCAGAGGGTAGGGGGTTCATGGTCAGTGGCCTCTGCTATGGGTCCACAGCAGTCTGGGGCTTGTAGAGGTGGAGAGGGCAGTGCTAGGAGCAGCATCCCACAGCAGCAGGGCTAGCCTTTACACTTGTACTAATTTTTTCTTATGTATACACATTTTTTGATGGCTCATGGATAGCCTGATATGCATATTTACCTCATTTTGTACTATTTTTGAGACATGTATCATTATTTTTGTGATGTAGACACTTTATATGATTTTGACTCAGAGATGACAGACACTTGATATATTGTACATTTTGACATGCCTTATGTTAAATTTATATGATGATGCAGCTATATGATCTCTATATGCAGTTGTTTATGCTATATGTCATGGATGTATTCTATCTTATGATGTTTCATATGCGATGCACACGTATATTATGTCTATATGATGCTATGTGATGTCTTGATGGATGCACATTACTTTTTGATTTCTATATGATTTGATGCAGACTTAGATGATTTCATGTATGCACCTAATATGGGAATGTTATCTATATGATTATGAACTTTATGAGATGATCTATATGTACTTGTCTATGTTTTTGGTTTTTTTTGTTGACACTATGTTATGATGCAAATGTATATGGATGACCTAATGCACTTATTATGTATGCAAATGATTTAATCATGTTTAATGACTATCTCATGTGATATGATATGCAACTTATGCTATGTTTTTGTTATGTCCAAATGTACTCAATCGACATAGAAATGACACAATGATATATAGAAGATCAACAAATAGAAGAATGACTTGATAGAAGGACTCACAAGATTTTATTTGGAAAACATTGATACTCTGCACAAAATTTTTATTGCATGGGATATGGATGCTTTGTGGATGTTTTCTGGATGCGAATGGTTTTTGGACATCTTGATATTGCAAGTATTTTGAAGTGCTTATTTCAGCAGTGGGCGATTTTTTTTGGTACTTTTTGACATGTTGTAAGAAAATACAAGCATCTAGGTATAATTAAACCGAGATGACCTGAGTATCACTTACATGGATTTTGATTTAGCAAGTGAATACAAGCATCTAGTAATAATTGAACCAAGATGACTTGAGTATTTCTTGCGTATCAACAGATAAGGATTGCCCCCTTTCATGTTAGACCTCTAATGTCCTCAATGATCTTTTGTTGATCATGTCGTTAGACAAGGCTTCACATTACTAAAGATTAATCCACAAACAACAAACAAAGAAAATAATCTTGCCCCCATCATAGCATCTCTAGATTTTGGCATCCTTGAGTAGCATAGGAAACATGATAACAAAAATCAAGATGTTGTAACCTAACCTAATCACAAATACAAAACATTCTTGCATTAGATGTGTTTTCTTGCCATAATGTAGATAGAATCAGTTTCAGTGCATAGGTACTTGTTTGCTTTGCCTTGGATAGGTTGATGTCTTACGTCAAAACTTCTATTTGAAAGCGAGTTTTGCTTGTGCTTGCTTGCTTAGCGAAAAGTCTCCACAATCCTTATTGGTGAAACAGACCCTAAGGGACTGACCTAGTGCCTCGGGGGCGCATTGCTAAATGGCCTTGCCTACATGACGATGCAGAGGCAACGTAGTTTGGGACTTGGACTATGGATGTAGATGGACTAGAGGATAGACGACAAGATACGGGATGGATGGGAAGCCTCAGGGGCGCATTGTTAATGGCCTTGCCTATGTGACGATGCATAGGCAATGTGGTTTGGGGTTGACCCTATGATACTGACGACAGATGCTATGCTAGGCTGACACTATGGATAGGATACTGGATAAGACCTTAGTTGATAAGGCGACAAAAAGAGATAGAGTATCAAGCCATGATAGGTTATCGTTAGGTTTTTATTATGAGCTAGATATGGATCGGATGAGGGACAATGGTAGGAGGAACGGACACAAGGTGATTGGTTTCCCAAAGATGGAGGAAGCGGTTTATCACAAGTAGCGCCTATTTACTAGGTTTTCACCACTTGTTTTTATTTGCACAAAAGCTAAAAAGTACACATGAGGCCTATTTACCAGGTTTTCATCACGGTACCTATCCAAGGCACCTGTTTACCAAGTTTTCACTAGAGGATGATATTTTTGTTGTTTTTTTCACTTTTTTAATTTTTTATTTTTTGCTTTTTTTTCTGATTTTTTTTTGCTTTTTGAATTTTTGCCCCCCTTACATTGGGGTTCTCTTAGGTATAGAACCGGCGAAGATGCATATTGTTGATTGGGTCATCGAATAGCTCACCTTCTGAACTAGCCAATTGATATGCCCTTAATCCATAGGCAGCAATGATTACATAAGGACTGAGCCAGTTGGGTTCAAACTTACCTTTCTTTTCCCGATCCTATTAATTGCGGGGATTTTCCTTAAGCACTAGGTCACCAACATTGAATACTTTGGGATGGACTCTGTGATTATAGCTTCAGGACATTCTCTATTGATAGGCATTTAAATGATTGAAAGCATTCTGTCTCTTCTCCTCTAATAGCTCTAACTCTTGCAATCTGGAAACTTTGTAGTCTTCATCAGTGATCAGACCTTTTAAGGACACCCTTAGAGATGGTAACTCAACCTTGATGGGCAAAATGGCTTCTAATCCATAGACAAGGGCATAAGGGGTAGCACCTATGGGATTACGTATACTGGTTCGATAGGCCCATAGAGCAGGATTTAGTTGTATGTGACAATCACGGTTGGCATCGTTGACAGTTTTTTTGAGGATTTTCAAGATTGTTTTGTTGGATGCCTCTGCTTGGCCATTGCCTTGTGGATAGTAGGGGGTGGAGAAATGGTGTTGGATTTTGAATTTGTCACAAAGCTCTTAGACATCCTAGTTCTTAAAAGGTCTTTTGTTATCCGTGAATATGGATGAGGGATGTCCGTATCTACAAATGAGGTAATTGAGGATAAAGGAGGCAATCTGTTTGCCTATGACGTTTGTGAGTGGAACGGCTTCAATCCACTTGGTAAAATATTCAGTGGCGGTTATTACGAACTTGTGGCCATTGGATGATGGAGGGTGAATTTTGCCCACAAGGTCGAGTCCCCATTGACAAAAGGGCCAAGGTATCATTAGGTCGTAGCTCTTGAGCTAGCGCATGGATAAGGTTACCATGTATCTGGCACTGCTTGCATTTATTTACAAACTGATATGAATCAGTTTCCATGTTTGGCCAATAGTATCCCAAACGCATGAGTTTCTTAGCTAAAGAAGGACCGCTAGAGTGTGCTCTGAAAATTCCTTCGTGCACGTCTCGTAAGGTGGTTTGAGATTCTTCACATTCTAAACATCAAAGTAGAGTACCATCTAGACCATGTTAGTATAAGGTGTCAACAATAATGGTGTAACGAGAGGTTTGGTGAATGAAGGTTCAGCGTTGGTTGGTAGACAAGTCAGTTAGTAGGGTGTTATCCTTGAGGTAAGTGTAAATCTTACCATACAAGGACGAATCAAATCTGATGAGAAGGAAAATGGATTGGGTTTCGGGGATATCATAAGCTGGTTGCATAAATGACTCCACCAAGAACTCATACCATGACTCATTCTCTAGGATCTCGAGGAGCGAGGCAATGGTTTCCATGGCTTCTGCTGCTTCATTTTCAATGTGAGGTATCTGCTCAAAGGAGATGATCACAAAGTACTCTTTAAAGTCATCTACCATACACTTGTATGGTATTAACTTGTCATCTTTGGTCTGATAGTCATCATTGACTTGATTGATTACCAGTTGGGAGTCGCCATAGACATGTAACTCCTTTATTTTCCATTTTTCTACCATTTTGAGACCAATGACCAAGGCCTCATACTTTGCTATATTGTTTGTGCATGGGAATAGAAAATTGTAATATTTAGGTATGGTGTCACCATGAGGAGTGACCAACAAGATTCCTGCCCCTGATCCATGGTTTGTATAGGTCCATCAAAGTAGAGTTTCCATGAGTGTGTTGTTACACTAAATATGGATTCATCTGGAAATTTGAATGTCATTGGTGTGGTATCCTGTAATGGTGCTTCTGCTAACTGATCTGCAATGATTTGACCTTTGATAGCCTTCCTTTCTACATACTCGATGTCATATTCTCTTAACAACATTACCCACTTGGCCAGGCGGCCTGTTAGAGCTGCTTTGATTAATAGGTATTTTAGTGGATCTATCTTTGCAATAAGCTTGACTGAATGTGCTAGCATGTAATGTCATAATTTTTGGGAAGCAAAAACCACAGCAAGACATGATCTTTCTGTTTGAGAATATTACAGTTTGTAGCCCACCAATGTGCAACTGATGTAGTAGATAGCCCTTTCTTTGCCTTCATAATCCTATTGTACTAATAGGGCTCCGAGAGTTGTTGGTGTAGAAGATATATATAGATACAAGGGCTTACCTTGGATAGGTGGCATTAGAATAGGAGGGTTCATGAGGTATTCCTTTAGCTTGCAAAATCCTTCCTCACACTTTTCATCCCATCTAAATGGTGTGTTTTTGTGCGATAGGTGAGTAAAAGGTTGACACTTGTCTGCCAGTTGTGAGATGAACCAGCGAATTACCTATAACTTGCCCTGCAGAGACTACAATTGAGTGATTTTTTTTAGCGATGGCATTTCCATGATAGCTTTGACTTTGGCAGGATCTACTTTGATCCCATTTGTTGATACAATGAAGCCTAAGAGCTTGACGGAGGTAACTCCAAACACACATTTCTTCTTCAGGTTCAACCTGACTTTGAAGTGTTCTAGTCTCTGAAAGACCTTCTCTAGTACATCTAGGTGGGATTCTCTTGTGAGTGACCTTGCAAGGATGTCATCTACATAGTCCTCCATTGTGACGTACATCATATCATGGAAGATAGTGGTCATAGCACGTTGATATGTTGCCCTGCATTCTTTAACCCAAATGGCATGATGTTCTAGCAGAAGGTGCCCCATCGACAAGTGAAAGTTGTTTTATGTTGGTCTTTTGGTGCTATCCTGATTTGATTATATCCGGAGAAGCCATCCATAAGAGATAACATGGTATGTCCTGCTGTCAAGTTGACTATGATATCAATATTAGGTAATGGAAAGTCATCCTTGCGACAAGCCTTGTTTAGATCTCATAAATCATTGCATAATCTGACTCTGCCATCAGGTTTGGATACTGGCACTATGTTGGATACCCACTATGGATAGTCGATTGCCCTAATGAACCGTACATCCAGCAATTTCTTGAGTTCCTCTTTTACTAGTAATGTAATGTGTGGATGCATCTTCCTGAGCTTCTGCTCGACTGGTTTGACCCCTGGATCTAGTGGAAGATGATGTAGAATCAAATCTAGAACTAAAATGGGCATATCTACCTATGACCAAGCAAAATTGACTTGCTTTTTCTTGAAGAATGGTATAAATTTTGTCTTTTTCGGTGGAGATAGAGACTTTGCAAAGTGAATGATCTTAGGATTATCCTCTGTTCTAATGTTGATAGGTTCTGTAGGTTCCACAACAATCTGAGACTTCTCCTGGTACATGTCATTGGGGAGAGTGTCAAGCCTTCCATCATCTGGCACCTCATAGAGGTTTTCACCATTCGATGTCTCCTTTCTCTTTACTATTTTGGGATCTGATACTACCGCAGAGTGGTTTTCACCATCAGATCCAATTTTTATTTTTATGTTTTTGTGACTGGAAGGCTTGGCACCCTCTCCAAAATAAGCCATGGTGTTGAGTTCAATGGCAAAGCCAGCTTTATGATCTCCTGTAGGTAGGTGGTCCCTAAGTTCCATGTAGTCAATATAGGCATCATCATTTTGGAACATGTCTAGTTGTGGGGTTCCTTGTAAATCCCAGTCGATAAGTTCAGAATGCACAAGGGGGAGGGGATCAGAGGGTAGATCTAATTCGCTGGGTGTGATAGTTTAAATGGATACATGGTCAGGATTTAGATTGGTAGGGAGAGAATCTAGGATGGTACTTTCCTCTAGATTATTTATTGCAATGGAACTTTGACTTTCCTCAAAAGTCATACTCTCAGGAGCTGGCGAATCACACTCTAATGGTCTATGCGTTAGCGTTTGTCCCTCACGGTAGGGGCTATAGGTTTGAATGGTGTTAACTCCTTTGTCCTCATAGGAGTGCTTTGTGAGTTCATCCCACTCATACTCGTTAGAGTCTGTGTCACTGTATTCTTGTAGGTTATGGATCTGTTCCACAAAACAAGCATTTGCCTTAGCTTTGCCTTTGTCCTTGTATCCTAGCCCTTTTGTATTTCTTTCCAATGAGGACAAGGAGGGTTGGATGGGTTCTGTAATTCCTTCTTTTCTTAGGCCAATGGGACCTTGTCCTTCAGAACCCATTCTATGTAGAATAGACTCACCACACCCATAGATTTTCGTTGGGAGCTTAGGTGGTTCTTGTTGTGTGTTATCTTCCTCTGTGTAGAGCCATTCTAAGACATCTCTTTCCTCTATTTCATCTGATAGGGTTCCCCATTTTACAAAGGGAACTGTGGGAGGTTTGGGAGGAGCAGATGGCTTTGGAATGTACTTAGGTGTAGGTCGCCCAAAGGATCTTGGAGATAGAGGCATTTTGGCTAAGTTGAGGCTATGCTTGATGGACTATTCCCCTACCCCTGTTTCTTTGATTGTGATTTTCTGCTCTTTGGGCTTGGATGAGGAAGCTTCGGAGGTAGAATCATGCTGTGAGATGGGGGATGTGGAAGCTCTATTGTTGGGAATGATACAATCAGGGTTTGAGCAGATAGAGTTGCAATGCTGAAAAGGATCAGGATCACCCTGAATGGTGATCTGTCGGCCATTATGTGGGAATTTGATGCATTGGTGGTAGGTAGAAGGCACAGCTTTCATGGCATGAATCTAGGGTCTACCTAGGAGGATGTTATAGGCTAGCTCCCTATCTAGGACTTGGAAAACAACATTCTTTATCACTGGTCCAACTTGTATTGGTAACACCACTATTCCTTTAGTAGTTCCTTCTTCTTCATCATAGGCCTTTATAGTGATCTTTCTCCTAGGATCCACTGCAGTTTTTGAGAACCCCAATGTAAGGACTAGCTTGAGCGTGCAAATATTTAAACCTACTCCTCCATCAATGAGAACTCTTTTGATACAGTGTTTATGAATGAAGGCGATGATATGCAGGGGTGTGTTATGGGGCTGGGATACTGATAGGTCATCTTGTTCAGTAAACGAGATGGTGCTAGAGGAGGTTAGATTTCATGGGCACAGTTGTTTCCACTAGGGCTTTATCAAGAATTTCCTTGTGGGTGGGAGACAGATGCAACAACTCTAAGATAGATATGTGGTCAGGAGTCTTCCAAAGTTGGTCTATGACACTATACTTATGGGAGTAAGATGGAGAAGGTGACGACCTAGTCGTGTTTAAAGTGACCTTACCACTGCGGATGATGATGTTGCAATCAATTTTGTTGGGTCCTGACTGTTGATTGAATGTGACCACATTGACTTGGGGGATGTGCTCCGATATGTAGTTGACGGTATAATCGAATGGCACATTCGCATAGTTAGCATTGTTGTGTCTGTTATTTTGATTCTGCCTGTTGTGGTTGTTATTGTTGTTGTTGTTGTTGTTGTTGTTATTGTGGTTGTATGGCTTGTCGTGGTTGAGGAGTGGATCCTTGTATGCCACATTTGTCTCATTAGAGGTATGTTCTTTAGTGTCTGCCTGATTTTGGTCAAGTATGTCTTGAATGACATGTTTCAGATAGATACAGTCATTGGTCTTATGGCCTCTTCCTCTATGATATTCACAGAAATTAGTATCTTTTTAATAATGAGGTTTTACTTGAGGTTCATAGTCGCTAGTGGCAGGAAGAGTGATCTCTTTGTTGGCTAATAGCTTTCTTAGTGCAGACTCCTGGGACTCCCCTAGTGGTGTGAATTTTTGTCTAGGAATGGAGGTGAACCATTTTTTTGGCTCACGAGAGAAGGTTTTTTTTGGTGTAGCATTGCTTGCTTCTCCTTTGAGAGTGAAGATTGGTTGTTGTTTGGGAGCCTCTACTTTGGCATCAACTACTCCATCATTAACGACATTTTTGTTCTTTGTCCAAAACTTCAACTTGTCTGTGGTGTAGTTAGAGTTAGGGGTGTCCTTGTACAACTTTATTTGTCCCTTGGTGATCATAGCTTTATTGATAAATAATCCCATCTCAATGACTTTCATAAATGAGGTAGGGCATTGAATTTGGATTTGGTAACTTAGATCAGGGTCAAGGTTGTGGACAAACATCTCTGTCATTTGCTTCTCAGGCACGTGATATGAGAATTTGCTCACAAGTTGTCTCCACCTTTGTAAGAAAGTTGTGAAGGATTTTCCACTCTTTTGCTTTGTATTGCATAGGTCAAGCATAGAAACTTCATGTTCAATGTTATATGAGAAATGTGTGACGAACTTGTTTATTAACTCATCAAAAGTTTTAATGCCTGGGGGAAGTCGTGAGAACCATTCCATGGCTTGTCCACCTAGAGATCTAGGGAATAGTCTCATGAGGAAGGTGTTGTTGTGAGCTACTTCTAGGCACGCAGTGCTAAATTCCCTAATGTGATCTTTTGGGTCTCCTTTTCCTTTATACTTGTCAAATTTGGGTACTTCAAATCTAAAGGGGAAGGGGATCATTTTTAAGCTCTTGTCGAAGGGATATGGTGAGATGTCTTCCAATGAGTAAGTTTTAGTGGATGTCCCTATTTGGAGATCCACTACTTTCTGCATTAGGCTCTCGATTTGTTTTGTTAATGTGTCTAGAGGTGCATTTGAGTCTGTGGCTTTTTTCTCTTTATCTAGGCCAATGGTTTTATCTTCACTTGTGTGGTCCTCATGAATTTATTCCACTACAGTTTCTTTTAATTTGTTGAGATCAAAGTCCGAGGGGAGTCTAAGTCCTTGGTTTGCAAGATGAAGAAAGTACTTTTGAGGGTCTTCATTGAGTATTTTGTCCATCATGTGTTGAAATTTTTAGTCTTGGAGGGCTCCTTGGAAGTCTCATGGGAGATTTCCTCATCGCTTTCGTGAGGGGACACAATCCTATTTGATGTTCTGGCCATTTCAAGCTACTTTTGTGTTTGGGATCTAGTTAAGACCATGAAAGGTGATGTGGAAAGGAGTGGGGTGAAACTAGAGACTTTGGTAAGGTGTTGGTGTAGGTTGGTGAGAAGGTGATACTTGCGGTGATGAGATTAGAACAAGGGACTCTTTTGATCAATGATTCCAAGTAAGTTGGTTGACACAAGACGATAGGCACAAGTAAGGATAGCCGGTACCCATTTACTATGTAGAGACTAGTCTTGCACCAAGACCACAAGTGAAGTTCTGAGAGAAAAGGATGTACGATCCTTGATAGTGGAGACCTACTAGGGTTACTTGAATCTGAAATGATCTGAAAAAGGTCTTGTACTAATCTGATATAGATACTTTGACTTGTTTATGGGAAGACGTGGTAAAAGGTGGATGAGACGACCAACGAAAGAGAGGGTAAGCTATGGAAATGGATGGAAGAGGTGACTACACAATAAATCTAATCTCAGAAACTGGAACAAGGCTGAAATGGGTACCCAGAAATGCTAAAAAATTTATCTCAAAAGATGTGGAAAATCTCACTGTCTTGATGCGTAGCTACAGATGCGCCGAAATAGAAGGTATATGCACAGCAAGTCAAGGTAAATGTGTAGCTTTGGTAAATGATAAAAGTGCAGTAACATATCACAAATGCGCAAGAAGTTGATGTAAATGCACAGTAGGTCGACACAGATGCGTAGCTCTGTAGGATAAATGCCAGCTCTAGTTTTCTTGACTATTTTTGCAATTTTGTTTGCATGTTTTTTGGTGTTTTTGGTTTCTTGGCTACAAGTTGGTCTTTTTGTTCTAATTTCTCAATTATGGCAAGAAGACACAAAAAACACAAAGAATATTTTCATTTTTTTAATCTTTTTTTATTTTTTTGGACTCTTTCTTACTAAAAAGCAAGTACAAATCCTAGGCTGGCTAGGAAAATATAAACTAAATTCTCACTATTTCTAGTTGAGGCATCTTCGGGAGGTGATAATCACCCTTTGTTGCACCGGCTTATAGGGGTTTTTGGCTACTGAAAACAAAGAATGATTAGTAAGTGCAACCGTTTGAGTGGTTATACATGTGGCAGTGCTACTCTCCATTATGGAGTCTCCCAACCTTTAAGGGTTACACCTTGGAGGGTTTTGGGGGAGGTTGGCTGTCGGTATAACAAAACAACACTCATTGCATGAAACTTTCGCTCCAAGCACAATTTATTTATAGTGGCTAGGCAAAGCTTGGCTTTAGCTTGTTACCAATTAAGGTCGTTCCCACTTGAACGGAAGGATATCCAAGGGCAGGCCTCTCTAAAGGTTTAACACATGCGAAATGATATGTCTAGCATTTTGGTCACCCAAGATAGGGGAGAGCATAGGCCTAGTATCATTCCAAAAATATGAAAGACAATGGTTCTTTTCCCCTAATTAAAATGAAAAAGAATAAACGAGTTAGCTACTTGGGCACACACGTGATTTGTTAACTTTGAAAGCAAGATAGCAATGGTTCAATTTTATCCTCCTAGCATTGGGACTAAATTCAATTTGTTGATGCAACAAGATCAAATTACAATCCTCCTAGTTAGAGCTAAATGAGATTTGCGTGAACATCCATTTACTTTCCTTTAGATATAGAGATGAGTTAACAAATGCAACTATATGACTAAACCAACCCCTAACCTGCAAGTAGATTAGAGAATATTCCTACGAGACAAGTGTCAACGTTAGCAAAATCACAAGGAACAACTCAAAAATTCACTGTCAGAATCAGATGCGCAGCTACAAAGATCATATGCACGGAAATAGAGATCATATGCGCGGGATTACAAAAGCACTAAGACAGAGGTCAAAAGCACAGAAACAGAGAGCATATGTGCAAAAGTATCAGATGTGGCAATTCAGAGGTCAAATGTGTTGAAACAGAGCATGGATGCGTCGATTTGTCAAATGCGTGGAAACAGAGCTCAGATGCATGTTGGAAATGACCAGATGTGTAGAATCCTCCTGTGTACGGAACCTCAGCACAAAAACTCAGCTTTTGGGTTAAATTGGGGCAGGACCCCATGGTGGGCGCCAAAAATGTTATTGGAAAATTGGGATGATTATCAATAATATCAAAGTAATCCAATAAACTCAATGGAAAAGGAAATAATCAAGATCAAACAAACAAAGAACTAAAACCTTGTAAACCTCAATACTTCATATCTTCCATTGGTCACCTATCTCAATCGATCTCGTGTATGAATATGGCCCTCAGAAAGTGCACTTCCTTGCTATTTCTTCAAGATGTCAATGGAGAACGGCTATGATATTTCTTGCAATGAAGATGAGCTTCACAACAATGGTAATGGTGATGGTAACAAGTTGATTGCAAGCAATGGAATGGTTTCGTGCCAAAGGTGGGCTATAATTCCTATAGAGTAAGGGTACTAAAAGCTTGGATTGATAGAAATAGAGGAATTGGGTTCAATTTATAGACTCATGAGAGAGAAGATCAACAGTGTAGAAAGATTAAGAAGATCAACAGTTGAAAAAACTTGAGACGACATGCGCGAATAGAAAGAAGACAAATGTCACACAAAAAGTTGTTTTGTTTGAGTTAACTGCTTTCTTTTATAAAGATAAGATTTGATTTCATAAATGAGAAAGCTTTTTTTCTAATTTAAGAGTTGTTGATAAAAACAAGATAGAACAAATCAATTAACTCAACTTGTGATTTGCTTTTTGCATGATTTGAGAGAAATTAAATAATAAATTATTTAATGTTGTGTGCATGAAGAAGAAGATTTATTTTTAGAAGATTTGGAAGATTTTTGAGGAACTTGAAGATAAGAAAGCAAATTAAATAAATAAATTTATTTAATTATTTGTGCATGCTTTGGAAGAATAAATAAAATATTTGATTATATTTTATTTTTAGAGATTGAGAAAATTTAAATAAATTTGATTTATTTATTTAAATTTGGAGGAATAAGTGATTTAATTAAATAATAAAAATTATTTAATTGTTTGGAAGAATGATGTTGACTTCGATGAAATTAATTAAATAAAGGTAATTTATTCAATTAATGGGAGGAATATGAACCAAATAAATAAATTGATTTATTTATTTATTGATAGAGGAATTTAGATAAAATAAATATTAAGAATATTTATTTAGACAGAGTCGTGTCATTTTTAGGTGTATACACTAACCATCAATGAATTGATGAAAAATTGAGGTAATATGACTATCAAACCGACCCATGTGGCCAGACCCGGCTGCCCCCCCGGGAGGTTTATAGTTTGGTCAAATTTTATGGCAACGAGACAACCAAAATAAACCATCAATGAATTGATCTTTTCAAAGTTGAGGTCATATGGCTGCCCTATAGTTTCTTTGGCCGACCCATGTGGCTGGACTAGAACAATGGGACAAAATAGACCATAAGTTCATTTCAACAAAGTTGAGGTCATATGACTGCCCTATGGTTTCTTTGGCCGAGGTCGTATATATATATATATATATATATATATATATATATATATATATATATATATATATATATATATAATGTAATATTGAATAGGGGCCTGGGGGCTACAGCCACCAACAAGGTCAAGGGCTAGCACCTCTTGTGGGGGTCAAGGGGGTAGCAACCCCTCGTGAGGTCCAAGGTAGAGCCCCTTGCCACCAAGCACAAATCCACTATTAGAAATGCATTCGAACTCACACAAACTAAACATTTTAAAAACATCTTACTTTAAAAATTAAATTATAAAAGAGTGATTATGCACATTATATTCTGCTTTAACCTTACCATTTTTTATTCAATTATTTGTTACTGTTGATTATGACTTTGATCTGACGATTCTTGTTTAATTCCGTGAGCTATAAGCACATGCCTTTTAAAAGGCTTGCTGAGGCCCAGAATTTCTTTTGCGTCACACGAGTAATAATCGTTAGATCAAAGTCATAATCAATGGAAATGAATAAAAGCCATAATTAAAGTGAAAATATCCCTAAAAGTACACAATCATTTATTAGTAATGGCAATATTGCCTCAAAAGTAATGCAGGAATATGATATTACTGGCGAATATGATTAAGATTTATAATTATATTATAAACTATTGGCAAATCAGCTCTAATGATGCAGCGTTTACCTGGCGAAATAATTTGACTTATTAGTTTAAAAAATAATTTTTAGGCGAATTAACTAAGACTAAATTAATTTGTTAAAAAATTGGGTGATTTAGTTCCCATTATAGCCTGAACTATTCACCATTTTTGGAGGCCCTGATTTCAACTATTCACCAATTGGTGAAGATTCACCACTAAAAAAATTTGTGATAAATATTGTGTTATGCATTGATATCTTTAATTCTCTATTTCTTCTTCTTGTAGTTATTTACATTATTACAATCTCCATTTGGCTATCTATTGATTACATTCAGATTTACAATTGAAACCTAGATTTTCATTTTATAGTTGTTTACCTTCATCTCTAACATTTGGTATCAAAGTCTGGCCATCTTTGCTTCTTGGGTGGAAGGTGAAGGTTTTATGAGTTGTAGTGGGAGTTTTAGTTTATTTTTTTTATAGATTTATGTATAGAATTCATGGTTGCATCCTCATCTTGGTTGGATATTGAGAAGTTCATTGGAACTAACTACGAGTTGTGGAAGTTGAAGATGGAGGATCTCCTTGAATAGAGGGATTAATAGTTGGCTACAACAAAGGAAAAGAAACCTGATAACTAGATCAAGATGAATGGGATAAGATGGACAAGAAAGCATGGGGGATGATGTCATGTCCCAACCTATTACACTTGAGCAATGAACACAAACACACCCAATTATCTATAATTGATTAACCAACTCACATAAAATTAGTTTTGAAATGCATGTGCTATGATAATGATAACAATAACTAAACTTTTAATCATTAACCTATCTCATAGAATTATCTTTGTAGGGCAGTTGTTTTGATACATCATAGCTAAACCTTAAAATTTGAAGCGTAGGTTCAACATAGATAAATCGGCATAACAATATAATGATTATATTCATCAATGCATGTTACAAACTCAATCACGATCATGACACCCATTGTACAAATATACTTAATCATGAGAGAAATCAGCAACAATTTTATTTGAAAGAAACCTCGTATTTGTTGATATCAACTATGAGATCAATTATCTAATTACATCAAAATGTTTAACATAATCATAATTAATGACTATATTCATCAATGCATGTTACAAAGTCAATCACAATCATGACACCCATTGTACAAATATACTTAATCATGAGAGAAATCAACAACAATTTTATTTGAAAGAAACCTCACATTTGTTGATATCAACTATGAGATCAATTATCTAATTACATCAAAATGTTCAACATAATCATAATGTATCAATATATAGTAACACTTATATATAGTGAAAGATATCATTGACCATTTCTAGAAACTAAACATACAATCCTTTTAAGGAATTCCTCCATAAATAAGATAGAAGATAAAAAGTTCATTCTCTTACCATATTTCTCTTTTCTTTACCTTGCTTTGTCCTTAACAATCCCAATTATTCTTTGAAACCTATAACTAGATGGCATCTACAAAACTAGATACACGATTAGTCTCTTCAACCAAATGTAATAATCATGTTTACACTTCAGAATAAAATAAAAATGAACAAGACCTAATGGGCTAGACCTATGCTTCGGGGGCTCATCAAGAATGGCCTTGCCTACATACACGCAGAGGCTTCATAGCTCAAGGTAACTTGAATTGTAACCACAAGGTTGACTTAAATACATAGATCCATGAAAGCAATAGCATTGGTTAAAAAAACTAGATTCATGATAAGAATTCTAGGCTCTCTTATTCAAGTCATAAGAAGGATACCACACCATTAGATGGACAAGGTAACATGACAGAACTGATTTAGAACTAGGCCATCACATGATAATTGATTTAAAGGCAACTAGCTAATTAACCATAGACAAACCTTAGGTCTCATGATTGAATAAATTATGTGATTAAGGGTATAAGGCTCACTTTAATCATAATAATACTAAGAATCAAATGATAATGCTTATGATTTTTTTTAAGAACAAGACCTAAAAAATAATTTAAATTCCTTAAAGTACAATCTAACTACTATTGATCTTCCAATATCCAATACAACTAAATGATCCAACAAACTCCTTGTTCAAGGATTTGATACAACCAATAATGATATCTTCTTATTATCTTCTTCCAATTTCAAATCTACCTCTTACCATTGTTAAACCAATACAAGCACACTTTATTCATTTATCTAAAACAACAATACTAAACATAATATATAATGTATTAAAAAGGAAATGTATTTACATAAATTAAGTTAGTCTCCTATCTAATCTCAAACTTAATTCAATGAATTGAAATAAATTTAAGAATAAGAATAAAATGAAATAATTGAATAAAAATGGCCTTGACATAAAAAAACACCGGTAGTAAATCTGCCATAACTTTCTTGTTTCTCAATGGAATTTTAAAATTCAAGATGTTTTAGAAATTTAAGAGTAAGGGGAATAAAACCCATAAAATAATTAGAAAAATTATGTAAGAGGAGGGGGTAGTGTTTATTGCAATCATCCATTTCCCTCAAATTCAAATTTAACCCACAAACAAAAATTATTTATTTAGAAATGTGAAGTAATTCCTAACACAATAGTTATCTCTCTCATTCATCAATATAAACTCTCTAAAGCTAATTGATATGACATAAATTTGTACTACAATAGTTAAACATTTATGATTGTGGTTTTGATCCACTTAAATAATACAATGAAAACATTTATAATATGATTACATATTTAATATAAATATATTTAAAGTATGGATACATTGAGGAAGTATACACTTATATATGTATAATATGTACACATTATATGTATACACACACAATATCTTAACTCTACCAACTCTTATTCTTAGAATCTATTTAACTTCCTCCATGCTTATTAAAAACCCAAGATTGACCATTTATCATGAATAGAAAATGATTTGATTTCTCAAAAGTATTCCCTATATTTATAATGAACAATAGAAATACTAAAAGATCAATGATCTGTTATTTTGTTTTTATTTTCTCATTCAAATAACTATACAATATGATCTAACAATTATTCTTATAAACTAATCAACATAAGGGTTTTAGTTTGACCTTCTAGCACTACATGCATATTCTTGATTAAATCTATTTTTTGCATGCAACTAAATATATGAAGGATTCTCTAATCATACCTATTCCAATAAATAAAATATGCAAATTCAGCTAACACTCTTATGAAATTAATATAATTCATTTTTGATAGAGTAAAATACCAAAAAAATCCTAGATTTTTCAATTTCTGCTAGAACAGTAATAAAAATACAATAAAGTCCTCAATACTTAACCAAATTTAAAACCATAAGATGTTTCGGAAAGATCAAAGCAAGATGCTCATAACCCATAAACATTTTTATAAAATACTTCCTATGTAAAGAGAAATTTCATAAGACAACAAGTTTTCTTTTTAAAAAAATCAGAAAAACATTAAGATAAATAATGGTGAGTTTTCAAAGAAATACCCCAAAAATTTACTTGATGAAGAATACCTTAAAATTCCCTTGAAGAGAGATTCCAAAATTCCATAATGTGAGAGCGTCCATCTTATTCAGTTGTGCGCTTCCTTTCTTCTACCTAGAGTTATATTGCCTTATGAAATTCAGAAATTTTTCACCTAACAAATCACCATGGACATTCAATTTCTTTGCCTCATCAAAATGGATGTATTTCCCTTGGAGAATTATCTTCAACATCACCCATGGATGTCCTCTTTATGACCTGCAAAAATTAGAAATAAATTTGGGCTCTTCTCTTGTTTTTCCCATTTTTCTTTGGAGCCAAACTTTCATCTACTTACAATATCTCCTTTCCCAAGTTTCATCTTCCTCTTTTGGGCTCGAATGACTCTTGGTATTCCTCTTCTTTCTTGTGGGGTCCAATTTGGAGAAATGTGACTCTTGGGATTCCTTTGTTTCTTTCCTTCATGACTTGGATGCTAGAAGACTCTTCATTGTCCAATCTTTGTCTTCTAACATGTAGGTGACTAGGATTTTGTCCATATGCAACTTGCCTTATCTTTTCCTTGGAGTGTTGGAGAATTAAAATATTTATTTTATTTCTCCAAAGTTTGTGTATGATGTTGACTAGAAATCTGCAAGATAAACAAAAGGGTAAAAGAAATAAAATATTTTTTTGGTTGATGCAAGATTGGTTGTGTGCCCGGATGCTCCTGCATCAAATAATTAAATAGAAAGTTATTTCTATAGCATAATAGAATTACAAATACACTCAAATTAAACGTATAATGATATTTACACAAATGCATGCAAATGAAACATAATTGTAAACAAGGCACATAAAGTATTTGCATACCTAAATGAAGTAAATAATCAAAATGCAAATCTCATACTTTGTTTATCTCCCTAGATTCTCCTTTACCATTAATGTCACTTTGATATTATTATTAGAACAAATCATTTTCTCAATGATTAGAGAAATCCAACTTACAATAATTATAGCATAATAATTTCATGAAGATCAGCTAGTCTAATACCATTTCAAAAGAGAGATTCAAAATAAAATCTATACTCATAATTTAACTAAATAATTATTTGATCCATCTCCAAAATATTATTGATAAAGTTCTAACATGAAAACATCAATATATCTATCATTAGAGTTATTAGATAGGGTTTAGGCATCCTTACAAACAATCTGACTTTGTCTTGTAAAAGCAATTGTATTGAATGTACATGAAGAGTCCACTACATATTCTCTATGGAAATGGTTGGGTGAGATATACCAAGCCAATAGTTTGGTAAATAAATTATATTTGAAAAGAAAATTATTTTCTCTAAAATGAAGTCTGGCGTAGGAGCACCCGGGCTCACAGGCTATCAACATCGACCAAAAAGATGTTTGCTTCAATTTTGGTTTGGTTTCATTATTTGTTGTTTCTGTTTGTTGAGTGGTGTTGGTCATCAGAACTATTGGGGACTTCATGTGGTACTCATTTTGTGGTGTTTTATTCATTGATAGTAATATAGTTTCATATTGATGATGTTGTTGACTTCAAATTAAAATTTGATTTTCCATTCATAATATTATATGTATATGTATACTTCAACATACGGAGAGGTGAGATTTGATGACTCATTGATGTGATTAGAGTGGCTGGGGAAGAAAATCAAATTCTATAAATCATTAATAGAAAACAGAGGTTGATTTGGATGGCTATATGGGAATTTTGATGTCTTAACTTTCAACTAATCCAAACTTATTAAAATTGAAAGTCACCATTAGTGTTTGGTGTATGATGACCATTATATGGGAGTCAAAAGGATCATTACATGTGACTTAATTATTTGCTAAAAGAATTAGCCTTTAGATTATCATGAAATTTCATTTGAACTCCTCAACAAGCCATCGATTGGCTGCATAAGTATGAAATTGGTATTATTGGAGCCATTCAATATTATTTTAAATGTGGACCCTCAACGAATTGTGATGTTTTGAATACCTGTGATGAGGAAGGGCATCAAACCAAGACAGGGGATCCCATTTGATTGAGATAATAGCAGTCCCATATTTAAATGACATCGATTGGTGGAAAGGGGGTTCGTCCAAGAAGAAGAATAAAATACATGAAAGAAAAAAGAGCAAATGGACAAGGGAGTTTGTAGTGATTTGCATAGTAAGAGAATACAAAGGAATGAGAGGAGAATAGAGGCATTGTCTAAGGACACTGTAGGAAAGGTTATGAAATAAAATAGTGACTGTAAGGTAATACAACTAGCAGATTGACAGAGTAAAATGAAAGTGGATTTTTATGAAGATTGCACTCAAGAATCAATGAATAGACAAATATAGACAGAAGTGGAAGAATGGTGAATGTAAAGTGTATTGATATCTTTGAGATTGAAAATTGAATAAGATATGGAAGTCTTCTTTAATTTGTTGTGATTGAATTGGATTTTTTTGTTGAATTATTGTTCCTATAGCTCCATACAAATTAACTAAGTAAGTGACAAATAGTTTATGATGTGTATGCTATTGGGATTTGGTAGTCTAATAAGACACCCATCCCGAGTCTACATCATTTGGTATCAGAGCAGGTCAAGGGCGCTTGTGTCGAAGAAGAACCCTAGAGGATTGTTGTGGGTGTGAGAGAGGACAGTTTAACCTGCAATTGCAGAGGGTTATGAAAATGGCACAAAGAGGACGTGGTGGACAAAGAGGACCACGAGTGGAAGATTTAGAGGTATTTAGAGAAATGATAAGAGGCCTAGAAGATAGAATTGGAGCGAGGCTGGAAGCCATAGAGTTGATGTAGCGAATAGGAATTCCGGTGGTAGATGTCAGGGATGATGAGGCTGAAGAAGTAGTAACTGAATTTGGTGTAAAAGATGATAATGGAGATGAAGCGAAAAGTAAGTTTTTGAAGGCAATGGAAAGGATTTATAGTAAGCCTAGATTGCACCCCCTAAGATTCAATGGCACATTAAATCTAGAAGAAATATTGGGTTGGATATCTGAAATGGAGAAATATTTTGAGATAGAGTCAATTGAAGACCCAAAAAGAGTGAAATATGCTAGTTCACAATTGAAGGGACATGCTTCCATGTGATGGGAGCATGTGTAGCTAGAAAGAAGGTGGAAAGGCAAGGAGAAAATCAAGACATGGGCGAGGATGGTGACGAAGCTGAAAGCAAAATTTTTGCCTGCAAATTATCAAATGAATTTATTCAAGAGGCTATAAAATTTGAAGCAAAGAGAGAAGAGTGTGCAATGAAAGGAAGCTAGGTGTGCGGAAATCGCTTCCTACACTAATCTAATGAGGAGAGGGCTATGCAAATTTAAATTTATCCTAACTATTACAGCAATGTTAAACCATTAACATGAGATATTGCAGCAAAACACAAGAACTAGAAAGTAGACAAAAGAAGAGAGACAAAGATTTACGGTGGGGAAAACCCTTATCAGGTGAAAAACCCCACACTCAGAAACTTGCACAATGTATTAACAAATCTGAAAGTTGTTTACAATACACTTGTAATGCAAGCTTCAATAGTCTTCGACACTCGTGTCTGGAGTCAATCTGGCAGCATAATAGTACCTGTAAACCTGTGATACAAACTCCATCTCCAAGCACCTATTTAAATATGAAATACAAGGCAATATTGGACCTATCTTGGAATGGGCATCCAACATGGATTCATGGACCAAAACCCACACCCAATGACACTTGGTCAACATTGTATAATGTGTCTGACACTTGTCCACAGCTCCCATTCCAAAGAGGTCACCTATTTCCAAAATGGGCTATGACAGATGCTCTTACGACACTTACAACCGTCATAGAATCTGTCATAGCAGTTACAACTTACAGCTGTAAGAGAATCTATCATACTCATGCTATAAATAGCATATTCTCTTACAACATGTAATATTCCACCTTGGGACGCCCAAATATGCCTTATTCAAAGATGCTTCATGACACATGTCATCCCCTGTCTTATAACCTTCTATTTTTGACTCTTACATGTCATAGATTCGTCATAGGAATCTGTCATAACTGTTTCAGTCAAACATTCCTTTACACAGCATGGAAGATACTGACACATGGCAAAATACTCCTACCACAAAGTGGGATGCCTATCTCCTCATGTGAGGACAAAATTACAAGTTGTCATATTCCATGTAGGATTGACACATCACCGTGCCACATCCCACAATATGACAATATGGAATTTACAAGTATTTACAACATAGGCAATTAAATAATAAATGCAAACATTACAAATGTAAGGAATTACCAAGGTTGAGACACCTTAATTCCCAACATTCTCCCACTTGTCGAACACCTTGTAAGAGCCAATAGAAAAATAGGATTTAACTGCTATAGGCCGAGAGGCCCATAGACTCCGAACACCATCTGAACTTCTTTGTGCTCATTGGTTTCGTCAATGCATCAACAACATTCCTCAAAGTATCTACCTTCTCCAAATTTACCTTTCCATCATCAACCATGTCTTGCACGAAGTGAAACTGAACATCAATGTGCTTTGTTCTAGCATGGAAAGTTGGATTCTTTGCAAGGTAAATTGCACTCTGACTGTCGCAACTGATCCTGATCTGACCTGGATCAACACCAATATCTGAACACAATCTCTTAAGCCAAATGGCTTCCTTACAAGCATGAGTTGCTGCCATATACTCAGCTTCTGTCATGGACAAAGAAACAACAGGTTGTCACTTACTCATCAAACTAATAGCACCACCAAACAATGTAAACACATAAGCACTAGTGGATCTCCTATTGTCAATGTCACCTACCCAATCTGAATCCACAAATCCATGAATACCAACAGAATGCGGAGGTCCTAAAACATTACCATGATAGAAAATGGAATACTCTGAAGCACCCCTCAAATATTTGAACACTTGCTTAACTACATCCCAATAAACCTGACCAGGATTAGCCATAAATCGACTAAGAACTCCCACTGCTTGGGCAATGTCTGGTCTTGTGCAGACCATAGCATACATCAAACTACCAATAGCACTAGCATAAGGTACTCTTCTCATGTCCTCCACCTCACTACGAGATTTTGGACAATCCTCAATAGACAACTTTGTCCCCAAAGAAATAGGAACACACAATGGTCTACAATTTGCCATGTTGAATCTGTCCAACATGGTCTTAACATACTTACTCTGGCTTAACCAAAGTTTTCTATTGGTTCTGTCTCTTCTGATTTCCATTCCTAGAATGTACCTGGTTGCCCTAAATCTTTCATTTCAAACTGAGCTGACAACTAAGATTTAAAATCAGAAATCATATTCTTACCCTTCCTAATGAGTAACATACAGTGCAACAATAAGAATACGATCACCATCAAATTTATAATACACATAGTGATCCGATTTTGATCTCACAAATCCAATTGACAACACAAATGCATCAAACTTCAAGTACCATCTCCTAGGTGATTGCTTCAAACCATACAAAGACTTTTTAAGTTTGTAAACCAAATTTTCTTTACCTTTCACCATGTAATGCTCTGGCTGTGACATGTAGATTTTTTTCTCCAAGTCACCGTGAAGGAAAGTTGTCTTCACATCCATCTGTTCTACATCCAAGTCATAAGCTGCTGCGAGAGACAACAGGAATCGAATGGATGTCAACTTTGCAATGGGAGAGAAGATCTCACCATAATCTGTACCCTCCACTTGTGAATACCCCTTCGCAACCAACCTAGCCTTATACTTCTCAATACTGCCATCTACACCAATTTTCTTCCTGAACACCCATTTGCATCCAACAGGTTTTCATCCAGGAGGCAAAGGCACCAAGTCCCAAATTTGATTCTTTTCCAAAGAAGCCATTTCTTCCTCCATGGCCTCCTTCTAGGAATCTGCATCTTTCATATCCAAAGCCTCTGAAACAGTTCTAGGTTCATCACTATTAGTGATTAAAGCATAAGCACAACTAGAATCAAGCAATGTAAAACCAAACCTTTTAGGTTGCTTTCTTATCAGTGTAGACCTCCTCAAAAGCTAAGGTTGAGGTTTAGCTTCTTCATCTGAGCTTTCAAAGCTGCCAGAGCTCTCCTCATCATTAGGGCCAACATTATCTTTCTGTTCAGTCTTCTCAGGGGTAGCAGGAAACTGAACAACATCCTCTTTCTTTACTATTTCTTCTGGCTGCAAAACAGTGGAAGAAGGTGTAAGCTCTCTGAAGATGACACTTCTGCTATACAACACTTTTTTAGCCATGGGGTCCCAAAGCTTGTATCCTTTCACACCGACACCATAGCCAATGAAGATACACTTAACAGCCTTATTCTCCAACTTTGACCACTTCTCCCTAGGCACATGTGCATATGCCTCATAACTAAAAATACGAAGATGCCTTATCGAAGGCTTTCTACTAGACCACACCTCCATGGGTGTCTTTCCAACAAGAGCCGATGTAGGAGATCTATTTACCAGATAGCAAGCAGTGGCAACAGCTTCAGCCCAAAACTTTTGTTCTAGGCCATCTCTACTAAGCATACTCCTAGTCTTCTCCATCAGTGTCATGTTCATCCTCTCTACAACTCCATTTTGTTGTGGGGTGTATGGAGTTGTCTTATGTCTTTCAACCCCAAGTTCCTTGCAATACTTATCAAATTATGTAGAACAGAACTCACCACCGTTGTCAGTTCTCAAACATTTAATCTTTTTACCAGTCTGATTTTTAGCAAAGGCTTTAAACTCCTTAAACTTGCTATAGACTTCAGATTTGCTTTTGAAAAAATAAATCCATGTCCTTCTACTGTAATCATCTATAAAAGATACAAAGTATACAGATTTTGATAATGAAGGAACATTAACAAGACCAAACACATCAGAATGAATAAGGTCCAACACACCAAAAGACTTATGAGAACTCAAGTAAAACTGAACACAGTTTTGTTTTCCATAAATACAATGTTCGCAAAAGTCAAACTCAAGATTACAATCATCTAACCCCTCAACGAGGTTCTTATTTTTTAGGGTACGCAGACCCTTCTCACCAATGTGGCCAAATCTCTTATACCATAACATTGTCTTTTCAGCAGGAAGTTTAACTTCTAATGCACGATTACAACCATCAAGACTAGAAACAACAGATTTCTTCACTACTCATTCAGATGGTGGGGATGAAGTGATTGCTGCCCTCTTCCTTGAGTCAAAAGAACTATTGCATTGTGAAATGCATGCCTCCATCTGAAATAGAGTACCTCTCCTAGTACCCTTAGCAAACACCATAGCTCCTCTAGTCATCTTGCATCCTTCTTTTGAAAAGACAACCTGCACACCTGCATCATTCAAACTACTTACAAAAAATAGGTTCCATGCTAAGCCTAGGATGTGCATAACCCCAGAGATCCCCTTCACTCGATCATCAGGGAATTAGATAGAGACTCTTCCATGACCAATAATCTTTAGATGAGAGTCGTCACCCAGATACACCTTTCCACCATCGAACTCCTCATACTTAGTGAACCAGTCTCGATGCGAGGTCATGTGGAATGATGCACCAGAGTTGATTAGCCACACATCATCAGATGCATGGGTTTCCAGGGCTGCAATGAAAGCATCACCATCATCTTGTGACTTGTCGAATTCTAAATCAGGAGCTTTCTTCTTCTTCTTCTTCTTCTCCTCTTTGAATTCCTTTCAGAAATGCCTAATTTTACCATAGTTCCAACAAAGAGACTTGGACTTTCTAGGAGATTTGGATCTCCCACGAGATTTGGATCTACCCTTCTTAGCTTTCTTGTCCTTCTTCTTCCCTTTCTCTTTTGGTCTTCCACAAACTGCAAGGGCCTCTTTGGCTGCCTCAGAAGACTTTCTCTGCATCTCTTTAGACAACAGTGAAGAAACCACTTCTTCCATTTTGAATGTGGATGTGGTGCTTCCAATTGCCATGACAAGATGATCCCATGAGTCTGGCAGAGAACAAAGCAGGGTCATACACCAATCCTCCTCCTCCATCTTTACACCAATAGATGTCAATTGTACAACTAGCATGTTAAAAGCATTCATATGCTCAGCAATGGATCCTCCATTCGAAGGGAATACAACTTCTTTCTCAGGAAAAGCTTATTGACTAGGGATTTGGCTTGATACACATCCTCCAACTTCTTCCAAAGTAGTTTTGCAGTAGTCTCCTCATGGACATTTAACAACACATAATCAACAAGACTAAGTCTTATGAGACCCTTAGCCTTCCAATCCTTAAGATCCCACTCATCTTGTGACATTGCAGCTTATTTAGTTCCATTAACACTTTCCCAAAGGTCTCGGTCAACAAGCATGTCTTCCATCTTGAGCTTCCACAGCTCAAAATTACTGCCTTTAAACTTCTCCACTTCAAATCTTCCAGATGTGCCTGCCATCTCCTTGCTGCAATTAGATATAGAATGCTCTACATAGACTCCCACTCAACCTAAGATTAGCTCAAAAAACTCCTACCCAACAACTAGGACCAAAGGTGATCAAGCTCTGATACCAACTAAAAGGAAGCTAGGTGTGTGGAGATCGCTTCCTACACTAATCTAATGAGGAGAGGGCTATGCAAATTCAAATTTATCCTAACTATTATAGCAATGTTAAACCATTAAAATTAGATATTGTAGCAAAACACAAGAACCAAAAAGTAGACAGAAGAAGAGAGACAAAGATTTACATTGGGGAAAACCCTTATCGGGTGAAAAACCCCACACTCAGAAACCTGCACAATGTATTAACAAATCTGAAAGTTGTTTACAATACATTTGTAATGCAAGCTTCAATAGTCTTTGACACTCGTGTCTGGAGTCAATCCAGCAGCATAATAGTACCTGTAAACCTGTGATACAAACGCCATCTCCAAGCACTTGTTTAAATAGGAAATACAAGGCAATATTGGACCTATCTTGGAATGGGCGTCCAACATGGCTTCATGGACCAAAACCCACACCCAAGGACACTTGGTCAACATTGTAGAATGTGCCTGACACTTGTCCACAGCTCCCATTCCAAAGAGATTGCCTATTTCTAAAATAGGCTATGACAGATGCTCTTACGGCACTTACGACCTTCATAGAATATGTCATAGCAGTTACAACTTACAGTTGTAAGAAAATCTATCATACTCAAACTATAAATAGCATATTCTCTTACAACGTGTCATATTCCACCTTGGGGTGCCCAAATATGCCTTATTCAAAGATGCTTCATGACACATGTCATCACCTGTCTTATAACCTTCTATTTTCGACTCTTACATGTCATAGATTCATCATAGGAATCCATCATAACCGTTTCGATCAAACATTCCTTTACACAACATGGAAGATGCTGACACATGGTAAAATACTCCTACCACAAAGTGGGATGCCTATCTCCTCATGTGAGGACAAAATTACAAGTTGTCATATTCCATGTAGGATTGACACATCACCGTGCCACATCCCACAATATGACAATATGGAATTTACAAGTATTTACAACATAGGCAATTAAATAATAAATGCAAACATTACAAATGTAAGGAATTACCAAGGTTGAGACACCTTAATTCCCAACATGCAAGAGTATACCGAGGAGTTTTATCAGTTGAGCATCTGTGTCGAACATGTGGATGACGACATAGAGAAAGTTTCAAGGTATATTAATGGGCTCCACAATTCCATTCAAGATGAAATGAGTATGTTGCGGGTGAAAAGTGTAGAAGAGGCATATCAATATGCCTTGAAAGTGGAAGAGAAACTTGCAAGGAAACAACAGCATAATTCCCATGGTAGAGGCAAATTTTCAAGAGGAAGAGGCCAAAATAGTAGTGGTAGAGGCTTCCAAAATAAGCAAGATGAGGCAAGTTCATCACATGTGGGAGTGCAAGAGAACAAAAGAAGAGGAGAATCTTCTAGGGGAAGAGGAGATTACTTTCATGGTAGAGGATATTTTGGTAGAGGTAGAGGAAGGGGGTTTGGAGGTACATGCTTCCAATGTGGTGAACAAGGGCATAAGGCATTTGAGTACCCATAAATACAACAAAATAATGGAAAAGGAAAAGAAGTAATGATTCATGTAGCATAGGCTGAAAATGAAAATATGGCTGCACCAAATCAAGGAGAAGGGGCCGAAGATGGAGACTCTCTCATGATCAAAAGGATTTTGATCAATCCTGAAAAGGAGAAGTTGGAGCCAATACAAAGACGAAGTTTGTTTAGAACAAGATGCAAAGCGAGTGGCAAGTCTTACAAAGTTATAGTGGATAGCGGTAGCATGGATAACATTGTATCTAAAGAGATGGTGGAAAAGTTGAAATTGAAAAGATTGAAACATCCCAACCCATACCAAGTTTCATGGTTGCAAAAAGATCATAGTTTGATGGTATGTGAGTAATGCCTTGTGAGTTTTCAAATTGGGAGATACATGGATGAAATCATGTGTGACGTGATGCCAATGGTTGCATGACATCTACTTTTGGGAAGGCCTTGGCAATTTGACCAGAGAGTTATTCATGATGGGCGGACAAATACATATCGAATCACAAAAGATGGCAAAGAATACACACTAAATCCAATTCAAGAAAGAGAAGAAGAAGTGGGAAGTAGCTCCAAGGTTTGTTTAGTGTCCGATAAGAAATTTTTGAATGATTTGAAGGAAGGAGGAACATATTTTTCCATAGTACCAAAGATTGCAGTGGTTGGGACAGCGAAAGAAAATGATGAGATACAAAAGGAAATTCAAAAAATTTTGGAGTATGATGACATCATGATGAAAGAACTACCCAATGGATTGCCACCAATGAGGAGCATGTAATGTCCCCTTCATGATACATGGTTAGTCCATCATTGAGTTCTCATGGACTAGCAGTTTGGTTAGGGAATGGGAGTTAGTTTGGTATTGGAGGTATTTGTCGGTGATGGAGAGGTGGTTCACATTCAGTGGATCTAGTTGGCACCCTCAGAGTTGGTCCAATTTTCTCTTGGTCATTACTATTTTTATTATGTTTGGGTTTAGTATTGGTTTGATATTTTCAAAGTGGGGTTAGATTCATCTCGTCGAAGGCTTTCCGACGAGCTATAGATTATTTCATTCCGACACCATCTGATGAACCATACAATTGACTCATCTATTTCATGTTATTTCTGCTCTTAAGAACTTTCACAAACACTTTGGCATATATAAATACATATTATTATAATTATGTTTATCTTTTGGTTAGATTATGTACATGATTAGTTATCATTTCCTTTGATGAAATATCATGCTTTCTTTTACTGGATTACCTTTCAAACGTGCATATTTTATGAATTATGGTGCAAAGTTGTGAATGTTTTTATAAGGCTTGCAGTAGTATGAACAACCAGTGGTCTCTAGATCCCTCCAGAGCCCTTTGTCCTAAGAAGAACCTAAACTTCGGAGAGCTCCAAATGCTGAAAATCTCCCTCAGATCATCCTCCCCTTGAGTCGATAATCACTGCAAGTCCGTCCTTTAGTGCAAACATAACTTGTGCTTCAATCACGCAGCTAAGAAGGGTAGCATTGCCACGATGCCACAATCTTGGTGACTAACTAAAATATCAGTTAACTGACCTCAGTTCCAACTAAAGTGACTTCCATCTTGCATCGCACCATTTTTGGAGAATCATCTAACTCGTCATGCAGTTAGAATTAACGCAGATCTCTAATCTACAGTTCTATTTAGGAATTCTAAATGTAATAAACCATGCAACTGGATTTAGTCCCAGTTCGCTCCAGTTAGACTTATTGTTAGTTTTCTTCTTCCTATAATGCTCGACTGTATAAGTAGGAACAATTCATTTTCTTTCTAGTTAGTTTGAAGTTTTTAAGTTTCATAGTAGTTATCACCAGATTTTTGTAACAGGAGGAAAACTCCTCATGCTTGTAATTTCATCCATTTCTGGACTATGATTTAATATGAAGGGGAATTTTTGTTGAAAGAAGTTAGTTGATCAAGAGGATCATCTCTGGTTGGGGAAGTAGGGCCCGCTTACCCATCTAAGGGAAGATCTCTTGATTATTTGGTATTTATGCAATTCTATTTTAATCTCTGTTAAGTTTTTCCTTAATGTTCCATGTGATTGTTGTTAATCGTTCCCTGCAGGTTAGTTCTTAAAAATCCTAAAAATACCAAAAAGAGATAGTTTTGTTCTTTATCAGCATTGTCATATTCAGAGTGTTTCATTGCTGTAGAATAACAGTGGATTCAATTGATCTTCATTTACTTTTTCAGCATGCTAGATTAATTTCTTTTCTAGCAAAGTGTGTTTATTTCCAGCAATTTAAGATAGTTTCATTTCCTGTAAAGTGTGTTTCCTTTCCAGCAATTTAAGATAGTTTCCTTCCCAGGACAGTGTGTTTATTTCTCATCAATTAGATAGATCTTTATTTCTGCATGCACTTTCAATTCTAACGAGACTGAAAAACCAAGTCCCATTCACCAAAACACTTGACCAAAACCCCCCATTCTAAGAAGTCTTATCACAAATAGCTCCAGACACCTTTGGATTGATAAAAGTAAATGGTGATGCATTAACAAAGCACTACTTTGACCACATCATTTTTGGCATCATTGCCAGGGAAAATCTACAAATCATTGTAGGTTTAAGGTGTTGATAAGACTTTTGATCCATTAGTTTATGAGAAGACCTAGGGATGCCTTAGGTTGATTCATTAGACATCCTATAGCAGATATACCTCTGGAGGCTATTTTGGAAGAACCTCCAGATCACCTGATCAATCAAGGATCACCTATACTATCAAAGTCTCCCAATTCATCTGCCACATCTTCAACAATGGGTGATAATGGTGGCAATCATGAAGATCCAGCTAATAACAGAACATTCTCTTATCCGATCTCCATCATTCCCAAGAGAAATGAGCCTCCTATGAAAAACATATCTCCTGCATTTTTACCTACCTTTAGGGGAAAAACTTCAAAAGATCCAGACCAATTTCTATTTGAGTTCAAGGTCCTCTGTAAAACTTGTATACGCCTAAAAATGACACGACTTAGTCTAAATAAATATTTTCAATATTTATTCCATCCTAATTCTTCTATCAATAAATAAGTAAACAAAATTATTTATTTGATTCATATTCCTCTAAGTAATTAAATATCAAAAATATTTAATTACCTCTTCTAAAGTCAAAATTAAATAAAATCCTTTATTTAATTTAATTCTTCCAAATAATTAAATAATTCTTAATTATTTAAATAAGTCAATCCTTCTTCCAAATTTAAATAAATAAATCAATTTTATTTAAATCCTCTCATTCTCTAAAAATAAAATATAACCAAATATTTTATTTATTCTTCCAAATCTTGCACTAACAATTAAATAAATTTATTTATTTAATTTGTTTTCTTCTAAAATCTTCTAGAATCTTCTAAAAATAATCCTTCCTCTTCATGCACGCAAAATTAAATGATTTATTATTTAATTCTTCTCAAAACATGCAAAAGCAAACCATGAGTCAACTAATTGATTCCAAAACTCCTGAAATAGAAAAAATCTTTCTATTTTATGACAGCATATCTTGTCTTCAAAAAATAGAAAAAATTGTTAACTCAAAATAGCTTTTGTGTGACACTTGTCTTCTTTCTATTCACGCACATTCTCTCATTCTTTATCAACCGTTGATCTTCTTATTCTTTCTCAACCGTTGATCCCCTCTCTCACAAGTCTATAAATTGAACCTTCTTCCATTTCATTATCCAAGCTTTCAGTATCGTTACTCTACAGGAATTACATTCGCTTGCAATCAACTTGTTACCATATCCCCATTACCATTGTTGTGAAGCTCATCTTCACTACAATTAGCTATCATGGTTATTCCCACTTGACATCTTGGAATAGCAAAGAGGTGCACCTTCTGAGGGCCTTATTCATAGACAAGATCATTTGCGATAGGCTGTCAATGGAAGCCATGAGGTAAAGAGGTTTGTTGAGGTATTGTTCATCATTTTAGATCTTTATTTTTATATTTCATTGGGTTATGGGTATTATTGATGTCTTTTGATATTCACGCATAATTTCCCCTGACAAAACTTATGACTATGCTATAGATAACCAGAAATTGAAACTATTCCCTTCTACTCTTAAGGAGTTAGCTCTAAGATGGTTCATGGGCTTGGCAGCAGACTCTATCACTACCTGGGATGAAATGGAAACAGTTTTTCTTGATAAATATCAGGATTATTGTAGAGTTAGGGATCGAAAAGATGAACTTTTCCGCATGAAACAAATGGAATATGAGAACTTAGAAGACTATGTGGATAGATTTTTATTTGTCCATAGGAGGTGTGGAAACAACCTAGATGAGGAATTAAGTAAGACCATCTTTCTAAGAGGGATTGACAATGAGAGCAAAGAAGCATTAAATCTGATGGGTAAGGGAGATATTAATAAACAAACTTTTGTAGAAATTGTAGAAGTTTGCATAAACTATTCTCACACAAGAGCAGGCAAAAGAATTTTAAAAAGGGATAGTAAAATGACGTTACAAAAGTAATGGAGGAACAAGCAAATCTAAAAACTGACATCCTACTTCATTTGAATACCACTTTGGATGGCATGCAAGCTAGTAAAAAGAATACTGAACCCTTAGCTATTTACTACCCTCGTAGTAAGAAACATCCACTTAGGGAGTGCCCCTTAAATCAAACTGAGTTGTGTAAAATTTGTGAGAAAAATCACCCTACCAATGAGTGTGGCCTACTTCCTAAGATTAAAAATAGATTGAAAAAGGTTCCAGCAAATGAGGAAGAGCTAAATTTTATTGGTCAAAAACAACCTACTTATGGATTTAATCAGTTTCAAAACTACTATGCTAAAAGGGGAAACTCTTATAATGGCCCCTGGGGAATGCAAATGCCAATGCAATGGGGTCCATGGCCTCAGCAAGATTGGACAAATTAGTCCTAGACCAATCCATAATGGTCAAACCAGCAACAGTATCAATAACAATGGGCTCCTCAATACAGCCAAGGAATGAGGAGATTTGGAAACCAACCTCAGGCCTTACTCCTTGGACCTTCACAACCTGTGAATGCAAATCCTAATGAGCGAGTAAACCAGACATCAATGCCTGCACAACCAACTCCAAACCCCAAGAACAATAGGCCACAACAACAAGTGTACAACACTGATCCAAATACAGTGAACCTGAATGTTGTGGAGATTAATGATATCCAGCTCTGATCTAGAAATGTTCCTGTAACTATTCCTATTGAGGAAGTCATTGAAGAAGAAGAAGCGAGTCCTAAAGATGATACACAACAATCCAATAAAAAGGCTAAAGCAAAAGAAGTAGAAGAAATTTTGAAGGAAACCTCTGTTCCATTCCCAAGATGATTGAAACGGGCTCCTCCACAATCTAAAGAAAACCAACCCTCACATGATGACTCCAAACTAATTAAGGAACTTAGAAAAATACACATTGAAGTTCCTTTGTTACAGGTGATAAAAGATATTCCTGAGATAAACCAAACCATTAAGAATTTATGTCTAAAACTTCCAGGCAGAAAAAGAAAACTACCCAACACTATTCAAGTGGAAGCAAAGCTTGCTGATGTCCTATCAGGCAAGTTAATTCTTCAAAAATATGGGGATCCTGGGAGCCCTGTCATTACGGTAGACATAAAAGGGGTATCAGTTTCAAATGTTTTAATAGATTTGGGGCCTACCATTAATGTAATGACATCAGAGATGGTAGAAGCTTTGGCATTAATACACGTTCAGCCAACATCAATTGTATTACAACTTGCAGATCTATCTATTACCAAACCAGAAGGAATTTTGGAGGACATCATAGTCACTATTAACACTTGGGTCTATTCAGTTGATTTCCTTATCCTACAGACAAGAAAGAAACGTTCAATATACCTAATAATCTTGGGAAGACCTTGGCTAGCTACAACAGCAGCCCTTATTGACTATAGATCTGGAAATATGACCATTTCAAATGGAAAAAGACTTAAGGAACTTTCTATCTATCCTCCTACCAAACCATTCCTGTAATATGAAAATAAACCATGGATAGATGACTTGATGGACTAACGAAGAAGATGCCTCCTCATTGGCAATGGTAACAATTGTAGAACACTTTGGAGAATGTAATGAGGAATATAAAGAGCTGGAACCAAATGGTGAACTCTCTTTATACAGTGCTACCCAGTAAGAGGTCTCCAAATGGCTCTAGAGAGATCTAAAAGGATCCTTCAAAGCTTTTAACTGCCCATATTCTAAAAAGATTACCTCGCATGTAAGTTATCAACAAGTAAAAACTCTCCACCAAGTTGTACCTCACCTTTGTCCTTTAAACACACTATTAAGTCCTTATAGAGTCTTTCTGTCCATGCTGGCAAGAAGCAAATCCCAGTCCAAACCAACAAACAGCTTTCTATCAGTAGTTGGTTAACAGAAGTGGAAGAAGTTTGTTTGGAAAAATTGTTATAAAACCACACCCAGGCTTTTGTATGGGAATACAAAGACATGAAAGGAATCCATCCCAGTGTTTGTACACACCATATTTATATTGAGAATGTCTGACCTATTAGGCAACCACAACGGAAGATCAACCCAGCCTTGAAAGAGATAGTGAAGGAGGAAATAAAGAAACTATTGCAGGTAGGATTTATTTATCCTATTTCTTACAGTCAATGGGTATCGCCATTAGTAATAGTGCCCAAGAAAAATGGAAAATGGTGAGTCTGCATTGATTATAGAGAATTGAATAAAGCTACCAAGAAAGACAATTTCCCACTTCCTTTCATAGACCAAGTGCTAGATAATCTAGCTAGTAGTCACTACTTCTCTTTTCTGGATGGATTTAGTGGCTATAATCAAATCCAAGTAGCTCCTGAGGACCAAGATAAAACAACTTTCACTTGCCCATGGGGGACATTTGCCTATAGAATTTTTCCATTGAGATTGTGCAATGCGCTAGTCACATTTCAACATGTTGTCTAGGCAATCTTTGCTGATTTAGCAAATACATGTGTAGAGGTTTATATGGACGACTTCATAGTGCATGGAAAAACCTTTGATGAAGCCTTGAATAGTTTAAATAGGGTGCTTGAAAGATGCAAAGAAAATCAACTGTCTCTAAACCATAAAAAATGCTTCCTTATGATGACCGAGGGAATTGTACTTGGTCACCACATCTCACGGGAGGGAATGAAAGTAGATCCCAAAAAGGTTGAAATTATTATACAAATCCCCCCTCCTCAAACTCAAACTAAGGTAAGAAGCTTTCTGGGATATGTTGGATATTATAGAAGGTTCATTGAAAATTTCAGTCGAAAAATTAAATGGACACCAGAATGCCAGTAGTCATTTGAAGCAATCAAAAGTGCACTCATGACAACCTTGGTGATAAAAGGACCAAACTAGGGAGAGTCATTTCACATCCACACAGATGCTTCCAATCAGGCCATTGGAGTAGTGTTAGGAAAATTGAGTGAGTCTGGAGGTATGCATGCAATATATTACATTAGCAAAAACTTGAACCCTACAGAGAAAAATTACACTACAACTGAAAAAGAATTTATGGCAATAGTTTATGCTATCAACAAATTTTGCCACTACATCACAGGCTACAAAATCTTCATACATACTGATCATGCAACCATAAGATATCCAATGAATAAAGTTGTAGTAGGAGGTAGAATTATCAGATCGCTATTATTATTGCAAGAATTTGACATAACCATTGTTGATAAGCCTGGCAAAGATAATGTTGTTGCTGACTTCTTGTCTAGATTGAATGTGCAAGGAAATAATGAACCAGTGGATGATGCCTTTCCGGATGAACATTTGTTTGCTATCTCTATACAATCTTCATGGTTTGCAGATCTAGCTAATTATCTAGTTTCAGGGAAATGCCCACAACACTTCAATTCAAAAGAAATCAGACAACTAGTTTGAGAAGGCTCCAGATACAAGTGGGTAAATGGTTTTTTGTTTAAAAATTGTCCTAATCATGTATTATGTTGGTGTGTACAGGGAATGGAGGTGTATGACATAATCCGTGCATGTCATGATGAACCTTCTAGTGGACACTTTTCAGCCATCAGGACGGGGCACAAGATCCTGGGAGCTGGATATTTTTGGCCAACAATGACCAAAGATATTCACCAATATGTAAATCAATGTGTTCAATGTCAAAGAATGGGACGTCCAACTCCCACCACAGAGATGCCGCTCCATCCTCAAGTGGCTTTAGAGCCATTTGAAAAGTGGGGAATAGATTTTGTGGGACTAATTGATCCACCATCCAAAGGAAACCACAACATTCTGGTCTGCACAGACTATGCCACCAAATGGGTTGAAGAAAAGCATTACTAGTAGTGAAGGAAGAGAAAGTTGTAGATTTTCTGTACAAACACATCTTGCAGCGATATGGAGCACCCAGAACTCTTGTTTCTGATCAGGGACCACAATTTATGTCTACCATGATCAAAGCATTCCTGGAAAGATATTAGATCGGTCATAGAAAATCTTCACCATATCATCTGCAGAGCAATGGTCAGGTTGAAGTAACAAACAGGGAATTGGAGAATATTCTCACCAAAATAATCTCAAGCAAAAGGACAGATTGGGCCGACAGAATGCTAGAAGTTGTTTGGGCTTATAATACTACCTAGATGACAACAACTAACTTCATGCCATATGAGTTAGTTTATGGGAAGCACCCAGTGCTGCCTATTGAATATGAAGTAGAGACATTAAAAATAGCACTTGAAGCTGGTATTGATTTGATCGAAGCATAGCTACAAAGGATATTGCAGTTAAACAGATTGGATGAGATGAGGATGGAGGCACTACAACATACAGAATTAATTCAACACTAGAGGAAAGAGTGGCACGACAAGCACATCGTCAGCAAGCACTTCAAGCAAGGAGATTGGGCCCTATTGTCTGATTCTAAATACCAAGATCTAAAAGGGAAACTACACACCAGATGGTTGGGGCCTTATGAAATTCAAGAAGCCTTCAGTAATGGAGTTGTTCAATTAGTTCCTATTGATGGAGATCGCAGAATTTTTCTAGTCAACGGACATAGATTGAAGCTGTATCATAAACCAACCTCTAAAGAAGAATTCTCTGTGGAATTTAGTCTTAGATAGAACATTTTTTCGTGGAAGATCTCTCTTCTATGGGAATCATGCTCTAAATGATGATTCTTGAATGAATAAAGCAATTGAGGCTGAAAACCAGAAATGGCGGCCTCTCCTATCAAAAAACACAAAAAAAAAATCAAGCAAATGTTGAAAACTAGCAATGGTAGCTTTGCCTAGAGGAAAGACTAAAAACGAGCAATGGAAGTCTTTTCTTTGAAATTCCATTTCGTTTCAATAAAAGTCTTTTTTGTAGATTTGCAGGTCAGCATGATAAATTAAATAAGTGAAGCTCTTGTTAGTTTCGAAGAGCTCCCAACAACTCCAGATGATTTCAGATTCCTCTAGAAAATATTAGCGAATATTACCCATCCTAGCAACATTGAGCACTATTCTTGATGTATCGTGAAAATCAATTCGGTAAATAAAGTTAAGGTGAAATAATTAAAGGCATGAGAACTTTTCAAGGTATATTCTTTCCTTAACACTTATATAATTATTTTAATATGTTTTGTATATACCATGTGTCTCCCAAAGTACCCGCGTGCAGTTTCACACTCTGCGGTAGTTGCGACAATCATTGCAGTTGACAAGTGGCAGTCATAAAGTTATTCAAAGATCTTGCGTAATCCAAAATAATTGAAAGTATTGGGTGATCATTGCAAATGGCATTTGAAATAAATGCCATAAAAGGGAATAACTGTTGGACTGAGAAGCCATCATAGCCAGTACTTATGATTATTTATGGCAAGAACCATGACAAGCGAGAATGTTGGCATCAACTCTAGAGTTGAATGGAAAGACAATTAAAGCGGCAGCTACGAACTTGCACTTTTCATGCAGCCAACCTAGTGCATAACTGCGAAGCACATGCCATGATGAATGAAAGGACATACAGCATAACTGTCAACTTGTCAAAAATGTTGCAAGTATGTGCCTAATTAGTGTTGTCATTGATGTCAACATATTCTTGTTGTCATTGGTGTCAACTGTATCTTATTCTATTACTTGTTTAGAAGACTTGTATGTTGAGGATATTGAGAAAATTAGCCTCTCCGGAAGAAACTAGTGAGCTACAGAGAAGTGCAGTACAGATAGTGAGTTGTATGTTGAAAAACAGTCCAGTAAACTGCTCCACATTTACTTCTGTTGGAAGTTCGTGGTCTATGGATTGGAAGTAAGTTAGAGCTATGACTAAGGATGCTACATTCCAAGTTTGAGGCCTCTGCATGAAGATCCCAATGAGTTGTGTTCACCAGAGTGAAACCTACTTTTTTTGTAAGTTTAGTTGGGACAGGAAGAAAGTATTATGCTCTGCATTCCTTTGCAATAAAGTATTTGACTCCGTGGTTCTAGAGGGAAGTCTGGGATCATGATAAGTGCCTATAGTTGCAATGGTTCATGGTTTGGTGGTCTGCAAGCTATCTTTCTTTTATGACAGTTGAAGATAGTGAAGTTCATGTGTTCTGGTGAGAAGATTCATATGGATAGTGGTTAAGGTTTGTGTGGTTGCTCCTGGTGATTATAGTGTGCTTGTGGATGTCTCCTAATCATGTTCCTATCTAGACTTTGGTTCACATTAAGAAATTGAGATTATGTTTGAAGATTGTTCCCAGATAATGTAGTGTGTAACCAGTCTTGGCCGACCTGGTTAATCCTAGTGATTGTGGAGATCTCTGGAAGATTGTGGAAGTGTGTTGTGGCATGGAAGATCATGTTTGAGTCCTAGCTAAGGCATGGCGTGATCCGCATTTCATTCCCTTTGCATAATGTTGCAATAGGTCAAGACCTATTTTGTAATTGATTGTAATACCAACCTTGGACATTGTTCCAGTGGTTGATGATTGTGATGTAGACCTTGATGATCATTCCAAGGTTGATGTAGTGTATAAATATGTGTAGTTGAGTTGTGGAAAAGTGTCCTTGAGTGGAAATGAAAAGATATTAAGAAAGGTCCAAAAGGCAAAGCAGAGAAGAGGCAGAGGAAAGAAGAGGAAGAGCAGAGCAGAGGAATTATTATACTTCAGTCACAAATATAGAAAGGTCTTGATCATGGTAGTGAGTCTGGCAGTAAGCCACTAGTAGGGTTTAATAGCCCTCAGGGTTTAACAGCCCTTATTGTAATCTTGCTAGGTTTAGGGTTGAGGCAGTGAGTCTGCTAGACCTAGTTGTACTTCATGGCAGTAAGCCAGTATGTTTAGGCCCATGGAGTGACCAAGCCTGAACATCATTATTACAAGATTGCAATATATATTGAGAGTTAATCCTCTCCATGGTTTTTCCCCACCTTGGGGTTTTCCACGTAAATCTGGTGTCTCTTGTGTTTGATGTTGTATCTGTGGTTAAGTTTCTGATTTCATGCACTCATTGTTAAATCATAATAATTATGGATAAGTGATGAATGTTTAAATTGCAAAAAGTGTTTTTTTGTGACAACTGATTCACCCCCCCTCTCAGTTGTCCGATGCATATCAACAATTGGTATCAAAGCCAAGATCCTCTGAAGAAAGTTTAACAACTTAAGGAAGATCCAAAATGTCTTACAAGAAGGAAATGCTACATTTTGATGGAACAAATTATGTTCTCTGGAAGGCTCGGATGAAAAGCCATCTTCTTTCTCTTGGTTACAAAGTTTGGAAAGTTACAGAAATAGAATACACCATACCTCAAAATGGTCTGACGACTGAAGATGAAATCAAAGAATATGAGATATATATCAAGGCAAAGGATGCTCTGCTAAGCTCATTAACCGACTCACTATTGACGAAAATGGTGGATCTTGAAACTACAAATAAGGTATGGGAAAAGTTAAAAAATCTGTATGAAGGAAATGATTTTGTGAAGGAAGCCAAGTTACAAAGTCTGAAAGTGAAATATGAAAGTTTGAAGATGAATGATGAAAACATATCATCTTTTATGCAAAGAGTTGATGAACTTGTTACAGGGATAAAAGCCATAGGTGGAACTCTCAAAGAAAAGGAAGTTGTTATTAAAATTCTCAAATCTCTGCCCAAGTCCTACTGTCACAAGGTAGCCGTGATTGAAGAATTCATGCAAGTAAAAACCATCAATAGGGACCAGTTTTTTGGTAAGCTTATAGCTTTTGAAATGAGAGAGTTAGATGATGCTTTGCCAAAAGTTGAGACGGCCTTCAAAGCCAGTACTCCTGGAAGTACTTCCAGATCAGAAAAGTACAAGGTAGAATCTCATGATGAGTTAGATGAAGTTGAAGCCAACTTTGTGGACAGACTACAAAGAGGATCCGATAAGTATAAACACAAATTACCTTTCAAATGTTTTTCCTATGGTAAAGTAGGTCATTTTGCTTCCAGATGTCCTGAAAGAGTTGAAAGAAATAGAAGAAGATATGAAAACAGGTCTAGGACCAAAAGAAGTGTTATTATGTTGAAGATTTTGATGATGATGATGGAGTATCAGATAATGGTGAACTAGATAATGCTAGCTCCTCTGCAAATGAATGCTTGTTCATTGCTATTAAGGAAGATCTCGTGTCTACTAATTCTTCTAGCTGTGTGAAGGAAGAAAAACCAGTGGAAAGTGCCTTGGCTGCTCAGGTCATTAAGGACAAGGATGAATGGGTTATTGATAGTGGCTACTCTCACCACATGACTGGTGACAAAAGTAAGTTTGTGAGTTTGGAAAGATATGATGGTGGACTGGTTAGGTCTGGAGATGATACAACTGGTAGGATTTGTGGGAAAGGATTTATTTCTTTTGATGGCAAGCATAATACTGAAGATGTCTTGTATGTGAAAGGATTAAAGCAAAATCTCTTGAGTGTGGGTCAGATGTGTGACAAGGGATATGATTTAAGCTTCAAGGATAATGGATGCAAGATCAAGGAAAGCTCTGGAATAGTCATTGCAACTGGTAAGAAGACCATAGGTAATATCTATCACTTGAAAGGAACTGAGAACTATTGCTTGTTGACTCAAATTGATGAGAGTTGGTTATGGCATAGAAGGTTGTGTCACATAAATTTTGATAATATTATGAAGATAAGTACTGCATAGATTGTTAGAGATTTGCCTAAGATTGTGAAGCCTGCTAATCCTATTTGCAAGGAGTGTCAATTTGGGAAACAAACAAGAACAAGTTTCAAAAGCAAGGACCAATCGGTTGGAGAACTACTTAAGCTAGTACATACAAATTTGTGTGGACCTACCAGAGTAATAAGTTTGCAAGGAGACAGGTATTTCATGTTGCTCATTGATGATTATTCTAGAATGACTTGGGTCACCTTTTTGAAAGAGAAAGTTGAAGCTCTAGATAAATTCAAGGCATTTAAGGAAATGGTTGAAAATGAAATGGATTTGAAAATCAAATGTTTAAGGTCTGATAGAGGAGGAGAATTCACATCAAATGAATTCAATTTCTTTTGTTAAGAACTATTGGAAAGAGACACGTTGTGGCTTCATGAGTGTTGTCATTGATGGCAACAAAGACCATCCCACACATTTGCAGGACATGGTATGTCTATACCAGAAGTCAGCTTGAAGAATATCTTGGTCCGGTAAGCAAGAACAGAGTATGTAACAAGGTCCGATAGTCAGGTTCGGATCTCTCAGAAGAAGTATCTCAATAAAGCGCGGACTTGGGGAAGTCAAGTGGAGTACCTTGACTAATATATTCCAGAGATTGAGCCTTTGATGATGTAAGAGTGAAAAGATATGAACACCTAAGTGTTGGGTTCCTGTTTGGCAGAGTAGACTGAGAAAGAACTGACCGAAAGAGCATCAGACCTTAATCTGGATGAGATATTGATGGTGATCAAGTTTCTTGAGGTATCATTCATGATTGGCTGACATGATTGATGACTTCTATAAGCATCTCCTTGATACGCATCACTTGATAAGCAAGGATTCAGCCGACAAATCAGAGTTTGGGAAAATATTGACTATTCTGAATGCCAACTAGAAAGGTGTTGAAATCATTAGTGCAGATATATATACCAGATGGATTTGGATGCGAAGGTGTGTGTGTGGCATATGAAGTGTGAAGAAAAGAAGAGAGTAGTGTGGAAGCAGCAATAAAGGTCTGGTATGTGACTAAACAGCAGCACTAAGGCAGAGGAAGAATGAAGTGCAGTAGATCAATGTATTGAGCTTAACCAGAACTGAACCTAAGCACATGTGGATGCTTCTCAACAGTTCAAGTATCTAGTTTACTTCTATAATCTATTGTAGGTAGTAAGCCACTTGTGAGCAGTGTGCTCGGGCAGTGAGCCCTAATTGGTAAGTGTCATTTTGTACTACCTTATTCTTGTAACAGAGAATACAATCTTGGGTTAATCACCTCGTGGTTTTTTCCCTTAACAGGGTTTTCCACGTCAAAAATATTGTGTCATGTGTGTTGAGTTTATTCTTGCTTTCATTGTTTTGCATGCTAATATCATTTGATATTGCTCTAATTGTTAAAGAAGAAAAGAAAGTCAAATAATTAAGATAACTGATTCACCCCCCCTCTCAGTTATCAACAAGAACATGGAATAAAGAGACAGCGATCTACTCCCAGAACTCCACAATAAAATGGAGTTGTTGAAAAGAAAAAATAGAACAGTTCAAAAAGCTACTGGAACCATGATGAAGGAAGCTCATCTTCTAGAAGCATATTGGAGAGAGGCAATTCACACTGTAGTATATATCCTAAATAGAGTTCAAGTAAAAGGTAACAGTTCAAAGACTTTTTATGAATTGTGGCATGGTAGAGTTCCTACTGTGAAAATTTTCAAAGTTTTTTGTAGCAAATGTTACATCAAAAGAGAAGAAGATTTAGGCAAGTTTGATGCTAGATGTGATGAAGGAATCTTCCTTGGTTACTCCACCAAGAGTAAGACCTACCAATGCTATAATAAGAAGCTGACTAAGATCATTGAAAGTGCAAATGTTGAAGTTAATGAATGTAAGGAAACGTCTTCAAAATCCAAATATTTCAGAAGTGGTGTAGCATGAAGACAGCACAGATAAAGAAGAACAAGCTCTGGTAAGTGCTACCAAAACTCCAAGATATGTAAGAATCAATCATTCTGAAAATCAAATCATAGGAGATAAGAGCAAAGGGATCTTAACTAGAAGAAAAGCTACAGAGGAACAAGTAAATTTCTATCTAATTTATAAGATTGAACCTAAAACTGTGGATGAGGCTTGCAAAGATGAGAATTGGATAAAGGCTATGGAAGAGGAATTGATGCAGATAGAAAGAATCAGACTTGGGATTTGGTTCCCAGACCAGTAGATAAGAATGTATTTGGTACAAAATGGGTCTTCAGAAACAAAATGAATGAGAATGGTGAAGTGGTAAGAAACAAAGCAAGGTTGGTATGCAAAGGATATGCCCAAGGTGAAGGAATAGACTTTGAAGAAACTTTTTCTCCAGTAGAAAGGATTGAAGCAATAAGGATGTTTCTAGCTTTTACAGCATATAAAGATTTCAAGGTTTATCAAATGGATGTGAAGTTTGCCTTCCTAAATGGAGAGTTGGAAGAGGAAGTCTATATAGAACAACTGAAAGGATTTCAGTCATCAGATCAGGGTGGCATGGTATGCAGATTGAAGAAAGCTTTGTATGGATTAAAACAAGCTCCCAGAGCATGGTATGCATGATTGGAGAGGTAGCTAATACAGATAGGGTTCAGTAAGGTACTACAGATAGCAATCTCTACTTCAAGATCAATGTTGAACAAACCCTGATTGTTGCAATTTTTGTTGATGATATTATTTTTAGAGGCAATGAAGGTATATGCTCAGTTTTTCTTGGAGAAATGCAAAATGAATTTGAAATGTCTATGTTTGGAGAGATGAACTTCTTTTTAGGTTTACAAATAAGTTAATCAGATAAAGGTATCTTCATTTCTTAGTCTAAGTATGTGAAAGAGTTGTTAAAGAAATTTGGGATGGCGGACTCTAAACCAGTATGCACACCTATGATAATTGGTTGTAAGTTGAGCAAAGATGATAACTCACCCATGGAAAACTAGAAAAAGTATAGATCTATGATTGGAGGATTACTTTATCTAACTCAAACCTGACCTGACATAATGCATGCAGTGTGTCTTGTGGCAAGATTTCAAGCACAACCCAAGGAATCACTTGTGATGGAAGTCAAAAGAATTTTGAGATATTTAAAAGGCACAATAGATTATGGTTTGTGGTACCCTAAGGAATGTGACTTTACTCCTAGTGCATATACTGATGCAGATTGGGCCAGAGATGTGGATGACAGAAAAAGTACAAGTGGGGGTGCATTCTTCTTAGGAAAAAGATTAGTATCTTGGTTGAGAAAGAAACAAGATTCAATGTCCTTGTCTACTACAGAGCAAGAATACATTGCAGCAGCATGCAGTTGCACTCAAGTGTTATGGATGAAGCAGACTTTGAAGGACATTAGAATTGTGTATGAAGATCCCATTGCAATCTTTTGTGACAACACAAGTTCCATAAACATGTCAAAGAACCGGTGATGCATTCAAGGACCAAGCACATATCCATTAGGTATCATTTCCTGATAGAGAAATTGACAGAGAATGAAGTCAAGTTGGAGTATGTTTCTACCAAGGATCAGATTGCAGACATTTTTACCAAGCCTCTGTCTAAGGACACTTTTGAGTATCTCAGAGAAAAGTTAGGGGTCATCACCCCTCCTACTCTAAACTAAGATGCATAGTAATGCATTAGTCAAGAGGTGTTCAAAGTTCTAGATTGATGCTTTTTAGGGCTACTTCTTAGGGGGAGTAGTCAGAGAGTTCAGAAGAGTGATTAGATCAAAGAAGATGAATGCAAGTATGTGCCCTTTGCCATTGATGTCAAAGGGGGAGAGAAGTCATGTGAAAAACTTAGAGTGCAGATGTGTAAGAGAAAGGGGGAGAATTTTGGAGAAAGAAAGAGTGCAGGTGTATAAAGAGAAAGGGGGAGAATCTTGTCTTGATGGTTGTCACAGTTTTTCACATCATATGTTGCCATCAATGACAAAGGGGGAGATTATTGCAAGTATGTACCTAATCGGTCTTGTCATTGATGTCAACACATTCTTGTTTTCATTGGTGCCAACTGTATCTCATTCCATTACTTGTTTAGAGGACTTGTATGTTGAGGATATTGAGAAAATTAGCCTCTCTGGAAGAAACTAGTGAGCTATAGAGAAGTGCAGTACAGACAATGAGTTGTGTACTGAAGAACAGTCTGGTAAACTTCTCCGCATTTACTTCTGTTGGAAGTTCATGGTCTGTGGATTGGAAGAAAGTTAGAGGTATGACTAAGGATGTTGCATTCTGGGTTTGAGGCCTCCGCATGAAGATCCGAGTGAGTTATGTTCACCAGAGTGAAACCTACTTTTTCTATAAGTTCAGTTGGGACAGGAAGAAAGTATTCTTCTTTGCATTCCTCTGTAATAGAGTATTTGACTTTGCAGTTCTAGAGGGAAGTTTGGGATGATGATAAGTGCCTACAGTTGCAATGGTTCGTGGTTTGGTGGTCCGCAAGCTATCTTTCTTTTATGATAGTTGAAGACAGTGAAGTTCATGTGTTCCAGTGAGAAGATTCCTATGGATAAAGTGGTTAAGGTTTGTGTGGTTGCTCTCGGTGATTATAGTGTGATTGTGGATGTCTCCTAATCATGTTCCTATCTGGACTTTGGTCCGCATTAAGAAATTGAGATTGTGTTTGAAGATTGTTCCCAAATAATGTAGCGTGTAACTAGTCTTGGCCAACCTGGTTAATTCCAGTGATTGCAGAGATCTCTAGAAGATTGTGGAAGTGTGTTGTGGAGTGGAAGATCATGTCTGAGTCCCAGCTAAGGCATGGCATGATCTGCATTTCATTCCCTTTGCATAATGTTGCAATAGGTCAAGACCTATTTTGTAATTGATTGTAATACCGACCTTGGAGATTGTTCCAATGGTTGATGATTGTGATGCCAACCTTGATGATCATTCCAAGGTTGATGTAGTGTATAAATACTTGTAGTTGAGTTGTGGAAAAGTGTCCTTGAGCAGAAATGAAAAGATATTAAGAAAGGTCCAAAAGGCAAAGCAGAGAAGAGGTAGAAGAAAGAAGAGGAAGAGCAGAGCAGGGGAATTATTATACATCAGTCACAAATATAGAAAGGTGTTGATCATGGTAGTGAGTCTGGCAATAAGCCACTAGTAGGGTTTAACAGCCCTTATTGTAATCTTGTTAGGTTTAGGGTTGAGGCAGTGAGTCTGCTAGACCTAGTTGTACTTCATGGCAGTAAGCCAGTATATTTAGGCCCATGGAGTGACCAAGCCTGAACATCATTATTTCAATATTGCAATATATATTGAGAGTTAATCCTCTCTGTGGTTTTCCCCACCTTGGGGTTTTCCACGTAAATCTAGTGTCTCTTGTGTTTGATGTTGTATCTGTGGTTAAGTTTCTGATTTCATGCACTCATTGTTAAATCATAATAATTATGGATAAGTGATGAATGTTTAAATTGCAAAAAGTGTTTAAGTTTTTGTGACAACTGATTCACCCCCCTTCTCAATTGTCTAGTGCATATCAACAAAAATATCATGCCATTAATCCTGCGCACATATTTGAAAATGACAACACAACATTCATAACTCTTTCCCATTTTGAATCAGATTTAGAAGATCAAGAGAGGAACAGGTTAAACTCCATTGTAAGAAGCCACTACAGAATTGTTCATAGTTGGACAATCAAATGGGTCACAAGAAGAAAGCAGAACTAGAGAATCCCATCTTCAATGATGCAAGTGCACAGATATTCCAGTAAGCAAGGTGGCTTGAATTCCTACAAAAATTTGAAGGGTTCAAGGTAGAGTTGATTGAAGAATTTGTCACAAATCTCCATCGAACCTTCACCACCGTCAAAGGGGTGAGATTTCAATTAAACCGTACTGTCATCAGTCAAGTTTCTAGTATTCCTGCTATTGGGGTTGATATGTTTGCAAATAAACCCTCCTATGAGGAGTTAATTCAGAACTTCCATGTTGCTCTGGGGCCCCTACCCCAGTACATTGTAAACAAGGGGGCAATAAAAGGTATTGAGAGGACCAGTCTTCCGGACCCATGGAAGACTGTAGTCCTGTGGGTCATGAAATTCTTTACATGTGAAGGATAGTATGGTACAGTCTTAGGCCATGGTATGAGATTGATCAGCCATCTGAGGCATGGAGCCAATAACCCTCAGTATCTAATAAACATCCCTGCTTTTCTACATGCCAATTTGGTCACCATGATGACTAAAAGAAGGGACAAGGAAGGACAAATCACTCACCCTGGTTTAATGCACTTGATTATGAAGCACCACTTCTTGTTATAGGAAGATGTTCAAATGAAGTGAGAAGATTTATTGGTCTTGCAACTCAGAAGGAAAAAGGCAAAGCGCCAAGCCTCTGTTGTATCTATTTCAAGCGAGCCTATCGCAGTTTCCTCACAAGCTACAAAGGTTTGGTCTAGACGGCTCCAGAGAAGGATAGAATAGAGTGCTCAAGCAAGTACGGCTACTGATACTACAATCCATCACCCTCAATTAATCATCTCTTTAGATGAAGAGGAAGAACAAAGCCCTACAGCCATCGTAGGAGAGCATGCATCCCCTACTACACAATTAGCAGAAGAAGAGGCTCAGGAAGAAGAAAGAGTTGAAGAGGCTGGTGGCGATGGAATGCTTGAAGAAATTGGTGGAGAAAGCATCCCTGAGGAAACAGGGAAGGTTGCAAATATCTCTGAAGAAACTAAACAAGCTACTTTACAGCACAGCCACAAAGAAGGCAAGGAAATCCTTGAAGATGGTTCTGAAGACACTGCTGCACTAGAAACAAGGTATGTCCTCAATCTTTCTAAGATTAAATTTGAGTTAAAATAGTGTAAAGCCCAGTTGGAGGCCATGGCCTTGCAATTAAAATCTAAAGATGAAGAATTTGAGGAAAAGATGGCAAAAGTAGATGAAGAGAAACAAGAAAAAGAACAAGAAATCTCTGCTTTTAAGAAAGAAATTGAAAATCATAAAAATATGGTGGCCCAGAGGGATACACAGATTACTCAGCTTAGGCAAAAGATGACCCAAAAAAACCTTGCACCTATTCCATTCAAAATATATGCACAAAATTCACAACTAGCACAGGAGAACAGACAGCTCCAGAGAGAAATTAGACAACTCCAGAGAGAGCTAGAAACCATAAGGTAGGAGAAGTTAACAGTTGAAAAAAATCTGACCCTTGCTTGTGAAATAGGGGAAACCCTGCTAGCTCAAAGGGCACCATCTGGTATATATGCCTTGTTCCTGAGAGAGCAATATTTAAGGTGGAAGTTGTTAAGGATAAGTTGTAATCTTTCTTTTGACTTTGATAGTGACATGGAATTTGTAAAGTGTTATTTGCAAAATCCCAAGGACCAACAAAATCTATTGTGTAAGTTTTTCCAACATGATCATATCATGGGCCATGTAAACACTTCAATGTTGAATTTATCTGTGGAAGAACTGAAGATCAAGAGCTATCTATCTCTGCTCAATAACCATAGATTAAGGGCAGATGGAATGGAAGAGTATAATGTTGTTGCAGGGTCCATTGGGTTATTGATGCACCATGAATGTCCCAAAACTACTTGGTTCACCAACACTTTCAAGGCAAATGTTTACAGGCAAGATATTACAAGCCAGTATGTGCAAAATCTAAATTCATGTATTGCTGACTTTTTCGCCATTGCTGGATATCTTCCAAATGTAGCAGTTTCAATCTGCATAAATAGGTTTGAGGACTTGCCCTAAGTTTTCAAGAGGAAAGAGCCTATTTCACCCACCAAAATTAGATGGATAACTAACAAGCTACAAAAGATTATACCATTAATTCAACAGAAACAACAAAACTGGGTTGGAATGAGATTCAGGCCTCCCTTAATTATAATGCCAGTTCCTCGATTGAATCATCCACCAGGGCATGGAATGAGAGGGGAAATTCAGCAAGTGGTTCAACAAGGTGCTTGAGAAAATGAGGGGTTCCAGCCAAAGTGGAGACAGCTATCCCAATATGACTATGATGAGGATTATGACTGTAGCCAGAAAATGGAGGGAAAAAACATATTGGATGAAGTAGACTAAGCACAACCATGAGGACATGGCATATGTTCAGTAGGGGGGAGATGATGAGCCATATAATTGACTCATCTATTTCATGTTATTTCTACTCTTAAGAACTTTCACAGACACTTTGGCATATATAAATACATATTATTATAATTATGTTTGTCTTTTGGTTAGATTATGCACATGATTAGTTTTCATTACCTTTGATGAAATATTTTTCTTTATTTTACTGCATTACCTTTCAAACGTTCATATTTTATCAATTATGGTGTGAAGTTGTAAATGTTTTTATAAGGCTTGCAGCAGTATGAACAACCAGTGGTCTTCAGATCCCTCTAGAGCCCTCTATCCTAAGAAGAACCTGAACTCCGAAGAGCTCCAGATGCTGAAAACCTCCCTTGGATCATCCTTCCCTTGAGTCGATGATCACCGCAAGTCCATCCTTGAGTGCAAACATAACTTGTACTTTAATCACGTAGCTAAGAAGGGTAACATTGCCACGATGCCATAATCTTGGTGATTAAATGAAGTATTGGTTAACCGACCTCAGTTCCAACTAAAGTGACTTATATCTTGCATCACACCATTTCTGGAGAATCATCTAGTTTGCCATGCAGTTAGAATTAACGCAGATCTCTAATCTGCAATTCTATTTAGGAATTCTGAATGTAATAAACCATGCAACTAGCCTTACTCCCAGTTCACTCTAGTTAGACTTCCTGTTAGTTTTCTTCTTCCAATAATGCTCGACTATATAAGTAGGAGCAATTCATTTTCTTTCTAGTTAGTTTGAAGTTTTTAAGTTTCATAGTAGTTATCGCCAGATTGCTGTAATAGGAGGAAAACTCCTCATGCTTGTAATTCCATCCATTTATGGAGTATTATTTAATATGAAGGGGAATTTCTGTTGAAAGAAGTTAGTTGAGAAAGAGGATCATCTCTGGTTACTTACCCATCTAAGGGAAGATCTCTTGATTATTTGGTATTTATGCAATTCTATTTTAATCTCTATTAAGTTTTTCCTTAATGTCCTGTGTGATTGTTGTTAATTGTTCCCTGCAGGTTAGTTCTTAAAAATCCTAAAAATACCAAAAAGAGAGTTATGTTCTTTATCAGCATTGTCATATTCAGAGTGTTTCATTGTTGTAGAATAACAGTGGATTCATTTGATCTTCATTTACTTTTTTAGCATGCTAGATTAATTTCTTTTCCAGCAGAGTGTGTTTGTTTCCAGCAATTTAAGATAGTTTCATTTCCTGCAAAGTGTGTTTCCTTTCTAGCAATTTAAGATAGTTTCCTTCCTGTTGGGACAAGAAAATTTAAAATTTTCTTGTAATCTTACTCATCCATATCCGACCAAATCAGAAAACATTATGCCCAAAAGTCATGATGATAACTAGTGTATTCCATTAAAATCACAAGCTTTCACCACAAGTGAGTGTATCACTTGCTAAATTACACTAAAATGAAGGGCTTCAATTCCTAAGTTTCGACAGGACATCCCCTTTTGTCATACCGATCCATGTTCTATGAGGAACTTGTTGAAATAGCTATTGGCATAAGAATAAGCATCGGTGAGAAGATTTCAAGAATCACCGATGGAGAAAGTGGCACCGATGACCTTTCATCGGGGAGAAAATGCATGGTCACGCCGATCGGCATAAGGAAACACTATCGGGTAGTATTTTACAAACCCTCCCAATAGTATAAGTCATGTCGATGGTGTAGTCGGTAGGACTCTCACCGAGCATCCAGTGGAACCAAAAAGATTATGAAATGAGGTTTTATTGTTGTATGTTTCATGCATTGTATGTATGTTTCAGGTTATACATTTCAATATACATACAATGCGAAACTCAAGAAAGGTTGAAATTTGGTTAAAATGATGCATCATGACTTAATGTATATTGGAAGATGCATTGCACTTTATATACATTGCGGAGCCGAAAAGTAAGTAAACTGTGGTTTATAAAAATGATAAGTCCGAAGAGGTGATACAAAGGAGTTTGTATGTATTCGGCTTTGTATCTAAAAATTGGATACAAGTATTGTTGCATTTCGGAAGATACAATCAGAAAAGTGATGTGGGCTCCACCGTTTGCATATCGAACTTGTATAAATAACAATGTATATCTTTGATATACAAGCTGATATACAAGTTAAAAGGATGTAAATAAGAGATACAAACCGGATGCGAAAACAAAGTTAAATACTAAAAAGTCTTTGTATGTTCGGGTGCTTGTATGTTTATAATATACATACCTAATATACAAAGGAATAAAAAGCATCGTTGGGGATAAAAGGTAAAGAGAGGGTTTGTATAAGATGCTTTGTATGTGCATTTATACAAGATAACATACAAATGGCAATATACAAAGAAAATATACAAGAGAATAATATACAAAACCTGACATAATTGGAGATTTGAACATTATATACATCGAGTGGGGATCACATATGTATGTTGGAGATATATGTATACAATATGCAAGAAAGTAATACAACAGGATATATACAAAGGCGGATCTGAAGATAATTTCAATTTATTTCATAAACCCAATAAAGTTCGTGCTTGTATATGAAAGATATGTATTCAATATACAAGAAGGTGATGAAAAGCTGAACTTGAAGGTAATTCAGAAGGTTGTTTTATAAAACTGATGGGGTCCGCATTTGTATATATGTTCCAAATTCATATGATATACAATATACAAATGTAAAGATTGAAAGGAAGGAAATTTCAACACAATATAGAGGCCAACCACGTATGCATATGTATATGAGATACAGAATGATAAAACTTGCATATACAAGTCCCACAGTTAGCCAAAAATGAATCCGATATTAAAGGGCAATTGTCCCATGTTCTTAAAATCCAATCTGGTGGTATATCTACTGAAAAAGTGAAATAGACATATACAAATGCATCCGATGCAAATTTAGAATACTGTTATCCTCAAATAGAGATTACAGAACATTTCGAAGACAAAGAAGGTTAAAATTAAAATGTTTTAATCTGTTGAAGATAATTAATTAAGTGAAGAGTTGCATCGAGTGGTTGTCTCAAGGGTCACAACCCTTGAAAGTGCAATGTATATGATCCATAGAATCATCAGCAGTAGAATATAATACATAAAATTTACAATGTTTTTAAAAGACCATGTTGCAAGTATCTTATTGAAGTAAATTGAAGTTCTCTGACTCTGTGGCTCTATTCTGGCATCAATTGTTTGTTAAGATTATTCAATTGTGTGGTTGTCTCCATTTCAGTATTTCCTTGTTATTCAAATTAATATATCAAGTATATAGTTAATTTGTCAATGCACATTTGTTGTATCTGTGTGATTGAATAAATTGGTTTCCATTAGAGGAATTAAAATCCTTCTGATCAATCACAGTAACCTGGAAGTGTTAGTTTGGATTACTAAGAAGAACCATATAATTAGGATTGTCATTCTGTCTCCAAGTTAATATTATCTCTTATTCTTGCATATTTCATTCAATTGGTTCCTTCAAGAAAGGATCAAATCACCTTCTGGTGAATTACAAGATATCTAGTTATATTGGTTGGATTATTAAGAAGAGTTTGTCAGTCATTTCCTTGCATGTTTATACAAGTTATAAACTAAAGTATTGTGCCAAACAGTTAGAGTTATTGCCAACTGTAAGCCACTAGTCTTAGTCTTCCATTTGACTCTGTTTACCCAACAAGATACTGGTCTTATTTCAATTCATCATTTAAATCCTTTTATTTACACAATCATAAAATTCACCTTGATATTTCTTATACGATTCATCAGATATTAGAATTAGTTAGCAAGCTTTTATCTATTCTACACCATTTGCCATTGTAGATAGATCTATTTATTTGGTCAAAATACGTATCCTCAACCTACTTTAATTTTCAAGGTTCACCCACCTAGGTTTAGTAGGACCTAAAGCGCAGGGAGTCATCAACCCCTAAAGGTTGATTCCGTCATGTTAGTTCAAAAATGTTGCAAATCTAAGCATAGAGCATGGCATCCTCTTAGGATTAGCAACCTGCATTTTTGAGACCTAACACTTCCTAGCACATTCTATTTATTTCTTAGCAATTAGATAGATCTTTATTTCTGCATGCACTTTCAATTCTGACGAGACCGACAAACCAAGTCCCATTCACTAAAACACTCGACCAAAACCCCCCATTCTAAAAAATCTTATCGCAGATAACTCCAGACACCTCTGGATTGATAAAAGTAAATGGTGATGCATTAACAAAGCACTACTTCGACCTCATCACCATCTTCATATTTATTTTAAAGTCTAAAGATTATTAATGTTATATTTAATATGGACTTTATAATATTTGAGGGAAAAGTGAATTAATGGGAAAATGAAGACATAAGACAAGTTATGACCTTGGGCACCCATCCCTAGGGAAATAAAAGAAGTTTTGAGATGACTAAATTCCCTCCTAAACCCAATGCCCATCTTGGAGGGAGAATAAAAGGTGAAATGAAAGCTCATTTGTATTATGCTATGTTTATGATATTTCTCATTTTGAGCTCTGCTAGGGTTTGTTCTTGTTGAGGGTTTGGAGATTCGAACCAGAGGCTCTTGGAGACGAAAACCTCCCTGAGTAGCAACATTCTACAGGTGTGGAATACCACCCAAAGGTGCTTCTATGGTGGATACATCCAATATTCATATTTGTGCTTCAATGGAAGTTTGTTTGATGAGGGTTTATGGAGTTTATTGATTGCATCTTTTGTAGTTGGATTTTCAGCTGATATCGAAGGGGAGACAACAGATTTGGGAGGGTTTGAAGTGAGGTTGCTGATGCATATTTCCCCCTTACTGGTCGTACATCCCTCATAGAGGTCGTACCACTTTTTTGGGAAGATTTGACATGGTTTGGAGCTGACATATTCCCTTCTATTGGTCGCTTAGCCCTCAATGGTTATGCAGATCAGTTTCATACAGTTTGGAGGGTTCTTGTATGGATGTTCATTATTGATACATTTCCCAAGGAGGTCGTACACCTTGCCTAGAGTGTCACTGTACTTTCTGGGGTCTATTTATTGTGCTTACAATAGTTTAGTCTATTATTTCTGGGGTGTCCAGGGCTATAGCAGCCCCTACTTGCATTATATATCTCATTCCTTCTTATAATGTTGATTTTGGAGTGATTCGATGATACCCATTTGCTAGTCCATCAACAACACAAACTGAAGTTGCAAATTTAAACATGGGTATATGATAGTAATTATTTATTGGTCATTTTACTATCTGGGTATCTGTTGGTTTCTTCATATTTGTTGTATATTTTCTAGGTTTTCTCTCTATGCTCTATATTGTATGCTCCGGCAACACATTTGCAGGAAAACTAAAAACCCCTTTTGCATTCTCCTCTCTAATCTGAAATATCACACAAAAATAATAAAATAACACATAAAAAGATCTTTAAAAAAACACAAACAAGTACGGCACATTACAGTGGTATCAGAGTAATGTATCTTATCATCCTGTGAGGTTAAACATGACATGCAGAAGTTGAAAATGAGACATGCGGCCTACAGATAGATATAATTTTAGACTAAGACTGGGAACACGAGACACACAGAGAACATAGGAAAGAGAGGTACCACAAAGAGAAGAACTTGAGCATCCAGTACCCATAATAGATCCATTTGAGTCAAAGATAAAGGTTGTCACTACTGAGGAAGATTCCCAAGTTTCGCGGACGGGCCCTTTTTCAGGTGAACTACCACCAGTGATAGAACCTACTAGAAAAATAGGTGACAAGGAATCTGAGGAACCTAGCATGCGCAAGATCCTGAATGTACTCACCAAGAGCTCGTTGGCTTTAGAAATAGAATTGAGGGAGTCTCAACAGGAGTTGAGAGAGTCACAAGCAGAGATAGCACATACCCTCAAGCAGTTATTACCCTGAGATGGAAGAAATAATAGGGAAAATAATAATCACTGTGACAGGAACATGTATAATGGAGGTGACAGGAATAGGAACAATGATGGTGATAGACACAGAGATAACGGGGGAGATAGGAACATGCATAATGTGAGTGATAGACACAATGGTGACAGGAACCATGGAAACAAGAATAATGGGGACAGGAACCAGGATGATAGACATAGGTTCAGAGATGAGGAGAATGAGGCCTCGGTTACTCATAGGAGGGCTTCACAATTTACCGTAGGTGATAGACCTGGTATTCCTACATTTGCTCCCAAGAATCAAGTTCCTAACCAGGATCTCACACAGGCTGAGTTTCAAGATGAAATTCTGAGGGATTGGAGAGATTCTAATGCAGAGTTCAGAGCCGAGATGACCTTTGTAGAGTACTCTAACATTAGAATTAAGAATAGACCTCATAGGGGAGGTAGACCTCAGAACCAGGAGTTGCAAAAGAAGGTGAGCAAAATGACACTTCCCTACTTTGAAGGATCGGGTAAGACCACCGCTAGAGCTTGGGTCCAGAAATTGGACAGCTACTTGCAGATTAGTGACCTAGTAAGAGTCCATTTGCATCATCAGTGGTTCTAGTGAAGAAAAAGGATGGGACTCTTAAAATGTGTATTAATTACAGAGAACTCAACAAGAAAATAATTAAGAACAGGTGCCCTATTCCCAGGATAGATGAGCTGATTAATGAGTTGCATGGGGCCTACTGCTTCTCCAAGATAGACTTGAGATCTAGGTATCATCAGATTCAGGTCAGGGATGAGGATGTGGAGAAGATAGCATTCAGGTGTCACTACAGGCACTTTGAGTTTCTAGTCATGCCATTCGGTTTGACAAATGCACCAGCCACCTTCCAGTCTTGCATGAACAAAACTTTTTGTGAGTAGTTGAGGAGGTTTGTTTTGATATTTTTTGATGATATTTTGATTTACAGCAAGACATGGGAAGAACACTTGAAACACATTGACATTATGCTAATCATTCTAGAGAGAGAGTCACTTTATGCAAAAATGTCAAAGTGTGAATTTGGGATGACCGAGTTGCTATACTTGGATCATATTATTAGTGTTGGTAGCGTGAAGGTAGACCCAGAGAAGATTCAGGCAATTATAGACTGGCCTCCACCAAAGAATCTCACTCATTTGAAGGGATTCCTTGGTCTTTGTGGGTATTACCATAGGTTTGTGAAGGGGTTTTCTCAGTCAGCTGCACCCCTCACAGATTTGACTCGTAAGGATGCTTTTAGTTGGATAGGGGGTACACATGAGTGCTTTGACAAATTCAAACAAATTATGAGTACATGTCCTGTGTTGGCCATACCAAATTTTAACAAACCCTTCGAGTTGTAGTGTGATGCCTCAAGAGAAGGCATTGGTGTGGTAATTATGTAAGATAAGCACCCCATAGCATTTGAGAGCAGAAAGTTAAGGGGTGTGGAACGCAGCTACATCATTTATGACAAGGAGATGTTAGCCATCATGCATGCATTGGCTAAATTTAGACAATACCTTGTAGGCAACAAATTTGTGGTTAAGACAGATCACAATAGTCTGAAGCATTTCCTTGGGCAGAAGGATCTGAATGAGAGGCAATAGAAGTGGGTCAGCAAGCTACAAGATTACGACTTTGACATTGTCTATGTCAAAGGAAAGAAAAATGTTGTTACTGATGCCTTATCCAGGAGGCCCCATTTATGCGAACTAGGTGCCATTGCAGATGATTGGAGGGAGATGATATCAACTAAATATACTAAGGATGCTTGGGCTACTAGAATAATTGATGGCACCATCAAAGATGATAGGTACATAGTGGTAAATGATTTAATCATTTACAAGGACATGATCTTCTTGGTGTCGGGTTCACAGATGAAGCAAAAAGTTTTGAGGGCATTCCATGATTTGCCTATGGCAGGGCATCCAGGATACTTCAAAACTTATAAACAGGTCAAAGAGAGGTTCACCTAGAAGGGCCTCAAGACTGAGGTGATGCAGTATGTGAGAGAGTATCCTATATGTCAATAGAACAAATAGGAGCACTCATTTCTAGGTGGTTTACTGTAGCCCCTACCCATTCCTGAGAGGAAGTGGGATAGTATCTCCATGGACTTTATCACAGGTTTACCAAAGGTCCAAGGCAAGGATTGTATTTTCATGGTAGTGGATAGGTTGACAAAGTATGCACATTTCTTTACCATCCCTACCACTTACACTGCAAATCAGCTTGCAGAATGATTCTTTCATGAGGTATTCTGACTTCATGGGCTGCCAAGGAACATTGTCAGCGATAGGGACAACAGGTTCCTCAGTAGTTTTTGGCAGGAGCTCTTCAGGTTGACTAAATTCCCTCCTAAACCCAACACCCATCTTGGAGGGAGAATAAAAGGTGAAATGAAAGCTCATTTGTATTATTCTATGTTTATGATATTTCTCATTTTGAGCTCTACTGGGGTTTGTTCTTGTTGAGGGTTTGGAGATTCGAACTAGAGGCTCTTGGAGATGAAAACCTCCCTAAGTAGCAACATTCTATAGGTGTACAATACCACCCAAAGGTGCTTCTATGGTGGATACATCCAATATTTATATTTGTGCTTTGATGGAAGTTCATTTGATGAGGGTTTATGGAGTTTATTGATTGCATCTTTTGTAGTTGGATTTTCAGCTGATATCGAAGGAAAGACAACAGAATTGGGAGAGTTTGAAGTGAGGTTATTGTTGCATATTTCCCTCTTTCTGGTTGTACATCCCTCATGGAGGTCATACCACTTTTTGGGAAGATTTGACATGGTTTGGGGTTGCCATATTCCCTTCTATTGGTCGCTTAGCCCTGAATGGTTGTGCAGATCAGTTTCAGACAGTTTGGAGGGTTCTTCTATGGTTGTTCATTGCTACTACATTTCCCAAGGAGGTCATACACCTTGCCTGGAGTGTCCTTGTACTTTCTGGGGTCTATTTCTTGTGCTTACAATAGTTTAGTCTATTCTTTTTGGGGTGTCTAGGGTCATAGCAGCCCCTACTTGCATTGTTTATCTCATTCCTTCTTATAATGCTAATTTTGGAGTGATTCAATGATACCCATTTGTTGGTCCATCAACAGCACAAACTGAAGTTGCAAATTTAAACATGGGTATGTGATAGTAATTGTTTATTGGTCATTTTACTATCTAGGTATATGTTGGTTTCTTCATATCTGTTGTATATTTTCTAGGTTTTCTCCCTATGCTCTATATTGTATGCTCCGGCAACACATCTGCAGGAAAACTGAAAACCCCTTCTGCATTCTCCTCTCTAGTCTAAAAGATCACACAAAAAATAATAAAATAACACATAAAAAGATCTTTAAAAAAATACAAATAGGTACAACACATTACAAAGCATAAGCCATTGTATGGATTTGATTTCCGGTGCAAGCTTGCCCAACAAAGCACCATATAGAATGACACCTATGGAGAATGCGAAAATAAATAGGCAAGTGCAAGAGTTGCTAGATAAAGGGCTGATTAGAGAGAGCTTGAGTCCATGTGTTGTTCCAGTGATGTTGACACCAAAGAAGGATGGTGAATGGAGGATGTGTACGGACTCAAGAGCCATAAACAAGATAACTATCAAGTACCGGTTTCCCTTACCAAGAATGGACGATATGATGGATTGTTTGAGTGGGGCTAAATACTTCACCAAGATTGACTTAAAGAGTGAGTACCATCAAATTCGCATAAGAGAAGGAGATGAGTGGAAGACCACTTCAAAACAAAGGATGGATTGTATGAGTGGATGGTGATGTCATCATGAGGTTAATGAACGAAGTGTTGAAACCATTCCTTGGTAAGTTTGTAATTGTGTATTTGGATGATATTTTGGTTTTTAGTAAAACAAAAGAAGAGCATTTGGAACATGTTAGGGTAGTTTTGCAAAGACTCAAAGAGGAAAAGTTGTTAGTGAATGTGAAAAAGTGCAGCTTCATGAAAGAAGAGTTTGTGTATTTGGGTTTTGTTGTTTCCAGAAATGGTTTGAAAATGGATCCGAAAAAAGTGAAAGAAATTGCAGAGTGGCCTTTGCCAAGGAGTATGTTTGAAGCAAGAAGCTTCCATGGACTAGAGAGCTTCTATAGGAAGTTCATAAGGAATTTTAGCAGGAATTACAGAAACTATAAAGGATAATAGAAGGGAATTTGTACGGACAGATGTAGATGAAAGAAGTTTCAAACTTTTGAAAGATAAGGTGACAGAACAGCCCATATTAGCACTCCCTGATTTTAGTAAAGTGTTCCAAGTTGATTGTGATTCAAGTGGGGCAACGATTGGAGGAGTTTTGAGTCAAGAGGGAAGACCAATAGCATATTTTAGCGAGAAATTGAATGAAGCAAAGTAGAAGTACTCCGTGTATGATCAAGACTTTTATGCCATTGTGCAAGCTCTTAAGAAGTAGCAACATTACTTGATACCAAAGGAGTTTTTTTTGTACACCGATCATCATGCATTGCAATTCATTAATAGCCAAAGTAATCTTAGTCAAAAGCATGTAAAGTGGCTTGAATTTCTTCAAAGTTATTCATTTGTGTTGAAACATAGAAGTGGGAAATCAAATAGAGTAGTTGATGCATTAAGTCGGAGGTACTTGTTGTTGAATGAAATGAGAGTAAATGTTGTTGGTTTTGATTCTATGTGGGAGTTATATGGACATGATGATGATTTCAAAGAGGCTTGGACATCATGTAATAATCCTTTGGAGAGGGATAGAACTCCATGGCTGGAGTGTTTTGTGCAAGAAGGTTTGTTGTTCAAGGGGAAGAGGTTGTGTATACCTCGTGGTTCAATGAGGGAAATTTTGATAAGGGAGAAACATAGTGGTGGTTTGAGTGGTCATTTTGGAGTGGACAAAACTCTAGCACAGCTAAATGAAAATTATTATTGGTCGGGTATGAGTGCAAATGTAAAAAAGATGGTACAAGGGTGTAAAGTGTGTCAATATGCAAAAGGAGTGAGGCAAAATACAGGTTTGTATAGCCATTACCCATTCTGAAAAGACCGTGGGAACACATAAGCATGGACTTTGTTTTGGGGCTACCACAAACACAAAAAGGTAATGATTTAGTTTTTGTTGTGGTGGATAGATTTTCTAAGATGGCTCACTTTATTTCATGTCAAAAGTGCAATGATGCTTCCCACATAGCTAATTTGTTTTTCAAAGAAGTAGTTAGATTGCATGACTTACCGAAGAGTATTATTTCAGATTGGGATACCAAATTTGTTGGTCATTTTTGGCACACCTTGTGGAAGAAAATGGGAACACAATTGGGGTTTAGTTCATCCTACCATCCACAAACTGATGGTCAAACTAAAGTTGTGAATAGAAGCTTGGGAAATTTGTTGAGATGCTTGGTAGGTGACAAACCAACTCAATGGGATTTGACATTGGCACAAGCTGAATTTACCTATAATAACTCGATCAAACGAAGTGTGGGCAAGAGTCCATTTCATATTGTATATGGTTATAGCCCTAGAGGTGTAGATGAATTAAGGGATAGTGCAGATTTGGGAAGAAGAAAATGTTGTAGCGGAAGACTTTGTGGAGTATATTCATGATCTACACCAAGAAGTAAAGAAACACATGGAGAGGAGTGCCATCGAGTATAAAGAGTATGCTGATATGCATCAAAGGGAGCAAGAGTTTTAGGTTGGAGAGTTGGTGATGGCACACTTGAGGAAGGAAAGGTTCCCACAAGGAACTTATAACAAGTTGAAGTGGAAAAAGATTGGCCCATGTAAGGTTGTGAGAAAATTCTCATCAAATGCATATGAGCTGGAACTTCCAACAGGTATTGACATTTCTCTAATATTTAATGTTGCTGATTTATACAAATATTATGCGGGAGAAACAAGTGAACATGGAAGTATATCTTTAGATTTTCCGGATACAAGTGAATGGGTTCAGCAGTTGCCGGCAAAGAAAGTTGAAGAAATAGATAAAATCATTGATTCTTATGTAGCAAAGAGAACTAGAGGCAAAGAATATTGGGAGTATCTGATTCATTGGAAGAACTGATCAGTAGATGAGGCTTCATGGGTCAATGCTGCAGATTTGGTGAAGTTTGGGATTTTGGTCCCAGATTTGCTGAAATGCTCATGAGCTTCGCACTCATGATGCATTTTCTTACCCAGTGTGTCTAGCGCAGGAGCACCCGGGCTCACAGGCTATGAGCATTGACCAAAAAGATGTTTGCTTCAATTTTGGTTTGGTTTCATTATTTGTTATTTCTATTTGTTGAGTAGTGTTGGTCATCAGAACTGTTGGGGACTTCATGTGGTACTCATTTTGTGGTGTTTTGTTCATTGACAGTAATATAGTTTCATATTGATGATGTTGTTGACTTCAAATTAAAATTTGATTTTCCATTCACAATATTATATGTATATGTACACTTCAACATACGACAAGGTGAGATTTGATGAGTCATTGATGTGATTAGAGTGGATAGGGAAGCAAATCAAATTCTATAAATCATTAACAACAAATAGAGGTCGATTTGGACGGCTATATGGGAATTTTGATGTCTTAACTTTCAACTAATCCAAACTTATTAAAATTGAAAGTCACCATTAGTGTTTGGCGTATGACGACCATTATATCGGAGTCAAAAGGATCAGTACATGTGACTTAATTATTTGCTAAAATAATTTGCCTTTAGATTATCATGAAATTTCATTTGAACTCCTCAACAAGCTGTCGATTGGCTACATAAGTATGAAATTGGTATTATTGGAGCCATTCAATATTATTTTAAATGTGGACCCTCAACGAATTGTGACGTTTTGAATACATGTGATGAGGAAGGGCATTGAACCAAGACAGGGGAGCTCATTTGAATGAGATAATAGTAGTCCCATATTTAAATGACATCAATTGGTGGAAAGGGGGTTCGACCAAGAAGAAGAAGAGTAAAATACATGAAAGAAAAAAAGCAAATGGACAGGGAGGATTTGTAGTGATTTGCACAGCAAGAGAATACAAAGGAATGAGAGGAGAACAAAGGCGTTGTCTAAGGACACTACAGGAAAGGTTATGAAATAAAATAGTGACTGTAAGGTAATACAGCCAACAGATTGACAGAGTAAAATGAAAGTGGATTTTTATGAAGATTACACTCAAGAATCAATAAATAGACAACTATGGACAGAAGTAGCAGAATGGTGAATGTAAAGTGTGTTGATATCTTTGAGATTGAAAATTGAATAAGATATGGAAGTCTTCTTTAATTTGTTGTGATTGAATTGGATTTTTTTGTTGAATTATTGTTCCTATAGCTCCATACAAATTAACTGAGTAAGTGACAAATAGTTTATGGTGTGGATGCTATTGGGATTTGGCAGTCTGATAAGACTCCCATCCTGAGTCTGCATCAAAGTCCACGATGATTCAATTGTTGAGCATTTAAATACCTTTAATTTGATTTTGAGTCAATTAGCCTTTGTCGATATTAAGATTGAGGAAGAAGATAAATGCATTATGCTTCTTTATTCTTTGCATGAGTGATGGGAGAATTTAATTATTGCTATTAGTGCTAATCTCAAAGATCCCAAGATGGATGTTGTTGTTGCAACATTGTTGTCATAGGAAATGAGAAACAAAGCTATGGATAGATGATCATATGCTCTTCATGTCAGGGGAATGTCTGAGGAAATAGGTGGAGATCTTAGGAGATTAGAAGAGGGCTAAAGACAAGTCTAAGGGTGGATCTAAGACTCCTAGTGAAAAGAACAAAGTGAAGCATTGGAATTGTAGAAAGAGGGGACATGTGAAGAAGGAATGTAGAACCAAAAAGAAACAATGGGATTCCACCACATAAAAATCATCAAAATTAGGTGATGAAGCTTTGCTTTCTTCATGCAATCATATTTCTAATGAACATTGGTTGCTTGACTGAAGATGCCCTTACCATATGACTCCTCATAAGGAGTGGTTTTTCATATATGAAGAATATGATGGAGATAAAGTCTACCTCGAGGACAACAATTCATATCTTATTGTTGGATGGGGAAAGGTACAATTGTGTTTCAATGATATGAGGATAAAAACCCTCCTTGGAGTTTTACATATTCCTAGATTAGCAAGAAATTTAATTTATGTATCTAAGTTGAATGGTTGGGAATGCATGTAACATTTGATAATCATGGTTGTAGATTGGTGAGAGGGAGCATGGCAATAGTGAGGGGGACAAGAATGGGAAATCTATATAGGCTAGATGCCACTATTGTTTATAACTCCACCAATGTGATTGAAAAATCTAAAAACACATGTATGTTGTGGTACTGTAGATTGGGCCACATAAGTGAAACTGATCTAAAACCATTTTAAATAAAAAGTTAGATGGTTTTTCTTATTCTGATGAGTATTTTAATTTTTGTGAGCATTATGTGTTTGAGAAACAAAATAGAGTGTGATTTCCTTCAGGAAGTAATAAAGAAAAGAGTAAACTAGAAATTATTCGTACATATGTATTTGGTCCTGTGGATATTGATTCTATTGGAAAATATTGATATTTTGTGTCCTTCATTGATGATGTTTCAAGATTTACCTAGATTTATTTTATGAGACATAAATATAAATTTTTCACTAAGTTTAAGGAATTTAAAGTCTTAGTAGAAAAGAAATCAGTACATAAGATAAAGGTTTTGAGATTTAACAATGGAGGAGAATATTGTTCTAAGGAATTTGATGAGTTTTGCAAGCATGCATGTACTGTTAGGAAAAATAATACTCCATACACTCCTCAATAGAATGGGTTGGAAAAAAGGATGAACCAAACTATAATGGAAAGAGCCAGAAGTATGTTAAGTAGTGCATAGTTGGATAGATGCTTTTGGGTAGAAATAATAATTACTTATTGTTACTTGAAAAATAGATCTCCTTGTAAGGCTCTTGATTTGACACCTTATGAAGTGTGGGCAGGTAAGAAACCTTACGTTTCACTGTTTAATGTGAAATTTGATGCAAGAGGATTTGTTTGTATTTAGGGTTAATTTTGCTAGTTTGTATGAATCCTCCTTTCACCTCAAACATTCAAGGACTTCAACCGAGTAGGAAGTCTACTATCAGGCTTTTAGTCACTTGGAACATAGGGGAAAATTAGAATTGTGTGATTTAGCTATTCAATTATGTCCACTTATGCTCAAAACCCTAATTATGCAAATTTGGAAGCAAATAGACAAATCACGAAAAATGCTTGCACACAGAGATACCAAATGACAATCAAATGCATACCAGATTTCAAAGTTTAGAAAATAGAAAAGTTAGGGACTAATGAGAAGGCACCCTAGTCCAGTGCCATACTTTTTGTCAGGATCTAGAAGCCCTGCTTGCAACCTGTTCCTGCTATTCTAGAGATTTTCCTATTGCAGGATCTGGAGGACTAATGAACGGGCACCCAAGTCCAGGTCCCTATTTTCTTCTCTGATCTGCAACTCTGACAATCTTCACTGCTCTCTTGCAACTCCACTTTTTCTACTCCTACAACTTGTAACCTGCAATCACGAAAAAATGGGTTGGGGATTGTGGTGTTTAGAGGCTTGCCTAAGTCAAGCCCCGGAGAGACATTCAAGTCTTCTGAACATTGTTGTCAGATAAAGAGTGCGTATCCCTACAGGATAGAGGCAAAAATCCAAATGATAAATGATTGAAAATATAATTGATATCACCTTGTAGTGAAGATCTCATGGAAGGAAGATGCTCTTCATGCCATGAGGAGATGGCTGCCACTGCAAATACAAACACAAGAACAACACAAATTCTACTCTGCAACACACAATGAATGCCTTGAATCACTTTCACAAAAGCTCATAAATTAAAATTTCCATCTAGTTTACAAATGAATGCCTAAACATGCTTATATATGCAACTACAAACATTCTCGCTAAGAATTTCGTAATTGAAACTTACCATGTCGGCATAGGACCTAAATAATAGTCATAAACTGACACTTAAAAATTGGGCCTAACCTAAAATAGGGTAGGACTAGGGCGCGGGTGCCCAAGTCCTCCCCCTATTTCAGGTAGGATTTATGTCAAGTGCACCCCCTAGGCCCCATTTGTCATGAAACTTCAGGGTTTTCTCATCGGGATGTTAAATTAACATGAAAAATGCTCTAAATGCATAAACAAGACCCGGGAGCTAAACCTTAAGAGGGAAGAGCCCCCAAGGGGACATTTTCTGACGTAACATTTAGCCCCCACTTTAATGTATGTATAAACACAAGGCCAATACATGCATTAAAGTACGGTCAACAAACATAGCAAACACACCAAGCACGGAGAAGACGCACCAATCACAATGAAGACAGTAACAAGCTCGCAAAACATGGAGAAGATAGTTACAGTCATGTAAAACACAAAGAAGACAACATTGAAGACACGTAAAACATAGTGAATACAGTGAATGCAGTGAAGACAGAGATGAATTTCTTTTTCTTTTTATTTTTATATGAAATGCAGATGCAAGTATAAAGAAAGTAAACATGCCACCCATAATGCAAGAGGGACTCATCTCCACCAGTCTTTAAGACTACATATGGGGCAACAAACACGCCATACACACACACTTGGAAGATAGAGAAAACATGGCAGACAAGCGATGGAGTGTTCCTATTTCTATGTTCAACACCATCTCAGGCACATTGCAGGCACACACCGACGATTGGGATTCACCACAACAATCACCGAAGACACACTTAAGGGTTGAGTTAGTCACAAAACTGCACCTGCCTCATGATGAGGACTTCTAAAAATGACAGGATGTGCACTCTCTTCGAGAAATACACCATCCCCGCCTTGTGATGAGGGCTTAAGATAGAAAATGGATGCGATATCCCCGCCTCGCGATGAGGTCTTAAATGATTACAAACAAATCTCAGAGTGCAGGAGGGACTCATCACCACCAGTCTTTAAGATTGCACCTGATAACAAGCACATTGCTAACATCTACAACAAATAGCTTACCTTATATATGCCCCCACCTTAAGGTGGTTGATATCAGGTATCGATATCAAGCACATTAATGTAGGAAGAAAACACACAAGGGAACATGATCTCTCACAAAGCCCATGCCCCCCGGAGGTGACATGTACTTTATGATCGCTAAATGTTTCCACAAACACATCCCTACATGAAAAGTGTTAGTGTCCATATAATCATGATGAATAACAATGTGTAATGCAAGATTCAACATAGACAAAGTGCACGGAGAAGTAGTATTGTTATGGTTTTGTAAGTGCAATAAGACACCATCATGATCACACAACAAAGTGCATGGAATGATTCTACTAGCCAAGTGTTGGATAATATATATCAACCACATCGTCATATAGGAACTAAGTCCAATTTTTTATTTCTCGCTAAAGGGACGCTAGGTCCGTATCAGTATAAAATGTTTTTCGTCATCCGCCTACTAGGTAGAAACACTAGAGGAAGGGAAACAATAAATCAAGAGAGGAGAAAGAAGTGCCATAGGGACAGTCACGTATGAGAGTGCCCCCAAGTCACCAACTGCAATGCTATGTCCATAAGACACAACACACAACAATGAAAATAGAGGAGAAGCAATATAGAAGAATGACGATACAAATAGAAGAAGTACCACAACAGAGGTGGTCTCTTGGTATCCTAGCCCTTACAAGAGAATCAAGGGTCATCCCAGGAGGCCTAAACAACACATAACACATCACAGTGGAAACACAACATGAGAGGTAAAGGGTTAGAAATACTTACCTATTTCATCCCAATGTTAAGAGCATACATATCTAGGATATCTCTCATGTTTTGGTCTTGTTGAGATTGCATTAACATTAAGTTTAGGACAACGAGAGGCTTTGGTGGGTTTCAAAGAGTGGTATCCTATACCAGTTGTGTAGTTAATTCCAACAACTTGTAAAGGTACTCTAATTCATTGTTGATTTACACCGCAACCATTACCTACATAGTCGTTATTTTTGTACAAAATTTGAAATCCATAACCATATAGAGAGTCCATTTCTTTAGAAGAAGGTGAAGCCTCATAGGTGTCATAATTTGTAGTGTAAGTAAAAGTATTGTCTTTATTTGCTACCAAGGAGACTTTAGATGTTTTCAAATATTGTTTAGATGAGATCGATGCAACTTTGGATGTGTCAGAGTTATTAATTTTATATTCCCCATTAAAGGAAGGAGTAAAATCTAATGAACCCCAATCATCACCAAAAAGTGCACTCGATGGTTTAGAGTCTTACACAACATTATCTGTGGAAAGCGACATTGATGGATCAGCTCGTAAATTGTGTAAACTCATATGATTGTAAACTCACTTTTCTTTTCAATATGTAAACAACTATCCAGCTCGGGATTAGTTTTCCAGGTGTAGAGCTTGTTTTGATAGATGAACTTTATTGATCTATGAAGGGTAAATGAAACTGCCCCCATAGCATGAATCCATGGTCTACCGAGAATCATATTATATGAGAGAGAACCAGGCATAATATGAAAAAGAGTATGTAATGACATGGGTCCAACCATTACAGGTAAAGTTATCATGCCTACAGTTTGTTTTGCAACATTGTCAAAGCCATGAATGCTAGTCGTATCTAGTTTGATTAAAGATGTGTCAATCTTGATTTTGTGTAGTAGGTCAATGCTACAAACATTAAGAGCTGATCCATTGTCGATCATAACTCATTTTAAACTAATATTTTATTTATTGTGACAAAGATCATAAGTCGATCATATTCATCTTTTGTCGATGGTAGTTCATGTGGTTAAAAGAGAATATCCATTTTTGTCATATGTATACAATCTAATAAAGCTGCTACATCATTCGGCTTAATAGTAGGTGGTACAATCACCTTTTGTAAAGCTTCTTAGAGCATTCCATGGTATGTAGGTGATGTTTGTATTAAATCCTAAAGAGATATCTTAGTCGGAGTAGTGCGAAGCTACTTGACAAGAACATATTCTTGACCACTTTTATGAGTAAGACGAGGTGGTGGAGGAAGCATAGGTTGAGAACATGGAAGAGAGACAGGCACATGCAGTTCTTGCTTACTTTGCTTGATATTACGGGTGTTATATGTTTGAGCAATCACCTTGTGGTGTGGTTTTTGTAACACATTTTGAACACCTTGACTCTTTTGAGAAATTTGTTGTACATATTTGTAGATGTGATCGGGAGGTCTACCTTGAACCGTAATCATTGGCTTTAAGCAAGAGGGTGTACTAGGTGCCCCTCAGACAATCATCTTAGGAAGATTGCTACAAAATCTATTAATGAATATTGAATTAACAATGTTTTCCTCTTGATTATACCCAACATCCATCCCTAGAGGATTTAATGTGAGAGACCTTTTCTCATCCACTAATGCTACATCTTGGCCAGGGAGAGCATTGGGATGAGAGGAAGGTATGGTTTTGTTAGGCAGAATAGAGCTATCCATAGTCTTCTCATCAAAGGTTCTTAAGTTTTCAATCAAAGGTGGAAGGTCTAATGTATTATCCGTATAGGTCTCATGCACCAAATGATCATTAGGTGAATGGTCTTTTTCCACCCATGAAGAATCCTTCTTGAGAGGGATCCCTTTATCCACTGGTGTTTCATTTTCCAAAGAGGGTAGGGTAATGTTTAAGAATGTGTCAATGATTTCATCCTCTTGTGTTAGTATATCCTCATAGGAGGAATCATTTTCTATGTCATCATCATATGTTTTAGCTATGAATTCCAATGCGTTAAGAGGAGTTTTACACTCATTATTCTCAATGTGTCTTGTTAAATCTTCTACTACCCAAGGGTATGCACTCATGAGAGATATGAAGTTTTCATAATTGGATACATAGTCAAGGATTTCAAATGAAGAGCATTTAAATATATCCTTATGATACATAGCTTGTATATAAGTGAGAACATGAGGATTCATATTAAGAAATTTGTAGAAACTCTCGAAGTTTTTGATATATGCATGTAAAGATACCAAAGAGCAGTTAGATGAAGATGCCATGGTGCAATTTCTTGTAACATCAATGTAAAATCAGATTTTAAAAGATTTTCAATAATTCATGCAAAAGACAAGTGCAAAACTATGTGTAAAAATGACCTAAAATGCTTGATTTTTTCAACTTTTTTCAATGCAAATAAGTGATAGAAAAGGTGTTGTAAGGAAATTGATCAAGTGTAGAAAGTAATATGTCTGATATCAGTCCAATAAAGCAATAATATCCTTCACAACACACTTTTGATGCAAACCTAGAATGATGACTAGTCAAAACCTAGTGAAAATACACTAAAATATGCAATTTTTCACAAATTTTCAATGCAAAGACCCAAGGGAAAGGGTGTTGTAGCAAATTTTAGGAGGTGTAGAAGATTATAGAAGTAATATTAGTCACCTAAAGCCATAAAAATCTTTCACAACATGCTTGGAGTGCAAATCTAGGTCAAACCCTATAGCAAATATAGCCAAAATATGCAATTTTTCACCAAATTTCAATGCCAAAAGAGTATAACAAAGGGTGTTGTGAGAAAAATGATGATGGACAGAAAATTATAATAGTAATATCAGCCACCTAATGCCAAAAAATCTATCACAACACACTTACAATGTCACTCAACGTCAAACCCTAGGGAAAATATAGCCAAAATATGCAATTTTTCACCAAATTTCCACTGTAAGAGGCCAATAAAAAGGTGTTGCAAGGAATTTTAGGAGAGGCAGAAGATAATAACCCTGATAAAAACCAATTAGTGTAGAAAAATCCTTTACAACATGCCTATGGTGTAAATCTGGGGAGACGATAAGGCCAAAATCTAGTGAAAAATCAAGGTTTTCAAACCCTAGGCATGAAATTTTGCAAGCAAACCACTATGATGCAACACTACAGTTAGAAATCAATACTAATGAGTGTTTTAAAAGGGTAGTAAATGTTGGCAAGAGACACTACTCCGGTATGGACTTGTATGTTGTCATTGATGTCAACAAGGCTCAGAGATCTCTTCAACATGACTAAAAGATACTATTCCAGAAGGTCATATTGGAATTCAGGTCCGGTTGGTAAAAATGACTAAGTATGGGCAATATACAGAGTAAGGGATAGTAAGTGGACCAGTGTGCCTTCATAAATGAAGACCTGGAAATGCAGCTCAGGTATAATGTTCATAGTTGTTTGGTGTTGTTATATTCCAATGATCAAGTCCTGACTTCCTCCAGAAGTCATTTGGAGAAAATGTCAAAGTCTAGAAGAACAGAGGTATGATAGGAGCAATGTACAGTGCAGAGTAAGATGGTCTGCATTCCTCCACAAGTGCATATTTTGTTCTACAGTTTTGAGGCAACTAAGAGACATGTCATGAATACCTAAATCTAAGATTATAGCCTTTGAAGTTCAATAGATCATATTCTGTAATCTCTCCAATATCAGCTTCCAGTTCAATAGTATTTCTTTGACAGATCAACAGTTTCATGATCCACATTTTGACATGCAAAAGTATTTTGCTCTGCAGTTCTAAAGGTATGTCAAGTGGTCAGTAATGAACATTGGATATGAATTGTGAGGTCCCATTTGGTTCGCAGTGCGAGTTGTGATGTGGCAGATGAAATTGTCAAGTATGTTCTTAAAGAACAGGTTGACTGGTATGTTAGATCCTTGTGTAGAGAAGGTTTAGCATCTAGATAATCAATCTAAGTTCTCATATGATCGAGGTTTACCTATGTGAAGACTTGTACTCATTTGTCTGAGTCTGCATTGCAGATTGTTCACAAGATCAAGCGGATAGAGTACAACTATTTGTTTACACGTTTCATATTTTGGATGTTGACCTGATTATGGATCAAATCATGATGCAGATATAGAAGAGCGATGAATTTTGTTGAGGTAACAAGAGCATGTAGTGTGATCGATGCAAGCATAACAATAGCAGAGTAGAGAGAGAAGATCAGCGATGATGAAGACTCAGGGTTTAGTATTCAATTGCTAAATGACTGCACCCTAGCATACTGATAGATGCTTTTGCAGTGTTCCTATTTCCTCTATAATTTCACTTATACTTAGCAGTGAACCATCTTCATTAAGGCAGTAAGCAACCATTAGGGTTTAATAACCCTCATTGTAATCTTTCTAGGTTTAGAGTTGAGGTAGTGAGCCTGCTAGACCTAGTTGTACTTCATGGCAATGAGCCAACATGTGTCTAGGCCCGTGGAGTGACCAAGCCTGAACATCACCATTTGTAAAAGATTGTAATATATATTGAGAGCTAATCCTCTCTGTGGTGTTTCCCCACCTTGGGGTTTTCCATGTAAAAATCTTGGAGTCCATGTGTTATGTCTTTGTGGTTGCTATTGATTTGCATATTGTGCTTTTGTTTAATTAATTTTGGAAAATGTTTAAAAGTGAAAGTGCATGAAAGGTTTTATGGAAGACTGATTCACCCCCCCTCTCAGTGTTCCTGATATTCAAAAATTGGTATCAAAGCAAGGCTCCTTGGAAGAAGCCTAACAACTTGAGGAAGATCCAGGAAGGTTCACTCATGGCAGCACAAAGGTATCTCACTTATCCTGAAGCAAATCTTCCTGGCAACATTAAGATTGCCAATCAAGTATATGTTAATAATGAACAATTTGAAGCAACTCTAGAAGATCTTGACAACTCCAAATTTGAAATCATGGGTTTAGAAGAGAGTATCAAAGAAGCTGATGTTTGCATTCTGAAATTAAAAGAGCAAATTAGTAAATTTCAAGAAAGAAGGAAAGAATTATGTGAGCAACTAAACAAGAAAGTGAATCTACAGAGAGTTTTCTCAGGGTGATTGAAGAAAAGACCAAGAGTGAGGAATTTCTTAATCAAGTTGTGAAGGACAAGTCAGAGGAATCTGAAAAACTAGGAAAAGAAGTTCTGCTCTTGAAATTTGATCTAGAAGAAGCCAACAACTACAAAGAAAAATTCAAAATAAGCTCTGCAAAACTTGAGAAGTTGCTACCCAGTCAAAAGTATCTAGATGATAAACAAGGTTTGGGATTTGAAAAGAGAGAAAGTTCAAATTCAGGGCAAGACAAATCTAAAGAAGCTAGAGGCAGAAACCATTCGGTAAGGAATCAAAGAAGAAGACCTAAAGGACCTCTGATCAGGCAACTAAATGCACAAAGGTATCCATCTTTCAATGGCCATTATTTTAATTGCAATAAGTTTGGTCATAAAGCTACTCAATGCAGGAGTAGAGTAAATCAAAATATTTCATCATTATCTGGTCAATGCTTCAATTACAAGAAAATTGGTCACAAATCAAATGAATGCAGAAATCTAGTAAGAAATGGGTCTTACAATGCAAGGAATAATCAATCATTCAATAGAAAGTGTTTCGCATGCAATAGATTTGGACACATGGCTAATCAATGTAGATCAAGGAAGAATTCATTTAGAGGAAGGAATCAAGGACAAGTAAACATTGTGTGTTTCATTTGCAACAAATCTAGACACTTTGCAAAGTTCTGCAGAAGCAGAAATACAAGAAGAGACTATCTTGCAGAAAAAGGGGAAAACAGAGCAGTGAGTAGACAAAGGCAAAAAGAAGATTGATCCAGTAGAAACCAAGAAAGAGATGAGTCAGATCTAGATCAAGAAGGATGTTACTAAGATCAAGGATCAATCTACACCAGTCTCTGGTGCAGATACTTCCCATAGGAGGTAAATTGGGAGCTATGGCTCAGAGGGAGTAGTGTTGAAAATCCAAAACCCCCAGCCAAAAAATGGGTGCTAGAATCAGGCACAAAGGTGTATGATGGAATCTAATGTGAAAAATCTCCTAAAAGAAAACCTGGAAGAAAAGGAGTCAATGTGGCACATTATGGAGCAATCTTAATCGACTGTATCTATCAAAGAAGACATGCAGTTTTTTGGGAATGAGCATTTATGACAATTTAGGTCAAGTCATGCAGAGGATAAAAAGAGACTTGTTTGATTTCAAAATCACTTTACACTCAAGATATCAGACATCCAAGTGAGATTAAGGCAAAGCATGTGCGACGACAACTAAGACTAGAAAAATTTAGAGTGATTCAGACAAAGGAAACACTAAATCAGTGAAACAAGGTATTTTCGTTCAAACCCTATCTATGAGTTTGTTAAAATTATGAGATGGCAACGCTGAAAATTGTTGATATTACTAAGCGACCACAACCTAAATTCAAGAAAAATCCTCACAAAGCAACTGAAGTTGATCCAATGGGTGCATTCTCGGGTATACCTTAAGGAGTTCTATATGTGGAAGACATTAGGGCATATATCCATGTTTCCCTAGATGAGCACAGCGATAGCAGATTCACAGACTTATATCAAAAACATTTAAGTGATGATCAATTTTACTTGAAGGAAGAATACAAAGTCCTGGAAGAGAAGAAATTCATCCACTATGAAAAGTTTCCCACATTTGCAATGGATGAATGGGTTCGGTATGTGTTAAGCAGGATTCATGACGAGTTCATGTGGTTAGGGAAAGGGCAACCCTTTAAGATAACAAAGGATGCAATTCAGGTAGTCACTAGACTAAACTCCACTAGAGGTGTGCCATTATTGAAGGCAGTCAAGAATCAAATGGTTACAGATGCCACCAGAGCCCAATTTGACAAAAGGGCATTGACAAAAAATGATATTACTGATTGTGCAGTAAAGTTTGCCTCATTGGTCATAGATTACAAGACTTACTTCACAAGCAAAGAAAATTCCATCTCCGGTATGATCATTTACACAGCATACCAAATGATTAAGGAGAATGTAGATTATGACTTGTGTGAGCTACTGAGAATTCAATTACCTAAAAAAGATCAAGGAAAGCAAGAACTATCCTTTCAAATTTGGTACACTTATTATCTATTTATTCTTTTATTTTCTGAATGAATTCCCAAACCACAAGGGCTTGATTTGGTTAAGTAATCAACCAGTAGCTTTTCAAATAAGAAATTGTCTTAAAAACCTGGGTAGTTATAATGAGAAAAAAGCAGCCTTATGGGGGTTTTTCAAGAACTTTCAGAACATGATGCACTCCAGAGAAAGAATTCCTAAGGCTCTTGTGGAAAAATATAAGGACACCATATGTTTTATGTCACAAAAGATCAATGTTTGATGGAGCTTGTTGAGCCCAGAATAGTTTGGATCATGCCCATGGGATATGAAGTGGATGGTCAAGTACTGGACAGCTATGACCAACACATGCTAAGCAAACCTAAGGACACAAAGGAAGAAAGGATTGGTCTATAAAACTTCATGTTGAATTCAAGAAGCCAAAATCCACCAGGAAGGTGAGAAGAGAAGTAGAAGAAATTCCTACAAAGTATGGCATCACTAAGGAACAATTGAAAGAGGTAAGGGAAAAAGCAGAGAAAGCATGACAAGAAAAACAAAAGAGTGAACTAGTACAAGTTCTAGAAAAATCACAGATGAAACAGGACAAGGCTAAAAAGGTTCAAAGGTCTACTAGAAGCTCTACTACCTCCTTTGGTGTGACACCATTAGCAAACACTAAGAAAACTTCAAAGAAACCCTCTATCAAAGATACAAAGAGGAAGAAGATGAAGGGAAGAAGATTATATATCAGTGCGGATGAAAAGGATGAAGAAGAAACAGAATCAGATGAAGAGGTTAAGAAGATGAAAGTTGAGGCTATCAAAGCCTCTGGAAGCAATAAAGAAAAGCCCTCCAAAAAGGATAAATCTAGTAAAAGACAGAGAAAAGAAAAGTCTCTAACTGAAAATGCTACACCAACACTTACAGATATAATAAAAGTTGTCACAGTGGATGGAAACTTGAAACCCATGAATGAATTCTATGATGGATATAATGATGCTGATAAAAGAATCTTGGAAGAAGCCACAGCGAAATACTTAAACATCTTCAACAAGGATCTTATTGAGATCATCTCTGATCTCCCTAAAAGCCTAGCCAATAATTTGACCATCAGAAAAGAGACCGCTAGGGCAAAAGATATTGAGCTAAGACAACATGTCATGACTAGATTATGTCCGAAAATTACTCTGCAAGAAGAAGATTTGATCTCCAAGGAAACTAAGGACTAGTTCAGAACAAAAATGAGGATGAATTCATTAATGATGGGTGAGATTGATAAGGTAGTAAAAGAAATAGAGGAAATTATGTTGGAAGCTCTGAAGAAACACAATCTTCCCACCACATGTGACAATGAAGTCAATGATGTTGCTGATAAAATATTTGTTCCGGAAGTGAAGCTAGAGCAAGAAACAAATAAAGATGACAAAGTGTCTGAGGAAAAAGAAGTATTTGTTGATGACTCTGAAATAAGACCCTCACTGATATATCAAGCTGAGAATGATTCTGACAAGGAGAAGATTGAGGAAGAACAAGTCATGGAAATTCCTCCACCAGAACAAGAGGAGGATGCTAACAAGGATATGGATCTAGATGGTCCAGAGCAAAGCCAAAAAGGAGTCTCTCCTATACCAAGAGACGTTGTATCAGTGAAAGAATTGTTGGAGAAAGAAAAACAAATTTTGGATGAGCCTAAATTGCTACATGGTCCAATAGACTTGGATGTAATGTCCCCTGTGCAAAAACTCAAATTGGCTTCAATTGTATAGGCAAGAGCGAGAGAGGAAATGTTGAAATCTCACATAGAGGATAGTGAGCTTATTAATGAAGCATCCAATATTTTGGAGAAGCTGGTGTCAACTTACCAGAAGGACACATCCATGTCTCTAGCAAACCAACTAAAGGGACTCATAAATTTCGTAAGTAAATAGTTTGAATCTATTGAAAAATTTACAGAAATAAAAGTAAGGAAAGAATTTGATGAGAAAAGATTGGAAGAGTTGAAGAAAATGATAGCCAATGATAAAATTTAGTTAGATAACAGAATAGCAAGCATTCAAAATGTTGTGAAAGAAGCTGGTGACTTGTACAAATCTTGTTTATCCTGGCCAAAAATTACACAGAAGATTGAAGAAAAGATCAAAGACCTAGAACAAAAATTGATGGACATTTCTATGAAATTTGATTTGGCAGTAGAGTCAGTAAACAATAAAGAAACTGAAGTCATTAACATTCACAATGACTTAAATGATTTAATAAATTAAAGGTATCATATGAAAAGTAGAATGGGATAGTTAAGAAGACTAATCTTCCCTAAGCTTGACTCAATGACAAATTTTGTAGCAGAGGCTAAGATAGTTGGACAAATAGATACACCCTATGATCTAAGAAAGGCAGAAACCTTAGTCTTTCTCTTCCGTGGACACATTCAAATTTTGGATAATGCCAATAAAAGCTAGGATGATGAGTGGGCACAGATCAAGAACATATACAATGACATTCTCCAACACATGTAATATAAAGATGAAGATTGTACTTGTAAATATGCGGTAGAGTACATAAAATTTTGAAGTTATGACAAATTTTTGGTTCTGGGTCACACCCTTTGCCATTGATGTCAAAGGGGGAGAAGAAGATCAGTGAAAAATGGATAAACATCCCAAGGGGAGTAGGAGAATGAAGTGTATATAGCAAGGGGGAGTAGTCAAGCATTTTTCACTAAGTATTGCCATTAATGCCAAAGGGGGAGATTGTTGGCAAGAGACACTATTCCAGTATGGACTTGTATGTTGTCATTAATGGAAACAAGGCTCAGAGATCTCTTCAACATGACTAAAAGATACTACTCTAGAAGGTCATATTAGAATTCAGGTCTGGTTGGTAAAAATGACTAAGTATGGGCAATATACAGAGTAAGGGACAGTAAGTGGATCAGTGTGCCTCCGCAGATGAAGACCTGGAAATGCAACTCAAGTATAATGTTCATAGTTGTTTGGTGTTGTTATATTCCAGTGATCAAGTCATGACTTCCTCTGGAAGTCATTTGGAGAAAATGTCTAAGTCTAGAAGAACAGAGGTATGATAGGAATAGTGTACAATGCAAAGTAAAATGGTCTGCATTCCTTCACAAGTGCATATTTTGTTTTACGGTTTTGAGGCAACTAAGAGACATGTCATGAATACGTAAATCCAAGATTATAGCCTTTGAAGTTTAGTAGATCATATTCTACAAGCTCTCCAATATCAGCTTCCAGTTCAACAGTATTTCTCTATGACAGAGCAGCAGTTTCATGATCTACATTTTGACATTAAGAAGTATTTTTCTCTGTAGTTTTGAAGGTATATCAAGTGGTCAGTAATGAACATTGGATATGAATTGTGAGGTCCCATTTGGTCTGCGGTGCGAGTTGTGATGTGATAGATGAAATTGTCAAGTATGTTCTTAAAGAACAGGTCAACTGGTATGTTAGATCCTTGTGCGGAGAAGATATAGCATCTGGATAATCAATCTAAGTGCTCATATGATTCAGGCTGACCTATGTTGTAACATGCCACTTGTTCTACCAACTAAGATTTACCAATTTTAAATTGAAACTAAATCAATCGTGAATTCATAACAGGAATAATAATAAAAATTTCCTCTAAACATTTGATATAATGCACATTTGAAACATATTTCAAACTTCTATTGCATAACCAAATTACATTTCTCAATAAAAGAATTCAATATTAAACTTTTACAACCTTTTTCATAATAGAAGCTTCAAGAGCTTAACTGATAAATGGAATCACATGTTTGTATACTTGTATGTCTTCAATACTCCCGGCCACCAACTGCATGAGAGGAAGCATCACTCGGGTGATTTACCTCCAACCACAGACTATCTGTGGTCCCCCGCATATTTACCAAATAGGTAAATGGCCCTACCCTTCAACAAAGGGATTGGTATAGAAACCTCAAAGTTAAGCCTAATTTGAGCAGGTGTTTTGTCCTACATTAACTAGTACTATCATACTATGGCTACAACCATCAAAATATGACATCTCTACTTAGTAATGCAAACCTGGAACACAGTGAAGCTAGACAGTGTAAATGTTGGCTATTTACACCACTTTTGCCAAAGTTTTCTTTGTCTCATATTCACCCACCCTTCTATCTCATCTGGGAAAGACAACAATCTCTATACTAGGTTAACTACCTCTTCCATGGATCACATATCCCAAGGTTAACCTATTACATGCTTTACTAGGATACATATATTGAAGTAATACCACTTGAATCCTATTCTCACTATCTTTCCCCTTGTACAATTTTCCTATATAAATATCAATCAATGATTGAATCACGAAACTATCTAGGCAAAAACCAAACCATAGACACTATCTCACATTCACAATACAAGTTTACTATCTAGAAAAATATATATATCCATATATGCATAAACTATTATACAATCAAAAGACATTAACAACGATAATTCAATATTGCAATCACTTAACAATAATACATCACATAATATTTTGAAAACATGAAAATCATAAAGAAGGAGAAATAATTCCCATGCCTGAGAATATAGCTAAAAATGGATTAGATACTCTTCTGCTAACGACTTTCCAATACTCTAGATCGCTCTTCCAAATAAAACCACTTATAAAAACAAAATGACAAATTTTTGACACATGCAAAACTCAAATTTGAAAAGGAAAAGCTCTTGATTAGAAAATGGTGCCATTGAAAATGAGGGAGAGTACCCCCTTTTATACCGCAATCAATTGAAAAATGTTGATATAATGTTGACATAATGTCGATGTGTTTAACCAACTCAACAATGTTAACACTATGGAGACATGCTAATCAAAATCTAAATTTAGTTCATAAATCCAAACAACCTTCTAAAAAAAAGGTGTTAGATAAAAATTAAAAATAAAATAAAATATATTAAAAATTCACAAGGTTTTCGTGAGCCATACAGTTTAAAAGTTTTTTTTTTAAATAAAAGTTTAAATGGTTTAAAAGAAGGCCCGCGACCTTTAAGAATTAAAACATGCCCATTCATTTAAACATAAGAACATTTCCCTTATTATAAGAAAAACACTTAATAACCCAAAACACCATTTCTTTAAAAAAAATATATGTATCCCTTTTCTAAAAAGAAATTTAAAGCTTAGATTTTAATAATAATATTATCACCTTAAACTTTAATCATCATTATTATTTATTTTATTATCTTTATTATTATTACTTTTTATAAAACTAATCTTTTATTATTATATATTTTTTAAATCTATTATATATATAATCTTATTGTTTTACTTACCATAAAACAATATTTACGAAAATCAAATTCCACAAAATAATAAAATTATATTTCTGCAATTAAGAGAAAATAATAATAATATTTATATTAAATACATATATAAAGAGACGATAAATATACATTTATATATATTCACATATGTATAAATTTATCATCGTAAAATCAAATATAATTCATAATCAAGAAATGCATATAAAGTCGTAAAATCTTCATAGACTTATCACAAAAGAGACGATAATTCAAACATAAGCCAAACGACATCTCCATATCTATGAGTAATATGTTCAAGAATATACGTAGTTATGTCTACCTACAAATGTTCATGCTCATATCGACTCACGTATAAGAATGTATCGTGGACTTGCACGAGCATTAATAAACTCAAAGAAACCAAACACATAACAACATGCAGGTTTGATCATCCAATCAAGAATCAAGATACATAACTCAGACCACTTACCACTACCCACACTGACTCGACTCAACCTAGGTCAAATTAGGATGTGTGTGTGTGCTGCTTAGTTTAGGCTTCTCTTTTACATTTACCAGACCAAGTCCTTCTCCTAAGTGATACCTCCCTTCTTTTCTAGAGGGACAACCTGTTCCTGCAACCACTTAGATCATGGCCACAGTAGTAAGCTGATCAAAATATCATCATTAATTAACAATAACCACATTTAATATAAGACATTGCATTATTCTTTTTCTCATCATATTGCATTCAAAATAGATAACACACATAGATGCAAAGATTCATAAATACTTCAATTTTCACCAAAATATCCAATCTATAGTAAATGGATAAAAACACATATACAGCTTCAGAAATCTAGGATCACTCACTTTCCAAACAAATTAACCAAACTAGGTAAATAGTAAGTAGATCGAAACACATGGGGTGTAACATATGTGAAGACTTGTACTCATTTGTCTGAGTCCACATTGCAGATTGTTCACAAGATCAAGGACAGAGTACAACTATTTGTTTACACGTTTCATATTTTGGATGCTGACCTAATTATGGATCAAATCATGATGTGGATATATAAGAGCGATGAATTTTGGTTGAGGAAACAAGAGAGTGTGGTGTGATCAATGTGAACATAATAATAGCAGAGCAGAGATAGAAGATCAGCGATGATGAAGACTCAGGATTCAATATTTAGTTGCTAAATGACTGCACCCTCGCATACTAATAGATGCTTTTGCGGTGTTCCTATTTCCTCTACTTGTACTTGGCAGTGAGCCATCTTCATTAAGGCAGTGAGCCTGGTAGTAAACAACCATTAAGGTTTAATAGCCCTCATTGTAATCTTTCTAGGTTTAGAGTTGAGGCAGTGAGCCTGCCAGACCTAGTTGTACTTCATGGCAATGAGCCAACATGTTCTAGGCCCATGGATTGACCAAGACTAAACATCACCATTTGTAAAATATTTCATTATATATTGAGAGCTAATCCTCTTTGTGGTGTTTCCCCACCTTCGGGTTTTCCACGTAAAAATCTCGATGTCCATGTGTTGTGTCTTTGTGGTTATTCATTTGCATATTGTGCTTTTGTTTAATTAATTTTGGAAAATGGTTAAAAGTAAAAGTGCATAAAAGGTTTTATGGAACACTGATTCACACCCCCCCTCTCAGTGTTCCTGATATTCAACAGTAAAATTTGAAACAAGATTTTGACTACAAACCCTAGCTAATGCAAAACTAGGTTATATGAAAAAAAAATGCACAATTTCAAGCAATTTTCATCAATTTAATCATGAAAATGCAATCTAAATGAATGATGAATGAAAATTTTCTATAAATTAAATCAGATCTGATGGTAATCACAGAAATTTATTGAAATTAAATGCCAACTAATTCAAGTTATATGAAACTGCAAGCTAAAAATGCTAATTTTTTTCAAATTTTTCAATTGTTTTGTAATTTTCCAAATGCAATAAGATGAATAATGAAATGAATGAATGAAATAAATGTAAATCTAAAGCACAATGCTCAGCAAGGTGCAAAATTGATTAAAAACATGGGTTCACCAATATGTTTAAGGTGAAATTTGATGCAAGAGGATTTGTTTGTGTTTAGGGTTAATTTTGCTAGTTTGTTTGAATCCTCCTTTCACCTCAAACATTCAAGGACTTTAGCTGAGTAGGAAGTCTACTATCAGGCTTTCAGTCACTTGGAACATATGGGAAAATTGGAATTGTGTGATTTAGCTATTTAATTAAGTCAACTTATGCTCAAAACCCTAATTATGCAAATTCGGAAGCAAATGGACAAATCACGAAAAATGCTCACACATAGAGATATCAAATGACACAAATGCATACCATATTTCAAAGTTTGAAAAATGGAAAAGTCAGGGACTAATGAGTGAGCGCCCTAGTCCAACGCCATATTTTTTTTCAAGATTTGGAAACCCTATCTGCAACCTATTCTTGATGTTCCAGAGATTTTCTTATTGCGAGATCCAGAGGACTAATGAGCGGGTGCCTGAGTCTAGGTCCCTATTTTATTCTCTGATCTGCAATTCTGGCAGTCTATACTACTCTCCTGCAACTCCACTTTTTATGCTCTTGCAGCCTATAACCTGTAATCACAAAAAAAATGGGTGGGTTGTGGTGTTTAGAGGCTTGCCTCAGTCAAGCCCCGGAGAGACATTCAAGTCTTTCGAACACCATTGTTAGATAAAGAGTGTGTATCCCTATGGGATAGAGGAAAAAATCCAAATAATAAATGATTGAAAACACAATTGATAGCACCTTGTAGTGAAGATCTCATGGAAGGAAGATGCTCTTCATGCCATGAGAAGATGGCTGCCAAATCTACAAATACAAACACAAGAACAACACAAATTCTACTCTGCAACACACAATGAATGCCTTGAATCACTTTCACAAAAGCTCATGAATCAAAATTGTCATCTAGTTTACAAATGAATGCCTAAACATGCTTATATATGCAACTACAAACATTCCCGCTAAGAATTTCATAATTGAAACTTACCATGTTGGCATAGGACCTAAATAATGGTCATAAACCGACACTTAAAAATTGGGCTTGACCTAAAATAGGACAGGACTAGGGCATGGGCGCCCAAGTCCTCCCACCCTATTTCAGGTAGGATTTATGTAAAGTGCACCCCCTAGGCCTCATTTGTCATGAAACTTCAAGGTTTTCTCATCGAGATGTCAAATTAACGTGAAAAATACTCTAAATGCATAAACAAGACCCGAGTGCTAAACCTTAAGAGGGAAAAGCCCCCAAGAGGACATTTTCAGACATAACATTCACATTTAAGGGTTTTTGGTTGTTATACTTTTGTTCATGTTCCTAAAAAAAAGCGTTCTAAGTTGGATCCAAAAGCAAAATGGTGTATTTTCATTGGATGTGGTGGGAATGTTAAAGGTTATAAGATTTGGAATTCTCTAACCAAGAAAGTTATCCATTCTAGGGATGTAATCTTCAAGGAACTTAGAGTTATCTCTGATTCTGAACAACCAAAAGACAAAGAAAGAGAAAGGAAAGTGCATTTTGAAATTAAGCAAGAAAATGCACACTAGAAAGAACAGAATGATGGATTTAAAGATAGAAAGGTGGAAAAAAAGGAACAAGAGGAACAAGACGAAGATAATTCTAAACAATTGAAGAGGTTAGGGAAGATAACCGTGAAGAAATTGAGCAAGCTCAAGAATAGGCCTCATACTCCTACCTTGAGAAGATTCACAAGACAACAAAATCCAATTGATAGGTATAGCCGACTAGATTTCCATTGTATATTCACTTTATTAAGTATTGAAGATGAACCTAGATCCTATAGGGAAGCTATCCTTGGAGATGATAGTGAGTCTTGGAAACAAGTCATGTTGGAGGAGATGATGGCTTTAGACTCATGTGACACCTAGAATCTTTTTAGTTTACCCAAGGGAAGGAAGGCCATTGGATGTAAGTGGGTCTACAAGAAGAAATTTGGAGCAAATAGTTTATTAGAAAAGTACAAGGCTAGAGTGGTGGCTAAGGGCTACTCCCAGAGAGAGGGAGTTGATTTTGGTGAAATTTTCTCTCTTGTTGCTAAATTATCCTCGATTAGATTTGTTTTATCACTGCTACTGATGATTTTGAAATTGAGCAAATGGATGTTAAACTACATTTTTCCATGGGGATCTAGAAGAGGAAATTTGCATGCAACATCCTAAAGGTTTTGAGGTAAAAGGAAAATAACAGTTGGTTTGTAGATTAAAACAATCTCTTTATGGTTTGAAACAATCACCTTGGATGTGGTATCAAAATTTTAATTCATTTGTTTTGAAGTTGGGTTTTGTAAGAAGTGAAGAGGATCATTGTATTTACATTAAACATATTTATGATCATATAATAATTATTGCCTTGTATGTGGATAATATTTTGTTTTTCAGTAACACCAAGGGTATGATTAGTGAGTTGAAAGCTCAAATTTTAGGTACATTTGACATGAAAGATCTTGGGGTAGGAAGGTATTGTTGATGGTTGCTTTGGCATATCAACTTCAAGTAGAACAAAAATCACTCTACTTCTCTTGAAAAGGTAAATGATCTAAAAGATCAATTGCCTCCAAGGTCCCTATTGGCCAGGTCACAATGGTGTTGGAGTAGCTAAGTGGTCTATATGATTATTTAAGGGGCCTATGTCAGCAGAATTAAACCCTGGACCAATGTAATCAATGTCTCTATGGAAGACAAATATCTCTTTAATCTCAAGGAGCTCTAATCCCAATAATAAACTAATTGGTTTGTAAAGCAAGTGCAAAAGAAAATAAAGTTAAAGAATTGTAGAAAATTAAATGGACAACATTTGTGTTTAATTTCCACTTCACTTGAAAGATCTAGCAAGATTTAATGTAACATGTGAAGACAAGAAAAGATCCAAGGTTTAAATAACAAGGAAGATAATGCAATATACACACAAAGCCTTCACCTCAAACCCTTCTTTCTCCTTGGATAGAGTGGATTGGTATGCACCCTTCTTCCAATGGCTATTCTCCTTGATATGATACAATGTTGATTGCTCAGTAAACCAGAAACATAACATTACTTTCTTGTTGTGATGATACGATAATGAGAGATCTATGATGATTTCGACACCATAATGTTACTTTTGAATGTGGACGATAATGACTAGGTTGACGCTAGATTTATAGATACTTAAGTGATAGGATGGATGGCTAGGATTAAGAGGTTTAATGGATGGCTATGATTAAGAGGTGAAGGATTAGAGCAATCCTTATGTGAAAGATTGAGATTAAGAGGTGTCGTTTGAAATGTGTGGCTAGGATTAAGAGTTAATTTGACTTTTGTGCAAGTCGTGTGACTCATTTATTATTTGTGTCAAAGGGATGAGGATGAGAGAAAGTGGGAGATAATTAATTAAATAATAAAATTATTTAATAAATTTTGAGAGACATGTGACATGTGAGGATAAAATTAAATAAATAAATATATTTATTTAATTAATTTGTCTAGAGGGATCATGGATAAATTTAATTAAATAAAATTGATTTATTTAATTAAATTGGATGATGGAGGAAATTAATTAAACAAATATAATTTATTTAATTAATTTAGAAGGGGATATGGTAAAGGGTACTCTTAGGACAAATGTGACACAAGGTGATGTCGACAAGGGGATGTCTAGGTGATGGTCAATTTTAGGTGTCTACAACATGTAATGCAATGATCAGTATTCCACTCCCATCAACACTCCAGATGAAAGATTCTAAGGAATTAATTGATAAATTGGAATAAAAAGCATGAAAACACCATATTACATGCGTAGAAATCAAACCATATCCCTCAATCTCATGTCAAAAGATAAAACAATTAAGTACTTGTCAGAGTCTTACCAAGATGTTTCAAATATGAAATGAAAATAAGACACATTACCATCAAAAGGTAGGAAACACGTAGAGAAAAGAAAAGTATCTTCTATTACTTAGTGACCAAAATTGGTAGATTACATATGACAATAGGAGTTCCACACTACAAATGTGTTACAATTTTCCCTTACATTCCTTAGCTCAAAATTACAAAAAGGCTTGACTCTAGCAAAATCTCTAGATTCCCTCTCTTTTTACAATGCTTTGGAAGTATTCTTATACCCATCCTAGGCATCCAAAATTTGAAAAACACCACTAGGTTAGCCTAAGTCCTATATTGGCACTTGGGCCCAAAATTTTAAAATTACAAGTTACAATTTCATCTGACCTCCTTGGGTCCTATATCTGACTTCAATTCATTTTGAATTGAGTTATTACATCTCTCCAAAGAATAATGAATGAACAAATTTGGAATGTAAGAAAAATAAATCAACCAAGAACTGGCTAGGCCTTTCCAGGAAAATGACCTTGAAAGGTTGCAATGGCATCATGTAGATCATTGATGTTTTCCCTTGCATGGTATTTTATGTGTACTTTCTGAGAGTACATTGTCCTTTGGATTTTTCTGTTAATCTCTCCAAATTCAAACAAGTCCTCCTGGAATCCTTGGAAGGTGGCCTTCATCCTCATCAAATCATCAATGGTAGTCTCAATCATCTACTTATGCAGGAGCCTTGAAAACTCTTGAACAATCCTTGCAGTAGTGTGAACCATAGACACATCTTCCAAAAAGGTGCATAGGATTCTCTCCACTAATTTCTCCACCTTGGTGGTGGTTGTGTCTATGGCTTCCCTTCTAGAGGAAATCTTGTCTTTACAACTTTTGATGATCTTCACCCTTAGTTTAGCATCCTATAACCACTCCAACAATATACCTGGATTGCCCTTGTCAAAAATTCCAAGCTTGGAAAACTCATCAGAAGGCATAGCCTTCATCCTCTCCAAAATGGGGATGTATTCATCCCACATCAATAGCCCATCATCTAATGATTCTTCAAAATTTGACATTGCACTTGCCTCATCACTGATGTTGTGATAGGCCCTTATTGCCTTCTTAATTTTTTTCTACCTAAGGCCTTTAGGTTATCCCTCCATGCAGTAGTAGTTGAGATTAGTCCTTCCATATCTATCTACTGACTATCTTTATTGATGGCAGCTAGAATGGTTGGAGCGGGTACACCAAAATCAATGGGGCCTACTGGGTGGTTGATGTATATAGTCAGTTGCCCTACCTAAGTCTTGAGTTCTTTTTTTGTGACCTCATCCTTATTCATCCTATCAAGGTTGGTAGAGACAATTGTCTACAAAGATTTCTTTTCTTCCTCTCTGGTTTAATGCCCATGGTTGATTTATTGTACTTGATATTCATTAGGTGTCATTTGTGATTCATTTTTATCCACCATTAGGATGGCCACCTGTGCAATCCTAGCTCCTTGTGCATTAGTAGTGATGGTCGATAATGTTCTTAAACTTTTCTACTTGGGTTGAGCCTTGAACAATTCTACCACATCAGAGAAGTTGTCATCTACAAGTTCATAGGTTCTTTACCTCTTCTCCATAGTGTGATTCAACCAAACTGGTAGCCCAGCACCGGATGATCTTACTTGTGGAGGAGGAGGACAGGCCCTCTTGGAAGTAGATTCTAGAGAGGGAGGAGGAGAAGGAGATAGTTCAACTATCCTAGTGGTGCCTTGGGACCCTTCACCTAACTCTGTCTCCAGAGAGGGAATATCCTACACCAAATGATCAAGATTTTCAATGTTTACCTCAAGAATTGAGGGATCTTTGATTGGTTTCTCCACTTGTCTTTGATCACCAATTTCCTCATGTTGTACCTTAGGTTTTGTGGGGGCAGAAGGTGAAGGTACTCTCTCTTGAACTCCTCCTATATATGGAAAGAAGGGGAAGTGATAGATGAGGTTGAAGGTGGATTTTTCAATGGAGCTTGAGATATGGGTGGAGATGGAGAACGAGATGGAATTTTGGTTATAGGAGGAGATGGTGGATGGGATGGAATTTGGGCTATAGGAGGAGTTGGTGGATGTAATGGAGTTTGGGTTATAAGAGGAGATGGTGGATGAGATGGAGTAGAAGATGAGGGAATAGGCTCTTGAGCAGTAGCCTCAAGAGGTGTCGAAGCTACAGGTTGATTCTATGCTACTATATTCTTCTTTTTTATTAGAGGTATATTTTCCTCCCCATCCTCTTTGAAGTTGATCTACACTACCACCTCTTTCTCCTTCCTTTTGGTGGAATCCCTGGTTTCTCCTTGTAGTTCAGGTGCTACTTCCTTGATAATTTTAGCTTTGGAAGGGGTCAAGGACTCTCCTTGTTCTACCTTCTTAACCTTTGGGGCCTTGGGAGCCTTAGGTGTTGGTTACAGAGCGAGAATGGGATAAGGCTTCTTCAACCATTTCAATAATCTATCCACTACTACATATGCCTCTGGTGTTTATTGAGTCATCCTCCATTGTGGACCAATCCACATCACCTATTGGATGGTTGAAAATTTTGTTTGTGTTATAGGAAGGATCTAGGACTTTACCATTCTCCTTTAGTCCTTTGGGAAGCCTCTCCATGTGATAGTTCTTGATCATATCTAGGGTTAACCTACAATAGTCTTTGACCCTAATTTCATGGTCGTCAAGGCAATTAGTCCAATAGTCTTCCAAAGCTAGCATGAGAATAGTAAGCCCCAATCAATGTGCTAGTCTTGCCAATGGGATCAAACTTGCTCCTCATATCATATTATATATCCAAGGTAAGGGGAGTCATCTCTAATTCTATAGCTTTAGCATTTAGTGTGTCATCGAAGGAGTAGACTCCCACTTGGATAGAGAAAGCAACTCTTCCTCATGCTTACTAGCCATTATCCTTTGGACATCTACCATATTCCTACAAAACTCTAACAAGATGATCTTATCACTGGGATACCTTGGCAGCTTGTAAGGGGCCTTCTACAAGCCAAAAATCCTGATTTGGGAGAAGAATTTGTACTAGATGAACCAACTTCCCCATTTTGATAAGTTCATTGGTGGCCTCCAAAGATAATCTCTTAGATATTTATTCTCCAAGCCCCGAATGATTGCAAACACAAATTTGTCATTAATAATGCAGTAATGTTTTTGGTTCTCTTTGAGCTCTAACTAGGGGAAATGATAAAAAATCTTGGCCTCCCTAAGTTGCAAGGAGCCAACTGTACATTGTTAGTCCTAAGAAATTGGCTTGATAAGATAGGAGGTTGATGTAGAGAAGGGGTATAAATTGATCAAACTCACTCTGACAACCATTCACAATAATCTTTAGCCATCAAACAATGGGCTTTCCTTCACAAACTGCCCTTAATCCTTGTAGCCTTTCAAAAAGGCATTTTTTGGGCATAACTTCTGGAGCAAACCTGATCTACTAAAAAGGAGACCCATTTCAGATACCCATTTGTCCATTATTACACATGCTTAGAAATGAGGTAGGATTTCTTTGTACGGAAGGGCTCAAAAATTGACTGTCCTACTTCTTGACTAGGCCTAATTAGGCATTTAGGCATGACCAAACTGAGTTTTTGACTCCAAGGGTTCTTTACTCCTATTCTAACACATCAAACACTTCACATATTATATCAAACAACTATTCATACCACATGGATCATTCTCCAACACTTGTTTCACAAATGCACTTCAAACATGTTCTTAGGCACCTTGTTCACTACAACCCTAGGTAGGGTTCAGACTAGTTTCAAAAAAATGACAATATCTCCATTGATACTCAATGAAAATTAACCAAATCAAAAACCCATTAAAGGTAAGAGTGTCCTCTATAATGGGTAATCATCCATTCAGCTATACAGTGCTCCAGGAGTATGTACCATGTGACAGAACAGGAAATGTATGTAAGAAACATTGTTTTGATGTGCAAGAACGAAAGGGAACAGTCATCAATAACTTTCACAAATAAAATAAATAAGCCAATCACTTTAGTGAGATTTAATATAACACTAGTACAAATGTTTACTCCAATTTTCATCAAGATCCAATGGTGGAAAAGAAAATTATGGCATTTTTTATCAAAACTGGTAACCCTAGGTAGGGTTTAAGGCAGTTTTTAATAAAAATGCAATAACTTTCAAAATATCCAATAAAAATTGATGAAACAAAAAGGAAATTAAACTAGATTCACATGGCTATCCATCCGAAGTAATCTTAGATCAAATGGTGCATCATACAATTTGTACAAACCCAAATAACAGCACTGGAACGTTGGAAATTACAAAAAATTCAAGTCTTCATTCAAAAAAATCTTGTTCAACCTACACACCAACCCTCCATTCGACTTGGAGGCTCATATTTATGCTTTTACAATCAAGTTATGCCCCCCAACCAACCTACAACTACCATTTAACAACTTTTAACAAACTTTTAAAAATTTGTCATTTGACAAGAAAAGTTGTTATGACAACACTTGACAACTTTTGACAATGTTTTTATTTTTTCAACTAAATGACACCAAACCTTCATCAATGACTCCAAATGAATTATATTGGCCTAAAATGACCTTATTGACATTGAACAACACAAAATAAGACAAAACCTCAAACTTTGCCTCCTGTAGGCATCAGGTCTTGAGGGTGCTCTTGCACCAGAGGTATTACAAGTAAGAGGTCATAAAGAACCTCTTGGACTCCAACACATCTGTTAGTTGTTCATGTAGATTGTTGTTGATAAGGGTTCCCTAGTCTATCCTCTTGTTATCATACATACTCACTATGAAATAACACATCTAGGGGTAGAGTTATCTAGCATTTGGGGAACCAAAAACCCTGTGCAATAATGAAATGATGTCCCTAACATCCTCCCTAAATTCTCCTCTGATCTGGATCTTGGCCATCTACTTGGAATATTTCCTTCTCACCATGAGGAGGTTGTCATTAACCAAGTTGGTTGCAATAAAGTTCTTCCTCTCATAATAATCAATGGCCTCCTTCATGTCAATTTTGTCATAGTTAGCATAGGTAGGAAGGCCCCGAGCCTTATCAATAGTCTCAGTGCTAATGTTGAGGACTACCTACCCTGAAGGTCCTAGTACCCTCCTATTCTTTTAATCATATATCTCTACACAGGTTCACACCAACTCTAGGGATTGTAGGGAGATGGGAAATGCAACCACCTGAGCCAACCCTGAAGAGATTATGCTCTATGTCAAAGTTCTTCTCCCCTTCATGTATCTTCTATAGTAAATATTGTATATTAGTGTATCCAAGGTCAGTGTCCCCTATCTCCATATAGGGAGAGAACATCTTTGAGGAGGACTGATACCTCTTGAATGCACACTCCATTTCCCTGCATTGTTCTAAAAACAAAAAGCAACCCACCCATTATTGTAACCCAAATATGCATACAAAATCAAATTCATAAAGAAAGTTTAATCATTTTAAATTCATTAGAGAGAGACCAGCTCAGTACACTTGTGGGAGCAGTCAGTCGAACATCAAGGATTGGGACTACTCCATACCTCATACCTAAAAATATGCTTAAGAGACCACCTAAACACTAACTCTTAAGTTACCTAGGGGAAGTGATCAAGGGTTGGAAGTTAGAGTTACCTCATATCTCGAGCCAAAATGTCATCCCAAAAGGAAGAACTTTGACAGCCCAAACTCGCTAAAATGGGAAGGGGTAAAGCCAGTCAGGGATCAAGAGTTAGGGATACACCAACCTCATGTTTAAAATACAATCAAACATAGAACATCCTAACATTCCATGTCTGCTAAAGAAGAATATAGCAATGCCTATTAGTACTCGAGGATCGGGAAGATCTCAAACCTTATGCCAAAATGGCATAAGGGTGGAAAATTATCTGACGGCCTGATGGGAAAATAAAATAATCATTGTCACCCATAAATAGTCTTGAAAGACACAAAAGGGGAAAGAGGATTTAAATGCGCAAATCAAACAAAAATGTGAAAGAGGGAAAAAATAGAAACAAGCAAAATTGAAGCGACAACACTAAGGCAAAATTCAAACAAATCAATCCCAAAATAGGCAAAAATCAAAAGGTTAAGATAAAACACCATGTCTAGAAAATCTCAACATTACAAACCAAATCCAAAACCCTACCTAGTAAAGGCATGAAAGGTGGAAGCAGATGGTCGCACAACAAACATGATCAGGCATGAATGAAGATTACCTGACCTGAGACACATCAACAACTTCAAACTCAAAACAGGTTTGACAATAAGGAGAAATCACCAGAGCACCAAGTAGTGAGATCAATAATGCAAAAAGTGAAAAGAAATAAGGGAAAACGACAACAAAACCACCCTTGTACGCATGTGGGAAAAATGCCATAAATGCATAGCAAAGGGTAGATCAGGATTAGGTCACATCCCCTGCTAGGCATCAAGATTTCAGAGGGTAACTGATGGAAATGGGATACAAAAAAGGGGTCAAAAGTGGCCACTTTTTTCTTGAAATCAGCTAAACCTTAACTTGGGTGAGTAATTCGAGATGTCTACACTCAAAATTTGAAGACATGGTAAGAACAAGAATTGTAGTAATCTGAATCTAGTTTCTAAACTACTAAATATTTTTAAAAATGGTTAAGGTTATGAGGGTGAAATGCTTAGTGCACACAAAAGTGTTCCTATTTTTATCATTGAAACATGACAGTGTCTGGTGTGTTCCCCCCTATTTTTTTTGTTGCCAACATTATTTTAAAAAATTGGTTGGTAGAAATATAGTAAAGAGTGAGGACTACAAGTTTTGTATTTTTTTCATATTTTTTTATTGAATAACTTTTTTATGATTTTTCAAAGTGGATGCACCCTGAAAATTGGAGCACTGAGCGTGCGTGTCACATAACTTGCATAAAACTAATTGAAAATGTATTTTTTGTTTTTAATGTGTAGAGAATGAAGTGTAGAACAATCCTATATAATTATTTTGAAATTTGGAAAGGTGGGTCAAAAGTTATAAAGAAAAATCAATATGTATGTGTAGAGTTAAAACTCTACATTTTGTTTTTGCTTGATCGCGGCTCATTGTTTCATTTTCAATTTGTTGCTCCAGTTTCTAAGTGTCGCGGATAGTGTTGTGTGCCTTCTTTATGCTTCTCAATTCTTAGATACTACCGGAATGCGCCACGTATCCTTGGCGTAGTTTCTTTTTATTAAGTTGTTTCCTGTGTGTGAAATGTACCACGTGTCACTACTACGGGCCTTGAGGAGAGGTTTTGTTTGATGCAGCTAGCAAGCGGAGGATGCCAAGTGTCTTTTTGTTGTAGTAGAGGATGTCACCGCGTGTATCCTTCTTTGATAAGATTTCAAGATGCTGAGAAGTACGTGGTGGGCCTAGGGTGTTACGACACAGTTTGTGTATGCAGTGAAGAGTGCCACGTGTTACGCGCGGGAGGTTGAACAAAAGAAGCTTTTGAGGTTCGCGGACCCCATTTTGATGCTGTCGGAAGTTGCCACATATGTTTCTTTTATAAGTTTCAATTGCATATGGAGGATGCCAAGTGTCATCTCCGCAGGGCTTTGAGAAACTTTTTAATAATCTTTGGAAACAAGCGGGGAGCGCCACGTTACTTTTGTTGCACTATACGAAAATTACCGCGTGTCTCTATGTTAAGTTTTGAGAAGTGATGAAACACATGGTGGGTCCTGCGAGGTAAAAGCCACAGTTTCTAAAGTAATACAGAGAGTGACAAGTGTCATCATCGTGGGTGTTCAGGACGTAAGGTAAAGAAGCTTTTAAGATGCGCGGAGAGCGCTAAGTGTCCTGGTGTTGAACCTTCGGAAGTAGCCACATATCAATCAGTAAGTGTGGCAGATAGTGACAAATGGCAGTGTCTCATGTGTCCCTTTTTATATTAAAGAAAACTAAACAGCAAGCAGAAGGTGTCGTGTAGCACATTTTGGAGCCGTTTGAAACTTGTGGGTGACACCATGTGTCGCAACAGAACTACAAGTTTCAGTGCCACAATTTTAGTGTCGCTCAGCCAATGGGCACGCATGGAAGAAACAGTTGCAAATTCAAGGAGATTTTCAGTGCCAGTACAACTTCCAATTGTGTTCTAGTTTTGTTCAGGCCGTTAAGATTCTAAGCAATTAGAGGCGATCTTGAGTCAAATTTTGTTGCTATAAATAGGGGAAGGTTTTGTAACACAGGGATATATACATATTGATTAAGAATTCAGAGTTTTGATTGTGATTGGATTGTATCATTTTGCCTTAATTTAGTTGTTTCAAGAAGGAAGCAGATAGATCTATGCATGTTTCTATGCCTTATGTATTTGCCGAATTGTTAATAAAAGAAGCTCTGTTTTGTGCCATTGGTGATATTTTCTGTGTCTCTATATCAATCTTCTGAGTTTAACCTTTGATTTTAAATTTATCTATAATCTGTCAATGTTAATCATGCAGCATTTGCTCTTTAATAAGTTGAATCATGAGAGTTTAATCACTGTGGTAATTACTGAAACACATTTAAATTAGGCGCATCGCCATAGAATTAGAAGCTCTATTTATTGTATCTATAATCTTTTTTTTTTCCTTTACCTAAAACCCCATTGAAAAAGGAAGAGCCAGCTTCTATAAAATCTGGAGGTTGTTTCAAGTGTCAAGTCCCACATTCTTGAAATTTCCCATGTTGGTGCTGGAATCTATGCAATTTTATCCATCAACCATTTTTGGCACGCCTAGTGGGACCTTTCTTGAATTTTGATCAAGATCATATGAATCAAAAAGTATCAAGGAGTCTGAGCTGTGGACCAACAACAAGAGCACAATCAGCTGCTAATTCAAGAATCTTATTGCCCCCATTAGTAACCACTCCAAGAAGAAGAGTAAATCAGGTAGCAACAACATCAGGAGAAATCATGACATTACCTGCTCCACCACGAAGTTATGCAAATTGGAACAATAGCAGCCCCCTTGTTCTCCCGATGCCACCAGATACTTGGGACCCAATTTTAGCTAATACTTTGAAGGCTTTACCTAAATTTAGTGGAGAAGATGCCAAGACACCAAGAGAACATCTCCAAGATGTGTTAGATGTGTGTGCAGTACATGTTATTACAGTACAAAATGTTGCTATCAGGCTGTTGGTGGCTTCTTTTAAAGGGAAGGCTCTAGATTGGTATAGGTCTTTGCCCTCAAATTCCATATCTACTTGGGACCAGCTTGGAGATGCCTTCTTTGCAAGATTCAGCGAAAAGGGTGATAAATCATCCCTGCTACAGCAATTGATCACTATAAAGAGAGCGCCTCAAGAAGCCATAACAGACTTCAACACTAGGTTTCAAAAGACCTATGACAGAATCCCTACTGCAGCTAGGCCACCATCAGGTATGGCTATTGTATTCTATCTCAAAGATTTCAATTATGATATCTTTGTAATGATACAGTCCCTAGGAGGACAGACCCTACCAGAAGCATATGAGTTGGTTGTAAGGGCTGAGAACAATCTAATAGATGCTAGAAAATTGCCTCCTAGGCCTCCCATGCCTATGTTCCCAGAAATTTCTATCCCCCTGCCACAAGAAGTCCATAATCCATTAACTATACCTATGTCCATGTACACCTTCCTGACGCCTCAACAACCCATTGTGTCAACACCCTCTGCCCCTCCATCTGAAATGGATGATGTCAAGAACATTCTCAGGACCTTTTCAAACAAGATTATCAATCTCAAAAGGCAACAAACTTCTTACCCGAAACCTTCTTACTAGGGATTCCAAGGTAATAGACCCCCATATCAGCCAAACCAATATCAAGGTGCTCAAAGACCCAATAATCCGCAACCTTCTAATCAATTGGTTATAGTTCCCACTCCATTACAAGTTGTCCCATCCAACCCGAGTAGAGAAATGGTCCCTGGACAAAATAACCTAGCAGAAGATACCAATTCTTGGTGTTTCCCTTGCAACAATGCCCATATGCCCAGATATTGTCCTAGGGGCAATTTATAGCAAAAGATAGCAGAACAGGGAAGGATGGAAAATCAAGCTATGGTGTCTTATACTCCTCCATACTAGTCACCCAGTGTTCTGAATGCAGTAATGGTGGCTCAGATGCAAGGAATGTCCATTCAACAAGAAGAGGAGATTGCCCCTGAACATGCTTTGTTCTTCTAGATTGAAGATGAAGAATCGGTGTTTCTAAATGAAGCATCTACCTCCAAGAAGCCCTTGGTACAATCTGATTACTACACCAGGTCAAAGAGGAGAATGGTGGAACAACCTAAAGCTATAAATAATGAAGCAGTTGGTGTCCCTCCTTTCCAAACCAAATATAATCCCGCCTCAAGGCAAGAAATACCTCAGCCAGCCCAAAATCAAGCAGTCTCTAACCCAGTACTAGAAAGAGCAAGGTATCCTTACTATCCTAAGACATAGACATTGGGGCCCATGAATGCGGTTGAACAGCTAAAGAAGACCCCTGCGCATGTGTCAATATGGGATATGATGGCTATTCTTGAACAAAAGACACTATTACAAGAAGCATTGCAGACTCAGGTGGATCCTAAAGCTGCTGGTACAAAAGGAGGTACTAACAAAGGGAAGACTCAAAACAAAGATACTCCACCTTTGCAAATAGTCGCGCTGCTAAATGTTGCACCAGAGGTAAGCAAATCTAAGCTAGATCCATTTTACCTAAATTTAATAGTGGACAAGAAATTGTTGCACAACTCAATGATAGATTCAGGGGCTAGTACTACAGTCATGCCAAAGCAAATAGCAAATGCTTTAAAGATAAAATATGAACCATTGGCTAAAGGGGTCATGCAATTAGATGGGAAGTCTGTCCAAACCATAGGAAGGATCAAGCAACTCCCATTACAGTTGTATACTTGCCCAAATATAACTGTCTTGCAGGATGTGGTGGTTATTGATATTCCCCATGTCTTTGGTCTATGCCTATCTAGAGACTTCACAGCGAAAATAGGAGGATGCATGTCTCTTGATTGGTCACATTTGATTTTGAGAACTAAATATGGGACAAAGATGAAGGTGTTGTCTGAGTCCCTATCTAAAGATCATATCACTGAAGAAGCAACTCCAAAAAATGAAGCATCTCATGCTATGCTAAATAGGGAGGAAAGAGTCTTTGTTGAGGAAATGCGAGACTGGACTGAATATGACCAACAAAAAGAAGAAAATAGTCAGTTGATGACCATGATGCAGAGTGACCCTTATGGTAATTATGACTCTACTGTTTTGGGCACTTATGTTATTTTTGAAGAAGGCCAAGAGATACCAAATATTATGAGAAAAGAGGTATCTGAAAAGCAAGATTCTGATAGGGACTCACAAATCTGGACCTTGAACTTTGATGGGGCCAGAAATAAGAATGGTGATGGGGTAGGTATATGTCTCACTTCTCCAACTAGTGAGAAAATTCTCAAAGCTATACGCTTCCAATTTGCTTGCACAAAAAATGATGCTGAGTATGAGTCTTTGGTGCATGGTCTGGTGTTGGCAAAGAAGAAAGGGATAAATAATCTAGTGGTCAAAGGTGATTCAGAGCTGGTTGCGAAACAAATCAGAGAAAGAGTTGTGGCAAAGAATGTAAGGATGAGATCTTATCACCACAAAATATGGGATCTAATTGATGGTTTCGATGCTTTTAACATAGAAGTTGTCCCTAGAATTCAAAATATTGAAGTAGACAGAATGGCACAAATTGGCTCTCAATTTGACCCAGCAAGTGACTTGCTCATAAATAATGAGGCAGTAAAAGTTATAGTTAGGCCATCAATCCCAAATAACGTCTAGAATTGGCAAGTCTTTGACAATGATCTTCAAGTGCTTTTGTTTCTACAACAGTCGAGAGAATTTGCTGACCAATTACAACCCAAGATTGAAGAAGCATATGGTGACCAGATTATTCAACTGAAATCTAATAAGCTCCCAAAGGGGTTAATCACACTAGAGAACCTGTTTAACCCAGATGATGTGAGCTTGGATAAGAGGAGGTTTAAGGCAAGCAAAGAGGATTATTCTGAGATTCAAGTCAGTGAAGGAAGACAGTTGAAGGTAGGTAATGCTACTACTCAAGAGGAAAGAGATAAGCTTATTTCTTTGTGTAACAAGTAGGATAGAGTAATTGCATGGACCTATGATGACCTTCATGGTTATAATAGAGCTGTCATTCAACATACCATAGAACTTGCTGAAGGTTCAAAACCAGTCTGTTAGAAATAGAGACCATTGAATCCTAGGATTGAACCTCTAATGGTGGATGAATTGTAAAAGCTTCTAGAGTCCAAAATTATCTTTCCAATTAAGCATTCAACTTGGGTGTCTAACCTAGTGCCAGTAAGGAAAAAGAATGGGGACATAAGGCTCTATGTAGACTTTAGAGACCTAAATAAGGCATCATTAAAGGATCATTACCCCCTACCCTCCATGGAACAGATTCTTCAAATAGTGGCTGGATCAGAGAGATTCTCCTTGCTGGATGGCTTCTTAGGATACAATCACAACAGACAGCATTCACAACAAAGTGGGGAACTTTCATGTATGCTAAAATGCCTTTCGATCTTTCAAATGTCAGAGCCACTTTTCAGCGCGCTATGGATATAGCATTTGGACTTATAAATAAGATCATTCTGATCTATTTAGATGACCTTACTATATTTACCAAGGATGCCAAAGATCACTTTGAGCATTTGGAAGCTATTTTTCAGAAGTGTCAAGAATTCAAGATCTCCCTAAATCCTAAGAAGTGTGTTTTTGTTGTGCCCCAAGGGAAACTTTTGGGACATATCATTGCAAAAGATAGAATTTCTATTAATCCATAATGGGTCATAGCTATACTAGATTTGTCTTTTCCATTTAACAAAAAGGCAGTTCGGTCTTTTTTGGGTAAGATCAATTTTGTTAGTCAGTTTATATCTGATTTTGCAGGGCTAGTTAGGCCCATTACCTTGATGCTGAAGAAGGATTTAATCTTCAAATGGACAACTGAAAGGGACAATCTTTTGAAGAAATCAAGAAAGCCATCTCTACTGCCCCAGTACTGAGAAATCTAGATTTCTCTAAACCCTTCATAATGTATGTATATGTAGGAGAACACAATGTTGCAGCTGTTCTGACCCAGAAGGATGACAAGGAAGAAGGAGAACATCCAATTGCATTCTTCTCCAAGACCCTAAGGGAGAATGAATCAAGGTATAATTTTGTTGAGAAACAAGCTTATGCCATGGTTAAAGATCTTAAAAAATTGAGGCATCTAGTGACAGGAAATAAGATCTTAATACTAGTAGCTCACCCAAGTGTTAGGGAATATATTATGGAAGGTGAGATTATAGAAAAAAGAGCCAATTGGACAACTAAAATTTTAGAATATGATGTAGAGGTAAGGCCTACTAAATTGGTCAGAGGAAGGGGACTCTGCCAATATATTACTCAAGACATAGAGGAGTCAATGCCTAGAGGAACAATGGATGAAGCAATATTGATGCTCCAAGAGATTGATCAAGATTCTTGGGTAAGTGACATAATATAGTTCATGAGAACTGGTGTTTATCCTAGTGAACTCTCCCCTGATAAAAAAATATATTATAGACAACAAGGAATTCATTTTGCACTAATTGATCATGTTTTGTTTAGAAGAAATTTTGATGGAATACTATTGAGATGCGTTGAAAAGGATGAAGCCCAAAAGATACTGTATGAGTTTCATCATGGAGCCTTAGGGGGGCATTTTTCAGCAAGAACTACTGTCATTAAAGTTACACAAGTTGGCTACTTCTGGCCAACATTGTTCGCATATTGTTATCAGATGGTCAAAGATTGTCAAGCTTGTCAATTTTACATTGGAAAGAGAAGGAATGCAGTGTTACCTTCGAGTCCCATAATAGTGGAGGAACCCTTTGCTCAGTGGGGTTTAGATTTTATTGGGATGATTAATCCAGCGTCAAGTATGGGATATAAGTGGATCCTTACTACAACTAATTACTTTACAAGGTGGAGTGAAGCAGTGCCACTCAAAGAAGCTACCGAAAAGGTAATCTTAGAGTTTCTTGAGGAGATAGCTACCCTTTTTGGCCCTCTAAGCACTATTATATTAGACAATGCTAAGGCATTCTTAGGAACTAGACTATCATAGTTTGCATTAAAGAATGGAATATATCTGAAGACTTCATCTAATTACTATCCACAAGGCAACGGCTTGGCAGAATCCACAAATAAGAACCTGATTAGGCTTATCAAGAGAATGGGGACTGGTCATCAGAAAGATTGGCACAAGTTCCTCAATTCAGCACTGTGGGTGGATAGAATCACACCAAAGCAAGTGACTAAGATGTCTCCATATTAGCTAGTCTATGGCAAGCATGTAGTGATGCCACTAAATATAGAAATTCTTGCCTTACAGTTGCTTAAACAGTTGAGATAGAAGAAAATGGGTCAATGCATGTGAGGCTAGCCGAGTTACTGGAGGTTTAAGAGAAAAGAGAAAGGGCACATGAGTCTTTAATGAAGCATCAGCAGGTCGTAAAGAATTGGTTTGACAGAAAGACCTCTAATCCAAATTTTGAAGTAGGGTCTTTGGTGCTGAAATGAGATGAGAGAGATGCTAAACCAAGCCGGCATGACAAGTTTGACTTGTTATGGATGGGTCCTTTTAAGATTCGCACCTGTAAGCAACAAAATTCATTTGAGCTAGAGAATATGGAAGGAGAGCCTAAAAAGATTCCTATGAATGGGATCTTCTTGAAACACTTTACATAATCTCGAAACATGCCCTTGTATCATAGTTAATTAGGTGTCTTTTATTTCCTTTCCCGCTTTTGTCTTGCTTTTCCTGCTTTTTCTTTTAAATAAGTGTTCTGGGAAGACGTGTCTACAACGCAATGGCTTTTTAGTTAGTAGTTGCATTTTCCAAGGTCGTTAGGTGGTTCCTTAAACTTTAAGAAATAGCTAATCATTTTAGAAGATCTCCGCTTTTAAAGTTGATCTGACACACAGTCCTATACGGATTTTGAATGATATACTAGCCATCTTTTTAGCGTTAATGCCATTAATAAGATGTGATGGGTCATTTGATGCATCATAATGCCTCGCCAAGCCAAGCATTAAGTCTCTCAGATAGTTGCAATTGCCATTCCTTATTTCATTTTCTCTAAGTTCTTGTTGTCCGCGTCGAAGTTTCAATTCTTGCTTGCAATTCTAGCTAGTTTGGGCTCATCTGCAGTTTTTAGTGTTCCAGAAAAGATTCAGAGATGTTAGAGGCATAGTCTCCACAAGAAGGGCTAGGGATTTTCAAGTTACCTAAGAGATGGAAAGGAAGCAAATCTTATGCGTCTGTAGCAGCGCAACCAAAAGAGAAGTTATCCAAGCACAAGGGTCTTGGATACAGGAGTGAATGCAAATTCTACACAAGTGAAAGACTATGCAGATGGTATCTTTGACACATGTATGCAGAAGAACCTAAAAAATCTTCGGGAGAGAGCTCATCAGAGATGCTTCTGACGAGATGAAAATAGAGAGTCAGAAACTTTTGGAATGAGGGTTTGGACGTCTCATTTGGCACAATTTGTGGTTCCTATTGTTCACCCTTATTCGGAGTTGATTGACATATGTGCAAAGTTGTTTCATCCTCAAACTGCCTCGATTTAACATGGCCCTTTCATGGTCCAGATATCTCCCAAAGCAATTTAGGATATGTTGGGTTTGCATCACAACCGGATAGCTACATTTCCTACAATCCCCAAGCTTCAGCATACATGGGGTGGTCTCCACAGTCAGGTACAGTTTTTAAATACTGAGATGCATTTAGATGAGGAGAATACTTTGTTGCCTTAGCTGCCCACTCGTCGAGCTCAGTTTAACGTTGATATTGAGGATGCCCTCTCCATGTTGTCTTTTATCTTTGGCCAGAACAATGATTCAAGGGTATATGACTGGCAATTAGCAGCATTTTTTAGACTTAAAACCATGGACAAGTCTTCGGAATACCACTTTGATTTTTCTAAACAAATCTCCCAGGTCATGGTGGAATAGCTGACAAATTTCTCTCAGAACCAAATTTTCAGGTATTCTGCCTACCTATTTCACTTAATGCTATATCAAAATTGTAGTCTCTTCCAGCAATATATGCCTTTGAATATGTATGACCCTGAGTCCAGTAGTAAGAGAACAATCCTAGTGTCTGCATGGACTCATGTTCTCTCAGACACCTCAGATCCCTATGAGTTTTACAGTGTTTTGTTGCCCTGGTCTTTGGGTAGTTAGGGTCTGAGGCTATGGAAAATAGATTGACAGAGTCTGAGGGGTTTCTTAACAAATTTTAAAATCCCCTGTGATTATTTTTTTGGTGCCCACACCATGATTATCAGACTTCATGGCTTTGTTGGAGATCTTGTTTTGCTCCCAAAGGTTCTAACCCCTAGGATTAGATTTTAAGAAGTGGCTCATCAAATATCTATCATTGATAATAATTTTGGATATAAAAAGAGGAAGAAGAAAATGTATGATGTTCCTTGGAGTAGAGAAAAAATAACAATTGAAAAGATAGAAATTGAAAACCTCTAGTTAAGGAAATTGGCAACTTATGGTTTCCTAATAGTTGAAGATAAGTGGAAGTATGATCCGGATAGTTTCTTAGCATCTTGGATTGTCAATAACAAAGTTTCTGCACCTTTCATTCATGAGAAATGCCCCTTTTGGGAAAAGAGGAGATCACTAAAGCAGGATGATCCTGCATTTTATGTTGAATTGAAAGATCTGCCAGATGAAGGTCCCAAGCCATGGGAGACATTTTACAAGAAGGAACAAGAATATGACCCCAAGAAGCTGATGACTACGAGCTTAAGGCAAACTTTAAAGAAAAAAGAATGGAGTGCTGAGAAAATTGCCGCTTATTGGAAATATAGATAGGAAATTTTTGAAATCACCCATACTTTTGGGGGTGTACAAACAAATGAGCAATGGGAAGCAATCTGGGATGAATATCACATGACCCCAGTATTAAGCCCTGATACAAGTAACATTCCTAGTGGTTCCCATGGCGTAGAGGAGGCAGAAGCATCAGAGGAAGCTCAAGAGTTAGAAGAAATAGAGCAAACAACAACAAAAGCTCCTAGAGCCCCATGGCCTCAATCTCTTAGTGCTCTACAGAAACAAAAGACAACAGTATTGCCGTCTTGTGAGACCCAAATAGCTTCAGCATTGGGGGGTCTCAAAGTGGCACCTTTTCATCAAATATTGATTGATTTCGAGGAAGAAGATCCCAAGGACACAGAGGATAGGCCTTTGAAGAGAAGGCGCAAATTAGAGTTACAAAAAGAGAGTACTAATGAAGATGTATTGGTGCCTCAGCAGCAACAAGTTCCTACGGTCTCATCGGCGGCCCAGGTTAGTGTTCCTCCTCTTTTTTCCCCTTCTTCTGTTTCTTCTCATATAGGGGTGGCTACCAAATGGCTTATTCTTCCACGTCTCCTACCACCTCTGCTGCACCACTACAATATTTTGCCCCAACTGCCAGTTCACCGGCCATGTCATCACAAGCCATATCATTACCCCTATTTTCCCCATCTATGCCCAAATAGGCTTTGCCTCAGTTTGACCCAAGCTAGCAAATAACTACCATTCCTTATGGTTTGCCCCAAGGTTACCCATTTGCTGGAGGACACATTGCCTCACCTCTTACCTTTCAAGCACAAGTTGATACAGCAAGGAAAGCAAGAGAAGCTAGAATGGAGAAGAAGAGAAAGAAAGAAAATAAGAGCCCTATTGTTTCCCACATAAAGTCATTGTTTGATCCCATTCAACAGTCTCTGACGGTCACCCATTTGGACCCTAATGTGATCAAGCCTATAGAACAAATGCAGCCACAAGACTACATAATGAATGTAGTGGCCATGGATCTAGCTCATTTCAAGCCACAAGACAGAGTGGAATTGATGAATGAAACTACCTTGGCTGTTACAACTGATTATCTGAAGATGACAAAAAGGTTGCAGAAAGTAGAAGCAGATCTAGCAAAGGAAAAAGCTACTAATAGTAGCTTGACATCAGAAATAAAGGCTAAGGATAAAGAGATTGACACTCTTAATAAGGATTTGCAGTCAACTGTGTCTTTGCAAATACATCAAGCATCACAGGCTCAGGTTGCAGCTTTGAAAAATGAAATAGCACAAGAGAAAGCTACTGTAGCTACATTGAAACAAGCAAAGGCCATGGTGGAGAAAAAGTATCAAGACCAAATGCAAGAGATGTCACAGTTACAGCAGACCCTGTTAAAGGAACAAAATCTAAATAGTGCCACTCAGGCCCAATTTATGGCTGAATAGGAAAAGACCAAGCAATTAACTATTGAGTTGAGTAAGAGGCCACAAAATGCAGGGGTCTTGGTGATAGTAAAGGAACTTTATGTGTCTGCATGGAAAAGAATCTCTAAAGAGATTTCACAGCTCAAACCTTCCCTCAGTTTCTTGTTAAATGCTCAATAGTTATGTGAAAAAGTAGAGTCTTCAATTGAAGCAACTTTGTCCATTGTTTCTTTGAGAGTTTCATACTCTCAACTTTTGTTGCAGAAGCTTTATGATACAACTGATGAGACTTTGTTAGCTGCTGGTGTAAATGATAGAACGGTTGTTGCAAAGAAGGTAAATGAGGTTTTAAGTTGTAATTCAGCTGCTATGAGTTGTAAAGCACTTCTGGATGTGGTAAAGGAGGGTGTCAAAAATATGAAAAGACACATTGAAGAGTTGGTGCAGTTAGGGTTGCCATCCCCTTTTCCAGATGATAGTACAGTTCTAATGACTGAGGCAATAGAGGCTCTACTGCTAACCAAACAAAATGATCAGACTATTTTCCAAGGTCTGAGTGATTCTTTAAGTGTTGAGGAAATGGAGGTAATTCTTGTTCCAATGGCTCGTCTTGAGTTTCAGCTAAATGTTGTGGTACAGATTTTGCAGTCCTTTTCTCACAAGGACATTATCAATTTAGATTTTACCTTTCAAGATTTGTAGAGTAGACAAGGTTTATTAGATTCAGAGTGGTCTAGATATCAGGCCACATTACAGAAATTATGATTCTATTCTCTGGCAATGGCAATGCATTTTTGTTTTTTGAAATCTTTTCTAATATTTCTAGAGTTCTCTCTGAGCAGGCACAGAGGTTCGTGTAGTCGCCAAGAACTATAGAGTTAAAACTCTACATTTTGTTTTTGCTTGATCGTGGCTCATTATTTCATTTTCAATTTGTTGCTCCAGTTTCTACGTGTCGTGGATAGTGTTGTGTGCCTTCTTTATGCTTCACAGTTCTCAAATGCTACCGGAATGTGCCACGTATCCTTGGCATAGTTTCTTTTTATTAAGTTGTTTCCTATCTGTGGAATGCACCATGTGTCACTACTGCGGGCCTTGAGGAGAGGTTTTGTTTGATGCAGCTAGCAAGCGGAGGATGCCAAGTGTCTTTTTGTTGCAGTAGTGGATGTCACCGTGTGTATCCTTCTTTGATAATCTTTCATGGCATCGAGAAGTACGTGGTGGGCCCGGGGTGTTATGACACAGTTCGTGTATGCAGTGAAGAGTGCCACATGTTGCGCGTGGGAGGTTGAACAAAAGAAGCTTTTGAGGTTCGTGGACCCCATTTTGATGCTGCCAAAAGTTTCCACGTATGTTTCTTTTATAAGTTTCAGTTGCATACGGAGGATGCCAAGTATCATCTCCACTGGGCTTTGAGAAACTTTTTAATAATCTTTGGAAACAAGTGGAGGGCACCACATTACTTTTGTTGCATTATGCAGAAATTGTTGTGTCTCTATGTTAAGTTTTGAGAAGTGATGAAACACATGGTGGGTCCTGCGAGGTAAAAGCCATAGTTTCTAAAGTAATACGGAGAGTGACAAGTGTCATCATCGTGGGTGTTTAGGATGTAAGGTAAAGAAGCTTTTAAGATGTGTGGAGAGTGCCAAGTGTCCTGATGCTAAACCTTCGGAAGTAGCCACGTATCAATAAGTAAGTGTGGTAGATAGTGACAAATGGCAGTGTCTTGTGTGTCCCTTTTTATATTAAAGGAAACTAAAGAGCAAGTGGAAGGTGCTGCGTAGCACATTTTGGAGTCATTTGAAACTCGCGGGTGATGCCATGTGTTGCAACAGAGCTGCAAGTTTCAGTACCGCAATTTTAGTGTCGCTCAGCCAATGGGTGCACAGGGAAGAAACAATTGTAAATTCGAGGAGATTTTCAGTGCCAGTACAACTTCCAGTTGTGTTCTAATTCTATTTAGGCCATTAAGATTCTAAGCAGTTGGAGGTGATCTTGAGTCAAATTTTGTTGCTATAAATAGGGGAAGGTTTTGTAACGCAAAGATATATACATATTGATTAAGAATTTAGAGTTTTGACTGTGATCAGATTGTATCATTTTGCATTAATTTAGTTGTTTCAAGAAGGAAGCAGATAGATCTATGCATGTTTCTGTGCCTTATGTATTTGCCAAATTGTTAATGAAAGAAGCTCTGTTCTGTGCCATTGGTGATATTTTATGTGTCTCTGTATCAATCTTTTGAGTTTAGCCTTTGATTTTAAATTCATCTATAATATGTCTATGTTAATCATGCAGCATTTGCTCTTTAATATAGTTGAATCCTGAGAGTTTAATCACTATGCTAATTACTGAAACACATTTAAATCAGGCGCATTGCCATAGAATTAGAAGCTCTATTTATTGTATTTGTAATCTTATTTTTTTCTTTTACCTAAAACCCCATTGAAAAAGGAAGAGCCAGCTTCTGTAAAATCTAGAGGTTCTTTCAAGTGTCAAGTCCCACATTCTTGAAACTTCCCATGTTGGTGCTAGAATCTGCGCAATTTTATCCATCAACAGTATGTATTGGAGGAATATGAAGACACTTCAAAAAAATTAAATTAAATACCTTAACTTATTCAAAATAATAAAAAAAATTATATGGCTAGAAAGCTAAGAAGGAGCTCTTCATTTTGGTAGTAGTTTCATAAAATTTTGATGTAAAACATGTAAACCTAATGACATTGAAGTTCAAATTCATTGTTTTATGTTGAAAACACAAATTTAGGAACAAAAAGGGATCTCCAACCCTTAGGCTTGGAAATCCGAGCCTAAATGGTCGGGATGATAAAATATTTAAATTTAAGTCATTAAAAATGTGTTCACATTATAACGCGTATGTGTTATAGCTCGTATGTGTTTTATATAACACTAGCGTGTTTTGCCAAAAAATGAAGTTTGGCCACTAAATTGTATACCATTTTCATGCACTTGCTAAGAAATCCTTTTACAATCATACCAGGATGACCAACTTTGAATGTCTGACAAGGGTGATGCACAAACCCAACACTAGCCTTTATGGATTAGGATGTTAGGGATTCCTTTATAGTCATGCCAAGATGACTAACCCCAACAAAATGACAAGGTGCCTAGGCATGCATACAAAGGTAACAAAGGAGAACATTAGAGTTTTAGGGGTGTTTCTACTATCATGTTGGCATGACAAACCCTTAAAATTTGATAAGGAATCAAAACAAAAATCCAAGGGGGAAGCATCGGGGTCTTGGTGATGCTTCTATTGTCATGCTAGCATGACAAACCCCAAAATCCTGATAGGATCACAAAATACTAAAACAACAAAAGAGAAACAAGCATACAAACAAACCAAGCTAAGAAAAGGAAAAATTAAGAAAGAAACAAATTATTTTACCAAGGAAATATGGGGTGTGTGTGCAAGGCACAAAAAATGGCCACCCAACTTGAAAATGATTTTGCAAGCATTCCAATGAGTGAGATTAGTTAATAGCCTAAGAACCATATTCTATTGACGAAGTAAAGGAAAGCAAAAAAAATCACATCAATTTCTAGGAAATTTAAGTATGTGCACATGTATTCGTTCCCTTTCTTGGAACAAGGTAGGGCCATCATTGCAAACTAGACATTAAGATACCTGATTTGATCTTATTTTGACAAATGATCAAAAGCTACTTTTAGATATAATAATAACCACATAGACGCTAATAATTAACCACTTGGACATTGCCCCACTACCAATTAGGTGTCTATAGCCTCAATGGGTTTATTCCCATGACCTTAGTCAAGGAATAGTTCTACTACCAGTTAGGCGTTCATAGCCCTGGTAGAGGTTACCTAGAATACCCAACTAATTGAACCTTTAGCATATCCTTTTGAAATTTGATCATTTGATGCATTCATCTTTCTTTTATATATATTTATACCATTTTTTCATATCTTTTCATCTTTTTTTACTAGGTTGGAAATCATAGTGGGGTCTAGGATGTAGATCCTTAGAATTTTCACCCAACCCCTAGAGCTTACAACCACAGATCCTAACTATTCCAGACATATTAGAGTTTAAAAATTATAAGACCTCCCAACAATTTTAGTTCAGTCACTAGTTTCCCAGGCCCATGCAACAAACATATGCCAAATAGAACATAACCCATGCGAACCTAGAAAATACCAAACTACTGACTAAAGTTAAGGTTAGGATACTTCTATGTGCACAAGAAATAGCCCATGGCAAGGCAACAAATAAGGGACCCCAGACAAAAATTGTTGAACACGCCAGGAAACTAAGAGGGGGGGATGAATTAGTATCTAAACAATTTTCACTTTTAACAACTTCAACTTATCCAGAGTAGATCAAAACTTAATTATCACAGCATAAACATGAATATGAAAAATTAACACAATGCACATCAACACATAACACTAGATATATGTGGAAAACCATAGAAGGGAAAAACCACAGTGAGAATTAACTCACAATAAATGAAGCTCAAATAATAACTTTGTTTTAGGGGCTTTAACCCAAGGAAGCTACTACTCCCTAAGTAACTTTGATTTAGAGTCACTCCCAAGGAAGCTACTACTCCTTGATGACTTTATTTTAGGGTCACTCCCAAGGAAGCTACTACTCCCTGAAATAAGGACACACTTACAAAATATTACAGTATGACAGTCTTTCTACTGTCTGTAAACTGACATTGAAACTCACACATTTAATGATTGCACTTTTGCCTCCACACCTTTCCTTCTGAGGATCGAATTAGTTAGGCACACTCTATGCTTGATCACTATCACAAATATGTCTTCAAGATGAATTTGAACAACATCAACAACATCTGCTCTTTCTCCTTTAGTCGCACATCAACAATGCATTTATTCTGCCTTTTATATGCTTTCAAACTTTTTAATCGCATTGCAATCACACTTCACCTCACTCACTTTGATTCACTATTTATACATGATATTACATTGATTACATTGTTTGTCGGTCAGATACAACATGAAAAATACATTTACAAGTCGGCCAAACAACATACAATATGAAACGTGTAGAAGATAGGTCCTAAGTGAAATCACACGTTACACCATCAAAAAATCCATGCCTTGCGGACACCAACACTTGCTTAACTAGGTCCAAAACATTCTTCATGGCTTCAAAAACCAAGGAATTACATCTACACACTCCATTCATTTGAAAATAGGACAGCTTTAAGGAAGACACATGAAGACTTGAAGTATAATGGCCATATCAACTTGAAAACCTTGTGTGGTACTAGAAACAAGAAAGATCTTCATGAAACTTTTCCAAATGAGTCCATATGACTCATACAACATCCCCAAACATTCTTTTTCTACCACACATCAAAGAATTATGCCGCACGGCTTCACGCATTAGCTATAAGAATAATCTATCATCTGGAACACACTGCATCATGCTGTCATTTGAAAAACTAAGCTGCGAACCATCAAGAACCTTGAAACTGCAAGGAAGCATGTAATATACATTCATAAACACTTCCTCAAAACTGCAAAGGCAAACATTCATTTCTAGAGGAATGTGGAGCATTCCAATAGGCCTTCAACACCAGCATACTCTGCTAGAATACATGTTGGTACTCTATCATGCATAACTTTCATAGTAGAAGGACAAATGATCTAAAAACTTGGAATTATCACCTTCATTGCCTTCTAAACACAATTCCAAAACTGCATAGCCATATCTGCAAATACGGAGGAATACAGAGCATTCCACTGTCCTGCACAAAACACCTTCACAGAAGAGACACTGTCTTCAAATAATTAACAGCAAAACACTCTTCCGATAATGCAATCATCATGGAACTTGGAACAAACATACTGTAGGCCATCAGTGGCATCATCAACACATTTGATCATCTTTTTGCTTCTAATTCCCATTTTAATATGAACTATATCTTCTCCCTTCTCTTGTTGGATGAGGCATGACATCCAAGTTTCCAACCATGAACCGTATCTTCTTCTCTTGCTCTTCTTCCCATTGTATCTTCTTCTCTTTCTCTCACTACTACAGAAACAACAATATATGATTTAAAAAACTATTAAAAATTGCATATAAATGACTAAACATGGTCACGTGACCATTAGTAGTTTATTGTCAGTCATTTATAATGCAATCGAATTGATGACTAAACCATCTTTATTCATTTATTGGTTGTTTTGAATGATCAGTTTGGTAGTATATTTAGTCATTAATTTAGTCATTGATTCTTGTAAACTGGTCACTTATTTAGTCATTTTTTATTCACTAATATATTTAGTCGTTAATTTAGTCATTGATTGTTGTTAACTGGTCACTTATTTAGTTATTTTTATTCATTGATTTCTATCCATTGGTAGTGTATTTAGTCATTAATTTTAATCATCATTTTGATCAATTTATTAGTTTATTTAATTGTTTTTATTCATTGATTTCTATCAACTGGTAGTATATTGATACATTGTTTATTAATTGCATAATCATTATATTTAGTCATATATTTAGTCATATTTATTCACTGATTTATGTCAATTGGTAGTATATTTAGTCAATTGATAGTTTATTTAATTATTTTTGTTCACTAATTTCTGCCTAAAAGTGCTGGAAATGAGACAATGCTTTTGAGGTTTAAACATAAAACACAGAAAAAACATAATCAATCATTCATTTGCACATAATGAAACGGCTATTAAGAAGGCAAAATACTGAAATTTTATTGAGAAAAGGTGTTCTTACAGTAGATACAAGACAGAAATATGTGTCTTTGCTTTGAAAAATGTGTTACAAAGTGTGTTTCTCAGTGTTGTGACTGAGAAACAGAGTTACAATGCCTTTTTTTTCTTATACAGCTCCAAAACAGACAAAAAACACTAAGATCCATGAACAACACATTCAAACTATTGCATAAAGCAATGGGCCAAGCTGTCTAACAGCTAGTACATGATAAACATCAACTATGTCATTTTTTTCAAATATTTTAGTGGCCACCGTGTGGAGGTCCCTTCTTTCTCTTTCAGACTGATAGCTCCATCTATTTTGTCTTTATAAACAAGGGGTATGTTACTTGTGACCTTTAAAATATTTGCATTTGCATCTCCTGTTCCTTTCAATTTGACTCCATGTACAATAGATAGTGAGTGAATCCGGCCAATGCGCACAGTAGCACCATCAAATGGATCCAATACCCCAACTTTATCCCCTTCTTGGATTTTATCAATAAATGTTTGCAAAAACAAAAAAAAAAATACACATTATATTGAGATATAAAACACACATTATATTGTTTTTGATAGCTGTATGTAATGTCTTATGTCTTTTTTTTATTCTATTGAATAACAAAGAAGAAACTTTTTACTCTGAAAAAAAAAACTAACCCATTGCAAGGTACAAACAAATGGAGGGCAAGACTACAATAGTGCTAAACTGTATGAGTACTCCAGAAAGGGACATGGATTGGAAATGAAGTCCCCCCAACTGAGGACCATGACATCCCCAAACATAATGCACTAATGCATTGTCAAAATCTATGTATGTACTCTATTACAACTAAGCTCTAAGCTTCCATATGTAGGTTATATGTTCTCCCTTATTTCCATAATCTATGTATACTAGCTAATTACACTTCACTACTATTCTAACCAGCTTCTATCAAATAGGTAATGATTACCCTTATTTACATAATAAAACAACCATTACTTACTTGAATAGTACTTACTTGCATGTGGTTTCATACCACTCACCTTGATTTCAGCATGACTACAACTATGAATATCATGTGCATGCTCATCGAGTTCATCATCATAATCACTATCAACATTGACATGAAGTTGTACAGTTTTATAGAGAGCTCTAGTGGCAAGCCCTTTTTCTTTTCATTCTACTTTCATATAATTGCTTTGCATGTGGTTTAATCATCATGCAAAAATTAATATAAGTCAAGTAAAGAATGAAAAATCTATAATTTTTTGTCCAAAAGAACATTTTAAGCATGAAGAATGACAAAACATTGGGATAGATTAACTTACAACTTAAAGAATGGAAAAGCTATAAATTTTTGTCCAAAAGAACAATGACAAAACATTGGGACAGATTAACTTACAACTTAAAGAATGCAAAAGCTATAATTTTTTGTCCAAAAGAACATTTTAAGCATGAAGAATGACAAAACATTGGGACAGATAACTGACAACTATTATATTACCTCAACTAATTCAGCACAACTATGACAATTGTGCTGCACGTTCTTGTCCAGTTCATCATGATCACTATCAATATCGGCAGATCTGTTGACATCGTGAAGGCATTTTCATTTTCCTGCTACTTTGATAAAATTGCTCTACATGTGGTTTAACCATCATGCAAAAAAATATACAAAGCATTCAATAGTCAAGTAAAGAATGCAAGCTATAAATTTGTCCAAAAGAACATTTTTTGTATCACTCCAACAATAAAGAAACTGGGTTGGATTCTCCTACGCTCAGATTTCAATAATCTACATATTAAAAGGCATTTGTATATAGAATTGCCAAACAAGAAGAAATGAGATCAATAGAGCCTCTTACCTCATTTGAATCCGTGGATTTATGCTCATTCCATGCAGAAACTATAGGGTTAACAAAGGCAACCAACTATGAAACTTGTTGAGTGAGACCGAATATGCAACTCATTACCTATTGGTACCTTTCATTTGAGTTGACATGATCTAGAGAGGCTACTACTGGGCATTTAACAGATGGCTGTGAAATCTTTGTTGACAAACTAGATTTTCACTTCATCCTACTCTTAGATTTACTAGGTCAATCTAGTGTTGCCATATAATTGATAATATCTTCTGCACCTACTTCTCTATTATTATTTTCCACCTAAAATACAATGTCAATTTCAACATATAGTCAGTTCAATAAAAAATTGAAATAAATAACACGATGTAAATTGAACCAAAAAGCCATACACTTACTACAAATTTGTCCATTTTGGCCTACAACTTGTCTCAGCCAAATGTATATCCAACCCTCACATTATCTCTTGCTCTCTTGTCTTTGTTACTCTTTGCCAAATATTCTTCAAAATGCATACTTTCTTTCAATGCCTCCCACTATTTGGGAGATAGAGTGGATTCTAACCTCTCTTTTCCCTCCACGATTATTTTTCTGCAATTGTTCATCAAAATTCTCATCTTTTGCTTGTAATATTTTCTAGAGATTTGTCCACCAGTAGTCTCAAAAGAATTTTCCATTTTTTGTATAACATTTTCCATAGTTAATGAATCTTCCTCTCCAAAACTTGCTTTGCAAATATCTAAATGGGCCCTACATCTTACACCCAACTTGGAGGCCCACTTTGCAGCATTTGGCCCAATGGGCTCACCATCTCTCAATACCTCAACCAAGAATGGCTTCTTGCCTCTAATTTTCTTTCTTTTGCATTCCTCTCTGTAGATCTATACAAATCTTGACTCAATCTTTATCTTTTGACAAAAGCAGACACATCTTCTATTAAACCACAACCAGTATTTCTAGTTGATCCACTAGCTACATCAAAATTCTAGATGCAACAGATGCACTCTGAGGCATAGTAGATGCAAGCGGTCTCTCTTCATGACTTTCATTAACCGGAACTTCATGCTCCTTGGCCACATCAGGTGTGGCATGAGTAGGTAGATCAGTACCAGTCTCCACAAATTTCACTTCAAACACATCCTTTAATGTTGAATAAATCATCTGCAGACCTGTTGTTCTTTTGCTTTGATGTTTTTCAATAATCTCTCTTAGACTTTGTGCTAAGAGATCACGATGTTGCACATCACCATGTGCTATATCAGGTTGCACATCACCATGTGCTATATCAAGTTGTACATCACCATGTTCTATATCATGATGCACTTCACCATGTGCTATATCAGGCTACACATCACCATATGCTATATTAGGTTGCACATCATCACAACTATTGTTTTCACCAACTACATTTGTTGAATCACAAATGCGTTGGTTTCTACAAGATGGTGGCACTGTATCTTTTCTTTCCTTTTATTTTTCTCTACATTTTCTTTGCACTCTTTTTCTTGCCTATAAAACAAAAAAAATATATCATATTATGTCTTATATACATAAAGCCCTTGCCTATAAAATTTTATTAAACACTATTAAACAAATAATATACTACTTACTGGATTTACAACTTGCTTGTTTATCAAACCAAGACGTGATAAATATTCATTATTCTTGGCCACTTTTTCTCTACGAAAGCGCTCATAATTTGTCACTGAAATTTCAGCATTATGATCACTATCATCTAATTTGTGCCTTACAGTCCTTTTCCTCATTTCCTAAAGTCCAAATAAACAATAATTATAAATCAGCAACTTGAATCAGTAAAACTTTATTGAGTTCATAAGTTGATAAATATTAACTTTCCAATCCGCTGATAACTGCAAATGGAAACTTAAAATAGAATTTAGTTTACAAATTAAAAGAATTTGCAGTCAAAAACCAAGAAGATGTTTACAATTATAAGTATCAGAAAAAATTTCCTTAGGGATATATTCACAAGAAAAGAACTCATAAAAACATAACACAAGCAGGATGAAGGAAAAACATACTCTAGTAAGGTTATGTCTTATTTGTCTCCAATTATCCTGGGAGTTGAACCAACGCAAATATATATCTAATATTAACATATATGATGATATTTTGACACCAATAAATCATTCCTAATTGTAAACCATATATCTCCTTGTTAGTCTGATTTACTTATTCTCCCCAGGTTACTGTGATTTACTTAAAGGAATTTAATCCTTCCTTGAAGGAACCAATAAATTAACCACACAAAGATAGAAAATGTGTTTTGATAAACCAGATATACCCTTGATATATTGATTTAAATAACAAGGAAAGATCAAACTGAAGACAACAAGATAACATTCATTAATTCACTTCAACAAACAATTGAAACCAGAATTCAGCCACCAATTATAACTTCATTCTATTGATCTTCAAAAATATTTTACCATACGTTTCAAAGTTTTGTCCTGACTGACATGTCAAAAAGTGTCTTTTCAGTTACCCACTTTTAACATAAATCAAAAAGTCTTAATTATCGTTGTTTACATAGGATTACAGAAAAGTAATGAAAGATGAGAAATGAAGAGAAATGATCAGATGTTGAAGTCCAGAGCACTCGCAAGATACGGAAGTCTGTTACTCATCGTAAGGTACCCATGATCATTCAAATCTGGCAAGGTCCTCTCTCCATGATAGTATTTGCAAGGCTTGGTACTTCATTTCAAGGTCTATTCTTCTGGGGGGGCTAGATATGTCTACTCTCATTGGTACATTGTGTAATCATGAGGCCATTTGTACTCCTACATTTTTCATGTGTTGGCCAAGTGACTCTTCCATATACTGTCTAATAACCCTTTGGTGTCCATGATGAATTTTGAGTATCCGGCATCCAGTGCAATTATTCCATCCAAGGTTAAATTGAGGTTGTGAAGATTTATCTCACCATCCTTCTGTAAATTAGTGAGGCAGTTGGAAACAATTTGGCTAAACTCATCTATCCAATCCTTGGAGTCTTTTAGTTGATAATCATCCCTTAGTATCTTAGGCACAAACCACTACTTTAGTGTGTGAAATAAATCCATTCTTGCCTTGATCTTTTGGTCTACACTCCTTTGTAAAATTTTGCACAAAGTTATTAAGGTGTGATGTACAAGTTGCCATTTATTGAATAAGGGGTCCAATATAGGTACATGGACCTTCATCTGATCAACTGCTTGTAACAAGGAGACATAACATTCATACACATTTTCCAATTTGTCCACAATTAGTTTAACCCTATGCTCCAAGATCTTTTCCAATACCCTAAGTGTTTGTCTCTTTGCTCCTTCCTTTGTTTCTTCATTAATCTTTTTCAACTTCTCAATTTCTTGTTTTAGCACATTTACTTGTTCAACAGTGATTGCACCTGTATCAGTTTCGATGGCAGGGGCTAGTATACTATTATTTCTGTGCTTGGGAAGAACCTACTCCCTTCAACTGCTCTTTCAATTTCACATTTTCTATGAATAACCTATTCACTTCATCATTCAGATCAGTCTGTACTTTCTCATATTCTGCCAATCTAAGCTCTATACCTTTAACCGTGGCCCTATTAAAAATTGTTGAGTGCATTGTCATAGTAGCTACCTCCAATGCTAATGTGTCTTGAAGTGTCTTTACCATGGTAGTCCCTCTCATTTATTGTACAACATCAAGTAATCTTGGTTTTTCTATTCTTTTTTGCTTTGTCCAAAAGTCTAGGGTTTCAATTCTTGGATTGTAACATGTACCAGTCATTCCCTCATCTGAATTGAATTCAAAAACCAACATGGGATCTTCTTGGCTTCTCACTTGATCCAGTAAGAATATCTTTTTTAACTCCATCCCAAGAATAATTAGTATATTGCTTTCTAAGACCAATTTTCTTGCTTCTTGGGGGCTAACAGTAATTTTATTAATCTTGAGTTCTTGAAAAGTTTGGGCAACAATCTGGTCATGTTGTGACTCCTCAGTGCCCATCTTATTAATTTGGAGTCTCTCCTCAAATTCTTTCATTTTCATCTTAATCCAAAAATCCTTAAACTCAGGAGTTTGAATAAAGTCATCATCTTCAATAAATCTAAGGGTAGCAATCACCCTTTCATCATCATGCACTTCTTGATCATTATGCCCATGTACATCTACTCTTTCTTGTAGTTTGTGAGCATCAGTTGCAAGCTTAGGTAGTGGCTGATCAACTTCATCAACTTTAAAATTCACAAGTACATTGGCTACCTCTTGAGTATCCCCTACTTCTTCACTTATTTCATATGCCACTAAGGGGGCCACTCCATGTGTCTTCTTCCTTTTAGGACATGGTTTCTCAGGGGATCCTTCTGATTGTATTGTGGCAGTGTCTGGTAGGGGCTCTGTGATTACAACACCACTTGGTTTGATGCGCATCTTCGAGGGTTTTGAAGACTGGCCCTTAGATTTCTCTTCTGGTTCAACATATAATCTTTCAAAGTTGTCAATTATTAAGTTCATCCTTTTGATAGGATCCCCTTCTTCAACATAGAATCCTTGGAATCCAGTGTCCCTTTTCTTCTTCTCCTCCTCAAGCCTCTTTATGATTTCCCACTTCCTCTTCCTCTGAAAACTTCATTAGGTGTAAAGAAATTTCTTATTACATCTTCTTCATCATCCATTTCATGGGTAATCCCAGCTCTAGTGAGAAGTGTATGCCTTATAAAATTAATATGCCCTTCAGGATCAAAGACCCTTTCTCCTCGTGACTTCAATGAATGCCTCATCTTCAAATAGCTCTACATTTCTTCAAGAGTGTCAGACCCTATGAATAGCTCCTCACATACAATTAAGTCAGGGAGGAATGTCCCTTTTTTCTGTCTTTTCATAACATCCTACTCCATCCATAACATTTGCCACATAAATTCTAAAAATGCAATTCGAATATAAACAAATTTAGGTAAAACATGTGGGGCTTGAGGACACCCATAGACCCTTATTACTATTTGGTCCACTAAGAAGAATCAGTCACCAAAATTGTGAGTGTGTCCCTGCTCTAGCTTCAATGCTAAAGGTCTTAATACTTGCATGATTTCATTAGGCAATCTTGGTGAAATATGACCAAGACTAGCCATGACCCTTATTACGAAATCATCATGAAATATTACATAATCACTATTTGTACATCTACTATCCCAGATGTAACACAAGTTTTGTACAGGCAACCTATTCCCTTGATTATCAGTCATTCCCAAACACATTCTTTTAGTCCATCTCTTTCTGTTTTGGTACAATATTAAACGACATAGTAGAGAGTATTTCCTGAAAGTGATGGGAGCTAAGTTCTCTCTTGCAAAAATCCCTCATGCAGCCCTTTCTCAATTACAACAGCAAAGTCATACTCAATGTTCACTTCAGGATTTTGTATCTTCATTGCCATCATCATGAAATTGATTAGCATCCTCTCTTGAGCATCTATTCCAAGCACTTGGCACAAAGCAAAATAAGTTCTTTTGAAATATACTTGGAAGTCTTCTATGGCAAATGGCTCAAGTTGGGAGGGGGAGATAGGTATCCTCCTATTGTTTACACCCATTTTCATGTATAAAGGAAGTTCATCACTCCTGTAGTTTTTTCTCAATCTCATATAATCCTCCTCACTTCTATCCAAGTCGATCTTAGTGATAGCTTGCTTGTTTAACATAAAACACTCTATAATTGCTTCTTTAGTCAGCACCACTAATGGTGAACCATCTGGCATTCTTATAGTCCTAGTAGCCAGGTGATAATATTGTGCCAATACTTTAATAAACTCAACATCTACGAAGACATTTGGGACTATTAATTTAGCCAAATCTAAGGTCCAAGGATTCAAAACTGGACTCTTGTCATCCCTTTTATCATAATAGTACCAAAACAGATCCCACCCTGAGATAGGGATAATTGGGTTTCTACATCCATGGGTTGTATCTTTAAACACCTTTTTGAATCCTTTATCTATAGAATTAGGTAACACATCTAAAATGGATTGTTGTAGGGACCTCTTCTTTGTTTTAGAAACTGTGGACTCTTCCTTTTTACTCGCAATTTGACTTCTTTTAGGTGGCATGATGAAGAATTTACTCCTACTTGATTTCTTTAAGTGTCTACTTGTAGGAGAAAATTTAGTTCTTATACACTTCCTATAGAGGGTTTTTGTGAACTTACCTGGTGAAATAATAGTTGCAAATTCTTCCCCCTTGAACTCCCTTGCCTCTGGTATGCTGAGCTGTGTGAATGATTGCAAAAATGTCATTGAATCCCTGTTGATAACTGAGAGGGGGGGTGAATCAGTTATCCTAATTATTTTTGCTTTCTGAACTTAATAATCAATGCAACATTAATTCAAGTAAGCCAACATAACCATGAAATGGAAATACACATGACACAATATTTTTGATGTGGAAACCCTGTTAAGGGAAAAAACCACGAGGTGATTAACCCAAGATTGTATTCTCTATTAGAAGAATGGAAATACAAGATGGCACTTGCCAATTAGGGCTCACTGCCCAAGCACACTGCTCACAAGAGGCACACTGCCTACAAGAGACACACTGTCTACAATTTATAAAGAGTGTAATACAATACTTGAACTGATAAGGAGCATCAACATATGCTAAAGTTCAGCTCTGGTTAGGCTCAGTAAACTGATCTGTTGCACTTCATCTTTCCTCTTCTTTTGTGCTGCTCTCCTTTCACATACTGGATCTTCCTTTCTGCTTTTATTCAGCTCTACTACTTTTCTTCGCACATTCCCTTACACCACAACACTTTTCACAACTAAATCCATCTTGTATATATATACGCATAAGTGATTTCATCACCTTTCTAGTCGGCACTCGGAATAGTCAATATTTTCCACAAACTCTAATCTGTCAGCTGAATCCTTGCATACCAAGTAATGCAGATCAAGGATATACTTGTAGAAGTCATCAATCATGTCAGCCAATCATAACTTATGCCTTAATAACCTTTACTATCATTAGTAACACATCCAGAATAATGTCTGATGTTTTGCCAGTTAGTTCTTCCTCTGTCCACACTGCCAATCAGGAACCCGATACTCAAGTATTCATATCTTTTTCTTCATCTACCACCGGAGGCTAAATCCTTAGAATCTATCACTCAAGGTAGTCCTCTTAACTTCCCCAAATCCGCACTTCACCAAGATACTTCCTCTGAGAGATCTGGACCTGACTGTCGGACCTCACCACATGCTCTATTCTTGTTTACCGGACCACAACATTCTTCACTCTAACTTCCAGTAGAGACACACCATGTCCTGTGGATGTGTGGGATGAACTTTGTTGCCATCAATGACAACATTCATGAATCCATAAAGTGTCTCTTGCCAACAATCTCCCCCTTTGGCATTGATGGCAACACTTAGTGAAAAATGACTAAGTGTTTACACTATGCTCCCCCTTGGCTGATGCTCTATTTTTATATACATTTTTCAGAGCTCCCCCTTAGTTGGATTCCTCATTTTTCATTGCTCTTCACTCCCCCTTTGACATCAATGGCAAAGGGTGGGAACCGTGCATCAAAATTTTCAAAAATTTAACTATACTTAGCCACATATAACATACTCACATAAACTAAAGAATGTATGCAAAAGTTGTTTTCAATTGAATGAATTCTATAGCCCAACTTTGCTTCATTCTATCCAAAATTGATATATGACCACTCAACAGGAATGCAAACGATTCTGCCCTTTGTAGATCTATTGGATCATTGGTCTGAGCTGTGATTTGAGCTTCTTTTATGGCCTCATGCATGGCCTCTAAGTTAGGAACAATTATCCCTCTGAGCTCACTCAACCTACTGATTCTGTTTTTCTTCTCTTTTTCAAGCTTCGTAACTTCATTCAAAACTGCAATTGTTTGACATTCTTGATTTATCATTGATATAGTAAGTGGATCAAAATTTTGAGAAAGTTTTATCAGTTTATCCTCTTGTTCTTTCATTTTCTTCTCAATCTCCACTATTGTTTTGGACCATGATAAACAAAATTTGTACATTTCTCTGCCATATTTAAGAGCATTTTCTAAGCTCTTTATCCCAATATTCATATTTCTCCTATCATTAGTTATCAACCCTTGTACCTCTGATAATCTTTTTGCAAGAAATTCCTTCCAGACCTTATCTTCTACTGACTTCTCTAGGGAATCAAAATGTGTGCTAACACTATTGACTAGAGTTTTGAGATTACCGGATGAGGAGGCTGTGGGATCCTTTTGAAATGATGGCATAATCTTTTCTAGCACTCCGGAAGCAGCTTCTATCAACTCACAATCTTCCATGTGAGACTTTAGGAGTTTTTCTTTAGCCTTTGCATTAGCAAATGAAGTTATCTTCATTGTCTGTACCAGAGAAAGAGAGTCAAAATTAAATGGTCCTTGTAGAAGCTCCGGTTCATCAATATCCATTGTTTCTTTGTTCAAGAATTCTTGGACAGTTTTTGTAGTGTCTCTTGCCGGAGACAGGTTTTTCTTTTCTTCTGCATTCTTAGAGCTATCTCTTGGAGCTTTCTCTCCTTCTACATTCTTACCACTAGCAGTTGTGGTCTTCTCTCCTTCTACAACCTTGGTACTGTCACCTTCTTTTTCCTTCACCTCTGGTTCTTTCTCCTGTATTCTTTCTTCTCCTTTAGATCTGGAGACTGTAGGGGAAACCGGAGGGGAGATTTTTGTTTGTTCATGAGCCACCTCTTCCGGAGTAGAGGATTCTGAGCCCTTGTCTTTACCTTCACCAGAGTCCTCTATGATGGGAATGTTGAACTTTTTAAAATCATTTCGGAGGATCTCTTCAGTCTTTCTTGCCACTTTGTTGGTTTCACCAAGCATGAGCTGATTCATCCTAGCTTTGCTCCGGAACTCATCCTTGCAATCTTTGAAGATCATATTCATTTGTTGCAGAGTGATTGAAGGAAAGAGCTGAATAGCGACCTGTTCCCGGATCTCAAGATCTTTTGCTGGAGCATTGTTCTTCCTCATTTCAAGCCTTTTCTCTAAGCTTTTGGGAATTAGAGAGATAATTTCAATAAAAGATTTATTGTAAGTGTTCAAAAACTTAACTGTGGCTTCCTCCAAAATCTTTTTATCTGCTTTATTATATGCATCATAGAATTCTATTAAGGGTTGCAGGTTCCCATCCATAGTGACTACTTTCACTATGATATCTAAGGATAGAGTGGGTTTTTCAACAAATTCCTCTTCCTTCTCTTCTTCTCCTTGACCGGTAGAGTGTTCACCGGATGATTTCTTCTTCTTCTTGAGTTTCTTTATCTCCTCATCTGATTCAGTTTCTTCATCATCCTTTAGGCTAACGTAGGACCTTGTTGCCTTTTTCTTTGTTCTCTTTTCTCCTTTTTCGGATGCCTGGACTTCCAGTTTTGATGTTCTTGAGCTTTTGGCCATGACAGGTGCTGATCTCTTTAATGATCTTGTCCGGGTGGAAGATTCTACCGGAGCACTTTCCTTACTTCCCTTTTCTACCTCTTTCTCCTCTTTCTCTACCCTTTCCACCTTTTCTCTGTTGGCATCAAGAGCCTCCTTTGAGATGCCTAAGCCTTTGGCAATTTCTTCAACTTCTTTTCTCACTTTCCTCTTTATTTCCGGTTGTCTGAGTTCCACATGAACTTTTACACTTAGCTCTTCAAAGGTTCCAAACCTTTCTGCCTTTGGATCCTTTGGCTGACTTAGCATGTGTTGAACATGCAGCTCCACAATTTGTTCAACAACTTCATGCCCCATAGGCATGATCCATACAGTTCTTGGTTCTACTGCCTCCATTAGGCACTGATCAGTCTCTACCATGAAGCATACTGTGTCTTTGTATTTTTCAACAAGAGACTGGGGAATTCTCTCTCTTGCTTGCATCATGTTCTAAAAATTCTTAAAATATCCCCACGGGGCTGTATTTCTTGCTTTAGCATCCCCAAGCCCATGCAAATAGTCTCTTATTTGGATGGCAACCGGTTTGTCATTCTGCCATACCCAGCCATTGGATCCAGGAAGCTCATTCATGTAATAAAAGAATAGGCAAAGTATCAAGCCACCATACTTGAAGGAGTTCTTCTTATCCTTCTTAATCTTTTGCAGATTTTCCAAAAGTTAGCTTAGAAGAAGTTCACATAGGTCATAGTCAGCATTTTCTTTTAGCATTTGATAGGCTGTGTAAACTACAGTTCCCGGTACTGAATTTTCCCTACTAGAGTGATAAATCTTGTAACCAATTATCATGGATGCAAATTTGACATCTGGTTCAGTGATGTCTTCAATTGTCATAGCTCTCTTGTCAAATTTTGATCTGGTTGCATCACTTACTATCTGATTCTTGACAGACTTGAGAACAGGTATTCCACCAGATGAGTGCAGACCGGTTACTACCCTAATTGCGTCTTTGGTGATCTTAAATGGTTTATTCAATCATAGGAAATTGTCATGCACTCTACTCAACACATACCGTACCCATTCATCTTCTTCAAAATAGGGGAAATGAATGCACTGTGCAAAATGCTTATCCCAGATGGCTTTATACTGAGGTTTAATCTCAAAAGAATCATCTATTAACTGTTCGTGATAGATATCTACTAACTTTGATTCCCCAAATTCTTCAATATTTGCGTGTATGTAAACCCTAATGTCTTCTGTATGCAACACACCATGTGGAACACTGGAAAATGCTCCTAGGGGATCTACTTACAAAGATTTGTATGGATGTTTCTTGAATTTGGGGCGAGGCCTATCAGAGATTTTTACAATATTTGGAGTACCCATCATTCAAGGATTTATAGAGAGATATTTGATAACGGAGAATACCTTTTTCGCCTTTCAGTTTCACGGAGTTAGTCAGATCGATTTCTAGATGAATTGACTTTTGCAAATGATCTTTGATGAGCTTGAGGAATTTTGTTGCAGAGCTTCACTTTTTGTTTCTTCTTGAATGCAGAATCAACAAATGCTTAATGAGAAAACCCTTATATTGCTCCGCAAACCCTAATGTCAGGTTGCAATAAATGCTCGACCTAAGTTATTCCAGTTTGCCTTATTCGGATGACTTGAAGAACCGGATCAATCCTGATCTTTAAGCATCTTGTGGATCTTCCAAATCTTAACCATAGTTTATTTGGATGTTTCCCTTATGAACCCTTTAATCCGCAACTCTTCTTGTGCCAGTTCCGGCACCAATTGACTGGCTGGGGGAACAAGGTTTTCTTTGTGTCTCCCCCTGAGAAAGAGCTCACTTTTTAATTTCTGGAAGGAATATCAGCACTAGAGTCTGGTGTGGATCCATCCCCTACATTCTCTGTACTTTTCTTCACCCAAATCTTGTTCCTTGGATTTTCTGATCCAAAATTCTTCTGACCGGATCTGGAGCTTTCTCCTTTCTCATATCCCAAACCACACTTGTCATCTACCCTCTTTTGACTCTCAAGAAGAACTTCAAGTTGAGCAGAACTTATCTTGAATTTCTCTTTATATTCATTTGTTGTTTGAAGATCCCTTTTGAGAGAGACAATTTGATCCTCAAGTTTTTCTTCATTATCTTTAGCATCTTCAAGATCAGATTCAAGATGTCTGATAATTCTATCCATCTTGTGGCAATCTTTTGATTTCTCCTTGAGAGATTGTCTTAGATTATCTTTAATTTTTCTTTTCTCTTCAACCTCTTGGGTAAACTTCATAACTCCTGATTCCATTTCATGTCTTACCATAATGATTTCTTTTGATAACTTTTCACATAACTTGGTTTTCTCCTTCAGATCTTCATTTGTGTCATTGGCTTCACCTTGACTTGCCAATTGTTGAAGTAGCTCCTTTCTCTTTTTCATAGAGAGACTTAATTTGTCTTTTAGTTCTCTCATGAAATCATCAGCCTGTTTGAGTCTTTCCTTTAATTCATTGACTTCAGAGTTTGACTGCTCAAGATCATCAAGGGCAGTCTTGAGTTGCTCCCTTAAACCATATATATCCATTTGAATTCATAGATCTTCCTCAAGCTATTAGACTCTGTTAGGAGGAAATTAGCTCTGATACCAATTGTTGATAATTAAGAGGGGAGTGAATCAGTTATCCTAATTATTTCTGCTTTCTGAACTTACTTAATAATCAATGCAACATTAATTCAAGTAAGCAAACAGAACCATGAAATGGAAATGGACATGACACAATATTTTTGATGTGGAAACCCTATTAAGGGAAAAAACCACGGGGTGATTAACCCAAGATTGTATTCTCTGTTAGAAGAATGGAAATACAAGATGGTACTTGCCAATTAGGGCTCATTGCCCGAGCACACTGCTCACAAGAGGCACACTACCTACAAGAGACACACTGTCTACAGTTTATAAAGAGTGTAATACAATACTTGAACTGATAAGGAGCATCAACATATGCTAGAGTTTAGTTTCGGTTAGGCTCAGTAAACTGATCTGCTGCACTTCATCTTTTCTCTTCTTTTGTGCTGCTCTCCTTTCACATACTGGATCTTCCTTTCTGCTTTTATTTGGCTCTACTATTTTTTCTTCACACATTCCCTTACACCACAACACTTTTCACAACTAAATCCATCTTGTATATATATACGCACAAGTGATTTCATCACCTTTCTAGTCGGCACCCAGAATAGTCAATATTTTCCACAAACTCTGATCTGTCGGTTGAATCCTTGCATACCAAGTAATGTAGATCAAGGATATACTTGTAGAAGTCATCAATCATGTTGGCCAATCATAACTTATGCCTTAATAACCTTTACCATCATCAGTAACACATCCAGAATAATGTCTGATGTTCTGCCAGTCAGTTCTTCCTTTGTCCACACTACCAATCAGGAACCCGATACTCAAGTATTCATATCTTTTTCTTCATCTACCACCGGAGGCTAAATCCTTGGAATCTATCACTCAAGGTAGTCCTCTTGACTTCCCCAAATCTGCACTTCACCAAGATACTTCCTCTGAGAGATCCAGACCTGACTGTCAGACTTCGCCACATGCTTTGTTCTTGTTTACCGGACCACAACATTCTTCACTCTGACTTCCGGTAGAGACACACCATGTCCTACGGATGTGTGGGATGAACTTTGTTGCCATTAATGACAACATTCATGAATCCATATAGTGTCTCTTGCCAACAATCCCAAGTATATTTGCTGGTGATCTCTCTCACCTCACTATTAATGTCAATTCGTGCAAAATATTTCATAATCTTTCCATATTTCAAGTTTGAATGCATGCCTTTTATCTTGGGAAATCGAACAGTTCATGTTTAGAGGTGTAATCATTGGTATTGATGATTTAAATGCTTTGATAGCTTGTATCATAGTACCGCTCTATCATATCAAGACCACTGTGGGGTAGCGGTATGGTAGGGTTAGCAATACCACCACCCCATGCACACCCCTTTGGACTCTCGTGAGACGACGGGTTAATTCTACCGGTTGAGTGATTGTTCACCGCCATACCACAATGTCATTGTTTACCCCTTGCGGGGCTACGGTTTACTTTAGTTAACATGTTCTCACCACCCCGCGCTATTCATATTTGGTTGACGTGGTATTGCGGTAAGCATTTGTACATTGACCTATATGCCCCGCCATCCCGTGCATACCTCTATTGACTGTTGTGGTAGTGCGGTATTGGATTTTATTATGAATGCAGTATTTTAGATATCATTTTATTGAAAAGATTAAACAATTTTCTAATTTTGCAGTCTCTCAGTTTTAGTTTTCAGTGCCGATCAGACCTAAGAGATCATTTCTTTATTTGTAATGAGGAGGCTTAGTTCACCTAATGTTCAGATATCTATATGTATTATTAAATCACAGATGTTCATTATTGTTTCCTTCATACAAGCATATTCAATGCATGTGGAGGCTAGAAGTTGTATTACAAACTAAAGCTAACCAAATATTAGAGAAATGAATACAATTTATTGCCAGGATTTTAAAGAGTTGTTTACTTTCATAGGTATCTTGTTGCATTATTTGATACCTTTAGACCTTGCTTTCTTCTTTTCATATCTAGCAGTTCTAGAGAAGTTAGAAAAGTCTAGCATCTAGAAAACATATAGGACATACAAGAAATTATGTTCTAACTAAACAAAATTAATTTCAACCAAAGTAAGAAAACTAAGAAGAATGATTGAACCTAACTTTAAATGCATTTCAAATCAGTAGTGAACATCTTAGGTTTTATAGACAATGTACTAGCAGAATAATGATGATTACATTCAGAAATGTATCAATAAAACAACAATGAATAAGAATACCTATACTCAAATCTTTATTACATTCAATGATAAATTACACCATACATATAACCAAAGTTTAGGTGACAAGCTAACCTCTTAAGGTAACAGGCTAGTTAAGGTGACAAAACATCATCATAATCATCTACATTGCCAGCAAGATCAGAATCCTGATCACTCGTGTCTGCATCTACTTGATTTTCTTCCTCATCCTCATCTATGACATGAAATACATTCTCTCTCCCAATCTCTTCATTGGTAATCAAAATCTCTTCTTCAAACACTCCATCATTGTCTTCATCCACTTCTTCGAACGTTTCTTGTAAATTAACATATTGCCCATCAAGAATTATATCGACAACTTCCATGAATTTTTGTTTCGAACAAGACTCTGTTTGAATGACATACGACCATTCTGGGCTTCTTACATCATCAATTAGAAATGATTGGTTAATTTGAAGAGGGGAAACATACAGCTCATCCGTCTCTGATAAAAATGATTGTGTATTTGCGCATACAAATCCATACTCATCAAATTGTACTGCGGATGGTCAAATCCACTTATATTTTAATTATATAGGACTATTTTCACCAAAATCCACTTGAATAATTTCTTGGATGTGATGAAGAAGCATCCTTGGTTCAATAGTAATCTTGTATCAACCAAAAACATTTGCATTTTAGTTTGTTTGCATCAGTTCTTTCATTTTCCAGTTTAATTAGAAGCAGTTTCAGCTTGTGGTCTGGTTTTGGCAATTCACACCTTGTAGATCTAGACTTAGCAACTACATTCATTCATCTACATCATATAAAGAATTTAGAGCATTTTGATCAGTTACCAAAAAGTTATTGCTATCAGAAGTTGACTATTTTCTTAGAGTAGAGCATTCTAGCAGTTCCTGATAATCAGCTGAAGGAGAAGGCTTACGGATCATTCCTTGACTTGTGGATCTCAATGACACATCATTCAATGTCCTTTGGTTCATGGCCGACCTTCCCCAAGGGTCCACGCATTGTTGCATTCATTTGAGGAAGTGTTCTATACATTTAGGTCCGACCTATCTGTGAACACGCTACAACTCTTTATTGGAGTTTGTGACCTTCCTTAGCCGACATGAAGAAATCTATTGATCCGGAAATGATATATAAAGATGTAATTGATCCTTAGGAAAGTAGTGATCAAGTTCATGATATAGTGATAGCTGATAGTTTAGACTTTGTGCGAAGGGAGCCTCAAAGATTTATCTTGCACATGTATGTACTCAGGCCTTGAGCCCTAGTTGTAAGCCCGCATGTTTCCAGCCAGACTGTATTTGAATTCTATGATATACTAAATGACTGAATCTGCATTTGTTCTATTTCTTTGAGTTGTTTCCATTGTGTTTACTCTTGCTGCACGGTCCGGATAGTTCATTCTATGAACCCTCCTACCATGACTACACCAGGATGAATCCAACATAAAATTTCTTCTCAGTTTCATGAATAAATTCAGCACTAACAACACAATCACAATTTGTCTTTCCTTTGTCTTTTTCTTCCACTCTTAAATGACTACCAAAGGCCCACATTCCACTAAAATGCATAGCCCATAAATGTGGAGATTGTGAAAGCTCACTTTCCTCCATTGTTATATCTTGACCTTCTTCTTTTGCATCACTGACTAGATTAGCAATCCATTCTTCAAATTTTTGAAAAGAATCACCTCCAATCAAATCATGATGTCTGCACTTTTGAGGTCGATGTTGCATCCAAGCTTGATTCTCTTCTTCATATTTTATACATATAATATTAACATACAAATAGTAAGATTAATAATATAAATGTGTAAATGCAATTGAGTAAATAAATTATTGTGTAAATTTTTTTACCTATGCCACTTATCGAACGAAGATGTGTTTTGAAGAATATAGGCATGTATCGCACCTCTCTCTTGATGTGATAGCTTGAAGCGACATCTATTGCCTTCTAATACTTCACCTACAACTCTCATCTTTGTCATCATCCCATACACGTCAATTGACATTTTTTAAATCCTTCATATATTATGTGCAAAATTCCATGGCCTCTTACATTGAATATCCCTCAAACATGCTACCTTCCAGTTTTGCCCTAGTACGAACAATTTTTTTCAAAACCTTCACATATCGTTCTATAGGATACATCCATCTCGTTCTTATCGGGCCACAATGCTCTAGTTCATATTCTAAATGTATCAAAAGATGCATAAAAATGTTAAAGATTGTCGGTAGAAATTCCCGTTCCATTAGACAAAGGACTTCAACAACCTCCTCCCTCAAACTATCAAAGTTTGAAGGATCTAATACATGTAAACTCATTCTCTTTAATATTAGGCCCAACCTTATAATTGCCAATCTTGGCCCCTTTGCCAAACTTGATATATTTACCACAATAGGTAAAATATTCTCGATTATGACATGATAGTCATGGGTCTTGAGGCCTCATAAGCCATTAATATCAGTTTGTCTTTTAATACTACTACTTACATATCTAGTGGGAAAGCGAGTCTGAGACATCAACTGTAAGAATTGTGCATGTTGTTCCTTTGTCCAGACATAAGGAGCACTAGGTTTTCTATATTTTCATCATCATATTTTTCAACCCAAAGATTTTGATGAATCTTTAGTTGTCGAAAGTCTTCACGTGATGAAATAGTATCAAAAGCACCAAAAAGAGTTTCTATAATAGCATAGGCTATATTTTTCTCAGTATGCATAAAGTCAATAGTATGCCTAATGGCTATATCCTTAAAGTATGGCAACTTATAGAATATGGACAACTGTTTTACACTGCTTTCATTACATGGATCATATCTACTACCATCAATCCCATCATTTGCAATAAATGACATTCTTTTTTGTGCATTATCAACAATGTAATCACCCGTTATTAGCAATGGTGATTCACGATTCTCTTCTTGACCATTGAAATGTGTTTTTGTCGATGATATGGATGATTTATTTACGGTAAGCATGATGTCCACAATAAATACACTTTCACAAACTTCTTGAGTGCCTCACAAAATCCTTAAAGTTGCAAGTAGGACATCCATGGTATCCATGAACACTAAGACCAGACAATGTGTCATATGTAAGAAGATCATGAATTTTAAATGATAAGGAAGCTCTTAAAGTGAATTTGATTGAATGACCATCCCTTAAAGATTGAATTGCTTCAATTCCTTTCCACAATTCCATTAGCTCATCATATAATGGCTCTAGATAAGCATCGATTGTATCTGAAATCACACTTTTCTTTCCTGGTATAATCAGTGATAGCATTAAGAAAAATGGTTTAGTTGCTAACCATGGAGGCAAGTTATAATTTATTAAAAATACTGGCCAAGTTGACCATTTAGTACTTTGATCTGAGAATGAGTTCACCCCATCTAGAGCCAAACCCAACCTTATATTAAGAGGATCTTAAGAAAAATCAGGCCATCTGTTATCAAATTCCATCCACATCTTAGAATCAGGCAAATGTCCTTATTTTCCATCGGTGCTCTTATTTTGGGCATGTCATTGCATAAGTTTAGCAATGTCTCTACATCTATACATTCAAAGTAATCGTGGGATTATCAGAAAGTGGCGAAGAACCTTTCTAGGAACCACAACTGATTTCAACCCTTGTCTACCTCACTTCATGACATTTCAGACATTCATCTCACTTGCAAGATTATTGCCAAATAATACACAACCATTCACCCATGTGTGGATGTTTTCATACCCTAAGCCTAGCTTAGTGATTTGCTTTATACAGTGACTTCATTTTGTTGGCAATGTCAAGTCAGGTGGTAACAACAAACTTAATAATGGCAATAACTAATCTACACTCTCATTTGTCCAACCAAACACCACTTGCAAGTTAAGAATTTGAAGGATTGTTGTCAAACGACTTAACTTGCAATTAGCATACACAGGCTTTAAAGCATCCTTCATCAACTTGGCCCAATCATCGTTTAGACCCTCATTCAACATTCTATCAACTTCAAACCCTCCATCTAACATTACTGCCTCTTCATCTATGTTTGGTGCCACTTCATCTATGTTTGTTTCCTCTTCATCTCTCACACACTGCAATTCTATCATATCTTCATAATAATTGTAATCCCAAGGGCTTATACCACTATGCCCATATCTTATCATATGTCAATAAATCAAATTTCTTTTTTTCACCTTTCCACCAAGACAATCATTACATGGACATGGATATTTGTCCATGTCCCTCTCATCGGCTACTCTCTCATCAAATGCATGGTATTTCAATTCGTAGTCAACCTTCGACATTGATCCATCTGTAATGTTCTACACATAGCAACAAAAATCTTTTGGGGAAAAAATCGGCAAACCAAAAGTTCAAGATTTTTTGAAAAAATCAAGAAAAAAATAGATTTAAAAAAAATGTAAAAAATTGTAGACTAAGAGACAAAAACTATTTTTTTAATTGAAAAGCATTTCCATAGCAATAGAGTTATAGAGAGAAAATAAAATAGAGAGTTTAACTAATGAATTGTAAAAAATAGATTTTTGTAGTTTATATTCAAATTGTTGATTACATTGCATTGCACATATTTCAAACTCAAAGCATTACTTCACATTGCATAACTAATAACTAGATGCTGATAGATGACAAAATTTCAATTACAATATAGTTTTTACAAAGTCAACCTAAGCAGTTATGGAATTACTTCACATTGCATAACTAATAACTAGGAGCAGCTGCCAATTGCATTTGCTTGTCATGGCATTCCATGAGACCACATTTCTTTGAGGCATTTTTCAAACAGTTCACTGCCTTGTCTATGCTACCACATTTTTCATACATGTCTACCAAAGCATTTTATCAAACAGTTCACTCCCTTGTTGCTATGGCTAAAAGCCTAAAACAAGTGCTTTTGAACAAGCTATGGATGCTTGGAAAAAATCTATCAAAGCATAATAGTAAGCAATAGCATAAACAAGGTAGTGAACTGGTTGAAAAAATGCCTCAAAGAAATATGGTCTCATGGTGATGGAATTCCATGACAATCCATAATAATTCACTTGTCATGGCATTCCATCGCCATGAGACCACATTTCTTTGAGGCATTTTTTCCAAGTTCATTGCCTTGTCTATGTTACCACATTTTTCATACATGTCTACCAAAGCATTTTATCAAACAGTTCACTGCCTTGTTGCTATGGCTAAAAGCCTAAAACATGTGATTTTAAACAATCTATGGATGCTTGGAAAAAATCTATCAAAACATAATAGTAAGCAACAAGCTATGGTCTCATGGTTTTTTTTTGGTGTGAAAATAGTATGATTTTATTTGCATTTTTTGCAGGTTTTAAACACATTTTTTTGGCAATTTTGTTGTTTGAAATGGGGAAAAATCTCTATGGTCAATTTTGTACATTTTTCAATTTTAGGATTTTCATAGTTAGTGAAAACAATAGTGTTCATGAAGGAATAGAAAAGATGTGTAGAGCCTTTGAATTATACTTGTACTGTGTAGTGGCATTGAATTATTTAGCAAACCATTTTTTCTTCACAGGGCAGTATTTTCTTGTGGAACAGTTGACTGAGATAGCTCTTGTTTCAACTGACCACCCTCTCATGAAATCTCGTTCATATTATAATCTTGCACAATCTTATCATAGTAAAGGTGATTATGACACTACTACATGGCATCAGTTAAGGAAAGCCAGAGGCCACAAGATTTTGGGTTGCCATACTTTGGGCTGGGACAGGTTCAATTGAAGCTAGGAGATCTTAAGAATTCTCTCTCAAATTTTGAAAAGGTTCTGGAGGTCCACCCTAAGAACTGTGAGAGCTTAAGATTTGTAGGCCATATATATATGCTCAGCAAGGGCAGGCAGAGAAGGCTTTGGAAATTTTGAGAAAGGCAACTTGCATAGATCCACGTGATGCCCATGCATTTATCAAGATGGGTGAGTTATTAATATCACCAAACCCTAGTGCGACCTTAGATTCTCTTAAGATGCCAAAGTCTCTTCTGAAGAAGAGCAAAGAAGAAGTACCCATTGAATTGTTAAACAACATTGGGGTTCTTCATTTTGAGCGTGATGAACTAGAGTTAACTCAACAAACTTTTATGTAGGCATTAGGAAATGATGTTCTGCCTCTACATAAATCTATGTGGTCAGTTTTGTGCATTTTTTACATGTAGGATTCTCACAGTTAGTAAAAAAGGTAGTGTTCATGAAGGAATGGAAAATATACATAGAGCCTTTGAATTATACCCGTACTATGCAATGGCATTGAATCATTTAGCAAACCATTTTTTCTTCACAGGGCAACATTTTCTTGTGGAACAGTTGACTAAGATAGATCTTGTTTCAATTGACCACTCTCTCATGAAATCTCATTCATATTATAATCTTGCACAATCTTATCATAGTAAAGGTGATTATGACACCACTAGCCGCTACTACATGGAATCAGTCAAGGAAAGCCAGAGGCCACAAGATTTTGTGAATAGGCTCAATTGAAGCTGGGAGATCTTAAGAGTTCTCTCTGAAATTTTGAAAAGGTTCTGGAGGTCCACCCTGAGAATTATGAGAGCTTAAAAGTTGTAGGCCATATATATGCTTAGCAAGGGCAGGTAGAGAAGGCTTTGGAAATTTTAAGAAAGGCAACTCGCATAGATCCACATGATGCCCATGCATTTATCAAGATGGGTGAGTTATTAATATCGTCAGACCCCAATGCAACCTTAGATTTTCTTAAGATAGCAAAGTATCTTCTAAATAAGAGCAGAGAAGAAGTACCTATTGAATTTTTAAACAACATTGGGGTTCTTTATGTAGACCATGATGAACTAGAGTTGGGTCAACAAACTTTTATGGAGGCATTAAGAAATGGTATTTGTTTATAAATAAAAGCCCCAGTGCCAATTCTATAGTTTTTTTTCTATGTGCTTTAAGGATATGGAATTCTTCCAATGACTAGAAGAAGGTGGTGTTTCACTTGAGTTACAAGTTCAATTCCCATATGCTCCAAAATGCATAGAGGAAACTAATGAAAAAATAGTTCCCTAAACCCTAAACTACTTGTATGGTTCTGGTACTCAGTTGCCTATGTAACTACTATAAGTTGCCAATCAAAAAGCTATAGATATTGTGTTTAATGTATGAGGGTTTAGAATTACCTCTGAATTCACTACAGAGGGCGTCCCTAAATCCAACTTCGCTGCAAAGGGCCTCGCCGACTTCAAATTCATTGCAGCAATTTATGAATTCCTTTCTTGTCTTTTTAGAAGTCTCCAGGTCCTCTCCAAACAAGCTTTATCACCCATGCAAGTAGCTAATATAACCCAAAATGCCTCAGTGCCAGGCTAACCAACTAACAAAATGAGGAATTCAATGAATAATGAATCGTGCGCAATACACTCCCGCCAATAATTTCCTAAAATATTTTTTAAAATTTTGTCTAATTTGTATTTGTGTGACTAACTATTTAGTCATTTTTATTTGTATGATTAAATAATTTTTTAGTCGACGACCAAATTAGTCATTATTTACTCATTTATAGCTGAGTTGCAAAAAAATAGTAGAATTTAGTCATTTTTAGTTGTTGTGACTAAAAGTTTTAGTCACGTAGTCATTTATTTGCCAAATTCTACTAGTGTCTTCTTCTCTCTGAATCTTCTTCTCTTGCTCTTCTTCTCTTGCTAAATGAGGCATGACATCCAACCATGAACACTATCATAGCACCATGATAGTGTTAACATCAATGACAACCTAGTGATAGTGTTGACATCAATGATAACCCTAAGAACCATACGTGTAACAAAAATAACTCAAGATAAAATAAAGGGATAAGGCAACCCAAAACAAAAGGACAAGAAAACATTGCCACAATGCATAAATCCTAAGGGACTCACAAAGGAAAAAAGAAAAAAGAAAATAGGTAGTAAAACAAAGAAATAGAACACAATAAAAAAAAGTAGGATCAAACAACCTAAAATAACTGTGCAGAGGGGAAAATGTCCCCTTGACAGACCTTAGTTGGAAAAGTAATGTTTGAGGTACTAGCAGCGAATGGCAATAGGACAGGCTCTCTTGTCAATGAGTTGATCCTAAAAGTATTTTCTCCTAAGATTTAAATTATTTGGAAAGGGCCTAACTAGAATTTTTCAAATTTAGAGTGGTCTCCCTTTCTTTCCCTTGCTTTATCCCATAGGAGGACTAGGTCAACTATCCTAAAGGCTTTGACCCTGGCTCTCTTATCAAACCATCTCTTAACTATTGCCTGATGTTTTACAAAATGTTCCAAAGAAGCATCCCTCTTTTCCTCTAAACTCATCAAGTTTAATAGTCTTGCCTCTAGTTTGTTATCAATCTCTAGATAATCCATCATGAACTGCAAGTTTAGGATCTTTAGGTTCACAGGTAAAACAAGATTGAGCTCTTAAACTAGAAGGTATGGTTATGTCCCCAATGAGTTTTTAACCCTAGTCCTATCTACCCAAAGAGCATACTTGAGCTGGGTGTGCCAATCTCTATGGTTTTTCTCTAATAGCTTCTTGATGACATCTATCAAATTTTATTCGTGGACACAACACCATTACCTTGTGGGTAATAATTGGAAGACAATTTCAAGATTACCTTGTGCTCAAAAGTCCATTTCAATAAAATAGTAGAAGATAAATCAAGGTCATTATCACATACCAGAGCAAATGGTATTCCAAACTTGGTGATGATGTGTTCCACTAAAAAATTAATAACAATTTTAGTAGTGCAGTTCTTATATGCATAAGCTTCACTCTATCTTGTACAGTAGTTTGTAGCTATCAAGATAAAATTGTGTCCTACAGAATAATTTGTGTTAACCATACCTATAAAATCAAGGCCCCATTGGGAAAATGGTCGTACCACATAAACTGGTCGTAAGGGCATAGTTGGGCCCCTTTCCTTGTGAGCAAAAGTTTGACATGTATGGCACTTCCTCACATGCTAATGTGTATCTTTGAACAATTGAGGCCAATAGTATCATGGCCTCAAGATTTGATATGCTATAACATCCATAGAGCCATGACCTATCCCAAACTTCTCATGAAACTTTATCATCACTTGGTCCACCTCACCTCTATTCAAACATCTCAAATAGATACCTTCAAAGTTCCTTTTGTAAAGCACTCCTGACTTAATCATGTAATTGTTTCTTTTGGTCCTCAATTCCTTCCTCTAAGTAGAATTTAAATTCTTTAGACATATATGGTTTAGTAGATAGTACACTATATCTTGGTACCAAGGATCATTGGTGATAGCCTCTACTAAGTACTACTGACAAATGAGTTGTTGATCTAACTTTGCTAGAGACTTAGACAATCTTTTTCCTTTGACCAACTTCATAGACTATTTCTAAGTCAAATTATTGCAATATTACCATCTATTTTTCATGTCTTTCTCCTAATTCATTTTGCATTAGAATGGAATTGACAACTTGATATGGAACTATGACAAAAACCTTGCTCCTCAAGATGTAGTGTCTGAATTTCTTCACTACCTTAACTAAGGCAAAAGCTTGTTTCTCCATGTAATGATACCCGATTTTTGCATTCTTGAAAGGAGCACTCATAAATGATATAGGTCTCTCATCTCCCTCTTCCCTCTTCTAGGTCATTACTGTTGCACATGAATTCTCTAAAGCAAATGAATAGATGAAAATTGTCAACCTATAATTTGGACTAGTTAAAATTGGGGCTTTGGAGATGCACTCTTTAATCTTAGAAAAATCTTGTTTAGCTTATGTACTCCATTCTATTTTGGCATCCTTCTTAAGCATGTCATTCAAGCGTTTCACTACCTCAACAAAACCAGTGATAAACTTCCTAAGAAAATTAATCTTCCCAAAAAATGATTTAAGTTCTTTCTTACTTCTTGGTAAAGAAAGATTTTGAATGGCTTCAATTCATTATGGGTCAATGTAAAATCCCTCTTTAGAGATGATGTGACCTAACAATTTTCCTTTGGTGACTCCAAAATCACACTTCTTAGGATTTAGGGAAACACCATATTATTTGAATCTTTGGAAGATCTTCCTCAAATCTGAAACATGATCTACCCTATTCTTTGAAAACACTGTAATATCATCTATGTAAATAATGATATGTACTTACCAACTAATCCCTTGAAAGCAATGTCCATAGTTCATTGGAAGGTGGCACCTGCATTAATTAACCCAAATGGCATCCTATGGTAAGCATAAATTCCCCAATTACAGGTGAAAGCAGTCTTCATTTTGTCTTCCTCTTTAACCATGACTTAATTATACCCTAAATATCCATCAAGGAATGACATCAATTGGGACCCATTAACAATCTGTAATACCTCATCTAAAGAAGGAAGTGGGTAGTTTTCCTTTTTTGATGCTTTATTTAAGTTCCAAAAGTCAACACATAACCTGATTTCTCCATTCTTCTTCCTTACTGGAATCAAGTTAAAAACCCAAGTTGAATGCCTGACAAGGAATATGATCCTTACTGATAATAATTTCTACACTTCTTTGTAAATCAAGGGCTTAAGTAATGCATTTACATGCATCTATCTTTGTTTGAAAGGTTTTGAGCCAGGCATCAAAGGAATGGTATGAGTAATGACTGAGGTATCAAAGGTTTTCAAGTCTTCATATCCCTAGGCAGTCACTTCCATGTAGTCTTTTAGTGTCTGAATTATGTCTTCCCTTTCTTTTGGTGTGCAGACCTTACCTATAAACACATTCTTTGGCTGTTGATCATCACCCAAATTATAAGTTTCATACTTACCTCCTTCCACATTGGTAGATGTCTTTTGACTTGCCATTGGATCTACATCAAACAATCTCTCTAACTCCACCATCCCTTTGGGAATGTTGTTTCTCTTTAGGTTTATGATTCCATCTTCACACAACTCAAAGGGATCTCTTTCTATTTCATCTATGATTTGATTGTCAAAAACTCCTGAATTAGTAATAAAGTCCAGAATATGTTTGTCATCTTCAAATACCTAAAAGTTCCTAATGTTGTCTGGGACTACTAGGATAGGTACCAATTCTACTAAGAACCTCTTCAATTTGGACTCAATCATAGGTTCCAAAGTACTTTTTGTCACTATTAGTGCATCAAAAATCTGATTCTTCTTGCTAGGGATGGCCCTAATGTTGAATGCATCAAAATCTTCAATCAAGTCTGAAACCCTATTTCTATAAGCAGTCAATCTCTTGTCATAAGGATTAATTACCAAATTTGAATCTCCCTACACCTGCAATAGTTTGAATCTTTTTTGGTGTACCAAGAGTAGCCCCTTGTTAAGGCTTCATATTCTACCACATTATTAGTGTAGTTTAATTGTAACCTGTAGGATGCAAAAAAGGTCTTCCCTTTTGAATTAATCAATTCAACTCTAGTCCACATCCTTGCTTGGACTTTGATCCATCAAATTTCAAGGTCCATAAAGAGTCATCATAAGGGATTTGTGTTCCCCTCTTTACACATTTACCTTGTATGGGTACATATTTTATTTCTTCTTTCAATAGCTCCTTAAACACCACAGGTCTTGAGATATTTCTCTAAAAAAATTCTTCCCTGTGAGGGAAAGGGTTACAAGCTTTTTCTTTGATTCATGATCTTCTTTAGTGGTGACTTCAAGGTTAGGCTATGTAATCATTGACTCTACTACTTTAATGGTTTCTAGACACATTGGACAAGATAAATCAGAGTGATAGTCTTTGTGTACCCTACACCAGTTGGGAAGTAGCAACTCCGAAGTGCAAACCTGAGTGCCCAAGATCTATTTATCATTCTCCAATTTCTTCATGAACTCTTCAAGGATGGACATATCTTCCTAAGCTATAGGTTCACCTTTTTGGACCTCATCCAAGCCTAAGATGACAAAGGAAGATAGGATTTCATCTACTCTCCTCTATGTTCCAAGATCAACATCTACAAAAATGACCTCATTAAGTGAGTTATATCCATTGATCATATTTTTAATTTGGGCTCATTGTCAACCCTAATCTAATTTTGATTGCCCTTCCATGGTAGCCACAAGTGTGAGAAATCAGTGGAAAAATACTCATTAAGGCTCTTGGTCCAATCTTGGCTAAGAAACATCCAAATCCTTCAAGCATTTCCACTATTTGGATGTCAATAGGATGTTGGATACGAGGATTTGAAACCAATTGAATATACACATCTTTAACCTCCCCTACAACATATACTTATGTCTTGTCCAGTTGAACCACCTTTCTATTGGTCTTAGTAAGGGTTAGTGATGAGGGTCACTGCAGACCTCATCATTTAATTAAAAATGTCAATCCAAGGTAGTGTCCATGGAGATATGCAAGAGGGAGAAGAAATCATTTGCATGACATTCTTTTTCTACAATAGAATAAACACTCTTTGCTGGAAATAAACACACTTACTAGAAATAAACATACTTGCAATAAAGGAAACTATTCTAGCTTGCTGAAGAATAAACACACTTGCAATGAAAGAAACTTTTCTAACTACTGAAAATAACCACACTTACTGGAAAAGGAAAGAACAGGAAATTGAAAGACTGTTAAGAAATGGTACTATCCGGAGCTATCCAAACTATTGCTGCTAAAAGACTAAACTATATTATTTCATAAAACTCTTCCCATTTGATTCCTTGATTACAATGAATTTATAGAATTATTATTCTCAATCAATCTACCAAGAATGTGGATCTGAGATCCTATTTTTGGAGAGAGAAACTAAACCTTCTTCCTCTGATTTCGCGGCCTTTTTTTCACACCAGTTTTGTTTCAGTTGATTTAGTCACTAACTACTCATTTATTTTTGATGAAACTCTTCAAAAGGTTTATGGGTTTTGTTCCCCTCGTTCCCATCTTTTCATATCATTTTGAAATTCTAGATTTCATTGAGAAATGAGTGAGATATCACTATTTTACTGTGACTGCATTTTTAACTTCATCTTTTCATGCTTTTTAGGAAGTTTTCTAGCACTTCAATTTGGCAGAATTTATTCTCCAATCCTCTAATTGTTTATTACAAGGAAAACATGCAATATCATTAAGACATGTAATGACATTAATTAAGCAAAATATATTCTTTTATTTAGCTAATAGATGAGACAATAAATTGTCTCATCAGTTAGAACCAACTTCTAACTAATTGAATATGGCATCACATTCCCTGAAGCACCTAAGTCTACTAAGAAGTTATGAAGATTCTTCCCAAAGATTGTGACACTTAGTACGAAAGGGGATGAATCTAACCTTCCTTTATACATAGTAGTAAATGCATCAACCACAAAGACTACTTTATCTTTTTCCTTTTGAAACATTACTATCTTTTTAGTTTTATCCAAGGATCACATCAATGCTTCTCACTGTGTTGGATAATTCTAGATAACATCAAACAATGACATATGTTAGGAATTGGATGCAGAAGATATCAATTAAATGCAAATAAAGATTAAACAAAGGAATAAAAAATATACAGAAATAATAACAGTGAGAGACAAGTTTTAACGTGGTTCACCCAAACTCAGGCTACATCCACCAATAGAGAGTCCAATATTATTATCCAATAAATCAAATCGATTACAATCAGCAATCCTTGCAACTCAATACCACTGCAAAATGCTACAATACATCAACAGAAACCCTAACCCTTAGCCGCTTTTATCAAGCCCTTATGTCGGTTACAAAAATAGGGTTTTTTATGTCGGCCAATGGAAAAATAACTCCCAATGCCTTTATAAAATAATAGGCAATTTTTACTTCGGGGGCGCCCCCTGCACTCCCCCGTTAAAGAATTTGGGGGGAAACCGTACTGATAAAAGTGAGGAAAACTTAACCTCCGAGTTTGATTAGGCTCCATATAACAACATATTAGCCTTAGTTTTCTTCAAATCATCAGTGACATGGTTTTGGTCAATTGGAGCATAGGTTTTGTTCACATTAGGGTTGCTTTATTTGAAGGATCCTCCTTGGGGTCCTTTAGGAAGTGGAAAATTGTTATCATCATTAGGATGGGGTGGTGTAGGAGTGTTATTTGGAGGAATGGAGGTTATGATTGGCTCCTTACCTTTGTTTCTCAAAAAGTAAGTATTCTTTCCCTACTGAAAGGCCTGAATTTCATCATATTCTTGGATTGGTTCATCGTCTTCTTCAAAAGGAATGATATATTTCTAGAACCAATGCAATACTCAAATCTCCATGTTGTCCATTTATTTTAGTATTTTCATTATGAACCTATTGATCAGCTTGGGCTATTTTAGACATTTTCTCCATTTCTAGACAATTTAGCTCTAAGTGAGCAGATGCATCATGAAGTCTACACCAATTGGCCAAATGATTCAGCTCAGTGAAGTTTAGAATGACTTTCATTTTCAAGAAGGGATGGTAACTCTCCATTATTTGGTCTTGTGTTCTATGGTCTATTAGGTCTTTGTTGATTGGAACCCTAATTTTGAAAGTTTTGATTTTGATTATTATTCTGGGGGTTAAAGTTATTTTGACTTTGGAAGTGACCTTGTACTTGAAATTTATTTTAGTTTTGTGCATGAAGAGGGTTCACTCTTAGCCTAGTGAGTTCATTTGTGACTTGGGCAAGGGTTTTCTTCAGTGCTTCTAGTTTAGATGTCAGGTGTGAAGTTTAATCTATGTTGGAGTGGACTCCATTAGATGGAAACCTAACTTGACTAGCACTATGTTTACTGACAAAATGAACTTGATGTTTGACTACCTATTGCTCAAAGAATGAATTCCCTAAGGGTTGAGGGGAAACAAGAGCAATGGGAGAACTTTGAACCTGTCCATGGTATGGAAGCATTGGATAAGGAAAAACATAATTCAAGGGCTATGGATATGCAAAATGATTCTACCCTTGTGGCACAATGTTTAAGATAGGGTTCATCAATTGGGTGTTGTTCGTCAAGGCATTATTTATAGTTAGGATCTAATTTGGCATCCTTGGATATCCCACTAAGGGTTAATTTACCAAATCTCCTCCAATCATAGGATGCATTTCTCGGTGTAACTTGACTGCTTCTAAATAAACTATAGCCAGAGTGTTTAGGTTTTGTCTAGTTCTATTTAGTAACACTACAATTAAAGGATCAATAGCTCTAAGGTATATATAAACTGCAACTACTTCTACTACTACATATGAAGTGGTAAGCCTTTTGTAAAGTTTATGGAATCTGGCATTGAACATAGTCAAAGGCTCATTAAGTTCCATTCTACAAGTAGCAAATTGATGGTAGACAATTAATGGATATGTGTAAACTTTGAACTAATTAATGAAAGTTGTTTCTAGATGATCCCAATCTATGATAGATCCTATTGGCAAGCTTAAATACTATGAGCATGCCACATCTCCTAACAAATAAGGAAAAAGTATGCAAACTACATCTTGATGTGATATGCCAACCCTAATAATAGACTTCTTAATGGCTTGAATATGTTCTTTTGCATTCCTTCCTTCTCCATATATGAATTTGGGACAAAATTTCTCTAGATTTCTTGGCATATCATGGAGATTTCTAAGAATAGAAAGAGGGGAGAGATCAACACTGAAAAAGGCCATTGGTAATCTATGCGTTGTATTAGGGGAAGCACCTAGGGTTTGGGATCTAGATGGGCTAACTGACCTAGTGTTACTTCTCTTTCTCTTGCCACAATCACTCCTTGTTTTCTATGTTGATTGAATTCTTCAAAACTTGTTCTCCCAATAGATGAAGATATAGACAACCTTCTTCGGATCCTAGATGGGAAAACCCTCAATTGGTCCAGTTTTAATTAGACCCTCCTTCTAGTGCCAATTTTATTAATGGTTGCTTTGGCACATCAACTTCAAGTAAAACGAATATCACTCTAATTCTCCTGAAAAGGTAAATGATCTAAAAAATCAATTGCCTCCAAGGTCCCTATTGGTTGGGTCACAATAGTGTTGGAGCAATTAAGTGGTCTATATGATTGTTTGTTCAAGGGGCATGTGCTAGTAGAATTAAACCTTGGACCAATGTAATCAAGGTCTCTATGGAAGAAAAATATTGCTTTAAGCTCAAGGAGCTCTAATCTTAATCCAAAATTATGGTTTGTAAATAAAGTGCAAAAGAAAATAAGGTTTAAGAATTGTAGAAAATTAAATGAACAACCTTTGTGTTTAATTTCCACTTCACTTGAAAGATCTAGCAATATTTAATGTAACTTATAATGCAATGATTAGTATTTCACTCAACCATAAACACTCTAGATGCAAGACTCTAAGGAATTAGTGAGAAATTGGAATGAAAGGCATGAAAACACCATATTACATGTGTAAAAATCAAACAATATCCCTCAATCTCATGTCAAAAGATAAAACAATTAAGTACTTGTCAGAGTCTTATAAAGATTTTTCAAATACGAAAAGAAAATAAAACACATTACCAGCAAAAGGTAGGAAACACGTAGAGAAAACCAAAGTATCTTCTATTAATTGGTAGTCAAAATTAGTAGATTACATATGACAACAGGAGTTCCACATTGCAAATGTGTTACAATTTGCCCGTACATGCCTTAGCTCAAAATTATAAAAGTGCTCGAATCTAGAAAAATATCTAGATTCCCCCCTTTTTATGATGCTTTGGAAGTATTCTTATACCCATCCTGGGCATCCAAATTTTGAAAAACACTACTAGTCAAGTTGAGTCAAATATTGGCACTTGGGCCCAATTTTTCAAAATTACAAGTTACAATTTCATCTGATCCCCTTGGGTCTTATGTTTAACTTCTATTCATTTTGAATTGAGTTATTACATCTCTCAAAAGAATAATGAATGAAAAAATTTTAAATGTAGGAAAAATAAATTAGCCAAGAGTTGGCTAGGCCTTGCCATGGAAGGATGCAATGGCCTCTCGTAGATCATTGATGTTTGGCCCTACATGGTATTTTATGCATAATTTATGGGAGTACACCATCCTCTAGATTTTGTTCTTGATCTCTCCAAATTCAGAAAAGTCCTCTTGGAATCCATGAAAGGTGGCCTTCATCCTCATCAAATCATAAATGGTATTCTTGGTCATCTTCTTATGTAGGAGCCCTAAAAACTCTTGAACAATCCTTGCAGCAGTGTGAACCATAGACGCATCTGCCAAAAAGGTGCATTGGATGCTCTCCACTAATTTCTCCACCTTGGTCCTCATTACTGGTATATTCTAGAGGCAACTTTTAATTAGGTTTCAATCGCTGACCTTTTTACATAAATTATGGGCATAAGGTGGTGTGATTGCTAATGAAATTATAGGGAATTAAGGAAAAGGGTGTGTGTTGAACACACCAAGATACTGAGAGGGGGCGAATCAGTATCTAACCGATCTTTAATTTTAACAACTTCAACTTATCTGGAGCAGATTAAAACTTAAGCATCATAGTAATAACATAAGCATGAAAGATTAACACAATGCACATCAACACAACACTAGATATACATGGAAAACCTAATAAGGGAAAAACCACGGTGAGGATTAACTCACAATATATGAAGCCCAAATAACAACTTTTTTTTAGGGCTACAACCCAAGGAAGCTACTACTCCCTAAAAACTTTGATTTAGGGTCACTTCCAAGGAAGCTACTACTCCCTAAAGACTTTGTTTTAGGGTCACTCCCAAGGAAGCTACTACTCCCTAAATTAAGAAGACACTTACAAAAGATTACAATATGACAGTCCTTCTACTGTCTGAAAACTGACATTGAAACTCACACCTTTGATGATTGCACTTCTACCTCTTCACACTTTCTTCTAATGATCTGATTAGTTAGGCACACTCTACACTTGATCATTGTCACATATAAGTCTTCAAGATAAATCAAGATAGCATCAACAACTTATGCTCTTTCTCCTTCAGTCGCACATCAAGAATGTATTCATTCTTCTTCTTATCCTATATGTGAGCCTTATCAATCACTTTGTAATCACACTCTCCTAACTCAATTTGATTCACTATTTATACATGATATTACATTGATTACATTGCTTGTCGGTCAGATACAACATGAAAATTACATTTAAAAGTCAGCCAAACAACACACAATATCAAACGTGTAGAAGATAGGTCCTAAGTGAAGCCACACGTTACACCAGCAGAAGATCCATGCCTTACAGACACCAACTCTTGCTTAACTAGGTCCAAAACATCCTTCACAGCTTCAAACACCAAGGAATTACATCCACATGCTCCGCTCATTTAAAAATAGGACAACTTTAATCAAAAACACATGAACCTTGAAACATAACGACCACATCAACTTGAAAACTTTGTGTAGTACTAGAAACAAGAAAGATCTTCATGAAAACTCTTCCAAACAAGTCCACATGACTCATACAACATCTCCAAACACTCCTTTGCCACCGCACATCAAAGAATTGTGTCACACAACTTCAATCATGAACTCTAAGAACAATCTATCATCCAGAACACACTGCAAGATGATGTCATTTGAAAAATTGAGCTATAGACCACCAAGGACCTTGAAATTGCAAGGAAGCATGTAATACACTTCCATAAACAATTCCTTAAAATCATAAGGGCAATCGTTCATTTGTGGAGGAATTCAAAGCATTCCAACAGGCCTTCAACACTAGCTTACTCTGCCAGAACACATGTCGATACTCTATCATGCATAACTTTCACACCGGAAGGACAAATGATCTAAAAACTTGGAATTATCACCTCTACTACATCCTAAACATAGTTCCAGAACCACATGATCATATCTACAAATGCGGAGGAATGCAGAGGAATGCTGAGCATTCCATTGTCCTACACAAAACACCTTCACAGAGACAACAATGTCTTCAAATAATCAACACCAAAATAATATTTTGGTAATCCAATCATCATAGAACTTGGAACATACATGCTTTAGGCCATCAATAACATCAGCAATACATATGATCATCTTTGTGATTCTAATTCCCATATTAATATGAACTATATCTTCTCCCTTCTCTTGTTGGATGGAACATAACATCCAACCATGATCTTCTTCTCAAGTGTTGGATGGGACATGACATCCAACCATGAACTGTGTCTTCTTCTCTTTTTGGATGGGACATGACATCCAACCATGAATTGTATCTTCTTCTCTTGTTGGATGGGACATGACATCCAACCATGAACACCATCACACCACCAAGATAGTGTTGACATCAATGATAACCTAGTGATGGTGTTGACATCAATGACAACCCTAAGAACCATATGTGTAACAATCTCCCCCTTTTGCATTGATGGCAACACATCTCTACTTCTCTCCCCCTTTGACATCAAGGACAAAGGGCAACCACTACCTCAATCAGAGACCACATACCTACACATTCTTTCTTAGGTCATGACTTCTTCTTGCAGCAAACAAACTCCCCCTATCACCAACAATCACTACCTGCTCCCCCTCAGAGGTAGCCACCATTAGTCTAGGAACAAGATATAACATGAACTCCCCCTGGACAGATGCACCATTATGCATCTACCAAGAAGGAGGGAAAATTGCCCCTAACCTCTGTCAAAGATCCTCAAAAGTATCCTTTGCCAGAGCCTTTGTGAAAATATTTGCTATCTGATCCTTTGTTGGAATATATTCCAACTTCACTTCCTTATTTGTAACCTTCTCTCTAAAAAAGTGATACTTGATTGCTATATGTTTAGTTCTAGAATGCATCATTGGATTCTTGGAAATATTGATAGCACTTGTATTGTCACACAAGATAGGAATAGGCTCATCACACAATACCTTGATATCCTTCAGGGTTTGCTTCATTCACAATACTTGTCTATAGTAGGATGCTGCTACAATGTACTCTACCTTTGTAGTAGAGAAGAACATTGAATCTTGCTTCTTACTCTACCATGAAACCAATCTGCTTCCTAAAAATAAAGCACCACCACTTATACTTCTTCTATCATCAACACAACCAGCCCAGTCAGCATTAGTGTAAGCACTCAAATCAAACTCATTACCTATTGGATACCATAGGCCATAGTCTAGAGTTCCTTTCAAGTATCTAACTATCATTTTCACTGCGTTCTCATGTGTTTTCTTGGGATTGGCTTGATAGATGGCAACCACACATACTGCATGCATAATATCAGGTCTAGAAGCAATCAAGTATAGCAGTCCTCCAATCATTGATCTATAGACATTTTGATCCACCTTTGGAGACTCATCATCTTTGCTCAAGTGACATCCAGTGATCATGGGAGTACTCACTGGCTTTGAGTCCTCCATACCAAACTTCTTCAACATCTCTTTGACATACTTAGCTTGAGAAATAAAGATACCACCATTTAGCTAAGCAATTTGAAGTCTAAGGAAGAAAGACATCTCACCATAGACATCTCAAACTCTTTTTGCATCTCCTCTGCAAACCTCTTACACATATCATCATCTCCACCAAAGATGATGTCATCAACATATACTGCAACTATCAATATCATGTCTCCTTCCTTGATGTAAATATTTCTATCTGTGGTACCTTTCTTGAAGCCCTGCTAAAGTAAGTACTTGTTCAACCTAGCATACCAATTTCTAAGTGCCTTCTTAAGGCCATACAAGGCCTTCTTGAGTCTGTACACCATGTCTAGATCTTCTGATAACTGGAAACCATCTAGTTGTTCAATATAAATCTCTTCCTCTAGATCACCATTCAGAAATGTTGACTTAACATCCATCTGATATACCTTGAATTTCTTATGAGCAGAAAGAGTAAGGACCATTCTGATTGCCTCCATCCTTGCTACTAGAACAAAAGTCTCCTTGAAATCAATACCTTCAACTTGTGTGTATCCTTTGCATACCAATCTTGCCTTGTTTCTTACAACTTCACCTTCTTCATTTAGTTTGTTCTAGAACACCCATTTCATTCCTATAACATTCCTATTTGTTGGTCTGGGAACCAATTCTCATGTCTGATTCTTCTCAATCTGATCCAATTCTTCTTCCATGGCCTTTATCCATCCATCATATTTGCTAGCATCAGCAAAGTTTTTAGGTTCTACCTTTGATAACAAACACAAGTTTAGTTGCTCATGTGTTTTTGTAAGACTTCTCCTGGTCAGTACACCCTTATTCTTGTCTCCAATGATCTAATCTACTAAGTGGTTCTTCTAAACATACTTTGCTGGAGCCTTAGGTATTTGATCTGGTTCTTGCTCCTTTTCTTCTTTCACTTCTTCTTATTCATCTTCAATGCATGGAAAGATATCAGATCTAGAGTCCTCTGAATCTTGTGAGATCTGACACAAGTCTTCATCTACTTTGACATTTGTGCTTTCAATCATCTTTTCTAACCTCTTGTTGTAGCATCTATAGGCCATGTTTCTGGTTGAGTAACCAAGAAATATTCCTTCATCACTTGTTGAATCAAACTTTCCTAGATCTTCTTCATGTCTTTTGATATAGCATTTGATACCAAAGATCTTGAAATATCTGACAGTGGGAGGTCTTCCATACCATATCTCATAAGGGGTCTTAGTGTTGTTGATCCTCAATTGTACTCTATTAATTAGATAGACGGTAGTGTGAATTGCATCCTTCCAATACATATCAGGCAAATATGTATCTTTCAACATTGCCCTATCCATATCTTGCATAGTTCTATTCTTTCTTTCCACTACTCCATTTTGTTGAGGGGTCCTAGGAGCTAACAAATGTCTTCTAATACCATGATCTTCACAAAACTTATCAAATTCATTTGAAGTAAACTCACCTCCTCTATGAAACCTTAAACATTTGATCTTAGTATCCACTTAATTTTCAACCATATCTTTGAACACCTTAAATTTATCAAAGGCATCTGATTTTTCTCTTAGGAAAGTAACCCAAGTCATTCTAGAATAATCATCAATGAACAACATAAAAATACCTCTCACCTTGTTGACTCTTTACTCTTATAGGACCACAAAGATCAGTGTGAATCAGCTCCAATGGCTTTGAAGAGGAACACTCCTTGCTTTTAAAACTTGTCTTTGTCTGCTTTCCCATTTGACATTCCCTACATACTATATTTGTAGGCTTGATTATCTTAGGCATGTCTCTCACTGCATGAGTAGAATTGATCTTTACCATATTATCAAAATTGTTGTGTCCCATTCTCTTATGCCACAACCAACACTCACTGGATTGATCCAATAAACATGTTCTCCCATTTACCTCCTTCAAATGATAGATATCACCATAAGTCTTGATACCTTCTGCAACTAACTTTCTGGACCCTACCTTCCTAATTTCACAACCCTTGGCATGAAAAGTGAGATTATACCCTTTGCTGACTAACAATGAGAAGATTGTGTTTTAGCCCTTTGACATAGAGGACATCCTTAGTCCTATTCTTTCCATCAATAGTTATAGTACCTTTTCCACATATTTGTGGAAACTCATCACCACCAAACTTGATAGCACCACCATCCCATTTCTCAAGGCTAATAAACTTCTCCTTGTCACCAGTCATATGATTTGAGCATCCACTATCAATTACCCTAGCCTTAGATTCTTTTCTTGCATGAAAGGTAGTCCATACAACCATTGATCTTTCATTGTTCTGGTCTATTTGTAAAGTATCAGTCTTCTCACATTTTCCAGCATCATCCTTTTTGTCACAAACACTCAAGGCCATGAAGAGTGTTTCATCATTTGAATCATCATGATCCTCATCTTCTGAAGAATAATTGCTCTCTATGGAATACAGACTTCTTTTAAACATGTCTCTTCTGTAACTACCTCTTGATTCCTTAAGAGGACATTTAGAAGCAAAGTGACCAACCTTTCCACAATTGAAACATTTGAAGGGTAACTTACCTTTGTATTTCCTAGTGCCTTTCTTCAGTCTCCTCACAAAATTTGCTTCAACTTTGTCAGAGCTTTCATCTTCATCAGCAACTTCTTCCTTTGTCTTCACATTGACTTTGAAATCAACTTCTTTCTTTGGAGCATCACTTCCAAACTCTCTCATTTAAAAGGTAACAAGGGAGCCAAACAATTTTTCTATAGTGCATGTATCTAGGTCTGCATTCTCCTCAATAGCAGATACATTATGACTGTAAGATTTGGGAAGAGATCTCAAAACCTTTTTCACAATCTCATCTTCTTTTACTTCTCTACCAAGACCTTTAATTCCATTGACCACTTCATTCACCTAGAGCATATATCCAACAATGTATTCATCCTCTGACATTTTTAGGTTCTCAAATCTACTCTTGAAGATCCACATCTTGGCTTACTTTACTTTCTTGTCTCCTTCATAAATGGTTTCAAGTTTATCCCAAACTTCTTTAGCAGAACTATAATTCATTATCTTTGAAACTTCTGAATCAGCTAACCGACTCATGATAGCAAACTTTGCCTTGGCATTATTGTCATATTCCTTAACTTCATTTGGATCTATAGGAATTGTAGCAGGAACTTTGTAGCCAGTCTTGACAGATTGCCAAACACCACATCCTAGGGAATTGCTATAACCTTCCATCCTTATCTTCCAAAAAGCATAATTTGTTCCATCATACCCAGGTATCTTGTTGGATCCATTTTGTGCCATCCTAGACCTTCCTCAAGCGGTTAAGCTTCCTTCAAAGGAACTTGGCTCTGATACCAATTTTTGAACACACCAAGATACTAAGAGGGGTGTGAATCAGTATCTAACCAATCTCCAATTTTAACGTCAACTTATCTGGAGCAGATTAAAACTTAAGCATCACAATAATAGCATTAGCATGAAAGATTAACACAATGCACATCAACACATAACACCAAATATACAAGGAAAACCAAAGAAGGGAAAAACCACAGTGAGGATTAACTCACAATATATGAAGCTCAAATAACAACTTTGTTTTAGGGCTACAACCCAAAGAAGCTACTACTCCCTGAAAATTTTGATTTAGGGTCACTCCCAAGGAAGCTACTACTCCCTAAAGACTTTGTTTTAGGGTCACTCCCAAGGAAGCTACTACTCCCTGAATTAAAAAGACACTTACAAAAGATTACAGTATGACAATCCTTCTACTGTCTAAAAACTGACATTGAAACTCACACCTTTGATGATTTCACTTCTACCTCTTCACACTTTCTTCTGATGATCTGATCAGTTAGGCACACTCTACACTTGATCATTGTCACATATAAGTCTTCAAGATGAATCAGGACAGCATCAACAACTTATGCTCTTTCTCCTTCAATCGCACATCAAGAACATATGCATTCTTCTTCTTATCTTATATGCAAGCCTTATCAATCACTTTGCAATCACACTCTCCTAACTCAATTTGATTCACTATTTATACATGATATTACATTGATTACATTTCTTGTCGGTCATATACAACATGAAAATTACATTTACAAGTCGGCCAGACAACACACAATATGAAACGTGTAGAAGATAGGTCCTAAGTGAAACCACATGTTACACCAGCAGAAGATCCATGCCTTGCGGACACCAACACTTGCTTAACCAGGTCCAAAACATCCTTCACAAATTCAAACACCAAGGAATTACATCCACACACTCCATTCATTTAAAATAAGGATAACTTTAATCAAAAACACATGAACCTTGAAGCATAACGACCACATCAACTTGAAAACTTTGTGCAGTATTGGAAACAAGAAAGATTGAGATCAATGTTCCAGGATTTAATTGTGTGTGTTTTTTCCTCAATGCTTTGGATCATATTCCATGATCCATCATCAAGAGATTTGATGGATCATGGAGTATGATCTGAAACGTTGAGGAAAAAACATTCACATAGTTAAATCCTGAAACACTGATCTCAATTATTATGGACTGTGGAAATTTGATGTCTAACAAGAAAGATCTTCATGAAAACTCTTCTAGATGAGTCCACATGACTCATATGACATCTCCAAACACTTCTTTGCCACCACACATGAAAGAATTGTGCCGCACAACTTTAATCATGAACTCTAAGAACAATCTATCATTCGAAACACACTACAACATGCTGTCATTTGAAAAACTGGGCTGAGGACCACCACGGACCTTGAAATTACAAGGAATCTTGTAATACACATACATAAAAAAGTCCTAAAAACTGCAAGGGCAATCATTCATTTGTGTAGGAATCATGTGGAGCATTCCAACATGCCTTCAACACTGGCTTTCTCTACTAGAACACATGTCGATACTCTATCATGCATAACTTTCACAGCGGAAGGGCAAATGATTTGAAAACTTGGAATTATCACCTTCACTGCATCCTGAACATAGTTCTAGAACCACATGGCCATGTCTACAAATTTGGAGGAATGCAAAGCATTCCATTGTCCTACATAGAACACCTTCAAAAAGACAACACTATCTTCAAACAATCAACACCAAAATAATATTTTGGTAATCCAATCATCATAGAACTTGGAACATACATGCTTTAGGGCATCAGTAACATTAGCAATACATCTTATCATATTTGTGCTTCTAATTCCCATATTAATATGAAATATATCTTCTCCCTTCTCTTGTTGGATGGAACATGACATCCAACCATGATCTTCTTTTGTTGTTGGTGTTGGAATACAATGGATCACTGAGAGGGAAGTGAATCAGTGATCTGTTAAAACTAATTCATTTATCAACACAATAGATGTGAATGTAATTAATGTCAACATGTCAAAGAGATAGAGAGCAATACAATCATAGAAATGAAACCATGACATCAGATCTAAAGTGAAAAACCCTAAGCAAGGAAAAACCACTATCCAACCTCACCTCACTGAATTCTTCATTGTGTCTCACTGCCCAGAATCTCATTGAATACATGTATGCCTCACTGGCTAGGATATCACTGATCACATCAACTCCAATCTCAAAACAAATATACAAATACAAAGTACTACTCTATTTACAATGATATCAATGGTTATAGATGAGTTCTATAACTCTTACACAAACCCCTTATCTCTCCTAGATTAGCACAAAAGAATAACACTTCATGATCACCATACATCTAATCACAAAAATACATGGCATCAAAGGACAAGACAAGAAATCATGAACCCAAGAGATACTCAAACCTATATCAAGAATCCCCTCTTTACAAAATGCAACATTCTTCTTGTCACATAATCTGTCTAGAATATAGATATCCACCTTTCAACAACTTATGTCCTTGTTTAATCAAAATATTGAACTCAAAGACTATATAAGATCAACACAAAGTAAACATTAAAGGGGATATTATCATGCTATGAGAAATCACTTTTTTTTACCTCTGCAATGAGCACAAACCTTTCTCATTATTGCTCTGCAAGAAAGATACTTCCTCTATCATCATTGATTTGCAAGACAACATTCTTCTGTCATCATTGACCTGCAAGCAAACACTCTTCTATTGTCAATGCCCTCTTGACTATAACCCTCTATCAATCATTCATCTGCACTCAATACATCATCAAAACCTCTTTCTTCACACTCATCATAATTCAAAAGACAATAACAAAACTGCTTCAATCAACATCATTCTTCATTCTTTATCTGCATATTCCCTTACAATAATATGTCTCTCCATCCCTGAATTCGCAGAGGTATTCCCATAAAAAATATACACCCTCATCAATCAAACAACAATCTACGTACTTGTTTTTTAACCCTCCAAAAATATTCTATCCTTTGGTTACATGAATGCAACTATATTTAGGGAGAGAGTGGTTACTGCATGGTGCTCAAATCTATTTTGGGTTTTTGCTATATTTAGCCTCATGCACTGAAAAAAAATAGTTAACAAAATAGCTTTTCAATGTTGCACAAAGGAAGGCCCATCAAATTTGATTCATATCAAATAATCATTTTCATTTTTAAATCGGCACATTAGATTTCGTCCTTCACGCCCAAGAGAGATTAAATAAAGACCTTTGATTTTAGTTTGGCGCTCACATATAAAATTTCCACTTGTTTGAACCAGTTCCCTGAATAGAAAGGTTATGTCACTTATGATTTAAAAACCCTTGAGGAGGTCACTTAAGTGACTATTACCCACTATAAAAGGTCAACATCAAATTAAAATAAAAAGAAACCCGTATACTTGAAGGTTTAAACCCTTTGTTATTTGAGTGAGATAAACCATTAGGGTTTTAGGATCATAAACCCTAGTAATTCTCATTAGCTCTTTTAGGTTCCATACTTTGCTCATTGAATGTAGATATGACTATATCTATCATAGTCATTCTAGTTGACTTAAATATGTCATCCTTGAAGATTGATACTGTATCAACATCATTAATATGTGTTTTGCAAACACATCATCATCATGGAAAGACCTTGCTCATAAACCTTGCTTGCTCTGAGTATCATCTGATTGACATAAACCTTGACATCCTCCTATTGCTAATGTTGTAGCACTAAAGATCAACCAATCAACAATCACTGAATGATTGACATTTTATTTGTCCTGAATTAGTTCTCTTTGAATGTTGTAACAATACCAATGACAAATCAACATCATTACCATCATCATGAGATGATCAACACTAAAGTAACTCTGAAATTGTGAAGTAACACTTATGACAAGCACCTTTGACATTAACTCTGACACTGTTAAGTGACACCTATGACATGTACCATCAAATATGAACTCCTAATAATGACAAATGCATACCTTGTCATGAAGCATCATCACCATGAAGCCATCACCATTGTAACTCTCCAAACTTCATGCCTCTATCTGATAGCATTTACAAACCAACATTCAGCATCAATCACAATGAGCTAGAGTATCAACATCATGAGCATATACTATCAACAATAACATCATGAGATATCTCCATTTAAGCATTCTAAGGCAACTATGTTCAACACCATTAACCTCATCAAGAAAAGAAGATCAACATCAACATCATCAAAGATGAAACATCAAAGGTGAAACACCATCAAGGAAACATCAAGCTAACTCCTGAAACATGATACCATGAACATCATACTGTCATGAACAAATATTAGCTCAAACATCATGAATGAATCAATCACACCAAATGTGAATGACAAACTCTTCCAACCAACTCTTTTTACCTTTGACATCAATGAAAAATATCATTCCAACAAACTCCCTTTACCTTTGACATCAATGACAAACATCATTCCAATAGTTGGATGGGACATGCCATCCAACCATGAACTGTATCTTCTTCTCTTGTTGGATGGGACATGACTTCCAACCATGAATTGTATCTTCTTCTCTTGTTGGATGGGACATGGCATCCAACCATGAACACCATCACACCACCATGATAGTGTTGACATCAATGACAACCCAGTGATAGTGTTGACATTAATGACAACCCTAGGAACCATATGTGTAACAGTGTGAACGCCAATGATATTATAATAAATTAAGGGAAAGTGATGGTGAATTCACCAATGATATTATATTGAATTTAGGGAAATGTGTAATATTTCCATGCAATGATAGGTATTGTTATCACCTAAATTTGCACCCTGTGTTGAAGCTTTTGGCAGTTTCAACAAATTCAGTGAAATGTTGGAATGATCTCAAGGTGTGGGACCTTGCAACCAAGATTAGACCTCCATACAAGGTTGGTTCCTCTTTCTGGACTTAAGGTCCAAAGAAAACCAACTAAACCTACTGCTATTGATCACCAGGGAAAAGGGGAAGAAGGAGAACTGAAATGAAAAATAGGTGATACACCAGCTTTAGAATGTTTAGATGACCCTAAAATAACACAACAATGATCTCAAATATTTAATGAACTCACACAGACTTATAGACTTTGATAGAGATTTGAATAGAAAACTGTAACTACAAGAGGGATCTTGCATCCACAGAATAAGCCTACAGATTTCAAGTAAACACAATGTAGAAGTACAAAGAGAGGTAAAATATTAGTCTATTATATTAATCATGAAGGCCAAAAATCTATTACAAAAGAAGGAATGATTCAATACAGAGAGATATAGACACAAAATGATAACTTCCATTCATAGTTGAACTATTAATGGAGACATGAAAGGCTCAGAAGAGCACAATCCATCAAATCCACCTAGCTCTTGGAAGAGACACAAGGTCCAAGTCTGCAAATGAATCTATCCTACTTGTGTGATGACCCAGGAAGTAGCTAACTATTTCAAATGTCTCAATTACATGCTTATATAGCTTTTTCATTTCACTGTGTAGCTCTAGGTGTTAGAAAACCCAATCAACACATTTTGCAGACTACCCATACTATAATAAATTCGGCCCATGGCCCATGTCAAACAAAATCTAGATCCAAAGTGTCACCCATGCCCTGCAAGTCCTTTAAGATGATTGCCCATGCTCTCAGGTACCTACACATACTAATGGCATGCTCTAATCCATCTGTTCATCCTTGCTCTTAGCCGACATTAACCATTGAGATTGTTTCACCAACCTGCAACTGACAGTGACCAATATTAATGTTTCCTTGGTGAGAATTACAAATGTTTCCTTGACTTTCACACGCCTTTGTGGGGCTTGGGGAGCCAATTGGACATGAGGAATATGTCTACCCCTGTTATTGATTTTCATCATCCATGACATATCGGGCCCCTACACATTGAGAATCAACAGGATCTAGCTATCACTTTTGGTTGCATTGTTGATTTCCTCAACTGGACGTGAGGAATATTAGATATGTCAATGGGACATATCAGCATCTGGATGTTTTTCTGTATTCTACCTTTATTCTGATCCACATCCACCTCTTGATGTTATTCTAGATGTTGACCATCTGGATGTGAATTTCACCTTGATCATTATCTTGATCCTGATGTGGATCCTCTTCATGTCGATCAACCTGATGTTGATCATCTATATGCATACTTCGCACTGCAAGTGCATTTTCCTGTTCAACTAGATGTCGGAAAACATCAAGTTGAATGTTCACTTGTTGAGGCCCCTTTTCCTTTTGACCATTTGGAAGATGTCCGGTTGGAAGATGTGCTTGAGAATTATCTAGTTGGAAAGTCTACTTGGAAGATATCCAGTTGGAGCTATGAATACCCAAAATAAAAATTGCATTCACCATTCCTCTTTTACTAATTTAAAACTAAAAATTAAAATTAAAATAAACTTGATATATTTTTCATCAAATCTTCACCAAATTTGAACTATGAATACCCATTTGGCTCCTCTTTGAGATGAACTATGATGCGATAGGATTCAAACATGAAATACATTAGGATGTAAATAAGGCACACTAGATCTTGATGTCCAGATATTTGGTTGAAGCAATGAGCATAACTTAGCCAAAATTCATCATATCTTCACCAAAATTGAACCGTGAATACCCATTTAGCTTCTTAGCAAGATAAACTCCTCAATTGGGCATGATTCCAATTGGATAAATCATAATTTTTTAACATCGACTCTTGTAAACTTGACTTATGAAGTTTTAGGATTTTTTGGGAAATTTTCTTCCATTTAGAGCATCTCATATCAGATATATTTGATGAAAGAAGTGCAGGATTTTGGAAAAACGGGTCAACAGGTATATTTGTGAAAACTTTTATTATAGCCATTGAATTATAGATAGTTATTATAAATTATGGCCCATCGCCTCAGAATTATAGGTGTTTTAGGGTTAATGTGTTTAATCACCCATTATAGAATGTAGTATGACTATGCAATATGGAGTGGTATTTATGAAAAACAATACTCCATTGACTCTTTCGGTATTTGATTTTTGATTCACCCATTTCATCCTACATTACAAATTTGCAATTTCTCATCCTCTAGAGTGGCATTTGACTTTTGACTTTCCAACCAAATATCTTCCAAGAAGACTTTCCAACTGGATAATTCTCAAGCATGTCTTCCAACCAGACATCTTCCAAATGGTTAAAAGGAAAAGGGGCCTCAACAACTGAACATTCAACCAAATGTTTCCCAACTTTCAGTTGAATAGGAAAATGTACTTGGAGTGCGAAGTATGCATACGGATGATCAACATCAGGTAAAAGAGGAAAGATGAATGCAATTTTTATTTTGGGTTTTAAATATTTTAATTTATTTTTTGATATAGTTTATGCAACACATAATTAGTCAAGAGGTGTATTTTACATTGGTAGTAGACGATGTGGTGGTTCTAAAAGAAAAACTATTTAGAACCAATATTTATTTTTTAAATATAAAAACATTAAAACTTTAAATATATATTATGCTTACAAACGAAATGTTAAAACTTAACAAATAAGTATATGATATTTATTACACTTTTCAAAGTAAAAACAAAACAAAAGAATTATAAGTTACATACAAAAGTAAAACTAAGTGTGTTACCAAACATTAGTTCTTATAATAAAAATAAAGTAAACAATGTAAAAAATAAAAATAAAAATTTGTGTCCATGTATGTATGCATGTAGTAAATAAAATAGTTTCTAATTAAAATAAGATAACTCTTTTTTTAAAGGGGTAAAAAAGATTTTATTCAAGGAAATTAATTACAGAAACTCCAAGAGAAACTCCAAATGGCCACAGCCATCATGACAAACCCCACCAAAGACAACCAATGGGGATACTTACAAAAGAAACCAAGCTTACTAGGATGCATACTCCTAACAATACCAAAACAATTAGGCAACTTGAATAGCAACCAAGATCTAAATCTCCTGATCATCTTGTAATCTCTGGATAAGTTGACACTTTTGAACCAGGGATAAATGCCCTCAATCCATAGCATGCCACCCAACCCTTTCCTCAAAAGCCCATTTAGCCAAACTATCAGCTACCTTATTCCATTCCCCGGGGATATGGGAAAACGAAACCACTTCAAAGTTTATGGCTAAATGCAAAATTTGCTTCACAATGACAACCAGCTGCCAAGAGGAGTCTTGCCAATCTTTCTTATTCAACATAGACACAAGGATCATGGAATCAGTCTCACAGACTAGCTTCGACTTCCATCCCAACTCACTGACCTTCTCCAAATCCTTCAAGATGGCTAAAGCCTCCATCTGATTATTCGAATGAACTCCCATGTAAGTGGAAAAAAAGAATAAAATAGAACCACTACTATCACGCCCAACCCCTCCAATCCCAGCTACCCCTGGGTTACCCCTAGTAGAGCCATTAGTATTAATCTTAGAGAAGCCACTAGGGGAGGATGTCATTTACCCAGTCTACTAACCTTTCTAGGAACGAACAACCTGTGACCATGGTGTCCCTTCCTAGAAGAAGGGAAAGAAAGCTCTAAGCCTCTAACCACTCACTCATCTAAATCAGTGAGAGTACCCACCAAGTCAAACTTAACCTCTACAGTCTCCTTGAGTATCCTTTTAACCGTCTGCCAAATTTGCAAAACAACTTTCTAACAGCCTTGAAAAATGCATTGATTTTGATCCAACCATATTTTCCAAATAACAAAAGAAGGGCCAATGTCCCACGCTGCCCCCAAAAAATCTGCCGAAATAGGGGGAAGCCCCATATTTTCCCAAATCTCCAACATAGAGGTAGCTAGGATAGGAGGCATCTTCCATAATCTCCACCACAAATTCTATAAATAAATAGTAAAAGAGCACTAAAAGAAGAGATGAGAAGTACACTCTTCACTGCAACCACACAAGAAACATAAAGAGGGTCTATGAAACCCTCTTTTCCTAAGATTTTCCCAAGTTAGGCATTTGTTTTGGCTTATTAACCATAGAAATAAGTTGCACTTGGGCCACCCAAATGTATTTCAGATTCGGTTCCACCAAGGAAATTCTTTGTGCCCCCTTCACTGACCCTCCAACAAAGAGTAACCAAGAGAAACTAAATAAATTCCTTTATAATCATGACCCTAGGCCAAGATATCTCTATCCTCTGAGGAGCAATAGAAATGCTCAACAATGATAGAACCAAGAGTAGACCTCTCAACTGAAGATCCACCTCTCGGTCATATATCCAAATCCCTCCACTGACTAGTCATTGATCTCCCAAGTTGAGTAAAAGACTTTAACTCCACTACCTTAGACCAACCTACTACCACAAAAATCTCACTCAAAGCCTGTAACTAAGGAAAAATCAAAAGAATGGGTGGGTGATTTTCCCAAGAATCTGTCCAGAAAAAAAGCACTCTCCCCTTTTTGAACAACCCAAAAGAGCCCATCCTTAATAAGGGAAGCTCCTCTTTTAAGTGTGTTCCAAATGCTCGAGCCCTCCCTTGCCAATTCCAACTAAGATATATTTTCTTTACTCGCTCCTCCCAAGTATTTATAATTAAGAATTCGTGCCCAAGGTTGATCTGAGAACTTGCAGCATCTCCAGTATAACTTAGTAGCCAAGGCTTGGCTAGCAAGCTTTGATTTCCTAAGACTAAGTCCTCCCATCTCCTTAGGTTGACACACCTGATCTCAGCCCACCAGGCTCCACTTTGAACTTCTAGATTTCCAATCAAGAGAAATTTCCTAGCTAAGGCATCAAAATCCTTCAAGAAACTCTTAGGAGCATAGAGAACTATAAACTTGTAAATAGGAAGAGCTTGGAGAACTGATTTAAGGAGAGATAACCTGCTAGCAAAAGACAACCACCTATGAGTCCAATGATTGACCTTTGAGTTAAACTTATCTAGTATTTTCCTCTTGTACTCTTTACCCAACGAACTTGGTAACAAAGAGATCCCAAATAATCAACAGGCAATTTACCAATCCAAAAATGAAGAATATTAGAAATTCTACATTGAATGATTTCTAGGGTGCTGAGACTTATACTCATTAATCATCTACCCAGTAGCTCTTAAATAAGTATCTAGAGCTCTTCTGAAGTTAGTAGCTTCCCCAATTCTAGCAAGACACAACAAAGCAGTATCATCCACAAATTGTAAATGAGTCTAAGAATCTAGCTCAGGAGCCCAAGACCACCCCTGGATTGATCCCATATCCTTTTACTTCTTCACTAGCCTCCCTAGACCTTCCACCATCAGAATAAACATGTAGGGAGATAAAGGATCTCCTTGCCTTAGACCCCGAGAGGCAGAGAACAAAGAAGATGGAATGCCATTAACAAGAATAGAATAAGAAGTGGATGTCACACAGCTCATAATCCACTTAACCCATTCAACACAGAAACCAAAGGCCAACAAGATATGTGCAGAAAAGACCACCTAACTCTATCATAAGCCTTGGACATATCCAGCTTGATGAACATCACCTTTTCCTTAGAGATGGACATGGAATGAATAGCCTCTACAACCAAAACAATACCATCTAAAATTGTCTACCTTTCACAAAACCTCCTTGTTCAAGAGAAATCAAGGGCTCCAAACAAGTTTTCAACCATTTAGCAATGAGTTTTGAAATAATCTTGTAGAGCACATTACAAAGCGTGATAGGTTTAAAAAGATCCAAAGAGTTGGCACCTTCTTTCTTGGGAACAAGAGTCAGAAAAGTAGAGTTTATGGATTTGAGCATCTGCTTATTTTTTTTTAGATTCTCTAACCACCTCAAGTAAATATGAGCTCAAAATATCCCAAAATTCTTGAAAGAAATTGAAAAACCATCAGGGCCAGGGGTCTTATCTTTTTCATCTAGAACGCAATAGTCTCAAGCTCCTGAATCAAAACAGGAGCCATCAAATCTTTGTTCATCTCTTCTAAAACCAAAGAGGGAATGCAATCAAGAACACTTGTCTCTTCCTCCAAAGATTGATAGCCATTCTCAGAGAGCAAGGAGGAGAAGAACTGCACTACTTCATCAAAGATAGATCAGAAGGAGGATAAAGATTCTCCTTGAGATGAAGTGAGGGAGGTAAGAACATTTCTATATCTATGCTCCTTCACAGAATTATGAAAGACGTTTGTATTTTTGTCTCCCTCCTAGAGCCAATATATATGAGACTTCTACTTCCAGAAGATCTCCTTCTACAATTCCCATCCAGACATTTCCTTGGCCTACTTAGAATCCTCCCTAAGAAGCTCTTCTGTCAATCCTTCTTCCTTGATTCTATAGGTAATACTATCCAACATATTCTTAGCTTGTTTCTTCTTATGAAAAAGATTACCAAAGGAGGTAATATTCCACCGCCAAAGCTTGAATTTCACATATTAGATGCGCATGAAAAATGAAAACAAGGTTGTTCCAAAAGAAGATTTCCCTTCTAACCACCAAGACTCCATGAATCTATGCAAATTCTCATCATGAAGCCACATAAGCTGAAATTTGAAGGGAGGTTTTTGGGCAAAGAAAACAAAGTGGAGGAGAACTTAATAGGCCAATGATCAAACCCTATAATGTCCCCTTCCTAAGCATCTAACAGTTAGTAATGGTTAGCCTATTACCTGGGTTCTCGTAGGCTAACATGGTGGTTAGGGGACTCCTTCTGAGGGGGTTGATGGCATGATAGTTCAGCCATTTGGGTTTTTCAGAGGTTGCATTGAGCTCGAAGATCTCAAGAGATTCACAATGATGCTTTCTGGGGCATTTTTAGACATGAGGTCCACATTTTCTATGTTTAGCAGGGGCACTTACCGACACCAACCCTGCCTCATGGCGTCGATTACTATTCTGACCTAGTTGGGTCCTACATCCTATGTCGTTGGTGTCTGTTTGTGCAGAGTTGGTTTATTTTAATTAACGTTAATGCTATTAAGTTAAATTAAAGATTTAATGTTAATGCTATTAAGTTAAATTAAAGATTTAACTTAATGTTAATTAAATAATAAAGGTGACTTTATTATTTTAATTGGAGCTCGTAGCTTTGCTAAGTCATTTTGTTATAAAATAAAGTTGTGTTAACCTTTTTGGTGGCGTCTAAACTAAGGGAGATAGAAGGATGGAAATAAAGTAAATAATTTATCATTTCCAAGAGAAGGGTGTGAGGTTTTTGGAGGTTTAAAAGAAAAAGAGAGCTCATTTGCATAGGCATGCTTGATTTTTATTCTACAAGTTATTATGGTGAAATTTTGGTTCTCCTTCATCTTGTGATGATAAAATCCCTCATGAGGATCAACAATTGAAGGATTGGAAGACATCCCAAGGTTGTTTGCTGATGGCTTCATACAGGGGCTATGCTGGAATACATTGTTACATATTTCTAGAGTTTAAAACAAAGGTTTGATTGCAAATTTGTTGTGAAGAGGATGAAAAGAGATTTCTGAATGAAATAAGGTAGTTTGTACGAGTTATGTGATCTGCATAGAGCTTTATTGTTGGCCATACCATTTGTAGACTTGTTTGGCTTCATTTTGGGTGATTTCCCTCTTCTATTTTAGCGTGAGAATTAGAAGCTAATTGCAGGTGTTTAGAAAGAGAGTGGAGGGCAAATTGAAGGAGTTGTATTGACTTTATTGCTACTGGGTCATCCCACAAATAGGTCATACCAGTCCCAAGACATGGTATGACTCCTCAAGGCCAAAGCGCCTAGGGTTTGGGTCCTAAAACTGCACCATTTGGAGCGCCTCACTAGTATACATTACTGTTTGAAGTCTTGATGTGGGAGAAATGAGGGTTTGTTGTGTTGGGAGGTCGATTTATGACTCTAGATTGTTGTAATTTTCATTAACAGACCTACAATGTATAAAACAACAAATGGGTATGTTCACATTTTGATATTTATGCAATTTCTTCATTTGGGTATTTGTTAGTTTGATGTAATTAATGTTTCCCACATAAATAAGCATATGGGTATCATTAGATTGCTTTATATTTGAATTTATGTCATATGCAATGCAAAAACAAATATAAAAACCAAACAAACAAACACAACACTGAACAAAAAATGCAAGAAAAAATTAGGGTGGGACATTATAGACCCCTTCCACCCCAAAATCTCAGAAGAAGACCTCCATGCATTGCCAATCCAAAAGTCTAAAACCAAAAACCTATCAAGCCTTTATGAGATAGAGTCACTACCACATCTTCTATTATGCCAAGTAAAGGTACCATTGCTTGGTTTAACATCCATAAATTGAAGAAAAGAAACATTATCTCTCATCAAACTAGAAGCTTGGCCTAACTGACCAATCCCCCCAATTTCTCTTCTAAACTACATATAGAGTTAAAGTCACCTGCCAAAATCTAAGGACAAGTAGGATAAAAAGACCGAGCTAATCTGAAATGAGACCAGAACTAGGTCTTACATGCAAATTCAGTAGGAGCATAAGCATTACTGAGAAGCAAAGTCTCCCCTGAGTCAAAACATGATGCCATAAAAGAGATTGAGTCCTTGGAGCCTAACCACCATAGAGGTGTGATCCTGCAAGGATACCAAAGACAAGCAATACCACTTGCATTATTGAGAACCAATACACTGACACTGACCCCTGTTTCACACCTTGGAAGTAGTGTTCATCATATCCTCAACTGATAACTTAGTCTCCTGAAGGAAAATAACATGTAGATTATGATCATGGATCAATTCACGAGTAGCCTTTTGTCGAGGGATGCTACTCACACCCCTAACATTCTATGAAATCACAACCATTTATGAGAAGAGGCAAAGTGAGTATCCAGTGTTCTTAAACTACACTTGATTCCACTAAAGACTCCCCTATTACCTTAATCTTTTCCTGATCTTTTTTCCTCTCTACCTCGTTCAATTTCTCAAGAGCTCCTTTCTTTTAATTCTTCTAATGGATTCCTAGAATGGGCAGAGCTTTCCTCTTACCATCTTCTTTTGTTCCTGAATCAGTCACTAGATCAACCAACCCCTCGATCTCCATTAGATCCACTAGAAATTCACACAAAGGGTTAGATACCATAATAACCTCTGACACCTCTACAATTGTCTGATCATTAACCTTAGCCTCTGCATGGATTTATGTAGGAGTAACTCCATCCTTTGAAGCCTCGTGTGTCTCCAACACAAAATTAGGAACTGGTGGGGCATGACAATCTAAATCTAAACCTTGCATGTCTTGACCCACAGAAATGTGATCATGCTCCATTGTGCCTAGATCCTCAAAGTTTTCAAGGACATCATATCTGTTGCCAAAATCCCCCTTAGGTATGACCTTATTCTGATGGGATGGTGGCCTTGCCTTTGACCGATCTTTCACAAGAATGAAGCCATTGTCATCTGGCCCATGATTCAAAACAGGGGCTTTCCCCTTTGCTTTCGAATTACTTACATGCACCCCTGGAAGAGGCTGCTACGAATTGGCTCCTGACTTAGGACAATTTCTTTGTAGATGTCCATATTCATGGCTTGTATGACACTGAAAAGGAAGAGCTTCATAGTCAACCTATTGAATCCAACTCATGCTACCCAATCTAATTTCTAGAGATTTAGGTAATGGATTATTTAAATTAATTTCCACACAGATATGAGTAACAGTGGCTACCTTACGATCGAGGATTTGACGAGACAGGACCAAGGGTTTCCCCAAAACCACATCAATAGATTGTAGAATATCTTGTCACCAATACTCCATTGGGAGTCAGGGAAGTTGAATCCAAACAGTAATCTTAGTCGGCAGCTCTTCCGTAGGATCAAACCCTAGATCCCATGGCTTGATAAAAAGTCTTGTCTGATTCTGAAAATAAGGGCCACCCTCAAAAATCATATTTCAATCTACTAACTAGGAAAACACCACAAAAAAGTATCCATTTGCCCCTAGGATAATTTCCATATCCCCTTCCAGATTCCAATTATTATGGGTCGATGCCTCTAAAAAAGGCCAAGAGATCTGAATCCCCATGAATTTACATATCAAAGCATGTTCTGACAAATACAGAAGATCATTTGCAATAGCATCTAGATCAATCACCACCACTAGGTGATCCTTGCTTCTTTCCAAACAACCATTGGGTTTTGAGTGAAACCCTTGATTATGAGCATTCTTGGATTCTTTTGCCGCATGCAAGAGGAAATTCATTGCATCTACATGCCCAGATGAAGAAGCTTCACCCCTATTCATCCCATCCTTAAAGGAACGAGGAGGGGGTGCTCTCAAGTCCCTAGAGGGTGCCATGCAGGTAGCTGGAAACAAACACTAGCAAGATCCACCAATGAAAAAAACCCTCAGGCACCAAATAGATATAGAAGAAAGACCCAATCCATGGAGGTTGCACCATGGCTTGAGCAGGCGCACCGCCTAGCAAACACAATAGCGCAAGTCACCTCAGAAGGTGTCTACATGCCTAATTAAACACCCCTCAGCCATCATCCATGTTCGCTCATATTTTCTCCTATACCAAAATAAGATAACTCTTAATTAAATAAATCTCTAGGTATTTTTTAGATAGGTGTATTTAAGATCTCTATACTAGTAATATATAAGTTGCATTTATTTTGTAAATCTAATTAATATAAAATTAACTTAATTACAAATTAAATATGTATATATTATTGATTAAGTTTGTTCGATTATTTTAAATATATTTATATCAAAAATTTGGAGAGATTACTTTCAACATTTTTTACTTTAAATCATCTATAAGTGCATTGAGAAATTGATAAATTTACAAAATAAATGAAACTTATAAAATATACTTATATATGATTTAAAGTAAAAATGTTAATTGTAATATCTCTTCAAAATTTTCACACATATTTAAAATAATTGAACTAAATTTATAAGTGCATTGAGAAATGGATATTTCTTGGTATTTTTCAAATAAATATAAGATATGTGACTTAGTAATAATAATGGTCATGTGACATTTATTTTGATGACAAATCAATAGCCTCTCCTATTCACTCTATTGTTTAGTTCTCTAACATCATATCTAATGTCTTAACTATGACTATCATGGTATGAACTTTACGTTTGTAAAAAATTAGACATGGTTGTGAATTGATAAGAGGAAGGAATTGTAACGTAGAAATTTACATACCCTTGCAATTTCACACTATGTTTAGTGACCATTTTAGCGTTTCACACCTCCTATGTGCATGATAGGTTAGGCTTGTGTGATTTTGGTCTATTTCTTCTTCTTTTATCAAAAAATTGTTATAGTGCTTTAACGTTGACATGGTCCTAAGGTGCCTTATACAACCTAGAGTTGGTTTTACTTGGACCCAAGTGCTCCGCGCAGACATCAGCGCGTCATGCTAGTGTCTCGCGTCTGTTTGCTGATAGGTATCTATTTCTAGCTGCTACAACACACTTTTAGTGATCATGAAGATTCATGGTAACGCCTCTAGAAGTCACAGAATGACTCCTTGCATGTATTTTCAAGGTTCTTCCCTCTTGGAAGAGCATTGGAAGAATTTTGAATGCATTTAACATATTTTTCATTCACATATTGAAGACTTTAGCTTTGATGCTCTCTACTATTCTTCATGTAAAAATCGAACTCGTACAACAGCTATTAAAGGTTGGATATTGTTGATATTGAGAGATTACTTCTCTTAGCTCTAGGGGTTTTGTGGCATTTGTTGTGAAGTTCTCTATTGTTGGGTTTTGAGGTTGCACATTGTATTCAAGCTTTTGAGAACTCATAGCTTCCTCTTGTATGTTCAAACTGGTAAGATCTTTCCATTTGGTTTACTCAAAACTTGTTTATTCAAATCTGTTTGCTTTGCATAGATTATTGTATGGTTTAGACCACCATTTCACTTGCTTTGTTTGGTGTAGACCACCATTTTTCTTGTTAGTTGCACAATCTGCACTTTGTAGGTTTCTCTCCCCATAGACTAGGGAAGAAACTCTTGTTAATCTAGTTGTTTTCTTGTTGTTCTTACCTTCCTAGACACATTTAGGATAAGAACATACACATTTACTTTCGATTTCCATGTCATATTTCTATTGCTTCTCGTGAAGGTAGAAATACCAACATTGGGACTTAACTAAGGCAAGTCCCCAAGCAGCCCAATATTTTTCTCTCTTTTTACAGGTTCTTTGAAGTGAAGATCATACAACCACACAAGGGTTTCATACTGCTTCCTTTTGTGTTATGTGCCTTTTTCCCCAAAATAGAAAAATAAAGCTATTTTATGAATAACCCTTTAAAATCATAAGAGGATATAGTTTATTTATAATTAAAAGGGAGATGGAAAAATAAAGGATATTATGATCTTTTGGTTAAAATGGAGATAAATAAAAAATAATTATAAAAACCCCTTTTAAAAGGGAGGAATTATTATGTTTATTAAATAATTATTAATAACAACCTTTGTGAAAAGGTATGATGATTTAGAAACCACCCCTTAAAAGGTTATATAAGGCATTTATATGAGACTTGGAAAGGGCATGGAGAACACTCAAGGAAGAAGAAGGTGGTTTAGGTGGGCTATGGGCATTAGAGAAGGGGCACACAAGGTATGTCCAACTCGGGGTATCAGAGCCATGTTCAAGGAACTTTAGGAATTAACATTAATTTCCTCATTCCTTGAAGTTGGTGATTGTCTTTGGCTTCACATGGAAAAAGAGAGATTTCACAACCACCAAAAGTTGAATTCAATACACCTTTCTGTCTTGATATTATAGATCGACTTAGAATTCGTGATGTCATCAATACAAACAAGCTAAAGTTGTATAGTGATCTCACTTGGGAGGGGATATTTCTATAACTTATCTTGGGGCGACAATTCCCAAGAACCATTGGCCAAAGATACTTTGCTTAATGTTTAGACCTACACCAATCACAAGAGAAAAGCCACTACATACATTATTAGCCTAGAGAAAGGAACTTTTTAAATTCTATCCAAATGGTTATTTGAATTACTCCTTAAATAAATTCTCATATCTCATGTAGACATTGGGGATAGTTTTTCTAGGCAAGGAACAAATACTCAAGACATACCATGTACTTAGAAAGTTAACTATAGTCCACATTCAAGTAGACTAATAGAAATAAGTAGATATAAGATGAATCTATGTATAACTAGATAGAAAACAATCAATAGTTAAAACAACTATTAAAAATGAATTAAAATGTAGATGGACAGTTCCAATAGCTATAAAGATTAGGTAGCAATGAATTCAAAAATAAATAAATTTTAAAAAATAACTATAAAAATAGATTTAAAAAAGTAGGTAGGTAGATAACCCTAAGAATTTAAAAGCATTGTATGACTTTCATGCCTACATATATAAGTATTTCTTACATAATAAAACTCCTACCTACACACTCACTTCCGAGTGCCCTGTGGTTCTATCTTTATAACCATACAAAAATTCAATGATAGGACTTGCAATAGATTAAAATAAAAGTAGGTCAATCATTCTCAAATTAATTGTGCCTCTTTCTCTAAAACTCATTTCACTTTACACTTGTGACTTCCATTATATGTATGTGGAGTTCTTTTCAGAAGTGTTTTTACTCCTTGGTGTTCAACGCATTGATTGAATTTTATAATTATATTTAAAAAAACATTGTCTTATTCTTTATTTATTCATTCCTATCATCCTATACTATATGTGTTAAGTGGAAAAGAGAGATCTAGCTTAAAAGGTCAAACTAGGTCAAACCCTCTTCCATTAACATTGAGACAGAAACCAAGCTTGGCTTCTACCCTTGAGAGAGAGCCAAACTATAGGGGTTTTGTCTCTTTGTTGTATAGACCTGAGAAGTCAACCAAATTCAACCAAGCAAACTAGAGCAAAAGATCAAACCCTAAATGAGAAAGATTAACCTACAGATGATTGTCTAAAACATAAATAAAAAATTTGAAAGGATAGCAAAGATGAAGAGATAGAGTAGAGAAGGAACTTGGAGCTAAAATGCTAAAGGTACCAGGGCGCTGGGCATCCTAGACCCTAATTAGGGTTTTGCAGAAAGTCTAAACTTTGCCTGACCTGTACCTGCAAAACCTTCTGTCTTCCTAAATCTTGTCTTTGAAAACTTGTTACTTCAAGGACTACACACACAAAATAAGGGAAAAATGGTTGTGGCTATATAGGAACTTGCCTTAGTCAAGCCCCCATGTCAGTATTCTTACCTCACGAATAGCCAAGATTAGAACAAGATGGTGTGTGTTCTTAGAAACCCTAAGTGTGAGTAGTAACATGCAAGATCTAATCAAATATATCAAACCCTAACCCTAGATGACTCAAGAAAATAGGATGGAATGATACAAAAGAATGCTTCACTCAAGGAAGCCTACAACTTCACCTCATGGATGAAGATTCACTGAAGGTTTGTTGAATAAGAAGGTGATGCAACCATACCCTTGGAGGGTACTCAAGCCAAACTAAAGTTGGTGGTTCCAACCCTTCTCCCAATCATGCAAAGTACTTCAACCTAGGAACAAATAAGATAGACTCAAGATCTCACTTCCTATCCTTCATACAAATCTTTCCAAGAGCAAAGATGAACTCCACTTGATCGAATAGAAACCTGTAATAATTCAATAGCATAGAGAACATAATAATAGAGAACTTTCCACAATTCATCTAACATCTAGTTCCAAATGAAGAGGTTACTTGCTTTTATAAAAGACTTAAGAAATGAGTAATTTGAATTATTAAAGAGTCGATAATATGCGCGAAAAAGAAAATTTGAGTTTAGGGTCGGCCTAACCAACATAAAAGTTGACTTGTGGACCCAATTTTCCTCCCTAAAAATATGAGAGGGATTAGGGTGCTAGGAAACCTAGGCCCTTACATAAAATTAAGGCACAATCCCGCATTTAATGTGGTGCTAACTCCAAATTTCAAGTTTGTTTTCGGGTTATTACAAAACTTTAACCAAAATCATGACATTTCATAGAATTGGGGCCCAATCAGGACTTTAGGGAAGACCTAAAAATGAACTAGGCTTGGGATCACTGAAGGGAGGAGCTAAACATAGTGAAATTGTGCTTACACAACCAAGGAGCACAATTTACAACATAACAATATGACTACCACCCATTCGACCAAGGTTTATTTTAAAGGGTCATGTTCTTTTCATAAGACACCATTCCTTTTACTAAAGACAAAATAACATTGTAAAAACTAAAGCACAATAAAATATGCATTACATGTGAGGAGGTGCTTCATTGGGAAATTAAAATACATTTGAGATGGATCTTTGGAATAAATTACGTTAGATCGTAAAGTATATGCCTATTTAAACAAATACCATGCCTAGTCCTGGAAGAAATGTGTTTCAAGTGTGAAGTCTTGAATGTGTGTGTAGAGGAGCGTGCATGTGCAAAGGCAAAGGTGTTTAAGATATGATTAGAAAATGATTTGAGTATAAAGGGGCATGCCTAAAGAACAAAAACACAAACATTTAAAAAATATGAAAAATAAATTCAAGGGTGCATGCCTAACTAAGTAGATTATAGGCCATATTTGAAGTTTTATTTTGTGCATAATGTTTTAATAACATGAAATATAGTCGATATCATATTTTATATTTTAATTGAATTAAAGACACGAGCCTTTCTATAGATGAATATTTGAGGTACTAACTATTGTGAATGAGATATCACATGTCCTAGAGAAGCTAGAATTATTCACTTACAAACTTGTTAGTGGGACTATGCAAAAGATTGTCATTTGAAATAGATGTATTCATAATTCAATGAGTGTATTTGGATTGAAGATTTCTACAAATAAATTTGATTACAAACTATAATTTGGTGTTTACTAATCATTCACTCTATGGATTTGTTGATATTGGCCATGTTCACATTAACAAAGAATTGCATTGTTACTTTATTGGATAGCAAATTTTGTGAACTACCTCCACTCATTGCATTTTTGGGAACTACATGATTGGCCGATATTATTGGTCATATCTATTTCATCTATTTAGGGTTGAATAACCTACTTAAAAGTCGATCCCTTACTAGTATAATTATGGTTGTTTAGGCATTTGGGCAATGTAGTGGGAATCATGCATGATTTGCACCTATGAATTGTAATCCTCAGGTTATGTGGATAATATTCAATATAATGGCTCAATAGTTGAAGGATTTCATGAAATATTCTCTTTAAGCATTTATCTCTTGTAAGGTCTTCTTCTAATTAATACATCATCCATTATTTATATCCTTCATTGGGTTATTCTTAAGCTCGCACATCATTCACATTGTATCTTCCTCAAAAAGCTTCTATAGACATCATGCTTATCACTTTACATTCTTGAATTGCATAGACATCATATTCTATTCAATACCCATTGTTATATTGTATGCACTCTCATAAGATGGTGGTAACATCTTCATTTTTCTTCCTTATAATGGGTATTAATTCTTCAATGACCTATCATTTCCTAAGTCTAACATTTGATTCTTTATTAAGCTATCTTAATAACTCCTCGAATCTTTTATCGAAGACCCTAATAGATTCATGTTTCTTTTGTTGGGAAGTGTAAATTTTTAATGACAATCATGTTGTCTCTAATCAATTTTGATTCTTTCTCAAAAATATTTTGTAGTTTTCTAAGGTGTTACATTGATCTGATGATATACCCATGAATTGTCATTCCTCATAAGAGTAGTTGAATATTACTACGACTAATGATATGCATTTATCTGTCTAATGGATGTTTAAATTTGTACATGCACATTCTATAGTGTCTATAGGTTATTTTGTCTCATCACTAATAAACATGAACAATATTTGCCTCTTCTAGCTAGGGCTCAAAGGATTAGACATCACTTTCAGACTTTCGTGTTCCTTTGTACAAGTCACTAGACTTTGTATTTCCTATGTGTGTGTCTGAACACTGCTACTCTCTCTTAGCACTTTCTAATATGCCCCGACATTTAAACTTTTCTTCTATCAATAAAACTTGACCTCTAATGTTCTCAAACTCCATTTTTATCATTGATTAGTTAGTATGCCTCATTCTATCCATATATGCATCTCTCTTAGATTGCCTATGATGAAACTATAAAGTTCTATATCGAGATGAGGACTTCCTTTTTGTCAAGTGGGATTATTATTAATCCTTGAATCCTTTGCAAGGTTTTTTAAAATAGATTGATGAGAAAGGTCTATATCTTCTTCATCAAGAATGGATAGTTGTATAATAATCTTTGGTCGCTTATTCTTCATGGGTGATAAACTATTTCCTATCTTTATCTCTCTCCAATTCAAGTTTCAATTTAGGATTGAGGTTGATGCTTTGGTGTTAGATTATTAGTTTCCTCACATAAGCTTTCATTTTTCTTTCTTTTCTCCATCAATTTTATTGATTCTTTACTTTAATAATGTCTCCTTTCTTTGGATGTAAGTTCATTAATTCCTTCGATGACGTTAGTACTCTAATTATTTTTCTTCTTCCTAACGATATCTCTCCTTATATGTATGAAAATTATTTATCATTCTAATCCTTGATCTTTTCTGTCATACAGATCTTGAATAAAGTCAAAATATCTTGACAAGTGATTGGGTAGATGTCACTTCAGCTAATCAATCTTCAACCAAATGGTCTCTCTAAACACTTGGTTTTGCTCACACTCATGTCTTCTATGCATTCTTATATTGAAATATCCCAAAGAGATTTGTAAACTCCTTAGGTAACTTCTCCTATCTTTCCTCAATTTGTGAGTTCATTATGTCTCAATGTATATATCCATTTTTTAGTGTGTCATTATTAATGTTTTTATCAACAAACTTTATAGTTGAGCTGACTTTATATAAGCAATATCATCAAAAGTCTTATAACAATAAAGGATCCAACAATAATCATGAAAGAAACAATAAACCAAGTATTTGTTTAACGTAAGTTACATTATGGGTCCATAACTCATAGGTTCCAGGATCATTTTCACATCTTAAACTTTGGAAAATATGGTGTTGTTAGGTGAAATGAAACAATGCTTTTACAAGATATGAAACCAAAATGATTATCTTAGCATCTATCATGGGGACATGCCAAATTTTGCAAGGGGATTGACAACCTCTAATTTTTCTTTTGATATGGAAGTTCAATGAGAATTATATTATTATAAATCTATTATATACAAATTTAAGATTTTTTTAATAATTTATGAAGTACTCTGTAGCTAGTAATAGTTTGTTTGTTGTTCTATTTTTTTCTTGAGATGCTTTATTTGAATTCTTTGTACCATATTTATTTTATTGTGCTTTGTTATTGGACTTGATCAACCCAATAACCTTGTACATGTTTTGTATAGGACTGAGATCCAGGTTAGGTATTATAAACACCCTGTTGACAGTAACAAACCAATTTACATTTGAATCCTTGTTAGATTTATACTTGTCCCAAAACTTTATTTGAGTAACTAGGAAATTATATAAACATTGATGTATTTGTTGATATTCAATTGTATTTTGTATATGAAAAGAGGATATTCATGTAGTCTGAAAGGCATGACTATCATCTTTGAATGTATTTTAAGTATATGGTACTCAATGATGAGTGACTACATAGTAAGGGATATGCATGTCATTCACTAGGTAAGTGCTATGTGATCACATGATAATAATTTTGTATATTTTATGTTGAAGTGGCACCTAAAAATTGAAATATTTGTATTAAAAATTTGAGGTTACACATGAATGACCAAATTTACAAGATTATTTGATAGGAGATTTAGTGCATACACTTGTATTAACTTCTTGCTTATATAAATTCATGTGAAAATTTACTTATAGTTCTAATCATGTTATTGATTAACAAAGTAATTTTATGTGATCTAATTTTGGTTTCAATTAAAGCAAAAAAAGTTATTGAAAAGATCTAAATTTTGAGAAATATAATTATAGATGAAGTTAGAATGAAATATATTCATTATGATAGTGTTATATCCACACTTACTTGACTAGTTATTTTTGTTGAATTATGTTGTAGATTCAACATGAGCTATTGAGGATATCAACTAATTTACAAGGGGAGAAATGTTTTGTGAATTTTCCCCAAAATGGAAAAATAAAGCTATTTTATGAATAACCCTTTAAAATTATAAGATGATGTAGTTTATTTATCCCTTTATAATTAAAAAGGAGATGGAAAAATAAAGGATATTGTGATCCTTTGGTTAAAATGGAGATAAATAAAGAATAATTATAAAAATCCTTTTAAAAGGGAGGAATTATTATGTTTATTAAATAATTATTATTAACAACCTTTGTGAAAAGGTGTGATGGTTTAGAAACCACCCCTTAAAAGGTTATGTTGGGATAAGCAGGATCAACTAGGAAGATAGTTCACCACGAGAGAATAATGAAAAGCTTGATACGAGAAGAAAATAGATGATTAATTGATGGATTTTTACAAATGTACAAATGCCTATTTAAAGGCAAGAGAAATATGACGGGTAATCTTTTAACGGATAAAACTACCCTAACAAGAATACCTTCCCAAACCAATTATTTAAGCCTACGTAAAACTTAAGCATAGGTAAAATCTATTTACCCTAACACCCCCCCTTAAGTGCAACTTAGGGAGAATAATTATTATGCAAATCTAACATGCAAAATGCAAGCAATATATGTATGAGTCCCCGCAACTAGGCCATGTTAGGTACCCATTCAAAAATATGTGAAAAAAAAATCATGTATGGAGGACTCACTAATACCCCTAAGTACTACATACATCATGTATATATAATTAATGGGACCCCCATAAGAGGGAAAGAGAGAGACTGTGTAGCCCCCCCACAATGTGTAATCACCTACAAAAATGGTAAATGCCTAAAGACAGAACACGATCCAATGTCGACAAACAACTTGTTTCCCTTTTGGAAGAAACAAAACCATGTATATATGCAGGTATGCTTCCCCCTCCAGATAGGAATTGAAAGAAAGAAGCATGAAAATGTATGATGATGTCTCTAAAATCTACTCATGTGTCGCCAAGACCTTGGAAAATGATGCCATGAACCAATCAGGAACGTGCCCAATCACAATAGAAGATGACAAACAAGGTACCACTGGAAACTGATCTTGAACATTCTCCAAAAACAAAGATGGAGCGACAACAGTTGTACCACAACTATCATCAAATAGGAGGGATATACCCTTAAATGTGTCTTCCAAATCTCCAAGATGAGTCTCCACAAACAAGTCTGATAAACCTGCCAAATATTCATCAACCAAAGCAAGATTTGGAATACTATGATCAACCTTCTCAAGAGAAGAACTCATATCGGAAGAACTGATTATGTCTTCTATCAACTCTAATGCGGCAGGTGATGGTGGTATAGAGATTAAATCAACAAACCTAGGAAGAGGCACTGAGTTACTTCGCACACTGGATGGTGGAGTCAAAGGAACATAGGGATCATCATCATTAATAAAATGATCAAAGGTATACCTTGGACTAATGATCAGCCCTACCTACTGTAAACAACTCTCCTGAAGCATGATGAATAAGCACTGAATCAGAGGTAAACTCCACTGCATTACCTGCCTGTGTGATCTGATATACTGATAATAGATTATGGGCAATTTCAGGAATACAATGTACATTGGAAACCAAACCATCACCCAAATTAATCTCTCCTATGGTAGAAACTTGAACCACCTGATTGTTAGCAACCATGAATCTATCATAATAGGGTGCTATAAGAGTACCTGGAACTGATAAATCAAGTGAACGAGTAATGTGCACTGAAGCCCCTGAATTAATGATCCATCTGACATCTCTAGATGCATGAGTAGTAATTAGGGCATGTCCTTTTCCTTTGAAGCTAGGGAAAGTATCCTTGTCCTTATTCTTATTTTTGTTAGAAGAAGGAGGTGAACTGGATGAGGAAGGAGGGGTTATATTATGTTCCTTGAGCAATTGTTTTAACTCATGAATTTCCTTCTTATAACAACTTTGTTCACTGTGGCCCTCTTTTTACAAAAATTACATTTTGGCCTCTCCTTCTTAGGATGTGTCTCTTTAGAAGATGGATTGGAAGGCTCATTTGATTCTGTTTTGGGTTTATCCTTCTTGTTCTTTCCTTTCTCTTTGGATGTAGAAGAAACTAATGAATGAGACTTAGTGATATTAGATTGACGAAGTTTGGATTGTTCTCTAGTCAATCTTTCACAGAATGTCTCAAAGGATGGCATAACAAATCTAGTTCCCAACCCATCCATTGTAGAATAAAAGGAAGTAGCAAAGTATGAAAAAACACCTGTTAATTTTGACAGAATCAAGAAAATGCATTCCTTATCACCTTTTTTTTTCCACACCCCAACAACTGAGAACGTAAGGACTTGAATTTTACCAAATAATCCTCAATAGTAGGGAATCTATCTATAAAAAGATATGCTAAATCTGCTTCTAATTGAATAGCTCTTATATCACTAACTGCACTAGATAGATTCTTTAGTTTAGTCCATACCTCTCTAGGTACAATGCACTCCTCAATGTGGAAGAAAAGAGAATCTGAAATATGCAGTGCAATTAAGCCCATTGCCTCATCACACTTGTTCTTATATGTGAACTTTTCAAACTCCCTGGTGATATTTGATTGCTCTTCGTTCAAGGTGGACCATAATCCCTTTGACCAAAGTAACATTTGCATTTTTTCTTTCCACGTGTGATAATTGTGAGGAGTAAGGACCTTGAATCCTAGTTCAACCATTGTGTGCCACCAAGTTAGAAACTGTAAAAAAAATGTTGATAAATGGTGAGATCATGTGGATAGACCTAGACCACTGTGATCTTGGCGAAGTCAGCTTTCCGATGATATGCGGAATGCGAAAATCAGACTCCAGATGCCCAAGATATGCTCCATGGAAAAAAAATTGCCTATGAATGCTCAATGCAAGAATGAAGGACTAGATTAAGCCCTTGAGCAGATTAGCTCTTGGTCAGCCATGTGACCACTTGCTGCAAATGAGCCAAAAAGAGAGCAACGTGATGTGTTGCAAAAATATAGAGTCATCTATGCCAACCAATCAGAGTCACCAAATACACCAACAACGGATCACCACAAGCCTTAACCAAGCACTTCAACATCCAAAGTGAATGTTAGCATATATAAAGTCAAACAAATGTATCCACTTGGCCTATGTGGGATTAAAGCCCCAATTCAACTTCAGAACAACACCCAATTACTGGGCCCACCACTCTTCCAAATAGCAAACCCTAAATAAATATTGATGCAAAGACTTTATAAAGTTTGAAAATATCTTTATCTCTTCCAAAAAAACTTAATGCAGATTTACCCACGCTGGAGGCTATTGGACACCACTTTCCAAGGTGTATCGTTGTGCTTCCTCTGTGCAAAGAAGTCCTTGCTCCTTTTTATGTGAGTATGAATGTCTTGACAGTGTATGTCTGGAAACTATTGAATGAATTCAAGGGTATGTAATCAACAAATCATGGCAGAAGCAGAGGCGTTGAAGAACAATAGTTCAAAATATCATGTGTGCCCTCATTCCTATTACTTATGTGTTGTTTTATTGTCAATTTTTAAAGCAATGAGGAAATGTTGTCGCTGAGTGTGGTTGCCTCTGTTTGATGTAAAGGGAGACGACAATGGGAAATTGTGGTGTCTTGGACACCTCACACAATTTCCTTTGAATGATTCAAGCATGGATTGATGCCTAGGAATGGTGATAAATGAGGGCAAATGCCCCAAACATAGACACGGATTGATGCCTCCGTAATCTGATGTGCAGGCACGGATTGATGCCTGGATCGATCTCTTCTCCAGTTCAATTCTCTAGATTCGGGAGAGGGTTCCTAGCACTATGCTCTGATACCATGTTGGGATAAGTAGGATCAACTAGGAAGATAGTTCACCACGAGAGAATAATGAAAAGCTTGATACGAGAAGAAAATAGATGATTGATTGATGGATTTTTACAAATGTACAAATGCTTATTTAAAGGCAAGAGAAATATGATGGGTAATCTTTTAATGGATAAAACTACCCTAATGGGAATACCTTCCCAAACCAATTATTTAAGCCTAAGTAAAACTTAAGCATAGGTAAAATCTATTTACCCTAATAAGTTATATAAGGCATTTATGTGAGACTTAGAAAGGGTATGAAGGACACTGAAGAAAGAAGAAGGTAGTTTAGGTGGGCTATGGGCATTAGAGAAGGGGCACACAGGGGGTTTCCAACTCAGGGTATAGAGTACACTCGGGATTGTCCTAGATAGGGCTTGTGTGCACTTGTGTTGAGCATTTGTTCTGTTGAACATGGCTCTGGAGAACTTGTGTTGAGCATTTGTTCTGTTGAACATGGCTCTGGAGAACTTGTGTGGAGCATTTTTTCAGGTAAGCACTTGTGTTGAGAATGGCTTGGGAGCATTTGTGTTGAGCATGATATGTTGTGTTTTGAATAAGAATTGTTCCTCCTGAAGTGTGTCATAGACATAATTAAGGCCAAGACCACTAGAATCTTCCTAGGGTGAGAGTGGTAAATCCAAGTGCTTAGTGATTCAAATAAGTACTGAACTTATTATTAATAAAAGATGTTCAAATTATCATATATAGGGACCTTTTAATGTTAATCTGATTATGGATTGTGTTATTCAATTGACTATGTTAATTATTTACTTTAGAGTTCCTATTATATTATCATGTTGCAATTTACATTAGAATTAATATCTTTACATACATTAAATCATCAACTTCTAGTATTTTTTATATTTAAATCCATTGCAATTAATTAACTCTGGGGAAAAGTAGTGTTACATTTTGTGCTTCTCCTTCTTCATTTCTTTTGCTTTATTTATCTTTCCTTTTATTTCTGTTTCAACTAGATATAATTGGGTATAGTGTATGTTGAGATTTGTGTTGTGCGGGTAGTTTGAGGCCATACATGGTTGAACATTTCCATTTTGCATTCATTTTGAACTCCAACACCCAAGGTGAACATCCTTGCAGCATGCTATTGTCCTAGGTCGAGGCTCTCTTCTTGCAGCTACAGGTTCCTCTTTCTTGCCTCTTTTCATTTTTGCTTTTTGTTTTTGTCATTTCTATTACTGTAATTTCATTTCTGTATTTTTCCAATTTTCCCCTCTTTGTTAATCACCTATTCAAGTTGCATTACTTTGTGTGGGAATCATAGTGGTTCTATAGTGAATCTAGGATAGATTGAATTCATATGCGACACCTCGAATAGCAGAACCCAAGTGTAGTCATAGTGGATATTTTACTCAATTGAAGCTAGTAGTTTAAGAAGTAATTTTCCAATGCTATAGGAACATCATTCGATTTATCATTTATCTATATAGGCCAAGAATGGGCCTTGACCTTTGATTGAGGTCTTGAAATAGTAAGGGTGTTCGTTTAATCATGCATGTTGTGCATTAAGATTTTTCTTATCCTTGAAAGTAAGAATGGAGTAAACATGGTGGAAGAAGGTTAAAAATTTGTTAGCAATTTGATCACTCATTAATGGTTTAGTAGGATACTGAGATTGTACTTGCTTGCCTAGTGTTTGAGGCATATGAGCTTTGCTGATCTTAATTAAAGTTTGTATTGGATGTGAATGCTGACATCTTAATAGAAAATTGTTTATGGAAGTAGAAGGTGGTTTTGTGTGCTAGTTTACTCCTAGATAAATTTGCGAGCTTCTATGTGCAAACTAGGTGATAATCTAGTCCCAACTATGTCTTGATGAGGTAGTAAGACCTTTGATCACCGTTTCACCTAGTATTGAATGGATTTAAGGAATTGTGTTTGTGATGTGGATTAGCATCCTTGGTGGACTATTTAGTAACATTATTACCTTGGAAGTATATTATTAATTAAATTTAAAAGGATTGAGTGTCAGTTATGGACTTTATCTTCTGGATATATTATCCATCCTGTATGAATGTCAAGATATCTTGGTGAGATGATTAGGACATTTTTATGTTGTAGGCATTGGTTGTTGTTTATTTGTATAGAAAAAATTTAAGGATCTATTTTAAAACTGTATGTATTGAAATCTAGTGTATTTAGTACATTTTGTTTTATAACCTGAGAGATGAGTATGGATGGGTGGCATTTATAGGAACTCAGAGAATGTAGGTTGTTCTGCCTATGATAATTATGTTATGGCCTTATATTGAAATCAATCATAAGTGTGTTACTTTACTTGATTTATATTCTCTCCCATAACATGTTTATCAATGGACATGTTCATTAGATATATGTTGAATGAGCATATAGGTATGTTAGGTTCTCAATGATTCACATGGTGTACCAAATTCCTTCATGCATGTCAGCCACATATCACTATATCCTTCACGATGACCTGAACTTCTCCAGTGGAGTAGCAAGGGGAATCTTAATGCTTCGTGGTAGGGTGGATATCACCTCAATGATGCGCTCTCTCTTCTTTGCAGATTTTGAGTATGGCTTCAAGAAGTGTGAACCTATAGTAATAAATGTAAATATAAATGTATTGGTGATGTTGTATTATGTAATACTCTTAGAATGAACCTATAAGGCCATGTTGATCTTAAAGGACTAAGTCCTAAATGTATCTCAAAACTAGTTTATCTAGCCTTATTGTATTATTCATTGATTGAATTAATTGATGTGAGATAATTTTGATAAATTAAAAAAAATTACTCCCTTTACACAATATTTATTAAATTATTAATATTTTATTATTTTATATTAGAGTGGTCTTTACAGATAAGAATATCATAGGAAAACTCTGTTATGGAAAAATTACTAATTTGGATGGCATTTAGGTAAAGCAGTTCTTTATATGGGTTAATGTTATAGGGATTACATTAGATCTCCCATCTCTAAACTATATATTTCAATATGGGATTGCTTTCTAGGAAGATTCAATTTTTTTGGTTTGAATATGTTCCTACATGCAAGAATTCTCGAGAGTAAGCACCTTAGTGAGATTGAACACCTATCCTACCTAATTCTCAATAGATTTTTACTCCTTTTTATTAGGATTTTTCATCTTAAATATGATCCATGATAACAAACATCGATTTTAGATTATTATTCTTGAAGACCTATGTCATTTTTATGGGCTTCTAGGGCAAGTAGTTCTAAAATTTGTGGAACAAAATTACTTTGGATGTCTAAACAAGTGACATGCTCCTACAAGTAGATGTTTAGGTAGGTTTTTTTCTTGGGAACTTTAGCTATCAACAAGCTCTTCAATTCTCATAGATTAGTGTTTTTAGAAACTTTTTAGGAGTTTATTGTATTTTTGAAGTGTTTTAGTGCTTTTAGGGATTTTTAGAAGTTTATTGTACTTTTCAATGTTTCATGCCTTGCAATGAGCTTGCACTAAGGAGGTATAATTGTTATGCTAAATTAGGTATCTCTATTTATTTTTCCATTAATAGATTTGATTTGAATTATGGCAATTCTATTTGGGTCCATGCAAGTACGAATACAATGGGATAAAATATTGAATACTTAACCTATCCAATTGGTAATTAATTTTTACCCATTTTATTAGTTTTTTTGTCTTAATTATTATCCATGATAACAAAAATGCACATCATTTTTATGGGCTTTTGAGGGCAAGTTGTTCCAAAATTGTAGAAGGAAATTACTCTCGAAAAGTGTGATTTTTTTTTCCATTCTCTCCGTGGCTATTTTACCATTACCCATTGTCTTTGTGGCCTGAATTATGATTGTTTTAGCAACATTTGTCTCTTAAAGAATTGAAGGTTTTCAAGTTTATTTTTAATTTTAATTTTTAGTTGTGAATTAGTAAAAGAGGAATGTTGAATTCTATTTTTATTTTGGGTTTTAAATTTTTAATTTATTTTGACATAGTTTTTGGAACACATAATTAGTCAAGAGGTGTATTTTACACTGGTAGTAAAAACAAAACAAAAGAAGTATAAGTTACATAAAAAATAAAATTAAAAGTTACATACAAAAGTTAAACTAAGTGTGTTACCAAACATTTGTTCTTCTAATAAAAATAAAGTAAACAATGTAAAAAATAAAAATAAAAATTTGTGCCCATATATGTATGCATGTAGTAAATAAAATAGTTTCAAATTAAAATAAGATAACTCTTAATTAAATAAATCTCAAGGTATATTTTTTAGATAGGCATATTTAAGATCTCTATACTAGTAATTTATAAATTGCATTTATTTTTTAAATTTAATTAATATAAAATTAACTTAATTACAACATTATATATTGTTCATTAATTTTGTTCAATTATTTTAAATATATTTATATCAAAAATTTGGAGAGATTACTTTCAACATTTTGAAAGTAAAAATGTTAATTGTAATATCTCTTCAAAATTTTCACACACATATTTATTATAGATATCTTAAATACATCTATCTAAAAAATGTGTAGAGATATCAATTTGAAGCTATTTTATTTACTTCACATTAGAACCATTTTATTTACCACATACATAATTTTGGTTAATTATTTAATTATTTAAGGCTAATATTTTGCCCATCAAATTAATTAACAAATACAAAGGTTAATTATTTAAGGCTTATATCTTGCCCATCAAATTAATTAACAAATCAAATTTAAACTTTTTATTGATTAAATTATACTAAAACATGTATAGAATTTTGGTTGAAATTATTTCTACACACAAAAAAAATTACAGCCCTTTTCTTTCATTTAATATATACAAAAGTAATGTAAGATTTTCTAACATTTTTTTGAGTTTTATGACATATCTTTGTTTTACCTCCTTATTTGGAAACATTATGTTTATTATTAAATATTAATATTAAATGCAAAGAGATATTAATTTGAAGTTGTTTTATTTACTTTAAGTTATTTTATTTTACTTCAAATTGATATGTTTGACAATTTTTTCTTCACTCAACCCTATGTCCATCAATTTCTCAACTATAATTAACAAATTAAAAAAAATCTCAAATTAAGAAATCAAAATATGTAAGATTTTCTAACAGTTTTTTGAGTTTTATGACATATCTTTGTTTTACCTCCTTAAGATTTTCTAACATTTTTTTGTGTTTTATGACATATCTTTGTTTTACCTCTTTATTTTGGAAATATTATGTTTATTATTAAATATTAATATTAAATGCAAAGAGATATTAATTTGAAGTTGTTTTATTTACTTTAAGTTATTTTATTTTACTTCAAATTGATATGTTTGACAATTTTTTCTTCACTCAACCCTATGTCCATCAATTTCTCAACTATAATTAACAAATTAATGAAATCTCAAATTAAGAAATCAAAATATGTAAGATTTTCTAACAATTTTTTGAGTTTTATGACATATCTTTGTTTTACCTCCTTAAGATTTTCTAACATTTTTTTGTGTTTTATGACATATCTTTGTTTTACCTCTTTATTTTGGAAATATTATGTTTATTATTAAATATTAATATTAAATGCAAAGAGATATTAATTTAAAGTTGTTTTATTTACTTTAAGTTATTTTATTTTATTTCAAATTGATATGTTTGACAATTTTTTCTTCACTCAACCCTATGTCCATCAATTTCTCAACTATAATTAACAAATTAAAAAAATCTCAAATTAAGAAATCAAAATATTTTCTTTCTTAATCCATAAAAAAATTGATTCATTTAACAATATTTGAGTTTTATTTTACTAAATGAGAAGAATGATGATTATCCAAAGTTGTCTATTGATTTGGATTTATATTATATTTATTACTAAATATTAATAATTTGACATGTAAATGGTTGTTGTCTATTGATTTGGATTTATATTATATTTATTACTAAATATTAATAATTTGATATGTAAATGGTTGTCAATTTTAAGGTAAAAGGTAATAGTTTTTTTAACACACTCACGTCATTATACTCCACCCTTTGCTACCATTGTAGAATGCCTCTTAGCATTAATAATTGAACTAATATAATAAGTACATTGAGAAATGGATATTTCTTAGTATTTTTCAAATAAATATAAGATATATAACTTAGTATTAATAATGATTATGAAATTCATATTTATTTAATATCATCTATTATCTAACATTATTTTATAAATAAAATAAATATTAATGTGAAATTTTTTGAGTTGATATGTTTTATTTTATTTTCAAAGCTCAAAAAAACTCTTCCAAACTTTCTTCTTAATATAATTATTTTTTAATTTTAATTTTCATTGTGATCATATGAGAATGGTGATGAAATTGTAAATCTTTGCAAAGATTACGAGAGATGGCTATAAATCTTGAAACTTTTCTTTTTTCATGAATTGTATCAATTCTTGCTTTAGTAAGAGTATTAGCCGATAGGATTAAAAAATGAATGTCGATAGGATTAACAAATGACCGTCTATCCCATGCCACTGAAATATTTAATGAGGTTGTAATTATAAAAAGTTTATGGAGGAGGTCCTCATTTGCTTTGTGAGATTCCCTCAACATTTTCCACAAATAAGTAAGAAATATTGTACTCGAAAAGATGAAATTAGTTTAATATTTGTTCATGTATATTTAATAACTATATAATTTTTAAAATGTGTGAATATGTATATTTAATAACTATATGATTTTTAAAAGATAATTATTTAAATTCTTGTATGTTAAGTTTTTATGGGAGTTAAAATTCTTGTGGTAAAAGTTAATTCTACATATTTGCACTGTATTTGCGTGTATATCGTGTATATTTATTATTCGAAGGGAAGGGTTTAACTTCTTTTAAACTACATAATTTATAAAATATATTATTTATTATTAACATTATTAATTAATATTTTAAGTTATTTTATAAATATAATTAATTAGCGGAAACTTAGCGATAGGTTTATATGTGGGAGCTTTTGCTCCCACTAAATTGTCAATCTCTCCGCCATTTTTTCTGTCATCTAATAACTAGAAGATTGTTAGGTTTCATGCACTTATCAAAGATCATAATCAATTGATGGCATTCTCCACCTATGAATTGTCATATTTGTATACATCTCTTTATACATGTTTCGAAAGGATATTTCACTTCAAACGAACATCAATAATTGTCAACTTAAGAAACGTTGTGTGGTGTGAGAAGGTGCTTGGGATGTGACTTTTTGTCATTTTTCTCTACCACTTAGTCAATTCATAATTGTTGAAAAAGTTCAAAAGTTAAATTGACACTAATTTAGGAAAATATTGGAAAGAGATGAATTATCTTTTAGGATTTGAAGATGTATTATGATGCATTTCTGGTCCGAATTTAATGCATTTGTGCAAAAGGCATTGTAATGAACTTCAGAGTGCATTATGTACATGTGGAGTGCATATACAGAGCGTGGAGTGCATACATAGACCCCAAACAATATGATTACAGAAATTTCGACCCAGTGGTAGAAAAAATATATATTAAAAGATAGTATTAATTTTTTAATATAGTTTAAAATTACATAAAAAAGATAATATGGATTAATTTAAAAAATAATTAAAATTTTAACTTTAATTTTATTTCAAAAGCATTGTTATTATATCATATTAATTATTATATGGTAAGATACTTTATTTAGAGCATAAGTATTTTTAAACATTAATAATATATAATTATTGCTTTTAGTTTTCACCATTGTTTTGTCTATTAACAGATATTTAAAAATAATTAGATGTTAAATAAGTTTTTTTAATTGTGATTACTATAATGGAGTTTATGATAATGGTAGAAATGATGATAACTTGCACTACATAGGTGAAGAGAAATAAAACACATTTCAATATATATATATATATGAATTAGAATATATTATATAACATATAAAATATATTATATATGTTTTTGATTATATAAGTCGGCAAAAACCAAGGGCCGAACCCTTACATTAAGACAAAAAGAGACTGTAGAGGCTCAAGCACAAAAAGAGCCACAAGACCACTACAGCATAAACAACCTATAGACAACAAATAGTAAGTAGCAGATGATAGACAACATAAAAAGAAACAGAACTAAGGAGATACATTCTCCCATCCTTTAGCCATAAATTCAACAAATTCATCAAGTTTTTTGAATTTCTCCTCCTTCTCTTCATTAGCACGAGTCCTAAGATCCTGTAACAGAGAGAGGTTAAGCATCGTCGTATGACTGGGCATGCTGCTTATGAACTCTCCCATAGAAGAAACTTTCTGCTCCAAATCCTCCACACGACCCCTTAGGATAGCAAGCTCATGCCTATTATCATCCCCTTCCTCAGTCTCGTCACCAGCCTCCTCCATGATCATCCTCTCCCCTTCGCCAGCATTGTCCACAGGATCACCGTCTGCACCTCCCAAATCATCAACCTGTTTCCTTTCATTCTTACCTACTTCATCTTCAGAGATCTCTTGAACCTCAAAATCTTTAGAATTTAGTTGATCATCCCCCTGCGTGGAGGCATCACAAGCATTTTCAGAGTAGTCAATCAGTTTAGCTTGCGGCGCAGACTTACCAGCAATCCTACCCGACCTCCTAACCCCATAAGAGAAACCCTCATTTTCTTTAGCAAACAAATTAGCTTTATGTTTATTACCAGGCCCCACAGGGTCACTGTTAAGATTCTTATGAGTCCCCACAGCGTCCCCCACAATATCCTCCTCTAACTCCCTGATTTTTCTCTTCTTGCTTTTCACACTCCCTTTAGAAGTCAGAGTATGAGTAACCTTCACCGTGGTGGTCTCCTCAGTAGTCATAGAAAAAGAAACCCCTTTCATTTTATGAGAAGTAGGGGAAGGGCAAGGTTCTTCAGAAATGGCAATATCATCAGGGTTGGCAGAAACCTCACCACTATGAGTTTGGATAGGCTTAGGTGGCTCCAAAGCAAGATGAAAATTGTATAAACATAAGATAAGACCTTGGTGCAAAGGGACAGGCTTTTTGGAAGGTTTCTTATCCATCTTGGCTTTAGCCCTAAAAATAGAGTGTTCAAGGGAGGACAATAAATAGAAAGGGAAACTGATAAGAGTATTACGCCTAAAATGATTAAGCAAAGGGAGGTGGTAATTATAAAACCTGGTAAACCAACCCTCCAAAGTGAAGTATTTCATGAGAAGGAAGCACATTTCATCCCACGGCTCTGGCAGCTTGGCCCGTTCAAACCCTCCCTGGTAGGGAACTAGTTCTTCTCCTTCTCCCAAAAATAGCTTCTGGTTTGAATGATCAGCCACTTTCACCTTCCTTTGCAACTTAGTCCCCTTAGTAGATAGACCAGTTGCCATGGCAATTACTTGCTCAGAGATCTCAAAACCAATTCTCCCAATAGTAACTCTGCGATTTTATAAGTATAATATAATATAAAATGGTATATTTAGACTAAACATATTTAATATTTCTTATTTAATTATTTTTATTTTAATTATTTTTATTTTATATATAATATAGGTTTATAATATAATTGTATTTATTTTTGTTTAGTATACTTTTATATAATGTAAATTATTTAATATATTTTGAAAAATATTATATTATAAAATCGTTTATTTATATTAAATATTTATTTTATATTTAATATAGTTATATTTGTTATTATTTAACATATTTTATAATGTAAATTATTTAGAAATGAGATAGATATAGAGGAGGATAGAGAAAGAGAGGGAGATGGAGAGAATAAAAGAGAAAAGCAGAGAGAAAGAGAGGTAGAGGAAGAGAGAAGGAGAGAGACAGAGAGATAAAGGGATACACAGAGAGGGAGGAAAAGAGAAGTGGAGAGAGATAGAGAGAATGAAAGAGAGAGGAAGAGAGAAAGAGAGGTAGAGGAAGAGAGAAGGGAATAGACAGAGAGATAGATGAATACATACACATAGAGAGATTAGTCATGCTAACTAATTGGATGCATTTCATTATTTAAAATAAAATGAGTCAATATTGTTTGCATAAATATTTTTTCTACATGCTAAAATTACTTAGAGGCTATCAATTACATTTTAAGAGACTCAAAACAATGGAGGCAACTAGACAAATACACTAGAAAACAAGCATGGTCAACCATATATGCAATGTGGTCTCCACCTTATAACACTTTTCAAAATGACACTATTTTTAGAAGAATAATAATTTCACTATACAATTAAAGTTTCAATAATTCTTTCCACTCTTTGACAAACATGGAGCTAAGAATCTACTCCAAAACATATGAATCCAAAGGAAATGTACAAATGCCCTCCTCTAAAAGTTATAGGTACAAAAGAATAATAGTAACAAAAAATTAAACAAAAGAAACACATAAATAATAAGAAGCCATAGTGAAAAACTAACAATTATGAATTTGTGTCGTAATTGATATAATATTATATTATAAAATCATTTATATATATTAAATATTTATTTATAATATAATCATCTTTATTTTATATATAATATTTAATATAGTTACATTTGTTATTATTTAACATATTTTATATAATTTAAATTATTTAGAAATGAGATAGAGAGACATAGAGGAGGATAGAGAAAGAGAGGGAGATAGAGAGAGATAGACGAATGCAGAGAGACATAATACAAAGAGATAGACGAATAGAGAGAGAGAGAGACATATTTAATATTTATAACTTAATTATTTTATTTTATATATAATATATAGTCTCTAATATAATTGTATTTATTATTATATAGTGTATTTTATATAAAGTAAATTATTTAATTTAATCATATTTTTTATATATATAATATGTAATATCTAATATATTTATATTTGTTATTATATAACATATTTTATATTATGTAAATTATGTAAAAGTGAGATAGAGAGACATAGAGGAGGCTAGAGAAAGAGAGAGATATAGCAAGAGGGAGGGAGAGAAGGAGTGATACAAAGATATAGAGGAGGAAAAAGAAAGAGAGATGTAGAAAGAGAGATAGAGATAGAGATAGAGATAGAGTGAAAGAGAGGAAGAGAGAAAGAGAGATAAAGGAAGAGGGAAGGGGAGAGACAGAGATATAAAGGGATACATAGAGAGAGAGGAATATAGAAGTGGAGAGAGCTAGAGATAATTAAAGAGAGAGGAAGAGAGAAAGAGAGGTAGAGGAAGAGAGAAGGGGATAGATAGAGAGATAGACAAATACACACACACACATAGAGAGAGAGAGAGAGAGATTATTCATGCTAACTAATTGGATGCATTTCATCATGTATAATAAAAATGAGTCAATATTGTTTGCATAAATATTTTTCCTACATGCTAAAATTACTTAGAGGCTATCAATTACATTTTAAGACACTCTCAAAACAATGGAGGCAGCTAGACAAATACACTAGAAAACAAGCATGGTCAACCATATAATGCAATGTGGTCTCCACCTTCCCTTCTAGCAAGCCAAAATTTTTGCAATCTTGCAAACAATTTCAACTTGTAAAGAGCACATTAGTATTATCTTTTTCTTTTAATATTTAACTATATATTATTTCTTTCACAACTATATGCTTTTCTTGTTTATACTTCATGAATTACCTTGGGTGAGATAACCTTAAGCCTATTAATCATTCTTTCAACCTTATGGGAGAAGATACTTAAGGATGTAATGTCACCCCAATTCTCATGGGTCCATCATTATTCCTTTGACTATTACATCAAAGGCCTCATCCTTTGATTCTCCAATCGAAGGCCTATTATTCCTCGGTTCGTCAACCAAGGCCTATTATTCCTTGGTTCTCTAGCCAAGGTCTATTATTTCCTTGGTTCTCTAACCAAGGCCTAACCCTGCAATACTAGATTGAGGGCTTATTATCTTATTTAAACAAGAATCATGCATTTATGTAGGACATCTATTAGTCTCATATTTACTTGAGTTCATAAGACCTCTTCCTTTATATCTCATTCATAATGGATCATCTTTTCTTACTTATATGCAATTCTAAGACTAATCTTATATTGTTATTTTCATACATGTAGATTCCAATTAGGCCATATATATATATATATATATATATATATATATATATATAATTCTATTATAATATTTATTATAATCTCTATATTATATTATTATATTATATATATATATATATATATATATATATATATATATATATATACTATGCAAAATTTATATTATTTATATTACATAATAATTATTATTATTATAATAATTAATCACTATTATTATAATGATCAATGATCATTATTATTGTCATCCCAATATTATTATATCATTAGCCATAATGGAACTATTTAGAGAAGAATAATGATTTCACTATACAATTGAAGTTATATATATATATATATATATATATATATAATTCTATTATAATATTTATTATAATCTCTATATTATATTATTATATTATATATATATATATATATATATACTATGCAAAATTTATATTATTTATATTACATAATAATTATTATTATTATAATAATTAATCACTATTATTATAATGATCAATGATCATTATTATTGTCATCCCAATATTATTATATCATTAGCCATAATGGAACTATTTAGAGAAGAATAATGATTTCACTATACAATTGAAGTTTCAATAATGCTTTCCACTCTTTGACAAACATAGGGCTAAGAATCTATTCCAAAACATATGAATCCAAAGGAAATGTACAAATGTTATCCTCTTAAAGTTATAGGTACAAAAGAATAATAGTAACAAAAATTAAACACAAGAAATACATAAATACTAAGAAACCATAGTGAAAAACCAACAATTATGTTGAAATTTGGTTAATTTGTGTTGTAATTGATACTGCTAATATTTAGTATTTATAACTTAATTATATTTATTTTATATATAATATATAGTCTCTAATATAATTGTATTTATTCTTGTATAGTATATTTTTGAGTGATTGTTTTGTCGATCTCTTATTTATTATTATTTATGCAATTACAATTGCTTGGCTTAAGTTGAGCTCTAGGAGATTGTATTAGCTATAGCATTTAGTATTGTAAGATGGTCAATATGTAATGTTAGTAGTTAAGCAATTGGTAATATTAAAAATGTCTTTTTGAGGAAAAAACTAAATGATCTATATTCTTTGCATCATTCTATGCTTGATGTCATTACTAACACCAAGCATTGTGTTTCTTTTACTAATATAATATGCATGCTTTGTCACACCACCATGGAGAACTCACTACAACTTCAAATGGCTTTTACTGCATTAAAAATATGAAAATATCTCTACCTTAGGTAATCATCTACAACATCATACTAATGTTTTATCCTTCAATACACATGCATTTGATACTACCCTAAATATTATGATACTAAAGAACGCCTATGTTAGTGATGAAAACCCAAATTATATACAAAGAATATTTATTGTAAATACTATATATTTTAAATGTAAATTAAAAATGCTTATTATACATTGCAAAAAATAAAACACCATTGTCATTGTCTCATCTTGCAATATAAGTATGAATTTTTATTTCTATATTTTATTCCACAATTTATTGCTTCCATTACTAATAGCCTATCGACAAATCCATTGCGCAAAAACTCCATGCAAAAACTAGTTTATGTATCATTAGTCCCCTAGCTAATACCAAGGGAATTTAGATATGTGCTGTCCCTTTTTTGGTGGCATAATATTATTTGGATACTACGCAAAGATGGATCTTTCAATCACATATGTGGACACTATAAAGGCGAACATAACATGTTTTGGTGGATCCTGTTACATCATTCCAAATTTTTATACTATATTCCACATAGATGGTAGAGTTCTATTTACAAGTCTTCCTTATATCCTTAAGTTGGAGGTCAACCCTTACATCTTTAAATATTAATAACTCAATATCATTCTTCATTAGATCTTCAATTACATCCATAAATTTAGAATAAGTGCATCTCTACTGTGCATATACATGTGTGCAATGCACTCAGGTATTCATTGTGGACCTTAGCAAAACATAAGAGATATATTTGTTGTACCCATATCTTTTTTTTTTCTTATGACTAGATTAAAAATAAATTTGCAATATTTTCATCTCAACCATCCATAGGAAGTCTTTGGTAAATTTAGATCTTGAAGTTGAATTCTAAGATGTTCAATGTTTTTTAGGCTTAAGTAATGGTCATTATGTATACATATCTACTTCTTTAATTCCAAGCAACATTAGTAGTATGTTAATTGCAAATATTAATGTTGTGGACAAATTATAATAGCAATATAATAGAAAAACATATATATGGATTGCATATAGATTTGCATATACATGTATACTTATGTACATGAAAATATACATGTTTGTATATGTAGCTAGGGAAAATCAGATTTAGTGTCAAAAACTAACAAACTAAACTAAACCCTAACAAACACCATAAAGCACAAACTAGCATGAAAATGAAAACAGAAATGTAAAGCAGACCGATCTTCAAGCTAAGTTTGATTTATCTCCATGGCTCTTCTTGATCTCGCATAAGAATGCAGGATGTTGAAGGGTTGTTGATTGCTCACAGTTGCAGCATAAGAGAGCTCAAGTGTTGCATGATTGTATGAAAATGACTTGTGTGAGTGAGTCACTGAGTGAGTGAGTCACTAAGTGAGTGAGAGAGTGAGTCAGTGAGTCAGTGAGCTAGCGAGAGAATCAGTGAGGGTTTGAAATTGAAATAAGAGTTTTAATTTATAGAAGGAGAGGGAATCAAATGAATGGCTAGGATTGAAAGCCAATTATATGATGTGGATGGCTAGGATTAAAAGGCAATTTTAGTGCTTATGACACACGTTAAATGGGTATGACAGGGGGCCAAAATTACAAGAATAGTGGGAATAAGTGAGATTTTTAATTTATTTTAGAGAGGAAGTGCTTATGACGCACAATGAATGAGGATAAAAATAGGGATGTGAGTGGGAATAAATAATTTAAATAATAAAATTATTTAAATAATGAGAGACAAGTGGCATTTAAATAAATATTTAATTTATTTAAATTGGGTGATGGAGAAAAATGAGATTAAATATTGGTGCAAGAAGAGGATAAATGGATAAGAGGAATGAGTTAAATAAATATAATTTATTTAACTAATGAGAGTGATGGAAGGGGTCATGGAAGAGGACCTAGGACAAAATATGTCAAAATGTAATGTCGTAAGATATAGTCAAATTTAGGTGTCTACAATATACATTTACGTAACTAATGTATGAAAAACATAAACATAAACTTGTATTTTTGTTGATTCAAATGTATGTGAGGATCTTTCTTTGTAAATTGAAATATATGTATTTAGCTTCATATATTGTCAATGTTAATTGTTTAGACAAATCAAAAGACATTTTAGTTTCTAATTTTTCAAATATTCAAATTTAGTAACTAATATGTTAGATTAAAAATTGGTAGATTTTTCTTTTATAGTTTACAACATATAGAAACTCAACAAGGATACTTAACAATTTTTCCTTCCCCTAATTTAACATTTTGTTGAATGTTTTTTTCTTAGGTTATGTCAAATTTTCTACAACCTATACATTTTATGGATATTTCAAGTAGTGATTTGAAGTGGACGTAATGAGCCTATTGCTTATAGTGTTAGAAATTGATTCAAACACTCATGTGAATTGGAATGGGATTGTTCAAATTGAAATCTAACATTTTGCGAGTAGTATTTCAACTAGTTGTAATAAGATTGTTCAACAAATACACACTATGTAAGATTGTGAGGTTCAAATAATTAAGGAACAACATGCTAGAAAGTAGGGTTTTGGTACTTTCTTACAAAAAAATCTTATAATGAACATTATGGAGTAGGTGGTACTCTTAAAGGTACAGTGATTTCTTATTCAAACCATAATTAGAAATTATACTCAAAACATGAATAAATAAATTGTTATATCACTACTTAAAAAGTCCCATGTAATAATTAAATTTGTTTTGTAAATAGAAAATAATGTAACTCTAGTGAAGAATTTGTGAAGGAAAGATCATATCTACTTAGTTAATAGTTATTTTTTAATCTTTTAACCCATTGTTTTTTATCATGGGGCTCATGGGAGGGGTAGAAGCACCTAACAAATTGGGATCCCTCCAAGTGCAAATTTTAAATTTTTAAGTTTGGCTATGAGAAATATGAAAATGATGTTTAATAAATTGAAGGTTGGATAAAGAGAGGATAGTAAGAATAAAATCAAATATTAAAGCCTTTGGTTTTAGTGCAAAGGAAGATGATTATATTTTATGCAAATTTAAAATTTTGTGTCCACATGTATATATATGTATACACACACACAAACACAAATAACTAGTATAGTTACCTAAGAAAAATCTAGTTCTTACCTATTTTTTATAATTAAATAATGAAAATATATTTTATATTTAAGAGATAAGGCTAAACATTTTCAAATAATAGTATAATTTATATTTAACCAATATATAAAGTAAAAAGTTACATTACATTAATACTTATATATGAAATTGCCGATAAGGGCGTGGTTCGGTGGTTAAGTCGCTCGGTTGTATGGCAGCCACCAGAGTTCAAACCCCTACTGGGCCAACGAGCTCATAGGTTTGAAGTGTTCTTTCTTGGAGATGAGGTCCCCCATGTTATGGCCTCACCGGTTCATAGCTCTGGGCAAAAGCGTTGTGTGGAGCCGGAGGGCGTGTCGTACCAGCATCATCGGTCACGTTAAAAATTTTACCAAGCGCATTATTAAAAAAAAATACTTATATATGAAATAGGTAATGATAAATATATTTTCTTACTAATCTTACTATCATTTCTACATCTATATGATAACTATTCAAGTAAAGTAAAGATTTTAGTATACCTCTATGATATCTTATATTTGTGACTATATTTTTAATCATTTTAAAAAGAAAATACAATTTGAAAAATTAGATAAATATTATACATGTTTAAATTATTCTTAATAAATATAGATGCTTTATTTATAATTTTTTTAAATTTAATAATATTATATTCTATTGTAATGAGTTATATTTTAAATAACTCCATGGTTGCTACCACTATAGAATGCCTTTCAGCTTAATTAATTATTTTAGTATTTTAAATAATATAAAATACATTCATAAAATAAAATGGTCTGGCTGATGGGAAGTGACTAACATAACTGGTCAACCTTTTTTTTAAATTCTAATGGGTTGCAACAATCATTGTAGTTAAAGTCAGTTATGTTTTGTTTTTCTAATTCACAAGTGAAAATCACCACAGCAAGAGGGAAATTGTTTACAGAATGAATATGAATATCAGAGAATATCAAAGTTTTAATGTACATATCAAACTGAATGCAAATTTAATATTTAACTTTTTTGTAATTTATGAGTAACTATCACAAGAGCCAGAAGCAAATGTTTATAGAATGAATATGGGTAACGTAGAATAGAAAATTTTGAAAATGGAATTTTACTAATTAAGTAATAAATAGAATAAGTCATTGGTAATGGAAACTTGAAGCATTTTGCTAACAGATTGAATATCAATATCATACAATGGAAGCTTGCAAACCTATATGACAATTTGAACTTGATATTGACTATTTAAAACATAAATGAATCCAAGCAAGCCAAAACTGAATTTGACAATTTTGTAAAATGTGTATCAATAAATTTACAACAATACTAATGCATCATTGTATTCATAATTTAATTAGTACAATACATAAGTGTATATAAACATTCATAAAAACAAAAAATGGTTGAGTAAATTTCTGATTCAAATTATATATTTTCATAAAAACAAGATATGGTTGAGTAAATTTATGAGATTCTTAATCACTCACTTATCAACATGCCCATTAAACCTTCCAAAACAACAAATCCAGTGAGCCCCTTATGCAGTGGGGTATGCAGTGGGGGAATACATCAACCTGAGTAACTTGGCGACTGAGATTGAGTATGGCTATCATGGTTTGTATACAAAAGAGGCTCGATTCCATGCAAATCAGCCTCAGGGACAAAGTAATAAGGTAGCTTTGATAGTTTTATCTTCCTAAATGTTATAGAAATCCTCTTGCTTGGGACAGATGGAACAAAATGTTTTGCAACATCAGCTGCATTCCCATTCAAAACAAGAAGCAACTCAACTGGGAATGGTATTGCAATGGAACCTAAAAATTCTCTTGGTCCATGTATCTCCAAGTTGGAGCCAAAAATGATGTTGCATTCACTCAGAAAGGATATCGTGCAAAAAGGTTGATCAAAGTCATGATGATTAATATGAGGTAGTTTACAGTCACCCTACTCATAAATATTAACAATACAACTATCTAGGATGTACGACAAGGGCAGCAAATGCCATCTCACCAATCTTCAAATGGTTGTTTTGAAGAGAGGAAGAATTGAATCCACCTCCTCCTCTGGTGCAGGGGCACCTAGGCAAGCTTTGTCAATATAGTCAAATGTTAGAGTTTTTGAGAGTTTTGAGTTTTGTATGGTGTAATAAGGTATATTTAGACCATTTGAAATGTAATAAGTCTCATGGGGTCAAGTGGTAAGTTTTGTTAATGTTGCAAAACCAAAAAATTACTTTGTATTCTTGTCATTTTGGAGGTTGAATGGTCTTTTGGTTCCAAAAGGTGGTTGGAACCGTTGAAGTCTAGTCTAAGATGTTTAAAAAACCTTGCAAACTTTGAGGCAAGGTTGTTGAAGACTTTTGGAAGATCAATAATAGCAAAATACCCTATTTTCTACAATTTTAAGTGTTTTTCTGTTATTCCAGGATGTTGTACGACCCTGTACGGCTTGCAAATGATGTGAAATTGACTTTGTTGGATAGGGATTTGAATCTTCTATCATTTGCATCTGGTTTCATTGATTTTCATTGGGTTTAGAAGTTATTGCAATTTTACTAAAAATAGTCTATGCATCTATGGTTTGAGGGTTTGAGAGCAAAAACCATGTTTTGAAAGCCATTCCACCAGTGGAAAATTCTCAAACTCAGTAGAATGGAAGTAGGGAAAGTGCTTTTGATGTTTCATAAGTTTGCAAATGCAGGGAAAGGAGTTTGGTTGGTTTTTGATCAAGCCCTAGCCTAATATCACCATGTATTAGGCTTAGGAAGGGTAGTTAGATTTGGGTTTTTGAAACAAATTGTCTTGGAAGTTGTTCCAACTAGTACAATCTACAAAACTAGGCCCCATGTGATGTAATTGAACCCCTAGAGTGGAAGTTGGAAGGTTGGAGTAGAAATTTCATACACTTACTTTGTAAAAGTGACCTAATTAGGCCTAGTTACAGAGGAATAGTCAATTTCAGAGGGCTCTGTTCCAAAACAACCATACCCCCAAGTTTGATATGTTGGAAAGGGGCCAAAAGGGTATCTAGAATGATAATTTGTTCTTGGGTTTAGTTTCCACAAGATATGCTGGAAAAACCTTGTTTCAAGGGCTACAAGCAAATAGGCCTCTTTGGAAGGGAACAATAGGAAGAGTGAAGGGTCAATGTTCTTGGGGAGTTTCTTTGGCCTAAACCTACCATGTTTATGATGTTCAAGGTGTGTTAGAGGTCCAGTAAAAAGGATTGTGTCAAGAAAACACTTTTGGTACATTTTATAACCCTTGTAACCATGTTGCATGAGAGGAGAGATTGTGTGTGTTTGAGTGGTCAATCAAGAACATGTTTTGTATCTATCTAGGAACCCTAGAAATCACCTTTGTCTCTGTATCATCCTCCCAAATGATTCCAGGTGGGTTCCCATTCTTGTCCACTGCATAGTTTTAGCAACACCCAAACTGAATCGTCGCTTGCCCTTTTCCCTTCATCCACTTTCTTGGCTTTGAATAGGTTTGTTGTCTAAGTTGTTTAGCCCTCCCCTGATCCTGAACTTGATAAATGAAATCCACAATTATCCTTTGCTCTCTAGTGCTGAACACCAACTCCAATCCTTAGACAATATTCACTACTTTGTCCTTTACCCTTTCAAAGCATACATAGTCTTTCTTACGCTCTACTCACCTAAATTGAAACAACTCCCTCTCATCCCTTGACAAAACTCTTTTCACTTTTACTTCATCTTGTTGTCTTGTTGAATTGACTTCATCTTGTTGTCTTGTTGAATTGACTTTCTCCCCCTCCTCTTCTTCTTCCTCAACCATATTTGCCCATGAAGGATGACTCTGTCATTGTCCTCTAAACCACAAGAATGAGAAGTACAGGAGCTTTGCCCCTGCTCATTCTCCGTCCTCCTGAAAGTGAGTTGATTTGTGCAATCATACAAGAGACAGGCACATGGGTCACACATATTTGTCACTAGAGATGGTAGCCATTGCAGAAGCAATGCCATCATTGCAGCATCTTCTTCTCCTCTTTACTGTGGTTATTCATTAATTCTCCATCTCTGCTTTGCTAACCACTCATTATTGTAAATTTCCCTCTCACCCTATGTTTACATCAAACAAAGGCTCTATATAGATAGGATAAGAAGTATGCAACCAACTTGTAAGGTATAAGAAATAAATAAGCATGCAAACTGATACAACGCCATAAAAGAATTTCAACAGACATGTATGTTATATATATATATATATAGAAACGTAAACTAACACACTTATTGTTTTTTTTTAATAAAAAAAGGGGGTAAATTTTTATTAATAAAGAGAACAACAAAACAAAATAGTACAAACAGAAGATTCCAAACCCAATAGAGGGGCAAAAAGTCCAACCAACCAACAACCAAAAACAACAAAGAAAGAGCCCCACACAAGGCTCCCAATTAGCTAGTCATATCTTCTTGAATTAGCTGTTCCAAAGTATAAGAATAATCAGGAGGCAATCATCCCCAATCACTAACATTCTAGTCTCCCATTTGCTATGACACCCACTTTGCTAAGCAATCAGCCACACTATTCCACTCCCTGGGAATGTGAACAAAGGAAACAAAATCCAAGGACGAGCTCAGATGAAGAATCTGCTTACCCACCAAAGCTAACTACCAGTTCACATTATCAAATCTCCTCTCATTCAACATATTAATCACAATCTGTGAATCTGACTCACAAATAATCTTGTGCCACCCCAGAGCACACCCTCTTTCCAAAGCATAAAGAAGAGCAAGAGCTTCTATAAAATTGTTGGTCTGATGACCCTTATAGATAGAGAAGAAGAAGAGAGCAACACCATAATTATCTCTCCCTATTCCCCCAATCCCTACATGTTCAGGATTTCCCCTAGAAGAACCATCAATATTAATCTTAAAAACCCCAAGATGCAGAGAAGACCATCTCCCCGCCCGTTGAACCTTCCTTAAAAGATGCCCAGTTCTTCTAGGCAAAGCAGAGCAAGAATCTCTACCCAATAAGCTTTATTTTTTAGCAACCTTAATGTTCCCAAGGTCTGAAGGGTTAGGAACACTACACTTAGCAGATAAAGTCTCCTGGAGCATACCAATAATCCACTGCCACACTTGCTGACCAGCCAATGTGAGTCCCTAAAAAAATTCTATGATTTCTTTCAAGCCATGTCTACCATAAAATGAAGGAAGGGCCAATAGCCCAAGCAACATATAGAAAAAAAGCCTTAGCTGGGGGTCTCCCCAAAGATCTCCAAAACTCAACCAAAGAGGAGGGATGAACACAAGCCTATTTCCAAGCCCCCACCATAAGTGCCACAACTCTCTAGTATAGGACCACTGAAAAAACAAATGAGAAGACCCTTCCTCACTATTGCCACATAGAACACAAATAGAAGGTGACAGGCTGTCGTAAGGTCCTAACACTTTAGTTAAAAATATGTCAATTATGTCAACCAGGTAGTGTCCAAGGCTATATGCAATAGGGGATATTTTTGGACATCTCACTTAGTATCAAATTTTCTAAATTTTTGAAAAGCTTCAAACAAAATTTAAACTAGAAAGCATGAAATCTTTAACCTAGAAAGCATTTAAATTCCTAATCTAGAAAGCATGTAAACTATCTAAGAATCAACACTTGCAGTTTAACTATGAACTCAAAACAAAGACAACCAACTACTAATTGAAAGTACATTTAACATCTTGTAATCAAAAGCTAACAATAGTTTTATGAATGGAGTGGATGCTCCAGAAATATCAAGTAAACAAAATTCAAATATCATTAACTTAAAACCATAACCTGCAAGAACACATAATATAGCTAAGCACAAAGTGACATCGATCTAAACATAACATGCACAAAACAGAAATTACAACATCAACAATAAAAAGACTTATCTATTCTATAATCCCTCGAGTGGCCAGCTCTTGGGAGATCCTACTATCAATTCAAATCACATGTAGTACTTTTGTAGCTCCAAAGTTAATCCCATTCATAATACTTCCATTATTCAGAAAAGATTACTCAGAATAAGACTAGTGATATTCATTCATGTCATAAAAGTATCATAGAACACAGTACATAGAACACAGTACATAGAACATAACTGAATAGTATCATAACATAACATAATAGCATATCCTTGTTTTGAGCAACTACATATATATACTTCACTACTACAAAATCCTAAATTTCAGATGGTGGGTAAATGCCATTGAAGAAGTCGTTTAAAGAAAAATAGAATTACAAACTAACTCGATGTCGTTGAAATAAAACACATTAAAGGCTCTGAGTGGAGCCATAAAATCTTAAGTATGCCTAATAGAAAATAACGAAATTGCTTAACAAAGTCTACGATGTATGCCTAAATTTCTAGCACCCTAAGATTCTGCCGCTCTGACTCCAACCGTTTTGAAAATAACATAATTGCTTAACAAAGTCTTAAGTATGCCTAAATTTATACCTGTAAAGTAATTTATTATACCGCATAGGTTTTGACCTAGAAAATCCTACATTATAAACTACCTATTGTTGACAGATTTAAATGTATTTTGATCCAACCTCCCAAATGTCCTTTTTGCAATTTAAATGAAAGTACGAACCATATTTTTTGGGAATGTTTGGTTGTTAAAAAGCTTTGGAAGACTATTTATAATGATCTACCTGCAATATTTGAACATTGGTTGAATCGGAAAGAAGCTCTATTGGGGGTGGGCCTGCATAATAATCTTATTGCTAATTCTGTCAGATAAGTTATTCTCTTTCATATTTGGAAAATTAGATGCATGGCAGTTTTTTCTAAGTCCATTTATCATCAGGAAGCAGGTATGGTAAGGATTTACTCTGATGTGTTCCTTCAAATCATATCTTTATTTTTGTAGTTTTAGAGAGATTCGAAGAAAAAAGTGAATATGGATGATCAATTTCATCTTATCAAACATCAACTACTGCATCTTCGAAAAAAAGGAACCTGGATCCAAAGCTCGATAAGTTTATTCAATCACTGTATTTTCCTTGGTTTGTCCAATTTTTCAAGGGTTTTATGTTATGGTATCTTCTAATGTTGTCCTCTTGAACAACAAAAAGGTTTTTTGGCTCCAGGTTTCAAGGATCTCTCATTCTTACCAGTTTTGGCTCTATGTTGTTCTCGAGTGTGCTTCAGCTGTAGCATCTGTTGATTGGGATCTTGTCAGGTTAAGGTTTTGTTGAGAGGCATTTTATTCTTTAGAGATAACCTTATGACATTTTTTAGATGGTGATGAGGTTTTTTCTCATTGGTGGTGTTCCTTTAGTTCACTGTGATCGAGACTCTTCACTGCTGTAACATAAATTTTTACTTTATTCTAAAGGACCTCCTTTTATTAAAATCATCTTCTATATACCGATTTCAAAGTACTAAACACGCTTCTTCTCATTTTTATGGCTTGAGTTAGTTAGGAGCAGGCTTCTTTCCAAGCAGGCCTCATATGTGGAACCACATTCTGGAACAACCTTCTCTATAGTCTTCAATAGATCATATTTTGTTACCTACACAGACAGGGATCTCAAGCTTTAGCTCTGTCAAATTATTGGTAAATTGGCCAGTGTTCCAAACTGTTTTACTACTCTAAGCTATTCAGTTGGTTTTGATGTGGTCAGCGTGCTCACAGGGTTCTGTGGTTGTAAATGTATGGCCCAACAACAACTCAGTCATTCCACAGTATTTAGATATCTGTTGTCAGTGATAAATTTGTTTCGCAGTGGCTGGGAGCAAGGTAGCTGTGTCCAATTAGTTGCTATGTCTCTATGCAGCTGTGTATCTGTATAAGCTTCTTATGCAAAAGTGATCTAGTGCCCTATTTATGGATGTTAGATAGTTTTTTTCATCCATTGTGTATATTGTTCTTTCTTTGCTACTATGTGTATATTGTTTATTCCCTATAGTCTTTGACTGCTTTTAAATTGTAATTCACATTTTTTCAATATAAAAAAAAAGAGTAAAGATTTTAGTATACCTCTATGATATCTTATATTTGTGACTATATTTTAAATCATTTAAAAAGAAAATATAATTTCAAAATTTAGATAAATATTGTGAACGGGGTTGTGGTTGAATGACATAGGCCAAATAGTTCGTACGATGGAGATCCAAGTTCGAGATATGTTGATGGGGAGGAGGTCCCCCTTATGACCTCCAACACTTAGAAATAAAAAAAAACAAAGCTAACAATAGTAACAGATTAACTTGGCTAATTTGTTATTGAACAAATAATATTTTTTAATCTTAAACAAATAATATTTTTTTTCTTCTATGCAAATATTATGACAAAAATTGTAATATTTATATGAATATTATCCAAAGAGGTCCTCCTTGTGACCTCCAACACTAACGAATTAAAAAAAAATAAGATAAATATTACTATTTTGAGTAAAACAAATACACTAAAATCCAGCCAAAGCTAACAATAGTAACAAATTAACTTGTTTAATTAAATTTTGAGTGGCTAATTTGATTTGAGTAAAACAAATACACTAAAATCCAACCAAAGCTAACAATAGTAACACATTAACTTGTTTAATTAAATTTTGAGTGGCTAAATTCTTGTGGGGAATTTGGTTATTAAACAAATAATTTTTTTTTTCTTTTATGCAAATATTATAACAAAAATTGTAATATTTATATTAATATAATATTCATATTAATGTGATTATTTAATTTTGATTCATTGTATATATATTATTTATAAATCTAATATTATATTATAATATTAATGAAATAGTATAATTTGTATAAGCCTAAAAATGACACGACTCGGTCTAAACAAATATTCTTAATATTTATTCCATCTAATTCCTCTATTATTGAATAAATAAATCAATTTATTTATTCGATTCATATTCCTCTAAATTAATTAAATATCAAAATATTTAATTACCTCTTCTAAAGTCAAAATTAAATAAAATCTTTTATTTAATTAAATTTTTCCAAACAATTAAATAATTCTTAATTATTTAAAGTCAATCATTCCTCCAAATTTAAATAAATCATGCAAATTTATTTAAATTCTCTCAAATCTCTAAAAATAAAATATAATCAAATATTTTATTTATTCTTCTATCTTGCACAAACAATTAAATAAATTTATTTATTTAATTTGCTTTCTTATCTTCTAATTTCTCAATTAAATAAATTTATTCATTTAATTTGCTTTCTTATCTTCTAATTTCTCAATTAAATAAATTTATTCATTTAATTTGCTTTCTTATCTTCTAATTCCTCAATTAAATAAATTTATTTATTTAATTTGATTTCTTATCTTCTAAATGTTCTAAAAATAAATCTTCTTCTTCATGCACACAAAATTAAATAATTTATTATTTAATTTCTCTCAAATCATACAAAAGCAAATCACAAGCTGAGTTAACTAACTCAATCTACCTTGTTTTATCAGTAACTCTTAAATTAGAAAAAAACATTCTAATTTGTGAAAGCAAATCTTATCTTTGTCATGAAAGCAATTAACTCAAACAAAACAACTTTTCTTTGACACTTGTCTTCTTTCTATTCACGCACATTCGCTCAAATCTTCTCCACCATTGATCTTCTTATTTCTTCTACACCATTGATTTTCTCTCTCACAAGTCTATAAATACAGTCATATTCTTCCATTTCTATCATCCAAGCTTAAAGTAACATTACCCTGTCGAATTGCCTGTACGCCTTTGGCACCCCCCATATCCATTTTGCTTGAGATCATCCTCATTACATTTGAAGCTTAATTTCATTGCAATAAATTATCGCATCCATTTCTCCATCGCCATCTTGAAGAACGGAGCAAGGAAGTGTGCTTCCTGAGGGTAACTTTCATCACAAAAAGATCGATTAAGACTAGGCAAACAATGGAAGCCATGGGATAACAAGGTTTGTAAGGTTTGTGCTTTATTGTTCAATTTTGTTATTTGTAATTTCTATTGATGTTCATTGGTTTAGTAATAGTTTTATGTTGTTAACAACAATTTCTGATAACATTTTTGGCACCCACCGTGGGGCTCTTGCCCCAAATCTAATCCAAAATCGAGTTTTTGAGTGACAGGTTCTGTACAAGGTTTCGTACACGTTCATTCTGTGCATTTGAACAGTCCCGGCGCGCATATGACCTACGTTTCGACGCATACAATTCTTGGGCATCCGTCATTAGAAGCTACGCATATGACCTCTGTTTCGACACATACAGTTCTTCGGAGCATCTGACCATAGAAGTTGCGCATCTGTCATTTCTTCCAGCGCATATTATATTCCTGCGCATTTACCCTTCTATTCTGCGCTTATAACCTCTATTTCTGCACTTCCATAATTTATGCACTTCTGAGCATTGTTCTACGCATTCAGGCTATGAAGCTACGCATTTGTCCTAAACAGGGATTTTAGAGTATTGCTTGTGGTTTCTGCTAACGCTAACGCTTGTTTTGTAGGACTATTTTTCTCATCTACTTGCAGAAATAAGAGTTGGTTTAGTCATATAGCTGCACCTATTAGCTCATCATAGATTTAATTAGAGGAGAAAGTAAAATGATGTTCATACAAATTTCACGTAGTTCTAATTAGGAGGGTTGTAACTGAATCATTGCTATATTGCTATCTTTCAAGGTTAAACACATTGCTATCTTGCTAAAATTAAACCATTACTATCTTGTTAATCACTTCAAAGTTAACAATCGTGTGTGTCCCTGAGTAGTATAGCGCATCTAGTTTTTTTCATTTTAAATAGGTGGAAAGAACTACTGTCTTTTCTATTTTTGGAATGACATTAGACATATGCTCTCCCCTATCTTGGGTGATCAGAACGCCAAACATGTCATTTCACATGTGTTGAACCTTTAGAGGGGCCTACTCTTGGATACCCGTCTGTCCAAGTAGGAATGACCCTAAGTGGTAACAAGCTAAAGTCAAGCCCTGCCAAGCCACTCTAAATAAATTGTGTTTGGAGCGAAAGCTTCAAACAATGAGTGAAGTTGTGTTATACCGACAGCCAACCTCCCCCAAAACCCTCTAAGGTGTAACCCTTACAGGCTGGAAGACTCCACAATGGAGAGTAGTGTTGCCGCATGTATAACCACTTGAATAGCTACCCTCATTACATATCCTTTGTTTTAGTGGCCCAAAATACTTTTATTTCTTGGTGCAAAAGGTGGGACCTTTGAAGCTGCCCCGATTCATGTGGTTCTTAGTAGAGATAGCAGGCACAATCTTAAGGTTCGGTGGGGGTACGAGCCTTAGGAAACCTGGATCTTGATATGCGTGAGAAGTGTGTACTGTGGAGAGGTGCTGGTGCTACCAAGATCCTGAAGCTATCTGTTTTGAATATGCACAACTAGGGGATCCGACAAATATTATCTTTACCAGCCTAGGATTGTACTTGTTTTTGTGTCAAAAAGAGTCCAAAATTTTCAAAAAAATTAAAAACCATGAAAACATTCTTTGTGTTTGTTGTGTCTTCTTGCCATAATTAAGAAAAAACATATCAAAATACTAACCTGCAAACCAAAAAAAACTACAAAATATGTTGAAAAACTTTACAAAAACATTCAGAAAACTAGATCTGTGCATATACCCTGCAAAACTGCGCATTTGTTTAGACTTTTTACGCTTACACTGCAACCTGCTGCGCATTTACTATCTGTTACTACACTTTTGAACTTCACCAAACCTGCGCATTTACATCGACCTACTGCGCATATACCGTCTATTTCAGCGCATCTAATTCTATGCATACAAAATAGTGAGTCTTTCCTGGTCTTTCAAGAAAAACCTTTCAACACTTCTGAGTACCCTTTTCAACTATATTCCAATTTATGAGATCAGTTTTTACCGTGCAAACACCTTTTCTATCCACTTTTATAACAGTTCGCAAAAATTCCCAAAATCAAAACCCAGTATCAAAACCAAGTTAGGACAGAAATTCTAGATCAATTCAACCTTGAACAAACCTAGTAAGTCTCCATGATTAAGGATCTATCATCCTTCGAAACTTCACTAGGGGCTTGTGCAAGACTAGTCAACATCAAGTAATCGGATTCCAAACATCCTCACTTCGGCTATTGTTTTTGCATCTACCACCTTGTTTGATATCATTGGTCTAAGGAAACCCTCGTTCAAACCTCACCACTACAAGTTTTCCCTTCAACACCACCCCCATCCAAAATTCACATTGCATGGTCCTAACAAGATCCCAACACCAAAAACAATTAGAAATGGCAGGCACCTCTGAAAAATTTGTCTCATCCCCTCACGACAGTGATGAGGAGATTACTCAAGAAGAGCTGCTACAAAGTCAACAAGACTGAAAGTTCCAATGACTGATGGATAATGTGCTCACCCAAGACCCTACTAGATTCTTTCTTTACCTAGCAAGCCAAGGAGCAAAACTCCCCAAGGACTTTGACATCAACGCATTAAAGGAAATTGAAGATGAAAGAATCCCTGAGGATAGTGCATGAGAAGAGAGAACTGTAGACAAAGGGAAGTGACGCAGAGCGCGCGGTGGAATATGGTGAAACCTATCTAAAAATGTAGCTGTGACTGTAGTTGAGTCACTATAGCCTTACACTTAATATTTTATTGTATTAAATACTGTCAGCTCTCATGGTGAACCATTAGCTCGCTGAATCTTTGAACCCTGGTGAGCCATTGAACTGCTGAACTAGCACCCGTCGTTGAACCCGTCGGGCTCATCGAACCATTGAACCGTTAAATCAGTTCAATGGGTGGTTCAACGATCGATATTAATCTTTACCACCTTCGTCGTTCCGATGGATCTCTGAATCAACACACGGTTGAACCGTTGAACCCCTTGAACCGTTGAACTGGTTCAAAGGTTCAACCAAAAGGTTTTCTCCTTCAAACTTACCATGCCGCTTACTTAGCTTCAAACGCCATTGAAATAGTGAACTCTTGAACTTTCGAAGTCGGTTCAAACAAAAGACTACGGCCTGATTTAAGTCATAGGTAGAGCCGATACTCTTCGCCCGATGGTGAACTTCACATTGATGATCTGCATTGCTTCTACTAAACTAGCGAACCGTTGAACCATTAAAATGGTTCAATCACAAAAACTTAACACTTTAAATTTCACCCGTGGAGTCTGTCGAAACCCTCGCAGTCTCGCAGAACTGCTTCTCTCACAACCAAACAAACTTTTACACTTCATCAGCCTAGCACATGAGGATGCTAGGGTTCATTCCGACATGTTGTCGATTGATCCTGTAACTGCAAAACTCACACAAATAGAAAATGCAAAAACAAAATCTAATCTAATATGTACAGCCATTCCACCAATTATAGAGTAATCAACCAGTGGAATGGAACAACCCCATATCGATTGTAAATTAGAAATCAACTACACAGGTGCAATTCAAATGCAAAATAGGATCTTTATTGCTCTAAGGATGAATACTTTCTCAGTACAACTCAATTTCACAATCACTGCTCTGTCTAGCTTCTCCTTTCTGATCTATATCTCTCTCTCTAATCGATCAGAAATTAGGCTATTTAACAACTCATAGAGAGTAGTACTGATAGGATTCCTAGCGGCTGGGAGACATAATTAACTCACAAACTAACAACCTTGTCATTTACAGATTGACAAGTGTCCAAAAGACAAAACAACCCAAAAATAGCATGCGTTGGTCAAATAGACCTTATTACATAGTAAATGCACAACATCCTATTAAGACTTTAGGCTTCTAATTAACTTGATGAAGGGGTGCTCCTACGCCATACTCCCCGAGAGAAGAAATCTCAAGTCCACTTGAGAGGAGAATTTGAAGATCTACACCCTGTTTGATGATTTGTTCTTCAGTCATCCAAACGGCTTCTGAATCAGGTTTCCCTTGCCAAGCTACCAAATATTTGATATATTATTTATTCCTGGTCTTCTTTACCATTCTGGAACCTAAAATCTTCTAAAAGTGTGGTGGATCACATTTAGGGATTTCATCATCTGTTGTTTCCTGTTCCATATCTGCATTATGTTTGTATGGAGTTAAATCACATACATTAAATATGGGTGACAATCCAAGATCAAAAGGAAGTTGGATCTCATAAGTATTCTGTCCACATTTCTTCAAAATCTGACATGGTCCAATCTTCCTTTGCATTAGCTTAGTATGTTTTCCTTTTGGGAGTCTTTTCTTTTTCAGATAAACCCATACCAAATATCCAACATCAAATTGTACATCTCTTTTCTTCTTATCAGCATATTCTTTATACTTCAAAGTAGTCTGCTGGAGTTGATTCTTTACTTGATCATGCACTTCTTTTATTGCTACTGCAAAAGCTTCTCCATCTGCACTAATCGAGTCTCCTGTAGGTAGATTTCTTAATTCCAAAAGACCTCTTGGATGCATACCATACACCACTTGAAAAGGTGATTTCCCTGTACTCCTATTGATGGTATCATTATAGGAAAATTCTGCCTGTGGTAGGATGTTATCCCACTTCTCTCCATGCTGTTTTGTCAAACATTTGAGCAGATTTCCCAATGAACGGTTGACCACTTCAGTCTGTCCATCTGTCTGAGGATGATATGCAGAGGAGAAAGATAAATTTGTGCCAAGCTTCTTCCAAAGAGTCCTCCAAAAATGACCGATGAATTTCACATCTCTATCTGACACTATACTCAATGGCAATCCATGTATCCTCACTATTTCGTTGAAAAACAAATCTGCAACACATGAAGCATCACAAGTAGTTTTGCATGGCAAGAAATGTGCCATTTTACTGAATCTATCCACTACAACAAAGACACTGTCATAACGCTTTCTTGTTCTAGGTAAACCCAACACAAAATCCATACTTATGCCTTTCCACGGTCTAGAAGGAATGGGTAGTGGCTGATATAAACCTGCATTAGTTGATCTACCTTTTGCTTTCTGACATATCACACATGTCTCCACAAATTTTCTTACATCTGATTGCAATTTTGGCCAATAGTAATGTCTCTTTACCAGTTCCAGAGTCTTATCTAAACCAAAATGTCCTGCCATAGCTCCACAATGCTTTTCCCTAATGATGTTCAACCTCATGGAACACCTTGGAATACACAACTGTACACCTTTGAATAGCAATCCATCCTGGATCAGAAATTTAGAAAATTCAGTATGATATTTGTCTCCAAAAGAAATACATACTTGATATATCTCTCCAAAGTCTTCATCAACATCATACATAGTCTTCAAGGAATCAATACGAACACTTTCCAGTTGAATTTGATTTATGGTTAGAGCTCTCCTGCTCAAAGCATCTGCTACCTTGTTCTTTACCCCTTTCTTGTGCTTAAGTGTGAAAGTAAAAGCTTGCAAAGTTTCTACCCATTTCATGTGCCGGTGATTCAGCTTCTCTTAACTGTTAATGAAACTAAGAGCCCGATTATCTGTGAACACTATGAATTCCTTTGGCATCAAATAATGCCTCCACTTCTTGAGTGACTGGACTAGAGCATACATCTCCAAATCATATGATGAATACTTCTTCTTTGCATCATTTAACTTCTCACTAAAAAATGCAATAGGCCTACCTTCTTGACTGAGTACTGCACCAATTGCCATGTGACTTGCATCACATTCTACCTAAAAAATTTTGTTGAAATCAGGTAATGTAAGGACTAGCTACTGTGCCACCTTCTTCTTCAGTGTTTCAAATGAATCATTTGCTTCTGTGGTCCAAGTAAACTGGCACTTCTATCCTCCTTTAATGGTGTTAAGCATGGGTGCACAGACATGACTAAACCCTCTTATAAACTTCCTATAGAAAGTTGCTAACCCATGGAAACTTCTGACATCATTCATAGTTCTTAGAGTTGGCCAAGACAATATGGCACTTACCTTCTTCTTATCCATTTTCAGTTTACCCTGTGAAATGACAAAACCCAAATAGGTGATCTCTTCCTGCATAAACAAACACTTCTCCAAGTTGATCATTAGCTACTCTTCATATAACCTTTTGAGGACCAGGTCTATATGTTTGAGGTGCTCTTCCCTTGTATTACTGAAAATCAGAATGTCATCTAGATATACTATGATAAATTTTCCAATAAATTCTCTCAAGACCTCATTCATCAATCTCATAAAGTACTAGGGGCATTGGATAAACCAAAAGGCATGACCTTCCACTCATATAACCCCTCATTAGTCTTGAATGCAGTTTTCCATTCATCTCCTAGCCTAATCCTAATCTGATGATAGCCACTCTTTAAATCTATTTTTGTGAAATATTTAGCACCCCCCAAGCAATCAAGCAAATCTTCTATCCTCGGGATTGGGAACCTATTCCTGATTGTTATTTTGTTGATAGCCCTTGAGTCAGTACAAAGTCTCCAAGTGCCTTCCTTCTTCGGTGCTAGTACAACCGGTACTGCACATGGGCTTAAACTCTTACCAATTAGGCCTGTATCCAACAATTCTTCAATCTGTCTTGCAACTTCTGCATTCTTTTCTGGAGTAAGCTTGTATGCTGCCTTGTTTGGAAGTGTAGATCCTGGGATCAGATCTATGCAATGATTGATATCCCTTACAGGTGGTAGGGATCTTGGCAATCCATCAGAGATGATGCCTTTGTATTTATCCAACAACTTTTGGACAGCAGGATCTATGAACCTCTGTCGCTTCTCTCCCTTGATTTCTTGCTGTTGTTCCTGATTTACTTTCAGGCATGGAATTAGGGCATATGCAACTGTCCCTTCTTCTACTATTTCTTTCATGAACTGTTTACCTTCTACCAGCATTACCTTGGCTTCTTTCCCCTTTGACTCTACCTCCTTCTCCATCAATGGTAGTAACTCTATCACCTTACCATCCTTGGTGATTGAATATGTATTTCTAACTCCATCATGTTGTGCTCCTAAGTCATATTGCCATGGTCTTCCAAATAGGAGATGACAAGCGTCCATCTGAGCTATGTCAAACAATAATCTGTCCTTATATGTTCCAATTTGAAATTCTACCCAAGCCTGCTCTTCTACAACTTTTTGCTGACCTTGAGTGAGCCATGAAATCTTATATGGGTAAGGATGTGGCAATCTCCTAAGTTTCAGCTTTTCTACCATTTCAACAGACACAAAATTTTTAGTAGATCCAGAGTCAATCAAAAATCTACATACCTTTCCTCCTACCTTGCAATTAGTCTTGAAAAGAGATTTGCTTTGTGGGGGTTCTCTGTTAGGTACCTTCATGGTGGTCATTGCCCTTCTAATCATCAAAGATTCTCTTGTCTCAGGATATCCATAACTATCAGGAGCTCTTACACTTTGACTCGTGTTTGAGCTTGTCACACTTTGACAATCAGATTCTTGTATCAGATTTGTTCTTCTTTCTCCCATCGAACTTGATGCTTTCTTTGGACATCTACTGGTTATATGGCCTTCCTGATTACAATTGTAACATCTGATAGATCCTCTGTCCTGTGATCTTCCTTTGAATGGTGGTCTTCTGCCTCTAAAATTTCCTTGCTAATTGTAATTTCCTTTTTGAGTTTGACTGCTATCTCCTTTGCTATTTTCCTGATTGGATTCACCGTAATATCCAAATCCATTGCCTTTGCCTCTGAAAGGACTTCTTCCACCTCTTTGATGTCTTCCTCTTCCTCTACTGTTATGCTCTTGTCTTCTTTTTAACTTCTCTTCCACCTTCAGTGCCAATTGATAGCACTTCTGAACTGTATCTGGACTATGTAGATTTAAATCTTCTTGGATGGCAAATCTCAACCCATTGAGATACCTAGCTACCTTCTCTTCCTCATTCTCCTTCACCTTTGTCTTGAGACATAATTTCATGAACTCTTGAGTGTATGCACTTTCATCTAACTCCTTCTGCTTCAGATTTTGTCTCCTCTTATGTAATTGGATGTTGTAATCTAATAGAACATAGGCTTCCTTCCCTAAAGCCATCATCTTCTTCCAAGTAGCAACTCTATTCTTTCCTTCCTTCACTCTGTCATCTTGGATGAAATTCCACCAAGTTAATGTAGCCTCTTTCATTTTGGACTATGCCATCTTGACCTTTTGATGTTCTGGTATTTCTTCTGTTTCAAAGAAATTGTTCAAGGAGTCTATCCACTCCATCACTGAATCAGGATCCATCTTTCCTGTAAACACTTGTAAATCTAGTTTCACATCCATGGTTCTCCTCTCCATGGATTTGAGGGCATTCAATAAGGGTCTCTGGTCTGTAGGAACCTCTATCTCTTCCTGCCTAGGGATATCCTCTTCATCCCTATCTTCTCGTTCACCAGAATCTTTTCCCCTTCCGACTCTGTCCCTCAATTTTTTCAATTCATCTTTCAATGCTTGATTCTAAGCACTAATTACTTTGCTCTTTGTAATCTGCTTCTTCACTAGGACAACCAATTCAGCATTGGTCATCCTTATTGGGACCTCTGATGATCCCTCTCCATCTGACATTCTGTCTTCTTATCTTCCCAGAAGATACTCCTTAGCTCTGATACCACTATGACACAGAGCGCAGGGCGGAATATGGTGAAACCTATCTAAAAATGCGGCTGTGACTGTAGTTGAGTCACTATAGCTCTACACTTAATATTTTTATTGTATTAAATGCCATCGGCTCTCATGGTGAACCATCAGCTCGCTGAATCTTCAAACCCTGGTGAGTCGTTGAACTGCTGAACTAGCGCTCGTCAGGCTCGTTGAACCATTAAATCATTGAACCGGTTCAATGGGTGGTTCAACGATCGATATTAATCTTTACCACCTTCATCGTTCTGTTGGATCTCTGAATCAACACATGGTTGAACTGTTGAACCCTTTGAACCGGTTCAAAGGTTCAACCAAAAAGTTTTCTCCTTCAAACTTACCATGCCGCTTACTTAGCTTCAAACGCCGTTGAAGTAGTGAACTCTTGAACTTTCAAAGTTGGTTCAAACAAAAGACTACGGCCTTATTTAAGTCATAAGCAGAGCTGATACTCTTCACCCGATGGTGAACTTCACACCGATGATGTGCCCTGCTTCTACTAAACTAGCGAACCGTTGAACCATTAAAATGGTTCAATCATAGAAACTTAACACTTCAAATTTCACCCATGGAGTCTACCGAAACCCTCGCGGTCTCACAGAACTGCTTCTCTCACAACCAAACAAACTTTTACACTTCATCTTCGTCAGCCTAGCACATGAGGATGCTAGGGTTCATTCTGACATGCTGTCGATCGATCCTGTAACAGCAAAACTCACACAAACAGAAAATGTAAAAACAAAATCTAATCTAATATGTACAGCAATTCCACCGATTACAGAGTAATCAACCGGTGGAATGGAACAACCCCATAACGATTGTAAATCAGAAATCGACTACACAGGTGCAATTCAAATGCAAAATAGGATCTTCTTTATTGCTTTGAGGATGAATACTTTCTCAGTACAACTCAATTTCACAATCACTGCTCTGTCTAACTTCTCCTTTCTGATCTATATATCTCTCTCTCTATCTGTCTCTCCAATCGATTAGAACTTAGGCTATTTAACAACTCATAGAGAGTAGTACTGACAAGATTCCTAGCGGCTGGGAGACATAACTAACTAACAAACTAACAACCTTGTCATTTATAGATTGACAAGTGTCCAAAAAACAAAACAACCCAAAAATAGCATGCGTTGGTCAAATAGACCTTATTACATAGTAAATGCACAACATCCTATAAAAACTTTAGGCTTCTAATTAACTTGATGAAGGGGTGCTCCTACACCAGGAAGGCAACCATTGACTCTATCGACTCTATAGGCTTATTAACACAACAAATCCAAGACTTACAACAACGGTTCACAGACATGCAAACTGGAACATCAATGAAACACTATTCTCTAGAGGATATTTCACCATATCCTTTTGATAGAACTTTGGTCATGATACCTTGCCCCTCTAAATTTGAGGTACTAAATTTGACAAATATCGAGGAAAAGATGATCCAAGAGACCACATTAGAGAGTTTAGTGCAGCATGCATAGAAGTCGCCCACAATGACACGTACCTCATGCGACTTTTTCCAAGGAGCTTGGGAGGACAAGCATTGGAGTGGTTCTCTAGAATACCCTCTGGCATCTGAACATTCAACGAACTAGTGGACAAGTTCATCCTAAACTTCTCCTACAATATTGAGCATGACATCTCAATTTTAGATCTTTGTAACACCAAGCAAAAGGGTGGAGAATCATTCACCGCATTCTTACAAAGATGGAGACAATTGGCAAGCAAATGTCCACACCAAATACCTGAAAAACAAATGTTGGAAATGTTCATTCATAACCTCAGCGCTGACCTCAGTTACCAAATCCAGATACAATGCCCTTCTTCCTTTAGCAAAGTCATTGAGATGGGCTTGATCATTAAAAAGGCGTTGGTAGCGAAAGGACAAATCAAACTGTACAAGAACACTCCAAGTACAAATACCAACACGGACAAGCCATACTTCTGGACCAAGAACAAAAATCTTGTAAATTATGGGGTGGTGGATGCCCAAAATGTGGCACCAAAACAACCAATTTTTACTTTAACAAGCCCACAAAACAACCCTCAACAAAACAAACCGCGAAACACTGAATCATGGTTCACAAACTATCAACCTAGGAGAAAATTCACACCTTTGGGAGAATCATTGGAAACCAACTTGCGGAAGCTTCTAGCAAATCAACTCATAATGCTTTCGGCAGCACGAGATTATGAACCAAAGGTCAAACCTCCTTGGTGGAATGACAACGACTTTTGTGAATTTCACCGAAATAAGGGACACAAGACCAATGATTGTATAGCACTCAAACATACCATTCAAGACTTGTTGGACCAGAAAAAGGTGTCACTTGATGGACATGCTTCTAATGATGATCATTTGGCATTCAAAGATCCACTTCCCAATCATGAGCAGGGAGGGGCTTCAAGACAAAACAACAGTGGCACTAATAATACCAATTATACAAATGTGGCATTTGACTATGTGGTTAACCACATTTCAGAAAGTGATTCACATGTCAATACCCTAAGTAACACTCCTGATTGTAACATGACCACTCATAGTGGAAAGTTTACTCTTAAGGGGGTCCCATCTAAGCCGTCCTCTTCGTCAAATCAGTATAGTGTCCTGGATCAACTTCACAAAACACCTGCGCATATCTCCATCTTGGAACTCTTACGCTTGTCCCCATCTCACAGAGCCATACTGGACCAAGCTCTTTCTGAAACCACTGTTCGAACAAACCTCGCTGAAGAGAAGTTCCAGACCATGGTAGGTCACATTACCACACCTCACTCCCTATCATTCACTGAAAAGGATGATATGTCCCCCACTCAACCTCATAATGCCTCTCTCCACATTGAAGCCTTTATCCACAAACACAAAATCAAAAGGGTTCTAATTGATGGAGGGGCTAGTTTAAATATTTGCACTTAAAAGCTAATCCTTGCATTGGGGTTTTCAAAGAATGCTATTGATCCAAAAAGAAAAATCACCATCAAAGCTTATGATGATGAGGAAAGAACTTCAAAAGGAGTGGTTGTTTTACCTATCAGAGTGGGACCTATAGTAAAGGATGTCGTGTGTCAAGTCCTTGATATGGAGCTTCCGTATAACATTCTCCTTGGGAGACCTTAGATACATGCTATGAAGGCAGTACCTTCAACCTATCACCAGTGTATAAAATTCCCCTTTGAAGGTCAAGAAATCACCATCCAAGGCGATTCTAATCCATTTCAGTACTATAACACCGTGCAGTCTAAACCTGAAGTTGTGATTCCCCATAACCGTGCCTCTACTTCATCTTCATCCCATGTCGACCCAACTTCACTCCCTTCAACATCAAAGGCGCTCCAAGCTAACTTCAAAGTCAAAGACAAGGGCCTAAGGGAATACACAATTGCACAGTCCTTCTATTTATCACAACTCCCTATCCCTCCTAGGTCCTATGGAAAGCTTTCCATGAGCAAACCTAAAGAAATAACAACTACTAAAGGTCCATTCGTCAAATGGAGAAGCCTTGAAGACGAGTAATGAAAAAGACATCCTACAATGGTTATATAAAGATGAAGATAGCTTATCCATGCAACAAGACCATCACTCCACGATACAAACTGAATAGTATGGCCAATGATTCTCAATGCTACAAAGAATGGGGTATGAAGGTCATGGTCCCATCAGATTAAGAAAGGAAGGTATCACTGAACCTATCCAACCTCATACCTTAACAACTTGAGACACTCAGTGCTAGGTTACACCGGGAAAGCAAAAACCAACAGAACAGATAAGCATAAAGGCAAGCAACCAGAAACATCTGCTACTAATTTAGTGGATCAAATTCACCGACTACAAGAATCGAGTGAGACAGACTCTAATGAGTATGAATGGGATAGTCTCTCTGAACTATCTTGTGACGAAAAAGATATTGATGTGGTCCATGAGTATGTCCCAACCCATGCAACTAACGAGGGACAAAGCCCAAGGGCTAGACCTTTAGAGTTCAACCCGCATAATAACGATAGTGAAATTCCTGAGGAAAGAATGATACCGAACTTGACAGATCAACTAATGGGGAGTACCATTGCAGGCATTGTCCATGCTTATAATAACCACATTAACTCCTCCATCTTGATCATGAATGTCCTCAAACCATACCAACCCAATGATCCTCTACCACTGGTATATCCAGAACTCATAGATTGGAACTTACAAGATACTACCCCTAAGCTTGATACCTTTCAAAATGATGAAGCCATCATAGACTATCTAGAACTTAGAGATCATATACCCGCAGGGGATCATAGAGCTGGCTATGCCATAGAACTCAATGACAAGGCCTATTTTGGAGAGAGTGCCAAGCCTTTCAGTCTCAAAAATGTAAAAATGAAAAATAGATCTAATGGTGAAGTCTGCTCTACGACAGTGTTAGATCGTGAAAAATAGTAAAAATATGAAAGACGTATCCAACGGTGAAAACCTCTCTAAGGCGCCAAAGGATGAAAGGCTTGACCCTCTCCCCAATCTAACACATCAGGAGAGATTGTCAATTTTTATAGAACCAGCAGAGCAGATCAACGTCAGCATAGGTCATAATCCAAGGATGATCCATATGGCACAATCTTTAACTACACGGGAAAAACCAAAGTTCACTAAATTCTTCAAAAGGAAACAAATAAGCTTTGCTTGGTCATATGCAAACATGTCGGGACTGGATCCAAATCTCATAATGCATCACTTGTCCTTAGCTCTAGGAGCTAAACCTATTAAGCATAAACTCAGAAAGATGCACCCGCAGGTTGCCCTCATGGTAAAAGAAGAATTGAAGACGCTACTAGATGTTGGGTTCATCAGACCAATAGACTATCCTAAGTGGATTTCCAATATTGTGCATGTCACCAAACCAGATGGGAGAGTTTGACTGTGTAACGACTTTAGAGACCTAAATAAAGCTTGCCCAAAAGATGATTTCCCTCTGCCAAACATAGACATCATTGTAGATCTCACAGCAGGACACTCTATGTTGTCACTAATGGATGGTTTCTTGGGATACAACCAGATCAAAATCGCACCTAAGGACCAACACAAGACCGCATTCACATTTCCATGGGGCACCTATTGTTGGTGTGTCATGCCATTTGGATTAAAAAATGCAGGGGTAACATATCAGAGAGCTATGACCACAATCTTTAACGACATGATGCACACCATAATGGAAGATTATGTAGATGACATATTGGTCAAATCACTCACAAGAGAAGGACACCTAGTAGTACTAGACAAAATCTTCACAAGATTGGAGCAATTCAATGTGCGCCTCAACCCAAAGAAGTGTGTATTCAGAGTCACATCTGGCAAGCTTCTAGGATACATCATATCTGCAAATGGAATTGAAGTAGACCCATCTAAGGTGAAGGCTATCATGGAAATGCCAGCACCCAAAAATATCAGTCAACTTGGGTCTTTACAGGGTAAGCTGCAATCTATCAGAAGGTTCATTTCTCAATTGGCAGACAAGTGCCACCCATTCACACATCTCCTACATAAGAACATTCCCTTCAAATGGAATGCTTCGTGAGAATAGGCATTTCAATAGTTGAAAGAATATCTTATGAAACCACCGGTATTGATGCCACCCATCCAGGGAAAACCTCTGTTACTTTATATCTCTGCCTCACCAACAGCTCTGGGAGCTCTCCTTGCACAGCAAAATCATGAAGGGAAAGAACAAGCAATTTATTACATCACTAGAACATTGGTTGGTTATGAGCTGCAATACACACCAATCGAAAGAGAATGCCTCACGGTAGTCTTCACTTCACACAAATGGAGACATTACATGCTATCTCATTCCATCAAGCTAGTAGCAAAAATAGATCCGGTAAAGTATTTGCTTAACAAAGCTACTCTTACAGGTAGATTGTCCAAATGGGTCATGCTTCTCAGTGAGTTTGACATTGAGTATGTGGACAGGGGTGCAATAAAGGGTCAAGTACTCGCAGATCAGCTGGCAGAGGCACCCTTAACAGATGATAATCCTTTGAACTTCGAATTTCTAGATGACTCCATCTTTCACATAACAACAACCTGGAAACTATACTTTGATGGCTCATATACTTAGCATAGATCGGGGACAGGCATCTTGTTAATCACAACTCATGGAAACACCATTCCAAAATCATACAGACTACTCTTTCCTTGTACTAACAATGTGGCAGAGTATGAAGCCCTAGTCATTGGCATCAAGCTGGCAGTCGAATGGAACATAACAAAACTTCAGGTATATGGTGACTCGTAGTTAGTTATCAACCAAGTGAACGATGACTACCAAACAAAGGATGAGAAGTTAATACCATACAAGTAAATGGTAGATGACTTCAAAGAACACTTTGTTGATATCTCTTTTGAGCAAATACCAAGGATAGAGAACAAAGTAGCAGACGCCATGGCAACAATCGCCTCTCTCCTTGACATCCCTGATAATCAATCACGCTATGAGTTCTTGGTAGAGCCAGTTTCCCATCCTGCATATGACTCTCCTGAATCCCATATCATTTGCCACATTGTAGGATCTGATTGTCCCCTGTACAAAAAAGTATTTGCCTATCTCAAAGATAATACCCTACCCCCAGATCTCTATAGTAACCAAAAATGAACCTCATTCATCAAACATCCTGTTATGCTATTATCGCTAATACCTTATATCAACGCGGTGTCAATGGTACTCTTCTTAGGTGTCTCGATAGCGAGGAATATCAAACTGCCCTGAGCGAAGTGCATGATGGTATATGCAGGGCCCACTCTAGTGGTCCTACCCTAGCCAAGAAACTCATACGCATGGCATACTACTGGCCAACTATGGAAAAAGATTCATATCAGTTTGGAAAGAAGTGCAAGAAGTGCCAAGTCCATGGGAACCTGATACATGCACCAACACAGGAGTTGCAGACTTTATCGACTCCTTGGCCTTTTTGTCAATGGGGACTCGACTTAGTGGGCAAGATACACCCTCCATTCTCTAGTGGCCATAAATTCCTAATCACCGCCACTGAGTACTTTACAAAGTGGATTGAAGTCGTACTCCTCGCCAATATCACGGGCAAACAGATTGCCTCCTTTATCTTGAACTACATCATTTGTCGTTATGGTATCCCTTTATCCATTATCACTAATAATGGATGATCATTCAAAAACTAAGATGTCAAAGAACTGTGTGACAAATTCCATATCCAACACCGCTTTTCCACCCTGCATTACCCCCAAGGAAATGGCCAGGCGGAGGCATCAAATAAAACCATCTTAAAAATCTTGAAAAAGACTGTCAATGATGTTGGTCGTGATTTGCATGTCCAATTGAATCCTGCGCTGTAGGCCTACCGCACAAGTATCTGCACACCCACAAGTGCAACACCATACTCCCTGGTGTACGGATCTGAATCCATCTTGCCCATTGAAGTTGAGATTCCATCCTTGTGAGTATCGTTAAAAGGCCTCATAACAGATGAAGAGTACCAAGTATCTAGACTACAAGACCTAGAGCTACTAGAAGAGAGAAGGCAACATTCCTTTAACCATCTCAATGCTTATCAACAGAGGATGTCCAAAAGTTACAACCACAGAGTGAAACCCCAGGTATTTCAAGTTGGTGATCTGGTACTTAGGGAAAATCCTAGAAATCAGCAAGATAGAGAGAAGAAAGGCAAGTTTGAACCCAACTGGTTGGGTCCTTATGTCATCATTGCTGCCTATGGGTTAGGTACTTATCAATTGGCCACATCAGAAGGTGAACTGTTTGCTAATCCCATCAACAACATGCATCTTCGCAAGTTCTACACTTAAACCCCAATGTAAGGGAGTCAAAAAATAGAAAAAAAATCAAAAAATGGAAAAAATAGCCAAAAAAAAATCAAAAATTGGAAAAACAACAAAAAAATCATCCTCTAGTGAAAACCTAGCAAACAGGCGCCTTTGGATAGGTACCATGGTGAAAACCTGGCAAACATGCATCATGTGTACTTTTAGCTTTCATGCAAATAAAAGCAAGTGGTGAAAACTCGGTAAACAGGCGCTCCTTGTGATGAACCACCTTCTCCATCTTTTTCAACCTTGTTCCTCATTCGTACCTCCTGATCAAGTATCCACCCGATCACATCAGTGTACCTACCATGGCTTGTTCTTCTCATCCTTATCGCTTTCTGCCGTCAGATTGCCAATCCAGACTTGCATCCATCAAGGTCATCCGTCTTGAATCAATACTTTGAACCATTGTCGAACTATGTCACCTCTGAGTTATCACGTAGGCAAGGCCATTATCAATGCGCCCCCGAGGCTCCACTTCTCATCCATTCCATTACGTGTCGTCTGTCCTTCTATCTATCTAAGTTCATACCATTTCCTATCGCCTAGGTCTTAGGTCCACCAAGTTTACCCTAAACTACGTTGCCTCTACATCGTCACGTAGGCAAGACCATCTAGCAATGCACCCCCGAGGCACTAGGTCAATCCCTTAGGGCCCATTTCTTTGTCTCTGTTTGTTAGTTCATCGGTAATAAGTCAATCCTTTATCTGACTAGGGGCACGTCCTTGACCCTGGTTCCGGAATTGGATTCTTGAATGCCACTTGTTCTAAGAGGACACCAATAAGGATTGTGATGCCTTTCACTAGACACACACGCGTAGTAAAAGCCCGTTTCCAAACAAAAAACTTATCAACCTCTCCAAAGCAAAACAAACAAGGACCAAAACACATCAAAAGGATTTTATCAATACTATGGCAAGAAAGCACATCTAATGCAAGAATGTTTTGTGAAAAGGTTAAATTACAGAGTCTTGATTTTGTTATTATGTCTTTCTATGCTACTTAAGGATGCCAAAAGCTATAGATGCTATGATGGGGGCATAATCCTTTTTCTTTGTCTATTGCTTGTGGATTAATCTTTAGTAGTGTGATGAATTTTATCTAATGACATGATCAACAAAAGATCATCAAGGACTTCCGAGGTCTAAACATGAAAAAGGGCAATCCTTGTCTGTTGAAATGCAAGAAATACTCAGGTCATCTCGGTTCAATTATACCTCGATGCTTGTATTAACTTTCTAAATCAAAATCCATGTAAGCAATACTCAGGTCATCTCGATTCAATTATACCTAGATGCTTGTATTGTCTTACAACATTTTAAAAGCCCAATGATGAAACAAGCACTTCAAAATACTTGCAATATCAAGATGACAAATATCCATATCCATATCCATAATGTATCCAATTGCATTTCATATCCGCATCCGTATCCATATCCATTTGCATTCCATATCCCATGCAATAAAAAAAATTTGTGCTGAGTATCAATGTTTACTAATAAAAGCTTGCTAGTCCTTCACTCGAGTCATTCTTCTATCAATCAAATTTCTATCTATTTATTCATCTTCATCCCAATCCAAATCCATCCAAGCAATGATCCAAATGCAGGTCCATCCTCAATCCATACCAATCAAGTCAAGTCAATCTTTTCAAATGATCCAATCACAATCAGTGGTCTTGATCCTTGTCTGGTTGTAAACCAACTCAATCAATTATAATCAATCAATTGTCTTATACAGGATGTTGCATTGTCAAAATCAGACCAACACACGCGTCTTACACGACATGTTTCATTTCCTGAAACCAGACACTATCCTATCGTGTTGCTCTAGGGATCTATCATTCCCCGCCATGACAACACTATTGTCAATCCATATTGATTATTCATTTGGTTTATCACCTGACAGGGGCAATACCTTGTTTATTCTTGTGTCATTTGTGCATACTTGCTTGCTTGTTTGTGTGTGTTATCATTTTATCTTGCATCACGTATCATTCAGCGCTTTCCCCGTTTTCTTCATCCCTAACCTATTTTTCATCTTCTTCTTCATGAGATTGTCCGTTTCATGCCTTCTGCCTTCTTCCCATCCAATCTCCTAAGGGGGCATCCTACTGTCGTTAAACTTGTACCAGGGGCAAACTGGGGCATGTATCGTTATGAGAAATATTTATTCTTTGAAGCAACGCTGTAAACTGCATTGCATCAAAGAGGGGCAAAATGTATATGCCTAAAAATGATACGACTCAGTCCAAATAAATATTCTTAATATTTATTCCATCTAATTCCTCTATCAAAAAATAAATAAATCAATTTATTTATTCGATTCATATTCCTCTGAATTAATTAAATATCAAAATATTTAATTACCTCTTCTAAAGTCAAAATTAAATAAAATCCTTTATTTAATTAAATTCTTCCAAACAATTAAATAACTCTTAATTATTTAATTAAGTCAATCATTCTTCCAAATTTAAATAAATCATGCAAATTTATTTAAATTCTCTCAAATCTCTAAAAATAAAATATAATCAAATATTTTATTTATTCTTCTATCTTGCACAAATAATTAAATAAATTTATTTATTTAATTTGCTTTCTTATCTTCTAATTCCTCAATTAAATAAATTTATTTATTGTAGACATGATATTTACACAGTCCATGATTGAGTGTAGAGCTTCTGGAATTACTGTGTGTTGCTTTTTTTGTGTCAACATTTCAGATCATACTCAATGATCCATCATCAGGACAAAAGATGAGAATGAAATAGAGATAAAATTGCAGAGAAGGTTGCATAAAAGGAGAGAGGGTTGGGGGTGCGTATGACAAGGAAAATTAACAAATTATTAACTTAAATAAAATATACAAATTAAAAAAGGCATAAAGAGTTAACATTGGAACAATACTTAAAAAGTAAGAAAGAAGCAGGAGAGTATAATACCAAAGGAGGAGAAAAAAATGATAAAAAGAAGAAAGAACATATAATCTTTATTTATATAAAGGAAGTATATATATCTATGTATACTTAGAAAGTGTCCTCACAGACATTACTATAACTATATCAAAGAAATATATATACTTAGAGAGTGTCCTCAAAGACACTGCTATAACTATATATGCTGATTGAAAAAGGATAAAAATAGAATTTGAAGAAGGCAATAGCTATGACTATAGAAAATTAAGAGCTTCTAACTAAAGAAAATTAATAAAACCAAAACTTAAATAAATCTATGGAAGAAATATTGCTTATATATATCTACATAACTTAAAGAAAAATCATAACAGTAATGAGGAGAATATAAGTGAATAAAGGTAAATATTTCTAGAATGGACAAAAAGAACAAACAAAAGGTAAGAGAGAGTAGGAGCAGAGAATCCAGAGACAAAGGGGACAACACTATGGTAACAATAAAAAGCATAATAAAGAAAGGAAGAGACTATACTAGTAGAAATATATAAATGTAGATATATATACTAATTAATATAAAAAGATAGAATATAAAGAAGAGGATGAAAGCAAAACTAAGGTAAAAAAGAGAAAAGAAAAAGATAAAAAATCTAGCTTGCTTATAGATAAAAAGGATATATACCTTATTGATATATAGAGAGTGTATAAAAAGAAATTAAGTAATACCGTACCAATAAGAAATTATTTTAAATAGAATCCTAGGAAGAATAAAAACAAAAGAAAAATGTTATATTTATAAAAAGATGTATAGAAAGTAAGAAAAGAGTAAATAAAGAGAAGACATGCCATAAATATATATAAATTTTAGGAGAGGTTTACAAGTAAAGAAAAATGAGAACCAAAGTTAAATACTAGTAAAGAAAGTACTTAAAACTAAAGAAAAAGAAAGGAACACTAGTAAATTGAGCCTATATAAGTAATAATAAAAATACATAAAGATAACTATAGGAATAAGGATCAAGAATTAAATATATAAATAAAAAGGAAATAAGATAAAATAACTAGTTTAAGAATATTAACAAAGTATGAATACGAGGGTTATATAAAATATGAGCATGTATTCTTTAGTTATAAAGACAAAAGAAGATAAAGACAAAGGAGAATATAATTTATATTATAGTATATCCTCCTTTGTCTTTATATTCACGTAATTTTTTATAATTAAAGAATATATATATATATATATATATATATACATACCAGGAGCAAATAAAAAGAAAGAGGAAAGAGGTCAAGCAATGAAAAGAAAAGGAAGAGAAAAAAATAAAAAAGGACTAAATCCATGAAGAGAAAAAAGTGAAGAAACCCAAAGGGAAACATCGAGAGGGGAAGGAAATGCCCACAATGGAAACCAATGAGAGGGAAGACATATTACGAAGGAGCAAGGACAAGAATGGAGGAGGGCGAGGACTCAAGAAAGGGAGGTGGAGAAAGGAGGGTGAGCCATAGGCTAGGGAGAGGAGGAAAGACTCACAACCAGTGGCCGAGGGGGAGAGTTAAGGGGAGGGAGGAAGAGGGAAGAGGGTGCCTCGGTAAGAAAAGAGGTTAGAGGGTAGGGTGGAGAGGTTTGGACATAGAAAGAAAGAGAGGGAGAGGCGAGACGGGGTGAACTAGGTGACAAGGAAGGAGGGGGAGATCAGGTAGAGGTAAAAGTGGAAAGGAGAGGAGGAGGGATCGCGGGGGGAGGGGTGATTATTAAGGGAATTGAGAAGAGGGTTCCAAGTGTGACTCAAGGTCCAACCATCATCCCTATTAAGGTTGGTAGGGTTGTTTGTAATGAAGTAGCCTCTTTAAGTTTTTGCTTAAAGAATTTATCTCTCTTAGCCAGGACGAGGGTATCCTCTAGGCGAATGTGGTGTTTAGTGCTTGAGGAGTGATCTACTAGAGCCGATTTTACGACCCTTTCATGCCTAATGTCTACACTGTGTTCTTTGATTCTAGTACAGATGGATCTACCCATCTCACCTATGTAAGGGGTACCACACGAACAATTAATTTTATATACACCCGAGTTTAAAAGAATGTCCTTGGAATCCTTGGTGGATGGGATGAGGTTTCTAATGGTGGAAAGAGGTTTAAAGGCGCAGTTGAGACCTTTCTTGCGAAGGATTCTGGCAATCTTACTGGAGATGCCCTCAATGAAAGGTAGGGTGGCACTGTAAACCACCTCAGAGTCCTTGAAACTAGGTTTCTTTGAAGAGCAGGTTTGAGCTTACTTAAAGGCTTGTTTGATGCATTTGTTGCGGTAACCATTAAGCTTGAAGACATTGGAGAGGTGGAACAACTCTTGGTTTAAGTGGTCATGATTGCAGATGCAAAAGGCTCTCGATGACAAAGTTTGGAGTATACTGGCCTTTTGGGCTGGATGGTAGTGGGAAGAAGCATGAAGATAGAGGTCAGTGTGGGTGGATTTCCTAAAGAATTGGTGGACAAGAGAACCATCATTTTTTTTAATGAGAAGGATGTCAAGGAAGGGGAGCTTGTTATTAGATTCAAGTTCTTTAGTGAACTTGATGCGGGGGGCGATGTTATTAAGATGGTTGTGGAAAAGCTCAAGTTGTTTAAGACCATGTGGCCAGCATATGTTGGTGTCATCCACATAGTGTTTCCACCACGTTGGTTTGAGGGGGAAAGAGTTTAAGGCGAGCTCTTCAAAATGCTCCATGTAAAGGTTGGCAATGACAAGGGATAGAGGAGATCCCATGGCTACTCCATCGGATTGCTCGTAGACTACATTTTGGAAGATGAACGAGGTGAATTTTAAGCATAGCTCAACCAAGGAAGCAATTTCTTCAGTGGTCTTCTGTCTGACAAGCATGATGGAGTCAAGAAGAGGGACTTTTGTGAAAAGGGAAACCACATCAAAACTGACAAGAATGTCATTCTCGTTGACTTTTTTGTCTTTGATAAAGTCAACAAAATGGAATGAGTCTTTGATGAAGGAAGAAGAATGGCCAAGGAGAGGGAAAATTAATTTGGCTAAATAGATGGCTAGTTTATAATGTTGCAAGTATGAGGTTAACCAGTGTTGTCATTGATGTCAACATACTTATATTGCATTGGTAAGAAGGTTTGGATGAGCCGTGTTGAGGATATTAAGAAAAGTAGTCTCAATCAGGAATAGTGAAGAACAATGATAAGAAGAAGGCAAATGTACTCAATAGGTTGAGAATCAGAGGATGCAGATTAAAGGTATGAGTCTTGAGATGATCCAGTTAAGATTTCAGAGGTCCGCATGAAGATATGAAAAAGTTGTGATCGGTCAAGTAGAACCGGTTCCGGGAGCTATTCCGGAGTGACAAAGTGTTACAAAAAGGTCCGGTGAGATCCGGAGGAGCATTGTTAGACTTTGTGGATTGGAAGGAGTGTTTGGGATGTCCTTGTGATGTGTCATCTCTATTTGTACAAAGTTTGGAGGTCCGAAAGCACCTTCTTTAGTATGACAGTGGCGACAAACTATGTTCTTGAAGTTTCGGATGAAGAGGAGAAGAGATTCCAGTGAGTAGAGGAAGTGTGGATGTACCTGGTTAATCAGGCAAGCTTGTGAAGGTTCTTGGATCATGTTGAGGTTATGTTGTTGGTCTGCATTGGTGGTAGAGCCCAGAATTGAAGATATTCTTCTAGATGAAGTTCTTGCTCAGACTAGCCGACCGGATGAGTTGTTCATCTTGCGAATGTTCTTGTGGTGGCCGACCGAATGTATTAATCATCTTGTGAATGTCCTTATGGTTGATTGTTGACTTAGATGATTGTTCCTAAGTCAATGTCTTGTATAAATAAAGGTTTGTGAGTTCATTTCAAAGGGTGTTGAGCAGCGGATGAGAGTGGTATAGCGAAAGAGCGAAGGGCAGAGCAGAAGTATCTCGGGCTTAAATGGAACTAATCCAAACATGGTAAAGATGTCAATCTCTAGTTCAATTTTGTGATTCTTATCACTTTGTAGATAGTATGTCTCTTGTAGGCAGTGTGCCTCTTTGTGAGCAGTGTGCTCAGGCAGTAAGCCCTAATTGGCATGTGCCATTCATTTTTCTTATTCTTCTAACAGAGAATAATCCTTGGGTTAATCACCCCGTGGTTTTTCCCTTAACCAGGTTTTCCACGTCAAAATCTTGGTGTCCAATGTGTTGATGATTATCTGCTCCTGTGTTTATGCATTATGCTTTCATGAATGATTAACTAATATGCTATTAACTAACAAAGAAGAATCAAGTGTTCAAAATAGAAGCAAGTTTTTGCACAACTGATTCACCCCCCCTCTTAGTTGTGTGCCCTAGATCTAACAATTGGTATCAGAGCCAAGTTCCTCTGAAAGGAGCTTAACCGCTTGAGGAGATACAGGATGTCGTCATACAAGAAGGATAGTCCGAAGTTCGATGGAACCAACTTCACTCTCTGGAAAGGTCGCATGAAATGTCACTTGGAGTGTATGGGAAAAGCATACTTGGCCATGGTCTCAAAACCATATGTACCTCCATAGGGTGGTCTGACAACTCTGAATGAAATCACAGATGCTGAAAACAATTTGCGGACCAAGGAAGCTCTTCTAAGCGCATTGAATGACTCAGATCTCTCAAATGTTATTGACCTACCAACTGCATATGAGATCTGGACTAAACTAGAACTTCTGTATGAAGGAGATGAGTTTGTCAAGAGTGCAAGGTTGCAAAGTCTGAAAGGGAAATTTGAAAGATTGAAGATGAGAGATGATGAAAATATCACTATCTTTATGCCAAGAGTGAATGAGCTAGTGTGTGGAATCAGGAATGCTGGTGGAGTTCTGGATGAAAATGAAATTGTTTGCAAAATTCTCAGATCCCTTCTTGCTGCCTACAAAATCAAGGTTGCTGCCATTGATGAATTCAGAGCCCATACAACTGTCACAAGAGAGCAACTGGCTGGCAAACTGGCTGCATTTGAAATGACTGAGTTTGGAGATGATGCCCCCAAGACTGAATCTGCATTCAAAGCCAGTGCCTATGTGAAAGGCAAACAAAGATTTGATCCGAGAGAGAACTCTTCCAGGGAGCTGTCATGGTATGATCAAGCAAGGAAAGACATGGAAGAGGAAGAAGCAAAAATAGCTCAACTTGAAGCCCTCATTGCAAAGAGACTGCCAAGAGGGTCCGGTAAGTATTAAGGAAAACTACCTTTTAAGTGCTTCAACTGCAATAAGATTGGTCATTTTGCTTCAAGATGTCTAAAAAGATCTGCAAGGTCTAATACTAATAGACAAAGGTTTCAAAAGAACCGCTATTATGTTCATGAAGAAGATGACAATGAAGGAGTAACAGATGATGAATCAGAAATAGGAAGCAAATCTGGAAATGAATGGGTGTTTATTGCCATCAAGGAAGAAGAGTCAACACCCTCTGAATCTATCAATCATAAGGTTGTAGAAAGAGCTTTGGCTGCCCAAGTTGAAGAAAAGGATGATTGGGTTATTGACAGTGGATGCTCTCACCATATGATTGGTAACAAGAACAAGTTCTTAGATTTGGAAAGGTATGAAGGAGGAATGGTAAAGTTTGGTGACAATTCTGCTGGCAGAATCAGAGGTAGGGGAACTATTTCTTTTGATGGAAAGAGCAAAATAGGTAATGTACTATATGTTGAAGGATTGAAGCACAATCTTCTCAGTGTTGGTCAGTTAGTGGACAAAGGCTATGATCTCTGGTTCAAGAATGTAAAATGCAGAATCTTTACAAGTTCCAGAACTGAAATTGCATCCGGTACTCAAACAAAAGGTAATATCTTCCATCTAGTTGGTTCTAATAAAAGTTGTCTGTTTGCTCAAGTTGATCAGAGTTGGTTATGGCATAAAAGGATGTGCCATGTGAATTTTGATAACATCATCAAGATAAGCAATACTCAGGCTGTAAGAGATCTTCCTAAATTGGTGAAACCTACAAATAGTTTATGCAAAGAATGTCAGCTAGGTAAACAGAGCAGAGTCTCTTTCAAAAGTAAGGATCAGTCCACTATCGGATTGTTGGAATTAGTACATATTGATCTCTGTGGTCCGACAAGAATCAAGAGTATGCAAGGTGATAGATATTTCATGTTGCTAATTGATGACCATTCCTGGATGATGTGGGTTACCTTCCTAAAAGAGAAATTAGGAGCCCTTGAAAAGTTCAAAATCTTCAAAGCTATGGTAGAGAATCAAACTGGGTTGAAACTGAAGTGTCTAATGTCTGATAGAGGTGGTGAATTCACATCTAGTGAATTCATAGACTTTTGTGAGAAGCATGGCATAAAGAGACAGTTGTCTGCTCCTAGGACTCCACAGTAGAATGGAGTAGTTGAGAGAAAGAACCAGACCATCCAGGAAGCTTCCAGGACAATGATGATGGAAGCAAATGTTCCTCAGATGTTTTGGAGAGAAGTTGTCAGCACTGCAGTCTACACTCTTAACCGAGTTCAAATCAGAAACAATACCGGTAAGACTCCTTATGAACTTTGGTTTGGTATAACTCCTACTGTGAGATATTTCTGAGTATTTGGTAGCAAGTGTTACATCGAAAGAGATGAAGATCTAGGAAAGTTTGATGCTAGAAGTGATGAAGGAATTTTCTTGGGTTACTCCACTCAAAGCAAAGCATACCGGTGTTACAATAAGAGACTAAAAAAGATGATAGAAAGTACAAATGTGAAGGTTGATGAAGGAATTGAGAAGCCCTCAAAGTTTTATGAATATGATGAAGATGATCAGGATGGTGCTCTGATTCAAGGAACTCAATCCCTTCTTGAAAGTCAGATTCAGACTGATTCGGTAAATCAGGAAGAAGAGGTTTGTTTGAATGAACCTGATCAAGAAACAACAGTGCAAGAGACTCCCAAAGTTCTAAGGTATGTAACTTTAAATCACTCTAAAGATTAGATCATAGGTGACAAAAGCAAAGGGGTACAAACAAGGAGGAAAATTGCTCAAAATTTAGATGAATGTTGTTTGATTTCAAAGATTGAACCTAAGACAATAAATGAAGCATGCAATGATGAAAATTGAACAAAAGCAATGGAAGAAGAGTTGATGCAAATTGAGAAAAATCACACTTGGGATCTTGTTCCCAGACCTAGAAACAAGAATGTGATTGGAACCAAATAGGTCTTCTGGAACAAACTAAATGAGGTTGGTGAAGTTATCAGAAACAAAGCCAGATTGGTCTGCAAAGGCTACTCTCAAATAGAAGGAATTGATTTTGAAGAAACCTTTGCTCCGGTAGCAAGAATTGAAGCAGTTAGATTATTTCTTGCATATGCTGCCTTCAAAGACTTCAAGATATATCAGATAGATGTCAAGTCTGCCTTCCTAAATGGTGATTTGGAAGAAGAAGTATACATTGAACAACCGGATGGATTTCAATTGTCTGATAATGATGATATGGTCTGCAAGTTGAAGAAAGCATTGTATGGATTGAAGCAAGCCCCAAGAGCATGGTATGAAAGGTTGGATAAGCATCTTGTGCAGATTGGATTCAACAAAGGTACTGCTGACAGTAACTTATATTTCAAAATTGATCATGAAAACATTTTGATTGTTGAAGTGTTTGTGGATGATATCATTTTTTGGAGGAAGAGATAGTATGTGCAAAACTTTTGCAAATCAGATGAAAAGTGAGTTTGAAATGTCTATGTTTGGTGAAATGAATTTCTTCTTGGGCCTGCAAATTACTCAAACAAAAAAAGGGATCTTCATTTCTCAGACCAAATATGTGAAAGAATTGTTGAGGAAATTCGGTATGGAAGATTCAAAGCCAATGAACACTCCTATGGCAACCGGATGTAAGTTGAGCAAAGATGATGACTCTCCAAAGGTAGATCAGACAAAGTATAGATCAATGATTGGTGGATTGTTGTATCTCACTCAGACTAGACCAGATATAATGCGGGCTATTGGTCTTGTGGCAAGATTCCAGGCTGATCCTAGAGAATCTCATGTTATGGCAATCAAAAGAATTTTTAGGTACTTGAAAGGAACAATTGAGTATGGTCTATGGTACCCTAGAGATCCGAATTTCTCTCTTCATGCATATACAGATGCAGATTGGGCAGGAGATGTGGATGACCAGAAGAGCACCAGTGGTGGAGCATTCTTTTTGGGAAAGAGATTGGTTTCTTGGCTAAGCAAGAAACAAGAGGCAATATCTCTGTCTACAACTGAAACAGAATATATTGCAGTAGCAAGTAGTTGCAGTCAAATTTTATGGATGAAGCAGATGTTAAGAGACATGAAAGTAGAATATGAGGAGCCTATCACAATTTTCTATGATAATTCAAGTGCAATAAACATTTCTAAGAATCTAGTGTTGCATTCTAAGACCAAGCACATATCTATCAAGTTTCACTTTCTGAGAGAACAAGTGAACAAGGATGAAGTCAGATTGGAGTATGTACCCTCCAAGGATCAGATTGCATATATTTTTACTAAACCTCTCCCCAAGGACTCTTTTGAGTATCTCCAGGAGAAGTTAGGGGTCATGGCCCCTCCGGTGATGAACTAGGATGCACTGATGTGCATCAGTCCGGTGGATATCATAGTCATATCTTGTGATCCGGATTGATGATGGGGAGCTGCTACTAAGGGGGAGCAGCTGGTATGATTCTGATATGTTACAAGTGCAAGTATGAGCCCTTTGCCATTGATGTCAAAGGGGGAGAGAAGACATGTGAAAAACAAGTGGTTGATGATCAAAGGGGGAGCAGTAAAGGAAGAGAAGACATGTGAAGAGTTGTTGCTGATAGGGGGAGTTGTGACAGAAAAGAGAAGTTCTTGTCTTGATGGTTTTTCACATCATATGTTGCCATCAATGACAAAGGGGGAGATTGTTGCAAGTATGAGGTTAACCAGTGTTGTCATTAATGTCAACATACTCATATTGCATTGGTAAGAAGGTTTGGATGAGCTGTGTGTTGAGGATATTAAGAAAAGTAGTCCCAATAAGAAACAATGAAGAACAGTGATAAGAAGAAGGCTAATGTACTCAATAGGTTGAGAATCAGAGGATGCGGATTAAAGGGTTTGTAGATATGAGTCTTGAGATGATCCAATTAAGATTTCAGAGGTCCACATGAAGATATGAAAAAGTTGTGATCGGTCAAGTAGAACCAGTTCCAGGAGCTATTCCGGAGTAATAGAGTGTTACAAAAAGGTCCGGTGAGATCCGGAGGAGCATTGTCAGACTCTACGGATTGGAAGGAGTGTTTGGGATGTCCTTGTGATGTGTCATCTCAGTTTGTACAAAGTTTGAAGGTCCAGAAGCACCTTCTTCAGTATGATAGTGGCGACAGACTGTGTTCTTGAAGTTCCGGATGAAGAGGAGAAGAGATTCCAGTGAGTAGAGGAAGTGCGGATGTACCTGGTTAATCAGGCAAGCTTGTGAAGGTTCTTGGATCATGTTGTGGTTATGTTGTCGGTCCACATTGGTGGTAGAGCCCGAAATTGAAGATATTCTTCTGGATGAAGTTCTTGCTCAGACTAGCCGACCGGATGAGTTGTTCATCTTGCGAATGTTCTTGTGGTGGCCGACCAGATGTATTAATCATCTTGCGAATGTCCTTATGGTTGATTGCCGACTTAGATGATTGTTCCTAAGTTGATGTCTTGTATAAATAAAGGTTTGTGAGTTCATTTCAAAGGGTGTTGAGCAGCGGATGAGAGTGGTATAGCGAAAGAGCGAAGGGCAGAGCAGAAGTATCTCAGGCTTAAATGGAACTGATCCAGACATGGTAAAGATGTCAATCTCTAGTTCAAGTTTGTGATTCTTATCACTTTGTAGACAGTGTGTCTCTTGTAGGCAGTGTGCCTCTTTGTGAGTAGTGTGCTCGGGCAGCGAGCCCTAATTGGCATGTGCCATTCATTTTTCTTATTCTTCTAACAGAGAATAATCCTTGGGTTAATCACCCAGTGGTTTTTCCCTTAACCGAGTTTTCCACGTCAAAATCTTGGTGTCCAATGTGTTGATGATTATCTGCTCTTGTGTTTATGCATTATGCTTTGATGAATGATTAACTGATATGTTATTAACTAACAAAGAAGAATCAAGTGTTCAAAATAGAAGCAAGTTTTTGCACAACTGATTCACCCCCCCTCTTAGTTGTGTGCCCTAGATCTAACATATAAGTGGGGAAATGGGTAGTGTCAACAATCGGTCTCAGAGGAATGTTGGGTTTGTGGATTTTGGGTACGCCATAGATGCGAAGTGTAATCTCTTTACTGGGCATGAGACGTTTTTTAGTAGCATCATCAAAAGAAGAAGAGGAGATGGCAGTTTTCACTAGTTTAAAGATTTTAGAGATAGGATTGCGGTTAAGGATAATGTAGTTGCCATTGTTGTTAAGGTGGTCTAGCATTTTGGTGACATAGTCTGGCTTGTCCATGATGACAGCGGTATTCCCCTTATCAGCTTTGACAATGACAACATTTTGTTTAGTAAGCCTTTTAAAGGCGAGAAGCTCATCTTTGGGGACATTTCGCTTGGGGGGTCTGGCGTGTCTGAGAGCTACCATGCAGTCTTGCCTGAGGATATAATATAAATTATATTCTCCTTTGTCTTTATCTTCTTTTATCTTTATAACTAAAGAATACATGCTCATATTTTATATAACCCTCGTATTCATGCTTTGTTAATATTCTTAAACTAGTTATTTTATCTTGTTTCCTTTTTATTTATATATTTAATTCTTGATCCTTATTCCTATAGTTATCTTTATGTATTTTTATTATTACTTATATAGGCTCAATTTACTAGTGTTCCTTTCTTTTTCTTTAGTTTTAAGTACTTTCTTTACTAGTATTTAACTTTGGTTCTCATTTTTCTTTAATTGTAAACCTCTCCTAAAATTTATATATATTTATGGCATGTCTTCTCTTTATTTACTCTTTTCTTACTTTCTATACATCTTTTTATAAATATAACATTTTTCTTTTGTTTTTATTCTTCCTAGGATTCTATTTAAAATAATTTCTTATTGGTATGGTATTACTTAATTTCTTTTTATACACTCTCTATATATCAATAAGGTATATATCCTTTTTATCTCTAAGCAAGCTAGATTTTTTATCTTTTTCTTTTCTCTTTTTTTACCTTAGTTTTGCTTTCATCCTCTTCTTTATATTCTATCTTTTTATATTAATTAGTATATATATCTACATTTATATATTTCTACTAGTATAGTCTCTTCCTTTCTTTATTATGCTTTTTATTGTTACCATAGTGTTGTCCCCTTTGTCTCTGGATTCTCTGCTCCTACTCTCTCTTACCTTTTGTTTGTTCTTTTTGTCCAATCTAGAAATATTTACCTTTATTCACTTATATTCTCCTCATTACTATTATGATGTTTTATTACTGTTATTGAGTATGATTCGAAACGTTGACACAAAAAAAGCAACACACAATAATTCCAGAAGCTCTACACTCAAATTTATTTATTTAATTTGCTTTCTTATCTTCTAATTCCTTAATTAAATAAAATTATTTATTTAATTTGCTTTCTTATCTTCTAAATCTTATAAAAATAAATCTTCTTCTTCATGCACACAAAATTAAATAATTTATTATTTAATTTCTCTCAAATCATGCGAAAGCAAATCACAAGTTGAGTTAACTGACTCAATCTACCTTGTTTTTTTTAATAACTCTTAAATTAGAAAAAAAAACATTCTAATTTGTGAAAGCAAATCTTATCTTTGTCATGAAAGAAGTTAACTCAAACAAAATAGCTATTCTTTGACACTTGTCTTCTTTCTATTCATGCACATTCACTCAAATCTTCTGCACCATTGATCTTCTTATTTCTTCTACATCGTTGATCTTCTCTCTCACAAGTCTATAAATACAGTCCTATTCTTCCATTTCTATCATCCAAGCTTAAAGTAACATTACTTTGTCGAATTACCTACGCGCCTTTGGTACCCCCCATATCCATTTTGCTTGAGATCATCCTCATTGCATTTGAAGCTCATCTTCATTGCAATAAAGTATCACAGCCATTTCTCCATCGCCATCTTGAAGAATGGAGCAAGGAAGTGCGCTTCCTGAGGGCAACTTTCATCACAAAAAGATGTTGCAAGTATGGGTCTAACCGGTGTTGTCATTGATGTCAACATACTCCTGTTGCATTAATGATAAGGAACACAGAAGAACAATGAAGACAATAAGCAAAAGATCCTAGCTAAGATGAAGATTAGAGAATGTGGTTCAAAGGGTTTGTAGATATGTGTCTTAAGATGATCCAGTAAAGATTTCAGAGGTTTGCATGAAGATCTGAAGAAGTTGTGGCTGCTCAAGTAAAACCGGTTCTGGCAAATGTTCAGAGGTGACAGAGTAACTCAAATAGGTCTGGTGAGATCCAGAAATGCATTATCCTATTCTGCGGATTTGGTGAAGTATTTAGGAAGTCCATGTGGAGTGAAAACTCAAATGGTTCGTGATCTGGAGGTCCGCAAGCATCTATTCCATTGTGACAGTGATGACAGACTGTGTTCTAGAAGTTTCGGATGAAGGAGAGAAGGATTTCAGTAAGTAGATGCAGTGTGGATGTTCTTGGTGATTCAGGCTAGCTTGTGAAGGTCTTTGGATCGTGTCCAGTTCATGTTGGTGGTCCGCATTGGAGTTTGAGCTTGCAATTGAAGAATTACTTCTGGATGATGGTGTTCTTCCTAAGTCTAGTTGACCGGATGAGTTATACATCCTGCGGATGATCTTGAAGATGTTATGTGAAGATTGGCATGTTCCTAGAAGAAGATTGAAGTCTCAAATCTGTGTGACTGATAGTGTGTTGTTCCGTGTGAAGTCTTTTGTAATTAGTCATGATGTATTTATGTATTCGCTCTGTAATATTTGCCAACTTAGATGATCATTCCTAAGTCGATGTCTTGTATAAATAAGGAATTGTAAAGTCATTTCAAAGTGATCTTGTGGAGATGAGAGTGTGGTAGCGAGAAGGAGAGCAAAAGGTAGAGCAAAAGTATTGGGCTTAAATAGAACTGACTCAAGCATGGTGAAGATGCTATTCTCTAGTTCAAGTATGTGATACTTATTATTTTGTAGACAGTGTGTCTCTTGTAGGCAGTGAGCCTCTTGTGAGCAATGTGCTTGGGTAGTGAGCCCTAATTGGCATGTGCCATTTTGTTCTTTCTATTCTTCTAACAGAGAATACAATCTTGGGTTAGTCACCCTGTGGTTTTTTCCCTTAACCAGGTTTTCCACTTCAAAATCTTGGTGTCTCATGTGTGAATGTGTTTTTGCTCTTGATTTAATGCATTATATTTCCATGATTGATTTATTATTATGCTGCTGAATTACAAAGTGGATTTAAGTGTTTAATTGGAAGAAAGTTTTGGACAACTGATTCACCCCCCCCTCTCAGTTGTTTGTCCTGAATCTAACAAAAGATTAATTAAGACTAAGCGAACAATGGAAGCTGCGGGATAACAAGGTTTGTGAGGTTTGTGCTTTATTGTTCAATCTTGTTATTTGCAATTTCTATTGATGTTCATTGGTTTATTAACGGTTTTATGATGTTAACAACAATTTCTAATAACATAATTAATTATATATTAATAATAGAATGTATATTAAATTATTGATTATACAAATTAGTAGAATTATCATTATAAGGTACTTAAATTTATGTTATATTATAGTAAAATGAAATATTAATATATATTTGTGTATAAATACTAAATATTTAAATATTATATTGATCTAAATATTACTAAATTATATATTATATTTTGTAATATTCATATTAATATCAATATTTAATTTTTATTCATTGTATATATTAATTATAAAATTCTTATTTTTTAAAAAAAGGGGTAAAAACTTTATTGAATATCATAAGAGAGCATTACAGTCATAACAAATGGAACAAGCCCATAAACCATAAGAAGCAACACAATAAGCTCAGAAACAATATCAATTATCTTCCAGTATCCTTCTATCCTCCTCAAGGAACCTATCCAAATCCTAACGTAACTCAAAGGAAACCTACATCTAGTCCTTGATCTTCCAGTCACCATCATGCTCGGACGCCCATTTGGCCAAGTAGTCAGCAACTCGATTCCACTCCCTCGGGATATGAACAAATGAAACTGCCTCCATCCTAGAACTAACCTAAAGAATCTGTTGAACAACTGAAGCTAACTGCCAATTAATATCAAATATTTTCCTCTCATTCAATAGATTAATCAAGATCTGCAAATCAGCTTCACAAATAACCTTTTGCCATCCCAAAGAAAGGGCCTGCTCCACAGCATAAAGAATCACCAAACCCTCCATGAGATTAATAGTCTTCTCACCCTCATGAATAGAGAAAATAAATATCACTGAACCCCCTGAATCTCTACCTACCCTACCAATCCCAGCAAGCCCAGGATTTCCTCTAGAAGATCCATCAGTATTGATCTTCAAAACACCAGCTAGAGGAGGTAACCACCTAGCCATCTGTTGCACTCTCCTGTTCCCATGCTTGCATCTCCTGGAGCCACCAGAAGAAGAGTGTATTCCCTGAAGTTCTAGTCTATCCACCAACTCAGCATCCCCTTTCCCTAGGGGGAAAACCACTTCACTCTTAGCCGCAACCAATTCTTGTATCATTCCAACATACGCATCCACACCTGCTGACCCACCAATTTCACACCGTGGAATATCCTAGGATTCTGCTCCAGCTATATCCACCAATGAAGAAAAGTAGGTCCAACAAACCAAACATCCTGCAAAAAGGAAGCCACCAAGGGGGGTCTTCCCATACTATCCCAGAACTCCACCAGAGATGAAGCATGAACACAAGGTTGCTTCCAAACCTCCCACCATAAAATGCTAAAGCTGCACAACAAAGGGGCACTGGAAGAACAAGTGCAAGGAATCCTCCTCCTCTTTCCCACAAAGTACACAAACAGAAGGCCCCTGGAAACCAAGTTTATGAATGTTATACCAGATCAAGCACCTATTCCACACCAAAGTCCAGACAAAGCAATTACATTTTGGCCATGATAGCTTATTCCACACCCTCTTCCACTAATGAACCTCCACCCTAGCCAACTTCTGAGCCAATAGCACCTGATAACCACAAGCAACAGAGTAAATCCCTATAGGATTATGGGCCCAAGCAAGAATATCCTCTTCTAGAAGAGGGCTACAATGCCTACTAAAAAGAATCATGTGAAGCTCAGCTCTGCCTTCCTCCATTCCCATAGCTGGCCACTCTGTGGGATCCTTCCAACAAGCCCTCTCCAACCGACCATAAAAAGAGGACTTGAAGTCACTCACCCTAGACCAACCAGCCACAAGAAATCTCTGGCTCAAAGGAAGAAGGTGAGGAAACTGAGAGGTAAGAGGAGGGAAACCATCCCAAGAGTCTGACCAAAAAAGAGCTTCAGAACCCTGTTTGCAGATCCAAAAGAAACCATCCTTGATGAGCTTTGCACCCTTCTGAAGAGTACTCCAAATCACCAAACCTTTCCCCTCAAGAGGGTACCTAGGGAGGTCATGCTGAGGGACGCCTGAAAAATATTTATGAGATAGTATCCTGGCCCACAGCTGATCCTGCTCCACACACCATCTCTAGAAAAGAGCAGCCACAACCACTCCAAACAAAGTTGACTGTCGAAGACCCAGACCACCATATTGCTTTGGACTACACACATCTTCCCACCTGACTAGGCTCCACTTGGAGGACGACAAGCATCCAGCCCATAAAAATTGCCTCTCTAGAGAATCCAACTCCTTAAGAAACCCCACTGGAGCCACCTAAAGCATACACCTGTAAGTAGGGAGAGCTTGCACAATTGACTTAAGAAGTTGAACCCGCCCAACAAAAGACAACCATCTATGTGTCCAATGATTGACTTGCACCTGGAACTTATCAATAATATTTTGCCAAGAACCCTTAGGAAGATGGCCAACAGAAATTGGAATACCCAAATACGTAAAAGGGAGACCCCCTATCTGAAACGTCAAGATATTAGCAATTCTTCTTTGAATGGGGGCGGGTGTATTGAAGGAGAAGATGGATGATTTATCCTCATTAATCAATTGCCCTGATGCCACAAGGTAAACGTCCATCAACTGCCTCAAAAAAGTAGCTTCCCTGACAGTAGCCATCCCCATCAAGGCAGTATCATCAACAGACTACCAATGAGACTGCGGAAGCAAATCTCCACCCGAATGCAAACCCTGAATGATGCCTAACTCAACATTTCTTTTCAACAAATGACCAAGACCTTCAGGAAGAAGCAGAAATAGGTACGGGGAAAGAGGGTCCCCTTGGCGTAAACCCCTAGAAGCCCCAACAAGTTTAGAATGATTTCCATTTATCAACACCGAGAAGGATACTGACATAACACAGCTCATGACCCATTGGATCCATTCTTCACAAAATCCAAAAGCAACAAGGATCTTCCGCAAGAAGGACCATCTAACCATGTCATAGGCCTTAGCCATATCCAGCTTAATGAACATTGTCTTCTCATGTGAACTGGCCATGGAGTGGATGGTCTCCGTAGCAATAACAACCCCGTCCAAAATCTGTCGACCCACAACGAATCCACTCTGTTCCTCTGAAATTAGCACTTTAAGCCACTTCTTCAACCTCTTAGCCATTAACTTTGAAATAATTTTATATGCCACATTGCAAAGGGATATAGGTCGAAATTGAGTTAACCTATTTGCCCCTTCACACTTGGGAATGAGGGCAATGAAGGTGGAATTAAGAGCTCGCAACATCTGCTTGTTCCTCTGGGACTCCTGAACAACTGCCAGAAGATCCAGCTTTATGATATCCCATAATTCTTAAAAAAACTATATTGGGAAACCATCAGGGCCATGAGCTTTTCCTCTCTTAATCTGAAACACAATCTCCTCCAGCTCCTCTAGAGAAATCTCTCTCATCAAATACTCATTCGCCTCCCTGGAAACCAACTGAGGGATACAAGAAAGAACTTGTTCCTCCTCAACTGAACCCCCTTGCTAATCCTCTCTGAATAGAGCAACAAAATACTGTGATGCCTCAGTCGTGATTTCCTGAAATGAGACAAGATGATCCCTCTGTCATTAACTAGAACAGAGATGGAACTACCATGCCTCCTGGCCTTCACAGAATTAAAGAAAAAGGTAGTGTTTTTGTCCACTTCCTACATCCATTCAACTGTGCCTTTTGCTTCTAATACACCTCTTCTCGTAATTCACATTCCACCACCACCTTCAGGGTCCTAGCCTCCTCTTTCAAAAGATTCTCAGAAACCTCATTCTCCTGAATCAATCGCATAATATTATTCAACTCTTCCTGAGCAGCGACCTTATTATGAAAAATATTACTAAAACATCGTCGATTCCACCTTTTAAGCTAATACTTGACAGACTGAAGAAGCTTGGCAAAAGTATACATTGTTGTACCAAAAGTAGGTCTACTTATCCTCCACCACACAACCACTTGGTCAAAAAGAGTAGAATCCCATAACCACATAAGCTGAACCTTAAAGGAAGGAGATCGAGGTGCCCGAGCAAAGATGATACTAAGCTTGATAGGCCAGTGGTTAGAACCCCTCCAATCCAAAATTTCAAAGGAAGTAGACCACAAGTCTCCAACCCAATAATAGGAGACCAAGAACCGACCCAGCCTCTCATCCACATAGTCCTCACCAATCCTCCTATTATTCCAAGTAAAATGACCATTACTGGGCTAAACATCAATAAGATTTAAATCTGAAATGCTATCCCTGAGAAGCAGCGCAGAAGGCTGAAAGGAGCCAGGTTGCGAACAAATCAAAGGTGAGACCATAGAAGCTGCTTACCTTGATACTCAACAGGTGCATACACATTAGAGAGGAGAATACACTCTCCTGTCACAAAGCATGAGGCCACCAGGGAAATAGAGGATCGAGAAGACATCCACCAGAGAGGGCAAATCCTCTGGGGGTTCCATAAGCAGGCCACCCCCCCAGACGCACCGTGAGCACCAATACACTTACACTCACCATACTTTGACAACTTAGGTACCATATCCAGCATATTCTCCACAGATAATTTAGTCTCCTGAAGAAATAGAACATCTGGAGATTGATTCCTAACCAAATCACGAACAACTTTTTGTCGAGGGCCACTGTTCAAGCTCCTAACATTCCATGATAGAACAATCATTTTTGGGGGCACGAGAAATGCAAATCTAGGGTCTTGACTGCCCCTTACTCCACTAGAGTTTCCCCAGTTGATTTAATCTTCTCCATATCCTTTTTCCTACCCAGCTTGGGATTCTTCTCACCAACCCCTTTCTTTGGTTCCTTTTGCTGAATACCCATGCAAGAAGAGGACAATGAGCTCTTTCCAACTTCCGCACCATCCTTCTGGGGCAAAGGAGAACCACCTCCCCCATTCTTCAAAACTCCAATTACATGATCCGACACAACCTGGACAATCAATCGCCAATCCGTGTCCATCTGCCCAACACCTGTATCTTGCACAACCTACATAGCCTCCGAAGGAGGCCCATCCTTTCCTGTACCCAAAGTTCTCTGATCTAAATTCATTAAATCCAGGTTCACTTCCTATTGATTGAGATCATCCAGCACCTCAAATCTGTTAAAAGTGTCATCATCCTGCCTCTCCCTCAAGGTCCTCTTCTACCCCTGGTTCCTATTGTGAGCTTTGATAAGGATAAATCCATCATCTCCAGTACCATCACCCGGAATAGGCTCCTTCCCCTTATCAACTCTAGGCGGATTACGAGGAGGCTAAGAAGGCTGGGGCACCACAGGCTTAGCCCTAGGGCACCTGTACTGCAAGTGTCCATATTCATGACAAAGGCGGCACCGAAAAGGCAGAGTTTCATAGTCTAACTGCTGCACCCATGTATATGATCCTGCACTCACTTCCACAGAATCTGGCAATGGCTTGCTTAAATCAATTTCCACACAAATACGGGCAAAAGTCATTACCTTTTTAAATAGCGTCTGCTATGAAGACCCAACAAGTTTACTAAGCATTGAAGCCACCAAATGTAAAACATCCTCTTGCCAGCATTCGACTGGGAACCACGGTAGCGGAACCCAAACTGGAACCCTATTTGGGAGCTCTTCCATTGGATTGAAGCCCGCATGCCACAGCTTCATAAACAAGCCCACTTGGTTATAGAAATAGGGACCCCCCTCAAAAATCCTATTCGATCAGCCATGCAATCAAAGGAAACCATAAAGTAGTTATTTGCCAGGAGCCTAATCTCCATCTCTCCTTCCGGCAGCTAGGTCTTCTGAGCCCAAGATTCCAAAAATTGCAACGAGACTCTCAAACCCATAAATTTGCAATAAAAGGAGTGCTTCGAATAATATTCAATATCATCAGCCAACATCTCCATCGGTATAACCAATTTCGGCCTCTCTTTACATCTTTCCAAGCATCCATTGATCTTCGTAATCTTAGATCCTCCAGACGACCCAGAACCATTCATCTCCTGAACTAGCGCAAACAAATTATTATCGAAAACCTTCTCACCCTGTGTCGAAGGTTTTGATCCAAAGGTTAATAAAAAATCCATCTTGGGGCTAACCCCAAATGATTCCCCTCGAGACATGAACCTAGAATGAGACCCTAAGCGGGCATGCAAGCCTCCGGGTCAAGAGAACAGAGGAAGACACCCACACAAGGGTTAACACAATATCCCTTCGGCTCTACCCACAGCCCACCAAAACTCAAGAATGTCAGCTTTAAATAGAAAAGCCCCACACCCAAGCGGGACAATATGCCCAAGCGGGACAATACGCAGCCTAAGGAGAATAGCCGTGTCACGCACCAAACATCCACACCCCACCCAGTGGTCTCAGCCCACCCGGGCCTTGCAGTCTAACAGAGCCTTACCAAGAGGCTACGCACAGAGCCACACCCGATTGCCACCTCTCACTGAACAAACACAGGTCCAAACCCTACAAATAAATTATATTTTATTACAAATTTATTGTTTTCATTAATTTTATTGGTCCCAATAATTACTACCCACTTATGCTTGGGACAACTAAAAACTTCCAATAGTTAAATAAAAATAATAGTTAAAAATAATAAAAGGGAAATTTCCCTATGTAAATTTATTTATTTTTAGTATTAGTCTCAATTTTTAAAATTTTTTTTTGTTAACATTTAACATCTTAGTTTTTAAAAATATTAATAATATATATTTTTCAATTTTGTACTTTACCTCCTACTTTGTCATTTGTTTCCTAATATTAAATTGTTCTTTCTCATTAGTTTGAGTGTAAAACTATTAATTACTAATTAATAGTTTTTGGTTTTAATAGTATAACCAGCCAAAGGCAGGGACCAATAATATCAAATAAAATTAATAATCTATTTCATAATTTATTAATTGTTAAAAAATATTATATTATTCTAACGCAATAAACAGTAAATCCCTATATTCCCTTCAACTTCCCTTAAACCTCTTAAAAGTGCAAGTGCTTATCTAAAAAATTAATTAATTATGTGGAGTGATTTATACCTTCCAATTTCCTTACACTTATATATAAATATTAGACACGTTCACAGAACGCCCAGGCCAACCGATCTACTCATAGACATTATTTTTCTTTCTAGAATTTTATTTTTTCAGGTCCGACGTCACCGGTTCGATTCCCTGCCGAAGCGGAAAAACAAAAAACGAGCACAAAATGAGCTGCAATGAATGTTGCTGCAGTAATGGGAATTTAAACGGCGTTGGATCTGGTAAGGGATCTTCTGCCTTGATATTCTTGGGGACTGGATCTTCTACGGGAGTTCCCAGCCCAATGTGCCTCATGCAGCCGTTGGATCCTCCTTGCGAGGTCTGTCACAAAGCCATGTCGGCTCCTCCCGAAACAAATCCAAATTACAGGTTAGGGACACAACTTTACTAAAAAGTAAACGCGAATATAAAAATTGTCTTTCAAATCTCGTATTTCTGTGGATAATTCAACGATATTTATGTTTATAGGGTAAATGTGAAAAGATAAATCTTGTATTCTGTGGACAATTCAACGAAATTTATATATGCAGGGCAGTTTTGTAATTTTTTAAATAAATGTGAAAAGTTTAGATGTTTAGATTGTGCATTGCATGGTTAATTTAACAATATTTGTGTCAGGGTAAGATTAAAAAGAAAATGTGAAAAAAAATTACGTATTTTTATGTTAGGGTTTAAACTGTGATTTTAAAGTAAAGCTGTAAAGCTCAGATGTTCGGGTTGTACATTTTATAGATAATTGAAAAAATAGTGGTTTAGATTCTGCTTTTTTTTAATAATTTAATAATATTTATTTTTTGGATTAAAATTATAATTTAAAAGTAAATGTGAAAAGATCATCTATTCAGTTTGTGTATTTTATAGAAATTTTTGAAATATTTATATTTGGGTAAAATTTCACTGATGGTTTGTGTATTTTATTGAAAATTTTGAAATATATATATTTGGATAAAATTTCACTGATGAAAATTTGGGAATATTTATAGTAAGGTAAAATTTTAAAGTAAATGAGAAATACACAGTGGTTTAGATTCTGCATTTTATGGATAATTTAATAATATTTACTTGGCAGGATAAAAATTTAGAACAGAAATTTAAAGGTAAATGTTAAAAGATCATCTGTTCAGTTTGTACATTTTATTGGCAATTTAGAAATATGGACCTTAGGTTAAAATTTTAAAGTAAATGTGAAATAGATAGTGGTTTCCATTCTGCATTTTGTTCATAATTCAACCATATTTATGTTACTAGGCTTAAAGCTGTAATTTGAAAGGAAATTTGTATAGATTAGCTGTTCAGCTTGTGCATTACAGGTTAGGGTAAAACTTAACTTTAAAGTAAATGTGAAAAGGTTAGCTGTTTAGATTGTTCATTACAGGATAGGGTAAAAGGAAAAACCTGATTTTAAGTAAATGTAAAGAATAATTATTGTTTAGGTTTTACATTTTGTGTATAATTTACTGGTATTTATGTTTATAGGGTTACATCTGTAACATAGAAGTAAATGTTAAAAGATTGTACATTTTATGGACATATTAACAATAGTTATGTAAGGGTAAAATTTTAAAACAAATGTCAAAAAAATAGTGGCTTAGATTTTTGTATTTTATAGATAATTTATTAGGTCCAGAATAACTAACATTTATTTTTTAAATATAAAGACATCAAAATTTTTAAATATATTATATATATTAATACTCAAATAAAACTATTACATAAATTAAGATAAATTCATGGAGCGACCCGAAATTGGCGAAATCCACGACAAGCAGGAAGGAGCAGAAACAGGAAAAGAAGACAAACATAGGGCAGCAAGGTCAGATTCCAGATATGACTCGCAGGAGCTTGGATCCCTTCTTCATAATCTAGAGATTGGTGAGGACTCCAAAAGGAGAGACAAAAGCAATAATTGAATGTCAGTGGGCAATGTCAATGTGGAGATTTCCAAGGAGATCCCCTGCATCCAAATCTTGGATAATTTCCTCAACTCTAAGGTGGAGAAATTGAAGAGGAATGTGGTGATCGCTAAATTCATTGGTAGTGGTTGTCTATGGAGAAGATCAAATCTTGGATCGGGCAGAAATGGATGGGGCTCAATCCGGAGGTAAGATTTTTAGTGCTAGGGTTTCTTTAGATAGTCTTTCAATTAGAATTCGAAAGGGGTAATGTTGTCAAGGGAGACTCGTGGTTTATGGGCAATGCTGGGATGTATATCCGAGCGTGGACACCAAGATTTGATCCACACCAAGAGTTGATTCAAGATGCTCCTCTTTGGATCAGACTGTACAAGCTACCACAAGAGCTTTGGTCAGAAGAAATCTTTCGATTGATAGGGAATTCATTAGGGGAATATGTCCATAGTTCCAATGCCACCGGGGGTAGACAACTGGCGACATATGCAAGAATATGTGTTAGAATCAACTTGGGCAAGCCTATCAAACATACTATTAAGCTCTCCTCCATCTTGGGGGATTGGAATCAGGAATTGGATTATGAATGCGTTCCTATCAGATGCTTTTGCTGTTGGAAGATAGGGCATATTGCTAGGTTCTGTGAAGTGAAAGGGAATAGGAAGGAAGAGAGGACCACAAGTTTGCACATCCACTTGGGGGCAAATTCTCCGATTAGGGGGACTTCGCCATCATAGAGCTTGTCACTAGGGAAGGATACTCAAGTCCTCACCTCGAAAGGGAAGAAGGGATCCCCTCCTCCCCGATATCTCAGACATAGAAGAGTGTGAGAAGATAATCAACCAGGGGATCTTTAAGGAGGTTGGAAACTTTAACCCCTCGGAAAAAGTTCAGGGGAATGTAATGTCCCCATTTTTTGTGAGCATCAGTTTTCAGAGGATTAGCCTATTTCCTGACCCTTGTAGGCTAATGGAGTTGTTTAGAGGGTCCTATTTGGCAGTTATTAGAGCGTTTCCTTCTCTGGAGCTCAGTTTGGTTCAGGATTGGCCTTTGTTTGACTCAGTTCCTCACACTTGCTATTTATAGTAAGTCACCATTTCAGGGGGAGTCGATATTGCTATTAATAGTTAGGCACCTGGTCGTATTTTGGATTTGTCATCAGGGATGGTTCTAGACTCATTTTGCATACACTTACTATTTATAGTAAGTTACCTGGTGATTTGGACTCAGTGTTTCTATATATAGCAGGGCACCTGGACATGTGGTAACTTCAGTGTTGATCCCAATTCTTAGTTGGCTTGGAGAAATAAGGTCTATTGTGCAAGTTATAATATTTAATTATTAATAAAGGTGACTTTATTAATAATTAAATCATTCAAGGCGTATTATAAAGTTATTAAAGTCACTTTATATTCAATGAGGCCATGACCCTCAACTTAAGTGATTTAAAGTGTAATTAATTATTACCTTGGTATGGGCGCCCAAATATTAAAGTATTTCATAAAGTTAATGTGCACAAGTTATATTATTTTAAATGATATTAAAGTGCATTTATTATTTATGAATATGAGAGCCCAAGTTTGAAGACTTATTATAAAGTTTTATGAGAAACATAAAAGTGTATTTCAAAGGGGGATTAAAGGCACTTAAGAGTTGAGAGGATATAAAAGGTTTCAAAAAGCAAATCAAAGGCATTATTGAATGATCATTTGACTTTGCTTTGGAGGATTTCTTGAAGTCTGTGCATGAGACCAAGGGTTTCAGCAAATTGTCTTCATATTAGCATTGGAGAACGAAAACTCTTCATTGTTTGTGCAATCTTGAGGCTGTGAAAGATCAGCTGAATCATTGCCTGAGGAGAGCTTCATTCTGGAGTTCTATTTGTGCTTAAAGGTGAAAGATATCATTAAGGGTTTGAAGATTAATGAAGAATAATTAATTGCAGACTTGTAGCTTCATTCTTGGCAGCCATTTATATCAGATTTCAAGCTTTTTTGTTGGCTGCTACAGTGCTGTGAATAGGGCTGCTACAGTATTGTGAACAGTACTGCTACAGTACCGTGAACAGTACCGCTACAGTGACGCGCTACAGTAATGCGCTACAATTAATGCTACAGTGCATGAACAGTGTTGACAGCAGCAACATAGGTGATCAGGTTTGAAGGCAAATAAGGTTTCCTTCATTCGAGTATGCACATAATTGTAAAAAGCTTTTGGAAATAGTTTAATAAATCATTTGCAGCAGATGTCTTTATTTAGTTGATTTGCAGTTTCCTTTGTTGCATTGTTCCTGGCATCTTATTGAGAAAACACAAAAAAATCATATATATTTCAAGAACCAAAACAAACATTCATCATTTGCAAAGCTTTGGAAACCGGAGAACTATAGGGGTTCATTATAGGGAAGGGTGAATTAGACCCCTCGATGGCGCCTACAACTATTTTGGACGCTTTGAAAGGGGCAGAGAGTGACAATGAAATAAGGCAAGATGATGATGAGGACAAGGAAAATGCTTGGAGCATTGCTAAAAGGAGTAACGAAGTTGGGGGGGAAAATTCCATGTTAATGGTTGCAGGAGGGGCAAGTAACAAAGGAAGAAAAATTGATGCCTCTAAAGCAAAGATAAAGGCCTTGGAGGATCTGGAAAATGGAACGCAAGCATCGATGAAGAAATTCGTAAGATAGGAGCGAGCACCTCCTTGTCGGAAAGAAATAATAAAAGTTCTAAGTTGGAACATCTATGGCCTCAATGGCCCGGAGAAACACCATTTACTAAAACGGCTAATAGAGATTGAAGGCCTTGACATTCTACTCATTTAGGAGACTAAGATAGAGAGTGCGAAATTTAAGGAGATGCTCCCTAGGATATGGAAGAATGGGGATGGAGTAGCAGTGGATGTTGAAGGTACGGCGGGGGGATTGGCTATCCTTTGGAGTAAACACTATTTTTCAGGTATGATAGTTGATGGCTCACATTCTTGTCATTCAGTTAGATTTAGAGATCTTAAAGGTGATAGTCATATGTTAATATCTAATGTACATGACCCTAATCTGGAAAGAGAGAATTAAAGTTTACGATTACATCAGAAATTTTAGACAAGTTTATGCAAAAGAAAATTGGGTGGTAATTGAGGATTTTAATGCCATGGGTGGTAGTTGGGGATTTAAATGCCATTTTATGTCTAGATGAAAAGAAAGGAGGAAGGCATCTTGTCAATTCAGGTTCTTTGGAGTTCAAAAAATTCTGTGAGGATCTCTCTTTAGTAGATGTTAATCCAAAGAAGGGTTGGTTTACCTGGAACAATAGAAGAATGGGGGAGGAGAATATTTTGTGCAGATTGGACATATACTTGTTGAATTCAGATTGGCTACTTGCCACAGTGATTATTCATTAGGTCATTCAGTTTGGTGGGTCGGATCATTGGCCCATCGCTCTACATTTAATCAAGAACAAGAAATCGAGTGGGGTTCCCTTTAAAATGGAGGCTTTTTGGTTTGAACATCCCAATTTCAAAGAAGCCCTTGGAGGTTGGTGGAAGATGGATGTGAGGGGATATAGGAGGTTTATAATTTACAAAAAATCGATAGAGATCAAGAGGTAGGTAAAAATTTGGAATAAGGATACTATGGGAAATATTTTTGAAAATAAGACTAGGGTGGAATCAGACTTAAGCACAGTGGAAGCAAACATATCATTGAATGGCTTAACTTCTGAACATTGAGAAAGAGAAAAAGAGCCGATGGACAAACATGGCAGAATCCTAAGGATGGAGGAAATTTTTTGGTAGCAGAAATCCAGGATTAATTGGTTGAGGGAAGGGGATTGCAATACTAAGTTTTTTCACCTGGCCACTAATATAAGAAGACAAACCAACAAGATCATGAGTATACAACTTCCCTCCGGAATGGTTGTGGAGGATGTCGAAGCTATTAAAATTGAAGGTACAAAATCTTTCAAACAACTATTGGATATGGTCCCGACCACCAATTAGGAGGAGCAGGAGGCTCTACTTAGTAATGTATTGAAGCTTGTCAATGATTCACAAAATGAAGAATTGTTTTTACCATTTTCTATGGAGGAAATAAGAAAGGTTGTTTTCTCCCTGGGGGACTAGGAAATCTCCTGGCTTGGATGGCTTTCAAGCAGAGTTCTTTCATAAATTCACATAGTAGGGGAAGATGTATGAAGAGCTGCGAAAGAGTGCATAAATAAAATATCTATTTTGAAGGCTTGGAACTCTGCTTACATTGCTCTCATTCCTAAGAGTAAAGCACCAAAATATTTTGATGAATTCAAACCTATTGTGTTGTGTAACACAATATATAAGATAGTAACCAAGGCTATCTCAACCAGACTCAAGAAGTGCTTAGAGAATATTATCTTTGAGGAGTAGAGTGGTTTCCTTAGAGGCAAGTAAATCTTGGATGGCATAGTTTTAGCCCATGAGACAATTCACTCTATAAAGACAAGGAAGAAGGAAGGAATGGTGGTTAAGTTGGACATGAACAAAGCATACGATAGAATATCTTGGGAGTTCCTCATCATGGCTATGCGTAAGTTTGGTTTTTGCGAGGCTTGGTGTAATTGGGTACACAGTTGCATATCCTTTGCTTCCTATGCAATCCTAATCAATGGTGTTGCTACGGATTTCTTCAATGCGAAAAGGGGTCTAAGACAAGGGGGCCCACTTTCTCCATTTTTGTTTCTTATTGTGGCAGAAGTATTGGGAAGAGCTTTTATGAAAGAGGTTAGATTACAAGTCTCAGGGGGCATAAGCAACATTGCACATCTCCAATTTGTTGATGATATGCTATTGTTTGGTGAAGCTACAGCTAGAGAGGCAAGTTGCATTAAAAAAAGTTTTAATGCAATATGAACAGGCGGCAGGACAAAAAGTTAATGCAGCAAAGTCCAGAGTATTCTTTTTGAAAGTCCTTGTTTGGAGAGGCTGGAGATCCAAAGGATTTTAGGATTTGAAGTGGATACTTGCCTAGTAAATATCTTGGGATGCCATTGTTGGACAAAAGATCCTCTGAGGCGGAATGGAGCGGCGCGGTTGATCGAATACAGGGGAAGTTGGCTTCTTGGAATGATAAGTGGCTTACCTTGGTTAGTAGGATAACTTTGATCAAGGCCGCTTTGGCTTTTGTGCCAATTTACATCATGTCGGTATTTCAGATCCCTAGCAAAGTTGCTAGGATTCTTGAAGCTTCTTAGCATATCTTTCTATGGCGGGGCAGTGAAAACACATTCAAATATAATCTTGTCAAATGGGGGGGAATATGCAGACCTAAAGATAAGGGGGGGCTTGAGTTAAAAAATTGCAAGAAGATGAATAAGGCTCTGGTGGCAAAACTGGTTTGGAGGATATACGAGGAAAAAAGTAGATATTGGAGCAAGGTTATGCAAGCTAAGTATTTGCAAAACGATTCTGACAACTTATTTAGGTACACTGTGAATCTCCCTTTGGGCTTGAGCATTTGGAATTTTATTAGGTCTTGCTGCATACTCATTAGCCCTGACATCAAATGGAAATTGGGAAGAGGGGATAAGATTAGATTTTGGCATGACTGTTGGTTAGAGGATTATGCTTTAAAGGATTCCCATTCCTTGCGCCCCTTGGTCACACATTTTGAAAATTTGGAAGGAGTTATGGTCAAAGAGTACATGACTGGGAATCCACAACAGAGACGCTGGAAAACTCTGATTTCTTTGGCAAGTGATCTAGATGAGACTTGCGTTGAGCTTTAGGCAAAGATTGACAAATAGCTTATTTTGGGGGCCAACAATTTGATGGTTTGGGGGGGGGGGTCAAGGCAGTGTCAAAGTTTAAATTAGCTCTGCATTCCAAGCATATTTCAGTGAGAGGGACAACATTAGTAACACTACTGTTAGGAAGATTTGGAACACCAAAGGCCTCCCTAAGGCAAATGCTTTCCTTTGGATTGCCTGGAAATGTCGTGCCCTTACTTGGGATAGATTGCAGATAATGGGAAGAAAAGGTCCTTTGAGATGCATGATATGTGGAAATAAAGAGGAGGATAATGATCATTTATTCATTCACTGTGATTTGGCAAGCCAAATTTGGAGGTTTTTTTGAATAAATGGGGATTGGAATGGGTCATGCTCATTAATATCCCCAGATTATTGAAGAACTGGACACCCAAGATTAAAAGCCCAGGTCTACAATTTATCTGGGACAGTGTGCCGACTTTGATTATATGGAATATTTGGCTCAAGCGGAATAGATTAATTTTTCAAGGGATCGAGAAAACAATAGAAAGAGTTTGGGTTGTGATAGAAAATGCTATTTCTGAACTAGGAGAAATCTACAAGGAAGAAGAATGGTTTTTAAAAGATTTTGAAGTCAGGTGGGCTAATGCATGGTTGAGATTTAGGTGGCTAGGACAGAACATAAAGATCCCAAAGAAGAAGATTTACGATTGTTTTTGGCGGAGATCAGATTGTAATGTACCGTACCTGTTTGTATTTTTTAAAGATCTTTTTATGTGTTATTTTATTATTTTTTGTGTGATCTTTTAGACTAAAGAGAAGATGCAGAAGGGGTTTTAGTTTTCCTGCAGATGTGTTTTGCCGTAGCATACAATAGATAGCATATAATAGAAACCCAGAAAATATACAACAGATATGAGAAAACTATCAACTACCCAGATAGTAAAATGGCCAATAATGAATTACTATGACATACCCATGTTCAAATATGCAACTTCATACAATAGCTGTAGCCGGACCAGTGATGGGTATAGCTGGAAATCATCCAATCTCCCAAGAAATGCAAAGTATCGAGCAAGAAATGATTGACAACAATTAAGGGCCCTAGACGCCTCATACAATGCAAAATAGAAAATGCCCACAAGGAAGAATGAAGCCCAAAACCCCCAACGTCATGCCTGGGCATGTACGGCTATGGCTGGAAGGTATTATCAGCAGCAAGGACAGCAAATGATCTCTGAAATGCTTCTGCAATAGACTGAATCCTGTCAATAAGGTGGGGCGATCAGATTAGGAAGAGAAATATGCAAAGAAACCACACAAATCTGCCCATAAATATGGTACGACCTCCATGAGAGGTGTACGGCCAGCCAAGGAAAAACACAGCAGATAATAACAGCTCCAAACCCCAAATAAATCTGCCCTCAATCAGCCATAAATCAGTCTTTCCAATCTGCAAATGCAAACTCTCAATAAACTGCAAAAGATATATCAAGAAATGCATCAACTCCACAATCCGTCAACTCCATTGAAGCACAATAGTGAACACTGAATGTATCCACCTCGAAAGCACCTTTGGGTGGTATTGCACACCTGTAGAATGCTGCTACTCAGGGAGGTTTTTGTCTCCAAGAGCCTCTGGTTCGAATCTTCAAACCCTAGAGCCAAGCTCCAAAACCCTAGCAGGGGAAATCTCAAAGAGAGAAGAAAATAATAATCAAGCATATCTCAAATGACGCACTTTTCCCTCTTTTATAACTCTCCAAGAGGGGTGTTTCACTTTTTAATGTTTCCCAATTTGGGCTCTCCATAAAATGACTTAAGTGACTTCTAAATATTTTATTTTTCATCACTTAACCAATAAAACCCAAAGTCCAATATTAAATAATAATATTAATTTACAGACTTTAAAACGGAGGCCCAAATGAACTTGGAATTCAATGATCTATAACTTGTCGGAAAGGTCTCGACGAGACGCATCCAAACCCACTCTGACAATCCCGATCTGGCATCGAACCCGAACTTACTAAAAATAGTAACGGCCATAAGCCAACTGAGCCAACACAGAAGGTGCCAACTGGATCCACAAACCATATGATAACTCTGAGCGCAATGCAAAGTGTGGGACAGCGAACAACGGACTGCGAAGTCATCAAAACAGCGCCAAACTGACACTTACTAAACATAGCAGTGTTCCTCGAGGACCAAAGAGAACAAACCCAGAAAAACCCAGAAAGATTGTTTACATGCAAGCACTTACTATAAATAGTAAGTACAGACAAGTCCAAAATCTCTCAAGAAAGTGTCAACCAGCTCCATTGGATCACCTAAACACCCTGTGACATCGAATACTCCTCTGGTTATGCTGTCACTAACCCAAAAAGTCAGCTCCAATTGTGCTACAATAGGACTTGAAAATGGGGACATTACACGGATCGTGATTGGTTCAAGTTCAACTTTGATGGTGTTGCAAAAGGTAATCCAGGGAAAGCAGGGGGTGGGGGCGTTTTCAGGGAGTCATAAGGACAACCTGTTGGTATCTTCTCTTTTGATTTTGGTTTTGATACTAATAATATGTCAGAGGCCAGGGCAATGTTATGGGGTTTGATGATAGCTAGAGATAAAGCATGGAGGAAATTGTGGGTGGAAGGAGACTCAAAATTTGTGATTGGGGCTATGAAAGGAGGAACAATGCGGAATTGGAAGCTGGAGGTGATTATTGAGGAGGCTAGGATACTAGCTAAAAAGTTTGAAGAGATTAGATTCACACATGGGTAGAAAAGGGAACCAGGTTGCAGACTGGGCTGCCAACCACGGGGTGAGCGTGCGAAATGATGTGGGTTCCTTTGCTAAAGGTTGGTGGAACAACTATCCATATAGTGTAATTAAATTAATGCACGAGAATATCAAAGAGCATCCACCTGATAATGGGTCGGATGGGGAGGCGTAAGCAGGCAATATTGGTGATTATGCATGGGAGGTCGAGAAAATTCCTGATAACAGGAGAGTACAAAGAACAGAGTGACAACTGGTTGATGGCCTTTTGATTCGTGTGAACAATCAATAGAAGTGTGAACAATGTGCGGAGGGGAGATTTTAGGGAGATATTTGGGAATGGCTAAACGGTTGGGTGTCATTTCCTTTTTTGATTGAAGTGTTCTTTGGTGGGTGGCAGTGACAAAAGGCCTCTGCTATTGGCAAACGCCATATTGGTGGCTTGATGGTGGGCAGTGGCTGCGATAGGGGGAAGCAGGCAGAGTCGATGCGGAAGCAGAGGAGGAAACGAGTTACTGGGGAAGAAGTCGTTGCCGATTTTATTTCTTTCATTGACAAGGAAATCAAGAATCTGACGTTAAGACAATGGATGCAGCGTGTGTGGGAATTTTCCAAGTAGATGGATGGCTCGGCAAGGGTTGGAATGCGCTCAGCAATGACCAAGTTACTTCTTGATCCTAGCTATTTGTGTGGGCGGTGGAATACTTTTGATGCTGCATAGTCTTTGTCTTGTGCAGCCATGCTCTCTACCATGGCTTGTTCATATGTTTTGTACGATGATGTAAGGGATGTAATTCATCAATCTGAGACCCATTTCAACTGTGTGTTGGAACATTTGCATGCAATGAAAAGAAGGCAGATATGTTTGTAGCTTGTGGTGGAGGCAATTGCCAAGAAGGTGTAGGTGGAGCTCTCGGAGGAGGTTGTTCCTCTATTTTCTTATGTTGTGATTTTGGTGAAGATGAAGATGACGGGAAGGAGAATTCGGAGCTAAAGGAGAAAGCGATAAGCAAGAAACGTAATTGTGTGTGTTGGGGTGTTAGGGCTTGCGTAATTTGCCTTGACACCTGTATTTTGTTTTGTTATAAACTATGATCTCTAGACTGTAGTAGGGGAAATAGTAGTATGGCTATGACCAATTTTGATAGTATGTTAGCTCAGATAGATTATTATTGTGTTTTTCTGTTGAAACCTCATCAACTTTAATGGCAATATGGACACAGTTTGATATCTGGGTTATGCCCCATTTTTTGACGGTTCTTGGACCTAAACTAGGTTATATATATATATATAAATCTATTTAAAAGTTACATATAAGTAAAGTAGAATCAAGAGTTACATATACAACTAAAATATATATTATTCTTTTCAAAACAAAAGCAAAACAAATGTATTATTCTTTAAGTAAAAATAAACTAAATAATATTAGATAAAATAAAATAATTCTTAAATAAAAATTAAAATTTATGTGTTCATAATATGTAGTAAATAAAATAGTTTTGAAGTAAAATAAAATTAGTTATGTGTGTTTTTTAATCTATTTGTTTATTTATTTAAATATTTGTGTATGTCTATAATAATTTAAATGAATATTAAAATTTAATATTCATATAGAAAATAGAACAGCTCTTTTATTTTTAAGAATATTCTAAGGTTAGTTTGCTAATGGAGGATATGAGGCAAACTTGGATCAGGACAAGTTGTTCTATTGCGATGGATGGGTGGACTGATATTAGACGTTGGCCACTCATCAATATTATAGTCACATGCACAATTGGCTCTTATTTTCTTAGATCCGTTGATTGTTTAGGGAAACGTAAGGATGCAGACTTCTAGTTTAACATTTTGAAAGAGGCTATAGAGGAGGTTGGGGCCTCAAATGTTGTACAGGTGGTCACTAATTCAACATGTGTGTGCAAATTGCCTGGTATGATGGTGGAGGGTACTTACAAGCACATCTTTTGGACTCCATGTCGTGTTCATGCATTAAAAGACATAGGGAAAATAGATTGGGTGAAGCAAGTGGTGGTAGAATCTAGAGGTATTCAAATGTTCATTTGCAACTACCACACCTCACTTGCTCTCTTCAGGACTTTTTCAAAGAAGGAATTCCTCAAACCTGTGGAGACAAGATATGCTAGTTACTTAATTTTGTTAGAGAGGATGCTTGAGGTGCATGAGCCTCTACAGTTGATGATGGTGAATTTAGAGTGGAGTAGATGGCCTAATTCAAGCTCTACTAAAGGAAAAGCCATAAAACAAAGGATCCTTGATGATGATTGGTGGTCCACTGTGAGGCAAGACATTGCTGATTTTATTAAATATTAAATATTAGATTGCTGATTTTATTATTAAATTTTTGATTTTAATATTTTAATTTTATTGTTCAATGTTTCAACTTTCAAAGTTTCTAACTTGTCAATTAACTTTGAGTGTCATAATCTTGTTCTTTTTTGAAATTTATGTTTGCACTTTGCAAATATGTTTGCTCCTTCATCTCACTTGTTGTAGATGCCATTAGATATGTTGATACAGACTCTCCTAGTCTTGGAGAGATATATGATACATTTGACAGCATGCTTGGAAAGATGAAGCAAACAATTTTGGCTAAGGATCCTAGTTTGGGATTATATGAGCAACTATTAAGCCCATTGTGATGCAGAGGTGGAACACCATGGACACCCTGCTTCATATGGCAGCCTTTGCTCTAAATCCCAAATCGTATGCACCAAAGGTTGGAAGGTTGTCTCCTTGTGATGACGAAGAGGTGAAATCAGGGTTAATGAAAGGCTTTTGAAAGTTGTATCCACTCACAGTGGCTTGCCTACACAAATCTTCGTGGTCCAACATTTAGTAAACTAGAGGTGAAGATAGATAGAGCTACATTGGCTCAAACTGACCCTATTGGATGGTGGACATGGCACGGGAAGGATACATCGGTCTCCAAAGTTGAGGATGCTTGCCATTCGCCTTCTTTCACAAGTTGCTAGTTCCTTTGTTGCAGAGAGGAATTGGTCCATAGATGGCTTTATCCACTCCCTCAAAAGGAATAGGCTTACCTCTAGATGAGCGGAGAAGCTAGTAGCCATGCATAGTGCTCTCCGATTTTAGGATTGTCAAACTCCAGAGTATCGACAAACTCCAGCTTTGTGATGGGATGTTGATCCTGAAGACCCCGCCCAGGTTGTTGAGGAGGAGGCATAGGAGGGATTGGTTGGGATCTATTGGATGAGGCAGACCCTCACAGTGGCCATGACTCAGAGGAGGACTTTGATTTTGATGCAGTGTTGGCAGATGCAGATTAGGGGCAGCAGCATACTATTTTTTTTTTTTTGTATTTTCATATTGTAGTTGAAAGTGAAACTTGTAGCCTTTGGGCATTTTGTTGTAACTTATATACTAGTTTTTAATATCACATGCATCTTGACAATGAATTATGAAAGCAATTAAGTTTTTGACATTTGCTAATTTGTTGGTCTCTCATGTGAACTCTCAATTCAACTCAAATGTTCTGTATTAAGGATCTATAATGTATATGATGAATGCTTTATCAATGTTATCATATGAATATTTGAAATTTCCCTCTATATTTTAAAATTTCCCTATTTTTATATAGCTGTCCCCTTGCCATCCCCAAAAATGGACCGAAAAAAAGCCGTCCTTGGTATATGTTTTCCCTAAATGTGTTTTGTGTTTGTTCTGATGGGTTTTGGTTTAGGTTTTCAATGCATGTTTTTGCATGTGTGATTTTACATGAAATACATAGGAAATGAAGCATATAACAAAAACCCAGAAAATATAAAATGATTTTGCATAAACAAAAGATGACCCAGTTAGGAGAATGCCAAAATATGAGGATCTATTACATACCCATTTCAAGATTTACAACTTCATGTCGGGGTCATTGCTGGACCAGCCACAAGGCCATAGAAAAGTGCTCACAACTCAGTAGAAATGAAAGATTTTGTGTTACAATCAGCAGCAGCAATAAATAGAGCACTGGACTCCAAACTCTGGATCAATAGACACCATAAATTGATGAAGAATGGCAACCAATAATACCCACGTCCACCTATGATGGTACGGCCTCTATGGCTGTATATATCAGCATCAAATACTCCAGTCACAGCCTGAAATAACTCTGTTTTTATCAGCAATACTGCTGCCCAATAGGCGACCAATCTCCAGCCACTAAACACTCCAAACAATTGTTAAATCTGCCTCCATTGAAGAGTACGGCCCTCTAGGAATGTACAACCTTCAAAAGAAAGGTACGACCAGCATGTAACCACTCTGCAACAACAATCTTAGTCATAAACATCAATGTTTCTGTCCTTCGAGTCTCCTCTAATGGCTGCAATCACAAGCTCTTCAAAATATTTTCATTCTATGCTCAGAACAACTTTGGAAAGTATTTTCTGAATGCACAAATGAGACCTTTGGATGAAGCCTCCACAAATTGACCAAGTGGGTTTTCGTCCACAAAGCCAAAGATCAAATCCTATCTTGCGGAGGTTTTCGTCTTAGCAAGACAATATCAAACTAAGGAGCCAAGCTCCGGAAACCCTCACAGGGATATCTCAACAAGAGAGAAAATCAATATCCAATCATATCAAATGAAGAGCCTTTTCCTCCTTTTATACTTTTACATGTGGGAGTCTCTAAAATCCTCTTGCATATGGGATAAAACATGAGAGGGAAAATACATTTTAAAATATTATAATTCTCTTTAATTCTTTTCTCAACATCACCCTTAAAGTCCCCTCTTTTAAAACAACATTAAGTTGTCGAGCTTAGGAACCAAGGTCCAATATTAAATAATAATGTTTAATTTACGGACTTTAAAACAGAGGCCAAAATGATGTCGGAAACCAATGATCTATAGCTTGTTGGAAAGGTCTTGACAAGACGAATCCAACCCCACTCTCAAAATCCCGTTCCGGTGCTAATCCCGAACTTACTAAAAATAGTAACGGCCATAAGCAAATTGAGCCAACTCGGAGGGTGCCAACTGGATTCACAAACCATTTGATAACCCTGAGTTCAATGCAACGACTGCGAGAGCCAACAACTGACTGCCAAGTCACCAAAACAATACCAAATTGACACTTACTAAAAATAGCAGTGTTCCCCGAGGACCAAAGAGAACAAACCCAGAAAAACCCAGAAAGATTGCCGACATGCAAGCACTTACTATAAATAGTAAGTACGGACAAGTTGTCTGAAATCTCTTCGGAAAGTGTCAACCAGCTCTACTGGATCACCCAAACACCCTGGTGACATCGAAATACTCCTCTGATTATGTTGTCACCAACCTAGAAAGTCAACTTTGACTGAACTGCAAGAGAACTCGAAAATGGGGACATTACAGCCCGCCCTTCCCAAAGATTGCTTGTCCTCAAGCAAGGCCAATACAGCCTCCAAACAACAGCCTGAACCAAACTGAAACCAAAAATGATCCCAGGGTACCAAGTTATTCTCAGTAGAGAACCATGACGTTGACTTTGCGCTACTCCGATAAATCCTTCACCATGCAGAGAGTGATGAAGCAACACCTCAGAATCCAACTGATCTGTCATGCCAAACCTGTCACCACCTGGATCCCAACACATCAGAACCTCACATCCATCAATCATGAAGAGGTAATTAAATCTCGAAGTGTCTGAACCACAACATCCCCTTCCATCCTCGGCCAAACTCCTATGGATGTGCTGACTATCCAACATAGGTGCTGAAAGATATGAAACTGCTCCTCTCAAGTTGAGGGAATGATAAAACTCTCCTCCATCACCCCTGTAAAAACTAAACAGGCCATCATGGCTACTGACACTGCAACCTCTCTGAAGCCATGTCTCCAATGGAAATTTTAGAGACAAAGAAGTTGCAAACTCTGTCAAGTGCATATCACCATGATGGTAATTTGATCTCTGACCCTGCAAATAATCCTCTGTATGTAATTGAGTCAACCACCTGCAATCCCTAGTTCCATCTTCTGTAGACGGCAACCCTTCATCCCACAAAGGATGGTATAAATTCTTAGCCAATCCACACTTATGCGTCATCAAGTCATCTGTGTGTGGACTAAAGGAAAAATGATGAGCACTCCTCACTATGCAGTCAAAATAAAAAGCACCTGCCTGTGTCAATGGTTGACTGTCAGTCATGGGGAACACACTCCTCATCACCATCATCACACGAATCAAAAGATGGCTTATGTCTCTGATCTTGAATAGCTAATTGGGTGGATACTCTGGCAATCCTCTTTGCGTACCCAATAGCATACTCCCTATCATGAAATAATTGGAGATATTTTGATTTTACCTCCTCCAAAGCACTCCCGATGAACTGCAAATCATGAATGTAAGTACTAGCCGGGACCCCATACTGTCTCTCCTCCAACTTTGCTGTCCAAAGAAGGTTCTCAACATTCCTATGAGTGCAATCTAGACGAGACAAGGTTGAATCAACCTTCTCTCCTGTAACCTTCAGTTGATCTCTCCAACCCTGTGGTCTAATAAGTCGTTGATCACTATCAGCTGCATCAGATGCAATCTTTGATTTGCTTCCAAGAGAGGGAAACAAATGCACATGAGAATCGATCTCCCCACTGAAAGATGCCCTGCATATCCCCTGTGAAAAAGACGGAGCAGCGTGATGTTCTGTCACACAACTCACTGGAAAACCCACTACTACACTACAAGAGCCATCAATCATCTGCTCTGCATCACCCGAAATGGGACTAACCTCAGGAACCCCTGGTGCAACATATTGTTCCCTGCTACACTCATCCAAAACAATCATCCCATTTGTGTCACCTGCACTAGTAAATGAATTGGATGTAGCCACATCCTCCACATACTCATTACCACTATCCGTGGATGTATGCTCACCACCACACGCCGTCATAGATATCTGAATTGTATCTGTAGGTGATGAAGACTGCGCCAAGCTCAACTCCACGGTAAGCTCATCTATCCGTAGCTTTGACTCTTGAAGGGCTGTTTGAGTTCTCTTCAAAGAGTCTGTGGTAACCTCAAGCTCATAGGGGAGCTCATCAACCTCCTCTTCCTTTCCCCTTAGAGCATCATGATAAATACCGTCGATCTTGAGAAAATGATCTCTATCAGATAACAACTATAGGTAATTATTCTTCATGATCCCAACTGCATCTCTAAGTGCCTGAAACTCAGCAAGGGAAAGTCCACTATCAAGGTACTCATATATACCTGGAGTCCAACAACAGTGTGTCACCAACTGTTGTGCAACATCAAAGTGTTCTAAGGCTGAAGCAACCATGCCTTCGCTCACCTTCAATTGCCCTGCCAAATGAGTAGACCCCTCTGACAATTTGTTTCCATGCAAATTTTCTAGTTTGTATTCTGCACTATGGAAAGAGGCTGAATCATCATCACTCACCGATTGGTAAGCATCCTCATGTGTGCTATCAACTTCACACGTCCTTGTCAAGTGTACTGCTGTTATGAATCTCGTGGGATGGCTCAACTGACATGCTAGAGGCTGCTGAATCACCAATATCAATGCTCACCTCCCCTATCAAAATAGATGCATGCACATCCGTCAAACAATCCTTGGAATCATCTCTATTAGGCAACTCTTTAGTTCTACTCCCATCTTCCAAGGTCTGATATACCAAATCAAACTCGTTGTGGCATGAATCCACAACACCTATTGCATCAATATCACCCAAAACGGGAGTGTCTGCATTGGGTGACTCCACACAACCATCATCATCATGTGTAATAGCAGTATCTTCACGCTGATGCAAAGAGATTAGACTGCTGTCACAAAAATTAGAACTGTTATGGCTTGTATCCTCTTGGTTTTCTTCGTGTTTGACATTCATATTTTGTGTGCCAACGTTAGAAGTATCTTCTACAATTTTTTCCTCTTGTGCCATAACATTTAAATCACCACTACACTCAGGAGAATGATTGCTATCATAAAAATCAGAATTGTTATCAAGGCTAAAACAACCTCTTGAGTGTTGAAAGTAACTTCATTTGCCAAACCAACATCAATTTGTGAGTCCCTTTTATCTGTGCATTGGTGGTTAGGCTCCCGGATTTCTTTGCAAGAGAAGCATAGGCCTCGTCTTCTCATTCGGTTCTTGCTCATTCTTGTATCTTGTAAACCACAAGCAATAGATTCTTCTTCTGTCAAGAGATGTCTAATTTTCTCAATTTTTTGCTCAACCAATGTCTTTGACAACCAATATGTTGCAGGTGAAACATGTTCTTTTCTCCAAATACTTAGCAAGTTAGATAATAACTTGGAGATATCAGCATCTTCATCTAAAATCATAGACAAGATAGTTTGCATTGCTGTTTTAACATCATCCACATGATATTTTTTGATTTTGTCAAATAAACAATGGAACATTTCAAGAAGTAAATCATTACACTTGAGATCAATCAAAAAGACCCATGACCTGTACTGAGCCATCATTACTAACATTTTAGCAATCTTTTTGAAAGATAAGCTTCTAGTATCACCTAAGCCATGAAAACTTTCAATAATCAGCTGTAAAAACTCTTTAATTAAGTCATCTTTATAGGGTGCTTCAGGAGCTGAAATTCTTATTACTTCACTGATGCATGTGATAACCGCCAATTTTACATCCTTATATGGATGTTTCAGCAACTCCTGTTCACACAACGAAGTCTTTAAATGGACCAAAGCCAAATGTATTATAGGAGAAGATGACTGAGGGACTTTAGATAAACAATCCTCAGCTTCTTCCACAGTGTTGAGAAGACTTTTATCTGACCAGTGCAACGATTTAAGCTTCAAACCTAAATCAAAAAGTCTTTCATAAAGACCAACCTTCACTAGAGATGCTATGATCTCACATTCCCTGTTCAAAACCTATCAACTGCCCAACTTGAACACTCATGCAAGTGCTGATCACTCACATACAAAGCTAAGCTGGAAGTTTCATATTTTTATCTGCATCTCATATTCTTATCTACATGTCTGAACCCGGCCTCACAGGGTATCAAGATTTTTAGCTCTGATACCACTGTAACATACACCCTTGGTATATGTCTGCCCTAAATGTGTTTTGTGTTTGTTCTGATGGGTTTTGGTTTAGGTTTTCAATGCATGTTTTTGCATGTGTGATTTTGCATGAAATACATAGGAAATGAAGCATATAACAAAAACCCAGAAAATATAAAATGATTTTGCATAAACAAAAGATGACCCAGATAGGAGAATGCCAAAATACGAGGATCTATTACATACCCATTTCAAGATTTACAACTTCATGTCAGTGTCATTGCCGGACCAGCCACAAGGCCATAGAAAAGTGCTCACAACTCAATAGAAATGAAAGATTTTGTGTTACAATTAGCAGCAGCAATAAATAGAGCACTGGACGCCAAAATCTGGATCAATAGACACCATAAATTGATGAAGAATGGCAACCAATAATACCCACGTACACCTATGATGGTACGACTTCTATGGCTGTATATATCAGCATCAAATACTCCAATCACAGCCTGAAATAACTCTATTTTTATCAGCAATACTCTTGCCCAATAGGCGACCAATCTCCAGCCACTAAACACTCCAAACAATTGTTAAATAGACACCATAAATTGATGAAGAATGGCAACCAATAATACCCATGTCCACCTATGATGGCACGGCCTCTATGGCTATATATATTAGCATCAAATAATCCAATCACGGCCTGAAATAACTCTGTTTTTATCAGCAATACTCCTGCCCAATAGGCGACCAATCTCCAGCCACTAAACACTCCAAACAATTGTTAAATCTGCCTCCATTGAAGAGTACGGCCCTCTAGGAATGTACGGCCTGCAACAGAAAGGTACGGCCTGCATGTAACCATTCTGCAACAGCAAACTCAGTCATAAACATCAATGTTTTTGTCCTTCGACTCTCCTCTAATGGCTGCAATCACAAGCTCTTCAAAATATCTTCATTCTATGCTTAGAACAACTCCGGAAAGTATTTTCTGAATGCACAAATGAGACCTCTGGATGAAGCCTCCACAAATTGACCAAGTGGGTTTTCGTCCACAAAGCCAAAGATCAAATCCTATCTTGCAGAGGTTTTCGTCTCAGCAAGACTGTCATGTCCCCAATTTTGGAGTAACTTAATATTGTTTTAATTATAAATTAATTTTGTAAAGTATTTATTTACTTTATAAAATTAATATTTTATTTAAGTTATTAAGTTAGTAGTACTACACTTTACTAAAAAGTGTTGTGAACAAGCATTTAAAAAGTACAAATGCAAGCATTTAATAAAGTTCATGTAAAAGCATTTAAAATGCTTTGGTCTGATGTGTACATGTAAACTCTCATTTAATAAAATTAGGCTGGGCCTAATTAATGTAATGGCTTTAAAAGCAAGCCTGAGAGTCATTTGAAGTCATGTCTAAATGTCTAAATGTTTTTCAGATACTTGGTTTTGGGTTTTTGTCTTTTGACAAATTGTATTCAGCTGATTGACAAGGTGATGTTCCCTTGCATTCACTATACCGAGGAGATGATCCCTTGGTAGTTGTTGGTTTGGTGATGCTCCCTTGCCAGCATTGAGGTGAAGTTGCTTTAGGCTTCACAATTGTGCTTGAAAGTATTGTTCTACATTTTCTGTGGGTTTTGAAAGTTAAATTGGCATCTTTGAGAAGGGTTTGAATGCTTGATTGGTTGGAATTGAAGATTTTAGAGATTCAATGATTTTTTAAAGATTGCTACAGTAATCCATACCACTGCTACAGTAATCCGTATTGCTGCTACAGTGATCCGTACTATCGCTACAGTGATCCGTACCATTTTGTGTTTAGTTTGGAGGCATTTTGTGGTATATTTGGTATGTTGGAAAGTCATCTTCATTCTCTGATTTTTGTAACAGCACTCAGACTTGGAGGCCAACAGTCAGTTTGGAACATCATTCGCCATCATTGAAGGGTTTTTTTGATATGTCTCCATTTCTAATTTTCAACAGTGACCAGTGACATATCTAGAGGACAACAATCATCATTTGGAGGACATTCAATCTACATATTCTTCATACAAGAAGACCCAATAGCTACAGCAGTCTAATTACTCTTTTTGCATTGTATTTGACATCAAATCTTGGTATGTTGTGGCACACTTTTATCTCTGTTACAACAGCAGTCTGTGTTTGAGTATTGGCCATTATCTCGCCATGAAAATGATGTAATGTGAAGTGATATTGCAATCTGATTTTATAGCAGCATATTTGAGTTTTATTGTCATCCATTGTTTCATTGAAATTGGTATGTTCAAATTGCAAATATACTTCTGATTTGTAATATCAGGTTAAGTATTGTTAATGGCTGTCATAGAGCTATGAATCGCTGATATGAATTGAGAGATTTGAAGTCTGATTGGTAACAGCAAGTTCTGATTTAATCTATCATCCATTGCTATCATCTTTGTATGAAAGTCTGTGGTGCAACTTACAAGGGAGAAGACTGCAGATTTATAATTTGTTTGCTATCACTCTGTATTCGTTAGTGTATGTTTCATGCTTCTATTGAAAGGTGTAGAGATAAAAAATCAGTATACAGTCCTAGGGTTTAATTGAAAAATTACAAGATTCAGAAAATCAAATCAGAGCATTCAGACTTTTAGCCAATATCCGTCAGGGATATTACAGTGGGATCAGAGCTATATACAGAATCATAGCCAATATCCATCAGGGATATTACAAAGACAATATCAAACTAGGGAGCCAAGCTCTAGAAACCCTCATGAGGATATCTCAACAAGAGAGAAAATCAATATCCAATCATATCAAATGAAGAGCCTTTTCCTCTTTTTATACTTTTTCATCTGGGAGTTTCTAAAATCCTCTTGCATATGGGATAAAACATGAGAGGGAAAATACATTTTAAAATATTATAATTCTCTTTAATTCTTTTCTCAACATCACCCTTAAAGTCCCCTCTTTTAAAACAACATTAAGTTGTCGAGCTTAGGCACCAAGGTCTAATATTAAATAATAATGTTTAATTTACGGACTTTAAAACGGAGGCTAAGATGATGTCAGAAACCAATGATCTATAGCTCGTTGGAAAGGTCTTGCCAAGACGAATCCAACCCCACTCTCAAAATCCCGTTCTGGTGCTAATTCTGAACTTACTAAAAATAGTAAGTAACGGCCATAAGCAAACTGAGGCAACTCGGAGGGTGCCAACTGAATCTACAAACCATCTGATAACCTTGAGTTCAATGCAACGACTGGGAGAGCCAACAACTGACTGCCAAGTCACCAAAACAGAGCCAAACTGACACTTACTAAAAATAGCAGTGTTCCTCGAGGACCAAAGAGAACAAATGCAGAAAAACCTAGAAAGATTGCCGACATGCAAGCACTTACTATAAATAGTAAGTACGGACAAGTAGTTCGAAATCTCTTCGGAAAGTGTCAACCAGCTCCACTGGATCACCCAAACAACCTGTGACATCGAAATACTCCTCTGATTATGTTGTCACCAACCTAGAAAGTCAACTCTGACTGAACTGCAAGAGAACTCGAAAATGGGGACATTACACAAAAACTTGGGGTAACATAGTTTATCAAACTTGTTGCCATAGAGATTACAATGGGAGCCAGTTGTAGTTCCATGGACTGACTTTGCTTCAAAACAAATCCAAATTCTCCCCTTTGAAAATATGTTGAAATGGTACAATAGGTTCCAAGTGGTGGGGGTTATATTTGGATTTGCAATGGGTGTGGTGTCAAGCATTCAAGTTCATATAGTTGGGTGAAAGCCCATTTGTATGGCATTCTTGGACAGGGCATCAAATCTTGCCTAGGAAAGAATGGTGTATCAATTCCATTAGAGCAAGTCATAACATGTATTAGTGAGCAAGGGAAAGTAGATGAAGTAGCAGGATGTAGTGTTGTGACCAAATCACACATCACCCCCATTGGGAATAGGGCCCCCCCCCCCTTTTCAGTCTTAGGTTAGATCGAATCTTTCGGAGTTTTGCTTTTGGATCTTGTTTTGAGTTTTCGAGGGGATGCATGATGTATCTTTATCTTTTGAGGGCTATTTGATTCTTGATCTGAGTGGATCTTCGCTTGATGAAACTTATGATAGAATTAGAGATCTTCTTGATTCCCCTGGGGGCTGTAGTAGTTGATGAAGTATTATCAAGTGAAAATGTTTAAATCTTAATCCAAGACTCAGGTCTTTGTTCCAAGGAGAAGTCAAGACCTTGATCTGATGCAACAAAGCCGTGAAGATTTCAGATCTTGGATCTAATGCGCCCATCCTTCTGAGGATCATAAAATGCCATCTAAAGCGCTATGGCTATGGAGAACATGGAAGTCTTACCTAATGCGCCATAATAAAAGACTAAATTTGGATGATAAGAAGGCTATCAAAAGGATGTTAAGATGATGACTCAAGTTATTGAGCTGATGCGCCCAAGGTTAGATAGGAGAGTAAATAGATGAAACTCATTTGATAAAGGTCTATAATCTCCCTTGGCATCATCATTTGAAGAAGATCTTAACATCATGATCTAGTGCGCTCAATGCAAGGAGACATTAAAAGTGTCAACTAATGCGACAAAGGTGAAGAGGATCCGCCAAGACTAATTTGGAAGGGTAAAGTTTTATGATATGCATTTTGAAGAGGATCCTAAACCTTTGATCAAATGCGCCACCTTGAGTTGAAGGAAGAGAGGAGGATCTTAGAAACTCCATCTGCTGCGCCAAGGGTAATGTATAAGAATATGTGGAAGTTGTGTTCTAAGTCAAATGGAGAACCCTAAAATCATGAAGTGATGCGCTTACAAGGAAGAAATCAGACTCCTTATCTAATACGCCAGAAGTAAATGTGGAAGTTGTTTTCTACATCAAATGGAGACCTTGAAATCTTAAGAATTGACCAAAATAATCAAAATGTTTTGAAGAACTTAAACTTTCAATCTGCTGCGCTGAAGGGTAAAAGGTGCTACAAGAAGAACTTGAAGTTCTTATCAAATGCGCCAAAGGGGGGAATAAGGTTGAAATGTCAAAGCTTAGGATCACGAGATTGTAAGGAGAATCAAGGAAGTTTTCAAGTTTCTTATCAAATGCGCCAAGAGTGAAGAAAAGGTTTAGAAGGGATGAAGACCTCAAACACTGCATCATATGCGCCACTTTGAGTTGAGAGACAACTTGAGTTAGGTTGAAGATAATAAGAGAAGTCAAAACATTGGATCAAATGCGTCACAAGGAGCTTGTTAATTGGTTTAGGAGGATCCATCGTTTGAAAAGAAGATCCCAAATTCATGATCTAATGCGCTTGGAGGGAAGGTCCGTTGCAAGTCTAGGCAAGTTTCAAGGGGAGAACGAATTTATGATCTGATGCGCCAATGACAAGATGAGATCAAATTTATGAACCATTGCGCTAAGGCCATGAGGGAAATGGAAACTTCATCCAGTACGCCACCTTAATGGAGAGGGTTGAAACATTTTGATAAGTTAATAGGGACTCAAAATGATGAACTATTGCACCATTAAGAAAGAAGAAGAACTTAATACCTTGATCTGATGCGCCAGCCCTTACAGGATTTGAAAGTTTGATTCAAGGCACTTAAATCAATGAGAAATCTGAATTATCAACTAGTGCGCCAGCCTTATAGAGGAGGGTTTTGTTTAAGTAAAACATCTTTTGATCAAGAGTTAAAATCTAGATCCAATGCGCTTAAAGGGAAAAGACATTTTGTTAAGAGTTATAAGGTAATATTCAAGAGGGTCCAAATTATTGAAGTGATGCGCCAACTTGTAGAAGATTTTGGGAAGGGTCATCTAATACATCCAAGGCAAGAGGATTTAAAATCTCAAGCTGCTGCGCCACCTCAATGGAAGAAGGTAGAAAGTGCTATAAGGGTTCAATGAAGATCCAAAGATTCGACTGCTGCGCTAAGGATAGAATGCATTAAGTCTCACAAAGGAGAATTCAGATATATCATCCAGTGCGCTCATTACAAGGAGAATTTTGAGTTTCAACCAACATGTTCATAACAAAGAAGTTTCTAAAAGCCTTATCAAATGCTCGTCTTAGGGAGGTAGATTTGAATCTAGATTTCAAATCATGTTGAAAGGGAGTCAAAATCTCAAGCTGCTGCGCTGCCCTTATAGAAGCATTTTCAATTGCATCATCTAATACGCCCTAACCATTGAGACTCCCAAGAAATGCGCTCAAAGAAGAAGACACTTTGTGTGATGTTGGAAAGACTTTCAAATTAGAGAATAAACTCCTTCAGGAATGCAAAGCAAGATGGGTTTTAAAAGAAAAGTTAAGGAAGAATCAGGATGTTGATCCAATGCGCTACTACTAGTGGGAGATAAGTTTCCAAATATAAGTCTATCCAAAATACAAAATGATGATCTTAGGTACCACCCTAATGACTTGAGATGGAGAATTAGAGAACATCATCCAATGCGCTCATAGCAAGAGGAAACTGCCATACCCAACCACTGCGCCCTTATGATTTCTCAGCATTTTCTGGAAAAAGCAAACTTGATTTGTGTGGGAATTCGCACCGTATTAAGTAAAAGGAGATCAAATTAAATGATTTGCACTTCATTTAATAGGGTCGGCCTAGGTAGTTAGGCAATTTTAAATGCTAGTTTTGTATTTATATCTGTTCTTGCTTTCATTTTCATCATTTATCAAGGAGCGAATTCACTCTAAGGAGCAGAGGTAAAGGTGATTTTTGGCAAAGTGCAGGTCTGATTGTATCAATTTGAGTTTAAATTTGATTAAATTCTGAAGGTATCAACTCAAGTCAGCCTATTAGGTAAGTCTGATCTGAGCATAACTGATCTGATTTTTCTTTTTATTTCAGTAGGTGCATTGAAAATTGTCCAAGTGTTGGTAAATTATAAGAAGATAAGTGAGTTTATGATGAATTCCTTGAGTCTAGATGATATTATTTTCTTGCAAAGACTTTATGTTAGAAGGATAAAAATCAGAAGTCTAATGCGTTAAGGAAGCTGAAGTAGATTGTTGATCATTTATTTTTGAGGTTGCTTATTCATGTCAAGTTTGTAGGATCATGGCAATGACTTCGAAGGAGAGGCAAGCAATGATCCGCATGGATGCGAGGGGCAAAGTTCCGGAATCAAAGCTCGTTTCAAGGTGGACAAACGTCGGAGACATGAACATGGGCAACAACAATCTAGAAGATATCAAGTCGGTGCTTGAGGAACCCACTGGAGGTAGTCTTGCTAGAGCCATCATGAGGAGCGGAGCCATTGAAGCTGCTTGTTTTCCACCAGCTCTACCTTGTTCAGAAATGATCATTGAATGTGTTAAAAAGTATGACATGGATAATAGGCAAATTGTGGCTAAGGATGGGATAGTGTTAGCTTATTTGCAAAAGGAGGCAATTGGAGACACCTTCAACATTCCAACTAAGGACAGGATGGTCAGCATTTCTATACAGCAAGGTCAACAAGAATACGATGCTGATTCAAAGAAGAGGTTACAGGAAATGAAGAGGGACTGGATGGCGAATCCATCCATAAAGTTCAATACTAATAATCCTCCACAGTTTCACAAGTCAGATTTTCATCCTAAAATCGGATACTTGACCATGTTCCTCAACAGAGTAACAGGAATGCCACAATCAACAACCTTTCAATCATGGATGTATTCTTTCATCAAGCTGGTTCTCAAAGGGAAGATGATTGATTGGGCTGGGCTCATCAGTCAAAGCATACATAAACAGTTTATTAACTTTTCAAAGACCAAGTCATTCTATATGAGTTCTTATATAGTCTATCTTCTAGCAAGGAATGAAGTCTATTCAGGTCTGACTAGAAAAGGAGAAGTTGGAATTGGGCCTAATAAGTACTTGTCGCATCAGTGTTACCCTCAGTTCATTTCAAGAATATCAATCATTATACAAGGTTCAATGATGCGTTTGCTATGTTCATATTGAAGAAATTAAGAGGAGAGTTCCACAAAAGATTGTCAAATGCAGCAAGGGAGTTCATTGCGGCATATGGACATTGGTATACTCAGCATGAAAGGTACACTTACATAAGGATTCAAAGTTTCACATCTTATCCATACAAATTACCAAGATACCCAACTAACAGGATGGTGATGTTAGAAGTCTCAAGGCAACTCCTGGAACTCATCAGGCTCTAAAAGTTGAAAAAGAAAGGAGGGATTCAGTTTCCACTTCTTCTTGGGCAGAATCTGGAGTCTCCATCATTAGCAGTAGCTGAATATTCTGAGATAGAGCTTCAGGGATATCATTTACAAACTCATGGCACCAAGAGGCTTAATTTTGATCCTTTTCAAGTTTGCTGGAAATACAACAGGGAGTACAAGTATGTCATGCAGTTGGAAGACCATTGGGCTAGTGTAAAAGATGAAGATGATCTTCGAACACTCCAGTGTTCAAGACTCACATGGGATTTAGTTAGAGCATCCAAAGTATTCAGAATCCCGGATCAGTTCATAAAGGATGACACTATGTTGTTAGATGAGTTTGAAAAGATAAAGGATTTACCTTATACAGTTGATTGGTCAAGGAGGGATGTATCCGAAGAGGAGTTGATGGAGCCAATCCTAGCCATGACACAAGCATGTATAACTCAGCTGCTACAAGAGATGAATGAAGAAGGACAAGTTCTTACATATAACAAGATGGACGACAAAGAGTCAGAACAACATAGTGCACATAGTGGACTCCAGCACAGCGGAGGTGATCAAGGTGATAATCTAGCTAAAAAAAGGAAAAGGCCTAGTCAAGATCAAGGAGAATCAAGTCAAAGACCTAAAAAGAAAAATAGCCAATCTACTTCATCTAGTCTACAGGAAGGTACTTCAGATATTCAGAATCCAATACAAGAAGTTGAAGTAGTGGAAGAAATTGCTTTGATTCCATCCGAAGAAATTCATTCAAGTCCAACTATTGTAATAGAGGAAGATGATGTTGCTGATCAAGATGAGGAAGGTCAAGCAGAATTTGATGAAGTGGCATGTGTACAATACAATCAGGTACAAAGGCAACAAGATCTTTCTGCGTTTCCACCTTGGTTGAGGCAAAGAATTGAAGAAAGTACAGTCATAGAGACATATCAACCTGCTCCGCTAGAAGAATTGCTCACAAATACACAAAAGAGTAATCAAAAGAAGAAAGCAATTGTTTTTTCAAAGATCACTCAAGATCCTTCTGGAAATAGAGAGGTACATGTAGCTGTTCCTAGAGTTGAAAAGGATCTAGAAGACATGGCACCTGAAGATTACAATGTGACTACTATTGGCATGGGTCCAATTACAGGAGAACAAATAGAGGAGGAATTCCAAGAATCCGTGAATAGTGTAAAAATCATGCTAAAACAAGAAAGAGAAGCTAAGTTAAAGGTGGAACAGGACTTCAATACCCTAAAGCGATACATTCAACAAGTCATGCAACCCATCCAACAGAAGGAAGCTACTCCAATACCTTCGTCCATTCTTCCGCAAGAAATAGTGTCTCAAGTTGAAAATATGAGAACTTCATCTCAGATAATGAAGGGGTGGATAGAAAAGACAGAAAAGAAAGCATACGCTTATCTTGAAGAAATTGTGCAAGTTTATGATAGAGTCAATTGTCTCAAGGATAGAGTTCAATTTCTACTAAAGATATGTGTTGAGTTCAAACCCATCAAGGAGCAATACATGCCACAGTTCAAGAGTTTGATGGAAACTCCCATGGAAGATCTGGTTCGAGAAAAGGTGGTTGATCAAAATACTTCACATGACTTCACCACTTGGTATTTCTCCTTTCACAACAAGGGACAACTGATTGACAAGATTGAAATAGATATGTCAAGGATAAGGAGTGTTCTTCTAAGGACACAGAATAATGTACACACTACATTGACAACAATATGTAATCGTTTTGGGGAAATCACCATTGAGAACATGAAGCAGCAGGTCAAGGCATTCTATTTTCAGGATGATGGGATTGATGAAGGACAGCTAGATAGCATATTTACACTGGCATTTCATCTTGGAGCAAAGAAGTCTTGGATAGCTGACTGGGAAAAGACACTTGGCGTCTATGAGTTAGATGTGACAACGACAGAAGGATCAATTAATGCTGCGACAAGTGTACCAATGAGAGATGTTGCTCAAGTTGTGTCTAGGTTCATTACATCTCATAGTACTATCATGTGAAAGGGATATGATGTGGCATCCTTATCTTCTTGGGAAGCGTGCCTTCATTGCCTCTTTCATTTACTAAAGATAGCCTCTTTCATTTAATAAAGATAGGACTTTGTTATAACTACTTGTGATGTGGCATGATCTGGTCCATTGGCTTTGCCGATCGATCTTGACCCTTCATACATTTTGAGGTCTATAAAAGGGCTCCTTTTGCTCTCATTTGTAAGGTTGAAGACTCTGAAAATTGTTGCAAGAGCTCTCTGGAATAATATAAGACTCATTGTTTTGGTGATTCTATATATGTTTCTAAGTGTTGCATGGTTTGGATTTCTTCAAGCAAATATTAAGTTAGATTAAGTTTTTTTTAAGTATATGTTAGTTGGTGGAAGGCTTAATTATTGTTTGTGGTGAAATCTATAAGTTTACATCATTTGTAGTTTGTGGCTTGCAAATTGTAGTTGGTCTGAACAAAATTGAGCTTAACTTTGATCCCTATGTTTGTTGAATCTTTCATGAGCATAAGTGATTTAAATATCTTGTATAACCTTAGAAGATTGCATCAATCTTGTGTAGTTGTCTGACTTGGCGAGACAAAATTTGGTTTGATTTCACTTGAGCAGTAATTATACCTTGCATCTAGGATTAGATTAGTTTCCACTACACCTTTCATCTTTTGTTCTTTTTACCAATTTGGTTAGAATTAGAATCCAGTACTTCATCGCTAAATCATACGCCATAAGCTGTAGTACCTAGATATTCCAATGTCTGCTTCTTTCATTGAATCAACAACTTGTCGAACAATTGTGTAAGTCCCTTTGTGTTTACCAGCATAATCATACTTAGTCACTGAGCTATCTCTTACAAAATCATAAGAAAGGAACCTTGGAGTCATCTTGTTTGATCACTTTGTTCAGCATTCGAGAGGCTTTGCTCAAGAGAGAGTCAGATGCTCTGTATTTCACTCTATTGTTGACTTGTCGAAAAACAAACATCAACATGTAGATCAAATCATCTTTAGGCAAAGAAAGGATCTCATGGAATGAGGCCCCCTCCTTCCCTGTCTAATCCTGAACTTGTGATGGAGAGCCAACCATTTTTGGCCATACCTAAAGAACAACTTGCAGTTGTTACACATAAGAGACTAAAGGGACCGTTGGAAATGTGATTTCACAATTAGTCTTGAGAGATTGCTGACCAACACATTATGAGATGTATCTATGCAAATGGATTGGCTTTCAATGTTGTTTGCTCTCCATATTGGCAATAAATGGTGAGAACAATTAATGAGGCTCCAAAAGTGTACAAGGGCCTAGGTTTTGAGAAGGTACATAGCACCTTATTGGAAAAGGAGTTGAAGTTTGTAGAGGATACATTGAAGCCCAGAAGGGATTCGTGAGTTGAGATAGGGGCATCCATCATTTCTAATGGATGAAAGGATGCAAAAAATGGGCCATTGATCAATGTCATTTTAGTGTCCCCTAAAGGGGCAATGTTTTTGAGAGCAGTGGACTGTGAGGTCAAGGTGACTGATGGTGCATTTATTGCTAACATCTTCATGATGTGTTAGGGAATTTCACTCGTTTGTCATAGGATTGACAAACTGAAATAATGAGTTCTTAAGATTGTGTGTTCAGTTAATAGTTAACATGTATCAAATCTAAATATCAACACATATACGAAAGTAATGGAACAATATGCAGTCACAAGATTACACGAGACAAATTTATGTGGGAAACTGTTATGGGAGAAAACTCACCACCGAAATAGATGTTCACAATTATATTATTTAGAACCAAGATTGATTCAATACAACAAGGTCTTTTGGAGAATGAGTCTGAATCTACAACATACTCTACTTTTGTTGTCACTCTAATGTTACACACTAACAACGTGCATAATGTCATCAATGTCAATCATAAATTCTTCACACCTAGAAACCTTGGCGTATTTATACAAACTAATACACACACACATATACCAACTAGCCAACTACATAAGCAACTTGTAGAATACCAAGAGTCACGCAACCATACTCTATACATATGTGACGTCGGCATACTGCACTTCCCACCGAATATGGTGTCTCCTTATCGATAATCATCTTGTATACTTTGTCACTGCAATAGACTATGAAACAATAGTTACATCCTTTTCACTGTCTGTACAAGTATGTTTCCGATATAGCCATTGCTCCCAGCTCTTCTTGCCTGCAGTAGCACATACAACTATATCTTAACTCTTGACTACTTATGGTACCTTGTGTCATCTTCCAATACATTATCCAGCCCTTAGTTCATGCCGCATGTTCACTAGTTTTGCCACAAGTGCTACTGCATTATTGATTATGCTCCAACAAGTACTAAACACCTATGTAGTTGTGAGTTCTCCATCCAAATACCTTGCGGTTGATGTCATAGTGCCGCCACTCGTGGAACAACATATATATGATGTATCACAAGACTTGCAACATCATTATCATGTGTAAACCACTATGTTTGCTATATTGCAATATTTGAAAACTCACTGCATTCCACTGAAATAAAGGCTCTTGACAAACTCTTCTATTGAGACTCTCTCAGGTGAATATCACCTAAGTCCGAACATGATGGCTATTGAGGAAGTGGGGCCTTGAAATGTTGTTCAAGTCATAACAAATGACACTCAAAATTGTAGAGCAATTGGTTTATTGGTTGAGGAATGTTATTCACACATTTTTTGGACACCTTGTGCTATCCACTCCCTCAACCTTATGCTTAAAAAAGTTGGCACCAAAATTGATTGGATCAAATAAATGTATGCTAAGGTCAAAGAGATCAAATGTTCATCACCAACCACATGTTGTAGGGCATATTCAGATTATTCTCTAAATTGAAGTTGTTGAAGGTAAGTGAAACATTAAGACTTATTTTAATATTTATGTTTCAATTTTGTAATTTTTTAAAAACTTAATTATGCTTTCTTTGTTTTTTTTTTAAATTTTATTGTGATTTTCACATAGGTTGTTGAGACCTATTTTGCCTCTAATCTAGCACTATGAGGGCAACAAATATTAAGCATAGGATTCTAGATGACATTTGATGTGATCGTGTCGAATATCTCCTTAGTTTCACCAAGCCTATATTGAGTATAATCTATTTTATTGACATGAGTAGGCTTTATTAGGGGAGATATATGATGGCATCTTCTCAATGATTAAGAAGATTGAGACCATCATAAATGAGAAAGAGCAAGATCCTGAAGGAACTTTTTGAAACAAATGAACAAAATTATTGAAGAGAGATGTAATACATTGACCACTCCTTGACATCTTACCGTTGCATTGAGTCCAAAATATTGTTGTGTTAGGATCCTTTTTGTGCCAATGAGGATTGCCCCATATAGAGATGTTGAAGTGGCCAAAGGGTACAAGTCAACATTTTGTAGATTCTTCCTTGATCCTGATTTGTAGGATGTAGTTTGGAGTGAGTTGATTGATTTTGTAGCCTCCAATGGTCAAAGTATTGAAGCTCTTTGTGATAAGTGCAAGAAGGATGCTCATATAATGTAACTCGATGCTTCTAGATGAAACTGTGTGATATTTTTTTTTTCTCTCAGCGTTTCGGATCACACTACATGATCCATCATCAGGAGAAAGAATGAGCAAGAGAGGATGCTCATAGTTGGTGGTACTTCCATGGCCAACAATTCCCACACCTACAACCTCTTGTGATCAAAGTTTTATTGCAAGTAAGTTTTATAAATGTTTTATTTTTTTATCTTTGAAGTTTAATCTATAATTTTTTTATTTTTTAAATTTTATGACTCTAACTCTCTTAACTTTGCCTTAATAGGTTGCTAGTTCATTTGCATTTGAAAGGAATTAGAGCACATACTCCTTCAATTACTCAGTAAAGCACAAGCGACTAAACTCAAGGAAGGAGGAGGACTTAGTGTACACGCGTTCCAACCTGTGTCTCCTTTTGCACTAACAAACTGGCTAGAAGGAAGGGGACATGAGGAAGTGGAATACTTGAGCCATAACATATTGACTTGGATGCTTGCACTTCCCAATTTGCTGTGTTTGATGTTGAGGATGAGCTAGCTAGCGGACATGGGAGTGTTAATGGCACTGTTTGTGGTTCTTCTAGTGTACCAATGTGTACATCCTCTAATATTGATGGCGATGATATTTTTGGAGATCCATATGATATTGAAGCCTAATTAGTGATGGCTGATTGTTGAGATTATTATTATTTTTTTTTGCTAGATAAACTACTGCCTTGGGGGCAGTTCCCTTTTGCATTATAATAACCGAATTTAACAAAAGTCTATTACAACTTCTCTGCTGAACATAGAGGCACAAAAACACTAGGTTAGAGCAAAATCCTGGTAGCATCCTCTAATTCCAAATACCAAAAACCTACTAACTCCCCTAAAACCTTCAGCACCTACACCATCCTAATCATCCAACTATATACATATAAAAGCCATATTGAATTACACATCAGAGTCCACCTGGTAGTATTCATTGAGGAAGTCCTTCATCCATTCGTATCCTTCAATCTTGGCCAGGAGCTTCTTGAGAAAACCAGCGCCCATCGCTGCTCTCCTTCGCCTCGTCAACTCTCTGTTGGCCCTCAAACCAACCACAAATGACTGCCATTCGATCATGTCTCCGTTATCGTTGACCCAGTGAAAGTCTAGCGAGAAGGGAATGCCTACACTTGGTCTCACCACCGCCAAGACCTCGTTCAGTCCCCCTGTGAATTCTTTGTGAACGAAAGCACCCACCAAATCCTGAATGTCTTCCCGACTTTCCCTAATATCCAATAGTGATCCCACAAACATTGCTGCAACATCAGAATTCACATGGTACCAGTTTGCAGAACGCATGTATTCCTCTCCTAACACACACTCAATCGCAAACCTGGCAATCCCGCTCTGGGTTTTAAATATTTTTTGCATCCGCTGGTCCGAAATTACTCCTAGAAAAGCCATTTGACTCTTGTTGCCTCTTAGCAGAATTGGAGTGTCCATTGCAATCACAAGCCAGTCTCAAGCAATGTTATTTCCTTCGAGATGAATGCCGAACCATTGCAAAAACACCTTTAAACTCCAACAACCTCCTCATCATTATGAGCTATGCGGAGTCTCTTCCCATGCTTGTTCCTGCAGAATACGTCCTCATGATGTGGCAAAATCTGGAGAGTTCCTTTGTTTGCTTAAGGCACTCATTAAACTGACACTTTCCATTTCAAGTCCTCCTCCATGTCTATTGCCTCTTTCACCAACCCATCCGCCTCTAGATTAATTTCTCTATAGATGTGATTGATGGTATAGCCATCAAATTTTTTTAAATAATTCAAAACCTCTTCTAGGAGAACCCTTAGAGTCTAGTTAGACATCTCCTCTTTTCTTATTGCATTCACTACAATGTGCGAGTCGCCTTCTATTTCCACCCTTCTAATGCTCAATTTCACACATAATTGCAGCCCCGAGCATAGAACTTGGAGTTCAGCGATGTTGTTCATGTCTGGTTTCAGCTTCTTAGATGCCTTGACCACGACTTCACCTTTGCAGTTTCTAACTACACATCTGGCCCCTGAAACACCCGGGTTGCCTCTGGAGGCCTTGTCAAAATTTAATTTACACCAACCTGCTCCCGGCAGAACCCACTTTGCCTCCATCCTTTTCCTTCTGGATTCAACTCCATTACGCCCATTAACGGGGGGTTGAGATTATTATTTTTTATTTTAATATATATCATGACATTTTATGACTATTTGACATTGTAGTTATTTAAATTTTTATAGTGGTTTTGTTTATTATATTATGCTGTGGAATTCTGAACTTAATTACTGCTGCAATATGCATATATTTCTACTTTTTATATGTTTTTTGTATGGATGAACCCAACCCCAATTTTTTTTTACCAAGTCCACAAACCTAACCCCTAATCCCGAAGCTGAATTGGGGTACCAGGACTGGTAACTTGGGATAATTCCTTTAAGGTCTCAACATTCATATTACCAAGCAAGTAATAGTTAATAGCAGCCAAACATTCCTTTCTGTACAACAGATTTGTACCATGGAAGCTTACCATTCATTGTTTCATAGCTCCAACAAAGAGAGATACAACCAATCACAATGTCAACCTTATGAAACCATGATAATAGAAATTATGGCTTATTGAATCTCATCACATTATTGTTGAAAAATTGCATACATAAATATTGTAAAATCCAAACCATTTTACTCTCACAGACAACACCAAAATATATAAATAATATTAATGCTTATTCGGAATTCACACATACTATTGGAATGATTTTATATTCATTAAAATATGGCCATTCCAACAAAGAACTTCCCAAACTACCTTACACTTAACAACTTATGGGAAATAACTCCCAGCAACGAACTATACTACCAATAAGTTATTTAATAATAAACACCACAAAGTCACTAAGGTGACTTTATTACATAATATAAACCTTATATTCCAATAATCATAACACATTAAATATAGGTGTCATTTGTTACATGAAGTCAACCATCAGTATAGGTTAACGTAAATGACAAGTATCTTTTAAAAAAAGAAGGTGAAATGTTTATTTTATTTTTTTCCATTGGGGATGCTTGGACCTTTGTGAGATAGCTGAGGGACATCTCTGGCTGTCCTAGGAACAACCAAACGTCTCGCAAATGTAACACAGAATTATTTGTTGTCCTGGGGACGTTTTGAGTTTTAGGGAAAATTTGGACATCCCTTGTCGTCCTGCTGCCTTGGAAACATCATTAGGGATGGCGACGTCAGCTTAAGAGCTGGGGACATGTCCCTGTGTAACATAGATTTTTTGGGATTTTTCCCTAACCCTAACCCTAACCCTAACCCTAACCCTATGTTTTAAAACTAAACCTAACCTTGACCTGTTTTATTCCTAATTGAATCCCAGTTTTTTGGAAGAAGCTTTTTCTTTTGGTTTGCTGATTTATTGCCAAGAACGATTTTTGCTACCATGGTTTAGATTGTGCTTTATAGGTTGGCATATAACTTAGCTTTGAAGTAAATGTGAAAAAAATAGTGGCTCATTTTTGCAGTTTGTGGATAATTTAATTAAATTTACGTTTATGGTTTTAAAACTTTAACATTAAAGATATGCAAAAAGATTAGCTGTTCAAATTGTGCATTTTATAGGTTATTTAATGATATTTATGTTAGGGTAAAACTTAACTTTAAAGTAAATGTGGAAATAATAATTATTCAACTTTTGTATTTTGTGGATAAATTAATGATATTTATGTTTGTAGGGTTAAAACTGTAAGTTAGAAGTGAATGTGAAAAGATTGGCTGCTTCAGATTGGTGCATTTCATGAACAGTTTATCAATATTAAGGATAGGGTAAAATTTTAAAGTAAAATAGTGGTTTCGACTTAGCATTTTTTGGTAAAATAACTGCTTGCTTGTATTTCTGAAATTCTCTTTGGTAAGTTTGAACCTCTTTCTTCTCCCCCACATTAAGCATTTCATCCTATCATGTTCCTACCATTCCTGTTACAAGCTATCTACACTTTTTCTTCTGCTGCTCAATATCACTTCTCTTCTTCCTAATCACATGCATACTTTGCTAATTTGAATTTTTGGCAATCGAGGAACTGAAGATATCAATAAACTGCATAGTTCAAGCCGTGGCCTCTATAATTAACATCAAGTAATGAAACACACTAAATGGGAAGCAACAGACAAAAAATTGGTATAAACAATGCACAATTTCCATTCCCCAGAATCCCTCAGAAGGAAAGAAGTAGATGCACTCTGAACACAAGAAAGCCACTAGAAATCCTTCCCGAAGTCAAACCCCACACCCTCTCTGTCTTCAAAAGGACATTAGAAAAAAAGATAGATACGACATAGCAGCAAGAAGGGGATAAAAAGACACCAAGGATAACCATTAAAGAAGTCCCAAAATGCAGGCCAAGCAATTCCACTCCTAATGATATCCAACTCGGGTGAGCATGCTCTAAGGAACAGCCACCCAGCTGCCCCAGATCGCTCCTCAAATGACTGAGTTTCAGCTCCATTTTTGTGCAGCAAGAGTGCCTGAAATAGTGTCCAACTGGAATCCAGTCCTTTAATTGGGTCTCCTTGAGAATCTGCCAACCAGGGCATATGTTAAATCCACACTGCATGCCTTTGTTCACCCAACTGCTAACGACCACCTGCAACTATTAATAAATTAATAATAGTCTGCAGACGGTAGCTCTATGTCTAGATACCAAAAACTGCCCCAATTTATGACGGATCACCCTTGCCTCAGATCCTTCCATCCATGAATTTTCACCAACAACTTTAATCTCTCCCATAACATTGACATAAATGTGCTTCCAATTGACCACATGCCTTCTTAAAAAAAATAAAGGCTTCCAAACACAACCACCCCAGTACTAATATCTCTAGACTTCTCACAACTCTTTAGAGAACATAGGGTGCAATCTACATATTCCTTTTCCAATCTTCTGTTCCATAATGAATCTTGGAAACTAACAAATATTTTGAAAGTAACCTGCCCAAAAAGTCTTCTATCTTCATACAACATTTCCTGAATTGCGCTAAGATTTAACTCTCTGTTGGATCCTCTCAAGTTCTTACATACTGACATGGCCCCCCGGTTTGCCAGCCAGTCAACAACTCTATTCTTTTCCTGGTAACAATGGCTGAAGCAAATATCACCAAACTGTTTTTCCAATTTCAAACCTCCTTTGACAATCCCCTTGATTTAATGATTGCACCAATCCCCATTGACTGCTTCAATGATGATTTTGGAGTCCCTTTCTATGATTCTCTAGATTTACTGCTCAATAGCCATATTGAAGCTCATCACTAGCCCCTCAGCTTCCTTTATATTTCTGGATTAAAAATGTGTCGAAGCTCTTTGAAACTTGAACCTTACACCCTCAGAGTTCCAAAAGAGACATCCAATGCTAGATGAGCTTGGATTACCCATGGATGCTCTATTGAAAGTGAACTTCTACCCATCAGCATTTGGGGGAAGCCACCGGGTTCCTCACACTCCTCATGGACCTACCTACTGGAGAAGAATCAATCACCTCCAAAACTCTGCTTCACGAGCCAAGATCCCTGTGGTCCTTAGAGTTAAGTTCTCTTTCTCCTTAAGCTTGTGAGATCACAGTATTTCCTTCAAAGATATTTCCACCTCTCTTTGAATCTTGTCGGCCATTCTTCGTTCACCCTAGAAATTCTGCGTGTTTATTTGAAAGTTTTTAACCAAACTTTCCAGCACACCATTGTAGGGACCAAGTTCAAGCTAGAGAGGTGTCCCCCAAGTTTATAGGGAAGGACCCAATTGATGTTGAAACTGCCTATCAATTCAAGCCATACCTTGTTTATGAAGGAGCAATTAAGAAGATTATTGTCCACATCCTTATTATGTAATGTTCACACCTAGCGGGACCTAAAATCATAATGCACATACATATCTACATAACAACGTTCTGCCATCATCGTCTGACAATGTTACCATTTTTGTGGTACTTTGTTATATATCCTTGCCCTAGAGTTTTCCAAAAGCATTAGCTTTTATCATGACTGTGATAATATAATTAAACAATAGTAACAGGGCATATGCACAATGTTAACAACTTCCAAAGTAGAAAGAGAAGAAGAGTTATTTGATTTCGTTTACAGTTCCACCCAAGGTAAACCTGTAAAGGTAATCTCCTTAACTTGATGATTAATTATCAGCCTGGAATATATGTGATTATTGTGCTGAAGTTTAGTAATGAGGGGATAGGCCAATTACTAATTTTCTCTTAAAGCAGTTTTAGTAATTGAAATAATTTCTGAATGGGATGGACTTCACACATATGATATGTGCAATAAGTTCTGAAGTCAATACCCAAAGGGTGGTACCACTTTCGTAAATATCTCTGTCTTGTTAATTTTATTTGTTAACATTGGTGGATCTTATTTTTTCACTTTTTCAGTTGTCTTGACTTCCAAATGATTAGTATCCCTTTCATATGGTGCTGAGGATGAGGTAGGTAGGTAGTTTTTCAGATGGTCCAGTAACTCTAATACACAAATCTTGTGAGTTTTGGCAAACATTTGAGATATTATCCTGATTTGATTAATAAGTTATGGGCTACTCCTAAACTGTTTTCACTTCTAGAGGATTATAATTACAGGACAACTTTTCCCAACCTACAATTAGAACACAGAAAGCACATGTTGTAGTGTAGGCTAGTGTTGTATGCTTTTCTATTGCAAAACTAGGTGTATGTAACGTTAACCCATCAACTAGTATACTTGTTAATCTACTCTGGTAAGGAAGGAGCTATGCCCATCAGAAGTGTTCTAGAGGAGTCTTCAGAACCTCACGTCTGGCAGTGCCATTCTATGGGCACATTTGGATCCTCTTCTATGTCAACTTTAAGGGCTCGTAAGTTTTTTTTTGATTTTTTCTTAACGTCTCCAAGATTCATGCCAATCTTGTTTCACTACTTCAATCTTGCACCCACAGATTTCTCTATCATATAACCGATTCCACGCCACCTTGCTTCTGCCACTTGGTGACTTAAGGTGTTCAATACTAACATCCAATAACTTTGATGAACCTGTATCGGTTCCATATACACACCTGGCCTTCACCTTGTAGATGTTGACTATCTGTCTGCCAGCACTTGTTCTCAATTCTTGCAAGCTGAAGCTCTAGACCATATGTAGGTTTCACTGTTGACGAGTGGGGTATCTGTCTGCCACCATTTTCTCTCAATTGTTGCAAGATAAGGTCCTATATGCGCATCTGACATACTTAAAACTTCATTGCACAGTAAAATGGTCCTCAAATACTTTGGATAAGGTTAAACCAGATGAGTAACCAATTGCTTAACTTAACCATCTATTGTCAGATGGTTACGTGAAGGCAATTCCCATGCCAATGCACAATCTTTGAAGAGAAAATCAATGCTGTTTCTATTTTCTTCAAAATTACTGTAATTATGGTGTCTGTGTCCACAAAATCATAAGATTTTCTTGTATGCTTTTTATTTAATGTCACTTGCCGACAACAATTCTTCTGCTTTGTCTGCAATGTTGCAACTACTTTAGTTGAGAGTCCTTTTCTCACTTGTGACAACACAAGTAATCTCAATTCGAAGCTCATGTATCTGCCTCTGTGGGGGGTGGGGCAGGTGGGGCAGTTATTGACCACATGAATCTTCTTTTCTTGATCATCCTTGCTATAAATATAAAGAGATAAATAATATAGTTTGCACCCATGTTTGTTCTTTGATAATAACTTTCATTGGAAATATGAGTAGCTCTTATATTTTCTTTATTATTGTTCTTTTCTTGCTAAAACATTTTTCATGTATTTATTATTTTGTTGGCAATTTTTCATAGTTCTCTTTCTTCTCTAGACTTATTGATGTTGTCATCTTTTTAGTTTTATTGCAATAAATTTAGTACACATTTTGTAGGTGCAATCCTTCACTTTTGATTGACCATGAACAAGAAAATGGAGATCACTGCTATATTTTGATAGATGTTGGAAAGAATTTCAAGGAGCAAGTGTTGCGATGGTTTCTTCGCTACAAGATCCCTCAAATAGATGCTGTGAGGGTTTGGCTATTTTTTCTCTGTAGTTTTCTGTCTTTTGATCTGACATTCTATGCAAAAATCATCATTGATATTACATTCACAACTTTGGAAGTGGATTGTAGCATTTTATTTGTTCATGTAGCTCCTTAGAACTCCAATAATCCAATGTTAGCATGTTATATCAAAATATTGTAAGATCTAGATCATGTTTACGTTTTGTCTTTGGAGTCTTTTGGAGGCATTAGGGATCAATTATTTTGCATTATCTATTAAAAGTGGTATCAAGGCCCTGCAGTTCTTGTCTTGTTTAATATGGCCCACAAATTTGAGTCCTCAGTTCTTCCAGTTGTGTCTGCTGTTCTCTTGCATTTAAATGTTTGACCTGCCCCACAATACTATTTTCCCATCCAAATCTTGCCTACATTTTGAGAAGAAGAGAGTAGCATTTCTTTCTTCATGCATGTCCTGAAAATTTAAATTGTAAGATCTAGAAGCGATGACAACAAACAATTAAAGAAGTGCACCCAAGAATATGGTTTGCTTTGTGTGCCTAATCAATCTTCTCTATGAGATGTTATTTCAAGTTACAAGGTAACAATTATGACTACTTGCTTTTGTGAAGTTGGTATCATGTAGATGAGCCTTGTGATTATCATAACTAAGTTCGATAATTTTGTGATATCGTGATGCAGTGCAAATCTTTATCCAACACATGTAGGATCCGATAAATCATAAAGTACTTGACACCATAGTTCGCTAATTTGGACTTGATTTCAACTCAGCAAACTAAAATTTCCAAATTGGCGAAAACTCGACAATTTTAAAAATACTTCAATTTTTGAAAATAAACACAAAATTTTGAAAAAAACATGAATTCTATACAAAACATAGCTATCAAATGTATCAAATGAGTTTGATTGGTGTTTGGAGGCATTGCCCAATGTGGTTGAGGGGCAACCCAAATGAAGATCTTCAAAACCACACAGACTTTCATGGTGCACGCCATTTTCATAATTTTTTAGAAGGCAAAAAACCATTTTCATAATGTGTTTTTTCAGCATTTTCCAGCACTTTAGGCATGTTTTTGGCACGTGGGTGAATCAAACCCTCAAACTTGCTGAGTACCTAAGAATACTCGCCACAAAACTCGCACAGACTTGTGAAAAACTCGGTGACAAACTCGCGAGTTTACTTCGTAAAAACTTGCGCTTGGAAAATTGGCGTTGAGTACTCGATGAGTTTGCAAACTATGCTTTACACCATTGGCATATGATGATTACAATATCAAGATCTAGTGCTACCATGCAACACATGCAAGATGCTCATGTGATCCTTATTTCTAGGCAAGACTAGGGTTGGGATACACTTCACTACCTATTTAGCCAATCTCTGTATGTATCAACTAACCACCTAAGCCACCAACAAACCTAAACTAATTGAGGGTGGTTGAATGACATGATGGACACCTCATAAATGTACATAAATATAATTTAAAGTCACTAACTCCCTATATTTTTGAGTTTGTGAGCAAGTTTGAACATGTGTTAATGATGAATGTTCCCATCTCCCATGAATTTTCCACCAGCAATTACATGTTGGGGTCCTAGATTATACTCTGTCATACTACCTATTGGGATTCCTATTTTCAAGCCAAGTATTTGCAAAATCTTGCCAAATTCATCAAATTTTCCTAAGGGGTCCCTGTGCTTTTACCCTGGTGCGTGTTGTTGAACCCCTAATTTTGGCCAAGTCTGAAACCTTGAAAAATTGGTTGTCTGAAATTTGATGGATCCTCCAAATTCTAGAATTTGCAGTTTAACTCCTATGGATCCGAAACCTATCTCAAACATCCTGACAGAATATTTTAAAATAACTTGAAGTATAAGAAAGGTAAATAATAAAAGGTAAATACAAACTTATATTTAAATGTTATTTTAAAATATACTGTCCTGTTGGGATTTCAGAACTTGAGGCCATTTCGAGACCTGAGGGAATTTTGGGACCTAAGGGCATTTTGGGACTCCGGGGCCCGATTGGACTTTTGGTCTTGGTCAAAAATCCCTTTGCGCCCCCGTGACTTGCCAAAGGTCCAAATTCTTCTCAGACCTTCTGAATTTTCAAGACCAATTTGGAAGTGGAAAAATTTGAGTTTTCAAATATTTTTTGAGGAAATGGCTAAGTTTTTTATGCAGTTTCGGGTCAAACTTTCGGTTTTGACTTTTGGCACTTTTGGTTCCGACAAGATTTCGGAACCCGTTTGGACTTTTGGATTTTTCCAAAAGGGTCAAAAGTCCTAAGTCCTTTCGCCGACTTGACACTTGCCAAAGGCCCAGGAACGTCTAGAAACGCGCCAACAACTTCTAGGACCGCCATTAATGCAAAGTGGGTGGTTGGATTTGATGTTTTTAATGCAGTAGGTGGAGTTGGTGGGGTTTTCCCTCCCATTCTCCCATTCAATCTGAGTTGAAAGTGATATAAATAGAAGGTTGAAACTCTTTTGGAGTGTTGGTTCTTTGGTGGTGGCTGGAGGCTGTGCAGGTTCAGAAATACTTCTAGGGCTCCAAATCACGCCATGTCCAGTTGTAGAGAAGTAATGATGTGGTGAAACAGATGAAAGATAGTGTGCAGTAGGGGTTGTGTAGAGAATGTCTCCATGATTGTTTGTATGTATTTAGGGTTTTCCTCTTATCACATTTGCTGATAAGTTTGTATTGGGCATTTGAAAATGTGACAGCATTTTAAATATATTACAAGCTTTGTAATTGTCATCTGTTCTTTACATTTGAATGCATGCAGTTCGTTCTGGATTGCTAAGTATGTTTGAAGCACAAAACCTGCAATCTGATATAGCATATGATTTGATCAATTTTTCTTAGTTTCCTTTTCATTATTTTCTTTTCTGTCACCTGACTATGTAGCCCAATTGGATTGGCACCGGTCTTGGCTCCATCAAACCAATCTCATATAATTTAAAACAAACCTTTACCAGTGGTTTAGGGGAAAAATTGTCATTCTTGTGCATGCATACTTGCACAGTTTGTATAAGCTATATAGGGGTTTTGTTACAGCTAGTTGTTCTTAGTTCAGTGACAGTTTTGGGATCAAGATAACGAGTTGGGTTTGGTTGTTCATTGGTTTTTAGTTGTTCATTTGGTTTGAACTCAATGCCTGTTAAGGTATACCCCTTGGAATATCCCTCCAGATCCTAGCTAAGCTCGAAGTGCAGGGGATGAAACCCACCACTGTAGAGTTGACCTTCAACCCACCACATTCTGTTGATGGAGCGATTATGCTTGCATGACGACAACCCTGGCCTTGTGAGTGTGATTCCATCCTAGGAAGTGGAGCTATGGTTCTGGGACCCAACACTACCAATGGTCCTAAGGACAAACATTAATTTAGGTCTCAACAAGTTCATGTAAATGTGCTCCTTGTTATCTCTAAACCATTATGTGACTCCAACCAATTTGCAGCTCATAGGTCCTCTACATTACATGTTACTAGTGAACCCAAGGGTTGAGGATCAATTGAGATTCTTATTTATACTATGCAATACAATGTTTTCGCAAAGTAGTTTTTAATGAATGGTTACCCATGGTCCTTAGTTGCTGTTGTATTGTAGATAACTTTCTAAGCAATATGAAAGTATTTTCTAAGCCATAGTTGTTAATTGTCACCTAGAGTAGTCCTTGACCATATTGAGCACTAGCCTTGGGTTTGCTTAGCTCAAGATTGAAGAAAGAGATACCTAATTATATTTGCAAAATATAGGCATTGCTGCATAGTGGCCCATCTTGAACATCTCGTCACTACTAAACAATCCCATGACTATGTTAAACCCATCCTAAACCAAAAGTGATTAGGGTAAGGATGGCTAGAATTAATGGGCTAAAACAAGTAGTAGATACATTAGGAATATTTGACAGTATCGAGAAGAATTTTTTAGAAGGGTAAGCTATATGGGTTGATAGAAGGACATAATGGAAGGCTAGGGGTAGATACATCGATCATACAATGTGTCTCAATGGTCTTAGGCCCAAGTGTGATATGGAGGCCAATTGTAGAAATAAATGTAGAGGTAATGTTATCATACTCGTCATTGATGTAAATGTAGATCCCTAGGCTATCTTGGATCTACCCAATTTGAGTAGAAGTCATGATACAATGATCAACGCATACCCTTCATCTACTAGTGCCCTCTTAACAGGTTGTTTTATTTCTAGCTTGAAAGTGTAGCAATACAAAGGATAATAACACAAACAAAAATATAGTGCACAAATAAAAGAGAGGAGACTCATTTATTGGCAAAAGAAGATATTTGTAATAATAAACTTTGAATGTGTTTCGAGTTTTAGCTCTTCATCATTAGAGTGAGTGAATGATTACAAATGAGAGAGTGAAACCCCTATATATAGGTTTCACTTAAATCCTTATGAAAGGTCACAACCCAAAGAGATGGGTCAGCCAAAATACAAATTATCACAAAAAATCTAATATAAACGGACAAAAATAAAGAAAAACCCTTAAAAAGAGAAGGCTACCTCACCTAGGTTGGTCTAGGTGGTAAATTACAATAAGAGACACCTCACCAGAGTACTAGAGGGGATCTAGGAGGGCCTATGAATTTCTTTTTGAGGAAGCTTTGTAAGGAGCGGAAATTTCTCCAACACACCAATGGAGGATTGATATGCTTCATCCCACTATCTTGCAACAATTTCTTCGAGAGAGTTCTAAGAATGTGATAAGGTCATAAGTTTAAGGAAGGTAATCTTTGATGAAGTAAAAAGTAACTTTGCCTTTATAGTCAAATCCTATTACACCTAGGATATGCTTGGGTTTTTGGGCTGTGACATTTCTTTGTTTTTGACACTACCTTGACTATGGGTAGTGATTTTGCCCCTCCTCTTAGGGATTTCACCCTATATAAAACCGAAAGTTCTAATATCTCCTCTACTCTTATTGATTGGGCATTTAAGTTCTATAGATTTGTTCAGGTAGAGGTTTGCCTATGCTCTTGGTTTTGATAGATGTGAAGGACATTTTTGTGGGACAATTGTCCCAAAAGATGGCTTTTTGATGATAAAGGCTAAGAATCTGAAGTGTTATTCTTCAAGGAATTGTTTGTGGAACTTAATTGTCGACATTTAATAGTATCCTTGCTGGTAACATGGTAATAAAGACACCATTCTTGTAATTTGTGCAGCTTAGGGAAATCATAGTTTGGTCCAAATTAGGCAGGTTCCTTGTGAGGCATGGATTTTCGGTCGACTTTGTTGCCTTGTTGTGTCTGTTGAGGCTGGTCAAGCAGTTGATTGGATATAATTGGTGGCTGCTTTTGTACTTGAGATTGAGACCTTGAAAGGATTAACAAGGATGGCTGGTTATTTGCCTATATATGGACTTGTTTATTGTCATTGTTGTTGGTGGCTTGCTTTTTTTGACTGTTGGTGTTTGAGGGGAATATGTAACACCATCCCTTGTGAAGTTATGAATTGTATTGAAGTTATTTGTTTGTTTTTCAATATCTTGGCTAATGTGCAAGGTAGTTTCAGACTTTCAGTAAAGGAGACACATGTTCGAACTTGAAGGGGGTTATAGGGTAGGTACACCATGTCTTGCATGGTGGTGACCTAAAAACACTACATTTACCTTTACATTTATAGTGTCCTTGTATTCACAACATTTAGATTTTATTGTCTCAAATTTCCGGTCTTATTCTAGTGAGAAGATGAAAAATTCCATCAATTCTCCTTCGTCATTTTAGTGGCACTTGATGAGATATGAATAATAGTTTTCCATCTTTGTATATTGGACTTGGGTTTCACTCTTTCTTCTTCTATGGAGGAGATACCTAATGCTTGCACTAATAAGTTTGTATTTGGAAATAGGCTTGTAAAGGGAATTTCATCAAATAAAGTGCTCCTTCTCTAGTGACCTAGAGAAGAGTTTATCAACGACAAGGCCTCAAGGAAGAAGTTCCCTAATGATAGTTTGCATTGGCTTTCATGTGTGCGTTGGTGTAATGCCCCCTTTCTCTTTACAGAGTTAGTCTATCATTGGGTTCCCGTAGACTAACTTGGTTAGGGAACCATGGTTGGCAGAGCTTTGGATGGGTTATCCAGTTGCGTGGAGGTTGGTTTGGGTTCAGTTGGTATAGGTGGCACTTTTAGTGATGGTTTGGGTGCTTTGCGCCAGATTTGCTATTTTTAGTAAATCGGGGAATTGTGTCGTTTTGGGATTCTCAGTAGTGGAGTGGATGTGTCTCGTCGAGACCTTTCCGGCGAGCTATAGAACACAGAATTCCGAGTTGATCTTGGCATTCATTTTAAAGTCCGAAGCTTAATGATATTTATTTGACGGGGACTTTAGAAATATTGAAGGCAAGTGACGTATTGAAGTTATATTTAAAATGTCACTTATATGACTTGGGCGCCCATCTCTAGGAACTTATAAAGTGTTTTTAAAATGAAATATTCCCTCTCAAAAGGGCAATGACCCTCTTGGAGAAGAATAAAAGATGAAAAGTGAGTTTCATTTGGCATGCTTGATGTTATGAAATTGCTTGTTTTGGCTCTGCTAGGGTTTTAAGAGGGTTTGAAGAGATTTGAACCCAGGTGGCTTTTGGAGACGAAAACCTCCATTAGTGACATCATTCTACAGGCGTGAAAGACCATCCAAAGGTGCTATTGAGGCAAATACATACAGTGTTTGTAAGTGTGCTTCAGGAGAGTTTATTTTGATAGGGTTTGAAGAGCAAAATGGATACATCTTATGAGAAGATTGAATGCAGCTGAGAGTGATGAAAGGGATAGATTTTCAGTGTTGAAAGTGAGTTATTAGCAGCTATTATCCTTTTCCTTGTTGGCCATACCATATCCAGTTAGGCCGTACCATTGTAGAGGCTTCTGTGAGTGGGTTTGTGCATGTAAATCCCTATTCCTTAGTCGCTCAACCTCATTACCAGCATACTGACTGAAAACAGAAATATTCAAAGGGTCTTTGGTGTTATTTGCTGCTGTGGGTAGCTTCAGTTAGGCCATACAGCTAGCCTGGAGAGACGTGGGGTCATTGGGACTCAATTTCTTCTGTGAGCAACCATTCTATTTCACTTGTTGGGGGTGTCTAGGGCCTCTTTAACCATTGTAATCCTTTGAATGCACAATACTATCATTTCTGGGTGATTTGGAGGTGTTCATCACTACCCAATTTGCTGGTCCAACTACAACACATGTATGAAGTTGCATATTTTCATATGGGTATGTGATAGTAATTCATGTTTGGTGATTTAATGATTTGGGTATCTGATATTTTGTTCATATATCTTGTATCTTTTTCAGGGTTTTCAATATATGCTCTATATTGTATTGATTCTGGCAAACACATCACAAGAAAATTGAAACCCCTTCTGCATCTTCCATCTAGTCTGAAAGAAAACATAAAAATAATGAATAAACACTATTAATGTTTTAAAAAGAACCAACAGGTACGGCACATTACAGTGGTATCAGAGCACAACTCTTCCTGCCATCTTGTGAGACATGCGGCCTGGTACACAGATATTATCTTAGACGGAACAGATCATAGACTGATATACAGGTTCCCCAGATAGATCCTTTTGATACAGATACAGAGGTGATAGCCGCAGAGGAACAACCAGTAGTGTTTTACAGTGAAGAGGAGCCCATTTGAGAGAACATGGGTGACCGTGAGGGTAGGTCTAACAGAGACTGGTATGACAAGGGAAGAACAGATTTCACCAGCATGATGTATGCCCTAAATGATCTGGTGAGAGGGCAGTGGGATATGCTTGACACAATGCAAAGGTCACAAACAGAACTGGCTCAGATCCTTCCCTGCCTGATACCTAGTGATGTTGGAAACAATAATAATAATAAGAACAACAATAATAATGGAGGGAACAGGTACAACAATGGGGACAGGAACAAAGTTAACAATGGAGGTGACAAGAACTATGGAGATAGGCACAGAGACAGGGATAATGAGGGTGAAGGATCAGTCCATAATAGGGGAGCTACTTAGTTTACAGCTGGTGACAGACTTGGTATACCTGTTTTCGCATTGAGGAACAATGTTCCCGAACAGGAGCCTATGCAGGTTGAGTTTTAGGATGTAATTTTGAGGGATTGGCAGGCTTCCAGTGATGAGTTTAGAGCCGAGATGACTTCCAGAGAGTATTCTGATCTTAGAATGAAACACAGACCCAACAGGGGTAATAGACAGCACAATCAGGAGCTCCAAAAGTAAGTAAGATGACTTTGCTGTACTTTGATGGCTCAGGCAAAACCACTACCAGAGCATGGGTTCAAAAGTTGGATAGCTATTTACAGATATGCCCTATGCTCGAAGCTGATGCAATCACTTATGTAGCTTTACACTTTGAGTGTAGCGCTCACAAATGGTGGAGTAATGGTAAGATCACCTTGGGTCATGATTAGATCACTTCTTATGTTGAGTTCACCGCTAGATTGATTGACAGATTTGATAAGAAAGATCTAGAACTGCAGTTCAAGGAGTTAGCTCAACTTATGCAAGTGGGCTCGGTGGATTCTTACATCTCGGAGTTTCAGGACCTATTTGTTATGGTCTCTGATATTTTAGAGTGTAGGTTGATGATGCTATTCATAGACGGGCTATCAGATCCTTTGCATGGTTGGATAAAGGGTCTAGATCCATCTTCTCTACATGAGGCCATGATGAAGGCCCGTGACATGGAGTTCTCGGCATGGAGGAGTAAATTTCAGTCCAAAGGATTCATTCACAGAAAGGATAAGGACAAGAAACATTTTCAAAAGGAATCCGGACAGCAGCATAAGAGTTCTTCTAGGTTGGATAATGATCAGTTGAATGACCTCAGAAGAAAGAAACTTTGTTTTCATTGCCGAGAGCCCTGGGATCCTAAGCACAAGTGTGCTGCCCAAGGGAAAGCAAAACAATTAGAATACTTTTCTACAGATGAGTCCGTGGAGTCAAAACCACATTCAGACCAGCAATCAGAAGCCAATGACTCAGGTTCAGAGGGTTCATCCGAGGCATCAGATAAGGAGGAGCAAACGGCCCTACTTACAACACATCTCTCCAGCATTCAGAGAGGGCTCGTTCAGGATGAGAGTACTTGGTGGACAGCGAGTGATCACTCTATTAGACACTGGTGCTACTCACAATTTCATAGATGAGGGCTTGGTTGCTAAGAGAGGACTCAAGACATAAGAGTTCAAAGGTTTTAAGGTGAGAGTGGCAGATGGATTTGTTCTCACCTGTACCAGGAGAATACCCAACCTAACCATTCTGCTGAATGATTACACTTGCCAGTTAGATTTATATGTGGCTAGCATGGGAGAGATGCACGTTGTTTTGGGCATGAGATGGTTACATGACATTGGGGAGTTCACTCTCAACTTGTGGACTATGGAAATTAAGTTTGAGGTGAACGGGAGACGACATGTGCTCAAGGGAATATCAGATGGTGGATTGAGAGTGGTTTCACTCAAGAGGATGGAGAGGTTGATACGTCATGATCAGGTTCATTGGGCAGTAGAGGTGATGGTGATGCCTGCAGCTACAGATCATCAGAAGCATGATTATCAGGCTTTATTGACTAAACATACCAAAGTGTTTAGTGATATTCCCCCAGGTCGACTCCCTGATAGGGGTATTGAGCACGTCATTGAGCTCGAGGAGGGTGCCAAACCCATTATTACCACACCATATAGGCATCTGAAAAGATACAAGGACGAGATTGAGAAGGCTATTAAGGAGCTTCTCAAAATGGGGCACATTAGGCCGAGCAAGGGTCCATTCGCTTCTTCTGTTGTCCTAGTAAAGAAGAAGGATGGAACTCTTAGGATGTGTATAGACTACAGAGAGTTGAACAAAAAGACCATCAAAAATAGATACCCCATTCCTCGTATAGACGAGCTCATAGACAAACTGCACGAAGCATGCTACTTCTCAAAGATTGATTTGAGATCCGGTAACCACCAAATACGGGTTAGGGAGGACGTTGAGAAGACAACATTCAGATGCCATTATGGGCATTTCGAGTTTTTGGTCATGCCTTTTGGTTTGAGCAATGCACCAACTACATTCCAGTCCTGCATGAACAGGGTATTTAGAGAACAATTGCGGAGATTTGTTCTCATATTTTTTGATGACATACTGATATATAGCAGGACTTGGGAGGAACATTTGAAGCACATCGACATTGTCTTGAGCATTCTTGAGCGTGAGTCATTATACGCCAAGATGTCGAAGTGTGAGTTTGGGATGACCGAGTTGTTGTACTTAGGGCACATTATTAGTGCTGGTAGTGTTAAGGGGGACCCAAAAAAGATTCAAGCAATCATTGACTGGCCGCCACCAAAGAATCTCTCTTAGCTCAAGGGATTCCTTGGTCTTTGTGGATATTACCGCCGTTTCGTGAGGGGTTTTTCACAGTTAGCTGCCCTCTTATAGATCTAACTCGGAAGGATGCATTTAGTTGGTTAGGTGGTGCACAGGAGTGCTTTGACAGGTTTAAGGAGTTGATGAGTCCCTGTCCTGTGTTGGCCATTCCAGATTTCAGCATGCCTTTTGAGCTACAGTGTGATGCCTTAGGGGAAGGCATTGATGTAGTATTAATGCAGGATAAACACCCCATCGCATTTGAGAGTAGGAAGTTGAGGGGTGTGGAGAAGAGCTACAATATAGACGACAAGATGTTAGCCATCATGCACGCTCTGGCTAAGTTTAGGCAGTACTTGGTAGGAAGTAAATTTGTGGTAAAAATAGATCATAATAGCCTGAAACATTTCCTTGGATAGAAGGACCTTAATGATAGGCAGTAGAAGTGGGTCAACAAACTTCAGGCCTATGACTTTGACATTGTCTATGTCAAGGGTAAGAAAAATATAGTTGCTAACGCCTTGTCCAGGAGACCTCATTTGTGTGCTTTGGGTGCTATTACAGAGGATTGGAGAGAGTTGATATCTGCAGAGTATGCAAAAGACAAATGGGCTTCTGGGATCATTGATGACACTATCAAAGATGACAGGTATTCAGTGGTAAATGACTTGATCATTTACAAAGGCAGAATTTTGTTAGTGCCAGGATCAGAGATGAAGCAGAAGGTTTTGAGAGCTTTCCACGTTTTGCCTATCGCTGGACATCTTGGTTACTTCAAAACATACAGGCAGGTGAGAGAGTGTTTCACTTGGAAGGGCCTCAAAATCGAAGTATTGAAATATGTGAGGGAGTGCCCAACATGTCAACAGCATAAACAGGGGCACTCTTTTTCAGGTGGGTTACTACAGTCTATACCCATTCTTGAGTGGAAATGGGACAGCATCTCGATGGCTTTATCACAGGGTTGCCCAAAGTCCAAGGTCGAGATTGTATCTTTGTGGTGGTGGACAAATTGATGAAGTTTGCACACTTCTTTGCCATTCCAACCACCTACACTGTAGCTCAGGTTGCAGAATTGTTTTTTAGAGAGGTATTTCGTCTTCATGGGTTGCCGCGGAGCATCGTGAGTGATAAGGACAGTAGGTTCCTAAGTAATTTTTGGCAGGAGCTCTTCAAGTTGATAGGGACAGAGCTCACCCCCAGCACCAGCAACCACCTACAGACAGATGGCTAGACAGAAATAGTGAATAAATGGGTGGAAGGATACCTTCGAAATTACATTGCAGGGCAGCAAAAGGCATGGGTAAAGTGGCTACACATGGGTGAATATTGCTATAACACCACTTATCACATGCCCATTCAGATGTCACTGTTCATGGCATTATATGGGTACAATGCATCGAGCTTTGTGGATCTGTTGTTTGGTGATAGCAAAGTACCTAAGGCCAAAGACCTTCTATAGGAGAGTCAGGATATTATGAGGTCTTTGAAGGAAAACATTCAAAAGCGCAGAATCAATAGAAGTAGTATGCAGATTAGCATAGGACTGAGCGCTCTTTTGAGGTTGGTGACTTGGTGTATTTGATGCTGCAGCCCTACAGGCAGTCCACTCTCAAGAAGAGTGGAGCAGAGAAGCTTAAGCCATGTTACTATGGACCTTACAAGATCTCCAAGAAAGTTGGAGAAGTGGCTTACGAGTTGGAGTTGCCGACAGGTAGCAGGGTACATAACGTGTTTCATGTATCTCGCCTCAAGAAGGCGCTAGGGCACAATGTGACACCTTCTGTAGAGTTGCCTCCTTTTAATGAAGAGGGGAAGTTGATATTAGTATTCAAGGCTATTATTGACGCCAGAGAACGTACCTTGCGGAGGAGGATCATCAGGGAGTTGGTCAAATGGAAAAACCTACTAGTTGAGGATGCTACTTGGGAGAGTGAGCAAATTTTGTCGCATCCTGATCTGAGATTGCTTGAGGCAAGCAATCTTAGGAAGGTTGGACTGTAATGTCCCCTTTCTCTTTATAGAGTTAGTCTATCATTGGGTTCCCGTAGACTAACTAACTTGGTTAGAAAACCATGGTTGGCAGAGCTTTGGATGGGTTATTTAGTTGTGTGGAGGTTGGTTTGGGTTCAATTGGTATAGTTGGCACTTTCAGTGATGGTTTGGGTGCTTTGTGTCAGATTTGCTATTTTTAGTAAATCGGGGAATTGTGCTGTTTCAGGATTCTCGGTAGTGGAGTGGATGCGTCTCGTCGAGACCTTTTTGACGAGCTATAGAACACAGGATTCTAAGTTGATCTTGGCATTCATTTTAAAGTCCGAAGCTTAATGATTTTTATTTGACAGGGACTTTAGAAATATTAAAGGCAAGTGACATATTGAAGTTATATTTAAAATGCCACATATATGACTTGGGCGCCCATTTCTAGGAACTTATAAAGTGTTTTTAAAATGAAATATTCCCTCTCAAAAAGGCAATGCCCCTCTTGGAGAAGAATAAAAGATGAAAAGTGAGTTTCATTTGGCATGCTTGATGTTATGAAATTGCTTGTTTTGGCTCTGCTAGGGTTTTGAGAGGGTTTGAAGAGATTTGAACTCAGGTGGCTTTTGGAGACGAAAACCTCCATTAGTGATAGCATTTTACAGGTGTGAAAGACCGTCCAAAGGTGCTATAGAGGCAAATACATACAGTGTTTGCAAGTGTGCTTCAGGGAGTTTATTTCGATAGGGTTTGAAGAGCAAAATGGATGCATCTTATGAGAAGATTGAATGCATCTGAGAGTGATGAAAGGGATAGATTTTTAGTGTTGAAAGTGAGTTATTAGCAACTGTGACCCTTTTCCTTGTTGGCCGTACCATATCCAGCCAGGCCGTATCATTGTAGAGGCTTCTGTGAGTGGTGTTGTGCATGTAAATCCCTATTCCTTAGTCGCTCAGCCTCATTACCAACATACCGACTGAAAACAAAAATATTTAGAGGGTCTTTGGTGTTATTTGCTGCTGTGGGTAGTGTTGATGATTGTTTTTAGACAAGTCAACAATAGAGTAAAACACTAGAGTATCCCACTCTCTCTTGAATAAAGCTCTTCAAAGGCTGAACTATGTGATCTAGTGAAGTAACTCCAAGGTTCCTGTTTATGATTCATGATGGGTTAACTCAGTGATTACATGTGATCTTGCTGATAATCACAAAGGGACTTACGCAGACTTCTTCATTCATTTAGCTTATCTCTCCTCTGAGTGTGGATGAAGTATGTACAAGGTTGCAATGATAAAGAATGGAAAAAAAAGATAAGGGGGTTATAAAGCTAATCTAAGGTCAATGAAGTAATGATGATGTATGGACAGACAAATTCCTAAGTAAACCTAACTCCACTTCGCCAAGGATGCCTACAACTACATGGAGTTGGTGCAATCTCCTAAGGTTACGCGAATGGTTTTCAAATCATGAAGGCTTAAATAAGCACCCATCGAATGGCGCAGCCCAAATAAGCATCCATAATCGAACTTAAGCAAATGATAGCTCAGACTAGCTTTACACAACACTTCACCAGCGATGAATGTTAAAAGCATGAGCTAGGAGTTGATCAAATATCCAACACATACATGCATTACATCAAAGAGCTACTAATCTATTTCTAATCTACTTTGAAACATCTCTTCATTTACTTCAAGATACAAGAAACCATGTTATTCCACAAGATAATACTTAACACCAAACAAGTAGTTCCAATGTCTTTGCATTAACTTGAAAATATTTACAACAGTTTCAAGTCCTCTCAGACAATTTTGAGAGTCTCTTCTATTCTACTCCTAAAATCTAAATTTCTATGAACTACTCTCTACTGAATTACAAATGAGGCAACAAAGCCTTTCTATAGTGCTTCAGGATTACAATGAATGGCTTAGATCAATTCGATAGCCAAGGGCTCAGATTGTGCCACCTCATAGGTAGTTACAACAAACTACTATTTTTAGCACAAAAGAGAGAGGCAATGAAGACACGTTTTCCAATGTGATAAGGTAAGGCGAAAGCATTTAAAACATCCTTCACATAGGTACCCCTTTGGCTTCTTTCATTAAATGATACATTTAATGTATTTAAAATGCTGTCGCTGATATGATTGGATGATGATGTAGATGCCACATAGGTGCCCCTTCAGCATATCTTGTGGATTTCAACTGTTAATTCAATATGCTTTTGATGAAGAACACTTGATAGGTATCTTATTGATCTTGCCTTGTACATCTCCTTGCAAACTGGATGTATGATACTTGTTACTCATTTGATTGACTTTGTAATACTTTCTTCTTCTTATAGGATGTAGGTATGAATGATCTTCTTCGATGCTTCTTGATGAGTGCGGTAGGAGATGATGATGATAATGCTTCCTTCATGTATTGGAGTAGGAGATCTTTCTTGGACTTGAAGTTTCAAGAGGAACTTGAAGTTGAATAGATGAATGCCCTTGCTTGATTTGAGGATGAAGTGCTTCCTGATGTCATGTCCCCAATTTTGGAGTAACTTAAAATTGTTTTAATTGTAAATTAATTTTGTAAAGTATTTTATTTACTTTATAAAATTAATATTTTTTTTAAGTTACTAAGTCAGTAGTACTACACTTTATTAAAAGTGTTGTGAACAAGCATTTAAAAAGTACAAATTCAAGCATTTAATTTAGTTCATGTAAAAGCATTTAAAATGCTTTGGTCTGATGTGTACATGTAAACTCTCATTTAATAAAATTAGGCTGGGCTTAATTAATGTAATGGCTTTAAAAGCAAGTCTGAGAGTCATTTGAAGTCATGTCTAAATGTCTAAGTGTCTAAATGTTTGGATATCTGTATGTTTTGGTTTATGACTTTTGTCAAGTTGTATTCAGCTCATGTCAAGGTGATGTTCCCTTGCATTTGTAGAAATCGGTTTGGTGATGCTCCCTTACCGTCATTGAGGTGAAGTTGTTTCAGACTTCACAATTGTGCTCCAAAGTATTGTTCTAAGTTTTCTGTGGTTTGAGTTCATTGTATCTCATTATGCAGATTGAATAAAAGGCAGAGGGTTTTGTTTGCAAATTTATTAATTTGATAAATATAAATTTGCAAGGTGTTGATCGATATATATATATATATATATATATATATACATACATATATATATATATATATATCTGGTATTTAAATTCTATGTGGAATCTGAATTATATATAGATCTTTGTTGCTCATTAAGAGACAGTCTGACAGGCCTCTGCAGAGTTCTAAGTTAGATTACTTCAGCTCAGTGGAATGTGGGCCCCGAATCCCACTAAGAGCCAATTGCTTCCTATATTACTAGAGCTTGTGTTTTAAATCTGAAGACAAAGAAGTAGTTCGTGGGTTTTCATGTTTGTATTTGCATATAAGAGGATTAGTGGAAAGTGGGAACCTGAAATCTGACAGATCATCTTAGTTTGCAGCTATATGTTAAAATATTAATTTCAAAGAAGAATTTGCATTTGGAATATGAGAAGTGGGTCCCTGCATCGATCCTTCCATATTTATGAATGTCTATTGAAAGATAAAGTCTTGTGTTGTTGAAATAGTAGGACTATTTCTAAACACCACCTCATACATTAATCGTAGCTGAAGATTAGATATAAGGAGAAGACTTAGAGCTGAGTGAAATAATTTAGTTTAGACGCAGTTTCCATATAGACTCTCTAATCATAAGCATTGGCCGCTATCTATTGGGTAAGAGTTCGTATGTGTAGAAGAGTACAGGAGTTTTGTGAAAGAAACATATTGAAGCATCGACCCTCAAACAATTTGCCTCCCATCATTCCAGTAAACAGATTTGAAGGACGGATATCACATTATGACGGCATACATAATTGGATGGTATCGATCTTCAAAAGGAACAACCGTTTGAGGATGTGCAGTCAAAACCAATTGATATTCTTTCATTATTGTTGCTAGCATAACTGCGATCATCCATAGAGGAGGAGCATTCAGTCTGTAGAAGGTGCAAACAGTATTTTGACTAGTTAACTGCATTGTAATGACCACTGACTTCATAAGGAACACTGCATTCATAAGAAACAGGGATCAGCATATTGTGATCATTAGGTCTCTGCCAGAGAACATCATATGAGATAGTTACAGGTTGGGAAAATCTCATTATATGCAGCTACAGGATTTTGTTTACTTGCAGACCTGAACATTATTAGGCAGCAAACTGTCCATTGTAATTGGGCATTGAAATGGTATGTGAGATCTTGTTTTATAACAGTGGTATATGTTTGAATTGGCTGTCATAGAGACATGTTCTTGATGTAATTTGCAGATTGATGTAATTATGAAAGAGCAGGTCTGAATGGTAACAGAGACTTCTGAGTTGAATTTTCATTCATTCCAATCATTGATACTTGCATTTTATCATCTATTCATATTTGAATAGATGTAGTTCCATGGTTTGGCATATCTATGTGAAGTGAAAAGATATCAGACCTGGGGTTTTGAGTAGAAAACTAAAGTGCAAAAAACAAGGACAAATTGAAAGATATAAAATCTGAATTTCAACATATATCCTAAGAGGGATATTACAGTGGTATCAGAGCTATATACAGAATCATAGCCAATATCCATCAGGGATATTACAGTGGTATCAGAGCCATAGACCTGCCAGCCTGTGAGTCAGAGCCTCCGTCTTGCCAGCCTGAGGGTCGTTAATCAGAGCTATCATCCATGGGAAATGAGCCATCGTCCTGCTAGCCTGAAGGGAAAATAGATATGGAGCAAATGCGGTTTCAGGAAAGTATTCATGATACCAGGACACCAACAAGATGGTCTGGAGAGGATGTAGCCTTAGTACTCAGACTGAGTGAAGAATTTCATAATCTGCCCCAGCGTGTCAAGGACAAAGTATCCTTGAGGACATTCATAGATATGCACCCTACAAATAGATTCAAGACTGAATATGCAATGAATAAGTATCACAAGATAGCTGATGAGCTGTTTGCACAGGAGGTTGTTAGGAATTTTCATGAGGAGTTTGAAGGACAAGCTTCCAGCCTTGAAGAAGACACAGTCCCAATTCGACCACATGAGGACAAGGTTGAAGAAAACTTATCCATTGAAGGCCGAGGTGAAGGGCAAGCACAAAGTGAAGACCAACCAGCCATGATTGAAGGTGGCAGCACAAGCTATTCAAATGGAGTTGATCATGAGCCTATGGCATCACAATGTTGCAAACATCAAAGTGTGATTTCTAATGACAAGATTGTACAAGCATTGACAAGGCTTGATAGTACTCCCACAGCTCTTGAAGTCTTCATATGGGAAGCACAATGGAAGGAAAATGATTCTCATGATGAAATAGAAGACCACTCTTTGGTGTGGTATGACATTATAACTGATTGGTTTGATGACAGCTCTGCAACTTGGCAAACTCATGAGATATCAGCTACCACACATGAGGAAAAGAATCTGAATGGACTCTCCAATGTTGGCACTCTCAATTTGGGAGTTGAACATGAGCATTTTGTAAGTAAGTCCATTCATACTAGTTCTGATTTTCTATATCAGACATGGGCAGATGTCAAGGGGGCTCAAGTATTGTGCAATAAGTGGATGCAAAGAGCAAAGGAAGCAAGTTTAGTGGCTGCCAAGGTAAGACAACACTTCCGTGAGGTCAAGGCAAAGTATAAACAGCTAAACCAAGCAAGAAGACGAAGTGAAGTATACCTGAGATCTTTGTTCCTCCCTGAGGAAGAGTCCATGGAAACAAGAAGGCATAAAGATGATGCAGATTTGATTGGGCAAGTCAAAAGGTATGGTACAGAAATTATTGCTTCTGATTTGCATCATGAGTTGTTCATTCAAACAACAGAAGAGTTCAGAGATATAGAGCTGAATGATCCTATGGAATCACTCTTCCATCCTATTGAATCTTTGGTAACTTTGGAGGCTGCCCCATATCTGGATCTACTGAAGCATGACACCAACGTACTTGCATTGGAGGCTACAATTAGTGGATCAGCCACTCACATCAGGATTTCACTTGCCTTATATTTGTCTATGGAGACCCATGTATTGGAAGAGTACACTTTAGGAGCATGTGATTTCAGTTTTGAAACAGCTGTGTTTGGGAGAGTTTACTATGATGGGAATCAATATTGTCTTGTTGGCAATAGGTTTAATGATGATTTGATTTCTTCATGCATTGAAGATAATATTTTGTATGTCATTTTGAATGACATTTTCAGTTTCCATACTGCTGATCTGATTCATGACAGCTTGGGTACATTGGTGTTTGCTACTTTGTGCGATAGCGGAAGCGGTCCCAGGATCTTCGTCAACAACCTTGAGGAGATGCAGTTGAACATGCTTGCACCTCGCCGGATTTGGGATCCAGGGATTGATTGAGTTCAATTTTTCTTCCCATTGCTTGGGGACAAGCAATTTCGGGAAGGGAGGGCTGTCATGTCCCCAATTTTGGAGTAACTTAAAATTGTTTTAATTGTAAATTAATTTTGTAAAGTATTTTATTTACTTTATAAAATTAATATTTTTTTTAAGTTACTAAGTCAGTAGTACTACACTTTATTAAAAGTGTTGTGAACAAGCATTTAAAAAGTACAAATGCAAGCATTTAATTTAGTTCATGTAAAAGCATTTAAAATGCTTTGGTCTGATGTGTACATGTAAACTCTCATTTAATAAAATTAGGCTGGGCCTAATTAATGTAATGGCTTTAAAAGCAAGTCTGAGAGTCATTTGAAGTCATGTCTAAATGTCTAAATGTCTAAATGTCTGGATATCTGTATGTTTTGGTTTATGACTTTTGTCAAGTTGTATTCAGCTCATGTCAAGGTGATGTTCCCTTGCATTTGTAGAAATCGGTTTGGTGATGCTCCCTTACCGTCATTGAGGTGAAGTTGTTTCAGACTTCACAATTGTGCTCCAAAGTATTGTTCTAAGTTTTCTGTGGTTTGAGTTCATTGTATCTCATTATGCAGATTGAATAAAAGGCAGAGGGTTTTGTTTGCAAATTTATTAATTTGATAAATATAAATTTGCAAGGTGTTGATTGATATATATATATATATATATATATATATCTGGTATTTAAATTCTATGTGGCATCTGAATTATATATAGATCTTTGTTGCTCATTAAGAGACAGTCTGACAGGCCTCTGCAGAGTTCTAAGTTAGATTACTTCAGCTCAGTGGAATGTGGGCCCCGAATCCCACTAAGAGCCAGCTGCTTCCTATATTACTAGAGCTTGTGTTTTAAATCTGAAGACAAAGAAGTAGTTCGTGGGTTTTCATGTTTGTATTTGCATATAAGAGGATTAGTGGAAAGTGGGACCCTGAAATCTGACAGATCATCTCAGTCTGCAGCTATATGTTAAAATATTAATTTCAAAGAAGAATTTGCATTTGGAATATGAGAAGTGGGTCCCTGCATCGATCCTTCCATATTTATGAATGTCTATTGAAAGATAAAGTCTTGTGTTGTTGAAATAGTAGGACTATTTCTAAACACCACCTCATACATTAATCGTAGCTGAAGATTAGATATAAGGAGAAGACTTAGAGCTGAGTGAAATAATTTAGTTTAGACGCAGTTTCCATATAGACTCTCTAATCATAAGCATTGGCCGCTATCTATTGGGTAAGAGTTCGTATGTGTAGAAGAGTACAGGAGTTTTGTGAAAGAAACATATTGAAGCATCGACCCTCAAACAATTTGCCTCCCATCATTCCAGTAAACAGATTTGAAGGACGGATATCACATTGTGACGGCATACATAATTGGAGGGTATCGATCTTCAAAAGGAACAACCGTTTGAGGATGTGCAGTCAAAACCAATTGATATTCTTTCATTATTGTTGCTAGCATAACTGCGATCATCCATAGAGGAGGAGCATTCAGTCTGTGGAAGGTGCAAACAGTATTTTGACTAGTTAACTGCATTGTAATGACCACTGACTTCATAAGGAACACTGCATTCATAAGAAACAGGGATCAGCATATTGTGATCATTAGGTCTCTGCCAGAGAACATCATATGAGATAGTTACAGGTTGGGAAAATCTCATTATATGCAGCTACAGGATTGTTTACTTGCAGACCTGAACATTATTAGGCAGCAAACTGTCCATTGTAATTGGGCATTGAAATGGTATGTGAGATCTTGTTTTATAACAGTGGTATATGTTTGAATTGGCTGTCATAGAGACATGTTCTTGATGTAATTTGCAGATTGATGTAATTATGAAAGAGCAGGTCTGAATGGTAACAGAGACTTCTGAGTTGAATTTTCATTCATTCCAATCATTGATACTTGCATTTTATCATCTATTCATATTTGAATAGATGTAGTTCCATGGTTTGGCATATCTATGTGAAGTGAAAAGATATCAGACCTAGGGTTTTGAGTAGAAAACTAAAGTGCAAAAAACAAGGACAAATTGAAAGATATAAAATCTGAATTTCAACATATATCCTAAGAGGGATATTACAGTGGTATCAGAGCTATATACAGAATCATAGCCAATATCCATCAGGGATATTACACCTGACTTCTCAAAGAGACTTGAAGCTTGATGAGTCTTGAAACTTGAAGTATGATCTTTCATGATGTCATTGATGAAGAGGACGTGAGATATATCTTGCTGTGACGTCTTGGAGCAGCTACCTCTTGAAGTGATGTTTCCTTGGGAGTGATTACTTCCATCCTAAGTCTCTGGCATGAATGAATGTGGAAGGCTCCTTTAGAGTTGCTGCGTGAAGTTCCCTTGAAGGTTGAAAGAACTTGAAGTAGTATGTTAATCTTGAACTTGAAGTGGTTATTCCGAGCAGCTTATGATGTTCTCTTCACATGACTTCAATCCTAGCATGAAGGTGATTCCAGCCTCTTCTTCTTTCTTGACTCCTTAGCTTCATCTTGTATTGCTGCAACATAAACAGAAAAACAGCATCAATCCCTTTTGATAACACATAATACATAAGAATCATTACAAGCATTTCTAATCTAAGCACATGAGTTAAGGACTTTGATGTCTAACTTGAATGATATGAAAACGTTATCTAGACTTCACACTAAGATGGCGCACTAATTCGAAAAATTCTGATCTTCCTTGAGCTGTCGCATTGGATTGGAGTTTTAGGATCTTTTACTTTGAAATTTCTCATATCAGCCTTTCTTTCCCTTCCCAAATGAGTGCAGCAGATACCATTTTCAGATCCTCTTAATTTGGCGCATCAGTTGGGCAGTTTGAGATCTTCTTTCAAGATGATACACGACTTTAAGCATTCCCTCCACAAGGTGGCGCAACAGATCAAACTTTTGAAATCCTACATGGCTGGCGCATGAGATCAGGTTATAGGGATCTTCTTGAAATGAACTCATTTTTCTTGAATTATATATCATAAGGCGCAGTGGATGAGGAGTTTGGATTCTCTTTAATGTGTATCAAAGCCTTCCCACAAGTGGCGCATGAGATAATAAAATCAGATCTTCTTGACCTTCAACATCTTATTGATAAACTTTCAAACACCTAACAAGATCCCTGTACATGTGGCGCATCAGATCACAAGTCTGAGTTCTCCTTAATTTAAGTGCATTCTCAGAATTTCTAAGGGCTGGCGCAACAGATAGGAGATTTGAATCCTCATCAAAATTGCACTTGAAACTTGAAACTCTCCTCATACAACATGGGCGCATTGGATCAGACTTGTGAGATCTCCTTGATATCTAAATACTAACGCATTTGGATTGACCTTCAACATCCTTTAAGGGCTAGTGCATTGCTTGAGGGTTTTGAAATCCCCTTGCATTGGATCAAAAATTCTATTTCCCCTTGAAATCTGCCTTGGCGCATTGGATCAGACTTTTGGGATCCTCTAGATTATGGCGCAACAGTTGAAGTGTTAGGAATCCTCTAAGGCTTTTGCTTTAAAACTTGACTTTACTCCCCCTAGTGGCGCATTGGATCCTACTTTTGAAATCCTCTAGCATTTGGCGCGTTGGATCAAGGAATTGAAATCCTCTAGGAAGTGGTGCAATGGATAGGGATTTTGAAATCCTCTAGAAACATTATAAAATTTGCACTTTACCTCTTAAAACCTGCCTCCTTTATCTTGGCGCATTAGTTCAAGCATTTGATTTCCTCTAGGATTTGCGCATTGGATTGAGGGTTTGGGATCTTCTAGGATTTGCGCAATGGATCAAGGTTTTAAAATCCTCTAGGATTGGCGCATTAGATCCTACTTTTGAAATCCTCTTCACTTTTCCCCTCTTTTGGCGCAAGAGATCAAGATTTTGATTTCCCCTTCCTTGGGCGCTTCGGTTAGGGTGTTAGAGGTCCTCTAAAAGGTGGCGCATCGGTTCAAGGTTCGGAGATCCTCTAGATTATGTCGTAGTAGATGGGAAATTTACGCCCTCTCAGAAAATTTCACTTTTTCAGGGTCCTTGAGGGTAAAGGTATATTGAAAAATATATTTAAGTATAAGAATGAATTTCTTATATTTTAAATATTTTTCAATATACCTTTCAGGATGTTTGAGATAGGTCTCGAATCCACCGGATTTAACATGCAAAATATAGAATTTGGAGGATTCACTAGATTTCAGACTTAGTCAATTTTTCAGAATTTCAGGATTTCAGGCTACTAGACTTAGTCTTTTCAGGATCTCAAACATACATCAGGATGGGTCTCAAGATTCATGATTTGGATGCAATTTGATTAAGCTTCTTCATTACTACAAGTTTATGCACCAGATGAGACCTCCAGTTATAGAGCAAAATCTTCTAAGGAAGAGACTCATTATTGGATTGGCAGAGGCCTAAGGCATCATCAAAACTTCATGGAAAACATCAGAGCTCAAAAAAAGGGGGTCCCCATTTGCAATGGGGCGATGTGTGATTCGGTCACAACAGGTAGCTTCAGCTAGGCCATACAGCTAACCTGGAGAGACGTGGGGTCCTTGGGACTCAATTTCTTTTGTTAGCAGCCATTCTATTTCACTTGTTGGGGGCATCTAGGGCCTCTTTGACCATTGTAATCCTTTGAATGCACAATACTATCATTTCTGGGAGATTTGGAGGTGTTCATCACTACCTAGTTTGCTGGTCCAGCTACAACACATGTATGAAGTTGCATATTTTCATATGGGTATGTGATAGTAATTAATGTTTGGTGATTTAATGATCTAGGTATTTGATATTTTGTTCATATATCTTGTATCTTTTCTGGGTTTTCAATATATGCTCTATATTGTATTGATTCTGGCAAACACATCACAAGAAAACTGAAACCCCTTCTGCATCTTCCGTCTAGTCTGAAAGAACACATAAAAATAATAAATAAACACTATTAAGATTTTAAAAAGAACCAACAGGTACGGCACATTACAGTTGGGGTCTCCCTTACCATTGGACTAAAAAAGTTCAGGCAGGAGTCTAAATGAATTGTATTTAATGTAAGCGTGAAGGCCTTCTGAGGTATATGTTGTAATGATGGGACTCCTTAACTCATAATTATGGCCTTGTTGTTGGTGGCAGATTGGAAACCATAGCAAAAGGCATAGGTTCATTTGTTTAATATATCGTCTTTGTCCAAACCATAGCATAAAGATGGCGTCTTTGTCCAAATCAAAAGCCCGTGTCGTAGAGCACATTGAACAGGAGTTTGCGTTCTACGCCTTTATGGCCAAGAGATCTGCAGATCATGTCACATCCTTTGCTTGGTACATTGATTCGGGTGCTTCTCGACATTTCACGCATCGTCGGGATTGGTTCACTCAGTACACGCCATTCAAAGATTCTGTTATCTTTGGAGGAGGCGAAGAGTATACTGTTGTCGGAAAGGGCAACGTGCATATTCAGTCTAGTGGGAGAAATTTAATATTTCTCGATGTATACTTTGTACTTGGCATGGAGTTGAACCTTCTCTCAGTCAGTTAGATTATGCGGCACTCTCCTCATCTGGATGTTGTTTTCAGCATGCACACATGCAACATGGTGGATCGTGAGACACACACCATCGTTGCCCAAGGACTTGAGGATCATGGTCTGTATAGACTTGTTGATTCTAGTGATTCTCAAGAGCATGCCATGGCAGCTAGGAGTACATCCATTAGCAAACTTTGGCATCAGTGTTATGGGCACCTGAACATGCACTATGTCTCTCAGTTAGCTCGGGAGGGTCTGGTTGGTGGTCTTCTTGAGATTCAGACTCAGATTCATGGAGTATGCGACACATGTCAGGTTGGAAAGCAGCATCGGACTCCATTTTCAGATGGTGACAAATGGAGAGCATCTAAGGTATCGCAGTTGGTTCACGCTAATGTATGTGGACCAATGAACACTCCTTCAGTGACTAGGTGTAGATATTTCCTGCTATTTGTTGATGATTTCAGCAGAAAGATGTGGGTGTATTTTTTGAAAGACAAATCAGATGTGTTTGGTATATTTCAGCAGTTCAAGGCCTTAGTTGAAAAAGAGTCAGGCTGTCCAATAGTCACTCTTAGGTCTGATAATGGGGGGAGTTTCGTTCTTCTGACTTCTCTCGTTTCTGTGCTGCACATGGCATCAAACCTAAGTTACCGGATTCGCATGCTAGAGGACTGGGTGCGGGTGCGGTGTGGCTCGGGTGCGGGTGCGGGTGTGGGTGCCCTGTGGGTGCGGGCAGGGTGTTGAGCAAAAGAGTTGGACGCACCCGGGTTCGCTGGGTGCGAACCCAGCCTTAAAACATGGCACCCGGAGCGCACCCATGCACCTTTCAATTTTTTTTTATGTTTTTTTCAACTAAAACACAATTTAATATTATTTTAAACATTCCAAAATGCAAATAGAACCCTAAAAAGTCATTATAAACACACTTTTGCCATTTTCAACTCATTCTTTCATTCCAAAACACAAAAACTGTCCATTGTGGCTGAACTCAAGAATTTTTTTGTGGTTGAAGAAAGAAGCTTGAAGATTGAATCCTAAAGGTTGGAAGTCCATTGCTCCACCATTCCTACTCATTTCCAACGGTTTAGAGGCTGCCAAGAAGATCAAAGGAAGAGATTTTTGCAAAGAGGTAGGTTTTCTATTCATTTTTTTTTTGCATTTTTGAACAACAAACAAATTCTTTTCAACTTGTTTTTTTTTAAAAACTATTTATATGAATCATGAATGTATCACCATGCTTTTGTTTTTGTTTTGATTCTTGAAAGTTTTGAGTTTTCATTGTTTCCATTTTGTTTACAGAACTTATTGCCACACCCACAGGTGACAAGAATTACAATGGCAGCTAGTTCTAGCTCAGTATCACAATCAAAATTTAAAATCGATCCACACTCACCTCTTTGGAGGCATGTTGAAATGATTCAACAACAACCAGGTGGTGGGGGTTACCTTTGGAAATGCAATGGCTGTGATGTGCAATATAACAGTTCATATAGTCGGGTGAAAGCCCATTTGTATAACATCCCTGGGATGGGGATCAAAGCTTGCCCAGGAAAGAGTAATAAACCTATACCACAAGAGCAAGTGTTGGCATATATCACCGAGCAAGAAGCAGCAGATGAAGCAGCAGGCCGTAAATCAGTAGCAAACGTGTTAAGGAAAAGAGGCAGGAATCAAAGAATGGGTCCTCCATCTATTCCTAGTTCCAATGTTGTGATAGAGAGCCACCCATTTTTGGTCACTCCTCAAGAGCAACCCACAAGCACTACAAACAAGAGACCAATGGGACCTTCAGAAACATCATTTCAAAATGAGGCTCGAGATATTGCTGACCAACATATAGCCAGATGCATTTATGCAAGTGGTATGTCATTCAATGTTGTTCGCTCACCATATTGGCAAGAGATGGTGAGAAAAATTAATGAGGCTCCAAAAGGGTATAAGAGCCCAGGTTATGAGAAGGTGCGTGGCACCTTATTGGAGAATGAGGTGAAGAATATAGAAGATGCATTGAAGCCCTTAAGGGATTCATGGAGTGAGACAGGGGTGTCGATTGTCTCTGATGGATGGAAAGATGCAAGAAATCGGCTTTTGATCAATGTCATTACAGTGACCCCTAAAGGGGCAATGTTTTTGAGAGCTGTGGATTGTGAGGGACAGGTGAAGGATGGTGAATTTATTGCTCAGATTCTCATTGCAGCCATTGAGGATGTGGGACTTCGTAATGTTGTTCAAGTGATAACGGACAACGCAAAAAATTGTAGAGCTGCTGGGTTGTTGGTTGAGGAACGATATTCACATATCTTTTGGACACCTTGTGCTGTCCACTCTCTCAATCTAATGCTACAAAAGATTGGGAAAAAAATTGACTAGATTACAGAGTTGTATGCAGAGGCCGAGGAGATACGAATGTTCATCACCAACCACCACATGTCCCAAAGCATATTTAGATCATTTTCTACATTGGAGTTGTTGAAGGTAAGTGAAGCAATATATTTTTAAATTTAAATTTTTCATAGTGCTTTAAATTTTTAATTTCACATATTCTATTTCTTCTTAAAAGTTATAGTTTGTTTTCAATTTTTTCAATGTTTAAATTAAATTTTATTTATTTTACTTTTTATTTTTGATATTTCAATAGGTTGTTGAGACCCGTTTTGCCTCAAACACAATTGCCTTGAGACGACTTGTGAAGGTCAAACAGGCTCTTATCAGCATGGTAACAAGCACTACTTGGTCCGTATGGAGGCAAAGAAACACTGAGAGGGCAGCAAATGTTAAGGGGATGATCCTAAATGACTATTGGTGGGATCGTGTGGAGTATCTCCTTAGTTTCACCGAGCCCATTTTGAACATGATTCGTTATACGGACATGGACAAGCCTTGCATGGGGAGATATATGATGGCATTGATTCAATGATAGAAAAGATAAAGAACATCATAAATGAGAAGGAGAAAGATCCTCAAGAAATTCTCTTCAAGCAAGTGCATGAAATTATTGAGGCTAGATGGAACACAATGACAACCCCGCTACATCTTCTTGCATTTGCATTGACTTCAAAATATTACAGCAGTGAGATTCTTTCGGTGACAAATAGGATTCCCCCATGGAGAGATTTAGAAGTGTCTGAAGGGTACAAGGCAGCATTTCGTAGACTCTTCCTTGATCCAGATTTGCATGATATGGTCACTGATGAGTTCACTGATTTTGTACACTTCAATGGTCTAAGCATTGAGGCTCTTCGTGATAGATTCAAGAAAGATGCTTACAATTGGTGGTACTTTCATGGCCAACAATTCCGGTGCCTACAGCCTCTTGCAGTCAAAGTTTTATCACAAATAAGTTTACTAAATTTCTATGTTTTTTATGATTTATAATTTTATCTTGAAGACTTTTAAAAATTTGAAGTTTGAAGTTCCATAATTTTTAATTATTATAAATTTTATAACATGTAACTTTGTAAGTTTTTATTTTTAACTCTCTCTCTACTTTGTCATCATAGGTTGCTAGTTCCTCTGCATCTGAGAGGAATTGGAGCACGTACTCTTTTATCCACTCGATAAAGCGCAACAGATTGCACTCCAGAAAGGCGGAGAATTTAGTGTGTGCATTCCAACTTGTGCCTCCTTTCGCACAAAAAGCAAGACTATAAGGAGGGGGAATCAAAGTTGTGGGATGTGGAGCCAGAGCAAATTGACTTGGATGCTTCTACTTCCCAATCCAAAAATGTTGCACTTGAGGGATCAGAGAGCGAGCAAACTTTTTCAGCGAGTGGCAGTGGTGCTCGTTGTGGTTCTTCAAATGATCCTGCTAATGTCCAAGAAGATGATGATGATGTGGAGGATTTAGCAAATCCATATGATGATTGACACTTGTCATTTGACATTGAAACAATGAAATTTGATTGTTGAACATGATATTATTATTTTGAATCTTGTTATTGAACTTGAAGTTCGAGTTTTATGTTTTATGATATTCAAGTTGATGGTGGTTTTGTTGATTATGTGATGCTATGTGGTGTTCTACACTTTATTCTTGCATTTCTACACTTAATTCTTGCTTCTATGCTTAATTTTTTTGCATATACATATATTTTTATATATATATATAAAAACGAACCCAAACCCCAAAAAAATTTTTGGCCGAACCCGCGAACTGAACCTGCGAACCCGAACCCGCACCTGTACCAGAACCGGCAACTTAGCATCAAACGCTAGCTTACCACACCTTACACCCCTCAGCAGAATGGTGTCGTTGAGCGTCGAAATCGCACCATTATTGAGATGGCACGTTCTATGCTGGAGCATAGAAGTGTTCCTAAGAAGTTCTGGGCTGAAGCAGTCTACACTGCTGTCTATCTTCTGAACCGGTCTCCTACCTATGCCGTCGAGAAGATGACTCCTGAAGAAGCCTGGTTTGGACGCAAGCCCGGGGTCAACCATCTGAAAGTTTTTGGCTCTACTGCTCATGTTTGGATTCTAGATGCCAAGCTCACCAAGCTAGACTCCAAAAGCCAGAAGCTCATAAGGAATACAGGCTGATTGATGTAGACACAGATCGTCTCATATTTAGTCGTGATGTAGTGGTTGATGAGGCTATTGGGCATTTCCATCTGTCTTCTCCATTTGTTAGCCCTGAGGATCAGCCTTTAAAGGCTTCTGATTTGGGTGTTCACCTTCCCCTAGCTCCACCTGATGGGACGGATTCTGCAGCTGTACAGACACCTCAGCCTGTTGTTCCACCACCCGCCCCTCCTCAGGACATTCTGGACCCTCCTGACCTTGTTCCAGCCACACTAGGTGATGTTGTTCCACCTGTTTCAAATGTTGGTATAGCTACTTTTCGGCCTAAATGGTGGGCTAAGACCATCGGTGATCTTCATGATGATGAATTGATCGAGGATAGATCTACTCGGAAGAAGAGCAAGCAGCAGAATACTGCAAATTTTGCTCTTATGGCTAACCTTCACCGCATCTCGGAGCCTCAGTCATATTCAGAGGCCAAATGCGTACCTGAGTGGGAATAGGTTATGGAAGCAGAGCATCATAGCCTTCTGAAGAGCAACACTTGGGTCCTTTCTGATCTTCCACGTGGGAAGAAGCCCATTGGATGCAAATGGGTGTACAAAGTTAAGTACAAGGTTGACGGAACCCTCGATAAGTATAAGGTTCGGTTGGTAGCCAAAGGGTTCTCACAGAAAGGGCATTGATTATGAGGAGACATTTGCTGCCACAGCCAAAATGAGTACCATTCGGCTTGTCCTCTCTATTGCAGCCTAGTTTGGATGGAAAGTCCATCAAATGGATGTCAAGAGTGCATTCCTCAATGGAGATTTGCAAGAAGTTTACATGACGCAACCTTCTGGCTTCAAGGTTGCTAGTAAAGAACACCAGGTGTGCAAATTGGTGAAAGCACTCTATGGCCTAAGCAGGGTCCACGGGCATGGTACATGAAAATTGATAAGTACCTTGTGGATCATGGATCTTAGCAGAGTCCTGATTCTAATTTGTATGTCAATCGGTATGTTGATGATAGTCTTTTTGTAGTTGTCTATGTTGATGATCTGATCATTACTGGCAACTCAGAGCAGTTGATTGAGGGGATCAAACATGATCTCAGTCAATCATTTGACATGAGAAATTTCAGACTCCTGCATTATTGCCTAGGTGTTGAGGTTTGGCAGACAACTGATAGCATCTTCATCTCTTAGTCCAAGTATGCTAGAAGTCTGTTGGATAAGTTTTGGATGACAGATTGTAAACCTGCATCCACACCTATGGAGAAAGGGCTGAAGTTATTAGTCAATTCAGATTCACCCGTGGAGAACGAATCAACATTCAGGCAACTAGTGGGCAGCCTCATCTATCTCACTGCCACTAGACTTGATCTCAGTTTTGCAGTGAGCTACATCTCTCGCTTCATGATAGCCCCTAAATTTGAACATCGGGTTGTAGCGAAGCGTGTGCTGAGATATGTGAAAGGCACTACCGACTTTGGCATTCTGTATGGAAGGTGCAAAGATCCTAAGCTGATCGGTTTTGTAGACTTAGATTGGGCAGGTTCTGTTGATGACAGAAAGTCTACTTCTGGGTATGTTTTCAGTTTGGGCACAGGTGCAGTCACATGGACCAGCAAGAAGCAGCAGGTAGTGGCTCTCTCCTCGACAGAAGCTGAGTATCGGGGAGCTGTTAAAGCAGCGTGTGAGGTTGTTTTGCTTCGAAGGATGCTTTCTGACATGCAAATGTCTCAAGCAGGACCTTCACCCTTGTATTGTGACGATCAAGGGGTGCTGAAACTTGTCAAAAATTGAGTCTTCCATGAACAGACAAAGCATGTTGACCTTCATTGTCATTTCATCCACCAACTTGTCGAAGATGGATTAGTGGTGTTGTAGTATGTTCCAATTCAGTACCAAACTGTAGATATTCTCACCAAGTCTCTGAGCCAAGTTTGTCAAATTTAGGGGGTATCTTGGTGTAGTTGATAGATTGACCGTTAAGGGAGGGTATTAAAATAAAATTAGATAGGTTATATTAATGGTCAATAGTGTAACATTTTAGACTGTTTCTAATTCTGTCATTTAGATTACTTGTAATCTACTTTAGAAACATCTATACCTTGTATATTTAGAAACATTTGTATTATATAGAGCTTTGCTCTTTGTTAATAAAATTTATTCAATTATTTTACCGTAATAGTTTTAAGCACCTCAGCCATGTAAAAAGGCACTAGCTGAGTTCATACCACGAATTTCCCAAGTACTTGCCTATAACTCACATCAATGTGCTTGATTCAAGTTATATGCCTGACAAAATCACTCGTGAGAATGAGCTATGGAGGTATAGAGGTGTTGAGTTGTGGTGTGCATAATCCATGTGTAAATAAGATAGGTCCAATGGCTAACTTGTATGGTGGATCAAATGGTAGCTTGTCGAATAAGATATGGTTGGTAATTAGTTGTCCTTATGTGTATCAAGTGGGTTAATGGTTTACCCTAAGCCTTAAGGTTATTAAATAAGAGGCTATACATAGAGGCATCTGTCATGTCCCCAATTTTGGAGTAACTTAATATTGTTTTAATTGTAAATTAATTTTGTAAAGTATATTTATTTACTTTATAAAATTAATATTTTATTTAAGTTACTAAGTCAGTAGTACAACATTTTATTAAAAAGTGTTATGAAAAAGCATTTAAAAAGTACAAGTGCAAGCATTTAATAAAGTTCATATAAAAGCATTTAAAATGCTTGGGTATGATGTGTACATGTAAACTCTCATTTAATAAAATTAGTCTGGGCCTAATTGATGTAATGGCTTTGAAAGCAAGTCTGAGAGTCATTTGAAGTCATATCTGGATATTTGTATGTTTTGGTTTTGTGTTTATGACTTTTGTCAAGTTGTATTCAGCGCATGTCAAGGTGATGTTCCCTTGCATTCACAGAAATTGGTTTGGTGATGTTCCCTTACCAGCATTGAGGTGAAGTTGTTTCAGGCTTCACAATTGTGCTTCATTGTATTTGGGTTTTCGATATTTGGTCGGAGACCATTTTGTCGATTTCATTGAAGATCTTTTGTATGCAAATTTTAGAATAATATTTATGCCAATTTGAATCAAGATATGTAGGTGATTGTTTAATGTGGTATTTCTGAGTATATTGCTGAGAATATCTTTGTGACTGTGGATTCTAGCAAAGACGGTAGACGCCGATTGTAAAAGGAATTGTTTATTGAGAATCATGATATTCTTGTGTGTGTGTGCCGTCAAAGGGTCCTTGTGAATTCTAAAGATATACTTGAGGTTTTAAATCCAAGATATAATTGTCAGTGTGAGATCGAGATAGCCGTTCCAAGGAGAAATCTAGCGCATGAGGCATTTAAATCTGAGTATTAGTTGAGATCTTCATAGAGGCTTTAAATCGTGGGTCCCTCATAAATATGTCGCCGCCCATATGAAGATGTGAAGAGAGGAACGATTAAAGCTTCAAAGAAATCGTGAGTCTTGAGGAGCTAAGTTGAAATTAAGGTAGAGTGTATGAATAAAAAGTATATATATAATATTGTGATGGTGGATTGTGGGACCGGTGCCCAGCTGAGTGGTTTTCAAGTTAATACAAAATCAGCTCATGATATAATAGAAGTCGTGGACTTGAAGGAAATGCTGCTTAGTTGAGGACTGTTCTGAAATTAAGGAGAATTCAGAAGGAAAAAAGGGGACAGCATCTGACAGGGTTTCAGACTTGTCTGCAGCATTTACATTTGTTATCACAGCCTTCCAAAGGCATTTCATAACACAAAGGAATTCAATACTACAAGGCAAAGGAATTCAATACTACAAGGCAGCGTTGAGATAAATTTATGAGGTTTATTGGTAAAGTTGGTTGTCAAAAGGGAGACAAGTTCTGACAGGAAAATCTAGTCAGCAGTTACATAAAGGCAGAACCTTAGTTTATTGAAGAGGATCCATATATTAAGTGCAATAGCTATTCAAGTGGGCCCGATCCATCATAAAAGAAATGTGGAACTTCTAAATACAGATTATACCATGACTTGTATAAGTCCTCCTTGTCTAATTCGTGGGGCCCATTCCGAAGGAAACTTGGCACATGAAATTAAAAAGGATATCAGCTGAGTTGGATACCTGCAGATACCATGGTGTTATTACAACTACAGAGAAACAGAGAACGCCGACCAGTTTGGAATAATAAGTGGAATTTATAGAAGAAGCTCCAGAGGTGTATTACTTTAGTAGCAACAAGCATTCAGAGTCTCTTTCATATCAGATCTGAGTGTTTGATTGGTATGTTTGACATTTATTATTTGTCTCTGATTTGTCACAGCAGACATATTCTTGTAATAGCTGTCCATTTCTGATTGTATGGAATAAGATTGCAAGGTCAGACTTGTAATTACATTCAAATCTTTAATTTGAACGAGTATTCTATATTTCATTTTAAGCTGTTTGTATTGTATGTGTTGATCATCAAAGTGAATGCCAGAGACAAATTAAATTTGTTATCAGACTTAGGAATTCATTGTGCAAGATTCAAAACAAAAGAAATTATCAGAATTATTAGCAAATATCCAGACAGGGATATTAAAGCATCTATCATTGGAATGAAACATGGATTAAGAATTAGTTCTATTCTGTGGTAAAGATAGATTAGTGTAGCAAGCTTGAAATCTTGGATCTCATGGTGGGAGATCTCTTGGATTGGTTCCTTAGCCTGAAAGGTATTTCCGTTTCTGACTATACTGAAGATTAAGGCACATTAGTCCATCACACATCTTGTGCTGTGCATTTTGGTTATATTTCAACATTATTTCTGCATATTGGACCTTGATGTATTAATAATAGCTCAGAGGTCATGATGGGAGTCCACTTTTTCTGCTTCTGTAACACGCAGGATGTTAATTGTCGTAAGAAATGATGTTACTGCTGTCAAACAGTTACTGCTGGTTCCTATTATCACCAGTTGGGCAATAATGTAGGGTAGATGGTTGTAATGCTGCAACTGATCAAGACATTGTCGGTTGAGGTGACTAAAACAAGCAACTGTGGAACTAGACAAAGCGGTAAAAATGGAGTTAGTAGAGCCAGAATGTGTCAAAACTGGACATAATGTGAGCATGAAAAACAGTTATAGATGACATGATTGAAGATGTTGAATGATGACACAAGGATTTATTTCAAGGGAACGGGTCCTGAATTATGTTTCAGGTTGTGTTGTCTATATCGAATATACAATTTAACTCTATGGATGCAATCTCTGTTCATACAGGTTACAACCAAATTTTATTGGAAGAAATTTTGAAAAAGCTCTCATACAAAGAAAGAAATTAGAAAGAAAAACTATAGTAATGTCCACATTTGACCAAAAATATGTCAACAGGCTGAAAAGTACATCCAATTGCCATAGAGAAGTACTTGTGGAAAAGGACCCTAAGTAACTAATCACTATGCACTAAAGGAATGTAAACATAGCAAGAGGGTAAAACATGATGCGGTTACACAGTGAACAATATGAACTAAGTACAAGTGCAAATCACACTAAATGGCCACATTCATCTTAAAAGGTGCCCGCATTAACAAGAAATCTATGTACAAACTGAAACTTGTGCCACTGGTTGACTAGCCATAAACAGCACTATCCAATGGCGACTCAATGTGACTGATGTGGGTCATTTGAAGTGACCTCTTTGCATAAAAAATGCACCCCTATATATGGACTTGTTTATTGCCATTGTTGTTGGTGGCTTTCTTCTCTTATTACCCTTTCTAGGAGATTTATCTTGGAGGAAAGAGACTATTGTCCCTTGAGTACCTTTTATGGCAACATGGGAGACAACCAATGACTTTAGGACAGAGCCATACAAAAAACATGTCCTTGAGTTCAGGGGACGCATCCCCTAGTTATATTGGTGAATAGGTTTGATTTATTCATAACGAATGTTTCCCACAGAATCACCATGCCTATCTCTGTCTTTGTAGCAATTAAAGTTGTAAAAAAGCCTCTTGGGAGTAGTGTAGTTTCGTCTTTTATGCCAGACTAATTTTATTTTAATATTTGCTTAAGGCATTCTGCATATAGATCTAAGCACATGAGTCTATAATTGGAATATCTTACAGGAGTTTCTTGCATTTTTTGCTGACATCTATTATTAATTTTGTGCTTCTTTCTTCAACCATCTGTTTTCATATTTTGCTTAAGGTGTTCTTTTAGTTGGAAGTTTATTTCGCTAAGTATTTTAATGTATTAGGGGAAGAACGGGGAATTAAATTCTGCTCCTCTTCAGCCATGATTATATTTCTGTTCAGTATCAGATTAGTTCAGTCCCATATATTTTTTATATGAATGTTTCTGTCCTTTTATTTTAACAAAAAACACACTGTTAAAAACATAAAAACTAAAAATTTAAACATATGCTTTCAATCTTTAATAGAAATAACAATGAAGGTAACCTGGTGATATGCATAGTCGAATTGAGTTACGTTGAAGTGTTATGTTCATTTTGTATTTTCGCTGTGCATTTTTTTACATAAACATATCCATTGTAATCTTGCTTAGTGGTTAGACATAATTATTTTAATTCTTATTGCCTTCACTTTATGAACTGCAGATCATTTTGACGCATGAGCATGCAGATGCAGTGTTGGGTTTAGATGAGATTAGGGGTGTACAACCATATAGTCCCTACAATGATATTGAACCCACACCCATTTACCTCAATCAATTCACCATGGACAGGTACCTTCACATTTGCTCGTTTGTCTCTCATGTATATATATTTATTCATTTTTGTATCCTTCCTTACTTCATGATCATCTTTCCTTATATACTTCGTGATCTTTAGAAAGAAATATCTTTAGTTATTGCTGAAAGTATAAATCTATGTCCTATATATAGGTTTCTTGCAGTAAAAAATATGAAAAAACTCGAGCAGAAAATAATTTGGAAAATTAGGTAATATAATATTCATCCAAAATTTACAAAACTATTTACAGCTGACCGTGAATATAAATAGTGTTAGCGTTTTAATTTGTCACTTTCGTGACAAAACGAAACAAAACAATGTGTATGGTAGAACCGTTCTTCAAATTAAAAGGAGAAGCTCCCTGAGACCTACCTAAACCTAAAACTTATAGAATTTATAAATATGCACACTGTACAAATTATCCCTTGAGGTTCTGCATCAAATATAGCGCTGGACTGTCAATAGTCAAGACTGCAGGGAGATTTTTAGATTTTAAGGACTAATCACCCAAGCACAAACAAACACAGCTTCCTACTGGTTAAAGTTGACTACGGGCTAAATCAAAGACCAATGAATTAGCATCAACAAAAGAAATGATTAAATGAAGGAACACCACATGATTCCATGAGATAAATTGCTAAAGCAATACACAAAGTTATAACTTTAATGAACAACAGGCATAAACACAAAGTTTGATTAAGTTACTCAACTCATTCTACTTGATATAGGCTTTACATCAAATTACGCACATTCATTCACTAAACATAACCTTACTCTTCAACTCTCCCTTTTTCATTAATGTGCTCAAGGCACTTATTTATAGAATTCTAGAGTAGCTTCTAGGGCTGATATATTAATAAAATATTCGCTTTAAAGCAACTCTAATCTTATCTCATTGAAAGAGCCAAAAATAGCCTAAAATAACTATAAGCCTTCATCTGCTTTCTTTCTTCCAGCTGCTCACCTATATCAATGGCGGGGTGAGATTTGGTGCTTTTCTCACTTTAAAACACTTTTCTGGGTGCTCATCTTTAACTTGGGTGGCCTGTTTTAAAATGGCAGAATTCTGGATGGTTTTTTCTGCTTTGAAAACTTAAAGATAGGCATTTAGAGCTACAGCCGATTTAAACCCTTGTCGCATTGTTGTGGTGGCAACGCCAAGCAAATCATGATTTTCTTTTTCTTCAAGATATCAAATATGAAGGATGGACAATCAATGAGAAAGAAACATTGTTAGATATTTATATTCACACCCTTGCCTTGGTGATAGGAGACAATGACGACATGATTGATAATGGGTGTTTATTGGCAATGTGGTATTCATACAGACATAGAGTAAACATAATTATGTAGTATAGTGCATTACTTAGAACATGAATTTATAACAGCATTGCATAGAATAAAGCATTGTTTCCATTCCTTGAATATATTAGTATTACACTACACTGTCACAATGCTGCCTCTACATTGGAATGACGATACATATATAGGTTGTCTAACGGTTGCCAACTATCACCAACACCGGTCGGGAATAACTACTCGCCGATACCAACCAACATATTTACCGATACAACAACATAACAAATATAATTTCCGCCTAACATCATCCCCCCCCAAAAAAACAAGTCTTCTAGACGACGGAAAAACATGAAGTATCAAGTGACATTAGGTAAGCTCTGTTAGACTGACGACAATGCTGAAGTAGGAGCTGTGTAAAAGTGTAGAACCAACACATTCAGAACACTTGCCAGTAGACCAACCAACCAAGGGATCCAATCTGATAGCACATTGAATGCTGTGAATGTTGCTCCCCATTGCTCACTGAATCAAGATAGTACTTGTTTGATGGGGGTTTGGGGGCAACGCCCCCAACGGGGTCGAGGGGCAGCGCCCCTCGCGGGGGTTTGGGGGCAGCGCCCCCCAACGGGGTCCGGGGGCAGCGCCCTTGGTGCGCTCCCTGTTGCGATACAGGGCGGGGTCGAGGGGTAGTGCCCCCGATGCCAAGCCCAAATTAACACCTTCAAAACCATTCAGACCTTCATGGCGCACATCATTTTTCTAACAAAATCAGACACTCATCTGCAATCCAAAAACTCATAGTCGACTGAGAACAAGAATTAGTATGGCGGAATACACTTCAGGCAGTAACAACTTCGTATGACTGGCAAGCCGCATACTACGTTCGGCAAATTGTCCAATTTTTTAACATCATTTTTTCTCTGTTGCTTTTCACCGATCACCAAAAAATTGCAAGTCGGCAGAATTACTCTATAGTCCTTATTCTTTCTGGCCGATGTTTTCAATGTTGTGTTCCCCTCGTTAGTTTCATCACCCCGATTCACCTTTCTTGTCAATGACTCTTCATACCTGATCACCTTGTCTAGTTCAAATGTTTGTGCAAGTGTATCATCTATCTTGGCTTCACCCTCTGTATATTCTTTCTGTGCCTCTCTTGGTTGACTTGTCTGTGCCACTATTTGCTCTGTTACTTCCGGCTGATTATTACCTTCCTCCCCTTTGTCACTCATTACTGGTTCCCTCTTGCCAAGTGGTTGAGTGTTTGTCAATCCATCCAGTGCTTCATTCATCAGCAATGTTTCACTGGGCCCAATATTGCCGAGTGTTTCACTAGTCGTTCGAGAGTATTCGCCACTTTCTCTTATTGAAATCATGTTACACTCCGGTTGGAAGAATTCATAGTCTTCCATCTGCCAATGAAATAACCCGTTCAGTGAATTCGTCTCATCCCTCGAGCATTCATGGAGGTCGAGAATACCTTCCTCGTTTGGCTCTATGGTTCCTCTTTCTCCCTCCATTCCTCATCCTTCCTCACATTCTGAATTTGATGATGCCAACTCTTCACTCACTGCTTGATTTACTAGGTCGATCACATATTTTTTCCCGTTGCTCTCTATGGATAACATGTTTTTCTTCCAGTTGTGATCTGCTCTCGCTGCCACCAACCATCCTCTTCTGAGCAATGCGTCGTACCCCCTCTTTTGCACCGGGATAACTACGAAGTTCAGCAAGAACCGCTGTGTCCCGATCGTCACCTTCTGCGCCATCAATGTTCCCAACGGCTTGATGCCATGCTGGTCGACGCCCACCAATTGGAATGTCGGTGGCCAGAGTGTAGGTTTCCCGAGACTCTTCCATGTATCTTCGGGTAGTACGTTGACTGCTGCTCCTTCGTCGATGATCGTGTTTAGGATTTTCCCTCCAATCTCCATTTGTACGATCGTTGGATATTTTCCGATGTTTACCGACAATAACATTGGGTGAATGACTTGTTCACCTTGTGGTGTAGGTTCTACTCTTAATTCCTTCCTTCGACCTTCCTGTCGCTGTTGTTGGTCACTATCGACTACGTTTGTGATTGCCATTCCGAGTTGTGGCATAGTTCGGAGAAGGTCCATCACCTTGATAGGTACAATGGTTTGCAGTATCTGCCGAACAATATTGTTCTCCGCCTCTAATCGCCAAGAGGTACTTGGAATATCCAGAGCGGTCTTCTCTTCCTTCGTCATCGCCCGCTCCACTTCTACTTTTGCTTCGTTCATTCTTTGCTTTTCTGTACGTGGCTTTGGGTAGACAGCGTTCTATGCCTGGGCTCTAGTGGTGACCGCCAGTACCTCTTGGTTTTGTTCTTCCACATTCAGCATATTGATGCCTTTTTGTTTTGGGCAGTTGTCTTCATGATCACTCGGTCCACACCATTTGCATAGTCGTCCCCTTGAACCTTGACCATTGTGGCATTCCCTGGCGAAGTGACCCCATTCATTGCACTTTCTACATTGTATCATGGGCCTACCCTTAGTGTCGTACTGTATTCTGTTCCTCGGGCTATTGTTACTTCTGTAACCTCCAGGGGATGCATTGCTATTGTACTGGGGCTTTGGTGGTGTGTTCGGTGGTGTTGACGGTTCTCCTTGAGTGAAGAGTACTTGCATACCCCTTACTTTTAGATTGTATGGGCATTCTTTGATGGAATGTCCCATCACTTGGCAGATATCGCAGAACAACTTTTTCGGGTAGTTTGCCTTTGTGTGACCTTCCCCCTTGCAATCCGTACACCATAGTTCTTTGGCTTCCCTCATACTCTCCTTGTCGGCCTTCAATTCTTTCATCATTCTCATCATGTCCTTCCTGAGTGCTTGCACGGTCTTGGACTCACTGTCTCTATTGTCGTCCGTACTCTCCTCATCGTCCGTCTTCCTTTTCCCTCGGAAGGATGTTTTATTTTCACTCTCTATATCCATCGCTCGATTGTACGCTTCATCGTACGACAACGGAGGCATGACTTTCATTTTCTTTCTCAGTGATGGGCGTAACCCTTCGATGAACCATCACTTCTTCAGCCCGTCGGCTAGCTGAGTCTCCAGTTTTCCCAACAATTCTTTCAGTCTCCGGTTGTAGGTTTGCACGTTCTCGTGCTTCCCTTGCTTCGTATTGTAGATCTCCGCTACAATTTCACTGTCATCCCTCAGGAGTTTGAATTCGTCTTGGAATGCCTTCTTAAGTAATCTCCATGATGCCCTGTGTGCTTGGTCCAACTCTGTGTACCAGTCGATGGCACTATCTCTTAGTGTCGCTGGAAATGTTTTCAGCCAGTAGTCCACATCATCTTGCCCATTGGCTATCCAAATTGTCTCGCACGTCTTATAGTGTCGTACTGGATCTTCTGACCCATTCCCCGTAAATTTTGGCATCTTCTGCCTCTCGGCTGGCGGAGTCACTATCCATCCCGGATGCCCTCGTGTGTTGTACCTGACTGGATTGGTTCTCTCACAACGTCTCGATGCGTCACTTGCACTCTCAGCAACGTTTGAGTCTTCCCCGCGTCCTCTACACCTTGAGTCTCCTCGGGTTCATTCTGATACTCCCTCTGCCCTCGGGTCTTAGGCCCAGAGCTTCCAACTCTTGGCCCTTCGTCGTTCGATATGGATAACTCTCCGATGCGGTGTATGTTGTTTTCAATTTCTTCTGTCAATTCATTTTCATTCCCTTTTTCTTTATTTGTCAGCGGTGTCTTGAAAATTCCTTCGTCGGCATGATGATGTTCATTGGCAATTTGTCTCAGTGTTTTTCTTCGTTCTTCTTGTTCCTTTAATCTCAATGATCTTCGTGTTCTTTCCTCTGGTGTTTCATGCCCACTTGGTACTCGGTTCTTATCCTTATTGAGTTGTATGGGCATTAATTGCTACTTGGGTGAGGAGATGGTTGACCTCTTGGTTGACGTGCAATTGATCCCAGATGACCGACTGAGGGATCTCTCGCCTGAGAACCTCCCTCTGTACGTGGTCCTTCAACGAGTTTTCCCACAAACTACAGAGGTCTTCCGTTAGAGTGTCTTCACAATCCTCGTTTGCTTGTATTGGCTCTTCGGTCGGCTGCCCCATCACGACGCCATTCTCCCGTCTAGATGTTCATCGGATTCACTTAGGCAACGGTGCCAAATGTTTACTGGCAATGTGGTATTCATACAGACATAGAGTAAACAGAATTATGTAGTATAGTGCATAACATAGAACATGAATTTTTAACAGCATTGCACAGAATAAAGCATTGTTTCCATTCCTTGAATATATCAGTATTACACTACAATGTCACAATGCTGCCTCTACATTGGAATGATGATACATATATAGGTTGTCTAATGGTTGCCAACTGTCGCCGACACCGGTCGGGAGTAACTACTCGCCGATACCAACTAACCAACATATTTACCGATACAACAACATAACAAATATAATTTCCTCCTAACAATGAGGAACCTAGTTGTTTTCTCTCTCCTAAAGACATTCATTGAAATTGATTGCTTTGATGAAATTGAAGAGGCTCAATTTATCCAAGGATCAACTATAGTTTTTCAAGGGGATGATACAACAAATGGTGAGATACAACATCGATAGAAAAGAGTTTTTTTCTTCATTAGTATCAAAGTGTGAAGATCTTGTTAATGTTTTAGAGTTTTAGAGGATTAGCCAGACCTCGTCGGAATAGTAGATCTGCCATGAAAGTTTCAGTAGAATCAACTTCAAAGCTGCCTTTCAAGAAAAGTCTATTTTGTAACTCGTGCTTTTTAGCCATCATAGTTTTTGAAGAGGCCATATTTTGGGATTTGCTATTTCTAGCCAAAGCTTGCTATTTTTAGCATCATCTATTTATAGTCTGAAGTTGTCTATTGTTAGATTGTCTATGTCATCACGTGAGAGACATGAGTTTTTAAGGGATAATTATAACAATTTCGATCGTTACTTGAACTGACAGCTGCATGTGGCAAATTAGAATTAGTGGATAGGATTATTTTGTAAAAAAACTTGCATGTGATGCGAGTAGTTGTAGTTAGGCTAGAAGTGCAGTTAATTTATTTAATTTTTTTTAATGCATAGTCTTATAAGCAGTATAAATCTATGCTCCCCCAAGTACCGGGGACGGGGGGACGAGTTTTGGGGACGACATTTTTTTTGGGCCATTTTTCAGGGGACGGCATGGGACAGCTACTAAAAAAATAAGTTTTTTTTTTAAAATATAAGGAAATTTCAAATATTTAGATAACATTGATAAGGCATTCATTATAGACATTATAGAACATTAAAACATGCATACATAAACATAACATTACATTTGAACTTAGTTTTCAACTTGTCACATGGCAAACAAATAAACCAAATTTAATTGTTTTCACCGACAATCTGCATATTTATTATATCAAAATTATATCAAAATGCTCAAAGGCTGCAAGTTTCGAGTTTCAACAACAAAATGACAAAAACATAGAGAGTATATGGCTGTCCCTAATCAGCCTCTCCTAATACTGCATCAAAATCGGAATCTGAGTCTGAATCACTGCCACCATGAGGGTCTACATCATCCAGTGGAACCCCAACCAATCCCTCTTGTGCCTCATCAATCTGCATAACATCCTCTGGATCAACATCCCAACATGCAGCTGGAGTTTGACGATACTCAGGTCTTTGTCGATCCTGTAGCCGCAAGGCACTATGCACTGCCACCAAGTTCTCTGATCGTCTAGAGGTAAGGTTGTTCCTCTTCACTGACTGAATGAAGCTATATGTGGACCAATTCCTCTCTGCAATAGAGGAACTGGCAATCTGTGCAAGGAGGCGAGTGGCAAGTGTCCTCAATTCTGGTGCATTCGTGCCATGCCACATCCACCATCCAATAGGGTCAGTTTGAGCTAATGTAGCTCTATCCATCCTCGCCTCTTTTTTGCTGAAGTTTGGATCACGTAGATTGACAAAGGCCATCCATTGTGAGGGAAGTATAGAAGCCTCCTCCTCGGTATACATTTTTTCAAGGGCCCTCATGAACCCTTGTTTCACCTGATCATCATGAGATGGAGGCACTCTTCTAGGTCTAGCTACATACCATTTGGGATTTAGAGCATATGCTGCCATATGAAGTGTGGTGTTCATAGTGTCCCACCTCCGCGTCACAATGGGCCTAAGATGCTGCTCCTCATAAAATCCCAAAGTAGGATCCTTACTCTGAATGGCTTGCTTCATTTTTCCAAGCATGCTATCAAATGTCTCATAAATCTCTCCAAGACTAGGAGAGTCTGTGTCAGCATATCTTATGACATCCACAACAGGGGCAATGAAGGAGCAAACATCACTGCAAGTGAAAACAAGTTACAAAAATCAGTAATTTAAGAACAAGATTTAAATTTTTAACGAATTGATAATATCATAATATAAATAAAATGAAAATCAGCAATTTGAAATTTCAATTTCATACCTTATTGTGGACCACCATTCATTGTCAAGGACCTTTTGCCTCACACTTTTTCCTTCAGCTGAATTTGACTCTGGCCATCTACTCCATTCTGAATTAACCACCAATAATTGTAGAGGCTTCTTCACCTCAACCATCGTCTCTAACAAAATGAAATAGCCGGCATATCTAGTTTCCATGGGCTTGAGGAATTCCTTCTTTGAAAAAGTCCTGAACAATGCAAGTGAGGTTTGATGGTTGCAAATGAACATCTGTATATCTCTAGCTTCTGCTACCACTTCCTTCACCCAAGCAATCTTCCCAATATCTTTCAATGCGTTGTTCAATGCATGAATACAACATGGGGTCCAGAAAATGTGCTTATAAGCACCCTCCACCATCAAACCAGCTGACTTACATACATGGGCTGAATCTGTTACCACTTGGACAACATTAGATGCCCCAGCCTCTTCCATGGCATCCTTCAAAATCTGAAATTGGAAGTGAGCATCCTTCTTCTTCCCTATACAATCAATAACTCTAAGAAAATAAGAGCCAGATGGACATGTGACAATGATATTGATGAGTGGCCAACGTTGATGTCGGTCCACCCATCCATGACAATAGAGCAACCATCCCTAATCTAAGTTTGTCTCATGTCCTCCATCAAGATACTTGTTGTGACCAAATCACACATCACCCCATTGAAGATGGGGACCCCCTCTTTTCTTGAGCTTTGGTGCTTTTCCATTTACCAATCAAATAATGAGTCTCTCTCCTAGAAGATTTTTGCTTTATAACTGGAGGTCTCATCTGGAACATGAACTTGCAGTAATGAAGAGTCTTGATCAAATTCCATCCAGTTCATGAACACTGAGATCAATCCTGAGGTATGTTTGAGACCCTGAAAATGACTAAGTCTGGTAACCTGAAATCCTGAAAATCCTGGAAAAATGACTAAGTCTGAAATCTGGTGGATCCTCCAAATTCTAGATTCTACATGTTAAATCTGGTCGATTCGAGACCTATCTCAAACATCCTGAAAGGTATATTGAAAAATATTTGAAGTATAAGAAATTCAATATATTTTTCAATATACCTTTACCCTTAGAGACCCTGAAAAACGACCAACTCTAAAGATGATGATCTCGAACTCTTGATCCCATGCGCCAACTAAAGATGATGATCTCGAACTCTTGATCCCATGCGCCAACTCTAAAGAGGAAGACTTCGCACCTTTGATCCCATGCGCCAAACCTCAAGGAAGACTTCGCACCTTTGATCCTATGCGCCAAACCTCAAGGAAGACTTTGCACCTTTGATCCCATGCGCCAATCACAAGATGATGATCTCGAATTCCTTATCCCATGCGCCAGCCATATAGAGGATTCAACAACTCAATCTAGTGCGCCACCTTCCAAATCTATTAGCAAGGAGAGCTTAAAACTTTGATCCAATGCGCCTATTTCAAGAGGAACTCAATACCGTGAAGTAATGCGCCAAACGTCAAGAAGATCCCTGTATGAGAGGAGGATTCCTAAACCGTTAACCACAGCGCCCTTTTAAGAATGACATCAAGAGGATTTGAAATTCTGATCTCATGCGCCAGAGTATGAAGTGATTATATCTCATTGTTTTATGGAGAGTTCCAAGAGGATTTGAAATTCTGATCTCATGCGCCAGAGTATGAAGTGATTATATCTCATTGTTTTATGGAGAGTTCCAAGAGGATTTAAAATTCTGATCTCATGCGCCAGAGTATGAAGTGATTATATCTCATTGTTTTATGGAGAGTTCCAAGAAGATCTAAATTTCTGATCTGCTGTGCCACCCTTGTAGAAGTATATTTAGTTTCTAGAAGGAATTTAAGACCTCATCTGATGCGCCGTCATTAAAGCATGGTGTGACTTAAATTTTGGACATCATTGAAGAGAATCCAATTACCTCATCTAGTGCGCCACATGTGATAGAAGAGTGCAAGTGTTTTAAGAAAATAAGAGGAGTTCAAACTCCTGATCCAGTGCGCCTTAATGAAAATCTGATTTAAAGGCGATCAAGAGGATATTGGGATGAAGATCCAAAAGTCATGATCTAATGCGCTAGGACTGATTTGGAAAGTTTTATGATATGCATTGGGATGAAGATCCAAAAGTCATGATGTAATGTGCTTCAAGATAAGGATTCAAATCATGAAGTAATGTGCCATAATGAAGAGTGAAGGGAATGTGGTTTGAAACTCAAGAGGATTCAGATTTTGCATCTGTTGCGCCACAAAGAGATTATCAATCTCTCAAGAGAGGAATTCAAATTTAGAATCTAGATTCGCCAAAAGGTAAACAAGGGGTTTTAATGTTTCAAGGAACTCAAATCTCAATGCAATGCTTTAATGACAAGAGGAGACCTAGGACCTGATCTAATGCACTTTAAATTTTAAATAAGATGAGGATCTTGAAACCATCATCCAATCCGCCTGGAAGGGGGATAAGGTTAAAGTATCAAAGCTTCAAATCATGAAATTTTAAGGAGAATCAACTAGCTTCATCTGCTGCGCCAACGGGAGGAGATCCAAAAGTCTTATCAAATGTCCCTAAAGAGGAAGAAATTACAATACCTAACCACTGTGCCTATGTCATTTCCTCTTTCTAAATGCCATTTTAACTTCCATTGAAATTCGTAGTAAATTGAATAAAGAGGAATCAAATTAAATGATTTACGATGCCTTTAATAGGGTCGGCCTAGGCAGTTAGGCAAAATTTAATGCAAATTGGGTATTTATACCTGCTGTTGTCTTCATTTTCATCATTCATTAGGAGCAGATTCGCCTATAAGGCGCAGAGGTAAGGTGATTCTTACGAAGTGCAGATCTGATTTATCAAAGTTAAGTTGGAATTTGATCAAATTCTGAAGGTATCAACTCAAGACAGCCTTTTAGGTAAGTCTGATCTGAGCATTTCTTTTTATTTCAGTATGAGTTTTTTGAAAATTGTCCAAGTCTTGGTAAATTATAAGAAGATAAATGGGTTTATGATGAATTCCTTGAGTCTTGATGTTATTATTTTTGCAAAAGTGTTTTATTACAATCAGAAATCTAATGCATTAAAGAAGCTGAAGTAGGTTGTTGATTATTTATATTCGAGGTTGCTTATTCATGTCAAGTTTGTAGGATCATGGCAATGACTTCAAAGGAGAGGCAAGCAAGGATTCACATGGATGCTAAGGGTAAGTTCCGGAATCAAAGCTCGTTTCAAGATGAACAAACGTTGGAGACACGAACATGGGCAACAGTAATCTAGAAGATATCAAGTCCGTGTTTGAGGAACCTACTGGAGGTAGTCTTGCTAGAGCCATCATGAGGAGTGGAACTATTGAAGCTACTTGTTTTCCACCAGCTCTACCTTGTTCAGAGATGATCATTGAATGCGTTAAAAAGTATGACATGGATAATAGGCAAATTGTTGCCAAGGACGAAACAATATTAGCTTACTTGCAAAAGGAGGCAATTGGAGAGACCTTCAACATTCCAACTAAGGACAGGATGATCAGTATTTCTATACAGCAAGGTCAACAAGAATATGAGGTTGATTCAAAGACAAAGTTGCAGGAGATGAAGAGAGACTGGATGGCCAATCCATCCATGAAGTTCAATATGAATAATCCTCCACAGTTTCACAAGTCAGACTTTCATCTTGAAATCGGATACTTGATTATGTTCCTCAACAGAGTGACAGGAATGCCACAATCCGCAACCTTTCAATTATGGATGTATTCTTTCATCAAGTTGGTTCTCAAAGGGAAGATGATTGATTGGGCTGGACTTATCAGTCAGAGCATACATGAACAGTTTATTAACTTTTCAAAGACTAAGTCATTCTATATGAGTTCTTATGTGGTATACCTCCTAGCAAGGAATGAAGTTTATTCAGGTCTGACTAGAAGAGGAGAAGTTGGAATTGGGCCTAATAAGTACTTGTCGCATCAGTGTTACCCTCAGTTGCATTTCAAGAATATCAATCATTATACAAGATTCAATGATGCATTTGCTATGTTCATTTTGAGGAAATTAAGAGGAGAGTTTCATAAAAGACTGTCAAATGCAGCAAGGGAGTTCATTGCGGCATATGGACATTGGTATACTCAGCATGAAAGGTACACTTACATAAGGCTTCAAGGTTTCACATCTTATCCATACAGGTTACCAAGATACCCAACTAACAGGATGGTGATGTTAGAAGTTTCAAGGCAACTCCTGGAACTCATCAGGCTCCAAAAGTTGAAAAAGAGAGGCGGGATTCAGTTTCCACTTCTTCTTGGGCAAAATCTGGAGTGTCTGTCATTAGCAGCAGCTGCGTATTCTGAGATAGAACTTCAGGCATACCGTTTACAAACTCATGGCACCAAGAGGCTTAATTTTGATCCTTTTCAAGTTTGCTGGAAATACAATAGGGAGTACAAGCATGTCATGCAGTCGGAAGACCATTGGGCCAGTGTAAAAGATGAAGATTATCTCCGAACACTCAAATGTTCAAGACTTACATGGGATTTAGTTAGAGCATCCAAAGTATTCAGAATCCCGGATCAGTTCATAGAGGATGACACTATGTTGTTAGATGAATTTGAAAAGATAAAGGATTTACCTTATACTGTTGATTGGTCAAGGAGGGATTTATCCAAAGAGGAGTTGATGGAGCCAATCTTAGCCATGACACAAGCATGTATAACTCAGCTTCTACAAGAGATGAATGAAGAAGGACAAGTTCTTACATACAACAAGATGGATGACAAAGAGTCGGAACAACAGAATGCACATAGTGGACTCCAGCATAGTGGAGGTGATCGAGGTGATAATCCAGTTAGAAAAAGGAAAAGACCTAGTCAAGACCAAAGAGAATCAAGTTGAAGACCTAAGAAGAGGAATAATCCATCTATTTCATCTAATCTACAGGAAGGTACTTCAGATATTCAGAATTCAATACAAGAAATTGAAGTAGTGGAAGAAACTGCTTTGATTCCATCCGAAGAAATTCATTCAAGTCCAACTATTGTAATAGAGGAAGATGATGTTGTTGATCAAGATGAGGAAGGTCAAGCAGAATCTGATGAAGAAGTCACACGTGTACAACATAATCAAGTACAAAGACAACAGGATCTTTCAGCGTTTCCACCTTGGTTGAGACAGAGAATTGAAGAAAGTACAATCATAGAAACATATCAGCCCCACTCGAGTTGAAGAATTGCTTGTAAATGCACAGAAGAGTAATCAAAAGAAGAAATCAACTGTCTTTTCAAAGATTACTCAGGATTCTTCTGGAAATAGAAAGGTATATGTAGCTGTTCCTAGAATTTAAAAGAATCTAGAAGACATGGCACCTGAAGATTACAATGTGACTACCATTGGCATGAGTCCAATCACAGGGGAATAGATAGAGGAGGAACTTCAAGAATCAGTGAATAGTGTAAGAATCATGTTAAAACAAGAAAGAGAAGCTAAGCTAAAGGTTGAACAGGATTTCAATACACTGAAGCAATACATTCAACAAGTCATGCAGCCTATCCAGCAGAAGGAAGCCACTCCAATACCTTCATCTATTCTTCCACAAGAAACAGTGTCTCAAGTTGAAAATATGAGAACTTCATCTCAGTTGATGAAGGGATGGATAGAAAAGACGGAAGAGAAAGCATATACTTACCTTGAAGAAATTGTGCAAGTTTATGACAGAGTCATTAATCTCAAGGATAGAGTTCAAGCTTTGTTAAAGATATGTGTTGAGTTCAAACCTATCAAGGAGCAATACATGCCACAGCTCAAGGGTTTGATGGAAACTCCATTGGAGGATTTAGTTCACGATAAGGTGGTTGATCAGAATACTCCATATGACTTTACCACTTGGTATTTTTCCTTTCACAACAAGGGATAGCTGATTGACAAGATTGAAATAGATATGTCAAGGATAAGGAGTGTTCTTCTAAGGACATAGAATCATGTATATACTTCATTAACAACAATATGTAATCCTTATGGAGATATTACCATTGAAAACATGAAGCAACAAGTTAAGGCATTCTACTTTCAAGATGATGGAGTTGATGAAGGGCAACTTGATAGCATATTCACACTTGCGTTTCATCTTGGAGCAAACAAGTCTTGGATAGCTGACTGGGAGAAGACACTTGGCGTCTATGAGTCAGATGTGACAACAGTAGAAGGATCCATTAATGCTGTGACAAGTGTACCAATGGGAGATGTTGCTCAAGTTGTGTCTAGGTTCATTGCACCTCATAGTACTATCATGTGAAAGGGATGTGATGTGGCATCCTTATCTTCTTGGGAAGCGTGCCTTCATTGCCTCTTTCATTTACTAAAGTTAGCCTCTTTCATTTAATAAAAACATGAGTTTGTTATAACTACTTGTGATGTGGCATGATCTGGTCCATTGGCTTTGCCGACCGATCTTGACCCTTCGTTCATTTTGAGGTCTATAAAAGGGCTCTTGTTGCTCTCATTTGTACGATTTGAAGACTCTGGAATTGTTGCAAGAGCTCTCTGGAATAATATAAGACTCATTGTTTTGGTGACTCTATATATGTTTCTAAGTGTTGCATGGTTTGGATTTCTTCAAGCGAACATTAAGTTAGATTAAGTTTCCTTTAAGTATATGTTAGTTGGTGGAGGGCTTTATTATTGTTTGTGGTGAAATCTCTGTGTTCACACCATTTGTAGTTTGTGGCTTGCAAATTGCAGTGTATGGTTAGTCTGAACAAAACTGAACTTCAATTTGATCCCTATGTTTGTTGAATGTTTCATGAGCATAAGTGATTTAAACATCTTGTAAAACCTTAGAAGATTGCATCAATCTTGTGTAGTTGTCTAACTTGGCGAAGCAAGATTTGGTTGGATTTCACTTGAGCAATAATTATCCTTGCATCTAGGAGTAGATTAAGTGTTACTGAACCTTTCATCTTTTGTTCTTTTTATCAATTTGGTTAGAGTTAGGACCAAGGACATCATCGCAACATCATAAGTCATAAGCTGTAGTACTTAGATATTCCAGTATTTATCTTCTCCTTCATTGAATCAACGACTTGTCGAACAATTGTGTAAGTCCCTTTGTGTTTACCAGCATAATCATACTTAGTCATTGAGCTATCTCTTACAAAATCATAAAAAAAGGAACCTTGGAGTCATCTTGTTTGATCACTTTGTTCAGCATTTGAGAGGCTTTGCTCAAGAGAGAGTTAGATACTCTGTATTTTACTCTATTGTTGACTTGTCGAAAAACAAACATCAACAATACTCACCTGAGAATATTCCTTCTCAAGTAAGGTGGTGCGTAGCTTATGTTCTCTAGGGGGGGCATATGAAGGACCAACAACTGTAACATCTCTAAACATTTGTTTGAAATAGGGAGAGCGTGCCACATGAAATGGTATGGCATGGGCATAGAAAAATCTAGCAATGGAAGGATCGGCCACCTCTCGTGTTTGTGCATTGAACAACCTTGCAACAGTAGAACTTCTTTTCTTTCCCTTATTAGAAGTAGAAACCTCTTCCATTTGGCTTTGTGTAGGACTAGGCAATGACACACTAGGCATACTCTCCATTGACAATCCCTTAGATCTTGCCTCCCCCTCGATTGACTTCTAGGCATACTCAAGGGGACATTACACAGACCAGGGGACATTACATAGACCAAAAGGAGAAAAGAAGATTCCATGTTGGCAAAGTATAATGAGAATTTCAAGTCACTGGTAATAGTTTGCATTCTACCAAGTGAAGCATTCCATAGACTTTATTCTACCATAACCTTTGCCCAACTCTTCCCTTATGAGATGTACTACTTCTAGAGCTTGAACTTTGGATATGCCTTTAGGCTGTTAAGATAACACATATTTCAAACAGATTAAAAAAAATGATTCTGAATCTAATAATTCACAATCTAATATAGTTCCCATGCATCTTAACTGCAAACCATCTTTGAAAAGGTTCTCATGTACCCTTCCTTTACCTCACCATCATCAAAAGGAGGCATTCTTCCATCTTTAGGATCATACACTTGGGGTTTAGAGCATAGGCTTCCATATGAAGTGGGATGGTTATCATTTTCCACTTCATTGTCACAATAGGTTAATGTGCTTCTTTTAAAATTTCAAATCAAAGTCCCTACTACTAATTGCTTGCTTCATCTTGCCAAGTATGCTATCAAATGTCTCATAAATCTCTTCAAGACTAGGCGAGTCTATATCATGCCATCTAATTATTTGCATGATAAATGAGATGCCAAAGCAAATGTATCTGCAAACAAAATTTAAAAAAAATAGTGAATGCTAAATTTTTCAAAATTAGAATCAAAGGTAACATAAAAATATTAAAAATACAAAATGAGAAAATTAAGAATTACGATTTTTTAAAATTTCTTACCTCATAGTGGATCACCAAACATCATCAGTGACCTTTTGCTTCACCTTCTTCCTTTCATCTGTCTTGGCCTCTTCTCACTTTTTCCACTCACTATAAGCCACCATGGATTGAAGAGCCTCTTGCACCTCAGATATCCTCTCAAGCAAAATGAAATGACTTGCATAACTTGTCTCCAATGTATGATCAATTCTTTCCTTGAAAAATTCTTGAAGAGTGCAAGTGTTATGTGATGGCTGTAAACAAATATTTGAATATGTATAGCATCTATTATCATTATCTTCAATCAAGCTGTACTCCCGATGTTTTTCAGCATGATGTTCAATGCTTTAACATGCGTGGTTGAAAAAATGTGAATTTAAGCATTCTCCACTATCATAATAACTAATTTACAAATATGGCTGCATCGGTCACAACCTGCACAACATTTGAGGCACCATTCTCCTCGATGGCCTCTGTTAAAAGCTGAAATTAGAATTTTGCATCCTTATGCTTCACTGAGAAATCAACAAATATAAGAATAGATGAGCCAGCTGCACATGTAACAATAATATTGATGAGTGGCTTGTAATGTCCCCTTCTAGACACATGGTTAGTCCATTATGGAGTTCCCGTGGGCTAGCAGTTGGGTTAGGGAACTGTGGTTAGTTGGCCCTGGAAATCCTTGTCAGTGAGGGAGTTATGGTTCGCATTCAGTGGATCCAGTTGGCACCCTCGTGGTTGGTTCAGTGGCCTCTTGGTCGTTACTTACTATTTTTAGGAAGTTCGAGTACTGTGTCGGTTCGAGATTTTCAGAGTTGGATCAGAAGCGCTTCGTCGAGACCTTTCCGGCGAGCTAGAGATCAGTGATTTTCGACACCGTCTGCATACTTATTTTAAAGTTAGAAGATTTATTAATTTATATTAATGTGGACTTTATTATATTTTGCTAGAAAAGTGAATTAATGGGAAATAAAGTCGTGTTGCAAGTTATGACCTTGGGCGCCCATCTCTAGGCAAGGAAAAAAGTGTTTTTAAATGTTAAAACTCCCTCTTGAATTCCAATGCCATCTTGGAGGGGGATATAAGGTGCATTTGGAGCTCATTTTCAGTTCATGCTATGTTTTGATATTTTGTTTATGAGAGCTCTGCTAGGGTTTCGGAGTTGGAGATTTTGCATCAGGCTATTGGAGACGGAAACCTCCATTAGTGACGGTATCCCACAGGTGTGCAATACCACCCAACGGTGCCATTGACGGTGGATGTATTCGGCATTCACAAATGTGCGGATAATGGAGATATTTGAAGAGTTGCTGAGTTGAATGTGATATTCTGGGTGCCATTGACGGTGGATGTATTCGGCATTCACAAATGTGCGGATAATGGAGATATTTGAAGAGTTGCTGAGTTGAATGTGATATTCTTTATAATATTGTCATTTGCTGATTAAGAAGGACTGTGTAGGCAGATTTCAGAGTGTTTGTGGTAGTTTTCTTGCTGCTGTTTACTTTCCCTTGGCTGGCCGTACCATTCCAGCTGGGCCGTACCTTTTGGGAGGTGTTTTCAACTGCCATACTCCACCATTTCTGCTCTATGCTTGGCATGAGGGTATTTCTGTTTGGAACAGCAACGTAGGAAGGTGTGCAGGGTTGTGTAGTGACTGATTTTGCTGTTCATGTATTGGCTGGGCCGTAGATCCTCACCTGGAGGGTCGTGGGTCACCTTGAGGACTCATCTTTGTTTGGGGTAGTGTAGATACTTCTTGTTTGTGGCATTCCAGACTCTTTGCTCATTATAACAGATGCATATCACAGTCTATTAAAATATTTGGAGTTCAAAGTGGTTTTCAGCCATATCCATTGCTGGTCCGTCAATAGTCAAAAAGTGAAGTCTCAAATCTGCAAATGGGTATGTTTTGATAATTGTTTATTGGCATTTCTATTATCTGTGTTGTCAATAGTTTCTTCAGATTCATTGTACATTTTCTGGGTTTCTGTTATATGCAATATATTGTGTGCTCCGGCACCACATCTGCAGGAAAACAATAAACCCTTCTGCATCTTCTGTCTATTTGAAAGAACACACAAATTAATAATAAAATCACATAAATAAAGATTTTAAAAAAAAAAAATACAAGCAGGTACGGCACATTACATGGCTAACGTCTAATATCAGTCTACCTAGCCATGACATTGGAGCAGCCCGCCCTTATCTAGGTTTGTCTCATGTCCTCCATCAACAAGTTCACCCTCAAATATTGTTTGTAAGCAGGGTGATATGTAAACTATGTTATTCAAGTGGGGCATATGAAGATGGCATGGACACGAAAGAAATTGGCTACAATATTATCAGACTCCTTCTGCTGATTGCATGTTTGACAACCTTGAAATTGTGCCTCACCCCACTTGTGGCCTTCCTCTTATTTTTATAAAACTATCTCCCTTCACAACATCTATCCTAGTAGTAGACAACAAATTAGAATTATCCATGATAGATTCCATGGTTACACCTTGAGCTCTTGTCTCACCCTCTCTAAGCAATCTATAAGTCATTTCATTCTTCTCTTCCAGGGTTATTTTTTCACAAATCCTAACCCCGTTTCTAGTTATGCATAATAAATGCCAAATGGCAACAAACACTAGGATAACTCCCTTTCAAATTTGTGTGATGCATACGGAATAACCAATGTTTACTCGCCTTTGAATTTTTGGTCTTGGTTTGGCACAAAGGAGTCACATAGTGTAAAAAGGTTTTATTGGTATTAATGGGCCTTTTGAATAAGGTTTCCCGTCCCACTTACTACAACACTAATGCACTGAATTTATCTCCCAACAATTTTCATCTCATACTTATTGCTTTAAGAACCCATTCTAACTCTAATTTTGATTTGTGATGAAAAATACGAGAAATTGAAAAAACAAACAAAAAACCTGCCCTAGAAAACATGACAAACTAAAATTGAAAAAGCAAACACACTTACAAATATTCTTAATTTGATGCCATGTTAGCTTATCTTCAGTGCGTAATGACAAATTTCTATGGAGATGGCCTTCTCAGTTGTTCTTCTCATTGCTGCCATTGATTCCAAATGTTGATGATCCTTTCTGTTTTCCTTGTCTTCACAACTGCTGCATAGTGCAATTTGATGGTAATTTGCAAATGATAGTTAATGCTGTTTTAAAGGCTATGGTTAGGGTTTCAAAAGGGTTTGGAGCCTACCATTTTTCTTCTCTTTTCCCTTGTTTTTATGTTTTTTTTTCTAATTTTTGTTTTGCTTTTTAATTAAATGTTGGGGACTTATAGCCACCCTTGCGATGGATGGCTGAGGGATGTTTGGGCTGTTTTATGAATGTTCCTATTAGAAAAATCATTCGGGGACAGCCCAAGTTATTTTTTCTAGCCATTCTTGTGCACCTGAAATGGCTAGGGGATGGGGACACCCAAGAAAGTCCCAGGGACACATCCCTCCTATAAGTCTGCAAACAATATATGCAACATAGCCATCACCTTTGAATTCCACAAGCCCACATCTTGTCCTTTACCTGGAAAACAAACACCAAGCACCATCAAAATGGTGCTAATGTTATATAGTTTCTTTTCTTAGTTTTATGACCACTTTACAATAATGTGAAACTTGAGAAAATTTCAAATTTCTCACTCATTTACACACCGATGCCATAAAACCTCAGTACATACACTTTCTTAGTGTAAGAGTCATTGATTGATTGAGGCTGTCAAGATCACCTACAAAACCTAGGATTGCCTTCTACAAGAGAAAAAAAGCATAGAGGATAAATTTGCACAGTATTGGATGCGATAAATGAATTGCATTAATAAATTACATATGAGATCTTGCTTTTATAATTGCAAGATAAGAAAACCCTAGGTGACTTGAGAAAACCCTAAATAAACTTAATAAAGTGTAATTAAATATTTAATTACACCAACACCCCCCCTTAAGTGCAACTTAGGGAGAATGAGAAACATGCAAATAATGCAAGGATGGGTCTCGGCTACAAGGCCATATTAGGTACCCATGTACAAATAGTCTATCACAAATGGAGAAAAGGAGAAAAATCCAGTGGGAGAAAACTCCTCTCCAAAAGAGAGAAAATACAAAATAAGTGATGGAAGGACTCAAGGACTCAATATCAAGACCCCCCAAGGACTACATCCATCACGAAGATACAATCAATAAATATGTACAACCCCCCATAAGAGAGGATGTAGAGAGAAGGTCTGGTGAATCCTCCAGAAGTGAGAAGGATGGAACCTCATACGAGGAAATGCTCCCTCCCAAAATAGAGATCAGAAGAAGAGAGACCATGCAACTGCTCCTCAAGATGACTTTTGTAGTGCTGTTAGATGCTCAACAAAGGATGAAAATGAAGATCCACGAATGTTGAACAACATTCCTCCCCTTGGGAAGGAATAGAACTGTAGATGTATGCATAATTTCTTCCCATCCCAGAGAGGAATATGGAGGAAGGAGGATAAATGTTTATGAACTCTGCACATGATCCAAAGACGATAATGAATCTCTTGAAAACTGCTCAAATGTCTCCAACCCACTGTCAAACTGTGATTGAATAGGAGGATGAAGAACAATCTTCAAAGAAGATAATGGTGATGCAACTTCATAGAAGCTGTCATCAAAGAGGAATTGAATACCCTCCAAAGTATCTCCCAAATCTGCAATGTGGGACTCTACAAGCAATGATGAGATATCTGGTAGGAATGCATTTGAATGAGCCATCTTTGGAAGATTGATAATGTCCTACTACAAGGAATCATTGGAAGCTCTCAAAGAAGCAACCCTTGACTTAGATGTAGCAACAGGTGATGAAGATGTGATCTCGATAGAAGGAGAAAGAGAAATAAGAGAAGTCTTTGTGTCATCTGAACTAGCAAGAACTGTCAAATATGCAAGCTGCTTAACTGTATCATCATCAATGGTATATAATCTACATCATCAAGGGGTATGTGGCGATCCATAGCAGGATCATCTGGGAATGGAGAGATCATAAATCTCCCAAATTCTAGTCCAAAGAGCGTGTGGACACTCAATATGTGAAATGCAACACATAGTGTCAAAATAAAAAATTGGAGCTAATCAATCCTACAACATGATCAATAGTACTTTCCCATGTAGATTTCCTTCTAGGTGTATCTGGTTCATGTATGAGTCCATAGAGATAAGGTAAAAGATTAAGCCACCTAAGATGTGTCAAGATGCCCTTTTGCCAATACTCATAATTATCCTTATCCAGTGTTACCACATAAGGGTGAATGACAAAACCCATGATATCTCCTCAAACGATAAAATCAGAGATCATCAATTTAAATATATATTAATTCTAATAAGTGAAGCCTACCAAAATAAACATAACTAATCCAGGTGCCAGTATGTCCAAGTTATCAACTAAAATGCTTTCAATCGACAAACTGAATAAAAGATACCTGTGGATGAATCTAGAAAAAGTGCATGGATGGCGGTGTAGAGCTCCTCAATACCTTTTAAACATCGCAAGAATTGCGAAAATCGAAGATCGTGGCAAAATGTTTTGAGCTTGGAAGCCAAAAAGGGTATTTGGACTTCAAACAACAATAAATTGGACCAACAATAAAATCTGAAAAAAAATAATAGCACCATTGGATTGTGCTCGAAACCAACTTTCCAACGCCTATTTGTTTGTGACAATCTGACTTTGTTTGCCCATGTTATGCCAAAAACAAAAAAACCCCTTGAAGCACAATTTAGAGAAAAAAGGGCCCTTGTCCCAATTGGGGTGGCGCCCTAACGGCGCTTCGGTGGTTGGCGGCGGTTGAGCGACACTCTAGCTGTAGATGGGCAGCGATTTGGCCGAGTGGCCCTCTGGTGGGGCGTTGACGGCGTTGGAGCTAGGATTTTGAGGCGACCGCCGAAAAGGCTAGTGGCGGAGCAAAGTAGAAATGGCAGTGCTCGTTGAGGGATGGTGGTGCCCTGTTTTGGGGCCGCAACGACCTAGAACAGGGTTCATGTGGCCGGATCTTTGTTTAGGTGGCCCAAAAAAGGGCCCAAACAACCAGATTTCTAGTTGGGGTGCCCAAAAACAGGCATGCATGTCCTGTTTCGGGGCATGTGGAGCCCTTATTTTTTTAATAAAAATTCTATGACAGAGCCATGCAAGTGTCGTACGGCCTTGGGAGCATTTTTTTTTTGCGTTAGATGATCCCAATCTAGGTTTTGATGATTTGATAGTCGTTTTCAGGGTTTTTGGGCCTTTTGAGCGCGATGACAAGGTCGGATTTGACCCAAAATGTGTTAAAAATTAGCTTTCCTTTGGATCCCAAAAAAACACACGCTTCAAAGTTCAAACCCTTGCAGATTTGGTCTCTGGAGCTCAAATCGAGCCAAATAAGAGGCTAATTTGACTATCTTGACTGCTTTGAATTCAATGAAAAGCTCTGTTTTACAGAGAAGTACACCCAACAAATGGATCTTGCCTGATTTTTCTCCAGATTCGAGAAGGGGCTTGCAGATCTGGAGCTCTGATACTATATAAGAGTCACTGATTGACTCAAGCTGCTAGGATCGCTTGCAAAACCTAAGATTGCCTTCTCGAAGAGAAAAACAACACAGAGGATAAATTTGCACAATATTGGATGCAATAAATGAATTGGATTAATAAATTATATATGAGATCTTGCTTTTATAATTGCAAGATAAGAAAACCCTAGGTGACTTTAAAAACCCTAAATAAACTTAATAAAGTGTAATTAAATATTTAATTACACCAACACTTAGATGGATGACATCCATATATATATACACACACTTGGATCACATCCAATAAATAATGAAAGCATATATATTTGTGTGTGTGTGAGAGATGTGCGTGCGTGTGTGCATGCAGAAACTAAAGAGATCAAAGTATCAACTAAAATGCTTTTTAACCACACCAATTTTAGACAAATCATTCTGTTTTTACAAGCAATGAAGACCTGCCAAATGCAATGTTTGATATTATGTTTCTTGTAGCAAGCACATTTTGGCTTTTGCAAAACATTTTGCTATTATTTGATGTGTTTTGGCATGTTTTGGGGCAATTTTTTGTTCTTTTGGATCAAGCTTTTTTCTTGGACTTGACTAGAGTTGTTTTTGGTATAGACCAGCGCTTTGGTAAACTGGAGACATTATGTGTGCAATTGGACTCTAGTAACATTTACATGATATTTGTCAAAATCAAAAGTCATCATAATGATGAAAAATTGTATTTATGCTTTCAACAAATTATACAAGTTGCATAACCTACAAGGTTACACATTTTTATTGTTTCCCAAGTCCTAACATTAAACAATTTTCAACCCTACAAGTACCTAGGTACAAGTACAGAATGATCATTTTAATTATGTTTCATTTGTTTATTGAGATATCATATGTGTTGCTATTAAGGGTGTGGTTCGGTGGTTAAGTTGCTCGGTTGTAGTGGCGGCCACTAGAGTTCAAACCCCCGTTGGGCCAACGAGCTCGCAGCCTTTACGCCTTTGCTGGGCCAATGAGCTCGCGGGTTCGAAGTGTTCTTACTAGGGGATGAGGTCCCCTGTGTTGTGGCCTCACCGGTTCATAGCTCCGGGCAAAAGCGTTACCGTGGAGCTAGAGGGCGTGTCGCACCAGTGTCACCGGTAACGTTAAAAAGTTTATCAGGTGCATTATCTTTAAAAAAAAAAAAAGAAGATATCATATGTGTTGGAAAATTTATAGTGTGCTGTAATAATTATTTTATGTTTTCCTTATTGTCTTTGACCCTTAAATTGGAAATGCTGTACAAACTCCACAAATGGCTTGTGGATGTTTTGTTTTCTCATTGGCACACATGATTGTTTCATAATTTCTTTTTCTCATTTAAATGCTTTTTTACTAGTTTAAGTATTCGAAAAGATTGTTACTCATGATTATCCTATATGTTTTGGGTAGTGTTTCAGTAAAATTCCCATATTTGGTGCAAAAGAAATTGAAGGAAGGACAAGAAATGCGTAGAGTTGCTCAACTTGATTGGAAAATAATTGAAAATAGTTGTGAGAGGACGTTCAATGTGGCTGGCCTCCAATTCACTCCACTGCCGGTTTTAACTCTTTGTTATTTATTTCTTTCGGAGCATTTTTACTTCTTTTTGCAGTGGACATTCTTGTTCACACTTCTTATTCTTGGATGTAGGTAATGCATGGAGAAGATTATCAATCTCTTGGATTTCTGTTTGGAAAAAATAATAAGGTGGCATATGTATCTGATGTTTCCCGATTTCCAGAGGACACCGAATATTGTATAATTTGCTCCTACTCTATTTTCTTTAGCAAATAATTTGAATATAATTTATTTCTTGTTTTGTTTCCTCTAATTTTTAAGTGGTAAGTGTGTGCAACATAAGCTCTATGAAAGTATATTTTGTATCAACAAGTTGATGATGCATATTTCAATTGTTACATTATAAATTCCTAACAATATTGACATACGGGATTTTTGCTCTATTAGAAAACAAAACTCTGGTTTTTATTTCTCATGAATGCTGGAAATGCAAAGTTATGTTTGAAGATGATCTCTACAACTATTCTGTTGAGAAATTTCTCTTTAAACTTTTTTTTCCTTGTAGATATTTTGGTCATCCAAATAATGTTTTGCCTGACATATGTTTGTCCGTACTAATCATAAGGTAATGTTAAAGATGGAGACAAAACACAGTAAATGTTAGATTATGCAAAAGCTGTATCTGGTACATTACTCTATGGTTTATTTGATATGCTTGCAAACTTTTTGTTCCCTGAATGCCTACTTTGATTGCATTGGGTTACTCTACAAGATCATCTGCCTTTTTGATATATATTATAGTCTGCATGACAATTTTATTAAAAAAATCTTTACATGTATGCTGTGCACATGTTTGAAAAGTTTGTGCTCACTGACCTTGTGGCTTCTCTTTTTACATACTGACAATTTTATAGGAACTATTATGTGAACCTCCTTTGATACAGATTCTATGAGATAGTTGTTGTTCAATATTGGATTTCCCACTCTCTTACTTTGTCACGTACACTAGAGTCAAGCATGGGTGTCTGTTTGTATTGACAATCTTTGAGATTTGTTGACTAGGTGAAATTCACAGATAACAGTACGGTGTCATAGAATCACCGATTTTAAATAAAATTCAAGCTCGGTATGTAAGTACCCTGTCTTATTCTGTCCCAAAAACTCAGTTTGAATGGATTGACATTTTGTCAAACACTTGGCATGAAAAGTGTCTAAGTTCTGATTCCTTAAGTCTGATATAAATTTCTGAGTGTTTTAATGCTGGTTTGAAAGGTGTTTTAATGCCAAAACATAGACAATAACATAGAAATGACAGACAAATGATTGCATTCTCATATACCAAGGAACCCACTTGCAAATATGCCTTTATTGATATAACAGGTCTGATTACACTCTGTATACACTTATGACAGGTCTGATATAGGTTATATCAGTCTATTACAATCAATAAAATAAATCTCCAATTGATCAAATAACAATGTATGACATACCCGTGATCAATCCTTCATGAAGTATACAAGGTATTCCTGATATGACGATGAAAGATACCCAAAATGGAATACAAAAGTGGCTGCTACAGGACTGATGTCTGATATAGAATGCTGATGTGAAGTATGCAAATTGAAATAGCTCCAAACAATCCCACAAACCTCCCTCAAGGGTAGCACACCAACCCTAGAAGGCTGTGATAGCTTTTGGGAGTGCACTTAGGGTTTCAACAAGCCTCAACAAGCCACGATCTGCCCTTAATATGCAAAGCCCACGTTTGATATGTATTCCATAATGCCTCAAAATGATGCCCCAAACATAATATTCAACACCCACGAAGATATGTGCCCAAATTGTCAAAAATGGTTGGAATTAAACATGAACCAGCAATGATATATAATCTAATATGTCCTCACAAAGTCCACGATTTCACCATAGAATGATTTTAATGTCAATAACCTGCAAACCCTAGGCGTTTCACCTTGAAACTCAAACGCTAGCCTCAATGATGTTGTACGGTTTGGCTGATGACAATGGAATGTACGACCCAACAAAGAGCTAACAGCAATTAATGCAAACAACATCAAGTATACCTCTGATTTCTGATGATGATCAACTCAAACTCTCAAATAAACTCTTCAATTCAGCACAATGTGACAATTGATTTGCAGCCACCTGGTAAAACTACCTTCGGATGATATCTCACACCCTCAGGAAGCAATAATCATGAAGAACTTTGTTCTCCAAAGCCAATAAATCTGAAACCCTAGGTTTCCTTCTCCAAGAGAAAAAGCTCTCCAAAGAACAAAGCCAAAATGTATAATGATCCAAATGATGCTTTTTCCAAAAGCCTTTGGTGACATATACTCTCTCCAAAATAGGTTGATTTCCTCATGAGGCTTTTATAATCATTTAAATGATATTAAATGCTTTTTGATGTTGACTTTAATATAAAGCATTAATTAGGCACCCACATAAAGTACATTTATTAATTGACTTTAAGTCATAAAGTGGCCTCATTAACATAAAGTTAAAATATAACTTTATAATGCACTTTATAATTAAGTATTAATAATTAAAATGACATAACTCCATAAATACTTATTATTTTTCCATTCCATCTGAACCTGAGAATTAACCATTGTATCCACTATGCATCCAACGGCCTTACTAAAAATAGTAAGGGTCCCTCTCTAACATCCACTGACTTATTATAAATAGTAAGTCCCTCAAAACGGAACCAGAAACCTCTGAATATCAATGCCTCAGAACATATGAAGGATTTGGAGAGATAAACACTGACAACTCCCACCTGAAGAGCTCCATAATGCCCAAACTGGACCCTCTAATCCACCACACTAGCCTACGAGGGTCAACTGATAGGCTAATCCTTTGGACTTTGATGCTCACGAAAATGGGGACATTACACGGTACAGGTTACCTACTCTAGGAGTGTGAAAGGAAAGCAAAATAAATTAAATCTACTCTACTTGTGTGTGGAATATAAAATAAAAGAAAAAAAGAGCTACCAAAGGAGAGAATAACAAAGAAACTGAGATAGAACGATTTTAACATATTTTGAGGACCCTTTGAGCTTTGGCAACAAAATAATAGTTCATTCACATTGTTAGTATACTCATGTGCCAATTTAAATTTATAATTGTGAATTCATTTACAAGCAACAATAGTCTATACTGTAGAAGCAAATGTCTTTCTCGGAAAGGTAAACCAAAAGTTAAAACTTAAAAGATATTTTCAAATTCTCGAGATAATATTGGGAAAATATCAGGAACTCCCAAAATGCAGAAAATTCAAAAATAAAGAGAAATAACAAGCAGAGAGAATTTTTGCAGAAAAAAGCCAGCAGAATGAGGAAAAAAATTGGATGCAAGAGTTTATATAGGGAAAAGAACGAATTTATTATCAATTTATCTCGAGAAATTGCGATAAAAGACCAATTCCCGAGAAATCAGGGATAAAATTTGGCAATGATAAATTCAAAAAATATCGATTTTTTTGTGAATTTCTCGGCAGAGGGGGCGAGAAATGGGAAAGTCCAAGTTCTCGTGAGAAATTCCCAAGATCTGCTTCTATGGTCTATACACATTAAATTAACAATTCTAGATATTAATTCTTTGAAAAACATTTACATATAGCATATAACTCAAAAATAAACGCAAATAAGAGAATTATGCAGAGAACAACTTCAAATAAATTTTCTTATTACTTCACAATGAACAAAAAACAGTATAATCCGAAGCATACATTCAGTTTCAAATATAAGAAACATCAAACCATTACTGTCCACTTAAAAGATGTTTTTGAGAAAAAGAGTTCTCTTTACAATTCTCTTTTCTTTTTATGCTCATACATAATATTTAAAAAATGTTCAAGAGGCAGGGAATGAGACGATTAGTTTACCCATGTCCTTTCATCTTCCACAACACAAATTTACTGAAAGTTTTCAACTGTTACATAAAGCTTTAAAATTTTCTGAAGCCTTTTTATTAGTGGGAAATGGGTCTTGAACAACCACCATTGATTAACATTCCCACAAACATCTTCATTCAGATATTTCCTTGGCTGCCACTTTTCACCTTTGCCTAAAGGTTGGGATCCATAGAGTTGTTTGGGAGTGCATAAGTTGACAATATATTAGGTTACAAGTTAAGGCAGACCACTATATTCTAGTAAGAGGTCCTTATTTTATAGCCATAATTATGCACACGGCTTGTAAACAAAATTGAATTAACTTGTACAACCATAAACGGCTCTGGTGGGAGCAGATTTACATATAGTTGCCTAAGTAACTAAGAAATCCATACTGAGGTTCTATATGAATCCTTAGTTATGTTCTAAAAAATTCACAAACGCTTTTCAATAAATATTGGTTGAATGGAAGAAAGCATAAACTTTCAAACGATTGTAGACTGAACTCGTCTTAGAGACTTAACATTCAAACCATCATGCTTTGCAATTATGTTTTGTAGATCCAAAGTATTTGATGACTGAAGTTGCTTTTCATTATTTTATTTTCCATGTCTTTGGTAAATAAAATTCATCTTTTAATTGATAAAAACATTTTAATAGTTTTTCTGTTTCTTTTACAGTGTTATCCAGCAGTGGAGGTGGGCAATTAGATTTGCTTATTCTTGATACCCTATACAAGGTACATTGTTCCCTTTATAGGTTAAAACATCGTTGTTTTATGTCCAGGCAATTCTTATCTGCAACTGTTTTATGTTCTATTATGTTCTGTATGAGAGAAAAAGTTCAACTACTGTAAATTCTCCTTTAAACTAAATGCTAATTTGTATCAATCTCTTATTGTAATGCTGAAGGTTCCTTTTGAACCACCCACGTTAAGAAGGTGTCTGCAGAGAACTTGCAATTAGTCTCTTAGTGCAGGCTTCATACTTACGAAAGGACCTTTGAATGATTATCAGTCTTGTAATTGTAGGTTTTATATGCCCAGAGTGCCAGGTTGTGTGTTTTCCTGTAGTAATTTCCATACTTAAGTTGATTGAGCTGATTGAGTCATTTACTGAAACATATGAATGTGGCATGTATTTACACATTAAAAGTGAAACGATTAAAACATTGGATGGTCTTGCGAAAAGAAAATGTGGACTGTCGACTTGTCTGTCTGAGCATGCTTTTGTGCATGTCCACTATGAGCATTGACGCAAAGAATCCCATAATAATAATAAGCAAAGAAACCTAAGGCTTATAGACTAGCTAAGTCATAGGGTTCACCAAATTTAATCCTTGCAGTTTGGAATTCGGCGAACTTCAAAAACAACTAAAAAAATTGTTAGAATTCGCCCAAAAGTTTGTATAGAAAAAGGGCTAGAACTTTTTTTATTAAAATATATTTTAAGTATTTTTATTAGGGTTTTTCAGTTTTTTCTTATAAAATAGTACTCGGGACAAGTAAACTAATGACAACAAACTGAAAATGGAAACAAGTGGCTGAAAACTTCTTATTAAATTCTCAAAAGCTGATATAAAGCCTCAATTGCATCACAACAGTAGATCTAACATGTAGATGATCAAATCTAACCAATGTGTCTGCAGATTTGTGCAAGAATAGCAGGTATGAAGCCCTAGAACAGCAATAGATATCAAGTGTGCTTGCTGATTTGTGCATGAACAGCAATATAATACTCTAAGACAACAAATAGATCTCAAGTATGCTCGTTGATTGGTGAATGAATAGCAATAATAAACCCCAGAACAACAATAGATCATGAATATACTTGATGTTTTATGATAGTACAGCAATGTAAACCCTTATAATAGTAACAGATCTTGAATATATTTGCTAGTTTATGAATGAACAGCAATAGACAACAAATATACTTGTTAATTTGTGTATTGACAACAATAAGAAACCCTAGGACAACAATTACACTTAAATATGAACTGAAAACAACAATAGTCCACTTAGAAATATCAATTAGAAACATCAATATGAAACCCCAAATCTGATCCTGGCATCTATGACAGCTGGAAACATGATTATGGTTGTTGAAACTTGATATATTGAAATTTCACCAATTTTCTGCTAAAAGAACAACTATGATTATAGGAGATATGGTGGTGGCATATGGTGGCAATGTATGAAAACAACAAACCCTGAAAAAGTTTGATTTTTATAGTAACAACAACAAATAATGATTTTCCTCAATTTGGCACTCCAAACAATGAATATTGATGATGAACAATAGCAACATATGTTGATAAATTCTGAAAATCAGCAATAACAATGATTTGCTTGCAATTATAATTTGATCCAATCCTCTAAAAGTTGAAGTCTTCAATAATTTATTGTAGCGACACTGTAGCAATCTAAAAGTGACTTCAATTTTTTAGCACAAATGTAATTTTTGGGCGGAATCACCTCTTGTGGACAAGAGGGTTTTCGTCCTCAAATCCAACCTTGGAAACTAAGAGGGTTTTCGTCCTCCAATATATCTGAAATGCCAAGGGTTTTTGTCCTCCAAGGTCTCCTAAATGCCAAGGGTTTTTGTCCTTGGATGAAAAGATGAACACAAAACTCAAATCTCCAAAAATTATTCGAAAATGCAAAATGACAAGTGATGTTTTGATGTGAACCTTGACTTCTCTTTTATAGTTGCCTTTTTTGGGCCCATGAATTAAAATTTCCCTCCCAAAGTATTTAAATTATTAAATGTTTAAAAAAACTTTTTTATTAATTATAATAATATTATTATTTATGGGAAATGAGGATAGGCTATATTAGAATATTATTTCATGCTATTTTTAGTTAATGGTCAATCATGTATTTTAGTTGTAAAAAGATCTTCTGCAGTTTCTATTTCAGAAACTTGCTTTCCCTGTATTTTTGTAACCTATTTATCTGAGCTTTTGCTCATTGTTAATACATTCAATATTTTACCAATTACTCAGCGTAATATGGTATCAGAGCTTGGAAGATTAAAATCGGTCTTCTAAAATTTTCGAAAGATTTTTTTTTTAGTTTTTGAAGATCAATTTCCTTTGTGTGAGTTGGGTTCCTGGTTTAGTTCTGTTTGTAGAGACATCGGCCGCCAAGGATCTTCTATTTTTTGATCCTTTAGTTTGCAGAGACTCTCGTGATTCACCTTCGCATTTTGTTCGCGTGTCTTTTTTCTTATTCTCTGGACGGCGTCGGTATATGCTCGTGAAGAGCCACGCGACTGGTTTTCGTCTAAGTTGCCGGTTCGGGTGCGGGTTCGGGTTCGGGGGTTCGGTTCGCGGGTTCGGCCAAAATTTTTCTTGGGGTTTGGGTTCGTTTTTTTATATATATAAAAAAAATATGTATATGCAAAAAAATTAAGCATAGAAGCAAGAATTAAGTGTAGAAATGCAAGAATAAAGTGTAGAACACCACATAGCATCATATAATCAACAAAACCACCATCAACTTGAATATCATAAAACATAAAACTCAAACTTCAAGTTCAATAACAAGATTCAAAATAATAATATCATGTTCAACAATCAATTTTCATTGTTTCAATGTCAAATGACAAGTGTCAATCATCATATGGATTTGCTAAATCCTCCACATCATCATCATCTTCTTGGACATTAGCAGGATCATTTGAAGAACCACAACCAGCACCACTGCCACTCGCTGAAAAAGTATGCTCGCTCTCTGATCCCTCAAGTGCAACATGTTTGGATTGGGAAGTAGAAGCATCCAAGTCAATTTGCTCTGGCTCCACATCCCACAACTTTGATTCCCCCTCCTTATAGTTCAGCCACAATGGACAATTTTTGTGTTTTGGAATGAAAGAACGAGTTGAAAATGGCAAAAGTGTGTTTATAATGACTTTTTAGGGTTATATTTGCATTTTTCAATGTTTAAAATAATATTAAATTGTGTTTTAGTTGAAAAAAACATAAAAAAAAATTGAAAGGTGCGTGGGTGCGCTCCGGGTGCCATGTTTTAAGGCTGGGTTCGCACCCAGCGAACCCGGGTGCGTCCGGGACGCACCCAACACTCTTGTTCAGCACCCTGCCCGCACCCACAAGGTACCCGCACCCGCACCCGCTCCCGCACCCGAGCTGCACCGCACCGGCACCCGAGCCTCTAACAAGCGAATCCGGTAACTTAGGTTTTCATCAGTTTTTTGGTTGCATTTTCGCGTTTTCTATCGGCGTTTCGTCTGGAAAATCTTGCGTCTCTTAGCCATGTTTTTCACAAATTTTCTGGCGAGTTTTGTAACCCTTCTTCTGGCACGAAGGCATCATTTTCCTAACTCGCGTTTTTTCTGCGAAATTGACGGGTTTCCTCCTGTTTCTGCAACAATTTCCGTGATTCTTTGCGTTCTTCCATCAGACGCGAAATTTCTACCTCTTTTGTGCGGGATTCTGTGTTGAGGACCGCGTTTTACTGGTTTTCTGGGCGTGTTTTCTGTAAAACCTCTAAAAAAAAACCTCTGTGTTCAAGCTACGGTCTCTTGATCTGTCTGTTTCTATGCTTCCATGGCCGCCTAGGGTTCCTATTTTTTTGACTAGGGTTTTGACCCTCCAGTTCCTGTCGAAATTTTTTTCTGATCACAGATTCTTGGTGGGTTTTTCAAGACTATTTCTGGGTACCTATCGGATTTTTCTGGGTGCCTCGAAATTCGTGCCTTGAAATTTGTGTTGACGGATTTGTCTCGAAGTTTGTGCCTATAAACTGCCTCAGCATCCTGTGCATTGGAATTTGTGTTTCAGGTTCCGTGTATTTTGCCTCTTCTCAGTACCTCATTTTTCATGCCTCAAAAAGCGTGCAAGATGGCGAGTTTGACCAACATCATGTTGGAAGGCAGTCAACGATTTAATGGCAAAAACTATAATACCTGGAAGCAGCGAATGATGACCATCTTTGAATATCGCTGTCTCAATCAGATCATTCTAGGCAATACTACTCGTCCAACAACGGCGGGTAAAGACCAGGATAAGTTTGACGAACAAACTCGTGAAGCAGTCATGCTCATTAAGCTGTCAATCACAGATGATCAGCTACCTCAAATTTCGGCTGGAAAAACAACAAAGGAGATTTGGGACCATCTGAAGGGTATGCATGAGACCTCCGACAAGAGCCGTGCGTTCTTCTTGAAAAATATACTGTTTTCTATCATGATGGATGAGAAGACATCTTTGCAGATGCACCTGAACAAGATCCAGGAAATCAGAGATCAGCTGGAGGCTATTGGTCGAGAAATGGGGGAAGAAGACATGGTCTTGATCACTTTGAAAAGTCTACCTAAGTCCTATGAACATTTCATTGAGACTCTCAACATTATGTCTGCTAATGTTGATCTGAAGTTTCCAGAACTTTGTACTATCCTCTTACAGCAGGATCGTTGGAAACAACAGTTTGGTAGTAGTGCTTCGTCGTCCTCTTCAGAGTAGGCTTTTGCAGCCAAGTTTTAGGCTCAGAATAAAGCCAAAGGTCAGCCTCCATAGCAGAAAGGCTCAGGTCATCCTCAGGACAGCAATAAGAAAAAGAATATTCAGTGTAATTACTGTCATAAATATGGTCACATCAAAAAGGATTGTCGTCAGCGTTTGGCTTCTAAACAGAAGAAGCAGGAAGGTTTTCAGCAGAAAGCAAATATTGCTGAGCACACTGAGCAGAAGGAATCTGCATTTTACGCTTTTATGGCTAAAAGACCTGTAGATCATGTGAAGTCCTCTGCCTGGTACATTGATTCAGGTGCTTCGCGTCACTTCACTCATCGACGTGATTGGTTTACAGACTTGACTCCCTTCAGTGACTCAGTTATTTTTGGTGGAGGAGAAGAATATACAGTTGTCGGTAAAGGCACTGTTCAGATTCAGTCTGGTGGGAGGAATCTCATATTCCTCAATGTCTACTATGTTCCTGGCATGGAACCTAATCTTCTCTCTGTCAGTCAGATCATGCAGCACTCTCCTCAGTTGGATGTGGTTTTCAGTACACACAAATGTTCTATTGTTGATCGGGAGACTCGTAGCACTGTGGCTGTTGGTATTGAGGATCATGGTCTATACAGACTTGTGGATACAGGTGAATCTCCAGAGTTAGCCATGGCAGCCCGAAATTCTTCCATCACCAGCCTTTGGCATCAGCATTATGGGCACTTAAATGTGCATTATCTTTCTCAGCTATCTCGAGAGGGCCTTGTAGCCGATTTGCCTGAGATTCAGACCCAGCATCATGGTGTTTGTGGAGCTTGTTAGGCTGGGAAGCAGCATCGGACACCGTTCCCGACTGGTGACTCATGGCGAGCCTCCAAGGTACTACAGTTGGTTCACGCTGATGTATGTGGGCCAATGAATACACGTTCTGTTACTGGTTGCAGGTACTTATTACTTTTTGTTGATGATTTCAGTTGTAAAATGTGGGTGTACTTTCTCAGACAGAAATCAGATGTGTTTACTGTATTTCAGAAGTTTAAGGCCTTAGTAGAGAAAGAGTTTGGCTGTTCCATAATCACTCTTAGGTCAGATAATGGGGGGGAATTTTGTTCTATTGACTTCTCCAACTTCTATGATATACACGGCATCAAACGCCAGTTAACCACACCCTATACTCAGCAAAACAGTGTTGTAGAGCGGTGCAACCGCACAATCACTGAGATGGCTAGTTCTATGTTAGAACACAGGAGTGTTCCTAAGAAGTACAGGGCAGAAGTAGTCTACACTACTGTCTATCTCCTTAATCGGTCTCCGACTTATGCTATTAAGGAGAAGACTCTTGAAGAAGCTTGGACTGGCCGCCATCCTTGGATTAGTCATTTGAAAATATTTGGCTCTTTAGCTTATGTATGGATTCCAGATGCCAAGCGCTCCAAGTTGGATTCCAAGAGTCAACAGCTTATGTTCACAGGGTACAGTGACAACCATAAGGCTTACTAGTTGATTGATATAGATACTGATCGTCTTACTTTCAGTCGGGATGTTGTCTTTGATGAAGAACGAGGACCTTTTCTTTTTTCCTCGTCTGTGCAGCATTCTAAGGATCAGCCTTTGAAGGCTGCTGATTTGGGTGTTCATCTTTCGTTAGGTCCACCTAATGGGAGGGATGATGATGCAGATTCTGATTTTGATGATGCTCAACCCGAATTTCCTCCAGATGATGTTGATCTTCCACCTGTTGCACCTGTTCCAACTCCTCCTGTTGAATCCCATGTTGGCATTTCTACTCTTCGGCCTAAATGGTGGGCTAAGACTATAGGAGATCTTTATGATGATGAGCTCATTGAGGGTAGATCATCCAGAAACAAGAGCAAACAGCAGCATACAGTTAACTTTGCTCTCATGGCTAACATTCACAGTGTCTATGAGCCTCAGACACATTCAGAGGCTAAAGGAATCCCTGAGTGGGAAAAGGCTATGGAGTCTGAATAGCAGAGTCTTCAGAAAAATCACACTTGGGTCCTTTCTGATCTTCCTCTAGGGAAGAAGCCCATTAGTTGCAAATGGGTGTACAAAGTGAAATACAAAGCTGACGGAACCCTTGACAAGTACAAAGCTCATCTCGTTGCTAGGGGGTTCTCACAGAAGGAAGGCATTGACTATGAGGAGACTTTTGCTCCTATAGCCAAGATGAGTACAATTCGGCTTGTCCTTGCCTTAGCAGCCCAGTTTGGTTGGAAAGTCCATTAGATGGACGTTAAGAGTGCCTTCCTCAATGGTGAGTTGAAGGAAGAAGTCTACATGACGCAGCTTCCAAGGTTCAAGGTTGCTGGTCAAGAACACAAGGTGTGTAGATTGGTCAAAGCACTCTATGGCCTGAAACAGGCTCCTCGAGCCTGGTACATCAAGATTGACAAGTACCTCACAGATCATGGCTTTCAGAGGAGTCCATCTGACTCTAATTTGTATGTCAAACGCACTGGTAGTGATATTCTGATTCTTGTTGTCTATGTGGATGACCTGATCATTACTGGTAGCTCAGCACATTTGATCGCTGAGATCAAACAAGATTTGTGCAGCACATTTGACATGATAGATTTGGGACTCTTGCATTATTGTTTAGGTGTTGAGGTTTGGCAGACTGAGAGCAGTATCTTCATTTCCCAGTCCAAGTATGCTCGCAGTCTTCTGGATAAGTTCCGTATGCAGGATTGCAAACCTGCCTCCACACCCATGGAAAAAGGGCTTAAGTTGTTAGCCAAGTCAGACTCACCTATAGTGGATGAATCATTGTTCGGGCAACTAGTGGGCAGCCTCATCTATCTCACTGCCACTGGACCTGACCTCAGTTTTGCAGTGAGGTACATTTCACGCTTCATGACAGCCCCCAAGGTTCATCATTGGGTAGCAGCGAAGTGTGTGCTGCGTTATGTGAAGGGCACTTCTGATTATGGACTTCTTTACTCAAGGAGTCACAATCCTAGACTCAGTGGTTTCACAAATTCAGATTGGGCAGGTTCAGTTGATGACAAGAAATCCACCTCTGGGTATGTGTTCAGTTTGGGATTCGGTGCAGTCACATGGACTAGTAAGAAGCAGCAGGCAGTAGCTCTCTCCTCGACAGAAGCAGAGTATCGGTTAGCAGTTAAGGCAGCTTGTGAGGCAGTTTGGCTTCGCCGGATGCTTGCTGATATGCAAATATCTCAAGCAAGTCCAACTCCCTTGTTCTGTGATAATCAGGGAGTACTCAATCTTGCCAAAAATCCAGTCTTCCATGAAAGAACCAAGCATGTAGAAACTCATTGTCATTTCATCAGAAAGCTTGTTGAAGACGGATCAGTTCAGTTGCTGTATGTTCCGACGGAGGATCAGACAGGCGATATCCTCACCAAGTCCCTTGGTCCAGATAAGTTTGTAAAATTCAGGGGGTCTCTTGGTGTATTTGACAGATTGACCATTAAGGGAGGGTATTAGAATATTATTTCATGCTATTTTTAGTTAATGGTCAATCATGTATTTTAGCTGTAAAAAGATCTTCTGCAGTTTTTATTTCAGAAACTTGCTTTCCCTGTTTTTTTGTAAACTATTTATCTGAGCTTTTGCTCATTGTTAATACATTCAATATTTTACCAATTACTCAGAGTAATAGGCTAGAGGTCTTCTCCATGTCTCTAATTCCGAAAAGGGGACATGACGTAAAACACAGTGGAGCTTCTGAATATTTGTTTCGATAGCGACTTCATTCTTTGTCGTGCAAGTTGCGACTCTGCGAAGAGAAACTGATGGAGGCCATTTGTTGTAGAGTTAGATTGTTAATTAGGTTTTGTTTGGCTAAATCCCAATTGCCTGGCTAATAGTCGCATTATGGTGGCGGCCTAGGAAAAGATCGTGTTGTTGCATAGTGTTGAATACTGAAGCTTAATCCCAATCTACTTTCTGAATGCATCTAAACCTACCACATTTATAAATTAACTAAACACTACCATGGCCTATAAGTATTATTGCTTTGACAAATATTACACAAATGTAATAATATAACATAACATTACTTGTAATATGAATTTAGCAATACACTAGTGTAATAATTCAACAATTCACGTAATTTATAATAATTTAGCAATGCACTAATAATGTAACAATTTATAATATAATAATTTAGCAATGCATAGGACAGCTCAATATCCAAAAACAAGCACTCAACATGATATTATTTTATTTCTAATAATTACATTTGAATATTTAATAATTTTAATTTAATGTATTAAAAAAATTGCAAATTTATGTTAGTTGAATTTAATCATGATTTTTTTTTTGAATTTTATCTCTGCCAAATTTAATCCGAATTTTATCTTTGTTGAACTCGAACACAAACACAAACCTTGTGACATAATAGACTAGTATATTTACACCCTATGGTAGCTGAAACTACATACATAGTTGTCGTTTCTTGTTATTTTTAATTCACTTTTCACTCCATCAAATGGGTCGACCCAGTTGCCAATTAAAATAATATTTTATTTGTCATTTTATTATATTTTACTTGTCCTTTTTATAAAGTGACTTTCCTTTCTCGAAGTTTCACTTAACTGACTTTCCTTTCTCCAAGTCACTTTTGCTACACTTAACTGACTTTCCTTTCTCTAATTTGTTACACTTAACTGACTTTCCTTTCTCTAATTTGTTACACTTAACTGACTTTCCTTTTTCTAAGTTGTTATAAAGTCACTTTATAAAGTACTTTTCGAAATTGGCTCAACTTAACTTCAATTTGGCTTAGGTGAAGTCGGCTTAGTTAAGGAGGACAAAAAAGGGACATTACATAAGATCTTCAATCAGTAGTGTGGTGGCATGCTGATGCAGCTTACTGTCAGGGTTGCTTTTCTTTTGGCTGCATGTTAAATCTTCAATTTTGCTTGCATCGTTTTAGCAACCAACTAATTAATGGGATAATAAATTTCCCATACAATAATTCTAACAATTTTAATATTTCCTCGTTCATTTCTTCCCTCCCCCATGTATATTCCCCTGCTTTAGGAGGGCATACAATATTTGGCTTCAAAACTTCTGCTAAAACCCCCTCCTAGACATCTTTTTTAGCTTTTTCTTGTGAGGCACAAATGCTATCATCCTTATTCTGAACTCTTTTGGCTATTGGCAGTAGATGCAAGAGAGCAAACAACCAACTGGTGTTGGGGACAAGCATCCTTCCACCAAGAGGAGCATCCTGAGGGCTTTTGAACTTTTAAACAATTTGCTGCTTGGTGCCCTACATGAAAGCAATTCCAACAATGAAATAAAACTTTTTCATAATCTATCTGTCGATTCCAAATTTACTTACCTACTTTGAGCTCAATTGCTTTTGGCAGACTTTTACTCATATCCATTTACACAAGGATTCATGTTGAAGCCATAGGAATTGCCAATCCTTTTCAAAGTAGAATGCATCCATAAATGAAGGGGCAGATTGTAAAATCTTGGACCAATTTTTTATTTATTTTTGCAATAAGGAAATGCAAATGCAATGTTCGAACACGTTCTGATCACCAAGATCCTAGTGTGGGCAAGGTGAGAGCATACGGTGCTTTGGACCACACAACTATTTAAGATGTATGCAATATAAAATATTAATATAAAAAATATTAATATAATAAAATAAAAATAAGCCTTTGTGTGAGCGCGTGCCTTTGTAAAGGCACGCGCTCACACATGGAGGTTTTAAAAGTAAAAAGCAATAAACAATAAAAGCGCTGGAGGCGCTCATATTACACATCTTACCAAAGGCAAAAGTTAAAATAATTTTTTTATTAAAGACCAAAAATGCTCGCTAAGGATTTGAACACACTTCATCAAGGTAAAAGCACCTCTACAAGAATAGAAGAGACACTCAGGAGATGAAACACGCCCTATAGGAGGGTAGACGTGCTTGCGAGAAGAAGAAAGAAGATCGCGGCCAAGACACTTCAACGCATCATCCAGACGCGCCAGTCAGTATTCAAAAGCGCTTTGTAAAGGATTGGTCGCATTCACACACTTGAACAGGAAAACTTGAAGGCATATGCACATTCTCTTCCTCTCTAATGTGCCTGTACATAGCTGAAGCGTCCTTTAGAAGGTTTTAGACGTCTTATACCAGGAGAAAAAGTGCCTATAAAAATATTCAACGCGCCTCATAAGAGTGACAAAGGCGCCAAGTAAGAATGAAAGAAAAGCGCACTTGTGGAAGAATAAACGCCTCAAAACTTCATTCCCCTTTCAGCAAACAAAGATTTTGGACGCCTCACGCATAGTCAAAAGAAGCCACATCAAAATTAAGAAAGGAATTACAAGGTGAGAGCAATCGCTCATAAACGGGAGAAGGCGCGCTAAAAATGGAAGAGACGTGTCTAGTTTATAAAAGGCTTGCCATTGTGTATGAAGTGTGCTTGACATGGAGATGGCACGTCTATGTTTGAGGAGGCACATCCATAAGTTTCAAGGCGTGCTTAACAAAAGTCAAATGCGCCAAACATGGAAAAAGCACACTTAACAAAAATAGGCGCACCTTGTAGAAAGAGACACGTTTGATAAAAGGAAGAAAGCACCTCACATGTTTTCAAGGAGCACTTATTTAACACATTCTCAAAGACAAATCAAACATCATGCCAACATAGAAGAATGTGTCCAGAAGTCCACACCTTGGCAAATACTTCGAAGCTCCTCAAAACATAGATTCACGCACTCTTGTGAAGAAAAATAAAAGGAAAAGGTGCAATTAGAGGTCAAGAACATGAGTCGCGCCTCAAACAGAAGGAAGAGGAAATCGCGCCTACCAAGGAGTCCATATGCCATTAGTCTATTTTTCACACTTTCTTGAAAGCTCAATGTTTGCAAGAAAATTCAATGCACCTTCAAAACAAGATAATGAAGTGTTGCTCCAACTGGAAAATAAACTTCATATAAAAAATGCATCGGATGCACTCCTAAGGCACTCCGAAACAAAGAAGATCACATTCCATTGCCTAAATCAGTTTTGCGAAGTCTTTAGATGCAAGGAAACTGATCACCCATTCAACAAAGAAAACAAAATTCAATCAAAAAAATCACATATATATCAATTGCTTGTCAAAGAGATATCAGAAGGTTCATATTGATCAAATCTGAGTCCCCAAGATTCTTTGCTAAAATAAATTTTCAGCGCGTCAAGTTTTCCATATTTCGTTGGAGGATTCGCCAGAGGTGTCAGAACTAGCCAGAGCTACTCTTCCAGGTATCTAGCTTTAGCGCAGGAACTCGTGCTACTTTTGGTCTCCTACGCTATTTTTGGCGTTCGCTATTTATAGCGTCAAACAATGTTTACTCTTGTCTGGTTGCCATGCATCAAATGTGAGCACAAAGTCTAGTTCACAACAGATTTGTTCCTCAGTTCAAATGGAGCTTGCATGATTTTGATCATCAGTTGGACTTCAGTTGCATGATTTTATTTTTAGTTTTAGTGGAGCAGATAGCTTGTAATAAGTTTGCATGTCAGGCAAACAATAGTCAACAAGGGTAGCAGTTCAGTTATTTTATTTTATTTATTCTCATGCAGTCTTTGTAAAACAATATAAATATGTGCTTTGTGCACATAGAGGGGATGGATTAAATTTTTAGGATTATTATTAGTTAGCTTTTTCAAAGCTTTTTAGGAGTTAGCACTGTTTAGATTTTAGTATTCAGAGTAGAGAAATCAATTTTACTAGTGAATGAACATCAATGAAAATGACAATTCTCACGCCTTCATTATGTTGGAGTTGTTAGTCATCTAGTGTTCAACATTCTTGTAATCATGTTAGTTATTCAATAGAATTTACTATACTTGCTTTGCCTCTGAATGTCTATTAAATTATGTTGTTTCTAGTGCTGAAGGTTAAGTTGGTTCAATGAATTTGCGAACTTTGTGTCGCAAATGAAGTGAGTGATATAAGTCGTGGCGTTGTATTGTCTTGTACTCAATTTAGTTCTGGCATTCGTAATTATGTGTTTGTGTTAATTTGTCTAATCCAATCCGCGGTACTTGCCTTGTTCGGCCTCTAAATTTAGTCGAATAGTACAAGTGTGTAGTCTAGGGTCTGATTCTAGTAAAAAAAACACAAAAATCCTTGCTTCATGATGAAAGTGCATTTGTGCCTTTCGCACGTTGCATAACCCAAAAAGATCGTATAGTTTTAGATCAATTTTACTTTACAGGGAGCTTCCCCTTATAATTTGAAGAGCAGTTTTACTACATGTATGTGCGTTTTACTTTTGCATTGAAAGGTGCGAAATAAAACACTAACAAACAGTTAAAATATTATCATTAATAATATTTAAAATACTAATAGCTGCAACTTACACAAGGATTTAACTCACAAATTGAAACTCACACACACATAAATATATTTATTTTTTTTATTTTTCTGGAAATGTAAATAACCCACACAACTGAAAACAAAACCCACACTGCAACCTGGAAACACTTCAAACCCACAACAAAATACCCACTGAATCTAGAACACAGTTTGCAACTTTCAACACGATGGTGATTTCTAGATGAAATCATTCAACTAGCTAGGAGGGTTTTTGTCCCTGAAACTGGATTCACCAAAGGGTTTTCATCCTCAGGCAAGTAGAGAGAACTCATGTTCTATCATCAGAACAAATAAGAAATGAATTAGTTAGTACTCTCACTGCTGTGCACAACTCCTTTTATAAGCACTTTTTAGGGTAGCTTTAGGACAATCAGATAATTTATCTTTTTTTAATTCACTTTTCTCCTGAATAATAAAATAAAGTGACTTTTCGAGAACTTTTAATTTAATATTACTTTTAATCCTCAATTTCGATGTCACTTTTAAAAAATAATCTTTTAAGTCATCACTTGTACCCCATGCCTAGTACTAACACATTTTGGCCCTCTTTTAAAAACACTTTATGATGTTGGCCACCCTTCAGTAATAGTAAATAAATAATAATAATAAAGTGTCATTTTAATTCACCTTCTGCATCCACCATGTCTAGCAACACTTTAGTCGAACAACTTATAGCAACTCCTTTTTAAATAATTAAATATAAGTTGTCTTTTAATTTTCCACTCTTCAAAAACTTAAATATTTAACCATTTAATAATTTAATTATTTTTTGCACAACCACCAAAGTTACAGAAAATATTTAAATAGTCCAAATATGAAGTTTGACCACACCACCAATACCTTAAGTGCACAAGATATCAGTCTATATGAAAGTTGGCGCTCTCCCAATATGACGGACTTCTCTAGGAAGTGTGGAGTGCTCCTAGAATGTCGGATCCGCACACGGAAAGTACCATCATACTCATCTTGGCTCCAGGAACTCCCTACCATTGTCAAAAAACTTTTCCGATAAAGTTTGCGCTCTCCAAGAAAGTTGTAGTTCTCCAAGAATCTTGGAACTTTCTAAGAATGTTGGAATGGACTAAAAGAGGAACAATGACACAACATGGGGTCAAAAATATGTGCTTGTAATCACCCTCCACTATAATGCCAACCAATTTATACACATGTATTGAATCAGTGACCATCTATACAACATTTGAGGCCCCAATCTCCTCTATGGCCTCTCTCAAAATGTTAAATTAGAAGTCAACATCCTTGTGCTTCCCTGAACAATCAACTCTAAGAAAATAAGAGATAGTTGTGCATGTGATTGTGATGTTGATGACTGGCCAACGTCTAATATTGGTCCACCCATCCATGACAATAGAACAACTCACCCTAATCCAAGTTTGGCTCATGTCCTCAATCACCAAACTCACCTTAGAATATTCTTTGTCAAGGAGGCTAGTGCGTAGTTTATGTTCCCTAGGGGGGCAAATGAGGGACCAATAGAAGCTACATCTTTGTCATTTGTTTGAAGTAAGGAGAACATGCCACATGAAATGGGATGACATAGGCATACAAGTATTTGGCAATGGAAGACTCTGTCACATCCCATGCTTGCATAATGAACATACTTGCAACTATCCCCGACCTCTCACTAGCACTAGTCTTTTGCTTTCCTTTTGTGGCAACATCACTACTACCACTACCAACCATGGATGGCATAGGGATAGTTGATTGTGCAAATTGGACTGGCATTGGCACACCTTTAGACCTTGTTTCTGCCTCCATATGCAATTTATGAACCTCTACCTTCTCATCCTCTTTTATGTCTAGACACACCTTAACTCCACAACCTGTAATTCCCAAGAAATGAGAATATACCTTGGTGTATTTGTAGTATCCCTTCTAAGGATGTTCTGATTATTTATGAACTCTGATAGGAATGTAAATCAAATTTCTGATTTTTGCCAATTTCTTAATGAAAACCTAGGTCTGAGATCTGAAACTTATTTTTGCACCTTCAAATTTATCTTCTCCAACATTAACAAGGACTAGCACATGCAAAACTTGATGAAAGAACGAAATAGACAAAGGCAGCATTGACAATATCAATTTCAACTCAAAATGATTCCATTTTAACATCACTGTTATGATCATTTCAAGTTGAAATTAATATTGTCAATGCTGCCTATGTCTATTTTGTTCTTTCATCAAGTTTTGCATGTGCTAGTACTTGTTTGTGTTGAAGAAGATAAATTTGAAAGTGTAGAAATAAGTTTCAGATCTTAGACCTAGGTTTTCATTAAGAAATTGACAAAAATCAGAAATTTGATTTACATTCCTATCAAAGTTCATAAATAATCAGAATATCCTTAGAAGGGATATTACAGTGGTCTAGTTTTCCTACCAGCCGTTGGATTACTACTTTGTGCAGCGTTGCATGTCAGAGATTTCAGTTGCATGTTAGTTTTGAGACTACCCAGATGCTTGCATGTCAGTTTTGAGGGCCGTTCAGTAGTTGCATGTGAGTGATCGCATTTGCATGTCAGAGTTGAGACTGAGGGTATAGTTGCATGACAGTGATTAGCATTTGCATGTTAGAATTACAACACTTGGTTTAATTTGTCTTTGAAGTTTTTCAAATCTCAGAACGATGGTTGGAAGACGGCTACCCACTTCCCTTCCGAGGACAACTATGTATGTCTCGTCAACAAAAGATGAAATTTGCACCAGGTTTAATGGGTACTGCTCTTTTCCTAAAGAAATTCGAGATGGCCTCACATTTACAACATTTTTGGGAATACCGAAAGAAGAAGAAGATGACTGTGTTGAGTTCACTCATGTATTCTCAAATGAAGGGTTCAAAATTGAAGTGGTTGATGATTGAGAATTTGATAATTGATTTGGATATTTTCGTTTGAGCTGCAAACTAGGCTTTCAGCCAATTCTAAGGACGAAAATCGTTAGGATTTGAGAGATTGGACGAAAACCCAATTCTCTCCTTGAGGTGAATTCACTTCAGAATTCATAATTGGGCTTCAACGCATTGTTCCACATTATATTTGTGTTGATATTGTTGGTTCATCATTGTGGCAGCCATGGACAAGGGTTTCAAGTTGCAGATTTTGATATATAGTGGCAGTTAGGGCTTTGGGTATTTGATATTTTGGCATATTCATTCACGGCAACACCTGGGCATCATTTAGACATCGAATTTGTGGCATTTGGAGGAGGTTATGTTGCTGGACTGATTGCATGTGCCTAGGGTTTATTGCATGTTGTTCATAATTTTCTGAGATCATTTCTAGCCATATTTGATCATCTTCAGCTCCATTATTGTCATCATTTCCAGCCGTCACTATTTGGAGGAGTTTGCTGTCATGACCCCATATCAAGGAACTGTTTAAATTAAAGATTTGGCCATAGTCCATTAATAAATATATATAATATTATATGATATTATCTATAAATATTCTAAATATAAATAACAATTATAATCATTAATATAAATATAAATATTAATAAATATTATTATAATATATATATTATTACATTATATAAGAATAAACATAAATACAATATTATAAGTTAATTATTATAAATATTATAAAGTCTATCATGACCCGATATTAAAACATTGTTTAAATTAAAGATTTAAACAACATATAAAAGTTGGTGAAATTGCTTTGGTAAAATATATATTTAAGTAAATATATATTATTATTAATACTTATTATCTAATAAATAATAATATTATTATTATCCTATACTATAATTATACTATAATTATATAAAGTGAGAGAAGTAGTTCCTATGAAATAAAATCAATGGCAATCAAATATAAATAAAAGTATGTATGTGGCTATTAAGTAAATAATAAATAAAAAAAGACAAACATTATTAAAGCCGCAACCATTGGAAAGGGTATATCCTTTTACCCACGGTAAACCCTTGGAAATATATAAAACGGCATAAAGGTGTATGATGGGAAGGAGGTGTGAAATATATATTATAAAATATATAAATGGCAACAACAATACAATAAAAAGGCTATTAAGTAAATAATAAATAAAAAAAGACAAACCCTTGGAAATATATAAAAGGGCATAAGGGTGTATGATGGGAAGGAGGTGTGAAATATATATTATAAAATATATAAACAACAACAACAATACAATAAAAATTATATTACGGCAACATAGGTAAGGAATCCTAGGTAAAGCAGCAGGTAAGTAAGTATTTATATTTACTTATTCAATTTATGATTTGTAAGAATTTATATTTACTTGTTCAATTTATAACTTGTAAGATATAAATGATAAGGTTATTAAGTAGGAACTGATATATGTGTTTATATATGAAATTTATATTTTAAATATGTATCTTTGTTGAATTATGTAATTGTCCAATGTTTAACCCGATAATATGCTGAGCATTAATTCTAATAATGAAAGTGTTAGTTATTACATGAGATAGGATTTAATAATTGTGAAACATATGAGCAATGAAATTAATCCATTAACTCTATCTGAGAGGTGTGATGCATGGGAATGAACAATTAGCCAACATGGGTATATAGTGGCCCTTGTCTTAGTTGGTACAAAAAGTATCCCTTGGACAAGTGGAAGTGGCCCTTGTCTCAGTTGGTACAAAAGGTACCCCTTGGACAAGTGGAAGTGGCCCTTGTCTCAGTAGGTGCAATGGCACCCCTTGGACAAGTGGAAGTGGCCTTGGGCTCCAGTTGGTGAAGAAGTCACCCCTCGTGCCAAAGGAATATTATATAGTGGCCTTGGTTCCAGTTGGTGAAAAAGTCATCCCTCGTACCAAGGAATATCATAGAGGCCTTGACTCCAGTTGGTGAGTATCCACCCCTCGAGTGGAAGGATAGAATAGTGGACCCATGATGATAATTGGCATAAGACGTGCTATCACATCCTCTCACATGGAATTAATGATTAATGCATGGATCCAATATGATGGATAATAATAGAAAATAAGAAATATGCAGATTGATAGTGATCATATGATTATTGATGAAAAGAGTGAAATGTATAATGATGTGATCATAAGAGTATAACCCTATAAGGGCAATGTGATTATGTAATTTGAATATTTCTTGCATATATTATTATAAGGGGGAATCCAAAGATAGACTAGTGTACTAATGTTCTCTTTTTACAAGTTGAAATTGTAAATTTTGGCTTGCTAGAAGGGGACATTACAAGTGGTATCAGAGCAGTCATTCTGCCATCCTGTGAATAATAGTTAAATAAAAAAAAAAAAAAAAAGAATCAATGAAAATCGTAGGTATGAATTTCATGAATTGTTGGATAATGGTGTTTAATACATTGCTAAAATATTTTAAAAAAATATATATCTATGATGCTACATTAAAAAATTAAAATCTACTAAATATGTTATGATGCAATATTAAAAAATTAAAATTTACTTACAAATATGTAATAAATAATGAGTAAATAAGGGAATAAATTAAAAATAAAACAACTCTTAATATTTATATATTAAGACATCTCTATTTAGTTTTTATAAGTAATATATTTTACAAAGTTATTTTCACCTATGGGTAACCTAAGGAGTGAAAAAAAACAAAAAAAATAAAAATAAAATATACGTAAACAATTAAACCAAAGTATTTATTGTCTACATAAACCTTAATAAAATATAGTTATAAAATAAATTATTTATAGAATATAGTGCTGAAAATTTAAAAGATAAAACCCTATTTATAAATTATTATTTTAGGGCACTATTTATGGCACTATAGTTTATTAGCTATATTCATTTGTTACATTTTATAGAGGTTATTTTATATTATTGGTAAGTGTAATGTTATTTTATACAAAAGGAAACCTAATAAAATATAACGTTATAAAATATTACTTTAGGACACCTAATTATAGTTGCTTGAGGACAAACAATCTTGAGTTGGGAGGGTTGTCATGACCCCATATCAAGGAACTCTTTAAATTAAAGATTTAGCCATAGTCCATTAATAAATATATATAATATTATATGATATTATCTATAAATATTCTAAATATAAATAACAATTATAATCATTAATATAAATATAAATATTAAAATAGCATATTATTATTATATAATAACAATATATGATAATAAATATAAATATTAATAAATATTATTATAATATATATATTATTACATTATATAAGAATAAACATAAATACAATATTATAAGTTAATTATTATAAATATTATAAAGTTTATCATGACCCGATATTAAAACATTGTTTAAATTAAAGATTTAAACAACATATAAAAGTCGGTGAAATTGCTTTGGTAAAATATATATTTAAGTAAATATATATTATTATTAATACTTATTATCTAATAAATAATAATATTATTATTATCCTATATCATAATTATATAAAGTTAGAGAAGTAGTTCCTATGAAATAAAATCAATGGCAATCAAATATAAATAAAAGTATGTATGTGGCTATTAAGTAAATAATAAATAAAAAAAGACAAACATTATTAAAGCCGCAACCATTGGAAAGGGTATATCTTTTTACCCACGGTAAACCCTTGGAAATATATAAAAGGGCATAAGGGTGTATGATGGGAAGGAGGTGTGAAATATATATTATAAAATATATAAACGGCAACAACAATACAATAAAAAGGCTATTAAGTAAATAATAAATAAAAAAAGAGAAACATTATTAAAGCTACAACCGTTGGAAAGGGTATATCCTTTTACCCACAGTAAACCCTTGGAAATATATAAAAGGGCATAAGGGTGTATGATGGGAAGGAGGTGTGAAATATATATTATAAAATATATAAATGGCAACAGCAATACAATAAAAATTATATTATGGCAGCATAGGTAAGGAATCCCAGGTAAAGCTACAACAGGTAAGTAAGTATTTATATTTACTTATTCAATTTATGATTTGTAAGAATTTATATTTACTTGTTCAATTTATAACTTGTAAGATATAAATGATAAGATTATTAAGTAGGAACTGATATATGTGTTTATGTATGAAATTTATATTTTAAATATGTATCTTTGCTGAATTATGTAATTGTCCAATGTTTAACGCGATAATATGCTGAGCATTAAATAGCGAAATTCTAGTAATGAAAGTGTTAGTTATTACATGAGATAGGACTTAATAATTGTGAAACATATGAGCAATGAAATTAATCCATTAACTCTATCTGAGAGGTGTGATGCATGAGAATGAATAATTAGCCAACATGGGTATATAGTGGCCCTTGTCTTAGTTGGTACAAAAAGTATCCCTTGGACAAGTGGAAGTGGCCCTTGTCTCAGTTGGTACAAAAGGTACCCCTTGGACAAGTGGAAGTGGCCCTTGTCTTAGTAGGTGCAATGGCACCCCTTGGACAAGTGGAAGTGGCCTTTGGCTCCAGTTGGTGAAGAAGTCACCCCTCGTGCCAAAGGAATATTATATAGTGGCCTTGGTTCCAGTTGATGAAAAAGTCACCCCTCGTACCAAGGAATATCATAGAGGCCTTGACTCCAGTTGGTGAGTATCCACCCCTCGAGTGGAAGGATAGAATAGTGGACCCATGATGGTAATTGGCATAAGACGTGCTATCACATCCTCTCACATGGAATTAATGATTAATGCATGGATCCAATATGATGGATAATGATAGAAAATGAGAAATATGCAGATTGATAGTGATCATATGATTATTGATGAAAAGAGTGAAATGTATAATGATGTGATCATAAGAGTATAACCCTATAAGGGCAATGTGATTATGTAATTTGAATATTTCTTGCATATATTATTATAAGGGGGGATCCAAAGATAGTCTAGTGTAGTAATGTTCTCTTTTTAAGAGTTGAAATTGTTTGCAAGGTTGCGAAAATTTTGGCTTGCGAGAAGGGTACATTACATTCGCCCTCATTTGGGAAGTGATTTTGGATATCATTTGTACTATTTTGAGGACTTATTTGAGCTATATCGGACCTGCATCATCTGCTGTTGTAAATCACAAAATTATATGAAATAATATTGCTCATTTCTCCTCTATTTTGGTCTTTATTTGGTGCGCTCTTATCTGGGTATGTTTTATTGAAGTTGTTTTGCAAATGTTTAATTTGAAGAATGCTAGGGCTGCTGATCTGAGTTGAATTAAAGGTCTGATTTAATTTTCAATTTGCTATTTATTTGTTTTCCTATGCACTCGAATGCTCTATATCATCTATCATTCATTGGCAAACAAAAACAAACGTTGAAACCTCTTGAAATCTATCCAAAACACTCAAAAACAAATTCAGAAAATTTGGGACAGAATTGGGAAAATTGGATCAGAATTGGCAAGGACCATTACAGTTCCTTCTCATCCTCTACCTTATTGAGAATAACATATTGCATGGAGATACCACAAATTACCAACATGCAAGGAGCCGGTTTTGGGAATAACATATTGCAATTTATGAACCTCTACCTTCTCATCCTCTTTTATGTTTGGACACACCTTAACTCCACAACTTGTAATTCCCAAGAAATGAGAATATACCTTGGTGTATTTCCCTTTAAAATCTGTCTTATAAACATGACACAACCACACTCTACTCCCCCTTGAATTTTTCTTTTTGACATCTAGGGCTTTCACGAATTGGAGATGAGGTTTTTAGGAATTAAAAGGGCCCTTTGCATAAGGTTTCAAGATGGCGAAAGGGCACTCAAATGTCTTTTGTGGCTATTCTCTTCCACTCCCAACACTCCCACACTCTGATGAACCCCCAATTGAGTCTGAAATCTAACATTTATTTCTTCCACTTCATGTTCGCAACTCTCACTGTCGCTATTGCTCATGTTGTTTTGTGAAAATATAATGCAAGTGCAAACTGAAAATTGGTTTTTTTAAAAAAAAAAATTCTTCCTTAAAACTTTGGAAAAAAAATAAAAATAAATGAAAGAATGACTCACCTCTTCCACTTGTTTTGCTATCTCACTACTAATGCTGCCCTAGATTAAATTTCTCTAGCTACACCTTTGAACCTTGCTCAAAAAAACATTTTTTTCCTCCAACTTCGCTGCAATGTTTTTGGCACGTAAAAATGGTGTTAAAATGGATGAGGAAGGCTATTTTCCCCATTTAAGGCGAAGTGGGGTGTCGGGGTGCACATAAAAAGCAACAAAATATTTTATTTTTTTTATTTTGGACTTTTTTTTCAAAAGAGCTTGTTTTCCATGGGGACGACCAGCTGTCCTTAAAACATCCCTAAGTTTCTAGGACAAGAGGGGGCAAATTTTTTTCCGGGGTCATTCCCATGTCCTTGAAACATTTATAGGACCACGACATGGCAAAAAATGTTGGGGACATGTCCTTGGGGAACCTTGGATATGAATGATTGTCTATCTTGCTTTATCTCTTTTAGGGGCAACTCTTCATCATTTGTCAATTATGATTGAGCCATTTCAAAAAGGAATTGTCAAATTTGGTCCACGTGGGCATTGACCCACACCACACTTAGGCCCTGCTCCTTGATCCTGCAAAGGGATCTGCCCTCAAACCATATGGGGAACTCTATCCTATTGTAACCAATACAATCTTTTTGCAGAACTTTCATATTGTGTGAAGTTTCAAAGCTAAGACCTTGTATTTGCCCTATTGGTCTATGTTGTTTTTTGTCGTCTTTTTCTGTCTTAATGAGAGAAATCGAAGAACTTTCAAACACTTTTAGAAAGGCGAAGAATAAAGATCTATTGATAAAGAAGTGATTGAGAGTTCACTAAGGTGAGAAATGAGTTTGGTCGAATGCAAAATATGCAAGGCATTGAGTATTGATCACTGTGCCTTCTCGAGTGATAGAAAAAGATTTCAAGTGATATGCTTGAGTGCATGAATTCTTGTTTAAAGTCAAAATTGTTGCACAATACTTTGGTGCATCCTTGGATGGTGAATCATAAGGTTTTAAAGTTAAAGAATCACTTTCCGGACAAAACAAAATTCAGATTTTTGGATGAAATTTATTGACTAAATTTTGGTCACATGCAACAGAAAACAAAAAGTGCAGAGCAGAAAATTAATTTCATGTGCAAGGAAAAAACAAAAATCAGTGCCCAAAACTCAGAAAATGATAGAAATATTAGTGATTAATGCCATGGGACATATATCCATTAAAGTCATGTTTGAGCTCTCTTTTAAAATGGCATTACTATGTCAGAGTTTTGCCCAGCCTTGAAGGGGTTTCAAACAACAAATCAGGCACATTTTAAAGTGATTTTCACCATCTTCAAAAGTAAGTTAAAAAGCATTGGAAGGTAAGAGCACCTTTTGGGTGGCTTTACTAGCAAAAAGTTCTGCGAAATCTTTATAAAGAGTGTCAAACAACTTGTAAAATTGTGCTCAACATGAAAAAATTTCAAGTGTTGGTATTGAGGTGCACTTTTTGGCAATGACCATAATAAAAAGTTCCTCCAAGCACACTTTTTGGCGATGACTATAACGAAAAGTTCCTTTAAGTGCACTTTTTGGCGATGGTTGTAATGTAAAGTTCCTCTAGGTGCACTTTTTGGTGAGAAATGTAATAAAAAGTTCCTCCAAGTGCACTTTTTGCGATGACCATAACGAAAAGCTCCTCCAAGTGCACTTTTTGGCAAGGACCATAATGAAAAGTTATTCTAGGTGCACTTTTTGGTGACAAATGTAATAAAAAGCTCCTCCAAGCGCATTTTTTGGTGACGATTGTAATGAAAAGTTCCTCCAAGCGCACTTTTTGGCTACGACCATAATGAAAAGTTCTTCTAGGTCCATTTTTTGGTGACAAATATAATGAAAAGTTGCTCCAAGTGCACTTTTGGCAATGATTGTATGCAAAAGTTCCTCCAAACACACTTTTTGGTGATGATTGCAATGAAAAGTTCCTCCAGGCATACTTTTTGGTGACCAATGTAATAAAACATTCTTCTAGGCACACTTTTTGGTCAGCAATGTAATAAAATGTGTCCTTTGCTGCACATTCGTTGAGGCTTTGCCACCTACTTTTCTCTAATTCATCTTGAAACCCCAAGACAAGTTCAAAATAGTAAAGAGGTCATCTTTCAAGCATGAAGTTGTCATGGTAGAATACTTGAGCTTGAGTATTTTACATTTATCATGACTAAAGGTTCCAGAGTGTTTTCAAAATATTTGCCATGATGAGAATAGGGGAAAAGCTTCATTAGAATCATCCAAAGCTGCCTATCTAGAAGTCTATTTGTAGCCCGCACTAAGCAGTTACATTTTTCAAAGAAGAGAGCATATTTTGGGATTTGTTTTTTTTACCTGGTGTTATTTATGGCCCTGGCTATTTTTAGCTATCTCTATTTTTAGTCCGAGGAGCTTTTTAAGGAGTCAACTATTTTTAGAAGTCTAATTTTAGATCTCTTGCCCTGTGAATTTAAGGGTAAATTGTAATAATTTTAATTGTCAATTGAATTGACAGTTGCATGTTTTAGAATGAGAATTAGTGGGTAGGATTTATCTGTAATAAAGCTTGCATTCATGCAATCAAGCTATTTAGAGTAGAAGTAGCAATTAATTTTCTTCATTTATTTTCATGCAATGCTCTATAAACAGTATAAATAAGTTCTATTTTGCACTTCCTGACTGTAATTCATATGCTTGCATATCGCTGAAGTTGCCATTCACTGAATATTCATGATTGTTATTCCAAAATTTAGTGTTTATTCAAGAGTATTTAGTACGCATACTTTGCTTTTAATTTACTGTTGATGTGTTAGTGTGTTCTATGAGTAAAAACTTAACTATTATTGAAATATTTGTATTGCATTAGGTGTTTGGTCGATAATTATAGCTATGAATGCAATTGTTGTGTTTTAACTTATACCTTTGTTTGTATGTGTTTGAACCTATCCAATTTGTGTGTACTTGCATTGTCTAGTCTTTGTTTTTAATTGAATAGCACAAGTATCTAATCTTAGGATTTATTTTCAGTTAAAAAAACATAAAATCTTTTGCCTTTTGTTGAAAGAGCATCTCAGCTTTTTACCTTAGGCAGACTCAAAAAGATACACTTATTCAGCATGAATGTGAAATTCTCAGAAAAACATTGTAAAAATTGTAAATTGCAAGTACATATTGTTCATAGTAGATTAGTTTTTATTTTACAGCGAGCTCTTCTAATTTGAAGAACAGTTCTATTGCACATCTATTCCATTTTATATGGCACTGAAAGGTACAAATTAAAACACCAACATGCCCCACACAAAATGGGAACAAAGATATTATTATCACTTACAGAGCGCTATGCTCTGCAGTTTGGAACATAGCTAGCTGACACCAGGGGGAATCCTCTAATGTATATTGCATGAGGTTTGGTGCACTTTTGAGATAGTGCCAGATAATCAAGTTGTCTAGATCGTTGTGCACTGCCAGAATTGTTGGTGCAATGTCTAGTGAATATGAAATGCTGATCTTGGATGTACCACAGACCACTGAAGGTGGTTTAGCATTACCGTAGACCATAGAAGATGGTATGGTGTCAACAAAGCCCATGCTGGTAGTGTATTTAGAGCTTCTGGTAGTGTGCTAACTGTTAATGCAGTCCACCCCTATGTTTATTATGAACTACACCCAGGTTCATTTTAACCTTTGCTGACATATAGTGAGCCATGGTCTAGTGGGTGAGGTAGAGTGATGGCCATGAGGATCTCGCAGGTTCAAGCCCTACCAGCATGCTTGTCATTTTAATGCAGCCACATATGGACAAGGCTGGGTGTCCCAAGTGACTTTGGCCAGTAGAAAAACCAAAAGTTCTCTAAGCTGGATGGTACATTGCTTGCGTTGCACTCAAAGATGGCAGGTAAGTGTAACAATTCACCCATCAAAAATAGGTGCCTACTCTTAAATGCACGTGTTTGTAATATGTTTAATATTTTTGGTTTGTTATTTTGATGACTTAGAGTAACATATTGGCTAAGCAATTTATTTTGGTACGAAGGCAGTGTTCATACGTACATCTTTGCTCACTACATTAAAAAAATTGATCTTAATGGATAACATTATTCTGCAATCTGTCTCAAACACAAATACATATTATGAACCAGTACCATGTATTTGTTATGATGCAGAATTGTATTTAGCTAGTTTCAATAGTATCTGCATTTAATTAATGTATTCTGCATCTTTGCAGCTGACTTGTACTAATTATTGGGAATAAAAGAGTGTAATAGAACACACTTCTGACATAAACATTGTGTGTTAAATGATGACTCATAATTCTGTTGAGAAGTGCAATTTTTTGACACATTGTTCTTGCTTGATGCAGATAGGACCGCATAATACTCATTTTTGTTTGCCTCAAGTAAGTACGCAAACTTTATTTTATTGTGCATGTCAGTAATGGAAGTAAATGATGCGCTTCTGTTGAAATACAGGAGGAAGAAACAATTTTTTTTTTGAATATTCATTATTCATTTTTCTTTTTGATTGAGAATAGGGACTGAAACCAATTAAGTCGGGACTATCAATTAAAACTACTATCGAATTGTTTCACTTCTCCCACCTTCCTCATTCGCAGTCTACAAACCTCCTCTCCTCTATCTTGCAGATAATTATTCTGATCATTGTGGTATCATTTTCTTTGCTCTGCCCAATTTTCGTTGGCTTTTTATAGGAAAGCCAAGCATCAAAAGTTGGCTATAAATTTGGAAGCCTCTCTATACCCATATCACAACTTGCAAAAATGCCTTGAAACAATTCAATCATCACAAGTTTTATTCATAAGCAGATGACGTTTTGTATGGAACAGAAGATTAAATTGAATTGAAATGTATGCTACACTCATCAAAAAAGAATGTATCTATGTGAGACCATTTTCTCAGGTGCTTAGCGAAATGTGGTTGAGATCTATGCTGATCTTTTTGATTATAAATGAAACATAAAATCCCTATAAAAGATCAATCTTGGTGACAATTTTGGCACATAGATTATAAACAAGAAACTAAGCCTTGAGAATTCCTATTTCTAGCTTATTTTCAATTCAGACTCTAATTTTTAAGTCAAAAACAATCTCCTCAGTTCACACTTATTACCTCAAGGATTGATATATAGATTTTTCCTTGGGATTCTGATGCAACCACTAAAGTCATTTGAATCCATGTTGAGATTGATGCCCACGCTACTGATGCTCCATGTAGTCAGTGTATAATGCCAATTCTTATATTTGATAATATGGGTTATCCGACTATGTATTAATTGTTTGTCGGCTCGTGGATAGTTAGAGTGAGTTAGAGTTGGTTAGTTGACAGTTGTGTTCCTCTTGGCAACCGTTGGGGGTTATCCCACAATAATGGGTTACACTTTTTGGCCAAACTTGACATTGAAATCAACATTTTGAACTAAATCTTCACTTTTTGACACTTATAGCCGCTAAACCGTTAGGAATTTGAAGATGATGTGAACTAGTGATTTGTGAGATTTTGTCTGTAGATTCTAAATATATTTTTTTAAAAAAATTTGGAGTTAATTGTAAAAAATTGTGTCTCCTTTGATAACTAGTTTTTAATAGTAAACAATATTTTTTTAAAGTGATGTGTATTTTGTCACACAACTTTTTTTCTACAAAGGATAAAATTCTGATTCTTTTGAATTTAGATTGGTAACACCGATATCTAGAGGATGCATTTGGTTTCATAATGTTTTGTTGAATATATATGTTTTTTTTAATTAAGTTTTGAAGTCAAACCAATTATAATTTAGACATAGGCGTATTCTGTCCAACGTAACTTTTTTTGTGTGTATCAGAATTCAATTTTTTTTTTGTTGGAACAAGGACATCAATACTTAGAGGACATGTATTTTTTAGAATTTTTTTTCTATTTTCCTTTTTTTTTTGTATGTGTGAAACAAAGACCTTGATGTTCATTGAAAAACTTACATTCACAAGAAATAAAAAATAAATATAATAATCAAATTAAATATATTTAAAATTATACTTTTTCGGAAGCTTATAAGGACTACATACTTACAAAACATAAATTTTAAATGGATTCATTTGATCCCTCAAAACGTAATCAAAAGTGGTTTTTTATCAACATTTTGATAGGTGTAGAGGAGACTCCATTATAGGTATGGTTTAAAACTAGCGGGGTTCTATCCAAGAGGGTTTGAATCTAAGGGGGTTTGATCAAACCCTCTTCAATTAAAATCCTTTAAATGGAATCTTTCAAGGCTTAAATCATTATATTTTATAAAAATATGTGATTTCAACAAAAATTAGGATGTCCCAGAAAGTGTAACCCATTATTGTGGCAGCACCCTCGGGTCTTTTAAATTGTCTTTGTATCATCAAGGAAAGTAGTATGATGTAGTCAGATCGATTCTCCGATCCTTGGCGGACCATCTCTGGTTTGCTTCTGTAATATTTTCATGTGCGAATAAAGATATACTTTTACTCCTCTATTTGGTATTTATTATTAATTCTGTTCATTATAATAAGTATTCATTTATTAGATAGGCGAGTAAACACTTGGTGTCGTTGCCTTAAAAGAAATCGGGTCCAATATAAGAGATTCATGCCCTTAGACCCTAATAAAGGCGAGGAGACCACGTGGTCAGGATTAAGAGATCAAATGATCTCATAGGCTAGTAGAACAAAGAGAACGTAGAAGAAGACTAAGAGAGATTGCCGAAGTCCAAAGCCAAAGTACATCTCGAAGTAGGAGTCATAGTCGGGCAAGCATGAGTAGAAGTCGTAGTGGGAGGAAATTGCCAGGCACCTTCCACTGCTAGACGACGTGTGGATTGATCTTTCCGATCAAGTTGAAATGTCAAGACAACCTTCTTTGGATGAAGGAAGTTGGAAGCTAGAGTCAGATTCCTTCATAGAAGTGTACGAGAGCAACCTTCAAGGCATCGAAGGGTTGTCAATCGAAGGAGAAGTTGAGACAAGGGTGTATAAAAGAAAATCTAAAGACGAAACAAGTGCATGGAACGCTGAAGTTGCGGGAAGAGTAGAGGATTCTCATGTGGCCGAGAGTGCTAGAAAAGCACCGGAACGTCCGAATTGAAACTCCCTAGCAAGTAGGTTCCAAGTGCTAGGTTTGCCGGAGAAAAGTAGGAGTTGCCCAAGTTTACAGACAATGGATCAGAGGATCCCATCAGGCATTGTAAGACTTGTGAGACAATCTAGACAGCAAATAGGCAAGATGATAAAGCAATTTGGCTACAGTCTTTTCCAGCCACCTTGTGAGGTGTAGCAATTGACTAGTATACCGAACTTGACCAAGCCTCCCAAAACACACGGGAAAGTTTAAAGAAGGCTTTTGAACAAGAGTTTAAATTGTTGCGAGAGGATAATGAAATAGTAGCCGAAATTTATAATACTAGGCAAGGTAAGCATGAGAACGTACGAGCTTATAACCATAGACTTAAAGAACTACTTGTAAAATTAAAAAATGAACCTGCTGACGGTCTCAAGAAAAGGTGGTTCATCGAAGGTCTAATTCAGTCTTCAAGAAAAAAATGAAGGTAGTACCACCTTCTTCTTACATAGAAGCCTACAATCAGACGATGGACATAGAAAGTGAAGACAAAATGTCCTCTCGTAGTAAAAGAAAAACAAAGGAAGATGTTAGTTAGGATAACAGGTACGAAAGTGAGTCAAGAACGGTGCAAGCACTCTAGAGGGACATGCTTTGGATGATGAAAGAATTGAAGATTGGGAAAGAAACCAAGAAAGAATCCACTGAACTTTGTTGTAGTGAGTGCAAAGTGAAGGTCACACCAAAGGTAAATGTCCCAAAAAATTATTTTGTGAAATTTGCCAAGTCATGGGTCATTTGATAAAAGAGCGCCCGTATAACTTGAAGACCAGGAGTACACAAGTACTCTTCACACAGGGAGAGCAATCCACTCCATCAAAGCCACATAACACATCTCCAGGTGGTTATCGAAATCAAAGAGGCGAAGGTCGAAGTCATACAGTACGACCCTAAAGGACGTCCAATCATACAGTGTCGACAATGTAACGAATGGGGACACTTTGCGAGAGACTGTCCGAACAAGAAAGACAAAGTGCAATTATTGTGCAAATGGTGTGGACGTGGAGACCATGAAGACACTGGATGCTAGAAGCAAAAGGCTAGCATCAACCTGATTGATGTTGAAAGGCAAAATGAAGTATTGGTCATTACTCGAGCCCAAGCAAAGAAGGCTGTGTACCCGGATCCACGTACAACACAAGCAAGATTTCATGAAGCAAGAGCCGAAGTGGAGCAGACTATAGATAATGAACGATGCCACTCACATGCAAATGCCAGTACAGTAACAAATCAATTACACTTCGAGAAAAATATTGCACAAGTACTTCAAATTACCATACCAATTAAAGTAGTGGATTTATTACAATGTATTTCGGAACTTCGAAATGCTATTGTATTAGGGAAGAATGAGATGGTGCATGCTACGACCAATTTGGAGGCTAGCGAGAATGAAGACCCAATAACCGAACCTTTGCTGTCGGGCAACCAATTAATTGATTCCATGTTATTAACAGTTAGCACAACAAAGAAACCGACAGTGGTAAATATGGAGACCCTTGGAAAAAATCTCATCGATACAATTATTGGTGGCGGGTCTAGTGTGAATGAACTTTTGGAGACGTCTGGGTAAGCCGACTCTCTAGCCCCCGACTTTTCACTCATGGGTGCAAATCAACATTGTATTAAGGTACTTGGCGTTTGAATGGGCCAAAAGGTAATTATAGGAACCCAAGTATTTCTGTTGAATTTTGTGGTCATTTTATTACAAAAGAAAGCGTACGAGGCATTGTTGGGTCGGGATTGGCTGGTAGCAGCCAGAGCCGACCACAATTGGAAAAAAAATACAATCTCCATTGAAAACAAGCGTCGGAAATATCAGCAATTTTTTTAGTGGCGAATCTTCACCAATTGGCGAATAGTTTGTATTCGCAAATTTGAATTTGACGAATGTATTGTAATCGGTGGGGGGCCAAATTGCTTGAATTTTACTAATTATCAGTCAAATACATTTCAAGTCGCCACCAATTTATTTTATTAGGCATTTGTAACTAATATTTTCGCCACAGTAACCACGTGTTTCTAACGGTGATTCGCTTGGAATTTCGGAGGCATGTTTTAGTTTGCCCACATATTCGCCAATAGCATTACAAAGTTCACCGTGTTTGAGGACCCATTTCGCCAACATCATTATAACTCCATGCTAGTCTAAGGGCCATAATCGCCTTGAAAATTACAACTGTGTTTGATTAAGGTTTGATTCGCCCAACATTTACATGCACCATTTTATAATCATGTGAGATTCGCCAAATTATTACTACACCGTTTAAAAATTCTGCGGAATTCGCCAAATTATTACTACACCATTTAAAAATTCTGCGGAATTCGCCAAATATAGATTGATATAAATACAATCGAAATTCTGATTAATCTTTTACACATTTTGTTCTACTCCCAGCTCTCAATTCGGATCATAGGCAAGTTACAACTACAGGCATTAGCGAGTCAGTGAAAGCCTAAAGGTAAGTGATCATTTGAATTTCTTTATAGTGTTATAAGATTATTTATCTCTTTGCCAATTTTACTTCATTCATACAGATGATATTGAGTAGGGAGACATCTAGGGCCCAGGGATCTATATTCTAGGATTCCTTCTTAAACAAAAGACATTTTTTGCAGTTTTTATTTCATGAGAGATGTGGAGTAGGAACAAGTTTGCTGAAAGCGGTAAAGGGAGGTCATCAAAATGCAGAAACATAATGTCATACATTGACAATGTTTGCGGTCCATCAGATGGAGTTACAACATCAACACTTGTACCATATATTGACGAACAAGGCAATACCTCAGAGGAAGATCTGAATGAGTTAATTGACTCGGATCAGGATGACAATGTTGAATATGATGTTCCAGGGGATACCCAGGGTAGCCGAAATGAGTTCATTGACTTGGATGACAATGTTGCAGATGATGTTCCAAGTGGTACCCAGGGTAGCAAGAATGATAATATGAATAAATTGACCTCAACAAGTGATAAGGAAGATGTAGATCCTACACGGAAGAGGAAAAGAAAAGCCAAATAAAAAACGAGGCGTGAGTGGGATATGACAAGGAATTTTCAGATTGATTGGGTGTCAAAATACCCGTTCATTGAACCAGTGCGGAATGCAAACAAAGATGAACCTCCAACAAAATGCAAGTGTAAGATTTGTAGTTGGAAATATCATAGAGACAAAAAGTTGTAGCTAAAACTTGACACTATGGAAAAACATATTGGTAAAGTTTATGAAAAACAAATCATAGACAGAAAGGAAAAATCAGTGATAAGATGAAAAACAAAGAATGTCTTCATGTTAAGAATGCCCTCGAATATGATACACATATGCAAAGAAAGGCGAAGCTTGTTGCATGTGGAGGTTCAATTGAATCTCAATTTGGAAAGATGATGGGAGAAGCACAAATGGCAAAAACTGTTCAGTTGAGTGTTGTTTTTCATATTTTGACTAGAGGGTGTCCTATGACATACTACTCAGAATATAATAGTTTATTATCTTTTATGGGCGTTCCTAACTTTCCTAACACACATTGGTCAACAAACAGTGGATGGGAATGGGCAAGTTGTCTTGTTGAGGTGGAAAACAAGATTTATTGGAAAAAGTAAAACAATCAACCTTTATTGCATTATCTTTAGATGAATTTACAGCAGTAGATAATACTTCTTGGGTATGTATGCATGTGTATATTGTAGACAATTATGTCCACCAACCTCATATACTCTGTTTAAACAATGAAGGAGAATGCGACATCGCAAAATCTATTTGAACTAGTTAAAGAATCTTTGAATGAAATTGGAGGTATAGATTATTACACAATTGCCAAAAAGTTGGTGTGTAGGGGCTGATGGAGCTTTAGTAATACGAGGTCGTAGGAACGGTCTTTGCATAAAGCTACAAACTTCTTTTTCACCATACATGATTTCCATTCACTGCATGGCTCACAAAATGAATTTAGCATTTAAAATTGTGAGCAAGTTTTCTATAGTATCAAAAGTTAAAGATCTAAACCGTGAGCTCTACTCATACTTATGCCAAAGTCCCAAACGGTTTATGGAATTTCAACAATTTGCTGATGGAATAACTGTAGGAAACAAGCTTCTTAAGGATGGTGATACTAGATGGATCTCCTTTCATGGATCAACGTAATGAGTTTTTTTAGAATATCAATAATTGATTGGAGTAATGTATGAACATCGCCTCACAGTAGATAGAGCTCCTGACCTATTACATAGGTTAAGTGACAGAGACATTCTTAACTTTATCTGTTATTCTTCCCATGCTAGAGGAAATGAACATTTTTGTGAAAAAAGCTCAAGAAAGAACTATGTATATTTCAGAATATACTAAACTACGTAAAATGATATGCATGACCCTCGATAATCTATATCTATCAGAGCAATCATTTATAAGTCAGAAATTTTGTAGCTAACGCTTGATGAAAAATGGGAACAATCCTACAGATTTTAAATAGTTTAATGCAAGCGGGGAGTTATGTATCTCTGTACGGGGATATGAGATACCAATGCACCATTTTACAAGGGTCAGGTGCACTATCAAAGAAGTACCTGTTACAAGGGAAGCTTTTGACGATATTGTTAATTCTGTAAGTACTACTTTAAAGGATATTGCAAGATCTCTTTCCTCAAAGATTAGAGATTGATTCACTTGCGATGAATTGCTTGAAGCCATCTCTGTTGTGTATCCTCAATATTGGGTCAATTGTCAACCAGCCGATTTTCATAACAAGATAAAGACCTTGGTCAATCATTTTTCCAAAAGTTTTGAATTCAATGGATAACAAATAGAAGGAATTATAAATAAATTTAAGCATACAGAACAATCAACCGTTTTGCAACATCAATGATGGAACAATTTAAACTCATGGAGAGTCCGTTCCAAGATGGATTGATAACAAAGCTTTGGGCAACCTTAAGTCAAAGCGAAATATTGCATGATTCAATATCCGAATATTTCAAACTTGTTGATTTATGTCAAATGATGATATTAGGGTTGGTGGACGATGAGAGAGTTTTCAGTGCATTGGGGTTCTTGAAATAAAAAATAAGCAACAAATTTGACAAGAATTTGAAAAATTGCTTGAAGATGTATACAACTAGGTATGATATCCTAAGTTTTTTTTTTGAAAGGGCACTCACAATTTGGAGGTGCATATGTGAAAGAAGAGGGTTCTGCAACACTTCAAACCATAGTGGCACACATGACAGTGACACAATGAATAACACATGTAATGGTAGTGAGGAGGTGCACTTAAGAGGATATATGTAGAGCGAAAAAAATGAAGACCGGGATCAGGATGGCTATCAATCTCATGGTCAGAGTGAGGAGATGATTTGGAAAATGGAAGAGATTTAGCACTTGCTAGGTATTTATAATATATTTCATATTCCAAACTCCAAACTGTTGTTGATGATATTTTATTTTTCTATCACTGAATCCTAATATACATTTTTCATTTTCCATTTAAAAATTAATAGATTAACATACTACTATTTTCCAATGTTCCATTTTAAAATCTAAATTTTAAACATTGTTTCCAAATTTGATTTTATTTTAGCATCTAAATTTTACATAGTTTTCAATTTCCATTTATTAATTTACATATTATTAGTAATTTCATATTACTATTGTGTGATACTGATAAGTGTTACATGCATTCAACTAAATGCATGCTATTGGTGTGAACCACCTCCCAGGAGCACAATCTGCAAATAAACCTTCATCGAGAAATATTTCACCGAATGTGTAATGTCCCCATTTTAGACAGTTGTGGTTTTTGGGTGGTTTAGAACTTTAGCCTATTCCTGGCCCTCGTAGGCTAACGCAGGTGGTTAGAGGGTCCCGTTGGGCAGATATCAGTGTGGTTTCTTCTCCAGGGTTCAATGAGGTTCAGGCTTGGCCTTTGTAGAGGTTTCAGAACTCAGTTTCTCATACTTACTATTTATAGTAAGTCATTCAGACGGGGTTACTATTTATAGTAGGGCACCTCAATGTGAAATGTGGGCAGTGTCGATTCCGGTATTCCGTTGGTTTGGTGAAATAAGGAGTTTGCCTAAGTTATAACCTTTAATTATTATTAAAGGTGACTTTAATAATAATTAATATTTTATTATTATGTTTTAACGTTATATTTGCACTTTATGACTTGAGGGATCTGTAGTCATTAAAAGGGGGCCATTTTATAATTAATTGTTGAGGCACCAATATCAAGGAGATAATTTAATATTTTTAAAGTGCAAATATTATATCATTTTAAAATAATATTATTATGTTTCTAGAAGCTTCTTGGAGATGGATTGAAAAAGTATAAAAGAAGATCAAGCCAAATTTCATTATCATCCAGGAATTGATATTTGCTTTGATGTTGCTGTTTGGTGAGGAAGCCAGCTAGGGTTTCTTCCATTTCCAGCCATTGGGAACGAAAACTCTCATTGGCTATGCAATTTTGAGGCTGTGAAACTATCAGCTGAGATTATTGCCAAAGTGTGGGCTTCATCCAGGAGTCCAATCTGTGCTTAAATTGGAGAAGAAATACAAAAAATACAAGGGTTTGATGCATATCTACTTGCAGATTATAAGGGTATTGAGGATTCATTGTGGAATACATTTATTGCTGGCTGCTACAATACCCGCTACAGTAACCAGCCATGGAGTTATCAGATTTTCATTGTTGGAGGCTTATCTAGACACCCTTTCATTCTGGGTATTTGAGGGATCAATTCTTCTTGTGAAGACAATCATTTCTATACCAGTTTGGAGGAGTTAAACGGCTGCAATTAATTAATCCTGAGGACTGATATACTACATCAAGGGCACCTTTAGCAAGACATTTTTGTTCATATCTCATCATTGAAGCATCCTATGGTTCTGGGCATTGTTGCATTTTGATCCTTTGATCCTACCGATCATTTCAGGTGCTATAAAGTGGAGTTTTATTGTTGCATTTATTTATCTAAAATATTGCCAAGCAAGGGTAGGTGCGACTTCACCAAGGAGGGATGATTTCACTCATGGAGGCCCCTATGTTCATCGATTTCCTTCCCCAATTGGAGCTCTCCATTTATGAGTGCCTTGTGAACATTTTTGGTGCCAAAAAGGAGACTAGGAGGCTGCAAATAATTTTATTTTGTCATTCCATATGAGAACAGGGGCGGCTGGTAGAGGGTTTCGATTTGGGCTTGGAAGGAGTCCATTTTTAGTGGGTATTGCTTGATTCTTCATCAGCACTTTGGGCACCACTATCACTAGGTTCTTTTTGTAATTATTAGTAGTTTGCATTGTTATCCCAAGCATATAGCTGTAGCTGATCATTGATATCAGATTTTGGCACTGTATTGAATAACCATTGTAAACCAAGAGACTTGGTATTTCTTAGTATCATTGTGTTCGGGGTTGCATCTAATAAAAGAGTTATCAATTGCATGCCATTTGTTCGATGTACTTTCCTTCATTATAGCATTCCTTATCAGCATGATAGATTGCATGCCAATTGTTTGTCATAATGTCAATTCGCTGTAGGTGTTGATTACACTTGGATTAGTCATCTATTGCAATTGGAAAATACCAAAAACATTTGCATCTCATGCTATACTTGTAGTTTAATCATTCAACATACATTTCAAGGCATTGACATCCTCTAATGTTCAAATTTAAACAAGCAAATGCAAACTGAAACTCAGAAACAAGTAGATACCTTGCATACAAAGTGTTTGATAATATTCCTTGAGCCAAAAATCAGTTACAAGAAGTCAGTTTGAGCAAGGGATATTACAGAATGAGTGAATAATTAAAATAAGATTGAGATGCAAAATAGTGTACAGAACCTTGCTTATAAAGGCAAGGAATGATCGGGTGGAGGCACCTAATAAATAACTAATAATGTTGGATGCCTAAGTAAACTTGAGCATAGGTAAATATGTAAAACCATATTTACTCCAACACCCCCCCTTAAGTGCAACTTAGGGAGTAGATTATTATGCAATATGAGTAAGATGCAATATGGGTTCCGGCTACACAACCATGTTAGGTACCCATTTACAATGCAATCTATCACAAACTGGAGAAAAAGGAGAAAACCCTATGGGACAAAACTCCTCTCCAAAAGAGAAAAATAAAACAAAATGATGCATGGAGGACTCACTAATATCCCCCAAGGACTACATACATAAATGTATATACAATCAAGAATCCCCCCATAGGAAGGAAAAAGAGACATGATATCCCCCCCCATAATGGAGAAGCTCCAATGCCGATGAAGTATGCCTGGAAACAAAAGATCCAATGCCTACAAGAAACACATCTCCCTTTTGGAAGAAACAAGTCAATCGAACGATGTAGAAGCCACTCCATGTCCAACTGAAAGGAGGAGGAAGGAAGTCTCCAAATAAAAGTCTCTGAAGACTGAGTAGGAGTCTCCAAGCATGAATAATCCACCACATAATCTTGATAAAAAACAACCAAGAAATGTGACAAATCAGGTGAAAGAGCAAATTCGTCAATGTCAATCTCCAAAGAAGATGTGGATGTATCAACAACCGTGCTAGAATTGTCATCAGAGAGGAGAGAAATCCCCTCAAGTATGTCTCCCAAATCTGCAAGATGAGACTCTACAAACAAGTCTGAAATACCTGCCAAATACGCATCCCACAAAGCAAGATCTGGAACACTATGATCAACCTGCTCAAGAGAAGGACCCAAATCTAAAGAAGCATGAGATGGAGGAGTAGGAAGCTCAACACTAGTCTCAAGAACACCAAGATTCAAGTGACCAAACTTCTCACAAACATGATTCACCCTTGATGGAGGGGTATGAACATCAGTCAAAGGAATATCATCATCAGGAGCAAAATGAGAAAAAGAATACAAGCGAGATGCATGATCCACCACCCCTGTAGCAATGATCTCTCTAGTCTCAATGTCTCTAATGTACACATAATCAAGAGTGAACTCAACTATCTTACCTTGTGCACCATGAGTAATTTGATAGACTGAAAGGAGATTAGTGGTCAAGGAGGGTACACAAAGAACATCATTAAAAGATTCTTCACCCATATCAATAGAACCTTTCCCACAAACTTGCATGTATGTATTGTTACCCATCAAAATATTAGATGAACTACAAGGCTCAAAAGAGAACATATCCAAAGAAGATGTGTTGATGTGTTTTTTATGACAACGTCAACATTAGAATAAAATATTGAGTATTCTATCCTCTCTTGAACAAAGTGACCTCAAATGCTAAACAATGTGATCAAATGAGATTACTCCAAGGTTCCTTGAATGTCAGGTCTTGACGTGCAAATGGATAGACTTAATGGAATGATGTGATTTTGCTGGTAATCACAAAGGGACTTACACAATTGTTCGATACACAACATTCATTGCTTCCTTCACAAAGGGAAATACTTAGAATTTCTAAGTTCTACTAAAGAGGCATATGATTTCACAATGAGACTCTCTTGAAAACTAATCCTAATGAAGAACTAAAAAACAAAATGCAAAAGAAGGATGAGGGTTTAGGAATCTACTTGATGCAAAGACTACTATTGACTTATTGAAACCAAACCATACTTTGCTTTGCCATGAGACAACAACTACACAAAGATGATGCAATATTCTAAGGTGTTTATGATGATTTTCAGATCACTCATACATAAAACATGGAGATGAATATGCAGCAAGTAATCGAAGTTAAGCTTTGAACTAGTTCAGAGTAACCATACATTGTAATTTGCAAGCCACAAATAACAAATGGTATGAACACAAGGGTTTCAATATGCATCAACAACAATTTCTTTCATCATTCTAACTTAATTGAAATTGATCTAAATGAAACTTAAAATGAAACAAATCTAAAATTAGAGCTTATGATTTTCTTTGAAGAAATTAGAAAACCATTCTAACATTCCAGAAGAACACCATAAACACCACACTTCAATGATTATGTATTGATTTTGGTAATGCCTTTGCAACAGTCTGCCAATATCTCAAAGTTTCTTTGCTCCCAAATGGAGTAACTACTACAACAATGATCAACAATAACTACTCTCTTGTTCACTCCTATTCACTCTTTTTTTACATAATGAGGCGAACGGGGCCTTATATAGAGCCCAAAAATTACAATGAAAGGCCCAGATTGATTCTAGAAATCAATGGCCAAGATCAAAGCAACAAAACCCTAATGAAAAGTAGTGATAACTACCAACATTCTGGCCAATGAAATAGCAACAACAATACTAAGGCATCCCATGCTGACTAGGATTCCAATAAAGCATCTTCCAGAAGGGCGCCTCCCTTATCTCGTTCCTTTGTTGCAAGTAAAATGAATCTAGACATGACGATTTCTAGCTCATCTATTGGTACACTTGGCATGCTCTCCATTGTGTAATCCATGATTGCCAAGTCATCATCACATGTAGCAAGAATGCTTTCCCAATCTGATTCCAATTCCTAAATCCCGCTCATGAAAGTCAAGAGTGTGGAAGCATCTTCGAAATGTCCTTCCAAGACAAGATTTGTGGCTTTGAAATATATGCTTCGCATCTTATCTTTCAAGTTTTCCAGGTTCACCACTCCATCATCTCCTATCTCTTGATCGAACCAAGCCTCTATTGAAACAAGGATTTTATCTTGAATTTCTTTTATTACCTTCCTTGCTTGAGTGGCGTCAATTTCCCTCTTCTCAATCATTTCTCTCTTCAAGACTAGAGCACAATACCAACGATGAAAGTCATAGGCTTGATTTGATTGCATTATGTTACCATCCACCAGGACTTGCTTTGGAGTGTTCATCAATACCTTCAATCGTGGAATAGTCTTCTCCTTGATGCAATATTACTTGAATTTTATCCATGAGTGTGACAACTCTCTCATATACTTGAATCAAATTGTCTATGAATCCGCTGGCTCTTTCCAAGACGTTTCCTATCCACCCTTTTGCTACCTGATTTACTGACCCCATTTCTTCCAACTCAGCTAGTGAATCTTTGGAAAGACTTGCAGGTAGAGTAGTTATCCCTTGAGCTGATTGGAGAGGATTCATCAAGTGTTGGATATAACGCTTGAATTTATCGTTCTCCTTTTTCAACCAATTGTTATTTTCCTCTTCTTTCTTTAGCCTTTCTTTGATTGCCATCACTGAATCTTCCAACTCCTCTATTTCTTGTTTCTTTGTAGTTTGTCCTAAATCAACCATCACTACATCATACTTTTCAGGAGTAATGTCCTCTTTAGCCTTGTCTACCTTTGGGACTACAACTTGAACTTTGCGAGACCCGGATTCTTCTCTTGTGATCTTTGAGTACTTCTTTGCTTTCTTCTTTTCCACAATCTTGCCTATCCTGCTTAAGAAATCATCTAGCTCGGCAGTTGGACTACATTCCACAATTGATTTCTTCTTCAACTGTTCTTTCAACCATTTAGGTCTTGTGGATGGTTCTTCACTCTCATCAGGTCCTTGATGTTCATGAACTCCACGTAGAGCGGATATCATGCCTTCATTGAATTCTTCATCTAAGAATTCCAGATCTTGGTCTTCAAATATATCTTTAATATGAATTATTTCCGGATTTCTTGGAGGACAATCAAGAGGAATTTCCACAACTGGATTAGAAGTCCTTTCCTGAGTGGATTCTATGTATTCATTTACACTCCTATCTTGCACATTTGGGACCACTTCATTTTCCACGTGCTCATTCTTCGCAGTTGATGGTACATTATCATCCGTAAACAAGTTGAGTTCATGGACAGAAGAAGTACTAGCTGAGTGAAGCATACTTGTCTTTCGCTTCTTTTGTATTGATTCTTCAATGGAATCTATTTGATGCTTCGCCCTCTTTGCAGGTGGATTGTCAGTCGCTTTATTCATTGCATCATGGCTTCTCATTTTCGGGTCATTCCCTTTCTCATGTGATTCCTCGGTCATTTCATCCTCGGAAGATTGTGACTCCAAATCTCCCATCAAGTCATAAGTCAAGTGAATATTCTGTTTATTCAACCTATCAACTTGCCGACTTATCCATCTTTTGGTACTTGCAAGAACTGGTGCCATCAAAACATCCAAGTTGGTGACTTCTTGCTCGGCCCAATCGAGTGCAGGAAGAGGTTTATCTTTTTCATTTTCAAAGAAATGTTGAACTTGCCTCCCATCTTCCCTTACTTGATCTAGAACAAAAAATACTCGGGTTGTTCTAACCATGTCCAAAGATAACCTGGAGCACATTCTTTTCCTTATCTCGAAGTCATCATTTGCATTCGCCCAATGATCTTCAAGTTGTACCTTGTGTTTATACTTTCTTCCACAACCTTTTCGAATGACATTGAGAGGATCAAAGTTTGTTCTTGAGTTGTGAGTCACAAAGTTGTAGAATTGCAATTCCTCAGTGGATTTCTTTGTGGCATGGATAGATGAACACACTTCAATAGATTTCCCAATTGAGATCGGAAATGTTATTCCGACCTTCTTTTGGACCTTGTCATATGTTGATACTATGATAGTTGTCTTGTCACTTCAAGCAATATCATCTTGTTCGTGGGATACCTTGGGAGTTTGTATGGATAAGATGAAAATCCTTGCAACCTAATATAAGTGAACTTTGAGAATTGAATGAACCAAGAACCATACTTCTTGACCAATTTCATGGCTTCTTGCGACAATCTCTGATGAGTTCCTCCTTGAAGTGTTCTTACGATATGCATGGAAAATGCATTATTGAATGTCTTGAAATAGGCAACGCTTTGGAGGTGCAACTGCGGGTAACAGTCGTAAACTTTGACTTGTCTTTGGCCATTTCCAACTTGTCCTTTACATGTTAATCCTTTGTACCTGTAGCTTCTCGCCAACATGTAGATCACATATGAACTCATGTAGAAGGTCCTTGATTGCTCTAAATTCCTTAATTGTTCATCAATGTTGTCACTTATCAGATGACCCCAATCAATCATCTTCACTCCGCTTGTTATTTCTTCGACAAAGTAGAACATCCATGGCTCAAAGGTGGAAGCTTGAGGGCATCCCATGACTCTATTTAATAAGACGACAAGATCTCCATACTCTTGCTTGAAGTCGGACTTTAGGAGCTTCTTTGGCATCTTGGAATGATGAGCTTTTTTCTTTTCCATCCATGTAGCATTGATAATCTCCGCATAAGTATCCGATCCGGACTCATACATCTTTGACGCAACTTCCTTGCTTTTGTAGACGGTGGAACTATAGGTGGGAATATTGAACGCCTCCGAAATCATCTCTTTGGAGAGGTACGCCAATACTTTGCCATCGGGAGCTATAATCCTTAGTTGCTCGGGATCATAATACTTGGCGCATTCCACTATTAACTCGGCGCACGACATGGCAGGAGGAAAACAAGTGGCTTGCACAATTCCATTACGAACCATCTTCTTGGTGATCTTCGAGGGATAGTGTCCTTCGCTTCCATACATTCGCCTTTTGATTTCGTCCATGTTGATGTGTCTGAAATTGGTGTCGCCAACGTTTCTCCATCTCAAGGTGATCTTGCACTCAGGAATACTCCTTTGAGGATGTCTCACATTTGAGCTTGCCTTGAGGCGAATCCGGTTTTGATATTCGCCATTTACCTAGAAAATAAAACAATTCAAGTAAAGACCATGGCGTGATGGATAATAAATCACCTCTAGAAAAATTCTTGCCAAATTAACACATGCGGGATAAAAATTCCATGTAATTCTTGACCTACTTTGGAGGAAATGAATAAAATAATGCCTGAAAAATGCCTCTTCTTCACAATTTCGCCTTCCTTAGGAAGAAATTTGCTCTTCTAAAATGATTTGGATTTGTTTTGAGAAAAAATGAAGTTTAAAACCTGTTTAAATACCAACTTCCATTTAATCAACCTAAATTGGGCCGACCCAGGCAAAGAATTTCACTTTTCCCTTTAGATTTTTCATTAAATTTGTCCTTTTTCTTGGTTCCAGGTCGGCCTGGAGACAACGCACACTTTAGGGGCTGAGCAGGATAAAGGAGTGTGCACTTTTGAGGGTCAACTGGTTTCTCCTATCCATGAGCGCATTTTCTAGGTGATGGTGGATTCTTCATCTAGGACCGCATATTCCATACTGAGTAGGATTTTATGCTTGGGCAGGGCGCATTTTCCTTGTGGACTTGGATTTTTCATGCTTGAAGGGTGCATTTTCCTTGGATACTTGGATTTTCCTCCTTGAGCGCACTTTCCTTGGATGCTTGGATTTTCCTCCTTGAGCGCACTTTTCATGAGGTCTTGGATTTTGTGCCTTCCCAAGGAAGGCTAAAGAATTTGCACTTCAAGGTTAGGAATTCACACTTTTGACAAGGATTTTCCAAATTTGACAAGGAACTCTTCATTTTGTCTTGGAATTCTTCGAGTTTTGAGTCGAGAATTCATGAATTTTACCAAGGAATGGCGAAGGAATGATTGAATTTTGACAAGGGATAATGAAATTTTGACAACTCCAAGGATTCTTTTCTAGGGCACATCTAGGACCTTGAACTGGATTCTCTCTGTGCTGGGGGCCAATCTTGATGGGAACAGGAATTCCACTCCTGCTAGGCGCATTTTCCATGAGGATGTGGATTTTGCGCCCAAGAGTGCAGGATTCAAATTTCCTTGGAAAATTTTGCAGTGTATTCTTCATTTGATGTTTCGGGGTCAGTCTTTGATCGAGTGTTCCTCATCCTTAGTCATTTTTCAATTAGTTTCCTCAATTTCCCATGTGCTTTAAGCGAGAACTTGGCGAGACTAAGGCTGTAATGTCCCCTTCTAGTAAGCCGAAATTTTTCACCACCTTGCACAATTTCGACTTAGTAAAAGAGAGCATTAGTAATCTACTTATCATTTATGTCAACATATAATCTTTAAGACTATAACACATTTGATAACATTCACATTATATTTCATATAATTCATTTCATCATCATGCACTATAACATTCTCAATTCATAAACACATTCACATATATGTTATTCATTTTCATCACTTGTTCATGATATGACTCGGGAGGGACTTAGGGTAGACTCTAGCGTTAACCAGCTCTAGATCACCGAGTATGACTTCATTAGGAAAATAGTCCACCATCTCTTACGGAGGCCCAAAGGCTTCACTCACACCCCGAGTACCTCACCATTTGGCTCGTGGGATTTCACTCACACCCGGAGTACCTCATCCAGACGAGGGTCACCATCCGTAGAGCAAATTAACTTTACAAGTTACTTCTAGGCCCAAAGATTTCACCCACACCCAGGGAACCTCATCACTTGGCTCGAGGGACTTCACGCGCATCCGGAGTACCTCGTCCAATCGAGGGTTACTTAGGCTAATTCCAACTACTCCTAACTACATCATACCCAAAAGGTGATAGAGGGGTTAATGGTAGAGTCTTAGTCAACTCCAAGCATATCATAAACTTGTCATTGCTTATGTTATTCCTCATACATAGCATATTTGTTCTCATTAACATTTTACACATGATGCCTTATAATAGGACATCTTGGCCTTATATCAGAATTATCCAATCATGATCATATTTCATTATCATCATTGATCTCTTACACGTAGTTATGTACATTCATCATGTTAGTTTATTCCTTCTATGCACATTCATGATCATATCAAAGAACAATCTATTATTCTATATTTATTCATTCATTGTTAATTATCCCTTATTATTCATACATGCAATCATTTAACCTGAAAGTCTATTTATAATACGAAAAGTCAGAAATGAAAACACTACTACAGTCAGCCATAATATATTTTCTGTGATTCCTTATCATCTTGGCTATTTAGCATTATTATTCATAAAATCAATACACAATATGTATCAGTTTGTCATTATGAAAATAAAGTCAATAATGCATACCTTGCTGATAATCCGCTGCTCAGATTTTTGGTATGGATCACTTGATTGACAGATGTTCTATATCCTTGCTCCACACTCAGAAATAAACCTTTGTTTGATCTGGGAATATTATTCTTTTACTTCTCTATATCTATTGATGCAGATATGAATAGGAATTCTTCTTCAACTTCCAACCTTGCTGTTAACAATACTTGGACTGCGCTGGTTCCTGATCTTTCTTCCACGGATTCCTTTATGTCTTGTTCGATGATCTATTGATATGCTTGTATATGATATTCGACGATTTCTTCTGCTTCGTATATGTTATTTGGTGACTGCTTGATGTCCGATCGAAGGATGTAAGATGCTTGTGTCTTCCATCGATGCCTACTTTTTTCTCCGTGGTTGCCTAATATACCCGACCGTGTGTCTTTTCTCCAATAGACGCCTTTTTAGAATGCAACCTTTAGTTATCCTTACTAATTGTTATCACTAGCGCTCTTTTCCAATCGTCTACTATTACCATTTTATTATTCTCTTTATTATTTAGCACATTCTTTGATTAATTATATCAATTAGTAACTTATTATGATCGTTGTTCATTATTAAGTCTTTATTGTTCCTAGATCGCAGTCTTCATACTCTTGGGTTTTATTTATAATCGTTGCTGTCTTTAGTCCCCATTCCTTGGAATCTTTAATATGATTCTTTTTGTCTTATATCAATAGGTTACAATATATTTATTTTCATATAATGTATAGAAATATATTTAATAATATGTATTTATATACATCAACAATAATAATATTAATATAATATCATATAATTACATTAATATTATATTATATTATATTATATATTATAATATATACATTTATAATTACGTTTATATTTGATATAATATACCTTAAAATTTATATTATATTTCAATAATATTATTTCTTGATTATTCGATTTGACTTCAATGTTTCATCATGATGTTTAAATCTTTAATTTAAACAATGCCTTAATATCGGGACATGACAAAGGCAAAACCACTATCAAACCTACAAACCCTAAAACCTAAAAGCAAAAGAGGGGCTCCCCTTTTGCAATCGGGCGATGTGTGAAAATGTCACAACAAGATGCCATATGATGAGATGCACCTGAATAAAGAAGCCATTTGCCATTTTCAGGAATAGTGGAAGCCAAGAGTGCTTTACCTTTCATCCCATTAGCAAATCTTGCATTCCTTGACTGTGTAGATGAAGATGCTGCCGAATGTGATGCGGAAGGAGAAGGAGAAGAAGACTGATGAGGGCAGCGGGATGTTGTTCTTCTGAAGAAGGTGAGTAAGCTCACCAATCTTCTTAGTACAACATCAATGCTCATCATGTGCGGATCTCTTGCAATAAGCACATTTGATCTTCTTCTTTTGTGATGGTTCCTCTTTAGAAGAGGTCTTGGTCTCAGGGGTAGGTTGTGAAGGAGGATCCTTAACTTTCTCTTTAGACTTAGAATCCTTATTCTGTTTCTTGTCTTTGCCACTTGAAGCCCTAGGATCTTTTGCAAGAAGTGCTTGAGATCTTGAAAGTGTCAATGTGCCCATCTGTGCCAACTTTGCTTGTTCCCTTGTGAGTTGTGCTGCAAAGCCATCAAGAGAAGTTATTTTGTGTGCACTACCTAGAGCACCCATGGTAGCATAAAATTCAGAAACAAATACAGAATAATCAGGACCTAACTTAGACAGAGTAGATAGAATCAATAGGTCATCATCTTTTTTTAACCCCACATTCATACAACAACAATCTGAGAGAATTAAGCTTGGTGAAGAAGTCCTGGATATTGTCAAAATGTCTAGGATCAAGATTCATTAGTTCATTCTCCAAATGAAATTTCCTCATCTTATCTGGCTTACCAAAAAGATTCTTTAAGGTAGTCCAAATATCATTAGGATGCTTACAAGATAACACATGATATCTCAAATCAGGAGAAATGGACATAATGAGGGTACCAAGAGCTTCATCTCTTTGATCAAACCATTTCCTCTTTTCTACAACACTTGTGGGTTTAGGATCTTGGCCAAAAGTAATCCTTTGCAACTTCAACTTCAACAACAAAATCTCCATATCGGATTTCCACTTAAGATAATTTGTTGGAGTTAGAAGTTCTACTTTAGGCAAATCCATGATGAAACAGGAGAATGCAACAAATATTCTTCATAGTATAAACAACCAACCCCTTTGTTCACAAGAATTGAGCAAAAGCAATATCGAATTTCAACGGATTAAAAACACCATCAAACAATAAAATATTTGAGAAATACCTCAACCACTGCGAAGGTGACAAAAATACCTTTCCATCGATATGCAGTTTGTGAAAATCGGCCTCTGTTTGCAAAAGATATGCAAAAATGAAAAAAGACCTTTAAAGGGCACTTTGGAAGCACCAACAAGCCCCTGAGGGCTCAATTTCGGTTGCCCATGTGACCAAAATTGAGCAAAACCAATATCGAACTTCAACGGATTAAAAACACCATCAAACAACAAAATATGTGAGAAATACCTCAACCATTGCAAAGGTGACAAAAATACCTTTTCGTCGAAATGCGGTTTGCGAAAATCAAACTCTGTTTGCAAAAGATATGCAAAAATGAAAAAAGGCCTTTAAAGGGCACTTTCGAAGCACCAGCAAGCACTTGAGGGCTCAATTTTGGTTGCCCATGTGACCACGTCCTTGAGCGTAGGCTAAAATTTGGGCCCCTAGGGCTGATTGGATCTTGATAGTCAAAATATGTCGCGGGTTCCCGTGCCACGTAAGCTCCAAGTCACCAAGTCACTAAGTCACACCAAGCCGAGCCCAAGGCACCAACTTCCATGACGGTCTGCTCAAGGACTCCACGCACGAACATGAGCCTTTACAAGCGCAAACGGTAGACAAGTGAGTGAAAGGCTATGTTAATAGCCAAAAACTTTGAGATGCCAACAATGTGGGACTAAAGTCCTTGCCCACGCCCAAAGGAAGATAGCGAAAGGGCCCACTTCGCTTCCTTTGTGCACAAGATACAAACCCTAAATAATTATTTTGCCGCAAGACTCTATGGCCAAAGTTTGAAGGACCAATGGATGGTGTATAGCCGCGGCTGGAAGAAAGTGGCGCCCTTTGTTGAACCGTGAAAGCTTAAAACATCAAACCAATAAATACTAGTCTAACCAGCACTACAATAGAAGGCCGAATACTCTTTAAGTCACAACCCTCGCAGTTTGGGGCAAGTTTCCAAAACATAGGCAGCAACATCTCAGGCTTCTTGCGCTTGGTGGGCGTACTATTCTTGCTTGCAGAAGCATTGGCACTCGCCTATCAATGAATCGGCCTCCAGAAAAGAGTATCGCTGAACAACCAGTGATAAATGGCAGAAAAAATACAAAATCAGCGTTATAAAGCCTCCAGCAATAAAACAAATCTTGGCAACATCTCCTTCGAAAGGAAATGATAATCAATGCAAATGTCTCAGACCAGTGTGATGCAGATTTTGGCAAATAATAGGCAAAATAGAAATTTATAAAATTTCAAACGCTAAAGATATTGATCCGCCAGAAAATGCAGGCAATAAAATCTTGATCTCACCAATTCACTGATGAAAAATCTCAAAACGAAAGGAGGTGCAGATAGTCGGCTCTGATACCATGTTGGTGTGAACCACCTCCGAGGGGCACAATCTGCAAATAAACCTTAACATAGATAAATATTTCACCGAATGAGTGAATAATTAAAATGAGATTGAGATGCAAAATAATGTACAGAATCTTGCTTATAAAGGCAAGGAATGATCGGGTGGAGGCAACCAACCGTCCAACTACCGAAACGATAATTTTAAACTAAAAACTAATATGCACCTAATAAATAACTAATAATGTTGGATGCCTAAGTAAACTTAAGCATAGGTAAATATGTAAAACCATATTTACTCCAACACATACAACACTAACGGTAGCATATATAACATTAACAAATGTTTAATGTGTATGTATAAACCAGAGCTTTCCTGAATTAAGCAATGAAATACTACAGATAATTTAAACACAAAAAATGGAAAAGAGTCTTATATTGATTTTCAAATAAAGGAATACAATGTACATAGAAGTATTATCAAATTATCAAATCATTCTATCAGCGTTTGTAGCATGCTCTATTGTTCATCTAATGGAAGTGCATGTTGTAAATATTGTCATTGATGTCAAAGCGAAAATATCAGAAGAGCATAACAACAAATATCTCAGAGGTGATGTGGAACATACTCATTTGGTTAATAAGAATACATCATATAGAGTTAGAGCCTTTGTTTTGGAGAAAGGAACCAAGATTGCATCAAATATTGGAACACGTACCGAGAATGTGGCAAAGTATTGCGATCATCAACAAATCTGATCAAACAAAGGATGACCTTCAATGAACAGCAAGCAAGGTGTATAAGTACAAAAAGCATGGCACTGATTTGACATGGTGAAACCTAGGCCAAACCACCCCTAATTGGTGGCAAGATCATTGGTAAACGATGCTAAGCATGGAAGGAAAGGCAAGTAACAATGACGTCGCACTTGTCAACTGGCATGACCAACAGAAAATGGTGATGAAGATGGCAGAGTTAGAGAGGAAACACGACAAGGAGAAACTTAGTTCAAGCAAGTGAAGATGGTGCATTGTATTGGTGGCAATACTAGTTTGAAACGGTGACATACGTGGCAATGTCTTGGCAAAACCACTATAGTGAACTTAGTGCTGTTTTGAACTGGCAAATTCAACATAAAATTGCGATTAAAATTAAACATAATGATGGCTGGCTCCCTTGGTGAAGTAGCCAACCTCATTGAGAGGTAAAAGAAATAATTATAATGCTTTATGAGGTCGACCTTTTTTGGAGTGATCACTGCTTTTGGGAAATCAAATTAAAAACAAATTAAATTTAATTTGAAAATAAGACTGACCTTATTGGTTTGAGCGCCACTTGTGGGGGTAAATAGAAGATGAAGTGGGAGGTTAGAAATGTAAAAAAATCAATGCAATAACATTCAAATAAGAGCAGAGTGACAGCAGATCTAGGGCAGAAAATTATGAAGGACAATTCAGATGTATATTAAAGGAGGAGCAGACATAAGGAGAACAAAGAAAGAGCATACCTATGGAGAATAAAGAAAGAGCAGACCTAAGAAGAATGGAGGAGGAGCAACGATTATAAAGAAGGAGCAGCAAATGTAATGAACGGTATGTGTTGGAGATAAAAAAGATACATCATTCAAGCATCAGTTTGTGAGGAGCATAAACAAAAATCAGTCCAAATAATGGCAGATCTCTGAGTATATGCAGATCTGAAAAGGATCATATGCAGATTTGAAGAAGAATATTGTTCATCACTTATTGAGGAAGTTATTCACAAGAAGGCAAATTTTTTTGTAGGAAGTTGGTGCTTCCCAAAAGAAGAGATTGGTGTCTCTTACTGAGTTGGTGCTCAGTTGCTGTGATTGGTGTCTCCAATCGGTTGGCACCTACAAATTCTACAAGTGGGGATTGGTGTTCCAATGGGTTGGTGCTCACAGATTCTACAAGTGGGGATTGGTGTCTCTAGTAGGTTGGTGCTTACAAAAGAAGATTTGTAAGAGAAGTAGGTCAGTTTTTACAAAAGAATATTTGTGAGAGAAGTAGGTTGGTGCCTACAAAAGAAGATTTGTAAGAAAACAATATTTTTTAGTGGTTTTCTCTCAAAAGGGTTTCCATCTAAATCGTGTGTTCTTCCCGTGTTGCATAATTATTAGATCTCGTATGGTTGTTATTATTGCAGTTGTTAAGTTTGGAAAAAGTAAAAGATTGCCTTATACTTATTCACCCCCCACTCTCAGTATAAGCATGTGCTCATCAGTGCAATCTATTCTAACTCATAGTATTTGATTTGTGCCCACCTCATACTTCGAGCATTGCATCTGATTCTCTAGTTTATTTTGAACTTTGGGCACAACAAACATGTACTCCATGGTTTATGTATCTGAGTCATATGTAGGCAATACCCTGGTTCTTGCAGGCTTTGAAGTTACAATAGATGTAATGTCTAGCACTTGCTTCTTGCGTCTTTTAGATTTTTCTGGTTTCTTGTTAAACTCATCTTTGTAATCAAAAAATGGGATTGCTGACACAATCGAATGCTTGAGTGGTGAAGGAGTAATTATTTGAGGTTGAGGAGTAGCCATTCCTATCCCAGTCACAATAACAACAAGAGGGGTGCCTTCTGGAAATAATTCCGTTGAGGTGGAAATGGAGGACTTGGATCTGTCATAATCTTTTGCCTCTTCACAATGCCTTGTTCACTGAGTTTTTGTATAGTATCTTCTAGTATTGGCTTCTTTTGAGAATTTTGTTGTTGTAGATCTTGCTGACCACTACTACCTGTACCATCACCACTAGTAGCATTAGATTCTCCACCATCTCCTTTACTAGTCGAATGAGTATCTTGAAGATCTGAAAACCTTAGTGGTTTTGGTTGTACTTGTGATTGTATCTAACTGTCAGGATTTTCATTTAAGGCTGCAACAAATTCAACTATATTATATGTCCTTGTATGCCTTTGGACTTGTTTATCAGCTCCAATGCCTCGAAAATCACCATGACTTCGAGGGTCTACCCGTGTTACCACCCAAGGGCTGCCTTGTCCTTTGGCCCCCAAACTACCACCTTCATAACCCAATTTTTCGACTATGGTTGCCCTTGAAGTATATGTTTATTTTGTGGTATTACTCAAACCAAGTTTGTATGCATTCTTTAGTGGTATCCAAGGGTTGATTTTGTCTATCAGTATCATCATCAGATTCATGATTAGGTGCTTTAGAGGGATGCTCTATATTCCACAATTTGCTAAACACTTCATCTTTTGGGATCTCCTCAAATTCTACAGTAGTTTTTGGATCACCTAGATCCTTCCTCATAGACCAAAAGGCATTTATTTTTGTTTGTGTCCACATTTCCTCTATACAAACTTTTTTGAGAGACCGGTATTTTTTTTAAACTAAATGGTTGATCAACTCTTTTATAAAAACTGTTTGACTTCCTGGTAGTGATTGGAATCTCTGACGTTCTCTGTGGGTGCAATGCCATTATTTCTGTTGACAATTGTTGAAAAGTAATATCTTTCTCACCAGTAGTTTCCTCCATTACTTTTTTCACCTCATCCCAAGAATTCTTGTTTTTCAATATTTCTAGCAGGGGTTTACTTTGATGTTTAAATCTACTTCCAATGTTCTTATTGGCCAGAAGCCTTGATTTAATCACATCACATGGGTCATACTGCAGTGAGAGTCAATATCAAATTTAAAAAATTGTAAAATTTGGTGTGCCATAGTGAATGTTTTTTTCTCGAATGTGAACCCTCCACATGAAAAAGGTAAGGAAGGAAATATGCTCTTCTTTTATTGACTAACAAAGTATTGTTGATCTATACTGTCCATCTTCCTATGTATTCCAATGCAAAAAACTCTCTCTGTCACATGTATTGGAAGTTTGTGGGGCTCCACTCCTGATCCATAAAATCTTAGCATAGTATGTTCTTCATGAAGTACCAATCAGCCAATTGTATTTCTATTCCTAGTTGAATGGAATCTCTACAAGACTCAGGCAATATAGGCATTGGAGTACATGTAATTGCAAAATGCAATGGAGCCAAAAAGTAGTCCACAAAATGATTGTAGTCCTTCGAGCATCATGCATCCTTATCTTATGGGTCCAATCATGTAGTGGAAGTGCTCTTTTCACTTCATTATTTACGAAGGGTTGAATCTGAAGCTTGTTGGCTGCAATTGTTCCACTAAACTGCACTAGAAATAAATTGCACAAGTAGGTTGTGAACCTAAAGGTCTTAGTGTTGGAACTGGGAGTGGAACCTCCTTCAATCATTAAAAATTGTTCTTGCATGGATTCTGCAATGTGCTCTACAAATCCGTATTTAACAAGGGGAATAACAAAATGGATATCCTATACCCTTTCAAGGAGGCTTGCATCCACTTGCCTATTACTATCCAATCCAAGGCAAAATGCTAGCATGGAAATAGTACCCTGAACCCCCATGGTTTAAAAATTTCAATTTGATAAGGAGGCTTCTAATTCTTTGGGTATGGAACCATCCATTGTTATTTTTCTGAGAAAATAAGCTTTGGAATTTAGACTGATTTCTTCATAATCACTAGATAACTTTTCTAGGTCAATGTGGACATTTCCAAAATCTCGGGTTGCAAATCCCAACAATCTGCTAATTTCTGTTGCAGTAATGGTTAATGTTTCATTCTGGCTATCTTTATTAATAATTGCTTTTCTATTTTCATCATAATTCTAGGCACAAACCATGATAAATTTTGGGCAAGGGAAAACTTGAGGGAGCATCAGGCGTCCCAATTCAACCACTCATGGTGTAGTGTAACTGTTAATTGGTAATGGGTTTCCTGGGTTAGCTTGCATTTGCATTCCAACCTTGTTCTCACATGAAAATTGAAGTTATGAGGTAAGCCTACCAAAGATTATAGAATCATAAATATCATGGTATTCATCAGTGAAACCTGGGGTTTTAAGTAGTCCAGCATAGTTTATTTTGTGTATTGCTTTGTTTTTCCCAATCGGTGGTGTGTTAGTGGTGGTAGACATGCTTGTAAACCCTCCACTGAAAATTTTAAACTGAAGGCTTATAAATTAATTTGAAAGAATGTAGGATTTCTGTATTTCAATTTTCACATACCCAGAATTTGAAAAGATGAATACAAGGATTGACATGGACTGACTCTGTTGCATCCCAGAATCTCCCTGGTGCACTGCAATCTCCCTGACCCTCTCGCTTCCACAATCTCACTTAGCAATTGCAACTTCAATTGCTTGTGTGCAATACTACAATATAACTTCTTAATTTTCTTCTTATTCTCAAACAAGTGCCAACTACCAAGTAATAATAAAACAAGTGAAACATGTTACATTGCAATTTTGTACTCACTTCAAACAAAATTTAAGGATGGCCTACAAGTTTGCAGCCTCAATATATTCAGCACGTACGTCGAGCGATGGGATTGAGAACATGTTATAAAATCTCAATCGTCGATCTTTGTAAATCTAACGGCTCTGGGTTGATTCCAGAGGTTTGAGTTTGCAAGTCTAGCGCTCCGGATATTTCGCTCCGGAATTCAAATACAGTCGTCCATCAAATGTTTATCCAACGGTGGAACATTGCACGGAAGCGCCACATGTATTCTTTTGTTGTGTTTCTTCCATCAGCTTCAAAGACTCCCTTTATATGAAGTTCCACTTTGATGACTCAATAATAATGGTGCAAAATTAATAATAATAAGTTAATTAATAAATGGAAATTAATAAGAATACGTTAATAATAAGATGTTAATTAATAATTGTTCACTCGTTGAGTCATTGACACTTGTCTCTATTCTAGAGACTTTATGTACAAAATTGGGTGCTTGAAGACTTCCGCTCGGAATTGAACATAGGTTGATTTGCGATCATCTGACTATTGAAATGATTCATAAAGGGCCCACCACATATGAGTCAGTGCCATTCAAGCAATGATGCAAAATTAATAATAATATGTTAATTAATAAATATAAATTAATAATAATATTTTAATTAATAAATGAAAATTAATAATAATAATCATTCACTCATTGAGTCGTTGACACTTGTCTCTATTTCAGAAACTTTATGTACAAACTTGGGTGCTTGAAGACTTTCGCTCACAATTGAACGTTCATTGTTGATCTGCGATCATTTGATGATCGAAATGATTCCTAAAAGGCCCACCACATGAGTCAGCACCATTCAACCAATGGCGCAAAATTAATAATAATATGTTAATTAATAAATATGAAAAAAAATAAAATATGGTAAAATAATATGTTAATTAATAAATGGAAATTAATAATAATATGATATCTCGCCTCCGCCCACCCCTATGGGGAATCACTGGACGAGGCCACGGGAATACCTCATGTGTAAAAAAAAAATGATAATAATATGTTAATTAATAATCGTTTACTTGTTGAGTTGTTGACACTTGTCTGTATTCTGGAGACTGTACAAAATTGGGTGCTTGAAGACTTCCGCCCGGAATTGAACATACGTCGTTGATCTACGATCATCTGACAATCAAAATGATTCATAAGGGCCCATCACATATGAGTTAGCACCATTCAACCAAAATTAATAATATGTTAATTAATAAACGAAAATTAATAATAATATGTTAATTAATAATCGTTCACTTGTTGAGCCGTTGACACTTGTCTCTATTATGGAGACTTCATGTACAAAATTGGGTGTGTCAAGACTTCGGCCCAGAATTGAACTAAGTCGTTGATCTGTGATCATTTGACGATCAAAATTTAGCGATAATCCCAAGCGAAGAATTTGGTTTCTATTATGGTTTTTTAGCGACATTGCTAATTGGTCCAGCGCACATGTATTATTTCAAGTTCATATTGATACAAAACAAGATAATAGACAATAATAATAGAATAATTCCTAGGCAAAAATTGATTCTTAGCGTTTCTTATAGTCTTCTCATCCATTTATCTTTGCCCTATTTATACATTGCTATACATTGCCATTGAACTCATATCAAACCGTAATTACTTCTATATCTTTTATTAACATCACCGTCAAAAAAATTGGGGAATTACATGAACATCTAACCAAACTCAAAGTTCCAAACAACACTGAACATGGAGAAGAGACCAAGAGTCAAGACATTCAATTAACATCATACTCTACTATATCTAGTGACATATAAAAATTTTATCCTTCGACCTTGATTTGGTCCTCCAAAATCTTTTTGGTTCCTCTTTTCAGCAATGTTTAATGAATATTTCACTGTAGTCCATAACCATCTTATCAACAGGTAATGTCTGTGTTACAAATTCAATTATGTAGTCATTCATAATGACAATAAATGATTTTCCATGAAACCTTGCATTATATGTACAAGAAACCACTAGGTATGGGTAATAGTAAGGCCAATAAAGGAGAATTAAATTGATGTTCTCTAGGTCACTGTTAATTGAGTTGCAATACCAATTCCATGCGTCCATTCGAATTTCCAGTTTCTCATACATGCATGCATGTGTGGGAGATTCAACACACCACCTAGAGTAGAATGCGTCATTTGTAAATGTTAAAAGTGTCAATTCTTGACACGGTTTGTTCTACTTGACGAAGGCTTCAATTTCTTCATTTTGAAAACTACAAAGCATTAACATACTGCATAGCCACGCACAAATAAAAATGTCTATCACACTCTTCTACATTTGTGAACTCTATTTTTAATATTTATATAAATTCTTAATTCGAAAAGGGTAGAGAGCTTAAGCTTAGAACGACAAGAGAAAAGAAGAAAAGTAGATGATGCCAAAAATCATCAGTACCACAGTTAAATCCAAAATCATGAATGAACACAAAAAAAAGTACTTGGTAACTTACTTTCTTTGCAAAGTTGTAATGAAAGCCATTACTTTTAACTTTTACAGTTGATTGATTCTTCTACTATCCGATGCTTAGTAATGCAATTTAAGGTTGAAATAATAAACACTAATAAAGATATGTCCATGTAGTGCAGAGAAAAATGGCTAATGACAAGCAACTCCATTTAATTGACTCCGTCGTCACCTGCAATGTTACAATTAATAAACTGAATTTGCATTGGCTATCTAGGTGGTTTGTCACTCATCATTAATGAACTGAATCGGCATTGGCTAATCTAGCCAGTTTGTCACTTGGCCTTCAAAGTATCACAATTTGATACGATGGATTTGATTGTAGAGGGCAACTAATTAATGCTAAAGGTATTGCAGTAAGTCCTATCAATTGTGCGACACTATTTCCAATCTATTGCATTGTCCCAATCAAGATCACGATTAACCGACGGTATGATGGCAATAAATGTTGGCGTTAAGTGGCGTGGTTTTTTGTACATTCTCACACGCGACACAATAAATATAGCATCTTCTTTAAATTTATTAGGCATTTTCCTTCTTTTTGGTTGTTTTTGTTTTCATTCCTGGCGAATTGTGATCATTGATCAAGATGAGTCATTTTATCCCTCGTCACGTTTCTCTCTTGCCCTGCAAGTGGGGAATGACCGATTTGGATAGATTTGATGACCAAAAATTGGGGAAGGTGTTTCTGATTGACACCCCCCTGGTTGATGTTGTCCGAGACATTATTGGCTGTGATATTCTTTTAGAATATCCTCAAAAAAAAAAGTATTCAACGACATCGTTTGTGCATTTCTGTCTAATTTAATGGACATGTTCAATGACCCAGGTCTGGTGAAGATTTTGGACCATGGGATAAGGCTGGAATTTTCCCTTTACATGTGTTAGAGCGCTCAACTGCAGCTAATTGCATTCTTCAGGAGACAAGGAGGGCACTTGTTAGAGGCTCGTTGGAACACTTTGACAGGGCCCTTATTATACATAATGATTATTGTGCCCGTTTTTTAAGAAGGGCAAGGTCTGTTGTTCATGCTACAAATTTTCTTTAGGTGGCAGTCCAATGGTGACCATTAACAACTTTGTTTTGAGTTTTAAAAATTTTTGCGTCTTTTGAATTTTCTTTTTTTTTGCGTAGGTCTTTATCCAAGGTTCGTGTTAGGGCACCTTGGCTTAGGGTTATCTAAAAAATGCTTTGTAAACTCTTTTGTTTAATATAATATTATAATATGGGTTTTCGAAATAAATTGTAATTGTTATCCTGTTTAATTTTTGTCTTATTATCTATTTATTTTCGTTAGTAACATAATTCTAGAACTTTTTATTTATGATTGTACCATTGGTTAATTCTGGAAGTAACTACTATCATAATTTAGAATATATGTAAAAAATAAGGTTAATTTAGATCATTCACTCGTTGAGACTTTATGTAGAAATTTGGGTGTGTCAGAAATTTGACCTGGAATAGAAATTTAAATTTTGGTTTTATTATCTATTATTTTTTGTTAATCTAAATCGTTCACTCAATGACACTTGTCTCTACTCTGGAGACTATGTAGAAATTTGTGTGTCAAAACTTCGGCCCGAAATAGAATTTATGCCGCCGATCTGCAATCATCTGATGATCAAAATTTATTATAATATTTTAAATACATCGATGTAAATCGTAATTCTAGTCATCCTTTTGAATTTTAATTTTATTATCTATTAATTTCTGTTAATCTGAGTCGTTGACTCATTGACACTCATCTCTATTCCGGAGACTTTATGTACAAATTTGGGTGAGTCAAAACTTCGGCTCGAGATAGAACTTGTGTTGTTGGTCTGTGATCATCTGACGATGTAAATGTAAATCTTTTTAAAGCCATAAATTCGCCAAGTAACTTAATCATTATCAATTGGCAAATTATACTTGTATTCAAAAAAATAAAGTAAGTTTGGTGGCGAATTAATTTTCGTTAATCTGAATCGTTGGCTCATTGACATTACTCTCCATTCCGGAGATTTGATGTACAAATTTGGGTGTGTCAGAACTTCGGCCCAATATAGAACTTGTGTCGTTGATCTGCGATCATCCGACGATGTAAATGTAATTCTTTTTAAAGGCATAAATTCGTCAAGTAACTTAATCATTATCATCTAGTATTTGATATTTTTGCCAGCGACATTATGTTTTTTCAAAAACTTGTCAGCACATTAGTCCAATAATTATTTTTATATTTTTGAAAATTTTGAATACAAGTATAATTTGTCAACGAAATTATTTTTTTTACCAATTATTCATTAGGATTCGCCATGATTTTATAAAAGTTTCTAAGAACAGGCATAAATGTGCCAGGAAAATTAATATTTTTTTCAAAAAAAAAAAAAGATTCGTCAGGGAAATTACAACACTTAGCTAGAATTCACTAGGATTTTATACTTTTTTTGGGGGGGTTTCCTTAAAGTTATCCCTGGGAAATATATAATTGATTTGAAAAACCAAGCATTCAGCGAGGAAGCAACTTCCTCCAATTTGAACTCCAAAGAAGAATGGATAGAGAAACATGATTTGGGTCCGATGGAGCTGAACGACGAAGGGATCTGGAAGTATAGTCATGCTCGGAAGACGAAATAAATTCCCTTTGTAGCCTCTTTCATTGGCAAATGGAGGATTATGAGGTATTTTCGTCAACTTGTAATTTTCTCAAAGTTACGGCGATCAATGAAAAACAACAGATGAAACACGAGTTTGAAAAGTTGGAACATGGTTTGCAAAAGAAAGTAGTTACTACTCTAGCAAAGGCACTTGACTTTACAAATGATTGCAAAATTAATAAAGGAACGTTTCGGAGAAATAATATTAAAATATTGGATTTGGAGTGTATGAGTGCTTCACAACAAAATTCTAAAAGAGGGCAAAATATCGTACATGAAAATTACGAATAAAGGAAAAATATTGCGGAACAAGAAATTTTTGTCGTTAGAGTGGCAGAAAACAGGTGGGCCCCGCATGAAGAAAAAATAAAAAGAAAAGAAAAAGACGAAAAAGAATTAAAAATAAAAAGGTAGAAGGTATATAGGCCAATTGTATGGCCAAATGAATCAATTCACTTTAATTTAATCCTTCCAGCCATACGACTCCTTGAATAGTCACTCGCTGTATGACCTCCATTAACAGACTTATTTCTCGCCGTACGATTCAAACCTTCTCACCGTACGACTTAGCAATTAAACCACTATGATCAGGTTGTATGACTCACATCCTGCTGCTGTATGATTGAGTTTTTTGATTGCCATACGATTGGGTTTGTTGGATATCGTACAACCTTATACTGCCGTCATATGACTGGGGTTGTTGAATGTCGTACGACTAGAACCATCTCTTGCCGCCGTACGATTGCAATTCCTTGCTATCGCCGTATGAATTCACTTGGTAACTATTGTCGTATGATTTCAAGTTGGTAATTCTTCCGTGCAACTACAGTCAATAATCATTCCTGCTGCCGCCGTACGACTTAGACCTGGTAATAAATTGCCTACAGTACGACTTGCTTTACCACTCATACAATTCACTCTTGTTTCAGTCGTATGCCTTCACCAAATTGCACAAGTTGATACTGCCAACATATGGTCTATTTGGGGTTGGTCAGCCGTACAATCTCTGCCAAATCTCATCGCACACTCTACAAGGTTACTCTGCCGTACTCACAACAGTACGCTTTAATTTTCGAGTGATAGAACAGCCTCTACTGCTAGTCATATAAGTTTTTGATATACTTTTTCTACAGTCAATAGTATGGTGTTGGAGAGAAAAAATGGTGTGTCATGAAGGTTTGTGTGGTTTTGAAGGTCTTAATTTGGGGTTGGTGGCGCTTCATCCGGACCCCGTGAGGGGTGCTGCCCAAACCCCCATCAAACTTATTGTTGAGGTTTAGGATTTAGATGATTCAGTTGTCTAACCTCTGCTAAGTACTCCTACTGCAGTAATCAATGGATTTTCTCATCTATTTGATCACCTTCTATCATTAGCTCTTCTAGGCAGAAACAGAGAATCATTCTTGTTGGTCAGTGAATTAAATGAATGTCCATTCCTGGGATATGGGGACACTAAACAATCTTTCTATGATCAGACTGCTTCTAAGGTGCTTGCAATATTATCTCAATTCAATGATTGATTGGATAAAGCATTTTTAGCCTCTAGCATGCAATCGGATGGGGTCCTTTGGTTGGTTGGTCCTCAGTATTTTTCATTTACTGGCATATGTTCTGGAGATGTTGGTTCTACTTCTACTCCTTGTGTTCTTCCAAGTTTTGTATACAAGCTCTTCATCGGTAGTGTCGTCCCCAGTGCGGAATATCTTATCTAATGTTACTTGATGCTTTTCGGGTGTCTGGAAGACGACCTTTTCTTTTTGGGGGGGATGATGTAGTTAGTGTATAATGTCAATTCTTATATTTGATAATAGGGGTTATTTGACTATGTAACCCGACTATGTAGTCCGACTATGTATTAATTGTTTGTCGGCTCTCGGGTAGTTAGAGTTAGTTAGATTTGGTTAGTTGATGGTTGTGTTTCTCTTGGCAACCATCGGGTCTTTTAAATAGTCTTTGTATCGTCAAAGAAAGTAGTATGATGTAGTTGGATCAACTCTGATCTACCTCTGTAATATTTTCATGTGTGAATAAAGATATACTTTTACTCCTCTATGTGGTATGCATTATTAATTCTGTTCATTATTATAAGTATTCATTTATTAGATAGGCGAGTAAACACTCCACACATTAAATTTTGATTAACACTCGATTCTGCTGTTATAAATTGTTAAAATGCATTTCACTAACCTTGTTTTTAGTTCCTTATGGTACTCAGAGCCTTGAAGCAGTGAAGAGAATTCAACCAAAACGTGCTCTGTTTGTGGGAATGACTCATGAGTTTGAACACTATAGCGTCAATGAAGAGTTGGCAGAGTGGTCTAAGAGGTAATATTTGATTGACACAAACTCAAAAGCGGGGAAGATTTTCATGTTTACTTTTGTTTATGTTATTGTTTAAATTTTGTTATTTTGCTGACAGTATGTGTTTTACTTATCATCAATTGCAGAGAAGGAATAGATGTTCGATTGGCTTATGATGGTCTGAGGATCCCCATTAAGCTCTAACATGCAATGTTTGGCACCGAAGCTTCAGTATTCTTTTACTTTATACAATTGTATAAATAAATTACCATTTATATGCTCTCAAATTGATAATTTAAGCAGTTCCCACATGGGATTCAATATTTAATTATTGAAATTATTATCTAGATAGTCATGAAGCTAAAGCATCAGAATGTGCATACAGAAGCTGCACGTATGAAGGTTTAAAAGGCACTGAAACACATATCAAACATTTTATCAGAAGAAGCCTCATTTGTTAAGGTTATATAATTTTCATGTTATATACATTCATTATGTACGGTTGCTATGTTGATAATTTTCTTTCCATAGGGATCCTTCATGAGGTTATAATTTTCACATTGCAGTCAAATATACATGGCTATGGTGATCGATTTGTCTATGAGTAAAATTTTATTTTCTTTTGCTCTTAGTAATCCTCCAAAGAAATGTCAAAATTAATCATCCAAACTAGTTGCCTCCTAAAATGTGGTGATCTAGAAGAAAACAGTAAATTTATATTCATCTATGTAAGAAGTAAATTTAATTGTAATCCTAATGGTAGTTATGCAGAATTATCAAGATTAGAAAATTCAAACTCTTAGCTTATTAAAATATGGAGATTTAGAAGAAAGATACGGAGTTGATATAGTATTTGATTTACATGAAACCATTTTGTTATTAGTATTTTTTTAAAAGCATTCCAAGAGTGGGAAAAACATATTGGCGGATTTTTTCAACCAAGCTTGGAAGAAGTCTTGTGTACTTCATATTCGATGGGTCTTTTTAAGATGTAGACGATGGGATTGTTAATAGAAACAAGAGAAGGCTTATATAAAGTCATATATAAATATAGCCTTACCAACTAAGTCTTGCATACATATTGAAGTAACATTAAAGCATTTTTATTTTCAAAATATATTGAGAGTTACTTGGGAAAGACATAAATATCGCCCACAAACCTACGCATAGAAAGTGCGTAGAGCTTGGAGAAAGAAGCCTCGAAAGTAAATCCAAATTGGTGGAATGACTCACTAGTTGAATGTTATACGTAGTTATGTAACTAAATTCATTTCTTCATAAATTTTATTTGATAAATGTAAATAATTGGATGATACATTTGACTTGATAAAACTTAAATAATAAGGTAATATGTAAATATATTTAATATAGCAGTATTTTATTTACATAACCTTGAAATGACAAATAAAATGTAAAAGTGGTATTCAAGAGTCTTTGGTTCAGTGGTAAAGTTGAATGGGATACAAAGAGTATTATAGATCAAGTCTTGTGAAGTGTAAAGGCCTTAACACGAAAAAGGGATGAAGTCAGGATCATGCGCCAGAGGAATTTGTTGGTGATGAGATCCCTCAAACTTGATACTGAACTAAAGGAAGTCGATTATTCATGCAACCATTTGTACAAAGTGAAATAGAGAATGCAATTAACATTTGAGATGCTTCGAGTATCTTCCCTTGGCTTTGGCATAGATTTCATAATTGTAGGTTGCATCATTTGAAGCGAAGGGTTGGAGAAGAGGTTTTATTTTGCCATTGTTTCATATTGCTACAATTTGGCCACCTATTTTTATTACTGTTGGAAAAGTTTGATCATGGGGGGAGACAAGGTTAGAACGGAACCCGACTCTTGTGATGAGTTTAGAGTCGATAAAATGCTGTGGAGTATATGTTACGAGGGAGGAATCACCCCTTTCATGGAATGTTTAAATGGGTTTGATGAAAGTCTTTCTGTCCAATTTGCGATGTTGTGGGATAAACAAATGGTTCAAGTGGGCGGGGTTCAGTTTGAAGTGAGTGAGGAGATAATAGCTAAAGCTATTAGTATGTTGTGCAAGGATAAGAAATTGAAGAAACAGAGTAAAGTCCAAGACAATGACAGTATGGCGCTTTTCTTCAAAGAGGGTGAAACCTCGGTGAAGTTGCAAAGGGGTTTCGAAAGGGAACGCTGGTTTCACCATGGGATAATGTATGTTTTGTGTTGATGAAATGTCACTCTGGAAGGTTGATATAAATGTTTTTATCATTATCACTTTGCTCTTCTGAATCATTTCAGACATAAGGTGATTATCAACTCTCCTTTTTATCTTATGTCGTCTTTGGAGTCCTATGTCAAAGCTGCAAAGGATGCTTATGCTAAAAACCCCAATGTCATAGTTGTTTCCCTATATCAAGGTTTAATCCTCTGCTTTTATCAATTCCATTTGGCCCTCTGCCTCCCTAAACCAATAAAAGCCTACCTTGTCGAGGACTCTCGTGCGAAGGGTTTGGTGGGTAAGGCTCTTCACTTACTTGTTAAGGAAGGGTCTTCTTCTAAAAATAAACTTAAGAACTCTCATGTTGACGATGATGCACCTGTTGGTTCCCAAAATTGCAGCGTGCTAATCCTAAGGGTATGCTAGATCTTATGGTTAGACTAACAAGATTTTGGCCAACAGTATGGAGTTAACCAATGTGGTTTAGGACTCCCTATGCTTTAGGCTCTGCTAGACCTAGGCGAGTGTACCTTGATAATGAAGCGGATTTAAAGGTTGTATGTGTTTTGACTATAGCAATCTATTTCTTAATGGCATGTGAGTGTGAAATAGATATAGCCAATCCTACTGCTAATGTTTGAAATTTGAATATGTGAATAAGTAGAGTATTGAAGTGAGTGAGATCAGTGCCTATTCCGATTGGGTGAATGGAGTCAAAACGTGTATGATATGTGGAACCTTTCTCTTAGCTTAACTCTAACTGTTCGGCACTTTGGATTGTTTATACTTTGTATAAACATGCAAGATTGTTAGTTATCAGGGTCTTCTTATAAATCCCAGTGATATCTTCCTAAGTTACTATGATCTTTTGAAAGGACTTTTAATTCTTGTTTGAAGGAAACCAATTAAGATTGTCAATTTAAAAGGATTTTAATTCTGGACAGAAACCAATTAAAATGAATTTCTTAAAAGGATTTTAATTTACTCCTCAAAGAAACCAGTCAAGAAAATCACTCAGAGGCAGCTAGTGTGTCTTGACAAATTAGATATATTTTTGATACACTTAATTTGAATAATAGAGAAAAACCACTCTAGAGATAGTAAGATAACATATATGAATTAAAATCAACAAAACAATTAAACACTAGAGATTGGGCCACCAATTCAAACTTTCTTCTCCATTAGACTGCTTCAAAAATTCATTTCAAAAGTGTTGTCTGCATTCTATTTTATGAGTATGACTGTATGCTAATGATAGTGATTATTGTGATGATCCTTTTTAAGAATCGGCCTTGGTTTCCCTTATATACGGGAAACAACAAGCTTCAGGCCATTACATCAAAAGTGGTGACTTTTCATAAACATAACTAAAACATCAACAACTGAAATTAATAAAGATAACAATGAAGTCTACAGCAATCATAACACCTCAGTGCGTTAATCTCCATAAGGCACTCACGACCATTTAAGATCTGTTCAAAGTCCTTTTCCATGATGGTGTATCAGACGCTGAGTGACTTCGATAAAGTTCTAACCCCAATGTTGCTTGAGATATGAACATGTTGATCCTACAAAGGTGATCAACATATTATTGACTTGTACAAGTATCTGCAGTAGTGATTATCTCTTTCATAACGAATTCCAAAGTAAAGATTTGCTCCAACTATACATGTGTATTTTCTAGTACCATGGATTTATCGTTGACTTTGTCAAGGACAATTGGTAATAGCTAAGCCAATTCATTCTCCCAAATACTCTATTCTTTTATCTCTCCTTTATCATCAAAGAAATTGGGAAAAGCCATATCCTCGGGCTGGTCAAAATCACCCAACTCTTGTGTCAACACAGTATGAAACTTATCATGCATGTCAATCAATTCATTATAAAATTTACACACTTGTTTGTCAACATTGCTCTTGGCTATTAATTCTTCCTTCTTTTCCATCATCCTAAGATGTAGCCTTTTGTGCTCTTGGTAAGCAACATGTGTTTTACTATGGATCGCCCATACCTTGTCAGCATTCCCAAACATTTTTCAAATCTTTTCTTTATTAGTTCTGAGACCATTTTGTACTTGATAGATTTTATTTCCACTTCTAATTGATTACCACTTTTTTGGAATCTCTCAGCTTTGTGCTTCCAATATATAGTTTCAGATGTAGCCTCTAAGATCCTTTCATTACTTTTTGTTGCAGAGTAATAAGTGATTGATGAAGAAGGCATCTTATCTTTGTAATTGGCCACTTCTTGCCTTAGTCTATCGTTCTCAGAGACAAGCTTCTTATTATCCCTAACCAATTTTTCCATCAGTGCTTTTGTAAATTTTGCAACATTAATATTCAGATCAGCTGTCTTAAGAGGATCAGTATCCTCCACTCTCTGCACTAAAAGATGACCAAAGACTTGGCTCGGATCATTAATAATAGTGGGTCTTTTTTCTGGTGGGTATAGTGCCCAAATTAGAAGAGTGGTGTTGTCTAGGTTATATCCTGAGCCAGTGTAAATCTTGTCACTTCCTTCAGTAGTAAATTGCAATGTTTGTTTTGCCTCTTCCTGAAGTTGTCAAAAACTATAGCAGAACTAATATCCCATCCTAGGAGAAGCATAACCTTAGCCTTTTGTAACAATTCTCTTCCTTTTTCAGGGGTGATATTCTTCGTTTCATTGTTAACTTCTTCTTGTAACTCTTTCAGGTCATCAACTTCCTTTTCTAGGGTAATTTCTTTCATTTTCTCTCTTATTATTTTACCCTTATACTCATAAACAAATGATTTGAATCCTGGAGTTTGAACAAAACTGTTGTCTGAAATAAACTTTTGACTTGCAAGATGCCTCACATCATCGGAGAGCTGATCTGATGCTTTAAATACAATAATATTCCTTTTTGGTGGTGGCTCATATTGTGCAATAACAGGTTTATTGATTTGTACAATTTCAACTTCCTCCTCAGCATCTCCTTCACCTGCCATGGGAGTGTCAGCAAAAAAGCTAATATCTGGAGTGGGTTGTGGAGATAAATGGCAAAGTGGAGTTATGTTTTTAGCTTATATTCTAGCCACATCCTCTGTCAAAGGAGTATCTCTTCTTGCTTTAAAGGTTGTGTTGTGTCTTGCACACACGCCCCATTTTGCCAAATGGAGACCCGCTTCTTTTGCTTTGGCTTGGAATCTCGACCTTTGTTACTTATGATGATCAGAAGGTGGATTTGTGCTTAGAATGCAGGATTTGCTTCAAATTTGGGTATTTTGCATGTTTTGAGTGATTTGATGTTTTTCATAATTGATTTGGAGGTGTCTTGAGTGGTCTTGTGCTTAAAAGATTGACATTTGTTGCCTTTTGCACTAAAATTGGGTGTTACTACATTTTGCTCCAAAATCCTAGGTCACTGGATATTGTCCTTGAGATTACTACTGCAGGATGTGTCACATTGAAATTCTTAGTTTCCGAACCTTAAAGTTGCAAAATCATGTCAAATTTCGCAAGGTTTCACTAAGGGGTCCTTTTACTTTTATCCTGTCGCGTGGTCTTGGAGCCCTGATTTAGCTGTCTGAAACCCTGAAAACCCTAAAAAATGGCTAAGTCTAAAATCTAGTGGAACCACAAAAATCTAGAATATGCATATGAAAACCTATGGATCTAGAACCTATCTCAAACATCCTAATAGTGTATTTCAAAATATTTAAAGTATAGGAAAATTACCTATACTTAAATATTTTGAAATATACTGTCACCCTAGACATTTCCAAATCTGGTGCTAAAAATGCCTCCTACTGCCAAAAGCGCTAAAAACACCTTGCATTGCTTGGCGCTAAAATCCGCTTGCAAAAAATCACACTTACTGACTCTAGTCAGTTGGACCCAAATTCCCTGTCGGAAGCACCTAAGATGTTTAGCACTAAAAAAACTGTCGACGGACCTGCGCTAAAAAGTGAACCGACTAACCTCGTGAAGCACTATTCTAATTAGTCAGTCTGACCCAAAATCCGTGCTAAGATGGTAGTCCATGAAATTCGCACTAAAGGTGTTAGCGCTAAATTTGACCTTCATTGGCTTTTAGTTAGTGATCCTTAAAATCAACGCTTTTTGACATTTTGGCCTGAAAATTAGGGTTTTCAAGGTGCAAATTAAATTTTCTTGGTAAATTTGGATTGCACAACTATTTGTCATATCATGACCAACACTTTTACCCAATTTGTGTGGATTTTGGGCACATTTTACGGCAATTAATACTATTACACATGGAAAGTCCGTGACCCCCAAAAATCTCATTTTTTGCAAAAAAGGCTATAAAAATGTAAAATAAAAATCCCCAAATGGATCCTAATAGCTGCAAAAACCTCCTAGATCAACATATTGGCCAAATGAGTACTTAAAAATGATAAAAAACTTAGAAAATCATGTAAAAATCACTAAATTTAAGAGGTTGTTCATAGAAAAGTGATATTGACAATGAGCTATTCTAGACTGATCCATGGTTGCAAATGGACATATTTTGATCTAAATTGATGGAAAATGAGTTATTTATGATGAAATTGATACTTGGCATTATGGATTGCAGGTTTGAAAAGTTAGAAACTTGAAGAGATCAGCTGGAGTCATCTTGGAAGGATGAACATACAGAGGTACCCTACTAACCCATAAATGCAGAATTGACATTCTATCAATCAAATCATTGCTGCACCTGCAAGAGAAAGTCGGTATGATGTCCACGATGATGAAGATAAGTCCCAGGAGCTTGAAGACACAGGAGATCAAGTATACAACATTGTTGTCCCTACACTTCCAGTCCAATGTCCAAGATATGTTCACACTTGTTCATAGTTGTCCGAATAGTCCAGTCATCAAGAATCAGTCCAACAAGCATCCAGTTGGATATACCGTCACTAAAATGTGCCACATACTCCTCTTAATTCAGTCAGCACTTGGAATCTCGTGAATCCACATCAGCTCAAGTTTTTAAGTATCATGTGACTCTATTTTAGCTTTATTAGGCCTTGAAAATTGACTTTTCATCATATACAACTAAATGGGTATCCATTTTGTCAAGATTTGATGTATTTGCAAGCTATATTTTGTCTTTTTCCTAAAGGACAAAAACAACTCCGAAAATGCAACAAACTGATGTATCTCATTAAATGTCGTGTAATCTGAACCCTTGGTGTTGAGTTAATCTCTATCGTCCATTGAAAAACTCGATATGGTGCCTTGTCTATAAAAGGGCCATCCATTTCTCTCATTTGTAAGTAAGATTTGATAATGAATTGCTGAGACTTTGCCAAAATACAGTCAATATAAAGCAAGTTTTGCAGGTTGCTGAGAATTTGTGTTTGTGTTGTCTCATTTTGGATTTCATGGTTCATGTCAATCTGAAATTAGTTGATATTCAGTTGCATTTGTCATTAATTATTCAGATATTTGATGGATTTCCTATCCATACCATTAATGGCTTGCTGATTGTATGTCATTTTGCATGGTTAGTCTGGGCATATTTCATATTGGATAAGTTTAATTGTGTGAATTCATTGAGTTGCGCCAAAGAATTGGGTGTTTGATGAACCCTCTGCAATTTAAAAATTATTGCATTTCCTTAGAAGATTGCACAGTCTTTGTGGCATTGTGGGCTGCCTAGTTAAGCAAAGATCTATTTATTGTTGGGAATATATCTATCTGTATGATTATCATTTCTGCAATTGTCTATAGGATCTCTCTTATCCCTTCTTTCTCTCTCCTTTTGCATTTTCTTTTCATCAAGTTTGGTAGATTTAGGATATGAGCAACATTTCATTGCCCATCTGCTGAAATTTCAGACTTCACGGTCTGAACCACCTAGGGTTTCTGCATATACTTTGCTATCTTATTTCATAAACCCTATCAAATGTAAGACCCCTTGTCGGCACAACTAGTACATACCAACTAAGTCATTCCATGCAAAGCTAAGACCTAGCTGTATTATCCTTGGGGCAGTCCTATCTTGGATAGGTTACCTTTTTCAAGAGAGGTGTGATACCAGCAATCATACCTGCGTTGTTGTGTGCTAAAACCACCATCAACAGGCTGCAGCAGGCACATCTTTAGTCAGTTCATACTCATGTAAGATTAACTGATCAATTCTTTCGAGAGGATCTTTTATCTCATGGAAAGCTTCTGTATATAGTGGATTTTTAATCCTTCTCCATGCTTCTGCCATCATTATTTTATTATATATACTTCTCCTTTTAGCATGGGATTCATCACAATTTTTGACCAGGTCATCATCAATAAGGAATTCATTTTTATAACCTTTCAGCTTCTGTGTCAATTTGACATCATTGATGAAATGTTCAGGATCAAATTCTTTTCTTTCATTCCCTTTTGGCAAGATGTAGTATTCCAACTTGTTATCAATAGCTTCATACCCTTTGTTAGAAATAACAGAAAAATCACCAAAACATAGAGTTCGAGGCATGAGAGATTGCTTGTTATAATGCTTGAGATGCTTGGAATCTGAGTATGTCAATTGCCTCACTATTTCTAGATAATCAACTCTATCAGGGATTGTCTTTGGGAGAAGAAATGGTGCTGCTTCAAAACCATATACCCTAATTATGGTGCAATCATCATATGCATACCAATCTCCCCAATTATGATCTATATTTCTTTTCTGATCTCTTTCCTTGGGGCAAAGAAATTGTTGTATTTCAGGCAACAAATTATATTCACAAGGGTGACCAAGCAGTCTGTACAGGGGTTTCACAAAATATTCTTCAAAATATAGGTAATGCGATCTTACACATCTGCTATCCCAAATTGAGGTCCACATTTGTACCAGTCTTATGTTTCCATCATTATCTAGGTCCTTGACCCTCAAATTCTCACACCATAATCCTGTGGACTGACCTTCATATAAAACAAGGTGCATAAGTAATGAATAATGTCTAAAACTGATAGCTTCATTGTTGTTTTTGATGGAAGCAAGCTCTTTATTCAAAACCTTTGTCAAATAGCCTGCATAATCAAAAGGTATAGCATCCCAGCTATGTATGTCTGCTACTAAGACCATTGGGGCTATAGACATTAGGGCAGGAACATCCACTCTCAAGACTTGTTCAGCTGAATAATATGTATATCAGAATAACTCTATAGAAAATGGAGGGCGTTCACTGTCAGAAAATCTTTTAAGTTGATTCCCTTCATCCCGAGGTCTATGTAAGGGCAATTTCTATCACTTGTAACTGGTGTCCATAGTATGATATTCGTCCAAAAGATCTCTAATCGTGAATGGCGTTGACATGCTGATGTCCAGCTAGAAAACCATAGAAATATAATTCTTGGTAATGGTAATAAAAGATGACCCATCTGGTAGGTAGATTGAATATGTCTTTGGGTCATACATCTTAGCCAACACCCTGATTAATTCTACATTGACAAACACATTTGGTACCACTAGTTTTCCTAGATTCATTCTCCATGGATTAGATATTGGTTGATGCCTATACATTTTCCTATAGTGGTACATAAACATGTCATATCCCCTCTTCGACATCCATACATCACCCAATTTGCTTTTCTTATCTTCCAACTTCTTAGCTGTAGGGTTTAATTGTACAGCTCTCCTGGACCTTAGTCCATAGCCGGGGCATTGCTCAATCAAATCCTGGTTCAACGGTCTAGTTTATGTTTTTTGTCTCTTAGGTTTTGGTGTTTCTAATATACCCTCCATGATTTTAAACCCTAATCTCTTCAACAATTCAAGTATTTTGAGAAAAAATTAGTTTGGTTTCGAATAGTTACTTGAATCAATAGTGCCCTTTGCAGATTTTTTCAATATCATGCAACACCGTGTCCTCTGATTTTGTCCCCTATATGCTCCTGAGTTTTTACAATCAAAATATGGTTAGGTTTATAGCACTCAGCCCTGATTCATAAATGTCATCATTGCCATCTTTCTTATCAACATAACCAATATTAATGTCAAGTGTCCTTTCAAAAATTTAGTTGTCATCTCAATGAGGTAAGGGGTTCTTTTCGTTGTATCGAAGGGACTATGACTTTACTCTCACTGATATCTCCTTCTCCCTTCGATACCTTTTAAATAATATGCTTTTATTATTTATCGGATCCATCGAGGGGACTCGAAATTATCTCGCTCTGATATCTCTAAGTTTCTTTGAAATCATCCTTAGCCTCATTCAACATTTCATCGTCACTTTGATATGACCCAATCATGGTTAGTGATGTCCCTTTTTTCATTTATTGAAGCCATCGAGGGGAGTTTTGTTCTTGTCCTACCAATATCTATATTTCCCTTCGATGTTCTTTTTAAGGATATAATCCTTTTTCGGGGCTTCGAAGGGACTTAAAATTATTTCCCTCCGATGTATCAAAGTGCCTTCGATGTGGTCCTTTCGGGCTATAAGGGAGTATTAAAATGGGCCCCCTTGATAATATTTACTTTGACCATTTTCATTGGCTCATCGAAGGGAGTGTGACATGACTCTCTTCGATATGACACTGTCCCTTCAATAAGTGTCACCTTATGTATGGGCATAAGGTAAATGTAAAGTTATTAAGGTGGTGATTGCAGGAGGTGAAAAATGAAGTTTTTAGAAAATGAACTTTATTGAAATGGGTACCCTAAATGGAGTAATGGATACACCTTATTATTGGGGTTGAAATTTTGTGGTAAATTGAGAGTTGTTGGTATCTATGGGATACTTTGAATAGTAAAATTCTAAGTGCAAATTCAAATGATATGATATTTAAGGGGATAACTGAGGCTAATTTTATTAGTCCTAACAGCACCCTTGGTTAAAATGTCCCCTTCCGTTGTTAGGTTCCCCTCGGGTAAGTCCCCTACTGTCGTTGGCTCCCCCTCGGGTAAAAAGTCCCTTGCTATTGTTGGATCCCCCTCACCCCGCCCTAACAGAGAAAGAAAATGTCCTCTGTGAAAATTTCTCCTTTTGAGGATGTCATTGAAGGCCATTCTGAGGAACCTGATGCAAAACCCTCCCCTCCCTCCATTATTATCTCCTCTGCCTGTACCCTTGGCTCCTCTTCCCAGAAAGAGGCAGTTGTGGGGCTCTGTAATCTGAAGAATAACTTGACCCCTTCCTAGGAAAATAAGAAGTCGTTGGTGAGGCGTAGTCTAGAGGACCCCATGAGGAAGACCAAGGTTAGGAAGCCTAAGGGTGAACCAGTTTTAAACAAGGAAGAGGAATGTAAGTTTGCAGGGATTGTAGTGTTTACCCCTTAAGAGAAACCCAAGAGTAATAAGGTGGCTTCTTTAGTTGATATGGATGTGGAGGATAGGGAGAAGGATACTAACAAAGACACTGGTGGTAAGTTGGCGAAGTCTAGTGATATAACTATTAGGAAGTTGTGCATTAGATGATCCAGCAGACTTGCAGGTATTCAAACCTCTAAAGTTAAAATTATGGAGGATTCCAACGACTCTTTTCAGGAAGATGAGGTGGAAATTCAAAAGGTGGTGCTCACCCAAGAGGGGGAGGATTATCAAGATGGGGCTAGTCTGTTTGAGGATCTAAATACCTCCTATGAGTCAGATGATGTTGAGATTGAGAAGGAACCTGAAGAGGTCAAATTGGTGAAGGAGAATGCTCCTGTGTAGGAGTGTGAAATGTGATTAGGTCACTGGCGAGATTGCTGAGCTAAGGTTGGGGGTGGAATCCATGGAAGGGAAGTTGAAGGTGATGGCTTCTTTGAGCTTGAAGATGATGCATAGGTCCACAACTACACTGGCGGTGTTGCAGGACTTTGAAATTAAAAGACACGGTTTGGATGCTAATACTTTTGTTAACTATGAGGAGATGTATGGATTCCTCAAAGATGACTAGAGTCAGCTATTCTCTTAGGTTTTCTTTCTGATTTGGTTCTAGTTTCTGGTTATGGTATATGTTTATAACTCTGGACTATAGTATGTTATACTATTGTTAGTGTGTTGTTTCTCTGATGTTGGTGGCATGTTTGGCTTGTTTTGTTTGTCGTTGCGGCTTTTCGTTAAAGGGATTTGCACCCTGGTTTGCAGCTTACCATAATTAAAAAACATTTGAGATGCTTGGGCTATAGAATATGAAGTGGAAGACGATGCCCATTATCCATGTTGTCACAATTGCAATAACATCAATCAAATGCCACATTCAAGATGGACAAATCATCTTATCAAAATGAGGGCGCCTCATCTATTGTGACACATTGTGATATAGGATCGATTTGATCAAGGTTATTTGGTGGATCATGTTTGACATTATGTGAGATTAGCAAGCCATAAGTTTTTGACTTATTAGTGTATGTGAAAATTTCAAATTGATTAGACTTGAAGTATTTAAAATCTAATATAGAAAAGCTAAAAATTATCATTAAACTTCCTTATTAAAGTTTAGCATTATTTAGAGTTTTCAACCTTAAAGTTTAGCATTATTTAGAGTTTTCAACCTTAATTTTTCTTAAGGGAAAAAACAAATCATTCTCTATGGTTGGCTTAAGTAGTTGAGTTTCTTAGAGTTTACATATTTAAACATACTTCAAAAACATTTGCAAGAAAAATAACTTTGTTGCATTATGCATTAAGCATCTATTGAAGCAATTTTTTATACATTAAAGTTGTCCAACCATTGCCTTAGCATTGGATTATTCACAAGCATAAAATTTAGTATTCAATCCATAATTTATTTCCAATTTATTTAAAACTTAATGCCTAGTTTTAATGTCTTCCTTTAGTCTACTGCACATTTATTGAAGAATCCTTTCACTTGCGAGCACATCGGTAACTTTAAAATTTATTGATCCTTTGCATCGAGAAAACTTATCATAATGTACTTTAATAGACCTAATGGCACTACTATATCATCTTTGAGCGATGTGATATAAAAGAATGTTGGATTTAAAACATGGTGGGGGTAACATCAATTATTTGCCATATTGGCAACGTACCTACTTTCAGCATTTTACATTTTGGACCGTGTTGCTTTTATTGTGCTATCAATGGCCTCATAAAAATAACCCATGAAAGATTACTTTCTAATAACCAGTCTTAACGCTATGACCAAGAGCTTTGAATGTTGCACAATCTCATGTGCATCCATCTAAAAAGAGTAAAAAATAAAGCGTGTAATGGCAATATCATCAATGTCATTGGCAAAGCTAGACTTAATCCAATCTGATGAAAGAATACACATGTTAAGTTCATCTTCTAGGCACATAAATTTTGTAATGCAAGGAAATCTACCAAATCTAGTCACATCTAGTCGAACAACCTCATTTCTTGAAAGGATCTCATGATGTTGAGTGTCCTAGTGTGATTATCTATGAACTTAGTGATGAATCTTCACTTTTTCAATGCATATTTAACAATGGAAGTTTGATAATATTTTCTAAGGACAATTCAAGACAATGTGTCATGGATGAGCTCAAAAACAACAAAGGGTATTTCATTACAAGTTTGCATGTTGCTACACAATTTGGTGCATTCTCTATGATAATTGTAGTACATATTTTGGTCTAACCTCTATAATTATCTCATCAAATAGGAAGAAAAACATGTGGGTTGATTTCAATCTATCTGATTCATCCTCAAATCTGAGGAAAATCATGTCACTCTTAGATGTCACAAGGAGGTTGAATAGTGTATAGTTTCTTTTATTGATTCACCACTCAAGACATTATAGTGTAACTTTTCTTTGCCCATACTTGGTAAGGCTCAAAAGTAGCTATTAACATCTTACACTGCATCTTTCAACATATCAACTCTAAGGTTCTTGTATGGTGGGGGTTAAAACTAGGAATCACAACATCAATAATTGGTTGTCAATAAGGAGATTATGTGACATTAAATGTGATGTTTGAGTAATACCAAAAAATGGGTTATTTCTTTTTTAGCATGTGCATGAACATTCTTCCATCATATTCTACTCTTTAAAGATGGTTGGGCCTTAGGTGTGGTATGGTGTGCAAAAAACATATTTGCATTTCCCCCACTAGTATTAGCTTTTTCAAAAGAGGAAGATGGTGTAGCAAAAGTATTGACATTTGTTTGCCATGAAAGTTCCTCCTTATTCATATGTCCCTCACAAACTCCAGTGTCACTAGAAGACCCTGTAGATGATCCAGTTGTAGTGCTCACCTTTTTTACCTTGCTTTCTACAAATACCTCAAGTGATAACAAAACTTGGTGGGACACCATGAGGATATCTTGTGCATGCATTACAACTTTGATAAATGCCAATTGAAATGTTTAATGCCCCCATCATTTTCATTCCCACATAAATTGCATTTTAGCCAATGTGAATTAGGCACAAGTTTGCAATAAACCCATACAAAATCTTTCTTCCAAGACATTAGGAGCTGAAATTATAAATATATGCATAGTAGCCTTTAGGGCCAATAAAACAATATTAAAAAATAAGGGCTTTAACTCTAACCCTAAACTAAAAAAATAGTTTAAGGTTAATATTAGGTTTAGCATAACATGCTTTAGCTTTTGTAAAATAAAATAAATTTTTAAATAAAAATCCCTAACTCTCTAGGATTAATTATAAAAAATAATTTAAGGTTAGGTTAATTCCAGGGTAATTTTGTTGCTTTTTACCTTGTCAAGAAATTGTGGGAGGAGAAATTTGATTCAAAGGGCATTGATATTTCAACCAGGCTAACATGGTATCAAGTAGATCAACAACTAATACATTTCAGTCTATATCTATCAAGATGAATAGTTAACAACAAAATCTCTGCTTTGGAACAATTGTATGATTTAATCATAGCTTTCTCATCAACCTACTAGTGAGGTGTTTGAATTGTTTGACAATCTCTACTTGCTCCTTGGAGAAAACATTATATGCTTTGGAAAGGCATCTCAAGATTGTGAGGTAATGTTAAATAGTTGTTTGAGTGTTGGAAAGATTGTCTATTATTGACAATTGAGTTCATTGGTACATACATTGATTGATTTTTGTACCACTTGTAAGCATGAATTTTAAAATAATATAATTCTTTTTTATTCTAAAATAAATGGAAACCTTAGATTGGGTGGAGATCCTTCATAGCTTACTATTCATGGGAAAATGGTGTGCCTTGAAGTGACAATCATGGGGGAAAGATAAAGTTGGATTGTTGCAACTAGATATTGGATTGTTGAATGCCAGGTTGTTGGTTTTGTTGTGAAGGGTTACACGTTGTAGGACTGATGTGAGAGACTAAGTTTGTCAATTATTAACTTGGTTATTGAAGTTGCTCAATCATAATGTGATTTTGGTCTTGAGGGTTCCATTGTGCTGGATTTGATTTTTCTTTGAAATCATTTACATCGATAGACTCTAAATTGGTTTCGCATAAGGGGGAAGACAAGGACACACATGCAATAACAACTTAAGCTAGTCAAGTGCGTGTATAACCATATAGTAGCCTACAAATATACCTCAAAGGAATGAGTGGGCAATCTTTGGGAATGTTATTTTCTTGGCACCACTACATGATTGTGGTTGGATGGTTTGTAAGATAGGATAAACATGCTCACTAGGGGAGTCCTTGATATACCTTATAGTATGTGAGGCCTAAATCCATGATACAAGGGTGTTGTTTTTGGTTTGGGTATTGGTGGATGAAACCACCTCACTTCACGATGCACTTAAAACACAATCACTTAGCCAAAAATGATAGCTCCTTCAAGGAATATTTATAGTCTATCACAACAAAAAAATTGGCTGGTGCTTGGTGATGAAATCCAAGTCACTAAACCCCTAAGAAAAAGAATATAAAATTCTAAATTATTTTTGATTTCTAAGATTGCCATATGGTGCAAGGAAAGAGCATATGTAGTTAGATTAGGGATACACAAGTGATCAAACCATTTCTGATTCTCAAGATCACTCTAGAGTGTGAGAAGAGAGAATACATGGTTTAGACTACACATACAAATATAGAAATCAATAATAAAACAAATTCAAAATTTTGATTACAATGTTTAGCTTGTTTGATTTCTAGTATTTGTGTAGCATAGCTGCACAACATAGATTAGTAGTTTTGAAATCTAGGTCTTTGCCATACGATATTTGTTGCACTCAAAGAATTAGTAACAAAAATAAATCCCTACAAAGTAATATCAATTATGAACTACAAATTTATGTCATATTTAAGAAATAGATGTTGTCAACAAGAATCACATTAATTTATTCCATGGTTTTGAATGCAAAATCTAATAAATTCAAAAAAACATTAAATAACAAAAGAGAACACGTTATTAATTTTGGAAGGTTCTAATGTGTTGCGACCTCCAAATGAAATTAATTCGTTGGAAATTAATGGATGATAAAATTAGTTTAGATTGAGCCTTGTTTATATTCTTTGGAAGTTTGTATTAAATAATTGCTTGGGTGAAATGTTTGTCTATTATTGACAATTGAGTTCATTGGTAGATACATTGATTAGTTTCTATACTAGTTACATGATAGTACCTAGTGTCCATACAAAATTGGATGCGTAAGACATCATATTGTGTAATTGAATGTTGATGAAGAAAACTGCAGGTTGAAAAACACTTGTGTATTTCAATCTTCACATGTTTAGTTGATGATTTGTAAAATGTCTTTGAAATTGATGACCTTCTTAGGTGATTCATAACTTACTGTGTTTGAAGTTTTTACATTGGTAAAAGGAATATTATTTAATTAAATGTGGTGGAAGAAAATGCAGGTTGAAACACACAATGTGTATTTTGACCTACAAATGTTTAGTTTATCATTTCTAAGATTTCATCTTTTCATGGGTATCTTGTTAAGAACATGTGTGGTTGACATCTATTAGTGTTTATACGTGTTTATTTAAAAAATAAATTGGTGGTTGAATATTGTTTAGTTGTGTAAAAGTAGGGGCATGACATCTTTGTAACCTTTTGAGTTGGTTTATACTTTTTTGTGTTTCAAATCTTAAGATTCATACTTTGCCAAAACAAATATTGTGTAGTTGAATGTTGATGAAGAAACTTGTATGTTGTTAAACACAATGTACATTTCAACATGCATACTTTTTTTATGATTCATAACTTGTCTTCAAATTTCTTAACAAGAAAAGATAATTGTCTATTTGATATCTTCTATGTGAAGCTAATTCTAATTTTTTTGTGTTTCAAAATTTAGGATTGTTAAAATGTGTCAATGAGGATAGTTTAGTTATTGTTTATAAAAAAGCATGCAAGTTGAGACACATAGTGTAATATGTTTAGATGTTTATGAAATGTAGATTGCAACACACACTATGGAGTTCAACCTAGACATGTTTAGTTTTTTACTTTCATAAATCAGAAAATTAAAAAAAGATTAGTTGCTTTGTTTGAAAATTTTTACCTCTATTCTAAATTTCTCGTGTTTAAAAATTTAGGATTCTTAAAATGTATAAATACTGATAGTCTAGGTGTTGTTTATAAAAAAAAACATGTAGGTTGAAAAACACTCAACTAGTAGAAGTTTTGTTTGGGATTTCTAAACAGTAAAACATGTAATTTCTTATCTTTAGAACTATTTTATAATTTGTTGGTTGTGCATTCACCTCTTCTTCTTCTTCTTCACACTCTTCGACATCCTCATCTTCTTCCACTCTCACCACCTCATCTGCATACGAATCAACATCAGTTTTATCATTACAAATATTTAGAAAAATTAAACATTACCTCTGTAATCTCTTTTTCCTCTATTATTGCTACAAGTCCTTCCTCATCATTCTCTACTCATATCCCCTACTATCAACGTCTTCATGCCTTCCTCAAGACATGTTGCTGCTGCACTTTTTATCTTTGTCACCATTCTCTGCATTTACCAATATATCCTTCAAAGGACAGTATTTTTGTACTCATCTCTTCCTCTACTTCGCACTTTTCTATATCTGCATACACTTTAGATTCAAAAGTTGCAATCATACCTTCTACCTTCTCGTCCTCCTCTTCATCTTGTATGGCAACAAGTTTATTTGTGCTCTGTTGCACCACATTTTCCAACACCTTCATGTCCTCCAAAGGGCACAAAACTACTATTGCATTCTCAATTTATCCTCAATCTCAGTTACAACTTCAATTTTTATCACCTTCATGCCTTCAAAAGACATGCTTATGTTACAATCTCATTATTTTCTTCTTTCTCATCATCTTGCATGAGGATCTCTTCTTCAACTTTATATACATGACACTTTGCTCCATCTTCTTGTTATCACTTGGACTTGCACCCTTTGTTGAAGCCTATTGTTGCAACAAACCAATGAAACATTTGACTAATCTCAAGGTGTGGGACCTTGCAAATGAGATCAGACCTCCAGAGAAGGTTGGTTCCTCTTTTTGAGCTTAAGACTCAAAAAAATAACTTGTAACTAAACCCTATGCTAATAATCACTAGGGAAAAGGGAGGAAGAATGTTGAAAGCGTAAAAGGGGGTGATACACCAGATTTAGTTTGTTCAATTGGACCTGACATAACACAACAATGATCTCAACGGTTGAATAAACTCACATAGACCCATAAAAATTCAATAGAGGTTAGAACAGAAAACTGAATGCTACAAGAGGAATCATTTTATCCACAATATAAACATACAATTTTCAAATAAACATAATGTAAAGCCTTAGAGAGAGGCAAAATTCAATTTCTTGTATTAATCATAAAGGCTAAACAACCATTACAAAGAAGGAATGATCCAAAACAAGGGAGAAGATAAAGACAAAATGACAACTTTTCACTCATTGTTGAACTGGAGGTGAAGACATGAGAGGTCTTAAATAGAACATAGTCCATTAGATTCACTCAATTCTTGAAAAATGACACAAGGCCCAAGCCTGCTAACAAATCCCTCTTCTTGGATAATGACCCAACGACCAACTAACTCCCATTACATCTTTTACATATGCATTTAAAAATCACTATTGCAACCATGGACGTGGGAAAGATTGGTCAACACATTTCTAGTCACCTATGCTACAATACATCATGCCCTTTTGGGCCATGTTAGAAAATCTTTGTAGAGGAGTGTTCGCCCATACTTCTAGTACCAAGATTTAATGTGGAGGGAGCCATAGTCAAATGTGTTGCTAGAAAATCCATCTACCTTAAGGTACCTGCAGCATTAAATCTATGCACTATTCTATCTACTTGAATACTTACTCCAATATGCAATAATGGTGTTTTTGAGTGTTGAACAAGTGCACTTATATAGTGAAAACACGAAAAAATATGTTTTCCCTCTTTACAACACTTGAAACCTTGATTTTGTGCTTTATGGTGCTTAAAAGGCCATTGGGAACTTTTTGGACGAATCTAAAAATTTATGAATTTTAAAATTTGTTTACTTTTCCCCTTTACTTCTTTTTCAGTGATTCGACGTTTTGACAAACTAACAAACCTACAAACCATCAAACCGCCCAATCTTTATTTGGTTCTCAACCTATCTTCTTTCTTTCCTTTTAGAGAAATGGCAAACTATTGAATATTTTTTATGTTTCGGCGAGTTCACAAACTTGCGAACTTGTCGAAAGCCAAGTCATTTCTCTTTCTTTTCTTTTCATTTAGGCAACTCGACGAAAACTTAAATTTTTCAGTGAACTTGTCATAAGCCAAGTCATTTCTCTTTCTTTGCTTTTCATTTTGGCAACTCAATGAAAGCTTGAATTTTGAAACCCTTTTTGACGTTTCGGTGAGTTCACGAACTTGCAAACTCACCTAAAGCCCTTTGCCTTCTTCAATTTTTTGCTTCTCTTCATCTCTTTAGTAACTCGGTAAAAATTATAACCAAAGAACCCTACCTTTGTTGGAGTACATGACCACTAAGAGGGAGGGTGAATCAGCGGTCTATAAACTTTTAAAACCTTTTCACTTTTTAACACTCAGGATAGAAAATGAGAAAGACTTCAATGATCTATGAAACACATATGACAAGTTTGATGATGAATAGTATGAATAATGATAAATACTATGAACAGGACCTTAAGAAGAAAATATTAGAGCACACACACATAGAGACTATAACACATGTTTTTGATGAGTGGAAAACCCTCATAGGGATAAAAAACCACTCTGAAAATTACCTCACTAGCTTAACAAAATCTCACTGATTACAAAGCCTCACTGGTTGATTCAAGTGCCTCACTGACAAAGTGTGCCTCACTGGCTGTGAAGAACATAAGGAAGAAAACTCAATTCAGGGGGTTACCCTGATTCACTACAATACACCAAATAACTTTATCTTCATCAACACATATATAAGTTCACTTGTCATATCAATGGTTACACAACACAAATTAATGCTTCAATATCCCCTCTGCAAACCATTTCAACACCTTATCTCTCCTTGGACATGATTACAAAAGAATAGTACAATGAACTCCTGATCACAGTGATACCATGAAACTATAACCTCTGAATTCAACTCCTTTTGCAGAACAAGCAAAGTATATGTCTTGACATCAACAAAATAGTATGCTTAAAGGCACAATACAAATAGAAGGATGAGATTTTTTTTCCTGCTGTTATCATCACATCTGCCTTTGTTCTGCTCAAACAAGCCTTCAAAGACTTTCATGACTTTATCCATACTAGATCACCTGGCCTTTCTGTCCCTTTACATGTTTTATATACAAATCAGGATTCCTTTAACCTCTATATTCACTCAAGGATAAACAATCACCATAATCTCTATGCCCTATGGATATATAGATATATCTCTGTACATTACTCCTAGTTCTTTAAAAAGCTAATGTTACTCTATCAAGAAACTGTTGCATTTTTCATTGCCCACTTAATTATCTTTTAAGACAATCTCCTAAATTTGTCTGCTTCTGCTCTTTATCATTTAAGACCTTTGTACATCATCTCTTATTCTACCACATACACATGAGCTATAACCATTTTCAATATCAGTACATATATTTCATTCAATAGAGCTCTTTTCACCAATAGTCATCATGCCTAACATCATACAGAGCCAACACTTGTATATTCCCTGGCCCTCACTATTAGTTTGGAAGACAGTTTGTAAGTAGTTGAACCATCATATCAAATCGAGGCCATCAAATTTAAACAAGTTGAAAATCCGTTAACATTTGAATTTGGTTTAAACTTCGTTCATTGATCTTTATCTCCCACTCTCCATTTATCGAAGGTCCCGATTTTGTTTTGAATTCATTTAAAACTGAACTTGCAACTACTGGTGCCCCTAGGTGATAGGGCCGGTCACCTTTATGTTTTAAAACTCTCCAAGCGGTCACCCTAAGTGACTTCCACCTGCGATTGAAGGTTAATCTAAAAACACAATAAAAAGTAACCATTGCTTGCAACATGCATTTTGTGCCTTTAAATAACTTGAAGAAATTAGGGTTTATGTCCCTAAACCCTAACAAACCTTTTCATATAGCATCTACACAAGCTTTGTCTATGCAACTATTCAACCTGCAACTTCATTGAATTAGCATTAACTTGGTCGAAAGGTAATTTGACATCAACATCAAAGTATGAAGGCATATGCAAGACAATCATGGAAGCATGATATGCAAGACAAGCATGAGGGCAAGAAGATCTTGAAACATGAAGACAATGAAGGCAATCTTGCTCAATATTTGCATCCTGAACATGATGAATCATTTGATTTGAAACACTCATCAATGTGTCAACTTTGGTCACCTTGTTTGATCTCAACCTGCGAGTCTTGTCATCACATCTGCAAGATATGAGTAACATTATGATATAAGTAACATCATGATCTATAGTCGTCTCATGTTTGATGTCTCTACATCACAACCATCCTAACATCACAATCACCTACCACTAAACCCTTTAATGAGAAAATCCCTATATGAATGATGTCTGCATTGAAGGACCATTCACCTCTGCACTCTTTGACATAGGACCAAACTTACCAACAATTAGATAAATCAAACTCCTGCATCACATGAACATGAATAAGAGATAAAAAAGAGATCCATCAAACTCTTTGTGAATTGTGCCCCTGAACATCCTATCAAGACCTTGTGATTGTGCCCCTGAAATGGAAAGCATAAGCACACATCTTGTCAACCATCAAACATCTTAACAAAGACCTCATTACATCACAGACCTCATTATTTTGACATCAAATATTGCAAGAAAACCAATATGCCAAAGTCAACAAACTCTCCCTTTGGCTTTGGCATTGATGTCAGAACATCAATAAGAAACCTCCATCAACATCAAGCAACTATTGACAAACTTTTCATCTCCCCCTTTTTGACAGCATTGACAAAGAATTGAAAAAGAACTCCCTCTAAGTACAGTCATGAAGCAATTTTAACATTGTGGCTGATATGAAACTTTACTGCATACAACAATTTTGAACAATGTATAGCAATGGCACTGTTACAAGACTTTCATACTATGTGATTGGGCACTATCATGCAGACCTAAGATAGTTGTGAACTGGCACACTCATTTATACACAAATAATCAAAGGAAGCAAGGGAACATGAGTACACTTAAAAGAACATTACTCCTCCTAAATCCATACAATAAAACCTGCAAGAACCATACACTGTATATTGACTGTAGGTCTATTTTTTGATTGTTGTCAAGAAGAAGAAGCTATTGCAAATCACTGTATGTAGCAGATAATAAGGCATGAAACATTGTCACAAACTTTTAGCAAATAATATAGTGTCCAACCAAGATCCATGTCACTGTCAAGATGTAGTACTTCAATACCTTGCAATCTCAGTTCAAGTGTTAAAGTACATAAAAAACCTGAAACACTGTCACTTTCATAATAAGGTACTACCTTATATACACACCAATGAAAAATACTGTCAAGACACATTAGTATATATCTATGCAAACATAGTCATTGACTGTCAAGTCAAATAAGGATATCTATTGTATTGTATACTGTCTCACATGTCACTGTTTCATAATATCACTATCAACACTGAACCAAACTCTTATCAAACACTATCAAGAGTCATTGTGAGTGCTCCCCCTATCAAAAATATCACCAAATATGAATATTAACTCTGCATGTTTGTGAAAGAATTCTATCACTTCATTGACTCAACATAGCCAAACCTTGTTCCTCATTATTAAAACACAATCTATTGTCATTGATTGAACTTAAAATAAGGAAGTATGTGAGGCACAACCAAATCATCAAAGCAAGGATGAGGCATGTGAACTCAAGTCCTAATGCATTGAATCATTACACCTTTACCTCTTCAATGATCCACAAGCACTTAGAGGATCTTTACAGTCCTATTTTGACATAAATATAACTCTGACAATAATTGAATGCATGATGACCCAAGTGAACAATCTTTTCAAGTTAAGCATGAAGCATATATCTAATACTTGCAAGTATGTATCCATGAATAACATATCATGCATATATACCACTGATGTCCCTTGAGAATAAACTTCCTAAAACAAAAACATTCAAACAAGAAACAAAGTTCTTTGCTATGAAGGGAATTCAGAATATCCTTTACCATCCTACATGACAATTGTCTTCAAGTTTTCATGTATGACTCTTGCACACAGCCTCTTAGAGACACATCATTGTTTCATCTTTTGCAATCCTTGCACTATTCATAGTGCAAACATGACTGAACTGCTCATTGCCACTTGCTCACAGCATTATTATTGAATTTTTCCTTTGTCAATTTGCAACTTGATGGATTGATATCTTCAACCTTGATGAATACCATATTTTGTTCCAAACAACAATGCCATACCCTATTACAAGTCATCAATAGTACTACCACAAAAACTTCAAAACAAATCACTGTCACAAGAAAAGCTATCCTCTTATAAACTAGATCACCATTGTTATGAAAATGTGCTATTATGAAGAGATCATTCTATCATGCCATAGATAAACTGATAGGCAGAGACCAAACCAAGATAATTACTATCAAGCAATATTAAACATTAAACAATGAAACATATCCACTGTCATATAGTCTTCCATAAGAGCATTTTGTGTCAAACATGCATCCAAGTCCCCTGCAACTGCACATCATGTCAATGTAGTCTCAGTTTCTTGGGAGATGATGACCTTTTGAATTTGTCACTTGCTTGAAAGAAACCTATCCAAGCATTTGTATATAGGGTTTGAAAGATAAAACTGTAAGCATCTCCCCCTAACTCCATGCTTCTCTATATGCACTAATAGAGGTCACTTGTGCAATATGCACAAGCTTTGATTTGTCCTTCTCTTGGTTTTGCTTTCTTCTCCAAACCTTTTGAATGCTTGTCTCCTTGGGATGTTTCCTTCTCCAAACTTTCTTCTCTAGTTTCACAAACCTAGTTCTACATTGCTTTGCACCATGACTATTTTTATGACATTTATAACATGTGACTATGTTTCTTCTATTTAGCCATTCAAAGAAGTTCTTATTACATCCCATTTTCTTTGAATGCATCCAACAATCCCTTTCTATGTGCCCAGCTTCATTACAATTATAACAAACAATGTTATAGTCCTGATTTGTCAAACTATAAGAACTCTTATCCTTATTCCATCCAAGACCATTTCTTGAGTGAGTTCTACAATCTCTAGTTCTATGACCATAAACATGACAAGAATAGCAATAACCATGAAATTGAAAGTAGTTGTACCTTATTGATTTCCTGGTAGGTAGAGATCTTGTGGACTTGATTGTCCTTCCTTCTTGATCTTTTGGAGCTGCAGCATAATAACTCAAGTCTATTTTCTTTCTAGATGTCTTTCTTGCCTTAGATGTCTGTCCTTCCTCATATCCTAAGCCTGTGGTGTCTTTATAGTGTTTTTGTTTTCCCAACATTTCATGCAACTTGCTTGTGCTCTCTTCAAACTCCTAATATCTCTTAGACAGGACCTTGAGACCTTCATAGTCTTTTCTTAGATTGACAATTTCTGCCTCTAATTTCAAACATTCAATTCTTTTCACCTCAAGATTAGATTTTGTTACATCTATTATTCTTTGGCTTCCTCAATTTTAGTCTTTAGGCTGATAACCAATTTGTCAGATTCATCAACTTGACTCTTTGAGTTAACAACTTGATTTCTTGCCTCTTCAAACTCTAAAGAAACTTTTGCAAAATTTGAACATACCTTGTCTTTGGAATCTTTTTCTTGCTAAAGTTGGTCTTCTAGTCTCTTATTTTCTTTTCTGAGTTGCTTGATTGTATCAAGAGCACACAAAAGTTCACCTTCTATATCAGCCTCACATTCCTGTTCATCATAGTCATCTCTATCCATAGAGAGATATCTTTCTTCATCATCAATCTCAACAACAAAATCATCTTTTCTTTCATCAAGTTCTTGTTCATCTACACTTACAATGAAGTCTTCCTTTTTATCAAAACTCTCAACTGCAAGACCATTCTTTTTATCACATTTTATATCAACATTCAGGGGAGACTCATGCAACAACTCATCACATGACTTGACTGGGGTTTGTTGTACAACCTTTTGCTTGACTTCTTTCTTTTCTCTATTTCTTCTACACCTTCCCATGGTACTCCACTATAAGGACCTACCCAAGCCTGTTACACTTCTATAGGGAACCTATGCTCTGATACCACTTGTTGGAGTACAAGACCACTGAGAGGGGGGGTGAATCAATGGTCTATAAAATTTAAAACCTTTTCACTTTTTAACTCTCAGGATAGAAAATGAGAAAGACTTCAATGATCTATCAAACACATATGACAAGTTTGATGATGAATAGTATGAACAATACCTTAAGACCAAAATATTAGAGCACACACACATAAAGACTATAACACATGTTTTTGATGAGTGGAAAAATTTCATAGGGATAAAAAACCACTTTGAAAATTGCCTCACTAGATTAATGAAATCTCATTGATTACAAAGCCTCACTAGCTAATACAAGTGCCTCACTGGTTGATACAAGTGCCTCACTGGCTGTTAAGAACATAAGGAAGAAAAACTCAATTTAGGGAGTTACCTTGACTCACTACAATACACCAAATAACTTTATCTTCATCAACACATATACAAGTTCACTTGTCATATCAATGGTTACACAACACAAAGCAATGCTTCAATATCCCCTTTGCAAACCATTTCAACACCTTATCTCTCCTTGGATAGGATTACAAAAGAATAATACAATGAACTCCTAATCATAGTGATACCATGAAACTTTAACCTCTGAATTCAACTCCTTTTGCAGAACAAGCAAAGTATATGTCTTGACATCAACAAAATAGTATGCTTAAAGGTACAGTACAAATAGAAGGATGAGATTTCTTTTTTACCTATTGTTATCATCACATCTGCGTCTATTTTGCTCAAACAAGCCTTCAAAGACTTTCATGACTTTATCCATACCAGATCACCTAGCCTTTCTGTCCCTTTACATGTTTTATACACAAATCGGGATTCCTTTAACCTCTGTATTCACTCAAGGATAAACAATCACCATAATCTCTATGCCCTATGGATATATAGATATGTCTCTGTACATTACTCCTAGTTCTTTGAAAAGTTGATGTTACTATGTCAAGAAACTATTGCAGTTTTCATTGCTCACTTAATTACCTTTTAAGATAGTCTCCTAAATCTGTTTGCATCTGCTCTTTATCATCTAAGACCTCTGTACATCATCTCTTATTCTACCACATACACATGAGCTATAATCATTTTCAATATTAGTACATAGCTTTCATTCAATAGAGCTCTTTTCACCAATAGTCATCATGCCTAACATCATACAGAGCCAACACTTTTATATTCCCTGGCCCTCACTGTTGGTTTGGAAGACAGTTTGTAAGTAGTTGAACCGTCATATCAAATCGAGGCCATCAAATTTAAACAAGTTGAAAATCTGTTAACATTTGAATTTGGGTTGAATTTTGTTCGTTGATCTTTATCTCCTACTCTCCAAATTGAAGGTCCCGATTATGTTTTGAATTCGTTTAAAACCGAACTTGCAACCACTGGTGCCCCTAGGTGACAGGGCCAGTCACCTCTATGTTTTAAAACTCTCCAAGCAGTCACCTTAAGTGACTTCCACTTGCGGTCGAAGGTCAATCTAAAAACATAATAAAAAGTAACCACTGCTTGCGAAGGGCATTTTGTGCCTTTAAATAACTTGAAGAACTTAGGGTTTGTGTCCCTAAACCCTAACAAACTAAAACAAACCTTTTCATATAGCATCTACAGAAGCTTTGTCTATGCAACTATTCAACCTGCAGCTTCACTAAATTAGCATTAACTTGGCAGAAAGGTAATTTGACATCAACATCAAAGTATGAAGGCATATGCAAGACAATCATGGAAGCATGATATGCAAGACACGCATGAGGGCAAGAAGATCTTGAAACATGAAGACAATCTTGCTCAGTATTTGCATCCTGAACATGATGAATCATTTGATTTGAAACACTCATCAATGTGTCAACTCTGGTCACCTTTTTTGATCTCAACCTGCAAGTCTTGTCATCACATCTACAAGATATTGGTAACATTATGATATAAGTAACATCATGATCTATAGTCCTCCCATGTTTGATGTCTCTGCATCACAATCACCCTAACATCACAATCACCTACCACTGAATCCTTTTATGAGAAAATCCCTATATGAATGATGTCTGCATTGAATAACCAATCATTGAATGACCATTCACCTCTTCACTCTTTGACATAGGACTAAACTTACCAATAATTAGATAAATCAAACTCCTGCATCACATGGACATGAATAAGAGATAAACAAGAGATCCATCAAACTCTTTTTGAATTGTGCCTCTGAACATCTTATCAAGACCTTGTGATTGTGCCCCTGAAATGGCAAGCATAAGCAAACATCTTGTCAACCATCAAACATCTTAACAAAGACCTCATTACATCACAGACCTCATTATTTTGACATCAATGGCAAGACAACCAACATACCAAATTCAACAACCTTTTGCAATTTTTAGTGCTTTGGAGAAATGGCAAACCATTGAATCGGTTCATTGGTTCTGCATTTCGTAGAAATGCTGAAACACTCAAATCTTTTTCACTCCTTAGCATCGTTTCAGAGTTTTGACAGAATGGTGAATCTGTGAACCTGCGAACTAGTTCGTCGGTTCAAAACTTCACCGAAATGCCAAAAAAGACTAAGGGAAAGCGTTTTTCAGCCTTTTGGCAGGTTCACAAACTTGTAAACCTGCCAAAAGATAAAGAAATTCTCAAGTAAAACACTTTGAACATTTATATTTTTTAGACTTAGGGATTTTGGGGAATTTTCAGAGGATGGGGAACCTATTGAAGATAATTTTAGATTGGTTATATTTGATGGGTTATACACAAAAGGGATTATGATGAGTCTGGGTGAAAACACAAATTTTTTTAAGGATGGATTATTTGAGTTAGAATGGCTAAAATAAGCCAACACTTCCTTCATACCCGCACACAAAATATCACAACTAAAATTATAGAATCAAGTGTTTCCACAAGCTCCTCATTCTCATTTTCTTTTTGTGCAATAATTTGCATCTCCTTCATCAACTCCTCAGGTTCATCTAACAATTCTCCTTCCATTAACCTATTTAGTTTTCTAATCTCCTCTCTCAATAGGAGATTATTCTCAACTTCACCAATTTTCTTATCAAATATAAGACCCTCAAAGTCCATCATCTTAGCTTCTAAATATTCTTTATCTTCTTCACTTTTTGCAAACAAAACAATGTTAGAAAAAAATGTTAGGTGGAAATTATATTTGTTATGTTGTTGTATCAGTAAATATGTTGGTTAGTTGGTATCGGCAAGTAGTTACTCCCGATCGCTGTTGGCGATGGTTGGCAACCGTTAGACAACCTATATATGTATCGTCATTCCAATGTAGAGGTAGCATTGTGACATTGTAGTGTAATACTGATATATTCAAGGAATGGAAACAATGCTTTATTCTGTGCAATGCTATTATAAATTCATGTTCTATGTTATGCACTATACGACATAATTTTGGTTACTCTATGTCTATATGAATACCACATTGCCAGTAAACATTTGGCTCCATTGCCTAAGCGAATCTGGTGAACATCCAAACAGGAGAATGGCGTTGTGATGGGGCAGTCGACCAAAGAGCCAGTACAAGCAAACGAGGATCGTGAAGATGCTCTGATAGAAGACCTCTGCAGTTTGTGGGAAAACTCGTTGAAGGACCACGTACGGAGGGAGGCTCTCAGGCGAGAGATCCCTCAGTCGGTCATCTGGGATCAATTGCATGTCAACCAAGAGGTCAACCATCTCCTCACCCGAGTAGCAATTAATGCTCATACAACTCAATAAGGATAAGAACCGAGTACCAAGTGGGCATGAAACACCAAAGGAAAGAACATGAAGATCATTGAGATTAAAGGAACAAGAAGAACGAAGGAAAACACTGAGACAAATTGCCAATGAACATCATCATGCCGACGAAGGAATTTTCAAGACACCCCTGACAAATAAAGAAAAAGGGAATGAAAATGGATTGATAGAAGAAATTGAAAACAACATATGCCGCATCGGAGAGTTATCCATATCGGACGACGAAGGGCCGAGAGTTGGAAGATCTGAGCCTAAGACCCCAGGGCAGAGGGAGTATTAGAATGAACTTGAGGAGACTCAAGGTGTAGAGGATGTTGACAGAGGACGCGGGGAAGACTTGAATGTTGCCGAGAGTGCAAGTGATGCACTCGGACGTTGCAAGAGAACTAGTCCAGTCAGGTGCAATGCACAAGGAGGGTGTCGGGGAAGGATGGTGACTCTGCCAGCCGAGAGGCAGAAGATGCCAAAATTTACGAGGAATGGGTCAGAAGATCTAGTACGACACTATAAGACGTGAGAGACGATTTGGATAGCCAATGGGCAAGATGATGTGGACTACTGGCTGAAAGCATTTCCAGCGACACTGAGAGATAGTGCCATCGACTGGTACACAGAGTTGGAACAAGCACACAGGGCATCATGGAGATTACTTAAGAAGGCATTCCAAGACGAATTCAAACTCCTGAGGGATGACAGTGAAATTGTAGCGGAGATCTACAGTACGAAGCAAGGGAAGCACAAGAACGTGTGAACCTACAACCGAAAACTGAAAGAATTGTTGGGAAAATTGGAGACTCAGCTGGCCGACGGGCTGAAGAAGCGATGGTTCATCGAAGGGTTGCACCCATCACTGAGAAAGAAAATGAAAGTCGTGCCTCCATCGTCGTATGATGAAGTGTACAATCAAGCGATGGATATAGAGAGTGAAAATAAAACATCCTTCTAAGGGAAAAGGAAGATGGACGACGAGGAGAGTATGGACGACAACAATGATAGTGAGTCCAAGACCGTGTAAGCACTCAGGAAGGACATGATGAGAATGATGAAAGAATTGAAGGCCGACAAGGAGAGTATGAGGGAAGCCAGAGAACTGTAGTGTACAGATTGCAAGGGGGAAGGTCACGCAAAGGCAAATTAACTGAAAAAGTTGTTCTGCGATAACCTGCCAAGTGATGGGACATTCCATTAAGGAATGCCCATACAATCTAAAAGTAAGGGGTATGCAAGTACTCTTCACTCAAGGAGAACTGTCAACACCACTGAACACACCACCAAAGCCCTAGTACAATAGCAATTCATCCCTTGGAGGTTACAGAAGTAACAATAGCCCAAGGAACAGAATACAGTATGACAGTAAGGAGAGGCCCATGATACAATGAAGAAAGTGCAATGAATGGGGTCACTTCACCAGGGAATGCCACAGTGGTCAAGGTTCGGGGGAAGACTGTGCAAATGGTGTGGACTGGGTGATCATGAAGACAATGACTGCCCAAAGCAGAAAGGCATCAATATGCTGAATATGGAAGAACAAAACCAAGAGGTATTGGCAGTCACCACGAGAGCCCAGGCAAAGAACGTTGTCTACCTAGAGCCACGTACATAAAAGCAAAGAATGAATGAAGCAAAAGTGGAACTGGAGCGGGCGATGACGAAGGAAGAAAAGACTGCTCTAGATATTCCAAGTACCTCTTGGCGATAAGAGGCGGAGAACAATATTGTTCGGCAGATACTGCAAACCACTGTACCTATCAAGGTGATGGACCTTCTCCAAACTATGCCACAACTCATAATGGCAATCACAAATGTAGTCGGTAATGACCAACGATAGTGATAGGAAGGTCGAAGGATGGAATTAAGAGTAGAACCTACACCACAAGGTGAACAAGTCATTGACCCAATGTTACTGTCGGTAAACATCAGAAAAAACCCAGCGATCGTACAAATGGAGATTGGAGGGAAAATCCTAAACACGATCATTGACAGAGGAGTAGCAGTCAACGTACTACCCAGAGATACATGGAAGAGTGTCGGGAAACCTACACTCTGGCCATTGACATTCCAATTGGCGGGCACCGACCAACATGGCATCAAGCCGTTGGGAACATTGATGGCGTAGAAGGTGACGATCGGGACACAACCGTTCTTGCTAAACTTCGTAGTCATCCCGGTGCAGAAGAGGGGGTACGACGCATTCCTTGGAAGAGGATGGTTGGTGGAAGCGAGAGCATATCACAACTGGAAGAGAAACACGTTATCCATAGAGAGCAACAAGAAAAAATATGTGATCGACCTAGTAAATCAAGCAGTGAGTGAAGAGTTGGCATCATCAGATTCAGAATGTGAGGAAGGATGCGGAATGGAGGGAGAAAGAGGAACCATAGAGCCAAACGAGGAAGGTATTCTCGACCTCGATGAATGCTCGGAGGATGAGACGAATTCAATGAAGGAGTTATTTCATTGGCAGATGGAAGACTATGAATTTTTCCAACTGGAGTGTAACATGATTTGAATAAGAGAAAGTGGCGAATACTCTTGAACGACTAGTGAAACACTCGGCAATATTGGGCCCAGTGAAACATTGTTGATGAATGAAGCACTGGATGGATTGACAAACATTCGACCACTTGGCAAGAGGGAACCAGTAATGAGTGATAAAGGGGAGGAAGGTAATAATCAGCTGGAAGTAACAGAGCAAATAGTGGCACAGACAAGTTGACCAGGAGAGGCACAAAAAGAATATACAGAGGGTGAAGCCAAGATAGATGATACACTTGCACATACATTTGAACCAGACAAGGTGATGGTATGAAGAGTCATTGACAAGCAAGGTGAATCGGGGTGATGAAACTAACGACGGGAACACAACATTGAAAAGATCAGCCAGAAAGAGACCATACAGAAAGAATAAAGACTATAGAGTAATTCTGCCGACTTACAATTTTTTGGCGATCGGTGAAAAGCAATAGAGAGAAAATGATGTTAGAAAGTTGGACAGTTTGCCGAATGTAGTATGCGGCTTCCGAAAGACAACAATTCTGGTTCCAAGAAAGACAACAGTTCCGATCCCTGCTGACAATTACAAAATCAATAAAGTCAGAGTTGCAGATCGAACGTGGACTTCGTCGAAGAAAAATAGAAAAATCTGATTCAGGTTGACATGGATGAAAAATTAGAAAAGACGAAAAAAATAAAATGTTGCGAAAAATTGGAAAAATTTGAAAAAAAAGAGCCAAGCCGTACGACGTACGACTAGGCCTTGCGACCAAGTCACATGACGTGTGACCCACCCCCGTCCCCGCAAAAAAAAGGACACTTCAAGATTTTTTTCCATGCCGTACAGGAGGAAAGAGGTGGAGTGGAAGGACGATAGGAAGACAGAGTAAAATGCCAGGCCATGCAAAGTCGTACAAAAATCTCTTAGCTATACAAGTCATCCAAGAGAAGTTAGCAGCCAGTCATACGAACTTGTTACTGCCTGAAGTGTATTCTGCCATACTAATTCTTGTTCTCAGCCGACTATATGAGTTTTTGGATTGCAGATGAGTGTCCGATTTAGTTAGAAAAATGATGTGCGCCATGAAGGTTTGAATGGTTTTGAAGGTGTTAATTTGGGCTTGGCGGCAGGGGCGCTGCCCCTCGACCCTGCCCTGTATCGCGACAGGGAGCGTGCTAGGGGTGTTGCCCCCAGACCTCGTTGGGGGTGCTACCCCCAAACCCCCATCAAACCAGTACTATCTTGATTCAGTGAGCAATGGGGTACAACATTCATAGCATTCAATGTGCTATCAGATTGGGTCCCTTGGTTGGTCTACTGGCAGGTGTTCCGAATGTGTTGGTTCTACTTTTACCCAGCTCGTACTTCAGCATTGTCATCAGTCTGACATAGCTTACCTAATGTTACTTGATACTTCATGTTTTTTTGTCGTCTGGAAGACAACTTATTTTTTTGGGGGGGATGATGTTAGGCGAAAATTATATTTGTTATGTTGTTGTATCGGTAAATATGTTGGTTAGTTGGTATCGGCGAGTAGTTACTCCCGACTGGTGTCGGCAATGGTTGGCAACCGTTAGACAACCTATATATGTATCGTCATTCCAATGTAGAGGTAGTATTGTGACATTGTAGTGTAATACTGATATATTCAAAGAATGGAAACAATGCTTTATTCTGTGCAATGCTGTTATAAATTCATGTTCTATGTTATGCACTATACTACATAATTCTGTTTACTCTATGTTTGTATGAATACCACATTGCCAGTAAACAAAAATAAGGCCTTCAACATTACCCTTCTTTTTTTTTCCTCTTTTTTACTTTTTCATCTACAACCTTCTCATTTACAATTTTTGCAACTATACCTCCACCTGCAATCTTCTCAGTTTTAATAATTGATTTAAAAATCAATCCATCTCTTTCTTCCTTTGCTCTATCACTTACTCGACATAATTCAAGCCACTCTTTTTCTACTGCTGCAACCTGTGATATTATATCATCTTTCTTATCATTTTCTTCTTCATTCTTCCTTTCTCTATCCTCTTCCAAGAGTATTTCCTTTTCACTAGACTCTTGCATTTCATCACATTCACTCAAATCTTCTTCTTCTTCAGGATAGCAATCTATCCCTCCTTCATGCCATCCAACATCATACTTTTCATTTTCTACCATGCTAGCTTCATGTAATTCTTTCTCATATTCTCTTTCATCTACAATATTTCCTCTACTTTGCTCAATCTCTAATGAAACCAGTCTAGCCTGGACTCTCCTCAACTCTTCATAAATATTTTCTGCATACCTTCTTTCTCCTTGTTCCATATATAAAATTCTTATTGATCTCTTCATGAGCTTTCTTCTCCTCCTTTTTAAAAACATCCTCCTTCACTTCTGCAGTCTCCTACAAATTCTTTAGAGATTCACATGTCCCCTTGTAGTCACAAGATTCCACCTGCAACAATCTCTCCAATCTCTAAGGTGTGAACCCTTTGAAATTACAAGACTCTATCTGCAACAAATCTCTCACAACTTCCAATCAAAATTCTTGAAAACAAACATTCTTTTTCCAACTTCTTATGCCTCCTTCTCTACCCTTTGCACTTACAAGCTCTTCATACCTGCAACAAATTACTTAGAGCATCCAACTCCATGCAGTCACAAAACTTCCTCTTTTGTAACAAATCTCCTAGGGTTCTCTGAGACACCTTCTGGCTTCAAGGTTGTATTATCATCTCTCTAAAAATCTCTTCATTTCCTTTTCAATTCCATCTTTCACCCAATATGCCAACAAACAATTCAGTCTCCATATTTAATACAAACTCGTTTCTAATCTTCTCCCAGCAAGCTTTTCCTTGCACTCTGATAATTTCTGTAACTTCTTTACTTCTCAACTTTTCTCTTTTTCTTGCAATTTTTTTAACGAGCCTTTTCCTTAGCTCTGATACCAAATGATGTAGATAAGAATTGGGGGTTTTATCAAACTACCAATTCTAACAACAATAATCGAAATTCTAATTCCACTTTATTTCCCAAGATGCAAATTTCACTCTTACACCTATACAACCATTTGAATATCCAAATTACTTGAATATCACAACATAAAGAAAGAGACTTATTAATTATTTTGGTATGTAAATAGGTAACAAAATATTTTTTTTCATACAACTAAAAGACTCCTCACTCCTTGTCTTCCTTAATTTTCACAACCTTTGTAACATGCCACTTACTCTTAACCTCAAACCTGATGAACAAAATACCTCTGCCTAGAAAACGTGGCTTGCCAAACTTATACCAATATGTTCTTCCAAATAAGTCTTCTCAATCAAATCACCCTTCTCCAGCTACTAGCGGCTTCCAATCTTCAATTTGTTAATGGTGCTTTCCAATCTCCACATAGTCAATTTCAATCTCTCCCTCAACGTTTTTATTTTTCTTCCTTAATCTTCACGCTAACTATCTCATTCTTTTCTTTTAGGGTGACTTTTTATTTTAAACAATAATGAGGAGTGGCTTTATTTGCTATTGGTCTCTTTGTTTTGGAGCGGCTACCACACCCATAGTTTCTAGCAAAAACTGTTTTCCTCACCAAACTCCACGCACTTACCTCTATTTCCACTCTACACGCCACCTCGCCTTGCTTCTGAGCGGCTCTCTCCTTGAAGATTCTCCTTCACTTCTCATAAATACTTTTCTTGGTTTTTAATGCGCCTCTTTATCTTCCCTTCCTCAACCTATTAAAATTTAGGATTAAGAAAATAATATCATCATTCCTATTTTTCCTATTCTTTATGCCTTCTCTTTTATTTTTTGATATTATGCGACTTCGACTCCCTTTTCAATCCTTTTAGTGAGGCTCGGACAAGAGGATGCAAAATTAGATTTGTGAGTCTAATGTTGGACACCAAAAAAACATGAAAAATGGCTTTTTACATAACTTTCGATTGGATGCATATTTTTACCCGAAAACTGGTTTCGTTGCGTGAAATAACCTCTTGAAGCTCCCTGTCAAACCATTTGATTCCAAAATTTGCAAAATTCTAGAATTAATTGTTTTCGTAATTTGCCAAACAAAAATACAAAATTTTAATTTTTCCCAATTGGTAAGGAATCCTGCGATAAAAACTTGTCACAGCAAGTGAAATGAAGTCAGGAACACCCTTGTAAAATGGTTTGGTTCTAGTCCTCATGGATTTTCATATTTAATTGTTTCGGTGAATCTATCATCTAAACCACATAACTGTGTCTAGGCAAAATCTTTTACTTCTGTAAATTAATCCAAACTAGAAGCTTCCTAATGTAGCAAGATGTCAAGAACAACAAACACAAATCGAAACTGAAAATGAAACAAACAAACATTTTTGGGTGATGCGGGATTGTATGTGGACTTGGATGCTCCTGCATTAGTTATACAAACCCAATTGGTTTTACTTGTAAGGGCTTCTAGAAGAAGATATTTTCAAGGCCCAGAGGGCCCCATGAGAGTCATTCAGAAATTCCCTCAAACAATTTCATGGAACCCATGAGTAAACCCTTGCCTTTGCAATATTAAACGAAAATACTCTACCATTAACTTAAAACATGACATGGCAAGGTTAAAGTGGACAGTAGTGTGCATTATTTCATTATTCCTACCTCATTGTCTTCATTCTAGTGGAATGAGGTAAGAAGAATGAGATAGGGCATGAGACGGTTATTTTTTTTAACAAGAATTGAACTTTACTTTTTCACAATTTCAACAAATATCTCGACATTGCACATTGACATAGAGTAGATAAAATACCTAAAAGAGTTATGGTTAGTTGCAACTTGTTTTTGGCCCTCATTTTTGTCTTTCGGTCAGCTACAACTCGTCCTTCATGAAGTTGACAGAGTCGTCTGCAACATGATTTTAATACATAGTGTTTCCAGAAGCTATATACTCATACTATGGACTGTGGAAATATCATGTCTACAACATAATTTTAATGTTGAATTAAAAGAAATCATGACAATGCTTGAGAGCTACAAATATTGAAAGTTTTGGCGAAATGTGGGTCCCATCATGTCAATGGCAGGAAAGGGATTGTAGTTGGTGCTTCATTGTGATGGAAAACGACAATTAAAAGTCGTTAAACATAACGATTGTTGTGTGTCCCATCGCCAATACTATTTTGTATGGAGAATATGGTTATGATGTTGTAGGCATGCTATTTTGTATGTTATGATGTCTCAGGCATGCTATTTTGTATGGGGAACATCCGCTGCCTTCTAAGGCATGGTCCCACAAGACTAAGAATTCTATGACTTCATTCTCCTCTTGTCACTATTTCATTTTTGAAGCACCATGCTTATATGTGGGCTTTAGTAGTCTCAACATATGTCTAAAAGCAACCCTTGATACTAAGATAATGAACCACCCTTTTACGCTTTTGATGCTTCTTGCTAGGAGATCACAATAGGGGAAACAACTGATTTCCCTTTGCTCTATGCAAGAAAGAAGCCTAGATATTCTTAGCCATATTAATTATTTTTTCAATCTCGAGAGGCATTTGAGTTCTCATAATAATTGACTCTATAAGAACTTTTGGATTCAACTTTGTTAGTTTTATTGCATCAATGTTTCAAATCAACATTTAGTGATTCATCATTAGGACGATGAGTAAAATGTTAACTAGGAGATCAAGGGAAGAAAGATGATTAAAATGTTAACTAGGAGATCAATGGAAGAAAGATGATGTGGAAAACTCATACCTACTATCTCATGATGATTCTTTAAAAAAAATAATAATAATAAGGGAGAGGGACCGGTTGCCACCCACGCCCCAATAACCGCTATGTTTTTAATCACTTGAGCCCCCAATTAATTTTTTAAAAAGAACCAATACATGTAAAATACCAACCAAATAAATTAACACAAATGCACCAATACATGTTCACAAATGCACCAATACATTTGTAAATTAACCAATGAATTAAGACAAGTGTACAAATGTGATGGCGAGCGGTTACCGGCACATCCATGCGGATGTATGGGGTGACATATTGAAATGACCATTTTTCGACCCATGTGCACATAACGCGTCCTATAGGTAAATGTATAAGTGCCCAGAAGTTGAAAGAATAGCTTTAAGCTCTTTGGTAGCATATGGAAAAACCAAAAAAAATCGTCAAAATTTGATATGTCTAGCTATGTGGGTGGGCTCCCTTAATTGAATAACTTCTGTATGTTAGAGGGCTGTAAGAAGGATCTTTGTACTCCAATTTTTAGAAGGCCCCTGCTGTGGCGACACCATTATCCCTGCTACATATCTTTCCTTGAACTTAGTCTCCAATTTCCAACAAATTTACCTTGGATCAATTCAATCTGAAAGCAAATGACTACGAAACCAGCTTTCAATAATTCCAATGCAAATGTAGCAACAAATCTTGCCAATACAATAAATCTCATTAATTTCACCTCATCTATACCTCGGTTTTGAAGAGTATTCATTACTGCAATGCCTCAGAATGTCATGTCGAGTTACATATTTGCATCAAAAGCATTTAGATCGAATTTAACTTCGAGTTTTACTTCAACTTTACCTTCAGTACCAGCATGGCAGCAACCCTGATTTAAGATTAAACTTGATTTAATATTTTGGCGAGTCTTGAAAATCCTGAGTAATTTTGACAGGGTGAATCTTCTTGTTCGTGACAGTTCAATTGAAGAACGATATATAGTTTAGATTATACTCACTACTAGGTATATATAAAAATAGAGATGCCAAATCTATAATCAAATTTTTTTCTTAAAAAAAAAATCTTAAATTTTCCTCTGAATTGTCTCTGGATGCGAAGTAGTATTTAAGCGTGTGTGATAAGACTCTGAATTCTGTGATTAAACCCGCCTAAACAGAAAAAATAAATCAGATTATAAAGAAATCTCGCGCCATGGGAGGAGTCGACAAAAATAAACTTTTTTACTACTCTCAAACCCTCAAAAATCTGGATTCACCGAAGTTTATGTCAAATCACTAAAAAACATTTCGGGTGCGGATATTTATAACCCTGATTTTAGTTATCTTACGAATTCTCAGGAGATCCACAAACGATTGAACTGAAAAGGATCAAAGAATCCTCAAAGGAATCCAGAACCGAAAACGGATTTCAAATCAATTAAATTGGGGGAAATAATGTGACATCACAATACAAAGCCTGGGTTATGATTATACCTCGGGAGCGAAAATTGAATTAAACAGAACAAATAAAAAAATCTCGGGACCAGGGAAGCTCGGTAAAAAGATCTGGCAATTTTGAAAAAAAATCCTCTGAGACACAGTTAAAGTGATGTTCTAAACATTTGGATTCGGGGGAATTGAAACAAAAACACAAACTTATGATAAAAACTTTGCAACTGAGTAAATCAAAACTGAACCAAAATTCAGAAATACTCAGCCAATTTTTTAAAAAAGGGACCCCAAGTGATATTCACATTTTCTTGGATGTGTTATAGTCTTGTTTTGTCACAAAGTTTACAACACGATTCAATGCAAAATGTCTAAATTTGAATGTTAGGGTTTTGTAAATCATAATTATTATAACATTATTATTTTAGAGGATTTTACATTAATATTGGAGACAGAAAGATATATATAGGCATTTGCATTTTTATTTAGCGTGTCTTTCAATTTGTGTCAAATCCTTAGATCTGTCTGAAGATTTAACTGTTCTTTCACTAACACAGAAGTACTACCCTGCTTCTAAATGCTACCATTCTCAAATATCACAGGCCGACAGGATTTTGAAGATCTGAAGTGCAATTATCAAGGATGCGGAGTAGGTTCAGAACCGTAATATGTGTTAAATTGAACTAGAACAAAGTGTAGGTCATTTCTTTCTTACAGATCTAAGAACAAAAATCAAAATTGAATCATTAAATACTAAATACAAGTACAGTAAAATATAATACCTCCTCGTTATCCAAAGCTAGGTACCCTTATTCTCTTTATCAATTTAACATATTTTCATATTTTATAAGAAGGCCGGCAGTTTCCCCGGCACGGTTTGTATTTTAAAAAAAATTGCCTCTATAAGTATTACACACATTCACCCAATGCCGAGGCCAACCGAGTTCATCATTCGCATCATTTTTCTTCCTCAGATTTAAATTTTTCAGGCCCGACGTCACCGGTTCGGCTTCCTCTTCAAGCGAAAAAAAAAAACAAAATGAGCTGCAATGGTTGCTACAGCAGTAATGAGAAGTCCGACGGCATTGGATCTGGTAAGGGATCTTCTGCCTTGATATTCATGGGGACTGGAGCTTCTTCTGGAGTTCCCAGTCCAATGTGCCTTATGCAGCCGTCGGATCCTCCTTGCGAGGTCTGTCATAAGGCCATGTCCGCTCCTCCCGAAACAAATCCAAATTACAGGTTAGTGGCAAACCTTTACAAAATGTAAATTCGAATAAAACTTCTGATCTTGTATTTTGTTTACAATGCAAGAAAATTTATTTTTGTAGGGTAATTTTGTAATTTAAGAGTAATCGTGAAAAGATTCGATCTTGTATTTTGTGGATAATTTAACGATAGTCATGTTTGTAGGGTAGTTTTCTAATTTAAAAGATAATGTGAAAATATTAGGTGCTTCAGATTGTGCATTTTATGGTTCATTTAACAATATTTGTGTTCGCTGTTAAGGTAAAATAAGTCAGCACGAAATGTGAAAACAAGTACTGAAAGTAATACCCAAACGTTGATACCACTTTATGTGAATATCTATTTCTTGTTAATTTTCTTTGTCAACATTGGTGGATCTTATTTTTGGCTTTTTCAGTTGGCTTTACTTTCAAACTATTAGTACCCCTTTCATATGTTGTTAAGGATGAGCTACGTAGCCTTTCAATAGGTCCAGTAACTCTAATACACAAATGTCGTGAGATTTGTCAAACATTTGACATATTATCTGCTCCCATAAATAAGTTATGGGCTACTCCTAAACTGTTTTTATTTTCAAGAGGATTATAGTTACAGGACCACTTTTCCCAACTTGCAATTAGAACAAAGAAATCACATATTTCAGTGTAAGCTAGTGTTGAATGTATGCATTTGTACTGCAAAACTAGGTGTATGCAACCCATCAACTAGTATGCTTGTTAAACTACTCTGGTAAGGAAAGAGCTATGACCATCAGAAGTGTTCCAGATGAGTCTTCAGAACAGGCAGTGCCATTCTATGGGCGCAGGTGGATCCACCTCTATGCCATAACTTTCAAGGGGTCTTAAGTTTTTTCTGTCTGTCTTCACCTTTTAGAAGTTGAGTATCTGTTTGTGAGCACTTCACTTTGAATTCTTGCAAGCCGATGCCCTATATGCACATTAAGTCTCACTGTTTAGAAGTGGAGTATCTGTCTGCCACCTTTTGCTTTCAATTCTTGCGAGCTGAGGTCCTTTGTCTGCATTTAACATACTAAAAACTTCATCGCAGAGTAAAATGGTCCTCAACACTTTGGATAAGATCAAACTAGATGGGTAACCGATTGCTTTAACTTAACCATCTATTGTCAGATGGTCATGCGAAGGCAATTCCCCTGCCAATGCACAATCTTTGAAGAAGAAAATCAATGCTGTTTCTATGTTTTTCAAAATTACTGTAACCATGGTGTCTATGTCTACAAATTCATCGAGATTCTCTTGTATGCTTTTTAATATGCCACTTGCTGACAACAGTTCTTCTATTTTGTCTGCAGTGTTGCAATTACTTTAGTTGAAAGTCCTTTGCCCACCATAAATTCCATGTCTAACAATGCTTGTGATACTAGAACCTTGCAACACAAATAATCTCAAATCCAAGCCCATGTATCTGCCTCTTTGGGGGAGTTGTTGATCATATGAATCCTCCTTTTTTGTTCATACTTGCCATAATAATCAAGAGATAAATAATATGGTTAGCACCTGTGTTCATCTATTGATAATAATTTTCATTGATTGGAAATATGAGCAGCTCTAATATTTTCCTTATTATTGATTTTTTCTTGCTAAAATGTTTTTCTTTTATTTATTATTTTGTTGGCAATTTCTCGTGGTTCTCTTTCTTCTTTAGGCATATTGATGTTGTCATGTTTTTAGTTTTCTTGCTATAAATTTTGTACACATTTGTCATTTTGTAGGTGCAATGCTTCGCTTTTGATTGACTATGAACGAGGAAATGGAGATCACCACTATATATTGATAGATGTCGGAAATAATTTCAAGGAACAAGTGTTACGATGGTTTCTTCACTACAAAATCCCTCAATTAGACGCTGTGAGTGTTTGACGGTCTTTCGTCTGTAGGTTTCTCTCTTTTGATCTGACTTTCTATGTATAAAGTATATGCGGAAATCATCTTTGTTATTCCATTCACACATTTGCTTTGAGGCTCCCTCCTTTCAAATCTTTGTATGTATTACTATTAGGTAACCACCTAAGTCACGAACAAATCTAAACTAATCGAGGGTGATCAAATGACATGTTGGACACTTCATAAAAGCAAATAAAAATAATTCAAAGTCACTAACTCCCTACATTTTTGAGTTTGTGAGCAAATTTGGACATTTGTTAACAATGAATGCTCCCATCTCCTATGAACATTCTATCAGCAATTACATGTTGGGGTCTTGGATGTTACTCTGTCAGACTGCTTTTGCATTTTGTATTGAATTTTCCTTATTTATGAACCGATTCATTTGCCTGGATTACACTAGGTAAATTTTTCACCTCTCATATTGACATCTACGAGATTATTGCATGCAGGAAAATCAACAATGAAGCTTTGCTTCTGTTTTCTTTTTGATAAATTATGGATTTTGAATTGAGTCTCCCTCCTTTCAAAGCTCAAAGTCGCTCAAAGCTGATAGAGCTCTGATGGTGACAGTTACAACTTACAACTACTAAAGCAAAGCATAAAACGTGAAGTCACGGTAGCCTTAAGATTTGTTGATAATAACTCACTCCTTTGATAAAAGTGCACCTGCCCATAATATTTTTCTTCATCATGAATAATCAATAAAAAAGAGGCTGTAGGACAGAGCTTGTAGGGCTCACAATAGCTTAAAAAAATGATCTTTCCTTGTGCTGAACCTTGACTGATGAGATAATTCATCCTTCTAAGTAGCTTGTTCTCCATATTGCTAAGCTCATTGGATAGACCATAGTTGGAAAACTCCGACTCAGCAGCCCAAAATTTTGACTCGGACTTGGGACTTGGCAAACAAAATCTTGGCAAAAACTCTGCAGAAACAAAATTCTCAGTAAAAACTCAACCATGACTCGGCGAGTACTCAGCCATGACTTGGCACACAAGTCTTGTGCAAGTAACAGGGTTCCATTTCTGACTCGTGAGTCCATGTGAGTCTACATGGGTCCTACCAAGTTTTCCTTCAATGGGATAGACAACTTTGTTTCAATGTGGGAAAAGGATTTTCTTCCCTTGAAACCTTGCCATTGAGGAAGGTGCTCTTAACGTCCATTTGATGGACTTTCCACCCAAATTGGGCTGCCAAAGCAAGAACAAGCCGAATGGTACTCATTTTGGCTGTAGGAGCAAAAGTCTCTTCATGGTCAACACCTTTTTGTGAGTAACCTTTGACGACCAACCTAGCCTTACATTTGTCAAGAGTCCCATCAGCCTTGTATTTGACTTTGTATACCCATTTGCATCCAATGGGCTTCTTCCCAGGAGGAAGATTGGATAGAACCCAAGTATTGTTCTTCAGAAGACTCTAGTGCTCAGCATCCATAGCCTTTTCCCATTCAGGTACACCTTTAGCCTTAGAATATGTTTGAGGCTCTGAGATGCTGTGAAGATTGGCCATAAGAGCAAAATTGATAGTATTTTGCTGCTTGCTCTTCTTCCTGGAAGATCTACCCTCGATGAGTTCATTATCATGAAGATCACCAATTGTTTTGGCCCACCATTTAGGCCGGAGAGCAGATGAACCAACATCCGAAGTAGGTGCATCAGTATCCTGAGGAGGGGCAGGAACAAGATCAGGAGGATCCAGAATATCCTGAGGGGCGGGTGCTTGAATACCAAGCTGAGGTGTAGGCAAAACTGCAGGAACCCTCCCATTAGGTGGAGCTAAAGAGATGCGAACACCTAAATCTAAAGCCTCCAAAGGCTGTTCCTCAGTATGAATAGATGAAGTAGATAGCAGAAAGGGCCCAGTAGTCTCATCAACAACTACATCACGACTGAATATGAGACGATTAGTGTCTACATCAATCAGTTTGTAAGCTTTATGATTTTCACTATACCTAGTGAACATGAGTTTCTGGCTTTTGGAGTCCAGCTTAGTGCACTTGGCATCCGGGATCCAAACATGAGTAGTGGAGCCAAAAATTTTCAAATGGTTGACGCGAGGCTTACGTCCAGACCAGGCTTCCTTAGGAGTCATCTTTCTGACTACATAGGTTGGGGACCGGTTCAAAAGGTAGACAGCGGTGTAGACTGCTTCAGCCCAGAACTTCTTAGGAACACTTCTATGTTCTAACATAGAACGTGCCATCTCTCTAATAGTGCGATTGCGATGCTCAACAACACCATTCTGTTGAAGTGTGTAAGGTGTAGTAAGCTGACGTTTGATGCCATGTGCAGCACAGAAATGAGTGAAGTTGGAGGAGCAAAACTCCCCTCCATTATCAGACCGAAGAGAGATGATTGGACAGCCTGACTCTTTTTCCACCAAGGCTTTGAACTGCTGAAATGTACTAAGTGTTGATAACTGAGAGGGGGGGGTGAATCAGTTATCCTAATTATTTCCTTTATTGAACTTTCCTTTTAATTGATGCAGCATAAAATCAGATACAAAAACATTAACCATGAAATAAGAAACACATGACACAGTATTTTTGACGTGGAAACCCTGTTAAGGGAGAAAACCACGGGGTGATTAACCCAAAATTATTCTCTGTTAGAAGAATAGGAAATTACAAAAATGGCACTTGCCAATTAGGGCTCACTGCCCGAGCACACTGCTCACAAGAGGCCCACTGCCTACAAGAAGACACACTGTCTACAAAGTGATGAGAATCACAGTCTTGAACTGATTGGAAGCATCTGCATATGCTGGAGTTCAGTTCCGGTTAGGCTCAGTACACTGATCTGGTGCACTTCATCTTTCCTCTGTTCTTTATTCTGCTATCTTTCACATACCGGATCCCTTTTGCTACCTCTGCTCTTTATCTGGACTTCTTCGCATATATCTCCGCAACAACACCACCTTCACAACTAAATCCATCCTCTATATATATCCGCACAAGTAATTTCATCACCTTTCTAGTCGGCATCCGGAACAGTCTAGTTTCTTATAAACTTTCATTCTGTCGGCTGAATCCTTCCTCACCAAGCAATGCGGATCAAGCATATACTTGTAGATATCATTAATCATGTCGGCCAAACATGATTCATGCCTTCACAACCTCTGTCATCAACAGTAACCCATCCGGAAAGCAGTCTGATACTCTGCCAGTCAGTTCTTCCTCTGTTTTCACTGTCTCTCAGGAATCCGGTACTCAACCATTCATATCTTTTTCCTCGTCCATCACCGGAGGCTAAATCCTTGGAATATACCACTCAAGGTAGTCCTCTTGACTTCCCCAAATCCGCACTGCACCAAGACACTTCCTCTGAGAGATCCGGACCAATCTGTCGGACCTTGCCATATGCTCTGTTCTTCTTCACCGGACCACAACATTCTTTATTCTGACTTCCGGTAGAGACACATCATGACTTGCGGATATGTGGGATGACCTTTGTTGCCATCAATGACAACAACCATGAATCCATATAGTGTCTCTTGCCAACACTAAGCACATCGGATTTCTTTTTTAAGAAATACATTCACATCTTTCTATTGAAATCATCAACAAAAAGCAGAAAATATCAGCACCTAGTAATTGAAGGAGTGTTCATTGGTCCACATACATTAGCGTGAACTAACTGCAAAACCTTGGATGCTCTCCATTGTCACTATCAGGAAATGGAGTTCTATGCTGCTTGCCAGCCTGACAAGCATCGCAGATGCCAGGAAGTTTAGTCTGAATTTCTGGAAGACCACCAACCAGACTCTCCCGAGCTAACTAAGAGAGATAGTGCATGTTGAGGTGCCCATAACGCTGATGCCAGAGTTTACTGATGGAAGTGCTTCTGGCTGCCATAGCTTGCTTTGGAGAATCATCAGAATCCACAAGTCTATATAGACCATGATCCTCAAGGGCCTGAGCAACAGTGGTGCGTGTCTCACGGTCCACTATGTTGCATGAGTGCATGCTGAAGACAACATCCAGATGAGGGGAATGTCGCATGATATGACTGACTAAGAGAAGGTTCAGCTCCATGCCAGGTACAAAGTATACATCAAGAAATATTAAATTTCTCCTACCGGATTGAATCTGTACGGTACCTTTTCTGACAACGGTATACCCTTCGCCTCCTCCAAAGATGACAAAATCTCTAAATGGCGTGTACTCAGTAAACCAGTCTCGCCGATGTGTGAAATGTCGGGAAGCACCTGAATCAATGTACCAGGCAGAAGATTTGACAAGATCTGTTGGTCGTTTGGCCATAAAAGCAGAAACCACTGACTCCTTCGGCGCAGTGTGCTCAGCAAACAATCCCATCATCACGCTTTTCGAGAGACGAAAAACGATATACTGGAAGATGGATAGAAAGATGGCATGAATCTCGAGACAGAGACGCTGGCTCAAAAATCTGAATACGGAAGTTGAGAAAGAAAGAAAAAAATGTTTGCAGAATTTTGACATAGTGTGCAAAAACAGAGACTTTCCTCTAGTTATGATAAAAAATCCGAACCCGCCTATAGTAAAAAACTGGAGGATGAACTGTCATGTCCCGTTACTAAGGCATTGCTTAAATTAAAGATTAAAACATAGTAGTAGAAGACGACAAAGTTACTTTTGTAAAACATGGTGTTAATCAGATCGAATGATAGAGATAATTACGTATATTACTAAATAATATTATTATATTTTAAATACATTTATTTTGATTAACTAAATATATTATTATATTTAGTAAATAACAAATACAAATATAAAAATAAAGATTAGCAATATATATATTATCAATCTTAATTATTCAGAGAGAGAAGCGCTCCATATAATTCTCCTAGCAAATAATTGGCGTATGAAGAAATAAGAATTATACACTCGAATGACCCCATGATAAGATTGATCAATGATAAGAGCTTCAATCATCCTTAAGAGCCATTAATATTATGAAATATATGGCGGCGGTTAATAAACAATAGCGATCCAAATAACGAAGGGTGGCGTGGGTTATGTGAAGAAACAAATCCATACGATCCCATAGTCATATGTAGTGACCCCGTATAAGACAACGATCACAAAAAATAAGTAAGTTTTGAAGACAACGGATTATTATAAAAGATTCGATTAGTATATATATGACAAACGAACATTGGAAGAGACCATCTCTAACAAGAGACGCATTGCGTCAAGTTCCTGCCATATGTTATGAATGTTGTTGTAATTAAGTATTGTTAAGTGTTGTAGAAACAAGGACTTAAACTTGCAAATTGGGACAAACACCTCCAATATCTTAGACTCTAAATTGATATAAATAGTTCCTTGTGCCTATGTACAATATAATATTAGTAATATATATTGTTGCATTTGATGTAACTTTGTCTACACATGGGTTTATGCTCCTGGAAATGATTTTTTAATTCAATTCTCCTTATGTATGAATTTGGTACAAAAAAAGTAAATACATATTACATTGGCCAATGTCGAACTCCAGCTGAAATTGGTGAAGGCTTGGAAACATTTGTGAGATTTAGGCATGGGATCTTTAAAAGACGGTTCTAATATCTTTGAGACATAGATGAAAATGGAGGAGTCTCTTTTAAAAGAAACTAGCAAGTATTAATTCAGTCTAGTCTATCTGTGATAGAAATCAACAATCATAACTATAAATGGTGTTCCCGAGGCAATAATTAGTATTTCAGGAAATAATTAGTATTTCATTTCAAATGAAGTCCATGACATGATTACTATAAAAAGGATGTCCCATATTGACCCAATATTGATGGAGCATCATGTATGCAAATTAGCTGTCATTAAATTAACAATTGAAAGGTTAGTAGGTTGTCAAATCTCATCCCTAAGATCGACAATAACAGTGTAGCATAGTGTGTGGAATAGGAATTGTGCTCCGCAGGATGCACAACGAAATAGTGAACACAAGATAAAAAAATCCTTGTTAATTGCATCTGTACTCATCCTTGTAAATGGCAAAGGCTTTCAACTTTGTGCTTATATATGCATTGAATGTTTGAAAATTATTATCATGTCAATAATACTTGAATCATTAATATAGTTGAGATTGTGTCTCATTATTTTAATGCACCCTTTGATTTTAGAATGCAATAAAATTTAAATAATAATTTGATTTATACACTAAGTGTTCACAAGATGAAACAATAAGAAAATAAATAAATAACATTTATCAAATTTTTGGATAAGAAAATTAATTATGAATACATTCTTGCAAAATAAATTTAATAATTGATGATGATTGGCTAAATAGGTAAAGGAAATTGCATCCAATGGTTGCATAAATATACCTGCGATCAATCCAAAGATATCCGCCTACGTACAATATGTTGGCTTGATCTTCTCTAAATATTTGTAAATGATTATTTGTGCTATTTGTAAATAAAATATTTTATGTATTGTTAGGTATTGTCACTACTAATTAATTATTAGTTGTAAAGAGTATTACTTGTAAATTAAATATTAGGGTGACTTCAAAGAGTATTACTGCCACATAGTATAATGATTCTTAAGCACATGCATATGAAATGATATGGGAAGGTGAATCTCATGCTTCTCCTGCACCACAACTTTCATCCTCTGCTTTAACGAGGTTAGTTAAGATGTGAATCAAATTTTTGGGTCCAAAATTAGGTTGTATTATAAAACATTGTATGTGCCAACATTTTTATTGTTTATTTGTACAGGTGCTTAAGTTAGGAAGGCAAAGCGTCTGATTCCTAACTATGTTGGTTTGATTATTGAATTTGTCAAAAGTTATCAATAATCATGCTATAGCAATTATGTAAACACAATTGCTAGATGAAATCTTGGTGGACTTTGATGTAGTGATAAAAAAAATTAGTCTATTTATTTAAGATAGAACTTAGCAAGAATGCTTTCAAGATTTTTTTTTGGGTAAAGAATAATAACATAAATAAATTAAATCAATTATTATAGAATTCTAGTGTGCCAGATAAATGTGGAATATATTGTTAGCTAGTTAACTTATACAAATCCATTTATGATTAAAAACATAGTCTTAGTAATAATGGGTGTTAAAATCATTGGTTGATTTAAGGATGAAGTATAAATTATAGACTGTTAACATTTGAAAGCCACAATAATATGTATCTCTACAAATCATTAAAGGTACCCAAATATAATGAATTGCTACTGCAAGAAAGGCATAGCTGTAGTGTTTATGGGATTTACTTTTCAGTGTGTTGGTTCTCACACACACACACACCTCAAATAAAGCTTTTCTTTTTTCATCCACTTCTCCGCACAGTCAGACCCCGCCTTTCATTGCACAACACGGCACGAACAAATCCACCAAACCTGCAAATTGCAACACCATTGATAAATGCAGGACAATTCATAAAGAAAAACAGAGACAAACTTGAGAGATTTGTGTTTAGTACCGTATTGTGCAGGATGGGAGAAAATATAGTTAACTGTTGAGACTAGGTCTGGAATTATAATGGATATTTCCTTGAAATGCAGTCTCGGATGATTCACACTCTCTGTCAATGATTTGACATGGAGTTTTATAATCCTGTTGTGTTTGGAGTCACAGCATGTCTTGCCTATTTCAGTATGGACATCCATCACAGCATGAAGGATAGAGGAATGCAAAACAGTCAGTGGTAGGATTGTATATTATTTACCATGCAGGGAAGAAAATGTAGTAAATAATTATTTAATTATATTAATATTTGCAAGCCCGCATATAATCTCATCCCTGCGATCGACAATAACAGTGTAGCATAGTGAGTGGAATAGGAATTGTGCTCCACAGGATGCACAACGAAATAGTAAACACGAGATAAAAAATCCTTGTTAATTGCATGTGTACTCGTTAAATGGCAAAGGCTTTCAACTTCGTGCTTATATATGCATTCAATGTTATGATGTCAATAATACTTGAATCATTAGGCTGCCATTGTTAAAACTTACGCAGCAACAGATGATCTGCAAACATCAACGCAAGGAATCAGTATCAATGTCCTTTTTCTTAAAACTTATAGAGAAATCAGATAACTAAGCTTGAAACATTTTCATTTTTTTCCAAAGCTATGATAAACAGTACACCCTACTGGGGAAAGATCTCCCTTTCTCTGTAGTCTTTGCGAAATGAAATCCAAGCTTGAACAAAAGACCTTTTTTAATTAAAACTATGATAACCAGGGCATCTAAAAGAGAAGGAAGCTCCTCTCTGAACTAATCATAACATCAAATACCTAAGCTCCCCAAAAAATGATCATTTTTTTTAAAACCTATGAAAATAACAATGACACCTAAATGAGTAGAAATCTCCTTGTAAAAGTTCATTAGGATATCAAATATTCATACCTGCCAACCAATGCCACGGCTAAGAACATATGCTGGAGGAGGTGTTGCACTTGCAAGCCTAGATGCAACCAAGTATGTTGTAATGGTTAAGCAGAAGAAACAGCAAAATGTATTCGATGATTGACTGCATGACAATAGCAGTATAAATAGTGGTAACAGTTGATGAAACTGTTATAGATATCAGTTGGCAGTTAAAGTGTAACTGCAGGAACCAACGTAACCAAAAGGCAAACAGTTACGTAGATAGTTACAATGTAATAGCAGTAGTAATTACGCTAACATTCCCCCCCTTATTACATTGTTTTTACAAATGTACCCCCAAAACAATTCAAACTTGATCCTACCAAGAGATTTGGTGAAGATATCTGCTATCTGAGAGTCTGTAGGGTAGCACTGGAGCTGAATGTGGTGGTTCAAAACTTGATCCCGAATGTAATGACATTCGACCTCAATATGCTTAGTGCGCTCATGGAAAACAGGATTCTTCACAAGTTTTAACACACCCTGATTGTCGCAATAGAGAACTGGTGACTTTTCTTTAGGAATGTTCATATCTGCTAGAATGTGACGTAACCAAATCGCTTCGCACACAGCTCCTCGTGCGGCGCGATATTCAGCCTCAGTGGATGAAAGAGCAACAACAGTTTGCTTCTTACTAACCCACGAAATTGACCCAGATCCAAGATGAAAAACATAGCCTAAGGTGGATTTCCTGTCATCTATAGATCCTGCATAATCCGAGTCTGTATATCCCTGTAAGAAGAACTGATTGTTCTTCTTATATTCCAGACCATAATCAACTGTGCCTCGGATATATCTCAACACATGCTTTGCTGCAACCCAATGACACTTCTTTGGCTCCTGCATGAATCTAGCGAGATAGCTTACAGCAAAACACAAGTCTGGTCTGGTGTAGGTCAAGTAGATAAGGCTCCCAACTAGCTGCCTGTAGAGAGTGACATCTACTTGAGGTGAATCCTGGAAACGGGATAGTTGCAAACCTTTCTCCATTGGAGTGGAAATAGGCTTACAGTTGACCATTCCATACTTTTCCAGGAGTGTCTCGGCATATTTCATTTGGGAGATGAATATGTGGTTCTTCTTCTGCCATATCTCCAAGCCAAGACAATAATGAAGTAGCCCCAAATCTGTCATGTCGAAGGAGTTCTTGAGATCATTCTTTACATCATCAACGAGACTGTCTGAGCTGCCAGTGAGAATAAGATCGTCCACATACAAAACCAGAATGACAATCTCTGTGCCTACCTTCTTAATATACAAATTAGGATCTGAGGGGCTACGGGTGAATCCATGCTGCAATAGGTGACCATCAATCTTGATGTACCATGCCCTAGGAGCTTGCTTAAGGCCATAAAGAGATTTGATAAGACGACATACCTTGTGTGGATGATGTTCATCAACAAACCCTTCTGGCTGGGTCATGTATACTTCTTCTTTGAGATCACCGTTTAAGAAAGCACTCTTGACATCCATCTGCTGAAGCTTCCATCCCTTCTGCGCTACCAATGCACAAACCATTCTGATAGTTTTGATTTTGGCAGTGGGTGCAAAGGTCTCTTCATAATTAATGCCTTCTTGTTGAGCATATCCCTTTGCTACAAGTCGTGCTTTGTACTTGTCGATAGATCCATCTGCCTTGTACTTTGTTTTGAAGATCCATTTGCAGCCAATGGGTTTCTTCCCTTCAGGTAGATCGACAAGTTCCCAAGCATGATTTTGCATCAGAGAATCATACTCTGCATCCATAGCCTTCTTCCACTGAGGTTGGCTTAATGCCTCTCGAACTATGTCAGGTTCAGTGCTGTCAACAATAGTACTCATGAGCGCAAGATTCACTTCATTTCTTGTCTGACTCCTGGTTTTGACTCCTGACGAAGTGTTTGGAAGAGTGTGCAGGTTAGAGTCCCTGATTGTACTTTGGACCCACTTCGGAGGTTGATTGTGCTGCTGCTGGTGTGTAATATGTTCTAGAGGGCCCAAATCAACATACAACTCTCCTTGTAGTTCACTTTCTCTGTGAGAGTCTTCCACATGCTCATCATCTGATTGTGAGAGCAATTTATGAGAAGTAGGAGGTTGTTGCTCTTCTTTCTGTGATAAGGAATCGAATGACGATTCATCACATACCACATCTCGACTCTCATGTATCTTCATTGTCTCAGGATCTATGAGACGATAAGCTTTTGATGTAATACTATATCCCAACAATATACACTGAAGTGTCTTAGGATCAATCTTCTTTCTCCTATTGGCAGGGACATGCATGTATGCTGTGCAACCAAACACCCTTAGATGAGAAATTGAAGGCTTTTGTCTAGTCCATACCTCTTCTGGTGTCTTGTGTTGCAGAATATTTGTTGGTGCCTTGTTGATGAGGTATACAGCTGTCCGTACTGCTTCTGCCCAAAATCTTTCCTCCAACTTGGCTGTGGAGAGCATGCATCGAGCCATCTCCATGATAGTCCGATTGCGATGTTCTGCAACTCCATTCTATTGGGGTGTATAGGGAGCAGTTAGGTGCTGCTTGATGCCATGATGCTTCAGGTATGCCATGAACTCCTTGGAGGTGAATTCCCCCCCTCGATCTGAGCGGAGGACAAGAAGAGACTAGCCGGCTTCTTTGACAACTTGCTTGTGAAAGTCCTGAAAGTTGGCAAAGGCTTCATCTTTCTTCTTCAGAAAATACACCCAGGTCTTTTGGGAGAAGTCATCCACGAACAATTGGAAGTACTTATGGCCTGAAAATGAAGCAGGCATGGGTCCGCACAGATCGGTATGTACCAACTCAAGGCGATGTTTAGCATGGAAGCTACTAGCCTCGAACGGATCCCGGTGTTGTTTACTTGCAAGGCATCCAGGACATATAGGCAATGAATTTGAAATTGGAGGAAGACCTCTTACCATTTGTTTGGAGCTGAGCTGATGCAAGGAGCTGACTGAAAGGTGCCCATAGCGATAGTGCCAGAGTCCCGTAGATTCTATTGTTGAGGCTAATAGAGCTACTGTAGGGGAGGAGACAGCATCTAATGCAAACAGTCTATCCTTCATAAATGCTCTAGCAAGTATCATACCTTCTCTTGAGATTAGATAGGTCTTGACCCCGTCCTTCACCTGGAACTCAACTTTCAATTTGTGGTTCAGAAGTTGACTGACAGAGAGCAGGTTTGTTGTCAAACCAGGAACATACAGCACCTTGGTGAGGGTACAATGGCTTGTCCCAAGAGGAATGATGACCTTGCCTATACCCTCTGCAACATACTCCTTATTGTCAGCAATTCAAACTCTATCTCTTGTAGGTTGTTCTGTCAGTGCATCGAACAACTCGTGATTGCCTGTCATATGCTTGCTGGCACCCGAGTCTATCAACCAAATATCCCTCGTGGGCTGCGAGGTTTGGGAGACAAGGACTAGATTGTGATGAGTGCCGCAGTTGGCTGTTTTTGGTTCATCTTCTTCTGATGCATCATCTTGTTGGGCCGCTACATTGCCTTTGTGCCTTCTGCGATGATGACGGCATTTGGATGGCTGAGTATCACTGCAACCAGAAAAGCCTTCTTTACTTGAATTGCCTTCTGTTAAGGCATTGTACCAACAGTTGATAGTGTCATGATTGTTCTTGTTGCAGATATGACACCATCGGTTTGCTTTTGGAGGCTTCGGCTGTTGATGTTCTTGTTGTTTTTGTGGCTGCTTTCCATGAAACTTCTAACCTTTTGATTGTCTGGAGATCAGGGCCTTGTCTTCAAGTTCACCTTGGACAGATTGAATGGCTTCTTCTTGCTGCAACAGATTCACCAATTCATCATATGGAACATCTTTCTTGGTGATGTTCAGCGTGGTGACAAAGATTTTGAACTGAGATGGCAGTGCTCTCAGCATAATTGGGACAAGTAGTTTGTCCTCCACCTTTTCTCCAAGTGCAACAAGCTCAGCTCGCAGTTCAGATACCTGCCGTAAGAATTCCTCAACTTTCTCGCCAGCTTGCATACTGAGTGTATGTAGCTTGGACTGGAGATGGAGGATCTTCGTCTGGTTCTTCGCTTGGTAGATTGTGGAGAGAGAATCCCATGCCGCCTTTGATGTTTCTGCATCCCGAATGTGAGGTTGAACTTCATCGGTGATGCTGAGTGTTATCAACATCAATGCTTTGGCATCGGCCTTGTCAAACTTTTGCCTATCATCTGGATCTTCCGGTCTGCTTATGTCACCAATGACAATTCCCCATAGCTCCTCAAAAATGAGAATTGTCCGCATCTTTGTCTTCCATGCGGCATAATTTGGCCCTTTCAAAAGTTGAGCATCGGAAAGAAGCAATTTCGGGGCAGACATTTAAAAAAAAAATAATCCAGACAACAAATTTATTATTATTTTATTTGACAGTACATTCACTTTCAAGAGGAAATTGTGACACGGAGATGAGCACGGTAGGCCTGTGCTGTGAGACGGGGACGCTTTGGTGTGCGTTCTACCTCATCTTCGTCATCAGCATCATAACCCTTGTCTAGTTTTGCTCTAATCTTCCTTGCTTGACATTGCACATCAAATAGAAAGTAATCTAGCAATCCTTGCCTAAACAATTCATCGAATTGGAGATTACCGGTGTTTTGCAGGGCATCTAGAAGGGCAAAATGGAAGCCTGGCTCCTAGCTTGGGCTTGGCTCTAATACCATTTAATGGTTAAGCAGAAGAAACAGCAACATGTATTCGATGATTGATTGCATGACAATAGCAGTATAAATAGTGGTAATAGTTGATGAAACTGTTACAGATATCAGTTGGCAGTTAAAGTGTAACTGTAGGAACCAACGTAACCAAAAGGCAAACAGTTACGTAGATAGTTACAATGTAATAGTAGTAGTAATTACGCTAACATGTTGCAGTTGACTGCAATTATAATTGAAAAAATAGATTATTATGAGACAAGGGTAACTTGTGTGAGACTAATAATAATCAATAATCAAGAAATGATAAAATAAACTAACCCCTTTGATGTGATGCATTATGAAAAATGATCCAAAGAAAAGAATGCATCACCTCAATCATGGAAACTAAAACTGGACCCATCATTCCAAATGTATGGCTAACATTGAAGGTAGGGGATCCCCATTGAAGTGGGTAGGGAAATTTCACCCTGTAGTTGTTGAAGTCAATCTTATTTTATACCTTTATTACATGTTTACATGCAGGTTATAAAACACTGAAGACGAACTCATCAAGACATAAAAAATGGCCTTTTAACAGATCAAAGCACAAAATTCCTTACCAGGGAGTGAATGATAATAGGTGTGGTTTATCAGTACGGCAATGGATCATTGCTAAATAAGAACTGTGCTTATAGGCCCCACTTGCAGTCAACAGATGAGCATAAGCCCAAAAAAGGGCCACACATAAAAGCACTCCAAAACGTTCAAAAACTTGTAGATCTTTTATATGCATATACCTCAAATACTGCATCACCAAAATGTTACGTGAAAACAGATTATCAGATTAATAACTTCATAAGCATTAGAAACTTATTTAAAGAGCCTCTCTCGAGTCTCAACCACTGATATACCAGAGTGAAGGCAATGAATACAATAAGTGTTGGTAGACCGATTTCCACACACTTGGCAACCTGGCAGAACATGATGTTAGAATCAGTATTCTCTGATTAAAAGTCCCACAAGTCACCACTACAAAGAAATGAAATAACTAAAAAACTAGAGAACCAACTATCTGCAAAATTTTACTTGTGGAAAACCTCGCCCAAATAGCCCAAGGCTGACCAAGCAAATAACAGGAGCCGTACTAAAAAACCTGAAGCAGACACATTTGAGATAGATTCCCTTCTAAGATTCTTCATAAACCTATAGGCTGGCAAAAGGACAATAATATTTCTAACATGGCAAGGTATGCACACCTAGGTCAACAACCAACATAATGCAACCAGAAACCTTGAGCAGATGCCCCAAAGTTGGCTGTAACCAAGGATAATTTGCAAGCTTGATGCTGAGATCAAAGCCCCTTGGATTGCACGCATGGTATGTTAAAACCTCTGGCAATTTGGTGAATAAACAACACTTATCATAGTCTTATTTTAATTGCAATTCAACAAATCCTTGGAATTTAAAGAAGACGTTACTGATAAACACCTCTAAACTAGCTATGTTTTGAATCTTTCTAGAAACTAACTTGTGGTTCATCAATGCTCAGTAATGATGGATCTGTGATTATTGACAGTATAGGTATCACAAAAGAAAATGACCCACCAACAACTGTAGGCAAACGAGTTCCAAACAATGACTGTAGTAGTGTGTTCAGGCCAGCAACAAATAGTAATGTCTGTATTACCCGTGCTTTATCATACTGTTTTACAAAATCAATCAAAACAATGAAGGGGCAGGTATATTAGAGAAAGTTGAGCAATTATTAACATAAGGTCTAACTTGTACATTGTAAATCCTAAGATAACTTACATTACTGCCACCCATCAAAGGAACAAGAAGAGTCAGAATCATCACAGTGGTTCCTAGCATAAGAATGTAATGCCAGGGTTTTTTGTTCGTTCTAAAATTTGACTACATGGGTTAGCAAAATCCCTAGACTACGATTTAGATCTGTCCATAGAAATGCATATGCCTTCACAGTTTGCCGAGAAATATAAGAGAATACCCAAGAGAAAACAATAACATAAGCCAAATGAAAAAGCAAAAAAAGCTAAAAAAGGATCTTACTCCTTGAATTCTCTCGCCAGCAATGGGGCATTTGGGTCCACTGGCCCTCTTCTTGGGGGTCTGGTAAATTAACTTCCAGCCTATATAAATATACATAAACCAATACTGTAAAAAAATATATAAACCCATGGCTAATGCTAGAAATTTCAAAACCCTATTGCAAATAAAAAACCTGAAGGATATTTTTGTACCAGGGGTTTTGACAATTCTGGTCTGGTTTGATTTGGTGTGATAGCTGTGGCACCTGTGGTATGTTAGCCTCTGCACCATCTTTGCTCTCCTTCCTTCAACAACCACCTTTGCAGCTGCTTTGTGCCCTAATCTATCACACACCACAAAAGAAATTAGGGTTTATACTTTGCTCTTTTGAACTTCTTATACTTGCTCTAGTTTTTTATCTCAGATGCTGTATAATTCTATTTTATTGTTTTCTTGAACAGCTTTGGTATAAACATTATGGGACACATTATAGTATGACCCATGCTTGTAGATATTATCAATGTGATTTAAACTGGCACTACACCAACATTAAAGGCAACCTTACTAAGCCAGATAAATTGTACAACAATATAATTCAGATGTTTATAAAAATGTCATGAAAGTGGCCCTAACAATGGCAAGAAGTAACCACACAATGTAACTCTCCCATTGCAAATGCAAGTACCGTAAGGATTTCCCTGAGACAACTGACTAACATCTCAAAAAATGGCATTAGCAATGCAGAGGAAAGAACACGCAACCCTAATGCAAACCCCACAATTCAGTTTTTGAAGTCCATTGGGATAAAGGTCTGCTTCTGTCTTAGCCGACTTAACCTCCAGCAAACCTTGGCATCATCATAAAAAACATGTTTTCTTTGTTCAAACTCTTTCATTAGGTGGAAAACCGCAGACCTCCTTGCATCATATTCCTTATTCTGTCCACTATCAGAATGCCGAAAAACTTTGCCTGAATTAATATTAGACTTGGGGGTCTTTGCTCCCATTGAGGCAGTATCTTCCAAATCAAACTCACCATTGTCATGGGGCAAATTATGCCTGGTAACAGATGCTTGCTGGTCACATGCTCGAAGAGTAGATTCGTCATACTTCATTTGTTGAATCGGTACTTCATCAGCTGCCAGGATAACAGCCTCCGCTACATCAAAGCATTATAATAGAGTAAGATCAACAGGGGATTGCAATTTTGGCTAGTTATAAAAGATGAAAAAGCATTCTCCTCTCCTAAAATACTTAAGAAGAAAGGTCCCTATTTCTACGAAAGCAATAGTGGCAAAAATGATAAAATTAGAATTCCCTTCACAACCGCAGGAAGTGCCAGAAATAATCTACTTTCAGGGATGATTAATGAAATTAAATTCAATCCAAAAGAAGCATAAATACAAGTCAAAATAAAACCATCCTACAAATGGACTCTCCTAGTAGATGCACACAATGCTCTTTTAAACCTATGAAAGAAAGTGTTCTAACTTGAATTATTGATTTCTATTCGTTAAATAACAGAGCTCTGAAAAATGAGAGGCTTATTACCAGAAACATAGAAAATTATCCTTAACTTGCATAAGCACACCTTAATGTGGAAAAAGGAAGATGGGATAAGAGACAAGACAACAAAAGAGAGTGAAGGATGTAAAAAAAACCTACACCACAGTGGATTGGAGTCAATGCAGTAATCAAGCCCTTGCAGTTGCTCTGTTGGGTTGGCTGATGGCAGATATTCTTTCGTAACTCTCTGATCGATGTCTTGTGCAAAACGCAAGAAATGAGCTGTGATCTTGTCAGAATAGCACTCCGAGCTATTAAAGCTCATTAACAATCATTAATTAACAAAGCACTAAAAATAAATACAACAAACTATCACTCATCTACTTGAATTGATAATTAATTATTTTTTGGAAAAAAAAATTGATTTTTTACACTTACTGTTTCAAGTATCATCCAGTAGGAAAAAACATAAATCACATTTTCCCATTTAATAAATAGCCAAAAAAATTAATGACTATAGCATTTTGCTCAAATTTTTTAATTCTGCATGGCTATTGGTTACAAAAAATTGAAATAATTGCATCCAAGGGATGCATTAGTAATCCTGCCAAAGGCAGGAACTAATAAATAAAATACTCATGTAATTATATAATCATCCTTCAATGATCATTGGCAACGATCGTTTATAATAAGCAGCGATTCACTAATCAATGAATTAGTCTATGTCCATTAATAGCATCTGAGATAGGAAGAACGAATGACACAAGGCATCAAGTCAAGACAAAAGAAAATGAAAACATAACGATGATTAGTTAAGAATGTGATCATAGTGTGGAAAGGACGTCTCTTTAGAAAGGACGTGACCATTCAAGTGAGCGCAGGTATATTTAGATGGATCGGGGTCTCAAGGAAGGAAAAAAGATCAGATTTACACATCGAGTAACATATCTTATATTCAGAGAAACAATAATATTTGCACATTGAACAGCCTTGAAACTTCATCGGATCAGCATCAAAGCCAGCATACACCTCAATATATTATAACAGCGATCAATATGGATGAAAGGTAGAGAATGAAGGACAGCAACCAATAATGGAAATGTCTGATTAAAATTGATGAAGGAATATTACTATTATGAAGAATGGTGTTAAATTAATGGTTGTCTTCAAAAGACATAGCTGTTCGTTGAAGACATCTCTCGAGATGGTATAAGAGAGAGATAGACATTGGAATTGGAATAACAATCCAATCTTATTAGCCACAAGAGAAATAAGGTATGTAAATTACATTCAATATCTCTTTGTTGTTTTATAAATTGCTTAAAGTCTAATTCAATAATATGTGATCATAGATGAATGTATGAATTACCATAGTTGCTGCAAATCATTTGAAATAAGCTATAACAGTGATATAGTATCATGTGCCATAAGGTAATCTATTAGTCTCATATGGGAAAGTGAGTATGAATTGCCTAAGAGGCCAATCATGGGTATATAAAGGCCTTTGTCACATGCTGGTACAAAAGGTACCCATAGTGCAAAGGATATTTATCATAGAGGCCTTTGTCACATGCTGGTACAAAAGGTACCCATAGTGCAAAGGATGTTGATATAGTGGCCTTGGCTGCAAGAGGGTGCAAAAGGCATCCCTAGGATCAAGGAATCTCATAGAGGCCTTGACTCCAAGGGTACAAAAGGTGCTCCTTGAGTCTAAGGATAGAGATAGAGGACCCATGATGGATAGTGGCAAGTAGCATCTCATCAATCTCATATGAAACTAATGATTAATACATGGAAAGTGATAGAAAATGGAAATGCATATTGATAGAGATTATGACATTAATGATAGAGAATGTGAAATATCATGATAGAGAATATGAAAGACATATTGATAGTGAACTTAAGAGGGAACATGTGAAATATATATAATGATAGTGATCATAAGATTAGTAATAGAAAATGTGCATTGAAAGTAATCATAAGATTATAGATAGAAGATATGAAATGATAATTGATGTTGATCATAGAAATTATAAAGGCAATGTTCTTATGTGAATTGAATATATCATATATCTATTGCTATCAAAAGGGTTTAGTGTACTAATGTTCTCTTTTTGCAAGTTGAAATTTGTGAACAAGGTAGAGAAATTTTGATTTGCGACAAGGGGACATTACATGAACAGATTGTGCGGAGCTAAGGAAGAAAGCCCGTAAAGAAGACTTCAGTCAAACAATAGAAAAAACAGACCAGGAACGGCAATAAATTTTCGAAACCCAAAAGCAAAGACTTTTAAAAGTCTGCAGAGGTATCTGCCAAACTGCCCATAAAATTTCCCTTGGTTACCGTAGAAACCACGAACTGCAGAAACCGCTTCACTGACCGCTAAAGACAAAAACTTTCTACGAATCACAACTTCGACGCAACGATCAAGGCAGACGAATAGGTAATCCCGCGGATGAAAAAACAGATGTCATTGACTGAAGGAAATATGAGAAAAGAGATTGAAGCCGTCGACGGGTCACGGGAAATCTTCAAATAGTGCTCCACATCCAAATCGCGATCTATGACCCGACAATAGGAAATCCCACTGTTGGACAAGCAAAACAGACTCTGAGTCTTTAGATGAAATTGCAACAAAGCGCCAGCGCGACCGTTAGATGTAATGGTGGTGACGGCTTCAGAGAATAAGACGTGAGCTGAAGTCGTGATAGAAAACACAGCCAAGATAGATGAAAGCCCTGATGAGATATGAGACGATGTCAAAACAGAGTCTCCAGAATCTCCAAAACGAACACCTGAATCTCGAAAACCGCGACCACAGGGAGCAAAGAAAATAGAATCCTTGTGATGACAAGGAAAAATCACCAAAAAGAAAACAGGGAGCCCAGGAAAAAATCAGAAAAAAATTTCCAGCTCTGATACCATGTTACAGAAATGTAATGGAAAATATATTGATGTAAGAATTGAATAGTTACAAGGTACAACAGCGCTGTTTATAAAGAATTTACAAAGGCTAAAAATAGCCAAAAGGAAAAAAGCAGTGAAGATAAACATTGACCATTAGAGCTTATCTAACTATAGTTTAATACACCTGTAGTGATTCTTCTACACAAGAGAGTAGCACACAACAACTGAACTAGAGGAAAAGATTGCAATAAATACATTCAATTACCAAATGAGTAATTACAATGATAAATACATTCACATTTGTCAAGAATAGACAAAGCAAAAAATAAAAAAGGCAATCTTATCCTAAGTAATAAGATTGACAACTAATAAAGGAAAATACATTCCTAATTAAGTCCCTAATTAACTTATGATAATGTGAATATAATTTCACACTAACATATATAAGTAACTTATCACCCTAGTCATTTATTCTGATGTGTCTTGTATTATATTCATATGTAGGTATTGCATATTTATCATGTATTTCCTAGGTAGATATGTGTGGCATCTTGGCCCACAAACATCTTATGTTGTATGACCTCTATTCTATTTCTGCATACTGTTGTTATCATTTGTCATTCTTCTGTTATTAGATATGTAGATCTTATCAAGTGATATTACAGTATCGATTTGGAAAAAGTGTGTAAAATACCCTACTAATGATGACTGAATTTTTTGCCTTAATTTTCTTTCAAAACCCTCAATTCCAAATGCATGGCAATATCAATGAAAGATGAACAAGGGAATGCCAAACTCCAAAACAATGTTATTGTCTTCAATGATGATAATTACAAACATTTATTGGCTGTTCCATTCATCAGCTGGGACTGATTTTTTATCAGACTTCCATACACATCAAAATGAGCAACAATACATCTTCAAACCCTAACAAATCAATTCTAAAACAATATGAGATGACATCCTAACATTTGTAAGACCTTGCATGTACATAAAAGATGTCTGATATGAATGTAATCGCTGCTGTAACAAATTTCCAGACTGCTGCAACAACTTAATATAACCCAGATTTCAATAACATGCCAAAACAATGCTAAAATATGCTTCCAAGAAGAGTAGCGATTGGCTCTAGAAGTCTCCTCCAATGATCCACGCTTATGAAAAGCTTCAAAGTCACTGAGTATTGATGTGTATCAGACCTTCAATCTTCAAAATTTTCAATCTTCAGGTCTGATATGAAATTTCCAGCCACTTCAAAGTCTTCAACCACTGAAATTTGCTCCAATGCTCTATGAATTACCTGCAAATTAACACAAAGATGAAATTTTATGAAATCACCACACAAACATGGATGGGATCATCACCACTCCATGGTCAAGGGATCATCTCCTTGACAGTTAAACTGAAAATCTGAATTCTCAGACAAGAACAAAGTCATGAAAGATTACCAAGTGCTCATAAGATGCTCATTTGAAGTTCAATGCTTGTATTTAAGCCTCTCCAAGATGACCGATGCAAGTAGCTCCATTGGATAGTTGAATTTGAGTTCCACCAATAAAATCCTTCCTCCTTATTTGGGCGGCGGCCAGCAAAGTATTATATTATTATTTTTATTGACAAACAATCACCTCTTGGCTAGGCACGATTTCTTCATCAGCAATATGTATTTTATTTAATAAAAGTTTTCCTCAAGGCTGGGCGATAATCCTCTTTCCAACCATTAGCACTTTTAGCAATGAAGAATACCTTGTTCTTGGAATGCTTTGCTCTTGGGCATTTAAATTTGTAATTTTTACTCTCCTCCTTGTAACCGTTGGCTCATGAACCAATATATCATTTGAATTAGCTTTATCCTATTGGGGGAATGGCTCAATACTCCATGCAATCCTCCATGCGTTGGGTGCATGATCCAATGCTTTAGCTCCCACCGTGTACACTTTTACTCTAACAATTACCTCCACTGTGTACATTTTTACTCTAGAAAAGACCCATCCTTATGACTTCCATCGTGTACACTTTATGACACATGATCCAATGCTGTGTACACAAAAACCTCAACTGATTTTAGCTTGGACCTATTAAACTAAATATAGTATTTCTATAATGGTCAATCCTTTTGCTTTATTAGCTTCAGCTGTTTGATTTATACAGCTGTTCGTCTTTTCTTAGCTCTTCTAAATTCTTTATAAGAGCATTTGCTTTTCTTTGTATATATCGCATTGTATTATTCAATGATAATATTGTTCATATTATCTCACATTTTTGTAATATGGTATTAGAGCCCAAGGCAAGGGCTTCCTATCTGAACCTGTTCGTACTTCGGTACATCATATGGATGTCATTTGAGGTCGCAGGTCATGATCATGTTTTCTGTGTTTGATGCCCCAGCTAGGGTTCGCAGTCGCGTGTTCCCTTTTTTACTTGAAAATCACGATTTCTTTTCAAACGGTTTTTGGTTGCAATTCGTAATTTTTTCTCTGCCCAGTTGCGATTTTTAGTTCGTTTTTTTCTTCTGGTTGAATGTTCATGCACCAGTTCGCGGATTAGGTTGTATTCGCGATTCTCCTAGTGCTGTTTTTCTTCTGGTGCCGTTTCTGCAGACTCGCGCCCTGTTCCATGGTCGCGAAATACGCCGTGTTTCCTGTGCGCCTTTGATCACACTTTGGGTATCAGCTTCAATTTTTGGCGTCGTCTAAACTCGTGTATTGGCGCCATTGGTGATTCGATTAAAATCTTGGGCGCATTCTTCACAGCTGTTGGGTGTATTTGCAACCTTTGTTTTTGTGGCGAACTTGATCAGCGGTATCAATTCCTATAAGCATCGGACAAAGAAGAAATCGTTTGTCACATTTGTTTTTGGGCGACTTCTATCTGCAGATTTTTTCACGTGTTTGGAGTGTGTATGCCAAAACAGGGTTTCTTTGTGTTCCAATCTGTGGTCATTTTGGTCACTCCTCTACATTTGACTAGTGGTGTATTGTTCCCTAAGCTTTGACCTTGCAATCTGGTCGATTAATTTCTGTGGGTCCTTTGTCTCGGTTTCAGCACTCAGCAAACATGAAGCAATATTCTTTTCTTTCTTTCTCAAAATCTGTGTTCGGATTTTTGAGCCAGTTCTCTTGTCTCAAGGTCCTTGCCAGCTTTTTTTGTCCAGCCTCCAGTATTTTGTTTTTCGTGTCTCAAAAACGTGAGGATGACCACGCACACAGGGCAGAAGAATTCTGAGTTCTATGCCCTTATGGCTAAGCGGCCTATCGCTCATGTCAAATCCTCTACCTAGTACATAGATTCAGGTGCTTCCCGACATTTTACACATCGGCGAGACTGGTTCACGGAATATACCCCATTCAAAGACTCAGTCATTTTTGGAGGAGGCGAAGAATATTCTATTGTCGAAAAGGGCAATGTACAAATTCAGTCTGGTGGTAGAAATTTAATTTTTCTGGATGTCTACTTTGTCCCTGGCATGGAATTGAACCTCCTCTTAGTTAGTTAAATTATGCGGCACTCTCCTCATCTGGATGTTGTTTTCAGCATGCACACATGTCGCATAATAGATCGTGAGACATGCACCACCGTTGCCCAAGGGCTTGAGGATCATGCTCTGTATAGACTCATTGATTCTGATGATTCTCAAGAACATGCTATGGCAGCCAGGAATACATCCATCAGTAAACTCTGGCATCAACGTTATGGGCATCTAAACATGTACTATCTCTCTCAGCTAGCTCGGGAGGGTCTGGTTGGTGGTCTTCCAGAGATTCAGACTCAAATTCCTAGCATTTGCACTGCATGTCAGGCTGGCAAGCAGCATCGCACTCCATTTTCAGATGGTGATAAATGGAGAGCATCCAAGGTTCTGCAGTTAGTTCACGCTAATGTATGTGGACCAATGAACACCTCTTTTGTCACTGGGTGTAGATATTTTCTGCTCTTTGTTGATGCTTTCAGCAGAAAGATGTGGGTATATTTCTTGAAAAAGAAATCAGATGTGCTTAGTACATTTCAGCAGTTCAAGGCATTGGTGGAAAAAGAGTTAGGCTGTCCAATAGTCACATTTCGATCTGATAATGGGGGGAGTTTTCTTCTTCTAACTTCACCCATTTCTATGCTACTCATGGCATCAAACGTCAACTGACTACACCTTACACACCTCAACAGAATGGTGTCGTTGAGCGTTGCAATCACACCATTATAGAGATGGCACGTTCTATGTTAGAGCATAGAAGTGTTCTCAAAAAATTCTAGGTTGAAGCAGTCTACACTGCTGTCTATCTTCTGAATCAGTCTCCCACCTATGTTGTCAGGAAAATGACTCCTGAAGAAGCCTGGTCTGGCCGCAAGCCTCTCATTAACCATCTGAAAATTTTTGGTTCTACTGCTTATGTTTGGATTCCAGCTGCCAAGCGCACTAAGCTGGATTCCAAAAGCCAGAAGCTCATGTTCACTGGTTATAGTGAAAATCATAAGGCTTATAAACTGATTGATGTGGACACAGATCGTCTCATTTTTAGTCATGATTTAGTGGTTGACGAGACTACTGGATCCTTTCTATTGTCTGCTCACACTACAGATCAAGCTTCGGAGGCCTCAGAGTTGGGTATTCACCTTCCTCTGGCTCCACCTGATGAGAGGGTTCCTACTGTTATGCCTGCACCTCAGCTTGTTGATCAAGTCTCTGCCTCTCCTTAGGATACTCTGGATCCTCCTGATCTTGTTCTCGCCCCTCCTGGTGATGCTGATGCACCTATTTCAGATATTGGTTCATCTACCCTTCGCCCTAAATGGTGGGCTAAAACAATTGGTGATCTTCATGATAATGAACTCGTTGAGGGTAGATCTGCTCGGAAGAAGAGCAAATTGCAAAATACTGCCAATTTTGCTCTCATGGCCAATCTTCACAGCATCTCAGAGCCTCAAACATATTCTGAGGCTAAAGGTGTACCTGAATGGGAAAATGCTATGGATGCCAAGCATCACAGCCTGCTAAAGAACAATACCTGGGTTCTTGCTGATCTTCCCCCTGGGAAGAAGCCCATTGGGTGCAAATGGGTGTACAAAGTCAAGTACAAGGCTGATGGGACTCTTGACAAGTATAAGGCCCAGTTGGTTGCCAAAGGATTCTCCTAGCAAGAAGGCATTGACTATGAGGAGACCTTTGCCTCTACAACCAAAATGAGTACCATTCGGCTTCTCCTTGCTATGGCAGCCTAGTTTGGGTGGAAGGTTCATCAAATGGACGTCAAGAGTGCCTTCCTCAATGGAGATTTGCAGGAAGAAGTCTACATGACGCAACCTCCTAGCTTCAAGGTGGCTAGTAAAGAACACTAGGTGTGCAAATTGGTGAAAGCTCTTTATGGGCTCAAACAGGCTCCCCGGGCATGGTACATGAAAATTGATCAATACCTTGTGGATCATGGCTTTCAGTAGAGCCCCTCTAATTCCAATCTGTATGTCCAAAAGTATGCTGATGATAGTCTCTACATTGTTGTCTATGTCGATGATCTCATTATTACTGGCAGCTCAGAGCAGTTGATTCAAGCAATCAAACATAATCTCAGTCAAACTTTTGACATGACAGACTTGGGTCTCCTACATTATTGCCTAGGTACTGAGGTTTGGCAACACCCTGACAACATCTTCATCTCTCAGTCCAAATATGCTAGAACTCTATTGGACAAATTTCGCATGACAGACTACAAACCTACTTCTACCCCCATGGAGAAAGGGCTAAAATTCTCAGCTAATTCTGACCCTCCTATTGAGAGTGAATTTGCATTCAGACAATTAGTTGGCAGCCTCATTTATCTTACTGCCACTTGACCTGATCTTAGTTTTGTAGTCAACTACATCTCTCGCTTCATGGCTGCTCCTAAAATTGCCCATTGGGTTGCAGCAAAACGTGTGTTGAGATATGTGCAAGGCACTTCAGACTTTGGCATTCTGTATGGCAGGTGCAAAGATCCTCAGCGTCCGTGGCTTTACCGATTCAGATTGGGTAGGTTTTGTTGATGACAGGAAGTCTACCTCTGGATATGTTTTCAATCTGGGCACAGGTGCAGTCACATGGCCCAGCAAGAAGCAACAGGTAGTTGCTCTCTCCTCGACAGAAGTTTAATATAGGGGAGCTATTAAAGTAGCCTGTGAGGCAGTTTGGCTTCGTAGGATGCTTTCAGAAATGCAAATGCCTCCAGCAGGGCCTTCACCCTTGTATTGTGACAATCAAGGGGTGATGAAACTTGCCAAGAATCCTATCTTCCATGAACGAACAAAACATGTTGATCTCTCTTGTCATTTCATTTGTCAGCTGGTTGAAGACGAATCCGTTGTGTTGCAGTATGTTTCTACAGAGGATCAGATTGCTGATATTCTCACTAAGTCTCTGGGTCTAGATAAGTTTGTCAAATTTCGGGGGCATCTTGGTGTAGTTGACTGATTGACTATTAAGGGAGGGTATTAAACTAAATATAGTATTTCTATAATGGTCAATCCTTTTGCTTTATTAGCTTCAGCTGTTTGCTTTATACAGTTGTTCGTCTTTTCTTAGCTCTTCTAAATTCTTTATAAGAGCATTCACTCTTCTTTGTATATATCGCATTGTATTATTCAATGATAATATTGTTCATATTATCTCTGTCACATTTCTATAACAGGACCTAAATCTCCATCGGTTCTCCCATGATCACCTTGTACATTATTTCATTAGGCCGATTAGCTTAGGCCTATTTCATGACCGCCTAGTGGAGACCATAAGATATTTCTCCATCACAATTAAGCCAAGATCTATTCCACAATGAATCGATGAAATAGAAACTTGAAATTGCAATTAAAGATTGCCAATTTCAAAAGCCGACTTGTCTTTTGTCATGTCCTGATAGCAAGGCCATGTTTAAATTAAAGATTTAAACATCATGAAGATGGAGAAATCGCTTTCGTTTGTCATCATCGATCATGTATATAATAATGAACATATATATAATATTATTAATATCTAATGAGATTAATCAATATTATTTTGTAATACATTTATAAACAATAGATAATATCAACCATAGACTTGAAGCTCGGGGATCCTTGCTCATTCCGCACGACGGTCTTAGCTACATCTGAATAGGCGCTATCTTTGGTATGGAATGCATGACGATATAGAGACTTGGACGGGACCAATATTACAGAGTTCATCATACTAAGATCTGAAGGATTGCGAATATTGAATTTGTAAGCAAAAATCCCTTCATTCATCTATGGTGGAAGATTGTATGCGCTGCGGAAGATATTGAAGTTCGAGACGTGGAAGTCATGGGAGATATTACATTCTCTGACGTTGGTGTATCATTGGGAACTATAACCATTGAAAGGTAGAGGGTGGTTGATTCAAGAAAGACATATATTTGAATCATAAGTACTCAAACTTCTACGCCACCTACGTCATGGGAAGATCAAATGTAATTAGTGAATGTTTACAAGTAAGAGATCGTTGACCATAAGACATCAATGGTAGCGGTTAGGATTAAGGCAGCGGTCATGTTTATAACTAAGATAAATTTTGTTATGAAGTGACATCTCATTAGAAAATGACCGATAGACTAATGAGAAGCTTTCCAAGAACATATATATGTCATCAATAATAGAAAGAATGAGGGAGGGAAGGAGAAAAGATAATGAATACCATGATATCGAACATCATACAATATCCAATCATCATTCATTCATCAATCATCAAGCAAGAAGGAAAGTCTGAATCATCAAGTAATAGGAACACTAGATCGAAGGAGAACACAAGAACCTCTTACACAGATCAATCACCCAACAACACAATATAAATTCAGATCCTACATTAACAGCGAAGGACCATCATCATATGAAGCACACATTGAAGTGATTGGGCAGATCAGTGCATATATATATATCCCCAGTCATTTCTGTAAGATCCGCAGTTACAAAGATCAGACATACACGTCAAGGAACAACCTTCAGTGAGCAGCAGAAGTATAAATCAATATATATATGCAGATCGTATATTCGATCAGTCTAAAGGAGCATTAAGATTGCCCATCAAATCGGCACATTACCAAGGTATGGTTATATATTTCCATTGAATGATATTATGTATCGATTGCAATATGAATATTAGAATGTTTAACAGTTATTATGGCAAAGAGGCTATGAATACTTCTAAATCAGCATTCTAATATGGATGTGGCAAATAAAATTAATAAATGTTAAGTAGGAATTATATGTCATTATGGTTAGGAAGTCTAGAAGAAAATAATATTAGAAGATACAAATAGATTATGTTTTAAATGAGAAATATGAATAAAAAATATGAGTTGTTACATGATGTATAATCATTATAAGAACTATATATATTTGATGCATAAGAAAACATTTTGAAGAAGTATGCAAGGCTAACATATGATTGGAACTATCCTTTATAACTATGAAAGGCTGGAATGAGAAATGGACATCATTGTTAAACCATCACACCAAGTAAGTGAGACCAAGGGTTTGACAATTGACCAAGGTATTTAAGGCTCGAGTTGATAAGGCTCTAACCCTCCAAGGCAAGTGAAGAGTGCTTGTTCTAAAGAGGTGAAGAGTACTCAACCGAGATAGGCCCTTATCTCAATTAGTGAAGAGTGCTAATATGAGGTAAGTGGAGATAGGCCCTTGTCTCGATTAGTGTAGAGTGCTAATTTGAGGCAAGTGGAGAAAGGCCCTTGTTCCAATTGGTGTAGAGTGCCAATATGGACAAGTGGAAATGGCCCTTGTTTCCAATTAGTGAAGAGTGCCAAGTTGGGACAAGTGGATAGGCCTTTAACTCTAGTTGGTGAAGATTGCCATTCTAGATCAAAGGAAAGGACAATGGACCTATGGCAAGATTGTACCCAAGGAACCCTCTCTTGTTGGGTGAATGATTGGATTAACATGATTGTCCCAAGTAATAGACTCTTCCGGAAAGAAAATTATGATCTTGTATGGTGTAATAGAGAAAGGAATAATGCATATAAGTTATGATTATAAGGTTTGATTTTATATAATTGTGATTTATATATAGTGAGATAAGAAGGATTGAATACTAATGTTCTCTTTTACAAGTTGAAATTGTGTACAAGGTGGTGAAAATTTTGGCTTGCTAAAAGGGGACATTACATCTTCCATTTCACCCAAACAAACAAATAATGTAAATACAATTTAAATATTGTATTTTCCATTAGACACAAACACCAATTTCAGCTAGCTCCAAAATGGGACATTACAAAGTGGGAGAAATTTTCTTGGTAGATGGGGGCTTTTTTTTTCTTTTCCTAGAAAAACAACTTGTTTTATAGGTGGTCATTCTTCTCACATAGATACCCAATTGAGGTGATTTTTGCATGGTTGGAAAGTGTTTTTTGAGAGCTTTGAAAAACAATCATGATAAAGATTAAAAGGAATATCAAGGAGACATGGCCGTGTAATGTTGACCCTGTGAATATGATTTCTAGTGATTTTTTTGGGTGTATAATTAGGGAAAAAGTAGTCAACTTTAGATAAATTGTTTTCCTTGCTAGATTATTTTGATTTAGACAATTCCTAGATCATTAGAAAGAACTTTTAAAAAAGTGGTTGTTGGCACCATAAATTGTCTCATTTTAAATATTGTAAGTTTGTGCCATGAGCTATAATGTTGTAATAATAGCTATTGTTTGCATGAGAAGGAATGAATGCATGAATCATACACGAACATTGTAGAATTAATTATGCTGGAGACAAGTGCCTATATAAATCTCATTGATGTAATGAATTGATAACAATGAATGAATATAGTGAAGCTCTTTAAGATTCATGTCTCAATGTGTAATGCACATTATCAATTGTCACTACAATTTTGATACTAACAGTGCACAGGTTGAGTAGAGGGTATGCAAACTCAAGTGTGCTTCAGGTGAGAATGTAGAGATTGGATGCCAGTGTGTCAGAGTCTCAAGTATTTAGCCATAGTCTAATACATGTACTAGGTAAATGGCTAACATTTTGGTTATTTTGCTAGGATTGTCTCATGAATTGGGCACTGTGTTCTAGAAATGCCTTAGTAGGTGATGTGAGGTGAGATCCATAGATGCTTTACTAGCAAGGTAGAGGAATTTGTGAGTTAGGAAATACTTGTGGGCATGAAGATCAAACAATGGTGCAAAAAGGAGTTGTTTGCCCTCTATTTGAGAAATTTTGGGTCGAGTTGCTTGAGCACATATTTGACTGGTTCTTGGCTTGAAGGATTGAGCTTCAACGAATGGTAAAGTGGACAATACAAACCATCATGCAACTAAAATATCTAGATACAATTTGGATGTGTGTTGTGGATGCTTTTATCAAGGATGCCATTGATAGTTACGTTCTCCAATTTGCTACATCAATGTGTACATTAGTTGAAGAGGCCTTGTACAAATTCCTAACTCATGTTCATTGTGGGCTACTCAAGTAGTTGGCTATGTGGGTCAAGATGCTTTTGGTTGAGAAGTGCATTGAAATAGTTGCTATGGAGTAGAACACGTTGACAAAAGTAACATGGACAACAATGGGACAACTTGTGTTGGGCTCATCACCCCATGTATTGTACATGATTAGTAACCCCGAGGAGTTCTATATGATGTTGAGATCAGCATTGAGGGAGACCATTTTGTTTCTAAGCTAAGGCAAATATGTTAATCAATAACTACACAATGAGTTTTAAGAATGAGGAAAAGAGACTTATAGTCCCACAAGACTTTGCACAAGGGTCTACTTATTTAGAATTAGTTCATATAGAGTAGAGGGACTTGGAAGAAATATATAAGATCAATACTACTACTACTACTACTACTACAAAGGATCGTACATAACCTACCCAAAATGATGTTCTTCAATGGGACAATGCATCTTAAGCATATTTTGAGTTGTAGTTGGAGTGTTGGTTGTTAGGGAATACAAGATCACAGGATAGGCTTGCGCCAATGTGTGCATTCTAGGGTGTAATATCCTCTGTCTTGGTAGGGTTTTATGCCAATATTTTTTGTTTTCTATTCTGCTGATTGGTTTAGGGTTTGTTGTGTTTTTGCATGTGATTGTTTTTGCAATATAACAATGAGTACGAAGCATGCAACAAATACCTAGAAAAACTATAATAGATATGCATAAAAGAACAATGACCCAGTTCATAAAATCATTCAAAATGAATTATAGAAGCATACCCATTTGCATTACTTCAACTTTGCATGTTTGTTGTACATGGACCAACAAATGATGTGATACAAAATATGCTTAGTTTGCTTACGTCTCCGAATCTTTCTTTTTGCAATCAATACAAATGCAATACCAATGCTATGGTGCCCCAAGTACAAGCAAGAATTGACCCAAAACATAGGCGTTGGAGTCTCTGGGAACCCACATCCTTAGCTGCAACTGTACAGCCGGCCCTCCAAATAGTCATACATCCTTTATAAACCCTCTGCTATGATCTGCAGATGATAATAGTCCCACTACACCAATATTTCAAGTAGAAACCCATTCAAAACTTGCATATATGCTGCTCAAGGATGTATGGCCATGGCTGAGAATGTACAGCTTGCATAAACGGCTCCAAAACTCCACAAAGCTCTCCTCAAATCTGCACAAATCAGCAACTATAAAATATGTTCTCTACTGTTCATAAAACCTACATTGAAATGTGTGCCATAACTCCTCAAATCTTCATCAAAATGCTCTGGAAGCCAAAACACAAAACCTGCAATATATATATGCATTTCTCTGTTCCAAACCTTCAAATCTGAACCAAATAAGTGCACCTGCGAACTCTGTGTGAATCCACCAAGGATTGACCAAGTGGGTTTTCATCCATAAAGCCAAAGACCCAAGGGTTTTCGTCTTAGGGTTTGTTGAACTTGCAAGTTCCAACTCTCATGGAAAACTCCTGTGAAATATCAAGTCAAGAATGAACTCTTTTTTTCCCAACTTCCCTTTTTATAAGCACATATTGAAACTTTGGAAAAAATATAATTAAAAATCACTTTATAAATAATTAAACCTTATTGCTCCAAAAAAAGTGATTTATTTTACTTTTAAATTAAACTCCCCTTTTGCTCCAAAAAACACCTTTTTATTAAAATAATGATAATTTGACACACAAGGTCCCTGTTTAATGCATCCATAATTTAAAACATTTCATCCCAATTCCGATGAGCTATAATACTAAGGTGCTTTATAAATATTTTAACTAATATATGGCAACCTTAGTAAAATAATTAATATAAAGTCATTAACACACCCATTTTGCAAAAATTGCCAGAATGCACTGAAATCGAAAACTGACTACACTGGAGTGATCCCGATGAAGAATAATGATGAACGGAGCCAACCGGGTGACTTTCTATAAATAGACGCCCTCTCCAAGAATCTTGGAGCCCAAACTGGAAGCCGAAAATAACATCTGAGAGCATCATATGGCTCCTCTAAACCATCAGAGTTCACTGGTAACATCAATTTACCCCTCTGAAAAAGCTGACACAAACCCAAAAGGTCAACGACAATTGCACTGCTAGGGAACCCAAAAATGGGGACATTACATAGGGAGCGCCATATGTCCAAAAGAAGTTGCCCAATGCCAAAGGGATAGTTTGTGTGCGTAAATAGGCGCAACCAACCAGCCCCAAGTGCATTCCTAGGATCACAACAAAGCCAACATCAACAACCCAGTAATGGGTTCTAGTCCAAAACTGCATGCATGTGTGTCGGCTCTTCAAAGTCACTACGACTAGACCTTACTTCAATGGGAGAACCGATCCTAAAGATATTGCACAATAATGGAACCCATTGAATAGGCCCACCTAACATTCATTTCCTATGCCCTTCAAGATACTCCGATGAGGTGGTTTGTGGTGCACTGATCTACCACTAAGGACTTGGCTGACTTTGCAAAGGTTCTACTTTCTAGGTTTCTAGTCTCAGATGTGCAGCAAGTGTTGCAATATACAAGGGAGACCTCTGCCACCTCACATGTTTTCACTGGCAAGGGGGCATGGGGTCCAATGGTTGCAAACTGCAACCATAGGTTGTGGGTACATAAATTTGCATGCACTCTCATAGGTCTTGTGCAAGTTTAGTATGAATATAAGGAAATGCACTAAAAATTACATGGGAGAAGCTAAAATCGAATTCCAACATACTTTTGGGTTTTACAATCCAACACTAAGGCTTGAATGGGCACTGGATAGCCTTGGATCCACCTTGTTTAGTGATCAACCCAAAATAGTAATTGCTGTCCCACGGATGTTTGGCAAGGAACACTTGGGGACCAAGTCTCTAATTGGCATCGAGAGGATTGATAACAATAATGAGAATGGTACTAGTTTAAAAGGTGAGATTACACAAGATAATCACAATGCTGAAATGGAGGTGCTACACAACTTACAAGTTTAGATTACAAGAGGAGAAAGGTTTGTGAAAGAATTAAAGGTGGGAAATGGTGCATATTATAATGAGACATTAAAATTAGTACAGGTTAATATAGGGACTGAATATGTGTTGAAGATTGCCATGATTGGTGACAATTGGGATGAAGCAAAATTGGCATAGGTGGTTTCCTTGTGCAAATATGAGGATCTATTTCCTAAAGGGTATCAAGAGATGACGAGATTGCATCTGTCCCTAGGAAAGATGCAAATATGACTCAAATTAGAGTCAAAACTAGTAAACAAGTGCTCATAGGCTAAATCCCAACGTTTGCATCAAAGTTAAGGAAGACATTGATAAAATGCTTGACATAGGGGTTATTTTCCTAGTGGATGAATTTGAATGGGTGAATCCTATGATAGTCTCCATTAAAAAGGATGGGTGCATGGATTATTATGCACTCAATGAAGCTTGCTTCATAGACCCTTTTCCTATTCCTTTTAGAGGAGATATTAGAAGGGGTTGTAGGAAGAGAAGTATACATGTTCATGAATGGGTTCTGCGGATACCATCTGGTATAGATAGAAGAGGAACATAAAGAAAAAACAGCTTTTGCAACAAACTGGGGTAGCTTTGCATCCAATGTTATGACATTTGGCTTAAAAAATGCCGCAATTGTATTCTTGTGCATCATGATGAGTGCTTTTAAGGATTTCATCCATGTTTTCTTGCATGTATACCTTGACAATTGGACTATTTATGGAATGGTTGCCTACCACATTATGCTCTGCACTTGATGTTCAAATGTTGTTGCTTATTGAACATTGCACTCAATTTAAAAAATGCACCTTCATGACCCCATTTGGTTGATTGTTGGTCTGCATAATTTGTAAGAAAGGAATGTTGGTTGATTTGACAAAGTTTTGGTAATCTTGTGGTAATCTTGCAACTATGAGTCTGTTGGTTTTTGCTTCTGAATCAGCATCAGGGTTTGCTAGTTCTAATGCACAGGCAGATTCAGCCAACTGAATACAGGAGGTTGCGTGAGCTCCTCCCCTTCACTTCTGGTTTTGCTGCACCAAGGGGGGTGTCCCTATTTGATAAAAGTATAACCTTGACTAGCTCAATGACAGAAGGATTTAACTTGACAGCAACAGGCAGAATACTCTCATGTATGGACCAAGATTTGTGTAACAAATCACAAGGTTGGCAACATTCTTGGACATGATGTCTGGTTGGGTATGAGAGCATGCAGGGATCCTAATCCTACTCCTACAACTAACAGGTGGAAGGATGAAATGGTTTGATTTGATTTTTGGATGCAAAGCTGGACATGGTATATAACCTCAACACAGAGCTAGATTGGTGCCTATCCAAGGCTTGGAGTCGGTAGACATACACCTGTGAATGATCAGCATGAACAACTAAAACTAGATTTCAGGGGGATATACATGATATCTGCCTTACAGATATCTCCCAATACAGAGTGTTAAGCTGTCTATACTTATGGCATCCCTATTGCAGTATACCCTTCCCAATATTCAATCTGAAAACAGTTTAATCTACCCCTTGAGCAGAAGTTAAAAGATTAAACATTCAACACAGGAATTCTATGTTCTAGAATCTCAGACATTCCTTGAATGCCTGGACTCAGAAGAAAGATACATGCAAAACTGGAGACAGAATCAGCATAACACATGCAAACATAGCATTATTCATATAAAATTGACCATGAAATCAGTGGATTCATGCACAAACGTACAACAGGAGATACATAAACTCGCAAGTTTTGCTGCACAGAGCAACCAAAACCAGTTGTATCTTATTACAGAGCCAAAATGTCCAGTTTTCAACGTCAAAAATGGTAACACAGTCTGCCTATATTGGCCAGAAAGTGTACCCGTAGCAATTAATTACATGGTCAAAAATAAAAAATCCGCCAGATACAGACTCCACAAAGGAATGGCGCTCAGAAGTTATTGTAGCAACAGACAAGAGAAGCCTCGAGCCCTGCGCCGCCATCTGGGAGTCTTCACTCAAAAATCGGGCGACATGATCATGTGTACCATTGTCCATACCTCTGCACCGTCGCCATTAAAGGCCTCAACCACCCGCGGCCTACCTGGAAACCGTCGCTGCGTTCAAACAGAAGTTCCCGCCAAAATGCACTTTACTGAAGTTTCAAATGTGCAGGAAGAATAGTCCCACATTGGTGCTGCGGAGACTCCTTCAATACCTTAAAAACATGGTCGCGAGCATAATAGGTGTCGAGTGCCTTTTGCCGCGCTCGACGCATAAGCCTTCTCCAAAAGCCCATCGCCAAAACCCAAGCCATCGGCACACCCCAGACGTCTCCTCCCGATCTCAACGGTCTCGCCGACCGCTACCTTCGCTTCCCCATCGGCCAGAGATGCATCATCGGGCCAACCATCCAAACCTTCGCCGATCTCATCAGTTACACCGATGAAGCCACCGCAATCCCCTGTCGGCCAGACCAATACCGTCTGCCAAGCAAAAGATCCCTCTGCCGATAGACCACACTCTCACCGATGCACCAACGAATTATACTCTACTCCTTCATCGGCGAGACCTCCCACTGCTGGCCCACCACAATCCATCCTCGCCGACAACACAAGTCACGCCGAAGACCATACACAACACTGCCCTTCATCGGCCAGAGATTACTCTATCGGCCAACCATTTCACCGTTCACCCGACAATACAACCCATGCCGATAGACCCTGGCTCTTCCCCTTCCGTAGGTGTAACACACACCATTGGAGCATCCAAAAAGCTTCCTGCCGATCTCAAAGGTCACGCCGACGACATCTTCGCCAGCCACACACTGCTCCTCCATCGGCCAAACTCCTTACATTGGCGGGCCACAAATTTGCTTCGCCGACAGCCAAACACACGCCGATGGACATCCATCGGCCAGACCAAAACAATCGGAGCACTCAAGAAATCTCTCGCCGATGAGGCCGATCACTCCGATAAGACCAAAAACGTAAAGCGCTGAACTTTTGAACCGTTGAACCACGAACTGGTTCAACCCGATGGTTCAACCGAGAAGTTCAATGCTGAACGGAGCACTTCAAAAAGAACATTCGCCGAACACAAACACAAAGCCTCGAACCGTTGAACCCCGAACCAAAAGGGTTCAACACTAGGGTTCAACGCGATGGTTCAAACATCAAAAATAATACTCCATAGGCAAAAAAGCTTCGAACCATTGAACCTTGAACCAAAACAAAAAGGTTCAAGCGGGAGGTTCAATGATGCAATATTTACGCAAGGCAAATGCATAATGCGACCCAGTAGAAGAAAAATGAACCTCGAACCGCTGAACCATTGAACTTAGAGAAAAAGGGTTCAAGTTCAAACTAAAATGTCAAAGACACAAAAACGAACACATGCCAATGGAGAAAAGACGAAGACCCCTCCTCAAGAAATGAGATGCAGATGCTGAAAAACACTGAAGGGGTGCCAAAACTTAAAACCTTTTGGATATTTCAGGATGGTGCCTGCATGAGAATTGCTAAATTAACTGACAGTGAATTCAGGCACCAACAGTGGCTCTGATTGGGGACGTGCAGGTGCAAGACTGCAGCGAGAACCCTAGACCTCTGGGATGCAGACCAGTGCCTTATCCATTGGGCATAGAGTCATGAAGTTACCATGATCTGCATCACCAATCAAACTTGATGGCCTAAGGCCACCAAGAAAAGGAAAACCAATATTTCCCCTTGTCAAACACCTTGTTCTCATCTGCATACACTGGGTCAAGCCTGAGAGTGCTACCATGATCTGACCATAAGCTACCTTGGTCATTTGCATGTTCAACCTTCTGATTCAGTTTGTTACTGTCACCCTTATGCAAACAACCCTCAGCATCAGGCAACAAATGGATGCAGAATGTATCAAGCAATGCATACTCAAATGGCATAGAACACAGGTTATCATCACTATGCATTGCAAAATGATCTCCTAGCTGGAATGAAAATTGAAAGCACTCGAAGTCCACCACACAACTAGGAAAAACAGAGCTCTCTTTATACACTGGCCTCTCTTTATTCACAATTGTGCACATCATGCACACAACCAATAGCAGCACCAAACTGGAAAAGATCAGGCTCTGGCATCTTTTTACAATCTGGCACATCTTTACAATCACTTACCTGATGTATGTTGTTTCCTCTTTCATCAGGATGAGAAACAGAATCCAAGTCAAAAAAAGTGCTCAAGCCTTCACCATACTCAAATAGATCCTCATCATCATATGTGTCAAAAATGGGTGATCCAAGTACATAAGCTTGATCATAATATGCCATTTGTTCATGGGCAGCAGAGCACGCATCTTCATCACCAATGGATTCCCTTTGTGGAGGAGTATCAACCTATGTGTCATAAGCAAAACAGCCATCAAATGAAAAACGATCATGCTTTGAACTAGCACTTGTTTCAATTTCTGACTGCTCTTCATGATCTCCATGTGTTTGAAAGGTAGGCAATGGGTCACACATGGGACTGTTTTTCTGTTTGCTTATACCTTCTCTGTCTTGAGTACAATACTCACAATTGTCTCCACAGGTCCATTCCAAAAGTTGCTCATTACTGTCCACAACCTTGTTGTTGTTTTCATGGCCAGCTGCCTCATCATTGTAATGGGAGTCTTCATTAGTCCTTTCGCTGGCTCCTTCAATATTCATCTTTTCATCTTCACATGATGTCTTAATTACTTGGTCATTTGCAGCTTCACAACCATTATTCACACCAAAGCCTGGGGACAGGGATTTCAGCAGGTGCTCATTTCTGAATTTTTCTATGTTTTCTACGAACTTGTATGCCATCTGCATACTTGTCACCTTGAAATCCCTCAGTAATGCACTAGAGCCCTCCTCAAAAGCCTCAAAGAATATGCCTACACAGGCTGAAATATCAGGTCTGAAGACTTCTGGGATCTGTGAAAAGGCTACTGCAAACCTATGACTGAAATCAACACATGGCTCTTCATCTTGTTTTCTGATTCTCATCAATTCTGCAACAAGATCAGCCGGTTCTTTTGCAAATTCTTCTTTGAAACAGTCAGCAAGCTCATCCCAACAGGCAAAGGATCTTTTTGAAAAGCTCAAATACCAGTCTTTTCCTTTTGCATCAAAGGGCCTAACAAAAAACCTCATCCACATATCCTCATCTCTGAATGAATGCTTTCCCATGAACTCATAAAAATTTTGAATATGTGCATTCCCATCACATACACTGTGACCACTAAATCTGGGCATCTGCAAGTATATCCTAGCAGGCATAGTTTCTACTTTATAGTCAACCCATGACAAATCTAATTGGTCATACAAAGGATCAAAAGGGCTGATAGGAGGTTTAGCTTTCTGACTGGCAGACACAACAGGGTTATTGTTTTTTAACTGGGCCTGCTCAGCCTCTAAGAATATCAACCTATTTCTTATCTCTTCTATTCTTTTATCCAACATTTCACCGCTGAGTATGGGATAATTCATACTTGGATTCATGAAATTTCTATTTTTAGACATCTTTTCCATTCCTAAGACCTATAGCCTCCCCTGGCATCTAACCTATGCAATAAATAGCAAATATAAAGGGGAAGGAACAAGGTACCTTTTCTCATACAGATGCTGAAGTATGAACAGCACATTTTTGTCACAATACACACATCAACTTTCATGTGCATTCAGATCTTTTGCAGAGTCGCCACCTCTCCAGAGAGGACAAAATTTACAGCAGTTGAAAGCTCAACACATATTTTTCTGAGTTCATACCACCAGCAGAGCATCATCATTCACATGAAAGACTCCCCAGCAGAGTCGCCATTTTTGTTGGTGACTCGGATGGGCACACAGATATTTCACCAGGGAGGACAAAAATAACAATTTTCAAATCACCATCCCCAGCGGAGTCGCCATTTTTGTTGGTTTTTGCTTCTGAATCAGCATTAGGGTTTGCTAGTTCTAATGCACAGGTAGATTCAGCCAACTGAATACAGGAGGTTGCGTGAGCTCCTCCCCTTCATTTTTGGTTCTGCCGCACCAAGGGGGGTGTCCCTATTTGATAAAAGTATAACCTTGACTAGCTCAATGACAGAAGGATTTAACTTGACAGCAACAGGCAGAATACTCTCATGTATGGACCAAGATTTGTGTAACAAATCACAAGGTTGGCAACATTCTTGGACATGATGTCTGGTTGGGTATGAGAGCATGCAGGGATCCTAATCCTACTCCTACAACTAACAGGTGGAAGGATGAAATGGTTTGATTTGATTTTTGGATGCACAGCTGGACATGGTATATAACCTCAACACAGAGCTAGATTGGTGCCTATCCAAGGCTTGGAGTCGGTAGACATACACCTGTGAATGATCAACATGAACAACTAAAACTGGATTTCAGGGGGATATACATGATATCTGCCTTACAGATATCTCCCAATACAGAGTGTTAAGCTGTCTATACTTATGGCATCCCTATTGCAGTATACCCTTCCCAATATTCAATCTGAAAACAGTTTAATCTACCCCTTGAGCAGAAGTTAAAAGATTAAACATTCAACACAGGAATTCTATGTTCTAGAATCTCAAACATTCGTTGAATGCCTGGACTCAGAAGAAAGATACATGCAAAACTGGAGACAGAATCAGCATAACACATGCAAACATAGCATTATTCATATAAAATTGACCATGAAATCAGTGGATTCATGCACAAACTTACAACAGGAGATACATAAACTCGCAAGTTTTGCTGCACAGAGCAACCAAAACCAGTTGTATCTTATTACAGAGCCAAAATGTCCAGTTTTCAACAATGTCAAAAATGGTAACACAGTCTGCCTATATTGGCCAGAAAGTGTACCCGCAGCAATTAATTACATGGTCAAAAATCAAAAATCCGCCAGATACAGACTCCACAAAGGAATGGCGCTCAGAAGTTATTGTAGCAACAAACAAGAGAAGCCTCGAGCCCTGCGCCGCCATCTGGGAGTCTTCACTCAAAAATCGGGCGACATGATCATGTGTACCATTGCCCATACCTCTGCACCGTCGCCATTAAAGGCCTCGACCACCTGCGGCCTACCTGGAAATCGTGGCTGCGTTCAAACAAAAGTTCCCGCCAAAATGCACTTTACTGAAGTTTCAAATGTGCAGGAAGAATAGTCCCACATTGGTGCCGCGGAGACTCCTTCAATACCTTAAAAACATGGTTGCAAGCATAATAGGTGTTGAGCGCCTTTTGCCGCGCTCGACGCATAAGCCTTCTCCAAAAGCCCATCGCCAAAACCCAAGCCATCGGCACACCCCAGAATACTCCTTCCGATCTCAACGGTCTTGCCGACCGCTACCTTCGCTTCCCCATCGGCCAGAGATGCATCATCGGGCCAACCATCCAAACCTTCGCCGATCTCATCAGTTACACCGATGAAGCCACCGCAATCCCCTGTCGGCCAGACCAATACCGTCGGCCAAGCAAAAGATCCCTCTGCCGATAGACCACACTCTCACCGATGCACCAACGAATTATACTCTGCTCCTTCATCGGCGAGACCTCCCACTGTCGGCCCACCACAATCCATCCTCGCCAACAACACAAGTCACGCCGAAGACCATACACAACACTTCCCTTCATCGGCCAGAGATTAGTCTATCGGCCAACCATTTCACCGTTCACCTGACAATACAACCCATGCCGATAGACCCTGGCTCTTCCCCTTCCGTCGGTGTAACACACACCATCGGAGCATCCAAAAAGTTTCCTGCTGATCTCAAAGGTCACACCGACGACATCTTCGCCAACCACACACTGCTCCTCCATCGGCCAAACTCCTTACATCGGCGGGCCACAAATTTGCTTCGCCGACAGCCAAACACACGTCGATGGACATCCATCGGCCAGACCAAAACAATCGGAGCACTCAAGAAATCTTTCGCCGATGAAGCCGATCACTCCGATAAGACCAAAAACGTAAAGCGCTGAACTGTTGAACCGTTGAACCACGAACTGGTTCAACCCGATGGTTCAACCGAGAAGTTCAATGCCGAACGGAGCACTTCAAAAAGAACATTCGCCGAACACAAACACAAAGCCTCGAACCGTTGAACCCCGAACCAAAAGGGTTCAACACTAGGGTTCAACGCGATGGTTCAAACATCAAAAATAATACTCCATAGGCAAAAAAGCTTCGAACCATTGAACCTTGAACCAAAACAAAAAGGTTCAAGCGAGAGGTTCAACGATGCAATATTTGCGCAAGGCAAATGCATAATGCGACCCAGTAGAAGAAAAATGAACCTCGAACCGCTGAACCATTGAACTTAGAGAAAAAGGGTTCAAGTTCAAACCAAAATGTCAAAGACACAAAATCGAACGCATGCCGATGGAGAAAAGACGAAGACCCCTCCTCAAGAAATGAGATGCAGATGCTGAAAAACACTGAAGGGGTGCCAAAACTTAGAACCTTTTGGATATTTCGGGATGGTGCCTGCATGAAAATTGCTAAATTAACTGACAGTGAATTCAGGCACCAACAGAGTCCTGAATTATGTTGTGGGGTGTGTTGTCATCATTAAATATACAATTTAGCTCTATGGGTTGCAATCTCAGGTGCATACATGTTACCAAATTTTATTGGAAGAAACTTTTAAAAAGCTCTCATACAACCGATACATTATTCAAAATCAACAATGAATGCTTAGACAAAGAAAGAAACTATGTTAATGTCCACAAATGACCAAAAATATGTCAACAGTGTTGAAAAGCCATCCAATTACAATAGAGAAGTACTAGGGTAAAAGGAGCCTAAGTAGCTAAACACTAAGCACTATATAAATGTAAACATAGCAAGAGAGTAAGCATAAGGTGTTTGCACCCTGAACAAGAAGAATTAAGTACAAGTAAAAATCACCCTTAAAGTGGCCACATTCATCTTAAAAGGTGCCCTATGTACAAACTGAACTTTGTGCCACTGGTTGACTAGCGGTAAACAACACTATCCAATGGTGACTCAAAATGACCAATGCGGGTTGTTCGAAGTGACCTGTTTGCATTAAAAAGACACTCCAAGCACTTAAAATTGTAAAGTAGCCTCTTGGGCATAGCATAGTTTCCATTTTGCCTTTAATGCTAGACTAGTTTTTGTTTAATATTTGCTTAAGGCAATCTGTGGATAGATCTAAACATGAGTTTGTAAGTGGAATATCTGACAGGAGATTCTTAGAGTTTTTGCTGACATCTATTATTAGTTTTGTGCTTCTTCCTTCAACCATGTATATTCATATTTTGCTTCAGGCATTCTTCTAGTTGGCAAGTTTTCTTCCCTAAGTATTTTATTGTATTAGGGGAAAAAGGGGAAATTGAATTTCCCCCCTCTTCAAACATGATTGTAGTTCTGTTCAGTATCAGATTAGTTCAGTCCCTTTGTTTTTGATATTAATGTTTCTATCCTTTTATTTAAAAATACAATGAAAAATTGCACTTTAAAAAACATAAAAACTAAAAATTGAAACATATGCTTTCAATCATTTATAGAAATGACAATGAAGGTAACTTGATGAAATGCATGGTTGAATTGAGTTTATGCTGAAGTTTTATATTCATTTTGTATTTCCTTGTGCACTTTTTTACAGACATATCCATGGCAATCTTGCTTAGTGGTTAGAAATAATTTTAATTCTTATTGCCTCCACTGTATAAACTGCAGATCATTTTGACGCATGAACATGCAGATGTGGTGTTGGGTTTAGATGAGATTAGGGATGTTCAACCATATAGTCCATACAATGATATTGAACCGATGCCCATTTACCTCGATCAATTCACAATGGACAGGTACAATCACATTTGCTCATTTGGCTTTCATGTATACATTTATGCATTTTAATACCCGTCCTTATATACATTGTGATCTTTAGAAAAAATAACCTTAAGTTATAGGTGAAAATATAAAATTGTGTCCTATATATAGAGTTCATGCAGCAAAAAATATAAAAAATATGGAAGGGCCTTATTATCAAAGTAACCCTTGGCAAAATCTTCCAACAACTTGGAAGAGCAATTGAAATGAGCACTCCCAATAGAACTAGTTGCCCCACTTCCCCTCACATCTGCATTTTGATTCTCAGATTAATTGCTATATTTGGATTCCCAACCCCCTTATCATCATTCATGCTATGAGAACTCAGTGACATTGCAAGAAATTAAATTTATCATTTATTAAATTTAGTGCATATACATAATGCAAGGGTTCAAGACACAAGAATTCTCCTTTTGTTTTTCTTACTTTAGGTCACACGAAGCACAAAAGCAAAAGATACACAAAAATTGGAATTGTTGTTCTTCAACCTTCGTTAAACAAGGATTTCACTTTTGTTTTTCTTACTTTAGGTTGCACAAAGTACCGAAGCAGAGGAGACATAAAAGATGAAATCCTAATTCGACTATCAGTAATTAGTATTAAAATTTAACATTTAAACATAAAATAAAAAGGGTTAAAACTAAAAATTAAATACTAATAGTTAAACTTTTAAACTTAAAAATTTAAAACTAAAAAAAGAATTTTCATTTTCATTTTACTTTAGTTTTTCTCACTTTAGATTGCACGAGATATAGAAGCAGAGGATACACAAAAGTCAAATGAAAATCAGAAAATCAACTATATCATTATGCAAATTTTGCAAATAAACATTTAAAAATAAATAAATTTTAAATCCTAAAATACTAAATAGTTAAAACAGTGGTCAAATACTCTAAAACAGCTGTTATAAAATCACAAATAATAAAAACAATACTTAATAATTTCCAAACTCTACAAATAATTTGTAGTTTGCATATATAAATCATATACTAAATATTTAAAATTTAAATTGAAAACAAAAGAAAAACATATGATTTCAAATTAAGCAATTAAAATGCCAATGTCAAAAACAAAGTATGAATTTCCAAATTTGTGAAATCTTACCTTCAAGGCTTGATGAATGCTTCAAAAGGTTGATTGATGAAGACGATATAAGTCTTACTCTTGCTCTTGCTCTTATTCAATGCAAGGATAAAGTATTGATGGTGATTTGGATTGTGGTTGGGCATGTATATTTATAGCCTTTTGAGGGTTTGGAGTGTGGGTGAAGCCCATTAACACTTTAGGGTTAGGGTTAGTGAATTAGGTTTTCTAAAAAATGTTTTTTTCAAAAAAATTGACTTTTATCATGCCCAAGATGCGGGGACTTTTTGGAGTCTCCAAGATGGTCAACGGACTTCCTGAAGTCTCCGAGATGGTCAAGGGACTTCTTGAAGTCTCCAAGCCATCCTAGGGACTTGCTAGCATCCCCTCAACATCCCCAATTGGGGGGGGGAGGGGCATCCCCTCAATGGCCCTTGCTATACTAGTATGTCTTGGAAATGTTTCCTACATGGTGGTGATAGTGGGGGACAGCAGGGGGATGTCTCATCGTCGTCCTTGGGTGTAATGGCCACCCTAGTTTGGAATAAGTTTTTTCTCAAACACCCAGGACGATTTCTGACCTTTATCACGCAGTCATTTCATCAAACACTTTGCAGGCCTATTGTTATATCACTGTTTTCTGAGTTTATGATGTTGAATGCTTTCCTGAATGATTGTTTGAGATGGTTTGTCTTGTTCATAACTCAATGAACATTAGTTTAAACACTTAGCACACATATACCAAAAAAAAGACAAAATATCTAGTGACTGATGTAAAATATGTGCAGCACTTATAACAGCAGTTTGGTCATTAGAATAGTCATATTTAAATTGAAGATTTGAATGCATAATATAACTGTCACATCACTATCAACATACCCGTTGTCTCCATAAAGAGATGTTCATAAAAGGCCAATCTAAGAAAGACTGCTGAAACGAATGATTGGTATGAATGCTGGGACTGCTGCTACTAATGTCTGGTATAAATCTAGACTGCTGTGATTACCCAGATTTTACTGAAATCTCCCCCAAGGACAGCAAACTGGTAATAAAGGACTGTAATATCTTCTAGGATGACAGCAAGCCTTTCCACTATCCACGATTCAGTCAAAGTCTTCAATTCAAAAAGGCCACATTGCTTTCAGGCTGATGATGGTTCTTGTATGGTTTGCCAAGAAGCCCAAATGACTGAAGCAAACAAGAACTGGCTATATTTTAATAGCTGTTCCAAAGCAACAAACCCCAAACACTTGAAAGTTACTGCCCAGCATCAGAAAATAAAAATGTACCCTGCTGGTACGGCCATGGCTGCACCCAGAGAACTCACCAATTTGCTCATAACTTCACTAATATCCCAAATCTCCTCACCAAACCTGTTACAATCTTTTTCCCTGGTCTAAGCGACCCTTTTTAGTGTCTTAGACAGCTCCAATATTAAGCGTTTCTTTTTCCTAGTACCCACGTACCTTTATGAGGTACGGCAGCTAAGAGGTCCGTACGGCCAATGTTTGGAAGCTATTCCAAAAGGTTCAAAGCTGCACGATCATCTTTTTTTTGGTCCTATCTGTTACTAAAAAACATAATTATATTAACTGAATGAGATAATTACAATGTAGAGCACAGCTCTATTTAAAGGAGATACAAGGATGTTTCTATAAACAGAACAGGAGTTTCAGAATAGAAACTACAGCTAATAAAACAGGATAGATAGAAACATACGAAACTAAGAAACAGAAATAGAAACTACCTAAGATGACCATTAACTAATACAACTAATATTTTAATACCCTCCCTTAATGGTCATCGTACAAACAAAAACTAATTCAACCCATAACCCTATGGAGTGCTAGTCCTCAAAATGCATAAAATGCATAAAATGCAGACTCCTTCTCAGTATGTTTCGCCACTTGAACACTTTGCTGAGGCATTTCTTGGTTGGACTTATCATCAGCCAACCGCTTTTTGCAAAACTTCTTGATATGACCAGGGTTCCCACAATAATGGCAAGTAAAAGATTTCTTGGAGTCCTCCGAATCGCCTTGTCCTTTCTGTTGAGCGGACTTGCCTTTGCCAACTTCCTTGGCAGTAAAAGCTTGTTCAACACTAGGAGACTCACTGCTACTCCCAAACTGCTTCCTCCACCTATCTTGCTGCAAAAGCTTGTTGCACAACTCATCAAACTTCAAGTCAACATTGGTGGATGTAATGTTGAGCATTTCGATGAAGTGCTCGTAGGAACGTGGCAAACTTTTCAAAGTGATCACCACCATATCCTCTTCAGCCATCTTATGACCAATGGCTTCCAGTTGGTCACGAATATCCTTGATTTTCGTCAAGTGCCCCGGCAAAGACACTTGGTTATCCATCATAATAGAGAATAGCATATTCTTCAAAAAGAATGCCCTTCCCTTGTCTGAGGTCTCGTGAAGATCTTTCAGATGCTTCCAGATCTCTGCAGCAGATTTACCAGATGGTATTTCTGGTAACATTCTGGTAACATCTCATCGGTGACAGATAATTTTAGAAGCATAACTGCCTCCCTATTACCTTCATCATACTTGTCCTGATTCTTCCCAGGAGTAGCAGGATGAGCATCCGTACCGACAACAAGCGAATTCAGACACCGGTACTCAAAGATGGTAAGCATCCTCTGCTTCCATGTGTTGTAATTCTTTCCATTGAACCTTTGCGTATTTTCCAACAGAATACTGGACAAAGACACCATCCCTCCCGTTTTCCAAAGCACAAAAACGAGGTAACTCAGCTGGCATAAACTTTGGACAATCAGTTGGCACAACTTACGATTTTTCAAAAAATCGTCTAAAAGAGGCTCAAAAACTGTAAGATTTTTTAGAAAAACCTTCAAAACCTTTGAAAAAGTAAGATTTTTGTAGAAAAACCTTCGAAAACTCTTTGCAGAAATTTTTATTCTCTCCAGAAAATTTTTGTCAAAACTGGATGGAAAAAAAACTAACTCTTTACACTGCCATGAAAATTTGAGGTTGCAAAAAAAAATTAGAACCCTCGTCACAAAAAAAAAACATGATTTTATCAAAAAACCGCCAAAAAGCAGAGAATACAATCACGATTTTTAGGAAAAATCGACCAAAAACTTTGTTGAAAGCCCACAATTTTTGCAAAAACCATTCAAAAAATTATTAAAACCACCAACCAGGTGCGGCTTGCATACACATGCCTCAGAAATCCCGCAGCCAAAAATTCGTGATGAGCAGAGTTAAAAAGATGGCACGATTTTCTTACAAAACTACCAAAATGGAGTCTTCCTTGCATGAAAATCATGCATAACCTTAGGCGATGCGTCTTAAAGATCCGCGACCAAACTACTCTTAGAAAATCGCGACCAAAACACAGAAGTCGCTAGGGATTAAAACACGACTTCAGAAAACCGACCAGAAGGAAACGCTGGAAAAAAAAACAGCAATCAAAACAGTCTTAAAAGAGCCGCCGACAGTCTTGGAAGAATCGCGGCCATTCAGCATAGAAGGCGCAGAAACAGGGATACAAAAGATCGTGATTTTAGTAGAGACAAAAAAAACGCGACTTCAAGGAGAGGAAATGACGAACTCCAGAAAAAAAAAACGATCAAACCCTCGAAAATCTTCAAGCAATATGCCACGATTTTCCACCAGAAAACCCTTGAAAATTTTCCTTCCAAAAATTTCTTCGATTTAAAAAAAAATCGGCTAAAAAAAATATCTCAGGTCGAGCCTAAGCTCTGATACCATGTTACTAAAAAACATAATTATATTAACTGAATGAGATAATTACAATGTAGAGCACAACTCTATTTAAAGGAGATACAAGGATGTTTCTATAAACAGAACAGGAGTTTCAGAATAGAAACTACAGCTAATAAAACAGGATAGATAGAAACATACTAAACTAAGAAACAGAAATAGAAACTACTTAAGATGACCATTAACTAATACAACTAATATTTTAATACTATCTTCCACTACAAGACAAAAACTACACTCAAACTCCTTTACTTTTGACTTTGGCACTTATTAGTTTTTTTTGCATTGGTACGGCTCACGTACAAGAAGTACGGCTGCACACTAAAGTTGTGCTCAGGCATTACTTGATACAAACTTTGATGTTCATCACAAAATCCACATAAAACGCACCAAAAATTCAATACAAATCCAAAGCTCTGACTGAAGATATTCAAAACACATAAAAAACGGATGAAATCCCGCAACTGTAGAACAACTCCATTAAGCTCCAGTGTGATTTCTGAGTGAAATCACTAGTTTCCTCAGCTAGGGATGGTCTCTCACACTCGAAACTGAAGGGTTCTGAGACTAAACAACCTCTCAAAGACTTGTGCTAAACAGCAAGGGCGTCTATCACCAAGATGAAAAAACAATTCTGCATGAAGCTCCCAGAATGAGCGAATGACTTAAATATCACCTTCACCACACATCCCAGGCTCAAGGTAGAAAATAGATAAATCAATTAATGGTCATAACAAGCGCTCCACTCCTCCAAGCTAGAATAGGAGACCACTAAAGGAGGGGCCCACCAACTTCAACGCCCACTAAAGGAGGCACACAATATACTTTTAAAAGAAAATAAGTTTTATAATGAACATTCTTAGCAAATTGATGCATTCCAACTTATATTAATCTTTTTAAAGTCCCATTTTCCCCTACCATTAAGTTAGCCTTCGGTAAATAACAAAAAGGCTAACATATTTTCAATTTTTTTAATCACTGAGAAAAAGGGGACATTACAATCTACCCTTCCCAAAGATTGCTTGTCCTCAAGCAATGCCAATACAGCCTCCAACCCACAGACTGATCTAAACTGGAGTCAAAAAGGATCCTGGGGTCCCAAGTCAACATAGGAGATCTATAGTACCATCTACTGGAGACACTAGCCTGCAAGATACCAATACGAGAGACCTCCCAAAAACCTTCTGTAAAAAGAGCAATCAGATGCTACATCAACTCAGCCAACTCCTCAAGGAATTGCTCTTCGAACAACCCCAACTGTATCACCATAAGAATATGCTCAAGAGAGTCAACATCAACTCTCTCATTCCCAACAGCTGCTGGACTATAAACCTAAGTGATCCTCGGATTCCAGGTCAATCTCAAGAAAAAACCACCACTCTGCTGCTACACCACTCTGATTAGAACTATAAACTCATCATGCAAAAACTATGCTCCTCTCTCCTGCGACCCAATAATATAGCCATCACCACAAACCAAACTGAAATACCTGAAAAGGCTGAAATCTATACCATGAAGCATCTCCTGCCAAGGCATCTCAGTGAGATCCATAACTGCAATCCCTGCATCTGACATGATCCTGGGTAATGGAAAAGATAACCTACTCAACCCAACAGCATACACCTCAGCATCTCTGCTCATGATGCCCCTGAAGTAAGACAAATCAAATTTGGACAAGTAGTTGGTATAGAAGATGCCAGCAAAACCAACTCTAAAAATAGCTATCCCGAGAATGCTTCTGTGGTCACCAACTGAGAACCTATCGTTGACACTTAATCTCCAAGTGTCAAGGAAGCGATTTCGAATGCACTAATTCACCCAACCCACTGCAAACATCAAAGCATCATCTGATTATATACATACCAACCTCATGAAATGTCTACAGTAACCATCACTCACCAAAGTGGAAACAAGAGATAATTGAACTGTGGCCTGAAAAACTCTCACGACCAACTACCCAAAAGCTTGCCAAAGCTCAGAACCAAATAGCCCAAATAAAGATGTCATCATAACCTATGTGGAAATATAAGGACAACATTAATCAAACTGAAATCCCACAAAGAATGTAGGAGAGATGAGTATGGATATAAGTGAAGAATCATCTCCTATGATCAAATCACCTCTACCAACCAGCCTCAACCATAGAGTACTCAACTGCTGGCCTGAAGAAGCTTTCCAACTCATTTGCGGACCAAGAACTGGAGTCATGTATAGGCTGATCAGAAAGTGGACAGCAGTACTATTACTGGAAGTTGTGCCACTACTCCCAACCTGAGACAACACCTCATAGTTGGAGACCACTCCTGAATCCCAGATCCTATAATCAATTTCACTCTCCTCACCGAAATCGGTTGGGTCTTCGTAATCTAACTCAAATAAAGGGTTATCATGAATCAAATCAGCATCTAACTCAAACAAAGGATTATCCACAAATTGTAGATTATCCTCAACTTCAAAATCAGACCAAACATTTGGCTGTTCCAAACTCCTGTATTCTGACTTTAAGGGACAATATGCAAGTTCAAATTCTTCTTGAATGCAATCAAGCTCCTCTATTACCTATTCTATCTCCTTGGCCCTTTTTCTGTTCTCCTACTCTCTGAATTGTTTGGCCTCATAGAGCTGTTCATTTGCTTCAAGAAGTGTCTCTTGGACACTTTCCAAAGCAAACTTCCTGGAATTAAGCTCAATGGTGAGCTCCCTAGCCTCTTTCCTTATTTGCCTAGACATAGATAGTCTCATCTGCAATTCTAGAAGCCACATCTCTATCATGAATTATATGCAAGAAGGCTGATTTCATTTCTTCCATAGTGCTCTTCATCATGTGCAAATGTAATGTCCCCTTTCCGAGAGGGTGTTAGCCTATACTTGGTTCCCGTAGGCTAACCATGGTGGTTAGGGAACTTTGGCTGTTCGTTTGGAGGATTTCAAACACTTTGGCAGAAACTTACTATTTTTAGTAAGTTAGGGTTTCTTCTATTTTTGGAAAGTCAGGGTTGGAGGCAGAGTGTCTCATCGACACCTTTCCAACAGTCTCAAGATCATGAAATTCGGAGTTCATTTACCCTCTTATATTAAAGTCCGTAAGTTTAATTTAATATTAAATAATTGGACTTTATTATATTTAAGTGGCGACTTTGGAAAAGTGTTAAAAAATAAAATATAAAGTCAATTGGACTTGGGCGACTAAGGGAGAGGAAATAAAGTTTATAAAATGAAATATTTTCCCTCTAATCTAAGGTTTCATTTCATGAGAGAAATATAAAAGGCAAAAATGAAAGCTTTTGATTCATTCACGACATATCATATTTTCTCATGTTTTGCTTTGCATTTGAGGGTTTGGAGAACTTCCAGCCATGGCATTTGGTGACGAAAACCACCATTTGTAACAGCGATTTGAGGGTGTGAAAGATCATCTGAGGTTGCTTGAAGTAGCCATACATCTGTGGTTACATATGCACTTCATATTGTTCAGTTTAGAGGTTTCAGGGTTTGTCATGGAGGCTTTTCTAAGGAGATATCAGAAGATTTCTGCCTCCATAATAATCAGCAGGTGTTGAGGAATATGTTGCAGGTTTGGGCTGTGAGTTTGAAGGTATTTGTGGTGGTGTTTTGATCCCAACCTGGCCGTACCAACACCCAGGCAGGTTGTACCACATATTTGGGTCATTTGGTGTTTGTTTGGGAACTATTTACTATTGTCTATGCCTCTTGGGGAGTCGTTGAGGACTGCAGCAATCACAACACTATTTGGAGCAAACAATACATTCAATATTGTGAGTTTCAGAACTTCCATTGCTACTAGAGGGCCGTACTTACGAGCAGGAGGCGTGTGATCTTTATCTGGTCTATTTCATTGCATTTAGGGTATCATTGGAGGCACCAATACCAAGGAGAGCTGCTGTTACAGACCTTAGAATAATACAGAGGCTATCATATTGTATTACTTCCCTTTTTGGATATGTTATTGCTGTTGTAACAGTTTATCAAACCTATTTTAGTGCATCAACATAATGGGTATGTAAAATACTTCTTATTTTGGCAATATATTTTTCTTGGTATTTGTTGCTTAGATAATAGGGGATATTTTCTCAACTGGGTACTTAATGTTTTGTCAAAATACTGGGTATTTTGGAAGATATAGAAATCTGGAAATTTCAGCAGTGCATTTCCTTTGAAATTTTTTGTGAGTGTAGAAAATATATACATTGCAATATCTCTGTTTGCTGTACCACACTGTTATACCCGACATAGCATAAAATATCAAATAAAATCAGACAAGGCAGAACAGATATTAAATATCACAAGGGGTGGGTTATTTCAGTGGTATCAGAGTTGGTGCATCTTTGCCAGCCTGTGTTGATCAGTTTATATGAGTGACGGAAGAAGGGTTTACACTAGACCTACTCCACATTGGCATCCACCAGAGGTCCCAGAAGGTGAAACAGTTTCCGGTATATTGGGCATGCACAGAAACTCTTCCAGTGGCAATGAAAGCATAGCAGGTAGTATGGGGGACAGAGGATTAGACCAGCCAGAGAGTCCTAACACAAAAACAGAAAGAAAGTTTGATATTATGCTTGATATGATGTCCCAACTTCTTGGGAAGTTTAACCAGGGAATTCCAATAGTTCACACCAATACCACACCCAAGGGTGAGACCAATGGCTCTAACAATGGTCACCGCAGACATGCAAGACAGGGTAGTGGACATGTAGGACAAGGTAGCGGACATGCGGGACAAGGTAGTGGATATGTAGGACAGGGCAGTGGTCATAACACCAGGGTTACCCCAGGATCGGTCACTAGACCCCTGCAGCTGACCTTTCCACATAGAGAGGAGGCATTAGTTCAGCAGGAACCAGAGGTTCAGCTTTCCATGACTGACAATGTTCGGATGCATCATGCATAGTACATGACATTGGCTCCAGATATTAGGGAAATGTTGACATTTGAGCAGTACATGAATCAGAAGAGACAGAGGGGAGTGATGGGTCATGGAGATTATAGAGCTAACAAAGCTAACTGGGACTACCAACATGCATTGATCAAAGTCCCTATGGATCGGTTTGATGGGAGTGGTAAGATCTCAACCAGAGCTTGGGTGCAAAAATTAGATAATTACTTGACACTTAAGCCAATGCCGGAGGACGAGGCACTTTATTTTGCCACTATACATTTGGACAGGTTAGCACATGAGTGGTGGTACCACAGGTTGGTAACACTTGGCCATGGCCTTATCACCACATACGATGAGTTCACTAACAGACTCATTGAGAGGTTTGATACCAAGGACCCAGAGTTGCAGTTCAGAGAGTTGGCGCGGTTGAAGCAGTACGGGTCACTTGAGAGCTACATTTCTAAGTTCCAGAGGTTCAGTGCCATGGTTCCTAGCATTTCAAAGAGGAGATTAATAGTCCTGTTTACAAAAGGGCTTATGGAACCACTCAGGGGATGGGTTAAGGCTTTTGACCCACCTTCACTTCAGGAGACCTTTAAGAAGGCACGGAGTATGGAGTTCGCAGTGCCTAGGAAACAATTCGTCTCCAAACCTTTTCCTCCACGGAAAGACAAGATGCCAACACATCATCAAGATACCTTCCCACATAAGAAACCAACACCTTGTCTAGATGATGATGCACTGAATGAATACAGGAGGAAGAAGTTATGTTTCAAATGCAAGGGTCCTGTTGTGACCTAATCACACATCGTCCCATTGCAAATGGGGACCCCCCTTTTTTTTCCGCTTTTTTCCGTTGCTTTGCTTTAGGGTTTAAGTTTTCTCTGAGTTTGTATGCTTGGAAGTGTTGTTTGACCTAGTCTCTTCCATGAAATGAAGAATGAGCCTCTCTGGAGCAGCGAGAAATGTATCAAGTGATTCAATCAAGGAGCAAATGAAGGCAAAGAATGAGTCCTGAAATTCTGAAATTGACTAAGTCTGATATCCTGAAGTCTAATGTTCTAAGATCCTGAAAATTGACTAAGTCTGAAACCTGGTGGATCCTCAGAAATCTAGAATCTACATGTTAAATCTCATGGATCCGAGACCTATCTCAAACATCCTGAAAGTATATTTCAAAACATTTAAAATATATACTTAAATATATTTTGAAATATACGTGACTCCAGGTACTGAAAAATGGCTAAGTGAAAAAATTGAAGTCTTGGACCTTGAGCGGACATTTCTCATGCAGGGGGAGAATGCGCCTAAAATGAGCGGAAATTCCTTGTTCATGAGGAGAATGCACTCCAAGAAGATGAAATTCCTTTCACATAAGCAAAATGTGCCAATGAAGAAGTCTCATTGAAACAATCATTTAGAACCTGTGAAAATTCTCTAAGGAAAGTAAATGTTTGAAGACAAGGTTGCAAATTCCTTGTCCTTGAGGAGAATGTGCCCTAGTAAAAGTCCTTCTGATCATGCTATATCTGCCACTCCTTAGTGGACTCAAGTCAACAACCCTTGCAAGAAGAGGTGATTTTATGAAGATTCAATGCTAAAGACTTGAAAAATTCACTAAGGTACAAGTAAAAGTTTAAGGAATGAAAATGAGAAATTGATGTCAAGAACGGTGGAAATTCCCTCCACAGAGGGAATATGCGCTCTAAGAGGAGGGAGAATTCAAATGCACATGGAGAGTGCGCCCAATTTGAGAGATTTCATTTTTGCCTTGTGAAAAATCAAAAAATCAACTTTAGAACATTGAAATCATCCTTGGAAAATCGTTGAACAGCTATTAGAAGTTTGAAGTTGGCGCAAATGTTGATGACACAAGGAAAAATCGCAAATTCCAACCTCCCAAGGAAAATCCATCCTCAAACACTGCTCCTTGCACACTACAAAATCCCGCCCAGATCTGGAACAGGTCGGCCTAAGGAATACAAATTGCATTTTAAACAAGAAAAATCACTGCCAAAAGCAGGCTGACATGCAGCAAGGAAAGAAGCATGTGTGAGTGCTATAAATAGGGGTTAAAACTTTCATTCCTCACACAATTCCAAAATGAAAAAGGGCAGATCTGCATAGCAGAGCAGAGCAGCGAATAACAGCAGAAATTTTGCATAAGAGAAGTGAATTTAGTAAAAGAGAAAAAACTAAGATTTTATTCTTCCTTGCAGCAAACTTTATTTGCCAATATCAAATATTTTTAGAGATTGTTTGAATTAAAGATTATTTTAAGATCATGATTTATCCCACATTGGCAAGGATAATGAAATTCATCATTATTTACCCTTTATATTGAGCACCACGTTAACATGCATTAATGTATTAGTTAAACATTTTCAAGTACTATGACTTGTCAATTTTCATTTTGCAGATTTCAAACAATCCGGAGGCGAGATAGTCACTTGCCAAGTCAGGAGGTCACTTCAAAGAAGATCCAAAGCATTCAAGGGAGAAGACTTCATCGAAGGAGATTCCACATGAAGGAGATGTTATCAAGTTTCATCCACAAAGGAAGACTTCATCGCCAGGGCGGAGGAAATGCACTTCACTACATCAAGGTTTCATTACCGGAGATGAACATCAATCCACCTTGCAAGTTCAGGAATCCATAGGTCTAGCAAATCCAGGAGCAATCCCTCATCAAGTTCACTGTCAGAATTCAAGAGCCTTCCATTTCCTGCACCAGAAGAAGATCAAGAGCGAGCACCATGAAGTCTAGTCCAAGAATGTCCAAGTCATCTTCTCTACTTCAACAATCCAAATCCAGAATCCTGCACAAGAACAAGAATTTCACAAGATGAGAAATGAGCATGTACGTCAAGAAATCCATAAATTACACTAAGGCATGAAAGACAACATGAAGACATCCAAAATTCCCAAATTACAAGTTTGAGAGATGCTAAGTTCTAGAGATGAAAATCCAAGTTCGAAGACTATTCCAGGAAAGATGATACAATTTGGGAAAATATTCCAAACAGTGGGAACACAAAGAAGATCAAACCAGTTTGCAAGATGCTGAGGTGGCATGTGCACATCACCAATCCAATCACAGCCGACCACATCACCCATCCAAGTTCAATGTACCTACAACAAGCAAGAGGCCAAAGAGGACGTCCATGTGGAAGATGCTTCAAAGATTCCACTTCAAGCTTATCACATTGGGAAACGTGCCTTCATTGCCTATGGGTTTTTATGTACACAAGTTGTGTCAAATTTTACTTTTGCTAAAAATAGCAAGTTGTAACTAATTGTTGATGTGGCAAGATGTCGGCCGTCGATTTGCAAATCAATCTTGGTCGTTCATGTAATTTTGGAGTCTATAAAAGGCTCACTTCTCTCATTTGTAAGACATTAGAATTAGAGTTGTTGTAGGAGAGTAGGATAGCCAGTAGAGTAGAGGAAGCTCTTCGAAGTCATTGAAGAGATATTGTGAAATTGTTGTAAAATACTTCCTGGATCAATACAAGCTCATTGTTGATTTTTTCATGGTGATTTTGTGTGATTATGGAATGTCCGCATGGTTTCAAATTCTCGCAGATGGTTGAGAAATGTTTCCAAGTAGCTTAGATAGTAGATTAGAAGTTCATTGATGTAATGAGTTTATGCAAAGATATTTGATGAATTCCTTCTTTGTTCATACTTTTCATGATTTGTCGATGATAAGTCATTTTGCAAAGTTAGCCTGAACCATGTTTGCTTTAGTTCAATTGTGAGTACTTGTTTGAACTACGCCAGTTGTGGTTGTTTGGATGAAGGTTTACAATTTGAAAATCCTTGAATGACCTTAGAAGATTACATTGACTCTGTGTAGTTGTTGGTGTTACCTAGATTTCACTACTAGCTCAATCAGGTAGAGCTTTCCAGTTTTGAAAGAGAAAAAGGTACATATATTTTTGTTGTGTTAAACCCAAGCACATTTGATACAAATTGAGATGAAATTGTAGTGTTGCATTCAGATGTTTTCAGAACTTAAGAGATTGTACAAATCTTTTAAAAGATTAGCAATTTGTATTAAAAAAAAATAAGTGTATAAGTTCTCACACAAGCCGTGAGACTAACTGCTTCAATGCAAAATGAAAAGACAAACTATACATTTATAAATAAACTGAAAGACGAATATGCATATAAGATAGGGTGACTCGTCATTGCCTGAATGACGAGCCTTCATGCTGTTGCTGCGTCTTGTGTCGTCCTAGATTGTCGACGTGTCCTGCATCCAGCTGCTATCTCCTTGCTATCCCGTCATCTGCATAAAATTTTGGAAAAAACGATGTTAAAGCAATGACGAGGCATCATACATCATATGATATCATCTATAAACGTACAATTTGTGTTTTCAGATGCAGTAAACCAGTTAGCGTCACAAAAGCTTTTGAGAAGACATCCAGAATATCGGCTGCAAGCATGCATTTATTTTCTAACAAGTTTGCTTCATGTGCAGATACAGATGTAATGATGTTTCTGTTTGATTCATCAGTTACGTTATGAGTGGAGGAAATGTGGCTCCCACAAGGGTTGAGCCCAGCTCATAGACCTTACAGAACTTTTCAGATGCAATGAACAGATGGAATGAACAAATGCAAAAAAAAAAAAGAAAAAAAGCACAACTCTAAGAGCGCATTCAGAAGGCAGATACAGCTGTCAAGAGCTAGCATACTGAGTAGGACAACAAACAATCAGAGGAATCCAAGCAAAGCAGGAGATATAAGGTGGTGAATGCCAGCTAAGATCATAGGAACAGCTGCATGTCATAATAAAGGACAGCCAACACTCAAGACAGGACAGCAAGGTATGATGTCATCGACAGTGAGAACTTTCAAAAACAATGATGACAACCAACAATAAATACACAATACAAGGAGCATTCATATTAACAGTATACAATGGAAGAGCTATTGAAAAGATATTTTATTGTGTCCTTGCAAAGACAGCAAATCAGCTCACAGCAAATAGAGCAATGACTCTTAAAGACAGCCACAAATCATCATGAAGAGCAGCCATTATTTGAGAGAAACTGTAACAAGTCATAAAGAGCAACATTCATGAACAAATAAGGGAAGTTAAAAGAGATAACAGGTATATCACATGGTTCATTTTCTCAATAACTAAGTTGTCTTTATTGTTTTTATGAACTGTGAAAGTAATCATTAAAGAGGCAGTTATCTTGAGACCAAGGTGATGATAGCATGACAAGGTCCAAGTTACAAAGGAAGAAAGGATTGCCAGCTAGTAAAAAGTTACAGGTCTGTCAGCTAGAAGTTACAAAATGCCTAGGAAACAGTGAATACACAGCCATCCGACAATGCTACAGCCAACAAGAAAAGATAAAGTTTTTTGAAGACAGCAAGGCATATATGATATCTTTCCAACAGCCTAAAATATATGCTCATTAGTGAACCATTATATGTATTGAGAGGTCACAGGAAAGCAGTTTCATATATCAAACTCATATCAACGAATGAACTAGCTTCTGCATCAATAGACAGTACATTGCGATTGTGGGATGTGAAGGAAAATTGCCATGTATGTACATTCAAGGGACATACTAATGAGAAGAATTTTGTTGGGCTTACAGTCAACAGTGAATACATAGCTTGTGGCAGTGAAACAAAAGAGGTGTTTATATACCACAAGGCTATTTCAAAGGCTGTTGCTTGTCACAAGTTTGACAGTCCGGATCAGGAGAAACATATGGCACCAATACATCAGAAACATAGAGTGCAATCTCTTGCTTGTGAAAAAGGTCCAAGTGATCAGTCCGAGTACAATGAAAAGAAATGGTTGTGAAGAAAACTCAGAAAATAGAGTTTTTTTAACCTCGAACACAGAAAAAAAGTAGAAAAAATGCAGTTTTCTTTTCAGATTTCAAACAGAAAGCAAGGTATATATATATCATTGTTCCAAGTTTTGTGTTAAGACTGGTGTTTGTTCACAACTAACGGAAAGACAAAAATCGAGGGTTTTTACTCTTTTCAAACGTGCTCAGAAAACGTCCACAAAAGTCAACAATGGAGTTCGAACAACTAGAAAATGCAGTGTTCTTCATATTTCGAACAACAGAAAGGAAGAACACAAAGTTTTCAACTCATTGAAAAGAATAAACCCTTAGAAATGCCCAAAATCGCTTACTTTTGGCAGCGACTATACAGAAAGAAACCCAGAAAATGGAGGAAAACTCATTACCTCTGTGTTTTTCGCCTTTTGCTGTGTAAAAATCATGTTTCTTCCTCTCAGACGGCGGCATCACACAGCCAACAACAAAGGCAGGAGGTCGGCCAGAGAAACAGCAAAATATCCAGTAAAAGCCAGTCAAAAAAGCGGCCAGAAAGACACAAAATCAACCAAATCTGGAGTTAAAACATCAAAAAATGTAATATACCTTGCATTCTGCCAAAGAATGGAGGAAAGATCAGCTAAAAATGACCCAGTTTAATGCCATTTCTGCCTTCAAACCCTCATGGCGGCCAGCAAATTCAAACAACAATATAAAATGCAAATGAAAATGTTTTAGGTCTTTCTCCTTAGGTCAAAAGGCCTAATTTGCTTTTTGACTTGTGTTTTGTGAAAACATCATAATCATCCTTATCATTTTGGCAACGTGAGGAGGAAAGATTTCATATGATTCGAACATAGTGCAAGAAGGGGTCGTGGCATGTTTATGCCTTTTATTTTCTTTTTTTGAAGCCAAGTCAAATGCATTTGGCAAAATGTAAGGCGAGTGCCTTATGTGTTAGAAGGCATGTTGAAGGATATGAAAAAGGAAATGGCTAGGAGTTGTGAAGCATTGTGTTGACATGGCCTTGAGATCCGAGGTGATGTAGATGTGATGAGTCATGTCATCGTGCCTAAGGAGTCGCAAACATTTTTATGTCATTTGCATAATCAGAAATCAGAGAATTAAAAATATCATAAATGTCATTATTTTCTGCATAGGTCTGTATGATTATAAATTGTAAAACATTTACTAAGGTGGTGAAATTATAAACCTCTTAGTTAAATGTTTATTAGATGCAGAAAATGTGTATTTATGTCTTTTATTGGGATATTTATCTATTATTTATGATGCTGCAGAGGATTATGACACAGATCTGACGTATGTCAGAAGCCACAGAGAGCATTTAAAAGCATTCTATGACATTTTCAGGTGCCTTTATGATAGTAGATGGCATCCCTTGACTTTTTCTGCATTGTGAGCACACTTTGGAGGACTTTAGAGAGATATTTTGTGGGCATTTATGAGATGCACGGGAATGGAGGTGGTGGATGTTTATCTGTTTACAGCTGTTTAGGAAGTATATAGTCTTCTTCATTATTCATTTTTGAGAGGTTCTGATTATTCACTACTCTGTATATTGTAATTTTCTGAGTTCTTTTGCAAAAGTGAACAGTTTTGTAACCCATTTTCAGAGATATACAGTATTGTAACACCTTTTGGCAGTAATAAGCAGTTTATACCTTCCTATTTCTTTTGATATTGTGTGTCCTCAGTGTTAGTACAAATCTTGGCGATATTCTTTGTCCTTAGAGTTGTCTTTCATGTTGGTGCCTTTATGCAGGGGTTACATAATTTTTGCAGGTTGTGAGATGTGCAAGGGATAACAATTAGCTTGTGGGTAGTGAGAAAACCTCTTTCTCCTTAACAAGACTACTGTTACTTAGCCTCCTTACAAAATAATGATGCAAGGGTTATGATTTTTTCTGGGTTGTGTAGGGTTCTTATTATTACTGGTTCTGAAGTGTGTCATTTCTGTACATTTTCTGATGATCTTTTGGTGCATCACCTTAGACAATAGGTTTCATTTTCATGTAATCCTTCTTACCCTTTTCTCTGCAAAGACCTTAGTATAAGTAGTTTAGGTGGAGTATCAACAGAAAGTCGGCCTTCTCCGGAGGTTCTTTCCATCACAGGTGACCCACAGACCTGGAAAGATCCCATGTTTCTCCAGATTGCCAAGTTCTACAACTCAGCAAGGGTGCAAATCTGAGAGACAACAGTTGGTTCTCATGGTGAAGCGGAGTTTGGTTTCATGAGGAATTTGTCTATCTTGACATGATTCATTATTTCATTGACCTTAGAATAGATATCTCTTAACCCTCTCTCTTTTGCATTTTCTTTTAAGTTTGATTGAAGAAGTTCCATTCATTCACATCTAAGGAGTAAGGAATTTCATCCATGTTCGTGAAGGAGGAATTTAGCGTAAGTCCCTTTGTGATTACCAGCAATATCACATCAAATCACTAAGTCTATCCACTGCAAATCACATATAAGGAACCTTGAAGCGCTCTTGTTTGATCACATAATTCAGCATTCAAGAGGCTTTGTTCAAGAGAGGATAGAGCACTTGGTGTTTTATTCTATTGTTGTTGTTGTCACAAAAACATCATCAACAGGTACATGGGATCCTAATCATAAGTGCCCAATGAAGGGGCAGGTCAAGCAGTTGGAGTATTATTCTGCTGATGAGACAGTTTCAGAGCATTCGGAGCAGCAGAGTGATAGAGGGGACAGCGATGGAGAGACTGTAGTAGAGGAGGTGCAGGATGCACAGGATGATGATTTTCCTACAGCACATATCTCTGCTATTCAGAGAGAGGGTTCCTTTAGGATACGAGGAGTAGTGAAGGGACAGAGAGTAAGCACCTTGTTAGATACAGGGGCCACACATAACTTCATTGACGAGGGCCTAGTTGCATGGAGGGGACTCAAAACTAAAGAATTTAAGGGATTCAAGGTCAGAGTGGCAGACGGGTTTGTCATCACTTGCAAACGTAGGATCCCTAATCTAACAATCAGGTTGAATAATTATGAGTTCCAGGCCGAATACTATGTGGTCAGTATGGGTGACATGGATGTAGTCCTTGGGATGAAATGGTTGCATATGATAGGTGAGTTTTCCCTCAACTTGAGGACCATGGAGATGAAGTTCGAAGTGGATGGTCATAGAGTCCCATAGTTTCGAGACTCGGACTTGGCGCAGACTCGGCGAGGGTCACTCGGCTCGGGACTCGGGACTCGGCACCCAGACTCGGCGCAGACTCGGCAAAGTGAAAAACCCAAGAAATTTAGATATTTTTGAGGATTTAAAACTTGTTTCATGCACCCTTTATAAAATAAACCTTAAAGACACAATAATATCATCAAATAGAAGCTAATTTGATCACATACTCAAGTATACATCGATCAGATAAGTATAAACGCAAATTGTAGCTAAGCTGCTGAAGGAAATAGCACACTTAGATATATAAATATAGTCAAATGTATACAAAACTCATGGAATATGAAATCCATGACATCAAATATTCCAAACAAATATGAAATATCAAAACAATAACTAGAAGTCTATGGCTCAGAGGAGCCTGCATCCTTTGCCTTCCTACGAAGGCGTAAATGGTAGGTCTTCAATCATGCCAAAATTGACGAGTCAACAAAAACTCAGAGAAAACTCAGCAAAAACTCGGCAATCAATAGGATCTATCTCATCCAAGTCAATAGGATCCAGTGATTTGTCCTCTACTCTTTTTGTGCGAAACTGAAACCCTGAAAAATTGGTTAAGTCTGAAATCTGATGGATCCTCCAAAATCTAGAATCTACATGTTAAATCCCATAGATCCGGAACCTATCTCAAACATCCTGATAGTATATTTCAAAATATTTAAAGTATATTTTGAAATATACTGTCACCGTGTCCCTGATTTTTTCACTTTTTTCTGGCCGAGTTTCATGCTCCAGACTCGCGAGTTTCTGGTGAGTTTGGCGAGTTTTCAAAAATCGGCGAGTTTTGGCGAGTTTTCAGACGGGTCCGAGTCCGAGTCTCCAGGACTCGCCATGCCTTGCTCGGCTCGTGACTCACCGAGTTCTGGCAAGTTCGGGCGAGTCTCGGAACTATGTCAGAGACACATTTTGAAGGGGATGTCAGATGGAGGGTTGAGCGCAATGTCCATTTGGAGGATGGAGAGGATACTGCGACATGACTAGATGCAATGGGCAGCTGAGATTCTTGTGATGCCAGAGGTGCCCAAGCAATAGAAATAGGAGTATCGAGCAGAGATCCAGGCTTTACTGTCTAAACACTCCAAAGTGTTTAGTGATATACCTCCAGGTAGACCTCTAGATAGAGGATTTGAGCACGTTATAGAGTTGGAGCAAGGTGCCAAGCCAGTGATTACAGTTCCCTACAGGCATCCTAAGAGATATAAGGATGAAATAGAAAAGGCCATTAAGGAGCTTCTCAAGATGGGACACATCAGGCCTAGTAAGAGTCCTTTTGCTTCATCTGTGGTACTAGTGAAGAAGAAAGATGGCACACTCAGAATGTGCATTGATTACAGAGAACTTAACAAGAGGACCATAAAAAATAGGTACCCCATCCCTAGGATCGATGAGCTTATTGATGAGCTCTATGGTGCATGTTTCTTCTCCAAGATAGACTTACAGTCAGGGTGCCATCAGATCAGAATACGTGAGGAGGATGTGGAGAAGACAACCTTCAGGTGCCACTATGGGCACTTTGAGTTCTGGGTTATGCCCTTCGGCTTAACCAATGCACCGGCCACATTTCAGTCTTGCATGAATAAGGTGTTCAGAGAACAATTGAGGAAGTTTGTACTTATTTTCTTCGATGACATTCTTGTATTCAACAAGACTTGGGAGGATCACCTGAGACACCTTGATATTGTACTGGGCATATTTGAGTAGGGGTCCCTATATGCTAAAATGTTGAAATGCGAGTTTGGCATGACAGAGTTGTTGTATTTGGGACATATTATTAGCGCAGAGGGTGTTCGAGTGGATCCAGAGAAGATCCGAGCTATAGTAGATTGGCCACCTCCCAAGAATCTCTCTCAGCTCAAGGGATTCTTTGGCCTCTATGGATTCTACCGCAGATTTGTAAAGGAATTTTCTCAGAAAGTTGCCTCCCTTACAAATTTGACACGGAAGGGAGTTTTCGAATGGTCAAATGGTGCTCAGCAGTGCTTTGACAGGTTTAAGGAGGTGATGAGCAGTTGTCCATTTTTGGCCATACCAAACTTATCGAAGCCATTTGAGCTACATTGTGATGCCTTGGGGAAAGGCATAGGGGTGGTGCTGATGCAGGACAAGCACCCCATTTCTTTTGAGAGCCGAAAGTTGAGAGGTCCTGAGAGGAGTTATAGCATCTACGACAAGGAAATGTTAGCTATTATGCATGCACTAGCTAAGTTCAGGCAATATTTGGTTGGAGGAAAGTTTGTTGTCAAATCAGATCACAATAGCCTGAAGCACTTCCTTAATCAGAAGGACCTAAATGATCGTCAGCAGAAGTGGGTCAGCAAGCTGTAGGCGTACGACTTTGACATCGTCTTTGTCAAAGGAAAGAAAAACATTGTTGCTAACGCCTTATCCAGGAGACCACACTTGTGTGCTAAAGGGGAGATTGCAGAGTACTGGAGGGATATGATTTCTGCAGAATATGCAAAGGATCAGTGGGCTTCTAGGATTATTGATGGCATCATCCGTGATGACAAGTACACTATTGTAAATGACTTGATCATTTACAAGGGGAGGATCTTTCTAGTGCTAGCTTCTACTATGAAGCAGAAGATCTTGAGAGCTTTCCATGACTTGCCTATGGTGGGGCATCCAGGATTCTACAAGACATATAGGCAGGTTAGAGAAAGGTTTACTTGGAAGGGGCTCAAAATCGATGTATAGAAGTATGTGAGGGAGTGTTCGGAATGCCAGCAGAACAAACATGAGCACTCCTTCCCAGGTGGATTGTTGTAGCCCTTACCCATTCCCGAGAGGAAGTGGGATTGTATAGCAATGGGCTTCATCACGGGCTTGCCGAAAGCCCAAGGTAGGGACTGCATCTTTGTGGTGGTTGACAGGTTGATGAAGTTTACCATTTCTTTGCCATTTCAGCCACTTATACAGCAACCCAGGTTGCTAATTTATTCTTTAGAGAGGTATTCCAACTTCACGGGTTGCCCAGGAGTATTGTGAGCGATAGGGATAGCAAGTTCCTTAGCAATTTTTGGCAGGAGCTTTTTAGGTTGACAAGGACAGAGCTCACCCCTAGCACAAGCTACCACCCCCAAACTGATGGACAAACCGAGATAGTTAATAAGTGGGTGAAGGGATACCTTAGAAATTACATAGCCTGGCAGCAGAAGGCATGGGTCAAGTGTCTTCATTTGGGAGAGTATTATTATAACACCACTTACCATATGTCCATCCAGATGACACCATTCATAACACTTTATGCGTACGAGGCTTCCAGTTTCCTGGAGTTGTTGTTTGGGGATAGCATAGTACCTAAGGCTAGAGACCTCTTACAGGACAGTTAGGACATCATGAGGTCTTTGAAAGAGAACATTCAAAAGGCGCAAAACTAGCAGAAGCAATATGCAGATCAACACAGAGTTGAGCATTCTTTTGAGGTAGGAGATATGGTGTATCTTATGCTGTAACCATACAGACAGTCCACTCTTAAGAAGAGTGGTGCCGAAAAGCTGAAGCCACGCTACTATGGGCCATTCAGGGTCAGTAGGAGGATTGGAGAGGTGGCTTATGAGCTAGAGTTGCCGGCAGGGAGTAAGGTACATAACGTTTTTCATGTATCTCGCCTCAAAAAAGCATTGGGGCATAATGTAGTACCTTCCACAGAGTTACTTCCTCTTGATGAAGAGGGGAAGTTGATTTTGGTACTTGAGGCCATTGATACCAGGGAGAGGACTTTGAGGAGGGTCATCAGGGAATATTTGGTGAAATGGAAGAACCTGCCAGTAGAGGATGCGACATGGGAGAACGAACAAATTTTGATGCATCCAGATCTGAGATTGCTTGAGGCAAGCAATCTTGGGGAGGGTGAACTGTAATGTCCCCTTTCCAAGAGGGTGTTAGCCTATACTTGGTTCCTGTAGGCTAACCATGGTGGTTAGGGAACTTTGGCAGTTCGTTTGGAGAATTTCAGACGCTTTGGCAGAAACTTACTATTTTTAGTAAGTTAGGGTTTCTTCTATTTTTGGAAAGTCAGGGTTGGAGGCAGAGCGTCTCGTCGAGACCTTTCCAACGGTCTCAAGATCATGAAATTTGGAGTTCATTTGCCCTGTCATATTAAAGTCCATAAGTTTAATTTAATATTAAATAATTGGACTTTATTATATTTAAGTGGTGACTTTGGAAAAGTGTTAAAAATTAAAATATAAAGTCACTTGGACTTGGGTGACTAAGGGAAAGGAAATAAAGTTTATAAAATGAAATATTTTCCCTCTAACCTATGGTTTCATTTCATGAGAGAAATATAAAAGGCAAAAATGGAAGCAGGTGTTGAGGAATATGTTGCAGGTTTGGGCTGTGAGTTTGAAGGTATTTGTGCCATGTGGTGTTGTTTTGATCCCAGCCTGGTTGTACTAGCACCCAGGCAAGCTGTACCACATATTTGGTTCATTTGGTGTTTGTTTGGGAACTAGTTACTATTGTCTATGCCTCTTGGGGAGTCGTTGAGGACTGCAGCAGTCACAACACTATTTGGAGCAGACAATACATTCAATATTGTGAGTTTCAGATCTTCCATTGCTACTAGAGGGTCGTACTTACCAGCAAGAGGCATGGGATCTTTATCTAGTCTATTTCATTGCATTTAGGGTATCATTGGAGGCACCAATACCAAGGAGAGCTACTGTTACAGACCTTAGAACAATACAAATGCTATCATATTGTATTACTTCCCTTTCTGGATATGTTATTGCTGCTGTAACAGTTTATCAAACCTGTTTTAGTGCATCAGCATAATGGGTATGTAAAATACTTCATATTTTGGCAATATATTTTTCTGGGTATTTGTTGCTTAGATAATAGGGGATATTTTCTCAACTGGGTACTTAATGTTTTGTCAAAATATTGAGTATTTTGGAAGATATAGAAATCTGGAAATTTCAGCAATGCATTTCCTTTGAAATTTTCTATTAGTGTAGAAAATATATACATTGCAATATCTTTATTTGCTGTACCACACTGTTATACCCGACATAGCATAAAATATCAAATAAAATCAGACAAGTTAGAACAGATATTAAATATCACAAGAAGAGGTGGGTTATTTCAGCAAATAAGCAAGGGAAATATTTTGCTCATATTGGTTCCTTGGTGTCTTGTGGATGATATTTTCAACAAGGATTTTCATATCATCCAATCTAGATAATGTGTGGATTTCATTTTCAATAGACACCAACAATTGATTCTTCCAATCTGTTGGGTGAATATTTTGTCGTCAACTAACTGAAGACAAAATGGTTATATCAACCATAGTGTAATGAGGTTAAATCTCTCCTCTCAGAAAGGGGAGTCTCCCTTCTTATTGCTAACTAACATCAACCAGTAATTAACTAGACTTATTTCCACTAAAAACTATCCTTGGGGTGGTTCCATATCATCCTATTCTCTTATTTCAGAATAGATGTTTACAATTCAAGATAACAATCCCACGAAGCTTATAATATGCAAAGAACTACAAATTACTAACTTGGAGCAATAATGATCAATATCCAATTAAGTTATACAAAAGAATAACTAAATGACACCAGCATGTGTTAATCACCAAGAAACCCACGAAAACACAAAGTTTTCCGTTGCTTCTTATTCCAATCGGAAATGAAAGAGTTCGGAGTAGAGTGCAGCCCAAAGTCTTCACTATATTCCGAGACAAGATAACACGATCGTAGACAATAACTCACAGCCCAACGTCTTCAAGTTACTTCTCATTCACAAACATAAACACAACTCTCAAAGATGATATTGCAGCACAAAGTCTACAAAATCAGATTTGAATCACCTTCTAAACACTTGATTTCCACGCTCACAATTCAACCATACATACAAGATAATGCAATAGAAAGGACATAAGAACAATTCTATAACATCACAAACTTGATCCAAGACAAAGATTGGATGCCAACTTGCTTTCTTTATATTGATTGAAAACTAATTTACAAAATAAGCTCAAAGTCTCAAATTGCTCTTCAAAATGGCAGCGCTTCGCTTCAATAGATAAAAGATAATATTTACATAAGAGGCCCTCTTTATTTATAGGGAGAGGCCGAGAGCAAAAATAGGAAATCTACAACTACTTTGACTTATTCAAAATACTGAGTCCAAATTGATTTGGGACTGCTCTGTTTTTACATGTAATTACATATTTGAAAATAACATGTAAATATGTCCGGAACAAAAACATAAAGCATGAAAATATTTGAAAAATAAACTAAGGCACATTCAACTTTCTCCATTGTCTTTCTCCATGAAATCTTCATACTTCTTCATGACTGATTGCACTTCATTAGTATCTGGTCCTGAAGTATGTTTAGAGATAGCAAAGGCCCTTGTTATGGAATCCTTCACGGTGTTGCAAGATTTCTCATGTCTGCCCAAGAACACTTTGAGATTGTCCAAAGTTAGCCGAATATCCAACAACTTGTCCATTGAAGCCACTGAAAAGGCTTGATCTTCGAACTCCTTCTAAATCATGTTGTTGAATTCATGAATCACTGCATCCGAGGAAAGAAACTTTTGGTTGTCATCAAACAACTTACAAGGAAATTCTTCAATCTTGTTAACAAGATTCACATCATTATCTTCACTAACTTCACGAGCACTATGCAAATCTTTAATTAATTCCTTGATGACACTTATTCTGTGTATGATAGTTTCTTTGACTTCCACAAACATCTCTCTATTGGGAATGATCCCAATTTCCACCAATGTACTCAATTTGAGTTTCTTCATTTTAACCCAATCCTACAAACTGCCTTCCAAGTCTTGTTGCTCTTTAGAGAAAGTATCAACAACTTTATCCAACTCTGCTCTTATACTTTCCATCTTCTCCATTCTTTCCACTAAGGTTTTTAAAAGTTGTGATCCTTGTGCAATCATTCTGTCCAAGAACTCACCGACTACTCTGCCTCTTGTATGAACTTTTTCAACCTTTTGAATAATTGGATCTTCAATGGTCATAGCCACAGGTTCAACTGTTTCAGAAGATAGGGTAATCTTTTGAAGCACCGAAGTCAATTGTTTTGCTTTAGCTTTATACTGATCTTTCATCTTTTTCACCTCATCAAATTTCACAATAAGAGAATTCAATGTAGACTGAGCATCAGCCTTGGCACTTTCATGAGTTATCTTTCCCAATTCAACCCTTGAGATGGAATAATCATTGATATCAACCTCTTCAACAGATTTGTCAGGAGGAGGCTGAGATACTTCTGCATACCTGTATCCCTTGTCGTCAAACAACCTTGAAAGAGTCTTTGGCTTTTTCTTAGTCTTGGTCTTTGTAGGTGCCAATTGCTCAAAGTCAAGGTCGTATAGAGAGATGACTTGTTTCTTCCTCTTTGGTGTATGAGATGAGAGCCAACGGGGAAGTGTAGACAAACCTCCATCTAGACTAGCAGCCATGGTTTGTGTAGCAGAGACTGCACTCACAAAAGTTGATGTTACAATAGGTGAAGTATTAGTAAAAACAACACCAGGAATATCTACACTCGGAATTTGCTCAGACCCAGTCATGAATTGCTCTAAATCAATTTGAGTGTTTATGTCAAATGAAGGTGAAGACAAACTTGGCAAAGAGGAGGAAGAACCAAAAACAATTTCCAAATTCTGCATAGGACTATCAAAAATTGTCCTAGAAGGAGATGAATGAACATACTGAATTGACCCAGAAGATGGAATATTAATTGGAATGACAGGAATGATTGTGGCAGTAGGAGTGGCAGTAGAAACTGACAAAGTATTTAGGGAAGAAGAAACATGTGGCTCCTCGGAAATGTTCTCATGAGGGGACATTTCTGGTTCTTCATGTTATTCTTGCTCTTCTTGCCCTTCATCCTAAACAATTTCTTCTTGCTCTTCAGTAGGTGGTTTTTCAACAGATGGCCCTTCTATGGATGTCTTATCCTTACCGCCTTTTGAAACAAACTTGATTTTAGGCTTGGCGGTTTTGTTGGAACTCGGCACATCACTCTTATTCTTTGTTCTCAACTCAGTCTTCTTACCAATGGGATCTTGGGTTTCCTCCTCTGACCCAGTTACAAAGTCTTTCAAATGAATTCCCTTTTCTTCCAACCATACATTTGTGTTAGCCAAAATTAGTTGAAACCTTTGTCGGATAGAAGTTACCTCTTTCTTTGACCATTGTATGGCTGGTAAAGGAGAGTCTGCAACATTATCAATCACATAGGTGGGATCCAAGATATTACCATCATCTTCCATACCCTCAGGAATATCTGCCAAGTCAAGTTCTTCAATCTAACTCAAAGTCAACCGGCAATGATCCATTTTTCTTATCTCTTCCTCTATCCTCAAATTTGCCCACATGTCCTCAATTCTATGCACATGAGTTAAATATCTCTTGATTTTATCTTTTAACCCTCTGTAATCAAAATTGGATCTTTTCTTGTAAGATTTCATTGTGACCCATTGCATTTCAAACTCTACAGCTTTAGCCTTTGGGGATGTTGAAATAGAGTACCGGCCAATTTCAATAGGAAACCTGAAACTTGACTTCTTAGACTCCATTTGTTTATTGTGCACTGCCATGATCTATCTACACAATTCCGTCAACACAATCTTATCACTGGGGTACCTTGGAAGCATGTAAGGATACCCCATGATACATCCAACCCTTTGATAGGTAAATGTGGGAAACTGTAAGTATAAGCAACCATATTTATTCACCACTGACCACGCTTCGTCAGAAACCCTTTTCTTTTCCAACTGAGGATCAAACAAACACAAGAAGGTAGCAAAGAAAGCATCATTAACTCTTCTAAAATGGTGAATACCTCCATCAAGAGTTAACTGAGGATAATATTGGTAACTGGAATCACTCTCCTATCCCCTTCTGATATCAATCCAGGAAAATTCCTCATTGAAGCAGCAACATAGACAAGGTATGATGTCATATAGAACTTGAATGAATTGTGCACCTTTGTCAATTGATCATGAATTACATCACTGATGTGGACTCCCCAGAAGATCTGTTGCTTCCTTCTCATTATGATCCTGATGTATAAATACATCCATTCATGGAAGGTAGAAGATGTAGGCAGACCTCTCACTCTATTGAGAAGAGTGATTAAATCATTGACTTCTTCAATGAAGTCACTGCGAGGAAAGTTCTTAGGCCATCTTGAAAGATTTGGCGTTGCAGTCTTCAACCACCTATTGTTGATTACCTTCTTAGCATTCTCAAGATTCTTATCATATTCCTTTTGTGCATAATCAAAATTAATATCTGCATATGCATCAATGCTAGGACACATGAAAGCTTTGTCAAAGAATTCTGCATCCAACCTCATAATCACATTTCCATTGGAATCTCTAACACTCTGATCATCCCTGTTGCAATAAGTTGCCACCTAAAGAACAAATTCAGGATTGTGTGCAGCTATAGGAAATGCAGCTACCAATTGAATGTTACTCTCCATTATGCACTTCATACCATGACTAAGTGGTTGCTATTTAGTCCTTTCCACAAACTCGGCCATATCAACCTAACCAATCTCAGTATCTTTTATTTCATCAATATTGGAGGTTACTGATGTCATTGGAAAGACTCCTTGGTATTTGTACTTCATGGCTTTTGACTTCCTCGGGGAGGGATCTATCATCTGAAGAAAAGGTTATCCTTTGAAATGTAGATCTCGAAAATGCGTGCACAAGGGATTGCAACACAAAATTCAGGGTTTTGCAGTGTTAAGAAAAATTGCTTGACTGAAAATTGCAATGGTGGGAAAATTCTGAGCAATTGCATGAGCTTTGGGGGGGCTAGAGCGCAATGGAGGCGAAAAACAGAACGAAAGCGGACAATTGGACAAAAATGGAAAAATTTCCTAGTGTTAGAGAAATTTTGCACGATGGGTGTAATGTCGTTGAATTTTAGCGACTCTGCATGTTGGAAGGATTTTGCAAGATTTGTGCAAAGTCGGCAAATTTTATTGACTTTGCAAGTTGTTAAAATTTTGCAAGGAAATATAAGTTCGGCAAATTTTGTCGATTTTACAAAGTGTATAAAGCTTTGGAAGTGACTGCACGGTCGGCAAATTTCGCCTATCCTACAGGTAAAGGACTTATCAAAGTTCTTGCAAGGTCGGCGAAATTCGCCGACCGTGCATATAGGTAAAACAAAGTACTTGAAGGGTCAGCATGGTGGTAAAACAACTTAACAGATAAAACGAAGTTTTACTGCAAGGTAATTGTCTACTAAGTGAGGTAATGTCGATGAAATTCGTCGACCGTGCAAAGAGATTAAACAAACACAAAGTGTAAGGTCGGTGAAATTCACCGACCCTACACGGGAAGTAAACACTCAAGTGAGGTCTAAAAGGCTTTAAACCTTACTTAACATAATGGATGTAATGATGATGAATTTCACCGACTTCACACAGGTATGATAGTCTAACAAATCGGCGATGAAAACCACCAGTCAATAAGCGAGACTTGGGTATTCTAACAATAAAAGATGCTGTCATCCACGGAAGATTTGACATAGTGGATTCAAAATTTCAAACCCCCTCCTGTAGGCAATGCAAGGTTACTATACACCTATCGACAAACCATGGTCGAGGGCCTAGGGTTAACAAAACTAGGGTTTAGGTTTCTATATACAACAGGAACAAAATGCAAATTCAAACAAAGACCTAGTTATTACAAAGAGACACAAACAGATCAAAACAATAACCAGTGAAAGACGTAAAATAACAAAAACCCTAAAGTCAACAATCGTAGATAAACAAAGAAAAGAAAAGGAAAAACATATTCGACAAGAAAGGCAAGAACAACGAAACCCTAGTCGGAAATGGTCAATAATCCACTCACAGGCCATGCACTAGTAGACACATGAGCTCCTTGAGGATGCAGAGGAATTACGAGGGCAAAAGAGAAAAAATAACAATAAAAATAAAACAACAAAACCACTTTTAAAACCCCCAAAATGCCATTAAACGAGCTACATTAATGGCACTCGTGTGGACTTGGAGTTGCAAGGTCGGCAAATTTTGCCTCCTATGCAACTTTTATTTTTCTTCTAAACGCAAAGTCAGCAAATTTTGTCGATCCTGCATTGGTGGAAAAAATCCTAACTCTAGAATGTGAAAACTGAAAGTGAAATATGCAACTTGATTTGTCTTGCAAATTTTGACGAACCATCATAGGTCAATGCTTGGAAGGACGTTTCAAAGCTAGGGGGACCACGCACTAGGGCAAATGCGATTTGCCTCGTTTTGCGTGCTTAGAGTGTGTGGGCTACGAAACGGATAAGTTTTGTAGGGGTCATCCCACAAATTAAGCTTAGCTGAATTTGAGGATAACACAATCATAATCATGCAAGGTAGATGTACTGCTGTTATAATGCAAGCAAGAATTAAAACCTTCACCATACCTTTCAGTTGTGACTCCATGGCTGTCCCAAAACTCCTGTGCCTCTCTATCCAAGCTTGTCCCATCATCATCTTCTAACCCTCGATCAATTTCAGCTTCATACATTATATTTTCTGATTTGCACACAAAATTATGCTTTTCAAATTCAGCTTCCTCAATGGTATTCTCTTGGCATACATTATGTCCTAAGGTAAGGACATCATCATGACCAGAAGGGAGTTCATCCCAATATAGGTCCTCATCAAACTTAGGTGCCAACACACCCGAATCCCAAAGATTAAAAGGTTGATTGCTTTGTTCAGAAAAAGTAAGTGCCTCATGTGTGATTGATTCTCCAAACAAATCACTCACCAAGTCACCAGTACTGAAATCATCAGGTACACTCCTCTCCGTAGGTTCTGATTGAGAGTCAAACTAATACTCACTAGTGTCATCAAGGAAGCTAATAGTCTTTGAAACTTCATTTGATAGATTTGATTTTGTATCCAGAACTGTTGTTTTGTCATCTTCATTGAACACATTCTTAGCATTTGTAGATGCATGCTCTTCAGAAGTGGTATTGTCTTCATATGTTGGATCAATAGTTGCTGATTTGACAAATTCCATATCAGCTTCATTATCATCATCGTGACTCTCACTTGTAGATGCACTAAGTGATTCTTCTTTGTTTCCACAATCTCTTTTCTTTCTTCCCTTTTTATTCTTCCTCTTTCCTTGTACTTTTGATGTAATTTATAAGACCCTTTCTATTAGGATCTAATATTGCACTTAATTCCACGTACCTGTCAAAGGAATATTCATTTTTGAACCTGTCAGGAAGTGCTTGATATTGGTCAAAAGCTTTGGTGGCCTCTTGTCCATAATCCTGAACTCTTTCCATTATCTCTTGTGTAAAAGTTGTATCTCTGATTCTGCTATACTGGGAGCTGTTGGCTTCTGTATTTTGTCTTGGACCATGAATTAAATTTTGATCCATCTTGTTCATAAGTCTGCCCAGCATATTGAACATCTGGTCAAACTTCTTCATTCGGTCACCCGAAATATGAAGTTGCCACCTTCCCTTATCTTCCTTTGCCATGACTGGTTTTTTCTATGGCACTTTTGTTGCATGCAAGGTTAGATAATGCACACAGGCTGGCAGAAGACCAGCTCTAATACCACTGTAATGGCCATCCTAGTTTGGAGCAAGCTTTTTCTCAAACACCCAGGACGATTTCTGACCTTTATCATGCAGTCATTTCATCAAACACTTTGCAGGCCTATTGTTATATCACTGTTTTCTGAGTTTATGATGTTGAATGCTTTCCTGAATGATTGTTTGAGATGGTTTGTCTTGTTCGTAACTCAATGAACATTAGTTCAAACACTTAGCACACATATACCAAACAAAAGACAAAATATCTAGTGACTGATGTAAAATATGTGCAGCACTTATAACAGCAGTTTGTTCATTAGAATAGTCATATTCAAATTGAAGATTTGAATGCATAATATAACTGTCACATCACTATCAACATACCCGTTGTCTCAATAAAGAAATGTTCATAAAAGGCCAATCTAAGAAAGACTGCTGAAACGAATGATTGGCATGAATGCTGGGACTGCTGCTACTAATGTCTGGTATAAATCTAGACTGCTGTGATTACCCAGATTTTACTGAAATCTCCTCCAAGGACAGCAAACTGGTAAGAAAGGACTGTAATATCTTCTAGGATGACAGCAAGCCTTTCCACCATCCACGATTTAGTCAAAGTCTTCAATTCAAAAAGGCCACATTGCTTTCAGGCTGATGATGGTTCTTGTATGGTTTGCCAAGAAGCCCAAATGACTGAAGCAAACAAGAACTGGCTATATTTTAATAGCTGTTCCAAAGCAACAAACCCCAAACACTTGAAAGTTACTGCCCAGCATCAGAAAATAAAACTGTACCCTGCTGGTACGGCCATGGCTGCACCCAGAGAACTCACCAATTTGCTCATAACTTCACTAATACCCCAAATCTCCTCACCAAACCTGTTGCAATCTTTTTCCCTGGTCTAAGCGACCCTTTTTAGTGTCTTAGACAGCTCCAATATTAAGCGTTTCTTTTTCCTAGTACCCACATACCTTTATGAGGTACAGCAGCCAAGAGGTCCGTACGGCCAATGTTTGGAAGCTATTCCAAAAGGTTCAAAGCTGCACGATCATGTTTTTTTTTGTCCTATCTTCCACTACAAGACAAAAACTACACTCAAACTCCTTTACTTTTGACTTCGGTACTTATTAGATTTTTTTGCATTGTTACGGCTCACGTACAGGAAGTACAGCCGCATACTAAAGTTGTGCTCAGGCATTACTTGATACAGACTTTGATGTTCATCACAAAATCCACATAAAACACACCAAAAATTCAATACAAATCCAAAGCTCTGACTGAAGATATTCAAAACAAATAAAAAACGGATGAAATCCCGCAACTGCAAAACAACTCCATTAAGCTCTAGAGTGATTTCTGAGTGAAATCACTAGTTTCCTCAGCTAGGGATGGTCTCTCACACCCGAAACTGAAGGTTTCTGAGACTAAACAGCCTCTCAAAGACCTGTGCTAAACAGCAAGGGCGTCTATCACCAAGATGAAAAAACAATTCTGCATGAAGCTCCCAGAATGAGCGAATGACTTAAATATCACCTTCACCACACATCCCACGCTCAAGGCAGAAAATAGATAAATCAATTAATGGTCATAACAAGCACTCCACTCCTCCAAGCTAGAATAGGAGACCACTAAAGGAGGGGCCCACCAACTTCAACGCCCACTAAAGGAGGCACACAATATACTTTTCAAAGAAAATAAGTTTTATAATGAACATTCTTAGCAAATTGATGCATTCCAACTTATATTAATCTTTTTAAAGTCCCATTTTCCCCTACCATTAAGTTAGCCTTCGGGAAATAACAAAAAGGCTTAACATATTTTTAATTTTTTTGATCACTAAGAAAAAGGGGACATTACATTGGGATGTCCCCATTTCAAAAACACATCATTTTGAGGGGGGACGTGTCCTCGTGGAGCTATGTTGCAAACAACAATAAAGAAAAACTTAATTAACATTTAGGGTTTGTAGATAAAAAGAGATTAAAAATTTAGAAAACACATTTAGGGTTTGTAGATAAAAAGAGAAAAAATCAGAAAAAAATGATTATGGAACAAAAAAAAAAGAGAGGGAAATATGAAGAGAATAAGTTCTCTTCATTTTTCCCTCTTTTGTTTCTCATTATATGATTTGAAAATGGAAAAAATAACAAATGTAGAAGACATACCAAATGAAAATAAATAGATAAATAAAATATTCGAAATACCTTTTCAAATTTGATGAAATGGATAGTGGGATGCTCAAAATTGATGGTGGCTTGCTCCAAATAAACAGTGGGTTCCTCCAAATGCACTGTGGGATTCTCAGGATGCACTATGGGCAGCTACAAGCTGCTAAACTCAATTCAATCAATGTTTGCTGCCAATATGCTTGCTATTATTTGCTTCTATGGATTGTTTTTTTTCTTCAATGGTCTTCTTTTCTTTGTTTGTGCTTGCAAATAATATCAATGTGTTGTAGGTGTGTCTTAGTTACCTATAGTCGATCGAATCCACCACTTGGTGAGATGTGTAAGTGTGGCAGACTCCGTGATTCTGACTAGACACGCCAAGACTTGGCTCGAATTCCTGAGGCCTCGACTAAGTAGGCTCTCCTCGAGACTCAATGAGTCTATTGAGTACCTAGCAAGTCATGCAACACTCCTTTTAACACTCTCCAATTTCTAACAAACAATTTTGTTTTTACAAGTAGTGATAACCCATGCTTGCCATATGCAATGTTTGATATCACGTTTCCCGTAGTGAACGCATTTTGGCAGTTGCAAAAGATTTTGCTGTTATTCAAATATATTTTGGCATGTTTTGGGGCAATTTGTTGTGTTGTTCAAGCAAGTTTATTTCTTGGACTTGATTAGAGCTGATTCTGGTATAGACCAACGCTTCGATAAATTGGAGACATTATGAGCATAGCTGGACTCCATTAACATCTACATGGTATGGTCAAAATCAAAAGTCATTATAATGATGGAAAAGTATATTTATGCTTTCAACAGAATATATAGCTTTCATAACTTGCAAGGCTACACATTTTATTGTTTCCTAAGTCCTATGTAATGTCCTGAACTAGGGTTTTACCCAAGTTTTCTGAATTTGCAAATTTCAACATGAAACCCTAGGACTGAATTCTGATCTTATTTCTGCACCTTATCAATTGACTTCACCAAACATGAAACATAGTCTAACACATGTAATAATGATGACAAAGGAAGTATACATCTGCAGTCTTATCTATTGTGAATTACACCATGAAATACACATACAAGCATGCAAAATATGAATGCAAGTCTGCTGCTCCAAATTGTAATGATATAGAATGAAATTACATCAAAATCATAGGCCCAACATGGCCATCAAACTCCCAGATCACTGCTGTTACAAATCAGAAATGAATGATGGATTCCAACATACCAATTTTGTTGTCAAATGGCAATGCAAAGGAGGCAAACCTCTACAACTCAGATCTGCCCTCAAGAAATGGTGAATGCTATCAAGAAGGTCTTCAAATGATGCAATTAGCTGATGTCAATGACTTTCAAGGCTGCTGCTCTTCTCCTATGCTGATCGCTGCCACTTATGATGATGGATTGAAGCCTCAAAGCAGGCTGAACCAATTGGTGATGCCACGGTCTGCAGGTCCAAGGTTCTTGGAGCTATTTGCCTTCCACACAATGATGCCAAAGTCGCCCTAATGCTGTTCGGCCTTCTCCCAAGGTGTCAAATGATGGAAATTGCAACTTAAAAGATGAAGTGTCAAAGGCGGCGGCTAGGGATAGGGTCTGCAGCAATGCTGATCCACAAATCTGCTGTAATCCTTCCAAGATGTCCTCACAACCAGCTACAAACCCTCTCCAAACAATGGCGCTCAAGATCTCCTGTGACGGCGATCACTCTCAACTCAAAATCGACACTCAACAAGATCCAAATCGGCCCTCTAGATAATTGGATGTCTTCAATAAAACCTTCACTATGTGGCACTCCTAGATGATGCCAAAGACCTTCAATAATGAAACTCAAATCTGCAATGAAAGATATCTCTTGAATGCTCAATCAATCTTTGAATACTCCAATGAAATGCAATTAGACTTCCGTCATGAAGCCTCCTCAAGATGAGCTAGGTTTTCGTCCAACTCACCGAATATCCACAAGGGTTTTCGTCCTTGGAATATGTTGCAATAAAATTACAGACCAAATGCATAAGTTAACAAGTTGAAAGATGCCCTCAAATGCCAAAGTGAACTTGTATTTATACATGCTTTTTCCTCCCTCTTTCCTTGGCCGACCTTGAGATATAAAATTTGATTTTGATTTTAGAGGTTCCCTCCAAAAGGCCGACATAGGCATGTAATTATTCATTTCGGAATTGTTTTCTCCAATTTGGGCCGACCTCCACCTATCTTAGCCGAACTTGCAAGAATTGTCATCTTTGGCGTCGAAAATTGAGTGTTTTCCACCTTGGCCGACCCATATCTTGGCCGACCTATTACTAAAGGCGACGTTATGTTTAAAACAAATTAAAGATTTGTTTTTAGTTTCTTTTGTCTTTTCTAGGCTGACCCATGCTTGTTTGAAAATCCTTCCTTCTAGGCCAACCCAACACCAAGGGATGTTCCTTTGTGTTTCCTTCATCTTCAACATTATTATTTTATTGAAATCTATTTTCTCCAAGGCGCACAAGGAAAGACAAGCAATGTTATCAACTTCATCAAATATCCATGCTCTTCTTACCTCCAAAATGGTTCGCCTCATGTGAAGATAATTTATTTTATTTAAGGTAAAAGCAACTAGGACATTAGAAAAATATATCAAGTCACTGCCAACATTCGAAATGCCCTCCAAAATCCCGAGGTGTGAGAATTAGCCTCAATGTCCTTCTGCGAACACTCCGAAAAAGAGGACATGACATCCTAACATTAAACAATTTCTACCCTGCAAGTACCTTGTCGTGTTTCCTTTCTATGTATTTAATAATAACATAAGTTTTCCTAGTAACTTTATTTTATAACATATTGAAAAGGGCAACTTATGTTTTATTATTAAAAAGAGGGCCTAAATTAATATTATAAAGTGTTGCTAGGGAAAAGGGCCAATAAGTGTTTTTAGAAAAGAGGGCCAATGTAATAGTAAATTAAAAAGAAAAGGTTTTTCAACACTTTTAGAAGGGGCTAAAATTAGTAAAAAGTGATTATAAAAGGAGGAGCTGGGTTGAGAGGAATGCATTCATTGTCTTGTTATCAAAATCCCTTTTCTGAGATCGATCCCTTGTGTTCATCTTTCTACCTAAGGACAAAAACCCTTTTGGCTAAAGATTTGGAGGATGAAAACCCTCTAGAATTATTTTGCTACAGTTGGATTTGAGGATGAAAACCCTCTTATCTATTGAGGCAATTCCATCTAGGGATTGCATTAGAGTTGAAAGATCGAAGTTTATTTCCATTTTCAGTTGGTTAAAAAGGATTTTGAAGATTTTCAGTTTGCTACAGTATCGCTGCCATAGTGCCGCACTATAGTTCTAGAGGTTTATTCGAAGATTTTGAAAGTTCCAGTGTAATTTCTAGTGTGGTGTGATTTCAGCTTTCTCAATAGGGTAGAGTGTAATCCGTACAACACCAGTACTCAACCCTAGAGCAGTTGTACCAGTCATAACAATCATATTTTATCACCAGCCTAGGGTCATACATATCTGTGAGTATTTCTAAGGATTTTTGTTGTTTCAAATCCATACAGTAGCCTTATAGCTGTTGTTGCAGTAGGTAGAGGTGGATTTATGCACTGCTGTTCATTATTCGATAGCATTATTAATAGTCTGTATAGGAGGGATTGCATCAATCTGTACCATTGCTGTTAATAGTGAATTTCTGTGAGTTATTGTCCATTCCAGTTTGGCCACTACATAATCAATTTATATTCAATTTTTTCCATAAATATATTACTGTTATAACATTCCTTATTGTGGCTGTATACATTGTTCGATGTTAGGGTTTTATATCTATCCATACAACTTCATATAATCTTATTGTTTATCAGTGCTGTTAAGGTTTGATTGTTATATTCATTCCAGTAGTATTATTAGCAGCACAGTGACAAGTCATACATCTATTTTATTAAGGTCTCATTGCTGTTTATCCTCATTCAGTGGAGTAGGATTGATATCAGTTGCATATTGTGGTTACCAACAGTTTCTAGGTTTGATTTCAATAGTAATAGTAAATGAGAGTATTGTTCTGTTCAGAGTGGTATTGAGGATCTTGAATCACATCATTACAATTTGATCATTGGCTGTGAGTTAGTGGTATTGTTGTTTGCATCAGTCACAACTTTGTAGTAGCATAGTGCACTAGTTCAATTTCGGCGTAGGGTTTCATACTAGCTCTCTCATTTATAACAGCATTATATTTGATCGGATAGAACCATTATTGCAGATCATATAAGAGATTTCATTGTGGTAATCTAAGTGGTTCTCGGTCAGATTGTTATAAATATTATTATTGTAAATAATTAGTCGATTTTGGAAGGCTTAGCCGCCATGACTCACATGATCTTTCAGATTTGTCTTTGTATGCACTTTAGGCTATGTGGCCTACTGCCAACTAGTAGTTGTGCTAATTCCATTCTAGTCACAGTATGCTCTCACCCTGCCCATTGTGGGATCTCGGTGATTAGAAAGTGCTAGAATTTGTGCATGAATAACTGGGTTATTGTCAAGTTGTCAAAATATCTAGTTTGAGACATTACATACTAAGATACAAGTACAAAATGATCATTTAATTATGTTTCATTTGTTTATTGAGGTATTATATGTGTTCGAAAATTTATGGTGTGTTGTAATGATTATTTAATGTTTTCCTTATTGCCTTTTACACTTAAATTGGAAATGTTGTAGAAAATCTGCAAATGGCTTGTGTGTGATTTTTTTTTCTTAATGCCACATATGATCATTAATAGTTTTTCTTCATTTCTCATTTAAATACTTTTACTTGTTTAAGTATTTGAACCTGTTGCTACTTGTGATTATATGTTTTGGGTAGTGTTTCAGTAAAATTTCCATATTTGGTACAAAAGAAACTAAAAGAAGGACAAGAAATACGTCGAGTTGCTCAACTTGATTGGAAAATAATTAAAAATAGTTGTGAGAGAACGTTCAATGTAGGTGGCCTCCGATTCACTCCACTGCCGGTAACTCTTTGTCCTTTAGTTTAGTAATCATTTCATAGCATTTTTATTTCCTTTTGCAATGGAATTTCTTGTTCACACTTCTAATCCTTGGATGTAGGTAATGCATGGAGAGGACTACAAATCACTTGGATTTCTGTTTGGAAAAAATAATAAGGTGGCTTATGTATCTGATGTTTCCCGATTTCCAGAGGACACAGAATATGGTATAATTTGCTCCTACTCTATGTTTCTTGAGGATATAAATAGAATGTAAATGTCTTTCTTGCCTTGTTTCCTCTACTATTTAAATGGTAAGTTTGTGCAACATATTTCTTTTTGAGATACATAAGCTTTATGAAAATATATTTATATTGACAAGTTGATAATACGCATTACAAATTTTACTTTATAGATTCCTGATGATATTGACATGTGCAATTTTCACTGTATTAGAAAACAAAACATCTGGTTCTTGATCTGTATGGATCTAGGAGTATCTTATCTTAGTTACAAATGACAAAGACATTGGAGAAATTGAAAAAAATTTAGAGGTTCATATCTGCACCCTGCGAAAATGATCAGTTCAGATCTGCACATCACGGAAATGGCTCGGTTCAGATCCACACCACACAAAAGTGATCTTGAGAGTTGAAAACATAATTCAAAATGAGCAGCTGAATTTTCCACTTCCAATTCCATTTGAAAGTTCTTCAAATTGATAAGGGATACAGTCCAGCAACAATAACTATAAAAGGAGGTAGGGAGTATTGATTTTAATCGTCTAGATAAAAGAAAGACCACCATTTGAGGGGCTTGGATATGAGAGCATGAAAATTGGTGAATGCTCCAAGAAGAGGTCTACACCATGCTCCAATCAAGAACAACTCACAGAAGGTAAAACTTCAAGTAACATTTTTTTGGAAAGCCTCTAATGGATTGTATGTTGACAGAAAATACTGAGCAGCAATCTAGAAAAGAAGAATAGAGCAAAACATGACTTCTAGAGGACACAAAAGTGGAAAAATGCAGAACAGATGTCAATTTCATCAATGTTACAGTCAAGGTCTGTTTGTGACAGTTGGGACCAATCCTGCACATGAGGGAATGATCCATTGTAAATCCATGCTTTGTGGAAGTGACCTTTTGGACATAGCATCTTCACAAAAGGGAGAAGCAAGAAAAGACTCTCTACAATCACTAGAACCAAAGAACGTTGATTTGCAACCATTAAAGATAGAAAAGAAGAGATGGGGAGATTGCACTCCACCTAATTTGTCACTAGCCAAACTAGAAGAGGTAACAAGAAAAGACTCTTTGCAATCACTAGAACCAAAAAATGTTGATTTGTAACCATTAAAGATAGAAAATAAGAGATCGGGAGATTCCACTCCACCTAATTTGTATGTCCTCAACTGATTTTTTTGATACAAATTTTGTAATGTCCTACCCCTTTATGGTTTCTGTGGTTTAGTTGTCCCCTGGTGCGTTTTATGTTTTTTGCATTTGGCATAACACATGCATGTACATATATTTCATAAAATAACATGAAACAATAGTACCAAGATGCTTCTATTCAATAGAAATGCATTATTTAACACATCTAAGCAATACCCACATGAAAATATGCAAAGGAGATTAGACAATGAACCTACCCATTCGCTGTCATGTAAATAACAGTCTGAAAATGAAGTGTTACAGCAGTTTAAATGCACAAATCTTCTCCACACTGAACAACCTCAGACTATTACAAAAATACAATAGTGAACAGCAATGAAATGGAGTTTTGATGCCACAAAGTCAGCTGGAACACACCCCACACAGATTTCTGGCCTCCCTAGCTGACCCACGTCCCTTTCCAAGGTGGTACGGCCTTGCTGGGAACACAAACAGCATTCAACTCATATCAAACTGCCTTATATCACTGCTGAAATCTCTGTTTGTAGCTGCAAATTTCCAACGCCTAGCTGGGAGAGTAAACTCAGCACGTAATCTCCTTTAAACACCTCAAAACCCTTCCAAATGGTACAGCCAGGCTGAGCACAGGTACGGCCTGTCTAAGGGAGTTTATCCAATGCAAATCACCACCAAAAACCAATCTATAATCTGCAATATGTTCCTCAATGTTAACCAACAATTACCATGCCAAAAACTAAGAGATATGTCTATGAAATCTTCTCTGCGACAAGCTGGTATTAGCAAATGAAGCTCCGTGTGATCTCTGAAATAAGACCACTCAAATAACACCCTGGAAGTGTCTCTCAGCCCCGCAGGTGCTCCAAACAATGGAGGTTTTCGTCTCCAAAGTCTCTTGGTTCAAAACCCTTGCTCAACCAAGAACAAAGCTCAGACATGGAAAAATGCAAATAGAGAATGAAATAAAACTTCACTTTTTTCCTTATATCCCCTCAACGCCACTTTTGGAGCATTTTTAATATTTCAAAGTTACTTTTCCCCAAGCCTTGGGCACCCACATAAACTAGTGACTTTATTCACTTTAAAATATTTCATTAAGTCCTCAATACATAATAAAGTCACTTTATCAATAAATACATTAAGTCATATTTAATTTAACTTAAATGTATCTATTAATAAAATAATATTTCGAACGGTCTCCACAAGCGTTTCGTAGTATCGCTGAGCTAGTCAATGGAACGACAACAAGATCCAGGACCGTTGCACCGACTCGCTATGTGCGTGAGCCCTTGCTAAAAATAGTAAGCTTGGCCAAATGGCCCAAACTCGCTCCAAAAAGTGACAAATGATATATCCCGCCAAAAGGAATCCATCTCATCACTCTGTGAATGTTGACTGAGCCTTGGTGAGTCACATCACCGTGGGTCCCCTAACCACCCTTGCTAGTCTATGGGAACCCATGTAATAGACTAACCTGATGCACAAGTGCTGGCCTAGGAAGGGGACATTACAAATTTATGATGAAAATGCATAAACCCTGGCATTTTCAGATCACCAAGATCCTGATGTGGGCAAGGTGAGAGCATACAGTGGTTGGGACACTATCTGGTGGCAAGCCACACAATCTAAATGAATGCAATAACTGGGAATGAAATTAACTTGAGTCTTGGTAGCATATCCCTCCAGACTTACAAAAGATATCTAATCTAAATTGGCGGAGAATCGTCCAGTTAATTACAACTGAAATATATGAAAGTAAATGCTGAAATCCATACAATATCTCAGTTATTACAGTTGCAACTGCATTGCAATTAGGAAATATAACAATTCAAATACCCCAGAATAATAGAAATGTAATGAGCAATAATACTCTATCTTGCACATCAGATTTTAAGAGAAATACCAGCTGAAAATCAATATTGTTTGGCCCAATCATGCAAGTACAACAATCTGAAAATGAACACTATTAACACCTTACTTGTGTAGGATGGAATCACAATAATAAAGCGACTTCCTTAATTAGCATACTACAATGAATACCCAATGATACTCTATATGGAACCGTCTCACATGGTTACAGATGGTTCCTGTATCAAGAGACGTATGATCCATTCTACAAATTGGATTGCATTGCCCAAGGTGAATTTGCATCCCATCCTCCTTATCTCAAGAATGTCTTCAAACTCAGTTTCTATCTTCATAGACTTTGGTCCATGGGTGATTCAACTTAGAGTAGGAGAGTTAGCCTTATTTAAATCCCCCTCTTCCTTGGAGAGGGTTGCCTTTGTGGTCTCCTTGGACAATGATGATGTTGTTAGTGTATTTCTCAAGTTGAATTTTTTTCTGAACCTCTTTGTCCCAAGAATGTCTTAAGGCTCATTTTTTATCTTCATGTATTTTGTTGCATGGATGATTCAATCTTTTGTCAGGAGCATTAGCCATATTTAGCCTTTTCTTCTTTGGATAAGATTGCATTTGTGGGTCTCCCTAGAAAATGATGATTTTGTTGGTGCATCAAATTTGCCGGTCCAACTTCTTTGTCTCGAGAATGTCTGTAGGCTTCTTTTGTATTGTCAAACATTGGTCTTTGGGTGATAAAATCTTTGGTTAGGAGAGAATCAGAGATAGCCATATTTAGCCCTTTATTCTTTGGAAAGTGTTGCGACAATGGGTCTCCATGGACAATGAAGATGTTATTCCAAGACCAGTCCGCTTTATTGGTAAAACAAAATCCCCACAAAAATCTTCATTCAAATATTCCTTGGATGCCACTTGTCACCTTCTTTGCTTGGAGGTTGGTATCCATAGAGTTGTTTAGGTGTACATAAGTTGACAATATATTCAGGTCCCTTGTCCCTTACAGCCTTTGAGTCTCATGAGTTTAGGATTTCCTTTGGCCAACTATGGGTATGTTCCCATTAGGTAATGAGTTGAGGCAGACCACTATATTCTAGTAAGAGGCCCTGATTTTATAGCCATAATTATGCACTCAACTTGTAAACAAAATTGAAATAACTTATGCAACCATTTACAGCTCTTGTGGGGGCAGATTTACATATTATTGGCCAAGTAACTAAGAATTCCCTACTGAGGTTCTATGCAAATCTTTAGTTATGTTCTACAAAATTCACAAACACTATTCAATAAAAATTGGTAGAATGGAAGAAAACATAAACATTCAAACCATTGTAGACTGATGAGTGAACTCATCTTAAACATTCTAACCATTATGCTTTGCAATTATGTTTTGTGGAACCAAACATTTGATGAATGAAATTCCTTTGTTTAATTTTTATTTTCCATGTCTTTATTAAATAAGCTTCATCTTGCAATTGGTAAGAACATTTCAATACCTTTTCCTGTTTCCTTTACAGTGATATCCAGCAGTGGAGGTGGGCAATTAGACTTGCTTATTCTTGATACACTATACAAGGTACATTGTTCCCTTTATAAGTTGAAACATAATTGTTATATGTCCAAGCAATTCTTATCTGCAACTGTTTTATGTTATATTATGTTTTGTTTGAGAGAATAGATTCAACTACTGCAAGTTCTCCTCTAAACTAAAACTAAATGTCAATTTGTTTCAATCTCTTATTCTAGAGTCAAATGTTACTTTACCATCCACCTTAAAAAAAGTGTCTGCAGAGAACTTGCAATTAGTCTCATAGTGTAGGCTTCATGCCTACGAAAGGAGCTTTAAATGATTAAGGATCAGTTATGTAATCACAGATTTCATATGCTCAGAGTGCCAGGTTGTACGATTTCCTGTAGCTCTCTATATACTTAGCTGATTGAGTCGTTTACATTTGATGTGGCATGATATTTACATATTAACAGTTGGAAAATTACAACATTGGACGGTCCAATAAAAAGAAAATTTAGACTGTCAATTTGTCTGTCTTAGAATGCTTTTGTGCATGTCCACTATGAGCATTGACAACTTACATGAATCCCACAATAAAAACAAGCTAAGAAACCTAAGGCTTACAGACTAGTATATGTACACCCTATGAATGCTGAAACTACATACATACTCAATGTTTCTTATAACACCCTGGGACTAAGCTTTTTATATTAAAGTTTGGATTTTTGCATATTGATACATTAACCCTCTCCCTTATAAATTCAAACTAAGATTCCTTATATAGGCCCTGCAAGAGGACCCCTTCCGCTTAGGATCATTTCGATCAGCTTCCTGCATTGTTTCAGCTTGGGTTCCAGGAGCGGGGAGTGGTTTGTCTGGATGCTTGTTTATACACTATGACACATGATCTGTAGCCTGTGCTGGCATGCTGCCGCAGCTTACAGTCTGGGTTGTTTTTCTCTTCGCTACATGTTAAATCTCCAAATATGCCTGCATGGTTTGAGCAACCAACCATTTAATGGGATAATTAATGAAAAGGTTTTTAATTGTCTGCAGCCTATACAGTTGATACTCACAATTCTGCATCCGCTGCTGGATGCATTCATTTTTTCTTAAAATAGAAGTTGGCAATTTTGTTATGCACTCTTCCAACACAAGGATGTGAACGTCATGCTTCCCAAACATTTGACCCAGTTTACTAATGCTACCCTCAAGACTTTTGATGGCTTTCCTCACGGTTATATTAATTTATACATATCTGGAGGAGGTGGGAAATACCTACATCTGCTTGGGGTTCTGTGGTACTTGGGTTACCCCTTGGAGGAGTCTTGACTCCTATCTCTATCGATATTGCTAATTCTTGGGTCCCCACTTGCAGAAAAATATGGAGGGAGGGTGGAACTAACCTGAATTATCAAGTTTATGAAATGGGCCATTGTTTCTGGTGGTGGCAGATTACTGCAAGAGGAGTAGTGCTCTAAAAAATGTTAAAATTCAGCATATGGTATGCAGATTCTGCACTCTAGGGTTTGAAATAAACTGTCTAAGTTAAACTTCAATCAAACCTGCAACTTTAAGTGCAATAGTCTGCACACAAAAACTTTTGAAAGTGCAAAAACAATGAATAAAAATCGAGATTAGAATATATCACTTGCTATCTGAAAAATATTTTATTATTCTGAGTTTTCTGTGTATTACAAAGTGTGTGCCTTAAGTCTTAAATAGTGTAAGATTTGGCTGAAAAGCCACCAAGAATGCAAATGAGTGAAAGGAGGGCAAAGATAGAAAACCAGAAATGATAGAATAAACTCTATTCTATTCAATGGAAATGCAAAGCATACAATGAGATGAGATGAGATGTGATGCTCATATGAGAGCGATGGGTAAGTATATATAGGATTTACCACCCAAGATACTAAAAACACAACCAATATGGTATAAAGTGAAAAGTCCCTAAGTAAATTTAACCTAGTGTGAGAAGGACCTAAACAGAGAACTAGCTAGGAAATGAACTAGTTAGATAAAGAACCTCGTTCACACTAACACTCCCCTTAAGTGCAATTTAGGGGGAAATGTATGCAAAAGATGGGTCTCGGCTACAAGGCCTGATGAGGTGCCCATGTACAAAAGATCCCCTCAAACAGAAAAGGAGAAAACCCAATGGGAAAAACTCCCCCAATGAGAGGATGAAGCTAGAAGGGCTAAGTGACCCCCCCAGAAGAAATGTTCCGCACCCACAAGAGAGATCGAAGATGGATATACTTGCTCTCAGTGAAGGGTTTGGTGAAGATATCTATAACTTGCTCTACTATAAGACAATAGCACAAATCGATGACCTGCTCCTGAATCATTTCTCTGAGAAAATGCATGTGGATCTCGATGTGTTTGTTCGCTAATGATGGACCAGGTTCTTCGAGATAAAACTTGGATGGCACTCTGGTTGTCACAGTAGATGACTGATGGCTTCTAAAAAGTGATGCCAAGTTTAGTGAGGATATTCTAAAGCCAAATAGCCTTAGTGGCAGCATTGGCAGCCCCCTTATACTCAACCTCAATCGAAGAAAAAGCAATGGCATTGTAAAGACCCTACTACAAATTACTGAAATATTTTCTCAAATTTTAGATAAGATCTTTTGCACAAATCAATGTAAAACATCAACATATATGAAAGCCATCAAACCCTTTGCATCTCCATTGATTAGAAATGAAATAACATCAAATAACATACTGCTGTCATGAAATTTCAGTCACTATATCAGTCATATCAGACTTCATAACATTATTAAAATAACATCTAAATGTCCTCCAAACCCTAGAATATCGAAGCACTATTAATGGAAAATCATCAATGAGGCCATATGTCACTGTTGCAGCCCTATATGAGAGTAAACAATGGACTGATAACAAAATATTTGTTGCTGTTATGAATGATATAAAATATACAATTGCCCAGAAATGTTGAAGAAGCCAAAACTAAATCAAAATGCTCTTTCTTAGCCAAGCGATTGGCTCCTAGATGCAATATTCAGCCTTTATGATGTTCCAAAGGTCTTCAACTCTCAATATCTTCAATCAAACCATGCACATGAACCCTGAAATGAAATACCCAGCTGGCTGTCATAAAAATCAGAACTTAAATTGATAGCAAACTCTCACAAAATGATGTTTTTTGTCAAATCGTCTACCTTGGCTTAGCTCCACAATGACCAAGGGTTTCAAAGATATCAAACTCACTCCAAATGCTTCTCAATAACCTGCAAATTCAAGCACTAATGGTGAAATTTGAATGATAACACCTCACACAAGGATATGGGGTCATCACCATATCAAACAAGGGATCATCTCCTTGCAAATAAATTGAAAATCGGAATTCTCAGCTAAAACAAAAGTAATAGAAAACATACCAAATCATCAATAGTTGCAAATTGATCTTCAAGAGCTCTATTTATCCTCTCCAAGGATAGGCGTTCCTCCTCTTTGACATTTTGGAATAAAGTTTGGATTCCACCAATGAAGAAGAAGAGTCTTAAACAATTTTAAATGCATGTATCTCATCAAACAAATATTAAAAACCCTCTTAGCTGAAATTGAATGCAATTCATCCCTCTATGCAAGTCGATCATCTTTCCATGTGGACGTTGGCTGGAAATGATTGCTAACAATCATTTAAAATCATTCCTTTGCATTTAAAATCTTCTATGGTTGGGCGAATGCATATGTGGCATAGTCTATCCATAGCCTCTTCTAGACGTTTGGTATTGAATTTATGAATTTTGCATTTTAAAAACCTCTTCTCTTCTTGGCCGCCGATCCTCTACTTGGCCGTTGGCATTTAAAATCCTTCTATTCATGATTAGCGCTTAGCATTGCATCATTAAAATCTTCAAAACAATATTTAAATGCCTCTTACTTGTATCGATCCACCTCATGGGCTCATGATCCAATGGAATCTCCTCATTGCACAAGGCGTTGGCACTCTAAACAATGCAAATAAACCCATTAATGTTGATCGCCCCTCCTTGATAGCTATTGGAATCATATGGGACCATGATCCAATGTATTTGCACTTCACACAATGAATCGCCACCTCATGCTAGTCGATTAGTCTCAACCTTAATGCAAAACTCCATAAAATAGATTAGAGGAAAATGTAATTAAAGATTTCATTTTCCCTTTTATTCCATAATCTATCCAATCAAATGATTGAAAATACAATTTCTATATTGCATTTTCCAAACAACACAATTTGGCTAACTCAATGAAAATACTTAGCCAAAATGCTAGTTGAGCTAACATTTTGGTTCTCCATGTATAGAAACAAACCAACATTCCGATTCTCCATGTGTGAAGACAAACTCAACTAGAAATCATTACTTAGCTCAAAATGGGGACATTACAGGCATGTTGATTCTTGCTTTTCCAACAAATGGGACCGAAACCAAGGTGAATGTCGTAGCCAGATGCGGACTTGCAATCATCAAGATCACCAACCCAATCAAAATTTGTGTATCCAACCAAATCTGAACCTATGCCTGTTGCATAGTGAATCCCGTACCTATGAGTGCCCTATATGTAGTGTAGAATGCATTTGGTTGCTTTCTAGTGAAGCTCATGTGGCTCCGTCATAAAGCGCAAAACAATGCCAACTGCAAATGAAATGTTGGGGCGAGTATGAGTCAAGTAGATTAGGCTACCAACAAGATGACGATTCAAAATGGCATCAACCAGTAGTGTGGACCACTTTGCCTCAAGCTTGACTCCAGACAGAAAGGGAGTTAGTGCATGCTTACAATCAACCATGTGAAAATGAGCTAGAAGATCAAGAGCATGCTTGTGCTACACAAGAGAGATCCCAGAAGAGGTTTGAGTGATCTCAATCCTAAGAAAGCAGTGCAAAAGACCCAAGTTAGTCATGGCAAACCTATCATGCAAAGCAGTCTTGACACTCGCAATGATGGATGAGGTGCTCCCAGTGATAATCAAGTCATCAACATAGAGAGCCAAGAAAAGAAGAGCATCCTCCTATCTCAAGATGTAGACATTTGGATCTGAGTGGCATCTCGAGAAACCAAGAGAAGAAAGGAGTCCATCTTGGCATACCAAGTCCATGGGGCTTGTTTGAGGCCATAGAGAGACTTACGCAATCTGCAAACCAATGAAGAATCCTGAATGAACCCGTATGGCTGCTCCATGTAAATCTCCTCCTGTAGATCCCTATGAAGAAATGTGCTCTTCACATCCATCTGATATACAACCCAACCATGATCTGCAACAATAGAAAGTATTAAGCGAATGGAATTCATCTTGGTGACAGGGGAAAAGGTCTTAGTGTAGTCAACACCTGGAACCTGCAAGAAACCTTTGGCCACAAGCCATGCTTTGAACTTGTCAACTGATCCATTCGCTGCAAATTTGGTTCGATAGATCCATTTACCCTAAACCAGTTTTCTTCCCTTAGGAAGCGGAACAAGATCCCATGTTTTGTTCTGAATCAAAGAGTTGTACTCTTCCTCCATTGCTGAATCCCACTTAGCAATACCTGATGCTTCATGAAAGGACTCTGAAGCTGTGGCAATGTAGGAATGCGAAATATCTTGGTGTTGTGACTGAGTCTTTTGAGTATCTGAAGGATCCCCAACAAGAGTGCCTACAGACTCAAGTGTCTAACGAGTCAAGCAAGGCATGGAAGGGGATGGAGGAGAATCCTCAGCCTCAAAAGTTGAACTTGCAAAGGGGAGGATGGAACCTCATGAACAACCCTATGAGTAGAGGAAGCTGGAGGAAAATCCTCTGAGTCACTGTCATTTGGTGCACAAGTCTTGTAGTATTATAAAATGTTGTGCGAGGAGTCTGGGGAGACAGTCAAGGAGTGTATCAACTTCTTCACTCACTTCTAGATTATTCCAAGTTGCTTCCTGCGAAACTTGTCTTCTTTCAGCTTCCTTCCGCACGTATTATTTTACAAATATATCCCACAAATATACTAGATCTTTTGTGAGGTTGTCCTCTCTTTGTTGATTGGATTCCAATGGTTCTTCAACCTGCTGTCCCATTTATATAGCCATCTTTTAACTCAATTTCTTTTTAGGCAACGATACCAAATGTTTACTACTTAATTGATAAAACTTTTCTATTGCATAGTAAAGAAATAAATACACAAATTACTTATACAAGAATTGTAGAGTAATATCAACAAACTTATAGAGTAATACCACAAATGCTTTTATTCATTTCATATGTTGCTCTTATACAAAAATTATAATAGGGAACAATTCCAATATGTGGTGTCCCCTTTCCTAACTACAAAAGTTCTATTCGAACTCTCTGACAGTTGCCAAGAGACTACAACTGTTGGCAACTACCAAAAAACTAATTCCTTACAACTTCCACAAGCCAACATACCCATTGGAGATAATAATAAAAATTACAACATAACTAAGATATATTAGGCTGACTATTACAGAAGTATCACCATGCATAAGAGTCTTGAGTTTCCATAACAAACACCTAAACAATCCCCGTATTAGTAGACATGAGCTTTCCACAGTCCATACAGTTCTTGGAGAAGTATTTTTGGATTTAAGTGTGTATTTCTTTGCTTCAACATTTCGGATCACACTCAATGATCCATCATTAGGAAGAGGATACTTGTAATTTGGATTGCAGACTTAACCTTTAAAAAGAGGTGGGGACGAGGGTGGGTGAGGGATTGGGCATAGGGAGGTGGCGAGGGGTCCGCAAACTGAGAGACAAGAGAAGAGGAAAAATATAAGGAAAGGAAGAAGTTAGAGGTCTCAAGAGAATTAAGGCATGTGATGCTTAAACAAAAATGTAACTAACATGTAAACTGTGCATAGAAGTATAGAGATATAATAATGTAGGGAAAAATTAAAACAATGACTATGTATATTAGTATGTAATAATGACCTATGATGATATATAATATTTGAGTAACAAGTAAGAAATTATACAAATTTGAAAAGTAATAAAGAGAACCAATGACAAGAAACGTGAATAGGCCATTTATTACAATGAACTATAAGACAAACTATGTAACATGAGGGAATATAGATGAAAAAAGAAAAGAATATATATGCAGCATCTGGCATCTAAAATTTTTAAAAATTATTCATCTTTGGCATGCTTGTTGCTGATACAAAACTTGCAAAATATTTCCAAGCCGTCTTAAATAAGTTTCAGAAGGCCCAATGACTTGCAATTGTGGTAGAGTCAAGGCTGCGAAGTGAAGATAGATCAGCATGAGAAATTTCTGTTCGCATTTGGAGCACAAATAGGGGGGAAAAAGTGGGCATGTGAGCTGAAAAATATTGAAGTGGCACAGATAGCCTAGTGATCCAACACTTATGCAAACCATGCTTTGTTCAAGGCATAGGAACCATCTTTACAAAGAAAAATACTATTTTTTATTTAATATAAAGTTTATAGCATTTCATAAAATCTAGGTTATGAGATTTTTATTAAATTTTAAGTTCTTTTAATTAATTTTTATACAGTTAAAATTTTAGAAAACTTTTAATTATTCCTCAGTCTACCTAGAGGAATAAAAGTAATTGTATAACTTTTAACCGGGAGGGGATTTCTAAACAAAACTTTACCAACATATATAAAATTGTATTGTAAACTATTTGACAAAAGGATTTCTCTTCATCTCATTCGAGGTGGAAGCTAATTTGTTTTTTTCTATCAAAGAGTGCACCATTAGTGGTCTTGACACTCTTTTGATTGAGGGAGAATCCATTCCCATGGGGAAGATCAACACCTTAGGAAAACTCATTGGAACAATCAAAGAGATTCCTGGTCCACCCTATGTTTCACAAAACCATCTTCACTGCTTGCTTGGAGATTGGAGTGATTACTTTAGTAGGATTTGATTCAAAAGAAGTTTTCAGTACTTGACCCAGACTATTGAAGACCATACATGTCAAGTGGATGCCCATGCCACACTTGTTGTGAATAGTAGAGTTGGTCCCTATTCATGAAGTGTTGTAGATTAGTAAGTCCTAGTTTGTCTGATCATATGTGGCTAGTTGTGTGTGTCCCTAGTCAAACGACATTATGGACAATTGTGTGTCCTTGTTACAACTTTGGAAAAATGAACAACTAAGTGTGTCCCTATTCATGTGAAGAATCATAGTAAGGCCATTCCTGCTATTGCTTGTGGCAAATAGTTGAGTCTGCCCCTATTTGTATAGTGTTTTTGTAGTGAATAGTTGTGAGAGTCTGTATTCACACAAGTGTGTGTATGGACTATAGGATGTGTCCTAGTCCATTTGTCTTATTCTTAATGAGCTAGTGTGTCCTCATCCATCATTTGTTTGTATGTATGTTGGATTGTGTGTATGTCCCAACCATCATGAAAAGTGCTTGTTTTTCCAATCTTTAGACTATGGGGTTGAATGTAGTGAACAATGTTCACAAGTTGGATGTTTAGGAGGGTGATAGAGAACTGATATCCAACTTTAGATAATAGAATTGTTGTGAATATATTTGTTGAGTGATTGTTATAATAATCACTTAGAGTAGAATATTACGAATGTAATTGGTAAAAATTTTCTATGTATTAACAATGAGCAAAACGTGCAATAAAATATGTACAAGATTTACAAAGAGCAAGTTTCTAAAATAGAAACTGTAGAAGATCGTGCAAACGATCTTACCAAACAAATTACACCTAATTTACATGAGTGACCATTAACTAAAAATAGGATAAATAATTATTCTAATACCCTCTCTTAATGGTCAATCAATCAACTACACCAAGAGACCCCCTGAATTTTACAAACTTATCTTGCTTGAGATATTCGGATATCTGCAAGCATCCGGCGGAGCCAAACTGCCTCACAAGCTGCCTTAACTGCTCCCCGATACTCTGCTTCTGTTGAGGAGAGAGCCACTGCCTACTGCTTCTTACTAGTCCATGTGACTGCACCAGATCCCAAACTGAACACATACCCAGATGTTGATTTCTTGTCATCAACCGAACCTGCCCAATCTGAGTCTGTGAAACCACTGAGTCTAGGATCGTGACTCCTAGTGTAAAGAAGTCCATAATCAGAAGTGCCCTTCACATAACGCAGCACACGCTTTGCTGCTACCCAATGATCAGCCTTGGGGGCTGTCATGAAGCGTGAAATGTAGCTCACTGCAAAACTGAGGTTAGGTCTAGTGGCAGTGAGATAGATGAGGCTGCCCACTAGTTGCTTGAACAAAGATTCATCCACTATAGGTGAGTCTGACTTAGCTGACAACTTAAGCCCTTTTCCATGGGTGTGGAGGCAGGTTTGCAATCCTGCATACGGAACTTATCCAGAAGACTTCGAGCATATTTGGACTGGGAGATGAAAATACTGCTCTCGGTCTGCCAAACCTCAACACCTAAACAATAATGCAAAAGTCCCAGATCTGTCATGTCAAATGTGCTGCACAAATCCTGTTTGATCTCAGCGATCAAATGTGCCAAGCTACCAGTAATAATCAGGTCATCCACATAGACAACAAGAATCAGAATATCACTACCAGTGCGTTTGACATACAAGTTAGAGTCAGATGGACTCCTCTGAAAGCAATGATATGTGAGGTACTTGTCAATCTTGATGTACCAAGCCCGAGGAGCTTGTTTCAAGCCATAGAGTGCTTTGACCAATCTACACACCTTGTGTTCTTGACCGGCAACCTTGAACCCTAGAGGCTGCGTCATGTAGACTTCTTCCTTCAACTCACTGTTGAGGAAAGCACTCTTAACATCCATCTGATGGACTTTCTAACCAAACTGGGCTGCTAAGGCAAGGACGAGCCGAATTGTACTCATCTTGGCTATAGGAGCAAAAGTTTCCTCGTAGTCAATGCCTTCCTTCTGTGAGAACCCCCTAGCAACGAGACGAGCTTTGTACTTGTCAAGGGTTCCATCAGCTTTGTATTTGCAGCTAATGGGCTTCTTCCCTGGAGGAAGATCAGAAAGGACCCAAGTGTGATTTTTTTGAAGACTCTGGTATTCAGATTCCATAGCCTTTTCCCACTCAAGAATTCCTTTAGCCTCTGAATATGTCTGAGGCTCATAGACACTATGAATGTTGGCCATGAGAGCAAAATTAACTGTATGTTGCTGTTTGCTCGTGTTTCTGGATGATCTACCCTCAATGAGCTCATCATCATGAAGATCTCCAATAGTCTTAGCCCACCATTTAGGCCGGAGAGTAGAAGTGCCAACATCGGATGCAACAGGAGGAGCTGGAACAGGTGCAACAGGTGGAACATTAACATCATTCGGAAGAAATTCGGGTTGAGCATCATCAAAATCAGAATCTGCATCATCATCCCTCCCATTAGGTGGACCTAACAGAAGAACACCCAAGTCAGAAGCCTTCAAAGGTTGATCCTCAGAATTCTGCACAAACGAGGAAGGATGAAAAGGTCCTCGTTCTTCATCAAAGACAACATCCCGGCTGAAGGTAAGACGATCAATATCTATATCAATCAACCGATAAGCCTTATGGTTGTCACTGTACCCTGTGAACATAAGCTTTTCACACTTGGAATCCAACTTAGAGCGCTTGGCATCTGGAATCCATACATAAGCTAAAGAGCCAAATATTTTCAGATGATTGATCCGAGGTTTGCGACCAGTCCAAGCTTTCTCAGGAGTCTTCTCCTTAACAACATATGTAGGAGACCAATTAAGGAGATAGACAGCAATGTAGACTACTTCTGCCCAATATTTCTTAGGAACACTCCTGTGTTCTAACATGGAACGGGCCATCTCAGTGATTGTGCAGTTGCGCCGCTCTACAACACTATTTTGCTGAGGAGTATAGGATGTGTGGTTAACTGGTGTTTGATGCCGTGTATATCACAAAAGTTGGAGAAATCAGTAGAACAAAATTCCCCCCTATTATCTGACCTAAGAGTGACTATGGAACAACCAGACTCTTTCTCTACTAAGGCCTTAAACTTCTGAAATACAGTAAACACATCTGATTTCTGTCTGAGAAAGTACACCCACATTTTACGACTGAAATCATCAACAAAAAGCAAGAAATACCTGCAACCAGTAACAGAAGGTGTATTCATTGGCCCACATACATCAGCGTGAACCAACTGTAGTACCTTGGAGGCTCGCCATGAGTCACCATTCGGGAACGGTGTCCTGTTCTGCTTCCCAGCCTGACAAGCTCCACAAATACCATGATGCTAAGTCTGGATCTCAGGTAAACCGGTTACAAGTCCCTCCCGAGATAGCTAAGAGAGATAGTGCACATTTAAGTGCCCATAACGCTGATGCCAAAGACTGGTGATGGAAGAATTTCTGGCTGCCATGGCTAACTCTGGAGAATCACCTGTATCCACAAGTCTGTATAGACCATGATCCTCAATACCAACAGCCACAGTGGCGCGAGTCTCTCGATCAACAATGGAGCATTTGTGTGCACTGAAAACCACATCCAACTGAGGAGAGTGCCGCATGATTTGACTGACAGAGAGAAGGTTTAGTTCCATGCCAAGAACGTAGTAGACATTGAGGAAAATGAGATTCCTCCCACCAGATTGAATCTGAACAGTGCCCTTGCCGACAACTGTATACTCTTCAGCTCCTCCAAAAATAACTGAATCACTGAAGGGAGAAAAGTCTGTGAACCAATCACGCCGATGAGTGAAGTGTCGCGAAGCACCTGAATCAATGTACCAGGCAGAGGACTTCACATGATCTGCAGGTCTTTTAGCCATAAAAGCGTAAAAGGCAAATTCCTTCTGCTCATTGTGCTCGGCAACATTTGCTTTCTGCTGCGACCCTCCCTGCTTCTTCTATTCAGAAGCCAAACGTTGACGACAATCCTTCTTCATGTGACCATATTTATGGCAATAATTACACTGAATGTTCTTTTTCTTGGTCCTGTCCTGAGGTTGACTTGAGCCTTTCTACTACGGAGGCTGACCTTTCCCTTTATTCTGAGCATAACACTTGGTTGCAAAAGCTTGCTCTGTAGAGGATGAAGAAGCACTACTACCAAACTGTTGTTTTCAGCGATCCTACTACAAGAGGATAGTATAGAGCTTCGGAAACTTCAGATCAACATTAGCAGACGTAATGTTGAGAGTCTCGATGAAATGTTCATAAGACTTAAGTAGACTTTTCAAAGTGATTACAACCATGTCTTCGTCCATTTTCCGACCAATAGCCTCCAGCTGATCTCTGAACTCCTGGATCTTGTTCAAGTGCGTCTGCAAAGTTGTCTTCTCATCCATCATGATGGAAAACAACATATTTTTCAAGAAGAACGCACGCCTCTTGTCGGAGGTCTCATACATACGCTTCAGATGGTCCCAAATCTCCTTTGCTGATTTTCCAGTCGAAATCTGAGGTAGCTGATCATCTGTAACTAAAAGCTTAATGAACATCACCGCTTCACGATTTTGCTCATCAAACTTATCCTGGTCTTTTCCCGCCATTGCTGGATGAGTAGTATTGCCTAGAATGATCTGATCAAGGCAGCGATATTCAAAGATGGTCATCATTCGTTGCTTCCAGGTATTATAATTTTTGTCGTTGAAACGTTGACTGCCCTCCAACATAATGTTGGTCAAACTCGCCATCTTGCATGCTTTTTAATGCACGAAAAATGATGAACTGAGAAGAGGCTGAATGCACAAACTTGAGGCACAAATTCCAATGCATCGAGGCAGGTACAGATACAGATTTCAAGGCAAAACCGCTGGCACAAAAAACAAGGCATGGACTTCGAGACACCTGGAGAAAACTAACAGCTACCCAGAAAAGATCTCGAAAAACCCACAAAGAATCTGCAATCGGAAAAAAAATGACTTGAAATGGAGAGTCAAAACCCTAGCCGAAAATTGCCGCAGAGAAAAGGTACCCAGAAATCTGCACAAAAAAACCTAGGAGTCTCCAAGAAAATTTCTGACTAGGGTTTTCAGAAACCCTAGGCGGCAAAAAAAAACGTCGCACAAAAACCTTAGGCAGCAACAGCAAATCACAAAAACCCTAGCCGCCAAAAAAACCAGTGTGCAGAATCGATGTTGTTCAAATAGAGACCAAAAAAACAGACAAAACAGCGAGCGAGGGAGATGAATCACGGCCAGGAATACAGAAATCGTGGAATATCATAACGGAAGACCCCAGGAATCCGCAACCAAAAGCTTAGAAATAGAATCGTGAGTTTTTAAAGGCGCCAAAACCACGACCAAGCAGAAAAACGCGTCACCCGCGATGTTCAGAAAAAAAAATCGCGATTTGCAAAGAGAGACGCCAGAAGTAAAAATCGTGACCTCAAGACTTCCAAGGAAACGCTGTGAACGAAAATCGCGGCTAGTAGTTTGTTTGAAACTGCAAGTCGCAGGCAAAAACGACGAGAGGTAGGGTTGCGAAAACTGTCGTTGAAGGAAACGGCGACCAGAAGCGCCTAAATACAAAACACTGTCCCTAAATCAAAAAAACGCGACCTCAGAAGCAAGCAAAAACGCCTGATGATCAAGAAGAAACAAATGCCCACGCGAAACCAGAAATTGCAGCCTCAGATCCGTGGGCTCTGATACCATATTACGAATGTAATTGGTAAAAATTTTCTATGTATTAGCAATGAGCAAAACGCTCAATAAAATATGTACAAGCTTTACAAAGAGCAAGTTTCTAAAAGAGAAACTGCAGAAGATCGTGCAAACGATCTTACCAAACAAATTACAGCGAATTTACATGAGTGACCATTAACTAAAAATAGGATAAATAATTATTCTAATATAGAATCTACTAGAGAGATCATTAGAAATACTGATTAAGTTTGAATCATAAAAAATAGGATCAAACAATTGTATAGATACCTCTCTATTTGATCAATAACACATCCTAGTATGTGTATTTTATTGCAAAATTTTAATACCAATTGTTGCTTCCCATAGCCCTTTATGCCATTTTGCATATGAAGAGGGAAACTAAAGTATTTGATCGGAAAAACTGCCTACTGAAATCCCATGATATCAGGTATGCTTAATACAAATGCAAGTACTTGAGAACTTTATGATTACCTGGCTCATTGCAATGTCCCCTTTTTGAGCCATTGTTGCAAAGTGACCTAGATATTTGGAAAGTTAGTTAAGTATTGCAAAAGTGATCTTGACATTTGGAAAGTTGGTTACAATGACTTATTTGTAACTAAAGTGACTTAGATGTTTGGAAAGATGGAAAATAATTTAAACATGGAGATTTGGAAAGTTGGAAAATCACTTTAAAAAGGGAAAAAAGAAATTAAAATAAAATGACAAAATAAAATAATATTTTTAATTGCCAAGGGTGGACGTCCCACTTGGAGAAGAGAAAATAAAATAAAATAATATTTTATTATGGTTGTGGACATGAAATGGATATCAAATATGGAAAAATTGGGCGCTCCACTTGAGGGTTATAAAAGAAGGCTTTTGGGAGTTCATATCATCATTGTGTATTTTGTCATTGGCATTTTGGATATTTTCTTTTGAGCTGCAACATTGGTTCAGCCATTTTCTGAGGACAAAAACCCTTGGAAAATTCATGGATTGGACGAAAACCCAATTCCACTTTGAGAGGTAAATCCATATGGGGTTTACCATTGAGCTTATTGTAGGTTTTTGGCATTATTGAGGAGTTGGAAAAGACATTTTTTGCAGGTTACAGCTGCTAGGGTTTGATATGGCATTATCATTCAAGCTAGGATTTGGCATTAGCGCTAGGGTTTGGAGTTTGTATGCAGATCATGGGCGAATGTATGCAGATCGGGAGCTTTTCGTGATGTATTTTCATCCAATTCCCATCGCCTAGGGTTTTGAGGAGTGGAGCTACATTTTGGAGTGATTGTGGGAGTTTGACATCACCAAATTGCATTCAGATTTTTGGTTCAGACTTCATCAGATATTTCAGACTTGCAGATCCAACTTTGAGGACGGAATTACATCCATTTAGCATCTTTATTCATCTAGGGTTTTAAGCATAGATGAAAAAATCGCCTGAAACTCGCCTGAATCGCGAGTCCATTCCGGCCGCGAGTTTTTTGATGAATAACTCGGCCCGAGTTTTTGATCAAAAAATCGCATGAAAATTGCTTGAATCGCGTGGATTTCCTGCAAAAACTCGGCGCGAAAAAATAGGTTAAAAGTTAAAACTTAAAAGAAAAACACGAAACCAAAAACATCATTTTATTTATTCCGCGAAAACCCTTTCACCCAGCGGCACGAAACCCTTTCTCCTGGCAGCGCAAAATCATGTGATTCAGAATTAAAAAATTGTGTGATTCAGTCTTCAGAGGTGAAATCCCAAAATCGTGTGGACTGTGGAGTCGAACACAGGTCAGTCAAAGTTCGAAGTCACATGAACTTTCAAGTTTCAACTGTTAAAAGGAGAGATTTTGGACGAACTGTTAAAATTTATATAGGATATGATGAAATCAATGATGATCGATTATAAACTTAATTTTAAAAAGACTGTATCATATGAAAGGAGAGATTTTGGACGAACTGTGAAAATTTATATAAATTTTGACATTTCGTCGAAAATCTCTCCTTTCATATGATACAGTCTTTTTAAAATTAAATTTTGATAGTTCGTCCAAAATCTCTCCTTTCATATGATACAATCTTTTTAAAATTTTGATTTTTTTATTATTTATAAAATTTATGATATAAATTTTGACATTTCATCCAAAATCTCTCCTTTCATAGGATACAGTCTTTTTAAAATTAAATTTTATAGTTCGTCCAATATCTCTCCTTTCATATGATACAGTCTTTTTAAAATTTCGATTTTTTTATTATTTATAAAATTTATGACTGTATCATAGGAAAGGAGAGTTTTTGGACGAACTGTCAAAAATAAAAATTATCATAATCCTATATAAATTTTGACAATTCATCCAAAAACTCTTCTTTCATATGATACAGTCATTTTAAAATTTTGATTTTTTTATAATACTGTTGCAAATTACTGTCAAAATTTATATAGGATTATGATGATATAATTTAATTATATATATTATATTATATAAAATAAAACAGTCTAGAGTTAGACTTTATTTTATAAATAATACAGTCCAAAATCTCTCCTTTCATATGATACAGACTTTTTATAATTTCAATTGTTTATTATAGCAAAAATGTCAAAATACAGCTATACAACAGTCAACTGTGTTATTGTTGAATTAAAATTTTTAATTGAACTTTTTTTGTTCTCTCTTTTTTGATAGGTAACAGGTTATAACTTATGGCTTCTGCAAGTGGAACTGGAGGTAGAAGAACCGGTGGCAAAACTAAGGACCCTTGTTGGAAACATGAGACACCAGGTCCAAAGCGAGGAAATGTCATTTGTAACCATTGCACTAAACATATGTCTAGAGGCGTTAATCGACTTAAATACCACCTTGCACAGGTCCCTTGCAATGATGTTGAGATATGTGACAAAGCTCCTGTGGAGGTTCAGAGGGAGGCACACGTCCTCCTTATGGATTATGAACGAAAGAAAGAAGCTAAAAAGAGAGCAGCAGAGGCAATGGCAGCCCCAAACCGAGATTTGAGTTCTACAGGGTCAGATTATAGAAGTGTAACTGTAGAGGCCTCTTCTACGCCTTCCATTGGGCCACGGATACGACGTAAAGGGCTTGATAGCTTTTTTGTTCCTCGGAACACTCCTGGTGCGCAACCTTCATTGGATGGTCTTGCAAATACATGGAATAGAGAGGTGCATCGTGAGGCGAAGTTGGCATGTGCACGATTTTGGTACTACAACAATATTCCCTTCAATGTCGCTTCAAGTCCTTATTGGGAGCACTTGGTCATTGCATTGATTGTGGTAGGTAAGGGGTTCAAGGCCCAAGTCGTCATGAGTTGAGTGGCCCATTGTTGCAGGAGGAGGTTGAACACACACATCTATTAGTACAGAATCAGAGGAAAGTTTGGGACAGAAAAGGATGCACTATTTTATCTGATGGATGGACAGATGCCAGGAACAGGACTCTCATCAATTTTTTAGTGGCTTCAGCGGGGCAGCTAGTCTTTTTAAAGTCAGTTGATGCCTCCAATCAAATAAAAAATGCAGAAACCTTGTGCAACATGTTGGATGAGGTGGTGATGGAGGTGGGAGTCGAAAATGTCGTCCAAATAGTGACTGACAATGCAGCTGCATATGTGGCAGCCGGTAGACTTCTAGAGGCGAGGCATCCAACCATTTTATGGAGCCCTTGTATTGCCCACTGTATTGACCTTCTTCTTGAGGACATTGGAAAATTAAGCTGGGTGAAGAATGTGGTTGAAGAGGCAAGAAATATCACAAAATACATCTACAACCACACATGGGTCCTAAATCTTATGAGAGAGTACACTGGTGGCAAGGAGCTCACACGATCAGGAGTCACACGCTTTGCCACTAATTTCCTTACCTTGCAGAGTATAGCAGCATTATTGCCCCACCTTAGGCGCATGTTTGTGGCCGAAAGGTGGATAGAGAGTCCTTATCATAGGAAGCCGGAAGCAGAGAGGGTCGAGAAGGCAGTTTATGATATTGTCATGGAAAAATCCATAGAGGAGATCATCAAGGTAAGTTGTCAAACACTAATTTTTATTTATTTTTTTATTTGCTAATGTTAAAATTTGCTGATTTTGTAAAAAACTTATATTTATATTTGTTGAATTTCAATTACTATAATTCTCTAATTTTATTTTCATCAACTATTGATTTAGGTGTCAGAACTGTTGGTTAGGGTTCTACGATTGGTGGATGGGGATCAAAAGCCCATGGGGTATCTATATGAGGCCATGGATAAGGCCAAAGAGGCCATTCAGCATTTGTATGGGTCGAATAAAATAAAATATGAACCCATATGGCGCATTATTGATCGGAGGTGGAATCGACAACTCCACCAACATATTCATGCTGTTGGTTACTATTTGAACCCCGCGTTTTTCTTCTCCTCTTCATTCAAAGCAGATGCAGAGGTTAAGCTTGGCCTGAACACATGCATGGAGAGGTTGGTGTTTGATGATAACCTTCGAGACATCATACTCGATAAGTTACAGGCCTATAAGAATGCAGATGGGCCTTTTTTTTCTTCAAGAGATGCCATTCGTAGGAGATTCACTCTGCAACTAGGTAAAAAACATATGTTTATTTTTCATTTACTATTTATTTTAATATTTAAGTTTACTAAAATCCTTACAAAATTATAAATGTTATCCTTGCAGATTTATGGTGGGAAGATTATGGTGCCTCAACGCCTAATCTTCAAAAGATAGCCATCTGGATTTTATCCCAGCCTTGTAGTGCATCCGGTTGTGAGCACAACTGGAGTGTTTTTTAGGCCATTCACACAAAGAAGTGCAACAGGTTGACTCAAAAGCACTTGAATGACCTTGTTTATGTGTGGTACAACCTTCGGTTACATGAGAAGAAGGTAGAAGGCCAGGACTCATATCAGGCATTGGACCTTGACGACATTGATCCATATTCAGATTGGATTGTTGAGGATGTTGATGTTGATCCATTGCGTGATGATGATGATATAACTGCTATGGAGAGGGATACAGCTGAATGGCAAGCGAATGTTGCAGCATATGAGGATTCAGAGACAGAGTCAGATGATGATATTGATGTGCCATTAGGGGCGGGTTCCTCACATGTACCGCTTGATCCTATAGATGAGGATCCTGTTGAGGATACCTCAACTAGAGCAGCCACTTCCGCACCACCCACAAAGAGAAACAAAACTCTTTTGAGCTTTAGTCGTAGAAGAAATTTATGATTTATATCCTCTAGTGATAATGGAACTCTTTTTTTGGTCTATGATATGTAATATGTATTATCAAACTAGAATTTCATATGTATTCGAAGGTTGAACTCTTTTTTTTGTCTATGATATGTATTAAACTCTTAATTTTGATTTATATATGAAGGAAATCAACAATACATTCTACAATTTCAAAAATGTGTGTTTTTTAAGAATATTTTTTAAAAAATTATGTTTGCCGAGTTATTGCCGAGTTTTTCCCCGAGTTTTTGGCGAGTCCCGAGTTTTTAAAAATTTTGGGTCTGCCGAGTTTTTGTCGAGTCCAAGTTTTTCAACTATGGTTTTAAGTGCTTCATTTGGAGGGTTCGTTGGAGTGATTGTGGGGCTATTATCATCATAATTTTGCAATCAGATTTAATTCAGATACCTATAGATATATCAAATTGACATATTAGGATTTGAAGGCAGAATTTTCATCCATTTGGCCCTTTTCATCATTTAGGGTTTGAGCGCTCTCATTGAGAATCTAGCGCTAACATCTAGAGGTGATTAGTGGCCAATTTTGGAGTTGTTTTCATCATTGTCAACATCAGCAAATTGATATCAGACTTCATTGTGAACAGCAGTCATCTATTTGCTTTGTATGGTTTTATAATGTGCCTAGAAGAAGTGTTATTCAATCGGAAATGTTGTAAGCAAACTCCATAATCAAATCTTTAATTTGAATAGGCTTTATCAGCATTTCTTATAGGTTAAATCAGTTTGATATACTCTATATCAGACCTGATTATCAGTGTAATTAGACTTGTGCCAGCAATAAAGAGAGCCTATTTGAGTGTTGAATCATTGATATTTGTTTATGTGAGTGTTTGGCTATCTTTTCTATGTATTTGCATATGTTTTGTCATTGCAAATCATTTAAACAAACATCACAAAACAATCAAACACTCAGAAATCAGAACTCAGTCACCTTGCATGACAAGTGTTTGACAAAATGTCAAACCTTTGAGAACTGAAAATTCAGTGCAGATTGGGTAAGGGTTTTTATAGTGGTATCAGAGTTAAACATCCTGTCAGCCTGGAGGGTAGAATTCAGTTTGGAAATCAATTTGTTTCAGCTACATACTAGGTGTCTTCAATGGATCAAAGTATGGATGATATTCTATATACTTTTGCATGTGAACAAGAAGCCATCCAACTCTTTGAAGAATATCAAAGCATGCCTGTAGGTTTAAAAAACAGGTTTCTTTCGATTATTTCTTAAGTTTAGTTGTAACATTGAAACTTGGTAAAAGAGGCTTGGTGAACTACAGTAGAAGAACAACGAAAGAAAAAGGAGAAAGGAAGAAAGAGAAGAAAGAAGGTGAAAATAAGAGCTTCAAATTCTATAAACCATTTCAGCAGTCTTCTAATCAGCCACAAAGGAAGAGCGAAAATCAGTTGAGGAATGAACATCGTTGCTTCACATGCCATGAAATATGGACACCTAGTCATACATGTAGAAACAAAGAAGAATCACTTAGTGCATCTACAAGTGGGAGTCTCTATGATAATAATGAAGTTGATAGGAATGCCAATATGGAATTTGTCAAATCAGCAATCACCACCTTTGAAGAGCATGCATCTACAAATGTTGAGGATATGTTTAATGAAGATGACACAATAATAGCCATGGGTACAAATTCTGATTGAGCCAATGAAGTTGAAGGAGAGCATGAAGAACTCAATGAGCCTACTTGTGTTTGGACACTAAATGAGGATTATGATGATTCTTTGTTTGAGTCTAACACTGCCCTAGCTTCAAATCAGAAATTGTGTAAAGAAGATGTCATAGAGGTAGTTGATTGTGAGCGTCAAGGTCTTCAAGATCAATCAGCAAATTCATTCTATGGAGGTATGGGTACTATTGATGATCCATTACTTGAGCATAACATTGTTACACCATCTTTACATAATGGTTGCAAGGAATCAGTTAGTAAGTTGGCTGACTTAAAAAGAGATATTGTTCATATACATAGCATAGAAGATGTTATGAGGACCCAAGCCATGTGTGATGAATGGCTAAGGAAAGCTAGAGGAGCTAAGTTAATGGCTACTCAAGCAAAACAACACCTACAAAAGATTAAGGAAAAATTTGTTCACATGGATCATGAAAGGCAACAACTAGGTGCATTTCTTCATCAATTTTTAGTACTTGAAAGGGAAGGAACTATGATGCTAAAACATGAAGAAAAATCAGATTTCCAGTCATTAGAGGCCAATGATCAAGTATTTCACATGTTAAGATTGATGAATTGCCAAAATAACACTATGCAGCTAGTCATGGGAAAAATTTCAGACTTGATAAATCATTCTCAGCTCACACATTGAGGTCTAGTAGCTGTTCTACATTACTGATCATGATATTTTCAGACTTTACATTGATGAGTGCAGCTGATTGCATGGATTTGTGTGCATGGGATTGTTACTACAGCACCTGGAGGTTGAATGATGATGAGTTTGCATCAGTTTATGACAGCGGAAGCAGTCCTAGGATGAATCTAAATCAGATTTTCAGTTTCAACATTGTTGTCATCTTTTGCACCAGCAACTTTGAGGAAGTGTTGAACACCCAGAATACTGGGGGGCGGGGGGTTAATCAGTATTCTCTCAAACCAATCACTTATTAAACCATTAGTCCATTTGCCCATTCAGCATCATTAAAGCAAATTAAACATAGAATGAACAATCACAAAACATAACACATAGACACCAGGATTTTTACGTGGAAAACCCAAAATGGGAAAAACCACGGTGACTGTTAGCTCAATATATTATGTAATAACAAGACCGAATTACAAGAGGCTTACTACGTTAGGGCTCATTGCCTAGGGCTCACTGTCCAAAGAAGGATGTTCACTGCATACAAGCTCACTGCCATAAGAAAAGAAAGAAAGAAAGGGTGGCTCACTGCCAAAATGAACTGCTATTGTTGCATCTGCAAATGCATGGATACAGCTCCAATGTCGCTCAGAAAACTAATTCAAAACTCTTCATCCTGACTTGCTCTGTTACACTGCTCTGCTCTTACATGAAAATAAGATATCTCTTCTTCTGCATTGGTCGCCCTTACAAAAACACAACCCTTCGCATGTCGCACACATACACACTCATATTCCCACTCCACTAGCACCAAACATCGAATTGGATCTCATATATATATCCGTAATATTTACCATCTTCAAATTAGGTCATCATGCAGAGATGAAGCGTGTAGTTATGCCTTGTGTAGCTTGTCGGCCTAATCCTTTCACCAAAATGCTTTGCGGACCTAATTAACACTTGCACACAATCTCATATGTCGGCTTCAGTTATAGAACCACTTAGAAGAAAGTTCCAGTCAATAGATCTTACCGCACACTGATCAAAGTATCAGGTCGGTCTTAAACTCTGATTATTACTAGTTCAGTTCATCTGTCAAATTATAGCTTTCAATGCAGACCACAAGACTTGTTCAAATTCATATCCAAGACTCTTCAGAACATAACTCTAGAACCGCAGAACATAATATCAACTTGCGGCAAAATGCGGACCACTAGGACACATGCCCTGTCACTGTCAAACCTTATAGCGATACTCAGTAGCTCATAACTATCTTTCCGTTGGACTCCAAGATCTAAAACTTTGGATTTGAGATCTTCAGACAAGCGTTTAGAACACCTCAAAACCGCATAAGAAAATATCTATTACCGGAGGAATGCGGACCAAAATAATTAGATGTTCTACTCTGTTCAGTACTGTATTTTGTCATGTTGGACTTAGGCTACTTGAAAGTACACTTCCAGAGATGATCAAAAGTTGAAACTTTGGATTTAAGATCATCTAAGGACTATAGACATCTTACCAGAACCGCAAGACCAGATCTTCAACAGGGGACCAATGCTGATCAAAATACTATCTCTCTGTCGCTATCTTGTACACTGCCAACACTTAGCCAAAATGCTTAAGTCTACTTTGCTGGACCATAATCTCTGTTCCAACCTTGTTCCTTTTCTTGTTGCCATCAATGACAACACTATCAAACATCATGCTCAACCAAGTTGCCAACAATCTCCCCCTTTGGCATTAATGGCAACACATGATGTGAAAAACCATCATAGAGCTCCCCCTTACTCTTTATACACTGCTCCCCCTAACTTCATGCTTCTCTCCTTATTTATTTTTCACTTGTCTATGTTTCTCACATGCTTCACTCTCCCCCTTTGACATCAATGGCAAAGGTGTATGATACAGAAATATGTACAAGTGACCAAAACTCAAAAACTGTTTGTATTGTCCACATATATACAAATGAAATCAAATATTTTATTGGTTTTTAGGGAGAATATCTTTGTAGATCTTCAATTGCACCATATCTTCATCCCATCTGACCTTGTGAAATATCCCAACTATAGTTAACCAATTTTTTTTGCTTACTTTTACTTCTTACTTCAATCAAACATCAACATCAAACATGAAACATAACAACATGAATGAACATCAAGGAAGCTGAGATATCTTATTTCAAATATCAATTCAATGTCTTATTACATGCAATAGATGCTTAATAGCATCATCAATGTTCACTTATTACAATGATCTTATATGAAAAGCCTTGCGCCTAGATTGAACAATGAGTACAATCAACTACAAGTATCCAGACTTCAACTCTCAAGTGTCTACAAGATACAATCTTATCTTCAACTCTCAAATGCCTTCAAGATGCGAGTAGCTTGATGATGTATGTGTCGACTTCAATCCTGCACAATGATGATAACTGAATGTTAACACCTCTCAAGAGATAAGGGAACATCACCCTATCAAGGGTTGAGGGAGCATCACCCCAACTAGCATGAAATACGCAGATTTCACGAAAGAGCATAAAGCTTACCAGAGAGAAATTCAATAGCAAAAAGATACAAAATGAAGTCGCTCTCCTCCTTTTATAGTGCTCCTTCTCAAAAGCAATGAAGGCACGCTTTTCAATATAAAGAAGGAACCAAGGCACGCTTCCCTAGAGCATATTCCAAGGGGCATATTCCATTTGATGACTCACTCTGAGTTGGGAACTGTTGATGTTTGTTTTTGGACAAGTCAACAATTAGAGTGAAATACAAAGTATCTGACTCCCTCTTGAGCAAAGCCTCTCGAATGCTGAACTATGTGATCAAACAAGATGACTCCAAGGTTCCTTTATGATGATTTTGTAAGAGATAGCTCAGTGACTAAGTATGATTTTGCTGTTTTAACACAAAGGGACTTACGCAATTGTTCAAATAAGCTGTTGATTCAATGATTACTGGAGAGTCTAAGTACTACAACTGATGGCGTATGATTTGGCAATTGATGTTCTTGGTTCTAATTCTAACTAAATGGATTAAAAAAAGGACAAAAGATGTAGGGTTTAGAAACACTAATCTAATCCTAGATGTAAGGATGATTACTGCTCAGGTGAAATCAAACCAGATCCTACTTCACCAAGATAGACAACTACACAAGATTGATGCAATCTTCTAGGGTGTACAAGATGTTTAAATCACTTATGCTCATGAAGAATTCAACAAACATAAAGATCAAAGTGAAGTTCAGTTTTGTTCAGACTAACCATGCACTGCAATTTGCAAGCCACAAACTACAAATGGTATGAACTTATAGATTTCACCACAAAGCAATAAAGAAACCTTCCATTAGCTAACATAAACTTAAAGAAAACTTAATCTAACTTAATATTCGTTTGAAAATCCAAACCATGCAACACTCAGAAACACATATAGAATCACCGAAACAATGAGTCTTTTATTATTTCAGAGAGCTCTTGCAACAATTCCAGAGTTTTTCAATCGTACAAATGAGAGCAACAAGAGCCCTTTTATAGACCTCAAAATGAATGAAGGGTCAAGATCGATCGGCCAAGCCAACGGACCAGATCAAGCCACATCACAAGTAGTTGTAACAAACTCTTCTTTATTAAATGAAAGAGGCCAACTTTATTAAATGAAGGAGGTTATCTATATTAAATAAAAGAAGCTATGAAGAAAAGAACAAAGGCACGCCTCTCAAGAGGATAAGAATGATATATCATTAGCTTATGAGGAATCCCCATGTGAATATCTATCACTAGAAGCTTGGCATTCAATGAACTTGGACACTATTTGCTTGACTTCCTCCAAAGGTACACTTGGCGCATTCTGAATGGTTCCTTCAGCTTCAAGTACATCATCTGAATAAAGGCCAAGTGTCTTTTCCCAATCAGTTATCCTTGCTTTGTTATCGCCAAGGTGGACAGCAAGTGAAAATATACTATCAAGCCTTTCATTAGATACATCATTTTCTTGAAAATAGAAAGCCTGAACTTGTTCTTTCATGTTATCAAGAGTCATCTCCTCAAATGGATTACAAATCTTCATCAAAGAGGCATGTATCCCATCTTGAATCCTTTGAAGTACACTTCTGACTCTTGACATGTCTATCTCTATCTTATCCAGCAACTATCCTTTGATGCGAAAGCCATAATACCAAAAAGAGAAGTTATATGTTTTACCTTCTCCAATCACTTCAGCATGTAACAACTCATTAACTGATGTTTCCATCAAGCTCTTCAAGTGTGGCAAGTATTGATCCTTGATGTCTTTGAATTCAACACAAGCTGTCATCAGTGCAAGTACCCTCTCCTTAAGACTAGTAATCTTATCACTTACTTGCATAATATCTTCTAGATGTCTAAATGTAGCCTCCTTTGATCTTTTCATCCAATCCTTCATTCTATGAGATGAAGACTTCAACTCTTCTAGGTGTTCAACTATTTCTGGAGGAAGGAGAGATGGAGGTGTAACAACTCTTTCCTGTTGATGAATAGGATGCACTAAATGCTGAATGTACTGCTCTAAGGCTCGGCATCTCTGCTCAGCTTTGATTCTGCCTTCTGTCTCTTGTCTTATAATAGCTCGAGCATTATCAATTGAATCCTGAAGCTCTTCTTCAACTTGCATTCCAGTTAAAGGACCCAGATTGATTGTATTGATGTCATAATCATCAGGTGTTACATCCTCTATATTCTTTTCAAGCCTTGGAACTGCTACATGCACCTTCCTTACTCCTGTTTCATCTTTAGTGATCTTTGAAAGAATATTTGCCTTCTTCTTCGGTTTCTCTTTCGACATGTCCAAGAGTAACTCATCAACTGGAAGAGGTGGACACTTCTCAACTTCATAATTCTCTCTGATTCTTTCCTGTAACCATTCTGGTAGCGATGAAAGATCTTGTTGCTGTTGTAAATGCCTTCCTTGTGCAGGCAATGATTCCTCTTCAGCCTCATCCTTATCTTTGGTATTTGCTTCATCGATGATCTCAGTATCATGTGGGCTAGAAGGCACTTCTTCCATTGGAGCTTCTGGAACTACATTCTCAGCAGGTATCACTAAGTCTTGGTTAAGTGGAATATCACCTGGCTATCTAGAAGAAGCAGTTTCAATACTTATCCTTTTCTTCTTTTTACTGGATTCTCCTTGAACAATCTCAAGCTGTTTTCTTTTCTTTCCCTGTCCTGAATCTCTCTTACTTCCTCTGCTTCATGAATCTTTGCTAGGTGCATTATGTTGTTCTTGCTGATCTACTTCTCCCATCTTAGTATAGGTAAGTCTTTTTCCTTCATCAAGCAAGGCTTGTACTTGTTTATTTATCTGCTCTTCAGTGATAGCAATGATAGGCCTTATCAATCCTTCATCATCAACCTTTTCTCTATCAACCCAGTTGACTTCATAAGGCAAATTGTGGATCTTATCGTATTCATCACCAAGAAGAGCTCTTTCACCTTCTAACTGATCAGGAATCCTTAGTATCTTTGTAGCTCTTATTAAGTCCCATTTCAATCTTGAACACTTTTGCATTCTGATATCATCATCATCTATAGCATCAGCCCAGTGATCTTCCAGTTGTTCTTTATGCTTGTAAGAAGAATACGACTGCTTGATGGCTCCATGTGGATCAAAGTTTTCTCTCCTTGAATCATGTGGATGCAGATGATAAGCCTGAAGCTCAACTTCTGAATGCTCAGTTGCCTGTAATGATGGACAAGAATAGTATCTACCCAGATGAAGAGGAAACTGAACCCCTGCTTTCTTCCTTGCTTTCTGCATCTTATGAAACTCTAATAGCTGTCTGGAAACCTCTAGCAACACCATCCTGTTTGAAGGATATCTAGGCAGTCTATATGGGAAAGATGTAAAACCTTGAATCTTGATATAGGTGAACTTGTCATACTGGATGTAATACCTTCCATACTGCTTGATGAAGTTCCTAGCAACACCTGTTAATCTTCTATGCGGTTCACCTCTCAACTTCCTCACTATGAACATGGCGAAAGCATCATTAAATCTCTTATAGTGATTGATGTTCTTCAAATGGAGTTGTGGGTAACACTTATGTGAGAGAATCTGTCCCGGCTTTGTACATACTTGCCCTTTAGCTGTTAGTCCTTTGTAGACTACATTTCTTGCCAGAATATAAACAAGGTATGAAGTCATGAAGAAAGACTTCGTTTCATCAAAGTTTTCAAACTGTTCATCCAGGCAGTGGCTTATAAGGCCAGCCCAGTCAATCATCTTGTTCTTTGTAAACATATGATCAAAATAAGTATACATCCATCCTTCGAAAGTAGATGATTGTGGCCTACCTGTTACTCGATTCAAAAACATGATCAGGTAACTTATCTCTTGCTTGAAGTCAGCCTTGTGATACTTGGGATCTTCAGAGTTGTATATCTTAATCGATGAATCATTCATCCACTTCTTCCTGATTTCTTGCATGTAAACCTTTGAGTTGCCTTCGAAAGTCATCTAAGTAGTTGTAGGGCATATGAAGACTCCTTTTGCTTTCGGGATGTTGAAGATCTCCTGAATGGCTTCCCTTTGCAGGTAGGCGAGAACAGTTCCATCCTTAGCTATAATCTGTCTTTTCTCTTTATCATAGTGCTGAACACACTCCAACACTAGCTCGGTGCTTGGCAAGGCAGGTGAAAAGCAAGCTGCTTGAACAATCCCGCTCTTTGCGATGGCTTTGATGTCTTCGTTCCTTGTGATGGCGAGCAAGAAGTCTTTCACCTCCTCTAGGTTGACGTGTCCCATGTTGGTGTCGCCGACATCCTTCCACTGCGTTTCTAGCTTGGACTCAGGTATGTTGGACTTAGCATCCATCTTGATTAGGACTTGTCTCTCTTTGGCCGTCATTCCCATTTACCTACAAGCAAGACTCTAATAAGTAGATTGAAATAATGGATTTTACAAGTCTTCTACATTAATGATATCATGTTAGATCACTTCATCAACTTCTAAAGGACACTTCACGTATTCAATTTCAAGTTTTACTCAATCTTTCAAGTACAAGAGAGGTCTCATGAATGAAGATCAACACATACTTTAATTCATTTTACATCAAAGCATTATCTCTACATCCTGATTTCTGAATATAAATCTGCAAATTTAAACAAATAAAAGGTAATTTTATGAAGTAGAGCTGATCAAGACGTACCTTGTATCCAATTTCTGTCTTAGAAAATGCAAATTTCTGGAATTTAATGCAAAAATCAGTGTACAAATGGCAGAATTTAGAAGTAAAATCAGTCCTCTTAAACTCAGATCTGCCTTAGAATTTGTTTCCCCCTTGAAAATTCAATGCTCTTCTTATAAAATTTGCTGCTCCTTAAACAAAATTGCTGCTCCTTCAAGATAAAATTCGCTGCTCCTAGACAAAATCGCTGCTCCTTCAAGATAATTCGCTGCCTCCTTGTAATGTTTGCAAAGTGAATGATGTGAAATGAGGAGAAGCGCTTCTCTTTTATATAGCAATTTACACTTCATTAAATGTGGGCGGCTCACTTAGTTAGGTCGGCTAGCAAGGGAGGTCGGCCCATTTCAACATTGAATTTTGCAATTTTCAAAATTTAAAAGCATCATTTGGGCGCCAAAATGGATAGTTCTCCATATAAAGGGCGCCCAAAGTGGAGGTCCAATTGCTAATGAGCGCCCTCAAATGCATCTAATCATCCTAAGGCGCATTTCCTTAAGGCTCTCACATCTTCTAAGTTTCAACTATCTGAAGCGTTCCAGTTGGCACACCTAGGCTTCAAGGCGCCAAAAGCCCATATCCACATCAAGATGCTCCAACTACTGAGCAATCAAAGAGCGCCTTCAATTTATATCCTCCAAGAACTTCTCTTGGAGTGATCCCAATCTCATTCACCAGGCGCTTCAATGACCTAGCCAAGCCCTCTGATACTAGGCGCTCAAGGATGATTATTTATGCATTCAAGGTCTTTACTCTTCAGGGTGCCAGAGCATATGATTCCAACTCATTTCATCGTTTCCTTCCTTTAGTGGGCGCTAGAAACAATACCCCCACCTTAGGCGCACATGTCTCCAGGGCGCAAATATCTTCTCAAATGGACAAACATCAAGGCACTCATCACCTAATGCAAATTTTCAAGGTTTTAAGTCTTTTGACTTTGGGCGCATATCTCCTTAAGGCATAGTCCTAGGCGCATATCTTCACCTTTGGCACCATATTACAAAGCTAAAGGCACTGGATCCCAAGTTGCTAGGCATCATGTCTCTCCAGGGCGCAAATGGAGATGATCTTAAATGTTCTAGATCAAGGCGCTAAAACCCCCATCAAGGCGCATTTTGGTGATCAGTTGGATGAACCTAGACTTAGCCTCAGAGACTTGAAAATCAAGGCGCCCTTATGCATCAGGCGCTAAGGATGGTGGGCGCTCAAAAACTACTTCCTCTTGTTACATAGGGCGCCAAACTCCATCAAGGCGCATTTTGATGACATTGATGAGTATACTCCTCATCCTCCTCTGGTTCTTCCAACTAGGTGCTGTTTGATATGAGAAATCACCTCTAAGCACCAGAATGAAGAGGTCAGGATACAATTTCTTAGGGTGCTCACTTCTCCAACTCCTTGAAACCATTTGAAGTGTTCTATCTTCTTAAGGCGCTCCAAGACTTACCTCACTCCAAGGCGCTCAAACATCATTTATCACACTAAGGCGCTTATGACAATGACCTAGATGAAGGTGCCAGAAGCAACTTTAATCTCCCATTCTTGAGTCAAGGCGCAAATATTGGTGAAGTAGGAGGCAAAGACCACACCCAAGGCGCTCATTCACACCAGGGCGCAAATCCTCCTTCAGGGCGCTAAAACACTTGTTATGTCTACTAGGCGCCAATGCCTCCTAGGCGCTTTCTTCATGAAGCTCAAGGATGATTGTTCTCTCTTAAAGGCGCTCAAAACACTTCAAGGCGCAGTGACAATCCTTCATCAAGGCACAGAGGTCTCCCATCACCTAGGCACTTTTTGGAGTTGGTGTGAAGAGTGGCACTTAGACTATGATGATCTCCATTATTCCTTAGGCGCACTTTGATGGAGTCATTTGTTTAACACTTGAGCTTCAAGATAGGGTGTCTGAATCAAAGGCGCCAAACTTGATTGATCTTGGAGTAGGGCGCTATTAGAGGGTCTTCTCACCTTACCTTCTCATCACCAATCCTTATCCAGGGCACCAAAAGTCCACCTTGACAACACTTCCCTTGGGCGCTTTATGGATTAGGTGCCAATTTCAATAGTTTTCAACCAGGGCGCTAAACTCATAGTTTCAAACTTCACCCCTTGGGCGCTTCTTCTAAGGTTTCATGGAGATGGGAGAGGCTCTTGGACACTGGGCGCAAATTTCATTTACTCCAAACATCTACTCCATGTTAGGCGCTCGCAGAAGGCTTTACAGGTGGACACTAGCGCCTATCTTCCTTGTGCACATTTTTGGACTTGGCGCCATAATCACATTTCCCCTTTCCAAGCGCTTAGTGATGATGTCTCAATCATTGTTTCTCAATCATTGTTTCTCCTGGGGGGAACTATCAGGATCAGGTGATCGAAGGGCTATAAGAGTCAAGCACCACTTAGTTCATCGTGCAATAGCTCTAAGATATCATCAAAACTTCATGTGAGGCATTAAATTTCAAATTAAGAGGGGGTCCCCAGTCCAATGGGGTGATGTGTGATTTGGTCACAACAAGAACCTTGTCCAATGAGCCGGAATGGACCCCAATGCCATCACTTGAACCAATAGGAGGTTAAACACTCAGGGCGCTAGAATGATGCTCCACAGGCACAGAAGTGTGCCCAATCATCATTGTTGAGCACTTCCAAGGTTAGGCACCAAATCAGGATTATGGAGGAGTGAAACTGTGCCTTAGGAAGGTGTCTGAACCCTAGGTGCCAATCTGAGGTTGTAGAAGCATAGATATGCGCCTAGTGAAGTTTGATGATTCCATATGCTTTCAAACACTTAACAACATTCAGTGAAGACTCTTAGACTTGGATTGAAGACTTAACAAGATTAAGCACCCAAATGAGGTCTCTGGAGTCTAGGCGCCATCTGGAGGTTGGAGAGAGGAAGATTTTCGCCTAACTTGCTTAGGCGCACTTTTGAGGTGATGGAGACCAAGAGGTGCGCCTTCATCATCTTGGCTTATTTCTTGAAAACTTAATGACTTAGATCATTGAGCAACAACTGAGAATGGTCCCCTTCTTCATGATGCAAGTTGATAGATCCTCCTCAAAGCGCCAAATTGGGTTTCTAAGGCGCATAGTCATGGTGGAACAAGATGAAAAGTGCGCCTTACTCTCATAACACTTCTCTAGCTATGGATGATGATTTCAACTGAATGGAGGGTCTTTTCAACAATCTTGAATCCTTTAATGATCAATTCAACCCTTCCAAATCATTTCCTTGCCAAGGCGCCATCTCAATGTTGTAGAGGATTGTTCTAGCGCCTAGGAGCACATTGTGGATTGTCTGATCAAGAAGTGGCGCCTTGATCCTTAGGCGCATATTTGATGTGGTAGGAGTGCAAACTAGCGCCTAGGTTTACTTAGGCAAATTTATGATCCCAAACCCAATTTGATACTCCCGGGTGCTCAATTGGGGGTCCAACACTCTTGATATCATTAAACTCTGCCTTCTCAAGTTAGGCGCTCTTTTGAGGTTGCACAGAGGGCAAAGTGCGCCTAAGGCAATTGCTTAATTCACTTAGACAAAAATCATCTTAGGGACCAATCAACCTTTCCTACCAAGGCACCCTGTTTGATATGATTGATGTGCCTTATAACATGATGTTTCTATGCTAGGCGCAAATTGCAGTCTGGAGGAGTGAGGAAGTGCACCTAGCCCATCTTGGGCGTCTTCTGGACTTCAATTCCCCTTATTAGGTGTGGAGCTTGCTCAAATGGTGTTGCTCTTAACATCTTTCACTTCCAAACCCTGATTGAAGACTCCACATCCTTGGGCGTACACTTGGCACTAGACAGATAGGGAAGTGCGCCTTGACTCTGAGAGTCAAGTTCTTGTCAGATTTGGCCTCCAGACTTAACCATTTTGGTTTGACTTGCCACAGATTGCTGGAATAGTTTTTGACTTTGTACCTGCAAAACTACAACACTGAGTTAGTCAAAAACCAAATTCATTCCTCATCATTGGTATTAGCCCACGGGAATGATAGATAGGCTAATCCATGCTTCACTGATGATCAAGCTGGAAACGGGGACATGACACCTTGGCATTACTCAAAACTAGTATATGCCCATTGATTTGGGACACCAACTCTTCTACCTTCTTCACAGTAGCAGGGGCCTCAGTGATTTGCCTTGTCTTATTTGCTGCTACAAGCCTGGTCATGGATGCAATCTTAAAACTTGCAATCTCCCGGAGTTGGGTCATTCTATGTTTGGTGACCTCCTTCTGAGTCTACAACTTATTTATCACTGAATGAATGGTCTCAACTTCTGCCCTTTTATTTCCTATGGCATCTTTTGTCAGATCATAGGTCCTGGACATTTTGGTAATCTGGGCTTCCCAACCATCTATTTTATCTTTTAGGTCCTTGGTTTTCTCAGGCCATGTTAGGCAGAATTGATACAAATTGCTAACTTCTTTGATAGCCAACTCTAGATATTCAATACTTTTATCTAACAAAACTTTGTCTTGAGAATACTTATCATTGAGCTTAACTAGCCTTTTACAGTCAATCTCAACCCTTACCTTCTTCTCAACTGCTTGCTCAAGGGACTCAAAATGTGAATGACGGACTCCATAAGCTTTTTCAACTGTGCGGTAGAAGCCAAGGATGTATCTTTTATTAATTCAGGCATAATCTTTTCAAAGATTGTTGTTGCATCTTCAATCAACTCACTGTCTTCCATATGAGATTTCAAGATCTCTTCTTGTGTTGTTGCTTGAAAAATTGACCCAAGCTTTAATTTCTACAATGGAGACATTGTTGCCAAGTTTATTGGTCCTTGTAATAATTGAGATGCAGACAAAATCTAAGTCTCCTTTTGTTTTTCCAAAAACTCTCTTAAAGAATCAACTGAGTCCTTTCCAGCAGTGTCTCTTCTATCCTCATCATGAGATACTTCAACATCATGTGTCTCCGGAGGGTCTTCTTGAATGGACTCTTGTTCATTTTCCTCTGTTTCTGGAGCAAGATTGTCAATCATCCGTTCATTAGCTTCTTCTCTTTGCTCACCTTGTTCTACAGGGACATTTTCTTCAAGTGTCACTTTTGTTTCTTCAAAGTTCTTTTCAACTGCAGATTCTTTCATTTCTTCATCCTTCCCAGAGTTCCATGGAGGAGTTATTGCACCTTGATCCACACTCTGTTCATCATTCACTTCCAGAACTACATTTGAGTTATCAAGGTTCTGTTCATCTTCACCTACATTCATCACAATTGGAATTTGAAGTTCATTAAGCACCTTCGTAATTTTCTCTTCAGTTTCCTTTTCCAATTTTTCAATCCCACTTTATTTCTGGCCATCCAAATGTTAACTCTCCTTTTGGTTTTGAATTCTTCATTAATCCTTTGAGTAACCTTGACTTTATTTTCACCAGTGAGACTTGGATAGAGTTTCATCAAAACAGATTCCTTTAACTCAGCATCTTTAGCCATAGCCCCCTCTTTTCTTGCAGTTAAGATGCTGGCTAGACTATCCGGTAAATCACCTATAACTTCAATCAATGCCTTATTGAACATGTCTAAAAATCTCACCACAACTGCTTCAATTGTTACCTTGTCAGCATCTGAGCATTCACCATATGTATTAGCAATTGGTTTCAAGTTCCCATGCTCAGCCATTGCATTAACTGTGGCCTCTAGAGTCATTGTGGCCTCACCTTCCTTGGTCTTAGTTTTCTTTTCCCTTTTCCTTTTCTTGTCTTTCCCTTCTCTGGAGGACTTCACTTCTTTGCTGACAGTGGCATCATTTGTTTTTGCCCTTTTTTCTTTTAACTCTTCATCTGTTTTTGTTTCTTCTTCTTCTTTATTGCCACCAAGGCTCACATACACTCTGTTGGTGGCCTTTGTTTTCTTTCTTTTATTCTTCTTCTCAACAAGCTTCTTTTCAGACAATTCTTTCTCAATACTAGCAGTGGGGAGGGGTTCTGAGCTCCCAGAGGTAGTTGTAGAAGAAGAGGAGGCTCTTGTTCTTCTTCTTGAGCTGGAAATAGGCTTTTCTTGCTCAGACTTCACTTCAGGTCTTATCAAAGCTTTTTCTCGTGCAAATTTCTCTTCTGTAGCCTTTGTTGCTTAAGCCTTTGCCTTGGCTCGATCTATTTGTTCTTTGGTGTAGCCTTTACTCATAGCATAATCTTCTACCCACTTCTTTACTTTTCTCTTTGATTTTGGTTGTGTTTGTTCCAAGTGAACTTTGAGAGACTTTTCTTCATAAGTTCCAAACCTTTCTTCTTTGGGATCTTTTGGTTTTCTCAACATCAAATCCCCCAAACCAGTCAAGATGTCCTCTATGACTTCATATCCCATTGTTGGGACCCACACTATTCTTGGTTCCACTGCCTCCATGAGGCATTGACTTCGGTCACCATAAAAACAATGTCATCTATATATTTCTCAACTACCTTTCTAGGGATTCTAACGCTATCCTGCATTTTCTTCTGGAAATTCTTAAAGTATCCCCACAAAGCAGCATTCTGTGCATCAACATCTCCTAAACTCTGCAGATGATTTCTAATTTGTACTGCTACAGGAGAGTGATTGAACCAAACAATATTACTCATACTTGGTAATTCCCTCAGAAAGTAGAACAATAAGCAGATGATAAGACTACCATATTTGAATGGGTACTTTGTATCTATTGTTCTCTTCAAATTCTCCTTCAATTGTTGCCAGAGCAATTCACACAAATCATAATCAACATTATTCTTCACCATCTCATAAGCAGTGTAGATGGCCATTGCAAAAATAGAGTTCTCCCTATTGGAGAAGTAGACCTTGTATCCAATCACCATTGATGCAAGCCTTACTGACGGATCTTCAATGTCATTAACAGTTAGCGCCCTCTTGTTAAATTTGGTGCGAGTTAGCTTCATTACTATATTCTTCTTTCAATTCAAACTTGTCATCAGACAACTCAACCAAATAAACTTGCCCTAATTTTATATGATCATACTCTTCCAGATTGGCATGGATGTAAACCCTAATGTCTTCATTATGCTTATACCATACAAAACTTCAGAAAATGCACCATTCGGATCAGTTTCTAGGGATTTGAATGGATGTTTCTTAAATTTGGGTCGAGGCCTTTCAGTGATTTCAATTACTTGAGGAGTAGACATCTTCACAGTTCAACAAAAGCTTTTCAAAAGAGTGGACTGTAAGTACCTTGTTCTTTGCTTTCCGGTTAGGGTTTCTTCACGCCAAACGCTAGAATTCGCTTTAGCTTCGTTGCTTAGGTCTCCTTGGTTACTTGAGAGTTCGCATGCAAAGTGAATTTCCTTTGAATGGAATCGCTTATAAACTCTTCTCATCAAAACCTAAATCGCCATAAATGCTTGTTTCTAGGGATTTGAATGGATGTTTCTTAAATTTGGGTTGAGGCCTTTCGGTGATTTCAATTACTTGAGGAGTAGACATCTTCACAGTTCAACAAAAGCTTTTCAAAAGAGTGGACTGTAAGTACCTTGTTCTTCGCTTTCCGGTTAGGGTTTCTTCACGCCAAACGCTAGAATTCGCTTTAGCTTCGTTGCTTAGGTCTCCTTGGTTACTTGAGAGTTCGAATGCAAAGTGAATTTCCTTTGAATGGAATCGCTTATAAACTCTTCTCATCAAAACCTAAATTGCCATAAATGCTTGTTTCCAAAAAGCTGTCAACACTATCTCTGCCACTCACAGTAGATGTAAATTGCTCCGCAATCTTCCGCATTAAGTTCTTTTCTGCCAGAATTTTCTCCAAAAGTTCTGATATGTTATTTTTCAACTCATCCTCGTGTTGGCTGTCAGCACCACTTTTCTAGCTAGGGGAACAAAATATTTCATTAAAGCTCCCCCTGAGCCAGAGTTCCCAATTCACTTCTCGGAGGAAGTGTCTACACCAGAGTCTGGTACAGGCTCATTCTTGGCTTCAACAACTTCCTTCTTAACCCACACCTTGTTCATCTCCTTGATTTCTATTGGATCCACCTTTTGTACCAATTTCTTCATCTCTACCTGATTATCCTTCTTCATATTCTTGCTTTTGTAGAACCTTGCAATATGTCCAGTTCTATTGCAATTGAAGCATACAACATTTCTTTGACCATTGTTCCTTCCATTCATCCTTGATCTGCATTGATTAGCCTTATGTCCAAATTTATTGCATGTAAAACAGTTACCATTGAAAGATTGAGCATTCCTTCCATTGTTATAGCCATTTCTTATCTGACTTCTGCATTCACTAGCTCTGTGACCAAATCTCTTGCATGTAAAGCAGGTGCCTCTGAAAGTTTGAGCATTCCTTCCATTGTTGTAACTATTCCTTATCTGACTTCTGCATTCATTAGCTTTATGACCTACTTTATTGCAAGTGAAGCACTGACCAGAAAATGATGGAACATTTTGATTCATTCTGCTTCTACATTAAGTAGCCTTATGACCAAACTTATTGCATGAATTACAATAACCATTGAAAGATGGGTACCTTTGAGCATTTGGTTGCCTGACCGGTGGTTTTCTAGGTCCATTCTTTTGATTTCGGATCTGCTTTCCTTTGTCCTTCTTGATCTCAGCATTCTTTTCTTGACCTATTTTAGAACTTTCACCTTTCTCAAATCCCAAGCCTTCTTTGTCATCAGAGTTCTTCTGGCTAGCAAGCATCTCATCAAGTTTTGGAGAACTTATCTTGAACTTTTCTTCATAACTCTTTGCTTTCTCCAAATCTGATTTCATGTTCCCAACTTCATTTTCAAGCTTAGCACATTCTTCTGATTTGCCTTTCACCAGTTGATTTAGATCTTCTTCTGCTTTTGCCTTATCTTCAATTTGCACATTCAGACCATCCAAGATTTCATTTGCTGATCTCAATTGTTCACTAACTTCCTTATGTTTTTCTTTGAACTTCTTGACTTGTTCCCTTAATTTTCTGATGCACTCATCTGCTTCCTTGACATTTTCTTTCAGATCCCTATTTTCTATTTCAGTCCTTTCAAGATCTTCAAGAGCAGCTTTGAGTTCTTCTTCACTGACAACCATGCATTCTTCTTCTATAGTTTCAGTTGAATTAATTTATTCAGGAGGAGTAGAATACCTTTTACCTGCCATGTGTTTAATCTCCAGGATCTTCCTTAAGATGTTAGACTTCTTCCAAGGAACCAGACTCTGATACCAATTGTTGAACACCCAGAATACTGAGGAGGGGGGGGGGTGAATCAGTATTCTCTTAAACCAATCACTTATTAAACCATTAATCCATTTGCCCATTCAGCATCATTAAAGCAAATTAAACATAGAATGAACAATCACAAAACATCACACAGACACCATGATTTTTACGTGAAAACCCAAAATGGGGAAAACCACGGTGAGTGTTAGCTCACAATATATTATGTAATAACAATACCGAATTACAAGAGGCTTACTACCTTAGGGCTCACTGTCCAGGGCTCACTGTCCAAAGAAGGATGCTCACTACATAGAGGCTCACTGCCATAAGAAAAGAAAGAAAGAAAGAAAGGGTGGCTCACTGCCAAAATGGAATGCTATTGTTGCATCTACAAATGCAAGGATACAGCTCCAATGTCGCTCAAAAAACTAATTTAAAACTCTTCATCCTGACTTGCTTTGTTACATTGCTCTGCTCTTACATGAGAATAAGATATCTCTTCTTCTGCATTGGTCGCCCTTACAAAAACACAACCCTTCGCATGTCGCACACATTCACACTCATATTCCCACTCCACTAGCACCAAACATCGAATTGGATCTCATATATGTATATATATATATATATATATCTGTAGTATTTACCATCTTCAAATTAGGTTGGCATGCAGAGATGAAACGTGTAGTTATGCCTAATCCTTTCACCAAAATGTTTTGCAGATCTAATTAACACTTGCAACACAATCTCATATGTCGGCTTCAATTATAGAACCACTTAGAATAAAGTTTCAGTCAATAGATCTTACCGCACACTGATCAAAGTATCAGGTCGGCCTTAAACTCTGATTATTATTGGTTCAGTCCATCTATCAGATTACAATTTTCAATGCAGCACAAGACTTGTTCAAATTCATATCCAAGACTCTTCAGACACTTTAGAACATAACTCCAGAACCGTAGAACATAATATCAAATTGCGGCAAAATGCGGACCATTAGGACACATGCCCTGTCACTGTCAAACCCTGTCAAACCTTATAGTGATACTCAATAGCTCATAACTATCTTTCCGTTGGACTCCATGATCTGAAACTTTGGATTTGAGACCTTCAGACAAGTGTTTACAACACCTCAAAACCGCATAAAAAAATATCTATTACCATAGGAATACGGACCAAAATAATTAGATGTTCTGCTCTGTTCAGTACTGTATTTTGTCATGCGGGACTTAGGCTACTTGAAAGCACACCTCCGAAGATGATCAAAAGCTGAAACTTTGGATTTAAGATCATCTAAGGACTATAGACATCTTACCAGAACTGCAATACCAGATCTTCAACAGCGGACCAATGCTGATCAAAATAGTCTCTCTGTCGCTGTCTTGTACACTACCAACACTTAGCCAAAATGCTTAAGTCTACTTTGCCGGACCAAAAGCTCTATTCCAACCTTGTTCCTTTTCTTGTTGCCATCAATGACAACACTATCAAACATCATGCTCAACCAAGTTGCCAACAAGAAGTATGTGAGTATTATGGATGTTATGATGAGAGATGTTCCTTATTTCATGTTGGATATGTATGATGATACAAGAAGGATATGGGATCTTGGTATCTTGTGAAAGTAATTAGCCATTCACATGTGATTGCTTGAGGACAAGCAATCTTGGGGTGGGAGGACTTGTAATGTCTCTTTTTTGAGCCATTGTTGCAAAGTGACCTAGATATTTGGAAAGTTAGTTAAGTATTGCAAAAGTGACCTTGACATTTGGAAAGTTGGTTACAATGACTTATTTGTAACTAAAGTGACTTAGATATTTGGAAAGTTGGAAAATAACTTAAACATGGAGATTTGGAAAGTTGAAGTCACTTTAAAAAGGGAAAAAAGAAATTAAAATAAAATGACAAAATAAAATAATATTTTTAATTGCCAAGGGTGGACGTTCCACTTGGAGAAGAGAAACTAAAATAAAATAATATTTTATTATGGCGGTGGACATGAAATGGATATCAAATATGGCGAAATTGGGCGCTCCACTTGAGGGTTATAAAAGAAGGCATTTGGGAGTTCATATCATCATTGTGTATTTTAACATTGGCATTTTGGATATTTTCCTTTGCGCTGCAACATTGGTTCATTCATTTTCTGAGGACAAAAACCCTTGGAAAATTCGTAGATTGGACGAAAACCCAATTCCACTTTGAGAGGTGAATCTATATAGGGTTTACCATTGAGCTTATTGCAGGTTTTGGCATTATTGAGGAGCTGGAAAAGACATTTATTTGCAACTTACAGCTGCTAGGGTTTGATATGGCATTATCATTCAAGCTAGGATTTGGCATTGGCGCTAAGGTTTGAAGTTTGTATGCAGATCATGGGTGAATGTATGCAGATCGGGAATTTTTCGTGATGTATTTTCATCCAATTCCCATCGCCTAGGGTTTTGAGGAGTGACGCTACATTTTGGAGTGATTGTGGGAGTTTGACATCACTAAATTGCATTAAGATTTTTGGTTCAGACTTCATCAGATATTTCAGACTTGCAGATCCAACTTTGAGGACGGAATTACATCCATTTATCATCTTTATTCATCTAGGGTTTTAAGTGCTTCATTTGGAGGGTTCGTTGGAGTGATTGTGGGGCTATTATCATCATAATTTTGCAATCAGATTTAATTAAGATCTCTGCAGATATATCAGATTGATAGATTAGGATTTGAAGGCAGAATTTTCATCCATTTGGCACTATTCATCATTTAGGGTTTGAGTGCTCCCATTGAGAATCTAGCGCTAACATCTGGAGGTGATTCATGGCCAATTTTGGAGTTGTTTTCATCATTGTCAACATCAGCAAATTGATATCAGCTTTCATGGTGAACAACAGTCATCTAAATCAGTCATCTATTTGCTTTGTATTGTGCCTAGAAGAAGTGTTATTAATTGGGTATGTTGTAAACAAACTCCATAATCAAATCTTTAATTTGAATAGGCTTTATCAGCATTTCTTATAGGTTTAATCAGTCTGATATACTCTATATCAGACTTGATTATTAGTGTAATCAGACCTGTACCAGCAATAAATAAAGCCTATTTGAGTGTTGAATCATTGATATTTGTTTATGTGAGTATTTGGCTATCTTTTCTATGTATTTACATATGTTTTGTCATTGAAAATCATTCAAACAAACATCGCAAAACAATCAAACACTCAGAAATCAGAACTCAGTCACCTTGCATGACAAGCGTTTGACAAAATGTCAAACATTTGAGAACTGAAAATTTAGGGCAGATTGGGTAAGGGTTCTTACACTCATATGCGCCTAATTTTACATATAGGTCATGGAAGATATTTGTGTAGTTCTTGATTGATTGGTCATGTTTTTGGTGCCTCGTTGCCAATGGCCATTGAAATATACTGGTTGTCATAGACATATCTAAGATAAGACTCCTTGAAATCATCTACAAACTTCTGCCAAGTCAGTTCAGATTATTTTTCTGTCCTTACACCACAGACTATAGAAATTCTGTGATTTCTCAATGGGTGAAAAAGCTTTCACAAGTGCAATCTTGTTTTTCTCCTGATCAGAAAAGTAGTTCATGGAGAAATATTATTCTAATTGATCAGTCTAGTTATCTACTACATCAGCATTAATCTTATCGTCAAATGCATGTACATCCAAATTTAGTTGAAATTTAGGGGCAACTTGGCCTCCAAACAATTTACTTGAAGATTGAGCTGATGGAATGCCTACTCAAGGATTTCAGCAACTCGGTTATATGGAAATTTCTTTTGCTCTTGAAGTGCATCCTAAATCACATTACTGATCATGTTATTGATTGCATCTTGTTATTGTGTAGTCTTCTCCATCTGAATTAGCTTAAATTAACATGAAATTTGAAAGATAATCGGAGAGATCCGTTGCTGGATTTGAAGTTTCGGACCAACCTCGTTCGATAGGGACATATGCTACCAAGATGAACCATACTCTTCTACCATTGATTGGAATTCCAAGATAAATTCAAGGGATGTGTAATGTACACCCCTCTGTATATGTTTGCTCTAATTGATTTTTTTTGTGTTTTCTGATATTTTGCTGTTTAGGGTTTATGGGTTATTTTGCATGTTGGATTTTTGCATTGCATGTATGAAATATGAAGTAGATGAACAAACCCAGAAAATATACAATGAATTTGCATAAACTAAAGGCAACCCAGATCATAAAAAGTAGTAAAACTAAATTCTAGTTATAAAGACATACCCATATGGAGAATTTTAACTTCATTCTATTGCCGGAAAGCATCAGCTTACATTTCCATAGGAAACACTCCAGAATACATACAAATGAAGTTCAATCACTAAACTTTGATGCTGCAGAGAATAATGTAGTCCAAACTGCTCAAACTGAAGGAGATAAGTGCTAGAAAACAATGTGGAAGACCACTCTCAATACCCACGACTTCCCTCAGGTGGTACAGCACTGTAGTCAGCTGGAAACCGCAATAAATGACTTTGAAGTCCCTCCAAACTCCTCTAGAAATGTCTGAAATCAACTGCTGTGGAAGGGCGACCAGCTAGTAGGAAGAATCAGCAACAAACATTCACTATAAAACCCCAAACAAGTGCTCAATGGACAGTACGGCCCGCTGGTACAGGTACGGCCAGCAGTGGGTGGTGTTGTGACCAAATCACACATCACCCCATTGAGAATAGGGACCCCCCCTCTTGGTGAATTCCAGTGCTTTGCATGAAGTTTTGATGATGTCTTAGAGCTATTTCATGATGAAATCAGTGGTGTTTGAGTCCTGTAGTCCTTTGATGACCTGTTCTTGATGTTTGAGACCCTGAAAATGACTAAGTCTGGTTCTTGAAATCCTGAAAATTGGCTAAGTCTGAAATCTGGTGGATCCTCCAAAATCTAGAATCTGCATGTTAAATCCGGTGGATCTGAGACCTATCTCAAACATTCTGAAAGTGACTCAGGGGGCCTGCAACTCAGATGGCGCCTGCAACTCAGGAGGCCTGCAACTTCAAAATTGTGCCTTGGCATGAGATGAGCATAGGAGTAAATAAAGATGGCGCCTTGATGGATAAGTTGCCAAAAAACCTTAAGGATTGGACATTTGATGAAGTAACCAACATTGTGAGTTAAGCGCCCCTTGCACATCCAAATGATCACCAAAATAGCACCTTGAGTTGAGAGGATGAAGTTAGGCGTTCCTTATCACTCCTGTCACCTGGGTGAGCGCCTTGAGGGTAGGTAAATCAGAATAACATCCAGTGAGCGCCTAGAAAGGGGTATACTCCAGATCAATGAGGTGATGGGAATTTTGAGATTTGGCGCCTAAGGATCAAATTAATTCATTTTTAGCGCCTTAAGGATAAAAGCATAAGGGGTTGTTAGATTTGGCGCCTTGAAACCTAAGTTTAAGGATCATCATCATGGGCGCATTCTTGATCTAGTTGTTCCACTTTGAGAGCCTAACAACCATGGCGTCCCTTGTAACTCATTCTGGCGCCCTCCATGGGAAGACATCTCAATCTGCGCCTTGAAGCAAAACGTTGTAAATCATTAAGATATAGCGCCTTCAGTTGAGCACTTAGAGGAGGAATGCATCAATTCCTATTGCAAAGTGAGTGCCTAGAAGGAGAGGGTTAACCTAAGACTTGTTCAAACATTTGGAATCACAAAGTAGAAAATTTAAGGCCATTCTATCCTAGGCGCCCTTGCACCTAGCTCCTCCATTTCAATTAGCGCCTAGGAGGAGGAACTTCAAGTTTTGTTATTCCAAGTGCCCTGTGTAAAGGACCTTTAAAGTGGCCAAAGAATGTTGAAGAGCTTAAGGCGCATTTTTTTGTTATTATCATCATCCAATCGCGCCTAGAAGAGGATACATTCCAAGCCATTCTAACTTGAGCGCCTTGTTGTCAAATGAGGTAGGTCAATCGCATGTGAACGCTTTGGTATGAGGATGTTTAGTTGTGTTGATTCAAAAAACTGAAGTCACTCTATCTAGGTGCCTATTCCTACTTGTTTCTCTGTATTTTGGCGCCTAGAGGAATGATGAAGAGACATCCAATTTTAATGCCTTGGAGTGAGTCTAAGTCCATCTCAATTAGCGCCTAAGAGTATGAGGGTTTAAAGAGTCATCTTGAGTTTTCAAATAGAGTAAAGGCATCCAAGTAAACATCAATGGACTTAAGGAGCAAGCGCCTAAAGGAGGAAAGTCTTCCTAAGATCTTTACTATTGTTTAAAGCTTAAAAATGACAAAGAAAATGCATAAAGAACTTTGGGACGCCCTCTCTAGTATATAACACCTCATCTTGGCGCCCTGGGAAGAAACTTCCATCTTTGAGCGCCTGCCTTAGAAAGCAATCATCTATGAATGCACGCCAAGATACAACATGAAGTTAAGACTCCTAGAGAATAGCGCCTATTGATAAGAGGCATTGAAATCACTAAAACTCAGGATGAAGTTAGGCGCTCCTTGGCATTTAAATCATCTTTTGGAGTGCCTAGGCAAAGGAAAAATTGTAAAGTTTTATCATCATAAGCGCCCTATGTCTTCACTCTCTTTTTGGCGCCCTTATATAGATTTTAAGAAGTTTTGGACACTTAGACGTGATGGATTCAAGAAGCTATTTTGGTGCCTAAGAGATGAAGCTTGAAAGTGAAGTCTTGAAACTTGAAGTAAGGTGCCCTAATGAAGAGGTCTTTGAAGAGTCTAAATTTGAGTTTTAAAGCATCAAAATGTTGAATAAGCCATCTTTCTCTAGGGGTATTCCCTTGTTTCCATGAACCCAAATTAGCGCCTTAAGAAAAATGCATCAACTTCTATGGTTAAATTGGCGCCCTGAGGAGGAGTTAAAGAACTTTAGGTAAGTGAAACTATCAATTTGAGCGCCTTGAAGTAGTGAAGTGCTTGAATGATTAAAACCTTGCTGTCCACCTTGGCACTCATATACACCTGAATTTTCATTTTGGAGCGCCCTCTATAGGACTTGTTAGTTTTGGCGCCCTTAGGGAATTTTGGAATTTTGAAAAATAATTGCATTAAATACTGAACAGGCCGACCTCACCTCAGCCGCCAGCATTTAATAAAGTATAATTTGCTATATAACATGGGCACCCCTTCTCATTTGGTCATAATTCATATTGCAAGTGGAGTGAATTTTCAAGGAGGGCAGCGAATTTTCAAGGAGTAGATTTCCTTTAAGCAGAATTAAATTTAGAGGACTGATTTTAGCAGATTTTACCTCTGATTTTGTCGTTCTAAGACTGATTTCAATATTAAATTCACAAATCTACATTTCTTCATAGAGCAGAAATTGGTAGAAGGTATGTTCAACCACTTTCTTTACTTCATAAGTTACCTTCTATTTATTTAATTTTGCTAAATTTCATACCTTTGTCATCAAAAAATCAGGTTTGTGAAGTCAATTTGCCATTTCAAGTTACTTATTAGGGTCTTGTCTGCAGGTAAATGGGAATGACAGCTAAAGAGAGGCAAGTCTTGATCAAGATGGATGTCAAAACCAACATCCCCGATTCCAAGCTTGAAACGCAGTGGAAGAACATGGGAGACACCAACATGGGACACGTCAACCTGGAGGAGGTGAAAGACTTCTTACTCACCATCACAAGGAACGAAGACATCAAAGCTATAGCGAAAAGTGGAATTGTACCAGTAGCATGCTTCCCACGTGCCTTGCCAAGCACTGAGTTAGTGTTGGAGTGTGTTCAGCACTATGATAAAGAGAAGAGATAGATTATAGCCAAAGATGGGACTGTCCTCGCCTACCTGCAAAGGGAAGCCATTCAGAAAATCTTCAATATCCCAAGCCGAAAGGGAGTGTTCATTTGTCCTACAACTGCTCAAAGTACTTTCGAAGGCAACTCTAAGATCTACATGCAAGAAATAAGGAAGAAGTGGATGACTGATTCATCGATGAAGATATACAACTCTGAGGATCCAAAATATCATAAGGCTGACTTCAAGCAAGAGATAAGTTACCTGATCATGTTCTTGAATCGAATAACAGGTAGGCCTCAATCATCTACTTTCGAAGGATGGATATATACTTACTTTGATCATGTGTTTACAAAGAACAAGATGGTTGACTGGGCTGGTCTTATAAGCCATTGCCTTGATGAACAGTTTGAGAATTTTGATGAAACAAAGTCTTTCTTCATGACTTCATACCTTGTTTATATTTTGGCAAGAAATGTAGTCTACAAAGGACTAACAGCTAAAGGACAAGTAGGTACAAAGCCTGGACAGATTCTCTCACATCAGTGTTATCCTCAACTCCACTTGAAGAACATCAATCACTATAAGAGGTTCAATGATGCTTTTGCTATGTTCATAGTGAGAAAATTGAGAGGTGAACCACATAGAAGATTAACAGGTGCTGCTACGAACTTCATCAAGCAGTATGGAAGATACTATATCCAGTATGACAAGTTCACATATATTAGGATTTAGGGTTTTACATCCTTTCCATATAGATTGCCTAGATATCCTTCGAACAGGATGGTGTTGCTAGAGGTTTCAAGATAGTTGTTAGAGTTTCATAAGATGCAGAAGGCAAGAAAGAAAACCGGAGTTTAGTTTCCCCTCCAGCTTGGCAGATATTACTCCTGTCCATCACTTTAGGCAGCTGAGCATTCAGAAGTTGAACTTCAAGCATATCATTTACATCCACATGATTCAAGGAGAGAAAACTTTGATCCACATGGAGCCATTAAACAGTCATATTCTTCCTACAAACATGTTGAACAACTGGAAGATCATTGGGCTAATGTTATAGACGATGATGATATCAGAATGCAAAAATGTTCAAGGTTGAGGTGGGATTTAGTGAGAGCTACAAAGGTACTAAGGATTCCTGATCAATTAGAAGGTAAAAGAGCTCTTCTGGGTGATGAATATAATAAGATCCGAAACTTGCCTTATGATGTCAATTGGGCTGATAGAGAAAAGGTTGATGATGAAGGGCTGATAAGGCCTATCATTGCTATTACTGAAGAACAGATAAACGAACAAGTACAAGCCTTGCTTGATGAGGGAAAGAAACTCACTTATACTAAAATGGGAGAAGTTGATCAGCAAGAACAACATAATGCACCTGTTAGGAGTTCACATAGCAAGGACAATGAAAGAGATTCAAATCAAGCAAAGAAAAGAAAGCAACTTGAATCCATACAAGGAGAATCCAGTAAGAAGAAGAAAAGGATAAGTACTGAAACTGCTTCTTCTAAACAGCTAGGTGATACTCCACTAAATCAAGACATGGTGGTACATGTTGAAAATGCAGTTCCAGAAGTTCCAGTTGAAGAAGTACCTTCGAGTCCACATGACACTAAGATCATTGATGATGCTAATACTGAAGACAAGGATGAAGCTGAAGAGGAATCATTGCCTGCACAGGGAAAACGAATGCAACAGGTACAAGATCTTTCATCGCTGCCAGAGTGGTTACAAGAAAGAATCAGAGAAAATTATGAAGTTGAGAAGTGTCCTCTTCCAGTTGATGAGTTACTTCTAGATATGTCAAAAGAGAAACTAAAGAAAAAGGCCACTATCCTTTCAAAGATCACTAAAGATGAAACAGGGGTAAGAAAGGTTCATGTAGCAGTTCCAAGGCTTGAGAAGAATATAGAAGATGTAACACCTGATGATTATGACATCAATACAATCAATTTAGGTCCATTGACTGGAATGCAAGTAGAAGAAGAGCTCCAAGATTCAATTGATAATGCTCGAGCTATTATAAGACAGGAGACTGAAGGTAGAATTAAAGCTGAGCAAAGGTGCCAGGCCCTAGAACAGTATATTCAGTACTTGGTTCATCCTATTTATCAACAGGACAAGGCTTCTACACCTCCATCTCTTCTTCCTCCAGAAACGGTTGAACACCTAGAAGAGTTGAAGTCTTCATCCCACAGAATGAGGGATTGGATGAAAAGATCCAAGGAGGCTACATATAAACATCTGGAGGACATCATGCAAGTGTGTGATAAGATTACTGATCTCAGGGATAGGGTATTTGCATTGATGGCAGTTTGTGCGGAATTCAAAAACATCAAGGAACAATACCTGCTGCATTTGAAGAGTTTGATGGAAACATCCATTGATGAATTGATGCATGCTGAAGTGATTGAAGAAAATAAGACATACAACTTCTCTTCTTGGTATTATGGTTTTCACATCAAAGGACAATTGCTGGATAAGATAGAAATGGATATGTCAAGAATAAGAAGTGTACTTCAAAGGATTCAAGACGGAATACATACCTCTTTGATGAAAATATGTAACCCATTTGGAGAGATGACTCTTGATAACATGAAAGAACAAGTTCAAGCTTTTTATTTTCAAAAGGATGATGTTTCTGATGAGAAGCTTGATAGTATTTTCTCACTTGCTGTCCACCTTGGCGCCAACAAAGCAAGGATGACTGACTGGGAGAAGACACTTGGCCTCTATTCAGATAATATACTTGAAGCTGAAGGAACCATTCAGAATGCGCCAAGTGTACCTTTGGATGAGCTCAAACAGATAGTGTCCAGGTTCATTGAATGTCAAGCTTCTAGTGATGGATATTCACATGGAGATTCTTCATAAGCTGATGATATGTCATTCTTATCTTCTTGGGAGGCGTGCCTTTGTTCCTTCTTTCATAGCCTCCTTCATTTAATAAAGTTAGCCTCTTTCATTTAATAAAATAAGAGTTTGTTATAACTACTTGTGATGTGGCATGATCTGGTCTGCTGGCTTGGTTGATCAATCTTGACCCTTCATTCATTTTGAGGTCTATAAAAGGGCTCTTGTTGCTCTCATTTGTAAAATTGAAGACTCTGGAATTGTTGCAAAAGGCTCTCTGAAATAATATAAGATTCATTGCTCTGGTGACTCTATATATGTTTCGAAGTGTTGCATGGTTTGGATTTTCAAGCAAATATTAAGTTAGATTAAGTTTCCTTTAAATTTATGTTAGCTGGTGGAAGGTTTCTTTATTGTTTCGTGGTGAAATCTCTATAAGTTCACACCATTTGTAGTTTGTGGCATGCAAATTGCAATGTATGGTTGGTCTGAACAAAATTGAACTTCAATTTGATCTTTATGTTTGTTGAATTCTTCATGAGCATAAGTGATTTAAACATCTTGTACACCTTAGAAGATAGCATCGATCTTGTGTAGTTGTTTGTCTTGGCGAAGCAAGATTTGGTTTGATTTCACTCAAGCAGTAATTGCACCTTACATCTAGGAGTAGATTAAGTCTTACTGAACCTTCATCTTTTGTTCTTTTTTATCAATTTGGTTAGGATTAGGATCAAGAACATCATCGTAATATCATACATCATAAGTTGTAGTACTTAGATATTCCAGTATTTACCTCCCTTTCATTTGAATCAACAACTTGTCGAACAATTGCGTAAGTCCCTTTGTGTTTACCAATAAAATCATACTTAGTCACTGAGCTGTCTCTTACAAAATCATAAGAAAGGAACCTTGGAGTCATCTTGTTTGATCACTTCATTCAGCATTCGAGAGGCTTTGCTCAAGAGGGAGTTAGATACTTTGTATTTCACCCTAATTGTTGACTTGTCTAAAAACAAACATCAATAGGTGGTACGGCCTCCTTAGATATGCAATACAGCCACAAACTCCTCGGAAATGCATTCAATATGCCCTTCAAAATCTTATTTTAACCACAACACCGTAAGAATACATCATTTGGGTCTCCAAATCTTCTCAAAATGTCTTTCCTGAAGCACAAGTGAGACTCCTGGATGAAGCCTCCTCAATCCCTTCCTGATGCACTCTTTCATACACGAGGAAAGGCTAATCTGCAAAGGTTTTCGTCTCTGCAAATCGATGTTCAAACCCCAGAGCCAAGCTCAAACCAAAAGCATTGAAAAACTCAATATGAGAGCCAATATCCAATAAGCAAGCATCCCCAAATGAAGTCTCTTTTTGCCTTCTTATTTCCCCTCTTTCCCAATTCCCAAGATGAGAGGGTTTTTAATTTAATTTTTTATTCATTTATTGACCCCTTATTCCTCCATGAGGGGGTGCTCATCCCTAGGCACACAAATTATTAACTTTAAGTTACAACTTTATATTATATAGTTGAATTATATTATAACTTAAAGTTACCTTAAAATATAATAAGTTAAATCTTTAATTTAACTTATATTAAATCGAACAATGCTCTAGAAGATTCAACCCCGTGAATCTCGTGCCCTAGCTCCCGCACCGCCCTGCCAAAAATAGAAACTGCCCTGTCACGACTTACTATAAATGGTAAGTCCCCAAACTGACTCCCTGAACACTGCCATTAGCCTACGGGAGTCCCGTGATAGGCTAATCCCTAACCAACAACTGACTGGGCTAAGTAGGGGACATTACAGGATGGCACTCTTAATTGCTAGAGCTCAAATGTGTCATACTTCGAAATTGAAAACAAACAACAAACAAAAATTCAAAAATAAAATAACATCCAGAAATGATGTGAAGGAAAGATATAGAACTGTAACAAAAATATTATTAATAAGAATGTTCTGTACATGGCATTCTCTCAAGGGATAAGAATGATTATCTTTCTTCCCTTATCTCTTGCTAACTATTTATTTATATTGTATACAATGATTATACAATGTTGTAGGAGGGAAATGATTGTATGAAAGATAAAACAGTTGAACTTGTAGGGGCAACTCTTTGCCATCTGTCAGTTAAGATTGAACCACTTTACAAAGTAATGGTCAAATCTAGTCCACAGGGGAACAAAATGTTATCAGTACTTGGTAGTATCACTTACAGAGTGCTAAGCTCTGCAGTTTGGATCATAGGTGGCTGAGACCATGGGGATCCTCTAACATATTTCACATAAGGTATGGTGCACTTTCGAGATAGAACAAGGTAATCAAGCAGCCTAGATTGTTGTGTGCCACTACAATTGTTGGTGCGGTATCTAGTGAAAATGGAATGCTGATCTTGGAGGTACCACAGACCACAGATGACGGTTTAGCATTATTGTAGACCATAGAAGATGGTAAGATGTTAATGCAGCCCATGCTGGTGTTATATTTAGAGCTTCGGTTTGGATCAATTGGGCACCCCATGGTAGCTAGGATGACACATCAAGCTAGGTGTTAAACATAACCATATTAGGAACTGAATCCCCCCTCTATGTTTATTATGAACTCTGCCTAGTTTCACTTTAACCTTTGCTGAAGTATAATGGGCCATGGTCTAGTGGTGTGGTAGAGTAATTGTCATGGGGATCCCACAGGTTCAAGCCCTACTGGCATGCTTGTCATGTTAAAGAGGCCATGTTAGTGCAGCCACATATGGACAAGGGTGCATGTCCTAAGTGACTTCGTCCAGTTAAAAAACCAAGAGTTCTCTAAGCTGGATGGTGCATTGCTTGGGGTGCATTCAAAAATGGCAGGTGAGTGTAACAATTCACCTATGAAAAATAAGTTCCTACTCTTAAATGCATGTGTTTGTAATATGTATAATATTTTTAGGCCATTATTTTAATAACTTCCCAGACAAATTGCTTAAGCAATTTATTTTGGTACAAAGGCAGTGTCCATCAGTACATTTTTGCACACTATTATAAAAATTGATCTTCATGGATAACACTGTTCTGTAATTTGTCTCAAATGCAAATACATATTATAAACCAGTACCATGTATTTCTTATGACACGGAATTGTATTTGATCAGTTTTAACTTTTAATAGTATCTGCATTTAATTAATGTATTCTACATCTTTGCATCTGACTTGTACTAATTAATGGGAATAATATAATGTAATAGAAATTCCTTTTGTGACATTTTGTATTAAACAATAATTATGTTTAAAGAGCAAATTTTTAACACATTGTTCTTTCTTGATGCAGATAGGACCGCATAATACTCATTTTTGTTTGCCTGAAGTAAGTATGCAAACTTTATTTCATTGTGCATGTCAGTAATGGCAGTAAATGATCCGCTCCTGTATAAATGCAGGACTGAGAGTAGGGACTGAAACCAATGAAGTCGGGACAATCAGTTAAAAGTAATATTCAAACTGTTTAACCTATCCCCTCTCTGTTTCACCTCCTCTGCCCTCTCTCACCCCCTCAACCCCCCATCCCCTTGCCATTCTTTCTCCTTATTCACAGTCGACAGATCTACTCTCCTCTATCTTGCAGATAAATATTCTCATCATTGTGTTCTCATTTTCTTTAAACTGCCCTTTTTTGTTGGTTTTAATAGGAAACCCAAGCATTATAAGGTAGCTATTAATTTGGAAGCCTTTCTATTCCCATATCACAACCTGCAAAAATGGCTTTTCAAATAATTCAACTGTCGTAAGTTTTATACATAAGCAGATAATGTTTTGTATAGAGCATAAAATTAACTTGAATTGAAATGTATGCTACACATATCACTTCTTGTGCAATTCCCAGTTAGAAAAAGAATGTTCTATGCAAGACCATTTCTTAGGTGTTAAATGAAATGTGGTTGAGATCTGTGCTAATCTTTTTGATTATAAATAAACATAAAATCTCTAAGCCTTGAGGCTTCCTGTTTCTAATTTATTTTTATTCAGACTCTAATTTACAATTCAAAAACAATCTCCTCAGTCCACACTTATAACTTCTGAAGGATAAATGTATAGATTTTTCTTGGGGATTCAAATGCAACCACTTAAGCCATTTAAATCCCATGTTGAGATTGATGCCCACGCTACTGATACACCACACATTAATTTTTTCTTAACCCTTGATTGCACTGTGTTTATGAACTGTTTAGACTGCATTCCACTAACCTTGCTTTTAATTCATTATGGTACACAGAGCCTCGAAGCAGTCAAGAGAATTCAACCAAAACGTGCCCTGTTCGTGGGAATGACTCATGAGTTTGAACACTATAGAGACAATGAAGAGTTGATAGAATGGTCTAAGAGGTAATATTGGATGGACACAAATTCAAAAGTAGGGAAGATTTTCATTGTTCGTTTTGTTTATGTTATTGTTCTTTTGCTGACTATGAATTTTACTTCCTATCAAACGCAGAGAAGGAATAGATGTTCAATTGGCTTATGATGGACTGAGGATCCCGATTAATCTCTAGCACACAATGTTTGGCATCAAACCTATAAATAAATCCTCATTTATCTGCTCTCAAGTTGATAGTTCAACCAATCCTCACATGGCATTTAATATTTAAATGATTATCTAGATAGTCATAAAGCTAAAGCCTCAGAAAGTGCATAAAAAGCTGCACATATGAAGGTTTAAAAAGCACTGAAACACATATCAAACATTTTATCGGAAGAAGCTCCATTTGATAAGGTTATATGTTTTTCATGCTACATTCATTCATTATGTACAGTTTGTTATGTTGATAGTTCTAGTAGATGGTCATGTTAATATTTTTCGTTAATATTTTTCTTTCCATGGGGAGCAATCCTTCATAAGGTTATATAATTTTCACATTGCAGTCAAATGTAGATGGCTATAGTATATACATCTTTTGTTCTTTAACCAAAGATGAATGTGGTGATCAAATTGTCTACAAGAAGTAAAATTTTGTTCTCCTTTGCTCTTTGTAATCCTCTTAAAGAAATGTCAAAATTAAAAAACATGAAACATCCAAACTCATTGCCTCTAAAATGTGGAGATCTAGAAGAAAAATGAGTAGATTTTTATTTGTCTATATAAGTATCCAATAGCATGGAGTTAATAATGCATTTGATGATCCCATCTAGCATCAATAATCCCCTATATTGGCATGATTCTGCAGTTTTGGGCTGTATTGCCTCCTTTGCCCTATCACTGGCCATAAAAATATCTCCTTGGAAGATTTTTCCCTATCAACCAATCTCAACACTTTGACCAAGAGCTCTGAATTTTGCACAATCTCATGTACATCCATCTAAAATGAGACAAAAAATAAAGTAGAGGAGGATTCTGGGAACTAGAGGTTGTCATACTTCCAGACTTGTAGGAAGCCTTTAGGAAATCAATCTTTCTCTGCATTTCTTCTTTAGCAACCAACTGCTCCATTCTTTCTAACTCCCTTTTTAAATCCTCAACTTCCCTTTTCAATTGCAAGTCCTTTTGCTTCTGTGCTTTAGATGCAGTGAGCTTTTGGGATGCAAGATTTACACCAGAGCCTGTACCCCTTTTGGGATCAATGATTAAGGGCTTCTTCCCTCTATCCAAGCCCTGACAAACTGTACTAGCAACAGAAGTCCCTAAGATTGAACTGACAATAGGGGGATCACTCCATGTATTGGTATGAGTGTTTTCTACAGGAATATTTTCGGTGTTGCTACTAATTGCAGGGTTAACCTTGGGATTACTTGACTGACTAAGCCCAGCACAGGGATTTTCTTGACAAGATGATTTCAGATGCTCAACTCTCCTTTTCAATTTATCCCTGAAGTTCATAGCCTCTCTTATCTTGTTTTCTTCCTCCTTAGCCTTCTTAAGCCTAACTTCTTCCAACTTATCCATCTCCTTTTGGAGCTCAAGGACCTCTTGCAACAATTCATCCTCGGTTGGCAAAGTAGTATTAGAGTCTGAAGTATCCAGGTAGTTTACAGCAATATTGGTGAGACCTTGGGGAGAACTAGGATTAGGATGTGCAAAATCTTTATGATTTGGGCTATTCAGAGGAACATATTCTTCAGGATTGGGTCTTGAGGTCTCAGGATTTAGGCTAAGGGCTATTATTTTAGCATCAAATTCATACTGCAAATATCTTTCCCTTTGTCTTTGCTACTTAGCTAAGACAATAGGATGAGATTGCTCTTTACTTACAGCAGGTCGGATTACTACATTATTCTCATTTGCAGGGGATGATCTAAAATCAATAAGATTTGCAAGATCATCATTATTACTACCATGAGAATGCTTTGAACTAGGAGGAGGGGTATGAACAGACTTGTATCTCTTTTCCTCCATGATTGTCGAGCATTTTGAAGCAGCCCGCCCTCAAGCTTCTTCTCAAGATCCTTCTTGTATTGAGATCATATGTCTTCCATCACTTTGTTAGTTTGATTAATTTTCTTTTAATTTGCACCGGAAAGGAGAAATCAGGTGCCACCCAATTAAGGGAATTTAGAATATTCAGCTTCTTCTGAGAAGCTTGCGAAGATAGAAGTGAGGGGCAGATCCTTAAAGCAACACCTCACACAAATAGGCAAATATAACCAGAAACCCTCAGGAAGACACTAGGTAGTGACAAATGGTAAATGAGCCACAAGAGTTTGGCTATTTTGCAAATGAGAGCATAATAATTGATTTGGATATAACAATCCTTGGAAATACACATGGATCCTTCTCTTTTCACACACAATTACTCTCTTCTTTGACCAATCGGTAAGGAGAATATCAAAGTCACCACCCTCTAAAGGGAATAATACTACACTGTACATGTGCAAACTCTAAACACCCATGACAGACCACTAGACTAATTTTGAATAATAATAAATAGATCCCCAATACAGTCGCCAATTTGTTGGTGCTTCCAACTAAATGTCTGAATCCTCTAAAGATTTAGCCAATTTCTTGTAATTAAGGATTCTAACTCCATGGCCAACGAACAAGATTCAACTTAGAATTTGTTGAAGTCCTCTGCACTTTTGGTTCTACAAGAACAAGGCGGGTGTACCTATACAACATCCAAGGGTATTTTGTGATGTCTCCTTCTATTAAGCTCAAATTGATCTCAACCTTGCACAATTTCAACTTACAAAAAGGAAACATTATTATTCCAAATTTTTCTCTTTTCATATCATAATTAACATAGATCCATATTCTTTCCATATTTATCCTAAAATTTATAAAATCCATAATCACATAATTCATATTCATAGTCATATTCATACTCATATTCATATTCATGTTTACATTCATATTCACATTCATATTCATATTCATATTCATGTTCATAGGCCTCAAGTGCTATCCTCGGAAGGATCATATGTTGCCCTATCATTAATCCATCTCTAATTCCATAGGCATGGTTCGTTAAGGAGACACAACCATCCCATACGGAGGCCTGATGGCTTCCCACCTCACCAATCGGCTCCAAAGACTTACCACCTCATCTATTGGAGAGTCACCCACCGTAGGGCACAAATTACATTGATGAGCTCATCATACCATAGGCCCAAGGCTTCACCTCACACCCGGAGGTACTTCGACACTTGGCCCAAGAGACTTCGCCTCACACCCGGAGGTACTTTGTCTTCTTGGGGTTACCTAGGTCCAATAATATTCTCCTAACTTATCCATACACCTAGGATGGCGAGATGATTAATGATGAGGCTAATCCTCTTCTTGGATATAGCACAATCCTATGATTTTAAGTGCTTATTAACATTTCACAATGATGCCTTATAAATAGGACATCTTGTCCTTATATCATAATTGGCAAATAATATATATCACATGATCATATTCCATTCCCATCACTATTGATTTCTTATTCATAAGCATGTTCATTTGTATCAATCTATTCTTCCTTTTCATGTTTATAATTACATATCTCAGATTAGTTTATTGTTCTATGTTCAATTCATGTCTAATAGCAATCATTAATCATAAACACAATTATTTATTCTATTACTAATGCATATAAGAATAGACATTACAGTTAGCATCACATATTTCTTATCCTTTCGAATTCAGCCTAAGTTAAACAAACAAAATATATATACCAGATTTCGATGTTACAAGGGAATTGAACATTAACACATACCTTGAATCAGCTGTCACAATTTGATGTAATCAACCTGCTATGACTGAGAGTAGAAAGTCTGATGCTTCGCTTATGATCTGAGCTGTATATATCTTATGAATCTTTGGACTGTTATTGGAAAAACAATAGATCATAATACTTTGTGTTTAAACTTGGAATGGCGTTTTGAATCGTGTATGTGCTTTGATGTTCGATCTGGAATCAGTCTTTGGGGATATTCCAATATTTCTGTGTATGCTTTCGGTGCTAAGACTTTCTTGTTTCTGATTTTTTGATCCCTCCTTTCTTTGGTGCTCAACCCTTATAAAGGCTTTGACAGGATGTAAAGAGTGAAGAGACGTGATGCTTCATGACTGATGACGATTTGTTTAATCATTAATTTTATTTCTTAAGGGAGCGGCGCTCCATGAGAGGGATCGGGGTCCCTTAACTCCTCATCTTATTTTATTTTTGTTTTATTTAATTTGTCTTATCTCTATTTGTCTTTTAGTACAAGTCTTCTCTTTGTCCTTATATGAATTTTGGCTAAGTATGGACTGAAATACAAGGAGAGTCTTAATTTAATCACTGAGTTATTACATATTTCTTGACTTATGCTAGATGTTGCTACTTAAACAAAAGTTCTCAATGAAAATATACCAAGGAAATGACTAACTCCTATCAGATTGGCATAACCCTTTGGCAAATCAGTTCAAACCAGGATTGAGAACGGTTATTACTCCAATTCTACTCTAAAACAGTACGGAAATAGAAATGATTTTGATTGTTTGGATGGATCTGAATCAACATATCAGCCCAGTGAGAGATCAATGCTTAATCCCAGGGTTACAGAGACAAGCTACATAAATCAAATGTATCTTTCCAGCAATATTGCTTCATCACAAATGGACTAATAACATCAATGCTTCCTGTACTTGGAATTATAAAATTATCCTCTAAACCATAGTGTAAAATGAAATTAACAGAGTATTTCCCAAGCAATTATTTCTCTCCTTGAGAGAAAGCTAAAGACAATACACACATTACAGAGGACTGCGAAGATGAAAGAAAATATCCTTGATATTCAATATTCATACCAACCTCATTGATTACACAAATGGAGAGAATTCCACAACCAGTATGACAATACATTCAAGACTGAAAATGACGCATTGCTCTACAGATTTGAACACAATAACATGCAACTTTCCTCTATTACTCGACTAAGACACAGACACTCTACTACCCAAAACAAAGATTCGGAACCTTGACAAAATGGTCCCGATTTCCCTCTTATAGAAACGAGGGAGCAAACAAGCATCAGGCCACAAACACATGTCACATTTTCATTTGACAACCTCATCATAACGAGATATGGGTGCAACTACCCGTGGAGAGAATATCTCGAAAGGACAAAGACAGTTACACGTACAAGTGCAAATCCGTAGCCTCCAAAATATATTTGCAAAGGTTGTTGCAACACAATTATCATTTCTTCAACAACCTTCCTGAAAGCCCCAAAGCTCGAGAGATATTGATTACGTAGATGAGGACAAAAAGGCAGGCCAACAAGAAGACAAAATACCTATTGAGACTTAAAGGATGCACGTTGATGCAATACCAGACTCCTTGAGACTGGGGAGGCAAATTCCTTTTGCCATGCCAATGGAAAAATAATGGCCATTTGAGAAGATTCTGACACATCTGAAAGGACAAGGCCAGGAAGTCGAGCTCCCACATATCAGACTTCAAAGCTCGAGCCTTCCGCCTTGCAACTTACAATACTTGGAAGAGGAAAGAGAGAAGCCCCAACCCCGCCTATGTATAGATATGAAGGTGTCGAGGGTCGAGCCTCGAGCCTTCACCATTTCACCTTACACCTTCCGGAAGGGAGAACAAGGAAGCTCCAACGTCTGAAACTCCGCAGTACTGCACCATACTTAGAATATTTTTCATCACCTTGGCGGACCTCGGCCCTCAACCCTTCTCCTCGACGAGAAGATGACTCAGCCTCGTCCACATGGCGGCCTCCCGCGGTTCCATGGCCTCAAACAAAGCCTCGCTGGAATACTACGCGGAATGGAAGAAAGAGATAGGATGATGCCACGTGGCATCCAATAGACTGTGGTAATGATCCCTGCTGGACTCTTTGCCAAATGTCACCTTTCCGCTCTTCCACCAAGCTTTTTGCCTTAATAAAATAATCTCCGCGGAATGGAGGAATGCATTAAAACTCGCCACGTATTTCCTGGTGGGACCAATCAATAAGACTCGTTGGACTTCGAACTTCAAGGCTTCTCCCTGACACTTACCATGAAGAAGACCGAAGGCCAAAGGCCCAAAGTTCAACCTCTGAAACACTTAGAAGAAATAGAGCTCATTAGACTTCGGCCTTCAGGTCCTCCCCCTTCCAACTGCAACACTGAAGAAGACGAAAGGCCAAAACTCTGCTTCAATTAGACAAATTTTAACACTTAGGCAAATTTTGAGCCTCAGACCTCAAAGCCGACAGGGACAGCACAACGGAAGGAACGAACCCGAAACTCTGAAACTCCAACCAAGGCCAAAACACAAGGAAAGAGTTTTTTGGACTTAGTCATTTTTTGGGTTTCCTATCTTGCATTTTCAAAAGGCAAACACATGAAAACCTATGGAAGATATCTCTAATCGGTTATAATCTATAGGTTCAACAATGGAGGCATAAAATCGGACTCAGATGGACTTTGAGGGCAAAATGGGGCATGTCCAAGAACAAAATTTTACAGATGCCAACATATGAAGCTAGGGAAGATTTCTCACAGTCCTAACAGAACCTTCCCAATTTTCTCCTTCAAGGTGTTGTAGTTCTAACACTTCCTATTCTAGAGATCTTCCTTAGGGCAAGGGGAATTGGGATCAATGGAAATAGTGGTCTTGGGGTCCTCAGTTGGGATGGTAACAACATCCTTGAGGTCCACAGTGGGGGTGGTAACATCAATCTTAGGGTCCATATGGTGGGTGGGGCTAGGAGTAATTAGGTCCTCTCTTGGTTTATATTTAGAGTAGATGATGTGAGGTAACTTGTCAAACTAGAGGGGCTAGGAGTGGGGTATGGGGTTGATAGGCCTTCTTCACATATTATTTTACCCTTGTCTAGGGTTTTAGCACATTGAGTTAGAGGACTGGCTATTTGTTGGTGCAGGAGCACCCCTACAAGACAGGATATAGGTTAATTGTCCGCATGATGACAGGACATTAGTCTATTTTTAGTATGTTTGACTTCATCATGTAATAAGGTCCATTAGACCAATGCATATGTATTAGATCAGCCTAGGAGAGTGTGCAGGCAGTTAGAGATTGTGATCAGGTAGTCTGAGCTGTCCTTCTCCCAGCCGCTTGGAAGCTCCCAGCCGCTAGGAATCGAGTTGGTAGTACTCGTAGGATTTTGCTATATATACCTTCGATCTGTTAGGGTTTAGCATGTTAGTTGTGTTATGTTATGGTGTTGTGTTAGTGATTGAATTGAGATTCAGGAGAACAGTCCAGATACTGAGAAGCACTGTTGTTTGACAGTATTGTAGAAACAGGACATTTGAGTTTCATTTGAATAAGATCTCATAAATTGCATTATCTGGTTTATCAGCTGTATCTGTTTTGATTTCCGTTCTGTTTACAGGTTAATGGATACTTTCAACCCTTCCACCGGTTGATCCTGTGAATCGGTGGAATGGTCATGTATGATAGCTTAGTTTGCATTTTAGTTTTCTGTTTATGCATTTCATTGTTCAAGAGATCAATTGGTAGCATGCTGTGAATCAGCCTAGCATCCTCATGTGCTAGGTTTAGAAAGATAAATCTTTAAGTTTTGATCTGAAGGTGATCCAGCCCGATCATCATATTTCCTTTGTGAAATTGTGCGGTTCTGTGAGTTTGCATGCAGCGGACGGATATACAGGAGTCTGCATGTGCTTTTCCAGTCGGAGCGAATCGCATCGTCATCTGTGAGCATATCGCTATCCAGATCGGGTTAAGAAGTTGATGAAGTTTGCATGTTTCAAGTGCATCAGGATGATATAAGTCGGATATATACTCAGTGTGTATATCGTCGTCAGGATCATCTTTCGTATGTACCCATCATCCGCATATCGCTATCGGATGCGGGATTGAAAGTTCATTTTTTTGGCTAAGTATTGAAGAGATCATCATGATATTGTGTGACGTCATCGTCATCAGGATGTGACGTCATCGTCATCAGGACATTGCGAATATCACCCTATGCAAGTTTATCCTGCTGTCGCTAAGTGTTTAGGTATCAGCATAAGTTATCGGCATAAAGTTTGTTTAACATCATCAGGATGTTTCAATATGACCGGATAAGTCATATCATGATGCTGTTGGTTGAGTAGGCGGATATCGGGGTGACATAAGCATCGAGGGAAAGGTGCTAAAGTTGTCATCATCAGGATATTTGGAGCAATCGGATATTTTATATCCTGCTGACGAAGGTGGTGTTGAATATCATGATGATGCCGATAGAGTTTGGCGCTAGATGAACAGTGAAACAGGAGGATGTTTGCGCTTGCTGAGTATCATGATGCTGATGATAGGCGAATGGTGAAAGGCGGAGGAAGTGAACAGTAGTCGGCAGGAGGATAATTGTGCTCGTCCAAAATATGATGATGTTGTTTGTGTTAGCAGGAAATGATGATGATGATGCTAAGCCGATAGGGATTTTTAACATGCTGATTGTGTTATTGACTCCTCCTTCCCAGTAGTAAGCTCCCGTTGCGTTTTACCTCTGCATCATAGTGGTATCAGAGCAAAGGAAGGATCTTTTGGAAAAGATAAGGATATAGCAGGATGTCAGACGAAGAAGGAACATCGGAGGTTCCGGCAAGGATGACCAACGCTGAGTTGGCAGTTCTGGTGAAGAAACAGATTGCAGAGAGCAAGGCCGTGAAGGCTTAGAATCAGGAATTGAAGGATGAGTTAGCGAAGTTGAGGAGCAGAGTAGGTTCTGGTAGAGAAGAAGATAGGGAAGAAGAAGAGATCCCTAATTGGAGCGAGGAGGTCGTTCCTGCAGACCAGAGACCACTGTTGAACGCCCTCAAGGCCATGGAGAGGAGAACCATGGATGTGAAACTGGATTTGCCAGTGTTTACAGGAAAGATGGAACCTGATTCAGTGATGGAGTGGATAGACTGTTTGAACAATTTCTTTGAAACAGAGGAGATACCAGAACAACAGAGAGTGAAGATAGCCCAGTCAAAGATGAAAGAAGCTGCCTTGACATGGTGGAATTTTGTCCAAGATGATAGAGTACAGGAAGGAAAGCGTAGAGTTGCTACATGGAAGAAGATGATGGCATTAGTAAAGGAAGCTTATGTTCCATTGGATTACAGTATCCAATTACACAAGAGGAAGCAAAACCTGAAGCAGAAGGAGCTAGATGTCAGCTCATATACAGAAGAATTCATGAAGCTTTGTATGAAAACTAAGGTAAAGGAAAGTGAAGAAGAGAAGGTAGCCAGATACCTTAATGGATTGAGGTTCAACATTCAGGAAGATTTAAGTCTGCATAATCCAGATACAGTTCAGAAAAGCTTTCAGTTGGCATTGAAAGTGGAAGAGAAGTTAAAGAGAAAACAGGAACAACACAATAGAGGAAGAGGAAGACAACAAAGGGGTGGAAGAGGTCCTTTTAGAGGTAGAGGACATGGACAGGGATATCAAGGAGAATCCAGTCATGACAATAGTAAGGGAAACAATATTCAGAACCAGAGGGAAAATTATAGTCAGCAAGGAAACTTCAGGGGTAGAAGACCTTTCAGAGGAAGATCCCAGGGCAGAGGATCCATCAGATGTTATAACTGTAACAAAGAAGGCCATATAGCCAGCAGATGTCCAGAAAAGGCCACAAGCTCAACAGGAGAAAGGAGAACAAATCTGGTCCAAGAACCTGATAATCAAAGTATGATAGGATCTACTTCTTTTCAGAGTGTGAATGCTCCTGATAATTATGGATACCCAGAAAGTGGAGAGTCTCTAATGATGAGAAGAACAGTGACTACCATGAAGGTACCTGACAAAGAATCCCCTCAAAGAAAGTCTCTTTTCAGGACTATTTGCAAAGCAGGAGGTAAGGCATGTAAAGTTTTGATTGATTCTGGCTCTACTGAAAATTTTGTGTCTGAACACATGGTGACAAAGCTTAAGCTTAGGAGATTGCCTCACCCATCCCCATATAAAGTCTAATGGCTTACCCAAGGTCAGCAGACAACTGTAGAAGAGCAGGCTTGGGTAGAATTTCAGATTGGTGCATATAAGGATAAGTTGTTGTTTGACATTACCAAGATGGATGCTTGCAATCTTTTATTTGGTAGACCATGGCAGTATGATTTGAAGGCACAACATGATGGTGTTAGAAATACCTATAAAATCACTAAGGATGGTAAGGTGACAGAGTTACTACCATTGACAGAGAAAGGGGAGAAATCTAAAGGAAAAGAGGTGAAGGTCATGCTGATGGAAGGTAAACAGTTCATGAAAGAAGTAGCAGCAAAAGGTGTAGTTGCATATGCCCTAATCCTATGTATGAGTGTGAATAAAGAACAGCAGCAAGAAGTCAAGGAAGAGAAGAAGCAAAGGTTCATAGACCCAGCTATCCAAGAGCTATTGGATAAGTACAAAGGTATCATCTCAGAGGGAATGCCAAGATCCCTACCACCTGTCAGAGATATCAGTCACTGCATAGACTTAATTCCAGGGTCAACACTTCCAAACAAAGCAGCCTATAAGCTAACTCCAGAACAGAATGCAGAAGTAGCCAGACAGATTGAAGAATTGTTGGATTCAGGTCTGATTGGGAAAAGTTTAAGTCCATGTGCAGTACCAGCTGTACTAGCACCAAAGAAGGAAGGTACTTGGAGGCTTTGCACAGATTCTAGAGCTATTAACAAGATTACAATCAGGTATAGGTTTCCAATCCCTAGGATAGAGGATTTACTTGATTGTTTGGGAAGTGCTAAGTATTTTACAAAAATAGATTTGAAGAGTGGATATCATCAGATCAGGATTAGACCAGGAGATGAATGGAAAACAGCATTCAAAACTAATGAAGGGTTATATGAATGGAAGGTTATGCCTTTTGGTTTATCTAATGCACCTAGTACTTTTATGAGGTTGATGAATGAGGTTTTGAAAGAGTTCATTGGTAAGTTTGTCATAGTATATCTAGATGACATTCTGATTTTCAGCAACACAAAAGAAGAACATCTCAGGCACATAGATTTGGTTCTTAAGAGGTTACATGAAGAGCAGCTGATGATAAATTTAGACAAGTGTTTGTTCATGCAAGAGGAGATCACATATTTGGGTTTTGTCATTTCACAAGGAAAGTTACAAATGGATAAGGAAAAGGTAAGTGCCATATTGTCTTGGCCAACCCCAAGGACTATGAATGATGTCAGAAGTTTCCATGGGTTAGCAACCTTCTACAGGAAGTTTATAAGAGGGTTTAGTCATATTTGTGCACCCATGCTTGATACCATCAAAGGAGGACAGAAGTGCAGATTTGTTTGGACTCAAGGGGCAGATGATTCTTTTGAAACATTGAAGAAGAAGGTGGCACAGCAGCCAGTCCTTGCACTTCCAGACTTTAACAAAATCTTTCAGGTAGAATGTGATGCCAGTCACATGGCCATTGGAGCAGTACTCAGCCAAGAAGGTAGACCTATTGCATTTTTCAGTGAGAAGCTCAATGATGCTAAGAAGAGGTATTCATCATATGATTTGGAAATGTATGCTCTAGTCCAGTCACTCAAGAAATGGAGGCATTATTTGATGCCAAAGGCATTCATAGTATTCACAGATAACCAGGCTCTGAGTTTCATAAACAACCAGGAAAAGCTGAACCACAGACACATGAAATGGGTAGAAATCTTGCAAGCTTTTACTTTTACATTGAAGCATAAGAAAGGAGTCAAGAATAAAGTTGCAGATGCTTTGAGCAGGAGAGTTCTCACAGTCAACCAGATTCAGTTAGAAAGTGTTGGCATTGATTCACTAAAGACCATGTATGAGACTGATGAAGATTTTGGAGAGATATATCATGTATGTACTTCTTTTGGGGAGAAATATCATGCTGAATTCTCTGAATTTTTGATTCAGGATGGATTGTTGTTCAAAGGTGGACAGTTATGTATCCCAAGGTGTTCTATGAGGTTAAATATAATTAAGGAGAAACATTGTGGAGCTATGGCAGGTCATTTTGGTCTAGATAAGACTCTTGATCTTGTCAGAAGGCATTACTTTTAGCCTAAGTTACAATCAGATGTCAGAAAATTTGTAGAGACATGTGTGATATGTCAGAAAGCTAAAGGCAGGTCAACTAATGCAGGTTTATATCAGCCCTTACCCATTCCTTCCAGACCATGGGAAAGCATAAGTATGGATTTTGTCTTGGGTTTACCAAGGACAAGGAAAGGATTTGACAGTGTTTTTGTTGTAGTGGATAGATTCAGCAAAATGGCACATTTCTTGCCATGCAAAACCACTGCTGATGCTTCATACATTGCAGATTTATTTTTCAGGGAGATTGTCAGAATCCATGGATTGCCATTGAGTATAGTGTCAGACAGGGATGTGAAGTTTATTGGTCACTTCTGGAGAACTCTTTGGAGAAAACTTGGAACAAATTTGTCTTTTTCCTCTGCATATCATCCTCAAACGGATGGACAGACTGAAGTAGTGAACCGTTCCTTAGGGAATTTGCTTAGATGTTTAACAAAACAACATGGAGAAAAGTGGGATAATATTCTATCTCAAGCTGAATTTTCATATAATGATACTGTCAATAGGAGCACAGGGAAATCACCTTTTCAGATAGTTTATGGTATGCATCCAAGAGGAATTTTGGAATTGAGAGATCTACCTACAGTAGACCCTGTTAGTGCAGAAGGAGAAGCTTTTGCAGAAGCCATCAAAGAGGTTCATGATCAAGTCAAGACCCAACTGCAGCACACAACCTTGAAGTATAAGGAATATGCTGATAAAAAGAAGAAGGATGTTCAGTTTGATGTTGGAGATTTGGTATGGGTTCATTTGAAGAAGGATAGACTTCCTAAGGGAAAATATACTAAACTTATGCAAAGAAAAGTTGGACCATGTCAGATTTTGCACAAGCATGGACAGAATGCTTATGAGATACAACTCCCTCCTGATCTTGGTTTGTCCCCTATATTCAATGTATGTGATTTAACTCCATACAAGTCTTATCCAGATGCAGATCAGGATCTCCTACAGGATACAGTTGATGATGACATTCCCAAGCATGATCCTCCACAGTTGCAGCAGGTTTTGGACACCAGAGTGGTCAAACAGACCAGGAACAAACAGTACTTGGAGTATCTAGTCTCTTGGAAAGGAAAACCAAATTCTGAAGCAGTATGGATGACTGAAGAGCAGATCCAGAAACATGGTGCAAATCTTCATACTCTCATCTCAAGTGGACTTGAGATTTCTTCTTCTGGGGAGTATGGTGCAGGAGCACCCCTACAAGACAGGATATAGGTTAATTGTCCGCATGATGACAGGACATTAGTCTATTTTTAGTATGTTTGACTTCATCATGTAATAAGGTCCATTAGACCAATAAATATGTATTAGATCAGCCTAGGAGAGTGTGCAGGCAGTTAGAGATCGTGATCAGGTAGTCTGAGCTGTCCTTCTCCCAGCCGCTTGGAAGCTCCCAGCCGCTGGGAATCGAGTTGGTAGTACTCGTAGGATTTTGCTATATATACCTTCGATCTGTTAGGGTTTAGCATGTTAGTTGTGTTATGTTATGGTGTTGTGTTAGTGATTGAATTGAGATTCAGGAGAACAGTCTAGATACTGAGAAGCACTGTTGTTTGACAGTATTGTAGAAACAGGACATTTGAGTTTCATTTGAATAAGATCTCATAAATTGCATTATCTGGTTTATCAGCTGTATCTGTTTTGATTTCCGTTCTGTTTACAGGTTAATGGATACTTTCAACCCTTCCACCGGTTGATCCTGTGAATCGGTGGAATGGTCATGTATGATAGCTTAGTTTGCATTTTAGTTTTCTGTTTATGCATTTCATTGTTCAAGAGATCAATTGGTAGCATGCTGTGAATCAGCCTAGCATCCTCATGTGCTAGGTTTAGAAAGATAAATCTTTAAGTTTTGATCTGAAGGTGATCCAACCCGATCATCATATTTCCTTTGTGAAATTGTGCGGTTCTGTGAGTTTGCATGCAGCGGACGGATATACAGGAGTCTGCATGTGCTTTTCCAGTTGGAGCGAATCGCATCGTCATCTGTGAGCATATCGCTATCCGGATCGGGTTAAGAAGCTGATGAAGTTTGCATGTTTCAAGTGCATCAGGATGATATAAGTCGGATATATACTCAGTGTGTATATCGTCGTCAGGATCATCTTTCGTATGTACCCATCATCCGCATATCGCTATCGGATGCGGGATTGAAAGTTCATTTTTTTGGCTAAGTATTGAAGAGATCATCATGATATTGTGTGACGTCATCGTCATCAGGATGTGACGTCATCGTCATCAGGATATTGCGAATATCACCCTATGCAAGTTTATCCTGCTGTCGCTAAGTGTTTAGGTATCGGCATAAAGTTTGTTTAACATCATCAGGATGTTTCAATATGACCGGATAAGTCATATCATGATGCTGTTGGTTGAGTAGGCGGATATCGGGGTGACGTAAGCATCGAGGGAAAGGTGCTGAAGTTGTCGTCATCAGGATATTTGGAGCAACCAGATATTTTATATCCTGCTGACGAAGGTGGTGTTGAATATCATGATGATGCCGATAGAGTTTGGCGCTAGATGAACAGTGAAACAGGAGGATGTTTGCGCTTGCTGAGTATCATGATGCTGATGATAGGCGAATGGCGAAAGGCGGAGGAAGTGAACAGTAGTCGGCAGGAGGATAATTGTGCTCGTCCAAAATATGATGATGCTGTTTGTGTTAGCAGGAAATGATGATGATGATGCTAAGCCGATAGGGATTTTTAACATGCTGATTGTGTTATTGACTCCTCCTTCCCAGTAGTAAGCTCCCGTTGCGTTTTACCTCTGCATCATTTGTGTAGGCAACTTTTGGGAGGAGGCACTAAAATCCTCACAACTAGGGTGGGGGTCTGCTTTTCGACCATAATGGACTTAGGTTTACCTTTCTTAGGACCTCAAGTGGCCTCATGAGGAGGAATTAGGGAGGGGTTGTATATTCTTGGGATAAGGGGTGGGGTTGGGGTTCTGGCCAATTGGAACCTATACAAATAGTAAATTAGCCCCTAATGAAGGGGTGGATCTTTCTTTCCCAACAAGACATTTAAAACAAAATCCTCAAGAGAGCTATATATCCAGAAGGGGAAATTCATTTTCATGTCATGTCTAAGATGATTTAGCATGGGAAACAAAAAAGAATATAACCATTTATACTCAATGTTATTTTTATGTTCTTTCTATTTTTAAGACAAGGGTTCAAAACAAAACCCCTTATAAAGACTCTTGCATAGGAAAAAGTTGTAATGTCCCTAATCCTAAGTATGAGGATGTCTGAGTCACTTTCCAACTTTGGGAAAGTTTTCACTTTCTCATATTGTCATGACTTCCAAGTGATCCCACAATAGTCTGTCCCACTTTTTGGTCTAAGTGGGATGCTCAAAATCAATATTTTTTAGCATTTTTCAATTTGTGTCAATTATAGGAAACAGATGGTCAAGAATTTAAGGATAATATAAACTAATGAGTTGTGGAATTTTCTATGTAGACTCAAGCTATAATTTTTACAAAAAATTAAAGAATTATTTCTATCATATTTTTAATCAATTTTTTTCTATTATTTTTTATTTAGTGACATTATTCCATAACGCATAACTTTCACAACTAAAAAATTTCCATGATTTATTACAATTAGATCATTAATTCTTATGTCTAATGCATGGATATTTCTTGGTAATTTTTATTAAAAATTTTATTTATTATTAATTTTTGAAGTAGTACTAACAAAAAATTTAGACCTATATTATTCTATAACACATTTCTCTAAGCATATATATGTAATTTAATGTTTCTTTTTTCATTGAAACAAGGACATCTATGTGGAGTGCAATGCATTTTTTGAGATTTTTCTAAAAATGTTATTTTTCCTAGTACATGTTATTAAAAAAACTATAATATTAAAGAAAACACAATACATGTATTATAATTTTTGTAAAGCTAATACTAAAGGTTACATGCTTACAAAATGTCATTTTCAAATGACTTTATTTGATCTCTCAAAAGGTTAAGCAAAATCATTTTTGTCAACATTTTAATAAGTGTGGAGGAGACTCAATCAAGGGTTTGATTTAAGCCCAAGGGGTTATATCTAGGGGGTTTGATCTAACACCCTTCAATCAAACCCCCTTAGATAGAACCCATCTAAGATTCAAGCATTAAATTTTCTAAAAATATTTGATTTTAGGAAAAATTTATGATGTCTCACAAGTGGGACACACTATTGCAAGACCAAAGGTTTCATTCCCCATGCCCCCACCTCTCACTTACCTCTCTCCCATAGGCCTTTGGACTTCTACCTTCCCGTTCACTTAGCACCCCAATTCCTTGATCCCTGCTTCTCCACCCACACATTCCTCTTCAAACCTTTGGGACTTTTGATGATGGCCTACCTTTGTAAAAGTGTCAACGAGATATGTTGACTCTCAAATGCTCATACCCCCATTATATTGCTCCTATTGACATACCAACCCCTAGACCCTCACCATCTTGCATCTTGACACCTCATAATCCCATCCCTCAAACCCTTGGCATTAGACCTTGGGATAATTCTCTGCTCATCCTTCAAGTATTCATTTACCTAGACCCTTGCACTCAAGCATTCACTTTCACAGAACATCATCATTCAAATGAAGGGCTTCACCCACTTCCATGACCAACTAGTAATGCTATTAATGGGCTCAAATTTGAATGTGATAAAATCACGGGAAACTTTGGGCCCACACTAGACCTTCAACCTCTATATAAAGTAGACAAATTCATCAAATTGGGTCATTTTTTCATCAACTCAACCCTAATTCGAGCACATATGTTCAACTATTAGATTTGAGGATGAAAACCCTTAGGTTTTTGAGATCATTGGACAAAACCCCATTGGTTTCCTAGAGTTTGGAGGATGAAATCCCTTTGGATTCCTAAGGACAGCTTCATACAAAGGTTGCATCTATGTTTCAAGTTGGAGACTTTCGACAAATAGGAAGATTTCAATATTTGGGTATTTTCAAAATATATTTGTAATACATCTAGAAGCAAATCTTGTAATCATTTAGTTTAGAAATATATTGGAATGATATGTTTGAATGAAATATTTAGTTCTAGCTAGTATTTCATGTGTAAATCTATTATGTGTTGTGGATATTCTAGATCTAAGCATTTTACTTAAATAATTGTTGTGGGTATTTTAGATCTGAGTATTTTATATGAATACTTTAGCTAAGGGTCATTATAGTGGTATTAGAGGTTTGATCTTGCTACCCTACAGGGTACGAAGAGTTGTTAATGATTTATAGTGAAAGAGAGACCAGATATCAAAGGAGAGAGCAAAGAAAATTGATCTGAACCCTCGATCATGCACAAGATACAACCTAATAACAAGAAATGGATGCAAAGGGTCAAGAGAGAAGAGAATATAGGGGAATCATGAGATTTGTCAATGAGATCATGAGTTTATTTAAACAAATGTTCCAAAACCCTAATGAAAATCTAGTGTTTACCTCCCCATGTAAGGGAAATCAAGGAGAATCTTTCATCCCCAGAATGAACCAAACATCTCAAGTAGCCTATGGTTCTAGGCTACCCAAATTTACTTTTTTGTAGAAAGAGATAGAGCAACTAGAAGGAGAGTCAATAGATCAATAGGATTATGTGGAAACCCTCCATGTTGAATATAGAGCGAAAGTGATGAATTCCATGTTGACACATCTTTTATGGAATTTTGCACTTTGAAATCAAAGAATAGGCCTAAGAATGAGAGGAGACCAAATCAAAACTAGACTACTAACATGGATCTCTAGCACTAGTTAGGGAAGGTCTCAGTTCTTTCATTTGATGGATCCAACAAGTGTTTGGCCCATTCCTAGATTCAGAAATTAAATACTCACTTTCCTTTAAGTATAATGTATGAGGAAAAGGCCATCAAATTTTATATGCTCCATCTGGAAGGAGTAGCTCATGAATGGCGGTACCATGTCCTAATAATGTCATAACCATAGCACCACATACAATGAGTTCAACCAGAGGTTGATTGATAGATTCGAGAGGAAGGATATTGAGATCCACTTCAAAGAGTTGTCATAGTTGAAGCGGAGCAATTTAGTAGACAATTATGTGGCAAATTTTTAGAGGCTTGCAATAATGGTATCTGATTTTTTAGAAAATAAGAATCATCGTCCTCTTTTTTGAGGGTTTGTCTAAACCTTCTAGGGGCCTAGTTAAGGATTTTGATCCAACATCTCTCCAAGAAGTCATCAAGAGGGATTTAACACTTGAATAGTCATTGCTACAAAAAAAGTTTCCACCTAAAGCACCTATCTTTGGTCAACATGAAGGAAATTTTCAAAAAGGGGATCTTATTCATACCCATTGAAGATTACACGTCCACCACCTACTACAAGGAAGATAAAATTAACTACAACATAAATGAAATCAGAAGGAAGAAACTATACTTTTCCTGCAAGGAGCCATTGGAACCTAGTCATAGATGCCTTGGCAAAGGCCAAATCCATTACACTGAGGTAATATCTAATGATGATTTAAATTCTAAAGAACCTAAGCCACAACTAGTTATAGAGGAGCATGAATATAAATAGATGGAGGATGAAGACACCAATGGAGGTACACTTGCAACTCTTTAAGGATCACCCTGATGTCATCCTTTTAGGGTTTGACAAGTGCTATTTGGACACTGAATTATCGTGCTTATTGATAATGGGACCACCTACAATTTCATTTATGAAGGCTTGTTAAGGGAGGACTGAAAGCTAAGGATTTTGAAGGATTCCATGTCATTGTTGTTGATGGATTCACCATTCCATGCACCAAAATAATCTGACAAATCAAATAGTGAAAAATTTTATGTTGTGGGTTTAGGAGAGATTGACATAGTTTTGGGTGTGCAATGGTTGCACTCCCTTGGTGAGTTTTCATAGAACTATCAATACATGGAGCTTAAGTTTAAATCTAATGGAAAAGATGTAGTGCTTAGAGGAAATGTTGATGGGAAACCATAAGTGGTTATAGCTACAAGAATGGAGAGGGCCTTTCACAAGGGACAAGTTGCTTGGGCAACACGTTATTTGGTTATGCCCACAAATTTATCCATGGGTAAGCAAGGCACTTATCATGTTGGTATTCAAAATATTTTAGATAAGCATTGTATGGTGTTTAGTGATTTGCCTCCAAGACTACCATTTGACAGAGGATTTAAGCATATCATAAAGTTGGAACTAGGCTCTAAGCCTGTCATAACCACTCCTTATCATTTCCCAAGAATGCACAAAGAAGAGATACAAAACTTCATAAAAGAGCTCTTGGAGATGGATCACATCAGACCCAGTTCTAGCTCATTTGCTCCATTCATGGCTCTTCTGAATAAAAAGGATGGCACCATGCGAATGTGTATTGTTATAAATCTTTGAACAAGAAGACAATCAAAAAATAGGTATCCCATTCCCAGGATTGATGACCTAAGTGATGAATTGCATGGAGCTATGTATTTTTAATATATTGATTCGAGATCAAGTTGCCATCAGATCCATGTAAGGGATGAGGACATGCACAAAACAAAATTCAAGTGTCACTTTGAATTCTTAGTCATGCCTTTTGGGTTGACAAATGCACCAACTACTTTTTAGTCATGCATGAACCATGTTTTCAACAATCAATTGAGAAATTTTGTTTTAGTTTTCTATGATGACATTCTGATTTACAACAAGACTTGGGAAGATCATTTGAAGCATCTAGATACAATCATTGGAATATTAGAGCATCAAGATCTCTTTGCAAAAGAATTAAAATGTGAGTTTTGGGTGACAAATACTTGTACTTGGGCCATGTCATTAGTGCTCTAGGTGTTCAAGTGGATCAATAGAAGATCCAATCCATCTTGGATTGGCCTCCTCCTACCACATTGACATAATTGAGAGGATTCTTTGGCCTTTGTAGCTATTACAAAAGATTTCCTAAGGGGTTCTCACAAATAGAAGCACCTTTAATCAACATGACAAAGAAATGAGCTTTTTGCATGGACAAAAACAATTCAAGAGACTTTTAATAAGCTTAATAAGTTAATGTGTTTGTGCCATGTTCTCCCTATCCTAGATTTCTTACAACCATTTGTTGTAGAATGCAATGCTTTGGGAGAGGAAATTAGAGTTGTCTTGGTATAGAAGAGAAATCCCATAGTGTTTGAAAGCAAGAAATTAAAGGAGTTAGAGAGAGGATTTTCTATCCATGACAAAGAGATGCACGCTATCATGCATGCTTTGGTCAAGTTTCAACAATATTTGGTTTTTGGAAGATTTGTGGTGAGGACAGATTATAACAACTTGAAGTTCTTCCTTGGCCAATATGACTTGAATGACATGCAACAAAAATGGGTGAGTAAGTTTCAAGCTTATGATTTTGACATAGAGTACACGAAAGGAAAAAAGCATGTAGTTGTTGATGTTATTTCTAGAAAGCCTACTTTATGCTCTACTTCTACTATTTCTAGCAATTGAAAGGTCACTATTATGGTAGAATATGTTAAAATTCATTTGTTGCTAATCTCCTTGATAGGAATGTGAGGGAAGATGGATTTGTAATAGCAGATGGTCTCATTCTTTATAAAAATAGAATTTTATTAGTTCCTAAATCCGTAACGAAGGAGAAGATTTTAAGGGTTTTTCACGATGCACCACTAGTAGGATACCTAGTATTCTACAAGTACTACAAGAAAATTAGGGAAAGGTTCTCATGGAAGCACCTCGAGAAGGATATAATCAAACACATCAGAGAATGCATGACCTATCAGCAAAACAAAACAAAACATGTTTTTCCAACAAGCTTGCTTCAGCCATTGCTTATCCCAAATCAGAAGTGGGAAAGTAATTCCATGGATTTCATCACAAGCCTCCCCAAGGTACAAGGAAAATATTACATTTATGTTGTTGTGGATAGGTTAACTAAGTATGCACACTTTTTTGCCATTCCTTTAGAATTCAAAGCACATCAAGTGGCAAATTTATTCTTAAGAAAAGTGTTTAGGCTACATGAGTTACCTAAAAATATTGTCAATGATAGAGATGGTAGATTCCTTAGCTCTTTTGGTAGGAATTATTTCATTTGGCTATGACATAAATCACTCCTAGCACAATCTATCATCCAAGAATAGATGGACAAAAAAAATAGTGAATAAATGGGTTGAAGGTTACTTGAGGAACTATGTTTTAGATCAACAATTAGCTTGGGTTAAGTGGTTGAATTTGGGAGAATATTGCTACAACAATACCCACCATATGTCCATTGGTATGTCTCCATTCATGACATTATATGGTTATGATGCATTAACCTTTATTGATTCAGTGTTCACAAATAGTAGAGTGCTAGCAACTAGCGACTTGGTGAAGCATAGCCAAGATATATTGAGACCACTCAAAGATCACCTCTAGCAAGCTTATAATCAATAGAATTTCTATGTAGATTAAAACCACATAGAGAGGTCATTTGAAGTTGGAGATATAGTATTTATGAGATTGCAGATTTTTAGGCAAACCTCCATCAAAAGCAGTGGAGCTGAAAAACTCAAACCATGCTTTTATGGGCCTTATAGGATCTTGAGGAGAGTGTATGAAGTTTCTTATGAGTTGTGATTGCCAAAAAAATTAGGATTCATAATTTTTTTCTCGTGTTTCACCTCGAGAGGGCCCTTGGATAACATGTCATGTCATTAGTGGAATTGCCACCCTTGGATGATGAGGGAAAGCTCATATTGGAACTTGATGTTGTTACTAATACCATAGTGAAGAAGTTGAGGAATATAAGCATTACAAAGCATCTAATTCGTTGGAAGAATCTACCTATTGAAGATGCTACTTGGGAAGAACTAAAGATCTTGGAGCATTCAATTTTTTATTGCTTGAAGGCAAGTGTAGATGAGGAAAAGTTGCACTTCAACTAAGAGGTCTTAGTCAAAAGAACTTTTTACTACAACTACACTCACTATTGTTTTAGTTTTATTGCCTACTAATATTCAATAGATTAACATTACCAGTCCTTCTAGATGTTAAGAAATGTAAATATGAACTATGCTAGCAAATTAAAAGATAGAAGAATGCTAATGAAATGTGAAAAATACAATAATGTGAATAGAATTTAAATGTTTTAAATTAATGACAGAATAGAAAAGGGGAACTCAACAAAAACGTGGTAATAGATAGAGGAGCTCTTTGTCAAGAATACAAGTGCCTCCTAGGGACATCTGCACATCGCATTGTAGTCCAGAATGTACAAAAAATGGAAAACTCTAACTCTACTCTTTTTCACCTATCCTGCATAACATTAGATGAAACAGAATGCCAGTAGTTTCTAGGTGATAGAAATATACTAGAAATTGAAAAGATATGAACAATACAATTCCAAAGAAATAAAATAAGTAACAGAAATGGAGAGATTTTGGAAGAGAGTTCACAAAACCAGCAAAGTGGATGGAGATTCTCTCTCATATCTAGAACCTGCAAGAAGGAAGAAAGTTGGGGTTGTTTTGGGGGTTTGCCTTCAGATCAAATCCATGTTTTGGTATTTCTACCTCCACAATAGCCAAGATTGAAAATATTGAAATATCTGTGTACTATTATATTCTGTGTGTCTAGAATGAATAACAATAGTTGATAAATAACTTGTAAATGTAAAATGAAACTAATCTACTCAAGCATGAGAGAAAACTAGTGAGTTGTTTGAAAGAGAGAAAGGAAATGGAGGCAACCCACACAAATGCATTGAGAAAATAAATGGATTACACTACAGAAATGAATAGAAAATGGGGGTTAATGGAACTCAATCACCTTGTAAATGAGAAGATGCAAGCTACCCAGCTGGAGATGAAGAGCCCAACAAGTAGTGGTTCCAAGAAACCCCACAAAGTTATCACAAAATCCTCAAGAAATCTCACATGAGCTTGAATGCAACAATAAAGCCATAGAAATCCTTAATAATGCAAGTAGAGAACTATTTATGAACATAATAACACCAAGAACTTTACAAATTTTCTAAGAGTTGCAAAAAGGAGAGCCAAAGGAGAGTTCAAAAGATTTCTAAAGATTGTAAAATTAACTTTGAAAATGAAAGAATAAGAGGGAAAAATAGAGGGCAAGTCAAAGAAGGTCATTCAAGAGTGCATAGATGTTACAAGGAATCTCTCATGTCGTAGGAGGTGGCCAGTAATGCCTAGGAAATGGGCATTTGGTGCCACATAGGCTCGATGTGCTAGTGCAATGTGTAGATGTTCGGATTAAGTGCTAGTGTCCAAGTGACTTCAGCTCCTAGTCTAACGAAACACCTTAGTGAAAGGAAGCTAGGTATGCGGAAATCGCTTCCTACACTAATCTAATGAGGAGAGAAGAGTGCAAATTCATTTTAACCTTTACAATTACAAAATGTTTAACACAACAACAGAGATATTGCAGTAGCAAACAACATAAGAATGTAAAACAGAAGAAGAGAGACACAAGATATACATGGGGAAAGCCCTTATCGAGTGAAAAACCCAACACTCCAAAACTTGCACAATGTATTATCAAAACTATAATGGTTTACAATACACTTACAATGCAAGCTCTTAGGAGTCTTCGACACTCATATTTGGAGACAAACTGGCCGCATAACAACACCTGTTAATCACATACTCAATCTCCTCTCCAAGCACCTGCTTATATTGAAGTTTTCAAGGCAAAATTGAACATATCTTGGAATGGGCATCCAACTTGTCCTCATGGCCCAAAACCCACACCTAGGGACACTTGTCCAACACTGCAGCATGGTCATGACACTTGTCATATCACCCCATCCCAAAATGGTCGCCTATTTCCAATTTGGGCAATAACAGATGCTCTTACGCACCAACCGGCTGTCATAGAATTTGTCATAGCGGTCATAACTTACAACTGTAAGAGAATCTATCATAAACAAGCTATAAATAGCATATTGTCTTACAACATGACATAACCCTCCTTGGGGCGCCCAAAGATGCCTTCTTCCAAGATGCCTTGTGACACACGTCTTCACCTGTCATAGAACCTTCTATTTCTGACTCTTACATGTCATAAAACTGTCATAGGAATCTGTCATGACTGTTTTAGTCAATATTCCCTTACACAACATCCAAGACGCTGACACATGGCAAAATATTCCTACCACTAAGTGGGACGCCTATCTCCTTATGTGAGGACAAAATTACATGTGGTCATATGCCATGTAGGATGACACATCACCGTGCCAACTCCCACAATATGACAACATAGGATTTGCATCCAATTAATACAATAGGCAATAAATAAATAAATATAATGTAAAAATACAAGGAATTATCAAGGTTGAGACACCTTAATTCCCAACACTTAGGACAGTGGGAGAATCAAGGCACTAAAACATAATTTGACAAAAACGAGCACAAAGGCTAGAACACAACATAAGTGCACATGTGTGGGTTAGGGAAAAAGGCTAAGGTAGGGCCAAAGTGATCCTAAGAACATACTAGGGGAGCAAACACCAAAATGAGTGCAAAATGTAGCGTGAAATTGTAAGTATGCAATTTTTGACGTTACATTTAGACCCCACTTTAGCAGGCTTATGACCCTAGGTGATATGCTTTGCTAAAGTACAGAAAGGAATAACATAATAAATATTACATCATAAAGAATATTGTAGAGGTCACAGAGGGTTTTTCAAATGAAGGAATTAAGCCCCAGGTTGAGAACCTACAAAACCACAGTATTAGACAACAAAAACCTGCACAAAGGGTAATGTCAAAACCACATATATAAAACCTACACGAAGAAGGATCAAATCGAATATAATTCTCCTAAACATCAATGTTAATAGATCAAATAATATAATGTACATTCTACAAAAGTCTACAACAATCTAACACAACTCACACAAGAAAGTAAAAGGAGATAATGCAAAAGAGGCATTTCTAGCATTGTGTTGCTATAAGGATGCCAAGTATGGTTCTAGGGCTAGAACACTATGAGAGCTACGAACCATACAAAACTCTTATGGGTCACAAGGATTAACAAATTGCATTGTTAGGTGACTCATAAAGAGTACCAAAAAGTACAAAATGGAGCACTACTAGCTAGCATTGTGTCTGATGCAGGAGCATCTAGGTCCATGAGCAATCAGCATCAACCAAAACCATTACAGGTTTTCAATTTTAGTTTTAGTTTAGTTTTAGTTGTGCTTTGTCTTCTTTTGTGTTGGTTTTAGTCTTTCGCTTTAGGAGGCAAATTTAGATTAATTCAGCCAAAGAGCCAATTGGGTATCTCCAGTTCAAATTTGGTGAAGTTTGGATGAAAAATGGCTAAGTTAGAACAAGTCAGCTAATTTTTCAGTCCGTGAACTGTTCAGTTCACCGATCCAATGGTTTGCCAATGGTTTGGATTGCTGACAAGCAATATCACCGACAAGCTTTGAAAGGAGAGTTTGAATTTTGTAAAGTTCACCGATTGGATTATTCACAGATCCTTCAGTTTGTCCATTGTACAAATCACCGATGGGGCGGATTTCATAACTTGGAAGTTTGGTTTTATCGCCAAGTTTGATGAAAGTGAAAATCGCCGATCAAAGAAGTTTTATTTGTACCGGCCAGTTCAAGGGTTTTTGAAATCACCGATTCACTGATTGCATGATTTGAAGGATGAATTTCTAAAGTTTGAGGAATGGTTAGTTCGCCGATAGAAAGATTGAATGCTAGTTAAGTGTGATATCGGTATCTTTTATGGTTTGCTAACCCTTAGGTTCGTCGATGACTTATTTTGTTAATAAAATCTTTAAAGAATAAAGTTCAAAGTTTCTTTAGTTCGCCGATTGGCAATATTGGTGATAAAGAAGAAGTTGAAATTATTCAAAGTTCATGAAGTCAAATTGTTTCCAATTCCAAGGTTCATGGAGGTGAAGATTCACCAATAAGAGCACTTGATGGATTAAAGCATTGTATCAGCAAACATTTTAGTTTGTGAACCAAATAATTCACCGATAAAGCTTGTGTTAGTGAAATCGTAAGTTCGTGAAGTGCCACTTTTGCCAACACGTTCTTATATTGGTGTGTCGAGGAATGTCTAAGTTCCCAAACTTGAAAGAACCCTGACAAAGACATGAATGGTGTAAGAGTCAATGTGACTCAACAAGCCAAGATCTTTGCAGTCAAGACAACCTTCCACACTGTGAGAAAAAAATATGCTAAAACAATGGAGCAAATATTCAATACACCAAACTGTATGAAATACAATGAGAGAGCCTTGCTTATAAAGACAAGGATGAGAAACGAGGAGTTGTAGTCATGTGACAAGTGTCACATTTCTATCACATGTAACAACTAGAGGATAGGATGCCAACTAGATCACATGTGTAGGATAAGACAACTCACTACAACTATCAACAACTAGAAACATTTAGAAGACACACTAAGTCAACTTAACATGTGAATTATGTGTGATGTGTGAATATTATTTAACTAATAAATAGTTAAAAAATATGAATTACTCACACAAGGGGAAATTAACTAGGAAATACTAAACTAGTTTGGAAAAACCCCTGTTCACACCAACACCCCCCCTTAAGTGCAACTTAAGGAGTAGATGACTAATGCAAAGAGCAATGATGAGTCCTGGCTAATAGGCCATGTTAGGTACCCATGTACAACAGATATCAAGTGGAGAAAAGGAGAAAACCTCATGGTACAAAACTTCTCTCCAAAAGTGAGAATGCATAAAATAAATGGAATGAAAGATGTGATGGAAGGAGGACTCAAGACCCCCCTAGAACTACATCCAACATATATGTACAATCAATTACCCCCCTATAGGAGAGCAAGTGTGAGACTATAGGTCCCCCCCACAATGAAGTAGCTCCTGTGTCAATGGTGAATGCCTGAAGAAGAATGCTGGAGAGAATCTAAAGCCGGCAAGCAACATTCTTCTCCTTGGGAAGAAATAGGTCCAAAGGATGATGTAGAAGAAACTCCATCTCAAGATATGAGGAAAAAAGCCTCATTATGTATGATATCCCTAAAAATTGCTCAAGTATCCACATGTCACAACCAAAAGATGTCACATAATCAGGTACTACATGCCTAATCAAAGAATGTGACAATCCAAGACAAGATGAAAACTCAAGATCATCAATCTCCAAAGATAAATAATCCTCTGAATGATGCTCAAGATACTCCAACTCAATGTCAAACTGTGACAAGTGAAGAGGAGAAGATGGTGCCCTCACATCTAAAGTAGAAGAATCAACTCCTTCAAAGAGGAGATGATTGTCATCAATTATGTCCTCCAAGTCATCAAGATAGGACTCACAAAACAAGTCTGAAATACCTGTCAAGTACTCATCCCATAAACATGTATCTGGAAGGCAAAGAATATCTTGCTCAAATGAAGTGGATGAAGCTATGTCAATGCCAGTCTCTGAAGAAGCGGGAGAAGAAGGAAGCTCAAAACTAGTCTCAGGAACCAAAGTAGATGCAATAACACCAAGGTTCAAGTGAATAAACTTCTCCTTACAAACATGATTCCCACTTGATGCATGATTGTGAATATCAATCAATGGATCTACATCATCATCAGAAGAAAAATGGGAGAATGTATACAAGTGAGATGCATGATCAGCGATCCCAACAATAATGATATCTCTACTCTCCAACTCTTGTATGATCATAGAATCAAGAGTGAACTCAACTGTCTTCCCTGCACCACAATAGGTAATTTGATAGATGGAAAGGAGATTGATTGTCAAGGAAGGTACACACAACACATTGTTGAAAGTACTCTCACCAATATCAATAGTTCATTTTCCAATTGCATGCATGTATGTATTGTTACCCATCAAAATAGGTGGTGAAGTACATGACTAAAATGAAGAGGCCATATGATGAGAAGCTCTTGAATCAAGAAGCCATCTCTCTGACTGAAGACTTGCCAATATCAATAGTTCCTTTTCTAGTTGCATGCATGTATGTATTGTTACCCATCAAAATAGGTGGCGAAGTACATGACTGAAATGAAGAGAACATTCCTTGTGAAGAGGCCATTTGATGAGAAGCTCCTGAATTAGGAAGCCATCTCTCTAATTGAAGACTTGTTGAAGCAAAGAGTGCTTGTTCTTTTCCTTTGCTTGACCCATTTGCAAATGTTGTCTTTGGCGGTGTAGATGATGATGGTGTCAAAGAAGAAGAATTGGGTAAAACTGATGTTGATGAAGGATACTCAATGTTATGTTTTTGAAGTTGTGACATCTCATCAAATTTTTTCTCATAACATTTAGTCTCATCATGACCCAATTTCTTACAATAAGAACACTTTGGCTTCTTCTTCTTATTGGACCCCTCTTTGGAAGAAGAGTTGGGGGTTTTATTTGAGTCTTTCTCTTGCTTATTAAACTTTGAATCCTTTTGTTTATTTCCCTTATTATTTTAAGCCTTAGGATCTTCTGTGCTTTGTGTTGTAACTAGAGCCTGTGATTTAGGAGACTTCAATGTGCCAATGTGTAGTAGCTTGGCTTGTTCTCTAATGAGTTGTGCAGCAAACTCATCAAGTGAAGACATAGTAAATACAACCAAAAGCATCCATTGTAGCATAAAAGGTTGAAACATAAATTGAATAAGTAGGACCCAATTTTATAAGAATAGATAGAATCAATTATTCATCTTCTTTCTTAAGACCACACTGTTTGAGTTGCAACTTGAGAGACTTAAACTTGGTGAAGAAATCTTCGATTTGATCAAAATATTGAGGATTAAGTGCAATTAGCTCATTCTCCAATTTGAACCTTCTCATTTTATCTTGCTTGCAAAAGAGACTATCTAATGTTGTCCATATCTCACTTGTTGTTTTACAAGACTCAACATGAAATCTAAGATCTGGAGAAATAGCAAGATAAAGTGTACCATAAGCCTTATCTCTTCTATCTAACCATTTTCTTCTCTTAGTAGCAGTTGTGGGTTTTGGATCTGTGCCTAAAGTTATTCTATGTAATTTTTGTTTATACAATAGAAACTCCATGTTTTTCTTCCATTCATAATAATTATATGGAGTTAAAAGTGGCATTTGAGGCACATCCATGATGAAAAAGAAAAACAACAATACAACACCTCTTTACTATGCAAGAGAGCCCCCCCCCCCAATTTGTTGTGGCACTTTATACTTAGTGTGATTTACAATTGTCCTTAAGGGACCAAAATTGGGAAAACAATCAAAATCTCTTAAAATAGAGATACAAGTGATATTACAATCACTCACACTAATTTATTACAGCAAACAAATCCCTTCAAAAACAAGTTTCATTTCCTCAAGTTTTAAAATGCCCAAGTTATCACTCAAAAGCTAAAAATAAAAAAATTGAATAAAATGAACTTGGTGTTGAATCTAAGAAAAGTGCATGGATGGCTTTGAAGAGCTCTTGAATACATTTTCGATGCCACAAGAATCGTGAAAATCAAAGATCGTGACTAAAAGTTGTGAGCTTGAAAGCCAAAGGAGATCTATCTTCAACCTGCAATAAATGTTGTCAAATAGCGAAATCTAGGAAAACTACTATCACCACTATGAAGAAGACTCTGTCAACTTTTCGTTGATAAATGGTTTGCCTGATTTTGATACCCTAGCGAAAAGTTGTGCAAAAAACCAAAAAAAACCCTCCTTTAGGGCTTTGAGGGGCAAAAAGGCCACCCCTAGTGATAGTAGGTCGGTGGATGCAGGGTGGCACCGACGGCGGAGGTGGCCCAATTTGGACTGAGCGGTGGTGGTGGGGGCTAGAATTGGCAAAGGGCTGCAGATATAATAGTTTTTTTTTTTTCTATATAAAAAAAACTATAAAAAATATATGAATTTACTTTTTTAAAGGCAATTAAAAAGGTATATTTTTTTTGTTGTTGTGGGGTTGTAGCCTCCACACTGGCCAGCAGGGCTCAAGCCCAAGGCTCTCGCTTACGGTCAGCCTTGGCAGGCCTGCACAGCCTATGCAGCTGACCTTAGCAGGCTCGCATGGCCTGGCAGGTCATCCCTACAATGGCAGCGAGGGTGCCAAGGGTACACCACCTGCTTTTTAATTTCAAAAAAAAAAATTCTAATGCCTTTTTTCAATGTTTTTTTAATAATAAAAACCTTACAACCCACAGATCCAACGCAGACAGTACATTGAAGAAAAATTGTGAATGGCATGGCACAGACAATATGCAGATCTAGCGCAAGTGCAGTATGGCCCTGCAGATGACGCTAGCACAGAGAATATGCCCTCAAAGATGTTGATGCCAAGAATACTCCACAAGACCACCAAAAAAAATCCAACTGACAAAGCTAATGACGCCGATCTAGCACAGGTGCCTGCATAGAACCATACGGATGTACGGATTTTTCTGCAAGCCCTAAATAGGGGCAAAAAATTACCAAAAAGTTTCGCAGTGACAAAATTCAACATTTGAACAAGCATTTATTAGGTGTTCACACCTCCTAATCGCAATGGTGATGTCAGATTCGACCCAAGGGGCTCCTATAATACTATTCCCAGCAAAATCTCTCCAATGAGGGAAGGGAATTGCAAACAAGGTTCCAATACCATGTACGAGGCAATGTGACTCAACAAGCCAAGATCTTTGCAATCAAGACAACCTTCCACACTATGAGAAAAAGAATATGCTAAAACAATGGAGCAAATATTCAATACACCAAATTGTATGAAATACAATGAGAGAGCCTTGCTTAAAAAGACAAGGATGAGAAACAAAGGGTTGTAGTCATGTGACAAGTGTCACATTCTTATCACATGTGACAACTAGAGGATAGGATGCCAACTAGATCACATGTGTAGGATAAGCCAACTCACTACAACTATAAACAACTAGAAACGTCTAGAAGACTCACTAAGTCAACTTAACATGTGAATTATGTGTGATGTGTGAATATTATTTAACTAATAAATAGTTAAATAATATGAATATTCACATAAGGGGAAATTAACCAGGAAATACTAAACTAGTTAGAAAAAATCCCTATTCACACCAACAAATGGTTCGTGAAGAGATAATTTGTCGATGGACTCATAAATATGGGATTTTATCAAAAGGTGTTTATTTTAATAATCAAATAGTATTATCATTAATATGTTTGGTAATTTGAAATGTCAAGTAGCTACTTGGATACCTATCTGTTCAATTCCATAACTGAATAATCTGTAATTGTTTAACTTCCACTCATGAAGAATAAAAGGTGATTATCATTCTTGTTGAGGGGTTCCTCTTTGAACATATGAGATTATTGTTGATTGGGGGTTCCTCTTCGAGCAAGGGTGAAACTATTGTAGATCAGGGTTCCTCGGATATGGTTGGAAGGATCTGTTTGACATAGAGATGAAGTGTGGGACTTGACTGGTGGAAGGTGACCCTTGTATTGTAGAGATTATTGAGCAGCTTAAGATTGAGAAGACCACGTGAATGGCTGAAGGTAATGACTTCTAGCAAAAGAATGAGGACCAATTTTGGGAAGCGATGTTGTGTTGTAAGCATATAACTGATTGAGCTATAAATTGTAAAGCTTAATGCTGATGCTTAGGAAGGTCGATGAGTTTGTAATTACTAAAGTAGTAAATTCCTGATGTAATCAGTGATTTTGTTATTAATAAAAGGTAGTTTCAGATTTGTGTGTTGTTATATGAATATATGCTTCCGTTGTGATTGTATTGGTTGCATGACTAGGCCGTTTGGTAAGACCCCTTGGTTATGACTACATCAAGTGGTATTAGAGCAAGTTTTCTCATTGGAATGTGTTGAAATAGAGATTGTGAAAAGGTTGTTTGCCTAGAAGGAGTTTAAAATCTAGAGAAAAGGCTCATTGAAGAGAGAAGAAAATAGAAGTAGAAAAGGAAATGCTCGTTGCAAAAGATAAAGGAGGTGTTTATATTGTTACTGGGTAAAAGATGCGATTGAAAAGAAGTCGTAGCCTTGAGAGCTGAGAGGTGTCTCAAGAAAACCCTAAGTGATTTGAAAAGGAGATTTTGTAACTGCGGAGAGCTATATGCTCTGAGAAATTTGTTGCAAGTGAGAAGAGGCATGTAATTGCAGAGGACTTGACTCCTAGAGAATTTTGTTGCAGGTGTGAGAAGGATCCTGTAACTGCAAAGGGTAGAGAAGGAAGCACGAGAAACTAGAAAAGGTATGTTTTGTTAGATTTGATTGAGGATAGAGAAATATTTTGTGGTAGGTAGAGCCCTGTGACTACAAAGGGTTAATACCCTAGAGATTATAGAACTTGTTACAAGTGGGATCTTGTAACTGAAGTAGTAGAGAATGTGTCTTTGAAAAGGAGGACTAGAAGGGTTATGAAGAGACATGTGAGAATTTTATTTGTGGAAGAGCGAGTGGAAAGAAGGTTTGTAGACTTTATGTCTGAAGAGTTAAGAAAAATCTAGGCTAGAGTGATTGAATTAGAAATTGAGCAAGGGAAAGGAAACATGGTAGATGAGAGAAGATATGAGGAAGAATGTCATGAAATTGATATAGTAGAAAAGGATAAAGAAAAATATTGAAGTTGAATGGAAAAAAGAAAGGATAGATTGTTATCCTAAGGGAGGAGAAGATTTGGAAGAAGGTGATGAGATAGAAGAGTTCAATGGAAAGGAAATCCTCCTGGAAGAGGATGTTGAAAGAAGAAGTGATGAACTGATTTTTAAATCAATTGTTAATTTTGTGAGGGATATAGTTGAAGAAAGAGATCAGGTTGTAAGATCTCTTGAGGCATCAGATGAAACCCTATTTAAGTTGAATACACCAAAGGATGCACCAAATGAAGTTGTTGTAGATGTGAGAGAAGGTGAAAGAGGATGCCAAGTAGATGGCATGAGAAAAGAGGAAAATGTATTGGTGGCAGAAGAGAGAAGGAATGGATGAAATTAAAATCCATATTTTATATGACATTGATTTGTTTACAGGTGACCTTGAAGGAAGAGAGAAATCTTCAGGAGGACAAACAATGAAAAGTAGAACATGACCATAAAGATGATTAATAAATCCACAGAACAAAAGATTGCAGTAAGAGGAAAGAATAAAGGACCTGATTTGGAGAATGTGAAACTTACAGTGGAAGTGGATGAAGAGAAAATAGTTGAGAAAGATTTTAAGTTTTGTGATCATCTGCATGCTGATTTGTTTGCAGACAGGGAAATGAATAAAATAGATGGAGTAAAAAGAGAGGTCATTGAAGGTCCTATTTTTGATGAAGAACTGGAGGAATATGAAGATCTCCTATTGAAGGAGGAGATGAGAAAAATAGATAGCCTATTTGAAAGGCAAATGTCAAATGAATATGATAAGGTGATGGAGAAGATGTAAATGGGAGAAAGTGAGTCCCATGATTATACTAACAATGTTTTGAATGCAGTTAGTAGAAAAGATACAGTCGAGTGTCATATGTCTGGTACTGAAGAAGAAGAGATCCTCATACAAGAGGATGAAAAAGATGAAGAGGCAATTTGTGAACAATTGAGAAGAGTAAAGGAAAGACTAATTGCATTAGAAATGGCAGCAGCATGCCATGAGGAAGGCATGGAGAAAGAGAGTTAGAAGGAAGAGAAAAGTGCAGTAGTGAGCAAAGAAGTTGTAGCAGAAGATGCAGAGAAGCAAGAGTATGCATTTGTGAAGGATGATAAGATTGAAGAGAAGGATGTTGCAGTGGATGGAAAAAACAAAAATGATCTATTGTCATAGATTTTGGTAGTAGACGAGGAATGGTTAGAAAATATTGTAGCAGTTGAAGATGAGAATAATGTTGCAGCAGTTGTGAGTCCTTTGGAGGACACAAAGATGGTGGTAGTAGTGGATGATGAAGAAGGAAAAGTTGCAATAGTGGGAGAAGGAAAGGAGGTAAATTTTAATTTTTTAATAATGAAGCATATGTTGATTTGCATCAATTTGAATTGGTGGGAGTAGAAGTTATGAAGTATAAGGAGATGATTGCAGAAGGGGAGGATATGGAAATCTTTAATTTCCATAAAGTTGATCATATTGACTTGTATACAGATGAGTGAGTAGGAGGATTTTGGTGGAGGAGGTTGGAGTATGGTGGGTTGGATCCCATGAGTGAAGGGAGTGGAATGGAGAGTGGTAAGATGAGGAGTGATGAGTAGAGTGGAATTTGGAGGAGGTCAGGCTATGGTGGACATGGGTCCACGAGAGAAGAGAAGAATGGTAACCATACTTGGTGAAGGTGGACGGTACTTGTCCCAGCCAGATGCTGGAAAAGGTGAAGGAAAATGTTTTTTGAGGTACCTACTTCATTGACAGAGTTTGTTGCATGTTGTTTACAACCTGGAAGGATAGTTCTACAATTCATCTTCATTTTGTGAGCCAATGCTCACAAAATTTATACCCGACGTGTCTGATACAGGAGCATCTGGGTCCACAAGCAATCAGCATCAACCAAAAATATTTCAAGTTTTCAGTTTCAGTTTTATTTGTTCTTTGTCTTCTTTTGTGTTAGTTTTAGTCTTTTGCTTCAAGAGGCAAATTTAGATTAATTCAGCCAAGTTTAGAGCATCATCTTGTTAAAGAGCCAATTGGGTATCTCAAGTTCAAATTTGGTGAAGTTTGGATGAAAATGGCTAAGTTAGAACAAGTCGGCTAATTGTTCAGTTCGTGAACTATTCAGTTCGTGAACTGTTCAGTTCGTGAACTGTTCAGTTCGTTGATCTAATGGTTTTTTGATGGTTTGGTTTGCCGACAAGCAATATCGCCGACAAGCTTTGAAAGGAGAGTTCAAATTTTCTAAAGTTCACCGATTGGATTATTCACCGATCCTTTAGTTTGTCCATTGTACGGATCACCAATGGGGCAAATTTCATAACTTGGAAGTTTGGTTTTGTCGCTAAGTTTGATGAAAATGAAAATCACCGATCAAAGAAGTTTTCTTTATATCGGCCAGTTCAAGGGTTTATGAAATCACCGATTTGTCAATTGCATGATTTGAAGGATGAATTTCCAGGAATGGCTAGTTCACCGATAGAAAGATTGAATGCTAGTTAAGTGTGATATCATTATCTTTGATGGTTTGCGAACACTTAGGTTTGTCGATGGCTCATTTTGCTGATAAAATCTTTAAAGAATAAAGTTCAAAGTTTCTTTAGTTCGTCGATTGGCAATATTGGCAATAAAGAAGTTGAAATTATTCAAACTTCATGAAGTCAAATTGTTGTTGATTCCAAGGTTCATGGAGGTGAAGATTCGCTGATAAGAACACTTGATGGATTAAAGCATTGTATCGACAAAATTTTTAGTTTGCAAACCAAATAATTCACCGATAAAGTGTGTGTCGATGAAATCATAAGTTCGTGTAGTGCCACTTTTGCGAACAACGTTCTTATACTGGTGTGTCGAGGAATGTCTAAGTTCCAAAACTTGAAAGAATGCCAACGAAGACATGAATGGTTCGTGAAGAGATCAATTGTCGATGGACTCATAAAATGGGATTTTATCAAAAGGTGTTTATTTTAATAATCAAACAATATTATCATTAATCTATTTGGTTATTTGGAATGTCAAGTATCTATTTGGATACCTGTCTGTTCAATTCCATAACTGAATCATCCATAATTGTTTAACTTCTACTCAGGAAGAATAAAAGGTGATTATCATTCTTGTTGAGGGGTTCGTCTCTGAATGGATGTCAGATTGTTGTTGATTGGGGGTTCCTCTCCGAGTAGGGGTGAAACTGTTGTAGATCAGGGTTCCTCGGATATGGTTGGAAGGATCTGTTTGACATAGAGATGAAGCATGGGACTTGACTGGTGGAAGGTGACCCCTGTATTGCAAAGATTGTTGAGCAACTTGAGATTGAGAAGACCGCGTGAATGGCTGAAGGTAATGACTTCTAGCAGAAGAATGAGGACAAGCTTTAGGAAGCAATGTTGTGTTGTAAGCATATAACTAATTGAGCTTTAAATTGTAAATCTTAATGCTGATGCTTGCGAAGGTCGATGAGTTTGTAATTGCTGGAGTAGTAAATTCTTGATGTAATCAGTGATCTTGTTATTAATAAAAGGTAGTTTCAGATTTGTGTGTTATATGGATTTATGCTTCCATTGTGATTGTATTGGTTGCATGACTAGGCAATTTGGTAAGACCCCCTAGTCATGATTGAGTCAGTGTCACTAGGTGGCTCACATGTTAAACAATATTAGGAATTACATGGACTAGCATGGCTAGGTAATCTTTATAAATGTGGTCAATCTAAGAAAATGCATCTACTAAGGATTGCAAGATACTAATGTTGCAAGAAGCGAATGCTTCAAGGAGTGTATCATCAATGTGATGTGTGTGAAAGTGAAAAGCACAAAAGTATGCATTTGCCTTAAAATAATTGCATAAAGCAATAGCATGCAATTGATTTTAAGGTAGAAAAAGAGGAAAGAGGCAACAAAGCTTTAGGAAACATATATAGAGGGGTATGTTCCCAAAGCTACCTCAAGAAAAAGGTACACCCAAAGAGAGGCAATGAAAGCGATGTTGTAGGCATGATACACAAAGACTTGTGTAAGCTTGGTATGACACCAAGCAATGCAAACACATGTCACATAAAACACAAGCAACATCACCAAAAACACAAAGGGATCTATGTACTTTGGGGTTAGTATAATCTTATAGGAGGGAAAATCATCAAAGGACAAAAAAAAGAAATGCTATACCCCAAGCACGTATAACTACGAGCACAAAGGAAAAATGTCACATAAAATCAAAAGAATTTTTTTTTGGGTCAACATGGAAGGAAGCTAAATCTTACAATTTGCATTGTCCCCAAAATGTCGAAATAGTCAATGAGACAACATATATGAGAAGGTAGAAACAAATAGAATAATAGGACAACATTTTCCTTCTTCCTCTATCCACATGTCTACAAGCGCATCGTGGGTCCTCAGGTAGAACTAATAAACATATATAACAATCATTTTCATGAGGAAAACATAACAGACAAGCATGAAAACACACATATACACATGGAACAAAGGTACAACTCTCATGGATCAGGTATCCTCAGATTGTCCATGTCCTAATCTTGGTCATCATAAGGGAATGGAGGAAGAGCTAACAAGGGGACCACATTAAGAGTCATACAAGGAGACTCCCTTGGAACCAAATGTAGAGAATCAGCTACAGGACCATGATCCTCTTGAGCATTGGTAGAGGTGATTGTCAATGATTGTGTAAAATTTGTGGATAATGAGGGAATATCCATAAAGGACTCAAAGATGCACTCCGTTGGAGAGGAATCATTTAAGTCACTGTTAGAATACTGAACCAAGTGTGGTTCATCAGTGCTATCAACATAAATGTGAGCACTAAGAGTCACGGGTGGAGGAGAATCCTCCACAATTGGAAGAAGCGATAAAGAAGGGCTTAAAGGTGGAGGGGATGATGACATGCACTTGGGTTTACAAAATTGTGGTGTAGGATAATGTTTAGGCTTTTATTTTGGTGGAGGGTGGGGTATATCAATGTCTATGGTGGTGGGGGGACATTGGGAAAGATCTGTCATGTCCCCATATTCACAACTAAATCGATTGTTCATATGATACATCGAACACTCCTATATTTGAATATATTAAATTAAATATTCACAAATGTAATTTAAATATAAATATAATATATTATTATATAATAATATTGATAATTAAATATTATTATATTATAAATGTATATACATAAATATAAATATTATTATCATTATAATATAAACATAAATATTATTATGATAAATAATAAATATAAATAAACCTTGGTATTATATACCAAGTCAAAGAAGTGCAGCAATAAGAGCAAACCTGTGGCAGAGAATACATTAAAATATTAACGAATCAAAGGAAAGTGACAATCTATACTTATGCAACAATGACACTAACTATAATTAAAGGTAGCGCTTATGAAGGGTGGTGATTATAGGAAGAAAAGTCATCATCTCCTTATAAAAGATCAAGGCTTCACTTAAAGAGGGACACAACATATCACCAGCAAATCACTAAGCAAGCATTTGATATAATCAGCGAATTATCTTATCAGCATGGGATCACATCATCTATAACGACCAACATAGCAGAACATTAGTGAATCCCCTCATGATCAAATCTCATGGGCATCTCATGCTAATATCATATACCATCGAATCGTAATTAGAGCATCTCATTTGAAGATCAGGGATCAATCAAGTAATTCATTCTCATGCAAACAGATAAACAAGAGTACCAAGAAGGCATCAAACCATTCAATCACTCAAAAAAATAATGGATCAATCATATACAGTTCAACATTCTATTGGTTTTTTCCCAGACTGGATGCTTATTCCCAGATTTCCCTACAAGGTAGCCATCAGTGATCAACAGGATCTCTGGGCCAGGGGCCAACAGTGTAGGAGATAGACTCTATATTTTATCTCCTCTTCTTCTTCAGGCTCTGCAAGACCTAGGGGGTATTCCCTACTCAACATCCATGAGGATATGCATACAAGGCTGGGATGCTGACAGAAAGCAGATAAGTCCTCCTGTAAGTAGACCAAAACTGAAAGATAAGAGCAAAGGGGCTAGCTTTGGGCCTATTTGCAGTTGTAGACAGAGGACTGAGGATCCTAAAACTAATTCTAATGTCCTAATGGTTGTTTTAGATTTTGATTTGGATTTTAAGTTTGGATGCAAAGCTGGACATGGTTGTAACACAAAAACAAAGCAAGATTGGTGCCTATCCAGGGCCTGGAGTCAGTAGACATACACCTGTGAATGATCAACATGAACAGCTAAAACTGGATTTCAGGGGGATATATGTGATACCTGCCTTGCAAATATCTCCCAATACAGAGTGTTAAGTTATCTCTACTTATGGCATCCCTACTGCAGTATACCCTTCCCAATGTTCAACTTGAAAATAGTTTAATCTACCCCTTGAGCAGAAGTTAAAAGATCAGACATTCAACATAGGAATTCTATGCTCTAGAATCTAAACATTACCCAAATATCTAGATTCAGAAGAAGAATACATGCAATACTGGAGACAGAATTAACACAACACATGCTAAGATAGCATTTCTCATATAAGATTAATCATGAAATCAGTGGGTTCATGCCAAAAACATACAACAAGAGATACATAGACTCACAGGTTAAACTGTACAGAGCAACCAGATCAGCTTATTTTGAATTACAGAGCCAAAAATCTTCAACTTTCAACAACCACAAATGAGTAACACTTCCTGCTTATAACAGCCAGGTAGTGTACCACAGCAATTAATTACATGGTTGACCAAAAATCCCGCCAGATACACAGTATCAGCAAAATGGCGCTCAACGCATTACCAGATTGGCGCCCAAACATGAATGCAGCAGGTAGGGGAGGAGACAGGAAGAAACCTCGAGCCCTGCGCCACTGTCCATCGATGTACACCTTCAATCGGGTACCAGATCCGCCCATACCTCTGCAACCTTCGCCATTAATGGCGCACCAACCCGCGGCCTTGGGAAAAACATCAAACAGTCGATCGCAACCATTTCCCGCCAAGATTCATCGTCATGATATTTCGAATATGCAGGATATCAATTATCCCACATGCACCCCGCGGCGACCTTTTCAACACTTTATATACTAGGCCACAAGCATGTATAATGTCAGTGCTTTTGCTCCTGACGACACTAGTATAAGACTTCATCATCATCCTCCAACAGCATGATATCCTGTCGCTTGAAATATCACCCTGACGTCAGCATCATATCGCAATATAACCTGCATGATAATCGCCTTCATCGGCACAACCTGATCCATCGGAGGGACATCCTCCTGCTGAGCCTATACCAAAAGTCTGGCCGATGAACATCCTGATGACGTCACCGTCATATCCTGCTGACGTCATCATCATATCTGCCTACTGCGCACCTCCTCATATCCGGATGACGTCATCATCATATTTGCAAATATCGGGGGATCTCCACAAGATGATCAGTGTTAGAAATATGACCCCCCCGGACCTTGATGACGTCATCATCATATCGACATCAAGATGATATTCGGAAGATAACCGGATATTTGGAAATATCATCCTGATGCACAATTATCAGGTTGCACTGTAGCTCCACTATAAGATCGGGGCGATAGATGAATATGATGATGCTTGAAAAGATCACCCTCCACTAGATAATGCACGAAGCCGGCAGGCGGATATCTCCTTGATATCAGCATCATCATGACGCTGGAACAAACATACATCCGGGTGATATTCAAAAATGAAAATATCACCCCCTCCTTCAGAAATATCATGATGCAGATAGGCAGAGAAATAGATATCACCCTGACATAAGAATGACGTCAGCATCATCAGGATGATAAAACAACGAACATGAAGTGATACAACAACATCAGGATGATATTGACTAAGATCATCCTGACGTTCAAAATATGATGACCCCAGTGAATATCGGGTCACACTTAGAACTCTTCAACAACATCATCAGGATGATCATAACCAAGATCACCCGATGATAAAAATATCACCCCGGCGAAATATCATGCAGGCAGAAAATATGATGACCCCCGCAAGCAACACGGTGATAACTGGAAATATGATGATGATGATGACGACCCTTAAGAAAAAACAAGTCAGGTCGAACAACTCAGAGAATAATCCCTTCAGAAGATCGGGGTGACATCATCATCATGTTAGGGCAAGGTGATAATTGGAAGATCACCGGATACTTGAAAAATCACCCCCGCAAGCAAATCAGGGCACACTGTAGCTCATCAGCAGGATCAGGATGATATTCAAACATCACCCGATATTGAAATATGATGATCCTGATGAAAAACAAGTCGAAGAAAACATAATGATGATGACCTCCTCCTCAGGAAAATATGATGCTGCAGCTGAAAAATGCTGAGGAGGTCCAACACTTAGAACATTTTTTGGATACTTAGGGAAAGTGCCTGCATGAAAATTGCTCAAAAATTGTCAGTCAATTCAGGCACTAACATTGGCTCTGTCTGGGGACGTGCAAGTGCAAGACTGCAGCGAGAACCCCAGATCTCTGGGATGCAGACCAGTCCCTTATCCATTGGGCACAGAGTCAAATACTGCACCAACCTGCATCACCAAACACACTTGATGGCCTAAGGCCACCAAGAAAAGAAAAACATGTATCTCCCTTTGTCAAATATCTTGTTTTCATCTGCATGCACTGGGTCAAGCCTGGAGATACTACAAAGATCCACCCACAAACAAATCTTGTCATCTGCATATTCAACCCTCTAATTTGGCTTGTCATTATCACCCCTGTGCAGATAACCTTCAACATCATGTGACATGTGGGTGCAGAATATATCAGGCAATGCATACTCAAATGGTATAGAACACAGGTTATCATCTGTATCATCATCATGCATTGCAACATGATCTCCTAGCTGGACTGCAAATAGGAAACACTCAAAGTCCACCACACAACTAGGAAGATCAGGGCTCATTGTATTATATGTTGGCACATCAAAAGAAAAGCTTTCAAAATCACAATTGTGCACATCATGTACACAACAATCAGCAGCACCAAGCTGGAAAAGATCAGGCTCTGGCATCTCTTTCAAATCAGGCACATTTTCACAGTCACTTACCTGATGTATGTTGTTTCCTCTTTCATCAGGATGAGAAACAGAATCCAAGCCAAAAACAATGTCTAGATCCTCACCATACTCAGACAGATCCTCATCACCATATGTGTCATAAATGGGTGACCCAGGTGCATCAGTTTCATCATAGTATGCCATTTGTTCATGGGCAGCAGAGCACACATCTTCATCACCAATGGATTCACTCTGTGGAGGAGTATCAGCCTGTGTGTCATAAGCAGAACAGCCATCAAATGAAAGACAATCATGCTCTGAACTAGCACTTATTTCAATTTCTGACTACTCTTCATGATCTCCATGTGTTTGAAAGGTAGGCAATGGGTCACACATAGGACTGCTTCTCTGTTTGCTTATATCTTCTCTGTCTTGAGTACAATACTCACAATTGTCTCCACAGGTCCATTCCAAAAATTGCTCATTGCTGTCCACAACCTCGTTATTGTTTTCATGGTCAGCTGCCTCATCATTGCAATGGGAAACCTCATTAGTCCTTTCACTGGCATCCTCAACTGGTGAACAATCCAGTTGAGCAGTATTGTTAGCATTATGTTCAAACACAGCAGTCTCAACCTCTATGCTTTCATTTTCATTTTTATCTGCACATGATGCCATAATCATTTGGTCATTTGTAGCTTCACAACCATTTCTCACACCAAGGCCTGGGGACAGGGGTTTCAGCAGGTACACATTTCTGATTTTTTCTATCTTTTCTATGAACCTGTATGCCATCTGCATACTTGTCACCTTGAAATCCCTCAGTATTGCACTAAAGCCCTCCTCAAAAGCCTCAATGAATATGCCAACACAGGCTGAAATATCAGGTCTAAAGACTTCTGGGATCTGTGAAAGGGCTATTGCAAACCTATGACTGAAATCAACACATGGCTCTTCATCTTGTTTTCTGATTCTCATCAATTCTGCAACAAGATCAGCTGGTTCTTTTGCAAATTCTTCCCTGAAACAGTCAGCAAGCTCATCCCAATAGGCAAAGGATTTCTTTGGAAAACTCAAATACCAGTCTTTTGCTTTTGCATCAAAGGACCTAACAAAAAACCTCATCCACATATCCTCATCTCTGAATGAATATTTTCCCATAAAACTGTGAAAATTTTGGATATGTGCATTCCCATCACATACATTGTGACCACTAAATCTAGGCATCTGACAGTATATCCTAGCAGGCATAGTTTCTACTTTATAATCCACCCATGACAAATCCAGTTGGTCATACAAAGGATCAAAAGGGCTGACAGGAGGTTTAGCTTTCTGACTGGCAGACACAACAGGGTTACTGCTTTTTAACTGGGCCTGCTCAGCCTCTAAGAATATCAACCTATTTCTTATCTCTTCTATTCCTTTATCATTCCCTTCCTGACTGAGTATGGGATAATACATACTTGGATTCATAAAAATCTTACTCTTAGACATCCTCTGTCTGCCTAAGACCTGAGGCTTCCCCTGGCATCTAACTTATGCAGCAAAACAGCAAATATAAAGGGGAAGGAACAAGGTACCTTTTCTCATCCAGATGCAGAAATCTGAACATCTTTCATCAAATAACATACATCTATCTTTCATGTGCATTTAAATCTTTTGCAGAGTCGCCACCTCTCCAGAGAGGACAAAATTTTCAATAGCTGAAAGCTACTTTTCCAGGTTCATTCCACCAGCAGAGCATCATTTTGTTGGTGACTCAGATAGGCCACAAGATATAACACTTTTCATCAATTCTCTCCCCAGCGGAGTCGCCAATTTCTGTTGGTTTTTTCCCAGACTGGATGCTTATTCCCAGATTTCCCTACAAGGTAGCCATCAGTGATCAACAGGATCTCTGGGCCAGGGGCCAACAGTGTAGGAGATAGACTCTATATTTTATCTCCTCTTCTTCTTCAGGCTCTGCAAGACCTAGGGGGTATTCCCTACTCAACATCCATGAGGATATGCATACAAGGCTGGGATGCTGACAGAAAGCAGATAAGTCCTCCTGTAAGTAGACCAAAACTGAAAGATAAGAGCAAAGGGGCTAGCTTTGGGCCTATTTGCAGTTGTAGACAGAGGACTGAGGATCCTAAAACTAATTCTAATGTCCTAATGGTTGTTTTAGATTTTGATTTGGATTTTAAGTTTGGATGCAAAGCTGGACATGGTTGTAACACAAAAACAAAGCAAGATTGGTGCCTATCCAGGGCCTGGAGTCAGTAGACATACACCTGTGAATGATCAACATGAACAGCTAAAACTGGATTTCAGGGGGATATATGTGATACCTGCCTTGCAAATATCTCCCAATATAGAGTGTTAAGTTATCTCTACTTATGGCATCCCTACTGCAGTATACCCTTCCCAATGTTCAACCTGAAAACAGTTTAATCTACCCCTTGAGCAGAAGTTAAAAGATCAGACATTCAACATAGGAATTCTATGCTCTAGAATCTAAACATTACCCAAATATCCAGATTCAGAAGAAGAATACATGCAATACTGGAGACAGAATTAACACAACACATGCTAAGATAGCATTTATCATATAAGATTAATCATGAAATCAGTGGGTTCATGCCAAAAACATACAACAAGAGATACATAGACTCACAGGTTAAACTGTACAGAGCAACTAGATCAGCTTATTTTAAATTACAGAGCCAAAAATCTTCAACTTTCAACAACCACAAATGAGTAACACTTCCTGCTTATAACAGCCAGGTAGTGTACCACAGCAATTAATTACATGGTTGACCAAAAATCCCGCCAGATACACAGTATCAGCAAAATGGCGCTCAACGCATTACCAGATTGGCGCCCAAACATGAATGCAGCAGGTAGGGGAGGAGACAGGAAGAAACCTCGAGCCCTGCGCCACTGTCCGTCGATGTACACCTTCAATCGGGTACCAGATCCGCCCATACCTCTGCAACCTTCGCCATTAATGGCGCACCAACCCGCGGCCTTGGGAAAAACATCAAACAGTCGATCGCAACCATTTCCCGCCAAGATTCATCGTCATGATATTTCGAATATGCAGGATATCAATTATCCCACATGCACCCCGCGGCGACCTTTTCAACACTTTATATACTAGGCCACGAGCATGTATAATGTCGGTGCTTTTGCTCCTGACGACACTAGTATAAGACTTCATCATCATCCTCCAACAGCATGATATCCTGTCGCTTGAAATATCACCCTGACGTCAGCATCATATCGCAATATAACCTGCATGATAATCGCCTTCATCGGCACAACCTGATCCATCGGAGGGACATCCTCCTGCTGAGCCTATACCAAAAGTCTGGCCGATGAACATCCTGATGACGTCACCGTCATATCCTGCTGACGTCATCATCATATCTGCCTACTGCGCACCTCCTCATATCCGGATGACGTCATCATCATATTTGCAAATATCGGGGGATCTCCACAAGATGATCAGTGTTAGAAATATGACCCCCCCGGACCTTGATGACGTCATCATCATATCGACATCAGGATGATATTCGGAAGATAACCGGATATTTGGAAATATCATCCTGATGCACAATTATCAGGTTGCACTGTAGCTCCACTATAAGATCGGGGTGATAGATGAATATGATGATGCTTGAAAAGATCACCCCCCACTAGATAATGCACGAAGCCGGCAGGCGGATATCTCCTTGATATCAGCATCATCATGACGCTGGAACAAACATACATCCGGGTGATATTCAAAAATGAAAATATCACCCCCTCCTTCGGAAATATCATGATGCAGATAGGCAGAGAAATAGATATCACCCTGACATAAGAATGACGTCAGCATCATCAGGATGATAAAACAACGAACATGAAGTGATACAACAACATCAGGATGATATTGACTAAGATCATCCTGACGTTCAAAATATGATGACCCCAGTGAATATCGGGTCACACTTAGAACTCTTCAACAACATCATCAGGATGATCATAACCAAGATCACCCGATGATAAAAATATCACCCCGGCGAAATATCATGCAGGCAGAAAATATGATGACCCCCGCAAGCAACACGGTGATAACTGAAAATATGATGATGATGATGACGACCCTTAAGAAAAAACAAGTCAGGTTGAACAACTCAGAGAATAATCCCTTCAGAAGATCGGGGTGACATCATCATCATGTTAGGGCAAGGTGATAATTGGAAGATCACCGGATACTTGAAAAATCACCCCCGCAAGCAAATCAGGGCACACTATAGCTCATCAGCAGGATCAGGATGATATTCAAACATCACCCGATATTGAAATATGATGATCCTGATGAAAAACAAGTCGAAGAAAACATAATGATGATGACCTCCTCCTCAGGAAAATATGATGCTGCAGCTGAAAAATGCTGAGGAGGTCCAACACTTAGAACATTTTTTGGATACTTAGGGAAAGTGCCTGCATGAAAATTGCTCAAAAACTGTCAGTCAATTCAGGCACTAACACATTCTTTATCAGATTAGCAGATATAAATCAGAACTCCACAGTAAGGATCTATACAAAGAACAAAGGTAATAAAAAGGTATAGCAGACAAGGTAAGACCTATTGAATTTATCTAATCTTTAATTGTTTAAGTAAATAGTAAATATAGAGAGTTGTAAGATTATGTATATATATATATATATATATATATATATATATGTCAATCACATTGTTAGGATTACACAAGTATATGAACCAATATATATACATATCTATGTATGCATTAGTGTTATTTCATAGTTGATATGAATCCATGTGAATCATTGTAGTTTATAAGGAATTGTATTAACTATATAAATCTAAGATGAGCAATTGTATAAACAAGAATACCTTACAATGGTATTCCAAATTAAGATAAGAATGATTCTATTCATGTATTATGATGATAAATGGTATAATAGAATTCCATCTATAGTACAAGGGAATATTGCATAAAGATCATAGATCCGTAGCCTCTATTACTTCATCCAATGAGGAATCATGGGTATTGTGGGGAAAGGCAGAGTAATTCCATCCCCTGTATAGACCCCAATGGATGGGATATAGTTCCTAAAGCTGGGTCCAAAGATCTCATATCGATCCCAAGGGCTAGAACATAGTTTCTCGAAGCTAGATCTGAGACTTCATGTATAGACCCCAAGGGCTGGGACTTAGTTTCCCGAGGCTGGGTCGAAGATGGTTTCAGTGCACCCTAGTCATGTAAAGCCTAATTCCTTGATGAAGAATAGGAGGGGCAGATATGGATCTTGAAATATGTTTAATAGTCACCTTAATTTACTTAAGAAATATATTATAGAATAGTCATCAATATTGAATGATAAGAAGGAAATGAATAATCCTTTGATAAGAATGAATATTTATATTATCTTTGATTTTATTAGATATTATCTTTGAAATTTATTAATCTCTAATGTTACTAATGTCTCTTTGAGGATCACTTTTGAATGTAGATTCAGGTTCAAGTGTTTCCGTTAGAAAGGGGATATTACAAGATCTAATGGTGGGTGCACTGAAAAGGAGCAAGGGTTGTGAGAGTGATGCTAGAGATGATGCTAATGTTAGGGATGTCTATAAGCTCTAAAAAGGGTGGCATATCAAAAATAGAAGGAAGAATGGGATCCTCAGTAGAGGGATCCAAGACTACTTGAACCCTTTTGGGGTTACGTTCATCTTTGTCTGACTAAGTAGAGGCAAGGGTCAGAGATGGAAGAGACTCAGGTTGGGGAGCAGGTTGAGGCTCAGACAGAGGAGCAAGATCAAGAGGTGGTTTCCTAAGAAGGGTGCTCAAGGAGAGAATGCACTTTAACAACATGCTCTTGACCTATGGCACATCGACGATGCTTGCAATCTCTCGCAAGTTGATTTCGTCAGGTGCGATCTAAGGCCTCTGTTGAAGGAGCTAGGGGGTTTCCAACACAAGGTCATGTAAGCACCAAAATCACACACAGCCTCCACGAGGACCCCATGAGGACTCATAATCCTTATCACGTACATGTAAGCATGAAATAATACTCTCTCAACAATGATTCTCTTGGTAACATACGGGTTTTCACTCCTCTTTTTGTTTCCCCTTTGTTGTACTAACCTTTCCCCCACTTTCGACGCTTGTCGATTCCCATTTTTTGTGCTTTCAACTTCGTCCCTAAGTCTTTTATTCATCTATTTGTTGTGATTTGACCTTTCCCTAGTGTTTTTCATCCAACCCCACCCCTAGGAGCCCTCTAGAGGACCTCCCAAGCCATCTCCAACTTTTATTTTTCAATTATGTTCAACCAAGATAAATCTCCCCCTATAATTTCAAGATCTCCCCCATAAAATTTGACTTTTGCAAGTGGAGATTTGCTTTTTGACCACCTTTCGATAGGTTTCCAAAGGGAGTTCACCTCATCTTCACCTAACTAACAATCTCCAGCCCTACATTCCAACCCAGGTCCACTCCTAGATCAAATTGCATTAGGTCAACCCATTCTAGATTGCATACATATTTCAATTTCTAGATTAAAAAAGTACTTTCCTTTCATAAAAATCCAAAAAAGCACAAAAATATTGTCTTGCATTCATATAGTCTACATACAAAAACACAAAAAAACAACAAAAACACTAGAATCACAAGAAGATTGCAACCCTCGATTTCATCACAAGGTCAACATTAGTCAAATCCTCAATTTCATCATGAGGTCAACATTAGTCAAACCCTCGATTTCATCACAAGGTCAAAATTGGTCAGGAAACACAAAGCAAAGCAAGTTAAACCTTAGGTCATAAATCCTACATCAAACCCTAAATCAAATCAAGGTCAACTCCAACCAACTCTCTCTCAGTTCGGGAATGTGTCCTGGACTTAGAGGCGAGTGGGTGAGGGCAATCTTCAAAGAGATTGAGGAGATACACCCAAGGCCACAACACAATCAATTGATGATCTAATAACAACAACATAGGTTGAGATTGTACTCGAAACACAAGTCATCATCCAACAATTTGAAGAACAACTCCAACTTGATAGAAACATAAATAAAAATAATCGACAACCAATTCAACATTGGAATCTTTAGAATCCAAATAGGAGAACAATAACTAATGACCCTTCAAGTCATATAGTTATTTCAACTACAATAGTTGTATAGCACTACATTATAATCAATACCCAAGAAAGGCCCCAAGACCAGCCAACCACTCTCCATAAAGTCCAACTCTCAAGCAAGCAGGACCACCCTCGTGTCTCGCCTCCTCTCGACTGGCTACTTCCACGAGAGCGAGAGTGACGTGGAGGTTTGCCCTATGGCAAGGAGAGGGGTTCATGTGCTCGCCAAAGCTGACTCAACAACCTTGAGCAACCGAATCATGTTTTTGAGTGTACATATTTTTGTGAACCCAACATGAAGACCAAAAACTTTTGTTGAGATTTTCATGTGCCCTTGTAGAACTCAACCATTCTTTCTTTCATGACCATCTTCGTTGTCTTCGGCACTTCTGTCTTTGTTCTTTCCATCCTCGCCTTCACTCATTCCATTTATTTTGTAGTGTTTATGATACCCCTGAATATGACAAAACTAGATTTGAACTTAAGGAACATTCCCTCAAGTGAACTGAAACTCCCTCTTTTGATAGGTATGTGTCACCCGATCCAAATGCACCAATCTCTAACTGTTACGATTGTGAAGATTCAGATTACAAACAAGACATAAGATAACTTAGACATTCTCTATCATTCAACAATCCTGCATGGGAACACAATCCTACAATTCCAAACACGCCTCATAAGGCAATAAGAGTACAAATGAGGTTAGAGATCCATCACATGGAACAACCCTCTATAAGCAATTCAAGCACTCATCTAGATGATGAGGTAAAATGACTTGAGAGAAATTTACAAGAAGCCAAAGATGCTCAAGAGGCCTTGAAGGTCACTTTATGGGAAGAGCAATGCAAGAATGCCATGCGAGAAAAAGCATTAAACCACGACATTACTAGAAATGAGATCCCTAGAAATAAGGAAGTGTCGAGAGGCCCTACACCTGCAAATCCCATCGCAACGTTAGTACAAATGATTAGGACTCTTGAAGTAGAGAAACATATCCCAAAAAGAAGGCAAAAGTCATAGGAACATGTTAGAGTTGAACAAGACCAGGGGGCATCTCAAAATCCCCCTTACCTAAACTACTAGTCCTGAAATGGGAGTAACGACACATTCCCAAATGGGAATCCTCCAATACAAAACACTCCAACAATACATGGAAATCAAGCAAATCAAGTTGTAGTGCTAGGATATCAAAGCTCGCCCATGCGATTAATGTTGTCAAGTTTGCAATCACAAAGTTTCTTTTTGGGCACATACTTGGAGTATTTAAAAGAGCCACTCGACATGGCTATAAGAAGCATACCATTACCATGACCCTTGCTGAATCTCCCAAAGTTCAAAGGGGAAGGGAATCCTAATTCACACATCAAAGCATATAGAACCGCTATAAGAGAACTCCTTCCCTGGGATGGGGTTGTCGCAAAAATCTTCCCAAAAACATTAGAAGGAATAGCCCTGGATTGGTATTATCATTTTCTAGAGGCCTTGATACAATCGTTCAGACAATTAATATGAGAGTTTGTCTTTGACATGAATAAACTCGTAAAGTAGGAATTTAAGAATTTTTTACTATGAAGCAATAACCTAATGAGTCAGTGGCCCATTTTGTCACTCGGTGGAGACAAGTTCTCTACTCTTCAATAAGTGCTTTGAACGTGGATCACCACAAGTTATACGATCTCTTCTTACATGCTTTGAACAGAGATACAAGGGAAGAAGTTCAAAAGTTTCCTTACAAGTCTTATGAAGAGGCTTTGAAAAATGCCTTATGGATTGACCAAGCGGCCATTGACAGTAGCCGAAGAATATATGACACAAACAGAAAACTCAAAGTCTTGAAAAGTATTGAAAAGAATGCCTCAAACATTTCAATAGATAAAGACATCAATATTGTGAGAAATTCACCCAATAACAATAAATGGCGTCAAAAAGGAAATCAGGGACCAAGTCGTTTCTCCTACGATCCTGACACATATTGTTGGTTCCATGGAACAAAAGGTCATTATATGAAGACTTGTTATAGGTACAACAAAGCCATTTCAAAGCTTACCTTTGAGCAACGAAAAAAATTCCTCCTTTTCTTACAATCCCAAAGAAAGGAGAAAGATACTCATAATAGAAAAGGGAACACTGATCAAAGAAATTCAAACCATGTGGAACTAAATCAAGAAGTGTTTGTGATCCAAGAAACAGAACAAGCTAATCAAATAGAAAATGTTTTCTTGCAAGTAGTAAACCTGTTAAAATCTTCCCCATCACATTGAAAAACCTTCTTGGAAGTGTTAGAAGTGGGATGTTCAACACAAGAAGAACCAACCCCATTTACATTTGACATCACAAATATTTCAAGTGATGATGGAAATAAGAACAAAGATTCGCCACTGTATATCCAGGTCCAAATTGACAAAATCACCATCAAGAGGGTAATAGTGGATGAAGGATCGGTGGTCGATATCCTACCAATTTCCTTTTTACAAAGAATGGGATATAGTAAGACATGCATAAAGTAACAAACTGCTACCTTAAGGATATACCATAGTCAAGACATCCAAACAATTTGAAAAATTAGTCTACCACTAACCTTAGGACCCAAGACAATTCCAACAGATTTCTATGTCATCAACAAAGAAACCAATTACAACATGATCCTTGGGAGACCCTAGGTTCATGAGATGGAGGTTGTCACTTCCACATTGTTTCAAGAAATCCACTTTCATAATTTGGGGGAAATACATATTGTAAGGGTGGATCCTGATCCTTTCAGTGTCTATAGGAGGGAATAGGAAAAAAAAGGAATAAGAAACTGCAAATACCCTCAACATATCATGTCAAAACTTTGACCACTGCAAGGAATTTCCCTTTGATCCTCGTACCACAAAGTCTCATGCTCTGTTTGGCTTAGCAGCCATCCTGTGCATGAATGATTATGACATCAAGAATCTTTTGATTGGGACAGTATAAATCATCGAAGAAAGGGACGAGAGGGAAGAAAAATGAAAATCAACTTATGAAATTGGAGAAACATCAAAATCACAACATATTCAAGATTTATGGACTCTTCACTTTGATGAAGCATGTTGTAAAACAGGGGCGGGGGCAGGGATAATCCTCACCTCACCAATAGAGAAGATTCTTCCCTTTACATTTAGACTCGACTTCTTCTACACGAATAATGTCGCAGAATATGAAGCTTTATCTCTAGGGATTATGTTGGCCATGAGAATAGGAATCAAGAATGTCTCCACCTTTGTGGATTCCTAACTTGTAATCAACCAAGTCATAGAAAACTATGAAACAAAATCAGAATGACTATGACCATACAAAGAAACCATTAGAAAGTTGGTTCAATTCTTTGACTTCTTTTCTATAAAAGCCATACCTAGGGAAGAAAACCAAGTAGTGGATTTGATGGCCACCTCGGCTACCCAGTTTTCACCTCACACTTAGCTTTAAAATTTAGAGTTCATCATGTCAATTCAAGGAGAGCCACTATTGGAAAGTGAAGAATTACCTAATATTTTAGACTACACAGCGGATCGGATGGAAAAACCAACTAGAGATTACGCTGAAAATGACGAAGCCATCCTAGAGTACTTGCATTCTTACGATGGGCTCCCAAAGGTATACCATAAGAAGGGATACATGCTCCTCCCTCATCTAGATGATTATTTCGAAGATAAGAAGGAAATCCTCCAAGTCGTAGAAATTCTAACTTACCACCTGCACCTCAAAAATTTAAAGGACATCCGTCACTAACAAGTGACACCATTGCTATCAATGTAGGAATCCCTGGAAAACCAAGAATGCTAAAACTGGGAGGAGAGCTAAACAATGAAGAATTGGAAGAGTACACTAAGTTTCTTATTGAATTCTTTGATGTCTTCACTTAGACATATTTGGACATGCGTGGGTTGGACCCAAAAATTGTGGTGCATAACTTAGAAACAAAACTTGACGCAAAACCCATAAAGCAAAAGTTGAGGCCCATAAACCTCAGGTAGTTGAGATGGTGAAGGAAGAATTGAAGAATTTGTTGAATGTAGGCTTTATGAAACCAGTGGACTATTCAAATTGGGTATCAAACATTATCCCGATTTTAAAGAAGAATAAAAAAATTTGAATTTGTCTTGATTTTAGAGACATAAATCAGGCATGTCCAAAAGATGACTTCCCCTTACCATCTATTGATCAAATTGTTGATTCAACCATAGGGTATGAAGTACTCTCCCTCATGGATGGGTTCTCAGGATACAACCAAATCAAAATCTCAGAAGCTGATAAAAAAAAATGACATTTACAACCCCTTGGGGAACCTTTTGCTATGTGGTCATGCCATTCAGATTGAAAAATGCAGGGGCTACCTATCAAAGAGCAATGACACATATCTTCCATGATCTCATTCATAAAATAATGGAAACATATGTTGATGATCTCCTGGCCAAATCTAAACAACGATTGATGTACGTAGAAGATCTTTGAAAAATCTTTGCTAGATATGATCCCACAATACTGAGTCCCAAACTTGGGACATCCTAATTTTTGTTTGAAATCGCATATTTTTTAGAAAAAATAATGATTTAACCCTGAGGGGTTCCATCTAAAGGATTTTAATTGAAGTGGGTTAGATAAAACCCCCTTAGATCAAATCCCCTTGGAAAGAACCCCCTAGTCTTAAACCAAACCCTTGATGGAGTCTCCTCTGCACCTATCAAAATGCTAACAAAAAAATAATTTTGCTTCACCTTTTGGGGGATCAAATGAAGTCATTTAGAAATTCTATTTTTTAAATAGGTATCCCTTAGTATAATCTTTCCAAAAAGTATGACTTTGAATATGTTTCATTTGATTTTATATTTATTTTCTATTTTCTAGTGAACGTAGGTTTTTCACCGAACATCAAGGTCTCTATTCCACACACGCGGAAAAATTAAAAAAATAGAGAAAAATATTTTTGCATTAGGTATTGATGTCCTTGTTTCAACAAAAAAAAAAGTTAACCTGAATATATACAGAAAAACTTATGTTGTATGTTATAAACCTATGTCTGAATTATAATTAATCTCACTTCAAAAATTAATTTAAAAAAAATGCAACAAAAAATTATGAAAATATATCTGCGCACTAGATATTGGTGTTACAAACCTATGTTTAAACATTTATAATTTTATCCTTTTTATAAAAAAAGTTATGTTGTATGGTATGAACGTCACTATCTTAAAATGTTGTTATTTATTAAAAAAAATATATGTTATTAAAAATTACATTAAAAAGTCCACAAATTATTTCTTAAATTTTTTTTAAAAATACATTTAAAATCTACACACGAAATCTCAAAAGTCACTAGTTCACATCATCTTCAAATTATTAACGGTTTAGTTGCTATAGGTGTTAGAAAGTGGAATTTTGGTTAAAAATGTTGATTTCAATGTCCTACTTTGGCCAAAAAGTGGGACACAGTATTGTGGGATCACCATAATAATTAAAGTAAGACTGGATCTTGAGAAGTGTGTCTTTGGAGTAACAATAGGTACGTTATTGGGTTTCATTGTTTCACGAAGAGGGATAGGTGTAGACCCAGCCAAAGTTAAAGCAATTCTAAATGCAACTCCGCCAACTAGTGAGACAGTTGTAAGAACCTTCTTCGGACAATTGGGCGCAATTAGACATTTCATCCCAGATATATGACTTTCAAAATTCACCCAATTAATCAGCTATTGAAGCAACAAGTTGGGATAACTTGGACAGTAGATTTTCAAAATGCGTTTGAACAAGTAAAGAAAGAAATTTATGTTGACTCCAACCACATTAATGCCACCTAGGCATGATAAGCCTTTCATCTTATATTTTAGGGCCATCGACATTTCCATAGCTTGCATGTTGGCCCAAGAGGATGATGATGGAAGGGAAAGAGTGATACACTTCATCAATCAAACCTTATTTGGATATGAGAAGAACTACACTCAACTTGAAAAAAATGTTTGGCCATAGTATTCGCTACCCAAAGGCTATGACACTATATGTTGAACTAGGAAACCAAAGTTATAATACGATCTGAATAGTTGAGAACGTTCCTAAACCAAACAATGTTGTCTAGGAGGGCAAGACGATTTGTGAAATTATTAAGTGAGTTTGAATTAACATGTGTCAATCAAAAATCAATCAAAGGACAAGTAATAGCTGATTGGTTGGCTGATAACCCAACTCCTCAAGAAGAACCAGTAATGAAGACTTCCCAAATGAGGAGATTTATGCTATTGATATTGAAAAATATGATGCCTCATATTGGTATAGAGATGTGAGCTATCTGGCCAACAAAACTTACCTAGAAAATGTGACCCCTTTGGGGAAAAGGCACTTACGAGTCCTCGCTCCAAGATATGTATTGATTGATGGCGTGTTGTATCAGGGAGCATTGGATGGCATGTTGCTTCATTGTGTTGATAAAGAAGAAGCGTGTAAGATTTTGGAGAAATGTCATAGTGGAATTTGTGGTGGACATTTCGGTGGTCACACCACGGCAAGGAAGATATATCAATTAGGATATTTCTAGCCATGTTTAGAGGGAGACACAATCAAATTCATAAAAAGATGCCTGAAATGTCAGGCTTATGCACATGTTCATCACACACCAATAAAAGATTTACAACCCATAGTCACCCCTTGGCCATTCTCTACTTGGGGCTTAGACCTGGTGGGAAAGGTCTCCCCACCATCAACTATTGGACATCCACATATCATCACAACAATGAAATATTTTACCAAATGGGTGGAGGCCATGCCTCTAAACACAGTTTTGGGGATAGTGATAGTAAAGTTCGTTTTGAATCAAATCATAGGTAGGTTCAGAATTCCCCAAGTGCTAGTAACAGACAATGCATCATCATTCAAAAATCCACAAGTACGGGAATTGTGTAAAAGATTCCACATCAATCACAACTTAGCATCAATATACTATCTTCAAGGGATTGGAGAAGTAGAAGCAATGAATAAAACATTAAAATCAATCTTGGTCAAGATTGTGAAAGACTCCAAAAGGGACTAGCACTTGTAATTATATCCTGCTCTTTGGGCTTATAGGACTAGCGTGTGAACTCTGATGGAACTACCCCTTATGCCCTCACTTTTGGGTCAGAATAAGTCCTAGCATTAGAGGTGGAGTTACCTATCCTAAGAGTGTCCTTATAGGGATTATTAGACAATAAAGAATAATGTTCTGTGAGATTGGTTGAATTAGAAATAATGGATGAAAGACGATTGAGAAATGTGCAAATACATGACTCTTACCTTGCAAGGGTGAAGAAGCAATACAACAAAAGATTTATCCCAAGACCGTTTCAAGTGGGAGACTTAGTACTTAGGATTGACAATTTAATTAACAAAAGAGTTGGTGAAGGACATAAGTTCAGACCCGACTAGATAGGTCCCTACATGGTTAAAGAAGATGTCGGTAACGGTGCCTATCTCTTGTGCACAATGGAAGGTGAGGAATTTGGCGAAACAATCAATGCCTTTCACCTTAAAAATTATTATGTCTAAAAACCATAAAAATCATAAAACATAAAAAAAATAAAAAATAAAAATCAAATATTCCAAAAATACAAAAAAAATGCAAAAATCTCCAAAAAAAAAAAAATTGTTTACTACATTTCAGCATCATTTTGTCCATCTTGCACTTTAGTGAATGACTTGCTCATGTGTCATTTTCATTTTAGTGAGGAGTCTAAGGCTTCCTAGGTGTAGAATAAGCCTTTTAGGTTTTGAGATTCCCTATGTTCACAATCACCATTCTCCTCATTCATTCCCAATGATTCTAATCAAAGCCTAGCTCTTAGCTTTACACTGATCTCGGTCTTAATTCTTCATGTTGTTGAGTCGAAGAAAAGTCAGTATTCAAACCCACAGTGTTCTAAGGAAGCTTGCAAGTAGACCTTCCCAATTCTTCCCTAGTAAAAAGGAAGTTTGACTAGATTATGAAAAAATTTGGTGGTACTCAACCCCTTATCTTTCCTGGCCAAAAATGTTAGGTGGATCAAAACTTTGAAGGAAGCAATCTAAAATATGAGTGAATAAAAAAATGAGTGATCAAAAAAATAGAGTGATGAGAAAAGTGAGAATAGAGAGTTCAAAGTTATTGTATATCCAAAGCTCAAAAGCATTCATTTCTATAAAAGTCAAAAATTCAAAAAATGAGAAAATCAAGGGAGACATTCTAGAAAATACAAAAAAAAAAAAAGCAAAAAAAAAGAGTGGTAGAGAGAAGATTGTTGAATGTCTTTACCCTTGGGTGGAGATAAATCTAAGCTCGAAGCTTCAAGGGTGACATTCTACTAGAGAAAATAACAGAAAAAGGTACAAAGCACACACATGCACTAGTTGAGCAAAGTCAACAATTTAGTAGTCTTTAGGGCCATTTTCTACTTAGAGACCTTGGTTCTTCTCCATTTTCCCTTTACCCCAGGTCTATCGTCCTTACAATCTATGATCTAAGTCCAACGAACGCCAATAAAATTTGTTGCTTGCCTAAGTTGAAAGCTTATCAAAATGTTTTATCTAGATAAGGATCGGTGTTTAGCCTTTGGCAAAGCCCAAAATTTAGAACCATTCCATCTCCTCCCCGTTCCACTTGAGTTCCAAATCCCTATCTCACAAAGCTAAATAGGTCTCCTACAATAGGATAACCCGCAATCCCCTAGATTGAAAATCATACTAAAGAGCAGTCATAGTGTTTGTTCCATAATGCATTCATATCAAAGTCAGAAAAAGAGATCCAAAGCAATAAATTTAGTGTCATAACTCATGGCATTCCATATAAATAGAGAAGTATAATCTAGTACTGCTTTATCCTTGCATTTCATATTGTCCCCTGCATTATATATCATTGTCATCATGTTTGCATTCTTAGAGTTAAGGGTCTAAACAATCAAAAAGTTCTAAAACTTTCAAAGTACACAAGGGATAAGTATTCATACAATAGTGATAGTCATGAAGAGATGATTTGACAAACATATCAAAGGTTCAAAATGCTACAAGTAGACAAGAGTACAAGAGCTTAAACAAAAAGCTCTCAAGAGAAGTAAGGCTCCCTATGCAAGGGGGCATGATAAGGAAACAAAAAGGCAAAAGTCTCAAGGACGACTCCCTCTAACTGAACCATCAGGGCTCCTACTCCTATGCCTCTTAATGACACTAGAATGCCCATGAGATCTATAAGAATGAGGAACTCTGTTTTGAGCCTAAGAATGGGAAGGACCTATTATGCTCGGATCAAGACGTCAAATGCCAAGACGAGCCATCTCTCGAATAGCATTCTCACCCCTAAGAGTATGATTTTCTACTTTCAAAGTGGTGTTCACCTTGTAGCCATGGTAAGCAAGAGGGAAGATATATGTGTGTCAACCAGCCCTAGCAGGTACTCCAGGATCAATAAGAAGTCACTCCCATGATAGACTAGTAAAAGGACCAACTAAATCAACAGAAGTGTCACAAAAAAAGGTCCTTCATTCCTTAGCATTATCTAAAAGACAAAAAAGAAAAGGAATGGTGATTCAAGATTCAACAAGAGATACAATGCAAAATACGAAAACAAGATAAACTTATGAGGATCGCAAGACTACCAAGTGGGATCAATGTGTCACATCTCATTGTTAGAAAGAGGAGGTCTAGGACCTGAAGGAGTGACCTCTAGCACCTCCTCCGTGTTTGAATCAACCTCCTGGTCATCTCTGGCTGAGCCATCATCTGACTAGTCATCCCTCTCAGGATCGTAGTCCTCTTCGGTAGAGTCAATGTTCTCCAAGAAAATGATTCCTCAAGAAGGAGCTCCTCTCCCTCCCCTCTGTCCACCTCTAGGGGTCCTAGAAGCTCTGGTAATCAAAACCCCAAGAGTCAAAGGAGTCGAAATGATAGGCCTTTGGCCAACCTCACCCATCTCCTAGACAGATCAGTAGCAAGTAGGACTCGGGGGCAAGTCCTTCAGAAAATAATCTCCTACCTACTGAAGGACTCACTCAACATGGTGAGCCTCAACGAACCCATTACAATCAAAAATCTTAGAAACATTGCGACAGTAATCTCATATCTGTCTGTCATGAGACCAAGCACCCTCCATATCCACATAAGGATCAAAGATCACGTCTACATCAATAAGAGTAGCCACCACGCGCAATGAAGTATCAAAGTGTCCAACTCTTTGATCATCCTTCCCTCTTTTCCATGCTATTTAAAGCACAAAACTCCTTTGAAGATCCTCTATAACTGACGAAATCCTCTAACTGTAACTTCTACAAATATCGCCTTGAAACTGATTGCTCCAGTTAACTGAATCTTTTATGTTTATGTGCTGCAGATCTCCTTGAGAATATTAACTCTCTATTCATATGTGTCATTATAATTGTTTCAACTGTGAGCTTCCATGCATAGAAACTTAGAAAACTGACACATGACGGCCTCTGTTGTTCTCTCTGATTCATACTATATCATAGACTCTCCTGACTCTCTTGTCCTAGCGCTGACACCTATCTATAACAATTAGTGGTGCGACAAACATAATTCTTTAAAAATGAGGTGCAATACAAGACGCATCGTTGAAACACGTGGATTCTTTCACTTCCTTCTCTTTCTCAACAAAAGGGATGCATGGTAGGATGTCACATCTTCTAAAAAACTTTATCAAAAAGACTCTTTAAAACTATGCCTTGCCGGCAGGTGGCTCTTTCCACTGCATTCTCCTTTATAAGAGTTGGGCCTACTTAATAATCAACGGTGAGACATGTGGAAGGCTCTCGCAACAATTTGAAGCCTTAACAAAAGGGACTCTTTTATTAAGCATGGTGCTGACATGCGGCATCTTCTGCTATCATCTACTGAGACCCATGATTTATTAAAAGCTGATAATGACATCACAAAACTTTTCCTTCACCCTTTTCCTTTCAAACATTGAAGACCCGTCATTCCATCACTTGGAGCCTTTGCGCAAGCTGGGAGAGTCTTTCACTTCAAGAGTTCTTCAAATGAGCTCGCCAAGCTAACACTTGGCAGCTTTCGCTACCTTCTAGACTCTTAAAGACTCTTTTTCCACTCCGATGCTCCAACATGACTCAAAACATTGATATTATGCTGAATAATATATATTGGATATATATATATAAGCTATCTTGGCTTGTTCACTCCCTAATTAGCTGAGTTCACTCTCTAATCAAATGAGTTAACTCTCCAATCTCTCCCACCTTTCATGACCTCTTTCAACCTATAAATACCCCCTCCCTCAAGCACAAAGGGAGGCAATTTCATTTGTGCAACCAGTCTTTGTAGGTTTTTGCTCTCCACATAGCATCCATATGCTCATACAGGACTTACAAGCCTTTTATTTCATTTTTGTTTCATCTAAGCTTTGCTGAAAGCTTCTTATCGCATCGATACATTGCCCGTTTGCAATCCATAGTGCTCATTAGCTCACATTGAGCTCACGTTTCAAGATTTCTAAAGCACTTTTGCATCCCCTCCCTATTGTTGCCAAGAGAAAATTCCCATTTCTGCAAGAGAATGAAGAGGTTTCTAACACAAGGATTCCTGAGGGTAATGGAGGATCACATGTCTCACATTCCAGGTTCTTTAGTATTTTTTTTATTGTTATAGTAATTAGCTAGTCTTCAAATTGCTCTTGGGAATAGTAATTGGATGTTGCAATTTCCTTGATAGGATAGATAGAATTCTTTTGTTAGATTAGTTTGCTTCAAAGTACTTTGCATCATTAGTTTAGTTTGTTTTAAAACAATTTCATTTCTTACAGTAATTAGATCTGAAATGTTGAGAGAAGACAAAAAACAAAGATCAAATTGCATTAGATAAACCCATTCTAGATTGCATACATATTTCAATTTCTAGATTAAAAAAAGCACTTTCCTTACATAAAAATCCAAAAAAACACAAAAATATTGTCTTGCATTTATATAGGCTACATACAAAACACAAAAAACAACAAAAACACTAGCATCACAAGAAGATTGCAAACCCTCAATATCATCATGAGGTCAACATTAGTCAAACCCTCGATTTCATCATGAGGTCAACATTGGTCAACAAACACAAAGCAAAGCAAGTTATGTTAGGAATCTACTCCAATAAAACCAATTCTACATAACCCAATAGGAAAAAATAATGCAACAAATAACCATAATGCAAAGATTAAATTACAAACACAAGATAACACAAGATATACCCTGAGAAAACCCTCAAGAAGGAAAAACCCAGCCTCCAAAAGCATCCACACATATGTATTATTCAACAATAAAGGTATTACAATACATGCCATGAGTCTCCAGGAATACCTATGAACCATCAAGCACCTCCAATGCATCCTCCAAGTGTCCAAGCATGAATCCACACATCACCTGTCATGCTTCACAATATGCACTTACAAGAGAGAGCTCAATACAATGACAGCCTTTCACAAACCTCTAATCCACCTATAATGAAATAGCCAACTCACCCAACTAATGACCATGTGCTTGCTTTTATAAACCAAGCTCACACAAATACAACTTGTGGTATTGGATAAAACCATGTGTTCTAAAACCATGGATACACAAAACCATTGACCCCCTTATTTAATAATATTGGTACTATGTTTTCGTAATAATTAAATACTACAAATAATATCCCAATGTTACATACAACTTTTACAAGTGGCCTCCAAATAAATATCTAATGTGGTTAAACACATCAATTAAGATGCACCACAAATAAATATTTATTTTACATGAATAAAATAATACAATATTATGCAAGGTGTACAACACATATTTCCCAACAAGTTAAACCTTAGGTCATAAACCCTAAGTCAAATCGAGGTCAACTCCAACCAACTCTCTCTTGGTTTCGGCTCACGAATGTGCCCTAGACCTAGAGGCGAGTGGGTGAGGGCAATCCTCAAAGAGACCGAGGAGATATACCCAAGGCCACAACATGATCAATTGACAATCCAAGAACAACAACATAAGTTGAAATTACTCCAAACACAAGTCATCATCCAACGATTTGAAGAACAACTCCAACTTGATAGAAACATAAATGAAAACAATCAACAACCAACTCAACGTTAGAATCTTTGGAATCTAAATAGGAGAACAGTAACTAGTGACCCTTTGGGTCATATAATTATTTCAACAACAATAGTCGCGAAGCACTACATTAGAATCAATGCTCAAGAAAGGCCCCAGGACCGGCCAACCACTCTCCACGAAGTTCAGCTCTCAAGCGAGCAGGACTGCCCCCATGTCTCACCTCCTCTCGACTGGGTACTTCCATGAGAGCGAGAGTGACGTGGAGGTTCACCCCATGGCAAGGACAGGGGTCCATGTGCTCGCTAAAGCCAACTCAACAACCCCGATAAACTGAGTCATGTTTTTGAGTGTACAAGTCATTTTCTTCCCCTATCTAAGGGACAGGAAGAGGAATTGAAGGAACCACCAAGGGTTGAGAAACCACAGGGGGTGGGGGAGGGTCTTCTAACATGGGTTTCTTTCCTCATGCCACCAAAGAGGTAGGAGGATCAATGGCAACCACCGAAGGTCAAGGAATAGTAGGAGGAAGGGGCGGATCCTACAACACAAGCTACTTTCCTTGTGCTGCCAAAGAGGTGGGGGGAATAGGAGCAACCATCAAAGGCTAAGAAAGCACATAGATGCGAGGTGGACAAGGTAGTAATGGTTGTTTTCCTTCAGACCTCGAGTACAAGGCTAGAGGTGGAACTTTTGAGTATAGGCCAATCGCAAAAGGAGGTACAATTAGTACAGGCTACTTTCCTTTAACTGTTTGTGCAGCAATAGAAGGAACATAAGCAACCACTAAAGATTGAGAGATAAAAGGAGGATCAATCGTGGGAGATAAGGAAGAAGGGCCACTAGACAACTATGCAATCTGACTAGCTTTGAACTTTTGATACGAGAAAAATAAAAGTCATTGCCTCGTCGAAGAGGCTTGGTTAGGGCCAACCAAAAGTAGTCTAAAGAGAAGTTTCCATGCATGGAGAGAGGCTATAATCTATTATGGTGGATTGTGTGCACTACTATATCATGTAGGAACTTCAAACACTTATGAACCACGAAAGGGACCGCTCTCATAGAAGCCAACCATGGATGACCCAACTTCATATGAAAAGACTCTGAGGTAGAAATAATCGAGAAGGGGACATACAAGGTCTTAGGTTTGACCTAGACTGAGAGGATAAGTGAACCCATGATTGGATGAGAAAATCCATCATGCGACTATATGTAGACTTTTGACTTCTTATACAGGTCTTTATACAATTCATGAATGTATAATAGTTCTTCTATTATAACATTTACCATTGTTAGTAAACAGATTTGTCACTTCACAAATTGAAGATAAAATTATGACCAACCCAATAGAATGTGACAAAAGTCATTTACAACAGTTGGATAGATCGCCAATTGTATGATGATCTTCCTCTACGTTGAGAGGAGCAACTCCCTCGTATGATCTATTTAGGTTTTTAGGGTATGCTTTTAACTGGAAAGGGAGCTACAGAAAAAGAAAAGAGTGAAAGAAAACCCTAGGTGTGAGACATACGAAAAACACCCACATTTCCCAAGAAGATTTAGAATGGAAAATAAACATAAACCAATGACACAAATTTCATGCTCATGAACAGTAAATAATAGAAGAAATCACTATCATTACCCAGCATGTAAATAGGTTGCACATTGGACATAAGAAAAACATACAACTACTCAGAACACAAAGTTTCTGTGTGAAATTAATGCAGACAAACGTGTCAGGGAAACCATTGCTTGAGCAGTTAAGATCAACATACGAAAACCTGTAACTAATGAAAGAACAAAAAAGACACAAAGCTCTGCAACACTCCTCCTATTCTTCAATTAGACAAGAGTTCAAAGACTCTCTGAACAAATGACTGTGCTGGAAAATGAACAGCATTGATGGAAGTTTTCAGAAAATTTCAGAAAAAAGAAAGACCCCTCCTCCGACTCTCGTACTGAGAAATTGGAAAGAAGAAGTCCCCATACAATAGAAATTCTGGATTTTATAACCTTCCCGTACTTCTAACCTCTTTTTGAAAATCAATTTTAAATGATAAAAAACTTCACTTCCTGTGGAACATAATATTTAACTCATTAACGAGTTATAACATTAATAGGAGGCACTTTGTAATAAAATAATATGTTTCAAATTAAATTTGACACAAACCTCTGTCATAGTATTCTGGATATGCTATAAGCCTTCACCTTCATGATACGAACACAAACCTCTGTCCACATAACCAGATATAAGTGAAGTGTGTTTCAGAACTGCATGACCACCTCGTCTGGAGAATTCTCTGGCACAATAGATTTAAATCCGATATCCCAAATCTACAAGTTCAGGCTGTAATTTGCTCTGTATATATTGAGAGTTGTATAGCCCTCTGTATCTGACAATTGGTTAATTGATCTCCAATAGCTAACCTTGTTTGATGACTCAACATGTCAGTCTATTTCAGTGCACAATGGATCCGTATTTGAACTATTCTCCAGTGAAAATATAAATCTGTATCATCCCACTTTTGTGGACATTTCAAATAAATGGTGTACTTCTATAGATAAATAGTGCAAACCGTTGATTCCTTCTGTCCACCTGAGATATGCGAGTAGCTGTAGGTGATCATACAGGTTTTTCATGTGCATCCTTCGTGTGTAAACTTGATAGCATTGCTAATCAAGTTGGTCAAAATTTGGTGTATCCGTAGAATATCACAAATAGCCTCTAATGGCACCTCTTCTATTATAAGACCTTTCAAAGTTATCTCTTTCTGTGCATAGATGTTGCGGCATTCTGTAATATACGTTTTACAGCTTATCTCAGCCTGAAATTTGTAACTCTCAACTTCATAGCTTCTGCCAAAGCATTTGGTAGGATACCTCTGAAACTATTCCAATGCATCCATCTCTTGCCTTTCTTAACAAATGTATTGTCTCGAGAATCTGTAACTGGTTTTACACATGCCAATTGAGTTTGTTGAGGATTTTATTTAAAACATAAATTAAAACCCATTTTGCATATGCTGCAGTCATCACACTCCATGGAAACAGGTATGCACTTTCACGTTTCTTGTCCATGCTCTCATCCTTTTGTGCATGAGTCTACCAGCCAGTCCAGTTGCATCTACATCTGAAAAAAAAATGCTCTATCCATTTCGATCTGAGAAGATATCCTTGCCCTCTTGTGTGAAACAAATTCAAGCCTGCAATAATTGAAGATATGTAGAGGAGCCTTCAATGAGCTATGTGTTGTGGGTAACAATGGATTGATAATATATATATCTGAATGTAGTCATCACTATTTGATAGTCCATCCGATCGGTAATGCCACCATGACCAGGAATATTGTCCCCAAAATCCTTGATTTTGAATGTTCGTTTGAAACCACTGGTAAAGAATCCTCCAAAAGGTGCAATACTTTATGTAAACAAACCAATTATCAATGCCTGCCTTTGTACTGGTAGAAGTGTCAACACCTTCCATGGGAACCACAATGGTAAACAACTTTCGAAAGAGTAGAGTTTTGGCTTTGCACCCACCCATTGCATCTGCCAAAAGTTGCTAAAGCCTTTGAAACAAATCCTTGTCACGTATCATTTCATGATGTCAATTATCTTCATGGTGGCTTTGGAGCGGTGCCATACTTATGTCCCTATCGGAGCATTTCCCACTATAATATCTGATAAAATCAATCTCATTTCGTTTTTTGATGAATGTCTATACCCAATTCAAAGTTCCCACATTGGCGAGCGCTGGGAGGTAAATCCGCTGGCAGAGTTGTGGAATTTGGCTTTACACCTCCAATTACATTCGCAGGAAGTTGCTAAAGCCTTTTAAACAAATTGATTATGTATATATCCTACAATCATTGCATTCCATGAGATCAATTTCTTTGAGGCAGTTTATCAAACCGATTCAGACGCCTGCATTTCCACAATCTGCATAAATATGTGTTCGAGCAACGTTCTTAAACAGGGAAGACAATACTGGCGCCAGGTTTGGAACTTAGATTTGTGTCTGCTAATTGCAATGCTCAAAAGTTTTTTTTTAGACTTGTTCAACAAATCAATTTGGTGCATATCGTGCCGTCATTGAATATGTTTTTATCAGAGCATTCCAACCATGTTTGACAAAACTCCGGCTTCGTTTAGCTTCGATGGATATCTATGCTGTGCTGCAAATCTCCATTATCCGCGAAAATAGGGTTTTGCGAACCCTAGTATTTCCCGTAGGCAATTAATGTGGTTTGCAACTTCATAATTTCTCGACAATACATTATCGACTCTAAATTGAGTTTGAGAACTTTTAGCTTGTCGGGGAGGGATGAAATTCCAAAACCCTAACATTTGCTATTGCCGATATCGGTGAGTTATATGGTTCTCGAACCTTCAAACCCCGATATTCACATGTGGAATTCACCAATTACTAAGATTGCCTATGTAAGGAAATTTATTAGTTCATGAATTATGCAGTTCCCCAAATAAAGAATAACTTGGCAGAACAAGCGGTTAGAAATTTTTATTTTTGCCCATAAGTAATTTGTTCACAATAAGCTTCCCAACAAGGAGTGACTTCGGTAAGAAAAACAATTTTATTTTATTTTTATTTATTTTTATTTTTATAAAAAGATATTCACTTTTAATAAAGTGTTACTAGTTCCCTGTCTTGTAGTGTTATTATAGTATTTGTTTAGTTGTAATTTTTTTTGTTGATTAGCTATTGGTTGTATATATAGTATTTGTTTAGTTGTAATTTTTTTTTGTTGATTAGATATTGGTTGTATAAACAAATTGCATTCCAATAATTCAAAAATTAATTTTTGAAGAGTGTTAAAATGTCTTGAGTAAATAAAATTGAAATCTCAAAAATAATCTAATTTGGTAAAAATAAAATAGGACTAAAATATTTCCTTAACTATAAGACTAAACTTTACAAAGCCTATTAAATAACACAAATATTTCCTTAACATGTAATAATACTAATAATTTTATAAAGACTTTTCATATTCTTCAAACGTCATAAAGATTTCACTCCATAATTGACCAAGTTGACCAAGTTTTTCTATTTTTCTGCCCATTTGGCATAGCACTAAAATATTTACTTAGCTATAAAACTAAACTTTACAAAGCCTATTAAATAACACAAATATTTCTTTAACTATAAAACTAAACTTTACAAAGCCTGCATATTTGTATTATGTATGTGGAGAGTCCTGGCCCTAGTTGAGTGTATAGAGATTTGAAATGTCTGATTAAGATATTAAAATGTAATAATATATTCACTTTTAATAAATATGCGTATAAAAAGATATTCATTTTTAATAAAGTGTTACTATTTTTTTTTGCCGTATAATAAAGTGTTAGATTATTTTGGTAAAAATAAAATCTTAACTATAAAACTAAACTTTACAAAGCCTATTAAATAACACAAATATTTCCTTAACATGTAATAATACTAATAATTTTATAATTTAAAATGCATTAAAATATTGTAAGTTTGAAGAATAATTACACAATATAATAACGATAACATATTCATATTTAGATATATTCATATTTAGATCACTACAGTATTTTACTAGTATATTTATATTTAAAAATTTATATCTACAGTACGCTAAAAGATATCTTCCAATTTGTTGGCATTTATAAATTACTTGCAGTTAATTTAAAGAGACTATGCTGCAAGACTTTTCATATTCTTCAAACGTCATAAAGATTTCACTCCATAATTGACCAAGTTTTTCTATTTTGCTATCCATTTGGCTTCCACGAATTTATTTATTTTTTGTTTAACATGATAAAGATTTCACTCCATAACTACCCAAGTTTTTCTATTTTTCTATCCATTTGGCTTCCACAAATTTATTTATTTACACATTTTATGAATTTTATTTACATGGGAATCTGAATCTTAATTGTTTATTTAAGATATTAAAATGTAATAATATTAATACTATGATAATTTAAATGCATTAAAATATTGTATGTTTGAAGAATAATTGTATTTTTTGTTGTTGATTAGCTATTGGTTGTATATAGTATTTGTTTAGTTGTAATTTTTTTGTTGATTAGGTATTGGTTGTATAGACAAATTGCACTCCAATAATTCAAAAATTAATTTTTGAAGAGTGTTGAAATGTCTTGGGTAAATAAAATTGAAATTTCAAAAATAATTTAATTTGGTAAAAATAAAATAGGACTAAAATATTTCCTTAACTATAAAACTAAACTTTACAAAACCTATTAAATAACACAAGTATTTCCTTAAAATTGTTAGAAATGAAATCAACACTACTTCAATGGAAATCTGATTCGAGATAAATTTCAGCAAACTTTAACTGTGTGTTATTAATGGAGATTGTAACAAAATAAAAACCCACAATACAAAAATATACCAGAAGCATAATGAAGCACATAATACAAGTGTTTAACGTGAAGAAAACCCTTTCGGGTAAAAAACTCCACCAAGAAAAGAGGCCAAGTTGTATTATCTTCACAAAAGGAAATTACAAATACATTCACTTCCTCTGTCCTTCAACCTTCACTCCGGTAGAATCTAGGTACCTATAAACTGTTATATGCACCTCATCTACTGTGCTATTGTTTTTATAGAATTTACACAATCTCAAGACATTGAATGACTTCTTACAAGCCCATAACACTTGTCAAGAGTCAACAACACAACCTTGGGCGTCCATGGCCAAGAATAGGCTCTTACGGAGTCATAAATGCTGTCATACATGCATCCTACACTTAGAAAAATGTTCCCACGCAAGCTTGAACGACTTGGGGCCAAAAATAGCCACTTACAGCATCTTATGACGCATCATATGCTATTATTAGTGTCATAGATTCTTATGACAACTTACAATTGTCATAGAATCTCTTCCAGCCTCTTACAGCATCTATGGCATGCGTCATAACACTAAAAATAGATTATTCCTCCACATGTGCTCCCCACTTTGACCAATTACCATTTACCATAGTAAATGACATCCCGTAACTACCACCGGTAACTTTGGGACTTACCGTGCAGTAACTCTGTAATTACCGTGGATAGTAAATAATTTTTACCACTGCTGGTGAAACTTGTACATCCCTTATGGGTAATTACAAATTATAAATAATAAATGGAATAAATACAATATTGGGATTTACAAGGTTAATGGCACCTTATCCCAACATTCTCCCACTTGACATTATACATTGTAAATCAACCCATAGGAAATCAAATAAAAAATAATCATGCACTAGAAACAAGGCCCATGGCTTCTCTGCACCATACGAACTTCTCTGTGCTCACAGGCTTGGTCAATGAATCTGCAACATTCTCCTGAGTATCTATCTTTTTCAACTCAATCACTCCATTTGCAACCAATGCTCGAATAAAGTGATACTAAACATCAACATGATTAGTTCAAGCATGATACATGGGATTCTTGGCCAAACAAATAGCACTATGGCTATCACAACCAATCTGAATATTCGTACAATCAAAACCAATACCTGTACACAGTCTCATCAACCAAACTGCCTCCTTAGATACATGAGTTGCAGCCATATACTCTGCTTCTGTGGTGGACAAAGCAACTGTGGGCTGCCTCTTACTCATCCAACTCACTGCACCTCCAAACAGAGTAAACACATAGCCACTAGTGGACCTTCGACTGTCTAAGTCACCTGCCCAATCTGCATCAACAAAACCCTGTATGTCCAAAGATTTATCAACACTATCAGTACCAAAATAAACCAAACAATGATCAGAAGTACCTGCAAGATATTTAAACACCCTCTTCGTATAGTTCCAATGTTGTCTACCAGGGTTAGATATAAATCTGTTCAAAACTTCCACTGCTTGGACAATATCTAGTCTAGTGCAAACCATTGCATATATCAAACTCCCTACAGCACTAGCATATGGCACATTAGACATATCCTCAAGATGATCCTCAGTCTTTGGACACATATCTAATGAAAGCTTAGTACCAATAGGTAAAGGAACTCTAACTGGGTTACAGTCCTGCAAACTAAATCTCTGTAAAATAATATTCACATACTTACTTTGTGACAACCAAAGCTTTTTGTTAACTCTATCCCTCCTAATCTCCATTCCCAAAATATACCTTGTAGCACCAAGATCCTTCATCTCAAATGCACCTAAAAGTTGGGCTTTAAGCTCACTGACCATACCCTTAATCTTGTTGAAAAATAACATGTCATCCACATACAAAGCAATAACTAGTATAGAATCATCAGCACAATGAATGTAAACACAATGATCCTCCTCGCTTCTAACAAAACCTAATTTCAAAACAAATGAATCAAACTTTTGATACCACATTTTGGGGGACTGTTTCAGACCATAAAGAGACCTCTTTAACCTGCAAACCCAATGTTCTTCTCTTTTTACCTCAAAACCTGTAGGTTGTTGCATATAAATTTCTTCTTCAAGATCTCCATGTAAGAACGCAGTCTTAACATCCATTTGCTCAATCTCCTAATCATAAGTTGTAGCAATGGATAAGAGAAATCTAATAGAAGTCAATTTAGCAACAAGAGAGAATATCTCACTAAAATCAACTCCCTCTCTCTGGGAGTAGCCCTTGGCTACCAGTCTAGCCTTATACTTCTCCAATGACCCGTCTGCTCCAAAATTCTTCTTGAAGACCCACTTACATCCTATGGCCTTTCTTCCTTTGGGCAAATGAACAAGATCCCAAGTGTTATTAGAGTCCAAAGACATCATCTCCTCCTACATGGCTAGTTACCAAGACTCACTATCATCTGCAGAAATAGCTTCCCTGTAGGATCTAGGTTCATCGTTAGTACTTAATAAAGCATATACACAACAAAAATCTGGTGGGCTATACCTATCAACTAGATTCTGTTGTCTTGTGGATTTCCTCAAGGGTGGAGTAAGAGACTCTACTTGTTCTTCTGCATGATCATATGTAACAACTTCTTTTGTAACAATAGATTCATCTTCATCAGAACTACTCGAATCTTCTTCTTCTTCTTCTTCTTCACCCCCCAATCCATCAATCAAAGTGCACTTTATTTGCCTTTTCTTCTTTCTCTTTTGGCTACTCAGGTTCAGAAATAGCTCTAAGTTCCCTGAAAATAACATCTCTAGAAAAGATAATCCTGTGGGTTAGTGGATTCCAAAGCTTATAACCTTTGACATTATCACCATATCCAATAAATGTACACTTTTTAGCCTTTGGATCCAACTTAGATCACTTTTCCTTAGGCACATGAACAAAAGCCTCACAACCAAAAACCCTTAAATGTGAAACAGAAGGTTTCTTACCTGTCCACACTTCATAAGGTGTCGAATCAAGAGCCTTACAAGGAGATCTATTTATCAAGTAGCAAGCAGTACACACAACCTTTACCCAAAAGCATTTATCCAACTGTGCATCACTAAGCATACTTATGGCCCTTTCCATAATTGTTCAGTTCATCCTTTCTGCAACACCATTCTGTTGTGGTGTATACGAAGTTGTCTTTTGTCTAATTATACCTGCATGCTTGCAAAACTCATCAAATTCCTTAGAGCAAATTCCCCTCCAATGTCAAATCTTAATATTTTTATCTTTAAACCTGATTGGTTCTCTACTAAGACTTTGAATTCCTTAAACTTAGTGAAAACTTCATATTTATTCTTCATAAAATAAATCTATGTAATTCTAGATACATCATCAATGAAGGTTACAAAATAACAAGATTTTCTAATAGATTCATTATCCACAGGTCCAAACACATCTGTATGAATAATTTCTAACTTCTCTTTTGCTCTATTACTTCCTAAAGGAAATAATTTTCTGTTTTGTTTACCAAACACACAATGCTCACATAAATCAAAGTGCTCATCAGAATAAGAGAAACCATCTAACAAATTTTTATTCTTAATAGTTTTTAGTACATTATTGCTTGTGTGGCCCAATCTACGGTGCCACAACATACATGTATTTTTAGTAGTGGCCTCAAATACATAGGAGGCATTACAAACTGTAGTGGCTTCAAGATTAAACAAGTTCCCAAATCTCTTCCCTTTCGCTACCACCAAGTTCCCTCTCACCAATCTGTAGCCATGCTTGTCAAATGTCACATGCATTCCCAAATCATTCAACTTTGAAACTAAAATTAGATTTCTAGCTAATCCAGGAACATGCAAAATTCCAAGGAGGGTTTTAATCCTCCCATCACTAAAACACAACAATACCTTTCCTTTCCCAATAATCAAATATGTAGAGTTGTCACCAAGGTAGAAATTACCTCCATCATATTCTTCATATGAGGAGAACCATTCCTTATGTGGGGTCATATGAAACGAGCATCCTAAGTCAACCAATCAGTGATTATTAGAAACAAGATTACATGTAGAAAGTAAAACTTATTCACCTGCATTCGAGGACTTATCCGAAGCACTCTCCCACTGTTTCTTGGGATTTCTGCACTCCTTCACATGTCCCCTTTTACCGCAGTTCCAACACTTAACTCTGTTCTTTTTACCAGGATTCTTAGACCAGCCCTTGGACTTGTCCTTAGCCCCTTTCTGATCTCCTTTAGGTCCCCTTTCCTTAGACCTTCCCCTGACACTGAGATTATCCCCTAAACTATCTGAACTCTTCTTCCTCAATTCCTGTGACAGTAGCACTGAAACAAGAGCATCCAACTTCGGATCCGCAAGGTTAGCAGTGATAGCAAGGATAATATTCTCCCAAGACTTGGGTAAAGAACATAGAAGTAAGATACATTTATCTTCCTCACTAACCTCAACATCTACTAAATCAATCTGACTCACCAATAAATTAAAAGAATTTAAATGCTCTGCAACTAACTCACCCTCTTTCATTTTCATGGAAAATAATTTTCTTTTTAAATAAAGTTTATTTACCATACTCTTGGCTTGATAGAGCTCACCCAACCGTTTCCACAACTTGTATGCAGTCTCTTCCTTTGCGACATTCAACAGGACAGAGTCTGAAAGACACAACCAGATGTTTCCATGTGCCTTCTTATCTAGTCTATCCCACTCATCTTGACAGACATCATCAGGTTTCTTCTCTTTTTGGACAGCCAACCATTGGTTTCTTTCTTCCAACAAATCTTCCATTTTCAACTTCCACAACTCATACCCCGTTCTGTTGAACTTCTCAATGTCCATTCGAGAGGTTGATGCAACGGTGGATGCAGCCATAATAATAACACAAGATCTGTAAAACAAACACAACCAAATCTCCCACTACAGCTACAGTTTCCACACTACCTCCCAAGAGTCAAAGCTGGCCAGACTCTGATACCAAATGTTAGAAATGAAAGCAACACTACTTCAATGGAAATCTAATTCAAGATAAATTTTAGCAAACTTTAACTGTGTGTTATTAATGGAGATTGTAACAAAACATAAACCCACAATACAAAAATATACCAGAAGCATAATGAAGCACATAACACAAGTGTTTAACGTGGAGAAAACCCTTTCGGGTAAAAAACTCCACCAAGAAAAGAGGCCAAGTTGTATTATCTTCACAAAAGGAGATTACAAATACATTCACTTCCTCTGTCCTTCAACCTTCACTCCGGCAGAACCTGGGTACCTGTAAACTGTTATATGCACCTCATCTACTATGCTATGGTTTTTATAGAATTTACACAACCTCAAGACATTAAATGACTTCTTACAAGCCCATAACACTTGTCAAGAGTCAACAACAAAACCTTGGGCGTCCATGGCCAAGAATAGGCTCTTACGGGGTCATAAATGATGTCATACATGCATCCTACACTTGAAAAAATGTTCCCATGCAAGCTTGAACGACTTGGGGCCAAAAATAGCCACTTACAGCATCTTATGACGCGTCATATGCTATTATTAGTGTCATAGATTCTTATGACAACTTACACTTGTCATAGATTCTTATGACAACTTACAATTGTCATAGAATCTCTTATACCCTCTTACAGCATCTATGGCGTGCGTCATAACACTAAAAATAGATTATTCCTCCACATGTGCTCCCCACTTTGACCAATTACCATTTACCATAGTAAATGACATCCCGTAACTATCGCCGGTAACTCCGGGACTTATTGTGCAGTAACTCCATAATTATTGTGGACAGTAAATAATTTTTACTACTGCTAGTAAAACTTGTACATCCCTTATGGCTAATTACAAATTACAAATAATAAATGGAATAAATATAATATTGGGACTTACAAGGTTAATGGCACCTTATCCCAACAAGAATTAATAATACTAATATTTTTATAATTTAAAATGCATTAAAATATTGTAAGTTTGAAGAATAAAATAAAAAAAGTAATAACATCGCGAAATATTTTTCGTGATACTGTAGATTTTTAACTTTTAACTAAATAAAATTGAAATCCTAGATTTTTAACTCTTGATTAAATAAAATTGAAATCCCAAAAATAATCTAATTTCATAAAATAAAATATGTAGAACCCTAACCCTATTTGGGTGTGGAGAGATTTGAAATGTCTACTAAGATATTAAAACGTAATAATATTGAATACTATTACAATTTAAAATGCATTAAAATATTGTAAGTTTGAAAAATAATTACACAATATAATAACAATAACATATTCATATTTAGATCATAGTATTTTACCTTAGTCACTTAATTTTTTGTTTAAGTAATAATAGTAAGTACTTTTAGAGAACATGATTGTAATTACTTTAATTAATCTAATAGTGTGGTTTAGTAATAATTTTTTCTAAAAATAAGTACTTTTAGAGAATATGATTTTAATTATTTTAATTAATCAGTAATAATTTTTAGAACATGATTTTAATTATTTTAATTAATCTAATAATGTGGTGTAGTAATAATTTTTTCTAAAAATAAAGAATTGATTATCATGTGAAATTTGTAACTAAATTTATAAGGAAAAATTTATGTGAACTCGTTTTGAAATGTTAAATAAAATTGAAATCTCAAAAATAAATTAATTTGGTAAAAATAAAATAGCACTAAAATATTTACTTATCTATAAAACTAAACTTTACAAAGCCTATTAAATAACACAAATATTTCCTTAACTATAAACTAAACTTTACAAACCCTGCATATTTGTATTATGTGGATATTAAAATGTAATAATATTAATACTATGATAATTTAAAATGTATTAAAATATTGTATGTTTGAATACTATGATAATTTAAAATGTATTAAAATATTGTATGTTTGAAGAATAAAATAAAACTGTAATAACATGGTGAAATATTTTTCATGATACTGTAGATTTTAAATTTTTAGTAAATAAAATAAAATTGAAATCCCAAAAATAATCTAATTTCATAAAATAAAATGTGTAGAACACTATATTTTTAATAGTATTATTAGTACCTATCGGGTACTATTGCAATGAGTTCGCACTTATCTAGTTATTAATCTATTGATTGTAAACCAAGCAAAAGACAAGATTATTTTTCTTGCCGGCCAAATTTGATTTAAATTTGTACTTTTCCTATGTCAACATGATAAATTTTTAACAAAAATTTATTGAAAAATGATTTATCTGTATTGTCATTGGCTGGGTACTATTGCTCACACTTATCTAGTTATTAATCTATTGATTGTAAACCAATCAAAAGATAGGATTATTTTTCTAGGGCAAATTTGATTTAAATTTGTACTTTTCCTATGTCAACATGATAAAAAAATTTTAAAAAAATTATTGAAAAATAATTTATCTGTATTGTCATTGGCTGAAAAAAATGACCTCTTTCTCTGCATATTTTCGGAGAGTGCAACAAAAAAGCTATAAATGCGGAGAGAATTTTGGTTTGAGGGGAGGATGTGGCAAGTAAACAAATTATGAACACAAATTTTGTCTCCCACTAGTTAAGTCATGCCCAAATGGATGGGGATAATTATGAGAGATGAAGAATCATCAGTTAATATTAATAATACTATTAAAAACATAGAGTTCTACACATTTTATTTTATGAAATTAGATTATTTTTGGGATTTCAATTTTATTTACTCAAGAGTTCAAAATTTAGCATTTCAACTTATTTACTAAAAAGTTAAAATCTGTAGTATCCTAAAAATATTTCCCATGTTATTACATTTTTTATTTTATTCTTCAAACATTTTTAAATTATCATAGTATTAATATTATTACATTTTAATATCCACATAATACAAATATGCAGGCTTTGTAAAGTTTAGTTTATAGTTAAGGAAATATTTGTGTTATTTAATAGACTTTGTAAAATTTAGTTTTATAGCTAAGTAAATATTTTAGTACTATTTTATTTTTACCAAATTAAATTATTTTTGAGATTTCAATTTTATTTACCAAGACATTTCAAAACGAGTTCACATAAATTTTTCTTTATAAATTTAGTTCTAGAAATATAATAGTTACAAATTTGAAATGATTAACAATTCTTTATCTTTAGAAAAAATTATTACTACCACAATATTAGATTAATTAAAATAACTAAAATCATTTATCTAATACTTAAACAAAAAATTAAGTGACTATTGTAATAGTAACATTTTAATATCTTACGCAGACATTTTAACCTAGTTGGGGTTCTGCACATTTTATTTTATGAAATTAGATTATTTATGGGATTTCAATTTTATTCACTCAAGAGTTAAAAATTCAGGATTTCAATTTTATTAAAATCATGTTCTCTAAAAATACTTACTATTATTTCTTAAACAAAAAATTAAATAACTCAGATAAAATACTGTAGTGATCTAAATATGAATATGTTATTGTTATTATATTGTGTAATTATTCTTCAAACTCACAATATTTTAATGCATTTTAAATTGTAATAGTATTCAATATTATTACATTTTAATATGTTAGGCAAACATTTCAAATCTCTCCACACCCAACTAGGGTTAGGGTTCTACACACTTTATTTTATGAAATTAGATTATTTTTGAGATTTCAATTTTATTTACTCAAAAGTTAAAAATCTAGGATTTCAATTTCTTTTCAATATTTTTTTGTTAAAAATTTATCATGTTGACATAGGAAAAGTACAAATTTAAATCAAATTTGCCCCACAAGAAAAATAATCTTGTCTTTTGATTGGTTTGCAATCAATAGACTAATAACTAGATAAGTGTGAACTCATTACAATAGTACTTGCGGACTAATAAAGTGAATTGGGAACTTTATGCAATATTTTACTTTGGGTGACTTTTGAAAAGTTCACAAACGAGATAAATTGTGGATGAAATGTTTTCAAATTTTTAATAAAGTCTCCCAATAAAGACCCAATAGGTGAGATAGTATATGTGCATTTAATACCCAATATTTTTTGAAGTTTAGTACTAGTAGTTGTGACATTAAGGTTGTTAGTGTTATTATAAGTCCTAATAATTGAATGAAATGTGCCCTTTAGATTTAAAAAGCAACCAATCATGTGATGCCACATCAGCTCATCAACAAAACATGACTTAATGCACACCTATTGGTCCACCCTTTTTTTGGGAGAACTATTTGACACCTCAACAAAAAGCATGTTGATGTGACATCATATTTGATGATGTGACCCTAAAACCTTAGTTATAAGCAAGGGCATTGCCAAGTAAGCTATCGTAAAAATTTTGGAGTGATTTGAAATTGCCACATATGATTTTGAGAGGCATGAAGTTAGGGTGCACCACTACTAGGTCCTCTCCCCTATATTGATAAAATGTGAATCAGCAACTTTGACATTCTCCAAACTTCTCGCTTCAAAAGTAAATAGAAATTTATTTCTCGCATAAACTCCTTTGATAATTTTTTTATTTTCAAATTAGGATATTTATCATAAAAATTTATGCCTCACCATTTAAAAATCACATTGCCGGAAGATGAATATTTCGAGAACTTCTAACTGTTGGTGAATTTAGACCTAAAAATTGATGGTGGGACATAAAATAACCCAGTGATGCTCTATGCAAAACTATTCCTCTTCATGTTTCATGAAACCTCAAATTTAATGTTTTCTACAAATTGGGGCACTAGAACAGGAAATTCAAAATCTCCCAATCTATGAGGGATTCGATCTTGAAATCTCAGCCACATTAGGTAAAATTGAGTCAGAGAACTTGCTGTAAGACGGTTTTGCATTAGCATCCACATATTCTCATATTGAATTGTTTTGATGACCATGACTTAATCTGCACAACTAGCTATCAGATGAACCAATGAGTTTGGCTTTCATCAAACAACCTAAAAGTGATAACTGATTCAAGTAGGACGTTAGGACAAATGGATTCAATATGTTGACACATGCCAACATTGACAGGGAGTGAAAAGTTTAAATTTAGCTGAATTCAAAAGTGAGGCTAACAACCATGCATACATGATCAATGAGAACACCCATGGCAGGTATTCTATTAACCTTGATGGCAATGTATAGAGGGCCATCATATACATGCATAGGTGCATTGATGGGGGTAAAAAATGGTAGGTTCGGGAGCAGAGCGTTCTCGAGAAGGGCGAGGGTGAACATCCACCATCCTTATCATTTTGGCAAAGGAGGAAGATACATTAGTGGTCTTGTCTAGCACCATAGAGGGAGATGAAAGGTCAATGAAATTTGAGGAGTGAGAAGGCAATGGGTTAGTGTAGATTTGCAAGTTCTGGTTTGGAAGAGAAATAGATTTATTTCCTTTATCATTTACATCAGCTACTTGGATGACATTCGAATCAATGTAGTCTTACACAATATATTTAAGATGTAAACATTATTCAGTATCATGACCAAGAACTGAATGAAACTGACAAAAGGCCTTCGGGTCATAGGAAGGCGGTAAGGGTTTTTTAGTATCTAATGGGAGGATGGGTGGCAACTGCACTAAATTGTTATATAGGAGTTGTTGTAGAATAGAATACTGAGACTCATTTAGAGATGTGAATTTATGATTTACTTGTTATTTGGATGAAGAGAGGGCTAGAGCAGCTTGTGAAGGTGTTCTAGCTATTGCATTATTAATTATTGTAAAAGAATTATTCTTAAATAAATTCTTGTTTTTGTTATAATTATTATAAGATGAAAAGGTACCAAATTTTCCAACAGCAGTCAATGAGGTGGGAACCTCAAATTAGTTGATTGATTGTTGATAATCACAAAGTGTCATGCATAGATGTGAAAAAGAAGGATATTTTATGAGCAAAATCTTATCCCTAATCAAAGGCTACATGTTACCAATGGACAACCATTGCATGTCTGAATTTGGCAGGGCATAAGGGATTTGTGAAAATAATGACTGATATCGACAAATACAATCAGTGATCTTCTCATGTACTCCCTGGTAGTAATGGACAAGGTTAGTGAAAGTAACCTGTGGTCCAATGTTATCCTAGAAGTGTTGGAGAAATTGATTAGAAAGTAGCTCAAAAAAAGATATAGAATGATCAGACGATGAGGAAAACCAATACAATGCAGTATCTTTCAATGATCATGGAAATAGTTCTGCTAACAAAGAATCATGTAAAATAAAATCGCTACATAAGGTGGTGAATGTAGATACATGTGTTTGTGGGTCACCTTCGCTAAAGCACTTCTCAAACTGTGGTGCCTCGAAGCCTTGGGGAAAAAGAGTAGTGAGGATGTTGAGAGATAATGGATTGCATCTGCAATATGCTAGGATGAGAGGTTGTGTGGATGAAGTGGATAAGTTTGCAAGTTGCTACTACAAGGAACCAACATTTTGTAGGAGTTGGTTAATGACAAGATCTATGGTGTGCATGGGTGAAAAAATGGCAATAGAGGTGAGAGGGAGGGACATCTATTGGGAGGCTCCAAGGTGACCACTAGGAAAAGAAAATTGCAAGGGATGCAAAGGTGGAACAAACCCATACTGATTTATGGGGTTTGCAACCATTCCAGATGAACTAGCATCTACATTTCCTTATTGTGCAGTGCTAATGGCAATATGTGAAGATGTATATGTATATGCATAGGAAGTAGCCATTAGAACTAAAAGTTCATTACAATGATATTGAATGGGAGTCCCGAGCCCCCTCACGGTAGCTTGCCAATGGAGGTGCATCACTATGCACAATATGGGCAATACCATGGAGAAAGTCAAGACCATCAGGGTGACCATTGAGCATAGAACGAACGGCCTAAACTAGAGGAACAACACTGGGTAGGTTCTCATTAGCCAGGTGATCTTGGTAGTCATCCAAGTGACAATCTAACTCTTCAATCTACTCCTATGGAATGCTACCTAGTGCGGCCTCATGGTCAAAGGTGGCTTCAATGCCGTAATAACTAGTCATCGGAAGAGTCAAGAGAGATGATAAGCATGGAAGAGTGATTATTGCAAGATCATAGGAGAAGTTTTTGAAATTAGGTGCCGACCTAATGAGAGTGTTAGGGGCACAAGAGTAGGCCATTGTAGCCTGTCTCAAACTTCTATGAATGATGTAATTAGAATTAGATGATTGGGTCATGAAGCTCATAAACTAAGTTTGGCTTCATAACGCACAACCACTTGTGATGAAAAAGTTTGTTGTTTTAAATGTTGAAGAAAGTGTTTAAAGATGCAAAGAGAAGTGTTTTTAAATGTTTAAGTGTTAAAAAGCAATGCTAGGTTCACCAAAATGTAGATGAGGAAAAATTACACTTCAACTGAGAGGTGTTAGTGAAAGGAACTTTTCACCACAACTACACTCAGGACTGTTTTAGTTTTACTGTCTACTGATATTTAAGAAATTAACATTACCAATCCTTCTAGATGTTAAGAAATGTAAATAGGAGCTATGCTTGCAAATTGAAAGATAGAAGAATGTTAATGAATGCAAAAAATAGAATATTGTAAACATAATTTAAATGTTTTAATGACAGAGCAGAAAAAGGGAACTCAACGGGAACCTGGAATCAGATGAAGGAGCTCTCTACTAGGGATTCCAGTGCGTCATGGGGACATTTGCGCGTCACACTATAGTCCAAAATGTATGAAAAATAGAAAACTCTAACTCTATTTTACTTTATTTCACCTATACACACAACATTAGATGAAACAAAATGCCAGTAGTTTCTAGGTGATAGAAATATATTGAAATTGAAAAGTTAAGAACAATATAATTCCAAAGAAATAAAATAAGTAATAGAAATGGAGAGATTTTGGAAAAGAGTTCACAAAACCAACAAAGTGGATGGAGCTTCTCTCTCCAATCTGGAACCGGCAAGAAGAAGGAAGAAAGTTGGGGTTGTTTTTGGGGTTTGCCTTCAGGTCAAACCCTTGCTTTGGTATTTCTACCTCCACAATAGCCAAGATTGAAAATATTGAAATATGTGTGTCTAGAATGAATAACAATAGTGACAAATAACTTGTAAATGTAAAATTAAACTAATCTAGTCAACCCACATAAATTCAACGAGCAAGTAAATGAATTACACTACAGAAAAGAACATCAAAAGGGGGTAAATCAAACTTAATCACCTTATAAGTGAGAAGATGCAAACTACATAGCTGGAGATGAAGAGCCCAGCAAGTAGTGGTCCCAAGAAACCCCACAAAGTTATCACAAAATCCTCAAGAAATCTCACATGAGATTGAATGCAACAATAAAACCATGAAAATCCTTAAGAATGCAAGTAGAGAACTATTTGTAAACACAATAACACCAAGAACTTTATAGATTTTACAAGAGTTACAAAAAGGATAGCCAAAGGAGAGTTCAAAAGATTGCTAAAGATTGTAGAATTCACTTTGAAAATAAAAGAATGAGAGGGAAAAAAGAGGTTAGGTCAAAGAAGTTTGTTCAAGAGTGTATATGTGTTACAAGGAATATCTCACATCATAGGAGGTGGCTAGTAACGCCTAGGAATTGGTCATTTGGTGCCACATAGGCTCAAGACACTAGCACAATGCGTGGACATCCACACTAAATGCTAATGTTCAAGTGACTTCATCTCTTGGTCTCACAAAACAACTCAAGACAATGGGATAATTAAGGAACTAAAACATAATTTGACAAAAACAAGCACAAAGACTAGAACACAACACAAATGCACATGTTTGGGTTAGGGAAAAAGGATAAGGCAAGGGCAAAGTGATCCTAAGAACATACTAAGGGAGCGAACACCAAAATGAGTGCAAAACATAGTGTGAAATTGCAAGGGTATGTAATTTTTGACGTTACAACAAATAGTTTTGGGAAGGGTGGACTTGTAATGTCTCTGATCTTAAGTGTGAGGATGTCTAAAAGTCATTTTCCAACCTTCCTTTCATTCCTTGTGCCCTTGCCTCCTGCTTCCCTATCTCCTACGGTCCTTCAAACTTCTACCCCCTCATTCACCTAACACCTTGTTTTCTTGACCCTCACTTCTCCACTCACACATTCCTCTTTAGACCTTTGGGGCTTTTGATGATGACCTACCTTTGTGAAAGTGTCAGTGGGGTATCCTAACCCTCAAATCCCCAAACCCCTGCCATATTGCTCCTATCATAATACAAATCCCTGAACCTCTGTTGTCTTATATCCTAACACCTCAAAAGCCCATCCCTTGAACCCTTGGTGCTAGACCTCAGGAGAATTATTTGATCCTCATTTAGGGATACATTTCCCTAGACCCTGCACTTAGGCATGCACTTTCATGAAATCCCACTAAACGAATGAAGGACTTCACCCACCACCACAACTAACCAAGAATGCCATTAATGGGCTCAACTCTGAATGTGATAAAACTGTGGGAAACTTTGAGCTTATGTTAGGCCTTCAACCTCTATATAAGGTAGACAACATCATTAGTTTAGATCATCTTTTTGGTATTTTCATCAAATCATAACCCTAGTTCAAGCACATGTATTTAACTATTGGATCTAAGGACAAAAACCCTTAGGTTTTGGAGATCAGTGGATGAAACCCCATTGATTTTGAGGAGTTTAAAGGGTGAAACCCCTTTGGATTCCTGAGTGTAGCTTCATATGGAATCTGCATCTATGCTTCAAGTTGGAGACTTTCAACAAATAGGAAGATTTAATCATTTCGGTATTTTCAAAATATATTTATAATTGTATACACCTAAAAATGACATGACTCTATCTAAATAAATATTCTTAATATTTATTTTATCTAAATTCCTCTATCAATAAATAAATAAATCAATTTATTTATTTGGTTCATATTCCTCCCATTAATTGAATAAATTACCTTTATTTAATTAATTTCATCGAAGTCAACTTTATTCTTCCAAAGAATTAAATAATTTTAATTATTTGATTAAATCAGTCATTCCTCCAAATTTAAATAAATCAATCAAATTTATTTAAATTATCTCAATCTCTAAAAATAAAATATAATCAAATATTTTATTTATTTTTCCAAAGCATGCACAAACAATTAAATAAATTTATTTATTTAATTTGCTTTCTTATCTTCAAATTCCTCAAAAATCTTCCAAATCTTCTAAAAATAAATCTTCTTCCTCATGCACACAAAATTAAATAATTTATTATTTAATTTCTCTCAAATCATGCAAAAAGCAAATTACAAGTTGAGTTAATTGATTCAATCAATCTTATTTTTATCAACAACTCTTAAATTAGAAAAAAACTTTCTAATTTATGAAATCAAATCTTATCTTTATAAAAGAAAGCAGTTAACTCAAACAAAACAGCCTTTTGTGTGACACTTGTCTTCTTTCTATTCGTGCACATCTTCTCAAGGTTTCTCAGCCGTTGATCTTCTTATTCTTTCTATACTGTTGATCTTCTCTCTTGTGAGTCTATAAATTGAACCAAATTCTTCCGTTTCTATCATCCAAGCTTCTAGTACCCTTACTCTGCAAGAATTATAGCGCGCCTTTGGCACCAAATTCCTCCATTGCTTGCGATCACCCTTTTCTCATTGCAATTGTGTTGAAGAATCTCTTCATTGCAAACCTATCACAGTCATTCCCACTTGACATCTTGGAAAATAGCAAGGAAGTGTACCTTCTGAGGGCCATATTCATACACAAGATCATTTGAGATAGGCGACCAATGGAAGCCACGAAATAAAGAGGTTTGCAAGGTTTGAGTTCTTTCTTTGTTTGATCTTCTTTGTTTCTTATTTCATTGAGTTTATTGGATTACTTTGATACTATTGATAAAATTGAACCATTGCTATCTTGCTTTCAAAGTTAACAAATCGCATGTGTGCCCAAGTAGCTAACTCATTTAGTCTTTTTCATTTTAACTAGGGGAAAAGAACCATTGTCTTTCGTGTTTTTGGAATGATACTAGGCCTATGCTCTCCCCTCTTTTGGGTGACAAAAATGCCAAACATATCATTTCACATGTTTTTCCTTTAGAGAGGCCTGCCCTTGGATATCCTTCCATCCAAGTGGAAACGACCTTAAGTGGTAACTGTTGACATTTCTTCTGAATCAGCATTAGGGTTTGCCACTTCTAATGCACAGGCAGATTCAGGCCAACTGAATACAGGAAGTTGCGTGAGCTCCTCCCCTTCACTTCTGGTTCTGCCGCACCAAGGGGGGTATCCCTATAACTTAAGATGTAACCTTGACTAGCTCAAAGATAGAAAGATCTAACTTGACAGCAACAGGCAGAATACTCTCATGTATGGACCAAGATCTGCATGATAGATCACAAGGCTGGCAACATTCTTGGACATGATGTCTGGTTGGGTATGAGAGCATGCAGGGGGTTCCTAATCCTACTCCTACAACTAACAGGTGGAGGTGTGAAATGGTTTGATATGAATTTGGATGCAAAGCTGGACATGGTGTATAACACAAGAACACAGCATGATTGGTGCCTATCCAGGGCTTGGAGTCGGTAGACATACACCTGTGAATGATCAGCATGAACAGCTAAAACTGGATTTCAGGGGGACAAACATGATATCTGCCTTACAGACATCTCCCAATATAGAGTGTTGAGCTATCTCTACTTATGGTATCCCTACTGCAGTATACCCTTCCCAATGTTCAACCTGAAAACAGTTTAATCTGCCCCTTGAGCAGAGGTCAAAAGATCAGACATTCAACATAGGAATTCTATGCTCTAGAATCTAAACATAAGCAAACATCCAGATCCAGAAGAAGGATACATGCAATACTGGAGACAGAATTAACACAACACATGCTAAGATAGCATTACTCATATAAGATCAACCATGAAACCAGTGGATTCATGCCAAGTCCTACAACAGGAGATACATAAACTCACAAGATAAACTGTACAGAGCAACCAGATCAGCTGGTTTTGGATTACAGAGCCAAAAATCCACCACTTTCAACAACCTTGAATGATCAACACCGTCTGCATCATATAGCAGGAGGGCGTATTCAGCATTGACTACCAGGTTGACCAAAACTCCCGCCAGATATACCGTACCATAGAAATGGCGCTCAAACTTGAATGCAGCAGGTAGGGGAGGAGACAGGAAGATTTTTCGAGCCTTGCGCCGCCGCCTAGGGATTCAGATCTTCAATCAGGTACAACATTCGTCCACGCCATCGCCCATACCTCTGCAACAATCGCCATTGATGGCGCACCAACCCGCGGCCTCGGGAAGAACATCAAACAGACAGTCGCAACCGCTTCCCGCCGAGATTCATCATCATGATGTTTCGAATATGCAGGATCTCAATTATCCCACATGCACCCCGCAGCAACCTCATTAACACTTTATATACTAGGTCATGAGCATATATCATGTCGGCGCTTTTGCTCCTGACGACACTAGTATAGGACTTCATCATCATCATCGTCCAGCAGCATGATATCCTGTTGCCCGAAATATCACCCTGACGTCATCATCATATTCGAAATACAAACTGCATGATATTCGCCTTCATCGGCACAACCGGATCCATCGGAGGAACATCCTCCTGCTGAGCTTATACCAAAAGTCTGGCCGATGAACATCCTGATGACGTCATCATCATATCCTGCTGACGTCATCATCATATCTGCCTACTGCGCACCTCCTCATATCCGGATGACGTCATCATCATGTTTGCAAATATCAGGAGGTCTCTTCAAGATGATCAATGTTAGAAATACGACCCCCCGGACCTTGATGACGTCATCATCATATTAACATCATCATGATATTCGGAAGACAACCGGATATTTGGAAATATCCTCCTGATGTGAAATATCAGGTTGCACTGTAGCTCCTCTATAAGATCGGGGCGATAACTGAATATGATGATGCTGCTTGAAAAGATCACCCCCAGTAGAAAATGCGCGAAGCTAGCAAGCGGATATCTCCTTAATATCAACATCATCATGATGTTCGAACAAACATATATCCGGGTGATATGAAAATATCACCCCCTCCTTCGCGAATATCATGATGCAGATAGGCAGAAAGAAAAATATCACCCTGATATACGGATGACGTCAGCATCATCAGGATGAGAAACAAAGAACAAGAAGTGATACAACATCATCAGGATGATATTGACTAAGATCATCCTGACGTTCCAAAATATGATGACCCTAGTGAATATCGGGTCGCAATTAGAACTCTTCAACAACATCATCAGGATGATCATAACCAAGATCACCCGATGATAAAAATATCACCCCGGCGAAATATCATGAAGGCAGAAAATATGATGACCTCCGCAAGCAGCAGGATGATAACTGGAAATATCATGATGATGACGACCCTTAGGAAAAAACAAGTCAGGTCGACAACTTAGAGAATAACCCCTTCAAGATAACGGGGCAACATCGTCATCATGTTTGGGCAAGGTGATAAATGGAAGATCACCGGATACTTTGAAAAATCACCCTCGCAAGCAGATCAGGGCGCACTGTAGCTCATCAGCATCATCAGGATAAAACCCAAACATCACCCGACAGCGAAATATGATGATGACGATGAGAAAACCGGTCGACGGAGAACATGATGATGCTGACCCGTATCGAAACAAACATGATGATGATGACCTCCTCCTCAAGAAATATGATGCTGCAGTTGAAAAATGCTGAGGAGGTCCAACACTTAGAAAAAAAATAGGCAAGAAGATAAAGGCTTCAAATGAAGAAACCTCCTGATCATGACAAATCAACCCCTGGTCAAAATGAGTGTCAACAGTGGCTCTGTCTGGGGACGTGCAGGTGAAAACCTGCAGCGAGAACCCCAGATCTCTGGGATGCAGACCAGTCCCTTATCCATTGGGCACAGAGTCAAATACTGCACTGACCTGCATCACCAAACACACTTGATGGCCTAAGGCCACCAAGAAAAGAAAAACATGTATCTCCCTTTGTCAAATATCTTGTTTTCATCTGCATGCACTGGGTCAAGCTTGGAGATACTACAAAGATCCACCCACAAACAAATCTTGTCATCTGCATATTCAATCCTCTGATTTGGCTTGTCATTATCACCCCTGTGCAGATAACCTTCAGCATCATGTGACATGTGGGTGCAGAATATATCAAACAATGCATGTTCATATGGCATATAACACTTATCACCTATATCATCATCATGCATTGCAACATGATCTCCTAGCTGGACTGCAAATAGGAAACACTCGGAGTCCACCACAAAACTAGGAAGATCAAGGCTCATTGTATTATATGCTGGCTCATCAAAAGAAAAGCTTTCAAAATCACAATTGTGTACATCATGTACACAACCATCTGGTACACCAGGCTGGAAAAGATCAGGCTCTGGCATCTCTTTCAAATCAGGCACATCTTCACAGTCACTTACCTGATGTATGTTATTTCCTCTTTCATCATGATGAGAAACAGAATCCAAGCCAAAAATAGTGTCTAGATCCCCACCATACTCAGACAGATCCTCATCACCATATGTGTCATAAATGGGTGACCCAGGTGCATCAGTTTCATCAGAGTATGCCATTTGTTCATGGGCAGCAGAGCACATCTCTTCATCATCAATGGATTCATTCTGTGGAGGAGTATCAGCCTGTGTGTCATAAGCAAAACAGCCAACAAATGAAAAACAATCATGCTCTGAACTAGCACTTATTTCAATTTCTGACTGCTCTTCATGATCTCCATGTGTTTGAAAGATAGGCAATGGGTCACACATAGGACTGCTTCTCTGTTTGCTTATATCTTCTCTGTCTTGAGTACAATACTCACAATTTTCTCCACAGGTCCATTCTAAAAATTGCTCATTGCTGTCCACAACCTCATTATTGTTTTCATGGTCAGCTGCCTCATCATTGCAATGGGAATCCTCATTAGTCCTTTCACTGGCATCCTCAACTGGTAAACAATCCAGTTGAGCAGTATTGTTAGCATTATGTTCATATACAGCAATCTCAATCTCTATGCTTTTATTTTCATTTTTATCTGCACATGATGCCATAGTCATTTGGTCATTTGCAGCTTCACAACAATTATTCACACCAAGGCCTGGGGACAGTGGTTTCAGCAGGTGCACATTTCTCATTTCCTCTACATTTTCTAAAAATTTGTATGCCATCTGCATACTTGTCACCTTGAAATCCCTCAGTAATGCACTAGAGCCCTCCTCAAAAGCTTCAAAGAATATGCCAACACAGGCTGAAATATCAGGTCTGAAACTTTCAGGGACATGTGAAAGGGCTACTGCAAACCTATGACTGAAATCAACACATGGCTCTTCATCTTGTTTTCTGATTCTCATCAATTCTGTAACAAAATCAGCCGGTTCTTTTGCAAATTCTTCCTTGAAACAGTCAGCAAGTTCATCCCAACAGGCAAAGGATTTCTTTGGAAAGCTCAAATACCAGTCTTTTGCTTTTGCATCAAAGGACCTAACAAAAAACCTCATCCACATATCCTCATCTCTGAATGAATATTTTCTCATAAAACTGTGAAAATTTTGGATATGTGCATTCCCATCACATATACTGTGACCACTAAATCTAGGCATCTGACAGTATATCCTAGCAGGCATAGTTTCTATTCTATAATCCACCCATGACAAATCCAGTTGGTCATACAAAGGATCAAAAGGGCTGACAGGAGGTTTAGCTTTCTGACAGGCAGACACAACAGGGTTACTGCTTCTTAACTGGGCCTGCTCAGCCTCTAAGAGTATCAACCTATTTCTTATCTCTTCAATCCCTTTATCCAACATTTTACCACTGAGTGTGGGATAACTCATACTTGGATTCATATAAATCTTACTCTTAGACATCCTTTGTCTGTCTAAGACCTAAGGCTTCCCCTGGCATCTAACCTATGCAATAAAACAGCAAATAAAGGGGAAAGAACAAGGTACCTTTTCTCATACAAATGCAGAAATATGTACATCTTTTTTGTCACATCACATACATCCATCTTTCATGTGCATTTAGATCTTTTTTGCAGAGTCGCCACCTCTCCAGAGAGGACAAAATTTACAGCAGCTGAAAGCTACTTTTCCAGGTTCATTCCACCAGCAGAGCATCATTTTGTTAGTGACTCGGATGGGTCACAAGTATTATTCTTTATTTTATCAATCCTTCCCCAGCGGAGTCGCCATTTTGTTGACATTTCTTCTGAATCAGCATTAGGGTTTGCCACTTCTAATGCACAGGCAGATTCAGGCCAACTGAATACAGGAGGTTGCGTGAGCTCCTCCCCTTCACTTCTGGTTCTGCCGCACCAAGGGGGGTATCCCTATAACTTAAGATGTAACCTTGACTAGCTCAAAGATAGAAAGATCTAACTTGACAGCAACAGGCAGAATACTCTCATGTATGGACCAAGATCTGCATGATAGATCACAAGGCTGGCAACATTCTTGGACATGATGTCTGGTTGGGTATGAGAGCATGCAGGGGGTTCCTAATCCTACTCCTACAACTAACAGGTGGAGGTGTGAAATGGTTTGATATGAATTTGGATGCAAAGCTGGACATGGTGTATAACACAAGAACACAGCATGATTGGTGCCTATCCAGGGCTTGGAGTCGGTAGACATACACCTGTGAATGATCAGCATGAACAGCTAAAACTGGATTTCAGGGGGACAAACATGATATCTGCCTTACAGACATCTCCCAATATAGAGTGTTGAGCTATCTCTACTTATGGTATCCCTACTGCAGTATACCCTTCCCAATGTTCAACCTGAAAACAGTTTAATCCGCCCCTTGAGCAGAGGTCAAAAGATCAGACATTCAACATAGGAATTCTATGCTCTAGAATCTAAACATAAGCAAACATCCAGATCCAGAAGAAGGATACATGCAATACTGGAGACAGAATTAACACAACACATGCTAAGATAGCATTACTCATATAAGATCAACCATGAAACCAGTGGATTCATGCCAAGTCCTACAACAGGAGATACATAAACTCACAAGATAAACTGTACAGAGCAACCAGATCAGCTGGTTTTGGATTACAGAGCCAAAAATCCACCACTTTCAACAACCTTGAATGATCAACACCGTCTGCATCATATAGCAGGAGGGCGTATTCAGCATTGACTACCAGGTTGACCAAAACTCCCGCCAGATATACCGTACCATAGAAATGGCGCTCAAACTTGAATGCAGCAGGTAGGGGAGGAGACAGGAAGATTTTTCGAGCCTTGCGCCGCCGCCTAGGGATTCAGATCTTCAATCAAGTACAACATTCGTCCACGCCATCGCCCATACCTCTGCAACAATCGCCATTGATGGCGCACCAACCCGCGGCCTCGGGAAGAACATCAAACAGACAGTCGCAACCGCTTCCCGCCGAGATTCATCATCATGATGTTTCGAATATGCAGGATCTCAATTATCCCACATGCACCCCGCAGCAACCTCATTAACACTTTATATACTAGGTCATGAGCATATATCATGTCGGCGCTTTTGCTCCTGACGACACTAGTATAGGACTTCATCATCATCATCGTCCAGCAGCATGATATCTTGTTGCCCGAAATATCACCCTGACGTCATCATCATATTCGAAATACAAACTGCATGATATTCGCCTTCATCGGCACAACCGGATCCATCGGAGGAACATCCTCCTGCTGAGCTTATACCAAAAGTCTGGCCGATGAACATCCTGATGACGTCATCATCATATCCTGCTGACGTCATCATCATATCTGCCTACTGCGCACCTCCTCATATCCGGATGATGTCATCATCATGTTTGCAAATATCAGGAGGTCTCTTCAAGATGATCAATGTTAGAAATACGACCCCCCCGGACCTTGATGACGTCATCATCATATTAACATCATCATGATATTCGGAAGACAACCGGATATTTGGAAATATCCTCCTGATGTGAAATATCAGGTTGCACTGTAGCTCCTCTATAAGATCGGGGCGATAACTGAATATGATGATGCTGCTTGAAAAGATCACCCCCAGTAGAAAATGCGCGAAGCTAGCAAGCGGATATCTCCTTAATATCAACATCATCATGATGTTCGAACAAACATATATCCGGGTGATATGAAAATATCACCCCCTCCTTCGCGAATATCATGATGCAGATAGGCAGAAAGAAAAATATCACCCTGATATACGGATGACGTCAGCATCATCAGGATGAGAAACAAAGAACAAGAAGTGATACAACATCATCAGGATGATATTGACTAAGATCATCCTGACGTTCCAAAATATGATGACCCTAGTGAATATCGGGTCGCAATTAGAACTCTTCAACAACATCATCAGGATGATCATAACCAAGATCACCCGATGATAAAAATATCACCCCGGCGAAATATCATGAAGGCAGAAAATATGATGACCTCCGCAAGCAGCAGGATGATAACTGGAAATATCATGATGATGACGACCCTTAGGAAAAAACAAGTCAGGTCGACAACTTAGAGAATAACCCCTTCAAGATAACGGGGCAACATCGTCATCATGTTTGGGCAAGGTGATAAATGGAAGATCACCGGATACTTTGAAAAATCACCCTCGCAAGCAGATCAGGGCGCACTGTAGCTCATCAGCATCATCAGGATAAAACCCAAACATCACCCGACAGCGAAATATGATGATGACGATGAGAAAACCGGTCGACGGAGAACATGATGATGCTGACCCGTATCGAAACAAACATGATGATGATGACCTCCTCCTCAAGAAATATGATGCTGCAGTTGAAAAATGCTGAGGAGGTCCAACACTTAGAAAAAAAATGGGCAAGAAGATAAAGGCTTCAAATGAAGAAACCTCCTGATCATGACAAATCAACCCCTGGTCAAAATGAGTGTCAACAGTAACAAGCTAAAGTCAAGCTCTTCCTAGCCACTATAAATAAATTGTGGTTGGAGCAAAAGCTTCAAACAACGAGTGTTGTTAAGTTATATCGACAACCAACCTCCCCCAAAACCCTCCAAGGCGTAACCCTTGCAGGCTGGGAGACTCCATAACTGATAGTAGCGTTGCCTCATGTATAACCACTCAAACGGTTGCACTTACTAATCATCCTTTGTTTTTAGAAGCCAAAATCCCCTATAAACTGGTGCAGGGAAGGGCGATTATCACCTCCTGAAGATGCCTCAACTGGAAACAATGAGAATTTGGTTTATATTGTCCCAGCTAGCCTAGGATTTGTACTTTTTTTTGTCAAAAAGAGTCCAAAAATTACAACAAAAAAAAAGATCAAAAAAATCATGAAAAATTCTTTGTGTTTGTTGTGTCTTACTTGCCATAATTGAGAAATCAGATCAAAAAGACCAACTCTCAGCCAAGAAACTATAAACATCAAAAAATGTGCCAAAAACATTGCAAAATCAATCAAAAACCCAGAGCTGTGCATTTATTTCGACCTGTTGCACATATACTTTGACTTTCTGTGCAATTACTGTCTGTTCCTATGCTTTTGTGATTTACCAGAGTTGCGCATATATTCTGACTTCCTGCGCATTTATCTTCTATCCTGGTGCATTTGTTGCTGTGCATCCACAACAGTGAGCATTCCCTGGTCTTTTGAGAGAAAATTTTCAACCTTTCTAATTACCCATTTCAAACTTGTTCTAGTTTTAGAGATAAGATTTACCGTATAGTCACTCCTCCTATCTGTTTCCATAGCATACCCTATTTTTCGTCAGTCATCTCGTCCACCTCATCCAAATCTTCCCAAAAATGAGTCAAAAGTATCAAACCAGGCTACGACAAGATAATTCTAGATCCTGTTAAACCCAAACAATCACTAGTAAAGTCTCCACTATCAGGATACATCATCTTTCTCTATCAAAATTTTTCACTAGTTGTGTTGGTGCAAGACTAGTCCCTTTCAAGTAAATGGATTAGTAACATCCTTACTTGTGGCTATCATTTTGTATCGACCGATTCGTTTCAAATCATAGATCACAGAAAACCCTTGTCAAAATATTTTCACCACAAGTATCCCCTTCACCGCAACCTTCAAACTCACCTTGTCAAAGCGTCCAATCTCATAACATCCCATCCCAAACTGCACCGCATGGTCTTAACTAGATCGTAGAAACAAAAGCAACTTAAAATGGCTAGAACATCAGATAGAATTGTATCCCCTCACGACAGTGATGAGGAAATCTCACAAGATGAGATACAACAAGCCATCCAAGACAGGAAATTCCAACGCATGATGGATAAAGTCATCGACCGAGACCCTTCAAAGTTCTTCCTCTACCTAGCAAACCAAGGGCTTAAACTCCTCATTGACTTTGACATAAATGCATTAAAAGAACCAGGAGAGGAAAGAACTCACAAAAAAAGCACAAACGAGGAAAGCACCCTTGACAAAGATAAAGGAAAGAAAACAACGGACCCCAACATACCTATAGACACACTAACAAAGCAAATTCAAACCTTGCAACAGAAATTTGAGGATCTCCAAATAGGGACGTCCACCAAAACTTATTCATTTGGAGGATATCTCGCCATATCCCTTTTGATAAAAGCTTGAACATGGTACCCTTCCCCTTTTGGTTTGAAGTTCCTAAGTTTGACAAATACAAAGGAAAGGGTGACCCCAGGGACCACATTTGAGAATTTAGCGCCACGTGTCTAGAGGTAGCCCACAATGAAACTTTCCTCATGAGACTTTTTCCTCGATCACTAGGAGGACAGGCCATGGAATGGTTCTCTCGACTACCCGTGGGTATCAAAACTTTTGATGAGTTAGTAAACAAGTTCGTCACACATTTCTCATACAACATTGAACATGAGGTATCTATGCTAGACCTATGCAACATGAAACAGAAAAGTGGTGAATCTTTCACCGCTTTCCTACAAAGGTGGAGACAACTAGCAAGCAAAAGCCCTCATCATATACCAGAGAAACAAATGGCTGAAATGTTTGTCCACAACCTCAACCCCGATCTTAGCTACCAAATACAAATCTAAGGTCCTACCACATTCACGACAGTGATTGAGATGGGATTATTTATTGAAAAAGCTATTATCGCAAAGGGGCAAATAAAGTTGTTCAAAGACAACCCTAACTCTAACTACATCGCGGACAAGTCAAAATTTTGGACCAAGAACAAAAACATAGTCAACGATGGAGTGGTTGACGCCAAAGTAGCGGCCCCAAAATAATCAATCCTCAACCTCATAGGCGCTTCAAGCAACACAACACCCAAAAAACCTCCATCGAATGAGCAGAGACAATCTCCATGGTATTTTCGTTCTAGATGAAAGTTTACACCATTGGGAGAATCATTTGAGTCTGCCTTGAGAAAGTTGTTAGCAAACAATGAGATCACTCTTCCCTCCACAAGCGACTATGAACCCCAAGTAAAACCTCCTTGGTGGAATGAGACCCACTATTGTGAGTACCATAGGGGAAGAGAACACAAAACTAATGACTGCATTCGTCTGAAAAATGTCATTCAAGACTTGTTAGACCAAAACCATGTCGGCATAAGAGATCATCCAAATAACGAATCACATGTGGTATACAAGGATCCACTCCCTAACCACGACAGATAGCACAACAAGAATAACCATGATAGATAGCATAACAACAACAACAATAACACCAACAACAATCGGCAGAACCGCAATAATGGAAACAACAATGCAAATTACACAAACACACCATTCAATTACACCATTAATAGAATAACTGAGCATATCCCACATATCAATGTGCTCACATTCAATGAACAACCAGATCCCAATGCCAAAGTTAATTGCACCATCATTACCTGTAGTGGAAAAACTACCTTGCACACAATCATAGACCAACTACAGAAGACTCTGACTAACATTTGGACAATACCAGAGTTGTTGTGTCTATCACTAGCACACAAAGAAATTCTTGAAAAAGCCTTAGTGGAAACCACCGTCCCCACCAATTTGGCCCAAGAGAAGTTTCAATCCATAGTAGGTCACCTTACTTCATCCAACATCCTCTCATTCACTGAGCAGGATGATCTATCCATGTCACAACCCCATAATGCATCCCTACATATCAAATATTTCATCCACAAACACTGCATCAAAAGGGTTCTCATTGATGGAGGGGCGGTTTGAATATTTGCACACTGAGACTAGTCCTTACATTGGGGTTCTCATAAAATACAGTGGATCCAAGAAAAAAGATTACAATCAAAGCCTATGATGAGGAAGAATGGACTACCAAGGGAATTGTGGTGTTACCACTAAGAGTTGGACCAGTTATAAAAGAAGTTGTGTGTCAAGTCCTTGACAAGGACCTTGCCTATAATATTCTCCTAGAAAGACCTTGCCTTCCACCTACCACCAATGCATCAAATTCCCTTACAATGGCCAAGAGATTACCATCCAAGGTGACCCCAATCCCTTTCAACATTGCAACACCATCCTATCAAGACCTAAAACCATCATCCCTAACAATAGAGCTTCCACTTCCCCCATCTCCCAACAGGACCATAGCTCCCAAGCTTCCACGTCCAAGGTTAACGAGCAAAAAGTCAAGATCAAAGAAAATGGGGTAGGAGAATACTCCATCAAGCACAGCCTTTGTCTATCCAAAATGCCCCTATCTCCAAAATCCTTTGGACGACCTTCACCCTGCCCAAAGCCATCCGCAACGCCTGAGTCTCCTACTGCTCCCTTTGTCAAATGGGGTACCTTATCAGATAAAAGTGATGAAAGAGATGTTTTACAATGGCTCTACATTGATGAAAATGACACACAGCAAGACCAACAACCTAAGCCTCCAACAGATATCTATGGGCATGGACAATCTATTTTACACATAATGGGTTATGAAGGACAAGGCCCCATCGGCTTAAGAAAGGAAGGAATTATCGAACCCATTCAACCTTCTTCATCCTCATCGGCTCGAAATGCAATAGGGCTAGGATACCAAGATAAAGCAAAAAGGCAAAGGCAAAGCTAAGGCTACCACTTGTTTTGTAGAAATGATCCATAACCTTCAAGAGTATAGTGACACAGATTCCAATGAGTATGAATGGGATGAACTCTCAGAACATTCCTACGAAGACAAAGGAATTAATGTCGTTCAAACCTATAGCCCCTACCGTGAGGCACTAACTCCTAAGCATAGACCGATAGAGTGTGATTTGCCTATTCCTAAGAGCACAACTTACGAGGAAGGTCAGAGTTGGCACGAGATAAACAATCTTGAGGAAAGTACCATACCAGACCTTGTTCCTATAACTCCCCATCCTAACAACATATCCATCCTTACCATAACACCCATTGAATCAGATCAATATATCGACTCCCTCCCCCTAGTACATCCTGAGCTTATCGATTGGGATCTACGAGGAACCCCTCATCTTGACATATTCCAAAATGATGATGCCTATATCAACTTCATGGAACTAAGAGACCACTTACCCATGGGAGATCATAAAGCTGGTGGTGCAGGAGCACCTACCTGACAGCTGGCCTTCATAAGGCAGTTAGTTAGTTTGAGTCTTGTTAATGTTTCCAAGAAGGTCTGATCAGACCAAATGCATGTAATAAGGTCATGCTGACCATACTAAGGTCATGCTGACCATGTTTTACTATTTTTAGACAGTTTGTTAGGACAGTTGTCATGTTGTAGGTCTGGTTGGATCTCCCAACCGCCTGGAGAGATTTCCCAGCCGCTTGGAGTCAAGTGGTAGTACTCGCAGGAAAACCTATTTAAGCATGAGGATCAGTTGGTATTGGATATCATCGATCAGACTTTGCGAGAGTGAGACAGAGAGAGGGACTGATCATTGTATTTGCATCTTTTGAAATCAAATAAAGTGATCCTGTTTGTGTTCATCCTCTGTTGAATTCCATTATTTGATCGATTTGCTGGTTTGGTGGCTGTATGGATTCGCTGATCCATTCCACCGGTTGATTCGTCGGATCGGTGGAATGGTAATGTACAGTAGGTTAGGTTTTAGTTTGCTTTCTGTTTGCATGCAGGTGTGCAGGATCGCCGTCAAGAGATGTTGAAGACCCTAGCATGGGTATGTGCTAGGTCGAGCTGATAGAGTTTGGAAGATCACCCTGAAAGTGGATCGGGTCATCCCAGGAGGATCGGCGAAGTGAAAATTCGCTAAGGTTGGAAGTTCATCAAAATGGCATCATCAGGATAATTTGGTAAATATCCTGCAGTCGCTTCGGGCATCGTCATCCGGATAAGAGGAGATGAGTATGATGCAGTTGATTGCATAAAGTGAATGTGCGTCGGGGTGATCATCATCAGGAGGTGCCGAGAAGGAGCGTATCGGCATAAGGTTGAAGATCGGGTTGATCGCGGGCCGAAAAAGTTTAAGTTTGGCCGACAGCAGGAGGAGCTGCATATGACGTCATCATCATCAGGATATACGTCATCAGGATATTTCGGAGCAGCAGGATATTGAGGAGCTACGTGTGACGTCATCATCATCAGGATATACGTCATCAGGATATCGGGGTGACGTCAGCATCAAAGGAAAGGTGCGTGAGTGAAGTAGAGTATCATCATCAGGATAAATGGGAGGAACCGGATGTTCTTTATCCTGCTGATTAACATGATGTTGAACATCATGATGCTGAAGATAGTGAAGGTCGAAGTTGTCGGTGAGATGAACAGTGGACGTCAGGAGGATGTTCACGCTTGCCGAACATGATGATGCTGCCGAATATGATGATGCTGTTGACATGCGAAAGAGTGAAGGCTTGTCATCAGGAGGATATCGGTCGGCAGAGTAAATGTGATGATGCTGACAGTGTTAAGGAAAACATGATGATGATGATGATGATGATGATGATGGGTTGTGGACATCCATGCTGTGTGTTAAGGTTATAGTGTGGATGCCTCTGCATCATAGTGGTATCAGAGCTCAGCAAAAGGTCTGGGCTGTTGTGTGTTGATTCTGTCACCGAAAGGGCAGAGGTAGTGTTGATTTTGTGTTGTGTGTTGAGTGAGAGGTTGACAAAATGCCTCCAAAAGGTAGTGGTACTGCAAGGGAATTGTAGGAGATGAAGGAAAAACATGCCAGAGAAATGAGGAAGATGCAGGAGCTTGCTGAAGCACTTCAAGCCAGGCTTGCAGCCCTGGAAAAGAACAAAAAGAGGGAAGTGGCAGACAGTGAGTCTGAAGAAGATGAAGATGCTGTTGAAGAGTATGAAGAGGTAGTTGAAGATCTGGATGCTAAAGACCAGAAATTTGCAAAACTGTTAAAGGCAGTACAGAGTGATAAACCTAAGGTAAAGGTTGATGTTTCCAAGTATAATGGAAGTTTGAATGAAGATGAGTTGCTGGATTGGATTGCTGCACTTGATAATCACTTTGAATGTGAAGATGTTGCTGAGGATCAGAAGGTAAAGATTGCAAAGACCAAGTTAGGAGGTCATGCTTTGGTATGGTGGGATTATGTACAATCTGAGAGAAGGAAACAAGGAAAGTCAAAGATCACTTCATGGGATAAGATGGTAGCAAGGATCAAAGGTAAATTCTTGCCTAGGGATTATGAAATTCAGATGTTTAAGAAGCTGCAATTTTTAAGGCAGAAGGAAATGGATGTGAAGGCATATACTGAGGAGTTTTATAAGTTGAGTATGAGATCTGGTCATCATGAGAATGAGGTAGAAAAGGTGGCTAGGTACTTGGCTGGTTTGAGATTGAACATATAGGATGAGTTAGTTTTAGCTAACCCTAAGAGTGTGGAGGATTGTTATCAAATGGCAATCAGGATTGAAGAAAAGATGAATAGGGGACAGGATAAGTCCATGAGAGGAAGAGGAAACAATATGAGGGGAAGAGGAGCAGCCCCTACACAAAGGCAAACCAATGAGGGTCAAGAAGACACTGGTAAAGGACAGGGACAGTCTGATTTCAGAGGTGGATGGAAAGGTAATAGAGGTAGATTTGGAGGTGGTAGAGGTTCTACTACATTTTCAGGAAAATGTTACACCTGTGGTGAGTCTGGTCATCCATCTTTCAAATGTCCAGAAAACAAAGGTTCATCATCCAGAAATGATAGAACAAATGACAAGAGAGTACAACTTGTACAAGAAGAGAAAGTAGAGCAAAGTGTGCAGAGTTCAAACACTTATCAAAAAGATAAGGAACCTGACTATTATGCATATCCTGAGGAGGGAGAAGCATTGATGCTAAGGAGAATTAGTTTGCAGGCATCAAAGGATCTGATGCAAAGAAGAGCTCTTTTCAAGACCATATGCAAGAGCAAAGGTAAAATATGTAAGGTTGTCATTGATACTGGTTCAACAGACAACATGGTATCTCAGGAAATGGTGGATAAACTGAATTTGGAAAGGATTCCACACCATCACCCTTACAAGGCATCTTGGGTGAGTGATAGTCAATCACTTTTTGTCTATGAACAGGCATATGTGGATTTTCAGATTGGGGCATATCAGGATAGAGTTTTATGTGACATTTTGCCCATGGAATGTTGTCACCTACTGTTGGGTAGACCATGGCAATTTGATAGGAGGGTACTGTATGATGGGTATGCTAATACCTACACCATCAAGAAAGATGGGAAGACTATTTTGCTGATGCCATTGCAGGCAGATGCTGCAGCATAGAGGGCAGCCAAAATCATTTTAATGGGAAAGAAGGAGTATGTGCAGATGCCTAGAGGAGCAGGCATAAAGGCAGTTGAGGATACTGCAAGGACAGGAATTGTTAAGGACAACAGGTTGAAGAAAGTGACAGTTTTGACTGACAGAGGTCAGCAGCAGGTGCAGAAACAGGTTTGCACACAGCAACCAGTTGAGGGGAATGACAAGGATGTTGTCATAGTTGGGACTATTGTTTGTCCTATAAAGGTTGAAGGGAAGATAGAGTTGAACATTTCAGAAGTTCCAGAGGCAGTTCAGACAGAGGTTCTGGTCAGACAACCTGACAAACACAGGGTATGTGAGAGAAAAGCCTACATTGACAGGCATGAGGATTTACTTGCAGGAAAGCAAGTTACAGTTCAGAAGTCTTGGAGCAGCCAAGAGCCAGCAGAGGATACAGCTGGAACAGGTCAGAACACTGACATGACAAGGTGTAAAGGTGGAGGACTTCCACATACTAAACTCATGGGACATGAGTTCTTTTCTGTTGGGGAGTATGGTGCAGGAGCACCTACCTGACAGCTGGCCTTCATAAGGCAATTAGTTAGTTTGAGTCTTGTTAATGTTTCCAAGAAGGTCTGATCAAACCAAATGCATGTAATAAGGTCATGCTGACCATACTAAGGTCATGCTGACCATGTTTTACTATTTTTAGACAGTTTGTTAGGACAGTTGTCATGTTGTAGGTCCGGTTGGATCTCCCAGCCGCCTGGAGAGATTTCCCAGCCGCTTGGAGTCGAGTGGTAGTACTCGCAGGAAAACCTATTTAAGCATGAGGATCGGTTGGTATTGGATATCATCGATCAGACTTTGCGAGAGTGAGACAGAGAGAGGGACTGATCATTGTATTTGCATCTTTTGAAATCAAATAAAGTGATCCTGTTTGTGTTCATCCTCTGTTGAATTCCATTATTTGATCGATTTGCTGGTTTGGTGGCTGTATGGATTCGCTGATCCATTCCACCGGTTGATTCGTCAGATCGGTGGAATGGTAATGTACAGTAGGTTAGGTTTTAGTTTGCTTTCTGTTTGCATGCAGGTGTGCAGGATCGCCGTCGAGAGATGTTGAAGACCCTAGCATGGGTATGTGCTAGGTCGAGCTGATAGAGTTTGGAAGATCACCCTGAAAGTGGATCGGGTCATCCCAGGAGGATCGGCGAAGTGAAAATTCGCTAAGGTTGGAAGTTCGTCAAAACGGCATCATCAGGATAATTTGGTAAATATCCTGCAGTCGCTTCGGGCATCGTCATCCGGATAAGAGGAGATGAGTATGATGCAGTTGATTGCATAAAGTGAATGTGCGTCGGGGTGATCATCATCAGGAGGTGCCGAGAAGGAGCGTATCGGCATAAGGTTGAAGATCAGGTTGATCGCGGGCCGAAAAAGTTTAAGTTTGGCCGACAGCAGGAGGAGCTGCATATGACGTCATCATCATCAGGATATATGTCATCAGGATATTTCGGAGCAGCAGGATATTGAGGAGCTGCGTGTGACGTCATCATCATCAGGATATACGTCATCAGGATATCAGGGTGACGTCAGCATCAAAGGAAAGGTGCGTGAGTGAAGTAGAGTATCATCATCAGGATAAATGGGAGGAACCGGATGTTCCTTATCCTGCTGATTAACATGATGTTGAACATCATGATGCTAAAGATAGTGAAGGTCGAAGTTGTCGGTGAGATGAACAGTGGACGTCAAGAGGATGTTCACGCTTGCCGAACATGATGATGCTGCCGAATATGATGATGCTGTTGACATGCGAAAGAGCGAAGGCTTGTCATCAGGAGGATATTGGTCGGCAGAGTAAATGTGATGATGCTGACAGTGTTAAGGAAAACATGATGATGATGATGATGATGATGATGATGGGTTGCAGACATCCATGCTGTGTGTTAAGGTTATAGTGTGGATGCCTCTGCATCAGCTGGCTACGCTATAGAACTCAATTTTGTAGCTTACTTCGGAGAGGGTGCCAAGCCTTCCAGTCACAAAAACATAAAAATCAAAAATGGATTTGATGGTGAAAACCGCTTTGCAGTAGTATCAGATCCCAAAAAAGTAAAAATAAAAGACGCATCAAATGGTGAAAACCTCTCTGAGGCGCCAGACAATGGAAGGCTTGACACTCTCCCCAACGACATGTATCAAGAGAAGTCAGATTGTGGTAGAACCTACAGAACCAGTAGACATCGGTACATAGGGTAATCCTAAGATCATACACTTTGCTAAGTCTTTATCTCCACTAGAAAAGACAAAATTTGTACCCTTCTTCACGAGGAAATAGATCAACTTTACTTGGTCATATGCAGATATGCCCGGTCTAGATCCAAACTTGGTCTTACATCATTTGCCACTCGATCTTGGAGTAAAACCTGTAAAGCAGAAACTTAGAAAAATGCATCCTCATGTTGCACTACTAGTCAAAGAGGAACTCAAGAAGCTGCTAGATGTCAAGTTTATCAGACCAATAGACTATCCTGAGTGGATTTCAAACATTGTACCTGTCACCAAACCAGATGGAAGAGTCAAAATTTGTAATGATTTCTGAGATCTTAACAAGGCCTGTCGCAAAGATGATTTTCCATTGTCAAACATAGACATCATTGTGGACTTAACATCTGGGCATACAATGCTTTCTCTTATGGGTAGTTTCTATGGATACTTGATCAAATTAGGATAGCACCAAAGGATCAACACAAAACAACATTCACTTGTCCATGGGGTACTCTCTATTGGTGCGTCATGCATTTTGGGTTAAAGAATGCAGGAGCAACATATCAATGTGCTATGACTACTATATTCCATGATATGATGCATGTAACAATGGAAGACTATGTGGACGACATCCTTGCCAAATCACTAACAAGAGAGTCTCATCTAGATGTATTAGAGAAAGTCTTTCAGTGACTGGAACAGTTCAAAGTTAGATTGAATCCAAAAAAGTGTGTGTTTGGGGTCACCTCTAGCAAACTCTTAGGCTTCATAGTACCAACAAACAGGATTGAGGTAGATCTTGCAAAAGTTAAGACTATCATGGAGATGCCTCCACCAAAGAACATCACCCAACTGTAGTCATTGCAAGGCAAATTACAAGAAATCCACTAATTCATCTCCCAACTGGTAGACAAGTGCCAACCCTCCAGTCATCTCTTACATAAAAACATTCCATTCAAATGGGATGAGAAGTGTGAAGAAGCATTTTGCAAACTTAAGGAGTATCTTATGAATCCACCTATCTTGATGCCTCCTATACAAGGCAAACCACTATTACTTTACATATCTACTACACAGACAGCTCTGGGTGCCCTTCTAGCACAACAGGACAATGAAGGCAAGGAAAGGGCCATATACTACATCAATCACACATTGGTGGGGTATGAACTGCAATACTCTCAAATCAAAAGATCTTGTCTTATTGTGGTTTTTGCTTCCCAAAAACTATGACATTACATGCTTGCACATTCCATCAAGCTTATTGCAAAGATAGATCCCCTGAAATACTTATTAAGCAAAGCAGCTCTCACAAGTTGCCTAGCTAAGTGGGTAATGCTCCTAAGCGAATATGACATTGAATATGTAGAACAGAAAGCTATCAAAGGTCAAGTCATTGCCGCCCAGTTGGCAGAGGTGTAATTATAGGATACCACTCCAATGAAGTTCGAGTTTCCAGATGAATCAATCTTCACTATCACAATGTAGTCATGGACACTCTATTTTGATGGCTCCTATACAAACCATGGATCAGGGGAAGCATCTTGTTGGTCACTCCTTAGGGTGCCACAATACCTAAGTCTTATCATCTGCTTTTTCCATGCACAAACAACATAGCAGAATATGAGGCCTTGGTCATTGGTCTTAAACTAGTAGCAGAATGGAAAGTAAAAGAACTTCATGTCTACGGTGATTCACAACTCGTCATCAATTAGGTCAATGATAACTATCAAACAAAAGATGACAAGCTCATTCCCTACAAGCATATGGTGGATGATTTTAAAGAGTACTTTAAGACCGTCTCTTTTGAGTAGATACCAAGGATTGAAAACAAAGTAACAAATGCCATGGCAACCATTGCCTCACTCCTCGACATACCAGAGAATGAGTCACGTTTTGAGTTCTTGGTGGAAACAGTCACGTAGCCATCTTATGACATCCCCGAAACCCAATCCATTTGCCTTCTCATTGGATCTAATTCACCTTTTTATGGTAAGATTTACACTTACCTCAAGGACAACACCTTACCACCTAACCTATCAAATAACCAATGCCGAACCTTCATTCGACAAACATCTCGTTACACTATTATCGCCGATACCCTATAACGCCGAGGTCTGGATGGTACTTTACTTCGATGTCTTTAACGCAAAGAATCTCAAACCGCCTTACAAGAAGTGCACGAAGGAATATGCGGATCACACTCTAGTGGTCCTACTTTAGCCAAGAAACTCATGCGTTTGGGATACTATAGGCTGAACATGGACATGGACTCCTATCACTTTGTCAAGAAGTGCAAGCAATGTTAGATACATGGAAACCTTGTGCATGCACCAGCTCAAGAACTACGACCTTTAACGACACCTTGGCCCTTTTGTCAGTGGGGACTTGACCTTGTGGGTAAAATCCACCCTCCCTCATCCAACGGCCACAAGTTCATCATAACCGCAACTAAATTTTTTATCAAGTGGATTGAAGTTGTTTCACTCACCAATGTCATAGGCAAATAGATTGCCTCATTCATCCTCAATTACCTCATCTGCAGATACAGAATTCCCTCATCCATAGTCACGGATAATAGAAGACCTTTCAAAAACTAGGATGTCCAAGAGCTTTGTGACAAATTCAAAATCCAACACCATTTCTCCACCCCTTACTATCCACAAGGCAACGGTTAGGCAAAGGCATCTAACAAAATAATCTTGAAAATCCTCAAGAGAACTGTCAATGACACCGTCCATGATTGGCACATACAACTGAATCCCGCTCTCTGGGCCTATCGAACCAGTATACGCACTCCCACAGGTGCTACCCCATACGCTCTTGTCTATGGATTAGAAGTCATTTTACCCATCGAGGTCAAGTTACCATCTCTAAGGGTGTCGTTAAAAGGTCTTATTACTGATGAAGACTGCAGAGTTTCCAGATTGCAAGAGTTAGAACTGTTGGAGGAGAAACGACATAATGCCTTCAACCATCTCAAGGCATACCAGCAAAGGATGTCACAAAGCTACAATCACAGGGTCTGTCCAAGGGTCTTCAATGTTGGTGATCTAGTACTCAAGGAAAACCCTCGCAATCAACAGGATCAGGAAAAGAAAGGTAAGTTTGAACCCAACTAGCTTGGTCCTTATGTAATCATTGCTGCTTATGGATCAAGAGCATATTAGTTGGCTACTTCAGAAGGTGAACTGTTCGATGACCCAATCAACAGTATGCATCTTCAACGATTCTATACCTAGAGAACCCCAATGTAAGGGGGCATAAAAACATAAAAACATAAAAAACCAATATATATATATAGACAAAAATCAAAAAATGGAAAAATATAAAAAAAAAACAATCATCCTCTGGTGAAAACCTAGTAAACAGGCGCCTTGGATAGATACCATGATGACAACCTGGCAAATAGGTGTCATGTGTATTTTGGCTCCTGTGTAATAAAAGCAAAGTAGGGAAAACCTGGCAAACAGACGCTCTCTATGATGCGAACCACTTCCTCCATCTTTGGGAAACCAATCGCCTTGTGTCCATTCTTCCCATAGTTATCCATTATCTAATCATGTTAGTTTCACAATAAACACCTTGCATAACAAAATGATGACCTATCATGGCTTGATACTCTATAACCATTGTCACCTAAATACCTAAGGTTGTCAAAGTACCATATCCATAGTGTCAGCATATCTTAGTGTCCATTATCAGTATCAAGGTTCTTCCTAAACTACGTTGCCTCTGCGTCATCACATAGGCAAGGCCATTTTCAATGCGCCTCTGAGGCTCCACTTCTCATCCATTCCATCGCGTGTCGTTTGTCCTTCTATCTATCTAAGTCCACATGGTTTCCTATTGCCTAGGTCTTAGGTCCATCAGGGCTCACCCTAAACTACGTTGCCTCTGCGTCGTCACGTAGGCAAGTCCATTTAGCAATGAGTCCTTGAGGCACTAGGTCAGTCCCTTAGGGTCCACTTCTTTGTATTTGTTTGTCAGTTCATCCATAATAAGCTAGATACCTCTATTTGACCGTGGGCAAGTCCTTGACTTGGTTAAGGAGTTGTATTTTGCAGTGCCACATTGTTCATCGAGGACACCAATAAGGACTGTGATACCTTTCACCAGGCATGCAAGCACAGTAAAAACCTACTTTCCAACAAAAATCTTGACGCAAGACATCAACCTATCCAAAGAAAAGCAAAAACAAGAGCAAAATGATCCAAATGATTCTATCTAAATTATGGCAAGAAAGATACATCTAATGCAAGAATGTTTTGTTTCAATTAGTTATGTCTTAAAGTCTTCATTTTTGTCATCATGTTTCCTGTGCTACTCAAGGATGCCAAAAGTTAGAGATGCTAGGATGGGGGCATGATCATTTTCTTTGTCTGTTGTTTGTGGATCAATCTTTAGTAATGTGATGACTTTTGTCTAACGACATGATTGACAAAAGATCATCGAGGACTTCAGAGGTCTAACATGAAACATGTATAATCCTTGTCTGTTGATATGCAAGAAATACTCAGGTCATCTCGGTTCAATTATACCTAGATGTTTGTATTAACTTGCTAAATCAAAATCCATGTAAGTGATACTCAGGTCATCACGGTTTAATTATACCTAGATGCTGGTATTTTCTTACAACATTTCAAAAGAGAAAAGAAACAAAAAAAAGTGCCCAATGATGAAATAAGCACTTCAAAATACTTGCAATATCAAGATGGCAAAAAACCATTCGCATCCACAAAGCATCCATATCCCATGCAATAAAAAATTCTATGCAGAGTATCAATGTTTGCATATAAAAGCTTGTGATCCTTTCATTCACCTTTCTTCTATTAGTTGGTCTTCTATCATTGTATCATTTCTACGCCAATTGCGTGCACTGGGACATAACAAAAACATGGCATAGTTTGCATATCATATCACATGAGATAGTCATTAACATGATTAAATCATTTGCATACATAATAGTGCATTAGATCATCCATATACATTTGCATCAACATAACATAATGTCAACAAAAAAATCCAAAAAATATAGACAAATGATCATCTCATAACACTGCATAATCATATTGATAACATTCCCATTTGCATATTAGGTGCATACATGAAATCATCTAAGTCTGCATTAGATCATCATCATATCAGAGTCCTAGAATCATATCTCATAAAGCATCATAGAGTATAATCATAAACTGCATCATCATATAAACATCAACAACAAAGTGTGCATCCATATAGACATCAAAAAGTAAGGTGCATCCATTAGACATCACATAATGCATGTAAACCATAACATAAGCTACATCATCATATAAATATAAGATAAATATGTCCAAGTGTACAATATCAAAGTCCATCTGTGAGCCAAGTCATAAAAGGTACATACATCACAAAAATAATGATACATGTCTCAGTAATGGTACAAAATGAGATAAATGCATACATATCAGGCTATACATGAGCCATCAAAAATGTATATACATAGGTAAAAATTAGTACAAGTGTCAGCTAGCCCTGTTGGCATGGGACGCTACTCCCAGCACTGCCCTCTCCACCTCTACCTACCCCCAACTGCTGTGGACCCATAGCAAACGCTCCTGACTGTGAACCTCCTACCCTCTAAGATGTGCCTGCCACAGACTGGCTCTTATAGCTGCATACCCTTTGGTCCGCTGGCACAACCCAATGATATAAACCACAGTAATACTAAGTCTAGGCCTACGCTCTAGCAAGCTCACCCTGAACTTGTGCCATCTGAGTCTGCATCTGGTGAACCTGAGCCTGAGCCTATGTGACCTACATCACCAATAATCTTGTAGCCTCATCAGTAACCAAGGCAGCTACGGCCGTATCTCTCTCCAGTTTAAGAGCTCGCACCCTCGCTAGTGTTGTGTCTCGCTCAGCAGTGAGACCAGATATAATCCTTGCATCTGCCTCCCTCTGAGACTCTGCCGCCCTAAGCTGTGCCCTGAGCTATCTGACCTGGCCCCATAACATAGCAATAACCCCATCCTATGCCTACAGTTGTAGGTCAGGCTGGGCGGGATCTTGTGCCTGCTACTGTACAATTGTCTACTGGGGCACCTACTATGATGCCGGCACCTGTATCTGTTGTGTAGTCTGCTGTTGCACTACCTGCTACTAGAAGGATCCCTCCCCAACTCTCCTCCTCTATCTTTATCTACCTCCATCTCCACCATCCCCTCCTCCACCTCCATTACCTCCATCATCTCCATCTCCCCGTCCTCCTCTACCCCTCCTCTGTCTCCTCTGCCTCCTACCTCCACCATCCTCCTCATCTGAATCCTCCTCCTCTAGGCGTGGAGCTAACTCTCCCTGTCCTAAATACCTCAAGAACGGGTGGGCTACAAACCACTCCTCATAGTTGGGGGTCATCCCCGCGTCCACTACCTCCCTCCTCATCGGCTAAGCCTGGTAGGGAATATACAAAAAGTCTGCTCTAGCCTCCTCATAGGAAGCAAGCGGGCCCCATCTCAACCACTCTGCGTGTGTCTTGGCAAACTGTGTCTGCCCCTGTGGCTGACCCTGTACTCTTCCAAACTATCTCTGTACCTGGTTGACTATCTACCTCTCTAGAATGTACTGTGTCCACCCAATCAACCACCGAGTCTGAAAGCAATAAGGGAGCTCATCATCCCATCACTCACAATCCAAATACGGGCGCCAAATAACTGCATCTACATTATCCAACGCATGTCTCCAATACTCAAGCTTTCCCAGCTTATGCTGGGAAATAAAACCTACGTATCCATAAGTGTAGGGCTCACCTCTCTGCCTGGAAAAGATGCATATCGGCCAAGTAATAGCAATGTGCTCCCATAACCAAAACTATAGTAGTGAAACACCTACCGACAAACTGGCTCCCCTGTGATATACTTCATGATGCATATCGTGGTACAAGTGAGCCAATACACAGACACCCCAGGCAAAGGGGGTGCCATCTGTGATCATCCTCTCCATAGTCCTACCCCAACCAATGGGGAACCCATGTGACCTCCTATCGAGGCATACAACACCCCCGATCAACCCTGCCACTATCCCTAGGAAGTAGTCATAGTAATCATGTATGTCCTTCCATGAGATAACCTGACCCTCTAGCTCTAGATCATCAAAAACACACCTGCACTCTGCTAGTCTGGCATCACGCTGAGCCTCGTACTCTACGAGCTCACCCTGGATCAGTAGATGCAAGATCCTGTAAACATCCTCTAAGCTAATGGCCATCTCACCAGTAGGCAAGTGGAACGTCCCATCCTCGCTGTGGAAATGCTCCATTGAGGCAGTCAGCAAACTAAGGTTCGCATGAACCTCGAGCATGAAGCACATGTAGTCCAATCCCATAGCACCAAGCGCCTCCTGATCTATCTCTGTAAGCATATACCACTACAACAATGGCAAAGGAAACTGCTCCTGTGACATGAGTATATCACGAATGACCTCCTGCAATCAAGCAAATCATAGCGTCAACCATAACTGAATCTAAGCAAACCTGCTCAAGCTATCAACCTATCCTATCACTTACTTAACATATCAAATTGATCAAAATAGCATATCATGTCTTGACTAGATTCCTGTAGGAGTCAAGGACAACACTGAGAGGGGGGGTGAATCAGTGTTGTGTGAATTTTTAAATCTTTTTCAATATTTAACTTACAGAGCACAAAAAAGAGAAGTTATCATTGAATTGTCAAACACATATGCACATAACTTTGTCAAACACATAAACAAAACTCATGAGTAAAACATACAATCATAGAGAGATGATTAAGACACAAGAATTGCACAAGTGGAAAACCCTCCAGGGGTAGAAAAACCACTCCAGAATTGCCTCACTGGCTTAACTGAAAAACATGCCTCACTGGCAATACAAATTGTATCTAGGAGCACCAACTCCTTATGGAGCACCAACTCCAATCCCAAACAGAAGCACCCACTTCCAACACTGATATACCTCACTGGTAATCCAATAGGTCTCACTGACCTACAAGCCTCACTGGCTAATACAATCACTATAAACAAAACATCAAACTTTGTGTGCAAGACAAGATTGTTGTTCAATCAGATTTGCACCATTGTATACAACCTTATACCTCCTGTTAGATTTTCAAATCAAAACAAGCTCCATATACAAATCTCTATAAACAATTTTCTCTGCAAATTAATCAGATCCATACTGCATATCAATCTTGTATTTTAATCCTCCATTCAACAACACTAAATATCAATCCTGTATTCCAATATGCACAACAACACTACTTTACTCTGTCTGTTTCATTTATGTCTTACAAGTCTCAATGTCTTGATCAATTGAATTCATGATTCATGCACCTGATTGTCATTTCAATTGCATATTGTCTTTTAATCACCTTGTCAATCTCTGTATTTGATCCCTGTCAGTTCATCATCAATCTGCACAACATTACTCACATCAACTTGTTAATACACAAGACTCTTAAATCAAAAACATCTATAATATCATTAAATAAAGTCTGAATATACTTTCACAACCCTTCATATTCTCTTCTCTATTTTTAAAACAAAATATCTTTCCGTCAATTCTATGCATTAAAAAAATTTGATCTTCCTCTTCTCTGTACATGATCCTTCACATTCTTTGACATTTCAATTTGGACAATTTCTGTATTCAATATTATCCCTGCAAATAAAATCTTCAATTTGATTTTCTCACAAGACAAAAACATCATTCAATCCTGTTGATCTTCCTCAAAAATATCTTCATGAAAACCTTTCATATTCTATATCTGTGAAGAAATTACTTTTCTCTTCATATCTATGACTGTTCATTTTCTTCCTTTCTTCCTCTTTGCAAATTCCTGCAATCTTATTTCATCTTCAATAAAATCAAAAAATCAATTCATCTTTGAAAACCAATCTGCCTCAAAAACAATCTTCAATCTGTAAAGAATCTTTCTCATTGCATCATTGTTATCTCTGCAATTTTTTTTCATGAAAATCTTTTCTAAAATTCTTCAATAGTTTTCTAAAAAATTGCTTTTAAAATGCAATAGTAATCTCCTATAAAGGCTCCTTAATTCTATAATCAATCTTAAGCCATTTAATTAAAAATGGAAATTAAAAAGAAGTTTCCAAAAATCTTTTTATATAAAAAAATGCCCACTTATATCGGGCTCCCTCCTTATACCATACACTTTCAATGTCATAAAATATGACATATTAAAGTTTCTAAATTTAAACAAAACACAAACCTTCCAATTTAGAATATACCGCGGGCTAAGCAATTTCATTTGTTTTAAAACTCAAAAAAAAAACGCGCTCCATAACAAACATGTGAAGAGGGCCATTCGAATTGATTTCCCGCCCAAGGCTTTTGGAGGAGACCGATGCTATCGGTAATAGTATAAAGGGAGGCCGGTTTCAACATGATGCCAAACCCTTTAACCTTGTCACTTAAGTGACACCAACCACCCCGACCGGTCACCCATGAATTAGAACAAAAAATGCATTTGACTGTTTTAAATAGGCTTAGAAGGGGTAAAGAGATATCTTGGGCAACACTAATGTTTGGGTGTTAAGAACCTTTAAACCATGAGGTAAAATAGCAGATGTAGTATATTTAATCAGAGATCAAACTAGTCACAGATCCTTTAAAATAAAGATGAGACATCATTTATGACAGCTATAACAAACAAACTTATTACATGACCCAACACCCTGAAGAATATGAAAGCAAATGATTTGGTCTAACCAAAGCATCACAAATGATATGACATGTATGAACCTATCCATTCCTCTTGGCAGACCAAGATCAGATATCACAACTCACTGCAGTCTAAGCTCATACAACATCTCTTGTGAGAACATATACCATCTCCTGTAAAGCATCTTATACATGATCAACAAATACGAAGACAATAGACAAATCACATGCACACCTTTGGATACCATATGAACAGTATACATCCTAATCTTCAACTACCACATGAAAAGCATATATCCTGATCTCAACATCACACATCAAGTGTATTCATGTGATCCTTTGAATACCAACAACTGATATCATCAACCTTGTCAAGAACCAACACATTGCAAACCTTTGAATACTAACAATTGATATCATCAACCTTGTCAAGAACCTGATGAATAATGAAGACCATGCCTACCAAGAATATGTCATGTTCACTGATATGACATTGTGAAGAACACATCTCTCCAACTGATTGATATGTCATGTTCACTGATATGACATTGTGAAGGACACATCTCCTGATGATGCAAGATCAAACCTGTGAAGTATAAAACCATTCTCTATATCTGCAAGATGATGTCTCATGCTCCTGAACACTTTTGACATCAATGACAACCTAACATCATCAATTCCAACAATCTCAAAGATCGCTTATCAATTGACGCATCGAGCAAGATGCCAATTGAGTCAATTTCATTAAGTAAGCTGACTATCCTAGTGCAAATACGTCGAATCATAACAAATGCACAACTTCATAGTGAATGCGCCGGTTCTTATCGCATATGCGCAGTTCTGGCAAATGTACAGCTTCCCATATCGTATGCGCAGTACTTGTCATATATGCGTGGTTTTATCATATGCGCGGTTTCATAGCATAAGCGCGGGTTCGGAGCGCATATGCGCTGAAACGTGATTTGGCACATCTATCCTAGCAATTTTTCCCTAGCATTTATTAGCCTAATAAATGACCCTAGGCGAGTTTTATCGAACTACATATCGGTGGTCCTACCTCAATTGGCCGCCCGAACCATCAAACACGGCCAAAGCGGTGCTCCTCGTGTGGAATATCCATATCTATACCAACTACTCTAGCTCCTGTGCTCTCCTAAGCTTTGAGGGACCAATCAACAAAAGCCAAGTGTGCAAATTATTAGGATTGTGGATCTAGCTCCTATATATAGCAAGTGAACCCTAACTGGCTATGTGGCGACCGTGACTACTTCCCAAGACCATTTCCTTCCATTTCTCCGAACCGTGGCCCATTTTTCTTCAACCTAACCTATTTTTCACTTTCTTCATCATGAGATTGTCCATCTCACGTCCCTCAAACCTTTCTTCCCATCCAATCTCCCGAGGGGGCATGCTACCATCGTTAAACCTGTACCAGGGGCAAACTAAGACATGTATCATTATCAAAAAAATCTATTCTTTGAAACAACGTGATAAAACACATTGCATCAAAGAGGGGCAAAATGTATACACCTAAAAATGACACGACTCTGTCTAAATAAATATTCTTAATATTTATTTTATCTAAATTCCTCTATCAATAAATAAATAAATCAATTTATTTATTTGGTTCATATTCCTCCCATTAATTGAATAAATTAACTCTATTTAATTAATTTCATCGAAGTTAACTTTATTCTTCTAAACAATTAAATAATTTTAATTATTTAAATAAATCAATCAAATTTATTTAAATTATCTCAATCTCTAAAAAAAATATAATCAAGTATTTTATTTATTTTTCCAAAGCATGCACAAACAATTAAATAAATTTATTTATTTATTTTGCTTTCTTATCTTCAAATTCCTCAAAAATCTTCCAAATCTTCTAAAAATAAATTTTCTTCCTCATGCACACAAAATTAAATAATTTATTATTTAATTTCTCTCAAATCATGCAAAAAGCAAATGACAAGTTGAGTTAATTGATTCAATTAATCTTGTTTTTATCAACAACTCTTAAATTAGAAAAAAGCTTTCTAATTTATGAAATCAAATCTTATCTTTATAAAAGAAAGCAGTTAACTCAAACAAAACAGCCTTTTGTGTGACATTTGTCTTCTTTCTATTCGCGTACATCCTCTCAAGATTTCTCAACCGTTGATCTTCTTATTCTTTCTATACCATTGATCTTCTCTCTCGTGAGTTTATAAATTGAACCAAATTCTTCCATTTCTATCATCCAAGCTTTTAGTACCCTTACTCTGCAGGAATTACAGCGTACCTTTGGCACCAAATTCCTCCATTGCTTGCCATCACCCTTTTATCATTGCAATTGTGTTGAAGAATCTCTTCATTGCAAACCTATCACATCCATTCCCACTTGACATCTTGGAAAATAGCAAGGAAGTGCACCTTCTGAGGGCCATATTTGTATGCAAGATCATTTGAGATAGGCGACCAATGGAAGCCACGAAATAAAGAGGTTTGCAAGGTTTGAGTTCTTTATTTGTTTGATCTTCGTTGTTTCTTATTTCATTGAGTTTATTGGATTACTTTGACACTATTGATAATCATTCCAATTTTCTGATGACAATAATTATTGTAGGAGAAAATATTGTAAGCATTAGATGGTGATCAGAGGGTGCACTAGGTGGGATTTTGGTGCTACCAAGACTTGGTTGAATGTTGTCTCCCATTTGTGTTGAGTTGCAATCACCATCTGGAATAGCCCCATTATTGGTTTTTTCAAGTGCATTCAGTGGGGATTTTGGCTCTACTAGGTTTTTAGAGCTATAGTTGTGGATTGGGGGATTTTAAACTCCTTTTATTTTTCCTTTTTTTTCTATTCTCCTTCTCATCTACCATGAGGGTTTCCTTGCATGCATGGTTGCTTGTGAAAGACTAGGGGACCCCCTTCCATTCTCTTTCAAGGATGTAGTTAGGGTTGATGGTGCATGCAACGAGTGAGGTCAAGTTTGATAAAAATTTGGAGAAACAACCAAAACCAAATTGTTTCTTGGAGAAGAGCATGGATCAACACATTTTCATCATAAACCCTAACTTGATTGCATATGATGTGTTTTATCTCTCTGAACACACTCTAATATGCAAGTTTATGGGCATTAAAAATCTCTTTGCCCTTCTTGGAAGCTTGAGCCCATTAGACTTGGAAACCTGAGGGAGATATGGAGATTATTCTCATTAAGAGTCCACTTCTTTATTGTTTCTTTAAGAATGGCTAATCAAAATATGGGCTTTGAGATAAGTATGCATGTTCACAATCAAGCTGGTCTATTCATCAAACCCTAGCATGTGGGTTTTGATCCTATGGAGGATCTCCCTTCAAAGATTCTAATATGTATCCACCTCCTCCATCTACCCATGGAATTAAGGAGACCTGATATTCTACAATTTATTGTTGCAATCCTTGGGAAACCCGTAGACCCCTCACATCACATGCTTTAAATAAAGGTAACAAATTATGCTCATGTTTGTTTTAAAATTAATTTGAAAAAACCTTTTCTAGACTCTTTAGAGATTAGATGGGGGAATATACATTGGATCCAACAGATAGATTATGAAGCTCTTCCTTTTAGATATCATGTTTGTCATGCACATGGACATTTACAAAGAAATTACCCAATGAAGGCCCTAAATGCCCCTCATTACCCTCTAGAGATTTTTATAACTAAATTAAATGCAAAAGGAAAGCTCTAGCCACGTGGAAGGGTCAAACTCGAATGGGTTTATGCCTATGAAATCTCAATATAAAGGAAGGAATGCAACCTGTTAGAAAAAAAAATCTACCAAGAGGAGATTTTAATAACATATTTGATGTTCTCAATAATTTTGAAGAGCTTGGATCCACTTTGATTGAATAGTCTCTAGATGGCCAAAATTTGTATCTCCCAAATTATAGTGTCCCATCCTTCCTAGTAGAAGCTCATAACTCAATTGGTGTATAGGGGTTACCCAAAGAAGGGACTCCTATTTCTCCAAATCATATCAAGGGATCTGTTGGACATCATGAAGATGATAATGTTGATACTAGCTTAATTGTAGCATCTCACATTCTAAAAAATACTCCTTTTGAAGATTTTGCAAATTGTGTCATGCTAGAAGCTCCTCAAGCCATAAGTGCAAAGGATGATTTTAAGAAGAAATATCCTCCTAGTTAGGAGTTCAACAAAAAAATCTTAAAAAGGTTGGCTTGGATAAACTCTCCAATGTAGGGAGAAAAATAGATCATGAGAAGGTGAAGATGATAGGGGAATCTGATATGTCCCCATATCAAGACACTGTTAAAGTAAAGATTTGAACATGATAAAGATGGTTTGTAAAATATTATTTTGGATGATAGAAATAACTACATATTATTTAATAAATAATATTATTGTATGAATATTTTATTATAATTAAAATATAATATCCATATTATAAATAACAATATATATAAATATATCTAATAATATAAATAAGAATATTCTTATAATTATCTTACATTATAATATAAATACAAATAATATAATATAAATCATATATCATTTATTATGATATAAACGATATAGTATAAATAATATAAAATATATAATATATCATTTATTATAATATAAATGATATAATATAAATATAAATATAATAAATAAACATTTTTTAACCTATCCTCTTATGATAACGGAGTTACATATGGTTAGAACTAGTTTTACCACAAAAGGGAATTAATATAAAGTAATAAAAATTATAAGAGGGTAAGTATGTCTTTTACCACCAAGCATAATAAGAGACATGCCTCTTCAAACATATCCCTTGAAAGGGAAATAAATAAAGGTTGTGAGATAAATGGAAATCACCATCAGAAGAAAAGAAAATTCAGTGATATAATTATAAAAAGCAATAAGAGAATACAAGGATAGATAGACTCAGCAGTTCAAAACAGCCAATATAAATCAAGAGCTCCATAATAAATCAGATCTGCACAAAGAAAAAGAATAAGAGGTAAATAAAAGTTTTAGCAGGTAAGTATATTTAACATGCTTATCTTATAATTATTAAATGTAAGATTTGTAAGTATGTATATTTAATTTATGTTTAGTATAAAGATATGTAGGAATGAAAGGTTTTATTCATTAGATGAATATACAAGAATGAATGTTTATGTTTATATGAATGATTATTACCATAGATGAATGAATGATAGTAATCATTAATGGTGATGAATAAGGAATCAATGATGATGAGAATGGAATATGATCATGTGATATATATTATTGACTAATTATGATATAAGGCCAAGATGACCTATTTATAAGGCATCATGTGTGAAAAGTTAATAAGGACTTAGAAATCATAGGATTGTGCTATATCCGAGAAGAGGATTAGCCTTATCATTAATCATCTCGCCATCCTAGGTGTATGGGTAAGTTAGGAGAATGTTATTGGACCTAGGTAACCCTCAAGTGGATGAAGAACATTGTGTGGGTGTGAAGTCCCTTGAGCCAAGAGATGAAGAACATTGTGTGGGTGTGAAGTCCTTGGGCCTATGGTAATGATGAGCTCATCAATGTTAAATGTGCCCAACGTGAGGTGACTCTTGGTGGGATGAAGAATGTTGTGTGGACATGAAGCTCCATCAAGCCAAATGGTGAAGAACGTTGTGTGGGAGTGAAGCCTTTGGGCCTACGTATGGGATGGTTAGTGTCTCCTTAATGAACCATGCCTATGGAGTTAGAGATGGATTAATGATAGGGCGACATATAATCCTTCCGAGGATAGCACTTGAGGCCTATGAATATGAATATGAATATGAATATGAGTATGAATATGACTATTCAAATATGAATTATGTGATTATGGAATTATAAATTCTAGGATAAATATGGAAATAATATGGATCTATGTTAATTATGATATGAAAGAGAAAAATTTGGAATACTAATTTTTCCTTTTTGTAAGTTGAAATTGTGCAAGGTTGTGAACAGTTTGAGCTTTCTAGAAGGGGATATTACATAATCACTAGTGGAATTCGATGTTATTTGGACATTAAATACTTGCTTTTCTACTCCCCAAAAATAATAGTGATTTCATGGGGTTCTAGGGGTTTGGGAAACACCCCTCATTAAAAGGTTGTTTGAGATCTTATTTAATCACACAAGCTTGATAACATCTTTCTTTAGGAAACAAAACTATATATGGAGAAAATGTTTGCTATTTCCTCTACAATTTGGAAAGGTAGTCAATGCTAGTGTGTTGGAGCTTAGGGTTCTATTGGAGGGCTTGCATGTTTATGGGACCCTCATTGGCTCACTCCTTCTTGGATGTTGAGTAAACATTCCTTATCAATGGTGGGTTCCTACTTTGATTTAGGTAGCTCCATTTTTCTAACCTGTCATGCCCACCCTTATGATTACCATAAGAATGGACATGAACACATAAATGCTACAAAATTCATTTTCTAAAAATAACCCTTTTCTTTTTTGGAAAATAACTTGATGAAGAATTTGAAAAGAGTAGTTTACCTAATTGTTTCAAATTCTCCTAAATGATAATGGAGTGTCTCAGGGTATCCTTCTTACTTATGCAACTAAAGAAGATAAAATTTTAAACTAGTTAGATATGTCAAAAGATTTACTAAATATCTAGCTTAATAAAGAAATCAAATAAATGGATTTGGATAACAATACAATTGTATTCATAAAGGAAACCACAAATAAAATGAATGACAACTAAATTATAACATATCTATCTAACTAGTACCAATTATCAATTATATCAAGAACTCTTCTAATGAAATAACTAATTGAAATGCTTCTGATATAATTCATCCATAGTTAAGTGTATTTAGGTGGGTGTGTGTGTGTGTGTGTATCGAGTAAAATAGAAATCTGAAAACATATATACATATAAGTGCCTCTTTTTCTTAAAATAATAGTATGAAAGTTAACATTTCTGATATATCTATGGGTATAACAATATAAGAGTGTATATATATATATATATGATTCTGCTATTAATGCAATCATATATATATATGATTCTGCTATTAATGCAATCATATATATATATATATATATATATATATATATATATATATATATATATATATATATATATATATACAACATTAATCATAATAGCCAATAGAATAAAGAATGATACGAATCATTTTTTTAATGAAGAGTTGCAGATTATATTAGTGGGCGTGACCTGGCCTATGGCAAGCTTGGCTGAGTCGAGTCCTTGCCATGGCTACTATGGAGCCGTGGTAGTCGTGGAGGCCACAGCTTCCATAGGCATGGAGCCTAAAAAAAACAATACTTAATATTAGAAAGAAACAATACTTCCTACAAATTTTGTTGTGTAAAAAGAATGATTTATATATAAAGTTTCTTGTTTATAATAGTAGATGTAATGCTCATATACAGAAAAATCTAGTGATTACTACTAACAAAGATATCCAATATAATAATATAAAGGTAAGAAGTAGACACATTATGTATGCCAATCCAGGAATGATTTCATTATAATAGAAATATTAGCCAGAACTTCACAGAGAATGACATTGATTTGAAAACAACATTCCTTCCTTATTGGAAGTTAAATTGCATTGAATTCTTTACACAATAATACAAAAACCATAGCGATATATTCTTGTAACACGTCATCTCATATTACTTGGAATTACACACACAATTTACTAAGAAAGTAAATGAACATAATAAACATGAGTAAAATTAAATATCATTTGCATAATTACAAGGAAATAAAAGCATATCTTTTCTGAATATTTTTCAACCTTGAAATTACAATATACTCAAAGATAGAAGCATAGTAAAATCATTTCACTTTACATTTATAAATAAGTTGCACTTGGCAGTTTAAATAAGTTTACATAAGTTTGTCAATCACAAGTCAAAATAAAATACACTGCATCTAGAATCTTGATATCTATCTTTCAAGCTTCAGCGAGTCTTCCGCTACAAAGGGAGAGCATCATCTGAGTACTTTACCTCTAACCAAAAACTGACGGTCTCCTGCACACCTTCTTGGAAGTGGCCCTACCCTTCACGAAGAGTATAGACATAAAGAATCAATAGGTTTCCATCTAAGTCCTAGTGATGTGTATTATATAACTCAATCGACCATATAACTCTAGACAAGCTTCTAGCTAAGTATGATCATTCTGACAGGTTACACCATCTAGACATTATGAACTGACTAATGCATGCAGAGACAAATGCATCACTTTGGCCAAAGTTTCAATATATATAGACATTTACATTAAAAGTAGTCATGTGTTCACACACCTCTAACTCAACTTGTAAACTATCTCATCCTACAATTTGACTTGTTAGTCTAATAGCTCTAGACATAAATTTTCTTGACTAAACTCAATTCTTAGTCAATCTGACTTAAAATTAAATCCTTAATCTAGGATTTATACAAGGTATGAGAGGTTAGATGATTTTTAACCTTTCAGAGAGTCATTAGTTGCATTCTTGCAATATCATGGTCTATGACTTCCTGTCATTCTATTCAAGACTCAAAATTTAAGCACTCTTGGGTTAAATACCATTTTTTTTACTCTAACAAGAAATCATTAACCAAAGTACTACATAGACTCTTGTCTATCTCATTCTGTTTTGACCTATGGTTTCTCAACCATTTACTATCGACCGTAATGTTCAATAGACAAATTCATAACTGACTTGAGAATTTAAGTTTTCTATACCCCTTCTAACTTGATTCTAGGGTTTAACTTCTTTATCCCATACTCATTGTATACCAAATACTCTTGTTCTTCCCATAAGTAAAAGTTTAATATAACACGATAACAAAAACCTTTAGCCTTCTCTCGACTACTAGGAATTGATTGAATTCGCATTCCTCATAACGTATAAATACATGATACACGAAGTATAACCTATTTACATAAAATAATATCATATTCATAAAAGAACTCTCAACTAAGTCAATTCTTCAACCTAGATAAGTTCGAGTCTCTAATATTAGTAAAATTATCAGTCTTTATTCTTTAAGTCCACCAACCCACTATAAAGGATAGGTTTTGAACTTACATATAACTTATAAAAAAATAATAATAATTGATGATATAAATGCTCTTGAGAAATTATAACACTATCCTTCAGTGTTGCAAAAGATGTCATTATGACTTATATATCTCTAAGCAAGTGAGTTTCTATCACAAATTTGAATGATTATAAACAATCTATCTAAACATATAAATTATCTTGAGATATAAATCTATCTCAGTCAAAACTTGCTCATCTTGATTCTTACAATTATAGTCTCTATGTTGATCTATGCAATCAACTTTCAAAGAAATAGTTTACTATCTCATAGACGAGATATAGCACAGTGAATAACATAAGATCAAATAAACTCATGTATATTCCACTGATAAACTCTTTAGAATTACTCAGTCAGTCTATAAAAATAAATCTAAACCCTTCAACCTATGATTACGAACATAGTTGATAGGAAAAAGCTTATATTACATTCTAAGACTATAATCTATATAGTTCTCATGCAGTGCTTTCAAATAAAACACTCTAAGGCCAATCTCTTTATGGTTTTACTCAACCTTACAGCTTCTTTATAGAACAGGGATATAAACTACATTGAAATATAGTCGAAAAGGCTCTTATACTACACGGATAAAGAAAAACTATATGTTTCCTCTAAGCTTAAACAAGAATACCTACTCTCTCATACATTCAATTATACAAACTCAAGTAATCTGAATGTTGTCTCAGACTTAAGACACAAAGATTCTTCTTTTCTACGTTAAACTCTCACTATTTTCTACAATATCTCAGTTTAAACCAAACCAAACCAAACAAATTCCTTTATTTTATTGTGTTATACTCTCATAATAATGAATTACAAACATTTAAATAGATGACAGTTTAAACACACTACTGTGTATGCTCACAAATTAGAAATAATGCTATGGAGTAATGCTAGGTTTAATTTATGGTAGATATCCTACCTATTTGATGTTGATAGATTCCTTGAGGTTTGAAAAGCTCGGTTATACGTACTCAAGTAATTTGAATGTTGTCTTAGACTTAAGACACAAAGATTCTTCTTTTCTATATTAAACTCTCACTGTTTTCTATAGTATCTCACTTTAAACCAAACCAAACCAAACAGATTCCTTTATTTTACTATGTTATACTCTCATAATAATGAACTACAAACATTTAAGCAGACAATGGTTTAAACACACTATTGTGTATGCTCATAGATAAGAAACAATGCTATTGAGTATTGCTAGGTTTAATTTATGGTAGATATCCTCTCTATTTTGATGTCGACGAATTCCCTGAGATTTGAAAAGCTCACATAGTCTGTTGTGCCTGAACTTTCCTTCCTATCATCTACAAATTAAAAGAACTTAGAGCCTTATTCCCAGCGTGTCATCTCCACTGCTTACTATCCTTTGATAGTATAGCCTTTTTAAGGCTTTACTCTCCACTACAACCATGGAGATCCTTCCTTCTCTTTTGCCTAAAAACTCTTTGTAGTAGCATGCAAATCAGACTCTGGTCATTATGACCACTCCAAGTTTGTTCAAAAGGCTCCTCCTTATTCTCCAAAACTATCGTGGAGTTAAGGGAGTCGAGTACCAAAACTTAAGTGAAGTCGTTTGCATTTAATTGCAAGCATACCACATTCTCTTGAGAGCTCATCAACTTATAAAACAAGTTACACTAATAAATATATATATATATATATATATATATATATATATATATATGACAACTTAAGATTGGTGCATACAACATATATTTATGTTGTTTCACACACTCAACCAAATACGAGAATGGGGTCGAGGTATTCTCCCCCTTCTCTATCTTGTGTAAATGCCAAAAAGATAGGTTAACATTATGGAATTTCCAATCGAAAACTACCGATAATGAAATTGTTTAACCACTAACAATTATTTTCTCTCACATATAATCTATATTCATATCATGTAAGAACTAATGACTATCGACCATTCTTTGTCGATGGTCATTCTATCCTGACTTAGTTTTTTTGACAAAACCTAAGCTTAAAGAATCTAATTGACATATCGACGATTGTCGATTCGAAACCAAACTTAGACCAAAAGGGTCAAATACATCTTACCAAACTCAACGGGGGTTCACTTAACTATGAAAACATGAGACTTAGATGGCAACAACATGTTCTTATCCATACGTTTATTCCCTTCTCTCTGATGATGCTCTCCCTCTCTTTTCTTAAAGGGTGGAAAACCTATTTCCTGATTACAACTTGCATTCGACAAACTAAGATTAGTGTATCGTTAGTCAATCCATAAACCTTATGAATAAATAATCATGACATCATTTAATCACATGTCTAAATTCTAAACATATTAACATAAACTAATGATATCATTGATTTTTCCTGACATTTTCACTAAATGTCAAATCATTAAATCATGCATTTTCATCTACTAATCACGTGGAAGTAAAAAGTAAAACATAATCAAAATTTGGGGTGTGACAATTCCAATGAAATTCCAAGGAATCTAGTCCTCTAAAAAGATGGATTAATTCACCATTAAAACAAAGCAAACTGACTCAACTTTCTCTACTGGCTGAAGTGTAAACCTGCAACCCAAAATGAGCAACTCAATCCCACTCTCTACCCAACCATAGGGCTTGCTTTACAAGCCCACCCTCAAGTAGGAGATATTCTCAAGTGCCAAATTGAAAATCAACACAAATAAAACACAGATTTAAATTAAAAACATCAACTACAATAGGCTGACTCTGTGATGTCCCAATATTTAGGCATTGTTTAAATTAAAGATTTAAACATCACGATAGAAGACAGTGAAGTTGCTTTCGTAAAATATGGTGTTTAGTCAATTTGAATGATAAGATAATTACATTCAAAGGAATATATATAATATTTAATAAGTAATATTAAATAATATCATTATTTTAATATAATTCAAATATAATATACTTATTTATAAAGGTATATAAATAATAAATAATAATTATAAATATAAATATAAGGTATCCAATTAAATGTTATTATAATTGTGATAATGTAACATAAATATAAATATTTGATTATTAATATAAATATAAAATCAAATTAAATATTACTTATAATTAAATGACAATGATGATCATGAAGATCGATTATTTAAAGTCAGCAAAAAAGACAAAATTAAAGGCATCAACTCGTATTCATAGAACAACGATTAATATAAAGGAATTGTTGACTCATCATTAGTCATCCTTATGGGCAATGAGCTCCTTAGAATACAGATCAGGGATTAAAAAGGGCATAATATGCAGTGTTGAGTATAGAAGGAATGACATATCATTAAGGGGTGCTTTTAATATTATTAAGCAGTGATTAACTAGGTTGCGATTAACTAGTAAGAGGAGGCAGCAATCCCTCTAAAGGGGTATGACTCTATGAAGAGTCATCACCCCTTCAAAAGGGTTGACTCTCCTCACAAATTAGGGAGATATATAAGTAGTGAAGGCAGCCATAAAAAAAGAAATATAGGAAGATATTTCGAAAGGGATATAAGAACAACAAATAGATATATCAAAGAAGAGATATACATATATAAAACTAGGTAGATCTAAAGTTATTTACAGAAGGTATAAGATGGAAGTAGAAATGAGATATGAAGACTGAGTAGAAGATCATTAAAAGAGCAGGTCTGCATAAAGAAGAGGAGGATATATACAAATCTGCAAATCAAGATATATGAAGAAGACATTCAAGAGGAAGGGACATGAAATCAAGAGAAGACATATACAAATCAGCAATCAAGATATATATAGGAAAGGCATCAAACTGTGGTAAGATCTATATAGGAATATAATGTGTTGTGTAGATATGATCATACATATTGTGAGATCATCTTCATGATTCATTTTGTATGGTTGATAGAATTATTTGCAAATATGAAACTAGTTTTGTATGAATGTCATGGTTACTATGATGGAGGAAATGTGGAGCAAGAGGGGTACGGTCATGGGGCACTCTTCTAGGTATGCCACTCCAAGGGGATTGGATAATCCCAAGGAGCAAAGGGGGTACAAGGGTACTACCCTTGGGCTTAGAAGAGATGGCTTCCAGGGCACCCATTTGTTATCTCATTCTCCTAGAGGAAATATGGAGCAAGAGGGGTACGGTGATGGGGCACTCTTCTAGGTACGCCACTCCAAGGGGATTGGATAATCCCAAGGGGCCAAGGGGATACAAGGGTACTACCCTTGGGCTTAGAAGAGATGGCTTCTAGGGCACCCTTTTGTGTCCTCATTCTCCTATCAGAGACATGCAAGTTTAAGGGAATCAATCATAGAGAAAGGGAAAGGAAATGACAAGACGAGGGGGAACAGGATAACGGATGCCTCATTAGGTACACCACCTCATATGGATGGCATGCACCACATGAGGCCAAGGGGGATGGTATATCCACTCTTGGGCCTAGGGTAGAGGATCCAAGGCACCCCATCGAAGTCGCGTTCCTCAACTCTCTTATGGTTGAGTCTCTTGGATAATTAGGTTTAATTAGTTTATAATGCCATTATGAGTTGTTAATCATTTTAACTTGATTGTGGGAAATATTATTGTAAGTATTTTCTAACTTGTTTGCAAGAATTAAATTAAGCCAAGGTACTCTCTAAACCTTTGTTTGCTTGGAAAGTGATAATTTAGGGTAAAATTAGTATTGTTCCTATAAGGGACATTACAGACTCACACACAAAGAATCCTTTGGACAGATTCTTGAAAAGGGGGAGAGAGGAGATTCCCTTCCCTCTTGGGGAATAATCATAAAAATAAATATACTTCCTTCTGCATACATCGCCACCAAAAAATACCATCTCCACAACTCTTCAAACCCTCACACCACAACATACCCAAACCACAACTCTTCCATTCAAACCCCAACAACCCCCACAACACCACAACCCTTCCAACCAAGCCACAGCACAACCACAACTCCACAACCCTTCCAACCACCAAAACACCATATCCATCATGATACAAAATGCACAACACATTCCCCCAAGAGAGGCTCCACACCCCTCTCAACCCCACACAAGGGAGGCTCTCACCCCTCAGGGGAGATATGCTCCCTATAGACCCAAACCCCAATCACACACAAACTAGAAAATAGTCAACAAATTGCAATAAATAAATTCTTCTTCACACACAAATCAAAAATGATAAACAAAATTGCAAATACAGAAATAATCTCTTCCATAAATCCACAAATTGCATACCAATACTGAAAACAATTAAAATTGCAAGCCCTACCTTAGTTGTCCAAGTTTGGAGCAACCCAAAATATGGGTTCCAAGCTACAACAAAACCTTCACAGATAAATTTTCCAGCTTCTTTCAAACCCTCCTTCCTCCACAATTATTTTCCAGCCAATACAAACTCCCAAAGTTCTTCCCAGCACAAGAGATAAAATCAAAAGAGAATCCAAGAACCCACGCACGCATAACACACCCCAAGAAATGAATAAAATTCCCAATTAAAACAAAAGGCTCAACTTTCATTTTCAACTTCCCAATGGAAGTTTAAAAGAATAAAATTTAACTCCATAACTTCATTAATAATAAATAAAATAAAATAAAATAAAACTAAATAAACAACACTCGATTAAATTCCCCCAACATCACCAAAAATTAATTACATAAATAATTAAATTGAAATAACCAAGATAATTAACCCAAATAATTTTCGACACACAATGAATAGGTTATCCGTGACAAAATAAGACAAATTAGATAAAAATAGGCATCTTGAGAATATCTCCAAACTAAAAGGATCTGGGTTGCCCATCTGTAAAACTCAATTTCAAACATCAATATATCATGGAAAAGATAACTGAAGCAACATATAAGTAAATATTAAACATCTAGAATTTTCTACGTATAAAATAATTTATCAAATTTCATGATTCATAAGACAATATTCATTTTTGCGGAAATTAAATACATAGTCATAGAAATCACATAATTAAAAACATTTAATTAAATTAAAATATCTAATACTAGCTATGATCCAAAATAATGTCCACACACACACATATAATATGCGTATCAAAACATAAAGGTCCATGATCCTGAGAAAGCAGTAAAAACCATATACACACACAATACTTAGTAGAATAAACTATAAACAAGTATTTGTATAATAGTCTCAGTAGCAGTGCCAACTAAGCCTCACATAACCAATGCTTATGCCCCTACTAATTTCCAAGGCAAGGCTCTCCTATGGTCGCATTTTATATTTGTCCACTCTTTGTTCTCTTTTGTTCCTTAGATCTTGGCAGGTGATTTAAATGTTATTCTCAGTCTTGATGAGAAACTTGGAGGTTCTAGTCAACTAGACCCTTCTTCCGCTTTGTTCAAATATAATTTGTCTCTTCTTAATCTTGTGGATGTTAAACCAAGAGCTGTCATTTTCTCTTGGAATAACATAAGATGTGGACCTGCTTCCATTTCAAAATGGCTTGATAGATTTTTAATTTTTAACTATTGGATTGGTAATAATTGGGTCTTATTTTCTGACATTTTGTAGTGGAATGGTTTGGATCATTAGCCCAATAAGTTGTCTTCTTTTGTCTTTTTCTTCCTAAAAATCCTCTTTTCATGTTTCAATTAATGTGACTTCAAGATCAAGATATTCATGAGAGCGTGGTGGTTGGAGGGAAATCCCCCTTCCATTACTACTATGTATTCCTTATTTAAAAGACTCCTCTCTACACGTGTTGGGTGTTGCTAAAATTCATGAGGTTATTAATTTTAGGAAAGCCTTGCATACATATTTGACTACTTCTAGCTAACAAATTAATGAAGATAAGTCTAGTATTTTATTCTTTAACACTCCTTTGTTCATCCTATAGAGAATTGCTCTTATTGTACATTTTAAAATAGGACAACTCCCTTTGGATTATCTTGGTATTCCCTCATCAATTGGTATCCCCAAATGAGATCAGTAGAAGAGGATTCTTGATAGATTTAGAATGCAGGTTAGTCATTAAATTTTTTTATGGTTGTCTTTTATTGACCATTTGACCCTATTAAAAAATGTTTTGTAGGGTCTTCCTATTTATAGATTCCTTGTGCTATATGTCCCCAAAAAATTTCTAAAGGACTTTGATTCTCTTTCTAAAAAGTTTTATGGACAGGGAATCTAGACTCCCAAAAATAGAGTAATCAATTGGGATCAAGTTTGCAGATCTAAGCAATATGGTGGACTTGGCCTTAGGCAGTCTGAGTTTAATAGCCAAGCCTTGGTTGCTAAACTGTATTGGAGTTTGTGTAAGCATCAATATCAACCTTGGGCTAAACTTCTTAATTTCAAGTATTTAGGAGGGGTTGTTGTTGATGATGTTCTGAGAATGGATCTAGTTGAGAAAGGTTCTATGGTTTGGAATCCCATTAAGAAGGGGGCTTCACTTGTCAAAAAAGGCCTATTCTAGATTGTCAAAATTGGTCACAGAGATCTTTTTTGGAATAACTCTTGGGACCTCCATCCTTCGATCCTCTCTTCCTTCCCCCTTCTACTTCCCTTGAGTGAAGTCTTCAGGTGGTAGGGTGATCTAAAGTTTTTGATTTTAAAGGTTCTCACTTGGTGGGGGATTCTCATATCTATTATTGGAAATATTCTTGTAGCTGGCCTATGGGGAGAACTCCTAAAGTACAGGCTTCCCTTTCTTCTATTATGGTAGATCGACCATGTTGTTCCCTGGAGGAAGCAAATGTTCTTGCTTGGGGCTATGACTTGAAAGAGGTTTATTTAGTGGCTCTTGGTTGCTAGTTATTAGAGCAAGAAAAAGGTGAAAATAAATATTTCCTTTGGTGGAACAAAATTAGTTGGCTCAAGTGCAATTTTTTATCTGGTTGTGTTAGAATAAATGTCTCACCTGGGATAATATAAGAAAGCGAGGATTCTAGGGACCTTCAAAACATGTCCTTTGTGGCAATAATGAGGGATGTGTTTCTCACCTTTTCTTCTAGTGTTCCTTCTCTTTAGGTATTTGGGGGCAGTGGTGGAAAATCTAGAATTGACCCCTTGTTTATGCTACTTCTTTGCTCGAGTTCTAGGCAAGTTCAGGTCAACCTCCTGCTTTGGGTTCTTTTCTCTTGGTTGCTTGGGCATTGGACCCATATTTATCTTTTATTTGGTTCGATTGGAACCATTAGATCTTCTTAGGTCACCAAAGTCTCATTGGGAAGTTTAGCAAAAGATTTTGGATTTGGTTAAAGAAAATCTAAAAACTGAGTGTTCTTTATATGAGGTCATATCTCCTCTTGTCAATTTTTGAGATGCCTTGAGTTGTATTCTATTGTTGCTTCCTCAGTTCAATCTTTCTTAGGTCTTAAGGCATTTAGAAATGTGGATAGAGCTAGTAAGTGGTCTCCCCCCTTTGGGTTTTTTCAAAATTAATACTAATGGTTCTCCTCGTGGCAATCTGATTACTATTGGGATTGGAGGTGTTTGATGTGTTAGTTGTTGTGCTAAATCAAATTTTTTGCTTCATTAAGGCATTTTGTGAAAATCTAGAAAAAATTTTGTCAAAAAGTCAAAAAGTCAAAATTTCTAAAAATAGAAAGTTTCTATGTTTAGAAAGTTTCTAAAAATAGACGTCAAATTTAGGTTTTCTAGGTTTCTTGAGATACTGATGCTGACAAAATTTTCTAAAAATAGAATCTCTAATTTATGAGTCCTGCCTGATTCTGATTGGCTGATATTGCTTCATGATCATGGTGGTCCAGACGGAATCTGCAAAAGGTTGAATTTTCTCTACTAGGTCAATTCTACTTTTTCAAAAGGCAAAGCACAAACTCCGAGGCCATTAATGTGGAAATTCATCTGCCAAGGGTCAGTTTCAAGTTTTTAGTGTTGTTCAAAAGGCAAAGAACTATTGAGCAATAGACAACTGATGAAGAATGAAGAATAGAGCAGGAAGAATCTAGAAAACAAAGAAAAGTTGAAATCATCAAAATTTAACTAAGTCTGGAAAACCCAAATGCCTCTGGAGGCTAGGGGCGCCCAAGCTTCCTAGTGTTAGAATATTTTTTGTGTTTTCTTAGAAAACGTCAAAATTACCTCGTCAACCCGCTTACAAGTGGTCAAAATCAATCAAACGCAATCAAAAGGCCCGTAAAAGTAGGGGATTCATCTTAGATATGCTCAGGCTATCCAGTCTACCCTCATCCTAATGCCTGTCCATGAGATCCTAAAATTGACTAAGTCTGATGTTTTGAAGCCTTGAAAAAATAACTAACTCTTAAATCTGGTGGATCCTCAAAAATCTAGAATCTGCATGTTAAATCCCATGGATCCGAGACCTATCTTAAACATCCTGATAGTATATTTCAAAATATTTAAAGTATAGAAAATTCTGAAATATACGTCAAGTAGGGACCTTCAAAATTTGGCGGAAGTCCACTTGCCATCAAGATTTGCAGAAGAAAATGAAAATCATAAAAAAATTTCCAAGGCATGGAACCTCAAGTGCCCCAAGAGGCTAGGGGCGCCCATCCTCTCCAGACTTAGTTTATTTTTCATGTTTTTTCTGGGAATGAATAAAAGTTGAAAAATTCCAAAATTTGGCTAAGGCATGAAATCCCAAGCGCCCTAGGAGGCTAGGGGCACCTAGGATCTCCAGAGATAGTTTTTTCATGTTCCACTGATGTCATCCATCAACCTTTTCCTGATCTTCCTCTGGCAACGATTTCCAGAAGTTAAAATTGCAATCAAACATCGTCAGATCATCAGTTCAAGGTTGGGGATCAAATTAGAATTGATAAAACTCCAAAATGCCATGATCAGTCAGCTTTTTCAATCAATGGTGACAGTTTTCCATCTTGTTGAAGTCAGAGGCAGGTCACACTGGAGTCAGAACGAATGCAAAAGTTTCAAAACGAAAGAAAATTTGGCTAACACTTTTGCAACTTTGCGTGTTTGATGACATCATCAAAAAAGTTTTTTTTTAATCATCTCACACATGAAGCCATAGGCATCAATAAAATAGGGATTCTTCCTATTTGAGTATATCTACTTAGATTTGTGCTTTAAAAGTTGCTTTCTTGATGGATAAGATTCAAGCTTTGTGCTTTCACAAAGAAAGCTACTTTTTGGCCCTAAAGTTCTATAAAGACAAATCTTTGGCCTCCTTTATTCATTATTTTTGCAGGTTGCATCTAGAGGAAGAAAACATCTTTTTCTTCTCATGAAGATTTGAGAACCCAAACGGAGTGCTTTTTCAGGGTTCTTCGTGGTTTCGGGATTGGGAAGCACAGAGGCACGCTTTTTCAAGGTCCATTTTTCTAGGGCATCATTTTTCAGAAATAGAGCCGGAGCTATTTCAATTTTCATCGAAATGGGTTCATCTGGAATTACGTCCTCTTGAAGATTGGAAAATTTTAGTTTTTTTGAAATTTACTTTTTTGCTGCTTTTTCGAGAAATTCTCTGCTTTTTCAAAATCTGATGATCTGGGTTGTTTCAGAATGGGATTATCTACAAAACCCACATGCCAGTTTTTTTGCTCAAAAGTTTCTTTTTAAAAGAAATCGGCAAACAATTTTCAGTCTTTTGTGTAAAATATTTCCAAACATAGGTGTGTTCACAGGCATTCTTCAAGTTTTTCAGTATGCAGTACTCTGCAGCCTCAGGCCTAATGACATTGAGAAATGTTTCTCAATACCATCGTGGAAGGAGAACTTCGTCATTTCTATTGAAGAATGCAAAAAGGTGTGGCACAATGACAAGGAAAAATATGAGAAAAGAATTGCTCGAAAGTGGCTGAAAGAAAAGCAGAATGTTTTTCCAAAGAACATTAGACGTGGATGACTTCAAGGTGGTCAGATCTAATCTTGGTAGAAATACCCAGCACACGGATGTGAATCTCTTTGAGGTTGCAGTAGATAATTGAAGGACGAAGAAGATAAAGTAGCCCTCAAGGCTAAGAATAGGCAGCTACGGCAATATATTTATGTCAGTGGATGATGTCACCAACGGGGCAGCGATGTAGATAAGGATGGGACTCAAAAAGCATCTTTAACTCAATGCTTTTCAATTTAAAGCATTTGCTTTCATTCAAAGCTTATCCATCCTCTAAATTAAAAAATCACTTTGTAAAAGTTGAAGCTTTCTTTGCTTTATAGCAAATTATTTTAAAACGGGTGTTAATTGTAATCTTTGCTTAGAATAGAAATAAAGCTTGCGAGTTGGCAAGTTAGTTAGCTAGGATCAAGGAGATTTTAGGGTTCCCTACTCCTTTGATTAGTATAAACAAGGGCATACTTGCCCATTGTTTAGGAACCATAATTGTGATAGCAAAATTTGTTGTGCCTATTCTAGCCTATAGAAATTGTTATTTCAAGTGCTTGTTCACTCTGTGTTATCTGTTATTTAGTGTTGATCGCATATTGTATGCCTACCTTTTGCTACAATATTGTTGTCTTTGAGTTGTAATAACTTTATGATATTGAGAATAGAAATCTCATGCCTGCCATTTGTTTTGATTCTCTATCTCACGATCATCTAGTTTTATTGTCAGATGTGTGGCTTACGTAATCTTACTTTAAGTTTTCATCTTAAAGTACAATGAGCCTTCTGATGTGATCTGGAAGAAGTTTATTTGAGCTTTTATGTTAAAATAAATCATTCTCTGTTAACTTTTGATTCCTATGCTTTGAATTTACTTAGGTGATCAAAAGTGTCATTTAGTTTAGGCCTAGCTATAGTTAGAAGTTAAAAAAGAAAAACCTTTGTTGCAGCGATAGAGTTTTGTAACCTTGTGCTTGCAGCTGAGAAGCAAAAAGATAGGCAAAATTTAATTTATTTATCTTTTAAGCAAACATTAGCAAAAAGGGAACTTCCCCTCATAATAGAAGAGCAGTTTATCTGTGCATAGCTGTCTATTTCCAACTCATATTCTAGAGGTGCGAATTGAAACGCCGACACTAGTGATGGTACAATTCATTTCTTTTTCTCTTTTACTATGGGGGTCAAGACCAATAATTAGATGGAAGCTCATGTCATTCTTGTGGATCTTGAGAAATCTTGTGAATTGGGCTAGAAAAAAGTTATTTGTGAAACAAACTCTATGATCTTGGTCTCTCTTTTGAATAAAGCACAGATTCATGAGTTCTCTTGGAGGTTGGCATCACTAGTTGAGTAGATTCTCTACCTTACTCTTAATTTTGAAGCAATCCCTTTTGTCCATATTTCTGGGAAATGGAATGCTATTGTGGCTTGCCTTGCTAAATGGGCCTTTATTGTGAACCACAATTGGAATGTCTATGAGTGGGAATTTTTGCCTCCTGATAAATTGATGCAAGAGGTACTCCTCGCTACCTACATGCTCAACTCAATTCCATGACACAAGCAGAATTAATACAACAAAAACCCTCTGCTCACAAACTCCGCATACCCAACCCACAGCATAGATGGAGTTCAATCACAAAATATATCAAATTGTTTAATCTTTGGCAATGCAAATTTAGCTATAGTAGCTACATAAATATAAATCCCTATCACTCTCCATTCAATCAAATGCAAAAAATTACACGGTCCATTGCAAACATCCCATTCAATTTCATTCCAACTTCAAGTTTTACTGGCAACATTCAATTGTTGATTATGCAAGGCTTTATGCAACAAATACAATGAATTTATATATAAGAGAGCTTATCTCTATGTAAATCATTCTACCATGATGGCATCTTTGTTGTTCCTCCTTCATTTTCCTCTTCCCTGCAACAAAATCATTCCTCTGTTTTACACTTTGTTGCTCCTTTTTATTGGTTCTCAAATAAAACCCTCTGTCACACAATTTTTTTTTAATCTCTTCTTATTTCTCTTTGCTTGAATCACTCCTCTATCTGCCTTGTTGTTCAATCTTTTCTTTGTAGAGCTTCATAGCTCCCCTCTATTCATTCTCCTAGAGTCTCTTCCAACTCCCCATTGCAGCAGTCCAAACAATTTTCAATGCAACCCTTCTTACACCTTTTCTCTTTTCTTGACATTGTAAGTCTTTGGCTATGTTGCCTCTCTCTTCAAATCTGGTGCCTTCCTTTCATTCTACCCACTCCTCTCTGTTGTGGGCCTCTTTCCTCTACAAAATGGCACTTCCTCTTGTTGTTTTTTAGCCTCTAAAGAGTTCTTCCATTTTCTTTAGAATATGGTGCTTCATATTCTCTCCATTAGTTGGCATTTCAATATCTTATTTAAAATTCTTGAAGTACCCCTCCATTCCAATAAGCTTTACAATTTTTTAATGCACATTCAATATGCAATTAGCCATATTTTATTTTCTTTAATATTATGCCCAATAATTGATTTTTTTTTGGCGTGGTTACATAGTGAAAAGGTGAAATTACAACAAGAATAGAAAATCCTCCGCCACTGCCCATCTTGACTTTTCAAATTTCTTCAAGAGATGAATATGAGATAAATAAAATCCACCAAACATTACCTTGTGAGGTTGCATACACTGTTTGGAAAAGATTCCAAATACACGACTTTGACTCTGTGTGCCAGGGTGCTAGAAAACCAAATTTTTGCATAAATCTTACCTAGAAGCAGCTTTTTGCATGAAAACTCATCAAGATGAGTGTGATGACCTCCTTAAGCTCCCCATAAAATAGATTTTGCTCTAGATTTTAAAAAAACATGAGATATTAAACTTTCTGTAAAACTGCTAGTGTGAACTTCTGGCACTAAAATCTCCCAAATGGTGAAAGATTCGGTGATGATTCCTTTTGCACATTTGGCAGAAAATAATAAAAAATCTTCCCCTAAAAGGATTTTTTCCATCTTTTATGGATCTTTGGAAATAATTGTTTCCGTGAAATTGCCAGCAAGACCTTTAAAACAACCAATCAACGAAATTTCAAATTTCATAAATATGATCACACAAGTTGCTTCCTAATGTTGAGAGATGCCAAGAACACCAAAACAAACCAAAACTGAAAGAAAACAAACTGCAAATTATCGTCAGTTTGCCTGGATTCTCTTGCATCAGACACGCATAGGTAGGAAGTTTGTGAGCATAGGCTCACAAAACTAGAGTTGAGTAGTAGGACTACTCTCCCAGGTTGTAAAAAACTTGCAACGAACTCCATTGATGTGATAGGTGGACAAAATTAATTATTTTTTCTCCTCTTCCAGCATCTAGCTAGAACATTCATCATCTCCCTTCAACAACTCTACACTCTCTTCCTCCTTCCTCTACGAACTCATGTCCACCATGAACCATCCTCCTCCTCCAAAGACTTTCTCTTCTCCTCTCCTTTGTGGGATCCACCCCACCATTATCTGACCACCTCCACCAAATACATCCTTCTCTCTTCCAATCTTTCATGGGATTTGACCCACCTCAAACTGACCACCTCCATCAAGTCTCACTTGTAGCATCCTCTATAGCTTTTACATGCAAATATACATCTACATACCAACTTGCAACTACATTCTTCTTTCCATCTACTTGCAACTCCTTATTCATTTCAATAGCATGAAGATTCACATTGACTTCCTCATCACATAATTCAAAAAAATTAAGACTTACCTCCATAGACTCTGTTGTTACAACAACCTCTTTCACCTTGTTTGTTGTTGCACCTTCATTCTCCTTCACTTGAACAACTTCTCTACTTCTCAATTACTTCGTCAAGCAATTCATGCTCCTCAACAACAACTAAATCTGCAACATCCTCACACAAATGTACATGGAAATTGAAGCCTTCCATGTATCTACCTTCTTCTTGCTCTATATCCTCTATTGCATTCATCATCTCAAATAAATTAGACTCAAAATACTCAAGTTTTACCTTATTTTCTTTCGCTGCTCTAACTTATTTTCCTTCATTTTTCATTGCACTATTCAACTCCAACCTATCGATTTTCTTCATCTCTTCTTCCCACAGAAGATCATTCTCCTCTTCACCCACTTGCTTGTCAAATCTAGGGCCTTCTAACTATGTCATCTTAGATTCTCCACATGCTGCATTTTTTTCAAGCTTTATCACTGCATCCAATTCATCATCTTCTTTATTTTCTACCACATCATCTACTACAACTTTTCGCTTTACATGCTCAGCTGAAATCTCATTACCTTCTATCTTCTCATACTCCAAAGGATGCATAGTTACTGCTGCTACATCGATTCAATCTCTTCATTCATGTCTTTTGAAAGACATGCCTCTGCTACAATTTCCTCTTCTTTTTCATTCTTTTTCTTCATGCCTTCCTCATGACATATTGCTGCAATCTCTATTACCTCCACTCTTCTCAAATTTTCACAAATTGCCTCTTCTTCACATCGATGTCCCAAACATTCCATTTCTTTCTATGGATCATTCTCTGTTGCAACTTCATGTTCTACCTCTTCTCTACCTTCAAGAGGACATGCTACAACTAGTAACTCTTTCTTCTTCCATTTTTTTCTCTCCTTGCTTCTATTCTTTTTTGATTTGCTTTCTTCTGGGATTGTATGGGTTGTTCCCACATGCTTCTCCTTCCATGCCCCTTCTATCAAAGGGCTGCAACTCTTCTTCTCATCCTTTGCAACCTTGGTTGCAATCTATTCTATTTCCTCTTGATCCTTTTGCATAAGGATCTCCTCTTCTTCTTCATTCTTCATCTTTGTTGCAATATTTTCTTTTTTCTCTTTATCCTCCAAAGGATTTTTAGCCACTGCTTCATTTTTCTCTTTCTCTTTCTCACCCATTGCAACTTTGATATTGCTATCTTCTTTCATACACTCATTAGGGTATACTACTGCAGTTTCTTTTTTCACTTCCTCTTGTTTATCCCACAATGCATTCATAACATAGTCCTTCCCATCCTTGATTATACTATATGTGTTATCGGTCCAATTATGTACAGCTTCCCTATCCCAAAGCCAAAGTTGCCCCAATAAAACATGACAAACATCCATGGGTACTATGTCACATACAATTTCATCCTTGTATCCTCCAATGTGAAAATTTACAATGCTTTGTTCACTTACTCAAATTTGATGACCTCCTTGCAACCAAGAAATGTAGTATGGCCTAGGGTGCGTCACCCTCTTCAAGTTCAGATTCTCAACCATTTCCAATGCAACCAAATTATCTCTACTATTGCTGTCCACCATCACCTTGCATCATTTTCCACCTGACTTGCAAACAGTCTGGAACAAATCACTCCTTCGAATGGGCTCTTGTTTCTCTTTCCATGGCTTCAAAATTCCTTCATCAACAAACACACTCCATGTCTCCAAGACATCTTGTTAAACAATTGTGGCACACTCTTAATCTACACACACAAACATTTAGAGCCAATGCTCTTGGCAATCACAGGTTCTCCTTGCAACAAAACTCTCACAACTATCCTCTACCCAACGAGATTCTAGAAGATGCACCTCTTCAAGACCTCTTCTACCCACTTTCTCTCAGTGGAAGAAGTTTGCACACCTTCTACCTAGATTCATCTTTGCTAGAGGACAACCAACATAATTCTCATAGAATTATCTCTCTCTCACGGCTTCACCGCTTCACTCTTCACCACTCTTCACTCCTCTTCACTTGCAGGTCCTGGTGCATAATATGCACTCTCAAGATCTTGTGGCTCTGATACCACTTGATGCAAGAGGTACTCCCTCTCGTTGCCCACATGCTCAACTCAATTCCACCACACAAGTAGAATCAATATAGCAAAAACTCTCTACTCACAAACTCCACATACCCAACCCGCAACATAGACAAAGTTCAATCACAAAATATATCAAATTATTTAATCTTTGGCAATGCAAATTTAGCTACAACAGCTATAGAAATATAAATCATTCAATCAAATGCAAACAATTACATAGTCCATTGCAAACATCCCATTCAATTTCATTCCAACTTCAAGTTTTATTGGCAACATTCAATTGTTGATTATGCAAGGCTTTATGCAACAAATGTAATGAACTTACATACAATAGAGCTTATCTATGTGCAAATCATTCTACCATGATGGCATCTTTGCCGTTCCTCCTTCATTTGCCTGTTCCCTGCAATAAAAACATTCCACTATTTTACACTTTGTTGTTCCCTTCTATTGGTTCTCCTCCAATCAAACCCTTTGTCACATAATTTTTTTCTGTTCTCTTCTTATTTCTCTTTGCTTGAATCACTCCTTTATCTACCTTGTTGTTTACTCTTTTCTTTGTAGAGCTTCATAGCTCCCCTCTATTCATTCTCCTAGAGTTTCTTCCAACTCCCCGTTGCTTAGTCCAAACAATTTTCAACACAACCCTTCTTACACCTTTTTCTCTTTTCTTGGCGTTGTAAGTTTCTAGCTATGTTGCCCCTCTTCAAATGTAGTGCCTTTCTTTCATTCTACCCACTCTTCTCTGCTATGCACCTCTTTCCTCTACAAAATAGTGCTTCCTCTTGCTATTTTTTTAGCCTCTAAAGAGTTCTTCCATTTTCTTTAGAATATGGCGCTTCATATTCTCTCCATTAGTTGGCATTTCAATATATTATTTAAAATTCTGGAAATACCACTCCATTCCAGCAACCTTTACAATTGTTTTTAATGCACATTCAATATGCAATCAACCATATTTTATTTTCTTGAATATTTTGCCCAATAATTGATTTTTTTTTGGGAGCAGTTACATAGTGAAAAGGTGAAATTATGACAAGAATATAAAATCCTCCTCCACTGCCCATTTTAACTTTTAAATTTGCTTCAATAGATGAATATGAGATAAATAAAATCCACCAAACATTACGTTGTGAGGCTACATACACTGTTTGGAAAAAAATCCAAATATGCAACTTTGACTCTGTAAGCACAAAAATCACGCACTGCCTCCACGAGGACCCCTATGATGATTCAAATCCTTGTCACATACATGTAAGCATGAAAATAAATCGTTTGGACAGTAAGCCTCTTGATGACATGTCCTCTTTTCTTGTCTTGTGTTCTTTCTTCCTTATCGATTTCCCTCTCTCCCCGTTTGCGACGCTTTTCGACACTTGTTGCGACACTTGTCAACTTGTGTTTTTTGGCTTTTGACCTTGATCCTAAGCCTTGTGAGAGTCTTGTAGGTGAGTTTTCACCTCTCCCCTTTGTTTTTCTTCTTGTGCACCTCATAGAAGCCTTCTAGAGGTCCCCCGATCCATCTCCCACTAACAGTTTTCATTTTCGACCCACCAATCCAAATCTTCCCCTATTATTTCCAAATCTCCCCTAGAGATCCTACAAATGCAAGTGGAGATTTGGATTCTTCCACATGACTGACTTGTTTCTTGATGCAGAACCTATCTTTTTCTTCTCTTCTACCATCTCCTAGCCTATTTTTCTGCATCTGATCCTGTCTAGCCTGGATCTCCCCAGGTGACCTAGGGTCACCCCCCGAGCGACCCTACTGGTAAAAGGAGTGACCCTACCATTTTTGGACCCATGGAAAAACTCAAGTTTCTCTCTCGTTTTTGCTCTGTTTTCGCTTGTTTTTCTTTCTGTTTGCATGATTTTTTATCCTTGATATAGAGTTAACTATTTTATACACCCACACATGCATAATTAGCTCTATTTGATCTCAAATTAATTCTCTAATCAATCTCATGCATTCCCTCACCTCCATTTTCTCTCCAGTGATAAGTTATCTTTGCTTCATCACTCTCTAATTAGCTGAGTTCACTAGGTAATCAACCTTGTTAACTCCCCAATCTATTCTTGTTAACTCATCAATCAAATGAGTTAACTCTTCAATCAATTCCTTCTTCTAAACCTATAAATACCCCCCTCCCTCAAGCACAAAGGGAGGCAAATTCATTATACACACAACTCTTGCCAAATTTTGCTCTCCAACTTAGCATTCACATGCTCTTACAGGACGAAGGTGCCTTTTGCTTTATTTGTTCAACCAAGTAGAGTCACGTTGTTTCATTCTAAGCCATTGTGCTCAATCCAAACTCTCATCAAGCTCATACAAGCTTCATCAAAGCTTCTTTTTACTTCTTTGGGTCATTTTATTGTCAAGAGGATCACCTGCTGCCACAGAAAGATTCAAGGTTGCCTATTACAAGGATTGATGAGGGTAGTGGAGTCAACAAATTTTTGTTTCTCTCAGGTTCCTTCATTGTTTTCTTTCAAGTTTATAGTAATTAGATAATCAAATTTGCTCTTGGGAACAGTAAAACATTACTTTTTCCTTAATAGTTAGATCTTGCATGTTAGATTAATCGCTTTCATATTTCTAGATCTAGTTTATTAGAAGAAGCATTTTCCCTTTTCTTAGATTAAATTGCATTCAAAACATCGAAAACACAAAAAACATAGGTTAACATTGCATTGGAAAAGTCATATAGAATTGCATACATATTTCCCTTTCATAGATTAAAAGCACTTCTATTTCCAAAATACTCTAAAAAATACCAAAAAGAACGTTTGCATATCATTTAGTTTGCATGCATATAAAAGCATTAGAATAGACAAAATTGCAAACCCTTGATTCCCTCATGAGGTAATCACGGTTCAAATAATTCCAAACAAACCCTTGATTTCATCACAAGGTAAAAATAAAGTCAAACCCTAGGTCAAAAAAACCCTAGGTCAAAACCCTAGATTTGGTTAAGGTTAGTAATCACACAACTTCCTCTCTTCTGATTCATGAATGTGCTTAGGAGTGAGAGGAGAGTGGGTGAGGGCTATCTGTGATGAGATCGAGGAGATCCATCCATGACCACAGCAACAGACGTTTGTTCTACCAAAAGGAGACCCATTTGTCCTCTTATTGTTAGAAGAAACTGGACAATGATAGATACAACAAGAATTCTTACATTGCATACAAAGATAAGAGAACATCAATGAGAACAATCGCTTACCCACACAGAGGTGGAATCAAAGAAACCCAAACAGAAGGAGAGAAACTAGTGACCCTTCGGGTCATAGGGTTATCTCAACTAAAACAACAATTGAGCAAAGCATACAATTAAACGCACAACAACAAAGGCCACAGAACTTGCTGACCCCTCTCCATGAAGTCTAGCTCTCCAACGAGCCAGACCCCCATTGTGTCTCACCTCCTCTTGACTGGCTAATTCCATGTGAGCGAGAGTGACGTGGTGTATCACCCCATGGCAAGGAGGGAAGGGTTTGTGTGCATGCTGAAATCCAACCTGACAACCCTTAGGCAATCGAAGTCATAATTTCAAGCGTACATATTTTGGTGAACCCGACGTGAAGGGTAGAGCCTCTTGGTTATGCTTGTGGATCTTATTTCCATCATCATTATCACATATGACGTCAGCTTCACCATATATTTTGGTGAACCCGACGTGAAATTGCAAATCCTTCTAGGATGAGTAATTTTTCGTTCCCATTTCAAACATCTCAAACAAGTTTAACAAAAACTTCACAACATTTTCACACCATTCTTCATAGCCGCTTTCACCACTTCAGCTTCTATGGCTTACGCCATCGTCCATTCTATTTATTTTGTGGTGTCTATGGCACCCCTGAATATGATAGAACATGACTTAAACCAAGGGAACATACCCTCAAGGGAACCAGAAACTCCATCATTTGATAGGTATGTGCCACCACATCCTGACGCGCCAATCACCAATTGTTATGATTACGAGGATTTTGACTATGAACAAGATCAAAGGGAATCTAGGCACTCACTATCATTCAACAACCTAGCTTGGGAGAACAATCCGGCCATACCAAATGCACCACATAAAGCAAGAAGGGTGAGATCAGAAATACATCGACCAGAGCAACCTTCCACAAGTACATCGAATACTCACCTTGATGAAGAGGTTAGAAGGTTGGAAAGGCGCCTACAAGAAATCAAAGATGCTTAAGAAGCATTGAGGATTGCCTTAGAAGAAGAACAAAAAGAGAACACTGCACATGAGGAAGCCCATCATTATGAAAATATTCGTAGAGAACATCCTAGAAATGAAGAAACACCTAGAGCTGCAACTCCTACAGATTTAATCACAACTCTAGTGCAAAGAATCAGAATCCTAGAAGTAGAGCAAGCTGCTCCAGAAAGAAGACTCAAGTCTCATGAATAGGACCAGGGCGCATGTTAGAATCCCCCCTACCTCAATTACTATTCGCAACATGCTAGTAATGACACATGTCTGAATGAGAACCCTCCTATTCAGAATAATCCAACGAATCCAACAATGGGTTATCAAAACCCACCTACAGGGTTATTACTAACAAACCCGCAATCTCATTGTACCTTCTTAGGAACATGTCTCGAATATTTGAAAGAGCCTCTAGACAATAACATAAGAAATGTGCAACTACCTCGGCCATTACCAGATCTCCCAAAGTTCAAAGGAGAAGGGGATCTGAATTCCCACATCAAAGCCTACACTACGGCCATAAGAGAACTCCTCCCTTGGGATGGGGTTGTAGCAATTTTTTTCCCAAAAATGCTTGAAGGCATCGCCTTGGATTGGTATTATCGTCTCCTAGAAGCTTCGATCCATTCATTCAGACAACTCATCAGAGAGTTTGTCATGGCGTTTGACATGAGCAAACTCGTGAAAACAAGGATTAGAGAATTCCTCACAATGTTCAACAAGAACCAAATGAATCTGTAGCACATTTCATCACCCAATGGAGGCAAGTCCTCTATTCTTCAACTAGTGCTCCAAACATGGATCATCAAGAACTGTGCGATCTCTTCTTACATGCCCTTAATAAAGACATGAGAGAAGATGTCCAAAAATTGCCATATAAGTCCTATGAAGAGACATTGGAAAATGCCTTAAGAATTGACCAAGCTTCCATTGATAGTGGTTGGAAGACTTATGATACCAATGGAAAGCTTCGAACATCCAAAGGGGTTGAAAAGACTACAGCTAATGCGCCTCAAGAAAAAGATGTCAACATCATAAAAAATAATCCAAATAATGACAAATGGTGACAAAAAGGGAATCAAGGATCAAACTGACCTTCATATGACCCCAATGCTTATTGTTGGTTCCATGGGACAAAGGGTCATGAAATGAAGACTTGTTATGGTTACAATAAAGCCATCTCCAAGCTTACGTTGGATCAACAAAAGAACTTTCTTAAACTTCTCCAATCCCAGAGAAAGGAGAAAGAACCTCAAATCAAGAAAGGAAAGGCTAACCAAAACTATACCAATAACATAGAACTAGACCAAGAAGTGTTCATGATCCATGAAGAGGAACAAACAGACCAAACAGAGAACGTCTTCTCACAAGTGATAAATTTGTTGAGAGCATCTCCCTCACATCGCAAGACATTCCTAGAAGTATTGGAAGTAGGATGTTCCTCACAGGAGAAATCACCTCCTCTCACATTTGATGTTTCCAACCTTCCCCAAAGTGAAGGAAGTAAGAAAAGAGATTCACCCCTAGACATACAAATTTAAGTTGAAGAAGTCACTATAAAAAGAGTGGGGGTGGACGAAGGATTGGTAGTCAATCTTTTGCCAATGTCCTTTCTACGACAGATGTGATACAACAAAACATGAATCAAGCAACAAACTGCCACGCTAAGAAATTACGACAGTCATGACATCCAAACAATTGGAAAAATCAGCGTACCACTCAATCTGATGGGAAAAACTATCTCTACCGACTTCTATGTTATTAACCGAGAAACCAATTACAACATGATCCTCGGAAGACCCTGGATTCACGCCATGAAAGCCATTACCTCTATGTTATTCCAAGAAATACATTTCCATCATTTGGGAAAGGTAATCACAGTTAAGGTGGACCCTGATCCTTTCAGTGTTTATAGAAAGGAACAGGAAGAAAAAGATAAGAAGTTGAAAACACAAGAGAAATAGAAAGAGGAAACTCAGGATGTTCAAATGAGTGCAACTGCTCGCAACATATCCTACCAAAGAATGGAGGATCTTAGGGAATTTCCTTTTGATCCACATACTACTAAATTGCACGCGCCATTCGGCTTAGCAGCTATTCCATGTGTTAACAAATGGGATATCAAAAACCTATTAGTTGGAACAATCGAGATCATTGAAGGAGATGAAAAAGAAGAAAAATGAACTTCCACTTATGAATTTGGAGAGACATCTCATTCACAAAACCATGAAAGTTTATGGACCTTGCATTTCAACGGGGCTAGTTGTAAGACAGGGGCAGGAACGGGGATAATCTTAACATCCCTCGAAGGAAAAATCCTCCCCTTTGCCTTTAGACTAGATTTCTTTTGCACCAACAACATCACTGAGTATGAAGCCCTGTCTCTAGGAATCATGCTAGCCATGAGAATGGGAGTTAGAAAAATATCTACCTTTGGAGTTTCTTAATTGATAATCAACCAAGTTACAGACAATTACGAAACAAAATCTGAACGATTGTGACCTTATAAAGAGACCATCAGGAAATTAGTTCAATTCTTCGATTTCTTCTCCATCAAAGCCATACCCAGAGAAGAAAATTAGGTAGCAGACTCAATGGCTACATTAGCCGCATTGTTCTCGCCACATGCTCAATTAAAAAACTCATAATACATTGTTTCGATGTACAGAGAGCCATTGCTAGATAGAGAAGAATTACCATATATCCTAAATTATGCCATGGGTCAAGAAGAATGACCAACCTAAGACTATGTTGAGAATGATGAAGCCATCCTAGAATATCTACATGCATATGATGGGCTTCCAAGAGTCCACCACAAAAAAGGATACATGCTCCTCCCTCATCTAGAAGACTATTTTGGGAGTGAGAAGGAAATCCTTTAGATTGAAGCGAACTCAGATCTACCACCTGCACCTCAAAAGTTTGAGGAAGGACATCCATCCCTGACAGGAGATACCATTGACATCAATGTTGGAACACCTGAGAAACCTAGGATGTTAAAACTAGGAGGGGAACTAAATGACGAAGAATTGGAAGAATACATAGAGTTCCTTATTGAATACTCTGACATATTCGCATGGGCATACTCAGATATGCCAGGGGTAGATCCAAAGGTTGTGATGCGCAATCTAGTAATGAAACTAGATGCCAAACCCGTAAAACAAAAACCAAGACCCATAAAACCGCAAGTAGCCGAAATGGTGAAAGAAGAACTCAAAAAGTTATTGAATGTTGGATTCATCAAACCAGTTGATTATTCCAATTGGGTGTCAAACATTGTCCGAGTCCTGAAAAAGAATGGAAAAATTCAGATATGTCTCGATTTTAGAGACATCAATCAGGCTTGTCCAAAAGATGACTTCCCATTACCGTCCATCGATCAAATTATTGATTCAACGATAGGTTGTGAAGTTCTCTCTTTGATGGATGGATTTTCAAGATATAACCAGATCAAGATCACATAAGTTGACCAAAACAAGACAACATTCACTACCTCCTAGGGAACTTTCTATTATATAGTCATGCCCTTCGGGTTGAAAAACGTTGGAGCAACATACCAACAGGCAATGACACATATCTTCCACAATTATAAACACAAGATAGTTGAAACTTACGTTGATGACTTGCTAGCTAAATCAGAACAAAGATCAAAACATGTGGAGGACCTCCGCAAAATCTTTAATAGGATTCGAGAATACAAAGAAAGGTTAAACCCCGAAAAATGTGTTTTTGGAGTCACGGCATGAAAGTTGTTGGGATTCATCATCTCATGGAGAGGTATAGATGTCGACCCAACCAAGGTCAAAGTAGTCTTAAATGCAACCCCTCCAACAGACGAGAGAGCAGTGAGAGCCTTCTTAGGATAGTTGGGTGCAATCAGACGATTCATACCAGATATGACTTTGAAAATCCATCCGATCAATCAGCTATTAAAGAAACAAGTCGGCATAACTTGGACGGTGGACTGTCAAAACACATTTGAGCAAGTAAAGAAATTCATGTTAACCCTACCCACGTTGATGTTGCCTAAACATGACAAACCCTTCATCCTATACTTTAGATCCACCACTATCTCCGTAGCAGAAAGAGCCATCTATTTCATAAGTCAAACCTTATTGGAATATGAAAAGTATTACACTCAAGCTAAGAAAGATTGTCTGGCCATAGTCTTTGCAACCTGTGTGCTATGACACTACATGATAAATCAAGAAACTAAAGTGATGATATGATCTGAGCAACTGAGGACTTTCTTAAATCAACCCATGCTCTCAAGGAGAGCCAGCCGATTCATAACCTTGTTAAGTGAATTTGAGCTAACTTATGTCAACCAAAAGGTCATTAAAGCACAAATAATAGCGGACTGGTTAGCAGATAATCCGGTCCCCTAAGAAGAACCTATCAATGAAGATTTCCCTGACAAAGAGATTTGCGCGGTAGATCTTGAGAAATATGCTGCCTCGTATTGGTACCGAGACATTGTAAACTATCTCGTGAACAAGACTTACTCAGAAAACATGACCCCATTGGGAAAAAGATGATTACGAGTTCTCACCGCGAGATATGTTTTAATAGATGACATGCTCTATCGAAGGGCCCTAGACGGAATGTTGCTTCGATACATTGATAACGAAGAAGCACAAACAATATTGGAAGAGTGTCACAGTGGAATCTGTGGAGGACATTTTGGTGGTCACACCACGACAAGAAAGATACATAGAATGGGATACTTCTGGCCTTGTTTACAAGGAGATGCAATTAAATTTGTTAAAAGGTGCCCAAAATGCCAAGTTTATGTGCATGTTCACCATACACCAACGAGAGATTTGCAACCAATTGTTGCCCCTTGGCCTTTCTTCACATGAGGATTAGATCTGGTGGGGAAGATATCTCCCCCATCAATGGATGGACATCTGTTCATCATAACTGTGACAGAACATTTCACAAAGTGGGTAGAGGCCATGCCTCTTACCACCGTATCAGGTGCTGTAATCGCTAAATTTATATTGAACCAAATCATTTATCGGTTCGAGATCCCTCAAGTGATAGTGACTGATAACACCTCATCCTTCAAAAATCCACAAGTGAGGGAACTATGAGAGATATTTCACATCAATCACCACTCTCCCTCAGTCTCTTATCCTTGAGGAAACGAACAAGCAGAGGCTACCAATAAGACTTTGAAGTCCATATTGGTCAAAATCGTAAAAGATTCTAAGAGAGATTGGCATTTACAACTATATCCAACTCTGTGGGCTTACAGAACAAGCGTTAGGACTCCAATTGGAACCACCCCTTACACCCTCACTTTTGGGTCAGAGGTGGTATTGCCATTGGAAGTGGAATTGCCTAGTCTAAGAGTGTCATTACAAGGATTATTGGACAACGAAGAGTATAGAGCAGTAAGGTTAGCCGAGTTAGAAATGATGGATGAAACACACTTGAGAGCCATTCAAAGACACGATTCCTATCTAGAAAGAATGAAAAAGCAATATAACAAAAAGGTTGTCCCAAGGCCCTTTCAAGTGGGAGACCTAGTGCTTAGGATAAACAATCTAATCGATAAAAGAGTGGGTGAAGGACAAAAATTCAGACCTAACTGGATAGGTCCCTACATGGTTAAGGAAGACGTCAGAAATGGTGCCTATCTCTTGTGCACAATGGAGGGAGAGGAATTTGGTGAAACAATCAATGCCTTTCACCTTAAGAAATATTATGTCTAAAAGACCAAAAAAATAATAAAACATAAAAATACAAAAAAATTATAAAAAAATCAAAAAATGTCAAAAACAGTTTGTTTCTTGCATTTTAGCATCATTCTGTTCATCTTGCATTACAAATTGTGACTTGCTCTTGTACTATTTTCCCTTTAGTAAGGAGTCTAATGTTGCCCGGATATACGTTATCCTTTTAGGACGTAGAGATCCCCATTTTTCACAACTGCCATTATCCCCCTAAATTCCCAGTGATTCTAATCGAAACCTAGCTCTTAGCTTTACACTGATCCCAGTCTTATGAGTCAAGGTGTTAGGTCTAAACGAAGTCAGTATTCAAACCTACAGTGTTCAAAGGAAGCTTGCAAGTAGACCTTCCCAATTCTTCCCTAGTAGTAGAGAAGTCCAACCAGATTATGAAAACTTTAGGTGGTGCTCAGCCCCTTATATTTCTTGGCCAAAAACGTAAGGAAGATCAAAACTTTGAAGGAAGCAATCTAATATACGAGTGAATAAAAAAATGAGTGATCAAAATAAGAGTGCCAAAAGTGAGAATTGAGAGGTCAAATCATTGCATAGCAAAAGTTCCAAAAGAATTCATTTATTGAAAAGTCAAAAAATCCAAAAAAAAAAAGAGAAAAGTCAAGTGAGGAAAATACAAAAAAAGTAAAAAGCAAAAAAAGAGAGATACAAAAAAAGAGTGAAAGAGAGAAGATTGTTGAATGTCTGTACTCTTGGGTGGAGATCAGTCTAAGCTTGAAGCCTCAAGGGTGACATTCTAACATAGAAAGAGAGGTACTAAGCACACACACACACTAGCTGAGCAAAACTGAAGAGTCTAGTAGTCTCTAGGATCATCTTCTATCTAGGGACCCTTGTTTTTTCCCATTTATCCTTTACCCCGGGTCTACTTTGCTTGCCATCTATGATTAAGAGTCTAGTAGTCTCTAGGATCATCTTCTATCTAGGGACCCTTGTTCTTTCCCATTTATCCTTTACCCCGGGTCAACTTTGCTTGCCATCTATGATCTAAGTCTAGCTAACACCTATAAAATTTGTTGCTTGTCTAAATTGAAAGCTTACCAATTTGTCTTATCTAGATAAGGATCAATGTTTAGCCTTTAGCGAAGTCTAGAAGTCAAAAACGCTCCATATTCATTTCCACTCCCCACTTGAGTTTCCTTAAATCCTATCTCATAGCCTTGAATAGGTCTCTTATATCAGGACAACCCGCAATCCCCTAAATTGAAAATCATACTTAAGAGTAGTCACATTGTTTGTTCCACATTGCATTCATGCCAAAAATCAGAAAAAAAGAGTCTCAAAGCAATAAAGTCAAATGTCATATCTCATGGCATTCAATAGAAAAAATAGTTTCATTTACAACATTTCTTGTGTTCTTGCATTATCATATCGTAAGTTGCATATCATATATATCCCATAAAACTACAAAAACATATCATCATTGTCATACTTGCATTTGTTAAAAGAGTCGAAAAGGTCAAACATAATCATAAAGTTCCTAAAAACTTCCAAACATGCACAAGAGATGAGTACAGAATTCGACAAGAGAAAAACCATAGAAAAAGATAAACTTTCATAGATACATCCAAAGTTTACATATACAATGGTATCAAAGAGTTAAGACAAAAATGCTCTAGAGGCTCCCCATGCAAGGGGGCATGAATTTCAAGAAAAGTAAGTTAAGGACGGTTCCCTCCAACAGAACCCTCAGGGATTTGGCTCCTCCGTCTACGAGTACCACTCGTCGCTCCATGAGATCTGTGAGAATGATGTGTTCTGCTGCGGGCATGTGATTGTGAAGGCCCTGCCATACTCGATTAGAATGCCCAAAATTAAGGTGAATCATCTCCCGAAGCACTTTGTTCTCACCCTGAAGCGTGTCGACTTGGGTCTTCAACTCTGTAATCATCTGACACCCATGGTAGACAAGAGCAAAAATGTCAGTGTGTTGTCCTGCGGAAGGGGGCACACCAAGATCATCCAAAAGACAATCATGGGTCATCCTAGTAAAGGGAAAGGTCATTCCAACATTAACCTCACAAACCAAGTCCCTCCACTCTTTGACATTGCCTGAAATGCCAAATCAAGACAAGACCAAGTCAATTCCACATGAAAAGAGAAAGGACAAAGTAAAGCGAAAACAAATAGTTAAAACTTACGTGGATCTCCAGGCTGCTAGTCAGGATCAAGCTGATGCATCACCTCATCTGAATGAGGAGGTCGAGGAACAACAGAAGGACCCTTGGGGATGTCAGGAACCTCATCTAGAACACCAATGTCATCAAAATCCTCATCCTCGAGAGGGACCTCATCTGATGAATCTTCACTATCATGAACATAGTCCTCGTCAGTGGACTCTAAGTCAACTATCACAACCAGAGATCGGCAAGGATTCCCTCTCCCTCCCCTCCGTCCTCCTTTAGAAACCCTAGTGATAAAGATGCCTGGAGTCAAAGGTGTCCAAACAACATTCCTCTATCCAATCTCCCTCATCTCCTGAATGGTCCTGTAACAAGTGGACACTGGGGGCAAGTCTTCAGGGACATCCTCGCCAAACTACTGCAAAACACGGTCAACCCGATGAGCCTCAACCTGACCATTACGGTCTGTGATCTCTGAAACCTCATGGCAGTACACTTTCATCTCACCATCTCGGGCCCAAGCCCCCTCCATGTCGTGATAAGGGTCAAAAATCATGTCATCGTCAGTAAGGGTAGCTATAGTGGGAAGAGTAGAATCAAAATGACTAATATGTTCCCATCTTGCTACTCTCGGTAGTCGCCTATCCGAAAGAGGAATGAGCTTCTGATAAGGCCTCATATGCTCAAAAATCCATGTCATAATCAGAGAAGAGTGGATGAAAGCTAGAGCCCCTTGCCGAGAGACCCAATAAAAATCTCTATAGACCATCACCAGGATGTCAGGTCCCCATGCATAAACTGTGCCTTCCTCTAATCCTCGAATAATGGGTACCCAACACCATCTCAGACGAGCCGAGGCCTTGTCTCCCAATAGCCTCACAACAATCAAACCAATTAGGAACCTCCTCAAGAGCATAATGCAGAGTCGTGGCACAGATGTAAGCTGGACTCATGTCTGGTCCCCAGGGTGATTAACCCCCATGAATGCAATCCAGGAAGCCTTGTCCTCAAAGGACTCGCTAACAGGAAGAAATAGAGGTTGTCCCCTCATAGGAACCCCAAGTATGCGATATGCATCATAAAGAGTGATAGTCCACTCTCCTGAAATCTGCAGGAACCTGAATGTGTTCTTGTCTACATCCCAGTAAGTCAAGATATCACAGCATATACAGGATACAGGATGAATCATGGGAATGTGGCAAACTCTGGCAAGACCTACCGTCTTCAGTATGGCACAATCCTCTATACTAAATGAAGCAAACATCCCTAAGAGCCACCCTTTCTCTTGGCAGGCATTCCATCGAATACACATCTCCTGCAAAATCAAAAGAGAACTTTAGATTAGATCTTGTAAACTCGCAAAAACCCCTAAAAATCACAAAACTGCATAAAACCTTACACAAAAAAATCGTATAAACCTTCAAAATTGCAATAAATAGGCAGATTTAGTGACCAAATCATGTTAGATCAGAGTAAAACAAGCATTAAATAACTTCAAATGAAGTTAAAAATTAGTCCAACAGGGTCGCCCCCGGGTGACCCAGGTGTTTTTTAGGATCTCCCCGGGCGACCCTATTGTCAAATAGGATCTCCCCCGGACGACCCTGCTTGACAAAAGGGGTGACCCTAGGAGCGAGCCCCTCGAGCAAAAATCACTCTAAAAATCTCATTTCTCAGCCAATTTCAGAAAATGAAAGATCAATCTTGCTCTAAACGATGAGACAAACACAATGCAACAAGAAAAATCACCAAAAACAGACAATTTTAAGAGATTTTTCAAAAAATACAACCTAGGGTTTAGAGAAGCATTTTTCACTAATTGCATACCCGATTCTCCGTGGCTGAAGAAGAGGTGGCCATCTCTAGGATCTCCTCGACGATACCTCTTTATCGACTGCTCATATGAACGATTCCGTTGCTGTTTCACACCGATCTCACAATCTGGCTCTCTTTGTTTGCCCTTAGCTTAGTTTCATTTTTGCATTTTAGATTAGTTCTTTGCTTTTATGTATTTGTTTCGTGCATTGTTTTACGTGCTCTCATACCTACATGTCTGAACCGACAAAAGCAAGCAACTAGTCGAACTCAAGCGATCTATGGTAAGTTTGTCATTTCAGTTTTCATTATTCATTTTGATGCATTTAAATGTCAGATTAACACTAGTTATTGTAGGTACAAATTACAGGAAAAGTCAACAACAGGTAAGGCCTAGGTTAGGAACGGTACCTAGCTTTCATGTAGATTACCGTCCCTGAGGGGGCAAATATGTAAGCACAAAAATCACGCATTGCCTCCACAAGGACCCCTATGATGATTCAAATCCTTGTCACGTACATTTAAGCATGAAAATAAATCCTTTGGGCAGCAGACCTCTTGATGACGTGTCCTCTTTTCTTGTCTTGTGTTCTTTCTTCCTTGTCTATTTCCCTCTCTCCCCGTTTGCAACGCTTTTCAACACTTGTTGTGACACTTGTCGACTTGCATTTTTTGGCTTTTGACCTTGATCTTAAGCCTTGTGAAAGTCTTGTAGGTGAGTTTTCACCTCTCCCCTTTGTTTTTCTTCTTGTGCACCTCATAGAAGCCTTCTAGAGGTCCCTCGATCCATCTCCCACTGACAATTTTCATTTTCGACCCACCAATCCAAATCCCCCCCTATTATTTCCAAATCTCCCCTGGAGATCTTGCGAACGCAAGTGGAGATTTGGATTCTTCCACATGACTGACTTGTTTCTTGATGCATAATCTGTCCTTTTCTTCTCTTCTACCATCTCCCAGCCTATTTTTTTGCATTTGACCCTGTCCAGCCCGGATCTCCCCGGGTGACCCATTGTCGCCGAGGGGTGACGCTACTGGTAAAAGGGGTGACCTTGCCATTTTTGGACCTGCAGAAAAACTTGAGTTTCTCTCTCATTTTTGCTCTGTTTTTGCCTGTTTTTCTTTCTGTTTGCATGATTTTTGATCCTTGGTTATAGTTAACTATTTCATGCACCCACACATGCATAATTACTTTTATTTAATCTCAAATTAACTCTCTAATCAATCTCATGCATTCACTCACCTCCATTTTCTCTCCAGTGATAAGCTATCTTTGCTTCATCACTCTCTAATCAGCTGAGTTCACTGGGTAATCAACCCTATTAACTCCCCAATCTATTCTTGTTAACTCATCAATCAAATGAGTTAACTCTTCAATCAATTCCTTCTTCTAAACCTATAAATACCCCCCTCCCTCAAGCACAAAGGGAGGCAAATTCATTGTGCACATAGCTCTTGCAAAATTTTGCTCTCCAACTTAGCATTCAAATGCTCTTACAGGATGAAGGTGCCTTTTGCTTTATTTGTTCAACTAAGTAGGATCACGTTGCTTCATTCTAAGCCATTGTGCTCAATCCAAGCTCTCATCGAGCTCATACAAGCTTTATCAAAGCTTCTTTTTGCTTCTTTGGGTCATTTTGTTGTCAAGAGGATCACCTGCTGCTACAGAAGGATTCGAGGTTGCCTATTACAAGGATTGCTGAGGGTAGTGGAGTCAACAAATCTTTGTTTCTCTCAAGTTCCTTCATTGTTTTCTTTCAAGTTTATAGTAATTAGCTAATCAAATTTGCTCTTGGGAACAATAAAACATTGCTTTTTCCTTGATAGTTAGATCTTGCATGTTAGATTAATCGCTTTCATATTTCTAAATCTAGTTTATTAGAAGAAGAATTTTCCCTTTTTGTAGATTAAATTGTATTCAAAACATCGAAAACACAAAAAACATAGGTTAACATTGCAATGGAAAAGTCATATAGAATTGCATACATATTTCCCTTTCATAGATTAAAAGCACTTTTATTTCCAAAATACTCTAAAAAATACCAAAAAGAACGTTTGCATATCATTTAGTTTACATGCATATAGAAGCATTAGAATAGACAAAATTGCAAACCCTCGATTCCATCATTGTTCAAATGATTCCAAACAAACCCTTGATTTCATCACAAGGTAAAAACAAAGTCAAACCCTAGGTCAACAAAACCCTAGGTCAAAACCCTAGATCTGGTTAAGGTTAGTAATCACACGACTTCCTCTCTTCTCATTCATGAATGTGCTTAGGAGTGAGAGGAGAGTGGGCGAGGGCTATCCGTGAGGAGATCGAGGAGATCCATCCATGACCATAGCAACAGACATTTGTTCTACCGCAAGGAGATCCATTTGTCCTCTTGTTGTTAGAAGAAACTAGACAACGACAGATACAACAAGAATTCTTACAACACATACAAAGACAAGAGAACATCAACGAGAACAATTGCTTACCCACACAGAGGTGGAATCAAAGAAACCCAAATAGAAGGAGAGAAACTAGCAACCCTTCAAGTCATAGGGTTATCTCAACTACAACAACAATTGAGTGAAGCATACAATTAAATGCACAACAACAAAGGCCACAAAACTTGCCGACCCCTCTGCGAAGTCCAGCTCTCCAACGAGCCAAACCCCCATTGTGTCTCGCCTCCTCTCAACTGGGTAATTCCACGTGAGCGAGAGTGACGTGGCAGATCGCCCCATGGCAAGGAGGGAAGGGTCTGTGTGCGTGTCGTAATCCGACCCAACAGCACTCAGGCAACCAGAGTCACAATTTTGAGCGTACAGACTGTGTGCCAGGGTGCCGGAAAACTAATTTTTTGTATAACTCTTACCTAGAAGCTCCTTTTTGCATAAAAACTCATCAAGATGAGTGTGATGACCTTCATAAGCTCCCCATAAAAGGATTTTGCTCCATCTTTTAAAATTGCAAGATATTAAACTTTCCGTAAAACTGCTAGTGTGAACTTCTAGTATTAAAATATCCCAAACGGCGAAAGATTTGGTGATGATTCCTTTTGCACATTTGGTGAAACATAATCAACAATCTTCCCCTGAAAGGATTTTTTCCTAGCTCTTACGGATCTTCAGAAACATTTGTTTATGTGAAACTACCCGCAGGACCTTTAAAACAACCAACCGACAAAATTTCAAATTTCACAAATCTAATCACACAAGTTGCTTCTTATGCTGAGAGATGCCAAGAACACCAAAACAAACCAAACTGAAAGAAAACAAATTGCAAATTTTTTTGGTCGATGTCGATCACCAGGCTTTTTGGATGCCCCTACATTATAAATCTTTACAACTTCATAATGACCAGTCTTGAACCTCCTTGCTTTTTTCTCTTCTTGATCATGATTTTTGTTTGTTTCTCTACTTGGAAGGCTCCCTCAAGGATTATTTGTTGGGATAGTGAAAAACCTCCTTGGGTTTTCTTTTTGTTGGCTTTATTGATGGCTCTTGCCATTTGGAAAACTTCATGTTGTAATCTTTAAATGACTTTTTCTTAATATATATTCTCCTTTTTGCCTAAAAAAATCTTGTAATCATTTGTGTTAGAAATGTATTGGAGCGATATGTTTGAATGATATATTCAATTCCACTCAATCTTCCATGTGCAATATTATATGTGTTGTGGATATTCTAGATATGAGCATTTTACTTGAATAACTATTGTAGGTATTTTAGATACGAGTATTTTATATGAATATTCTTAGCTAAGGGTCATTACAAAAGTGCAAGATATAGATGGGCTACAAGAAAAATATTTAAAATGTGGTATAGAGGTCCTCACACCTCAGATCAAATGCACCTTCGATAATGTCATTCAAGAGGGCTTCCTGGAAGATTGGATGACTAGAGTTGTTATACCTCTATAAAAGTAAAGATATCAATAATCTGCCAAATTATCACACTATTATGGTTAATCCCCTTCTTGATAAAAAAATATGGGACATCTAAGGTGAAGAGACTTTTTGTTGTTTTGTGGATTTAAAAAATGCTTTTGACACAATGCCTAAAGACAAACTTTGGAATCTTTAGAGTAATTGTTCATAGGCTCTATGAACAAGTCAAGGCTAAACTTAAAACAAGTGGCAGAATGTTCGAGTGCTTTGGTAGTGATATTGGCATCAAATAGGGTTGCTCGCTCTCCACAACTTTGTTCGGGTTATACATTGATAAGTTAGAAGAGTGGATAAATAAGGCTAGTGGTGAGGGAGTTTGACTCGTTAGATATGTAGTTAAGCTACTTGAGTATATGTTGACGATCTCATCCTAATTGCAAAAATAACTCATAGTTTGAGAGAGTATTTGAGGGATCTAGAGCTCTTTTGTCAGGAGGTCGCAATGCAAGTGAATACTAGCAAAACCAAAGTCATGATCTTTTCATTACAAAGGAAAATGAAACAAATTAACTTCCTTTTCAAAGAAAGCCTATTGGAAATAGTGGAAGAGTACAAGTACCTCTAGCTCGATTTTCACAACAAGCTTAGTTCGGAAACATGCAGAGCAAAAATAATACAAGTGGGATGGAAAGCTTTATACTCACTACAAAATAGATGTAGGAGTGTAAAATTACGGGATTGGAAAACCAAGAGAATCCTATTTGGTCTGTTTGTCACTCCAATGATTCTTTATGGGTGTGAAATTTGGGGCAACAACATGTCAGATTAGAAATGGAGGTAGGTGGAAACAATCCAAAAACACTTAATCATCAACAACCTCAAAATTAAGACTTTAGTTCCATACAAAATTTTATTAGCCGAAACATGTACTTTCCCTTTGGAAGCATCAATGATGGTCTAGTTGCTAAGCTACATAAAAAAGGCTCAAAATATGGAGAATCATCATTGACCTAGGTTGGTTATTAAGGAAGAGCTAAATAGAAGGAAGAACATGTGGATAAATAGAATGATGAGTGAATAAATAAATGAGACATTAATATGCAAGAGTGCTCTAACAATAATGAGGAAATAAAAACATACGTAAAAGAAAAATTTAGGACTACCATGTGGACAAAGCAAATTGGTCGGAAGCAAGCCTACTATATCAAAGAATTTAACCTCACATTGGACCACGATGAAAAAGCTTACATAGGAGTTGACACCAAGTGGAGAGCAAAAATGTTGATAGTGGAGTTAAGGATTAGCTTGCATCAACTTAGGTGTGAAATTGACAAATGGATAATACCTAAGGAGAAGTGGGAAATGAAAACATGCCTATTTTGCAACAAGGGTGTGGTGGAGATAAAATGACGCTACACTATGGAGTGCTTAGCCTACAACGACATACGTATCAATTACTAAAACACCTTGAGAGTGGACAATCTTAATGCCTTATTTGAAGACACAGAGGTTGGACAAAACTCAATTTTTTCATCAAGATCCACTATATATATATAAAGGAAACCATTGCATTCAAACAAGATATAAATACGCCTTCTTCGCTAACGAACCCATATAAACCCTCTCGAGGGGTTATCATTTGTACTATTTCAGAGAGCACAAGCAACAGCTGGAAGTGGCGGTCATGGCTTGCGCAATTATGAAGATACCCAAGACATCAGGCATAAACAGGCTCAGAAACATCACCGCAATTTTCAAGGAAAGAAACACACACATACTCAACCAAAACTACCTGGTGTTTTGTAGATTTTTATGCTTCAAAACGTCAAAAGAAACTCATTTTTCCGACGGATACAAACCCAAAATCACCGTGTTTTTAAACCGCTTAAGCACGTCTGCTGCGGCCAACTATGCTTTTCAGGCAAACCCAATTAGCAGAAACGCTGGTCACACGACCAACAATGCGGCTGAAGAGGACTTGAGGATTTTGGCCAAGGAAGGGAAGCTGAAGGAAGCCATGGAAGCTTTTGCAAGCATGGAAGAAAAAGGTAGTTTTTTGGATTCATATACTTACAACTGTGTGCTTCAGTGTTGTGCGGATAAAAAAGCTCTGGTTGAGGGGAAAAGGGTTATTGATCATATCAATAGGACTGGCTTTAGGCCAGATGTTCCTGTTAATAACAGGATGCTTGAATTATATGGGAAATGTGGGAGTTTGCAGGATGCACGACAACTGTTTGACAAAATGTCCGAGCGAGATTCTGCTTCCTGGAACTTTATGATTGCTGGGTATTCATATAATGGGCTCGCCCAGGAGGCGTTACAGACTTTTGGGCAGATGCAAGAGCATGGTTTGAGGCCGGATGGGAATAGTTTTCTTGGGGTGCTTTGGGCTTGTAGTAGATTGGGATTGGTGGACAAAGGCAGGCAGTATTTCGAGTCCATGAGCAAGGATTATGGACTGTTATATTCGATGCAGCACTATGTGTGCATGGTTGATATACTTGCTCGTGCTGGCCAGCTGGAGGAGGCAGAGGAATTTATCAATAAGATGTCGGTGAAGCCGACTGCTTCAGTTTGGAATACCCTGCAGAATTTCTGCAAGAGCCATGGGAATGCAGAGATGGAGAAACGGGTGGCCAACAGGATCGCTGAATTGGATACCAATATGGCAACTGTGCCGGTATCGAACACAGGTGGTGTAGGTGGAAGATATGCTAATAGAGGAGCTAGAAACACTAGCAGAGACATGGGGGGAGATGTAGACATCATGAAGCCCCCAACGCCGAAGGCAAGTAATGTGCATGAGTATAGAGCAGGGACCTTATCTCATCCGCAGAGGGAGCAGATCTATGCGAAGTTGGATGACTTGAGTGGCAAGATGAAGGAAGCAGGGTATGTGCCTGACACAAGGTATGTGCTGCATGATGTGGATGAGGCACAGAAAGAGATAGCTCTGATGCATCACAGTGAGAGGTTGGCAATAGCTTTTGGGCTTATCAGCACTCCACCTGGAACAACATTGCGAGTAATTAAGAACCTCCGTGTGTGTGGTGATTGTCATAATGCCATCAAGATTATGTCTAAGATCGAGGAGCGGGAACTTATTGTTAGGGATGCAAAACGTTTCCATCATTTTAAGGATGGAAAGTGTTCTTGTGGAGACTATTGGTGATGCAGGAGTGACAACAACGGATAAGCATCGTTATGGCATTTCCAGCGAATGCCTTCACTAGAAAATATTCGGTACACAGTCTAGTTTCTTTACAAATCCTATATTGAGCCTATTAGAATTTTGTTTTATACCACCAAGAAGCAGTCAATTCCGAGATTTGTTCCACTTTATAGTATTAATAAAGCAAGTTGCATTAATGTGCTATGCAAGTTGCTAAGTAGGTCTTTTAGGATTGGAGTAAGTGCTTCTAAATGCAGGATAAATATACTTTTCCTTCTATACTCGTTAAACATACTGGTTTCGATCACATGAATTAACAAGGGTAGCTCATTCAGTAATATGTATGACCATGGACAATTTAAGGTTTGACAATAGTTATGACGTTGTGATCCTGGGAAATTATATAAATGTAGGGTTAGTGGAAACTTAAAAATTTTCAGCACATTGGCCATTGGTATAATTTTTGAATTAAGAGATTAATGGGAATTGGATTTGGGTTTTTATGATTGGGAGATTCTATATTTTTTAAAACTAATGCTTATGGGATTCTATAAAGCAGGTTTGCTATTCAACTTCTTGTTTGCCTTGGTTGTTGATTGTGTGTCAGACTAGTTAAATTGCATTCATTTATTCCCCTGTAATGTTGCCACAGCTTCATCTGTTATAGGAAACTTTTAAGTCATGTACCGATTTTTCAACTCTAAAGATGCTTAGGATTTTCACTCCATTTTTAGAAAAATCATTACCCTGAGGCTCAAGTCTTAATAGGGTATATTACTATATATTCTTAGCCAACTGAATGCATTTCTATTGCAGCTCTTTAGCCAGTGGGATAAATGGATGTAACAATCTCAAATTTCAGTTCCATAGTGTTCAAAATACAAACAAGCATGGTCTCTAGGATTTTGATCAAGATTTGTATTGAGTTAGAGGTTGAAGACTTCCTTTGAGGCTTGAACTTAAACAAAAACTACTAAAGGAAGTTAAATAATGCAGTGAAAAATTTGGGATCCAAGGTCCTGTTCCACCTTTGGGACTCATACAATAGATCTTCGCTAATGAGGCTTGTCCATCTGGACCATGATGCTAATGTTCTATGCATCTAGAGTAAATTAAAATCACCACATGCAAAGTGGGATTCAAGTTCTTATTCTGCTCTCGGATCGTATAGAACAGGCCATTGCTTTTGGGCTTGTCTATTCAGTGCATCCTGAATTAATTAAAACCATCATGTGCTAAGTTCAAAGTATGCTCAAAATGAATTGTTAATGTTATACCAAATGACATGTAAACTTATAATAATCCATTGCATCTATTCTCTTATGCTTTCACTTGGTTATCAAAATTCAAGTTTTTGTGGTCTGCATTCATGTTATCATTAACTCACCCAAGAACTTGCTCATCACAAATGTATTTCTACAATATAATCAAGATCATAACTAATCCTATCTGCTTATGTGGATTTCTACGGAATCAAATATCTTGAGGCAACAATTCATGAACTTTTTGTACATGATTAATGTCCAGCAATGTAGGCACTATTGGGCTAATGCAAATTAGTTTCCATTGCCAAAGCACATTCAAGGAAATGGAGGAATTGAGATTAACAATGATTATGTTTCTTTGTTCTATCTTGATCATGATACTAATGTTCAATTCATTTAGAGTAAACTCAAAGCATCACACGCTAAGTGGGATCCAAGTTCGGATTCCACCCTTGGGTTTTATAGAATAGACCACTGCTTTTGGGACTCGTCCATCCCGACCTTGATGCTAATGTTCAATGCATTTTGAGTAACTTAAAACCATCACGTGCTATGTTCAAAGCAGGCATGTAATGAATCAAGAATGTGATACCAACTGCCATATAACTTATTATAACCCATTGAACTATTTCTTTTATGCTTTCACTTGGTTATCAAATTTCAAGATTTTATTTCTTGCATTCACGTTATCATTAGCTCACCCAAAAACTTGCTTCTCACAAATGTAATAGCTGCTAATGTAATTGATATCATAACCAAACCTATCCTCTTATGCTGATTCCTATAAAAATCAAACAACTTGAGGCAACAATTCATGAATATGTATAGGATTAATGCTCGGTGTTGTAGGCTCAATTGTGCTTAGGCAAGTTAGTTTCCATTGCGAAAGAACATTCCAAGGAAATGGAGGAATTAAGGTTACCAAAGGTTACTCTCCTTTGTTCCTCTCATGGAGCTATTGTTGGACACATAGGCAATCAAGATGAGACTTACACTTCCCCATGTAACAACCCATGTTTAATATGTCCTCACAAAGAGGTTCTCCAGAGAGTTTCAAATAGGCAGTTACAACATTGAGTAGTTAGTTACATGCTTCAAATTTCTATGCAATTTCAAATTTGATAGTAAAGTATCGAATCAAACATCCATGTTTGCTCAAATTGAGATAAAACAACTACCACATGATCTCAACAATCAATACTTTGAATTCTTAGTGTTCCAAGCTTTGTAACTTGGCTTCAGCACCATACTAAAACATTAAAAAAAATCTTAGGAAAATATTGATATTCCTTTAGAATATATCTTACAAAGTTTGGCGGGGATGCCAAATATCCATTGTTCTAGAATCTATGGTGTAATGTCCCCTTTTTATCTGCAGCACTGAATGAGTTGTTCTGTTAGTAGTTAGATAGGATTGAGTTTTCAATTAGGAATGTTTGTGTTTAAAATAAGGCGACTGAGTCTTCAGTTAGGGAGTAACTGTGTCTTTATGTCTTCCAGTTGAGTAGTGGCTGGGGCTTTCAGTCAGGAAACTTGAATAGTGGAATAAGGCGCTGAGTTGGTCTCACACTTGTCAGTTAGCTGTCCAATTAACCTGCCAGTTGACTTTCTTAATTTGAGGGACTGATTTGTTAGTTAGCTGCTCATGAATGAGGGAGTTTATCAGTTAACTGCCATTGATTCAGGAAGTGATTGTCACTGATTGAGGAGCACAGGAGGTAGTGGGTTATAAGAGGCATGAGGGAAAACAGAAAGGACATCTTTTTGGAAGTTAAAATCAAAACTCATTTTGATGCTGCTACAGCAGTTTTGGCACTTGGTATGAAAACCTTAGGCGAATCCACTATCAGCTTGTTCTCTGGGAATGAAAACTCTCAAGCAACAGCAGTTTGTGGTGCAGGACATCATCAAGATTATCATGGAATCATCAACACCAGTAAGGCATCAAATCTGCATGCTGCAGAGCATTGCCAGGGGCTTCAAGGAGTCAGAACTGCATATTGGGTTCGCTTAGTAAGTGTATTAGTTTAGTAAATTGTAATTACTATGCGTGTGTCTATATTATAAAATTAAAAAGAAAAGATATTTGTTGCTGGAATAGTCTCTGTGTTTGGTTTTGTTGTTTTTTTTGTATGCAAACAGCAGAGGTCTTTACAGTGGTATCAAAGCTAACATCTTGCCAGCATGTGGAGTATGGCAAGAAACAAAAGGCCCATGACAGAGGAGGGAAGAACAGAACTGTTTCAAGACACTATAATAGGAATGCTGATGGGGCAAGATAGAATGACAGGGGTCTGGCAACGAGCCGAGAAAGATTAATTGAGTTACTGCAGATCCAGAATAACATGCACACAACCATCCCTTGCAGAATCAAGGTCATACCAGAGGAGAAAGTTCATCTGCAATAACCAACCAGTGGTTAGTTCCATCCCAAAACTTGCTAGGTCCATGTTTCTGCAGAAAGAAGAAAACAAACCTGAGGTTACTTCCGCACAGGAGCTTGACAGACTTTTTGAAGAATATCAAGGGAAATCTGAAGAATTCAAAGCCACTGTATTTTTTTGTCAATTACTTGCAGATATTGGGGACGAGATTCCAGCATAAAAGAGGTCAGGGGAGCAATCAGAATAATAGCGGGAGAGAATGAAGTAGAAGGTGAATAAACTAAATGCCCCCACCATTAATGGCAGCAACAAGATGTTTGCTTGGGCAAAAATTGCAGGCTTACTTCACACTCCACCCTATGATGGAAGAAGATACAATCTAGTTTGCCACACTGCATTTGGAAAGCGCCACCTAAGATTGGTGGCACCATGGTCTAATCACACAAGGACACGACCTTGTGCAAACTTTTGTTGATTTAAGCTAGAGATTGCTAGACATATTTGAGTAGAAGGATTAGGAAAAGTATTTTAGAGAGCTCACTAGAACCAAACAACAGACCTCGGTAGATGATTATGTAGTAGAGTTCTAGAGAGTTGTAGTTATGGTACTTAACATATCAAAAAAGAGGATTGCTTCTCTCTTATTTGAAGGTTTGTATGAGTCACTCAAGGGTCTAGTTAAGGCCTTTGCACTATCATTGCTTTAGGAAGCTATTAAGAGGGCTTTGACACTTGAGTCATCTGTATTGACAAACAAATTTTCATCTTAGCCTAGATCACCTACCACTAGACTGTAGAAGGGCAATTTTCAAGGAGGAGGATTCAATTCACAAAGAGCTACTCCTCAATGCATTATGGCAAAAAAGATTGATGAGTAGACTAAATATGAGCTTAGAAGAAAAAAATTGTGCTTCTCATGTAGGGAGCCTTGGGAATCTAGTCACAGAGGCCTTGGTAAGAGCCAAATTCATTATATTGAGGTGATGTTTGATGAGGAGATCGAAGCTGAAAAACCAGAACTACAACAAGCAATAGGAAAGCAAAGTATTGAGCTTGAGTTCGAAATAGAAGAAGGTGCAAGCATATGCCAGGGTACGCTTGCAACTCTGTTAAGGGCACTGCGATATCATCCATTCAAGTTTCATGGAGAGCTTTATAGACAACCATTTACAATGCTTATTGATAGTGGAGCTACCCACAACTTAATTAATGATGGCTTGGTGGCTAAGAAAGGATTGGAGATTGAAGACTTCGCTGAATGATGTAGGAGCATCTAGGGCTTGTGCAATCCTGCACACCCAAAAACATTATGCTATCGATTTTGGTTTTCTTTTGATTTTTGTGTATGTTTGTAGGTCTTGTTTAGTGTGGTTTTCTCTTCTTTTGTTTGGGCTTGGTCTCTGTTGGGCGTTGTAGGTTACTGTTTGAATCTTCTTCAAAGTTGGAACACTTGGCTGACCTACTTCCTAAAGGCATTTCTACATGTTGTTGGGCACTTTACTTTCATTCCCACCAATGCCTGTTCATGGGTTAAAGCCCCTCAATGCTGTAATAGTTTCCTTCAAGCTTGATATGAGCATTATATGCCCCTATTATCCTCATTGCCAAATGCTTTGGCGACAACTCTTACCACTGTGCTAGGTGTGCACATTAATATTTGCAGTCCTGTAGCAGTTTCTTAAAATTGGGCGAATCCGGGAGTTATGTTATTCGATGACCTCTTTGATCGACGACCCATGATAGCATTTATTGTTGGGCGGTTACTCTACCTTGCAATAGTCCCGTTTGTTGACTGTGGGATCAAACTCATCTCATTTCTCCTGGTGGTGACAATTACATTTTCTAAGTTGGTGTGGGTGTTCATGGTCAATCCACTTTCTTTAAATCTTGACGGTTGCTGCCATTATTTCCCACTTGACCCATTTAGGGTGTGTTAGAGCTGTGGTGACCTTATTATTGAGGGCATACCTCTGAGTCTAAAAGGATCTATTGAGCAGAAATTTGAAAAAAAAAGAACAAGTGACAGGGAAAAAGGATCTACATATGATTGATGTTGGTCGATGAACTTGGGATGATTTCCGAGTGAGTGTTTGGTATTTCTAGACTAGGCTGCACGCCTGTAGCTGTAATAATATGATCTTTTTAAGTTTTTCTGAATGTAAGTTGCTGGGCTATATGCCTGTGAGTTCATATTAATTGATAAAAGTCCAATTTTACGATTAATCCTTAATGTATTACTTTTCAAATTTTTTTATGTTGTTATCGTATGATTGTTGGCTGCTGTTGCAAGTTGCCTTGGTGTGTGTAGCCACTTGAATTAGTTGTCCTCCATTGGACACCTGATTCCAGATTGCATTAAGTGGTATTAGAGTTGGTCAAGCTCATTGGGTTGCTTAAGGAGTTAGTCTTGAGAGCCCTAAGAGTCTTTGTTGCAGGTGTGTGGATCCTGTAACTATAGAGGGCTGAGGAGAAGAATGGCTCATGGAAATGCCAAAACTGCAGAGATGTTGAGGGCAATGGCAGCAAGATTGGAAGCATTGGAAACAACACAAAGGAGAGGTGTGCCTATTGAGAACATAAGCGAGGATGAAGGAGAACTAGTTGAACAAGAAGGAAGAGAAATTATATGAATGAGCCCTTTTTGAGGGCTATGTCACTCATTTGGAATCGACCACAGATGGAGACTTCGTTCTACAATGGGAGTTTGAATGCTCAAGAGCTCATGGATTGGATTGCAAAGATTGAGAAGTACTTTGATTTTGAATCCATTGAAGACCCGAAGAGGGTGAAGCATGCTAGTACCAAGTTGAAGGGTCATGCATCCCTATGGTGGGATCATGTACAACTAGATAGACAAAGGAGGGGAAAAGAGAAAATTTGATCATTGGACTGAATGGTGGCAAAGCTGAAATCAAAATCTTTACCTACAGATTAGCACCTAAATATGCTGAAGCAATTGCAAAATCTTAAAGCAAAGAGAGTTGAGCATCATAGCTTATACAAAAGAGTTTTATTGGCTCAACATTCAAGCTGGCCATGTAGAGGATGATGAAGAAAATATTGCAAGGTACATCAATGGGCTCCGCATGGCTGCCCAAGATCAATTTGGCATGACCTGGGTGAGATCAGTAGAAGAAGCTTATTATTATGCCTTTGTCATGTCCTCTTTTCAAAACTAAAGAATTAATAATATTTTAAGTGGTCACGATCACTTTATTTTCAAAAGGGGCAACTTAAATATTATTATAGGTTGTGTGTAATGTTTAATAAGTGTTTTTAACACTTAATTAAAAATGTAATTCAAAAAGGGACTTTGGATGTAATTTAGAAGTATTTTTAAATAATTGGAGGGAAAAGTATTCTAAATAAAGAAATAAAATAAGATAGAATAGAGGGCTCGAAAAAGGCAACTATAAAAGAGAGGTCAAGGCACAAAACAAATCATCCGATTTTGTCATTTCATTATTCCTTCTATTTTGGAGATAGAAGCATTCAAGGACAAAAACCCTTGGTGTTGGAGATTCGGAGGATGAAAACCTTCTTGATTTTCCATAATTGGATTTGGGCACAAAAACACTCATATCCTTTGAGACGATTCTACTCAAGGATTGCATTTGGGCTTATTGATTGCAGTTGTTTGATTCATATTTGTAAGCAAATTGTACCACATCATCAAATTAGCATTTTTGGCTAAGTTTCCAAGTTTACATGTTGCTGCTACAATGTTTTTATAGTGATTTATTGAAGATTTCAGCCTATGGCGGGTTAGAACGATTTATATTTTTTGTTTGTGGATATTCCAGCCCTTGAACCAGTTGCTCTTTGAGGTTTCCAGCCATTGTTGACATCATTTTTAGCCCTCTAAGTGGCTGCACCAGCATGTTGTGAATGTTTTCAGCCACCCTTGGTATTGCTCCTAGGGCTAGGGTATAGAGTGGATATTTGTTGTTGTAACTCAAATCAGTCCTAGGGTTTGCTGTATTTTGGAGAGTTTCAGAGTTTTCAGCATTGGTGAAGGAATTTCCAAGCATCTAGCATTGTTCCAACAGCTGACGCACCATTGGGAGCCACCGTTCAATCCTAGCACCAGTCGTACAGCAGTTATTTGCTCAGATTTGTATTTATTACAATCTGATTACACATTATTCAGGTCGCCATACACAACACCCTTCGTGAAATTCATGGATTGGGTCGCCATACAGCTGTATGGAGTTGGATTGCCGCACTTGTAAGGCAATCATATCATTTGTGTTGGTATTTGAGTTGATCATAAATTGTTTCAGTACTTGGACATTATTGCTGGCTGTAAACAACCCATTGCTGCTGTTATGCCCTTATTTCTGCCGTACTTTGTCAATCATTGAAGGTTTTTGCTGTTGCAATATCATTATGATTAATTTTGAGGTTGCAGACAAGGTTTACATATTTGTATTAGCTAATAATAGTTCAGATCTGTTGTGTACTTGTTTAATTTGCACTTGAGGGTCTCCAAAAATATAAAGCAATAATGTGAGATGTTCCAAAAATATAAATCAATAATGTGAGATGTTTTCACTGTTTGGGAAGATTCTGAAATAAATTGCAAGTTACTGGTTTGCTGATAATTTTGGACAATTTGCAAAATATACTGCTGTTTGGTTGAATCTATTCACTTGTAAGAGTTGCCAATATTCTGAAATTTGTTGTCACGTATCAGATCTAAGCATATTTGTTAGCCTAGGGTTTATATTTGTTTGTGAGAAATCTGGCATATACAACTCCATAACAATCATATATGATATATTTTGACATATACAATTCAGATTTGCTGTTTACATTGCAATTGAGATGTACACCAGCATTGTGAGAGCTTGAATTTGCTGTTTGGAAGTGTATATGTAATTTACAAGGGTTTGCATTACTCCATTATTGCTGATCAGCTAGGGATTGTGCATATACATTTAGCATTTGATTATTAATTCAGCTTGCATATGTTTGAAAAACCATCTATTTCCTAAGGTTGTTTGATTGAGGACATTACAACCTTGAGAGTAGAGGAGAAGCTAGCTAGAAGGCAATAGAACAATTCTAGAGGAAGAGGAAGATCCTTTGAAGGAAGAGGACAATATGGTGAAGATAAAAGACAATAGAATAGTGAGAGGGAGTCTAGCACTTTCCGAAATGAAAATTACAATCAAGATACAAGAGGAAGAGGAAGCTATGAAAGGGGAAAAGGTAGAGGGTTTATTTGCTACTTATGTGAAGAAGTTGGCCATAGAGCTTTTGAGTGTTTGCAAGCACAACAAGATTGTGGAAGAACAAGTGAGGCAAGAAATCACATTGCCAAAGTTGACGAAGAATATCTAGCAACACCTCAACATGCAGAAAAACCTCAGCAAGGGGAGTCTCTCATGATGAAGAGAGTATTGCTAAAATCGGAAGAAGAAGAACATGAAACTACTCAAATAAAGAATCTTTTTAGGACTATATGCAAATCCAAGGGAAAATATTGCAAGGTTGTTGTGGACAATGGGAGCATGGACAACTTGGTATCTAGTGAGGTGGTGAAAAAGCTCAAGCTGAAAAGAATTCCACACCCTAGACTGTACAAGGACTCATGGTTGCAAAGAGAGCACCAACTTTTGGTGAGTGAGCGATGCTTGGTTGATTTTCATATTGGAGCATATCAGGGTGAGGTGTTATGTGATATTATGCCTATGGATGCTTGTCATGTCTTGTTGGGTAGACCATGGCAATATGACAGGGAGGCTATGCATGATGGCAAGGACACTTGCACCATTACCAAGGATGGAAGAGAATTCATGTTGAATCCATTGAAGGATAGAGAGAAGAAATGGACAATAGTCCTGTTGTGACCAAATCACACATCGCCCCATGGCAAATGGGGACCCCTTGTTTTTTTTAAAACTCCAGTGCTTTGCTGAGTCTTGTATGATGTCTTAGAGCTATTTCATGATGAAGTCAGTGGTGTTTGAGTCTTGTAGTCCCTTGATGACCTGATCCTGATGTTTGAGATCCTGAAAATGGCTAAGTCTGGTATCCTGATCCTGAAGATCCTGAAAATTGGCTAAGTTTGAAATCTGGTGGATTCGAGACCTATCTCAAACATCTTGAAAGGTATATTGAAAAATATTTAAAGTACAAGAAATTCAATCTCTAAACTTATACTTAAATTTATTTTTTAATATACCTTACGCCCTGAGACTTCCACTTCTAGGCATGAATTTACTCCACGAAGTTGGGCGCATTTTCCCACTTGCAGAGACCCCAAAAGTGCGCCTTAGGTGTAGACTTCAAAGTGCGCCTAGAGGACAATCAACCTTCAACCTCTCCTAGATAGGCGCTTTGATTGAAAATTTCCTAAAAGACCTCATGAATTGAAAATTTCACAAAAATGAGACAACTTGAGTAAGGCGCCCCCTTCAAGTTTAGGCGCATTCTACATCTTTTGGCGCCTTGGTATGGGATGAAGTTTAAATAGATGATATATAGCGCCTCAAATGAGGAATGCGAAGGTGAAGGAGAAGAAGTATCAAGTTGCAAGTGTTGGGCGCCTATACATGTTCAAACAACTCCATTTTGAGGCCTAGATTGAAAATGATAGTCAAGCCTAATCAACGTTGAGCGCCTTGTGTAAAGGACCTCCAAAATGACTAAGATGTGTTGAAGGACTCAAGGCGCTACTTGATACCTAGACCAATCATCAAGGGCGCCCTAGGGGATCAATTTTCACTCAATGGAGTCTAGGTGCTATTTCATCATTGGGAGCATCATGGATGAGTGCCTTGCAAAAGAAGGGCTTAAAACTATGAAGTTTGATGTTATTTTGAGGTAAGATGTCAAAATTTGCCAAGAATGAGTTAGGCGCATTTCATGTAGCATTCTGACCTTATTGGCGCCTTGAAGGAATTACTCAATCCATACTAAAAGGTTGGGCGCTTGAAGTGTAAGGCCATTCTAAGTCATCATTGATCACTTAGAAGTGTAAAATTGCAAGTACATCTTCAAAAGGTTAGGCGCCCTTTGCCTCTAAAAAAACACATCATTTTCTGGCGCCTTGGAGAAATTGACATGAAGCGACTCTAAGAGTGGGCGCCTAGGTGAGGGGAGTCATCCTAAGACCCACACAATTGTTTAAAGCTTAAAAAATGACAAGGATAAAGCTTGACAGTTAGGCGCCCATTCCTACCTCTGCCACCTCAATTGGCGCCTAAGGAAGAAATTACATTTAAGGGCACCTTTTGGATTAACCTCATAAGGGGATTGACATTTTTTTAAAAACCATTACAATTGCTAGAAATCATTTGAAATTATGAATGTGGGACTAAATTGATGTTAGGCGTTTTTTTGCTCCTCTTTTCACACGTATAAGCGCCTAGAGCTTGAAGAAGGATTATTGCATGTTTAGGGTGTTTCCTTTGTTATGAAGTGATTGATATATTGTTTATCTTGTCTTGTAGGATCATCAATCAAGGCTAAGGAGTTATACAAGGAGTCACCTTCAAGCGAGAAGTTTGGAGTCACCTTCATCCAAGGAGTGAAGTCAAGAAATTGTCATTGCAAGAAGAAGCATCATGCTAGCTGTTGATGATTGTTTTTCGACAAGTCAACAATTAGAGTAAAATACAGAGTATCTGACTCCCTCTTGAGCAAAGCCTCTCGAATGCTGAACTAGGTGATCAAATGAGATGACTCCAAGGTTCCTTCTGATGATTTTGGTAAGAGACAACTCAGTGACTAAGTATGATTTTGCTGTTAAACACAAAGGGACTTACGCAGACTCCTCTTCATTCACGTTTAGCTTGTTCCTCCTTTCAATGTGGATGATGTATTCAGGGTCTCAATGATAAAGAAAATGAAAAAGGGTTAAGGGTTCAGAAAGCTAATCTAAGGTCAATGAGGTAATGATGAGGTATTGAACAGACAAACTCCTGATTTAACCTAACTTCACTTCGCCAAGGGTGCCTACAACTACATGAAGCTGGTGCAATCTCCTAAGGTTACGTGAATGGTTTTCAAATCATGAAGACTTATGCAAGCACCCATCAAATGGCGCAGCTCAAACAAGCATCCACAATCGAACTTAAGCAAATAAGGCTCAGACTAGCTTTACACAACAATTCACCAGCGATGAATGTTAAAAGCATGAGCTAGGAGTTGATCAAATATCCAACACAAAACATACATTACATCAATGAGCTTCTAATGTACTTTACTTTCTACTTGAAACATCTCTCCACTTTATAAAAGTACAAGAAACCATGTGATTCCGCAAGATAACACTTAAACACCAAACAAGTAGCTCCAATGTCTTTGCATTAACCTTGAGAAATATTTACAACAATTTCAAGTCCTCTCAGACAATTTCGAGAGTCTCTTTTATTCTACTCCTACTTGCCTACTACTAATGATCTACTGAATTACAAATGAGGCAACAAAGCCTTTATATAGTGCCCAGAATACATTGAATGGCTAAGATTAATTCAATAGCCAAGGGTCTAGATCGTGCCACCTCACAGGTAGTTACAACAACTTTCTATTTTTAGTACAAAAGAGGGAGGCAATGAAGGCACATTTTCCAATGTGATAAGGTAAGGCAAAAGCATTTAAAATATTCTTCCACATAGGAATCCCTTTGACTTCTTTCATTAAATGATACATTTAATGCATTAAATAATGCGGCTAATCAAAATTGAATGATGTGTACTCGCCACATAGATGCCAACTCAGCATACTTTGAAATTGTATCATCTTTATGTGATGTATTCAATGTGATTGCTTGAACTTGTATGTTTGGGAATACATCTTGTAGATCTTGCCTTATTCGTTCTTCTTGTAGACTGGATATATGATACTTGTTGCTTCGCTCAACTAACTTTGCAATGTTTCTTCTCCTTGCAGGATACATGATGATGATAATCTCCTTTGATGATGCATCCTCTTGAAGAGTGTAGAGTAGAGATATGACACTTGATGCTTCCTTGATGTAAGAGTAGGAGACTCTCTTTGGACTTGAAGTTGTAAAGTCTTGAAGTTTAGATGGATGAATGCCTTTGGAAGTTTCAATGAAGTGTTCCAACTCGATGATGTAGAAGATTTGAGGTATAATCCTTTAGAGTAGTGTTCCCCCCGCAAGGTGAAAGTGATTCAAACACTTGCTCTTGATGATCATGATGTAGTTGATGAAATGATTCCTTGAAGATGATCTTGAAGCTCGAAGGAACTTGAAGTAGATTGGATGTCTTAGAAAGTCTTGATGTAGATGATGTCCTTCGGATGGATGTCTTCTAGACAATCTTAACTTGATGCCACTTGATGAAGAATTTCAGCACAAGGATGATGAAGGATACCCTTGAAACAGCTACATGATGCCTTGCTCTTTTCTCATTCCTTGCTTGTCAAAGGTTCTTATCACTTGATCTTTAGATGATTCCTCCTTTTTGCTGCAACACAAGTAAAGAAACAGCATCAATCCCCTTTCGATAGCACATAATACATAAGAATCATTACAAGCATTTCTAATCTAAGCACATGAGTTAAGGACTTTGATGTCTAACTTGAATGATATGAAAACTTTACTAAGATGGCATGCTGGTTGAGATAAGTGAATTCCTCCTAGATTCCTCCTTGATAAGCCTCTAAAGTTTGCCTTCAACATTTGACTTTACTTCCCTTCATAAGGTAGCGCTTTAGACAAAGGTTTTAGTTTCTCCTATAATTGATGCACTAGATAAGTCGCATTGGATGAAGGATTGAGATCCTCTTGCCTTTTAGAATTTCACTTTAAGACTTGATTCTTGATTCTTCGCATTAGATCACACCTTCGAAATCCTCATTCCTTAGGCGCTTTGGTTGAAGTTTTTGATTTCTCCTAGCATTTCGCATTAGATGAGCATGTTAAAGTCTTCTTGAGGTGATCGAAAATACCTTGATCTCCCTTCATAACCCTCTAGGCTTTAGGCGCGTTGGATGGGGGTTTGAAATCCTCTTCTTTTGAGCGCATTGGATGAAGGATGGAGAATCTTCTCAAAACCTCTTTCAAATTGCTTTGGTTTAAACTTGGTTTGAATTTCGCAAGGGAGTGGCGCATTAGTTCAAGGTGACAAGATCCTCCTCAAGTTAGTGTTTTTGAAATATTCTACCTTCTTTCCCCTTTAGCGCATTGGATGGGTAACTTGAGTTCTCCAAAAACAAACTTCATTCTCTTCACGTGTGGCACACTAGATAGGTAGTTTGAGATCTTCAAAAACAAACTTCATTCTCCCTTATGTGTGGCGCACTAGATACCACCTTTGATTTCTTCCTGTTGAGCATTTTGATAAAGGGTCCTTGAAGTGGCGCATTAGTTCACTATGTTGAAATCTTCAAAACTTCGGTATATTAGATGAACTTTACCTTTAGCGAATCATGCATGATGTTGGCGCTTTGGATGAAACTTTGAAATCTTCTAAACTTGCCTTGAATGCTTGATCTTGGACGTCTTGGACACTTTCACTTTCTTCCTTGTATGGCGCATTGGATGAGGTATGAAGAATCCTCTGAGATTTCGCCTTAGATAAGGATCCTCTGAATTTTAAATTGAAACCTCTTGGCGCACTAGATCATTACCTTAGAATCTCTTGAGAATTGACTTAAACCTTGTGATGTATCTCCTTTCAAGCGCCTGGAATGAAGTCGCATTAGATGAGCACTGGAGATCCTCTAAAATTCACCCTTAATGTGTAATAAATCCCAACTAGATCCTTCCTCCTTAGGTCGCTTTGGATCAAGTTTCAAATTCCTCTGAGTTTCGCATTGGTTACTTGATTTAAACGCTTGGGTTGGATGTTTGGGAGTCTCTTTCCTTAACCATGATGTTTTCTAGATGGGCGCATTGGATGGGGTAAAGAAGATCCTCTAGTTTTTTGGCGCTTGGGATAAAACTTTGAAATCCTCTAAACTAGAGCCTCCATAATTCCAAAACCTTAAGACTTCTCCTTTTCTCCAAGTGGCGCATTAGATGAGCTTTTCAAATCTTTTAGACTCTCTTCAAAATTCAGATTTCGGAATCAATCCTTCTATCCTAGCGCATTGGTTGATGGTTTGGAAATCCTCTGGACACTTATCATCTTTAACTCGCTCCAAGACGTGGCTTTTGATTTTCGCATTAGTTAAGTGTTTTGAAGTCCTTATCTTTTCCTTCACCACGATGTTTTAGTTTAGGCGCATTACTTAATTGATTGAAATCCTCATGCTTTAGCGCATCAATTCAAGGCATTGATATCCTCTGAAATTTCGCATTAGTTGAAGATTTAAAATCCTCTGGAATTTCCTTTCACATGTGGCGGGTTGGTTAAGGTATTCTAAATCCTCTAGAATTGGCGCATCACTTGAGGTGTTTGAAATCATCTAGAATTGGGCGTGATTTATCACGATTTTGCGCCAAGATTTTGCGCCACCTTAATATGCCGTCGCACTGGATCAACTTTTTGGATCCTCTGGAAGAGTCAGGTGTTTTTCAGGGTCGCGAGGGTAAAGGTATATTGAAAAATATATTTAAGTATAAGTTGAGAGATTGAATTTCTTATACTTTAAATATTTTTCAATATACCTTTCAGGATGTTTGAGATAGGTCTCGAATCCACCGGATTTAACATGCAAAATCTAGAATTTGGAGGATTCACCAGATTTCAGACTTAGCCATTTTTTCAGGATTTTCAGGATTTCAGGCTCCAGACTCAGTCTTTCAGGATCTCAAACATACATCAAGAAGGGTCTCATTATTCATTACTTGGATGGAATTTGATCAAGAATCTTCATCACTGCAAGTTCATCCTCCAGATAAGACCTCCAGTTATAAAGCAAAATCTTCTAGGAGAGAGACTTATTGTTGGATTGGCAGAGTAAACAAACCTAAGGCATCAATCCAAAACGTCATGCAAAGCATCGGAGCTCAAAAAAAAAAAAGGGGGGGTCCCCATTTGCAATGGGGCGATGTGTGATTTGGTCACAACACTAGCCACCTTGGAAGATCACTTCAAGATCATCATTAAGTTGCATCATTGAGAGGAGTGTTGATGAAGACAAGGAATCATCTGAAGGACAAGCACCTGAGTCACCTTCAAATTGTAGAGGAAACATCAATGACATCATGTTAGATCACATCAAGTCTCAAGAACTTCACCTCATCAAAAGGGAGAGTCATAATAACTAATTTCAGTTTGAAATGACAAAATTAAATCCTTATGAGCTAGGGCGCCCTTTTGCTTCTCTGCAAACCTACATTGGCGCCTTGAAGAAAATCACTCAATCCTTGCTAGATGGAATATCACCTTCAAGCGAAGAGTAAGGAGTCATCTTCAAGTTGCAGAGGGAACACCACTCTAAAGGATCACACCTCAAGTCTTCTACATCAATGACTTCATGTTAGATCACATCAAGTTCAAGGGTACTTCATCAGTGGTATCAAGCTTCAAAGTCTCCCTGAGAGGTCATCTACTCCGCATCCAAGGAAGGTGTTATCATCTACACTCCACAGGGCTACTTCAAGGTCAACATGCTAAGTGCACTACTTTATCTTCATCATATCATCAAGCAAGGCACTTCATCCATTTAACTTCAAGTTCCATTCAACCTTCAAGTCCAAGAGAGATCTCTACTTCATGTCATCATCATCTACTCTTACATGAAGGAAGCATCATCATCTCCTACTACTCTATATGAAGAAACATCAAAGAAGATCATCATGTACCCTGCAAAAGGAAGAAATACAGTGTTAGTCAAATGAGCGACAAGTATCATATATCATACTTCATACAATGAACAAGGCAAGATCAACAAGATACATCTCAAGTGTTCATCATCAAAGCAATCACATTGAAAATATCATACAAATGATACAATTTGGGGAATGTGTCCAAAAACATATTGAATAAACAGTTGAAATCCACAAGATATGTTGAGGTGGCACCTATGTGGCGAGTACCTATCATCATCCAATCATATCAGCTGCATTATTTTAAATGCATTCAATGTATCATTTAATAAAAGAAGCCAAAGGGACGCCTATGTGGAAGATGTTTTAAATGATTCCATCTTATCTTATCACATTGAAAAGTGTGCCTTCATTGCCTCTCTTTTGTACTAAAAATAGCAATTTGTTGTAACTACCTATGAGGTGGCATGATCTAAGCCCTTGGTTACATGAATTGATCTAAGACATTCATTGTAATCCTAGACCTCTATATAAAGGCCTTGTTGCCTCATTTGTAAAATCAGTAGTGAGTAGGCAAGTAGGAGTAGAGTGGAAGAGACTCTTGAAATTTCCTGACAGGACTTGAAGTTGTAAATATTTCTCAAGAGTAATGCATAGACATTGGAGTTCGCTTGGTGTTTAAGTCTTGTCTTGTGGAATGACATGATTTGTTGTACTTTGATGAAGTGGAGAGATGTTTCAAATAGATTAGAAGTAGATTAGAAGCTCTTTGATGTTATGTATGTTGTACTGAATATTTGATCAACTCCTAGCTCATGCTTTTAACATTCATCGCCGGTGAAGTGTTGTGTAAAGCTAGTCTGAGCCTCATTTGCTTAAGTTCGATTGTGAATGCTTGTTTGAGCTGCGCCATCCGATGGGTGCTTGCATAAGCCTTCACGATTTGAAAACCATTCGTGTATCTTAGGAGATTGCACCAACTTAATGTAGTTGTAGGCATCCTTGGCGAAGTGGAGTTAGGTTAATTCAGGAGTTTGTCTATTTTTACATCATCATTGCTTCATTGACCTTAGATTAGTCTTCCTAAACCTTTACCTTTTTTCATTTCTTTATCATTGAGACCTTGTACATATATCATCCACACTGAAGGAGGAATAAGCTAAACAAGTATGAAGAAGTCTAATGTAAGTCCCTTTGTGATTATCAACAAGATCACATGTAATCACTGAGTTAACCCATCATGAATCATAAAAGGAACCTTGGAGTTACTTCACTGGATCACATAGTTCAGCCTTTGAAGAGCTTTATTCAAGAGAGAGTGGGATACTCTAGTGTTTTACTTTATTGTTGACTTGTCTAAAAACAATCATCAACAAGTCCAAAGGTATGTTTGATTTTCAAAAAAACAATTTTTAAATGATGTAAAAAAGGGCAGAATGCATTATGCCCTCATTCCTAAGCCCACAGAAATTACGACAGCAAGCATAGAAGATGAAATTCCATTGGAAATGGATAAATTGTTAGAAGAATATGCTGAAATTTGTCATGTCCTATTTTTGTTCGCATCAATTCCAGCATGTTTGGAGCATTCCAAGATTCTTGGAGAGGTCCAGAAACCTTGGAGAGCTTCATTTTCAGAGGTTCCATATTTCCCACTCAATTTTAGCTAGTAGATTTCAATAATTTAATTAGTTATTTTGGTATTTTCCGTAGTTTAGTGCGAGAGTAGGAAATAAATTTTAAAATAATAATTAAAGTCAACCTTTATATTAATTTTCATAATTTTGTAAAAAGGTCACTTTATTATTATTTTCAAGCTGCCTAAATGAGGCGAATAAAGCTTTTTGTAATATTAAGTTATTTCTTTTTAGATGGACAGGAAAATTACAAAAGGTAACTTAAAATTAGGTTTTTGGGCAAAAAGGTAAAAAGCTAAGTTGCCGGTTCTGGTGCGGGTGCGGGTTCGGGTTCGCGGGTTCGGCCAAATTTTTTTTTGGGGTTTGGGTTCGTTTTTGGGTTCGTTTTTTATATATATAAAAAAATATATGTATATGCAAAAAAATTAAGCATAGAAGCAAGAATTAAGTGTAGAAATGCAAGAATAAAGTGTAGAACACCACATAGCATCATATAAACAACAAAACCACCATCAACTTGAATATCATAAAACATAAAACTCGAACTTCAAGTTCAATAACAAGATTCAAAATAATAATATCATGTTCAACAATCAATTTTCATTGTTTCAATGTCAAATGACAAGTGTCAATCATCATATGGATTTGCTAAATCCTCCACATCATCATCATCTTCTTGGACATTAGCAGGATCATTTGAAGAACCACAACCAGCACCACTGCCACTCGCTGAAAAAGTATGCTCGCTCTCTGATCCCTCAAGTGCAACATGTTTGGATTGGGAAGTAGAAGCATCCAAGTCAATTTGCTCTGGCTCCACATCCCACAACTTTGATTCCCCCTCCTTATAGTCTTGCTTTTTGTGCGAAAGGAGGCGCAAGTTGGAATGCACATACACTAAATTCTCCGCCTTTTTGGAGTGCAATCTGTTGCGCTTTATCGAGTGGATAAAAGAGTATGTGCTCAAATTCCTCTCAGATGCAGAGGAACTAGCAACCTATGATGACAAAGTAGAGAGAAAGAGTTAAAAATAAAAACTTACAAAGTTAAAACTTATAAAGTTACAAGTTATAAAATTTATAATAATTAAAAATTATGGAACTTCAAACTTCAAATTTTTAAAAGTCTTTAAGATAAAATTATAAATTATAAAAAACATAGAAATTTAGTAAACTTACTTGTGATAAAACTTTGACTGCAAGAGGCTGTAGGCACCGGAATTGTTGGCCATGAAAGTACCACCAATTGTGAGCATCTTTCTTGAATCTATCACGAAGAGCCTCAATGCTTAGACCATTGGAGTGTACAAAATCAGTGAACTCATTAGTGACCATATCATGCAAATCTGGATCAAGGAAGAGTCTACGAAATGCTACCTTGTACCCTTCAGACACTTCTAAATCTCTCCATGGGGGAATCCTATTTGTCACCGAAAGAATCTCATTGCTGTAATAGTTTGGAGTCAATGCAAATGCAAGAAGATGTAGCGGGGTTGTCATTGTGTTCCATCTAGCCTCAATAATTTCATGCACTTGCTTGAAGAGAATTTCTTGAGGATCTTTCTCCTTCTCATTTATGATGTTCTTTATCTTTTCTATCATTGAATCAATGCCATCATATATCTCCCCCATGCAAGGTTTGTCCATGTCCGTATAACGAATCATGCTCAAAATGGGCTCGGTGAAATTAAGGAGATACTCCACACGATCCCACCAATAGTCATTTAGGATCATCCCCTTAACATTTGCTGCCCTCTCAGTGTTGCTTTGCCTCCATACGGACCAAGTAGTGCTTGTTACCATGCTGATAAGAGCCTGTTTGACCTTCACAAGTCGTCTCAAGGCAATTGTGTTTGAGGCAAAACGGGTCTCAGCAACCTATTGAAATATCAAAAATAAAAAGTACAATAAATAAAATTTAATTTAAACATTGAAAAAATTGAAAACAAACTATAACTTTTAAGAAGAAATAGAGTATGTGAAATTAAAAATTTAAAGCACTATGAAAAATTTAAATTTAAAAATATATTGCTTCACTTACCTTCAACAACTCCAATGTAGAAAATGATCTAAATATGCTTTGGGACATGTGGTGGTTGGTGGTGAACATTCGTATCTCCTCGGCCTCTACATACAACTCTCTAATCCAGTCAATTTTTTTACCAATCTTTTGGAGCATGAGATTGAGAGAGTGAACAACACAAGGTGTCCAAAAGATATGTGAATATCGTTCCTCAACCAACAACCCAGCAGCTCTACAATTTTTTGCGTTGTCCGTTATCACTTGAACAACATTACGAGGTCCCACATCCTCAATGGCTGCAATGAGGATCTGAGCAATAAATTCACCATCCTTCACCTGTCCCTCACAATCCACAGCTCTCAAAAACATTGCCCCTTTAGGGGACACTGCAATGACATTGATCAAAGGCCGATTTTTTGCATCTTTCCATCCATCAGAGACAATCGACACCCCTGTCTCACTCCATGAATCCCTTAAGGGCTTCAATGCATCTTCTATATTCTTCACCTCATTCTCCAATAAGGTGCCACGCACCTTCTCATAACCTGGGCTCTTATACCCTTTTGGAGCCTCATTAATTTTTCTCACCATCTCTTGCCAATATGGTGAGCGAACAACATTGAATGACATACCATTTGCATAAATGCATCTGGCTATATGTTGGTCAGCAATATCTTGAGCCTCATTTTGAAATGATGTTTCTAAAGGTCCCTTTGGTCTCTTGTTTGTAGTGCTTGTGGGTTGCTCTTGAGGAGTGACCAAAAATGGGTGGCTCTCTATCACAACATTGGAACTAGGAATAGATGGAGGACCCATTCTTTGATTTCTGCCTCTTTTCCTTAACACGTTTGCTACTGATTTACGGCCTGCTGCTTCATCTGCTGCTTCTTGCTTAGTGATATATGCCAGCACTTGCTCTCGTGGTATAGGTTTATTACTCTTTCCTGGGCAAGCTTTGATCCCCATCCCAGGGATGTTACACAAATGGGCTTTCACCCGACTATATGAACTGTTGTATTGCACATTACAGCCATTGCATTTCCAAAGGTAACCCCCACCACCTGGTTGTTGTTGAATCATTTCAACATGCTTCCAAAGAGGTGAGTGTGGATCGATTTTGAATTTTGATTGTGAAACTGAGCTAGAACTAGCTGCCATTGTGATTCCTGTCACTTGTGGGTGTGGCAATAAGTTTTGTAAACAAAATGGAAACAATGAAAACTCAAAACTTTCAAGAATCAAAACAAAAACAAAAGCATGGTGATACATTCATGATTCATATAAATAGTTTAAAAAAAAAAACAAGTTGAAAAGAATTTGTTTGTTGTTCAAAAATGCAAAAAAAAAATGAATAGAAAACCTACCTCTTTGCAAAAATCTCTTCCTTTGATCTTCTTGGCAGCCTCTAAACCATTGGAAATGAGTAGGAATGGTGGAGCAATCGACTTCCAACCTTCAGGATTCAATCTTCAAGCTTCTTTCTTCAACCACAAAAAAATTCTTGAGTTCAACCACAATGGACAATTTTTGTGTTTTGGAATGAAAGAATGAGTTGAAAATGGCAAAAGTGTGTTTATAATGACTTTTTAGGGTTATATTTGCATTTTTGAATGTTTAAAATAATATTAAATTGTGTTTTAGTTGAAAAAAACATAAAAAAAAATTGAAAGGTGCGTGGGTGCGCTCCGGGTGCCATGTTTTAAGGCTGGGTTCGTACCCAGCGAACCCGGGTGCGTCCCGGACGAACCCAACACCTTTGTTCAGCACCCTGCCCGCACCCACAGGGTACCCACACCCGATCCGCACCGCACCCGCACCCGAGCCTCTAACAGGCGAATCCGGTAACTTAGGTAAAAAGTAATATTTTATTTCCCTCCTGAGCCTATAAAAGGAGGATGAGGGCTCATTGAAGGAATTCCATCTCTTCTACAATTGTATTATTTGAGTTTGAGCTTATGCGCAACTTCTTGCCTAAAGGACGAGAACCCCTAAGGTTGCCCGAAGGACAAAAACCTTGAAGGCATATGGGAGTGAGGACGAAATCCCTCTATTCCAATGGTGAAATTTCATTCCGAGATTTCCAGTGAGCTGAACCTGCATTGTATTTCTAGTATTTTGTTGGTGTAAGATTTCTATTTTGTTGGTGTGATTTATATTATAGAAATTACAAAAGTAGTGTGAGACAGATTTCCAGAAAATACAAATATATATATATATATATATATATATATATATATATATATATATATATATTTCTATGTGTGTGTGTGAGTTTCTGTGATTTTATCTACATGTGAGAAGTTTACAGATCTTATTGAAGCTGAGTGTTATTTATTTTAATAACAAAGTGTTTGTTGAAGGAGAAGACTCCCCAAAGGCTGCCGCACCATTTCCCCAGCCAACCTTACCATATGAGAAGATTAATATTAAGTAATGATTGATGAATATTTCCTCATTTAGATGAGTTAATGTGCTGCGTTGGATATTGAGGACTGCAGATTTAAATAAATGTGGGAAGCATGAGACTTGGTGAAAGTTTGGAAAAGGATATAGGGTGCCGTACAAGTTGGGGGCTTGCATTTATTAAATGTAAACTATCTTATTATTGCTGTTCTGATTTTCTGTTTGTTATTTCTGATGTAAATCAGCAGCTGGAAGGTCTGAAAATAGTTAATACTTAGGTTGTAGATTTAGCTATTTACTGTAGCTAATAATATTCTAAAATTTGCTATTGTATTTTCAAAGAAATGCATATGTAAGGGACTTTGAAGAACAGATCTATAGTATGTATCAGCTGAGCTAAAATTGTAAGATTATCTGGAAGGTTTACCATCAAATAACAACTCAAACATTGTATTAATCCGAAAGGTCATCCGTTGGATTAGTTTATATTTTGTTTAGCATTGTAAAAAATATTGGAATGCATAGCCGCCAATTGATTACTTTCATTATCCGCCATTGTTGGTGTTGATCCACATCGGCATTTTGTTAGCCAGTTTGGCTTGACTCGATCTGTAGATGTGCATTTTATCCGTCTGTTTGGTGTTGATCTATAAACTGGTCTTTGCTCCAGTAAAATATTTGTATCCACCAGTTTGGTGTTGATTCTTATACTTGTCACTGCAACTAGTTGGTTGATTACTTTCCTTTGTTCACATTCTAGTTGTATGCTCTCACCTTGCCCACATCGAGATTTGGGTGATCAGAAACCTTGGATCTGTGTTGATTGTAAGTTTAAAAATTTTCTAGAGATTTTTGGCAAACGGTTCCGCAAGGGACATTACAAAATTCTGTCACAAGAGTTGCCAAATGGCTTATCACCCATAAGAAGCATTAGCTATCACATGGATTTGATGTCGGGAGCAAGCCTACCAAATAAGAAGCATATAGAATGACATTGGTAGAGACTGAAGAGATGAAAAGGCAAGTTTAAGAGCTGTTGGATAAGGGTTTGATAAGAGAAAGCTTGAGCCCTTGTGTTGTACCAACAATATTGGCACCTACAAAGGATAGTGAGTGGTGCATGTGCACAAATTCACAAGCCATCAATAAGATAATAGTGAAGTACTGATTTCCACAAATCCCAAATTGATGATTTGATGGATTGCTTGAGTGGAGCTAGATACTAACAAAGATTGACTTGAAGAGTGGGTATTACCAAATTCGGATTGGAGAGGGAGATGAATGTAAAACCGCATTCAAGACGAAGGATGGGTCTTATGAGTGGCTAGTTATGCCATTCGGATTGACCAATGCACCAAGCACCTTCATGCGATTGATGAATGAGGTATTGAAGCCTTTTCTTGGTAAATTTGTGATTGTTTATATAGATGATATCTTGATTTTTAGTAAAAACAAAAAGAACTTTTAGAGCATTTGAGATTAGTTTTGCAAAGATTGAAGGAAGAGAAGTTGTTGATTAGTTTGAAAAAGTGCAGTTTTATGAAGAAGGAACTTGTGTATTTAGGATTTGTCATGTCATAGGAGGTCTAAGGATGGATTTTGAAAAGGTAAAAGCCATTGTAGAGTGGTTATCATTGAGATGTACATTTGAAGCAAGGAGTTTTCATGGCCTAGCAAGCTTTATAGGAAGTTTATTTGAAACTTCAGTGGTATTTGTCACCTATCACGGAGAGCATGAAGGGTGGTAGAATTGATTTTCAGTGGACAACAACAACAAAAAGGAGTTTTCAGCTCATGAAGGAAAAGGTAATAACACAACCTGTCTTAGCATTACTGGATTTTGACAGTGTTTTAGGTAGACTGCGATGCAAGTGGGACAACAATTGGAGGAGTCTTGAGCCAAGAAGGTAAACCCATTGCTTACTTTAGTGAGAAGTTAAATGAGGCTAAAAGGAAGTACTCTATCTCTATGAGTAGGAACATTATGCCATTATCCAGGCACTTAAGAAGTGGAGACATTATTTGCTACCAAAGGAGTTCGTCTTAATGAATCGTTAGGCACCACAATCCATAAATAGCCAAGGTAAACTCAATCAAAGGCTTATGAAATGGGTTATTTTTTGCAAAGTTATTCATTTGTTTTGAAGCGTAGAAGTGGTAAATCAGACTGAGTAGCAAATGCATTGAGTAGAAGATGTTTATTGTTGACTAAAATGAGAATAGAAATTGCTTGTTTTGATTCTATGAAACAACTGTATGAGAATGATGTAGATTTCAAAGAGGCATGGGCTGCATGCAAGAGCCCAATAGTCAAAAATAGAACACCATGGTTGGATTATTGTTCAAAGGAAAATGTTTCTGCATACCTCAAGGATCTATGAGGGAGAATCTCATGAGGGAGAAACATAGTGGAGGCTTAGCTGGACAATTTGGAGTGGACAAGACGTTAGCACAACTGAGTGAGAATTATTGTTGGCCAAAGATGGGTAAGGATGTGAAACATATGGTGCAGCATTATAGAGTTTGCCAACATGCCAAAGGAAGGAGCCAAAATACTGGATTATATCTGCCTTTACCTATCCCAGAAAGGCCATGGGAAGATGTAAGTATGGACTTCATTCTTGGGCTGCCAAGAACACAAAGGCGTAATGATTGTGTTAGTGGATAGATTTTTGAAAATGACATATTTTATTGAAAATGACATATTTTATTCCATGCAAAAAGTCAAATGACGCCACTCATGTTGCCACATTGTTCTTTAAGGACGTAGTTAGACTCCATGGATTGCCAAAGAGCATAGTCTCAGATAGGGACACTAAGTTTTTGGGTCACTTTTGGCATACCTTGTGGAAAAAGTTAGACACTAAATTGAGTTTCAATTTAGCCTATCATCCTTAAACGGATGGGCAAACAATTGTCAATAGAAGTCTGGGTGACTTGTTGAGATGTTTGGTTGGAAAGAAGCCCACTCAATGAGATTTGATCTTGGTAGAAGTTGAATTTGCTTATAACAACTTAGTAAATAGAAGTACAACCAAGAGCCTCTTCCAAATTGTGTATGGGTACAACCCAAGAGGGCTAGATATTTTGAGAGATATTATTGATTTGGGTAGAAAAAGTGCTATTGTAGAAGATTTTGCTGATTACATACATGAGTTACACCAAGAAGTTAAGAGAAATTTGGAGAAAAACATAATGAAGTATAAGGAGCATGCTGATCTTAAGAGAAGGGAGCAGGAATTTTATGTTGGAGACTTGGTGTTAGCTCATTTGAGGAAGGAAAGGTTTCCTCAAGGGACCTACAATAAACTTAAATGAAATAAGATTGGACCATGTAAGATTTTAAGGAAGTTTACATCAAATGCTTATGAGGTAGAACTTCCTGAGGGTGTAGACATGTCACCTATTTTCAATGTTTTGATTTGTACTGTTATTATGAAGGGCAAAATAGTGAAGAAGAAGGTGCAAATCTTGATGAACAAAGGGAAGAATGGGTACAACAGTTGCTTGAGAGGGAAAGGATAAGATTGAAGTTGTTATAGATTCTTGAGTAGCCATGAAAACAAGAGGGAAGGAGTACAAAGAATATTTGGTCAAATGGAGAAATAAGACAACAGAAGAAGCAACTTGGTTGCATGCATTTGAGTTTACCAAATGTGGGATTTTAGTTCCAAAATTCCTTAAATGTTCATGAGTTGCAAGACTCATGTAACATTTTCATCTACTCGGGGTGTTTGATGTAGGTGCATTCGAGGCTCATGCAATCCTGCATACCCAAAAACATTATGCTATCAATTTTGGTTTTTTTCTAATTTTTGTGTATGTTTGTAGGTCCTGTTTAATGTGGTTTTCTTTTATTCTGTTTTGGGCCTGGTCTCTCTGCTAGATGTTGGAGGTTACGGTCTGAATCTTCTTCAAAGTTGGAACACCTACATGACCTACTTCCTAAAGGCATTTCCACTTGTTGTTGGGCGCTTTACCTTCATTCCATCCAACAGTTGTTCATGGGGTAAAGCCCCTCAATGCTGTAACAGTTACCTTGAAGCTTGAAATGAGCATTATATGCCCCAATTATCCTCATAGTAAATTCTTGGGCGGTAGCTATCACCACTGTGCTGGGTGTGGACATTAATATCTGCATTCCTAATTTCCTACAACAGTTTCCTAAATCTGGGTGAATCTGGGAGTTATGTTATTCATTGACCTCTCTGATCGGTGGCCCATGACAACATTTATTGCTGGGCGATTCTTCTGCATGGCGACAATCCCATTTGTTGACTGTGGGGTCAAATTTATCCTATTTTTCTTGGCATTAGCTATTACATTTCCTACGTTGGCGTGGGTGTTCATGGTTAATCCACTTTCTGTAAACCCGAATGGTTGCTGCCATTATTTTCCACTCGCCCATTCAAGGTGTGGCAGAGTTGTGGTGACCTCATTATTGAGGGTGTACCTCTGAGTCTAAAAGGAGTTATCTATTGAGTAGAAATTCAAAGAAAAAAAGAACAAGTGACAGGGAAAAAGGATTTGCATATGATTGATGTTGGTTGATGAACCTGGGATGATTTCCAAGTCAGTGTTTGGTATTTCTAGACTAGGCTGTGTTGGTTCTCCAACCTGCTATCAGATCCTTCTAAGGGGCTATGAATCCCTGTTTTCAAATTCACTTAGAGGATGGCCAACGAACGAGAGATAGATAATCCCTCCTGCACTTTAGGTTCTGTTAAACCTAGGTGGATATACCTAAAATGGATATTTTGGAAAAGGCAGATGATCTGTTCATGCATGTATGGCAAGGGTTTGAAAATGACTTCACAATGTTAACCTTCCTTGTACCCTCAATGACTAAACATGAACACTACAACATCATACACAATTTTTTTCATGGATAGAATAGTGATATTTTCACCAAAAATATTACAAATCTGAAACAACAAACCTGTGAATGATGGACGAAACCCTAAACTACTAATGTACAATACCAAATGTGTGAGTTCTTCATTATGAGTATGCATGTGGATGGAATGCTGAAAAGATTGGTGCCTGCTCCTTGGGATCACAGAGTCTAAACTAACTCCAACATGACATTATAACAAAATTTCATCTCTGGGGTTTAACAACAATATCACTGCCTTACAATAATTTAAACCCATGAAGGTAACCTTTAAATTTGATTCTTCTTAACAATCTTTCACAATACTACATACCTCACTTGCTACTTGAAAAGATTTACCACCTCCTTGAAGATGAACTAATCAAACATGCAAATCCTACAGCAACTGTGCAAGCAGAAATTTTTTGTTTTCCTTGAAAACCTACTTTTTTCCAAGAACATGCAACACTATGAAGGAGGTAATCAAATTAAGAAAGCCATCAATCATATCTTTATTTTAGAGAAAATCCATTACAATATTCATGTTGCAACAAGATCAAACATCCATTACCCTCAGAAAACATTACACAGTTTTTACTAGAAACCAGTTTCTCTCCAAATTTTCCCCCCTTACAAAATGAAAAATATTTTACAATGTAGAGCCTTTACTGAAAAAGCAGGTGAACTTTTACAATATTTTTGAAAAAATCAATACATCATGTTGTTGAGAATCTTCTAATTTCATCCATCTTCACAAAATGTCATTGGGATTAAATCAACAGAGTTGCTACCCTTAACCGGAAATAAACTTTTGGAAATCCTTTTGACTCTACCCAACAGATAAAAACTTCCTAGATAGTCTCCAGCAGAGTCGCCAATCTGTAAATGATGGACGAAACCCTAAACTACTAATGCACAGTACCAAATGTGTGATTTCTTTATTATGAGTATGCAAGTGGATGGAATGCTGAAAAGATCGGTGCCTGTTCCTTGGGATCACAAAGTCTAAACTAACTACAACATGACATTATAACAAAATTTCATCTCTAGGGTTTAACAACAATATCATATTGCCTTACAGTAATTTAAACCCATGAAGGTAACCTTTAAATTTAATTCTTCTTAATAATCTTTCACAATACTACATACTCCACTTGCTGCTTGAAAACATTTACCACCCCCTTGAAGATGAACTAATCAAACATGCAAATCCTACAACAATTGTGCAAGTAGAAATTTTTTGTTTTCCTTGAAAACTTACTTCTTTCCAAGAACACAGAACACTATGAAGGAGACAATCAAATTAAAAAAGCCATCACTCATATCTTTATTTTAGAGAAAATCCATTACAATATTCATGTTGCAACAAGATCAAACATCCATTACCCTTAGAAAAAATTACAGAGTTTTTTTTACCAACCAGTTTCTCTCCAAATTTTTCCCCCCTTACAAAATGAAATTTTTTTACAATATGTAGAGCCTTTTCTGAAAAAGCAAGCGAACTATTGCAACATTTTTGGAAAAATCAATACATCATGTTGTTGGGAATCTTCTAATTTCATCCACCTTTTGAATTTGAAATTTGCTGCCTTTTCCTTTGCTTTTTGGCAATTTAAAATTCAAAACCAGAAATGTATGATGTAGCACAACTCTCAGGAGCCATAACTTTTGATCCGGATACCTGTTTGAGCTCTCTTTTTTTAAACTAAAGAGCTCAGAGAGATCTACAATCTTGAAATCTGCAGTAGATTTCACCAATTTTTAGATCCAAATTTTTAAGGCCTCAAAACTTAGATTTAAGGTTCTTCTAAGATTTTTTTAGAAAACTTGAAACTTTAATAACTTAATATCCAGACATGACTTTTGGCTAAAATTCACTCATAATACTCATTTAACAATTATGGAGCTCGGGGTAAAATTTCAGGTCCATAATGTACTCAAATGCAAACTTACTGAAAATAGAAAACTCTAAGTTGCCGATCCTGGTATGGGTTTGAGGATCGGGTACGCGGATACGACAATTTTTTTTTTATATAAATATATATTATAGTTATATTATATATTATAATTATATATAATATATAAATTATAGATATTATAATAATATAATTTATATTATTATAATAAATATAATAGATAAATTATAAATTTATTAAGTTATAATTTTTAATTTTATTATAAATAATAAAATATAAATTATATAATATCATAAATTATAAATTATAAAATTAATTATATAATATATAGTTATAATTATGTAATTAATTTTATAATATATATAAATAATAAAATTATAAATTATAATTATAATTTATTTTATATTATTAATTTATTTTTATATAATATAATTTATAATTTTATATAAAAGTTTATAGCTATAATTTATAATTTTATATATTAAAAATTATAAAAACAGTAATACTCATAATTGTCAATAAGCAAAATATTTAAATACTTCGTGTGACGGTGCATGGATCAAATCACCATGTTGTTGACATGCTTCACACTTCCGTACAAATTGCATACAATCCGTCTACATGGTGGGTCGATACCCATGCGTAGCAGCTAATTGGCTGAGGCATGTCCACCCGTCTCATAGCTACCGGCATGTGCTTTTCCCATCATAGTAGCAGCTTCATGTTCATCGAGACCAGCCCCTACTTTTCATGTTCAATATATGTCAATCTTGAACCGCGATAATAATTCTCACGCAGAAATAGATGACTGATGGCAAAATGAGCTTTCAACACTACATATGACACCCGTTTGACCACTGATGACACCTGTTTGATGTTTTTTTTGTTGACAGTCATCTGGATATGCCCGGATCCTCACAGGACGTGGGGGGGTTCGCCTATGGTGGGTTCTTTTAAAGAACCCACAGGGAACCAGGGGTGCCCGGGGCGGATCCTAAGAGAACCCCCTGTGTCTTGTCCCCACTCCCGTACCCGAACCGTACCCATATGGGTGTGGCGGGTAAAATAGAAGAACCTGGTAACATTGAGAAAACTTACTATTTTTAGCTATTTTGGTAATTTTGACTGCTCCAGACTAGTCAAGGGGACTTTTTAAGCAATTTAGGCAATCTCGCCTAGTTCAAGTAAACTAAGACACAATAGGGGACAAAAATTGGGATATCATTTCAGGGGGCAAATTGACTTTTTAAACATGGGCATAAAATAGAAAATGGACCACGGCTCTAGCAGGCTGCACGCTTGTAGCTGTAATAATTTGATTTTTGTTTGGTTTTCTGAGTGTAAGTTGCTGTGTTGTATGCTTGTGAGTTAATAGTGACTGATAAAAGTTCCATTTTACGATTAATCCTTAATATAGTACTTTTCAAAAAAAAATTATGTTGTTATCATATGAATTGCTAGCTGCTGTTGCAAGTTGCCTGGGTGTGTGTAGCTGCTTAAATTAGCTGTCCTCCATTGGACACCTGATTCTGGACTGCATTACTGGATTCAATGTCATTGTTGCTGATGGATTCACTATTCCATATACCAAGATAATTTGTCAGCATGAGTTATCCCTTGGTGATTATAATTTGTGTGATGATTTGTATGTGGTGGGGCTTGGGGAAGCAAATATGGTCCTTGGTGTGCAATGGCTGCATTCCCTTGGGGAATTTTTGCAAAACTATCAATCCATGGAACTGAAGTTCAATTCTCATGGGAAAGACATGATACTTAAGGGCATACCTGAGAGGTCACAGCTAGGAGTATGGAAGGAACTCCCTATAAGGAACCAACCTCATGGGCAGCCAGTTGCTTTGTATTGAAAGGCATGCTAACTTTGTCTTCAGGTAATCACCACCTTTATCACATTGGTATGCAGACTATCATGGACAAGTATACCGTGGTGTTCAGTGACATGCCTCCAAGATGGCCCCCAGATAAGGGATCTCAACACTTCATAGAGCTGGGCTCTAATTTCATCATGATCAAACCCCACCATCATCCATGGATACATAAAGAAGAAACAAAGGCCATTGTTGCTTGGGAAGAATCAAAGATACTGTGACATCCAAGACTCCATTGCATGTGGGCAAGCAATTCCGGGAAGAGTGGATTTGTAATGTCCCCTTTTTATCTGCCGCACTGAATGAGTTGTTTGTCAGCAGTTAGATAGGATTGAGTTTTCAATTAGGAATGTTTGTGTTCAAAATAAAGCGATGGAGTCTTCAGTCAAGGAGCAGCTGTGTCTTTATGTCTTCCAGTTCAGCAGCGGCTGGGGCTTTCAGTTATGATTCAGTTAGGGAACTTGAATAATGGAATAAGGCACTGAGTTGGCCTCACACTTGTTAGTTGACCACCCAGTTAACCTGCCAGTTGGCTGCCTTGATTTGAAGGACTGATTTGTTAGTTAGCTGCCCATGAATGAGGGAGTTGTTTATCAGTTAACTGCCACCAATTCAAGAAGTAACTGCCACTGACTGAGGGGCACAGGAGGTAGTGGGTTATAAAGGTGTGAGGGAAAACAAAAAGGACATTTTTTTGGAAATTAAAACAGAAACTCAGTTTGACACTGCTACTACAATTTTGGCACTTGGGACAAAAATGCCAAGTGTATCTACTATTAGCTTGGTCTCTGGGAATGAAAACTCTTAGGCAATAGCAGTTTGTGGTGCAGGACATCATCAAGACTATCGAGGCATCATCAGCACTAGTAAGGCATCAGATCTGCTAGCTGCAAAGCATAGTTAGGAGCTTCAAGGAGTCAGATCTGCAAACTGGGTTTGCCTAGCAAGTGTATCAGTTTTGTAAATTGTAATTGCTATGTGTGTGTCTAAATTATAAAATTAAAAAAAGATATTTGTTGCTGGAATAGTTTCTGTGTTTGGTTTTGTTGTTTGTTTTGTATGCAAACTAGTAGAGGTCATCACATATGGGAATTTGTCCCCCCTAAAAACTCTGCATTTTGGGAATTGAGACATCTTGGGGACTGCACGATGGAGATGAGACATCCCCTGCCATCCCTCAGCCATCACCTGTTGGGGTGGCCACCCCAAGACGACCATGTAGTGTAAGGGACATTCCAAGGGACAGTCCCCTAGCAGGGGATGTCCTCAGACATCCCCAGGGATGGCTAGGGAAACCTAGTACTCTTGTTTTTTAAATCACAGTTAAGCTCTGTAAATTTGCCGTCCCCAAAACGAGTCCCTGCAAATATCTTAGGTCAATAAGCATCATCAAAGGGAATAAAAGTGATTTTATTTTCAGATGTCCTATCTAGAATTTGTCTCAAATGGTTCCCAAGCTAAATTTTTTTGTCAACTTGACCAGGTGCTTGACCTTTTACCTTTGTCAAATGGTTATTTCCATGTTGGGCTTTGCAAGGGACCCCTGAGGGTACCAAATTTATTACATGATTTCAACCTATGCTACCTGTTGGATTTATTAGAGTCTTTTGGATGTTGCACTTAACTAGGCAAAGCTATAGGGATCAATGAGGTGATGTCTCTTTGCGAGTAACCACCAATGTACCCAAGACGTCTTATTCTCACATGAGGCAAGAAGAATCACTACAACTTGGTGTAGAGTATCAGCTATAAACTAGTTAGGCTCCCCTCCCATGCTACCTCTTATTCTTTCTAATCTGTTGTTTCAATCTTTTCTTTATGAAGTGTTTAGTCATTCCTTTTGTTTCTATCTTTATGTTGATTCAATCAAGATGTCAAACAATTATAGTTGTTATTAGTTCCTTATTTTTGTGCTTCTTATTATATCATTATTAGTTTCCAACCAATCGGATTTCACCTGTTTTTCCACTCTCAGTTATTTCCTAATGTCTGAAATCAATTCCATTTGCAAAGTCTTAAAATTCAGAAGTAAGATCTGTTATTAATTTCTATTTCATAAAATAGAAACTATATCATTAGCAATGTGTCTATTCAGCAATATCCATGGCAAACATAACTTCTGCATGTTTTTTAGGTACCCAGAGAGTGTTTGGTGAAAAGCAATACCAGTAATGATATTCTGCAACAAACAGATTTTTTGGTAAGGAAATGACATAACTAGTACTATTTCATTGGTACTTAAAAAGTTAAAAGTGCAGGTACCCATTGTGCATTGCAAAAACAATATAGATGAACAACATTGCAGGTGGTCTTTGACCATGCCTGTGGGCTTGGAGATGCCAACTGTACTAAAAAAAATTGGCGATGCCTGCAACAGGGTATTGTCGAATGAACTCCTAAACCAAACATTTGGAGACTGTTATCACGATCATGATGATCAAAGTAAATTGGCTGCTGAGAAAGTTGACATAAACCAAACTTACAGAAATAGCTCTAATGGTTATGATTAATTTCAATACCAGGAAAAGGATGGTGAAAAATCAGAGTCTGCATTTCTTCATGAAAAGGGGTGACATCCATCTACATGTACTTAAGTATAAGAAATGGGTGCTGCCTTTGTAGGTAAGGGAGAAGAAGGTAGCCTCAGAGTAAGGAGGATGATTCACCATCACTTGTCTCAGCATGGTATATATGCTGCTATTATTTCTCAACATAGTATACATGTGGCTATATTCAATCTCTTATTGTTCTTTTTTGATCTTTCTTTTTGCTTTACCATCACTAAAGAACAAAAGAGACTATTTCCCCATGTTTATGGATGCATCCCTTTTGTGGTCTCCTAGTTTCAAAGGTTTCTTTCCTTTACCTCCTCCCTGAGAAGCATCTTATCCTCTGGTATATCGGGATAACCATGCTTTGAGGAGCATATTGTCTTGTCGATATACTCATGAAGATATAGCTGTGTGGTGTGGGGTAAATAGGACGAATGGATTCGACATTGCTCAAAATTTTCTGATACCCTAAATTTTAGAAGTATAACTTATTCTTGGGTGTTACATTTTGCATCACAATTTTAAACAGTTTAGTGTACAAACCCACTTTTCTTGTCTATCATTAAATAATGCTCATGAATATAAATCAAGAACGCTAAACAAGTGTAATGTCCCCTTCTAGTAAGCTGGAATTTTTCACTATTTAACACAACTTCAACTTGGTAAAAGAGAACATTAGTAATCTTTTAATCATTTCTTTCAACATATAATCATTAAGACTATAACATATTAGATTATATTCACATTAAGTTTCATATAATTCATTTCATCATCAGGCATTAAAACACATTCACATATATGTTATTCATTTTCATCATTCACTCATGATGTATGTTAGAGTCGTGACATACCTTGGGGAGGATGTTCGTGATCTTGCCCATTAATCAGACCACACACCTAATATGAGAGGGTGGATTAAGGATTCCAAGACCCACGGCCGTAGGCCCAAGGCTTCACCTCACTCCCGGAGGTACTTCACTCTTGGCTGAGAGGGGCTTATAGCCAGCTCGAGGTTCACCTACCATTAGGCCATTAATATTATCTAGGTCCTACGCAACCATAGGGTCAAGAACTTCATGCTACACCCGGCAATACTTCATTCTTACCCTAGGTCTAAGAGCTTCATGCTACACCCGGCAATACTTCGCTCTTAGCTCTGAGGGGCAATGACTTGCCGGCTCGAGTGCTAGACACTAGATTCCTTCTGACCACCAGTCTTATACCAATAAGGTGGGTAGGTGGATTAAGGGGAAGGCTACTAATCCTAGCCCGGTCCATGGTCATAATCAATCTCTTTATAGAACATACTTATTATTCTAGGCATCATGCCTTCTATTTAAAAATCCACTTTCTTGGATATTCAATAATTACTAGTATATTGATATTTCCCTTTGAATGCATATTTCATTAGATGTTTACTCTACTATTATTAGCTTTCCCTAATATGAGATTATTAGAGCTTCCTAGCATTCAATGGATTATTCACAACATTTATAACCTTATCATTTATATCTTATAAATTGAAAATATAAATTCTTACAAATCATAAATTGAATGAGTAAATATAATTGCTTACTTACCTGCTGTAGCTTTACCTGGAATTTCTTACTTCCCTGTTGTAGCTTTACCTGGAATTTCATACCTATGCCGCCGTAGTATAATTTTTATTGTATTGTTGTTGCTGATACTCTTTTTATACTTTCTTCCGATGATGTTTTCGTTCTATCTCACAGCCTTTATTTATTTCTCTTTCCTCCGATAATGTTTTCGTTCTATCTCACAACCTTTATTTATTTCTCTTTCGAGGGATATATTCGAAGAGGTACGTCTCTTATTATGCTTGGTGGTAAAAGACATACTTACCCTCTTATAATTTTTATTACTTTAGATTAATTCCCTTTTGTGGTAAAACTAGTTCTAACCATACGTAACTCCCTTATCATAAGAGGATAGGTTAAAAGATATTTATTAATCTTATTATTTATTTATATTATTTGTATTTATATTATATCATTTATATCATAATGAATGATACATGATTTATATTATATTATTTATATTTATATTATAATATAAGATAATAATAATAATATTTCTATTTATATTATTAGATATATTTATAATATATATTATTTATTAATATGATTGCTAGTGTCAACCAACTTAATCACTGCATTTACGCCTCCCCTTGTTATTATTTTGAATTTGTCCTTTCGTTTAACTATATTACTTTGTCTTATTCCAAATTACTTTACTTTTTAGCTTTAATGGGTAAGACTCTTCATAATATTTATTTCTATATATAATAATATATCTTATTAATTATTCACATAAATATTATATTAAAATATTTATACTTATAATATATCTAGTTAATTAAATATATATATTTCATATATTTTATAATATTTAAATTATATTAAATTAATAATATTATTTATTAACTAATACATATCAATAATATATTTTAAATAAATATATTATATATTTAGTTTATATAAGGCTAACTTATTATTTAAATAAAGGATTCAATTATAAATCATTATAGGGACATGACAACAAGATGACTGAATCACACATTTTTCAGGGATTCTTTTATCCTAAAAACAAAACCTACTGTTGGATGTTAGAATCTTTATTAGAATGTTGAAGAGTGCAGGATGCAAACTACTTTTTCCTTTTAACACATTCCATTGGTCTTGATTTGGAGAAAGTCCGCAGTTACTGAGACTGCTAATAAACCAGATTTAGGGCCTTGAGGGCCAGTGCACTGGTACCTAATTAATGTAGGTTGTGATTTGGGTTGAATCTCAGTAACAAGGACTCAAAATCAAGGTCTTTCTTTCCTTGATCTTTATTTAAGAAGGTAGAACCTTGCAGCTTTTGCTTCTCATGGTATGGGCAGCAAGAGACAAAGCACTCCTTGCAGGGCAGTATTTCAGGTAAAACTTTGTGTTCGGAAGAATATCTGAAAGCTGGATTTGGCAATGAGATGTATAAAATACTAACAGAAGTAGCATTGGGTGTGCTATTGAACCGACCTTTAATTCTTGGTGCAGAAAGGTTATTGATTTTTTTTGTTCAAATTTCTTATGTTTTTTTAATTTGCAACGAGTCAGATATGTTATTAAGTTATTAACAATACAAATATTATAGTTAAAAAGGCCTTAAGTTTACTGGCAATTCTTCAAATAACAAAAAGTGAGCAAGTATCTTATCAGTTCAACAACATGTAGGCTACAATGCAATGCTAGAACACCTACAAAGCAAACAATAGGCCATTAGATGCCAATGATCATTGGTTGGATACAAGAAGCTAGTAGATACATTTACACCAAAAGTGTGCCAAGGGGTATGGGCCTATGATCTGGATTTAAATTAAGGGATTTTTCTCCTAGTTTGGGGGTGAAATCTTATAACAAATTAATCTAACACAAATATATAGATGTGCCCATGGAGACAGAGACCACCACTGCAATCAAACCAAGTGTTCTTGTCGAAGAGGACAAGAAATGTAATATTCACTCGGAAGGAACTTGAAAATGGATTCAAAATTGTAAATTGTTTTCTGATTTTCCTTCTCAGTGATTGATGCCTACTCAAAAATTTCTCTTTGATTTCTAGGGATAAACTCCCATTTGGTGGTTGTATTACATATCTGGGCTGGACATTTAGTCTAAAAGAGATAAAGCTACTCTGGGCAAAGAATAACTGTGAAGGCAAATACAAAAGGCCTCTTGTTATCAGAACTAATTATCTTGAAATGACAATATGCGTCTGTGCTTTTCAGGACCGGAGGAATGGAAACAACCCATTGCTTGGTAAGGTCTGTGGCATGTTCTGAATTGAGGACATCAGAACCATATCTTTGCTTTGACTCTATGCCTGTGATCGCATATAAATTAAAGCACAATTTATTTAACAATATGAGGATTAAGATTAGAGGAGGTGATACTATTTAGTTTGTTATCTCCAGGTTCAAAGGTAACACAGATACTGTTGCAAGTCAGTTTATCTTGAAGAATAGACATCCTGGCATGCAAGATGCTGCCTCAATGCTGCCAGGAGATCCAAGTGTTCCAAGCTCCAGTTCTAATTTATTTGGAGAACTAATGAAAGTCCTTATTTCTCCTGCACATGCTGTTGAAGAAGCTGTGCATTGGGTTTTTAAATGGTGGTCCTGCTCCGGATACCACTTTACCAATGAGAATGCATGGTAGTAGATATTATGGTTTTCTTTTACTTCTGTTGTTGATATTATTATTTTTCAAAGAACTTATCTCCCCTTTGCTGGATGATGCACATGGCGGGAAGTTTCAGTTAATAGTTAACTGTGAATAACCCTAGGATATCCTGGGGACTTGCCAGCCTCGTCTTTAATCTTGTGAAGCAGCATTGTACTTGCTGTTGTAGAGGACAGACCTATTACCTTTAGTATGCAAAACCATCTTAGCGAAAGTATTAAAAGTATGGTTATATCAACGTACAAGCTTACTAATAGTAACAAGAAAATCTCTCTTGCTAGATTCTCCACTTTTGTATTAATTTTAGAATTATTCTAGTATATGAATTCAGATCTCTACAGCTGTTCTAATATTGTCTACAAATTCTTGGATTTTGTAACTTGTCAATCATAGTCAACTATACTGTTTTGTAATTGATAGTTCTGATGTAACTAGAACTATTGGAGTTCACATTTCAATTGGATTACTAAAGGTAATTATTTAATACTTTATATAAATTCAACTAGACTAGTGAGGAGAAAGACATTGAATGACTTTTTTAATGAGGCAGATTAGGACTCAACAATGTCCACTTTAGATGATCTGTCATCATTAATGGATATGCCCAACTGAACTTACTTTGATTACTTGATATCAAAGTATATCTCTTGATCTCTATGTAAATAGCATAAGTTTTTTCTTAATCTCACTGCATTGTTGGACGGGTAATCTCTTGTGTTGCGTCTGGTATTATTAGATTTCATTTCTTGTTCCTCATCTAATTGAACTGATGTGATTCTTTAATACATGCTCTGCAAGGCGCACCACAATACCAACAACTAGTAAGCCTATGTAAGCAGCTCTGTGGATTGATAGGTTTCTTGTATTAGCAGGAAACTCAATCCATGTTCTACCATATGGCCTGTACAACTGTGCTTTAGGATACTCTATGCTTTTAGAGGAAAAAACTTTTTGTTTTTACACAGATCCATGTAATGGCAAGATCTAGGCTCATATTGAGCGTGTTTCTCTTTCTTTCCCTCTGGATATGTGGGTTCTTGATTAGAATAATCTTTTGCTTGTCAATAGTCAGTAGTACAAAATTGCAATGTTGTAATATTAGTAAGTCACATCTCTCATTTCTCCACACTTTTTTTTAAGCTTCCTCAAATTAGATCAAAGGATTGGGGTCCAATGCCAAGATGCGTTGCATTTATGGAAATTTTACCTTACATCTTGGTCCACATATGCAGTTGTGTCTGGAGCTAACAGGCAAGTAGCTACTAGATATGCTCAGCTCATTTCTGCCATGGCCGTTTAGAATGTTTGACAACTTGTTTGATTCATTTTTAATTTTTTTGACTTCCCATCTGAAGGTTTGTCATATATATTACATGTTTTATCTGAAGTTTGTCTGGCTGCCAATGCTAATAGGATGTCAAACATGCTTTGTGCAAATAAAATTTTTGTATCTCCACTCAACGTTTCTTTCTACAGCAGTTTTCAGAGTAGCCCATTGGTAGAGGGTTTGGCTAACTTGATAGGATGGAGGCATGCTTGGAATTGTTTTGGAGGATAATTGACTTGCCATAACCAAACTGATCAATGTGCCCTAACACCACTGCTTCCACCTGTTTTTTGGGATCACTAATACAAGAGATGCAATACATGTTGGATTTCGGGTCTGTTTTGTGTTGGGACTTGAAATACACCACTGAATTTTTTTTCCTCATCAATGCATTTTCTGATGCTATACTGACAGTAAAATAAAAACTTAACCAAACAAAAATCCCACATGCATAAGGATGTGCTAAAATGAACATTTACATAGGAACTTGTAAGAACATTAAGGAAGAGGAATGGGAGAGTGAGTGGCGACCCCCTCCCGTGCACCCGTGACTGTAGGCTTGAAACCCTTCTGGTGCAAACAAACATACAGGTTACAAAGGCAAATAATGGTTGTTGAAGACAGGCCAACTTCTGGGTGAGCAGTAAAATGAACATATAAATAGGAACCCTTAAAAAACATTAAGGAAAAGGACATGGGAGAGTGAGAGTGGCAACCCCCTCTTGTGCACCCGTGCTTGGAGGCTTGAGACCCCTCCGACGCAAATGAACATATACAGGTTACAAAGGCAAATAGCAGTCAGAGAAGACATGCTGGCTTTCAGGCTAGTGGTGATCCTCGTAATTTTGGAAAATTATATTTTTTATTTTTTCCTGCTATAGTCGAAGCTAATATGACCCAATAGTTGACACAAAGACCCAACACTAAAGTGACCAAATCAATGCAAGTTTGCCTGTGCTTATGTAAAATAGACACATGAATGTTGGGTCGGATTTGTGTCAGCTCTTCTGATGCAAGTCCAACACAATTTTCCGACTTTGGGATTTCAAAATGTGAAAAAACATCAATTTCTGATGCGAATCTGACACTAATTCCGATGCATTTCACACTTTTTGTAGTAGTGGATGGACTGTAGTAGTCACCGATGCCTTGTGGCATTTAATGATTAACTAATGCAGGTGCTATAGCAAACCAGTAGTAGGTGTTGTTTAATTAATGCTTAATCCTCTAACCAATCAGATTTCACTTTTTTTTTTTACCATTCGAACATTATTTCCTTGTGTTTGAAATCATTGTTGTTTTTAAATTTACAAAATTCAGACAAGATCTATCATACAATTTCTATATCATTAAAAAGAAATTTGGTCCATCTTAAGGTAGGCAAGAATGTTGTTTTTCATCATTTAATACATTTTCTGTCATTCTTGGTGTGATTTTCTCATGTCAGATTTACTAGAGAGGAAGTATAACCACAACACGTTCATGTAGGACCTTATGGACAATAACTGACATTTTAAGCACACATCAGTTTGTTTTTATATTCACTTGGTTTCCGTAATGTTTTTGCCAAAAAATTCTTGGCAAGAAGGTTGTTATTTTGTAAAATATATTACCCCTGGCGACAGGAATGTCAACACATGAATCCCACAATCTTGTAGACTCGATGACTGCAAAAACAAAAATACATTTTCCCCTTGTGAATGGATATCTACCGTGGGTAAGCATCTTCATTAATGTTCCCACTATTAACCTGTCATGCATCGGCTATTAAAAAACCTTTAGAACCGAGTCATTCCCTATTTAACAGGGACATTTCGAATGTATTTATAGTTTAAATTCCTGCAAATGGCAAAGCCAATGATGGGAATTGGGAATTTAAGTATTGTAAACAGATTCTCCAAAAGTAATAAGTTAAATTAAAATCTAGGTTCAGATCCGAATTTGAATTGATTAGGAAACTACTAATTGCTCCACAAGATTAACTGTATTGCAATAGTGCCATTAATCAGAATGGTAGGCATAAATATAACTAGGCTCTGAGGAGCGAGGCAGATAATTTCTATGTTTCCAAATTCTAAGTGCATGTTTTTTCATGGTGGAAACATGAAACTTCATAAACTACCTATAAAACATTCATGGCAGGCTTGGTGGTTGGATTTGTTTAAATATGTAGAGTAGCTATTGCAGGTGTTACTGTAGGTTTATATGGTCACACAATTATAGGATTGTGTTCAGGTTCTAGAAGTTCAGGTGTTAAAGAGGCAAAATTTTAGAGGTGGTCTTGTTATGATATTTTAAAATTTATTCATAGAAAGTACTGTCCTATGCATAGTTACTCGGCTTGGACTCGGCAAGCTGATTTTGGACTCGGACTTGGCGCCTAGACTCGGCAAATTGAAAAACCCGAGAAATTCAGAGATTTTAAGGATTTAAAACTTGTTTCATGCACCCTTTAATAAATAAACCTTAAAGACACAATAACATCATCAAATAGAAGCTAATTTGATCACATACACTAGTATACATCGATCACATAAGTATAAATGCAAATTGTAGCTGAAGGAAATAACACACTTAGATATATAAATATTGTCAAATGTATACAAAACTCATGGAATATGAAATCCATGGCATCAAAAGTTCCAAATAAATATCAAAACAAAAACTAGAAGTCTTGGCTCAGAGGAGCCTGCAAGTGCACCCTTCCTACGAAGGCGTCTAAGATGGGCCTTGGATGATGATGCAACCATAATATCTGCCTCTGTCTCTGTGCCACTCACACTAACATCTAATGTGTTTGTTGACTCTGCTCGTGCTCTAACCTCCTCTGCTATGGCTACAGCCTCAGCGTCTCTATCCACCTGGTCAACCCAATCGAGGTCCTCATCACTAAAGATAGGATCCTCAGCCTCAGTGATCCAATCAGATTGTGGATCGACCTCCTCTAGCGTGATGGGGTGGAGTTAGTGCCCAAAATTTTTCTGTGGCGAAGACGAAGGTTGTAATGAACATAGACTAGATCATTTAACCTTTGCACACATAGTCTATTGCGCTTCTTGGAATGTATGTGCTCAAACATATTCCAATTGCACTCACAACCCGAAGCATTGCATGGTTGGCTCAATATTCGAATTGCAATTTTCTGAAGATTTGGTACCTTAGCACCAAACATATTCGATCATGCATCTGAGATGAGAAAAAGAAAAAAATCAATCTCATTATTCAGCTTTAAGTTTCAACATTTAATAATAATATAAAAAGATGAAAAGTTTATTAGATTTTTAAACTTAAATTATGCCCTTAATATAATTTTATCTGGCTGCAATGTTGACCGAGTGTTTTTGCACATCTCACGAGAAAAGAGATCTCCATGTGCAAGTCTAAAGGTCTCAAGCTCATGCACTATCTGTGTTGAATTAGCCGAAATCCACTCTAACACTGTGTAGAGCCCACTCAGAACCTCCTCATCCGCCTTGAAATCAAGGCGGAATTGAAATGTCGGATTGAGGTAATAAGCGGCTGCGTGTAGGGGCTTGTGAAGCTAGTGGTGCCATCTCCTATCAATGATCTCCCAAATGGGACGATACTTACCCTCAACTCCCCCATAGATGGATCTAATGGCTTTCTTGGCCCTATCCATGCCCTCATATATGTAGCCCATTGCGGGCTTCTCCCCATCAGCAACTCGTAAGAGAACTACTAGAGGCTCAGTGACTTGCAATTATTGTGAAACATTAACTTAAGTGTGAACAAAAATAAGCAAATAAAAGAAAAATATGAATAAAAATTAAAATATAATGTATAATTAGATTTTCATTTATCTTTACAATCTCCTCAACAGGTGTCCAAAATCTAGCCTCATCAAAGATTCAATTTGCTACTTCAGCCCCTGCATTGGTATTAGTATAGGATGAGGAAGTCCACTCCTCATCAACAAACGCGCGCCTAAGATTTTCTTGACTGAAGCAAGGATTGTAATGTGATGAAATTTGTTGCAAATCGGGTTATGCCAGGACGAGCCAACTCCTTTTGCTGCGTGAATTGCCTCATTAGGTTGATGACCCATGTGTGATTGTATATGAATTTATAAATATTTCTTGCCATCTCCACACATGTTTTGATCCATGGAATCTTGCCAATATCCTCCAATGTGAGGTCAAGGCAATGGGCAGCACATGGAGTCCAAAATAATGATGGGTGCCTTTCCATCAATAATTTGCTGCATTATCCATCACCATTTGCACCACATTCTCCTCACCCACCTCAGCTATGACTTCCTCTATAGCTTCACAAAGGAATGTGGCATTTTTAACGTGTCCTGAAGCATCAATAGATTTGATGAATACGGTGCCACCTGAAAAAAAAACAAAATCAATGATTCAATAAAGCATAAATTAAAAATATTAATCACTAAATCAATGCATTGTAGGAAATAGAATCACCTGAGGAAGAAACAAGAAAATTTAGCAATATCCTATTTCTTCTATTAGTCCAACCATCGGTTATGATGGTGCAACCCTTCGTCCTCCATATCAACTGTTGCTCCTCTATTGTGGCTTTTACACCGGCCACATTGTGTCAAAATTGGGCCCTTTATGTCATCTTCACTAGGGGCTTTGAACCCCACCCCACAAACAGTAATGGCATCAACCATGTTTTGCCAATAAGGAGCCCTAACACATGTCACAAGTAAATTAAATAAAATAAGTATTGTAAAATGGAGAGTTTAAATTTGAATTCGACATACTTCTAAAATTTAAATATAAAAATTCAAGAGACAAAGAATCAAGCTATAAATTTTAAAACAATCAAACAAAAAAAGAATTACTTGGTTGCATGGAATGGAATGGTGCAATAGTACAAAAAGTCTCCAATTGCACGTCTAGCTGTGTCATGTACGTCCTTGTTCCAACCCATGCTCTTAAGTGACGGTTGGGAACCTGGAGTAGTGCGTGGCAAAATATATGAATCAATCCTAGATTTATGAAGTCTAGGCCCAATAACATTGCCGTTGGCAGTGGCAGTAGCAGTAGCAGGTGTTCCACTTCCAACACTAGCACCACCAGGCCCAACACTTGGAGAAGGACGAAATGGAGGCTTGGAAGAAGACTCTCCATTACCACCAATGCTTGCCATCTCCTCTATTTGCCTCCTTTTCAATTCTTTTTTTTTTTGCTCAAATGTTTCTAGTTGCACTTTCACCTCTCGTACAACCTCAGGAGGCGCACGTTCGCATACGACAGCATCATGGACTGATATTTGTGCAAGATGGTATTTCAATTTATTAATGCCTCCTCCACGTTAAATTGTTTTGCAATAAAAACATTTTACTTCTCCTTTCTTTTGGCCAGGCATAATTTCAGCGTGTTTCCAACAAGGGTCCCTTCTAACTGGGTTGTTGGACATTGTGATAAAGACGATTTGAAAATCTCAACACTGCTGCAATAACATATAAAATTTATAAATACAAAAAATTAACATTTGTGATTTATAATTATTAAAGCAATACAAAAAATGTAGGGTTTGCTTACAAAAACATTTAGGGTTTAATAAAAAAAAATCAAAACACCTAGGGTTCTTTCTTTGATCTACTAAAATAAAATAGAAAGAAGAAAGGAAATGTAAAGAAAAATGCAATTTTTAGTTTAAAAAACACAAATTTTTTTTCAAAATACAAACTTACTTCTTAAATCTAGCTTGAAATCAATAGAGAGCTCCTTCCAATCCTTCGTAGACACCTCTAGATGCATGTAAAGTAGCTATGAACCTGCCCAAATGCGATTCAACAATCAATTTTTGCTTTACCTCTTTGCCGGTTTCCCTACAATGCACTCCAAATTTTGCTCACAACAACTTCAAAATGAAATGATGTTGCTTTTAGGGTGGAGGAGGAAATATAACTTAAAAAAAAAAACCAAGTAAATGCATGTTTTTTTTTAAACTTTTCACTTTCTGCCATGTGGCAAAGTTTAACCAGCGGGACTTGCCTAGACTCGGTGAGTCTGGAAAAAACTCGGCCGAGTCCGAGTCCGAGTCTCCCAGATTTGGCCAGTCTGCCTCGCCTCGGACTTGTCGAGTCTAGGCAACTCTCGGGACTATGGTCGTATGTGCGGTGTGAAATTGTCCTCATTTGGTTAGCTAGTTTGGGATGATTTATTCATATTTTGATAGCAAAAATATTGTTATTAGAAATCACAATTAAAAGGTAGGGACTAGTTCCAAGGCACCTGTGCCTCTAAAATGAATTACCTCTCTATTTACTTATAATTATTCCTAAGAAACTATTTGAATTTATGTTTTTGTTTTTTTGGTGCCCATTTTCACAATTTGCTACATGGATTCTTTGTCCATTGTAATTACGAAGCTTAGCTCCTATTTTCACATTGGCCATGTTTTGGTTCCCAACTAGCAAAACTTGCTGCTTCTTTATGATATGGATAATCAACGCTTTCAAATAGGATAAAAGAAAATAAAACAATTATTTTATGGATGCATTTGGATATCTTTTTGTATGTATGATTGTAGACGGAAAAACACCTCCATATAATTAAATAAATGCAATGAAATTGCAATCAACCTACATTAAATACGCTGGGATAGATAATAGAATTGAAATAAACGCAATAAATAATTTAAAAATAGTTTGACTATAAAAAATCTTTTATTGTCTTTTAGATAGATGTATTTAAGATATCCATGTTAGTTTCCTTTATAAACAATTTAATTAAAATATGGGCAAAAATAATTGAAGGCACATGCGTAATTTGGGAGCACAATTAAAAGAAAACATTCAACTATTATATCAACTATAAAAACTATATGAACTATTACAAAGCATTCAACATCATATCCCCTGTATACAAAGGGAAGAACAAAACAAGAGATATAACCATTACACATATTACAAGAAGCCAAAAAATTAGAATAAACCTAACCAAAGAACCTGTAAACAACAAGATCAACTCATTTTACTACCACCACCACCCAAATCATTGTGGTGCCATCTTTCATAAGCACAATTATAAACACCCACACTAGGGATTGACACTAGCTCCACCTTTGTAACAACAAGCTATTCTTGACCTAGATAAAGGCCCTGATATTTAAGCCCATGTAATATAGATTCCCTTCTCACCGCCCTTGGTAACATAAGACTTTGTTCCATATAAGGCATGGTGTAGCCATTGGAAAATTTCACCAAGCCTTTATGAATAGCTATAATCATATGTTTCATGATAGTATTTATATCATACAAATCTTGTTGAGTAACATCTAATTAAATCTCGATTTTTGTCATGTCCATATATAGCTATTATAGTTGGAAGCCCATTTCATTAGGTGCTATTGGCTCTTTTCTTCTACTTTTCTACTATCTCATCCTAATGCCAATTAGGACCTTGTATAACATCCACCTCCTTTGACCCTTTTGGAATAAATATTTTCATAATACACTCTTGCAGTATCTCATTATGCACAATTTCATTTGGATTATTTGTGAATTCCTCCAAAATGGTCTCATGAGACCGAAGAAAGCTAATATCATGTAAACTCGTTGGACCCATAATTGCTTTCACCAAACATAAATTCATAGTTGAAGAGCAATTAAGAATGTTTTGGAGTCTTCCATTAGACACCAGCCCCCACTTTAATGGGTCTATTTGCTTCTCCTTACTTGCCATTGTCTCACATATTCTTGTCACCAAGCACAACAAACAAACAAACCCTAGCTTACTTTGTTGCAACCATATGAATAAACACAATGAACTTGCCAACACAATATATCCTAACCTTGCCATAACTATCATGCTCTCACCACCAATTGTTACCAAGCATATGAAGAGGGTACGATATATAAGCCTCTGCCATCAACCGACTTATCCTCCTATTATGATTTTGGACAACTTTCTAGATGACAATTTAGATAAGTTATGGTTTACATAAAAGTTTGTTAGACAATTAAATTGAATGAAGATAGAGATACAAGACTAAATAGAGAATATGTTTTATTTAGCTATTTGTTCCATACATAGCATACTATTGAGAAAATATGGATCTTTGTGTTCCCTAGAGGATCTAGGATGTGCTTTGGTATATTGTAGACACAAGATAATGGAGTTAAGGTTAGAGGGTCCAATTGAGGACTATCAAATCTTGCAGCCAAATGAAACACTCAAACACAACACACATCAAAATAACAAAAAAAACACAAATAATTGGATTTTATTGATTCAATAAATAGCTTCAAGAGATTAATTACATGCTTGGCATCAACCTTTTGATTACAACATAGATCTTAGAGATCTTAGTACTTTTGTCTATCATTTAGATTATCTCTTTCCTGTGCTTCTTGCTATCTCCCAAAAATAATGTTGTCCTCAAATGATATCAAACTTCTCTATATATAGATGTAGAAAATGATGTATATCAACTAGAAATGTAGGATGGATTTGATAAGGATCAATGGCCCTAAAATTAAATGATTTGATCATTCGTTAGCCTTGGAGTTTGGCACATCACCCTGGATAAGTGTAGAATCAACATCTTTGGTGTACCTCAAGCCAAGAGTCATAAAATTCAATGTGGGTTCAATACTTGATCCCTCTTAGAACCCATAATGAAGTAGGTAACATTAGGAATTGGCGCGTTTCAAATAGTTGCTGCAACCCCGAAACAAGGTATTATTATATCATGATTTGCCTTGTATTGGTCTAGTTAAGCTCCTTGAGATAGGAAACACAAATGCAATGGTTAGATTCTTATGAAAATTAGATGGAATGTTTTGGATGCTTGATAGAGTTTATGCTCCAAATTGTAATCAAGGATCTTCAAGATTAGTTGTTGCATAGCTCATGGTTGGTTGACTATGTGTGCTATTATAGACATAAAGATTTGTATGAACAAACATAGGTGCACTAAGTTGTGGTGCCACAAAATTGACTCATACTACTACAAAACATATAGGAATACTAGAAAATACTTACAAAACAAACAAATGTTAAAAGATCTTTTTTTGGTTGATGTAAAGATTGTTGTTACACCTCAGGTGCTCTTGCATTAGGCACCCCACGTAATTGAAAAGTGAGCCTCACTTTTGTTCAAGGCTTTGCACTAAAAGGATAACCAAGTTGGTTAACCTTAATTTTGGACATCCATGTAGAATCTTCAACTAGATTATCGTTCTATTTCATCAAATATTTTTTATATTTCTTGTTTCTTATGCTCCTTATTCTGATGTCAAGTATCTCTTCAATTTCTTCCACTTACTGTTTAGGCACATATGACCCTAAGCTATTTCTACTGTGTGATCTTTTGATTCTTCTTCATGGTACTCAAAAATCAATAATGTTAAAATATTGGTCATATACCAATATTTTTAGAAAATTCCACCTCATATGCATTTCTCGAATCAAATTTCTTAACAATTTTACAAGGACCAAACTTCTTCATTTTCATCTTATTATATGTCCCCTATGGAAATCTTTCTTTCCTTACGTAAACCATCACTTCATCTCCTACCTTATATTCTTTAGGTCTCCTATTTTGATCAACATGTTCTTTATACTTGCAGTTCACTTTCTCTAACTAAATTTTTACTTGATGTAAATTTCTTATATATTTTACATAATTCTTAGCTATAGCACTTGTTACGTGGTTTTTAGTAAAATCTCTCAATTTTGAAACATTCTTTGGATTTTATCTGCATACAATCTCAAATGGTGTTCTACTTGTACTTTTGTTCACTAAATTATTATAAGAAAACTCAACATGCAATAAGACTAAATCCCAATTTCTCATCTTTTCTCTTGATAAACATCTTAACAAGTTTCCAAAACTCCTATTCATGGATTTTGTTTATCTGTCTATTTGTTGATGATATGTTGAAGTTTTAAACTTTGATTATGCATTCATTTTCTTCTATATTGTCCTCTAAAAATGACCAACAAATTTCACATCCCTATTTGATACAACACTCCTAGGTGATCCATGAAAAAATCTAACTTCAGAAATACTTGCTAGTGTAGGCCATTCAATAATGGCTTTAACTTTCACAGGATCCATCTTCAATCCATCAACAAAAATAATTAAACCAATAAATACCAACTCTTCTTTCATGAAACTATATTTCTTCACATTCATCAACAATTTCTCCTCTTAACTTCTGCAATACTAGATATGCTCTAGGTGTTCCTCTTTAATTTTACTTAAAATGTTGTACCCCATTACTACAAGCATCTTACAAGCATGAAAAGATTGTGTAGTGTCCCCATAGGCCATGAATAGACATTCATGAACCAACAAGAATGATTCTCTGTTTCTGCATGAAAAGTTGAATCATTTGAATCCTTAACCTCCACAATGAATTTGATGGGGGTCTAGGGGCAACGCCCCCAACGGGCTCGAGGGGTAGCGTCCCTTGTGGGGGTTTGGGGGCAGTGCCTCCAACGGGGTCGAGGGTTAGCGTCCCCTAGGGTCGAGGGACAACCCAAATTAAGACCTTAAAAACACACGAACTTTCATTGCACACATCATTTTTCTGAATGCTTGATCGTACGGCCTAATGAAATGACACAGGGATAAGTGGCATTTCCACACTTATCTTTAAGTACGATTGATTCTTTAATTTCTTCGCATTGAAAAATCATAAATCCCTCTTAAGCCGTACGATGCATGGAAGAATTGAGAATTATGATTCGTTTGCAGAGTATACTCACTGAAGTCGTGCGGCTTTATTGTACCTAAATTCTTGACGTCCACTGAGGTTTTAATTTCCAATAGCTAATGATTTAGGGCCCACCTTGCATCATACAAAGAAGGGATGGTCGACTTCCTCCTTGCAGATGTATCCTATTGATTGAAAGGGTGAATACCAGTTGATTCAACTTTTTTACAAATCTGCTGACTTAGCCCTTGTTGATTGCCTTTTATTATTATTTTTCTATCAATGAAGGTTACTTGACGATTAGGATTCGTTTTATGCACAAGGGGCGATGATGATTCATGTGAGGACTCGTATGACTATAGTCGTACGGTCTTACTTTCTTCTTCCTTTTTTTCCAGTTCAATTTTCTCTCTTTTTCTATATTTTCTCACTTTTTCAAAATTTTTAATTTTTTTTTCTTTTGTTAATCAATTTTCCACTTTTTCAATTTTCAATTTTTTCAATTTCTGATTTTTTTTTTAATTTTTTCTATTTTCTTCCAATTTTTGATCCATAGCAAATTGAATCGAGTTTTTCTATTTCTCTCCGGCGGGGTCCACTTGTTATCTGTGGCTCCAATTATAGAAATTTCTTGTCTCGTAATATTTTTCCCTTCTTCAGAATGTCCTGTACCATCTTTTTTCCTTTTTTGAAATTTTGCTTTGAGGTTGATTTGACTATACCACAAATAGTCGTGCGCTCCAAATTAAATATTTTAATTTTATTACTCAGAGACGCACCTTTTTTAATTTTGCAATCATCGGTAAAACCCAGTGTCTCTATTGGAATGAGAACTATTGTCTTTTGTGAATTGTGTACTACGTTTGGCACACAAACTGTCTGACTTTTTAAAATCATCTTTTCTCTATTACTTTTCTAACTTTTTAAAATCATATTTTCTCTGTTGCTTTTCACCGATCACCATTACTTTAGTAAAATTACAGTTTGGCTGAAATACTACATAATCCTTTTTCATTCGGTATGGTCTCTTTCTTACTAGTCTTGCTCCTGGTACCAATGGTATCTATGAACACATAATTCTGGAGGTATCCCTTTCAAGTCCTTATAAGTCTAGGCAACCACGTCTTTATATTCCATGAAGATCTTGAATTTGCGACCGCCATGAGTATTGGATCCCAGTCATCTCTGACCAAAATCACTTGAGGGTTACTTTCCTCTTCGAGATTGACTTTCCTCGTTGAGGGTTCTTCATACGCGATGATCTCCTCATGTTCGAATTTGTGTGCAAGCGTACTGTCTATTTCAATATCCCCTTCTTTGTATTCCTCATATGCTATTGGAAAGGTATGAGCTATTCTCGGTTGGATATTATTCTCATTAAGTTTGTGACTTGTCGACGGAGATTCCTTCTTGCCAAGTGCTTAAGCACTTGCTAGTCGAGATTTCCCTCCGTTGAATGTTTTATTCGTCAGCAATGTTTCACCCATTGGCCCAAGGTTGTTGAGTGCTTCACTAGTCGGCTAAGAGTTGCCAAGTGTTTCACTCGTCGGCCCAAGGTTGTCGAGTGCTTCACTAGTCGGCCAAGAGTTGCTAAGTGTTTCACTCATCGGTTGAGAACTCTCACCAACTTCTCTTATTTGAATCATGTTGCATTTAGGTTGAAAAAATTCATAATCTTCCATCTGCCAATGAAATAGTCCACTGAATGAATTTGTCTCGTCTTCTGAGCACTCTTGTAGTTTCAATACACCTTCATCATCGAGCTCCATAGGCCCTCTTTCTCCCCTGACCGACGCCTCTCCTCTATCTGAATCAGAATCAGATGCCATTTCCTTAATGACAGTTTGAGTTCTGAGGTCAATGACAAACGTTTTGCCTTTGTTTTCTATTGACAATGTGTTTTTCTTCCAGTTGTGGTCGGCCTTGGTGGCTATTAGCCACCCTCGGCCAAGTAATGCATCATAGGTTGCATTATGTGTTGTAATGACTACAAAATTTAATAAAAATTGTTGAGTATTGATCCTTACCTTTTGAGCCATTAGCACTTCCAGCGCTTTGATTCTGTGCTGGTTGACGCCCACCAACTGGAAGTTTTGCGGCCACAAAATAGGTTTCTTGAGGCTTTTCCAAGTCTCCTCAGGTAGTACATTCACTCCAGATCCCCCGTCAACTATAGTTCTCATCAGGTTCCTTTCGAGAATTTCCATTTGCATCGTGATCGGTTTCTTTCCTAGATTAATTGCCAATAGCCTTGGATCAACAACTTGCTCACCTCTTGGTGGTGGCTCTATTATGACATCCTTGTCATCCTTACTCTCGATTGGTTTTTCTCCCACCACATTGGACATTGCCATCCTCAATTGTGGCATGCTTTCAGGAGATCGACCATCCTTATTGGAATGGTGGTTTGTAATACATGACTTGCAATATTTCTATTAGATTCTGACTGAGTGGTTGTGCTTGCCTTCTTACTTGAATTCCTCCGTTCTGTCTCCATGGCGTATTCCACTTCCTTCCTAGCATCATGGAGTCTCTCCTTCGTTTGGGAATCGGGATAACTCACCTTCTTTGCTTGTGCTTGGGTGATTGCAAAAAAAACATTTTCCTCTTCTTCAATGGTGATGAAATTAATCGTACCTTTTTTCTTTGGGCAGTCATTATCCTTACGGTCACTGGGCCCACACCACTTGCACAATGCATTTACTTTTTTCTGATTATTGCTTTGGCATTCCCTCACAAAATGCCCCCATTCATTACACTGATGGCATTGGATCATTGGCTGCCCTTTTGCATCGTATTGAATGCGGCTTCTCCCCCCACTATTGTTAAATTTGTTATTTCCTCATCTTCAGTTGTTCCGATACCCCCTGGAGATGCATTTTGATTGTTTTGTTTCGGTGATGTGGTCGGTGGGGTAGATGGTTTGCCCTGTGTGAAGAGCACTTGGGTGCTCCTCATTTTTAGGTTATACAAACACTCTTTGATGGAATGGCCCATTACTTGGCATATATCATAGGACATTTTTTTCAAGCAATTTGCTTTTACATGGCCTTCATTATTGCATTTCGTACACCAGAGTTCTTTACTTTCTTTACCAGTTTCTTTCTTAGCTTTGAACTCTTTCATCCTCCTTATTGCGTCTTTTCTTAGTGCCTGTACAGTTTTAGACTCGTCGTTGCTATCATCTGAGCTTTTCTCATCGTTATCCCTCTTCTTCCCTCTGGTAGACATCTTATCCTCGCTTTTGATATCCATTGCCCAGTTATAAGCCTTGGCGTACAATGATGGCAGTACAATTTTCATCTTTTTTCTGAGTGAGGGAATCAAAACCTCAATGAACCAGTGTTTCTTTAACCTGTTTGCAGGTTCCTTCTCTAGTTTTACTAGGAGTTCTTCCAGCCTCCGATTGTAGGCCCGTATGTTTTCATGTTTTCCTTGTTTTGTATTATAAATTTTAGCAACAATTTCATTGTTGTCCCTCAGGAGTTCAAATTCTTCCTAAAAGGCCTTCTTTAATGCATCCCAACTACTTTTCGAACCTGCCTCAAGTTCGGTGCACTAGTCGATTTCTATACCCCTACGGGTTGCTGGAAATGATCTCAACCAATAGGACCTATCGTCCTATCTGTTGGCTACCCATATTGTTTCACAGGTTTTACAGTGTCTAACTAGATCCTCTGATCCATTTCTGAGAAACTTTGGAGCTTCTACCTTTCCATACTCGGACTGCTCGGTGGAAATAGCATCTTCCCTTGGCGCAACTTCAATGTTCAGTTTCTGGTCATTGGAGAGTTTTGACTCGTATGCCCTGATGTTGTTCGTGCACTCTCGGCCATGCAGGTGTCCTTGACTCCTCATCCCTCAGCATACCTCATGCCCTTGTTGCCCATAGGGTTTCTCCTGTGCTCCTCTAGTCCCAGAGTTGTAGGTTCTCACTCACCGATGCTTAACTCTCCCACCCGTTGAGTAATGTCTTCATTTATATTTGAGGGATAGTCTTGCCATGATTGTTCTTCCCACTCGTCGGTTGAGTTGCTTGCTTCATCGACAAGATCTTCTTCAGTATCATATGTGAGGAATTCTCTTCTCGTTTCGACCATGATTCTGACTAACACTTCTATTTCTTTCTGGCGATGGGATTTTGATCTATGGTAGTAACCCTTTAGTTTCTTCGCTAATTCATTTTAGTCTCCTTCTTCTTTCTCTCTGCTCTTGTATTCTCAATGATCTTATTTCATACTCTAGTCTTTCCTGACCTTTATTTGGTCGTCTGTATTTATTTGGCTATAAGGGCATTAATTGTAGGGTGTACAATGTCAATCAACGTCACGCTCCTCCTCTTCCCATTTCATGCATTCTTCATACCTTTGCAGTATCTGTTGTATACGTTGCTCCTTGTCTCTCTCTTCGCACATGTCTTGTAGGGTTAGGAAGTTCCTTGCCAAGAGCTTGGGTATACGAGCGAGAAGGTTATCAACTTCACTATTAATGTCTAGATTTTCCTCGATTATTTCTTCTGGAATGTTTCTACGATTGACTTCATTTCTCATGTGCTGTTCCACTACTAGGCTCCACAAATACACCAAGTCATGTTAAATCATCCTTTTAGTCATTTTCTTCTTGCTCATTATCTTCTCTATCACTTTCTGCACGCTCCTCTTCTATCTCCTCTTCTATCTCTTCTATCTCTTGTGGGTCATGGTTCTTCGCTTGGTTGAATAGGCGGACCCATTATGATGCCATAATCATCATCCACTCTACTTGTCACCGGCTATTCAACTTGTCACTGACGACTTAACTTGTCATCCTTCAACCCGACTCCGAATAGGCAACGGCGCCAAAATGTTTACTGCCTATTGAGTCTAGATAAATTATATAGAGTAAAAAAAATATATAAACCGAGAATAAAATAACACCATAACAGTATACTCATTGCAATTGCACAGTAGAACTAATAGATGTATTAATTTTGAACTTGCCAATACAAATCATATCAAAAATTGAACTATCCTCAATACAATGAGATGAAAAGTATATAAAGGAAGCCGACGGTTGCCTGGGTGGCCAACCGTCACCACCGACTACAACTATCAGGAGGTAACAACATCACCGATCACAACCAAAACATAACTAAATATAATTAGCATAATATCATGCTTACACAAAAATAATTAAACCAAGATATACCAACTCTTCTTTCATGAAACTATATTTCTTCACATTCATCAACAATTTCTCTTCTCATAACTTTTGTAGTACTAAATATGCTTTAGGTGTTCCTCTTCAAGAATGTCATCCATGTATGTAACAAATTTATCTAAATATGGTTTCAATACCTTATTTATTAATCTCATAAAAGTACTAGGTGTATTAGTCAATTCAAATGGCGCAACTAACCACTCATACAAACCCTCTTTAGTCTTGAATGCAAGCTTTCACTCATCTTCTTCTCTAATTCCAATATGATGATATCCACTCTTCAAATGTATCTTGCTAAAGTACTTTGCGCCACTCAAACAAGCCATAAGGTTATTCATCCTTGGTAAAGGAAATCTATAGCCAATAGTAATTTTGTTTATTACTCTAGAATCTATACACATTATCCATTCTCCTCCTTTCTTTAGTTTTGATACTATTGGTACTGCATATGGATTCAAACTTTCTTTAGTAAATCCCTTCCTCAATAACTCTTCAACTTGCATATTTGACTCTTCACTTTCTGCTAGTGTCAATATATGAGTTACCTTATTAGGTAAAATTGCTCCTAGAATCAAATCCATATAATGAATTAGGCTTCTCATTAGTGGTAACCCTTTAGGCAGGTTATCAAGAATAATGTCACTATACTTTGTCAACAATTTATAAACCTTATGATGTATCATTGCATTAGCCTTTGTGGTCTTCACTTGCATTCACTTAAGAAGGACAACAAAACAAACCTTCTCTTGCTTAACACTTCAAAATTTGCTTACCATTGACCAACAACACTCTGGGAATACCGTTCATTCTTTCACCTTCCTCCTTCAAGGGAAAAAGTATATGCTTTACTCCATCCTTTATAAACTTGTAAGTATTCTCTCTACCAACATGTATATCTTTTCTATCAAACTACCATGGTCTATCCAACAAAATGTGACAAACAACTATAGGCATGATATCACATAAAACCTCATCTTCATAAACTTCAATCTTAAATTTGATAAGGCATTGTTCATTAATATAAATTTTATGATCTTTTTTTAACTAGGGTACCCTATAAGGATTATGATGCTCAACTCTTTTTAAATTTAACTTTTCTACCATTTCACTTGAAACCATATTATCAGTACTACCGTGCTATCAATAATCACTTTACAACATTTATCTCTAGATTTGCATACAGTCTTAAACAAACTTTTTCTTTTATTGGTTCATTTAGATCTCCTGTAGGCTTTAACAAATTTCTCTTCGACAATAATGACTCACCCTTTTTCAACATATTTACCTTTTCACCATTTGAAGAAAGTTTCCCATCGACATGTGTTATCCTTACCCTTCACCTCCACATTTGAAACAAGTTCCTTTGAATGATCTTCCACCACCTCTTCCATATCCTCTTCCACCTCTTTGATAATGATAAGATCTATCACCATGATAACTTTTAGTGCATTCCTTTGCTTCATCAACTCTACAATTAAGAATACCTCTTCTTCTATCTTCTTCTACCACATCAAATCAAATATGGACATTCCTCATTAAAAAATTCCTTGATTCTTTTTGCAACATGAAGTACACCTTGGCCTATATCAATTCTTCTAAGAGGCATCTTTAGATCTAGAGTAAACTGCCTTTAATTTAGTGATTTTCTTACAACCAATCCAATAGGAACCTTCTATCCAACACTCACTATTAAGAGATTCACGTTTCAATCAACTAACTCTCTTATAGGATTCCAAACCTCTTTATCTAATACTAACTATTGTCCTATTTTTCCCTAGGCCAAAATAGCCCAAGGATCCCCTGAATTTTGCAAAAATATTGTAAAATTGCCTTCAAATATGTTGCAGTCCTGTTATATGTTTTGCCTTGCAAAGTTACCCCCAACATCCTAAAAAATCCTAAATGTTTTGCCTTAGCGCAGTTCGCCTTATCAACAGGTTTGGCATTTCATGAACCTATTGGTTCACCGATAGGCAAACCCACCAATCACAGACGAAAACAAGAATGCAAAGGAAGAAAAAGAGCTAAGTTCGTCAGTGAGAAAGGAAGTTCGCGAATTGAAAGGTTAGCCAATAGATATTTTTGCCGATGACAAACAAAGAAGAAAAGTTAAAGTGGTCATCGATGAAGTGGGAAGTTCATGAATCAAAAGGTTCACCGATTGACCAAGTCACCGACAAGCAAGAAGATGAGGAAACAATAAATTAAATGCAATGCATAAGAAAGAAGAAACAAAGGGCTCATCGGTGAATTAATGATTCACGAACTGAGAGGTTCGCCGATGGGCAGGCTCGCCAACAAGGATGGTTCAACAAAGGAAGAGTTTGTGGTAGAGATAAAATCAAAGCAAAGAAGCCAAAGACAAAGCCATCAGCGAACCTCTTGGTTCACAAACCACTTGGTTCGTCGGTCCAAGAGTTCGCCGATATAAGGAGGGCCCAATAAATCAAAAGATGGAAATATAAAATCGACTAAGGTAGAAAATCAAAGTATCAAAGGGCGCCAAAAGTAAAAAAAAAAAAAACACTTTTAAAGTGTTGTAAAAACTTCATAAAAAGGGCATGATTTTTTGGGTGCCCTAAAAATACACCTCTACAAATGAGATCTTCAATGTGGAAGTACCAAAAATTGAGTTTGGTGGATGGAGTGTATGGGTCTCTACAAGCCCAAGCCAAATCAACGTACTACAAGGTGTGGGCATCCTTGAAATCTGCAGGTTCTCTAACATGGGCCATTGGATCTAATTTAATGCAGCATGGGTGTTTTACAAAACATGTTGACTGAGTTTCAGCACCCAGAGCTGCACAATGAAAATGAAAAGACTATATAAGCATGTTAAGATGTATTTTTTAGGGGGTGGTTGGTTGTTGTGTCCTTATCCAAGCTGAAGCACTTGATGTTTGATCATGGCCTCATGATATTTCCCAGAACTATATGAATCTGATGGACCGTGTCCTCTCCTGGACCTCTCTTGTCTTCATTTCCAATTCAACTATGAAGGGAAGATTGTCATTCTATGCCTTTTTTTATCTATATTGAGCTATTCTTCCTCTGTAATGACTATTTAGCCTTCATGATCAATAAAAAATATTGATATTTGCCTCTCCCTTTGTTTCTGCATTATGTTTATTTGAAACCTGCACACTTATATTGTGGATGAATGGTCCCTCTTTAGTTGTAGCTTTCTGTTTGAAACTCTGCTGGAATTGCACGAGTCTGTGTGAGTGCCTTTTATTTTGAGATCATTGTTGTGTCATGTCAGTCCCAACCAAACACTCTAAATCTGGTGTATTACCCTTTTAATTTCAGTTTCTCCTTCTTCCTCTTTTCCTTGGTGACCATTAGCATTAGGTTTAGTTGTAGAAATTCTTTGGACCTTAAGTTTAGAAAGAGGAACCGGCCTTCTCTGAAGGTCTGATCTCAATTGCAAGGTCCCACGCCTTGAGATCATTCCAATGTTTCACTGAATTTGTTGGAACTACCAAAAGCTTCAACAATAGGGTGCAAATTCAAGTGACAACACTAACTAATGAAGTCAAGGATGAACATTTTAATTAAGGATTATTAAACCTTGCAACCAAATGAAATAGTCAAACACAAGACACAACATAATAACAAAATTTACACAAAGAATTAGATTTTATTGATTCAATAAATAACTTTAAAAGTTTAGTTACATTTTAGGTATTAGCCTTTTGCTTACAAAATAGATCTTAAAGATCTCAATATTCTTGTCTATCATTCAAACTATCTCTTTCTTGTGCTTCTTGTTGATTGTCTCCAAAAATAATGTTGTCCTCAAATGATATCAGACTTCTCTTTATATATAGGATTTAGAAAATGGTGTGCATTGAAAGGAAGCAAGGTACACGAAAAATGCTTCCTACACTGATCTACCGAGGAAAGATCTATGCAAATTTTAACCTTTTATAGTTATAGATTAAGATGCACATTAATAGGAAGGTAATAACAACATTCAAATGCAAACAAAACTCACAACACAAGATATACATGGGGAAAACCCTTTCGCATGCAAAACCCCACACTCCAAAACCTGCACAATGTATTATCAAATAAAAAAGATGATTACAACACACTTGCAATGCAAGTTCTTTCAGGAGTACACACTGTTGATTCTCATTCGCATCCCGTGACCTTTCACACTTTCCAGCCGCTTATAACAAGCTTTTAGAAGCTTCCAAAAATTAGGGCTTTACAATGTCAGTTTTCATTTTGTCGGTTAACAAAATTAACCACCGACGTATTTATTAAATAAAAGTCGTTTGAGGTTTCGGGGGTGCTACCCCTCGACCCCACCCTATATTGTGACAGGGAACACGCCAAGGGCGTTGCCCCTGGACCCCACAAGGGGCGCTGCCCCCAAACCCCCATTAATTATTCAAGGGGGAAACCACGACTGCCAAAGTCACCAATATTTATCTTGTTGCATGTACACAAGGTGCCGACTATGCCAACTCAACATCCAAGATCTTACAACATTAAGAACTTGCAAAGGTTGAGGCACCTTAATTCCCAACATGCATTGAATGGAAACATAGTACGACAACATAAATGAATGTGATAAGGATCAATAGCCCCAAAATTAAATGATTTGATCATTAGTCAGCCTTGGATTTGGCGCATCATGTTTGATAACATGTAGGTCACTAGTAATGTGCAAAATCACTATTTTTAATGTACCTCAAGCCAAAAGTCTTAAAATTTAACATGGTTCCATACTCGACCCCTCTTAGGATCCATAATGAAGTAGGTAACATTAGGAATGGGTGCAAGTTTCAAATAGATGCTACAATCCCAAAACAAGGTACCATTATTCCATGATCTACCTTGTACCATTATTCCATGATCTACCTTGTATTTGTCCAGTTAAGCTCCTTGAGATAAGAAATATACATGTGTTTGTTAGAATCTTATGAAAATTGGATGGAACATTTTGGATTCTTGATAGATCTCATGTTCCAAACCACAAGCAAGGATATTCAAAACTAGTTGCCGCATAGCTCATGGTTGGTTAACTATGCTTGCTATTACATACATGAAGCTTTGCATGAACAAACATAAGCACACTAATTTTTAGTGTTTAAAACTTGACTCACATTATTGTAAATCATCTAGGAATACTAGAAAATACATGCAAAATAAACAAACATTAAAAAAATATTTTTGGTTGATGCAAGATTTCTCTTACACCTTGGATGCTCTTGCATCCTAGAAGTACACAATCGCTGCAATCCATGAGGATGGCTTGAGTTTTACTGTAGGTACATGTTTTGGTGAATCCTCTTGGATCAATTACACCTCCTTGTGGAGAAACAATCTTGATTATGTTGACTAGGAAGTAGGTGTTGAGCCATAACTTCTAGCTACTACTTGGTGAACCACTTAGCTTTTTTATGGGAGTTGAAATTTCTTGACTTTGTATTTAAGCATATAAGAGTTCCTGCTGATCATAATTTCCAGGATATGATGTCTTTTCCGCTATAGAACATTCTTTAACTAGAGGTGAGATACAATCTTCTTTGGCACTGGTGAAGTAGGTGGTGAGATTGAATGCACTTTTTGAATTTGGTCTCTCTTATTACCTACTATCACAACCCCAATTCTAGGGTTTGCATTGTACATACACATGACTATGCATGTATGGATTCCCGAGGAGTATTTTATAGACCTCCATTAGCACTACATAACAAACTATTTCTTCTCAAAAAGGATGAATAGCATATGTAAATTGACATTGGAGAGTTACCTTTATACGTTGGTTGTTGCAAAAATTGAGCCACCCATTTTGTAGGGTTGTGGATGAGGCATTGTTGGTAGCTTCAATCTATAAACAATTTCTAAAGAGATTATATTATTTATATTTCCACCATCAATCATGAAGGTCAGAGCCTATCTGTCACCCACATCTTTAATTAGAATAGCCGCTCTACTTTAGCTTCCTTATGTAACTGGGTTGTTTCTTGTGCAGTGTTGACTTAGACATTGGGTTCTATGTCAACGATCTTATCTAAGGGCTTCACAGCAACATCTCCAACTTCTACCATTATGAGCACTTTCTTCTATTCATGACACTCGTCATAGGAATGATTGCAGCTACTATGCTTGTCACACCAATTACTAGTTTTCAATGGTTTGTTCTTATTCAAAGGTGGTATCTTCATGGGTGTGGTTGATTCTCGCTTGAAATTCTACTTGAACTCCTCAATTTTTGCCACATAGTGGAAAGCTTCCATAATTATTTCGATCTTGATCAAATTTAGTTTGGACTAGATTTCTAGATGAAGGCTATTGTAGTATTTGACCACTCTATACTACTTTGACTCAAATGAGCCCAACCTAGCATAGAGCTAGTAGAAGGCATCAACATAGGCATGGATAGACTGGTCATGCCCCTGCCACAACGTGTAATTGTTAGTGTAAACATCTTTAGGATAAAAATCATTTTTGAAGACTTATAGGAATTTCTCCCAGATTGGTTCAGAATTTCCATTTGAATGTTCTTCCTAGAATGTATGGGATTACCACCACTTCTTGATAAATGAGAAAATATTAAGTAGGGAAATCTTTATCTTTTTTCTCATTAGTGAAGTCATTCATGGAAAAGCAAGATTCAATTTGGTCAATCCAATTATCTACATAAATCACATCAATCCTACCCTCGAGCCTATAATACTAGCACATCTAGGTCTTACTTGAAACTTGGGGGGAACTCGACTACCAAAGGATCTGCTTGTTGAAGTAGTTGATGAGGTCACCTATTTGAGGACCTTTGCAAATTGGTTGATCAAGAACTTTTATTGATCCATGAGTGCTTCTTTACTCTTGCTCTTGAATGCCACATTTATCTCCTCTTGTGTTGGTTTGGCCATCTTGACACAAATTGGCAAGTAGTCTAATGCATCTTGGGCTTCAATGTTGAAGCTTGGGTATTTTGACCACATACATAAAAACTATAAGAGTTGGCTATGAAGGTAGCCACCCAAGATCTATGAGCTTCAACAAAAGCATAAGAGAGATCCAAAATGAGAAAATAGTTCTATTCTATCAAAGAATGTAAATTACATAATGTACATGATATGCCTTTCTTATAAAGACAAGGTTGAGAGGTAGGACTAACTAGGATGATGACAAGTGTCTTAATCCTATGACATGTGACAACTAGAAGATAAAATGACAACTATAGGATAAGATCACATGACAACTAGAAATATCTCGAAAGATTCCTAGAGTCCTAAGTCAACTTAACATGTGAACATGTGTGAATAGGTCCTAACTTTAATGACTAGTTAGATAATGTGCCTTGTTCACACTACAAAGGGGAAATTGGATAGGTAATATTCCTTTTTACACCAACACTCCCACTTAAGTGCAACTTAGGGAGAATATATGCAAAGATGGATGATGATGGGTCCCAACTACAAGGTCATGTTAGGTACCCATGTACAAATAATCTCTCCCAAATAGAGTAAAGAAGCGTAGGAAAAAACCCCTCTCCAAAAGAGAGAAAACATGAAAATGAAAGAAGGAAGGAGGACTTCAACATGACCCCTAAGGACTACTTCTGTCACCAATATACAATCAATTACCCCCCATAGGAGAGATAGAATGAGATGATAGATCTCCCCCACAATGAAGTAGCTCCTATGCTAATGAATGCTTGAAGACATAATACAATCCATTTCCTACAAACAACATTTCTCCCTTTGGGAAGAAACAAATCCAATGGTGGAAAAGGAAGAAACTCCCAAAATTTGAATGAAAAGTAATCCAAATCAATATGTGTGCCTCATAATACAACTTTGGTGTCCTCATGCTAGAAAATGATGTCTTCCCCAAATCAGGAATGTAATTCCCAATCAAGGAAGTAGAACTAGGAAAGGAAGTATAGTGAACTACATTTTCAAACACTGAAGATGTGATGACATCATGATCATCAAAGAGGAGAGATAACCCCTAAATGTGTCCTCCAAATCTAAAATGTGAGGCTCCACAAACAAAGATGTAATGTCTAATAAATAGGAATCCCAATGAGGTGGATTAGGAAGATTGAAATGATCCTACTGCAAAGAATCGCTGGAAGCTCTCAAGGAAGCAACTTTGAACTCTGAAGTAGAAACAAGTGATGATGGATCAATGATATCAATAGGAGGAGAAAGAGAAGCAAGATAAGTCTCTATGTCATCACAACATTCAAGACTTGCTAGATATTCAAGCTCCTCTTCTGTATCATCATCAAAGGGTATACTATTTGCATCATCAATGGGTATAAGGAAATCCATTGTAGGATCATTTGGGAATGGAGAGATATGAGGGTCTCCATAGATCTCCCAAATCTTGGTCCAAAGTGTGTGTAGGCACGTAGTCTCTGAGATCTCCCAAAATTGTCAGCACCAATAGTTGTACCAATCAATCCTATGATATGATCATTAGTATTTGCCCATGCATTTTTCTTCTGAGGTGTATCTGGTTCAGGTATGAGTCTATAAAGATAAAACAAATATTGAGCCACCTATAATGTATGAGGATGCCTTTTTTCCAAGACTCATAATTATCCTTTTTCAGATTTATCATAGAAGGATGAATAGAAAATCCCCATGATATTTCTTTAAATGAGTAGAGATCAAAAAATCACAATATTACCCCCTAATTTTAGTCAATCAAGAGAAACCCCTAGCAAGATATGATCATGGTACTTTATACTTAGTGCAATTACAATTGCCACAAGCCAAAACAAAAAAGTGGTCTTTGATCTTGGTACAATGCAAATGCCAAATTAGGCCTTAAATTAAAAGTACAATTTATATGCAAAATTTGATCAAACATATTATAGATCTGAGAAGTACTCAAAAAATTATGTACTTTCAAAAAAATTACACCAAAAAATGTTATTGTATGAGCCCAAATAGAGCCCCGAAAGTTCCCAAAATTAGAACTACTCAACAACATCGGTGAAAATTTACAATTTTTAGAAAAAATAGGCACCAAAATCAAAATCTAATTGCACCACTATGAAGCATGCGAAAATATGGCCCACATAAAAAATATTTCTTGAAAAAATGAGCCAAAATGATTGAGTTACAGTCTTCAAAGTTAGATTGTCAAAACAAAAACTACATTGGAGGGGTGGGCAAGATTGGGGCTAGAAGCACGATGATGTCATGCTAATGTCAACAAATCTAGGAAACAAAACCTTTCTAGATTCCTTGGAATATACTCCAAATCACAAAATTGCCACCAAAATATTCAAAAATTACCCAGAATCTTCAAAAGCGATTCGGTTAAATGGAAACCGCTCTGCGATCACAGAAAGCTGCTTATAAGCAAGAATATTCTATTGATACGCTGGAATATGCCATTGAAGCTACCGGATCTCAAAATATTCTATAAGATTCTGTTGGATCTTCAAAAAATAGTTGATAGGATTCAAAAAACTTTTTGGTAGGATTAACAGGGGTATATACCCTGGAATATACTGATCGCCGGACGGTATTTGATAATCCCTAGTGGTTAAAAGGATGCTGAACGAGGATTTATGAGTAAAGACTGGTGGATAAATGAAATCCTCACTGGTTATTGAATTTGGTGGGGGCTTGTGCCATGTGGAGCCCCCTTATTTTTTGATCTATACACTTGTGTAGGTTTGCAACCGTCCTAGTACTGTAGTGTCTGCATAAGAAGTTATGCCTACCAAAAAAATCATAGATTTAAACTTAAACTAGCAGATAAACATTTTTACCAACTAATAAATTGATTCACCAAATTATAAAATGACTGCGCCCAAGAATCCACTTGCGCCAATAGTGCACAAAAATAATATTCTACAAAATATTCCATGTAGCGATTCGTACGACTGAGGAGGGGAATTTTTTTGATAGCCCGGGGTAAAAGAGTCCTATTTTGATGAATTGACAATCGATCCTTAGGTTTTTGGGCCTTCTAGATGCGATGGTAGGATTATATTTGACCAAAATGTTCCAAAAATGTAGCTACCTCTTGGATCTGGCAACCACCTCCCAATTTCTTACCCTTGTAGATCTTGTCTCCATTGTCCAATTTTGACAAATCAAAATGCTAAACTAACTTTCTTGGACACCTTGAACTCAACAATGAGATTATATTTGCACCAACATGCTCCAAAATAAATCTACAATATAAGGCTACAAAGAGGAAACCCTCCAAAATTTGGTACTTCTATCAAGTTTTTCCGATTCTCCAAGTCATATGATGCAAGAGAAGAGCATACTCAACTTTTTAAGATCTACCATGATTTGCACCCTATATCTCTAAAAAAATAACTAGCATAAATTAATCCTATAAGCTTTGATACCATGTAAGAGTTGGCTATGAAAGTAGCCACCCAAGATCTAGGAGCATCAATGGAAAAACAAGAGAGATCTAAAATGTGAGAATAATTATATTCTATCAAAGAATGCAAGTTACATAATGTACATGATATGCCTTGCTTATAAAGGAAAGGTTGAGTGGTAGGACTAACTAGGATGATGACAAGTGTCTTAATCCTATGACATGTGACAACTAGAGGATAAGATCACATGACAAGTAGAAACATCTAGAAAGATTCCTAGAGCCCTAAGTTAACATGTGAACATGTGTGAATAGGTCCTAACTAATAACTAGTTAGATAATGTTCCTTGTTCACACTACAAAGGGGAAATTGGATAGGTAATACCCTTGTTCACACCAATAAGAACATGCAAGATATAGATAAAACCACTTTGATGCCACTAATCCAGAGCTCAAGGTTATTATCCTAGTGGGCAACTTTCTAGATAAGTTATGGTGTATGTAGGAGATTGTTAAACAATTAAATTTAACAAAGATAGACATATAGAACTAAATAGAGAATATGTTTTATTCAAATTTTTAATTTGTACATGGCATACCATTAAGAAAGGTGCATGACTATTTATCTTTTACCTACTTGATTATAGTGATTTGTAAGCTATATTATAGATGCTTATATAGATTACAAGATTTGTGCCATGGAGATTATTTTTTTTGGAATTCGAACCATTTCCTTGAGGAGTGGAACCAATTCCTTGATTAGTTTGTTGAATGTAACCAATTGCTAACATGTCCTTGATGAGATGGCATGTGACTTGGCATGGAATGAGCCTTGTGGGTGCCAACCTAGTTTATGCACTAATAGTTCTATTTGAATATTGTAGGTTCACACTTTGGATGATGTAGTGAGAAAATCTATGAGTTAGACATTGTGGCCTTACAATAAGGTATACTGGATTCTATTGGAGCTTGATGGGAATTGCAAGTTGATTGGTTGATGCATGTTTGCTACAATCTACAAAGTGTGTTGCACTATTGTTGGAGCATGTGTGACATTTGGTAGAGAGTGGATATGGATCTTTGTTTTCCCTAGAACACATGGTAGGTGCTTTGGTGTACCAAAAACTTGAGAAGTAGCCCCATAGTTACCATAAGATCCAGTGATTTATCTTATGATCAATTGTGAATTGACAAATATATGAAGATGTTGAATATTGAGAGACAATGCAACACACAAGCTAGGAATAAGGGCTTCGTACTCTGTAATGTTGCTGGTACACAGAAAGTTGAGACGGTAAGATATAGGAATTCACTTACATGAAGGGGTACTAGTATAACACCAGCACCGGAGCTAGTTCAACACCTAGAACCGTCAAAGAACAAGTCCCACCTTTGATCAATGTCCAAGGAAAGGACGTGATCGTCAGGGAACAAGTCTTGATTCAAAAGAGAAAATGGTGAAGGAGCGTCAGCTAAGTGGTCAGTTAATGCTTGATCCTTAATTGCCTTTTGAGAAACAAACTTGAGATCAAATTTCATCAACAACATCACCCACTTGGACAAACATCCTAAAAGATCCATTTTAGAAAAAAGATGTCTCAATGGATCAAATTTTACGATGACCATGTGTTTCAGTGTTTAGAAGATAGCATCTCAACTTATGTGTTGCAAATACAAGAGCTAGAAACTATTTTTTGATTGCAAAATATCAGACTTCATAATCGAGTAAAGTTTGACTAATGTAATATATAGCACGCTCTTTGCCATCGTCATCATGTTGTGCCAATAGTGCGGCAAGAGCATTGGATGAAGTAGAAGTGTAAAGAAGGAAAGGATGCCCAGAGATAGCTGAATGTAAAATAGAGGGATTGGCCAAATAGCTTTTTAGATCGTCAAAAGTCTTTTGGCAATCTGTATTCCAGTTGAAATGAGAATCTTTCTTAAGAAGTTGAGTGAAAGGGAGGGTCTGATCCGCTAGTTGTGAGATGCCTAAATCTTTCCCTATAAACTATGAAGTGAATTTTTTTTAGAGATGGCATGTTGATGATAGCATCAATCTTCTTTGTATCTACCTCAATGCCACGATGCGAGACAATGAATCCTAATAGCTTTCCGCTATCAACACCAAAGACACATTCATGGGGATTCAAGTGCATGTTATATTTATGAAAAACATTCAAAGATTTGGTGGAGGATCCTAATATGATCCTAACGCAAGACGGACTTGGCCAGAATGTCATTGACATAGTCCTCCAAGATATTGTGGATGAAATAGTGGAAGATTAGGGTCAGGGAACATTGGTATGTCACACTAGCGTTCTTCAGTCTGAACAACATGACCACACAACAAAATGTTCCCCAGGGTGTGATAAAATCTATTTTATATTGATCTTGAGGATTGATGAAAATTTGGTCGTATCCAGAGAAACCATAGATAAAGGAGAGCAAGCCATGGCCAATAGTGGAATCAACAATAATGCCAATGTTAGGAAGAGGGAAGTCATATTTTAGAGAAGCTTTGTTTAGATTGTGAAAGCCAATGCATATCTGAATATGGTTGTCGGGTTTGGTGACAACAACAATATTCGATATCCAAGGGGAATAGTCAATTGGGTAGATAAAGCCAACTTGTAGAAGCTTCTCGATCTCAATTTTAACTAACAATGGTACCTTGGGATTCATCCTTTAGATCTTTTGTTTTACGGGCTTGACATCAGGATGCAACACAATATTGTGTGTCAAAACCTATGGGTCAGTGCCAGGCATATCTAAATATGTCCAAGCAAATAGATCTAGAAACTCATGGAGAAGAGAATAGTGTTCACGTTGTTTGTTGGAATCTAGACATTTTCCAATTCGAATGACTTTCTCAGGGCTAGCTGGGTCCATCAAGACATCAACAGTATCTCCAATAAGGAGAGTACTACAGATTGGGACATTGGAGGAATGAGGAGATTCCTGAGGTGTTTCCTGAGATGTTGATGTATCATCCGATAAAAATGTCATTCCCAAAGTATGCCTCAACATTTAAGTAGTAGGGGAATCCACGATCATGATAGTAATGTGGCATATGGTCATAGACTCCTAGGAATTCAACCAAGGCTTCATCCGTTGGGAAAATATCCAAAAAAGGTGTGCTAGAAGCGGAACTTGTGTCTATTAATTTGGGATTGTTAGTGTAGGTTTTTTATTTTTCTTAGGGATATTTCCTTTTTCCTACACATTATTAAGCTTGCTTAGGTTTATTATATGTGGTTAATATGAGGACACGTGGTGAAATACATCAGTTACATGTGTAACTCTTTCCCTCACATGGGTAGTTGAGTTACACATCCTCTTTTGGCTTGTTGTGCCACCTCTCATAACCACTATTTTGTCTTTACCTGAGTAGGTTACAGGGTAGTTAGAGTTCTCAAACTCTTTTGGCTTTATGTGCCACTTCCTTTCCATATTCACTTGAGGAGGATATGCCACATGTTTTGTCATTTACCAAGTAGGTAAATCCTCCCACCTTTTATGGGTAGTAGGAGTTAATGCACCTCTTGGATGTATATGCCCTATTTTTTCTATATATACAACTATCTACTCTCACTTTCACAAGTTCAAATACCAGTTTGGTGAACGTTCTGTGAGAGTATCAAGAGTACTCTCAAATTCTCTTGCATATGTCAGCTGGAGTGCATGTGATCTATGACCAACATCAGATCTTGGCTCGGTTCTTGCTTCTCGCAGAATCTAACATCGTATCAGAGCTTGTTTGTTTGGTTTAGTTCATTTTTTGTAATCTTGATATTTGAGAGATTTGAGGCTATTAGATTGCTAATATTTTCTCAAAAACCTAGTATGCTCTTCTCTTGCATCCTCAAATGATCTGGAGAATCAAAATAGTTTAAAGGAAAATAAATATCTGTAATATTCTGGTATACATATTTGTGTTCTTGTGAGATCTGGGTGATTGCAACTCTTTTGGTAATCTTGGAGGCATTTTTAGTGTCTCCATAGTGTCCAGAAGGCTCAGAAAAGTCAAAATTGACTTTTGTTTAATCGAAATCAAAGATCGGAGGACTCAGTTGTACTATAGGTTTTTGAGGGGTTCCTAGAGGTAGCTGATAAATCAGTGTATTTTTGGCCCAAACGAACCTCGCCATCACGCTCAGAGGACTTCAAAACCTAACGATCAACTATCCAAAAGTTGAATTTGGTAAAAGTTGTTTCTGAGGCAATTTTATTTATTTATTTTGAGTCGTACGACCCCATTTTCACCTGATTGTATGGAATTTATAAATTAATAAATAAATAAAATTTAAGTGCTTAAACAAAGTGCTAGTAATAAGCACTTTAAGCACTAAATATAAGTGCTGTAATTAAAGCGTTGGTTCTAAGCGCTTCAGGCATTTAATTTAAAAGGACTTTGGCATTGTAAACAAAAGGGCTCGGCCTTGTTAGCGCCCGCTCGATCTCCTCCAATGGGCTCTACCACCAAATCTCTGCGGGCTCTGCCACCACTAGGCAGTGCCTTCAAAGCGCACCGTTCCTCCTGCGAGCTCCGCCGCCACCCCTAGTGGCCCATACAAGTGGCGCCACCACCTGAAACAACCTCCATCGCCTTAACCCAGTCCTGCCAAATTTGGCAGTAAAATTAGCGGTTCCACCAAATAAAACCTCCACTATATTTATCTAGAGTTCACCATTTTTGGCGACGATTTTAAAACTGTTTACCTATAACTAAATTTGGCGAACATACCAAAACTAGAGATTTTTTACTAAAGTTGGCAATGACGTTAGCAGAACAATTAAAAACCCCCTTCATCGTTGAGCTTTTTAGTTTGAGAGGCAATTTTCTAGAAGCCCGTTCTCGGCAATACAGAGGCCTTTTCTGGCAATTTTTTTAATTTGGGGCATAATTTCCCCCTCTACGCCGTGGTGAAGTTAGTTTTCTAATTTGAATCTCCAAATTCCTAGAAATTGAAGATTCTCCTAGAATTTGCTGCGCAGTTCTCGTTTTGAGACATTTTGGGAGCCATAACTTGTGCAAACAGACACCGTTTTTGGTGCCATTTTTTTCCAGAGTTCATATTTTCTGTGTACTTCATATTGGTGCTCTCAATTTGATCTCATATTGTACTTGAGCTATAGTTTCAGTGTTTTGGCCATTTTGGGCCTTGTAAGAGTCTAAATATCTAATTTTTGCATTGTAAATCACACTAATTATAAAGTGCCAACATTGTAATTTTGGGGGAGGGTCATTTCATAAACTAGTGAAAAGGGGGGTGTCTCATGTGTCTCTTTTTTGCACTTCTCTTTCTATTTTGCAATCTACTTTTCTGCACAGATGGATGCATCTACATTTCCTGTCTTAACTCCATATAACTATTTTGAATGTAAATCTAAAATGTTAATATATCTTAAAAGACATGGATATCATCGAGTTACAATGGGACTTGAGACAGAACCTCAAGATGCTGCAGAAAAGACAAATTGGTTTAATAAATGTGATGAAGCCTTTGGTACTCTGTGTATGTTAGTCTCTCCTGACCATCTTTTTCACTTTGAATCTACCTCAACACTAAATGATGTGTGGACCACATTGGAAAAACTCTTTGGTAAGTAGGATGAGTTAAGGGGTCATCAATTGGAGAATGAACTCATAGGGTTGAGTCCAAGCAATTTGACACCATACAAGACTTCTTCACAAAATTGAAAGCCATCATATTGCAGTTGAAGTAGTGTGGAATAGAAAAAAGAAGACAAACAACTGATCTTAAGCATTCTTTCTAAGCTTGGTCCGAACTATTCAGTCTTTGTTTCTACCTTTTATGCTACAAAAAGTGCCCTAGGTACGAACTACAAAATGCCTTCTCTAGATGAGTTTGCTGTAGAACTCACCCAAGAGCAAGATAAACTAGTTCACATGGGTATAATTAAACCCTTGAAGTCACATGCCTTGGTTTCAAATCAAGGCACAAAAGAACAGAAGGGGTCTGGCAAATAGGAAAAGAAACAAAAGAACCAAGGAGAGAAGAAGAAAGATTAGAAACCTACTGCTCCAAATGCACCTAATCAGACCTCTTCATCAAAAGGTGAACAACCTAAGAAGGAGAAGGTCAAGTGTTCTTACTGTAAAAGACTAGGACATGATGAGCACAAGTGTTTAAAGAAGCAGATTGATCACCTGTCACATCTTCTTGAGAAGAACAACATCAAGGTGCCTAATTCTGTCAAGCTGAGTTCATCAGAAGGGTCTTCAAAGGACACATAAAAGAGTAAGGGGAAATGAAAGGGCAAGGCCCTAGTTGCAGTTGCTTCACAACTTGAGACCTGGATCATTGACTCAGGTGCTTTGCACCACATGGCTTCTTCTCAGGATAGTTTTACCTCCTTAGATCCATGTACTATGCCAACCATACTCATGGGTGATGACACTCCTTTTGAAGTGCGTGGGAGAGGGTCTATTGACGTGAGTGAAAAACATTTTAGAATGTTCTATGTGTTCCATCTTTGTCAACTAATCTCTTATCTGTTTATCAGAATATTCACATAGGCTCTGGCAAGCGGGTTGAGTTCACACCAGATAATGTGGTAATCAGTGAGTTGCATGATGGGTCTACAATTGCTATGGGAAAAGCAGACCATCAGTCTTGATTGTATCAGTTTCCTCACTTTGTTCCTGACTCTCCTTCGACTATTTTACTCACTCATTCAGATGAGGTGAGTCATTTGTGGCATCAACGGTTTGGCCACTTGAATTACCGCTACTTGGAGTAGCTCAGTCAACAGGACATAGTTTCAGGGTTGCCTTCTATTCAATTTTCTGATGGAGTTTGCCAGGGATGCATTCTTGGTAAGCATCCTAAGGAGAAGTATGACAAAGGAAAAGCATGGAGGGCTACACAGCTTCTGGAGTTGGTACACAATGACTTGGCAGGACCATTTCCACATCCTTCTTTCAACAGGGCTAGATATGTTCTGACATTCATTAATGACATTCTAGATACACTTGGGTATATTTTCTCAAATAGAAGTCTGAGGTCTTTGAGTCTTTTCACGACTTCAAAGCTTTTGCAGAGAAACAGTCTGGGAAGGTCATCAAGATTCTGCGTACATATAATGGAGGGGAATACGTCAACCAAAGGTTTGAACAATTTTGTGCCTCTAAGGGCATTGACCTTTAGCACACAGTTCCCTATAATCCACATCAAAATGATGTCACATAAAGCAAAAATAGGTCTTTGAAAGAGATGGCCATTTGTATGATACACTCCAGGTTTATGGCACCTAAGTACTGGGCGGAGGCCATCAACTGTGCGTGTTACATCCATAACTACATTCCTCACAAAGCTGTGAAGGGGTTAACTCCTTTCCAAGCTTGGATTGTTCAGAAACCCACAGTTAAACACTTTCGAGTGTTTGGTTCTCTTGCATGGGCCCACATTCCAATAGAGAAACGCAAGGCTATGGATCCACAGAGCAAGCCTTGCATTTTTGTTGGGTACCCAGATGGTGTCAAGGGCTACAGGCTTCTCCACCCTACAAATCATGAGCTATTCATTGAGAGGAGTGTTCATTTTGAGGAGGACTCTTCCAGTTCTTCTCCTATCACTTCTCCATCAACAATGACATTGGAGACATTGCAACATGATGACAGTTCTACAGAGGATCTTAATCCTCCTGATCCACATGAAGAGTCTTCTTCCTCCACTTCAGATAGGGATAGTAATGATGAGGATCCACCCTCTTCTCCCAGTCATCATTCAAAGGTTGATGATTCTTCTCTAGATTTTCCTGCCATAGGGCCTCTTTGGGCTCGTCAGACTTTGCAGTCAGCAGGTGATTGGGTTGGTGATCCTTCTAATACAAGAAGAACAAGGTCACAATTTCAGCAGGCTCCACATCTCTTCGTTACTTCAGCTTCTGATCCACAGACTTTTTGGGAAGCTTCTGGTTTCCCCGAGTGGGATGCAATAATGCAAAAAGAGATCAATTCCTTGGAAAGGAATCATACTTGGGATTTAGTCCCTCTTCCTAAGGGAAGAAAACTTGTTTGATGCAAGTGGATCTATCAAACAAAATTTGTAGTAGATTGGTCAGTTGACAAGCATAAGGCTCGCTTGGTCGCCAAAGGATTCTCTAAGGTGCCTGGGATTGACTACTTTGAGACTTTTACGCTAGTAGCCAAAATGAATTCCATCTGACTTGTACTTGCTATAGCTACAACCCATCATTGGGAAGTTCATCAGATGGATGTGAAGAATGCTTTTCTTCATGGTGACCTTCAAGAGGAAATCTACATGGAGTAGCCATAGGGGTTTGTTCAAGATCCTTCACTGGTTTGTCATCTTTGGAAGTCTCTTTATGGCTTCAAACAGGCTCCTCAGGCCTGGTATGCCAAGATGGACTCCTTCCTTCTATCAGTTGGGTTCATTCGATGTCATTCTGACCCAAACGTCTACATTCTGCAACAGGATGATACTTTGACATTTTTGGTTTTGTATGTTGATGACTTGTTAATCACAAGGAGTCACTCTTCCACCATCAAGGCAGTGAAAACCACTCTTCATGATTAATTTTTGATGTCATACTTGGGTCTTTTGCACTACTTCTTAGTGTATACACCTAAAAATGACACAACTCTGTCTAAATAAATATTTTTAATATTTATTTCATTTCATTATTCTTCTATCAATAAATAAATTTATTTATTTGATTCACATCTCTCCAAAAATTAAATAAAATCATTTATTTAATTAAATCCTCCAAATTCTTCTAAAATCATTCTAATTTAAATAATACCAAATTATTTAATTAATTCTTCTCATTCTCTACATTTAAATAAATCCAAATATTTATTTAAATTATCTATTTCCTCCAAAATTGAATTAATACAAAAAATAATTCAATTAATCCACGTGCACATGTAATTAAATATTTTCAATATTTAATTAGCTCATATTCCCTCACCCACATGTCCTATTTCTCCTCCAGTCAAAGTTAGTTAACTCATCAATCAAAATAGTTAACTAATTAGTCATCTGAGTTCACTATTCAATCATCTCAGTCAACTCCCCAATCAACCCACTTATCTCTCCAATCAATTCTGTTAACTAGTCAATCATCTCAGTTAACTCTTCAATCTATCCTGTTAACTCCCCTGATGCATGAAGGAGCAAGACACTTGTCCTCTCCCTATTCGCTCACATCCTCTCAAATTTCCTCAACCGTTGATCTTCTTTCTCACAAATCTATAAATACAACCCTTATTCCTCCATTTGAATCATCCAATCTTTTATAAACTTACTCTGCAGGAATCATAGCGCACCTTTGGCACAAATCACTCCATAGCTTGCGATCAATTATCACCATTTTCATTGTATTTGAAGATCCTCTTCATTGCAAAACCTGTCAATAGCCATTCTCCATTGTCATCTTGGAAAAAGCAAGGAAGTGAACCTTCTAAGGGCTTTATTCATACATGAGATCAATTCGAGATAGGTGACCAATGGAAGCTACGAAATAGAAAGGTTTGCAAGGTATTGTGTTCTTTGTGTTGGATCTTATTTGTTTCATTTTCTATTGAGATTATCAGATAATTAAGTTGTTTATGCTATTGTTCACATTTTCTGCTAACATTTTTGGCACCCATTGTGGGGCCCTTGCCCCAATTTAACTTCAAAATTGAGTTTTTGTGTTAGAATCCGTACATAGGACATTTCTGCGCATCCACTCACTATTAGGATGCATCTACTCTCTGTTGCTACGCATCTGTCAGATCAATGCATTTACTCACTGTTCTGACGCATTTATTCTCTGATACCGTGCATCTGTCAGATCTGCACATCTGTTCTCTATTCCGGCACATTTATCCTCTATTACGGCACATCTGTCATATATACGCATTTATTCTCTATTTTTGCACATATATTCTTTGTAATTGCGTATTTGTATATGTGCATACATTCACTGTATCCATTCATTCATTCTGCTAGGGTTTTTGGGCTATTTTTTAGGAAATTTCTAAATGCTAACATCATTTGTAGGAATATTCTCCGATCCACCTTGCAGGTTAAGAGCTGGTTAGGCATATAGTTGCATGGTTAATTCTCATCTAGATCTAAATAGCAAAGGAAGTAATTGAGCTTGTTCATGCAAATCTCACTTAGATCTAAATATGAGGGGTGTAATTTGTACTTGTTGCATCACAACTTGAACATAGTCCCAACTAGGAGGATTAAAATTGAACAATTGATTTCAGAAAAGCTTTTTCAAAGTTAACAAATCTTGTGTGCCCAAATAGAGTAACTATTTAATTTTTCTCTTTTTAACTAGGAGGAAAGAACCAGTGTTTTCCGTGATTTTGGAATGATGATAGGACTATGCTCTCCCCTTAACTGGGTGAACAAAATGCCAGAATCATCATTTCACATGCATTTCCTTTAGAGAGGCCTGCCCTTGGAATTCCTTCCTTCCAAGCGAGACGACCTTAAGTGGTAACGAGCTAATGCCAAGCTCTTTCAATCCACTATAAATAAACTGTGTTTGAGGTGAAAGCTTCAAGCAACGAGTGTAGATTAGTTATACTGACAGCTAACCTCCCCATAAACCCTGCAAGGCACAACCCTTGCACACTAGGAGACTCCATAACAGAGAGTAGTGCTGCCACACGTATAACCACTCAAATGGTTGCCCTTACTACATATCCATTGTTTGTAGAAGTCAAAATCCCCTATTCGGTGACACAGGAGGAAAACATTCTTCAGAGCCGTCCAATGTCATACACTCATTTAGTGTAGAGATAGGAAAGTTCAACTCTTCGGAGGAACTATAGCTTGGTATCCATGAGAAGTGAGTGCCTTGGAGGGGAGTCGGTGCTACCAAGCTATTAGCTGTCCGCCTTTATGCAAGTGGATGGTGTAAAAGCCAAGTTGGAACTCATTGAATACTATCCTGGCCAACCTTAGGATTGTGCATGCATTGTAATAAAAAAAACAAAAATTCAAAAAAAATCAAACAATCATGAAAATATTCTTTGTGTGTGATGTGTCTTTCTTGCCATAATCGAAGAAACAAATCAAAAAGAGCAACATTCAAACAAAGAACCTAAAAACATTTGAAAAACATGCCTTTACCAAGTAAAAAATAGTCAAAATGTGGCAAAACAGACAGATCTGTGCATTTGCTTCATCCTGCTGCACATTTACTCAGTTTTGCTCCGCATTTACTCCGTTCTGCTGTGCATCTTCTTTTTACCAGTCCTATGCTTTTGCTACCTATAGCTGCGCATTTGTGCTCTATTATGACACATCCGCTTTTCACCAGATTTGCACTTTTGTTCCCTGTTGTTGCACATTTGCACTCTGTTCCTGCGCATCTGTTCTTGCACATCTATCATAGTGAGCACTTCCGTACAGTTTGTCAGAAAAAAACATCAACCTTTTTGAGCACCCATTTCAGTCTTAATTCAATTTTTGAGATCAAATTAACCATGTAGTCACTTCTCCCATTCATTTCTGTAGTGTACCCTCTTTTCCATCGATCACCTCATCAAAATTTCACCAAAACTTCCCAAGAGAAAATCAAACTATCAAAAACTAGGTTACTACAAGTCAATTTTTGATCATATCAGACTCAAACATCCTTAGTAAGTCTCCACTAATAGGATCTATCATCCTTCTCTCTCAGAACTTCACTAGTGTGTTTTGGTGCAAAACTAGTCTTTACCGAGTAATCAGATTCCAATCATCCTTACTTTTGGCTACCATTTTGTATCGACCAACTTGTTTGACACCATTGATCAAAGAAAACCCTTGTCCAAATCTTATCACCACAAGTATCCCCTTCACTACAACCTCCAAACACATCTTACCAAAGCATCAAACTTCACCCCACCCCATTCCAAATCACATTGCATGGTACTAACTAGATCACAGAAGAAAAAACAAATTGAAATGGCTGGAACATCAGACAAAATTGTATCCCCTCACGATAGTGATGAGGAGATATCTCACAAGGACTTACAAGAAGCCCTCCAAGACATAAAATTTCAATGAATGATGGACAAAGTACTCCACCAAGACCCTACAAAGTTCTTTCTCTACCTAGCAAGCCAAGGAGTTAAGCTCCCCCTGACTTTGTCGTCACAACATTGAAAGAAACAGAAGAGGAAATAGCTCATGACGACATCACACATGAGGAAAGAACCCTTGACACAGACAAAGGCAAGAAAACCACAGACCCAACCACACCTTTAGACATGTTGACAAAACAAGTTCAAACCCTACAACAACAATTAGTGGACCTCCAAACAGGGACATCCACTAAACACTATTCGTTGGAGGATATCTCACCATACCTCTTCGATAAGAGCTTGAAAATGATCCCCTTTCCCCTTAGATTTGAATTTCCAAAATTTGACGAGTATAGAGGAAAGGGTGACCTTAGAGACCACATCAGAGAATTCAGCTCCGCATGTCTAGAGGTTGCCCACAATGAAATTTTTCTCATGAGACTCTTCCCTAGATCTCTAGGAGGGCAAGCCATGGAGTGGTTTTCTCGACTTCCCCTGGGTATCCATACCTTTGATGAGTTAGTGAACAAATTTGTAACACATTTCTCGTATAATATCAAACATTAGGTATCCATGCTTGACCTTTGCAACACAAAACAAAAGACTGGCGAATCCTTCGCTGCTTTCTTACAAAGGTGGAGGCAACTTGCCAACAAATGTCCTCATCATATACCAAAAAAATAAATGCTTGAAATGTTTGTCCATAATCTCAATCCCGATCTTACCTACCAAATTCAAATCCAATGCCCTACCTCATTTACAAAAGTCATTGAGATGGGGTTATTCATCGAAAAAGCTATGATCATGAAAGGACAAATAAAATTGTTCAAAGACACTCCTAACTAAAACTATACCATGGATAAGTCAAAATTTTGGACCAAAAACAAGAATATTGTCAATGATGGAGTGGTTGATGCTAAAGGAGCAGCTCTTAAACAACCAATTTTCAATCTCAAAGGAGCATCAAACAATGCAACACCGAGCAAACCTTCGTCAAATGAAATGAGACAACAGTACAACTTTCCTCCTAGACAAAAATTTACACCACTGGGGGATTCGTATGAATCCTCTTTGAGAAAGTTATTGGCAAACAATGAGATCACCCTTCCCACCGTAAGCGACTATGAACCTCAAGTCAAACCTCCTTGGTGGAAGGATATAGATTTTTGTGAGTACCATAGAGGCAAAGGCCATACAACTAATGACTGTATCTGCTTGAAAAAAATCATACAAGACTTATTAGACCAAAATCGTGTGGGCACAAAAGATCATTCCTCTAACGAATCACATGTGGCATTCAAGGATCCGCTCCTTAACCATGACAGGCAGAACCCACATAACAACAACAATAACAACCAGCAAAATCACAATAACGGGAACAATGATGCTGACTACATGAACGTGCCATTCGACTACACTGTTAATTGCATATCATAGCATAGCCCGCAAATCAATGTGCTCACGTTTAACAAACAATCAGATTCCCACACCAAATCTTATTGCAATATCACCACCTGCAGTGGGAAAGTCACCTTGCACACACTCTCTCCAAGGTCATCATCCTCACCATCTACCCCCCACAAATACAATGTCATTGACCAACTATGAAAGACTCTGGCCCATATATCCATACTAGAGTTGTTGCGTCTATCACCATCCCACAAAGAGATTCTTGATAAAGCCTTAGCAGAAACCACTGTGCCCACCAACTTGGTCCAAGAGAAATTTCAAGCCATGGTAGGTCATCTTACCTCACCTAACATCCTATCATTCACTGAACAGGATGATCTATTCATATCTCAACCCTATAACACATCATTACATATTGAGGCCTTCATTAATAAACATCGCATCAAAAGGGTTCTCATTGATGGAGGAGCAGGTTTGAACATTTGTACGCTAAAGTTAGTCCTTACATTGGGGTTCTCAAAAACTGCAGTCGATCCAAGAAAGAAGATCACAATAAAAGCCTATGATGAAGAAGAACGAACAACCAAAGGAACTATGGTGTTACCATTAAGAATTGGACCAATGGAGAAAGTTGTTTGCCAAGTCCTTGACAAGGAGCTCGCGTTTATATTCTTTTAGGAAGACCTTGGATACATGCCATGAAAGTTGTGCCTTCCACATATCATCAATGTACCAAGTTCCCTCACAACGGCCGAGAGATCACCATCCAAGGTGACCCTGGTCCTTTTCAACACTGTAACACTATCCAATCAAAGCTAGATTTTAGCATCCCTAATATAGAGCTTCCACATCTTCCACCTCCCAGCAGGATCCTAGCTCCCAAGCTTCCACATCAGAGGCCACAGAGCAGAAAGTCAACATCAAAGAAATAGGGGTAGGAGAGTACTCCATAGAACATTCCTTTAGTGTAGCCAAAATGCCTTTATCTTTGAAGTCCTTTGGGTGACCTACACCCTTCCCAAAACCATCTGCTCCTCTTGAACCTCCCAAAGCTCCCTTTGTCAAATGGGGCACCTTATCAAATGAGAGCGAAGAAAGAGATGTTCTGCAATGACTCTACATAGACGAAGATGACACACTGCAAGACAAACAACCAAAGCCCCCAACAAAAATCTATGGGCATGGTCAATCTATCTTACACAGAATAGGCTATGAAGGACAGGGTCCCATTAGCCTGAGAAAAGAAGGAATAATTGAACCCATTCAACCCTCTTCATCCTCATCAACCTAAGACACAAGAGGGCTAGGATACAAAGACAACGACAAAGACAAAGCTAAGGCTACTACTTGTTTTGTGGAATAGATCCATAACCTCCAAGAAGATAGTGATACAGATTCTAACGAGTATGAATGGAATGACCTTTCAGAACATTCCTATGAGGACAAAGGAATCGATACCATTTGCACCTGTAGCCCCTACCACGAGGGACAAACACTGAGGCCTAGACCAGTAGAGTGTGATTCTCCCATTCCAGAGAGAACAACTTACGAGGAAGGTCAGAGTTCTCATGAGATAGATAATCTTGAGGAAAGTACCATCACATATCTTATTCCTATCACTCCTAATTCTGATAATGTATCCATCCTTACCATCACACCCACAGAATCAGATCAACCTATCGATCCCCTCCCCCTGGTACATCTCGAGCTCATCGATTGGGATCTACCAGGAACCCCCCAACTAGACATGTTCCAGAACGACAATACCTACATTGATTACATGGAACTAAGAGACCACCTACCCACGAGAGATTATAAAGCTGGCTTCTGCCATATAACTCAATGTTGTAGCTTATTTTGGAGAGGGTGCCAAGCCTTCTAGTCACAGAAATATAAAAATCAAACATGGATCTGATGGTGAAAACTGCTCTGCGGTAGTGTCAGATCTCAAAAAAGTAAAAATAAAGGACGCATCTGATGGTGAAAACCTCTTCGAGGTGCTAGACGATGGAAGGCTTGGCACTCTCCCCAACAACATGTATGAGGAGAAGTCACAAATTATGGTAGAACCTACAGAACCTGTTGACATCGGCACAAAAGGTAACCCAAAGATCATACACTTTGCCAAGTCTCTATCTCCGACAGAAAAGATGAAATTTGTACCCTTCTTAAAAAAGAAACAAGTTAACTTTGCTTCGTCCTATGCAGATATGCCTGGGTTAGATTTAGACTTGATCTTGCATCATCTACCACTAGATCTTGGGGTTAAACCTGTCAAACAAAAACTCAGGAAAATGCATCCACATGTCGCATTGCTAGTTAAAGAGGAACTTAAGAAATTACTAGATGTAGGGTTCATCAGAGCAATCGACTATCTGGAGTGGGTATCAAACATTGTACCAGTATCAAAACCTGATGGAAGAGTCAGATTTTGTAATGACTTCCGAGATCTCAACAAGGCCTATTGCAAAGATGATTTCCCATTGCCCAACATTGACATCATCGTAGACTTGACATCTGGACACACTATGCTCTCTCTTATGAATGGTTTCTCCGGATACAACCAAATCAGAATAGCACCAGAGGATCAACATAAGACGACATTCACTTGTCCATGGGGTCCCTTCCGCTGGAATGTCATGCCATTTGGGTTAAAGAACGCAGGAGTAACATACCAACGTGCAATGACTACTATCTTCCACGACATGATGCACGTAACCATGGAAGACTATGTGGATGACATCCTTGCCAAGTCACTCACAAGGGAATCCCACTTAGTTGTTCTAGAGAAGGTCTTTTAGCGGCTGGAACAATTCAAGGTCCGATTGAATCCAAAAAAGTGTGTGTTTGGGGTCACCTCTGACAAACTCTTGGGTTTCAGAGTATTAGCCAATGGGATTGAGGTAGATCCTGCAAAGGTAAAAGTTATCATGGAGATGCCACCACCAAGGAACATCACCTAACTGTGGTCTTTACAAGGAAAATTACAGGCAATCCGTCGGTTTATCTCACAACTGGCAGACAAGTGTCAATCTTTCACTTATCTCTTGCATAAGAACAACCCATTTCGATGGGATGAGAAGTGTGAAGAAGGATTTCACAAATTGAAGGAGTATCTTATGAATCCACCTATCTTAATGCCACTTATCCAATGCAAGCCACTATATCTTTACATATCTGCAACACCAACAACTCTCGGAGCCCTTTTAGCACAACAAGACTATGAAGGAAAAGAACGGGCAATCTATTACATTAGTCGCACATTGGTGGGGTATGAATTTCAATATTCTCAAATTGAAAGATCTTGTCTTGCTGTGGTTTTTGCTTCCCAAAAACTATGCCACTACATGCTTGCACACTCCATCAAGTTAATTGCAAAGATCGATCCACTCAAATACTTGTTAAGCAAAGCGGCTCTAACAGGACGCCTAGCTAAATGGGTAATGCTACTGAGTGAGTATGACATAGAATATGTGGAAAGGAAAGCTATCAAGGGTCAGATCATCACAAATTAGTTGGCAGAAGCATCATTGCAAGATACCACTCCAATGACTTTCAAGTTTCTCGATGAATCAATTTTTAGTATCACAACACACTCATGGAAGCTTTACTTTGATGGATCTTATACAAGCCACGGATCGAGGGTAGGAATATTATTGGTCACTCCTCAAGGTGACACAATACCTAAGTCCTATCGTCTACTTTTTCCTTGCACAAACAACATAGCAGAGTATGAGGCCTTAGTCATTGGTCTCAAAATGGCGACAGAGTGGAAAGTGAAAGAGCTACATGTTTATGGAGATTCGCAACTTGTCATCAACCAAGTAAATGATGACTATCAGATGAAAGATGACAAGCTAATACCATACAAGTGTATGGTAGATGACTTTAAAGGATACTTTGTGATTATCTCCTTTGAACAGATCACTTGCATAGAGAACAAAGCAGCAGATGCCATGGCAACCATCACCTCGTTTCTCGATATACCAGAGAATGAGTCACATTTTGAGTTCTTAGTGGAGCCACTTGCACAACCAGATTATGATATCCCTGAAACCTAATCCATTTGCCTCCTCATAGGATCTGATTCACCCTTGTATGGTAAAATTTACACTTACCTCAAGGATAACACCTTACCAGCTAATTTATCCAATAACCAATGCCATACCTTTATCCGCTAAACATCCTGTTATACCATTATTGCTGATGTCCTCTACCGTTGAGGTTTGGATGGTACTCTACTTAGATGTCTTGAACGTGACAAATCTCAAACCACCTTACGAGAAGTACACGAAGGAATTTGTGGAACACACTCTAGTGGTCCTATCTTAGCTAAGAAACTCATGCGTTTGGGATACTACTGGCCAAACATGGAGACATATTCGTATCATTTTGTCAAGAAATGCAAACAGTGTCAAATTCATGGCAACTTCATCCATGCACCAACTCAAGAATTGCGACCTTTAATGACACCTTGGCCCTTTTGTCAGTGGGGACTCGACCTTCTGGGCAAAATCCACCCTCCATCATCCAATAGCCACAAGTTCATCATAACTGCCACTAAGTATTTTACCAAGTGGATTGAAACCTGTAAGGAAATGAGAGCATCTCAGATCATATTTCTAAGAACAGTGGTGTCTTCGACATATTTAAATTCTTTTCAATTGCTTCAAAAACATGCACAACTATGCCACAAAGCAGAAACAAACATAAAACATTTCCAACATTGACCCTTAGAGGAAAATACAAGCAAAATTAAACAGTTTCAACAACAGAAATATTAAACATGAAAGATAGAACAAAAACACAGATTTACGTGGGGAAAACCCTTACAGGTAAAAAACCCCACACTCCAAAAGCTAGAGATCATTGTATTAATCAGCAACAAAAATACATAGTTACAATACAATATCAAACTCTCAAGCCTTCACAGAGTTATACATCTTGTTCTTCATCTAGAGAATCTCAACAGTAACATGGCAAGATCAGCCTCGCTCTCTCTCAACCTCTGTTTCTCCTTTTCTCAGCTCAGTCCCTTCACATACTGTTATCATGCTGCATACAACATACAACATAGGACTTCCCTAAAGAAGAATACAGAGCTGACCAGATTGAACTATCAATCAAACTCTATCGATCCAAGACTATCTCTCTCCAAACTTGTCTAACCATCCGAGCAACCAATCGATTCAGTTACACTCAGTCCAACCGTCCAAATTGCCGTTTGACTGTTCGCATTTGTGAGAACTCATTAGTCCTACATGCATCCATCATCAGTCAATTTTCTAGTTTATATATACAATCCCATGTATGATAACTGTTGGCACTTTTGCTGACAAGACCAATAAGTCTACTGTTCACTGACCATCAGAAAGACCCTAGCCGATGTCATTCATTGGAGTGACCACAAGCTGTCGGAGTAACATTTCAAAAATACATCGATAGTAACAGTCTTGTCGATCCAAGCCTTCATCCTTCGTTAGTGTGATCAATGCAAATCAGAGAGGAAACCTAAGACCATGCCGATAGTTATATTCATGCCGATGCCAGGCCTCCATCGGAGTAACAAAGCACATCGGAGAGAGAATTCCAATCCATGCCGATAGTTCCTTGTCCCACCAACACCAACGCTTCTCCAACCCTTCATCAGATTGACAGTTAACATCGAAGCGATATCTCTAGGCTGGGCCGATGTCACATGACTCACCGAAACCAAACCTCCATCGGAGTGACCCAACCCACCTGAAGGAGATATCCACAGCATGCTGATAAGATTTGTCACGCTGACGTCCAACTGTCAGAGTAACACAACACCATCAGTGATAGTCTCTCAGATCACACCGACAGATCACGTCTTGCCACTGTGAATAATGTGCTCGCTGAGACAAAGCACAGCTCTCGCTGATGCCTGTAATTTGAGTCACAAGTACTCAACATTCTCCCACTTAACGAAGGAATTACAGGAAACCATCAATGCACAGAACCAAAGTTGATACTGCCTCCACTCCACTATGCACACAAGCTACATAGAAGCTCCAGCATAACCAACTTCAAAGCTTCCGAACACAGCCATGAAAACATCCTCCAGAAACAAGATAGAACATCAGCTAGAACAACAATCAGAAAACTAACTGCACCTATCCAACTGAACAAAACCCACGTGACTGAAAATAGCACACATAGCTAGTACTAAAACATCTAATCACTCATACCTTGAAGGTATGAACATCAGCAGACTCATGCCACCTACATATGCACCCATCAAATGCAAAGACAAGCTCCATGTGTCAACCAGTCAAAGAAGACCAAACACATCCAAGAACTCCCACTGCATGGGTAATGCAGATCTAAAAAAGATCATGGCATACAAGTCTACCAATGGCATCACATAGAAAGTGTAAACATCATGTAGTACCAAGGAAACATCCACCATGATATACAAAATCTGTAAATCAATAACCTGTACATCTCACCACCAGTCCATAAATCTCTCAAGTTCTTCACACCCAACAATGAAAGAGATAACAGAACCTTCATGCTATCACCCAAGAACATAAGTGAAAGCACATGACCGCAAACTAGTGATCACAACAGCTCCGAATAAAACCTCAAACCAAAGTAATGTGAAACACACCATCAGAAAAATAACTGAGACCAAGAGAAACACTGCACATCATATACCTGTAGACAATCCTTCTACATACATCTCTGAATGCCAACTGTGTCAAGTATGATCTCCTTCAAAACACCCCAAAGAGAACAACATAACAACACCCAAACAAACATTCAATCTCAAGAGATCAAATTCAACATATGTAATCATGCAACTAACATGGATGTAAGCCTCTCAAACCAAAGAAGATCAAACTAATCCATTTCCCATTTCAAGAAATCAGCCCATAAACCATCTCCTAACAATCCTCATCAATGAACGATATCTTAAACTCAAATGCACAAGGAGATTAAACATGCTAGCCATATCTCACAATGAATCCTCCAGAACCATCTATGAGTAGTTCAAGATCCATGTCTATGAAAGAAAGCATACAATACCTCAAAGAAACAATGGGCAATACTTCTCAAGTAATAAACTGCTGAGTAGACCATAAGCGGGGATAAGAATGCTCCTCCAAGATATACAAGCCATCATGACTCCTCCAAGAGCAATCTCCTCATAGGTCTCTGTTGAACTCACATCCAACCAAGGTGTAGGCTTCTCAGACTTTCTGTTGAAATCTTCATCAAGAGTAACCATCAACAACACTTCTCTCATCTCAAGAGAATTATAGCCTCACCTTATTCTCCATGTACCCATGGGCATCTACAAATAATCATATCATGCTAAACTCCAAATGCATCACTGCACCAACATGAAGTAATCAAGCAAAAGATCAATGCATCCAACACACAAAGAATCACTAGACCACTATCAAAGCTCCAATCATTTGAATCAGGAACTTATCATGAGACCATGATCTTACCATCCCCCTTTGGAGATTCCATGCTCCAGGTGAACATAACCATGGTCTCAAGAGCAATGTATCATGCCAAAACTCAATTGCAGAAATCAAGAAAATATCATGACACGAAACAAACCAAACTCTAAACCAACATCACCTGTCAAGCACCACCAATACCTCAACCAAGGATTTCATGAATCCTCCATGACTCCAAGATGTTACACATCCTCAAATAGTGCCCCTGCAAATGTGAAAGAACCCTTCTGCAGCAACAGGATCTAAGAGCTCCTCCTAGTAACATCTGCAACACTAAAGAAGATCATTCACCACTAAGTGATGAATCTGCAGTCATTGCTAAAGCTCCCATTGAACTGTGGCAACCGAGTTTTCTCAGCAACATGACCAAACATCTCCTGATTTGAAAATCCTCCAGGTCCACATATTAACATGTCCATGTGACAATAAAGCCAAGTGGCACCAAGATCTCCAAACCAAGGAAATATACTATCACTGTTAATAGCTTACACAAACCTGTGAATCCAACCTATTCATGACATCGTTATACACATGCTACAAGTCCTCTTAATTGACTATTCAGGTACTTTACAACATCCAACCTCTCATTTCAAAACAGTCACACTAATGCACAAGTGACCAGAGACAAGGCCAACTAACAAGTCTACACAATCACATAACCAATCTTGTGGATATAGACCGTCCACTTTCGAGTTATCCCACTGCAATCAATAGGCTGTACACACCTAAAAAGCTGCATAACTCGAAGATCCAAATATACTGAAACATGCAAACCCACTATTGCTCTAGAAATTACAAAACTGAGATCTCAAGGAATAGATAACAATGTAGACAACATGACTCAAGCACCAAATTACTTACAAATTTGATTCACCAAACATGTCCACAACCTGAGCACCATAGTCAAGAAACTAGAAGCATTACCACAGAAATACTGAGTGACATATCACTTACTAGTACTCCCATGCAGAGAAAGCATTTCACCTCCTCACACCATGCACAGAGCATGCATGCAAAACTGCAACTATGTCATCTAGCAACACCCCAAAAGCCAGGGTCTAGAAATAGCTTAACTGCAGCTTCACAAAACCACAAGTTTTTCTCTTGACCATGTAAAACCTGCAAAATTGTTCATTAACATCCATATCTTCTTCACATCTGGTAGATTCTATAGTCAGAAACCAAAACACCATAATAGTTCAAACCAAAAAAAGATTAACATAGATGAGCATCATAGATTTTAAGGAAATCTATTAAACCCTTCCAATGCAAGTACAAAACAACCACAAGGATTAAGAAAAAATTTAGGAACTATAGGCCTAATTCAGACCAATTCCAAGACCACCATCATGTACAAACATCCGAGAGAGAAAGTCAGGTTATATCAGAAGCTTCCAGACCTCAAAAGGATCAACTCCATAACCAAAATGCAACCGGGGCATCACATAATCAACACCTTCCAATACCAGGAACAAATCCCAGCATAAGCACAATACTCCATGGCTGAGAAGCAACACAAACTTCTTCATATCATCAGAGAGCCTCTCACACAGACACCCAATATGAAAGTTATTGCAGCAACACAACCACAAAGCAAAATTCTACCCCATGCAATAAGAGCAATACTGCTGCCAACTAGGAGCTTCAGACCACATCATTTCAATATGACCAGCTCCAGTATCTCCATCTTCATCATCCTTCAAGCACCTGCTGTAACATGAAGACAAGATCAACTGCCAGACTTTCACTCAAACAAGGATCAAAACATCAGACAATTTCTTTAGATTTCCTCAAGCCTATCACACTAAGAAATCATCACAGAAGGAATACCCAGACCTTATACACCAGGAACTCTTACATGCAAACACATGCAACACACAAATGTACATATGTGAGCAACAAAGCATATCCCAGTAGAAGGCTCTGATACCACTTGTAAGGAAATGAGAGCATCTGAAATCATATTTCTAAGAACAGTGGTGTCTTCAACAGATTTAAATTCTTTTCAATTGCTTCAAAAACTTGCACAACTATGCCACAAAGCGGAAACAAACATAGAACATTTCCAACATTGACCCTTAGAGGAAAATACAAGCAACATTAAACAGTTTCAACAATAGAAATATTAAACATGAAAGATAGAACAAAAACACAGATTTACGTGGGGAAAACCCTTACAGGTATAAAACCCCACACTCCAAAAGCCAAAGATCATTGTATTAATCAGCAACAAAAATACACAGTTACAATACAATATCAGACTCTCAAGCCTTCATAGATTTATACATCTTGTTCTTCATCTAGAGAATCTCAACAATAACATGGCAAGATTAACCTCGCTCTCTCTCGACCTCTGTTTCTCCTTTTCTCAGTTCAGTCCCTTCACATACTGTTATCATGCTACGTACAACATATAGCATAGGACTTCCCCGAAGAAGAATACAGAGCTAGCCAGATTGAACTCTCAATCGAACTCTATCAATCCAAGACTACCTCTCTCCAAACATGTCTAACCGTCTGAGCAACCAATCGATTCAGTTACACTCAGTCCAACCGTCCAAACTGCCGTCTGACTATTCACATTTGTGAGAACTCATTAGTCCCACATGCATCCGTCATCGGTCAATTTTCTAGTTTATATATATGATCCAATGTCTGATAACTGTCAGCACTTTTGTTGACAAGACCAATCAGTCTACCATTCACCAACCATAGGAAAGACCCTAGCTGATGTCATTCATCAGAGTGACCACAAGTTGTCAAAGCAACATTTTGAAAATACATCGATAGTAACGGTCTTGCCGATCCAAGCCTTCATCCTTCGTCGATGTGATCAATGCACATCAGAGAAGAAACCTAAGACCATGCCGATAGTTATATTCATGTCGATGCCAGGCCTCCATCGGAGTAACATAGCACATCGGAGAGAGAATTCCAATCCATGCTGATAGTTCCTTGTCCCACCAATGCCAACGCTTCGCCAACCCTTCATCGGAATGACAGTTAACATTGGAGCGATATCTCTAGGCTGGGCCGATGTCACATGACTCACCGATGCCAAACCTCCATCGGAGTGACCCAACCCATCGGAAGGAGATATCCACAGCACGCTGATAAGATTTGTCACGTCGACGTCCAACTGTCAGAGTAACACAACACCATCGGTGATAGTCTCTCAGATCACACCGACAGATCACGTCTTGCCAATACAAAAGGATAACCCACTGTGAACAATGTGCTTGCTGAGACAAAGCACAGATCTTGCCGATGCCTATAATTTGAGTCACAAGTACTCAACAAAAACATCCCACTCACTACTATAATAGGCAAGCAAATTGCCTCCTTCATCCTTAATTACCTCATTTGTCGATACAGAATTCCCTCATCCATAGTCACGGATAATGGAAGACCCTTCAAAAACCAAGATGTCCAAGAGGTCTGTGACAAATTACAAATCCAACACCACTTCTCTACCCCGTACTACCCACAAGGCAACGGTCAGGCAGAGGCATCCAACAAAACAATCTTGAAAATCCTCAAGAAAACTGTCAATGATGCCAGCCATGATTGGCACATGCAACTAAATCCTGGTCTGTGGGCCTATTGAACTCGCATACACACTCCCACAGGTGCCACACCATATGCCCTTGTCTATGGTTCTGAAGCCATTTTGCCCATTGAGGTCGAGTTACCATCTTTAAGGGTGTCGTTAAAAGGTCTTATAATTGATGAGGACTACAGAGTTTCCAGACTACAAGAGTTAGAACTATTGGAGGAGAAACGACAGAATGCTTTCAACCATCTCAAAGCCTACCAAAAAAGAATGTCACGAAGCTATAACCATAGAGTCCATCCAAGGGTATTTAATGTTGGTGATCTAGTGCTCAAGGAAAATCCCCGCAATCAGTAGGACCAGGAGAAGAAAGGAAAGTTTAAACCTAACTGGCTTGGTCCTTATGTAATCATTGCTGCATATGGATTAGGAGCGTACTAGTTAGCTACATCAGAAGGTGAGCTGTTCGATGACCCAATCAACAGTTGGTGAGATGTCGTTGTACCTCATCATTTAATCTGTTTTCAAATGTCAAAAATCCAAGGGCTGTGTCCTCGGCTGTCTGCAACTAGGGATTCTACAGTTACCAGTTTCTAGTTAATCCTAACAGCTTCTACAAATTTGAAAGAGATCAATCTATCTACTTGCTGAATGAATTTAAGGAACGCTGAAAACAGAATAAAACAAGAAATTTACTCAAAGCAATCATAAAGCAGTAACATGCATCTACCTATCAAAATCAGTAAATACTTTGTATAACAAAAAAAAACTGAAGTAATAAAACAACGGTACTAGCCTCCTGCCTTAGTGGTGAGAGTGGGCCCTTGCTCCACACCCTTGGGGCTGAAGGCTACAATAGGGAATCAACACAAAAGAAGATCACAACTAGATCCAATCCAATTAATTCACTCTACATTCATGAAAATATTGCTAACATAGAACTGCGATTACCGAGAATCATAATAATTCAATCATTGTATATTTCTTCTGCTGTTTCTACAAGTATATATCAAAAGAGTGATGACATATTACTTATCTTATCTATCAGTTCTCTATGAGATGACATCCATCTCTTTATCACACTAGCTATTTAACTATGAAAGAAAATCATGCAAATAAAAGTAGACTTAAGTGGAACATAAGTCCACTCAAAATCTAAGTTTGAGTCTTAATACATTTGGGCATCGAGGCCCTGAAAATAAGGATATTGAATCAATTCCATCCGTAACTCATGCAAAAACTTTGGAAAGATAAAACTTCAGTAGTTTAACTAAAGATGACCCGTCATCACTCAGGTGATGATTTGAGTGAAATGAGGGGTATTATGATCATTGTTGAGAGTGCTTGGTCGGCAGCTTATGCTGGAAACATGCCCTGCTCTCAGGAGGCGCCAGAGATAACTATTCCTGTCTGCAGCTCCGAAGATAAAATGGCTTTCTCTGTTCAGCGCCGAAGATGCTTCAGACTCCCGCAGAGCTCCGGAGAGGCATTCTTCATTTCTTCAAAACTTCAGGTGTCATGGCACTTTGGTATTGTCTCCAGAGATCATTGAAGACTATCTCCGGAGATGCACAAAATTGTTGTTCCTGGCATCTACACCTGTTGAATCAAAAAGAGAGAAGTTTCTGCATTTTTCCATCAATTCCATGCACATTAGTCAATCAATCAAAAATTATAATCTTAAGTAATCTATCTCAATTTATCATGAAATAGAACGATCTTGCTAGCTTATTTGGGTGCAGACATTAGGAAAGATGGACTTAGGAAGGAGAAAAAGACAGGCAAAAAGATGTATTTCATGAGTGCAACTTGGTACTCATCAACAATATGCATCTTCGCCAGTTCTATACCTAGAGAACCCCAATGTAAGGGGGCATAACAATCAAAAAAGAAAAAAATCAAAAAGTGAAAAAATATAAAAATATATAAAAAAATTCAAAAAATGAAAAAATAGCAAAAAAATCAAAAAATGAAAAAATAGCAAAAAATAAAAAAACAACAAAAAAATCATCCTCTGGTGAAAACCTGGTAAACAGGTGCCTTGGATAGATACCATGATGAAAACCTGGCAAATAGGCGTCAGATGTATTCTGGCTACAGTCGCAATAAAAGCAAAGCAGTGAAAACCTAGCAAACAGGCGCTCTTTGCGATTCTTTGTGATTCAAACCGCTTCCTCCATCTTTGGGAAACCATCGCCTTGCATCCATTCTTCCTACCATCATCCATCATCTGATCACATCTGTTTCACAAACCACCTAATGATAACCTATCATGGCTTGATACTCTGTCAACATTATCGCCTTACTACCTAAGGTTTATCCAATATCCTATCCATCGTGTCAGCCTATCATAAGGTCCATCGTTGGTATCCTATCATCTCGAACTACGTCGTCTCTATGTCTTCACGTAGGCAAGGCCATCTTGTATCGATGCACCCCTGAGGCTTCCTACCCATTTGTTCCATACCTCATCACCCATCCTCTGGTCCATCCGCATCTGCACCATATCCCATCACCTAGGTCCTAGGTCCACAAGGTTCACCCCGAACTACGTTGCCTCTGCGTCATCACGTAGGCAAGGACATTTATCAACGAGCCCCTAAGGCACTAAGTTAGTCTCTTAGGGCCTGTCCCATCGAGTCTACCATAGGCGTCTCAGAGTTTTTCACCCATAATAAACTAGAAGCCTCTACTTGACTGGGGGAAAGTCCTCAGCCTGGTTATGGAGTTGGATTCTGCAATGCCACATGTTCTAAGAGGGCAGCAATAAGGATTGTGATACCATCCACTCGACACACATGCTCAACAAAGCCCGCTTCCAAACAGAAATTTTGATGCAAGACATCAACCTATCCTAAACAAAACAAACAAGTGCCTAAACACTCAAAATGATTTTTTCTAAATTATAGCAAGAAGACACCTCTAATGCAAGAAGGTTTTGTGTTTGTAAATAGGTTACGTCACAGAGTCTTGATTTTTGTTATTATGTCTTTCTATGCTACTCAAGGATGTCAAAGACTAGAGAAGCTATGATGGGGGCATAATCTTTTTATTTGTTTGTTGTTTGTGGACCAATCTTTAGTAATGTGACGACTTTTGTCTAACGACATGATCAACAAAAGATCATCGAGGACGTTCTAGGTCTAAACATGAAACATGGCGATCCTTGTCTGTTGACACGCAAGAAGTACTCAGGTCATCTAGATTCAATCTTGATTAGATGTTTGCATTAACTTGCTATATCAAAATCCATGTAAGGGATACTCAGGTCATCTTGGTTCAATTATACCTCGATGCTTGTATTTTCTTACAACATTTTAAAACACAAAAAAAAGAAAAAAAGCCTAATGATAAAACGAAGCACTTTAAAATATTTGCAATATCAAGGTGACAAATATCCGCATCCATAACGTATCCAATTGCATTTCATATACCATCCATAAATAAAAGCTTGTGATTCCTTCATTTGCGTTTCTTTCTTCAATCACATTTCTATCTATCATTGCGTCTGTTATCAAGTCTCTTCTACATTGATTGAGTACACTTGGACATAATAAAAACATAGTATCATTTTGCATTTCATATTAGGTGAGATAGTCATTGATTTGATTAAATCATTTTGCATACATATAGGTGCATTAAATCATATGTATCATCATTTTGCATTTCCTATTAGGTGAGATAGTCATTAAATTGATTAAATCATTTGCATACACATAGGTGCATTCAATCATCCATATACATTTGTAACAAACATAACATAGATGCATACATAAGTATCTCATTATAAAACCATCAGAAACATAGCTGTCAGTAATCATCTCATAAACATTTTATTTGCATACCAGGTGTTGCACATTAGATATCTTAACATTTGCATAACATATAAACATAACAAATATAGTGCATGCATGATCATCACATAAATAAATGCATACAGACCATCATAACTACATCATCATATATAAAAAGAAAACATAAAAGTGTCCATAACAAATAGAGTGCATCCATGATCATCGCATAAAGATAACAATGCATGTAGGCCATCATAACTGCATCATCCATAAATATGTCCAAGTGTACAATATCAAATTCCATCATCCATGAGTCAAGTCACAAAGGGGTGTATACATACATCAAAATAATAGTGCATGTCTTAGTAGCCGTGCAATAAAAGTGATGTATACATAATCTAGCTATCTATGAGCCATCAAAAAATGTATGTACAAAGTCAAAATCTGTGCAAACTCGCCACTAACCCTGCTGCCGCGGGATGCTGCTCCCGGCACTATCCCCTCCCCCTCCTCCACCTTGGTCTATCCTAGACTGTTTTGGGCCTATCCCCAAAGCTGCCGACCGTGAACCACCTATCATCCGCGAGAACACAACCACTGACTGGGTCCTGTAGCTCGACGCCCTTTGATCCACTGGCACCGCCCCATGATACAAATCTTTGTAATACTGAGTCTGTGCTCAAACTGAGGACAACTCTCCCATCACCTGTGTAACCTAGGCCTGTGCCTATGTCAACTATGTAACGAGAAGAACTGTAGCCGCATCAGTACCTAGGGCGGCTATGGCTGCATCTGTCTCTCCTGTCAGGGCCTGTACTCTAGTCAATGCTGCATCTCTCTCCCCTGTCAAAGCCTGTACCCTAGCCAGGGTGACATCTCACTCTGTAGTGATGCCGGAAATGATCCCCGCGTCTCTCTCTTTGAGCCTCAGCAGCTCTCAACTGTGCCCTCAACTGTCTCACCTGGCCTCGTAACAGGCCTACTGCATCTCCCTGCACCTGCTGTTACGGGCCAGGCTGATCAGGTGCCTGCGATACTTGCGGAACCACTACCTGCTGGGCCACCTACTGTGCCTCCTACTGGGGTGGGGCCTATCCCATTCTTTGCCACTGTCTCAGCTGGTTGTCACCTCCATCATCTCCTTGATCTCCTTAGCCTCCTTGGCCTCCTCCTCCACCATCTCCTCCATGTCCTCGGCCTCCATCATCTCCTCCTGCCCTCCTCCTCCACTGTCTACCTCCATCATCATCCTCCTTTGACTCAACCTCCTCTAGACAAGGAGCTAACTCTCCCGGTCCCAAGTATCTAGGGAATGGGTGAACTGCAAACCAATCCTCAAGTCTCGAGTCATCCCTGCATCCACTATCTCCATCCTCATCAGCCATGCCTGATAAGGAATCTGTAAGAAATCTGCCTTGGCCTCCTCATACGAAGCCACATGACCCCATCGCTGCCACTGAGCAAATGTCCTCACAAAAAGAGCCTGCCCCTGTGGCATACGCTGAACTCACCTAAATTGTCGCAGGACGCAGTTGACTATGTGCCCCTCCAAAATGTGTGGAGTTCGACCAATCAACCAAAAAACCCCACACTCCAAAAGCCAAATATCATTGTATTAATCAGCAACAAAAATACATAGTTACAATACAATATCAAACTCTCAAGCCTTCATAGATTTATACATCTTGTTCTTCATCTTGAGAATCTCAACAGTAACATGGCAAGATCAGCCTCGCTCTCTCTCGACCTCTGTTTCTCCTTTTCTTGGTTCAGTCCCTTCACATACTGTTATCATGCTGCGTACAACATATAGCATAGGACTTCCTCGAAGAAGAATACAGAGCTGGCCAGATTGAACTCTCAATCGAACTCTATCGATCCAAGACTATCTCTCTCCAAACTTGTCTAACCATCTGAGCAACCAATCGATTCAGTTACACTCAGTCCAACTATCCAAACTGTCGTCTGACTGTTCACATTCATGAGAACTCATTAGTCCCACATGCATCCGTCATCGATCATCTTTCTAGTTTATATATACGATCCCATGTATGATAATTGTCGGCACTTTTGCTAACAAGACCAATCAGTCTACCATTCACCAACCATCGGAAAGACCCTAGCTGATGTCATTCATCGAAGTGACCACAAGCTGTCGAAGCAACATTTTGAAAATACATCGATAGTAACAGTCTTGCCGATCCAAGCCTTTATCCTTCGTTAGTGTGATCAATGCACATTGGAGAAGAAACCTAAGACCATGCCGATAGTTATATACATGTCGATGCCAGGCCTCCATCGGAGTAACATAGCACATCGGAGAGAGAATTCCAATCCATGCTGATAGTTCCTTGTCCCACCGATGCCAACGCTTCGCCAACCCTTCATGGGAATGACAGTTAACATCAAAGCAATATCTCTAGGCTAGGCTGATGTCACATGACTCACCGATGCCAAACCTCCATCGGAGTGACCCAACCCATCGGAAGGAGATATCCACAGCACGCTGATAAGATTTGTCACGTCGACGTCCAACTGTCAGAGTAACACAACACCATCGGTGATAGTCTCTCAGATCACACCGACAGATCACGTCTTGCCAATACAAAAGGATAACCCACTGTGAACAATGTGCTTGCTGAGACAAAGCACAGATCTTGCCGATGCCTATAATTTGAGTCACAAGTACTCAACAAAAACATCCCACTCACTACTATAATAGGCAAGCAAATTGCCTCCTTCATCCTTAATTACCTCATTTGTCGATACAGAATTCCCTCATCCATAGTCACGGATAATGGAAGACCCTTCAAAAACCAAGATGTCCAAGAGGTCTGTGACAAATTACAAATCCAACACCACTTCTCTACCCCGTACTACCCACAAGGCAACGGTCAGGCAGAGGCATCCAACAAAACAATCTTGAAAATCGTCAAAAAAACTGTTAACGATGCCGGCCGTGATTGGCACATGCAACTAAATCCTGCTCTGTGGGCCTATCGAACCAGCATACACACTCCCACAGGTGCCACACCATATGCCCTTGTCTATGGTTTTGAAGCCATTTTGCCCATTGAGGTTGAGTTACCATCTTTAAGGGTGTCGTTAAAAGGTCTTATAACTGATGAGGACTACAGAGTTTCCAGACTACAAGAGTTAGAACTGTTGGAGGAGAAACTACAGAATGCTTTCAACCATCTCAAAGTCTACCAACAAAGAATGTCACGAAGCTATAACCATAGAGTCCATCCAAGGGTATTTAATGTTGGTGAACTAGTGCTCAAAGAAAATCCCCGCAATCAGTAGGACCAGGAGAAGAAAGGAAAGTTTAAACCTAACTGGCTTGGTCCTTATGTAATCATTGCTGCATATGGATCAGGAGTGTACCGGTTAGCTACATCAGAAGGTGAGCTGTTTGATGACCCAATCAACAGTTGGTGAGATGTCGTTGTACCTCATCATTTAATCTGTTTTCAGATGTCAAAAATCCAGGGGCTGTGTCCTCGGCTGTCTGCAACTAGGGATTCTACAGTTACCAGTTTCTAGCTAATCCTAACAACTTCTACAAATTTGAAAGAGATCAATCTATCTACTTGCTGAATGAATTTAAGGAATGCTGAAAACAGAATAAAACAGGAAATTTACTCAAAGCAATCATAAAGCAGTAATATGCATCTACCTATCAAAATCAGTAAATACTTTGCATAACAAAAAAAACTGAAGTAATAAAACAATGGTACTAGCCTCCTGCCTTAGTGGTGAGAGTGGGCCCTTGCTCCACACCCTTGGGGCTGAAGGCTACAGTAGGGAATCAACACAAAAGAAGATCACAACTATATCCAATCTAATTAATTCACTCTGCATTCATGAAAATATTGCTAACACAGAACTGCGATTATCGAGAATCATAATAATTCAATCATTGTATATTTCTTCTGCTGTTTCTACAAGTATATATCAAAAGAGTGATGACATATCACTTATCTTATCTATCAGTTCTCTATGAAATGACATCCATCTCTTTATCACACTAGCTATTTAACTATGAAAGAAAATCATGCAAATAAAAGTAGACTTGTGTGGAACAGAAGTCCACTCAAAATCTAAGTTTGAGTCTTAATACATTTGGGCATCGAGGCCCTGAAAATAAGGATATTGAATCAATTCCATCCGTAACTCATGCAAAAACTTTGAAAAGATAAAACTTCAGTAGTTTAACTAAAGATGACCTGTCATCACTCAGGTGATGATTTGAGTGAAATGAGGGGTATTATGATCACTGCTGAGAGTGCTTGGTCGACAGCTTATGCTGGAAACATGCCCTGCTCTCAGGAGGCGCCAAAGATAACTGTTCCTGTCTGCAGCTCAGAAGATACTGTAGCTTTCTCTGTTCAGCGCCGAAGATGCTTCAGACTCTCGCAGAGCTCCGGAGAGGCATTCTTCATTTCTTCAAAACTTCAGGTGTCATGGCACTTTGGTATTGTCTCCGGAGATCATTGAAGACTATCTCCGGAGATGCACAAAATTGTTGTTCCTGGCATCTACACCTGTTGAATCAAAAAGAGAGAAGTTTCTACATTTTTCCATCAATTCCATGCACATTAGTCACTCAATCAAAAATTATAATCTTAAGTAATCTATCTCAATTTATCATGAAATAGAACGATCTTGCTAGCTTATTTGGGTGCAGACACTAGGAAAGATGGACTCAGGAAGGAGAAAAAGAGAGGCAAAAAGATGTATTTCATGAGTGCAACTTGGCACTCATCAACAGTATGCATCTTCGCTAGTTCTATACCTAGAGAACCCCAATGTAAGGGGGGCATAACAATCAAAAAAGAAAAAAAATCAAAAAAAGAAAAAATATTAAAAAAATCAAAAAATGAAAAAATAGCAAAAAAATAAAAAAATGAAAAAATAGCAAAAATTAATAAAACAACAAAAAAATCATCCTCTGGTGAAAACCTGGTAAACAGGTGCCTTGGATAGATACCATGATGAAAACCTGGCAAATAGGCGTTATATGTATTCTGGCTACTGTTGCAATAAAAGCAAAGCAGTGAAAACCTAGCAAACAGGCGCTCTTGCGATTCAAACCGCTTCCTCCATCTTTGGGAAACCATCGCCTTGCGTCCATTCTTCCTACCATCATCCATCATCCGATCATATCTGTTTCACAAACCACCTAACGATAACCTATCATGGCTTGATACTCTGTCAACATTATCGCCTTACTACCTAAGGTTTATCCAATATCCTATCCATCGTGTCAGCCTATCATAAGGTCCATCGTGTCAGCCTATCATAAGGTCCATCGACGGTATCCTATCATCTCAAACTACGTCGTCTCTATGTCTTCACGTAGGCAAGGCCATCTTGTATCGATGCACCCCTGAGGCTTCCTACCCATTTGTTCCATACCTCATCACCCATCCTCTGGTCCATCCGCATCTGCACCATATCCCATCACCTAGGTCCTAGGTCCACAAGGTTCACCTCGAACTACATTGCCTCTGCGTCATCACGTAGGCAAGGACATTTATCAACGAGCCCCCAAGGCACTAAGTTAGTCTCTTAGGGCCTGTCCCATCGATTCTACCATAGGCGTCTCACAGTTTTTCACCCATAATAAACTAGAAACCTCTACTTGACTGGGGGAAAGTCCTCAGCCTGGTTACGGAGTTGGATTCTACAATGCCACATGTTCTAAGAGGGCAGCAATAAGGATTGTGATACCATCCACTCGACACACATGCTCAACAAAGCCTGCTTCCAAACAGAAATTTTGATGCAAGACATCAACCTATCCTAAACAAAACAAACAAGTGCCTAAACACTCAAAATGATTTTTTCTAAATTATGGCAAGAAGACACATCTAATGCAAGAAGGTTTTGTGTTTGTAAACAGGTTACATCACAAAGTCTTGATTTTTGTTATTATGTCTTTCTATGCTACTCAAGGATGTCAAAGACTAGAGAAGCTATGATGGGGGCATAATATTTTTATTTGTTTGTTGTTTGTGGACCAATCTTTAGTAATGTGACAACTTTTGTCTAACGACATGATCAACAAAAGATCATCGAGGACGTTCTAGGTGTAAACATGAAACAGGGCGATCCTTGTCTGTTGACATGCAAGTACTCAGGTCATCTAGATTCAATCTTGACTAGATGTTTGTATTAACTTGCTATATCAAAATCCATGTAAGGGATACTTAGGTCATCTTAGTTCAGTTATACCTCGATGCTTGTATTTTCTTACAACATTTTAAAACACAAAAAAAAGAAAAAAAGCCTAATGATGAAATGAAGCACTTTAAAATATTTGCAATATCAAGGTGACAAATATCCGCATCCATAACGTATCCAATTGCATTTCATATACCATCCATAAATAAAAGCTTGTGATTCCTTCATTTGCATTTCTTTCTTCAATCACATTTCTATCTATCATTGCGTCTGTTATCGAGTCTCTTCTACATTGATTGAGTACACTTGGACATTATAAAAACATAGTATCATTTTGCATTTCATATTAGGTGAGATAGTCATTGATTTGATTAAATCATTTTGCATACATATAGGTACATTAAATCATATGTATCATCATTTTGCATTTCTTATTAGGTGAGATAGTCATTAAATTGATTAAATCATTTGCATACACATAGGTGCATTCAATCATCCACATACATTTGTAACAAACATAACATAGATGCATACATAAGTATATCATCATAAAACCATCAAAAACATAGCTGTCAGTAATCATCTCATAAACATTTTATTTGCATACCAGGTGTTGCACATTAGATATCATAACATTTGCATAACATATAAACATAACAAATAGAGTGCATGCATGATCATCACATAAATAAATGCAAACAGACCATCATAACTACATCATCATATATAAAAAGAAAACATAAAAGTGTCCATAACAAATAGAGTGCATCCATGATCATCGCATAAAGATAACAATGCATGTAGGCCATTATAACTGCATCATCCATAAATATGTCCAAGTGTACAATATCAAATTCCATCATCCATGTGTCAAGTCACAAAGGGGTGTATACATACATCAAAATAATAGTACATGTCTCAGTAGCCGTGCAATAAAAGTGATGTATACATAATCTGGCTATCTATGAGCCATCAAAAAATGTATGTACAAAGCCAAAATCTGTGCAAACTTGCCACTAACCCTACTGTCGCGGGATGTTGCTCCTGGCACTATCCCCTCCCCCTCCTCCACCTTGGCCTATCCTAGACTGTTTTGGGCCCATCCCCAAAGCTGCCGACCATGAACCACTTATCATCCGCGAGAACACAACCACTGACTGGGCCCTGTAGCTCGACGCCCTTTGATCCACTGGCACTGCCCCATGATACAAACCTTTGTAATACTGAGTCTGTGCTCAAACTGAGGACAACTCTCCCATCACCTGTGTAACATAGGCCTGCACCTATGTCAACTATGTAACGAGAAGAACTGTAGCCGTGTCAGTACCTAGGGCGGCTATGGTTGCATCTATCTCTCCTGTCAAGGCCTATACTCTAGCCAATGCTGCATCTCTCTCCCCTGTCAAAATCTGTACCCTGGCCAGGGCAACATCTTACTCTGCAGTGATGCCGACAATGATCCCCGCGTCTCTCTCTCTGAGCCTCACCAGCTCTCAACTGTGCCCTCAACTGTCTCACCTGGCCTCGTAACAGGCCTACTGCGTCTCCCTGCACCTGCTGTTACGGGCCAGGCTGATCAGGTGCCTGCAATACTTGCAGAACCACTGCCTGCTAGGCCACCTACTGTGCCTCCTGCTGGGGTGGGGCCTATCCCATTCTCTGCCGCTATCTCAGCCGGTTGTCACCTCCATCATCTTCTGCATCTCCTCGGCCTCCTCGGCCTCCTCCTCCACCATCTCCTCCATGTCCTCGGCCTCCATCATATCCTCCTCTCCTCCTCCTCCACCATCTACCTCCATCATCATCCTCCTCTAGACAAGGAGCTAACTCTCCTAGTCCTGAGTATCTAGGGAATGGGTGAGCCACAAACCAATCCTCAAGTCTCGGGTCATCCCTGCATCCACTATCTCCATCCTCATCAGCCATGCCTGATAAGGAATCTGTAAGAAATCTGCTCTGGCCTCCTCATACGAAGCCACATGACCCCATCGCTGCCACTGAGCAAATGTCCTCACAAAAAGAGCCTGCCCCTGTGGCATACCCTGAACTCGCCCAAACTGTCGCAGGACGCGGTTGACTATGTGCCTCTCCAATATGTGTGGAGTCCGACCAATCAACCATCGTATCTGAAACACATACAACAGCTCATCAGCCTCATCATCCCATACCTCACACTCTAGGTATGGTCGCCACACAACTGCATCTACATTATCCAACTGATGGCGCCAGTACTCCAACTTACCTAGCCTGTGCTGAGTAGGTACACCTGCGTATCCATAGGAGTATGGCTCATCTGATTGCCGGTAAAACGTGACTATGGGTCGTGTAATTGCAATGTGCTCCCAGGACCAGAACTATAATAGTGAAACCCCTGTAGATAGACTAACTACTCCATGGTAGACAACCTGATGCATATCATGGTATAGATGGGCAAGAATGCAGACTCCCCAAGAAAAACGGGTGCCCTCAGTCAATATCCTCTCTAAAGTCAGACCCCAGCTAATTGGAAAACTGTGCGATCTCCGATCAGGGCATACAACTCCGATCAAACCAGCTACAATCCTGGGGAAGTAATCATAGTCATCATACATATCTTGCCAACTAATCACTGATCCTTGTATGTCTGGGTCATCAAACACCCTCCTGCACTCAGCTAACCCAGTGTCATGCTGAGGGTCATACTCTACCTGCTCCCCTACTATAGGTAAGTGCAAGATCCTATACACATCCTCCAAAGTAACGGTGATCTCACCGGTGGGGAGGTGGAATGTCCCATCCTCACTGTGGAAGCGCTCCACCAAAGCAGTCAACAAACCAAGGTTCGCACAAACCTCGGCCATGAAGCACACATAATACAGACCAATAGCACCAAGCACTAGACGATCTGCCTCTGTCAGCATGTGGCGTCGCCGCATCATAACAGGAAATTGCTCCTGTGACATGAGAGTGTCAGAAATATCCTCCTGCAATCAACAAAGCAATGTGTCAACCATAACCTTATCAATGCAAACCTGCTCGACTATCAAACCTATCAAAATCACTTACTTACCATATCAAATTGATCAAACCAAGCATATCATCTCTTGTCTAGATTCTATCAATCTCAGAGATCGCTTATCAATTGTCGCATCGATCAAGATGCAAATTGAGTCAATTTTGCTAAGCAACTGACTATCCTATGCAAATGCATCGTTCCAAGTGGCATTTGCGCAGTATCCAAACAAATACGTAGCTTCATAATGTATGCGCCGGCAAAAGGAGTAAATGCGTGGTTCCGCAACAAATGCGCAACTCTGCTCCACAAATGCGTAGAACTAACGTATGCACAACAGAACAACTTAAATGCACAGTAGCATAACACATGCACAGAAACACATAATAAATGTGCAGAAATTGCAAATGTGCAACAAGAAAACCAACATGCGTTGAAATGAAACATATGCGCAGTTTCAGGGCATAAATGCGCCAAATCACCAAGTTGCGCATTTACTCTCCTATCTTTGACATGCATTTATTACACTAATAAATGCACATATCCTAAATTTTTTGACATACGTACCGGGGGCCCTACCTTTACTGCCTGCCTGAATCATCAAACTTGCTCGAAATGATGCTCCTCTTGTGGAATATCCATATCTCCGCTGACTGCTCTGCCTCACGCGCTTTGTAAATCTCCTACTAGCTCTCACCAAATTACAAGTGTGCAAATGACTAGGATTGTGGACCCAGCTTCTTAATATAGGTATGCAACCCTAACTAGCTGTGTGGCGACCTTACCTACTCTCCACACCCTTTTTCCTCTATTTTCTCAAGCCATATCCTGTTTCTTCACCCTAACCTAATTGTTCAACCTTCTTCATCATGAGATTGTCTATCTCACGCCCTCGAAATTTCCTTCCCATCCAATCTCCCGAGGGGGCATCCTACCATCGTAAAACTTGTACCAGGGGCAAACTGGGGCATGTATCATTATCAGAAAATCAACTTTCTTTGAAATAGCGTGATAGAACACATTGCATCAAAGAGGGGAAAAATGTATACACCTAAAAATGACAAGACTTTGTCTAAATAAATATTTTTAATATTTATTTCATTTTATTATTCTTCTATCAGTAAATAAATAAATCAATTTATTTATTTGATTCATATCTCTCCAAAAATTAAATAAAATCATTTATTTAATTAAATCTTCCAACTTCTTCTAAAATCATTCTAAATTAAATAATACCAAACTATTTAATTAATTCTTCTCATTCTCTATATTTAAATAAATCCAAATGTTTATTTAAATTATCTATTTCCTCCAAAATTGAATTAATACCAAAAATAATTCAATTAATCTACATGCACATTCAATATTTAATTAGCTAATATTCCCTCACCCACATGTCCTATTTCTCCTCTAGTCAAAGTTAGTTAACTCATCAATCAAAATAGTTAACTAATTAGTCATCTGAGTTCACTGTTCAATCATCTCAATCAACTCCCCAATCAACACACTTATCTCTCCAATCAATTCTGTTAACTAGTCAGTCATCTCAATTAACTCTTCAATCTATTCTGTTAACTCCCCTAATGCATGAAGGAGTAGGACACTTGTCCTCGCCCTATTCGCGCATATCCTCTCAAATATCCTCAACCGATGATCTTCTTTTTCACAAATCTATAAATACAACCCCTATTCCTCCATTTGAATCATCCAAGCTTTTATAAACTTACTCTGCAGAAATCACAGCTCGCCTTTGGCACAAATCACTCCATAGCTTGCAATCAATTATCACCATTATCACCATTTTCATTGTATTTAAAGATCCTCTTCATTGCAAAACCTATCAACAACCATTCTCCATTGTCATCTTGGAAAAAAGCAAGGAAGTGAACCTTCTGAGGACTCTATTCATACATGAGATCAATTTGAGATAGGTGACCAATGGAAGCTACGAAATAGAAAGGTTTGCAAGGTATTGTGTTCTTTGTGTTGGATCTTATTTGTTTCATTTTCTATTGTGATTATTGGATAATTAAGTTGTTTATGCTATTGTTCACATTTTCTGATAACACTTAGGGATTGAGATCACTTAGTCATCTTCAGGTATCTTCATGGCACAACCCAAGTATGCACTTGACATGCTCTCCAGATTTCGCATGGCTAACTGTAAGTCTGCACTGACTCCATTTCTATTCGGGGTCAAACTTGAGGCTAAGTGTTCTTCACCCTTGGTTGATGGCACTTTATATTGACAACTTGTTGGGAGTCTCATCTATCTAACTCACACAAGGCCTGACATTTCATATGTCATGGGCATGGTCTCTCAGTTTATGTAGGAGCCACATGAGTTGCATTGGAAAGAAGCTAAGCGGATTCTCCACTATGTTCAGGGAACTCACGGCTATGGGATTCATTATGCAGCAGGCGTGGAATTTGACTTTATGGGATACACAGATTCAGATTGGGCTAGCAATTCTCAGGATCACAAGTCTACCTCAGAGTATTGCTTCTCACTTGGTTCTGGTCCAATTTGTTGGTCAAGCAAGAAGCACTCTGCAATTGCTCTTTCATCACAGAGGCTGAGTATCGAGGGGCAGTTAATGCCACCACTGAGGCCATCTAGCTTCAGAATATTCTCACTGAGTTTGGCATTTCATTCAAAAATCCCACAGTCATCTTTTATGATAATCATAGTGCAATTCAGATCTCAAGGAATCCAGTCCATCACCAGAGGATGAAACACATTGAGATACATATTCACTACATTCGGGAGTTGATTCATGCAACATTGATCTCCAGTACATTTAGACATTAGAGCAGATCGCAGACATCTTCACCAAACCCTTCACTGAGAGCAAGTTCCTTCATCTACGAGCTTTGCTAGGGGTGCAGCCAATGTCTACTTTTGGAGGGACTTCTGAGTCCTTCACTTCCACTCTCTCAACTCTGGGGGAGTGTTTTCTCTCTCTATTTAGGGGGGGATCTTCTCTTTTGGGGGGGCAATTCTTTGTACATGGGTAACTCACCAATCTTCACTTGCCGGGACCCATATCTTTTCACCCACCTAATCTACGCTTAGGGGGGGTGTTAGTGTAGGTTTTTTATTTTCCTTAGGGATATTTCCTTTTTCCTTCACATTATTAAGCTTGCTTAGGTTTATTATATGTGGTTAATATGAGGACATGTGGCGAAATATATCAGCTACATGTGTAACTCTTTCCCTCATATGGGTAGTTGAGTTAAACATCCTCTTTTGGCTTGTTGTGTCACCTTTCATAACCACTATTCTGTCTTTACCTAAGTAGGTTACAAGGTAGTTAGAGTTCTCACTCTTTTGGCTTTATGCACCACCTCCTTTCCATCTTCACTTGAGGAGGTTATGCCACATGTTTTGTCATTTACCAAGTAGGTAAAACCTCCCATCTTTTATGGGTAGTAGGAGTTAGTGCACCTCTTGGATCTATATGCCCTATTTTTGCTATATATACAGCTCTCTACTCTCACTTTCACAAGTTTGAATACTAGTTCAGTGAAAGTTTTGTGAGAGTATCAAGAGTATTCTCAAATTCTCTGGCATTGTCTCTATTTTTCTCTCTTTTCAAATTCTCTCTCCATTCTTATATTTTGATCTTCTATCATCTGTCAATTGGAGTGCATGTGATCTATGACCAACATCAGATCATGGCTCGGTACTCGCTTCTCCTAGAATCTAATAGGGATAAATTAGATTAAGTGTTGTAGAGGAATTTTGAGATACGGATACCATATTTACATTTAGAGAGGGACGACGAGAAGCTTTGGTGGGTTTCAAAGGGTAGTATCCAAGACTCGACGAAGAACCGTGTGGAATAGGTTCTAAGGGAATCTTGATGCCCTACTGCTTTAGACCACAACCATTGCCTCTGTACCCTATTTGAGACAAGATCTGAAAACCTCAACCATAATAGGATGCCATTTCCATTGGAGATGGTGGGTCACTATTAGTGGCGTAGTCAATAGTATAAGTATAATCAATAGAACTTGTCGAAGTAGAAAACATTGGAATAGTGAGCTTAGGTTTTTTAGAAGATGATTGTGTAGTGGAAACCGAAGCCACCATCAGGGTCTTGAACTTTGGTGGTGAAATTTTATATTCGCCAATAAAGGAGGGTGTAAAATCTAACGAACCCCAATCATTGCCAAAAAGCTCACTCAAAGGCAACATACAATCTTGATCGGCTCTATTAGTAGCAACAGGGAATAATGGGTCAGCTTTTGTTGAAGATGGAATCAAAGTATTAAGAGATTTAGAAACAAGAAGTTGATATCTGACTTCTACTTGCAAGCAACTTTCCAGATTCGGATCAACCTCAACTATATAGAGTTTGTTGTTATAAACAAACTTCATTGTATGGTGCAGGGTAGACGGGACTGCCCCCATGGCATGAATCCACGATCTACCAAGAAGAAGATTATATAAAAGAGCATCAGGTATGACATGGATAAGTGTAGGCAAGGCCATAGGTCCTATCTCAACTGGTAGTGTGATTGTACCTAGTGACTGTCTACCAACATTATCAAAACCATGAATAGAAAGAGTATCATGTTTGATAAGAGACGTATCTACACCAATTTTACATAACATGTCTATGCTACAAACATTATGACCTAATTCATTATCGATCAGAGTATGCTTTATTCCATTTCTATTAATGATGACCAAAGTCATGAGAGGATCACGTTGCTTTTGAACTTCGAGAGATGGTAACTCATGTTGCTGAAAGACAATATCTAAATTTGTCGCATGCATACAATCTAACAAGGCTTCTACATCATTTGGTCTAAAAAAAGGTGGGATGAATACCTTTTGTAGAGCCTCCTGGAGCATTCTTTGGTATGTAGATGAGGTTTGTATTAGCTCCCAGAGTGAGATTTTAGTTGGAGTAGGATGAAGTTGCTTTAGAAGATAATATTCTTTGCTAGTATGTTGAGCAAGACAAGGTGTTGGAGGGAGAAAAGGTGCAGAAGGTGGAAGAGAAGTAGGAACAATCGATGCTTGTTTATTTTGTTTGTTGTTGCAGGTGTTGTATGTGTGAGAAACCACGTGGTAATAAGGTTGTTGCAACACATTTTGAACAATTTGGTTGTTTTTAGCAAGTTGTTTTGCAAAGTTTAGGATATAACCAAGATGTCGAGGTGGGTTTGGAACACCTTGAACAATGATCACATGATTAGGCTATGGTTGCGAAACATCATAACGAAGATGCACAATAATTTTCAGTTTTGTAGGCTCCTTTTGGGAACCAAAAACATAAATTGTTGGTTAATTTTTGACAAAGACATTTTGGGAGTCATAGAGGATGATTTTGTGGAGATGACGTCGTTGAGGGCTTCATCTAACACATCAAAACTATCACTACTAAACAACTCATCAAATGCATGGAAATCTTGAAGAAAGAGATTTGACATAATCGAATAACTTACTTTCTCCAAAATTTAAAGATAGAAGAGAGAAAGAGAGATATGAGAAGTAGATGAAAGATGATGACAAGACGACAAATGTTGATTAAGGGATAGAAGAATAAGAAAGTTTTGTTTATGTTTTGGTTTTTTTCTAATCTAAAAGAAAATAATACAAAATGTTTTTAGTGTTTTGTTTTCTAAATTAAATACAAAGTTTCTAAATATAAAAAGTATCTAATCAATTGATCAACTAATTAGACAAAGAGAAAGAAGGTTTGCAAGTGCAAGACGTCAGGTTCACAAAAATGTTACGCATGGAAAGAGATCTAGACTAATTGATGAACTAACCTAGATCAATCTTTCTATACACAACATTGGAACACAAGTTGACAAAGACTTTTCGCTTGGCTACTATCCTTAGAGGAGAACCAAGTTGTCTAGGCTCTGTTCCTTTGTTGCAAAGATGAATGATTGATAAAGAAATGAGTTATTTAAACTAAGTAATGTGGGGAGTAGGTTGACTAAATGAGAAAATTTAAGATAGATCTCGTTGTTTCTAAAAACTAAGTACATATCTAAAATGAGCAAAGTAAGTGGAACCTGTTACCGAAGATTGGAGCTCATTGCCCAGGATGCCAGCACATTGCGCAGATGACATCACGCCACACTGTAGTCCGCATGACACATTATGGACTACGCTTCCGTTTGTTGATTTCTGTGTTGGCCCTCTCTTGTCATTTCCCAGTATTTCGACTCTCCTGTTCAGATCTATGCACATATAAAGAGGAAATAGGGTTGTGGCTATATAGGAGTTTACCTCAGTCAAGCCCTTATTTTGGTATTCCTACCTTCGTGGATAGCTAGATCGACAGATAATAAATAGTGTGTGCTCTAAATCTTAAGTGTGTCTAAGATTGCAGCGAGCAATGACAAACAAAATCAATAAATGAAATCAAAACCCTACTCAAGTGTATTAGAGTGGATTTCTATATGCTTCAATCAAGAGGATGTGATATCCAACCTAAGAGAAATGTTGTACTCAAGGGAAATAAAATCTTAGATAATACAACTTCACCTCAATGAAGTAGAATGACCAAAGATTGAAGGTGAGAACAAACTGGAACCATACCAAATCACAGTGAAGAGGTACAAGCCGATTAGTAGTCAGTGATCCCAACCGTTCTACAACATTCATGGAGCTTCAAACAATGGAAGCAAGTAATTGTAAATCTTGTTCTCAATTTGAGTAGGGGTTTTCTAAAGTGAAGAGTCAATGATCATTCCGGCATAGCTTTGCTATAGAATTCACCTCCTCTTTGTTTGGCAAAACCACTAGCTTAAATAGGGAGCAAGAGGAAGGATTTTGGGCAAAGGCCGAAATGTCTATTTGAATTTAGGAGTTGTTTTAGTGCACGTTCAAATGTTGAAATCGAAGTCGCATTGTCCAAGGCAAAGACCGACTTTTAAAAGTGTTGTCTTTTCGTGCATATGAACATGACGCCAGCGCGTCACGTCAGAGTTTGAGCGGAGTGCTTGTGTTTAGACGTAAGCAACCCAAAAAGGATCCATTGACTTGCGACTTAGCCAAGATCTTAACATTGTTTATGGTTTTAGTGTGTGATTAGTGGTAAGGGTCGAAGCAAAACAAAGCATATCTCTTGAGTTGAGGGTAAGGCCAATGTGTGGAAATGATCCTAAAATGGACTAGGGGAGTGGGCACTAAAGTGAGTGCCAAACAAAGCGTGAAATTGTGCTTGCACCATTAGGGATCACAATTTACGACACCACATTAATCAAACAAATAAGAAAAAGGAGTTCAAGTATTTGAAAAGTCAAGGCCTACCTTTATATCGGGCCCTCAATTCTTGTACTGTTCTGTTCCTGTTCACGGGTTGGACTTTGTTCCTGTTACATTGGTTGGATCCTATGTCCCTGGTCCCACTTTGATCTTCCCGCAAGAAACAAGTTGACAAAGCTCTCAAACGCCCATGAAAACCTCTACCCAAAGCTTGAAAATGCCCCAAAGATGCTTGACTATTCCTTCTCGTCTTACCCTATTGATTGAATTCTAAAGCTATGCCCTTCAATGCGTGCCATTCTAAGTCCTTCGCTACAGAAAAAATGAATGAGGTGAGGGGGAACTCTATTCGTTAGTAATGGTGTGGCCATCCCATGCCCTTACTCTCCATGAATTTGTCTCCTTCGTATGCATTCCCCCCCATTCAAGTCACACTTCTTTCAATATGGCGATCTGGTCAATGGACCTATGCCCTTTATTTTTAAAGAACTACTTTTTAATTTTATTTATATTTTTTGCTATGTCATGTCCAACATGTCAACCACCTTTCATGGGGGATGTGACATTAGGGCCAACTAAACACAATTTTGTATGATATGTTGTTATGCTCTTGTATTTAAGGACATTTAATGCATTCATTCTACTGATTTGGAAAAAAATGAAAAGTATTGAAGAAAGAGAGAAATCATTTGCATCTACACACTTCAACTAGCACTTTAAAAATAATCTAACATTGCACAATCATTTTATAAACGTTTGCTTGATCAAAGAGTGTTGCTTTTGACATTGTTCAATTTCAAGGGATTGGCCAAGGCATAGTTGTCTTGGAGGTTGGTCATACAAAAACCTTATCAAGGTATTCATCAATACTGCAAGCCCCTAATTTTTTTTGGAAGGTATAACCGAAGACTGTGTATCAATTGAAGTGAAGAAGAATGGTTTGCGGATCACGTAGACCGAGTTCATGGGCACATGACAAGATCACGGTCACAAATTTGTCCCTAACAGTTGGACTTAACCCTACATTGTCATAGTAGAATATCTTGATTCCTAGGTGAATTACTTGTTTGTTTTTCCAAATTCTATAACAAAATTATTTCATTCTTTAATTATCAAGTTAAGTACATTTATTTTCTATTTACAAAAAAATATTTCATTCTTTAATTATCAAGTTAAGTACATTTATTTTCTATTTACATTTCTCGCATTCAATTATTTACTTTTATGATGCCCATTTAATAATGTAAATAAAATACTGCTATTAATATTAAAAAAATAATAATTATTATAATTTTTTTTTTATTAATATTAAACTATACTGAAATTACAATAAAAGGTCAGCAGCCAGGAAAACTGCCGGCGAGGAAATAATTATAGCTCTTGGATTACATAGGTAAAAAGAAACTGCCAGTACTCCCAAACGAAAGCAGAGACCTTGCAATACTTTCTTCATACAAAACATTTCTTTTCTATCAGATATGGTTCTAATGTTAGCTGTTAGGAATTTATTAAGATTTTGCACACGTAAAACATAAAAACCATACAGAATTTTTTTGTAAATTTACGCTCCATTGCAATAGAATGGCAATGCTCCTATATTTATACAGCTACAAACAGAAGAATCAAAATGCTGCTACCATGGTTGATGTACTCCGAGAAAATTTTTGCTTTATTGCATGCAATGACAAAGGACCTTAATTTTTAAGAGAATAAAACTCTTCAGAAATTATCCACCGAGTTGAATGCTGTCCATGTTTCCTGTAAAAGAGTAAAGTGATCAGGGAACCCCTGTATTACATAAATATAAAATAAAAATGTCTTGACTTGCGCTTCTATATCAAACTTGATGGTGTCCTTTTCATCTTTGCTTTATGTTCTAATATATCATTAAAATATACATTCTATGCTTGTTCAGGTATAATCCTATCACCCACAAACTTAAGTTTTTATGATGCAATGGAAGGCATTTAACAAAATATGCAGACTTAAACAGGCAGGGAAGCTATGTAAAATGGTTGGAAAGAACATAAGATGGAAGATAGCAGACATTCACTTGGGGAAAGTTTGTTTTAGTTTCCGAACTTCCATATTTCCCAGAATAGGATGGAGTTTTCATCATCCCCAAGACATGAGCTATAAATTTCTCAATTTGAGCTCAACCAATATGTTTCCCATGTTGCCCATATGAGCAGAACCAATATGTGCAGAAATAATAAATCAATGGTATAGATCATCTTTGGGCAATTTGTTGGTATCACCAACTATTTATTGCAAAAATACAAGCCTCTTACAAATCCCTTCCATCTTCACTTTCCTTGCTAATCAATGGAGAGAACAGGTTGAATTGGAAGTGAGTTTAAAGAGACTAATTAGTATCTATTTGAATGCATTAAAAATGTTTTTCTAGTATCCATTGGGCCAGATCAACTCGTGGGAAGGGGATTCCACCTGGGTAAAGGGCTGCTATTCTTAAATGTCATCCACTTCAACAGTCAAATGTCAATTTTGGCCAATAAAAATAGAACAAATATTTACTACTTTTTGATATGGATGAGGTGTAAAATTGCTATTGACTATTTAATCATTGAACCAGATGATATTTAACTAGAGTGGAAAAGGTCTGAGGTTCAACTCTTGGAAAGCTTTATGCGATGCAAGATCATGAGTTGAAGCAGTCAGTCATATACCCTAGGTTCCTATCGCCTCCCAGTCCACAAAATGTGCCCAAGTTCATAAAGCCTCTCAGTATAATCAAAGGGTGTTCACCAAAACAAAAATAGATGCTTTCCTAGGAGTGGCATGTTGACTAAAAAGAGAAAAAAGTCATATTCACACTCAAAAACATTATAAATTAAGATATTATATCATGATGAATTCATAAATAATGATATTGATGCATTCATTGTTCTTAAGTGTATATGGATCTTTAGTTGAGTCTCTGTTCTTATTCATAGCTTATCCACTCGTAGATTTGATATTGGTGAAAAATTCTCTGGTAATGAAAAGCTTCAAGCATCCATAATAACACCTGTCTCGAAAGAATCAGCATCCTTGATGAGTTGAGTTTCTGAAATTTTACAGATTGTAAATTTCCCTTTCAAGAACGTTTTGTTGTAGCCTAACTTCTGTAATTTGATTAATTCTTTTTGTTTTCCAATCTGATTGTCGAGGATCTTCACTACTAGAGTTTAAGTGGATTCCAAGGTGTATGTAAATGTCTTTCAGTTTCCAAGTATTTTCTGTGAACCTAGTCTCCCTATTGTTCACAATATTCTTTGGTAATCCATAGTGAATTTTTAAGTATTGGTATGAAGTCTGAGGCTTGATGAGTTATACAATAGGGGATGGATCTATCCATCTTTGTTAGTCTATGGACTGTTATGATTTGGTTATTAGGTTTAATAAGTAATTGATATAAGGCTCGTTTAGTTAATATGTAATGGATACAAAAACTAAAAATATGTATTGATGAAAAAGAGTGGTGCATTATAAATATGTGGATATTGATGCACATGAAAAGGTACATAAATGTCTGTGAAATATGACATATCCCTATGAAATATAACTCAATATTACATTATAGCAAGAAATAGGTGTGTAACAAGTTTCTCATTCTCAAAAATCTTTGACCTTGATCATTGCTAAAATCTTTGAATAGTGATGAAAATCAATGACATTTTTGATATTTTTGGTTCGAGACAGGGGCTGTGTAGAGGTTTTCTCCTCACCCTGTCCTGCAAGCAGTGCTGGGAAAGGTACCAATGCTGCTGTGCCTGCCTTTTGTGAACAGGTGCAAAACTGGGGGGGTCAAGGTCCATCTTGCCCCTCGTGCAGTGTCTGAAGAAAGAAATGCTAGGTCTTCCCACTTTGGACTGGACATAGAGTGTGTTTTGGGGGCTGGGGAGGCTGTTAATGGGGTGCAGACTATGCCAGTTATGCAGAAGGCTGCGGTACAGGGTTCTTGTTGTTTTGACACTCAGTGCATGGAGACATAGAAGGAGGGACATCATAAGGCTTTTGTGGTGCTACCAGATCTTGCAAATGCTGTTGGAACAGGTGATGGGCTGCTCTTGAGCAAATCCTGGGTTGAAGCTGTTACAAGTAAGCCTTGTTCCAAGCCTGTACAGTCCTTGACTTTAGAACTGGTTGGGGAAGGCAAGAGTATTTCTCTTAGGTTTCCTGACTCAATCATAAATAGGGTGTCCTCCAAGTTGGAGAATTATCTCATTGGACAGTTTATAGGATCTCGGCCTAACATTGATGTTTTTAGGAAATGGGCATAGAGAAAATGGATTCATTTTGGCCATTTTGAGATCTCAGCTATGAGGAATTGGCTTCTTTTTTCTCTCTTTTTTGAACCATGAAGATTGTGTTCAGACCCTCTTGGATGGTGTTTACTGCCTACTGGTTCGGGATAGAGTATATAGAGTAAATAGAATATGCATGGAAAACAAATATAACAGCATCATAACAATTTACTCATTGTCTGCCCACGACAAAACTGATATGTATATTATATGCAATTATGCTCTCATACAATGTGATAGGCAATTCCCAATAAGTGTGGTTCCGATTACAATGACATACAAAGTATATAAAGGTAGACGGTAGTTGGTTGGCAATGCCAACCGTTGCCAACCTATTACAACTAACCACAACTGCCGGGAGGACAACTAACCTCACCGGCACAACCAACCCAAAATCAATACAATATACTTATTCAAAAGTGCCTATTTGCATCATCCCCCTCAAAAATTTTAGTCGTCTTCTAGACGACTAGGACTACAAAAACTCATAAAATGAAACTACTGAGAACTAGGTGGAGGGGGAGGAGACGTCCCTGGTGGTGTGAACACTGATGGAGCTGATGAATGCTGCTGAGAGTAGCTGTAGAACTCCTCGGTACGCTGCTTGTAGTAATGAGCTTCCTTAAGCTCTCGCTCTCGAGCTACTTTGACCATATGGACGGCCTCCTCCAATTGTGTCTTGGTCTTTTTGTGGGCACTGGAAAGATTGGTTATTGCCCGCCCTTTGGTTGCCAACTCTTGTTCCTTTGCTGCTAGTTCCTTTTCTTTTGCTGCTAGTTCCTTTTGTGTGGCTGCTAGTTCTTTCCCCAGGTCTTGCAATGCATGCTCCCTTGCTACGACTTTGTCCTTCTCCAATTTGGTCAATGTAGTCTGCTGGGCCAGTTGCTCCTTACTCCGAGTAAGTTGATCTTCTGTGGTCTCTTTGAGCTTTTGTAACATCCTGTAGGCCTCATCAATCCTAGCCGTTGCCTTAGCATTTTGTGTGAACTCATCCTCTTGTACATAGAATAATGCCCAACAATGCTCCTCAATGTTATATAGGGCAGCCAATACCTGACTATCCCCACCGCCAAAGAAGAGCACAATCCACTCAGGCTGCCAGGCCACTTTCATTTCCGAAGTTAATTTTTTTGGCCACCCCTTATTCTGAAAATATGTGTAAACACTGTGTCACACTCCCCCATGACAAATCTCTCTATACACTGAGCCTCCTGAAGGACCAACAGGGAATGAGTACTGTCTAGGCCTTGGGCAATCTCTGCCACCTCAGTAATAACTGTTCCAATGGGCTGAAGGTCCTGAACTTACCTCACGACTGTGCCAAGTGGATCCTGACGATCGGGTCCGTACTGTTGGCAGTGAGCTGGCCCCTTGTCAGTGAGGCGTTCAACGCTGACCTCGGGATTCGTGACATGGCAGTGAGCCTCCCGTGGATCTGGGTTAAGTTTGGCATTTGTAGCGAGCATTGATAGCTCAAGCTTTTGGCGCAATGGCAAACGATTCCAACAATTGGTATCAGAGCCAGGTTCACGGGTTCGAATCCCTCAGGTTGCGTTGAGGGGGGGATTGTTGGTAGTGAGCTGCCCCCTTGTCAGTGAGGTGTTCAACGTTGACCTCGGGATTCGTGACATGGCAGTGAGCCTCCCGCGGATCTGGGTTAAGTCTGGCGTTTGTAGCAAGCGTTGATAGCTCGAGCTTTTGGCGCAACGACAAACTATTCCAACATGTACAACCGTATGTTGAGCTCCTACAGACTCTGGGGTCCCGAATATGATGACAAGTCCTGCTGCTGACTAGTAGATTCCGACTATCCGGAAGGGTCCACTGCTACTTGCAACTTCCTCACATCCCTGGAAGGAATAACTGTGGGTCCCCGATCACCCTGTGTCTCAGTAGTAGGTTGAACCTTAGACACTACTGTTTCCTGAGCGAGACTCAAGCGAGGAAAGTCAGTCATACTGATAGTAGCTCTAAGTGTGCTGAGCCAACCGTCCATATGCGCATCGTCATGCTCAAGTGACCATCTTGTGCGAGAAATGACTATGGAGTTGTGGTAAATAGTGCCGCCTGGAGGTACTGATGTCCCCTCAACGACTACTGGTGGTCATGGTGTCTCATCTATGGTTGTGCTAGTGTCTCATCAATGGCTAGTAGTTGGGTACCTACTGAAGACTGAACCATGTCTGGCAAAGTGTATCCTATATGTGGTATATCCTATGATCGTGCTGGAGTAGCGGAGGTTGAGGAAGACACCTCAATGTTATCGTCTTCCTCTTCCTCCTCCTGGCTATCTCCCTCGTTTGCTTCCTCAGACAATGTGTCCATGGTCTGATACTTCCTTTTCCTGTTGGAGGTCTTTGGTTCCATGGATGTGACTAGTTTCATCCACTTGAACACGGTTGGCCATGTTGGGTCATAATTGGTATCTGGGTGAAATTGGCCATCTTGTAATGATGGTACCTATCTATGTAATGCATCCAAGAATAATGCAATCAATTGTTGCGTCATATAGAAGGCCTTATGTTTCATGGCCATGAACTCCTGCATGCAATTGGCCAAGACTGCTGCCCAGTTGTACATTGTTCCTTTCCAGAGCCCTACCATGTATTCTTCCATTCACATTGCTATATCTGATGATCTACTAGCACCAATCAGCCTGCTTTTTATTGCATCCATGATACAACGCCATTCATCATTGGCCAAATCATCTTTTCTCAACCCTCTATTACCTTTTCCCCATATTCTCGCTCTTGCCTCGTTTGATAAATCTGGTTTACACAGTTGCTTAATAAATGTTTCTTTATCCCGCTATGTAACCTTTGAGGAAGGTTTACTTACATCAATCCCCCAACTCAGAATGCCAAGGACCCTAGTGAATTCTTCAGGTGCAAACTTATCTGTGACCATAGTATTAAGATATTGAACCTTGGTCTCATTTTCCAGTCTATTATAATGCACCAGCATACTTTTGAAAAATGACTCAAATTCCTCGAAATTGAAAAATGGAGCTTGAATTACCTTGTCCACGTGGGAATCTGTGAGGGCTGCCTTCAACGGGTGGTCTACAAGATTCTTGAGCCACCATGTGCGGTTCTCCACTGCTGTCAAGCTTTCCCATGTGATATTGTCTGTGGTGATTTTTTCTTTTGTGGCCGGTTGTGCTGCTATCTTCTTCTTCTTTTCAGAATCCTTCAATATTTTCAGCCTGAACCGTGCTAGGGTTCCCTCAGGAATACCTCTCATTTCCATGGCTGAAAAACTTCTCCTCGACTATCAAAAAAATTGTCTCCCGACTATTGTTGTCCCGACTATTGCAAAACTTCTTTTCCTCACACGGAATGGTTTTGTAACTAAGGCAAGTTAGGGCTCTTCCTTAAAAGATGGAAACCAGATTTTGATCTAGAGAAGGAATGCATTCATAGGTTGCCATCTAGGTTAGGCTTCTAGGCTCGCCATTGGAATATTGGGAGGATGAGGTTTTGAAGGGTATTGCTAACTCTGTTAACCAACTCATAGCTTTTGAATCAGTGATCATCTCTAGAAAACAACTGTTGTTTGCCAGATTTTGTGTGAGTCTAGATGTGGATAAGGTGCTTCCTTCTTCAATTACCTTGTCATCTAAACAAGAAGAATGGGTGCAACATATTGTATATGAAGATTCCATAGTTATGTGTCTATGAGGATTCCATGGTTATGTGTCAAAATGCCATAAATTTGGCCACTCTGCTGCCATTTTCTTGAACAGTAGGAGGAAGCAAAATATCTGGAAGACAAAAGAAAATAAGGATCTTGATCATCCTCAGACAATAGAAGGGTTGCCCTTGTTGTGTACAAATGATGACGGTTGCCCTTCTTCAACTAAGATTAATAATGCTCCATTGTCTGAGACCCTTGGCATAGATGGTAGGGTTTCAAAGGAGGTTGGTAGGTAGGGAAAATTTGTTTGTGAGGGTTGGGATGGAGCTCTCTAGGAAGAAAATTCTATTACCCCTATGTGCGAATTTTAGCTTTCACCTAACTCACCTTCTAATAAGAATATAAGGAAGACAAATTTGGATGAGAGGTTTATTAGGAGTGCTTCTGATTCAAGATGGGCAATAGTAAAAGAGAACAGCCAAGAAGGAAACTTGCCTCAATGATCCTGTAAATAGGGCCATTGATTGTATTCAGAGCTCTTTGGAGCACTATGGCTTCAAGCCACCTTGAGTCGGCTGGTCTCTTGTTTTTATTCAAACTTTTATTGTTGTTTTTTGTCCCTTTCTGGGAGTTGTAGAGAGTGTTGATGTTAGTCTACAGCCCTAGTGTTGTTTGAACCTTGGTGTTGTACCTTTGTTATTTGCTGAGTTTTGTTGATATATCTGTTCTGATCTTTGTATAAGAGTTAGGGTTCTTTCAAAATCCCTCTTTTACCCTTATTAAAAATAAAATAAAATTGCTCCTTGGAATTAATCATCTCATATTCATATACACTGTTGCTTTAAATAGTAAGTAGAATGACATTTTTAACATATATAGTCAAGAAATTAGAAGAGCTCTCAAAAAGGGAATGCTTTTGAGCAATGATTTTTCTAGAATCCTGATAAATAGAACTTAGCACAATCATAACTGAAAGCTGCACTCCACAGTTGTGGACTAGGACCTAGAGAATATAACCCGATACAAACTAGTTCCGTGTCCTTTTTAATGCTGTTCAACCATTCATTGACTTCCTGTTTCATGTCTTTGACAGGATGACTTAGTCCTTGTTAACTATGTGGCACTTCCTGTTTCATCGTACAATGTTCTTGTTTGTAGAAAGTTTCATGATCTCCTGATAAATTGTCATCTCGTTAATATCTCTAGAGGAATCTATTGATAAAATACCATTTAAAAATTGAAAGTCTTAGATCATGATGTCCACATAAATCCAATTGCAGTCAAAGGCCATAAGAGCTTGCAGTTGTCTCTGAGCATCCATGTGTCACCAAGAAGAGGGTCTCAACAAGAAAGGGAGTACTGAAAAGAAGTCTTGGTATAACGTTAAATCCAAATCAAATGATCAATAGTTTCCTCTCTACCACACGGTTTTCATAAAGAATGTGTAAAGAAAAATCTTTGAAGCATTGTCTTGATTTCCAAACCATGATAAACCATTAACCACCACAATAATTTGAGTTTGAAAGATGTCATTACACCCAAATAGACTAATGCTGCCTTAGCCTACACACAAGAAGATTCCTCATCTCCACTATTGTCCAAATCTAAAGCAAAAGTTGAAGTATGTCTCACCGAGTCGTTGAGTATCTTTGTCTCATGAATGTAGAACGCCTTCAAATTACTCAATTTCCAATCCCAAAAAGGTCATCTCCATTGGAGCTGTATTAAAAAAAGACAACTTTAGGAATCAATTTATGAAAGTCTTGCTAAGCATCCCTCTCCACTCTATTTAACTTTTGAGCTCAGTTTAAATTGCACTAGGTATACCATTATAGAAGCTCATGGTTCCATGACTCTCCCCAACAAGACAATCCTTTCCTGACCAGTCTTCTGCCCCTAAACATTGGCAAGAGATCAAGCTTCCCTCTTGGGGATAAAACATTCAAATATGTCTCGGAAAAAGATCCCAAGCATCTTGTGACACCTCAAATTACAATTGAAGAAAGTTGGGCAAAATATGTTAGGAAACCCACAGTTTTTTCTGTGAACCTGAATCGAAAAGCATGAATACCTTAGCATTATCAACTGTCACCGTACTGAACAAGCCTATGATATCCTGAAAATGTTAAACATCTTCAATATGGTGGCAGAATAAAGTCTGCTATGGTGGATCATTCTCCACAGTTCTCACTACCCACTTTCCAGCAAGGGACACAGTGAGCTCTTATGTTGGGGATTCCCAACACCCTTTTATCCCTTGGCAAAGTGCAGACTTCCCAACGTACTGAGGGAATCACTTTCACCCAACTTTGTTTGCCCCCAAAAGAACTTTGAGCACCTTCTCCGAAGTACTTCAAGTTGTTTGAAACTGAAAGTGGCAAGAAGAATAGTAAACATGCTCTGCTACTAGAATTTTATCAACAATTCTAACCTTCCCGGACAGAGGGAGGCAAAGAATGCTCCAAGCTAGAATCTTTTTTTCAAACCTAGCTATTAGTCACTTTCACTGTGTAGCAATACAAAAATAAATACCAAAGAGGCAAGGTTTTTTCTATAAATTATGCTCACTATCAAAAATCCACTTTCATCTGAGGATAGTGTTATTTTTGTTACATTGAAATCTATAATGCTTTATTATTGGATTTAGGTTTTGAATTGGATGTGTTGATATCCAGTTTTTGAATGGTGTCTGAGTGAGCTAGTTTGACTTCATAAGATTGTACTTCTAATGGTATAACTCTCATTTCATGCATTTTTTTATGTTGGGTTCAATTTTGTCCCTTGTGCCGTCATAGAGTTGACGTTATAACAATCCTTCAAATAGTACGCTGGCCAAATATGAGTACAAAATGAGGATAAAAGAAGTATAGTGAAAGACTTGAAATATGATAAGGATCTCCCAAACCTACTACGGCAATAGATACTTCCAATTTTTTATTCATAAGGAAGATTGAATCTCGCACAACTAAAAACCAGCTAAGGGCACAAACAAACCAAGTGGCGATATAAGTATTTGGACTACGTGGTACTAGATATAAAGGGTTGTCCAATATATTTAATTATTATGAATCTTTTTTGTGATATTTCTGATCTTGCCTAAATTTTCATTGAGAATTAGAATCAGTCCTCAGCTTTCCACAATTTGGCCTATTCAAGGAGAAAAATAGTCAGAGACTTCAATGAGAAAAAATAAGTGCGTTCTGAGAATGACAAAAGTAGAGCAAGGAATGCTAAAAAAAATGACATGTGGAAACAACTTTTCTATGGTCTCTATGAAGAAAACGATAACTGGTATACATAAATAAAATTCTGTAGTAATTTCTATGCATTGATGTCTGACTGCATGACATACCATATGTGTATTATCCCATTGTTGACCCGCCTCTGTTATCCTTCAGGAATTTCTTTTATTGTTGCAGTTTCTGCATCCGCCAAAGAATCATCCCTCATGAAATGGACATAAATTTATTCACAGCTATACGGTGAAAGATCTCTCCAAAAGATCAAGGAAATTTGAGTGTTTGGTTCAAGTAAATAATTTATGTATTTACATTTTTCTCAAAAGTGCCACTAGAGTATATTCTGTAATAACTAATTTAAAATTTTAGATTCCCAAAAATATTTTTGATCCAGGACTGTAGACATTGAAAGCATTGCAGAAAAATAGTAACATATCTTTCTGGAAACAACCAATTACATTTCAATGGACACAAAATCAACTACTTGAAAAGTAACAGACACACCAGTTAATGATACTAACCCAAAGATGCTGCTAGAGTGCAATTTCGTTCATATTGAGACATTCTGCAATCAACAGCATGAGCATGGCCGTTCCATCTCTCTAGTTCATAACAAGTACATTCATCCACTAATCTAGAAAACTTAATCTGATTAACATGCAAAAGACTGCATTAAAATCAAACAATATTTTCTGTCAATCAAACTGCAGAGTAAAAAGAGGCCTAAGAGAAAAAAACAACAGCAGAAAATATCAACCTGGTTGGCTCCCCCACTAGACACCGCCTCCAATGCATAAGCATCTTGTAATTCTGGTGTATGGAAGAGGGTGTCTGCATTTTCTTGATTTACTGTCTGCCGGTTATAATCACCTGTAACACCATTCGTTACTTCCTTTATCAGTCTCTCCTCCAAATCTGTTAATGTACATTGACGTGGTGGTAATAGACATATTTCTGTTTCTTGTGGATGTCGGTCTATCTCTTTTTTACAGATAGACAGCTGATCATCAGACTCTGAACTATGTTCTGATTGATCTATTGATCCGTTTCCATGATCTTCAGACCTTTCAAGAGTCTTCTGATGTAAACATTCATTATCTGCCTTTTGCTTTCTTTCCTCTCCATTCATATAAGTATCATGCCCACCTTGTGTTAATCCCTTATTATTCCCATCACCTGCCCGTGCTTCAACATCTTTGTCATTAGGTTCTTGAACAAACATACTTGCATTTCCTTTCCCTTCTTTCAAGCTCCCCTGAAACTTCTCTTTTGCCCAGGCTATGGCCTCTTTTATGGCTATGTCTGAATTGTCATCTACATGATTGTCAATTTTATTATGGAACATAAAATTTTTTCTTCTGTCACAAACACTTTTGATTCCATATGATCCAGGGATATCATAACTTTCTCCATCATCTAGTGAGTTTCTTCCCAGAGTTTCCAAACTGATCTCAACTGGTTCTTCTTGGGCCCAATAACTAGTCTCTGTAACTGGAGAAACATACGATGTGCACATAGAAGAACAAGATGATGAATCTTTTTTCAAACCGAATTGAGCATATTTTAATTCTGGTACCCAATCTCTCCAACTTTTCACCTTTTGTGTTGCAGAAAGGTGCTCTGAAGGAGAGGAGCCAAATGTATTTTGGGTCATAAGGTGAACACTGGCTACTGGCAAGGGTGCCTCCTTTATAGGTTTTGTGGCTAGACTAGTATCTGCTATGTATCCAACTTCATAAACATATTGTTGCGAGTTCTTCCTTGAGTCACGTAGGAGAACAGGGCATTTCTCAAATATATTTGTCCTATCTAACTTTCCTAGTGTTGGCCCAGTCTTAAACCCACTGATAAATTCTTCTGGTTTTTGGCAAGTTTGCATGTGTGGCAAAAGCCTCTGTTTAGGGAAGCCACCAAAAACATCATCCACATCCAGCCCTTCTTTCCCATTGCTTAAAGTCCTAGGCTTATTGAAATGGACAGAAGGAAAACTAGCTGAATCTGAAAAGAATTGAGAAGGGGAAGAGCAAGAACTTGAACCAAGAGAAACATTATCAGAACCCTGAGATTGATACCCTGTATGTTGTGTACCAGAGGGGCCAACGATGAAAGGTCTGTCTCGCTTTGAGAGAGCAATTGGCCTGCACAACCATAACAACTATTCAAAATATTTTCTATCCTCATCACAAGCCATAGAATTTTAATTTGTTCTTCATGCACATAAAATATTACTGAACATTGGAGCTTTTCAAATTTGTCTAAATGTCTTCTGCATGATGATAACTTGTTTACATTGGATAGCTTCTGAACTAATTATGGTGAAGCTAATCTCACCAATTATAGGTATATTAAATACTTGTCTATTAAATTATATATAGAACTTATTTGGCATTAACAACTCTGTAGATCCATATTTTCCCTAGCATATTCGTATGTCAGATAACATTCTAAGATGCATATAATGATAATAAAATCTTTCCAACTGAAAACATCTAGGAAAGAAATAGAATAAAAAAATTCTATTGTCCATAAATGATCAAAGTAGGTCAACAAGACTCAAAAGTGCAGCAAGTTACAGTATCTGATGAAGACCGCTAAAAGAAACTCTATCAACTAAAAATAAAATATCTAAATTGGACGTAACCCTGTAACTCTGTTGTAAAATTAATGTATCTTTTCAGTTCCTGAAAGTAATATAAGATGCATTTCACTGAAAAAAATAAAATGACACATCTACAATTAGATCTAGGAAGGAAAATATTAAGCAAAAACCTGAGCTTGGAAGCCAATGCAGACAAAGAAAGGTCCCCTGACATCTTAGACGATGCTTGATGATGTGGGCTTGGGTTCTCAGAGCTGGGCTGGGACGAGGAAGACTTCGATCTGGACCTTGAAGGCTTTGAAAACAAACTTCTAGTTGTCGACTCTTCATATACACAATTAGAATGCCCACCACCACCTCTAAAAATATCAGCATAGAATTCATCACTAGAGGATTTATGGATTGTAGCTCTACTACGCAAGTCATCTCTGCTTGAAGGGAATTCAAAGACAGGGAACTCAGAACCCCCAAAGACAGGGAGCTCAAACACTGGCAAAGAAGAATTTTCATACACAGGAAGCTCAAACACTGGTAAGCTGCTGGAGCTTCTGTTCAAATTCAATTCTTTTTCAAGTGCTCTGTATAGTCCGTCATATGATCTTCTTGGGAATTGACGCTCTTCTGCTATTTTTCTAGAAGAAAAGCACCTAGGAGGGCCCCCAAAGACATCATTGTATTCCACAGGGTTATGTAGGTCTCTTTTCATGGGGCTGAATCTTTGATTTTCAAAACAGATGCTATCAAGGATCTTGGTTGCCATTCTGGCATTATGGATATCAGGTTTCTGTCTTGTGGATGCAGAGTACTTGCTATTAGGATTTGAGGCATTCTTTCTGCGCACGATTCCAGCAGAATTGTCCATTTCGGTTCTATGAATTCATCAAGTCCTGCGCAATTTACGTTAAACTGGACAAGAATCAGAACTGAAACTCAAGTGGGTACTTGTCAGTTGTAATATCTAAGGACCTAAAATGTAGTTTAGGACAGTGGTATTGAGGATGGATCTTTCTCTTGAATCAGCAACAATCAAAAGTTCCCGAAGGGATATGCAATGCACTGAAAATGAGGTAGAATGCAGAGATCTAGGCAGGAATGAAATGGGTACTGAGCAGAAAAGTGTATGATATGACATACATGAAAAATATGTAGTCTGAACTGAGGTTATAATATTTTTTATGATATCAAATAGGTGTAGAATCTGTAGATAGATTGTGACGAGATCGAACCTTTGACACTGATAATTCATTGGACTAATGGCCAAAATGATGGGCTTTTTGGTTGAAAAAACAAGTCAATACTACCTTGGCATGGTACGGTGGCCTAGTTTTCCAGCATATTATGCAATGTAAGGACAGGCAGGCGTGTTGATTAAATCAGCAAAAAGAAGTTTAGGCAGTGGTCCTATGGAGTGATGGCACTTTGAAATTTCTCAGCAGGTTCCTTGGGAAATTTACAGCAGCTAGGTATATGGTTTATGGTAATTATAAACTATTAATGTTTTAGAATTTTAGACCGTCCGGTTAAATTGTTTTGATAAATAATCATGTTTGGGTTTAAATTTTCTTTGGAAAAAATTGAGTAAATTTATAATTTGTAATAATTATTATTTTTTTACTCTAGACCTCCCAGGTTAGACACAAGCCAAGGCCTATAGTTTGCGAGCACAATAGTCTAGCTAAGGTGCAAGATCTATGAGCACGTTAGGTGTAAGATCTACACCAGCAAAGGCACAAGCCTATGAGCTCTTTGGCTCAGTGGGGGTTTGAACCCCTACTACAACCAAGCCACTTGACCACCTAACAATGCCCTTAACTAAAATTTGTAATTAATTTATTAATTGTAATTTTTTGTACTTTTAAAAAGTTTTATATTGATAAATAGAAGTAGTGATTTTTTAATTAAACAGTGTTTGGTTTGTTGGGAAGAAAAATAGTCCACATAAAGTTTATAAGAAATTAAGTTTTGTCCTTTATAATATGTTTGAAAGATGAGGTTGTAGAATTTTTTTTGAAAGTGTTATAATCTTTTTAAATTTCTTTCAAAATATATTTGGATAATATCTTGTTCCATTGGGAAGAAGAATAGTTCACATGAAGTTTATAAAAAATCAAGTTTTGTGGGTTATAATATCTTTGAAAGATGAGGCTGTAAAAAAAGTTTTTGATAATGCTATCAGCTTTTTAAATTCCTTTCAATATTAATTTGGAAAATATCTCTATTTCGTGTGCCCCTTATATTTAGTCCATCTATTTTTTAGCAATCAATTTTGTTATTTTGTATATATATATTTTTAAAATTAATATTAATAATTACTAGTTTTAACAACTAATTAATTGTAGGTATGAGTTTTCCTCAATCTATGAAGATGATTTCTAACTTTTGGATTCAATTTTATTTGTTGTTTTACATCTAAAGTAAGTAATCAAAACTAGAAACAAACAATTAAATCTAAAAACTAAAAATCAAGTAATTAATTTTTGAAATAACACATCCATATTAACAAGTTAAGTTCCATGTTAACTTCCATATTAACAAAGAAATTAACATTTTCACTTTTATATTTATATCTTAGAATCTATTATTGCTATATAAAATATTTGCAACTTCTATATTTTATTTTGTTTCTTAATTAAATTTCCAATAAATTAATAATTTATAAAATAAAACTGTGACAAGAATGCAGATAGATAGAGTTGGTTTCAAAAACCCATCTTTATAGATATTATGTTTTAATTTTAAATAAATTTAATAATATTAATTTTTTTATAGATGATATTTTATAGAATTAAGATTATAATAGGTTTAATAGTAAGTTAATAACATAGGGTAAAAGACCCAATACCTGAGATAGTTCCAATGAGATAGTATTTCTGTATTTAAGGCCCAATAAATTTAAAAGTTTAGCACTAGTAGTTGTGACTTTAAGGTTGTTAGTATTACTATAAGTACTAATAATTGAATGAAATGTGCCCTTTAGATCTAAAAACAACCAATCATGTGATGCCACATCAGCACACCAACAAAACATTACTTAATGCACACCTATTGGTCCACCCTTTTTTTTTTTGGAACTATTTGACACCTCAACAAAAAACATGTTGATGTGGCATCATATTTGATGATGTGGTCCTAAAACCTTAGTTATAAGTAGGGGCCTTGCCAAGTAAACTACTGTAAATTTTTTTAAGTGATCCAAAATTGCCACTTATGATTTTGAGAGGTGTGAAATTAGGGTGCTCAACTACTGGATCCTCTCCCCTATTGTATATTAAAATAAAAAATATAATATAATATTTAAATGATATATTTTGACCTATTCAATAGATTGTCTTAAAAAATATTCAAACTAAAAGAATGTACTGTATACTAAAATTACTTACATTCCCACTCCAAACAGTAATATTGCTTACAAAATACTTTATTGCACTGATATCATAAAAATAAATACTCCTGTATGCTCTGTGAATCAAACTGGCAAAAACTAAGAGCCATACAAGGAATTTTTTTTTGATAAATCTCACTTGTATTAAATCTGGTAATGATCATATTGGCTTTGTGGTTAGTCTATCCAATATCCTTGAAATGTGTGTGGATCTCCACTTTTCACTCTCTACCTTCAGATTATGGCCCTATTCAAAATTCGAGTGGATCCAAAAAAATGTCTATATTTGCTTCATGGACAAGTTGAAAGAAAGCACTGGATTTCTCCACTGGAAGCTTCTTCTTGTCATTTTAGCTGGCATATTAACATATTCCAGACAATATCATACCTTGCACGCACGAAATTGAGACTATTTGTTGCCTTGTTTTGTCTTTAAATTGATATTTCTTTCTTTTGTCTAGAAGGGTCTCATAAAAGACAATGGATGTTAATAGGAGTCGGTTGAATTTAAAATCTGCAGGACAATAATGAAATGAAATTCTTGGTTTGCACTTGCAGCATAAATGTTGTTGAATATAATACTATTATCTCCTTATAAGGTTTGTTGTTTTCTGTAATGAGGAAGTGCTAATTTTTTCTTAATGACAGAGAGGATTAGTTCTTGAAACACTCCAAAGGTAAGAGTCAAATACTAATAATGATACAACTTATGCTGGGAGAATACAAACAACAAGTTTTTCTGATTGATGACCCACATGAAAACGATGTTATAGATCAACGACAAACTACTAGGATTAGATGGGTATGATCAGATGCATGTATAAAGCCAGACCACTAGTTGTGTAGGATTAGAGAGTAGATGAATGTATTAAACCAGGACACCGGTTGAGTATGATTAGATGGATGTATAAAGAGTTGCAGACACAGAATAAAGCATTCAAGACCCACATTAATATGCGAATCCATTACATTTTCAAAGGATTATAACATGTATATTTGATGTTGACAAGAATTGTTTGCAAGCCTGGATTGGAAATGTTGTACAAACGTTATATAGCCATTTGTGACCGTAAGTACTCCTTTCGAGCATGAAATAATATCTATAGGCGTTCACTCAAGTGGCTCAAATTTCCAAACGTGTAAGGTGGAGATTCATTCCAGAGAGCTTGGAGTGCCTCCCATAAAGTTTGGAATGCATCTACACCTTCCGTACAATTTTTTTTGGATAGGAAATTTTTACCACTTTAGGCAAGTCTTGTTAGAAAATTAAGGAGTGCAGAATTGAAATATCAGTGAATTAGTAATAAAAGCACAAAATAGACAACATAAATTTACGTGGAAACCTGGTAATGTACAAGGAAAAAACCATGGGCAAAGATCTCTCAATTTTATTCTCACAAGAAAATTTGCAATTACAAATTTTTTTCTCATGCCTCGACAACCTTAAGTAATTACGAAAAAACACATGCAAACACTGATCAAATCTAAAGATAGATCTCCATGCATAAAAACGCGAGTGACACTTCTGCATGCAATTTTGCATGGTGTACACATGGAAGATGAGATCTCAATGTCGACTGCTCGTCACTACCGGAATAAATAAACTTGACTTCACATTTTAACAATCTCCCACTTGAAGTCATGTTTCTGCCTAGCGAATAACTCCTCATATTGAGAGACCAATGCCGCTGCTGCCTATCATCAAGTGATGTGCAAGCCAAAAGAAGTTCTGCACCATATGAACTTCTCTCTGCTAGTAGGCTTCATCAAAATATCTACTGGATTTATATTAGTGTGTATCTTAGCCAAAGAGACATGTCCTCCTTCCACCACCTCATGTACAAAGTGATATTGTACATCAATATGTTTCATCCTGGCATGATAAGATGAGTTCTGTGCTAAGTGTAAAGCACTTTGGCTGTCACAATGCAACACCATGTTATCTTTCTTTACTTGCAATTCACCCAAGAGTCTATGAAGCCAGATTGCCTCCTTGCTAGTCTGTGTTGCTGCCATATATTCTGCTTCAGTAGTAGACAGAGCCACCACTGTCTGCAACTTTGAAACCCAGCTAACAACACCTCCTGCTAAGGAGAAAACATAACCTGTAGTAGATTTTCTCTTATCTCTGTCTCCACCAAAATCCACATCCACATATCCATTAATCTGAAGACTACTCCCACTATAACAAATAGCAGCATCAGAAGTGCCCCTTAAATACCTGAGAATCCAATTCACAGCCTTCCAATGATCACAACCTGGATTCGCCATGAAACGACTGACTACTCCCACTGCTTGTGCAATGTCTGGTCCGATGCACACCATAGCGAACATAAGACTACCAACTGATGATGAGTATGGTACACAAGACATCTGTGTCTTCTCCGCTTCTGTGCTAGGGCACTGTTCCAAAGACAATTTAATATGAGCAGGAAATGGAGTACTAACTGGTTGTGTATTTTGCATATTGAAGTGCCACAAAATCTTCTCCACATAAGTCTTTTGTGACAACCAATTTTTCTTGTTCTTTTTGTCTTTGTGTATCCTCATTCCATTATTCTGATTTGCATTTCCTAAGTCCTTCATTTCAAACTCCCTAGCAAGCTGAGTTTTTAACCCGATGATTCTCTACATGTTGGGACTTGCTATTGGCATATCATCTACATACAAAAGCAAAATAATGAAACTGCCATCTTCATACCTTTTAAAGTAGGCCCACAATGATCAGCCTCACATATACTAAAACCCAAACTCAACATGAAGGAATCAAATCGTTTGCACCAACACCTTGGTGCCTGTTTCAAACCATACAACAATTTGTTCAACATGCATACTAGATTTTCCTTGTCTTTTTCTTCAAAACCTTCCAGTTGTTGCATATAAATTTCCTTAGAAAGATCACCATGCAAGAAAGATGTTTTAACATCTAACTGTTGTAACTCCAAATCAAGACTAGAAACAAGAGCCAAAACAACTCTAACTGTACTTAACCGCACCATAGGTGAAAAGATTACATCAAAATCAATACCAATTTTTTGTACATACCCCTTGGCCACCAATCGAGCTTTATATCGCTCCACATTATCATTTATATCCCTTTTCAATTTGAAGACCCACTTGTTGCCAATAGTTGTTCGCCTCTTAGGCAATTGCACAAGCTCCTATGTTTTATTTTTATTCAGAGCTCTCATCTCCTCATCCATGACTTCTGTCCATTTATTTGTTTCTTCATCTTCACAAGCCTCCTGATATGAGCTAGGCTCACCAACATCAGTAAGTAAAGCATAAGTTGAATTACAATTAAGAGAATACCTTCCTGGTGGTTTGATAACTCTAATGGATCTCCTTAGAAGGGGTAATGTGTTACCTTGTGGCTCATTTGGTTGTTGTTCAACCTCATCATATAATTGATTCTGATTATTATCTTGCTGATTTTCATGAATAGGTGGTTGATTTTCATCTAGCACCTCCAAATTAGCATCATACTTTTCCACCTTTACTGGAACAATTTCTGTATTTTGTTGTTCTTTACTTCCTTGCACTGATTTTTCATTAAAATAAACATCTCGGCTAATAATAATCTTGTGGGCAATAGTATCCCACATCCTGTACCCCTTTGTACCTTCTGCATAGCCAAGAAAAATACATTTCGTGGACTTCACGTCCAGCTTATTCCTATCCTCTCTGGGCATATGAGCATAAGCATCAGAACCAAAAATATGAAGAAAGGAATAGTCAACAGGTATACCTGTCCAAACTTCTTCAGGAATTTGACGATCTAGAGTTGTAGTGGGTGATCTATTTTTTTTTTTGCTTGTTAAGATTTAGTATTATATTGATATTCAAAAAATTGTTTACATATATCAGGCCCCATGGGCAAAACTAGATAGCACCACCCTTCTTGAAGAGCAAAATGACCGTTTAGGTCTACAAACAGTTAAAACTATCTAGCCTTACACCATCACCATTCCCAACAAAGAGATAAAAACACCAAAACAAGGGACTAATAACATCACTCAAGACTAGCAAACCATATAACAAGGAACCTGAAACCCTAGCACCAAAAAACATACCAGACCCAAACTAGATTTCACCCTGCTTAAACAAATAATCACGGAAGTCCCCGAACCATGCAACACCTTTCGCTGGCTTCATATTAAACATCTTCAAGAGGAAGTCGTGACCATTCCTTACTCTCACTCGGTGCTGTAGCAGCTCTTCACCATTAATGTCTAAGATGAAGGGAAAGAATTTCACCTCTGCCCCTGGCTGGTTCACCTTGCACAAGTCCTTTGGCTTGGGAAGCCCGACGCCCTTCAAAGCTGCCTCTAACACCTCCTCGAGCCCAATCAGCAGCTTTGCCTTAAACAACTTCTTCATTAGCAACCTCACCTCTTCCTTCGAAGACGTAACATCCAACAGAGACGCCAAGGCCCTTGACATAATATCCGAATCCACACGGTAATGCTCCCCACTGCGAACAAATTCTCTCCCAAGAATGAGCTTCAGAGCACCAAGGACAAAAGCATCATACTCGCGGAGGATTCAACGAAGCCACTGATCAGTTACGCAACCTTTGAACACCATTTGCCTATCTTTGCCAGACAAACAAACAGGGGACTCCATACCTCCACACACCAAAAACTCAGCCAGGAAATGATGGATAAAAATGAGCAGAGGATCTGCAACCATATGCGAAACACCTGAAGACGCCGAGCATACAACCAATAAATAAAGAAACCCTACACTTTCCTAAATGATTACAAGACGAGCTTGTTATTTCCCATGCACTATACAATTCAGCTATAATAACTACCAGTCCCGCAACAACCAAGGCGTCCTTAAATGATAATCCCATCGTCCTCTTGCAATCGTGCCGAATCCTTCGAGGGAATGCATTGAGCCGCGAAAATTGCACCTCAATCATGAGGCGGTGAAATCTAGAAAAATTGAGTTCCCAATGCTGACTGGGATTGCCTAACTAGCAATCAGACTCTCCCCTTGCCCAAATGGCCACCTCACCAAGATGTGAGATGAGGTGGCGCCCTCCCTGCCACCCGTGTAGTGGGTGATCTATTAATCAAGAAACAAGTTGTATTAATAGCCTCATGCCAAAATTTTTGCTCCAATCCAACAGTGCTCAGCATACATCTAGCTCTTTCCATAATTGTACGGTTCATCCTTTTAGCAACAACATTTTTTTGTGGTGTTTTAGGAACCGTCAACTGCCTTGCAATACCATGCTTACTGCAAAACTGATTAAACTCAACTGAATAAAATTCCCCTCCGTTATCTATTCTAAGACACTTAATTGTCTTACCTTTCTAATTCTCTACCAAAGCTTTAAACTTCTTAAAATAAGAAAATACATCAGATTTCTTCTTCAACAGATAAATCCACACCTTACGGAAACAATCATCTATAAATGAAACAAAATATGACGAACCCCCAATTGATGTAACAGGTGCTTGCCAAGTATCTGAATGAATTAAATCTAGAATTTCTTTACTTTTGGTAGTGCAACTAGAAAAACTCAACCTATTCTGTTTTCCAAACAAATAATGCTCACAAAAATTCAAATCTCTATATTTAGCACATGGGAGAAGATTTCTATCTAGCAATACCTTTAGACCACGTTCGCTCATGTGGCCTAGCCTTTGATGCCAAGTAGATAATGAGTCTATTTCTGCATCTGATACCACTGTAGCCTCTCCACTACAAGTTTCTCCAACCAGCCTGTAGAGATTGCCAACCTTTTATCCCTCTAGCACCACCAATGCTCCCTTTGTTACCTTTAGACAACTATTTTCTCCACTGAATCAATAACTTTGCTCATTGAATACTCCAAGTGACAACATATTTTTCTTCAAGCCTAGAACATGTCTTACATGCTGAAGAGTCCTTACAATCCCATCAAACATTTTGATTTTGACCTCTCCTTCACCAATAGCTTCACATGGGTTGTCATTTCCCATGTAAACATACCTCCTTCACATGATCGGTAAGAAGAAAACCAATCCTTGTGAGGAGTCATGTGAAAAGAGGCACCATAATCAATGATCCAAACATGATGAAATGAAACTCTCAGATTAGCAGACAAAACCTCTCCATCTTCCAATGGTGCTTCAGCGTCTGTTGTATTTGCCTCCGATGGCTATGAGCTAGGATTTTCTTTGTTTGCTTTCAGCAGTTTTTGACATGCTCTATTTTTCCATAGTTCCAACATTTAACTCTTTTACGCCCTTTGGATATTGACCTAGCCTATCCATGCTCAACTTTCTCTCTTTCCGAAGTTCTACCCCTTGCAAAAAGGGCATCAGAGAAAGAAGAAGTCCCTTGATATGTCTTCCGCCTTAAATCTTCAGAAATTATTGTGGCCATCACATCTTCAAAGACAAGTTTCCCCTTCGGTGCTGAGTTACTTAGCGCCATAACTAGTTGATCCCAAGTTTCAGGCAAAGAGCACAATAGTATAACCGCTTTATCCTCTTCTTCAATTTTCACCTCCACTGAAGCCAACTTGCTAATCAGTGTGTTGAAATTATTGAGATGATCTGTGACTGAAGAATTGTCATGCATCCTCAAATTATACAACTACTGTCGTAACAGAATTTTATTTTCCAATGACTTTGTCTCATATAGCTTTTCTAGCTTAGTCCACAAGTCATGTGCAGTTTTCTCCTCTACAACATTGAATAAAACTGAATCAGCTAGAGATAACTGAATTGTAGCTCTAGCCATGTTATCTTGCTCATCCCAATCCTCTTGCTTCATGGATGCAGGTTTTAGTGCTATCACTTTGAAAGCCAAGGCGCATCCATCCTTCACCAATAAGGCTTGAACCTTTAGTTTCCACAAAGAAAAATTGGAACCATCAAAATTTTGAACCTCAAATCTGGTAACCGTGCCTCCAGTCATTGCTTTTCACAAAGATGAAAAACCCACAAAATAATTTCTACACAAAATCGTGGCTCTGATACCAACTATTAGAAAATTAAGCAGTGCAGAATTGAAATAATAGTGAATTAGCAATAAAAGCACAAAATAGACAACACAGAATTACATGGAAAACCTGGTAATGTATCAGGAAAAAACCGCAGGCAAAGATCTCTCAGTTTTATTCTTATAATAAAATTTGCAGTTACAAAACTTTTTCTCACATGCCTCAACAACCTTAAGTAATCACAAAAAAGCACATGAAAAATTGATCATATCTAAAGATAGATATCCATGCATAAAAGCGCGAGTGGCCCTTTCGCATGCAATTTTGCATGGTGTACACGTGGAACATGGCCAAAAAAATGTTTCCGACTTGGCTTAACGGTCTCACCGAAAAATGCCTTTGACATGCAAGGGGGCTACTCCCAGCCCTCTTGCAACCCCCTGTCCAACAACCTTCGGTTTCCTTTCCTTGGCCTTCGGCCCTGCCGAGCGGGTACCCTAGGTCACTAGATGAGATCTCATTCTTGACAACTCGTCACTGCTGGAATAAGTAAATCTGATTTCACATTTCAATAAGTCTATATACCAATTGGTCTAGTGATGATATTCAATTCAATTTTTTAGGAAAGGTATATACTAAAATTACTATTTAAAATATGTATAAAAAAATAGTTAAAATGTATATTATAATTTACAAAATATGGGTGGTATGGGATTATGTTTTAGAGTTAAATTGGTGAAGTTAGGAAATGATAAAAATATATGGTCTAAAAAGGGAACAACCACACAAAATAATGAAAACATGGCTTCACAAGGGAAACACCCATAAAGTCACTAGTTCAATAGAAATAAAAAGAAAGCATAATAATAAACAACAAGAGTAGCTCTGTTGTTGGCAAAAATGGGGGAGGCATGGTGGGCGAGTTAGGGCAAGGGGAGTGGAGGTCTTGCCCATCAAGGTTATCCCATCCTTGACCTCATAGATCATTGTCATCTTCCACAAGTTCCTAGCTAGGAAGAACAATAGCTTCTTCTTCCTCTAGATCCTCTTGCGGCTAGTTCTATATAGTCCTCAACATAGATATAGAAAGAGACAATTAAGATAATTTCCCATGACTTGGAGGGCCTCACCCACACCGTTGAGAGGACATAGGAGTGTGGTTTGATAGCTAAGATCATCCACCTTAACAGTTGGATGACAGATGATGTTGGAGCATCTAAGGGGTCAAGCAATTTTGCATCAAGGTAAGGTTCTTTGTACGGAATGCTTCAAATTTTGACTATCCTCTTGCTTTGACTAGGCCTAATTGACAACTACGCACGTTTCAAATGTGTTCAGGGTTTCAAAATCTTTCAAAACCCATTCTAACACTCTCCACATGTCACACAGGGTTACAAACATCAACTCCCACACCAAGGTTGATTCCTCCAATGGCAAACATCAACTTTCACAAATCACTAGGCTCCTTGTTCACTACAACCCTAGGTAGGGTTCAGATTAATTTAAGAAAAATGATAATATCTCCCTTGATACTTAATAAAAATGGACCAAATCAAAAACCCATTAAAGGTAAGAGTTCCCTCTACAATGGGTAATCATCCATTCGGCCATACAGTTCTCCAAGAGTCCGTACCACGTGACAGAACAAAAACTTTATGCAAGAAACACAGTTTTCATGTGCAAGAATGAAAGGAACAGTCATTAATAACTTTCACAAAGCATATAATGAAGCCAATTAATTTGGTGGGATCTAAGATAACATAGTTATAGACATTTTCTCTAATTTTCATCAAGATCCAATGGTGGAAAAGAAAGTTATGGAATTTTTTCTCAAACTGCAAACCCTAGGTAGGGTTTTAGGCAGTTTTCACCAAAATACTTGTAACTTATTCAAACGTGGATGAAAATATACCAAACCAATTGCATTTGGAAGGTGATTCAATTCTCTATATTTTTCAATCAATTTTCCATCCATACAAGCAAGTAAAGATCCGTACAAATGAAAAGAACAATCAGATTTGCAAGAAAAATATAGTTTTTTGAGTGCAAACATTAAAATTTCTTCATTCCAATCTCCTCCCAAACTTCCCAACCTTGGGATTCATGTTTACAACATGTATTTATGATTTCCCAATCATTTTCCAACTACATTTAACCACCTTTTTTATTAGTTTGTACATAAAACATCATTTTGTCACTTGTTGCCAAAGTTGCTTGATAACTTTTGACAACGTTTTCATTTTTTCAACTAAATGACACCAAACCTTCATCAATGACTTCAAATGACTTATATTGGCCTAAAATGACCTTATTAACATTGAACAACACAAAATAAGAAAAAAACTCAAACTTTTCCTCCTGTAGGCATCAGGTTCTGAGGGTGCTCCTGCACCATACTCCCAAGGAAAAAAATCTCAGTTCCATCTGAGATGTGATCTGTAAATTTGTCAATGTCTTCCATCTTGGATACCTGCAACCTACAAACCTGATATGTGGAATCCCACTCCGTTTGCAAACATTCAAATGCATGTTTCATTTTTGCCTTAGGTCTTCCACTTCTTTGCAACTTGTACTTCAATTGATGTTTTGCATTCCTAACTTTCCTTGGATCTTTCTTCTTCTTCTTGCACCGTCTCTTGCTTAGCATTTTCTCAGCTCTAAGGTTCCAAAATTCTACTTCTCATTCATATATATTATTATCACTATCCACGTCTTCATCTTCATCATTTGAATATAATTTGTCAGCATATTCATCATCCATAAAATCAGAAAATGCAACTATTACCTCTGTTGTTTTCGTAACATCTTCTTCACCCTATTGTGCATAACAAGCTGCATACACTGTATTTACTTTTCCTTTTTCTTTATACCCTCTTCTATCTTCATTTTCATCTGCTACACCTGTCAACACATACTCACAAATATTGTTAGAAATAAAATCTTGAGTCTTAATGGACCCATTTTCTCCACATTTTTCCTCTTCCTCATATGGATTTTACTCTTCCATCATCAACAAAGACTCTCCAATGTCTGGTTCTGCTATCCTCTCTTTCCTTCTTCTCTTCTGAATGATCTTGATAGGCCACTTTATCCTCTTTCTTATTGGTAAATGCCAACCACTTTCTTGTTCTACCTTCTCAAGACATTGTTGCATCTCAAGATTCATTCTCTCTTCAAATTTTTTTATTTGTTCCAAGGCTTGTCTTAGCTCTGCTATCTCTTGCTCAATATTAATTTGTTTTACCTTCGCATCCTTCTTCTTTATCTCCCTTTCCTCTCTTTTTCTCTCTTGTTGCTTGCTTGACAACTTCTTACTCTTCAAGTCTTCACAGACTAATCTTCTCAACATTTCCATTCTTCTTTCTCAAGCAAGTCTCTTTCACCGTACTTTTTCTCAATGCTTCTTATCTTTGTGATACCTCACCTTAGGTCCCCTTCTTTTCCCTTGGCCTAGTCCTTTCGTATCCAAGTTCTTCCTTCAACCTACAAAAAAAAGACAATACACAAACTCCCAAAACTTTCTTGCCCAGATCTTTGGGCTCTGATACCAATTTGATGTAGAGCAGAGGTAGAAATGACAACATAATCTCAAAACAACCTTAGACAACCACTTTACAAGTGGTTTTGTTCATCAAAATGTGGGTTTTCCTCACAAACCCTTGTTTTTCCTTGTAGCCTTTCAAAAAGGCATTTTTTGACATAATTTTCCAACCAGGACTAATCTCAAAGAAATAAAACTTGTTTCAAATACTCATTTGGCCATTATTGAACATATCTCAAAACCAGGGTAAGGCTCTTTGCACAAAATGCTTCAAATTTTGATTGTCCTCTTGCTTTGACTAGGCCTAATTGACAACTGGGCATGCTTCAAATGTGTTCAGGGTTTCAAAATCTCTCAACACCCATTCTAACACTCTCCACATGTCACACAGGGTACAAAACATCAACTCCCACACCAAGGTTCATTCCTCCAATGACAAACATCAACTTTCACAAATCACTAGGCTCCTTGTTCACTACAACCCTAGGTAGGGTTTAGACTAGTTTCAAAAAAATGACAATATCTCCCTTGATACTCAATGAAAATGGACCAAATCGAAAACCCATTAAAGGTAAGAGTGCCCTCTACAATGGGTAATCAACCATTCGGACATACAATGCTCTAGGAGTCCGTACCATGTGACAGAACAAAAACTTTATGCAAGAAACACAGTTTTCATGTCCAAGAATGAAAGAACAGTCATTAATAATTTTCACAAAACATATAATGAAGCCAATCGCTTCGGTGGGATTGAAGATAACATAGTTATAGACATTGCCTCCAATTTTCATCAAGATCCAACGATGGAAAAGAAAGTTATGGTATTTTTTCTCAAACTGCAAACCCTAGGTAGGGTTTTAGGCAGTTTTCACCAAAATGCTTGTAACTTATTCAAACATGGATGAAAATCTACCAAACCAATTGCATTTGGATATGGTGCAGGAGCACCCTCAGGACTTGATGCCTACAGGTGGAAAAGTTTGAGTTTTTGTCTTATTTTGTATTTTTCAATGTTAATAAGGCCATTTTAGGCCAATATAAGTCATTTGGAGTCATTGATGAAGGTTTGGTGTCATTTAGTTGAAAAAATAAAAACATTGTCAAAAGTTATCAAGCAACTTTGGCAAAAAGTGACAATGATGTTTTATGTATAAACTAATCAAAAATGTGTAAAGGTAGTTGGAAAATGATTGGGAAAGCATAAATACATGTTGCAAACATGAATCCCAAGGTTGGGAAGGTTGGGAGGAGATTGGAATGAAGAAATTTCAATGTTTGCACTCTAAAACTATATTTTTCTTGCAAATTTGATTGTTCTTTTCATTTGTATGGATCTGTACTTGCTTGTATGGATGGAAAACTGATTGGAAAACATAAAGGATTGAATCACCTTCCAAATGCATCTGGTTTGGTAGATTTTCATCCATGTTTGAATAAGTTACAAATATTTTGGTGAAAACTACCTGGAACCCTGCCTAGGGTTTGCAGTTTGAGAAAAAATGCCATAACTTTCTTTTCCACTGTTGGATCTTGATCAAAATTGGAGGAAATTTGTATAACTATGTTATCTTCAATCCCACTAAAGCAATTATCTTCATTATATGTTTTGTGAAAGTTATTAATGACTATTCCTTTCATTCCTGCACATGAAAACTGTGTTTCTTGCATAAAGTTTTTGTTCTGTCACGTGGTATGGACTTCTGGAGCACTATATGGCTAAATGTCTAATTACCCATTGTAGAGGGCACTCTTTCCTTTAATGAGTTTTTGATTTGGTCCATTTTCATTGAGTATCAAGGGAGATATTGTCATTTTTCTGAAACTAGTCTAAACCCTACCTAGGGTTGTAGTGAACAAGGAGCCTAGTGATTTGTGAAAGTTGATGTTTGCCATTGGAGGAATGAACCTTGGTGTGGGAGTTGATGTTTTGTACCCTGTGTGACATGTGGAGAGTGTTAGAATGGGTTTTGAGAGATTTTGAAACCCTGAACACATTTGAAGCATGCCTAGTTGTCAATTAGGCCTAGTCAAAGCAAGAGGATAGTCAAAATTTGAAGCATTCCATACAAAGAACCTTACCCTAGTTTTGAGATATGTTTAGTAATGGCCAAATGGGTATCTGAAACAAGTTTTCTTTTTTGGAGACTAGTCCTGGTTGGTAAATTATGTAAAAATTTATTTTTGAAAGGCTACAAGGAAGAACAAGGGTTTGTGAGGAAAACCCACATTTTGATGAACAAAACCACTTGTAAAGTGGTTGTCTAAGGTTATTTTGAGATTGTGTTGTCATTTCTACCCCTGCACTACATCACTGGACATTGGAGCTTTTCCTGGACTCGAGCGCTAGTCTCAGTGTCCTCCGCAGTTGAATTCCTGGAAATGGAAGATACAGTGCAAATTAGTGTCGAAAGGAGATCAAGATTTCGTAAAGAAACTGTGGCATTGGACTAGGGCACCCGCTCATTAGTCCCTGACTATTCCGCTTTTCAAACTTTGAAATATGGTACACATTTGATTGTCATTTGATATCTTTATGTGCGAGCATTTTCTGTGATTTGTCTGTTTGCTTCCGAATTTGCATAATTGTTGGGAATTAAGGTGTCTCAACCTTTACGAATTCCTAATATTGTATTTATTTATCCCATGTTGAGTTGGCATAGTTGGCACCTTGTGTACATGTAGAAGGATAAATTTTGGTGACTTTGGCAATCGTGGTTTCCCCCTTGAATAATTAATGGGGGTTTGGGGGTAGTGCCCCCAAGACGGGGTCAAGGGGCGGAGCCCCTTGCGGGGTCCAAGGGCAGGTTATGACAAGTTGTAAGAGGAATAAGATATTTTTAGTCAGTGTATGATAGATTCTCTTGCAGCTGTAAGTTCTGTCAGTTATGATGGATTCTATGACAGTTGTAAGGTGCGTAAGGGCATCTGTCATAGCCTATCTTGGGACAAGGCGCCCACATTGGGATGGGATGTTAGACAAGTGTCCTTAGGCGTGGGTTTTGGGGCATGAGTCCAAGATGGATGCCCATCTCTAAAAGGTTCCATATTTGCCTTGTAAACTCTATAAAAATAGGTGCTTGGATGGAAGATAAGTAGTGTGTTTTATAGGTACTGTTATGCTGCTGGAATATCTCGAGATTCGACATTCAAAGACTCCTGAAAGAGCATTGGCTCTGAAATTGTATTGTAATCTGTTATTGTTTACTGTAATACATTCGAGCTGTGTTTTGGAGTGTGGGGTTTTTCACCCGTAAGGGTTTTCCCCACGTATAAATTGTCTCTCTCTCTCTTCTGTCTACTTTCTGTGTGTATGTGTATTGCTGCAATATCTCTATTAGATGTTCTATGTTGTTGTAGTTGTAAGAATTAAAATTGAATTTACATACAGCTCTCCTCATTAGATTAGTGTAGGAAGCGATTTCCGCACACCTAGCTTCCTTTCAATAATTAGGGTTTTGAGCATAATTGGGCTTAATTGAACAACTACGTCACACAATTCCAGTTTTCCCTACATTCCAAGTGACTGAAAGCCTGATAGTAGATTTGCTACTCGGCTGAAGTCCTTAAATGTTTGAGGTGAAAGGAGGATTCATACAAATTAACCCTAAACACAAACAAATTCTCTTGCATAAATTTTCACCTTAAACATATTACATCTTACATTTTATGCTTACATGCTTCCTATCTAGCACTTTGGCTATTTTATTTTATTATTGTCCCTACATTGGGAGCATCTTTATTCTTCTTTCATATATGCTTTCATGCTTATCTCTTACTATGTTATTACTTGTTTATCACATCATGATATCTTTACATTCTTGCATGCTTAATGGTTTTACATGATCACATATTTTTCTCCTCTCCTCCAATTCTTTGCATCCCTTGTATTAAACCAATTGGAAGGGAGAATATTATGTCACTATAATTCTTTCTTGAATATGGTCATAGTGACTAAGCTCATGATCACTCCCATTTTTAGATGAAACCACATTGCCTTTTCTATTTTCAAGCATAGCCCTTATTTTTGTAATAGGTCTATCTAATGTACCTTTTCTTTCTCTTTCTACTTTTTGACCTTTAAAAATTCAATAAATTTATAGTTGCTATCTATTTTAAATGCTTGATAGATGCTACTTTTTGAAAAAAAATATTTTGTAGTTTTCAAGATGGAGCATTCAAAGCAAGGAGAATGTACTGAATTAGAATCCTTATAGGTAACTTTTGAGTTTCTAATTCAATTTGACTATTTATTTTACTTTGGCATGCATATTCATATTAATTCACACACAAGTCAAAGTGGGGGAAAAATGTAATGGCGAAAGATGCATACCTTGCACTTTCCCCCTTCACTTTGGACTCATAATGACCTATTCTCCTTTAGAGAAAGGATTAGTGTATGAGTGGTGTGTGGGTGTTGGAAAATAACCTAAACCTAACTAGATTCCAAATACACACATTCCTAGGAATCATTTTTTACCGTCATTTTATCACTCATTTACTCAAGAAAATCCATAGTCGCAAAGTTGAACCAGTTCATATCCACACTCATGGAGATCACTTCCACACTTGATCGAAGTGAACCAAGGTATTAGAAGGAAATTTTATATATTTATAAGTGTTCATTTGGCATCACAGGATGCTCTAATAACTTATCAAATTGATTCCTGGCAATTGACACAACATCTTCATCAAGATTTCAACTAAGTACCATCATTCTATTTATTTAATTTTTGAGCATTTAATTCAATAGCATAATTAGTCCTAGCTCCTTATAAAGCAAATGTGCCAATATTGAATCTATTAAGAAAACATGATGACCATCAACTTTATTTAAAAATGACATATACAAGAAGACCAACTATCCAAAATGAAAGAAAAAATGTATTCTCCATATAAAATGATGACATGGATTGACAATTGGGATCATATGAATTATATTACTAATCTAATGTATGCACAAATATTCACATTGGTTTTGTATATTGGCATTTAGATTTGCATCTATAGTTCAAGGATAACTTAGTGTATGGATGGTATTGAGGTGGTTTGACTACAACTTGTTGAGTATCCATTGGAAAAGGTTAGGTTTACAGTGAAAGAGGTTCCAACTTAGTATCTACCCTCTTAGCCAACTTCTCTTAGACAACATTTGAAACTCCTTCATTTTTTCCATTTAAGAACGTCATTTCAAGTCAAGGTAACATGATGGAATTTCATTCTCATAACTTCATCTACAAATAGTTTTCTTAGAACAAGAGTTGTACATGGACTAAGAATAAGATTCCTAACTTCACCATCCTCTTTCTTGGAGGTGCTTCCAAGTCCTCTCATGGAAGAATGTTAGGGCCCTTATGTTCTAACCTTTAATTATTGGCATTGTAATAATCATAGTTAGTTATTTAGTTATTTAATGTAATAAGTTCACAATAGTTGTGTGGATTAATCCCACATTGAATGTACCCCATAAGTCACTTTTTGTGAAGCCTTTATATTGAGGTTGTAATGAAGAGAAGATAATCCTAGATTTCATATTGCATAAAAGTCTCTTAAGGAGGTTGCCCCCTTGAAGAGGACAACAATAATTATTTTTTATATCCAAACAAAAGAATTATTGTAAATGTTCTTCCAAGCATTGTGCTCATTTTTGAATGTTTTTCTTTTATTGGATAATATTTTATAGGTGAGATCCTAACAAGTGGTATTAGAGCTCTTTCTAGATCCATGTTCCATAGAAGCAATAATAGTTTATTGGCTTAAGTCTATAACTACTCACTATATGCTTTCAACTCACCCTTGCAAGTCATGGTGATCATAAAGTAGTGAATGTAGTAAGGTACTAACCATTTTTGGCCAAATTTATTTTCATATACTAGTGGTATAGGACAAAAACTCTATGTCAGGGGTTTTAAAATATCCTTAGACAACTATTATTTTTGGATAAAAATGTTGAATTAGTGTGTGAAGTGGAGGGAGTTTAACTCACCAATATCTAGGCCTTAGACAACATTTATATATGGCTATGAGCATCCACCTATTGTTATCCACAATCTATAGTGCACTAATTAGTGGTCAATACAAGGAATTTACTTTCCTTGTATGCTAGAATTGGGATAGTACAGCTATAGGAAGGTGGAATTCTCTGAGTTAGAATGTTGAAATATCAGTTTGATTCACTATTTATGAGTATAAAAAGTGCATCAAAGAGTCTACAAACCAAACACACATTAGCCTAGTAATTTCCCTGCTACACCCTTAATCTTTTAGTGTGCATAAGGATATGTATCGTCAGCTTGTGGCTATCATAAGTATTAATTAAGTTATATGATCATTAATATAGTCTTATATAGGTATTTAAATCGGCCTAGGTGGCATCCATGGCATAAGTATGGTATATATATAGGAGGTAGTTGTTAGTTAAATTATATCATCGTATTGTGAATTATGTTCTTATTGAAGACTTTTGAAGGTTTGCCCTCTCAAAGTGGCTTATTATTCTTAAGTATTATCAAGTATTTGCAACATATTTCCAATTATATTCTTCTCTTGTGCAAGTTATTCCATTAAATACCCTCTTAAACCATAATCATGAACAAATCTAGGCATATTTAGTTAGAGATTGGTAGATCTAAGTAGAGCTACAAAGATCTTATCAGTTCCAAATAGATTCAAGTAGATCCACATAGATCTACATAGATTAAAGTAGATTCATATAGAATTGTAGAGTTTAGAATGAAGGAATTGTGTGTGTTATGTCTTATTTGTTTGGTTCCTATAAAGTCTACCAATTTAAAACTTCTAGGGTAAATTTCTCTTAAACTAGGAAAAAATCAAAATTTTGTTTAAAAAATTTATCCTTATGGAATTCATTTATACAATCCTAGGAAAATGAATTTTGACTATTTACAAGACCAAAAAGATCTTTCTTTAAAAAAGTTGGATGAAGAACTAAAAACATTTAGTCCACTCTAAATCAATAATTGTCCAAGTTAGAAAAGCTAGATTGTATTGATGATATTGACAATTGCTTCATTGGCCTTAATGCCAAATATGATGCAAAGAGCCAACAATTCCTATAGGGTGGACACTCAGATATTGGACAAAGCTCTCATAGTGGACTAAATAATTTTTGAAACTTGTCCATTCTCAACAAGACTTAACATACTCCTAAACTATACTTCCCTAAATTCAATTGTGACAACCTTGCAAGTTTATTATACATAGCAGAGCAATATTTTGTAGCCCATCAAATTACCATAGATAAAAAACTCCCCATCATATCCTCCCATCTAGAACATGATTCTATCCAATGGTATCAATTCTATCCAATGGTATCAATAGGTGGAAAAAAACCAATGGTTTTCTCACATGAAGGGTGTTTTGTAAGGAGATCCTCACTTGATTTGGCACAAGTGAGCATGAAGAAGTCATAGGGATATTAACCATATTATGACAAACACATTCAATGTATTACTACCAAACATTATAAAAAAATAGAAAATTAGATAAGTGGGCTTGATGATGAATCTTTCAAAAAAATTAAATTTATCAATTCAAAGAAGGCATCTCTGCAAAAGCCAAAATGTTTAAGCCTGCCACATTTATGCAAGCTCTCAAGTTTGCTGCATTAGTTGGGAATAAGCTTGTGACCCAATACCACACTTATAAATCACCACATGCAAACACTTAACGAACATCTTGTCCTACACCACATTAGGGAACCTACCTCACACCAAGTCTAGGTACCCAACCTCACACCAAGTTTAGGTACCCAACCACCACCCATATTGAGAAAAGGGACTATGCTACAATTATGGCAAGAATTATGCTTTAGGGCATAAATGCATTGAACAAAAACTTATCTCCTAGATGTGGAGATTCCTTCTTCATCTAACACATTGAATTCCTTAGAAGATAGTTCAAATGAGGAGAAATGTAAATACATAGGTTTGGGTGATGGTTCAACCCACAAAACTTGAGTGCATGCCTTAGTTAGGATTACCACACCCTAAACAATAAAGTTGCCAAGTTACTTTGAAGGGAATCACTTAAACATCCCCATCTATTCAAAAGACATCATTGACACTCTATTCGCCAAGCACACAGTGTGTTATGTGTATCCTTGCAATAATTTTGAGGTGATGGTTGCCAATGCAGGCATATTGGCTTGTAAAGGAAAATGTCAAAATGTTAAGATTTCAATGAGAGATTACACTCTACAATCTAATATGTTGGATTTTGTTTAACTATAGAAGTAATTCTCTCCTAATGGGCACAAATATACCCTAAATGGTATGATGTCTAGTCCTACCCAAATTATTAGCTCACATCACATAGAGAAGTTCCTAAAAAAAGGGTCTTAGGCAATTGTGACTCAAATTTTTGGGACCCAAATACCTCTATGAACTTGTACTTAATCCTTAACAAGCATTCACATGTACTTGTAACTTCTCAAGGTTATCACCTTAGTGATCACAAGATCATGCAATTAAATTAATTATGGGTAGTTGAGCTTCTAATATTTGTCCATATCACTAGCCTTATATGAAGAAAACTAAAATTGAGAAGATGGTCAAAGAGTTGCTCAATTTTGGGGTCATTCAAATAAGCATTAGCCCTTTTTCCACCCTGGTGCTCTTTATTTGTAACAAATATGCATCCTAGTAGTTGTGTGTAGAATTTCATGAGATCAATAAAATCACTATCAAGGACAACTTTCCTATACCTATAATTGATGAATTATCAAATGAGTTGCATGGGTCTCATTTCTTCTATAAGCTCAATTTACAATTTGGCTGTCATCAAATTCACTTGCAAGAGGAAGATATCCCTAAGATATCTTTTCACACTCATGGTGATGTCATTTAGCCTCACAAGTGCTCCATCCACATTCCAAAGTTTGATTGATCAAATTTTCCACCCATTCCTTCAAAAATACATAGTGGTCTCTTTCAATAAAATTCTCATCTACAACAAGACATGGGAAGAACATCTCATGCATCTGGACTAGACCCTACAACTTTAATCATTGAATTAATTATTTACAAAGTACTCCAAGTGTTCTTTTGGTACAATGGAGATGGAATATCTTGGTCATATTGTCTTTGTAGATGGTGTTAAGATTGATCCCATGAAAATTAAGGACATGCAAAATTGTCCCAAACCAAGAAGTCCTAAAATTCTTTGGGGATTATTAGGTCTCACAGGTTATTATCATAAATTTATTTAAAACTATGGTAAATTTTAGCTCCTCTAAAAGGAAAATAAAATGCCTTCAAGTGGTCTGAAGTAGAAAAGTGTGTCTTTTCCTTCTCAAACATGCCATGTGTACCACACTAGTACTTTTCATGTTAATTTTTTCAAAATAAATTGTCATTCAAATTGTTGCTTTAGGGTTTGGAATTAGGGTTATATTGACACACTAAGGAAGACCTTTGGCTTTCACTAACAAGGAAGGTGTAGGTAGAAATTTGGTCAAATCCACATATGAGAAGGAAGTGTTAGCCATTCTTCATGCTATGACTCATTTGCAAGCACATTTAGTGGTCTGGTATTCCTACATCAATACAGATCATCATAGCCTTAAGTATTTACAAGAACATCAATTCTATTCTCTATAACAATGAAAATGGGTCACTAAATTATCAAGATATGATTATAAATTGTTTTTCAAAGGGTGGAGAATGTAGTCAAAATGTAGCATCTTGGAAATTTGAATACAAGGGGACATTGTGTACTTTATCCTTACCTACACCAAATTGGTTGCAGGAGGTCCAATAGGAATGGTAGCAGGATGTGTAAGTTTAGCAACTTATTCATTAGCTAGCAGTCAATCCCACAACTACATCCAAGTACACGTGATAGTAAATACTTGTATTTCAAAGGGAAAAATTTTCTTTCTAAAAATTTTATTCTTCTAGAAATTTTTTTACAAGAGTTACATGCATCCCCTTATATTAGGCACTTAGACTTCCTCAATATGTATGAAAGAACAAAATGCACTTTTTTTTGGGTTGGCATGAAAAATGATATCAAACAATTTGTTACAAAATGTGATACTTACCAATGCCACAAAGGATAAATTGGTTGTATTTCAAGCACTCTACAAGAATTTCCAATTTTGATTTCAATAAGGACAAACATTTCCCTATATTTTATTGAAGGGTTACCTATGTAAGGTAAAAAATTAGTCATTTTTGGTGGTTGATCATCTCTCTAAGTATACCCACTTCTATTTATTGGCCCACCCTTATAATCCTCTATTGTTGCCCAATTATTCATTGATCACATATTCTACGTCCATGGTATTCTCACCTCCATTGTTTGTGACCATGACCCCAACTTTACTAATCACTTTTTATAAGAACTATTCAAGTTGTAATGAACACAACTAAAAATGAGCTCATCATATCACCCACAAACTAATAGTCAAACATAGATAGTAAATAAATGCTTGGAGAATTTCTTACATTGATTTGCTTCAAAATAATAGATTCAATGGGCTAAAAGGCTAACCCTTGTAGAATGGTGGTACAACACTTCCTATCCTTCTTCTACCAAGATGGCACCATATGAAGCTATGTACATAGCCAACCTCCACCATCCATCACATATTACTTTATAGGTAGTTCCAAGGTACAAGTTGTCAATTTCATTCTTAACAATCAGGAAAGCCTTCTCCACACTCTCAAGGACAACTTGGCATTACCGCAACCACACGAAAAAACATGTAGATCGACACCATTTGGAGCACACATTCATTGAAGGGTACTTTGTCTTTCTACATCTTCATCCATATAAGAAAAAATATTCCAAGCTTGCAAGCAAACAAAAGTTAGCACCAAAATTCTATGGATATTTTTGGATGCTAGAGTAGGTTGGTAAAGTTGTCTACAAGTTGTATATCCCTATGTCTTCCAAAAAACATCATGTTTTCCATGTCTCCTATTTGAAGGTCATTGGACAACATGTTCATATTCAATTGGCACTCCCTGAATTGAACGATGAAGGTTCCATCATCCTAAAATTTGAATTCATGCTAGCTCCATAACCATACTATCCTAGTAGTTTTGGTCTAGTAGTGAGGGTTACAACTAGAAGACATCACAAACCACTCCACTAGCTTTAGCAACAATTTAAAAAGTTCAAGCCTTGAGGACAAGGCTTTCCAAAGGAGGTGTGCATATTAGGACCCTTGTGTCTTGACCTTTCATTATGATGGTGTTAGGACCCTTTCATCTTAACCTTCTATTGTGAGCATTGCAATAATCATAATTAGTTATTTAGTTATTTAATGTAATAAGTTCATAGTAGGTGTGGATTTATCCCCCATTATTTGTACCTCATAAGTCACTCTTTGTGAGGCCTTTATATTGAGTTGTAATGAAAGAGAAATCATCCTAGATTTCATATTATATTGGAGCATTTCTCTTAAGGAGGTTACCCCTCAAAGAGGCCAGTGATACTTGTTTCTAATATTTGAATAAAATATTCTTATAGTTGTTCTTTGATGCAAGTCAAGCTTGCCCACATACTCACAAACCCACAAATCCGTATCATTTAAGTAAAATGTACTCAAATTCATTTAAAATGATGGAGAGACTCTCTGCTCACACACTACTCAGAAGACATCACTTAAAACTCATGTCATGTATTGAAATTCAAAATCATTACAACCCCAAATCTGTAACAAACATTACATAAAACATGAAAAGAAAATGCATAATTACATTCTAAAAAACTTGGGCAACCTCTGTTTGAACACTTTGCTCTCTTTCATCTTCTCGCTTTTGTATACCTCCAAAGAGGCTCTTCATTTCTGCTGCTCAAGGCACCATTTCTGCACAAAAACTTTTCTCATTTTCCCCTCTTCAAATCTGCAACATTCTCCTTTGCTGGGTACTCCATATCAAGTCTTCAATTTCTATTTTAAAAACCCTCATATCAGCCCCCTACCAGAGGCATTTGATACCCCCAACATGGCATTGCAAAATACCTACAAATTTTTATATTTCTGAAGCATCAAAGAGGCGTTCTATCTCCTCCAGGTGTTTTTATCTTCTCCCTCATTATGGCATTGCTTCTCCTTTCTTTATTTTTCTATTTTAAACATTAATTTAGCCTCTTAGAAGAGACATTTCATACCACAGCTGGGCGTGTGAACTTTTTACTAAAATAAAATGATAAAAACTACCTCAAGATGAGGCATTTCATTCCCTCTTTGGCACCTCAATGCATTTGTTGTTTCTTTTTTTATTATTACTTATGAATTTTTTAACCTTTAAAATTTTGGTGTTGAAGTTCCAATATAGATTTATGAAAATGCTCCAAATAATAATAAATAATACCTTTTAAATTTGGAGAAATTTACTTTTTGCAACTCCGTCATTTTACGTCAAGAAGTTGAAAACTGCCTTTTTGCATATCTTCCACCTAGAAGCTCCTTTTTGCATGAAAACTGGCCAAGATGTGTAAAATGACATTATGAAGCTTTCCTCCAAGGCATTTTACTCCAGCCTTCATAAAAATCTAGATTTTAAATTTTCCGTAAATTGTCAACTCATATTTTGATAAACTTTAGACAATAAAATCTTTCAAACCGTGAAAGATATTGCTCTGATTCTTTTTACATATCCGACATGGTACCTCCAAGAATATATTTGCAAAAAGGTTTTACTCCATCCTTTATGGGTTTTCTAGAAATAATTTCTGAAAACTACCTACCAAGCCTCGGAAACAACAAACCAAAACTCATATTTTGCAAATTTGATCACATGAGAGGTTCTCCAATGCTAAGAGATGCTTGAAAAGACCACAAAACACCAAAAATGAAAGAAACACACAAAAATATTTTTGGTTGATGTGGGATAGCCCATTCTCCTGGATGCTCCCGCATCAGACACGCCGGGTAGGAAAAGTTTTGTTACACTCACAAAATGGAGTTGGATGACTACGTCACCCTTGTAGGTTGTAGACAACCTACAACAAACTCCATCAATGCATCAAGTTTGGAAAAATACTTCTTTCTCCTCTTCCAGCATTTACCTGGCAAAACCTCCATCCTCCTCCAACAACTCTAAACTGCATGTCTCTTCCTCAACCTGGAATCTGATCCACTGTAACCTAACCTCCTCCACCAATATGCATTTGTACACCAATCTTTCTCTGCATACAAATCAACACTAACAAAATCCAACTGTACCATCTCTTCTGCATTTACCAATTGTTCTTCTATACTCATTATCTTATTCATTTCAACATGCAAATCAACTTTCACAAATTTAGAAGGGTGTAGCTTTACCTCTTTCACTTGTTTCTCTGTCACTACTACTACAACATCTATCTTCTCACTATCTGCTGCAACCTTTTCATCTTCATACACTCTACTCTCATCTTCATCATAAAAATATAACATATTATGCATTACCTCTTTCTCTGCAACATTTTCGTCACCATTGTGTGCTGCCCCATCTTCTTCATGCTCATTCTCTACTGTTGCAACCTCATGATTTGTAACAACTACATCCTTCTTCTCATCCTCAACCACTGCTATAGTCTCTTTTCTTTCCTCTTCCTCAACCTCTTTCTCTATGCCTCCATCAGGGCATACTGCTGCAACTTTTCCCTTTTTACATGCATACACATCATCACTAGCAAACACATCTTGATTAGAAAAATAATGGGACTCCTTCATACCCATATTTTCATCTTCAACTGATGCATTATTTTCTTCTTCTTCTTTCACCATGTTTTCCTCATGGCATGCTTCTACAATCTCTTCTTTTTCATCCTTCCTATCTGTTGCAACTTCTTTTACCACTTTCTCATGTCTATCCTACAATGGAGCCAAAACAAATTCTTCCCCATCCTTGATTATACTGTGAGTATTATTTCTACCATCATGCATAGCTTCTCTATCCCAAAGCTAAGGTAAACCCAATAGAACTTGACATACATCCATGGGTACTACATCACACACAATTTCATCCCTATATCTACCAATATGAAAATTGACAACACATTGTTCACTTACCCAAATATGATGGTCTCCTCGTATCTACAAAATAAAATATGAGCTAGGATGCTTCTTTGTCTTCAAGTTCAACTTTTCCACCATTTTCAATGACACCAAATTATCTATACTACTGTTGTCCACAACCACTCTGCAACACTTTCCACCTGACTTGCAAATAGTTTGAAACACATTGCTCCTCTGTATAGGCTCTTGCTTCTCTTTTTGTGGCTTCAAAAATACCTTCTTCATCATCAAACACTCTCCTTGCCTCCAAGACATTTTGTCAAACAAAATGTCACACACTCTCAATATGCAACCTGCACAAAACACATAAACAATTCTTCACAGCTTCTCAACTCTCACTTGCTCAGGACTCCTCTCTATCTGCAACAATCTTTTGAGCTCTTCACAACCACTTCACTCTACACCCTCGGGTCTTGGCATAGGTTGTCTCACATTCGGCGCTCTGCCTGTGCACTCAAGACCACTGGCTCTGATACCATTTGATGCAAGTCAAGCTTGCCCACATACTCATAAACCCATAAATCCATATCATTTAAGCAAAATGTACGCAAATTCATTTAAAATGATGCAGAGACTCTCTGCTCACACACTACTCACAATACATCACTTAAAACTCATGCCATGTATTGAAATTCAAAATCATTAGAACCCCAAATCTACAACAAACATTACATATAACATGAAAAGAAAATACATAATTACATTCTAAAAAACTCGGGCAACCTCTGTTTGAACACTTCTCTCTCTCTCTCTCTCTCTCTCTCTCTCTCTCTCTCTCTCTCTCTCTCTCTCTCTCTCTCTCTCTCTTCTGCACTCTTCATTTCTGGTGTTCAAGCACCATTTCTGCACAAGAACTTTTCTCATTTTCCCCTCTTCAAATCTACAACATTCTCCTTTGCTGGGTACTCCATATCAAGTCTTCAATTTCTGTTTTAAAAACCTTCATATTAGCCCCCTACCAGAGGCATTTGATATCCCCAACATGGCACTCCAAAATACCTGCAAATTTTTATAATTCTGAAGCCTCAAAGAGGCATTCTATCTCCTCCGGGTGTTTTTATCTTCTCTATCATTATGGTGCTGCTTTTCCTTCCTTTATTTTTCTATTTTAAACATTAATTTAGCCTCTTAGAAGAGGCATTTCATACCACAGCTGGGGGTGGGAACTTTTTACTAAAATAAATGATAAAAACTACCTCAAGATGAGGCATTTCATTCCCTCTTTGGCACCTCCTTTAATGCATTTATTGTTTCTATTTTTTTATTACTTATGAATTTTTAAACCTTTAAACTTTTGGCGTTGAAGTTGTAATATAGATTTCTAAAAATGCTCCAAATAATAATAAATAATACCTTTTAAATTTGGAGAATATTACTTTTTGGAACTCTGTCATTTTACGTCGGGAAGCTGTGATGCAGGAGCATCCCTAGTTCAAGAGCAATTTTGCATCAACCAAAAACATTTGTATTTCATCTTGTTTGCATTTTAGTTTGTTTCTTTTCTTTTTCCAATTCAGTCAAAAATAGTTTATGTATTTTGGTCTGCATTCTACCGCAATTACATCTCAGATTCTATGGATCTGGACTTAGCATCTAGATCCATTCAGGCACATCATATCCAAATCTCAGATCATTTAGTTAAGGTACCAGAGAGATATCTCTATAAGAAAATCAACTGTTTCTTAGAGCAGAGCATCCTGACAATCTCTAATAATCAGCTAAAGGAGAAGACCTGCGGAGCATTTCACGACTTGCAAAGCTAAAAGACACATCATTCTAAGTTGTTTGGTTCACGACCGACCTTTCTTGAAGATCTATACATCATTCCATTTGTTTGTGGAGGATTGCAAGCTGATTAGGCCCGACCTATCCGTGTACACATGTTATAGCTCTTCAATGGAGTTTGTGATCTTCCTTGGCCAACGCAGAGGAATCGTATGTTCCGGAGATATATATTGATGTAATAGATGCCTAGGAAAGTAGTTCATGACATAGAGATAGTTGATAGTTTGAATTCTTTGCGAAGGAGCTTCAAAGCTATATCTTGGGTATATTCTGTAACCAGGCCTGTGAGCCCTAATTATAAGCTTGCATGTTGCTGGCCAATTGCTATTTGAATTCCACGATATACTAAATGACTAAATCTGCATTTGCTTCATATCTTTGAGTTGTTTCCATTGTGTTTACTCTTGTTGTATGGTCTAGACTCTTCTATTTGAGGACCCTCCTACTGTGACTGCACGAAGTGGTATCAGAGTGAAAGTTCAAATCGTTGGGAGTGAATTGAGCGAAGTTGGTTAAGGAATTCTGTAAAATCTTGTTGTGGATAGATCGCCAATTGTGAGGCAGTTGTCACCCTGTAGCCTAATCACCAAATTTGAAGTAGTTTGCACTTGATCTGAGGAAGATGTTGCCGAGGAGAATCCCTATTGTTGGTACAATAGTTGGAAGAACGTTTGAGATGATGGAGATGATGAAAACAATGCGAACTAGATTGGATGTTGTTGAAGAAGTTAGAAGAAAAGGACTAAGCCCTAGAATTTATATTGAGAGTGATGAGGAAGAATTTTAATCTGCTGATCAAAATAGTGAAACCCTAGGAGATGAAGAAGAAGAATCAGACCAAGTCAAGATGTTGCGAGCTATTTCAAAGATTGGAGAGCGACCTAGAGTTGATGTACCAAATTACACTGGCAATTTGAACCCCGAAGAGTTGATTGACTGGATAAATGACATGGAAGAATACTTTGAGTATGAAGAAATTGAAGATCCGGAGAAGGTGAAATTTGCAAAGACAAAATTGAAAGGACATGTTATATGGCAGGAAGAAGTTCAATTGGATAGAAACAAAAGAGAAAAGGAGAAGATTACAAAGTGGGACAAGATGATGACAAAATTGAAGAATCAGTTTATACCTGCTGACTATGAGTTGGAATTGTTGAAGAGATTGCAAAACTTGAGACAAAAGGAAAAATCTGTGAAGGAATACACTGAAGAATTTCATAAGATGATCATAAGAACAGGACATAGTGAAGAAAGCAAGGAGGAAGTGGCTAGACACATCAATGGACTGAGACTAAACATTCAAGAAGAATTGAGTTTGGTAAAGATGACAACCTTGGAAGAAGCATATCAGTTTGCCCTGAAGGTTGAAGAAAAGTTGAACAAGAAACATGATCAGAGACAGAGAGGCAGAGGAGGTAAATTTCTGAGAGGTAGAACATTTTCTAGAGGAGAGAGATCATATGCGGAGCATAACAGACTTGAGAACACATTCAAGAAGGAGGACAGAGATAATAATGCATACCAGAGAGATGATAGAACTTTCTACTGTAGAGGTAATCCTAGTCCATACTGGAGTGAAGGATACAAAAGAGAAGGAAGAGGACCTGATAGGAGAACATTCAGAGGAATTTGTTTTAAATGTGGAGGTGAAGGACATAGAGCATTTGAATGTAATCAAGGGAGTACAAACAAGAGAACAAAGAATAATAAAAGAGCAACCTATGTGGAAGAACCTGTTGAACTAGGTGACCCCTGTTCAGTTGGTAAACCTGAGAAAGGAGAGTCACTTGTCATGAGGAGATAACTATTTCAAGCAAAGACAAATGAAGAACCACTGCAGAGGAAAAGTTTGTTCAAAACCATATGCAAATTAGGAGGTAAATGTTGTAAAGTTGTAATTGATAGTGGTAGTTTTGATAACCTAGTTTCAGAGGAGATGGTGACTAAGTTGAAGTTGGAAAGATTAAAACACCCTAAACCCTATCAGATAGCATGGATTCAGGATGATCATAAGGTAGTGGTGAGTGAACAATGTTTGGTGAAATTTCATATTGGATCTTATCATGATGAAGTCTTATGTGATATTATGACTATGGATGTTTGTCATATCTTGTTGGGTAGACCTTGGCAGTATGATAGAAAAGCTATACATGATGAGAGAAAGAATGCATACACTATAACATCAAATGGAAAGAGAATTACTTTGATTCCTTTGGAAGATGATCCTAAGATTGAAGTATGTGGGAGTGCTAGAATCTGTTTGGTAGATGGAAGAAAATTTCTGGATGGTTTGAGACATGAGAATATGTGTTATGCTTTGATTCCTAAGAAGCCTAAAATATTGAAGAAGAAGACTGAAGAATCACAACTGGAGGAGATAACTGAGTTGCTGACAGAGTATGAAGACATCATATCAGACAATGTACCTTAAGGATTGCCACCACTCAAGAGTATCAGTCATCACATGGATCTTATACCTAGAGCTAGTTTTCCTAACAAAGAAGCACACAGAATGACACCGACAAAAAATGAAGAATTGAATAGATAGATACAAGAGTTGTTGAGAAAAGGTTTGATCAGAGAAAGTTTGAGTCCTTGTGTAGTACCTGCAGTATTAGCACCTAAGAAAGATGGATAATGGAGAATGTGTACAGACTCTAGAGCAATAAACAAGATCACAATTAAGTATATATTTCCTTTACCTAGGATGGATGACATTATGGATTGTTTGAGTGAAGCAAAACATTTCACAAAGATAGACTTGAAGAGTGGATACCATTAGATCAGAATCAGAGAAGGAGATGAATGGAAGACTACTTTTAAGACAAATGAAGGATTGTATGAGTGTTTAGTGATGCCTTTTGGATTGACAAATGCACCTAGTACTTTCATGAGGTTGATGAATGAAGTCTTGAAGAAATTATTGGGTAGGTTTGTTATTGTATATTTGGATGATATTCTAATTTTCAGTAAGATAAAAGAAGAACATTTGTGGCACCTTAGACAAGTATTGCAAAGACTAAGAGAAGAGAAGTTGTTGATAAACATCAAGAAGTGTAGTTTCATGAAGGAAGAGTTGGTCTACTTGGGATTTGTGATTTCTGCGGAAGGATTGAAGATGGACCCTAAGAAGGTAAGAACAATTGTGGAATGGCCTACACCAGAGAGCATTGGAGAAGTCAGATCATTTCATGGATTGGCTAGTTTCTACTAGAAGTTCATCAGAAATTTTAGTTTAGTTTGTAACCCTATGATAGAGACAATGAGAGGTGATAGAAAAGATTTCAAGTGGACATTAGGAGTAGATAAAAGTTTTAAATTGTTGAAGCAAAAAGTGACAGAGCAACCTATTTTGGCATTACCGGATTTCAATAAGGTATTTCAAGTGGATTGTGGTGCAAGTGAGAATGCAATTGGGGCAGTTTTAAGTCAAGAAGGTAGACCTATAGCATATTTCAGCAAGAAGTTGAATGATGCAAGGAGGAGATATTATATTTATGATCAAGAGTTCCATGCCATAATTCAAGCCTTGAAGAAGTGGAGACATTACTTGTTGCCTAAGGAGTTTGTGTTGTATACAGATCATCAAGCTTTGCAATATCTGAACAGTCAAGGAAAGTTGAATCAGAGACATATGAGATGGGTGGAGTTCATGTAGAGTTATACCTTTGTGTTGAAGCATAAGAGTGGAAAATTAAACAAAGTCGCAGATGCATTAAGTAGGAGAAGAAACTTGTTGACAAAGATGAGGATTGAAGTGATAGGTTTTGATGAATTGAAACATATGTATGAGGGAGACACTGATTTTGTTGAACCTTAGAAAGCATGTAAGGAACCTATTGTGATAGATAGGAGTAAGTGGTTGGATTACTTCATTCAAGAAGATATGTTGTTCAAAGGAAATCAATTGTGCATACCTAGAAGTTCCATGAGAGATAATTTGATCAAGGAGAAACACAATGGTGGATTGACAGGACATTTTGGCATTGATAAAATAGTGGCTTTGGTGAGTGAACATTACTTTTGGCCCCAGATACATAAGGATGTTAGGAAATTTGTGCAGAGTTGTAGAGTTTGTCAAGTTGCAAAAGGGAGTAGTCAAAATGCTGGATTGTATAAACCTTTGACAATATCGGAGAGACCTTGGGAAGACATAAGTATGGATTTTGTAATGGGATTGCCTAAGAAAAAGAGGACATGATTCTATATTTTTAGTGGTGGAAGATTTTCAAAGATGGCACATTTCATACGTTGTAAGAAGACAACTGATGCAGTGCATGTAGCTGACCTATTTTTCAAGGAGATTGTGAGATTGCATGGATTACCTAAGAGCATAATTTTAGACAGAGATACAAGATTTCTTAGATATTTTTGGAAGACACTTTGGAAGAAGATGAAGACAGATCTTAAGTTCACTTCAGATTTTCATCCATGGACTGATGGACAGACAGAGGTAGTGAATAGGAGTTTGGGAAACTTGTTGAGATGTTTGGTTGGAGAGAAGAAAGGAAGTTGGGATTTGATTCTTTCACAAGCAGAGTTTGCATACAATAATTCAGTGAATAGGAGAACTAGAAGAACACCTTTTGAGATTGTTATCGGAGTAAACCCTAGAGGAGTTACAGAGTTGAGAGATGTCAGTATGGAAGATAAGAGAAGTACAGAAGCAGAAGAATTTGTAGGACATATGGAGACAGTGCATAATTAAGTGAAGAAGCATTTGGAGGAGATGAAGAATAAGTACAAAGAGCAAGCAGATGAGAAGAGGAGACATAAGGAATTTAAAGTTGGAGATGAAGTGATGGTATTATTGAGAAAAGAAAGACTTCCAATGGGGACATATAACAAAATGGAGATGAAGAAGATTGGACCTTGTAGGGTACTCAGAAAGTTTGATTCAAGAAATGCATATGACGTGGAGTTACCAGAGACATTGGGCATATCACCTATTTTCAACATTGCAGACCGATATCCATATCATGAAGCAGAGTTCAGTGACAGCATGGAAGAAGACTTGAAGAAGTAGTTACCACAACAAGCACCAGCGTAGATTGAAGACATTTTGGATAGCAGAGATGGACCCAGCACTAGGGGAAGACAATACAAAGAGTACCTTGTGAAGTGGAAAGGCAGACTAGAAGAAGATTCATCTTGGATTTTGCAGGCTGAGGTAGACCATTTTGGTTTCCCTCTAGCCCCAACAAAGTGAGGGACTCACTTTTTCAATAACCCTGAATGTCTGATGTAGGAGCATCCTTGGTTTAAGAGCAATCTTGCATCAACCAAAAACATTTGTGTTTCAGCTTTGCATTTGAGTTTGTTTCTTTTCTTTTTCCAGTTTAGTTCAGGCAGTTCAGTTAGAAGCAGTTTCTATATTTTGGTCCGCATTCTACCATAATTACATCTCAAATGTTGTGGAACTAGACTTAGCATCTAGATCCATTCAGGCACATCATATCCAAATCTTAGATCATTTGGTTAAGGTACCGGAAAGATATCTCTATCAAAAGATCAATTGTTTCTCAGAGCAGAGCATCCTGACAATCTCTAATAATCAGCTAAAGGAGAAGACCTACAGAGTATTTCATGAATTGCGAAGCTAAAAGACACACCATTCTAAGTTGTTTGGTTCATGGTCAACCTTCCTTGAATATTCATACATCATTCCATCCATTTGTAGAGGATTGCAAGCCGATTAGGCCCGACCTATCTGTGTACACACGTTACAACTCTTCATTGGAGTTTGTGATCTTCCTTGGTTGACGTGGAGGAATCATATGTTTTGGAGATGATATATATTGATGTCATAGATGCCTAGGAAATTAGTTCATGACATAGATATAGTTTATAGTTTGAATTCTTTGCGAAGGAGCTTCAAAGCTATATCTTGGGTATATTTTGCAACCAGGCATGTGAGCCCTAATTGTAAGCCTGCATGTTGCCAGCCAATTGCTATTTGAATTCCATGATATACTAAATGAATGAATCTACATTTGCTTCATATCTTTGAGTTGTTCTCATTGTGTTTACTCTTGTTGCACGGTCTGGACTCTTCTCTTTGAGGACCCTCCTATCGTGGCTGCACCAAGCTGAAAACTGCCTTTTTGCATATCTTCCACCCAGAAGCTCCTTCTTGTATAAAAACTGGCCAAGATGTGTAAAATAACATTATGAAGCTTGCATTCAAGGGATTTTACTCTAGCCTTCATAAAAACCCAGATTTTAAATTTTTCGTAAATTGTCAACTCATATTTTTATAAACTTTAGGCATTAAAATCTCTCAAACCACGAAAGATATTACTCTGATTCTTTTTGTATATCTGACATGGTACCTCCAAGAATATCTTTACAAAATGGTTTTACTCCATCCTTTATGGTTTTTCTAGAAAAAATTTCTAAAAACTACATCCGAAGCCTCTGAAACAACAAACCAAAACTCATATTTTGCAAATTTGATCACATGAGAGGTTCTCCAATGCTAAGAGATGCCTGAAAAGACCATAAAACACCAAAAATGAAAGAAACACAAAAATATTTTTGGTTGATGCGGGATAGCCCATTCGCCTGGATGCTCCTGCATCAGACACACCGAGTAGGAAAATTTTTGTAACACTCAAAAAATGGAGTTGGATGACTAGATCACCCTTGTAGGTTATAGACAACCTGCAACAAACTCCATCACTACATAAGGTTTGGAAAAAACCTTCTTTTTTCTCCTCTTCCAGCATTTACCTTCATCCTCCTCTAACAACTCTACTCTGTATGTCTCTTCCTCAACCTGGAATCTGATCCACTGTAACCGGACCTCCTCCACCAATATGCATCTGCACACCAATCTTTCTCTACATACAAATCAACACTAACAAAATCCAACTGTACCATCTCTTCTGTATTTACCAATTGTTTTTCTACACTCATTATCTTATTCATTTCAACATGCAAATCAACTTTCACAAATTCAGAAGGGTATAGCTTTACCTCTTTCACTTGTTTCTCTATTACTACTACTGCAACATTTGTCTTCTCACTATCTACTGCAACCTTTTCATCTTCATACACTCTACTCTCATCTTCATCATAAAAATAGAACATATTATGCATTACCTCTTTCTTTGCAACATTTTCGTCGCCATTGTGTGCTGCCCCATCTTCTTCATGCTCATTCTCTACTGTTGCAACCTCATAATTTGTAACAACTACATCCTTCTTCTCATCCTCAACCACTGTTGTAGTCTCTCCTCTTTCCTCTTCCTCAACCTCTTTCTCTATGCCTCCATCAGGGCATACTACTGCAACTTTTCCCTCTTTACCTGCATACACATCATCACTAGCAAACACATCTTGATTAGAAAAATAATGGGACTCCTTCATACCCATATTTTCGTCTTCAACTTATGCATTATTTTCTTCTTCTTCTTTCACCATGTTTTCCTCATGGCATGTTGCTGCAATCTCTTCCTTTTCATCCTTCATATCTGCTGCAACTTCTTTTACCACTTTCTCATGTCTATCCTGCAATGGAGCCAAAACAAATTCTTCCCCATCCTTGATTATACTGTAAGTATTATTTCTACCATCATGCATAGCTTCTCTATCCCAAAGCCAAGGTAAACCCAATAGGACATGACATACGTCCATGGGTACTACATCACACACAATTTCATCCATGTATCTACCAATATGAAAATTGACAACACATTGTTTACTTGCCCAAATCTAATGGTCTCCTCGTATCCACAAAATAAAATATGGGCTAGGATGCTTCTTTGTCTTCAATTTCAACTTTTCCACCATTTCTAATGACACCAAATTATCTATGCTACTTTGTCCACAACCACTTTGCAAAACTTTCCACCTGACTTGCAAATAGTTTGAAACACATTGCTCATTTGTATAGGCTCCTGCTTCTCTATTTGTGGCTTCAAAAATACCTTCTTCATCATCAGACACTCTCCTTTCCTCAAAGACATTTTTTCAAACAATTGTTGCACACTCTCAATATGCAAACTACACAAACACATAAACAATTCTTCACAACTTCTCAGCTCTCACTTGCTCAGGACTCCTCTATACCTACAACAATCTTTTGAGCTCTTCATAACCACTTCACTCTACACCCTCAGGTCTTGGCATAGGTTGCCTCACATTTAGCGCTCTACCTGTGCACTCAAGACCACTGGCTCTAATACCATTTGATGCAAATCAAGCTTGCCCACATACTCACAAACCCACAAATCCATATCATTTAAGTAAAATATACTCAAATTCATTTAAAATGATGCAGAGACTCTATGCTCACACACTACTCACAATACATCACTTAACACTCATGTCATGTATTGAAATTCAAAATCATTACAACCCCAAATCTGCAACAAACATTACATAAAACATGTAAAGAAAATGCATAATTACATTCCTAAAAATTCAAGAAACCTCTGTTTGAACACTTTGCTCTCTCTTCATCTTCCCTCTTCTATATACCTTCAAAGAGGCTCTTCATTTATGTTCTTCAAGGCACCATTTCTGCACAAAAACTTTTCTCATTTTCCCCTCTTCAAATCTGCAACAGTCTCCTTTGCTGGGTACTCCATATCAAGTCTTCAATTTCTGTTTTAAAAACCCTCATATCATCCCCCTACCAGAGGCATTTGATACCACCAGCATGGCGCTGCAAAATACCTGCAATTTTTTATATTTCTGAACCCTCAAAGAGGCATTCTATCTCCTCTAGGTGTTTTTATCATCTCCCTCATTATGGCCATGCTTCTCCTTCCTTTATTTTTCTATTTTAAACATTAATTTAGCCTCTTAGAAGAGGCATTTCATACTACAGTTGGGCATGGGAATGTTTTACTAAAATAAAATGATAAAAACTACCTCAAGATGAGGCATTTCATTCCCTCTTTGGCACCTCCTTAATGCATTTGCTGTTTCTTTTTTTTAATTACTTTTGAATTTTTAAACCTTTGAACTTTTGGCGTCGAAGTTTCAATATAGATTTATCAAAATGCTCCAAATAATAATAAATAGTACCTTTTAAATTTGGAGAAAATTACTTTTTGCAACTCCGTCATTTTATGTCGGGAAGTTGAAAACTGTCTTTTTGCATATCTTCCACCCAGAAGTTCCTTTTTGCATAAGTTTCACCCAGAAGTTCCTTTTTGCGTATCTTCCACCCAGAAGTTCCTTTTTGCATATCTTCCACCCATAAGTTCCTTTGTGCATGAAAACTGGCCAAGATATGTAAAATGACATTATGAAGCTTTCCTCGAAGGGATTTTACTCCAGCCTTCATAAAAATCTAGATTTTAAATTTTTCGCAAATTGTCAACTCACATTTTTATAAACTTTAGGCATTAAAATCTTTCAAACCATGAAAGATATTGCTCTGATTATTTTTGCATATCCAACATGATACCTCTAAGAATATCTTTGCAAAAGGGTTTTACTCCATCCTTTACAGTTTTTCCAGAAATAATTTTTGAAAACTACTTACAGAGCCTCTGAAACAGCAAATCAACAAAAACTCATATTTGCAAATTTGATCACATGAGAGGTTCTCCAATACTAAGAGATGCCTGAAAAGACCACAAAACACTAAAAATAAAAGAAACACACAAAAATATTTTTGGTTGATGCAGAATAGCCCATTTGCCCGGATGCTCCTACATCATTCTTCCAAGCATCGTGTTCATTTTCACATGTTCTGATTCTATTTGATAGTATTTTGTAAGTGAGATCTTAACAAATAATATTTTTTTGTTTCCTAAATCCTACCTAGATAATTACCTAAAAACTAGTCATGATGATCCACTAGCCAAGATAGTTCCCCCTAGTCATCCAATTCAACTCACCTAGCTTTATCAAAATTGATAAAGGTGCAATAGTGGTATCTTAGTGTAGCCAAATTAAGATAGAGAGCCTTACATGCCTAAGCCTTTGAAGGAAAAATCCTCCAAAGCCAACAACTTGTTTTTCATTAAATTTCTTGTGGTGGTTACTTCATTCAAATTAGAGGCACTATTGGTAATAGCTTCCTATAATGACTCATAATCCTCCTAATTGGAAAGATAGGATTTCTTAGAAAAGCATCTACTTGACATAAAAAAATCTTTTTCCTTGACTTTGAAGGTTAAATTCCAAAGGAAGGGATTTGCCATAGAAGAGTTTGTTCTCTTCACCAAACTTCATGAAATTTGTTTATCTTCCTATCTAGAATGTTAAGAATTAACACCAAATCCATTTTTCTTTAACTATGAAAAATATTTTGAGATGTTTGGCTACAAGAGGTCTCTCATAAGGTGTTCCTCCATGAAACTCTTTGATTCTACTATTTGTTGTCATGATGATTCTTAGTAATAAAAAAACTCTTTTTATGGATGCAAGTGGACAATGCCTTGTTTTCTACTCTAGTCACCTTATAAATATGTCCTTCAAAACAAAACACACATGTTAGATACTTTTTTTAATCTATTAATCAACTTTTAACAACAATATTGATTAATATTCTTAAAATAATCTTTGTAAAATATGAAAATTTTGGTTGTTGAGTGTTAATATTCAATAATTTTATGATTGGAGTTAATTTGAGGTAAAATTGATCATTTAATAAAAAATTGTTTATTTGAATAGCGTAGCATTTAATTTTATTACAGGAACCAGTGTTCTTATTGTCTTGATATCTTATTTTGTTCTTTCTAACTCTTCACAATTTGTGGAAGACAAAAAAAAATTGATGAGCAAGTTTTATGTATTACTTTGTATAAAGAAGTATATTACACCATATACGTGTGACATTCACAAAAAATAAAGATGAGGGAATGGCATCACACCCCAAAGTTTAGGCAAGGCAAGGCAAAGCCTTAAATTAACACATGAAAACATAAGACAAAATAATAAGTGGCTAAACGACTAAGCAATAGGAGCTATAGATCCAATAGGGGGTGGAGGCAAATCATGGTCATTAGGCTTGCCCTAACTACCAAGAAGGTCTTGGCCATTAGGAATTGGCTTCCAATATTTTTTGAACATCATCTTAAGAGACATTAAATTTAAATTTTATGTTAGCACTATCCCATTAGTATATATCTATCGCAACACATGAATCAAATGAATGGTTCTTGATACAGAGGTATATGTTCATACATAAGGTAAGTAAGTCATAATCATGATGTACACATATGTACAAATATGTCTATAAAAAATTATCATATACAAATTAATGAAATTTATTTGATATAAAATAGCTAATTTATTAATGTGTGTGTGTGTGTGTGTGTGTGTGTGTGTGTGTGTGTGAGTTTAATTGTTAACTACTTTTTATTTGATATAAAGATAACTAATTTATTAGTGAATAAAAGTCACTCTCATAATAAAGAATTGTATATTTTGACTCTAATATACAAATACTCAATGACCTTTAATTTTATTTCGTAAATTTAAACTTTTAAAATATCATAAATGATTTAAATTCAAATGATTTCTCTTTTAAATTATTTTATGTATCTTTTTGGTATATTATTTTGATTGGTTTTTTTAATATTATTTTTAAGTGTGTTTTCAAAAAAAATGTATAGTTTTTAATTAATTTTTAAAAAATTATGAAATTAAAATAATTAAGACAAAATATTTAATTTTTTATATATTTTTATTTTAAATTATGTTTTTTTTTTAATTTGAAGATACAATAAACATTAAAAAAATTAGTAAAAAGTCACAAATATTTTAATTATAGATTAGAAATTTTTCAAACCCCAAGTTCAAAGTTTAAGGATCAAAGTTAAGAGTAAGACTACAAATTATAGGTTACAAGAAAGTTACTTTTGATACCATTTCCCATATTTATAAATTAGAAAATTTTCAAACCCCAAGTTCAAAGTTTAAGGATCAAAGTTAGGAGCAAGACTACAAATTACAGGTTACAAGAAAGTTACTTTTGATATAATTTCCCATATATAATAAATATATAATATCTACATACTAAACATATGTTTTAGAATAAAAAGAGGGTTTCAATTTCAAGGATAAATCCTCCTTTCGCACCTTACATTCAAGGACATAAATCGAGTGCAGCCACAATCTCTTGCAAGAGGGCTCTGCTACAAATTTAGTGTCCCTTAGAACGAAGAGGAAACTTGGAATTTTCTAACTAATTGATTAATTAAAGACTAATTATGCTTAAAACCCTAATTTCGTAAAATCATAAATAAACGAACGAAACACGACAAATGCTCGTACACAAAGATATCAAATGATAATTAGATACATACCAAATTTCAAGATTCAGTACCCAAAAAAGTTGGGGACTAACGAGCGGGCGATTTAGTCTAAGATACCAGTTTCTGTCAGGATCTCTAAAGATTGTCTGCAACTTATTTCTGTTGTTCTAGGGATTTCAGTGTTTCAAGATCCGGAGGACTAATGAGCGGGCACCCTAGTCTAGGTCCTGCTTTTCTGCTTTGATATGCAATTCTGACACTTTGTTATACTTCCCTGCAACTCCACTCCTTCCACTTCTACATCTGTAATCACATAAAAGGGGCTTGGGGGTTGTGATGTTTAGAGGCTTGCCTCGGTCAAGCCCCGGAGAGACATTCAAGTCTTCTGAACACCATTGTCAAATAGAGAGTGCGTATCCCTACGGGATAGAGGCAAAAACCAATTGATAAATGATTGAAAAACACAAATAAATGTCACCTCGAAGGTGTAGCTCGCATATAGATGATAATCTTTCACATCATGAGAAGATGAAGCCAAATCTGCATAACAAACACTATAATAAGAAAAGTCTACTCTGCAACAATGAATATCTTGAATACTCTGAAATCACAAGTGCGCCAAAAGTTCATAATCATCTTCTCTAGTTTACAAATGAATCCCTAAACATGCTTATATATGCAACTAAACACATTCCCACTAAGAATTTCATAATTCAAACTTAAGGTGTCGGCATAGGACCTAATTAACAGTCACATAACCGACACTTGAATTTAGGTCCTGCCTAAAATAGGGGAAGACTAGGGCGCAAGCACCCAAGTCCTCCCTCTCTATTTAGGTTAGGATTTATCCTAATAGCACCCCCTAGGTCCTATTTGTCATAAAACTTTAGGGTTTTCTCATCGGGAGTTAACATGAATATGCAAGATGATCAAAATGCTTTCTAAAGGACCCGGGAGCTAAATATAGGAGGGAAAAAGTCTTAGGGAGAAATTTTCTGACATAACATTTAGCCCCCACTTTAATGTATGCATGAATGCAAGGCCCATACATGCATTAAAGTGCGGTCAACAAACACAACAAACACGCCAGGCACTTAGAGCTAATGCATACATGAAGATTGAGAACCATTCCTAGCCCCAAGTCTCAGGTAGACATTAGAGAAAACACGCCGCAGACATGCCAAACACAATGAAGACAGTAACAGGCACGTAAAACACAGAGAAGACAGTAATAGTCACACAAAACACAGAGAAGACAACATTGAAGACACACAAAACATAGTGAATGCAGTGATTATTTCTTTTTCATTTTCTCATATATGAATGCAAATGCAAGTACATGGAAAGTAAACACAACACACCACCCAAAATGCAAGAGGGACTCATCACCACATGTCTTTAGACTGCATATGGGGCAACAGACACGCAATACAAATCTCAGAGTGTAGGAGGGACTCATCGCCACATGTCTTTAGACTACACTTGAGAACAAACACACCATACAAATCCCCAAGCATAGGAGGAACTCATTGCCACGCATCTTTAGACTATGCTTGGGAACAAACACACCATACAAGAGGGAAAATACACAGAAAACACACGAAAACCATGAGCACCGTATAGTATGCCAAAGACATATCAAACGTCTAAAACATGACAAACAAGCAATGGAAGGAGCATATTGCTAGGTTCACCACCATCTCAGGCACATTATAGGCACACCAAAAGGTTGGGATTATGCCACAACAACTGCCAAAGACACGCTTAACGGAGGATACACCAACCCCGCCTACTCAGAGGACTTTTAGAATAAAAATGATGTGCACTAGCTCAGGAGATACACCATCCTTGCCTCTGTAGAGAGATTTCAAAATGCAACCCCACACACATCGCGGAACGCCTTACAGTGAAAAGGAAGCATGTGCTCAAAAAGTATACAACCCCACCCACGTCACGAAGACGCCTTATAGAGCAAAGGAGGTATACGCAATAGATCAATGTATGCAAACACAATTTATCAATATCAAAATCATCAAACAACTTACCTTATCTATGCCCCCACCTTAAGGTGGTTGATGTCATGTACCAATATCAAGCACGTTAAGGGAGGAAGAAAACACACAAGGGACAAAGAGCTCTCGCAAAGCCCATGCCCCCAAAGGTGACATGTACTTTACGATCTCAAATGTTCCCACAAACACATGATTTGCTGCAAAGAGAGGTTAGAAATCTTTATATAAGATAATAACCACATCACATGATCAAAAACAATGCATGTAACCATTCACATCAAGAGCCGAGGTTATACTACGGATTCATAGACCGAGTATAAACGTGGGGCTATATCGCAAAAATCTCAAAACTGAGTGTAACCAAGATGAGATTCAAAGATAAACAAAGTGCACAGAGAAGATGTATTGTTATGTCTTTTTAGTACAATAAGACAACATCAAAATATCACACGGAGTGATTCTACTAGCCAAGCGTTGGATAATATATATCAACCCCATCATCATGTATGGACTAGGTCCATTTTTGCTTACTTGTTGAAGGGACATGTGGTCTGTATCAGTATTATTTGTTTTTCGTCATCCGCTAGCTAGATAGAACCACTAGAGGAAGGTAAACAATAAATCAAGAGAGGAGAAACAAGTGCCTTAGGGTCGTCACGTAGGAAGGTGCCCCCAAGTCACCAACCGCAACGCTATGCCCCTAGGACACAACACACAACTGTTGGCAAGAGATACTGCTAGGCATTTTAGATGTTGTCATTGATGGCAACTAAATCTATATTACACATCTACAATGTATCATTTGATCATAACGGAAGTCAGATTGCAGATTTGTCTAAGTTTGGATAGACAGGAACAGAGCATATGACAGGGTTCAGCATTTTGGTCCGCATTTCTTCACAGGTTATCATATTGTGATGCAGATCTGAGGGTATGTTAAGGGATGTCAGGGCTACCTAAATCCAAAGTTTTATCCTCCAGTGATGAAGGGATTGAAAGTTACAAGCATATGAGTATCGGGCTTTGGTTAAACAGTTCAGTCCAGTGAAGAATAGGCCGACTTGGTGTTTGATCCTTGTGCAGATTAAGAGAAGTGGTTGGTTGAGTAATTTATGAGATCCAGTGGTGTTGGCTGACATGTGTGGTGACTTGAATACATAAGTTTTGGTTCGCATTGATATTTGTGCATGGATTCAGCCGACAGAACAGTGTTCTTGAAAATATCTCTAAGTTTTCTTGAGGTCGACTACAATTGATGAAATTTCATATAGCGGATATATATAATCGATGGGTGTGAGCATTTTGTGATATGGTTGTGCGAATATGAGATGAGAGGTGTGAAGTGTGGTAGTATCAAGTGTGAAGCAAAGATTCAAGGCTCGGATTATGGCAGAACGGTAAAACAAGGCAGTAAGAGATGAAGTGTGTGAAGTCGGTATATTAATCCTAACCAGAATTGTAATATTGCATTGTTAGATGCTATTCTTCAGTTCAATTATTCCAGTGAACTCTTTGTAATTAATCTTGTAGGCAGTGAGCCTCCTTCGAGCAGTGAGCTCTGGGAAGTGTGCCCAAAGGCATGTGCCTTCCCATTTGTAATACTTTTAACAGAGTATAAAATCTTGTGGGTTAACCCCCACCGTGGTTTTCCCTTAACCGGGTTTCCACGTAAAAATCTTGGTGTTCATGTATGATGATCTTGTTGCTGTTGTTCTTGAGTTCATGTTTCTTTATTTTGAATGTATGTGGTAAATTAATAAAGGAACATAATAATAAGTTTTGCAGAACATAGATTCACCCCCCCTCTCAGTGTTCCTTAATTTCAACAATTGGTATCAGAGCAAGGTTCCTTGGAAGAAGTTTAACAGCTTGAGGAAGATCTGGGAAGGTGTTTCAATGGGTTCATTCAGGTATTCTGGTGGCATCAATGAAAACTTCAAGTTGCTTTAGAAGATCTTGATCAGTCCAGAGCAGAAGTCAAAGAACTACAAGAGAACCTTAAAAATGCTAAGGATTTCATTAAGACTTTAAAAGAGAAACTAAGCAAATCTATGGAAAAGAGGAAGGAGATACTTCAACAGTTAGCAAATCAGTAGGAAGACAATGGCATGGATGGGGCTCTAAAGGAGAAGACAAAGGAATGTGAGAAGCTGACAAAAGAAGTTGTCCTAAAACATGAGATGGAATTCAAGGTGATGAGGCTAACCAAGGAAATTGAGGAAAGGAAGAAGACTGAAGAAAACCTGAATCAGTCTCTAAAAGAAAGAACAGAAGAGTGCTGCAAATTAGACAGAATAATTGGTCATCTAGAGTCTGATCTACAAGAAACCAGGTATAATGAGGAACAACTTGCAAGGCAAATTGTCATTCTCAAACATGACCTAGAAGCTGCAAATGAATACAAAGAGAAGTTCAAGATAAGCTCAGCTAAACTTGAAGTGTTTCTTGATAGTCAGAAGATGGCAGATGATAAGCATGGTTTGGGATATGAGAAAGGTGAAAGCTCTGGATCTGGTCAAAGAAATCCTAAATCAAGGAATCAGAGAAACAGACCTAGAAGACCTCTAGTCAAATAGCCTAATGCTTAAAGGTATCCATCCTTCAATGTAAATTGTTTCAACTACAATAAATTTGGTCATAGAGCTACTCAGTGCAGAAGTAGAGTGAATCAAAGTAGTCCATCCTTCTCCAATCAATGCTTCAATTGTAAAAGCTATGGTCATAGATCTAATGAATGCAGAAGTATGATGATGAATAACTTTAACAACATAGGAAATGTCAATTCTTTCAATGGAAAATGTTTTGCATGCAATAGATTTGGACATATGGTTAATCAGTGCAGATCAAGAGGAAATCAAGTAAATGAGCCAAGAAATGTTGTGTGCTTTAATTGCAATAGATCCAGTCATATTGCAAGATTTTGTAGAAGTAGGAATGATGATAAAAAAAGGTCCAATAAATAGAAACTGGAATGTGCAGAGACAAGATAAAGGCAAGAGTAAAGTAGATTTGAATGAGATCTAGAATGAAATGAACAAAACATGGGTGAAGAAAGCTGCAATGAATGATGGTGATGGGTCCGCACTGGAATCTGATGTTGATAATTCCTCCGGGAATTGAAATAGCAGCTCTGGCTCAGGCAGAGCTGCATTGAAAATCTAATTCCCCCTACCAATAATTGGGTGTCTAAATCTGGCATGATGAATGAAGATAAAGAAGCCTATTGTAGATCTGTTGAAGCAAATTCCAGAAGAAAAGAAGCTAATGCGATTGATTACGGAGCAATTGAAGATTGATTGTATTCAGAAATAGTGTAACCGAATGAATTAGGGTAAAGCATCTATTACAATGGTGAATTAGGTTTTGCGGAGCATAAAAGGTCATTCACTCAACATTTGAATCACTTTGCATTCAAAGAGAACAAGGAGAATAGCACCTAAGCTGAGATTTCAAAGATTTGGAGTGCGAAAAGCAAATTCGACATCTAACCCTAACTGGAAAAACAAGGTATTCTCTGTAAAGCTCTCTGAATTTGCAATCTCTAGATATGGCTACTCCGTTGGTTGTTGACATCACCAAAAAGCCCCAACCTAAATTCAAAAGGCATCCACACAAATCTGTAGAGGTCGATCTGTTAGGTGCCTTCTCTAATGTTTTGCATGGTGGGTTGCATGTTGAAGATATTAGGGCTTACATTCATGCTAGCATAGATGAGTTTGGGGATTCGAAGTTAGTAGATTTGTTTAAGAATCACCTGAGGGGTGAGATTTATGGTCTTAAACCTGAGTATAAGGCGCTGCAAGACAAACATTTCATTCAGTTTATTGGGTTCCCATCCTTCAGTGAGGATGAGTGGGTCCGGTATGTACTAAGTCAGATGCATGTTGAATTCATGTAGTTGATGAAACCCTTTAAGATCACCAAGGATGCCATCAACACCATAACAGGATTGAACTCATTCAATGGACTGCCGATGCTAAAATTAGTGAAGAATCAAACTGTAATTGAAGCTACCAGATCAAAATTTGATAAGAGGGCAATGACAATAAATGATATAATTGATTCGGATGTCAAATTTGCATCTATGGTGATTGGGTATAAGATATACCACTCCAACAGGGAAAACTCTGTATCCGATATAGCCATTTATGTTGCTTATCAGATGTTAAAAGAAAATGCTGACTATGACTTGTGTGAGTTGCTGCAAAACCAACTTATAAAGAATCTGAACAAGATTAAGAAGGATAAGAAGAATACATTCAAGTATGGTACGTTGGTCCTATGTTTGTTCTTTTATTTCATGAATGAGTTGCTCGGGAAGAAAAGCCTATGCTGGACCAGTGATAAGCCTATTGCCATACAAATAAGAGAGCACTTGCACAATATTGGTGACTCCAATGCCCAAAGGACTGCTCTTTGGGGATATTTCAAGAATTTTTAGAATATGATGCAACTAAGAGAAAGAATCCCTACGTCTATGGTGGAAAAGTACAAGGATACAATTTGTTTCATGGTGGAAACAGATCAATGTTTGATGGAAGCAGTTGAACCAAGGATTGTATGGATCATGCCCATGGGGTATGAAGTTGATGAACAAATACTGGAAATGTATGCTCAACACCTTCTGAGCAAACCAAAAGATACCTCAGTTGAGAGATTCGGTACATATGGTGAACTTAGTGTGAAACTGCATGTGAACTCTAGAAACCTGAATCTAAGAGAAAGATCCAAAGGCAAGTTGAAATGTATGCAGAAAGTATTGGAATAACAAAATAAGTTGTGAGACAAAACAGGGAAAGGATAGAGAAAGTTAAGAAGAAGAAGCAGGACAGGGAACATGGAAGTGTTCCGGTAGAATCCTCTCCCAAATCAAGGACTACTAGGAGTTCTGGTACAACCTCCAGTGCATCACCCTTTCCTATTGCAAAGAAATTCAAAGAAAAACCTACCGGTAAGGAAGGAAAAGGACAAAAGTAAAGAGCAAAAGGTCATATGTCAGTGTAGAGAAAGAGGATGAAGAAGAGACTGAGTCAGATGGTGAGGTTAAAGAGTTGAAGGCCTCAGGCACTAACGCTGCTAAAGTGTCTAAAGACAAGCCCTCCAGAAGTATAAGGGTAAGCAAAAGACTAAAGAATGAAACTCATGTTGAAAAATCCACCGTCAGTTGAAGATATTGTGAATGCAGTAACTGTTCATGGGAATTTGAAGCCCATAACAAAATATTATGACAACTTTGATAATGTCAACAAGAAAATTTTGGAGGATGCTACTATCAAGTACTTGAATACATTCAACATAGCACTTGTGGAAATTTTGTCAGAAATCCCTAAGAGTCTAAGTGACATTTTGGAGACGAGAAAAGCAGCTGCCAAAGCAAAGGATTTGGAGCTAAGAGAACATGTGTTGTCCAGTTTGTGTCCGGTAATCTCTAGGAAGGAAGCAAATAATATCTTCAAAGAAGTTAAAGATGAATTCAGAAGCAAAATTAGAATGAATAAGCTAATGATTGGAGACATTGATCAAGTTGTCAAAGAAACAGAACAAATTTTGAAGAAAGCCCTGGACAAGAATAAGTTCTATGTGGTCACTGAAGAACCTATTGATGTTAATACATCCATTCCAAATGATGAAGAGTTGAAGGAAAATAAGCAACAAGCTGAGGCAGATGATTTCTTTATTCCAGAAGAGGAATTATTAAATAAAGGAGATGAAGATATCATGAAGGAAGTTAATGTTGATGGTGCAAAAGTTACTCAAATTCCTCCGGACCAATCTGGTGAAGAAAATAAAGAAATGAATGCTCCTACTGAAGGTTATTCTGAGAAGAATAAAGAGCAAAAAGTAGAAGAGGTTAAGGACAAGGAAGATCGAGAAGAAGAAACTGATGATGGAATTGATTCCTCCATTCTGGATGTTGAGGAATTTGATAAAAATGATGATAATGTTGCTACTGAGGATACACAAAATCCTCCGGAGAAGAATGCAAAAGACGTTGTTGATGATGCAAAGAGAGCAGAAGTAGAGAAAAAGAATGAAAATGATAAGCAAGACAATGTGGTTGACTCTGGAAAGGGAGAATATGCAGGCCCTAATGAGCATAAAACTGAAACATCATATTGGGCAAGAGACACTGCAGAAGCAGTGAAAGAAATTTTGGAGAAAGATAAACAAGTTGCAGAAGATCCGGATATAATACAAAGTCCAATCAATTTTGATACTTTATCACCAGTACAGAAGATGAAGTTGGCATCTTTTGCATAAGCTAAGGCCAGAGAGGATATCTTGAAGTTCCATATAGAAGACAGTGAGTTGCTTGGTCTTGCATCTAACATCTTGGAGAAAATCATGCCTAAATTTCAAAAGGATTCATCAGCATCCCCCTTCGATCAATTGAAGAGTCTGATAAACTTTGTAAGTACTCATTTTGAATCTTTTGAGAAGTCAGCAGAAGTTAAATCCAGAATGAATTTAATGATAAAAGATTTAGTGAACTGAAAGGAATAATTGTCTATGATAGAATTATGCTAGATACTAGTGTAAAGAGTATTCAAAATTCCCTCACTAAAGGAGATGTGTACAAATTTTGTTTATCTTGGTCAAAAGTTGTAGAGGATATTGAGAAGAAAATAAAGGAGACCGAGCAAAAATTGTCAAATGTATCTCAATCCTTTGATCCTTTGACAATATCTGCGGTGAGTCAAGAATGTCAAGTAATTAGCTTGATTGATGAAATAAAGAAATTGGTGAAAGAAAAATAAAACATTGTGGCAAGGATGTGTGAACTCCAGGGACTGATTTTCCCTAAGTTAGAAACAATGTTCAATGCATTGACAGAAGCTCAAACTGCTGCTCTGACAAGTGATCCCACTGATCTACAAAAGGCAGAGCCACGAGCATTTTTATTCAGTGATCATATTTCAATTTTGGATAGCATGAAGAAAAGATGGGACAATGAATTGGCACTGTTGAAAAATATTTTTGGTGATGTGTTTAAGTTCATGTAGACAAGTCATAAGGATTGTTTGCATATATGCACCCATGTACATAGAGCTTTTTTGTGAATTTTTGGATCTGGACCTTGAACTTTGCCATTGATGTTAAAGGGGGAGTGGCAAGCAGTGAAAAATGGTGAATTCATCTAAGGGGAGCATTGGAAATCACAAGTGTACATAGTAAGGGGGAGTTGTTCTAACACTTAGTCATTTTTCACTAAGTGTTGCCATCAATGCCAAAGGGGGAGATTGTTGGCAAGAGACACTGCTAGGCATGTCATATGTTTTCATTGATGGCAATTGAATCTATCTTACACATCCGCAATGTATCATTTGATCATACCAGAAGTCAGATTGCAGATTTGTCTAAGTCCAGATAGACAGGAATAGAGCATATGACAGGGTTCAACATTTTGGTCCGCATTTCTTCACAGGTTATCATATTGTGCTGTAGATCTGAGGGTATGTTAAGGGATGTCAAGACTACCTAAATCCAAATTTTTAGCCTCCGGTGATGAAGGGATTGAAAGTTACAAGCATCTGAGTATCGAGATTTGGTTAGACAGTTCAGTCTGATGAAGAACATGCCGACTTGGTGTGTGATCCTTGTGCGGATTAAGAGAAGTGGTTGGTTGAGTAATTTATGAGATCCAATGGTATTGGCTGACATGTGTGGTGACTTGAATACATAGGTTTTGGTCCACATTGATATTTGTGCATAGATTCAGCCAATAGAATAGTGTTCTTGAAAATGGCTCTAAGTTTTCTTGAGGCCAACTGCAGTTGATGAAATTTCATATAGCGGATATATATATAATCGATGGGTGCAAGCATTTTGTGATAAGGTTGTAAGAATATGAGATGAGAGGTGTGAAGTGTGGCAGTATCAAGTGTGAAGTAGAGATCTGAGGCTCGGATTATGGCAGAACGATAAAACAGGGCAGTAAAAGATGAAGTGTGTGAAGTCAATATATTGATCCTAACCGGAACTGTAATCTTGCATTGTTCGATGTTATTCTTCAGTTCAAGTATTCCACTGAACTCTTTGTAATTAATCTTGTAGGCAGTGAGCCTCCTTTGAGCAATGAGCTCTAGGCAATGTGCCCGAAGGCATGTGCCTTCCCATTTGTAATACTTTTAACAGAGTATAAAATCTTGTGGGTTAACCCCCACTGTGGTTTTTCCCTTAACTGGGTTTCCACGTAAAAACCCTGGTGTTCATGTGTGATGATCTTGTTGCTGTTGTTCTTGGATTCATGTTTCTTTCTTTTAAATGTATGTGGTAAATTAATAAAGGAACATAATAATAAGTTTTACAAAACACTGATTCACCCCCCCTCTCAGTGTTCCTTAATTTCAACAACAACAATGAAAATAGAGGAGAAGCAAGATAGAAGAATGATGGAACAAATAGAAGAAGGATCACAATAGAGGTGGTCTCTCGGTATCCTTGACCTTACAAGAGTATCAAGGGTCATCCTAGGAGGCCTAAACAACACATAACACGTCATGGGGGAAACACAACACAGAGGTAAAGGGTTAGAAATACTTGTAGGCACAACCGAGCTAACGGTTGTCGACAAGAAAATCATCATATTCCCACTCTCGAATGTTAGAAGAAAGTGGGACATAAGGTACCATAGCCCAACTTTTGTTCTTGTCTTCAAGTTGTTCATTCTTAAGCTCTTCCTGGTTTGATTCAATGTTAGGTGAAATGTTTTCTTGTTGATGTATATTTCGTTGGGCAAAAGCTTGTCTTTGTCTCCTTCTTTCTCTTGTTTGTCTATTTCTTCTTGGCTTGTTGCTTATATCTTCAAAAGTATTGTCATGTTTTTCCATAGGTTTTTGCATGTTAGAGGAGGAAGCACCATGTTCAAATCTCATTTGTCTTGATGAATTGTTTTGTTCTCGATGACTCACTCTCGATCCTTGTAAGGATGGCAGGGGAGGAACCTCAGCATAGGGTCCTTTTCCTTTTTCTCTAGGAAGGTCTTCTAATGCGGGTTGTTCGTCTCTTACTATTTCTTGAATAGAAGGACCAGCCACTCGATGTAGTAATTTTGCTTTATATTTTCTATATCCCAAGAAGGTAAAATTTGTACGTGGCTCCGATTCGTCGTCAGATCGTGGCCAAAAGTAATCAAGGTTGAAGTGTTGTCTTGTAACCAAAGGTTTATATCTATTGTGAGGAATAGTATGTACTTGTCCATTCAAAGGAAATTCTACATAGTTATGAATATTTGAAGGGACATCTTGCATAGATTTTAACCATGGATGTCCTAATTTTATGCGAAAAAGGTCAGATAGGGAACAACATCAAATAGTTGTTCTACAGATTTATCAAATATCATGACCAATAAAGATATTTTCCCAGAAGTGTTTATAAAGGTTCTCTTATGTGTCTTAATCATCATGTCAGAAGGATCATAGAAATCTTGTACCAAACCATGTGAATAAAGGAATTCCTCTGCTGCCACATTAGTCATGCAATTAAGATCTATAAGTGATCCATCCACCGGATTTTCTATTATCTTCACAATGATATAAAGAGGTCCTTCGGTTTCTCTAATTGTTCTATCATGAGGTGTAAACACAATTTCGGGTTTAGGGACCTTTCTTTTCATATAAGGCCTAGGAGGGAACCTAGTGTTATTGTTTTGATTAGAAGCCATGTGTATATGTTTTCAAATCAATGTAAAATTAGATTTCAAAAGGTTTTCAAAACTTCTGCAAGGAGCAAGTGCAGAATTGTGCAAGTTTATGACCTAAAATGCTTGATTTTTCAACTTTTTTCAATGCAAATCAGTAAAAGAAGAGGTGTTGTAAGTACATTGAAGAGGGCTAGCCAATAATAAGCTCAATATGAATCGAATAATGCATCAATATCCTTCACAACACACCTATGATGCAATTCTATATGCAAAATAAGTCAAAATCTAGTGAAAATGTAAGATTTTAAACCTTAGGCATGAAATCTAAATGCAAAAATGCACTATGATGAAATACTACAGTTAGAAATCAGACCTAAATGAGTGTTTAAAATAGTAGTAAAATTTGAAACAAGATTTTAACTGCAAACCCTAGCTAATGCAAAAACTAGGTTGTATTTCAAGCAATTTTTAACAAATTGCGCATGAAAATGCAATTCAAATGAACAATAAATGATGATTTTCTATAATTTAAATCAGATCTAATGAAAATAACATAAATTAAAGAAAATTAGATGCAAATTAATTCAAATTATTTGAAAATGCAAGCCTAAAATGCCAAATTTTTTTAAATTTTTCATTTTTTTTGTAAATTTTCAAATTCAATAAGAATATGATGAATGAAATGAATGTAAATATGAAGTACAACACTCAATAATATGCAAAATTCATTAAAAACATGGGTTCACCAAAATGTTTTAGAGTAAAAAGAGGGGTTTCAATTTCAAGGATAAATCCTCCTTTCACACCTTACATTTAAGGAGATAAATCGAGTGAAGCCACAATCTCTTGCAAGAGGGCTCTACTACAGATTTAGTGTCCCTTAGAGTGAAGAGGAAACTTGGAATTTGCTAACTAATTGATTAATTAAAGCCCAATTATGCTTAAAACCCTAATTTTGTAAAATCGTAAATAAATGAATGAAACACGACAAATGCTCCTACACAGAGATATCAAATGACAATTAGATACATACCAAATTTTAAGATTCGGTACCTAAAAATTTTTGGGACTAATGAGCAGGCAATTTAGTCCAAGGTACCAGTTTATGTTAGGATCCTTGAAGATTATCTGCAACTTATTTCTATTGTTATGGGGATTTTAGTGTTTCAGGATCTAGAGGACTAATGAGCAGGTGCCCTAGTCCAGGTCCTGCTTTCTGGTTTGATCTGCAATTCTGACACTCTGTTATACTTCCCTACAACTCCACTCCTTCCGCTTCTACAGCTGTAACCTGCAATCATAGAAAAGGAGGTTGGGGGTTGTGGTGTTTACAAGCTTGCCTTGGTTAAGCCCCGGAGAGATATTCAAGTCTTTCGAACACCGTTGTCAGATAGAGAGTGCATATCCCTGCGGGATAGAGGCAAAAACCAATTGATAATGATTGAAAAACACAAATAAATGTCACCTCAGAGGTGTAGCTCGCATATAGATGATAATCTTTCACATCATGAGAAGACGAAGCCAAATTCTACATAACAAACACTATAACAAGACAAGTCTGCTCTGCAACAATGAATATCTTGAATGCTCTGAAATCACAAGTGCGCCAAAAGTTTATAATCATCTTCTCTAGTTTACAAATGAATCCCTAAACATGCTTATATATGCAACTAAACACATTCCCGCTAAGAATTTCGTAATTCAAAATTAAGGTATCGACATAGGACCTAATTAATGGTCACATAACTGACACTTGAATTTAGGTCCTACCTAAAATAGGGCAGGACTAGGGTGCAGGCTCCCAAGTCCTCCCTCCCTAGATTTAGGTCAAGATTTATCTTAATAGCACCCCCTGTGTCCTATTTGTCATAAAACTTCAGGGTTTTCTCATTGGGAGTTAACATGAATATGCAAGATGATCAAAATGCTTTCTAAAGGACCCGAGAGATAAACATCGGAGGGAGAAATTCCTAGGGAGACATTTTTTGACGTAACAACATATATTAAGAGTAAAAAGGTAATGAATGAATAGGTGACATCTTACTCATTTCCATATTAAGGGTCATGTTTGATAATATGTCCTATCAAGTTGAAAGGTTGCATCTCTCACTAAGAACCATTAATAACTAATCATTGTCAACTAGACACGTAACACAACTATAAGTTGTTAGAGTTTTCATACAACTAGTATGTTTATCCATGATATGTTGTGTATTAATTATAGATTTTTCCATCTTAGTTATTTCTTGATATTTTATTTCTTTCACGCTAGTTTTATTTCTAGCACTAGTAAGAAATCACTTAAATTATATATTAATTTCAATTAAAGCATAGTTCTTGATTAGCATCTATAAATCTAAAAGAAAACTCAATCACATACGTGAACATTAGAACATCAATATTATATGATTACCTATTGGCACAAATGAATATATCACCTAATATTCTCCTCAACAATTGGAATTCTTAACTAAATTGAATAATATGTTTCACTATGGATAGAAAAGATCACAATACATCATATGTTTAAACAGAAAAAAATCACAATAAATTACTTCAAAGAAAATAAATAAATTTAAAAAGTAATGATTATTAATATAGAACTCATTGTCCTTAGCCCACACCCATTTCATATTCAATTTGCACTCAAATAGAGATTTTCCTAAAGAAAGAAAAACTCACCATACCCATTTACAAAGTTGAAAATATAGGAAATTTTTTGCTTGTCAAACTTTTTGGATCCAGTTTAGTGAATGAAACAAGCTACATGATAGATGAAAACAAACTAAGAAGTAACAATAATCATATTTCAAAAGCCAACATTTTATTGTTAACCATATTTTCTGATGAATTATCAATGAAGATTGTTATAACAACTTGTACAAGCATAAACTTGTGTCCTTTTCATTCATTTGGGGACACCAGGATTTCTAAATATATCTCTAAAGGAAAAAACTAAGTTTACAATTACCTATTTTTCTCATGGAAGCAAATATACTACCTATTCAAAGCAAACTCTCGAATTGTTATATATAAAATAAAAATTAGTTTAGCTTTATTTCCTTCAACTACCCTTAGAACATAATTTCAATGTGTTTGTTACCCTTGTAATTCGTATCTTTGTTGAGGATTTGTTAATAATATCTAATAACATTTTCTTTGTTGATAATTCCTTCACTTCAACAATGATTTATGTTTTAGTTATTATTATTTCTTTAGGGCAACCCCATAATAAAGTTCTACCAACTTCATGTCATCAAACATCTCCACACCCATACCATATTTATTCCTTTGCTCAACACGATTTCTCCTATTATCATCATCATCACTATAATATCAATGGCGAGTATTAATTTATCTTTCATGATATGTGTTATGGTGTTCATACTCTTAAGAGTCATATATAAGAAAGTGTGCATCGTATCAAAAAATCACAAGTTTTTAGACTCATTACTTATTCTTCTCAAGGGATATGAGCACCATAGCTTTGGGAATTGCAAGGTGGCCACAAATTTGAAATATTTTGCCCATAAAATTGTTGTTGGCATAACCACTATGAATTAATATTGTTCTTCAAAATTTAATATCCATAACAATGTGCTAATTGTTAGCACACCACCATCATGATATATAAGGATTATGTAAAATTTGTGTTTTTCATTAGTGTTTATTATAATTGGTTATAGTTTTGGAGGGAAAAAAATTGTGTACTTTACTCTTTCACCTCTATGTTTGATGCTATTATGTGTGGGTATCTTTAATTCTAATTCTAGCACTCATTTTGAAACTTTTGTTGCACTTACTAACCCCAAAATTAAGAAAGTTTATGCCAAAACATTTATCTCATAGCACACTTGGCCTAGTCCTCAGCACCCTTCCCTTCCTATACTAGATTGTGGGCCTGATCTAGTCCCCCAATTTGGAAAAAAAATCTAATTCCAAGACTAATAATCCTAGGATATAATTGTTACCTATTAGCATGGGTGCTAAAAAAATTAGATTGTGCATATAGGGTTATGTATTTAAAAAAATCATCTTAGGACACTTTAATCATCAAATATCAAATATTGATCAAATAAATCACAAAGGACTCTAAACTTCTCACACATTAGTCTTAGTTGGTATTGGTTACAATTCAGTCTTGTGTGGCATCTAACATAGAAACAAACAAGCAACATTCATTGTCAACTGTGTTATCAAAATCTCATTGTGAAGTCACCTGTCAATCTTAGGTTGTGTTGGACTAAGTTTGTATTAGATGTTAGCTAGTCATCATTCATTAACATATCTCATCTCTTTTTCCTTATTGTTAAAACAACCTAGTGTAACTATCATCAAGAAATATCTATTCTTCCCTTTATACGTAGCAAGCTCCCAATAATTCTCTTTAGAAGCACACATTTTTCTAGATATAGATATACACTAAGGTGGACATTTTACGTATTTACCAAAGGATAATTTAATATTTGATGAAATCATACTACCGATGAAGGAATCATGTCACCTGGAACAAATCATAACATGATTGTGTCTTAGTAGCCAAAAATATTAGGATTCATTTGTCTCAAGTCTCTGGTCCTAGTTTCAATTCTAAATTTTAGATATCAACTCTCTACAGTAGCATCTTAGTAGTCAAAGAAAACATCTTTCAAGGTAAGCCCAAGTTTTCATCTTGGCTATTTCAAATATAATTGTTATTTATCTATCTTAGTGCCTAAGATCTCAACTCATTAATTTTAATTAGGGTTTAATCATTAAATTACTTTCTAATATAAATGTGGGGTACATTTTATTTGTCTACATTTAGGTGAACCCAACCCATAACTTCCACACCTATCCTTTAGGGTTATATTTTTTTCTAAGTTTCTAATCCATGCTTTAATATTTACCATCCTTTCTTCATATTTTATTTCTCCTTGTGCATATAATGCATTGTCTAGTGTTTATCCCTTGATTAATTGTGGATTCCTCTTTATGTGTTTCTCATTGTTAAGTACTAGTCTTGGATTCACATCAACCTTCATATATGACCTCCATTCACGCATGTATCAAGGATTTCAATATCTTCTTATAACTTCTACTTCTAATATTTTGATCCTTCATGGCGTCATGTCTTTCTACCATGAGGATGGTGGTGCATGTTCCCTGGATGTGTTATTACATTGTGTATATGACTTTTCATCCTTAATGGAATTTGTGATTGTTTTTACTTCTCTTTTGTTTGTTTTCACTTTACTTTCCCATGAGCTTAATTTGATTATACTTACCCTATGTCTATTGATAATGAATTTCATGAACCTAATATTGATCATACTCTTTTATGACTAGTGATAATGATTTTCCCTTCAGTACATTCACCTCTTTTCATGCTGTACCTAATGAGGAAGATAAAGATATATATACATTAATGATGTCCATTATTTGTTATTACCCTCGCATGACATTACTTTACTTAATAATGATTACACTATGTGCATGACATGTGATACCTAAGTTATATTGATACATCTAGGGATTACAACTCATTAAATGATGTTATTGCACCTAATGGTGGTATTCTTCATATATCTCATAATACTACTTTCTATATATCCATGGACTTTGATATGCATACACATAGTGGTTTATGGTTTCCTCATGATTCATCTAAATATGAATTTAATGATGCTTTCTTACTTGATACAAATAGTTTACCTTCTTCCTATATGATGTTTCTATGATTGAAAAGGATCATCATTTTCCACCAATAACTCATGACAGTGATTTGAATGTTGGGAATGTTTTAATTTCTCGTGATGTATTGGATCCTACTCTTTGTTATGATATATTACTAGGGACCCAATGTTTACTGGATTTACTCAAAAGTTCAAGGATGTATCTAGCACATCTCATGTTAATGTTACACAAAAAGACATCAAACATTTGACATCAAGGAAATTTTTACATACAAGTGAGCATTAATGGAATAGCATGTGGTGAAATAATCATTGACCTAAGAATTCCAATGAACATCACAATAAAAAAAGGTGTGTTTTAGCATAGTAGAGTGTCTCACTTTTTGGCTATAGGGGCTGAAAAATCAATATTTAAAAAAAAAATCACATTCTATCAATTATAGAGAGAAAATAGTTAAGAATGTAAATATTATGTATATGGTTAATTTTTAAAAAAGTGTTAATTATATTTTACTATGTTTTAATGAGTAATATTTTCTTGTAATGCATAACATGAGATATAAATAGAATATTTTTCATTCTTTCTCAAACATCTATCATTGACACTAATTCTTGGGGATTACATGTTTTTTGGTATTTTAATTAAATATTTATAATTATATTTAATTTAGACTAATTGTAATTTAGACATATATTTTCCCAACACATTACCCTTTGGATATATGTTAAAATTTTTATATATATTTTCATTGAAACAAAGACATTGATTTGGAGATTCATGTAATTTTTTGAGATTTTTATTGTCATCATTCTTTTTTTGTTGTCCCAAATATATGTTACTATTTTTTGTAACAAACCTCTTGTTTATTAAGAAAAGGAAAAAGTATAATAAAACATATTTTTAGAAAGCTTAAACTTAGGGGCATTTACATATATAATTTTTATATTTTTATGATATTATTTAACCTAAAATTATGCGGTCTAAAGTAACATATTTTGTCCAATAAAATCAATGCATGTCACTTGGAGGGAAAAGGATACCATAAACAATTTAAGACAAACACATAAACATGTTGAGAATGTCATATACAATGAACTCAATCTATTTTTTCTTGTGTCCTGAGATTAGGGTACAGTATTTTGCATAAACTATTTTAAATCATGTGGCCAAAGAGTGAGACATGCTATTATACTTCAACCCAAGTATATAAAAAGAGTCAAGATGAGCCAATATTAAGGAAAGATACGTCTTTGGATATACATCCGTGTGATCATGTTTAATATGGTAATAATGAACCATCTATGGGAACATCTCTAGAACAAGGGCATGAAATACAAGTGACAACATCAAAAGTGATATCTTTATATACCACCTTTGTTCATGAAGAGACAACTCATGATCCTACCTCACCATCATCACCATATGTGCAATCATACTGTCTTAGGGGATTCTCCCATGGGAGCACAGTTTCTCATGACACATCTTTTGGCCTCGTTGATATTTTTTCTTGGATAATGTCTCTTTCATGTTTACCATTTTCTTTTTGTACATCACACATATTACAATTTTACACTTTCAAATGTTATATTCTTGTGCTCTCCCATTATTTCATGTGATCTTGCCACTTAGGGGGCAAGGTATTGTTGTTTTTACATGTTTCAAGTGCTCATGTTTACTCTTCTTGGGGAGAAAATTGTGAGCACCTTTGATTTTGAATACATCCACACATGTAAGTACATCTCAAGTGTGCATTTTGTACTCATTTTTCTTTTGTCAATAATACTGAATTTTCAATCACAATTTAGATTTATATATCATGATTAGTCACTATATTCAATTTTTAGTCATAGTTTTTAGTTTCATTTTTCCATCCTTGATTTGTGGGTACTCCTTGTAATACACACAATTTGAGGGGGCATATTATCTACTATTTTTATTTTATGTTTATTAAATATAGTTTACCAATAGCACACACTTGCTCTAGTTGCATAAGTTTTTGGATTTAGAAATATTATTTCCTTGTTTATCATAGTTATTTCCACTTTGGCATGTTTTCTCACTTATTTTTGCACACACACCAAAGTGGGAGAAAAATGTCGAAGATAAAATGCATATTTTTCTCTTTCACTTTATGTTTTATGCCACTTTGCATGGATACCTTTAATGTAATTTTTTATCACTTTTGGCACACTCACTAACTTCAAACTCATACCCATCACTCTCTTATGCCAAATCATCAACACCATGCCCTTCTCGGACTAAATTGTGGGAGTGATCTAGTCCTCTGATTTTAAAATTTTAAAATTCCTAATTCCAAGGTTGACAATCTTGAGATGTGATCATTACCCATTGAAATGTGCTCTAGGAAGTTCAATTTGTGCATCTAGGGTTATGTTTTTAAAGACATCATCCTAGGACACTTTAATCAATTGAATATTGGATACCAATTGAAAAGAATCACAAATGACTTTGAACATCTCACAGATTAGCCTTAGTTAGTATCAATCACAATTTTTTATTACATTTGACATAGTAATAACAATCAATAGTCATTGCCAACCTCATTATTAAAATCTCGTTGCAAAGTCACCTATCAAACTTAGCTTGCATCAAACTCAACTAGCATCGAACATTGCCTAATCAACATTCATTGCTAGATCTCTTATCTCTTTTTCACTACTATTAAATTCACCCAGGGTCTTAGCAATCATCAAGAAATATTCATTCTTCCCTCTATACATAGCAAGCTCCCAACGATGCCCTTTAGCGCCACACAATTTTCTCGATACAGATATATACCAATGTAAACATTTTATGCACAAGTACTAGAGGATGAATTCAACATTTGACAGAATTGTGCTACTCAAAATAAAATCATGCCACCTTGACTAGATCATGGCATGATTGCATCCTAGTAGCCAGAAATCACAATATTCTTTTATCTCAGATCTCTGGTCCCATACTCAATTCTAAATTCCATATATCAACTCTCTATTGCAACATCTTAGTAATCAAAGTCAACATCTTTTTAGGTAAACACTAATTTTCATCTTGACTATTTAAATTATCATTTTTATTTCTCTATCTCTATCTTAAATCTCAAGTCTGTTAATTTTAATTTAAAGTTTAATTAGGGTGTTTTTTCCCTACAAATGTATTATCATATTTGTTCATTGAAAATTAATTAGTCCAATGAATTGAGATCGAATGATCAAAACATTAGGTTCCCATTGTGGAAATCCAAATTTAAATCTCCTAAATGACATTTAATTGTTTAGCTTCTAATAATCATTTCTAAAATATTACTCTTAAAAAACTAAGTATTATATTACTCATAAAGAGCTAAATATTTATAAGATACTTATTTGGACTATATTTATAAATAATAATTTCTAAGTTATTACTCTTAAACAACTAGTATTATATTACTCATAAAAAACTAAATATTTTTTAAATACTCATTTAAACTATATTTATAAATAATAATTTCCAAGTTATTAGTTTTTAACTAAGTATTATATTACTCATTAAAAAATTAAATATTTGTAAGATACTCTTTTAAATTATATTTATAAACTATAAGAAAATATATAAAAAATAGTTTATCATATTCTAAGGTGGTATTCACCTTAATATGTTTTTCCATATAATCCCTTATTTTGGCTAGCTATATCACTTGCTAACGGTCCACTCAACATGTTAATGTTATGTAATTTATGCATGTTTGTTACATATTGGAAAAAAAAAAATTAACATTTAAATAAATAAATAATAAACATTCAATATATAAAAAAAAATTATAAGAAAAGACCTTATGAATGAAAGTACATTTGCAAAATTATAATCAAAGTACTTGTCTAGTTACCAAAGAGAAAAGGAAAAGCGAAGTACAATAGAGTGCAATGAAATTATTAATTCTAAATGAGGTCCTTAAGTTATGATGACTATGGATAGGGTTATACTTGTCCACATTTCAATGTCTAACCCACGTGAAGGCCCATTTTAATGTACAATGACATGATTCCAATGTATGCTTTTGAGGGAGCATTTGTCTCAATCTTTCAAAAGGAGATATTATGGGTACTTTAATGTCACTGCAAATGTATGGTCGTTCCCATTAGACATAAATGAATTGGGTCCCCACTTAAAAGGTCACCTTTCTAGGAATATGTATGTAGTATTCAATTATTGTCAGTGTCATTTTCATTGTTTTTGGTATATGTTATGGTAGACATTATTGTGTTTAAATGTGAGTTTTTAAAATTAGTTTAGTAAATATTAATTAATGATTTTTTGGTTTTTTATTAGTATAGTTTATAACGTTGTTAAAAATGATTGGTTGTTTAATTTACTTAATTATTGTAGATTTTATTTTAATGGATCAGTTTGATTTTTTTTATGGAGACTGAATGTATAGTTGAGTGACATTAATAAAAGATAATGGCAATGGTCTCATCCCTTCCAAGTAAAAATCACATATTTAATGTTTTTTTACACTTCAATAAAACTTAGTCCCCTGTCATTGAGTACATGCAAAGTTAATGTATCTATCACGAAGGAAGTTTGGAACATTTTTACTATTCAAAATATGATCAAAAAATTTAAGTTTTAATGTTAGATCATTTTAATTTTGAGAAATGTTTTTGACTCAATGAAATATGGGTCATGTGTTTGACTCAAAAACTATGCAGTTAAACTCTGAAATAAAATATCATAATTTGACATGCTGTGAAAAATACCTCCTACTTATCAAATGTTTTCTTGTCAATTGAAACCTTAATTTTCAATGTGAATCCAGAGTCCTTGAAAGAGTACTACACCAATGTGCTATATTCACTGGCATTAAGTTTAAACTAGGTACGGGTTTGTAGTTTTTTTTTTTTTTATATTAAAAAAATGCAAGAAAAAAGTACAGAAATACAACACTGCTCAGAAGAGCAGCAAGGATAATATACAATTAGCAAGGATAATATACTAAGAGCAGTAAGGGTTGTAGTTGTACTAAGCTTTCCATTTAAAACATAAATAAATGAAGAAGTGCCTCCTTTTTTCCAAACAAATTGCTCACGATTTAAGTTCTATGTTTTAGCCTCCTATTGACACATGTCTTAAATCATGTTGGTGCATGTATTTATTCTTTCCCTTCTAATGACACATTGCTAATGTGAGGAAAACAAATTAACTTTATTCTAATGTCTATTGTCTTCGTGTCTTCCCTATAAAACAACGAAGACTTACCCACATCTTGGAAATGGAATTGTAAATTGCCAAGCAAGCATTAGATATCGACCTCTTCCCCAATAAATGTGGAAACAATGGTATATAATATACCTTGCTTGAAATTGTTTTCTATTTGAACTTTATGAAAGATCTCCGCATAAAACGCGTACTTTCTAGTTTTCTTTATTTTGCAGTTCATTGGAACTCCTTTTCTTAAACCCTATGTTATTAGTACATGTCATGGAAATACTCTAGTGTTTAATATGCAGTTTTTCCAATTAGTTTGTCAAGTCTTAACCAATTATTTTGGTTATTTTTTCTTATCTATGTAGTTTTGAATGTTGGAAAAAAAATCTGATTGGCTATACAATTAACTCTCTTATTGGACACTTTATTTAAATATCATCCATTTCAATGGTCAACAATCAATAACTATTTTACACCTCATTCACAACAAAAAGTGATAAATATTTGTCATATTTTTATTGGCCAAAATTGACATTTGACTGTTGAAGTGGATGATATTTAAGAATAGCCCTTATTGGAGGCTTCTCAATGGATACACATTAAATACTATAATCAATATAGCCCATACCCAAAATCAAATCAATTTCAATTTTAAATACTCAAAATCAAATAAATGTTATAAAAGTCGAATAATATTTATTACAACCACACTGGAATAAAGTATAAAAAAGACATTCACTTTCTCCATGTCTAATCAAATTATCAAAATGAAATCTGAATGATCAAGTGTATAAATCTTCATTTCAATGAAATAGCTTAGGGGGGAGGGTCCAATAGTGGTGCCGAAACCAATAGTTGTGAGAGGACTCGTACATTGAAAGCTCAAGTAGTTGTAAGAGAGGACCCAATAGTTGTATAAAATGTGCCCATTAGATTCAAGAAGCAACAAATCATATGATGCCACATTGACACACTAAAAAACATGACTTAATGCACAACTATTGCTCTAACTTTTATTGGGGTCTATTATGACATCCCAACAAAAAATATTCTGATGACACTTTTTTTGGGGTCTATGCTAGTGAAAGGAAATATTTAAATTGTCCACATCACTGAGAATATAATATTTTAGTATCAATATTACAAGTACATTGCTATGTCAACCCATAAAAATGTGCAATCATACTATCTTGGAATTCTAAAATAGTGGTGTGGGAACCAATAGTTGTGATAGGACTGGTGCATTGAAAGCCCAATATTTTAAATAGTATGGTACTAGTAGGGACCCAATAGTTGCATAAATTGTGCCCATTAGATTCAAGAAGCAACAAATCATATGATGTCACATTGACACACTAAAAAACGTGACTTAATGCACAACTATTGCTCTAACTTTTTTTTAGGTCTATTATGACACCTCAACAAAAAATATTTGCATGAAGACACCTTTTTTTTGAGTCTATGCTAGTGAAAGGAAATATTTAAATTGTCCACATCCCAAGGATATAATATTTTAGTATCAATATCACATAGACATTGTTATCTCAACCCATAAAATTAAGGTGCACCACTACTGAGTCGTCTCCCCCTATCATTCATCTTATTTTCTTTCTACTTCCTTCTTTTATTTTTTTCTTCTGGGCTTTGTCAAATGAATTGGCACAGGGCACTACACCCATTTCACTAATGATCTGTTCGTTAGGTTTATTTTTCTTCGGTTTGCCTCTCTTGTGGAGAATTTTCTATCGGAAAACATGCACTGAAAGCTGGAGTCGATTAAAATTAATGCCTTTTCAGCAAATGCATTTTCTGCATATCGTGCAATCGTTGCAGTCGACGAGAACAGATCTTTTTGAGGCATTATTTCAAACAGGTAACGTGCTTGGTGAAAAATTAATCATACCATAACATAAACACAGTCGCCTTGGGTTCAAATCGGCCTTCAAGATCACTCAGTAGCCAGGTTAGATTCACCATCTGCTTAAAATTCCCATTCGAATGAATGTCTTTTCGGCAAAATCTGTCAAGTATAGAGTATATTAGGGTTGGATTTTTTCTTTTGGGGGATGATTTGTTAGTTTGAATACATAATACTGTTGCGATTAAAAACCCCATTCAAATGAACGATTTTTTAAACAAAATCTGTGGATTAGACTGCGATATTGTTCAAATTTGTGTATTTTTAAAGCAATCTGTCAACTATACAGCAAGTTAGGGTTGAATTTGTATATTTTTTGATGATTTTATTTTAGGGTTGAATTTGTATATTTTTTGATGATTTTATTTTGGCAATAACCTGTGAGATATAGTGCAAACTATTGATGTTTTGTAGCATCGGGAGGTTATGCTAATGGTCTCCAAACTAATAATAATCAAACAGTTAATTAATAAAGACACGATATTGGAAGGGTGCGATCATTCCAGCATATGTGTCCCCTTCTAAATATATATATCAATCAAAGACAAGTAAGAAAAATATACAAGGAATCAATTAAACATATCTGATCTGGAAAAACATGGTATCAGAGCAACATTACGATCCAAATTTGCTGAAGTTGCAGTAGATCGTTACTACCTTACACTCGCAACGTTGAGCGCCCAGACCAGTTTGTTTGAAGAACGTTAGAAGGATGTTAGGAATGGCAAGCGAACCCACGGAGAAGTCCGAAGGTGCTGGTAGCTCCCCTACGGTTGGAGCAAAGAGACCGCACGAGGAGGACACGCCCAGGCTAGGCCCTAGTGACAAGATCATTGTCCGGACAATAATCCCTGCAAAGAAGAAGGTTACCCCTTCCATTTTCCCAATGCTGGATCCCAGAGTATTGGAAGTAGGTAACAAAGAGTTTGAGTTTCACCTCCAGGAATCAGGGAAGCTTGGTCATAGATTCTATCGTGATCAACTCGCTGCTAAACCAACGTATATTGAACTGGACCTTCAAGGCAGCGCAAAGGTGTCATCTCCGATGAGAGATCCCAAAATCCACTCATGGAAATACATATACCAGTGATGGAAGGGGGTAGACATCCATAAGAACATAATGAGATATGGGTTTGAGTCGGACATATTTGTGAGGAATTCCCTTGTCAATATGTATGGTAGATGTGGGAATATAGAGTATGCATGTCAAATGTTTGACAAAATTTCTCAAAGAGATGTTGTGTCCTGGAACTCTATGATTGTCGCTTTTGGACAGAATGGGTATGGGAATGATGCATTGGAGATGTGCCAGAAAATGCAGTTGGAGGAGGTGAGACTGGATGTGGTGAAGGTTGTAAGTGTATTACCTGCATGCAGTCTCTTTGCAGCTGTGCACGAGGGTTTACAAGTCCATGGTTATGTAATAAAACATGGATATGAGTTGGATATATCAGTGGGTAATGTTGTTATGGACAAGTATGCCTAAATGTTTGAACTCGTAGAGGAGTCACAAGTAGATCTTTTAAGAGAATTGGAGTCTGGATCAAGTGGATCAGCAAGAAATATATCTTTTACAGACATAAGTCAAGGCAAGGATCTTGCAAGGGGTTGTGAAGTCTGGGACTCATAACTAAGAGGGAGTCTAACAAATCAACAGAGGCAACCTTGGACGAGGAGGTCAAGAGGTTGATGCTAGTACTTGGAGCTTCAGAGGGAGTCACATCATCATGAAGATTCCTTATTAATGCATTTTTCTCTGAGAGGGAGAAATTTGAGGTGAAAGCCCTTATTAATGCATTTTTTCTCTGAGAGGGAGAAATTTGAGGTGAAAGCCCTTGTTAATGCATTTTTTCTCTGAGAGGGAGAAATTTGAGGTGAAAGCCCTTGTTAATGCATTTCTCTCTGTAAGAGAGATTTGAGGTGCAAGCCCTTGTTAATGCATTTCTCTCTGTAAGAGAGATTTGAGGTGCAAGCCCTTGTTAATGCATTTCTCTCGGTGAGAGAGATTTGAGGTGTAAGCCCTTGTTTCCACCCTATGGGAGTAGCCATGGTGGATGTCATGTGTGTGACTCCATAACAACATCACGTGAGAGAGTCCATGATGATTTTCTTGTACTTGTGTTTTTCACCCTCTGGGAGTAGCTATGGTGAACGTCACGATGAGGTGACGACATCACATTGAGTGATTCCGTGATGGGCACTTGTACACATTTACCATACATGGGAGTAGCTGTGATGGTTGATATCACAATGAGGTGATATATTTCTTTTCCACATATGGGAGTAGCCATGGTGGTTGATATCACGATGAGTTGATATATTTATTTTCCAGATATGGGAGTAGCCATGGTGGTTGACATCACGATGAGGTGATGTGTCTTGTACAGCTGAAAGTATTCCTCCCTAGCTAAGAGGGAGTGTTATTGTTTGTAGCTTAGGGAGGTTACAGATTTCATGGTCGAATGGTTCTAGCGCTAGAGAAAACAATACATCCATTGGCCAACTCCCTCCTTATGCACTCCAATGACAATAGTTAATGATAATAACTATTATTGATTATGGAAAACCAATTTGGGAAAGCAATCGGTCAAATAAACTAAAGATAAACAAATCAATTCCATGAAATGGCGCTTTTTGAAAGGGTAGTGGTTGACGGTAAGAAAGCAACCCTTCAAGGCACATAAGGACTCACTGGAGACTTTGCTATACCTCCCTAGCTAAGAGGGAGTGTTGCTGTTTTGTAGCGTCGGGAGGTTATGCTAATGGTCTCCAAACTAATAATAATCAAATAGTTAATTAATAAGACACGATATTGGAAGGGTGTGATCATTCCAGCATCTCTCTCTCTCTCTCTCTCTCTCTCTCTCTCTCTCTCTCTCTCTCTCTCTCTCTATATATATATATATATATATATATATATATTTCAATCAAAGACAAGTAAGAAAAATATACAAGGAATCAATTAAACATATCTGATTTGGAAAAACAACACGAACAAGTTCAATTGGTTTATTTTATTGATGAATTGTCAGTATGACAACAGAGCACTCTTATGAATAAGATATTCATTCAAAAGAATGTGTTTTTGAAAAACAACCTGACAAGTATAGAGGAAATAAGGTTGGATTTGTTTGTTTCTTCGAAGAACTCTTATTCTGAGTACAGATTATTAAAGATTGACATCCCTATTCGAATGAATGTTTTGTCACAAACATCTATATCTCTAGTGCAATCTATAGTTGAATTTGTGTTTGTTTTTATAATAGAACTGTTCGTTTAAGGATACCGTTAAGAAAAAATTTGCCATTCAAATGAATGTTTTCTCACAAACATCTTTGAAGTATGGTGCAAATTAGGGTTGCATGTCTCTGTTCTGATGAATGTTAGTATGACTACATATTTCTCTCAACAACAAAATCACATTCAAATGACTCTTTTTGCTAGAATCTGTGAATTATAGTGCAAATTAGACATGTTTGTTAAAATTTTCTTGATGAATTTCTGTATGAATATAAAATAATCTGAAGAATAAAATCCTTGTTGAAATGAATTTCTTCTTGCAAAAATCCATTAAGTATAGCACAAATTAGGCCTTCCCAAACCCCTGTTTTTTTCCTCTTCACCTATACATTACACTTGATATATGATCCACACATATAATAATGGAAATAATATAATGTAGAAGATAGATCTCACACAGCACAACAGATGTTTGTGGGTAAAGATGCCTTAATATCCAATAAATGTAGAAATAGAATAAACCCCTGAAATAGTATAACACCTTACAATACTCCTTATGAAAAAAGCCACTCCATGAGCTATATCTCCAACAGACCCCAAATACAATATCATACTCAACGCATATCCTTACAACCACCTCCTAATAACATAATGGAGGGGTAATCTCAAAGTTAGTCTACTCATCACCTAATATAATTAATTACATGAGTTGTCCACATGACTCAATATAACTAACTTAAAGGATGTGTATTACATGTCAACATCTCCATCACCTACATACATTATAATATCATATCCCTAGGTACATAATATGTCATCTCTCCTTGACATGTTTCATCCCTAAAACATGAGAAAAAGCGAAATAGTATGATTGTCACAAGTCATTACAAATATGATGCCAATATCAATCATCCAACCATCCATAGTTAATCCTCATAGTTGTAGTAGCTTGACGGTACCTAGATCCCATCCTTGATCCATATTTTACCGCACCCATTTGATTCCATTACTTATCATAGTAAGTCCTCATTTGCTGCCATGAATAGTCGTTGCTACTATCCTTTTTTTTCTTCTTTTTCCTCATACTCTTCTTCTTTTTTGGGAGCCCATCTATCTAAGAAAGCTTGTTCAAATTCATCCAAAAAAGAGAAACCATTTTGCAATTATGCATACCAATTCCTAGCTTTACCTACTAAGCATAGAGGAAGATATTCTTTCCAATCTTTATTTCTGCCATAAAATATTTTATATTGATGCCACCAATATAATGCATCTCCAATTCCCCAAAAAATAGGACACCCCATTGAATCTAAATTTTTACCGCATACCCAATTTAGATCCGATTATTTTGTAATGTTTTCGCACTCAAAAATAAAAATACAAAGAATAGACCCTTGATAAATTTTGGCAAGCTTTCTAGAAATTCAAAAATATAAAAAAAAATCGTTGATTTGTGGCCTATAAAACAAATTTATGAAGAATCATAAAATTGCAATAAGTCACTCAATATTGATGCTAGAAACTTGATTTTTGGATTGTAGCTTCCTTATATGATTCTTCAACTTCAAGAAAAAAATTACACAAAAATCGTAGTCATTTGGAAGATATAGGCGAATCTTCAAAAATTAGAGTTTTGTCCTCACTTTCGCCCAAACCGTAGCTCTGATACCACTTGATATGATCCACACATAATAATAGAAGTAATATAATGTAGGATATGTATCTCAAACAACACAAGAGATGTTTGTGGGTCAAGATGCCTTAATATCCAATATGTCAAAATAGAATAAACCCTTGAGGTATGGTAACACCATACGATACTCCTTGTGGAAGAAGTCACTCCATGCTATATCTCCAAGAGATCCCAAATACAATATCATACTCAACACATATTCTTACAATGATATTCACCTCCTATACATACTACCTCCTAATAACATAATGGAGGGGCAATCCCAAATTCGGCCTACTCATCACCTAATATAATTAATTACATAAGTTGTCCACATGACCCAATATAACTAACTTAAGGGATGTGTGCCACATGTTGGTATCTCCATCCACCTACATCCATTATAATATCATATCCCTAGGTACATAACAAAACCTCCTCCAAACTTTGTTCAATACTACAATATGAACCCCTCTTAAAATAGCAGGCACCCCTCCACCAATGTCAGAATGTGTTACCGCTCTATACATGGGTAGACATACTCAAACAGAGCAACAATCTTGTCAAATTTAGATGTACACAAATGCAGAACACTAGGTATAAACAACACCCAAATAACAAAACTTATTTTTGCAAAATGCATGAACTCAATCCCCACTTCCATTGAAGCTGAGGGTTTCAAATTTCTTTGCACCCATATTCTTAAAGTTTAGGTGCGTAGAAAAGCCACCATGAATGTAAAGGTAAAAAAAATTAATGAGCAGCCATATCCTATTCTCCATCTCATACATTGAAAATTTCACCTTTGGGGAGACTTCCATGCTAAGCTAGCTGTCATTTTTCATTTTGGAGGAAAACAAGGGTCTTAAGAAGTAGTAATAAATATTAAAATTTACATTGGCTTTGCATATATTTGTTTCTATCTCAATTACAATTGGAAATTGATTTTATGTTGATGACAGTATCTTTGTGGATGTTTGTTTGCTTGCATTTTCTTTGCTTCATGAGACTTATGCATTTCTAGTTGACACTTCGCTAACCCTCTTTATGATGATGTCATGTTTTGGAGCTTTGCCATTGTAATTTTTGAACTATTCATAATCCTTGTATCTTTCTACTGCATTCATAATGCCATTCGTTTTTCCATATTCACCATTTGCATCCTCCTTGTCTTGTTTTACTACTCCATAATTAATTGACTAGGGATGACATATCATCTCTCCTCCCTCTATTTTTTCCTCGCTCTTAACATTCATAAAATATCATTGTAAAACCAATGCAAGAATTGATAAGAGCTTCATAGCTTCAGAAAAGCATAAATATTAGAAATATTGTACAGAAAAAAAGGCTTTATTCGAAGAAGGTATGTCAAACAATGCATTCTCTCAATCATTAAAGGACTCTTCTTCGTTATCCTTTTGTAGAATAGCACAAGAAACTTGAGATTTCAAAAGTGGTACATTATCACAAATTCGTAATTAGAGTAAACATGAGTATGTTGTATTGACAAAAAAATCATCAATATAACATGGGCAATTCTAGTGTTTCTATCTAAATTTGAAATGAACTATCATAATGGCATCTATCAAAAATACATCTAATTTAGTTCATAAAGTTAAACTAAAAATTATGAATTCTTATAGTGTTGAACAATCAATCTTTTATCACAAACTAATTGTTTTCAACATAGGTGCTTAGATGGCTAATTTATAGTTGCATATCTTCTATAGGAAATTAGAACAACCAATGAGTAGATTATACACAAGCATTTGCATCAAATGGTTAGAACTCGCAATTACAAAGAAATGCAACTAATTATTGCATGATGGAGAAATTGCAAAACCAATTGAAGTATTAAGAATTTGGCGAAAATAATCAAGCAATTCTAGATTTGAGTTTTAGTCCTATCAAGTTGCTCAACATTGTACAAAGCAAGGGGGATATAAAGGTGTTATAAAACATTCAAATGGTCATTACATTGCAAAAATTAATGACCACATGTCTAATCAATGTTAATGGTTGGGGACATTTGATATAGCAGAGGACACTACTTATGCTTGATAGGGCTGCCATATCTGTGAAAGGCATCAAGGCAATGACCATTTTCTCCTATATCAAATTAGAGCCATGCAAGTTCCTCTCTAAGGAGTCTATTGTTCCCTTCTCCAATTTGCAAGGTGCCTCCAAATTAGACCCAATTTATGTTTAGTTCAACAAGATCTTGCAATCCAAGTCTCAAGACTCTGGGGAAAAAAAGCATCCAAGTGAATGCCTATGCATCAATGCTATGAAGTTCAAACATTCTATGGACACAAGGAGATATAGAGGTGTTAGGCAATGCCCATGGGGTCATTACATTGCAGAAATCAAGGACCCCAAGTTGAAGCAATGTCGATGGCTTGGAACATTTGATACAACAGAAGAGGCTACTTATGCTTATGATTTGGCTACCATTTCCATGAGAGGCGGCAGGGCAATGAAAAATTTCCTCCATATCAATTCACATCCATCTAAGTTCCTCTCTAACTAGCCTCTTGTGTTAGAAGTTAAAACCTCCCACAACTTTGGGGACATGGCCATGACCAATTCCGTGCAATCTTCAACAGATACAATGGAGAAGAATCATCACTTGCTTGCAAGTGCTTCCAACAACTTCCACATACCAGTCTCTCTTCCTACAGATCCTACCACCACCAGCACCAACATTGACATTATAAAGTCTTAGTGGGAATATGGCCCATGTAATCATGAACCTAATCTTAAAAGTTGTCCTTCGGCTACACTAGAATTGGACAATCCTAAAATTTGTTATCAAATTGCCACTACTAATGACTTAATCACTCCATGCTCATTCCAATGTTGGCAACTCTCCTCCAAATCTATTGTTCAATCTTCTTTTGACACCACTTGTATTGCCAATACAATCCTTGTCAGGAATCCTATTACACCCACTTTCAAAAACCAAGTTGGAAAATAATGTCTTGCCTATTTCTTGGAACAATTTGCTACTGCACCCTCATCTGAGATTTGTAGCCCATTGACTTCTAACATTGAAAATTCTAGTGCTAAGAATTCTTCTACAAAACTAATAATGTCACATCTAATTTGTGCAATGTTGACATACAAAACTTGATAGACTCAAATTATCAGTGTATGTACTTCAATCAAGAGCACTAGCTAGAATTGGAGAATTATAGCATGAATGATAGGCTCATCACCAATGAATTCCCAATTAGCTATCAATAATATAGTTACTCTATCAACAACTTAGGCACTCTTCTAGAGTAGATTATATAGGAAACCATTCAGAGATAGTTGATATGGCCAATTGAAAAGACTTTTCTACAATGACAAATATTGCCTTCTCATCTATTTCAATGTAATCCTAGTGTAAAATCTAGATGATCAAACTAAACCTAATTCATTTTATTTGCAAACTACTTTTGTCCTAGATAACCAAAATCATATCCCTAGTAAAATGTAATTAATTTTATTCCAAATTACTTTTTTGAAAGCAATTAGCCCACATAGAATTTAGATGAAAATAGGCGTGGAATAGTTTCAAACCAAATTAGCCAAAGATAAAAAGCACATAATTAAAGCCAAAGTAATTCAGATTAAAGCTTCTAGGGATGCTTATGTAATATACTTTGCATTACAAACTCATTAATTCACTAAAATAAAATAATAAACATGAAAGTACAACATTGCTTGTGATATAGCCTATGTTGTTTTTTATCTTCACAAGGATTGAGAACATGTTGTGCACATAGATGTGAAGGCCAGTAATGTGAGGTTGGATTCTATCTTCAAAACAAAGCTTAGTGATTTTAGCCTAGCTAGACTAGTGGGACACGATCACACAACGTCTCATATAGTATCATTAGTTACTTATGTTATTAGTACCAAATTTTAGGTTTTGGATTTTGTGGTGAATGAGGCAAGATTAAATGTTGGATTTAATTTGTTTAAAACTCATTATGTAGGCATCATGTTGTCATCATTGGATTGTCCTTAATCAAACTAGGACCTCAAATTGGCCTTGTAATTACTTGTTTATGGATAGGTACATGAAGAATGTGATGTGGTCTAATAGGGAAAAGACTTTCCCTTGGATATTATTTAAAGCCAAAGCTTTTGGAATACTCTTCAACTAGCTCTCAAAGCTTGAACAAAAGAACACAAGAAGTTGCAATATCAACCCATAATATCCAACCATTTGATATGTCACTTGAAGGTCTTAGCCAATAATTTGATGGGGTTGAAATTAATTTTCTAGAATGTGACCTAGATGGGAAGGATTCATTTGTAGAAAATGTTCTTGAGGATAGGTGCTTTCATGAATGTTTGGGGGATTGTGCTTTCATGACTATTTTCCAATGTTATACAAACCTTCTCTATGGAGTGTGAACCTAATAACTTTTCACAATTAACATAGATATTCCATAGCTAACTTATCAAGACAATCATAATCCATTTTTAGTGAACTATGTATGTTGTCCTCTAAGTACTTTGCTTAAGAAAACAATAAATTGCCTTTAAACTATGATAAAAAAAGTGTTGCAAATTGTAGTAGATAATTGTGTGAATGAAATGAAACAAGTAAAACATTGGAATAGACACAAAAAATAGAGTTGAACAAGTGATTTAGTCAAGATAAATCTAAGATGGAAAAAATTCAACTCTAAAAGAGTAAGGGCTATGACTTTTCTTGCCACTATCTTCTTACAATACTGCAAGCCAATTTAGATTCGAAGTTTGTTATGTGAAAGTTGAAAATATTATTATGGCTTATGCAATGATGTTATAGATTGTTACTTATTTCTTGGAGTGAAACTAACCATTCTTTCATGGATAAAATTATAACAAATGCAAGACCAATTACCTTTTGGTGTAGGATCCTAACCAGTAATGAAGAGATTGGTTCTGTAGTTAAGCTTGTGGATTAAAAACTTTTTTCTGGGTTGCTTTGCTACCAATTAAATTTCCAACTTCTTATACTATGTTGGATGCTTGACCCATTTTATTTTAACATTATTTTCCCATGCTACTAAACAAATATGATGAAAAAGCATTCAAAAACAAAACACAATAAACTTGTCAAGGAAAGGCATAACTCTATTGTTGCAGACCTCAAGATTAACTTTTAAGTAAATGTATCTATATGAAAGAGGGAATTTAAACTACCTTTAATACTAAAGGAAGATAAATTAAATTAACCTTACTTGTGTACTAATGAAAGAAACAAAATAAATTTAATTAAGTATAAGAGTTGAGCTTTATACAAATGGAAAATGGATTAAGATACTTAAATTTTGATTACATAACAGAAAGCAAATTTACAATATCGAATGTGTGAGAAACCTAGAACAAGACAAGAGTAAGATGTGGAAATAGGAACAACATAATACTTTGGACTAAATCATGATTTTGGCCTAAATCACAAGTGTGTTGTAGTCCTATAATCACATTGCCATTCAAAGCCAACATAAAACTAACGTTGTATTGTAGTTGAAATGTCTACACACAAGGAAGATGAAAGCAAGTAAAATAGAACGTGAAGAATAACCAAATAATGACAAAAATAATAATAAATGATTTACCAGAGTTTAACTTAAATGGAATGGAAAAATGACAAGGAGAGGTTTACAAATACAAAACCACTATGTGAAGATCTAAATCCAAAGAAGAAGGTCCACAAAATAACTTGCGTCTGGGACAAAGGGAAGGGGGTGACTCCATAGGAGCTTGCTAAAATGGTTAAGACCTTATTTTGGTCTTTCAACCCCCACTAACAGTCAAATAGATAAATAGACCATGTTTGCACTTAGCCTAAGTGTGTTTAGGATTGAGCTAAAAATGTTGTGAATAACAATAAACCGTGTCTACAAATCCATTATTATTTTATTGTGTGATGAAAATGATAGAAAGAATATAAATATATCACTACTAATTACACAAAGCTCTAGAAAAACTATCTGATGGTGCTCCTGCCTATTACCAAAACCCTTCTTTTGAAATCTCTTAATGACTTTTTGTTGCTAGTCCCTCATGATGGCACTGCTAGCGGCGGTGGTTTATCTGCTTCCCACTCTGTTCCTTCCTCTATAAGTTGTGATGGAGTTGGTTGTGGTGGTGAGTCAAATGTGCCTAATACATTATCCTCTCCTGCTCATGTTTCAGTTGACCTTGGAGATGCAAAGGCATCAAATGATGGTGGGGTTGTGTCCTTTGCAGTCATGGTTGGGTCGGGAGCTTTTGGGTCATCTTTCCCTCCTCTATGTGGCAAAGTTCATCCCTTGGAATGTTCACAATCCACCCCTATTGTGATTTGTAGACCAAAATGTAATAGACAACGAAGCTCATTTCACTCGATATGGCCTAATTTGTAGATTTAACTGATTGTGGCCTTATCTTCCTGACCTGCACAAATGGAGTTTGGAGCCTTGGAGGCCCCACACTACAAGAAAATTTGAGTTTTTCCATGTGCTAGGGGATTTTTCATCATAGTTTTTTATTGTTTTGAAGACAAGGAGTTGATTCTCAACATCAGGTTATGGGTGTGGGGCAAGCATCCCCTCTTGTTCAAGTTGTAATTCCCTTCTTTCAACCCTCTTATTGAATCTCTCCATATCATGCCAGTTTGGGTTAGGCTACCCAATCTCCCTCTCCACTTCTAGGATGACTCCTATTATGAGGCTACTGGCAATTCTATTGGGCATTTCTCGAAGTTTCATTCAGTTACCTCTGACATTGGCCACTCTACCTATGCCCATGTTTTGGTGGACATTGACATCTCCAAGGTTCTCCATGGGGATGTCATCTTGATGGTGGGGGATAGACCTTAGACCCAGCCGATTGATTATGAGGGTCTCCCATGTCATTGCAAGCAATGCTTTGCTATTGGACGCCTTGTTTCTAGTTACCCTTGCTCTTGTCGCAAGCATGCAAGTTTGGCTACATGGTGGTTGAATACCCTCCATGACCACTTGACAGTTGATGTTTTTGATGGATCTGACTCTCAAGATGAGGGGTCTTCTACTCCCACTTGTCCAGTGGTGGGCCATGTTGAGGCGCTAGAGGCTCCTCCTACGATGGTCCCCCTAGTGCGGGTATAGTTTCAATGACTTCTTAAGACATGGTTGTTCAATGATTCTCATTCCCTCCATGATGGGTTGTAGTGAGTTTCTCATTCTTGCTCCAACTATGGATTTCATGCAACTTTCAGCATCTTCAGCTAGTCAATCTCCCTCTACACGAAAGGTGACTTTGGTTGAGGCGAAGGGAGATAATTTCCATCTCCTTTCTCCTCAATCTAAGGATTCAGAGTTTGGTGTAAACTAGATAGTTGTGCAAATAAGGAAGAGAGGTCTTCCTAAATCTATTGTGAGGTCCCATACCTAGGCCAAGGGTGTGCAAACTACTAGGATAGGTTCAAGTGTTGTGTAGGATTTTGACCCTTTGGTTTTGAGGGTTGTTGGGTTGTTTTTCTATGTGGCAGCTTGGTTGTGATTGTGTTGAGGGTGTCTTGTTAGATAATTGTCACCTAGCCTTTGTAAAGGTTTTCAGGGCCTTTCAAAACCTACCTTTACCCCTTAATCAAAAACTATATATCACTACTCTAGCGCACAAAAGGGAAATAAGGTGATGAGAGGAATCAGAGATGCTAAGAAAATAATACAATAGCAAAGAATGGAAGTAGAATCTAATAAAAAATATAAAGGAAAGGAAAATAGGTTTTGTTTCCTTTCCAAGAAAGAGGGCCCAAGAACAACAAAACTCCAAAAAGTCAATTATTCAAAGATATACGAGACCTACAAATATTAAGAAATGATAAAGAAACAAAGATGATGCAAATGAATCTACAATGTTCAAAAGAAAATCTTGAGGCTTACTTTCAAAATACAAATAGACCAAGAGCATAAAGCAATGTTAAATAATAGAGTAGAAAACTTCACAATGAAGATGTCCACATGCTCAAGAAACCAAAAATGCTATAGTAACAATGTTGGGATGTTGGAGAAATTTTTTAAAAAAAGGAAATTTGAGAGAGTTGGGACTTGGTCTTTCTACATCTTCATCCATATAAGCATAAATGCATCAAGCTTCCAAGTAAACAAAAGTTAGCACCAAAATTCTATGGATATTTTTTGATACTAGAGCGAGTTGCTAAAGTTGTCTACAAGTTGTATATCCCTATGTCTTCCAAAATACATCATGTTTTCCATGTCTCCTATTTGAAGGTCATTGGACAACAGATTCATATTCAATTGGCACTTCCTAAATTGGATGATGAAGGTTCCATCTTCCATGAATTGGAAGCTATTCCAATCCAGAGATCATGCTAGCTCTATAACCATACCATCCCAGTTGTTTTGGTCCAGTAGTGAGGGTTACAAGTAGAAGATACCACTTGGGAACCTCTCCAATAGCTTTAGCAACAATTTACATAGTTCAAGCCTTGAGGACAAGGCTTTCTAAAGGGGGTGGGCATGTTAAAACCCTTATGTCCCGACCTTTCATTATGATGGTTTTAGGACTCTCGTTCTAACCTGCTATTATGAGCAATGTTTAATCATAGTTAGTTATTTAGTTATTTAATGTAATAAGTTCATAGTAGCTGTGGATTTATCCCACATTAGTTATACCTCATAAGTCACTATTTGTGAGGCCTTTATACTAATGTTGTAATTGTTGTTTGACAGATTTGTCATTCAACTCTATATTCTCTCGCCCAGACAATGACAAATGTAACCATAGTTGAGTCAATTACAATGGTGTTTTATAACTAACTCTGCTTATTTTACAAGGTGGCAACTACCTTCGAATGATATACAATGAATTAAATTATATGTTGCTTTTAACCAGAAAGCAAGAAAACGTAGTGCTTTTAACCAGAAAGCTTTGAAAGGAAAGCCCACACATCTAAGTAAATTAAATGACTATAATAAGTTAAAAGACTTCAAACATCAACCCAAATAAAGAATTTAAATTCCCATCACCATGACATATTTATTTAAAGATAGATATCCATAGCAATAAGATCACCAACTGAAACTTCCATTATAAAGAAAGAAAACCATTGACATAACATTCAACATAAGAAGAATGATGATCCAAAACACCACAGCACAAAGACTATATATGCTTGAACCATTCAACAGTGTATCTTTTCTATATTCAAAGAGATAGAAATTGAAACAAGTATCAAAAGTATCTAACTTAATTGAGAAAATCAAAGTTTTCCCAAAAAAAGAAAGATCCATACTATGTCGCCTATAGCATATTTATAATGTTCACATAATAATTGTCTTTAGAAATAGAACGGTTTCTTGGGGACAACCATTTTAAAATAAAGTATTTTAAAGAAGTTCAAGAGCCAAATATTAGAAATGCGTGAAAGAAAAAAAAATCAACTCGCCTTCTTTGGGGTCTTCGACACTCTCGCCACCTTGGTCCTCAGCCATTGCTTCACATACTTTTACTCTTAGCCTGTATTCCTGATATTTGGTGATGACAGCTGTGATGTTCTTACTCCCTAGTGTTGAGGTGATCTGTAGCCTGGTTCAAAACTTTGCCAAAGTTTTGTTTACTCCTGCTATAGTTTCCTGAATGAATTCATCTATGTTTCTGAAACCTCTAAGATAAATATGAATTAAACCCAATTTACCTAGTGATTCACCAAAAACAGTCCCAGGATCAGCAAGTTCTTTATGAAGCATGTCTTTGGCCTCCATAGTAATCTCCTTAGGATCTCGCAGATTTTCTCCAAATTCATCCAGAATATTTACATCCAATGTCCGGAAATCCCTTTGAATACCAATTATTAGATCTATATAATCTTGCAAAGCTTTATTAATCTGCTCTATAAGATTATCATACATGTTTAGCTTCCAATCCAACGAATCAGCCCAAGATGGGTCAATCTCACGGGGATCGTTAGCTAAATTTTCTTTCATAAGTGTTATAGGATCCAAGGCTATTAACTTAGTAACTTCTTTTGAAAGCACATAAGTAATACCTTGTTCCTTCCTCACCTGGTGGAGCTCACTGATCAATTCCTTTCTTTTGTTATGAACCTAGGAGTAACTTTGTATCATCTTGGTCAAGAAAAACAACATATCACAAGATAACTTTTCCACCCACTCTGTAACAGCCTTAGCAAAGTTTTGATTCTTTTTAATTTGTTGAACAGTGTTGGCATCAATTCCAATCACCTCTAAGTTGGATGCTTCTTGTGATGTGGGTGATACAATGGATTGGATGAATTTGCTTAAAGACAAAATTTGAGACTGAAGGTTTACATTCTCTTTCCTTTCTTCTTTAGCCCTTTTAATTAAAGCATTGACAGAAAATTTAGCATGGTATGAATCTCCCTCCAAAGTAGGACCCAAATCAATGTGGCTTATTTTATAATCAGCTTCAGTAATCTCCTCTTCATTCAAATCCTTTACAGGATCCACAATCTCTAGCATCTGGTGTCCAGTGGTGGCGTCATTGACCATTCTTGACATTTTCCTGGCCTTTTTGGGCTTAGAAGTGGTCTGTAGCAACTTGGCAACTGTATCTACCTCGACTGCAACAGTGGGCACAGATTTTCTCTTCTTATCTACAGCCTTCTTCAACCAACTTGGTGAAAATGATACCAAACCAGCACTAACATTGTTAGAAACAACATTAACCTGATTATCAATGGAAACAGAAACAGACACCACTTTAGTAGCTGGGGAAGAAGGAATCTCCAAAAATGGTGGGAAAGAACCATCATCAACAATGTGTTGAAAAATAGGCTCGGAAGACACAGGCGGTGGTTTGGTTGGAGTACTTTTCTTGGCAGAAGTGGATGAAGGGAGGCTATCCAATTCACAGATTAATTTCAATTTTAGGGCTTCATCGGGCCTTTCTCCATCTCCTCTAGATTAAGAATTTGAATTAGACTGTAAAGCTTCTTGTCTCCCTGAGGTAGTGCGTGCACCAAAATTCTGTGCAGGTCTCTGATCACTAGTTCTAGGGTTCCCTAGGTCATGAGGTGAACCAGCATTCCCACGCCATCTCCCAGTTAGCCAATCTTCAGTTATTTTTATTACAACAGCAGAGCGAACCCTCAAATCCATAATTTCTTTTTCAGACCAATTGACTCAAGGAAGAGGTTTAGTCACCAAGACTTGATACTCTTCATCAATGATTTCAGAATTTTCTTCTACCCCCTCTGGGATGTAAATAGAGAGACCAAAAACTTGAATTTGACTCAAAGTGAGTCTCATACAGTTCCTCCTGTGAACTTCCCTATCATCTATGCAATCTTCCCAAAAATCTTCCAGAGTCGGGCGATGCTCATAGGAACTAGAGCCATGAAAATTCTGCTTCACATAGTTTTTACTACCAAAATTGGATCTCATTGACAAAGTATGCAAATTGAATTCAGCCAAAACATGTTTTGCTTCCCTAGCAACTTCATTTGTTTTACATGAGTAGGAAGATAATTTCAATGGAAAATCATACCCCTTCTTCTTCATACTGCGATACTTAACATTCACTACAGACATTTGCTTGCATACTGTAATGCCCCTCACTTTTGCTTGTGATAGATGTTATTTTCATGATTCCTATGACAGTTCTAGTGTAGATGATAGTCTTATAGTGCATGTTACAGTTTTGAGATATTTTGATTTATATGTTATGGTCTATGTTCTCCTTGATCTTGATGGACACTTGGTTATCATGCGAGCTAATTATAGATCTATGTTAGGATGATGCTTGATTACTTGTACTTTGTGCCTTCACAGTTTGATGGACATGATTATAGATTAGTGTTATTTTATGTTTAATGTGTTGTTCGATCATGATTATGCTGTATGACTGGTATTGGATGTAGTTATTTAATGATGTGTTACTTGAACAGAACAGTGTTGCATTACTCGTGTCCAAGTACCCTGCCACGCTGCAACTTCTGTTCATTATGTTTGTGGTTACATGGTTATATATGTATATATGCACAACCATTGTTGTTCGTTGCAGGATGCAGGTACCGGGCATCGACTCCACTTGAATTACCAGGTCTGAGCATGCCCTAGCCAATGGAATTGTGGATTGGAGTTGACATGAGGTTCCCTAATTGGTCAACATCCTCAAGGAGGATGAGTTTTCAGTGTTGTACCCTGTCGTCACCGTCAGTGGACCGTTGTCGTCATTTGTCGTTATGTCATGTGGCTTCACTTGGGTCAGGTATCACCTTGTAAATTAGGGTATATCCAATTTGAGTGTCAATCCATGCATGATTAATATTTCATTTAAGTAAGGTTAAATTAAAGCTTAAATTAAATAAACATTGCTAGGGGATTATGTGTGTGGTTTATTAATTATAAATAATTTAATTATTGATAATTGGTAAATAAATAAATTAAACTAGATAAATGATTTAACGAAATATTAAATTGCTAATTGTAGCGGATTAAAATTAAACAGAAAACAAGTGCATATGTGAAAATGAATAAACATCTATAACGTTGATAAAGTAAATCTAAGCTAAAGTAATTGTGTGGTAAATTTGGATTACGAATATTTTAATGGTAAAATGGAATTGATAAGGGTAAAATGACCATGTTTTGGAGGGAGAGATCCGACCAAATCTATCAAATTTATATCGGATCATGATGAGTTTATTTAGTTCTTTATTGAATAGATATTTGTTATATAAAAAAAAAAAAAAAAAAATTTAGTCAAGAATTAATAAAATTGCTTCTCTATGGATAAAAATAATTATTATCCAATGACCTATGGGTTTGTTATTGCCATCACTATTACTATTATTATTACTACGATTATTTAGGTACATTAACAAACATAATCAGTTTTCGATAAATAACGATAACATTTTTTAGGTTTAAAAATTAGGGTTGTCATATTTGGGGATATGCAAATTTATATCAAATGCCATCATTTGTATAATTGAGGAATTGGGAGTCTCGGATACAATTAATTTTGTACCCCACGAGAGAGTGGGTTGTGGGGGAAAGGAAGGAATGTCTCTACATTTACTCGAGGAGTCCATTCCTATTTTTGAGAAAGTGGGATGTCAGGATGTCCCCTGCATTTATCAGGGAGTTGAAGCCTGGTCTGAGGGGGATTTGGTAGGAGGCTAAAGCGGGAGGATTGGATGCGGGAGCAGCATTGAATCATCGATCTGTCAATTAGGTTCCTTTAAATTTCTGAGTTTAACTCTATGTTCCTTGAGTTCTTTCAATTAATTCTCCAATGCAGCCTCTTGGGTTTATTTGTATTTTGCTTTTAATGAAAGAATGGACCTGTATTTCAATAATGTGCTGATAAATAAACCAATATGTATATATATAAATATCTGACGTATTACCTGTTGTTGAAAGTTTGCTTGGCAGAAGTTCGAGTTTGCCTCACGGGTTAGGTATATAATTTGATACAGTTAGACCACTGAAATACACCTAGTAATATCACCCCAGCCATTCGTATTGTCCCTGTAATATCAATTTGTGTTTTATGAATTGGAATATTATAGAATACTTCTCAGGTTAGCGGCATTTCCACGATCACCAATTCTTCTCCACATGCTGCAATAAACCTTCTTTCATACAAACAATTTGGGGCCCGTGCAGACCAGACATGGCGCCACCTTAGAATACTGTAACCTTGTGATTGTCAGTGATCCAGGCACCTACAGACTAAACCACGAAGAGCCACTCACCACATGCGATACCTCTAAGTGCCGATTATTGCAACCATTTTTGCGGTAAGGATGTTTTGAACCTACTTAGAAGAATATCCTCCGACATCATTACACCACAACTCCTTGGTTTTTAAACCCTTGCTATTTGTTGTAGTGTTTTGGAGTTTAGACTTTCCACAACGTAGCAGTGAAATGAAATGAATTTAATCACGTCCATGAGACCTGACTCTGTCGGACCACACCGGTTATAGGCTACACAGCTAGATGTTAATTTGGAGTAAAACTTCTTCTAGATGTTTCATTGTTCCTTTTGTGAATTTAGTGTCTCCAAATGGGTGTGCCATTGCACCCCAGAGTTCTGACTTGGAGTCTGAATTGTCTGTCTAATGGAACGAGTTTTCCATTGTGAGAACGAGATGATTTTACACCCTTAGGTTTGTATCCTCTTAGGTTTGGGTCTCATTATTACTCTCAACAGATATGCAGTCATGACCTAGCCTTCAGCTCCATTATCCCGGTCAGATTTTCTACCAACACTCAACTATATGTTCTGAAAACAACGAAGTCTTGGACTGAATTCACCTCAGATGAAACATTATCATCTGAAAGCAGCTGAAGTGGAAGAAGAATCTCAATCTCTTGTATTTGACTCTCCAAGCCTAGAATTGGTGTCGGTTGAGACTCTTCAAGCACTGGATCATCACCACAGTGAATATGTTGAAGAAAAATATCAATCCTTGGCAACAAACTCTACATATTCTCCTCAGATTGGACCTTGGGAGAGATGGACTTTTGTAGCCTCGTCATGACATTTTACTTCAAGAATCCATCAAACAAAGGTAGAAAATAGTTAGATTCATCTTTTTCAATTACACAATAGTTGTATTCTAGCACAAGCACTGAAGTGGGAACATGATCCTCTAATACTTGCATCTCCTCAAAAAAATTTGCATTATATATATATATATATATATATATATATATATATATATATATATATATATATATATATATATATATATATATATATATATATATATATATATATATATATATATAGCTGGGTCAAACAGCAATAAATCGTTATTGATCTTTTAATAATCAAATGTTGCGATAGTTATAAATAGGCAACCCAATCGTACCACGCCTTCACTTCTCCACCTTGCGCACGCGTCTATCAGAGCATTTCCACTATAGTATTTGACAGATGCTGAGCGTCTGGTTATACACCTGCAATCTGCATTTTTGCTTGAAAGTTTCTTGAGCCGTCACCAATCCATTGATGTGTGTAGCTTGCACCTCCCCACACAATACGCTAATGATTAGAGGACGCCAATGGCGCTTTAGGGTTAGGTTTGTTTGCCACGGTAATTCCCACACATAGGATTCACTCGCCAAGGAGAGAGTTCTTACCTTTAGGTTGCCTTTCATGAGTAAATTACCGTGTCTTGAGTAGTTTGTTCTATTATATTCCCCAGATTCAAATCAATGTTCTTTTCTCTATACAAACTTTATGCTTATATTCATTCTTACTTTGAGTTTAATCACTATTTGATTAGTAATTTAAATTAAATGTAGGTTGAGCATTATAATTATTCACATGACATAATTAAATTAAATTTCGGAGACCACGGGATTAAATTATGAGATTTTTTGATCTGTCAATATGGTTGATATGAATCATAATGCAATGATATAATTTATATAATGTTAGAATGAGGTGGCTAATTATATACAGTAAATCTGTAAATAAGGTGTAACATTAATTATTTAACGATCTGTGGAATTTTAATATCATTATTATTATTATTATTATTATTATTATTATTATTATTATTATTATTATTATTATTATTATTATTATTATTATCATCATCATTGTTATTATTGGTCGCGTGATTCATTTAATTGAGTTAACGAAATTGATATGACCAAATCACTGATTTTAGAATGTTGAATTTGGAAACGGTGGTAGAGTAAATTAATAGGTTATAATTGTTGCATCGAGTTATTAAGGTGTTGAAAATTACTTAAGGAATTTTTGAGTAAAGACCCTTGGCAAAAAAAACAAAAGAGATCTTACGGGTAAATTGTAATTATTTAATTTAAGAGTTTGATTTAGATTACAACGTAATTATTTAATTTATTTGTTTTATAACAATGACAATAGTGGTTTAATTTAGTAGGGTAATGACATTTGTGTCCTTATAAACCAATTAAGTGATTATGTTAACAAGCATTCACATGTAGTTAACTTTATTATAATTATAGATTTATTCCGTAATAAAAATACAATCAGATGATAAGCTACATTTATATGTCATTATACCATCGGAATAATTTGGCTATTGCAATCTGCTATAATGGGTTGTAAGAAGGCATAATTTGATCTTAAGTATAATTGATTCTCGTAATGTGTTAATTCAATCTGTGGGTCATAAAACCGTTCTTATAATCTTGATTGTGTATCTTCCCGTGTGGCTAGAGTTCCAGAGGCTTAGCTTGGGATGTCTTGATTTCATGTGTAATGTTGATAGATGTCTTGAGATCATGATGTTATAAGAAGCCTTGTCGTCCCTAGTTATGTATGGACTAAATGACAAGTGAATGATAAATGCACTTCTTGTGGACGTATTGTTATCCAACTGGTTGTACTAGTTCTGTATCCAATTTTGTGGTCAGATATGGAACAGGGTGACATGGAAATCTTAGAGTTGTAATGAATATGTGTCATTATGGGCAATCGCCTAGGAGTTCTGCCCTTATAATTATGTTATGGAGAGTTAATGCTTGGTGTTGTTATATAAGGATAGTTGTTATGCAAGATGATTAATGCCTTGCATGGTACCTATACCCTCGTTGTTGTGATGTCTTGCTATGTTTGTTGTGTAGAGTTTTCTAGTTGTAGGTAAGGGAGTGGCTTCCAATGTGGGGGTCGGTGCCAAGTGGCTAGCCAGGGTAACCCACTGGGAGTTGGTATTTCAGTGATAACATAATAATATACTTAGGGATTGGGTAGTTTTCACACTAACAAGATAATAAGATTTTCTTGTTCCTCACTCATGCCTGTAGTGCTAGTTCAGACTAAGGATGAGGGGAGAAGGCCAAGATTGGCAGATCTACTTCCTTGTCATCACGAAAGGAAGGTTGATTTCGCATGCGTCATCCTATGGGGCCGGTGTCTAGAGAGAGACTGCCAGGGTAACCATAGATGGGGGCCAGTGTCTAGAGAGAGACTACCTGGGTAACCCATGATAGGACCATGCGATGACACTCTCCTTACTACAGCCTAGCATTCCCTAGTTGTTCTCTCCCCTTTGTTATGTATCTGCCTCTGGATGTACTGTGGTGTTATTGAGATATTGACTCGTGATGTTGGAGTCATGTGTCGTCTTATAGCCTTCTGTCTACCTGACTGTATGTCGTAGTGGGAACCTTATGTTAACTCCTAGCTCGGGGGGTGGACCTTAGGGTTCCACATGGTCAGGTGGAAGAGCTTATTCCATTGGTTTTTCCGTTGCCGTTGTTCGTAAGCGAAGGGAAATGTTCCTCGTGCTTCAGACATCAGATCTTGTACCTGTTTATGAAGACACTTATTATGCTTATGTTATTGCCAGTGTATCAGTTGATTCAGATTGTATGTATTCAAATGTAATCAGAATAGTGATGATGTAAATTACACAATGATGTACTCATTTGTATAGACTTGGAATATGTGCATGTAATCTTGATTAAAGTTGAGTATCTAATTGATGTCACGAAATGGAGATGTATATGTATAATCAATATTGTAATAGAGTTAGAATGATTTGTCGATGTTAGTTAGTTATGCATGTATATTATGTTGGTTAATTGTCAAGTAGTGCAGCCATGGCACCTTGGGAGACAAGTTGATAGTTAATGATGTGTATTGAATTGCTAAACCTTACTTGTTATCTTATTCAAAAAAAAAATTCCGCTTTGCTTGCTTAGATGTGTTGTCTTCCAAGGTGTTCATGGCTTGGGCACTACACATACCTCCAGAAAAATGACAAAATCACTAGGGTATCTTGGCAATTTTGTTGGGGCATTTTCATAACCCCCTACTCTTAGATAGGTAAACCTATCGAACTGAATATAGAAACTTCCATATTGCATGATTAGGGAAGCAGCTTCTGGTGAAATCCTCAGTTAAGGGTTTGCATCTAGTTTTCTCACTACATACATCAGAAAAGCATCATTTACATGGCGGTAGTCTTTCATTCCAACATCTCTTTTCAATTGAGGAAAATAACTGAACACAGGTGTGCTTGGAGTTAAAGACCCATGTGGTCTCAACCCAGCCCTAACAACCTCTTGACTGGCCAGAATGTAAACCAGGTATGAACACATATGAAAGGTCCAAGTCTCCTGAAATCTCATTAACTGCTCATTCAAATGAAAACTGATAATCTTGGCCCAATTTATATATTTATCTTCACTGCATATTAACAAAATGAAACGGCACATCCACTCCTCAAAAGAATCTGTATTTTCACTTCCTACTACTCTATGCAGTAAAGTAATCATATCTAAAATTTCATCTTTGAAATGGGCTCTTTTAAGTTTTTGAGGCAGTTGAGACTTACCTTTCTTCTCCGACTTCAACAAATTCCACGCAATGGAGTTCTTGCACTAGTCTTCGTTAGCTTGAAAGAAATCCATTCCAATAGCCATGGGCATTTCTTCAAACTCTTGCCTTTTAGGAATTTTTAATGCACGAATAATGCTTTCTAGATTAATTCTTCCCAACGGTTCTATCTTTGGCCTTGATTTCAGAAGTTTCTGGGACGTATCTCCTTGCACAAGCCATGACTAACTATTCACTTTGCATAGAGATCAGGAATCCTCCTGCATGCGCCAGGCCACTTTGCAGTATCTTCTTTGCTATTGGCGACTTATCCTCTTGTTGCAGACAAGACCAGAACTCCTCTAAATCAATGTGACCAAGCTTAGTATCACTGATACCAAACCAACTATTTTCAATTCCAGAATTATGGGGAGCTCCCTAGTATTTGAATTTCATTACCGCTGTAGAGTAGAGAACAACTAAGTACAAAAGGAACAATAGCAGAGTACGGGAGAAATGGTGGGTGCATTACTTAGAGAAAACTCCACAAGAAAATGAAAGAGATTGCGTGTGCTGGAGGGAAATTACTAAGTATTTTAAATGCTGAGTCAACGTGGCATTCAATGCATGCCTCGAGGACGTAGCCTTTAGATTTACCCACTTCCCGAAAATTCTAAAAAGACATTCCTTTCGTGTGTCATGCCCATCATTTAATGATCATTATGAGCCTCGGGAACTGATTGACCACCTTCTTGTTGTGAAGTTGCGAGATATTAGAACATTAGAACCTTAAGTCGGGGGTTTCGAAGTTTTGAAAACCTCCGACCTAGCGACCACAAGAGCAAAGGTTAAGACTCGGCTATGCAATACACGGTTGGGAAGTCGGCGAGTTCAAGAACTTTATAACCATGTGACAAGGGTTGTGAACTTCAAGAATTCAGCGACTAGGTTAAAAAAACTCTAACACACGCGACTTTTAAAGTTAGCTAAGGCAACCAAAGGAAAGACAAGGCATCGAGACTTGGCCGAAAATAATGAAAAATGCAAGGCTCGGTAACAAAAATTTTGGGGTGTAACAATAAAGAAAGAGAAAATCATCCTAGATCTCATATTATATTGAAGCATTGCTCTTAAGGAGGTTACCCTTCAAAGAGGCCAATGATACTTGTTTCTAAAATTTGAATAAAATATTCTTGTAGTTGTTCTTCCATGCATTGTGTTCATTTTCACATGTTTTGATTCTATTTGATAATATTTTGTAATTGATATCTTAACATATAATGTTTTTGTGTTTCCTAAATCCTACCTATATAATTACTTAAAAATTGATCATGGGGATTCCCTAGCCAAGATATTTTCCTCTAGTCATCCAATTCAACTCACCTAGATTTATCAAAATTGATAAAGGTGTAGTAGTTGTATCTTAGTGCAGCCAAAATATTTCTAAGATAGAGAACCTTGCATACCTAAGCCTTTGAAGGAAAAATCCTCCTAAATCCTACCTAGATAATTGCTTAAAAATTGATCATGAGGATTCACTAGCCAAGGTATTTTCCTCCAGTCATCCAATTCAACTCACCTAGATTTATCAAAATTGATAAAGGTGTAGTAGTTGTATCTTAATGCAGCCAAAATATTTCTAAGATAGAGAGCCTTGCATACACTTTGAAGGAAAATTTCTCCAAAGCCAACAACTTATTTTTCATTGAATTTCTTGTGGTGACTACTTCATTCAAACTAGAGGCACTATTGGTAGCTTCCTATAATGACTCATAATCCCCCTAACTGGAAAGGTAGGGTTGCTTAAAAAAATCATCTACATGCCATAAAAAATCTGTTTCCTTGACCTTCAAGGTTAAATTCCAAAGGAAGGGATCTACCATAGAAGAGTTTGTTCTCTTCACCAAAATTCATGAAATTTATTTATCTTCCTACAAAATGTTAAGAATTAATACCAAATCCATTTTTATTTAACTGTGAAAATTATTTATTTTGTGATGTTTGGCTATGAGAGGTCTCTCATAAGGTGCTTCTCAATGCAACTATTTGATTCTACCATTTGTTGCCATGATGATCCTTAGTAATTAAAAAAAACTCTTTTCATGGATGCAATTGGACAATGCCTTGTTTTCCACTCTAGTTACCTTATAAATAGGTCCCTTGAAACAAACACACATATTAGACACCTCTTGTATCTATTAATCAACTTTTTACAACAATACTGATTAATATTCTTTAAGTAATCTTTGTAAAATATGAAAATTTTGGTTGTTGAGTGTTAACATTCAATAACTTTATGGTTGGAGTTAATTTGATGCAAACTCAATCATTTAATAACAATTTGTTTATTTGAATAGCTTAGCATTTAATTTTATTACAAGAACCAGTGTTCTTCTTGTCTTGATATCTTATTTTGTTCTTTATTACTTGTAACTTGTGTAAGACAAAAAAAAACTTGATGAATAAGTTTTATATATTATTTTTGTATAAACAAGTATATTACACCATATTCACAAAAAATAAAGATGGATGGACTGGCATCACACTCCAAAGTTTATGCAAGGCAAGGCAAAACCTTAAATTAACACATCAAAATATGAGACAAAATAACAAGTGGATAAACCACTAAGCAACAAGAGCTATAGATCCAACACGAGGTGGAGGCAGATCATGGTCATTAGACTTGCCCCAAGTATCAAGAAGGTCTTGGCCATTAGGAATTAGCTTCCAATATTTTCTCGAACTAATCCTAAGAGACATTAAATTTAAATTTTATATAGTATGAGATAACATGAATGAAATGGTTTTCAATACCCTCCTCAAGAATAAAGGAGGTGTATGTTGATACATGAGGTAGGTAAGTCATAGTCTTGATGTACACATGTGCATGTATATTTGTGTAAAAGTATCATATACAAATTAATGAAATATGTATAAATTTAACTTTTAATTACCATTTTTTTGTTTGATATAAAAATAACTAATTTATTAGTTAATAAGATATGTGTGTGTGCGCACACGGGCATGTGTGTGTGTGTGTGCACGTGTGTGTGTGTGTGTGTATGTATAGGTTCAATTGTTACCTTCCCTTTTTAATTTGATATAAAGACTAATTTATTAGTTAATAAAAATTATTTTCTTAATGAATGTTTTTTAACTTTTTTAATATTATTTAAAAATACAATGAAACACTAAGAAAGTGGTAACAAGTCATAATTTTTTAATCATAGATTAGAAATTTTTCAAACCCCAAGTTCAAAGTTTAAGGGTCAAAATCAATGCGGCAACACTACAAACTATAAGTTATAAGAAAGTTTTGATACCATTTCCCATGTATACATACATAATAAATATATAATATCTACATACTAAATATACATTAAGAGTAAAATAATAGATAAATGGTAATGAATGAATAGGGTGACATCTTATGTTTTTCCATATTAAGGGTCATGTTCAATAATATGTTTTGTCAAGTTGAAAGGTTACATTCTTAGTAAGAACCATTAATAACTAATCATCATCAATTAGGCATGTAAAACAACCCCAAGTTGTTGGAGTTTTCCAACAACTAGTATGTTTATCTAAGATATATTGTGTATTAATTATAGATCTTTCATCTTAGTTATTTCTTGATTTATTATTTCTTTCCTACTAGTTTTATTTCTAGCACAAGTAAGAAATCACTTAAATTATATATTAATTTCAATTAAAGCATAGTTCTTTATTAGCATCTATAAATCTAAAAGAAAAATCATTCACATACATGAACATTAGAAAATCGACATATATGATTACCTATTGACACAAATAAATATATTATTTGTTTTTTATGGGTATTGCCACAATAATGGGTTACACTTTCTGGGACATCCTGATTTTTGCTAAAATCACATATTTTTATAAAATATAATGATTTAAGCCTTGAAAGGTTCCATTTAAAGGATTGTAATTGAATAGGGTTTGATCAAACCCCCTTAGATCAAACCCCCTTGGATAGAACCCCACTAGTTTTAAACCATACTTGTCATGGAGTCTCCTCTACACCTATCAAAATGTTGATAGAAAACCACTTTTGATTTACCTTTTGGGGGATCAAATGAATTCATTTAAAATTTTATGTTTTGTAAGTATTTTAGTCTTTATTATAAGCTTCCCAAAAAGTATAATTTTAAATATATTTAATTTGATTATTATATTCATTTTTTAATTCTTGTGAATGTTATTTTTTTAATGAACATCAAGGTCTTTGTTTCATACATACGAAAAAATAGGAAAATATAGAAAAAAAATTCTAAAAAATATGTGTCCTCTAGGTATTGATGTCCCTATTCCAACTAAAAAAATTGAATTTCGATATATGCAAAAAAAGTTATGGTTTGCATAGTATAGCTATGTCTAAGTTGTAATTGGTTTGACATCAAAAGTTAATTGAAAGAAAAATATTCAATAAAACATTATGAAACCAAATGCATCCTCTAGATATTGTAGTTAAAAATTTAAATTCAAAAAAATTAGAATTTTATCCTTCATAGTAAAAAAGTTGTGTTTTACATAGTACATGTCACTCTTTAAAAATGGTGTTTACTATTAGAAACTAGTTATTGAAGGAGATTGAAAAGGAAATACAATTTGATTCCAAAAAATTAAAAAATATATATATTTAGAATCTACAAACAAAATTTGACAAATCATTAATTTACATCATCTTCAAATTCCTCACGATTTAGCAACTATAGGTGTCCAAAAGTGAAGATTTTTTTAAAAAATGTTCATTTCAATGTCAACTTTGGCCAAAAAGTGTAACCCAATATAGTGGGATCACCCTTATTAAGATAAGCAGCAAACAAGGGTGTTGAATCCCTTTACACATGGCTTCCATGGCAGCAAAACAGGGCACACACAGGCTAGCAACAACACACAAACAAACCTGCTGAAAAATAGTATAACCAAAGGGGAACTAAACAAACCTAGAACCCGAACAAGAAAATCTAACAACTTTGACTCTAGGCCTCAAAGAAGCAACAAATTTTGGGAGGCCTTTCTTTCTCCGTTGGACCAAAGTCCAAGAAAACTCTAAATTTAAATCTTCAGAGCGAGGCAAGATGAGGGGATCCTCAACAGACGCTGCAACCAAAGAGCCCTTGTGCACTGCCCAACTAGAAGAAGGCATAGCCGAGGAAATAACAAGAATTAACGAGGTAGCAGTCTAGTATTGATCATGAGCTAAAGAAACAACTGGGGCCAACGAATGAGACCCAGCCCGAGAAAATGAAAGTGAGTCAGAAGGAATCATGGGGTTCGCAACAACCTGTTCCACAAGGGCAATAGGAAAGGTTTCTTATGAAGGCTCATCCTCCTAGGAAGATCCATCCATCGGGGAAGCGTTGATAGTCAAATGATCACTGAGGGCATTCTTCCACCAAGTTGCAACACCCTTACAGTAAGAGTGACTTAGACAATCAGATGTCAAGTGACCAATAGAGAAGCATCGTCTGCATCTGAAGGAGAGACCCTCGTAGTTTAACTGTTGGGTCAAAGGCCTATCCCCTATCATCAAAACCACATCTCCAAAAGGGGTTTGGAGATGTCAATATCCACTAAGATGTGGGCAATTGTTGAATGTCCTATCTATGCAGTTGTAGTATCTTCCTTCAATAAATGAAGACCAATAGCATTGGTTGTTCCCTCATAGCATGAATCCTTTCAAAATTGGAGAGGGAGATTTGGAAGACAAACCCATATTGGCCTGATATTCAGCAGATCAGTGAGTGGATTAAAGAAATGAGCCCATGGCTTGATGGAGAGCAAATGCTCTCCCCACATCCAAACCCTATCATCTAGCACTAAATCTCACTCTTATGTAGAAGCAAAAGTTACAATTAAAAATCCCCTAGTACTGGGGAAAAGATCAATCTGCCCCTCCACCAAGGGCTTCCATAACCCAACAGTGGAGATCCAGAAGAGAGCCAAAACCTGTTGAATCTGCATATCACTCCATGCTTAAGATAAAACTCTTGATTCTCTAACACTTCTAGGCCACACACCACCGCTGGAGACGAACGGGCACATGACAATGACCGAACTCTGGTCTGTGTTGGGTTGGTCTGAGCTCTTGAGCTATTAACAGCTTTAGAAAAATTTGCAGAGGGTGACCTGGAGCCTACTTTCCATTGCCAAGTCGAGCAACTCTGTCTTCATGAGAACTAAAACCCTTCTCACAACCAACAGGCCCAGCACCGACCCCAGCATCCTACACAACCCCTACAACCTACTCAGGAAACTGCACATGCTTAGATGGAGAGCACAAACACTACAATCAGCTTAGGATTCCACCCAGACAAAGAGTGCTCATGCCTAGACAGAGAGAGAATCTGCACATGATCAAGAGCCTCTAAACCCTCGCACTCGAACGCTATAGAACCCCACTCGTGCACGGATGCAACAAAACCTCGTTCATGCTCAATCAACATTTCAAAAAACTTGAATATATTATATGTCATTTTCCTTAACAATTGAATTTTTTACCTAAATTGATTAATATGTTTCACTATGGATAGAAATGATCATAATGCATCATATGTTCAAACAAAAAAATTCACAATAAATTACTTGAAAGAAAAATAAATAAATTTTAAAAATAATGATTATCAATATAGAACCCATTGTCCTCAACCCACATCCATTTCATATTCAATTTTCATTCAAATAGAGATTTACCCAAAGAATGAAAAAGCTCAACATACTGATTTATAAAGTTGAAAAAATAGGAAATCGTTTACTTGTTAATCTTTTTGGATCTAGTTTAGTAAATGAAACAAGCTACATGATAGATGAAAACAAACTAAGAGCTAACGATAATCATATTTCAAAAACCATTTATTATTTACTATATTATCTTATGAATTATCAATGAAGATCATTATAACAACTTATAAAAGCATAAACATGTGTCCTACTTTTCATTCATTTGGGGCCACTAGGATTTCCAAGTATAGCTATAAAAGAAAAAACTAACTTTATAATTACCTATTTTTCTTATGGAAGCAAATATACTATCTATTCAAACCGAACTCTTGAATTGTGTTTGTTACCCTTGCAATTCATATCCTTGTTGAGGATTTTTTTATAATATTTAATAACATTTTCTTTGTTGGTGATAATTCCTTCACTTCAACAATGAAGTATGTTTTAGTTATTATTATTCCTTGAGGGCAGCACCATCATAAAGTTCTACGAACTTCATGTCATCAAACATCTCTGCAACCATACCATATTTCTTCCTTTTCTCAACATGATTTCTCCTATTATCATCATCATCACTCTAATATCAACGATGAGTATTAATTTACCTTTCATAATATGTGTTATGGTGTTCATACTCTTAAGGAGTCATATATAAGAAAGTGTGCATCATATTAGAAAAATCACATACTTTTAGACTCATTACTCATTCTTCCCAAGGAGAAGAGAACCATAGTTTTGAGAATTGCAAGGTGGCCACAAATTTGAAATATGCCCATAAAATTGTTGTTGGCATGTGATGTGCAGGATTCACTAAGCACTTCTGATAAGGGCGTGGTTCGATGGTTAAGTCGCTCGGTTGTAGTGGCGGTCACCAAAGTTCAAACCCTCGTTGGGCCAATGAGCTTGCAGGCTTTACGCCTTCGTTGGGCCAACAAGCTCACGGGTTTGAAGTGTTCTTGCTAGGGGATGAGGTCCCCCATGTTGTGGCCTCACTGGTTCATTGCTCCAGGCAAAAGCATTCGCGTGGAGTCAGAGGGCGTGTCACACCAATGTTGTCGGTCACGTTAAAAAGTTTACCAGGTGCATTTTAAAAAAAAAAAAAGAAAAGGATTCACTAAGCACTACGGATTAATATTGTTGTTCAAAAATTTAATGTCTATACCAATTTGGTAATTGTTGGTAGACCACCTTCATGATATATAATGATTTTGTAAAGTTTAAGTTCTTTCATTAGTGCTTATTATAATTGGCTATAGCTTTGTAGGGAAAAAAATTGTATACCTTACCCTTTCACCTCTATGTTTTATGACATTATATGTGGGTATCTTTAATTCTGGTTCTAGCACTCGTTTTGGTACTTTTGTTGCAATCATTAACCCCAAAATTAAACTCCTAACTTTGTTATGCCAAATCATATATCTCATAACACACCTAGCCTAATTCTCAAAGCCCTTCCCTTCCTATACTAGATTGTAGAACTGATCTAGTCCCCCAATTTGAAAAAAAATCATAATTCCAAGACTAATAATCCTAGTCCTGATATAATTGTTACCCATTACCATGGGTGCCAAAAAGTTTAGATTGTTCATCTAGGATTATGTATTTAGAATACTTCATCCTAGGACACTTAAATCATCAAATATAAAATATGGAACAAATAAATCATAAAGGCCTCTAAACATCTCACACAGCAATCTTGGTATTGGTCACAATTCGATCTCACGTGGCATCTAACATAGAAATAAACAACCAACACTCATTGTCAACCTTGTTATCAAAATCTCATTATGAAGTCACCTATTAATATTAGGTTGTGTTGGACTAAGTTTGCATCGGATCTCAACTAGTTATCATTCATTATTGTATCTCAATTCTTTTCCACTATTATTAAATCAATCTAGTGTCTAACTTTCATCAAGGGAGATCTATTCGTCCCTTTGTACATAGCAAGCTCCCAATAGTGCTTTTTGGAAGCACACACTTTTATAAATATAGATATACACCAGGGTGAACATTTTACATATTTACCAAATGAAAAATTTAATATTTGATGAAATTGCACTACCCAAGAAAGAATCATGTCACCTAGAACAAATCATGACTTGATTGTGTCTTAGTAGCTAGAAATATTAGGATTCATTTGTCTCAGGTCTTTGGCCCTCATTTCAATTCTAAATTTTAAATATCAACTCCCTATGGTAGCATCTTGGTAGTCAAAGAAAACATCTTTCAAGGTAATCCCTAATTTCCATCTTGGCTTATTCCAAATATCATTGTTATTTATTTATCTTAGTGCCTAAGATCTCAACTCATTAATTTTAATTAGGGTTTAATAATTAAATTAAACTTTCTAATATAAGTGTGGGGTGCATTTTATTTGCCTACATTTTGGTGAACTCAACCCATAACTTCCACACCTACCCTTTAGGGTTATATGTTTTTTTATTTTTCTAAGTTTCTAATCCATACTTTAATATTTACCATCCCTTATCTAGATTTGATTTCTCCTTGTGCATATATTGCTTATTCTAGGGTTTAGCCCTTGATTAATTGTGGGTCCCTCTTTATGTGTTTTTCATTGTTAAATATTAGTCTTGAATTCACATCAACCTTTATATATGACCTCCATTCGCACATGCATCAAGGATTTCAATGTGTTCTTACAATTTTTTAGTTCTAATCTTTTGATCCTTCATGGCATCATGTCTTTCTACCATAAGGATGGTGGTGCATGTTCCATGGATGTGTTATAACTTGTGCATATGAACTTTCATCCTTAATGGAATTTGTGATTGTTTTTACTTCTCTTTTGTTTGTTTTCACTTCACTTATCCATGAGCTTAATGTTGATTATACTTCTCCTATGACTAGTGATAGTGAATTTCATGAACCTAATATTGATCATACTCTTTTAAGACTAGTGATAATGATTTTCCCTTCAATATATTCACCTCTTCTCATGATGTACACAATGAGGACAAAGATTTCTACATTAGTGATGTCTATTATTTGTTATAGCCATCACATGACATTACTTAATAATGATTTTACTATGTACATGACATGTGATAGTTACTTAACCCTAAGTTATATGGATACATCTAGGGATCGCAACTCGTTTCATGATGTTATTGCACCTAGTGTGTTGGGAATTAAGGTGTCTCAACCTTTGCAAGTTCCTAATGTTGTATTTATTTATTCTTGCCTACTATTGTAAGTTTCTATGTAAATTTTGTCCTCATATGAGGAGGTAGGTGTCCCATGTTAAATTGGCATAGTTTTTCCATGGGTCGACACCTTGTGTACATGCAGCAAGATAAATTGTGGCGACTTTGTCAGCCATGGTTTCCCCCCAAGATAATTAATGGGGGAGTGCAAAGGGCGGAGCCCCTCCTATGGGGCCCAGGGGCGGAGCCTACAGTAGGAGTCTGGGGGCAATGCCCTCAAAGCAAAAAATGCCCTATATTAATAAAGGTGTCAGCAGTTAGTTTGTTATTGGCCAACATGAAAAAACTGACATTGGATAACCGCCAAAGAGGCTTGATAAATAGGTGGCTGGAGAATGTGAAAGGTCATGGGATGCAAATGAGAATCAACATTGTGTACTCCTAAAAGATCTTGCATTACAAGTGTGTTGTAATCATCTTTTAATTTGATAATACATTATGTAGGTTTTGGAGTGTGGGGTTTTTCACCTGAAAGGGATTTCCCCACGTATATCTTGTGTTATGAGTGTTTTGTATTTGCATTTGGATGTTGTTATTACTTTTCTATTAATGTGCATCTTACTCTATAACTGTAAAAGATAAAATTTGCATAAATCTTTCCTCAATAGATCAGTGTAGGAAGTGTTTTTGCATACCTTGTTTCCTTTCATAGTGGTGGCATTCTTCATAGATCTCATAATACTACTTTCTATATATCCTTGGATTTTTCTATGCATGCACCTAGTGGTTCATGGTTTCCTAATGATTTATCTAAAGATGATCTTAGTGATGCTTGCTTACTTGATGCACATACTTTACCTTCTTTCATTTATGATGTTGCTAGAATTGAAAAGAATGATTATTTGTCACAAGTAACTCATGATAGTGATTTAAATTTTGGGAATGTTTTAATTTCTCATGATGTATTGGATCCTATTCTTTGTATTGCATATAATATTAGGGACCCAATGATTGATGGATCTAGTGGAGATCAAGATGCATACTTACAACTTTAATCGTTTTCTATATATACTACAATTGCACACATGATGATATGTTTCTAATGAATGCATTTGGAGAAACTTTAATTGATGATGCTTTACAATGGTTTGATATGTCCCATACATCTTATAGTGCATTTATTACTCTTCCCTATGATTTTATTAAGTATTTTACTCATTTCCCTTGAATTTACTTGCATAGTAATTCTAATCTCAAGTGACCTCTAGCGTTAATTCATTAGGAGTTCTTATGGGTTCATTTATGCTCTCTAATGGTACAATGTTTTTAGATACCCATAATGAAGTTGCTAGGAAACATTATATATCATCTTATTGTGCATCACCCTTTAGGAATAATAGTACACATGATTATCATTTTGTCTTATATACATATCCCATAACCCAATGTGAAACTACATATAATAATGCAAGAGGGTTTCCATACCCTCTACCAAACACAAACATTCACTTTCACAAAGACTTAATTTCACAAGCAACCATACATTCACATGGGCATTACTCTGCCCTAATTTCATTACAACACAATTGCACAAAATAGATTGCAACACATTGGAGATTCATTTTAGTGATATCTGACTTCAATAATAAAACTACAAAACTTTGCAACAAAATTTACAATCTGGCCTTTCCATGGCCTCTCTCAACATATCTACACTGCACTTGCACACTCCCATACCTTCATGATTCCATCAAACTTCTGTTTGTGCCTCTCTTGACCCCATAATCACTCCTCTAGCTTTCCGCTTCAATTTTCCAAACCTGTAGCATTCTTTATGCTGGGCACTCCATCTTCAATATTTTCATCTATTGTTCTATTTAATCAAGACCTTCCTTAGCGTCTTGTAGAGGCGTCTCAGAATCCCCATACTCTGCCCCTCTACTTTCTCTCTTGGCATTACGGATATCTCATACTTCTGAGGCTCAAGGAGGCATTTTTTTATCTCCCTGAACCTGTGCACCTCCTCCTTTCTATTTGTTTGTTGTTACACTTCTAAAAGAGACTTTTACACTCTATATTCCAATGCTGCACCATAAATGATAATAAAAATAAAATATGATAAAATTACCTCAAAATGAGGTGTTACCCATTTCTCAAGCGCTTGTATTCTCTCCTTTAGTGCAGCAGAGATATTAAAAATGCCTCATGATAGGCCTTTCACATACCATGCTTAGCATTGGGAACAATCAAAGACATGGTGCTAGCTGTTTCTCACTTTTAACATTTCAAAAATATGAACACTTGCCTTGATAAAAGGCATTACCTTCCCCTTTTCAGCACCTTCTTTTAATCTTTTATTTACTATCTTTTTCTTTGAAATATGATGCTCATATATCTAATTCTGGTGGCCCCACCATTGATGCATTAGTCTGAGTGAGAGATATTCAATATTGACGTTGAAAACGTTACGGTAGTTTTACATCACTTCGGGCCCCCAAACATAATTTTTTAAACTCATTTACCAAGGTGATTGCCTCCAATAAAATTATGCAAGGGAAAGAAACATAAAGGGAGAAACCCAGAAAATTACTTTCCATGATCTCCACATTATTTTACCCAAATAAATTGATCAATTGGTGCTTTGGATGCGCAGAACTGAGTGTCGGCAAACTACTCCGTTTCGCACGAAAATTGGTGAGCATGCTTGGAGTAACATCCCAAGGTCCCCTGCAGAAGGATTTTGCTCCAACCTTCACAGATTTTGAAATTTTAAACTTTCTGTAAATTGAGAATTTTAAATTCTCCTAAATGGTGAAAGATATGACCTTGATTGCCCTGTGTGCGTTGACACCTAAGTGCGGCAAAATTGAAACTTGCACTTTTGACATGCCACACATTCCAAAGCCATAAAATGCCAAAAGAAAGCCAAAACACACCAAAACTGAAAACCAAACCTCTAAACTATTTTTGGTTGATGATGATCGCCAGTATGCTCGGATGCTCCGGCATCATATAATGTCAATATTATCCCTACACCTGACAACATGATTCAAATATAACCAAAGTAGTTTAGAAAACTCACTAGATTGATGGTTCATCCTCATAATGTTATAACTTATCACCTTATCTCTCATCAAACTAGTGAATGCATCTAGAGGTGTCCCAAAATATTTAGATGTTAATTTCTTGTGTGATTATCATCAAATACATGGACATCCTAGGGGTAGGTGTATCTCACTAAAGAATAAAATTCAAGATCTTATTGATAACAAGGTGATTCAAGTTAATAATATTAATGACAAAAGAAATCAACGTGTAGCACCTTAACATGATAAAGTAGTAGATAATAAGGATCCTTCCAAGCCTATGCATAAAAAATGTATTGCTTTTACTCAAAAGTTCAAAGATATATCTAGTGCATCTCATGTTGATGTTACAAACAAGGACATCAAACATTACGACATCAAGGAAATTTTTACATACAAGCAAGCATTGAAGGAATACCATGTGTTGAAATGATGGTTGACCTAAGAATTCCGAAGAACATAACAATAGAAATAAAGGTGTGTTTCAACACACTAGTGTGTCTCACTCTTTGGCCTATAGGGTCTGCAAAAATCAATATTTTAAAAAGTTGTCACATTCTATCAACTATAGCTAGCAAACATATATGGTTAATTTTCAAAACAGTGTTAATTATATTTTTACTATTTTAATTAGTAATATTTTTTTGTAACGCATAACATGAGATACAAATAGAATATTTTCATTCTTTCTCAAACATATATCATTGACATTAGTATTTGAGGATTACATGTTTTTTAGTATTTTTAGTTAAATATTTTATAATTATTTTTTAATTGAGAGTAATTGTAATTTAGACATATATTTTCCCAACACATTATTCTATGGATATATAATAGAATTTAAATATATATTTTCACTGAAACAAGGATATCAATTTGGAAACTCATATAATTTTTTGAGGTTTTTTTGTCATCATTTTGAATTTTTTGGTGTCCCAAATATATGTTACTACTTTTTGTAACAAACCTCTTGCTTATTAGAAAAAAGGGAAAAATTAAAGAAAACATATTTTAGAAAGAGAAAACTTAGGGGCATTTACATATATAATTTTTATATTTTTATGATATTATTTATCTTAAAATTATGGGGTCAAGTAATATATTTTCTCCAATAAAATCAATGCATGTCTTTTGAACAGAAAAAGATACCATAAAAAATTTAAGGGAAACACATAAACATGTTGAAAATGTCATCTACACTGAACTAAATTTATGTTTCCTTGTATCCAAGATTGAAGCACCATATTTTGCATAAATTGTTTTAAATCAACATGTAGCCTCAGAGTAAAACACACTATTATACTTCAACTCAAGTATATAAAAGGGGTAAAGATAAGCCAATATTAACAAAAGATACATATTTGGATATACATTCTCATAATCATGTTTAATATGATAATAATGAAAAGTCTATGAAAACATCTCCATATTAAGGGCATGATATACATGTGAAATAAATAAATAATGCATTCAATATATAAAAAGTATATTTATAAGAGAAGACTTCGTGAATGAAAGTACATTTGCAAAATAATAATCGAAGTACTTGTCCACTAATCAAAGAGAAAGAGAAGTAAGGGAAGTACAATAGAGTGTCATGAAATTATTAATTCTACATAAGGCTCCTATGTTATTATGACTAAGGATAGGGTTATATCTGTCCACATTTTCAATGTCTAACTAACCCCATGTGAAGGCCCATTTTAATGTACACCTTACGATAGTCCATTTGAGGGAACACAAGTCTCAATCTTTCAAAAGGACATCATAATGAGTACTTTAATGTCTGTGAATGTATGGTCGGACGTCCCCTTAGACACAAATGAATTGCATCCCCACTCAAAAGGCGTCTTTTTAGGAATATGGGTGTAGTTGTTCAATTATTGTCATTGTCATTTTCATTGTTTTTAGTATTTGTTAAGGTAAATATTATTGTGTTTAAAATGTATAAATATTAATTAATGATTTTTTAATTTTTTTTATTAATATAAGTTTATAATGTTGTAAAAATTTGATTGGTTGTTCAATTAATTTTATTTTTATAGTCTTCACTTTAATTGATTTATGATTTTATTAATTGTTTGATTTTTATGAATACGAATGTATAGGTGGGTGACATTGATAAATAATAATGATAATGGCCTCATCTCCTTCCATGTAAATATCTCATATTCAATGTTTTTCCTACGCTTCAATAATACTTAGTCCCCTGCCATTGAGTACATGTCAGGTTCATGTAGAAGTCATTTTGAATATTATCTATTACAAAGGAAGATTGAAAAGTTGTTACAATCCAAATTCAATAAGAAGATTTAAGCTTTAGTGATGATTTTTAGTTTTCAAATATCATTTTAATTTTGAGAAATGTTTACTTATCAATCGAAACCTTAATTTTCAATGTGAATTCATAGTTATTGAGAGAGTACTACGTCAATGTGTGAAGTTTAGATCAAACAAGGTTTGTAGTTGTAATAAGTGTTTCATTTAAAACAGAAAGAAATTAATCAACACCTCTTTTTTCTGCTAGTAGATGCTCCAAAAACATAAATTGTTCACCATTTAAGTACTATGTTTTAGCCTCCTATTGTCATGTGTCTCAAATCATATTGGTGCATTTATTTCTTGTTGCCCCTCTACTACGTCATTGCCGGTGTGAGGAAAAGAGAAATTAACTTTGAATATTCTAATATCTATTGTCTTGGTGTCTTCCATGTAAAACAATAGAGACTTATCGGGTGTGTGCAAGAAGTTGTGTCCACTTTTTGGCCAAAAAGTGGAAGTGTTTTTCCTGATTTTCAGAATTTGTCACATTTGACCTAAAAATTTGAAGCACTTAAAGGTGGAATCTTGGAAAAAGTCACTAAATATGAAATGTAGTACTCGGAGTCTAGTTTTCAAATATGTAATTTTTTTCAATACCCAGATGATAGAAATTGATTTTGAATAGGCGTTTCTAAAAACCACTGTTTAAAAGTCACTTTTTTTTTACTATACCATGTACGTGTACGTCATCCATATTTTGACCTAAATAATCATATTTTTCAAAATCCTTTTGGGAAAAGCTTTGTAACTCACTGAAGCACGTTTTCCATATTTATTTGTAATTTTTTATTGAATAATTTTTTTTTTATTAATTTTTTATTGGTCATTTTTTGTCTTTTAAAAAATCATCGTGTACGTCACGCATAAGATGACCTAAACTTAACATTTTTTGAAATTTTTTTTTTTTAAATTGAAAAGAATTGTCTAAAGTACGTTTTCATACAATTTGTTTTACAAAAAAATATTTTAATAAAAAGTTATTAAAATATTAAAAAACCCTGATAATTCAAGGTTATGAACCTATTTCATCATAAATTGATTAAAAAATAAAAAAAATAATTTAATTGTAAAAAAAATTACATATTTAGAATCTACATTGTCTCCTCTATAATGGGTTTTAATTTCGTCAAAATATTCTGCAAAATAGGCCTTTAAATATATGCCCAAAGTCACTATTTTGTTGTAACATTGACAGGGCCTTCAAGGTGCAGGTCAAACTAGGACCAGAGGTCAGGGTCGGGTCCCCAAAGCATTTTCCGAAGCGGGTTACAAAGCAAAACCCGAGCCTAAAATTCAAATTTTGAATAACGGGATCCCGTTTATAGAACGCGATCCCGTTCTATAAAACGGGATCCCGTTTACTACTGCATCGGTGGTGAATAAAACGGGATCCCGTTTAATAAACGGGATCGCGTAGTAAACGGGATCCCGTTTATTAAACGGGATCCCGTTTTATATTTGCCCGTTTTTTTAATAATACTGTATTATGACTGTCATTTCTGCAACTTGCCCTACAGTACGGCCGACAGCGACTCTTGCAGCATTCTTTGGCATATTTCTTTCTTTTGCAGGTCCATCAACTTGAAGTATTGTTGGTATTTTGATAGAAGCCATCATGGAGACGTTATTTGAGTGGAATTTTGTTGAATTGGTACTTGTTTGAAGGATTTGAAACACATTCAAGTTTTTGACATTACATGCTTCATAAATTTTTTAATCATGGGATCACAAAGTCGTAATAAGAGGAAAGATAGGAAGCTATTAACCCCTGAAGAAATTGAAGCAAAGAGAGTGAAGGAGGCAAAAAGGCAAAGAGATAGAAGAGTAAAGATTCAATCAATGAACAATGCTGAAGCATCCAATTCCACAACTATTGAAGATAAAAACATTGAGGAGACCATGGATATAGATGATGCAAGTTTGCAAGAGGTGAATGTGGAAACTAATACGATTATGCAAACTACTCCTGGTATGTCTTCAAATCCCTCTATTAATGCTATGGAGAATGTTTCAATGGGCACAAATCCAGGTACTTCTTCAAATCCACTTTTGAATGAAATGGAAATAGTGTTGATAGGAGATTTAAAACAAGCTGGATATAACAATGTTGAGATTGATAATATTCGTAGAGATCAAAATTTGAAACAAATTGTAGTTGAAAATGAAAATGAAAATGAAAATCCTTTTGTTGAAAATGAAAATGAAAATCCTTTTGTTGTTGAAAATGAAAATGAAAACCGTTTTGTTGTTGAAAATGAAAACCGTTTTGTTGTTGAAAATGAAAACGAAAATCCTTTTGTTGAAAATGAAAATGAAAACCGTTTTGTTGTTGAAAATGAAAATGAAAACCGTTTTGTTGTTGAAAATGAAAACGAAAATCCTTTTGTTGAAAATGAAAATGAAAACCGTTTTGTTGTTGAAAATTAAAATCGTTTTGAAGTTGAAAATGAAAATGAAAATCTAGGAAGTGATGTTGAAAATGAGAAATATTTTTTCAAAATTGAAAGAGATGTTTTGGATAATCTTCCTGGTAAAATTTCTTGGAGACAAATAAGAACACATGCCAATAGATTATATAAGGAATTTTTTTATCGTAAAAAACTATCATTTCAATGTCAACTAATGATGCAATTAATGAGAATGTGGAAAATGAGAAAAGTAATGAAAATGTTAGGCATTTTTGTTAAACCAAGAAAAAAAGATCAATCACTAAAACATGCTATGTCTACTGTTGCTAGTGCCATTGAGTCTATTGGAAGTAATAGTCGATCCAAAGATAAAAATGCAGCAAGACGAGCTATAACAACTGCTATAGTGAATAAAACAACTTTGAATAGAAGAATGGTAAGCAATATTAGTGGAATTCTAAAAATACATCCTAAAACATTGGTAAGAGCGGCAAAAAGAAGAGAAAGTATAGAAAATGATCCAATTAACCAATGTTGGAGTTTTAGTGGTCGACTCCCGAGATCTGACATGAAACTAAATGTTGAAATCAGATCTTTGATCAAAAAATATTGGCATGATAATACTAGGATATCGTCTAATGTTAGAGATGTTTTAAAATTAAGAGTGGGGTCCAAAGTTCGCGATCCTCATCCAAAACACCTATTAGATACAACGCAAACTGAATTTTATAGAAAATTTTGTGATGAATTAGTGTTACCTGGTAATATTAAAATAAGTCAAAGATCTTTTGAAAAATGCAAACCATGGTATGTAAAGATTAATAAGGAACGAATATCTTGTTGTTGTAAAACGCATGTTCAATTTCGTTACTATTATGATGTGTTTCAATATATACGTTGTACTTTACATCGTAACATGATTATACATGAATGTGATATTAATATGCCAACTGAAGCAATAAAAGAGTTTATATCAAGTTTGTTCTGTGAAAGATCTAATGAAAAAGGTTTTTATTTAAGTTCATGTATTTCTGGACAATGCATTAGTTGTGGCAATCTTTCTTTGTTAAGAGTTTGTATGCATGAAAGTGTTGAAAATGATTTTGGACAACAATTAGTGGATGTTAAAAGATTTAAGAATGTTGAATATTCTTTAAAAGATGGAAAATTTGGAAAGCGTTGTGATTTAATTACAGAAAAGGTTAGTGTGCATGCATTCATATCAGAATTTAAAAGTAAAATTATACCAAAATATGTCAAGCACTCTCAACAAGCTCGATGGCTTGATGGACAATTTCGTGAATGTAAAAACACATTTCCAGTTGGTACTATACTATCAGTGGTTGATTTTGCAGAAAACTATACTTTAGCTCCGCAAGAGGAAATTCAATCACAATATTACAATTCAGTGCAGGTTGCTATGTTTGTTCATATTGTTTATAGACATGCAGATGATAGCACAGAGAATGATAGAAAAGTTTTGAGGGAGTATCATTTCTATTTGAGTGACAATCGGTTACACTCGTCAGAGTTTGTTCAATATTGTTTCAATATATTTTATACAAATTTAAGAGAAAGAGGAATCCAGATGACTGAACATCTTATATGGTCAGATAATTGTACGGGGCAGTTCAAGAATGCTCGAATGTTCTATTGGTTATGTAGGGTTCACAAGGAGAATAATGTCCAACATATGTGGAATTTTTTTGAAGCTGGACATGGTAAAGGAGAACATGATGGAGCTGGTGCATGTGTTAAAAGAATTCTTGCTAGACAACAATTAAAATTTGAGGATGCAGTAAAATTTAAAGATGCACGTGGGATTGTAGATTGGTGCAATACAAGATTATGTACACCTGGATCAAGCGAATACTCTACAGTTCGTCGATTCTTTTGGTTGGTTGAAGAAGAAAATATTTTACCTAGACTTGATTGCCAAACAATCAGTGGATCTACTAAATGGCATTCATTTAGGAGTTCGAATGCAAGTACATGGACTATCTGGACAAGGGAGCTTGCATGTTTTTGTCAGTTTTGTATTTCAGGAGATTGGGAAGCATGTGAGAATACAGAATGGGTTGAAGAGTGGAAACAAAGACCATTGACACTTGCACAAGCACATAATCAAAGTGAAACAACAATTGAAGACAATGATCAACTGTTTGTATCAGACGATTATGACCGTGTTTCAGACCTTGTACAAGAAGGTAATTTAATTCAAATCATTTCATTTTATTTCACTTTGATTACTAATTTGTAGTGCTTTTATTTATTTATGTGTACATATGAATGCATGTATGTTGATTGGTCAAATTTTATGGACATGTGCAAGTTATTGAATCAAAATTTGTTTTGCAGGACATGTGTATGCTGTTGTTGCACCAAAGAATAATGAAGAGGAAACTGAATATTGGTTGGCTCGTTGTGTGGAGACTAAACATAAGTTAACAGCACCTCGAGAAGATGATGATGGCTTTCCTTATCCAACAGGTTTGATGATCCCCTTAAGACATCCCCTTAAGCATATTTTAAGAACTTCTTTGATCCCCTTAAGCAAATTTTAAGTATTTCTTTGATGATGCCTATCATTATCCAATAGGTTCGGTGGTGGTTGTTGGCACTTGGCTACGGAAATACCTAATAAGGAAGAATGGTTTGCCTGCATTCGAAGATTATGAAACACATAAGAAGATTATACACTACTCACATTTGGTGTTGGCAACAAATATAAAACTGGAGAGGTATCGCGGAAAACCTACAAATAAAGAGTTATGGAACATTTCTATGGAAGACCATGAGACAATCATCGATGCATTGGAAAAAAGAGAGGATGGAGATGGTACAATGGAATAAGTAAATACAGGTAAATATAGTTAAATAGATTTATATTGTTGTTTTAAATATGTATTAAATACATGTTTTGATATTTCTTGTGCGTTATTAGTTGAAATTGATTTAATTTATCCTTTTATATCCTCAGGCCATCATCACAAATTCATCAAATACTTTGAAACAAAAACTTGAGAGGCACTCGTAAATACAGGTACAAATTGTGTATATCTAGATAGTTTTATATAAATTAAAATACATGTTTTGATTCAGACATATTGATAAATTGCTTGTATTATTTTTATATCAGGTGGCATGAAGACCTGCTACATTCTCCTCAAGTTTTGGATTTTCTTGAGATGGCATATAACGACATTTTGTATTTACATTATTTTGAGTTGGCATATATGTACATACACAATTACATTATTACACATTTTGTTCAGAAATTTGTATACATGTGTATGTACACAATTTTATACTCTACAGTATTAAATTTATCAAAATTATTATTTTATGTATTTTATTTGTTAAATGTCCATGTTTTTCTACTTAGAATTTACTTTAAATTTGATTTATTATATTGTTCAATTTGGTTGCTTTGGGCAACTTCACCAAATTTTGAGAACTTAAGACGTCCCCTTAAGACATCGTAAATTAGGACCCCTTAAGACATTCAAAAAGTTAGCATAGCTTCTCTCATTAAGGTTATGTGGAATTAGTATTTGTGGCTTGAAACTCCTAACATTTGGTATCTATAAGTAGTAAAATCACATCAAGCCTACATGACAATTTGATGATGATAAATAAGTCCTAATCATAGTCATGTAGGTGTGAATTACACTCCTACCAGTAGTTTCACTCTTGGTGGCATGTCCTGTGTGTTCTTCCCCCTCTTGAGCATCTTTTTCAACCCCCAAATTGACCTTCCCTACCTCACATTTTTACCTAGTGCCCCCTTCATTTTTCCTACTTAGGGTCACCTCTTTGTGTCTTAGGGTTGCCCCTAGTGTCTCTAGGTTACTTGAGTGACCTTAATTAGTAAAAGTGGTGACCTTATTCCTAAAATGGGTGACCTTGTGGTTTTTAATGCATGAAATAACTCATATTTTTATCTTTTCTTCTTGATTTTTAACCCATTTTAACTCCCATTTTTTGTGCTAACTTGTGCTTTTCCTCACTTTATTTCTATTTTGAACTCATCATATTTTTGAGGGGTCCACCGATGTTAAGAGGAATTTGGAGGAAATATTACATCATATCATGTCCATTGAAAGTCATTAATGGTGGTCCTAAGTCATGCAGGGGAGTACTTGGGGTGGGTGGAATCTTTTGAAGAATTTGTAAAAATTTGACTTGGGACAGGGTATATGAACTTGGCAAACTTTTGCAAAAAATGTTACAAAACTTCAAGTGGGAATTGGATGAAATGAATTAAAGAAAGAAATGATTTCTTCAAGGCAGTTAGGCTTCTACAATTAGGAAGAAATGAGTGTTTCGATGTTATGGGGAAATGATGTAAAACTAGACAATAGGATAGGAAGTGGGATGGGATAAATCATATCCTAAAGTTAATCTAGCTTTCACAAAGTGGAGGGAAGGGAAGATACAAAGGAATATAAATTGTGGGAGAACCGTATGGGACCATAGCTAGGAAGTGGAGGGGAGAATTTATAGATGAGATCCAGGGCCTTTTGTCTAAAAATGTAAAGTATTAAGATCTTATAAGTTCCTGCAGACCTAAACTTATTTTAAAATTTGATTCACATCCTGAGTTTGTCTTCATAGGATGAAACATGTCAAGCACAAGATTTCCTTGAGTCCTAGAATGGACACTAAAGATCGTATTAAAAGGACTAATGGACAAATCCTAATTAAAGTTACACTAAGGTTTCATTTTGTAAAATATTGGAATATCCCATCAATTTTCTTTGCATTAATGAAGTAAATCTATGATGAAATCTTTTGTCTTGTAAATTAAGTTGTTTATTAATCAACTTATCAAATCAAGTGATTTCTCATGATTATTTCTCAAATACATGTATATGAATCTTATTGTGGAGAAGACTGTGAAACAAAATAAGAAGTCAACTAGAACCAAAGTGATGAGAGTTTATTCAACTATAAATAGTTTGTGTAGAAGCATAAATGGAATCTAAGTTACTAGATTGCAAGGACACTCCATGATACCCACATAAGGCCTTGGGATTTAATTTAATATAATATTTCTTCATAGATTAGCTAGAGGACAAAGGAGATGTAGTCACAAATGTTGGTAGGTTAGAGCATCCTACTTACATAGGCTGGATAGAAAATTTGATGTGTTTAACTTTTTAGATATCTTGCTAGATACTTTTAGGCATTGTACCATAAATGTAGACTATATCAATAATGTAGAAAATTAGACTATAATAATGGTGAGAGAAGTAGTTTTCAAATAAATGTTGAATTCACTTGAACCCACTTTGAGGTACAATGTTATAGTTGCAAGGTAATGGTCTCAAGAGTATAATGTAATTGAAGTGTTAAAAGATTGGGCTAGTCCTAATGTGGATTTAAAAAGTTAAGGAATGTGGAGGATTACACAATTGTAAGTTTTCCTAGTGAAATGAAAGAGGCCATGATTATGATGTGCAAACTATTTGGGAACAAAGACTCAATACATTTAAATGCTAGATGGGTGTCATTATTAGACATGTGATTTTGGAAAGGCTAATGATTCATAACTATGGGGAGTTGAGATCATTGTAGATCTCTAAATAGGTAATTTTTGTAGGCTACCAAAGGGGAAGATTTCTACTAACTTCATTCCTAATTTGTGTCATTTATGCTACAATGAAATTCCCACCTCCACTAATAAATTGTAGGCCTAGTTCCAAAGTTATAGTTCACATGTTTTTTTAGCAACAATTATCCTTGTAGGCACTCCTCCACCCATTTGGTGAAGAAGTTGTGTCCACTTAAGACATCGTAAATTAGGACCCCTTAAGACATCTTAAATTACATGATCAACACAAGATGTTCAAGCACCAAGGCACTTGGAAAAATATAACTATAACCATGCTAGGATCATTTAATATTTAACTTAGTTGATCTCTAGATGAGAAGATGTGAGAGATTGATCCCTCCTAGTAGGCAAGAGATCCTCATGAACTTATCTCACTTTTTAATGCTTTGTTTTGATTTGCTTACCATTTTATTGCTTAAAATTAGACCAGGACCTAAATATGCATACCGTGAATGAATGGAGGAACTTTATTACGACCTCATCACTACATAAATTCTTTCAATGCAATTTCTTCATTAAGCGCAAATCTAGATCAACAATCTGACACTTGTAGATTTATATATGACAATTGATTATTTCTATTGATGTCATTCTATATATCTTATTATGGTTGATCTCAAATGTTTACATTTCTTTTCCTTCATGCACATGGTTCTAGATTAGTGTTTGATTTATGATTAAATTTAGGGATGCTTGTATATACATATGTATGTGATGTTATGCTTTTATAGTTTATGATGTATATGCAATGTATGTATGCATGGATAACATATATATAAATATGGATGCACCTAAACTAACATGATGGTTTTACATGATTATTACTTTGACATGTGTATGATTTTGAACTACGACAAGATTGCATTTATTGTGTGACATGTAAAAATATATAGTCCAGGTTCAACAATATATATATAAAGTCCAGGTCCATGTTCAAAAAATATATAAAGTCCACATGTTCAACAATATATATATAAAGTCCATGACAAACAGTATATAACAAATAGTCCATGAAATAGTCAAATATATAAAGTCTAGGTCCATGTTCAAAAAAATATATAAAGTCCATGTGTTCAACAATATATATATATAAAGTCCATGACAAACAGTATATAACAAATAGTCCATGAAATAGTCAAATATATAAAGTCCAGGTCCATGTTCAAAAAAATATATAAAGTCCATGTGTTCAACAATATATATATATATAAAGTCCATGACAAACAGTATATAACAAATAGTCCATGAAATAGTCAAATTATACATCTAGCCTATGTTTGAAATAACCTATCAGATACTATCTCTATCATCAAGAGTCCTCTTCACACCATGCGAACTACTCAGATGACCTGAATCACTCTGCAAAAGAGAAAGATTTATATGAAATTAGATGTAAGATGATAAGGAAATAGATAATTTAGTGACAATTTTTAAATTTATAATTTAAATATCATAAAATTAAATTACCGTGTGAGGCTGAGAGGCATGCTCTGATGCACTTGGACCTGTGTCTCCATGCTCTGAATCAATCTATTTAATACAAGAGAAAGTTCAAGTTGAAATTAGATATACTTGACGATTTTAAAAATGATTTAATTGAATTTAATCTATAAGAACTATCATATTTAAAAATTATTATACCGTAAGAGGAACTTGTTGTGAATCCTCTATTCCAGGACCTGTCTCTACAGGCTTAGCTCCATGACATGTATCGAGCTATAATTTAAGAAAAAAAAATTTGGAATGTACATGTCAACATATATATATATATATATATATATATATATATATATATATATATATATATATATATATATATATATATATCTATCAAGAAATTTACTTTAAGTTCACAACGTATATTTTAATTGTTCAATTTAAATCTAATCTAAATTTTAAATTATACCATATCAGGTTGCCCATCTCCTCTGTCCTCCTGCTCTGCATGTGCTGTGTGTTGCTCATGAAACGTGTCACTAACAAGCTCCTACAATGTCATTTTTATTTAAGTTAGCACATGTGTGTACAAATCAGGTTTTAAAACATATATATAATTGACTTACAATGTACATGTTATTAAATACGTTTTTCAACAACCTGAAATGCAGTCGACTCCTGATATAAACTTGGATTATCCAAGTGTGCTACAATGCCCATCCTCATAGTTGTGTCAACCTGCATAGCCATATTTATAAAATATTAAATAGTACATGTGCACGTTTTTAGATACACTGATATCAAAATAGAAAAATTTAAGTATATATATACAATTTTTTAAAACAATATGTGTACATACTGTAAGAGTGTCATGTGAGATGCCCAATGATGGAGGAGCGCTCGAGACACCCTGAGATGGAGGATTCAATGTGGAAGAACCCTGAACCAATTCATAAATAAGTTCATAAATATTTAATTGTACACACATTCAAGACTGAATTTTACAAAATTACAAATCATTGAAAATGTACCCCAAATGGGTGCCCGAGATGAACAGGTGTCGATGAAAAATTAATTCGATCAATTGTGACCCCTGTTGCCATCATCTACACCAAACAAACCAAACAATTCGATTGTTAAAATATTACAATTTAATTGATCATCTATATGTTGATTAAAAACACGTGGTTAAAAAATTGTTTTAAATTCAACATGTGTACATAACCTATATATACCTGTGTCGAATGATCAGTGGGATGATCCTCAGCAAATAGATAATCAACAAATGATTCAGTGCCCACATTATCAGATGATGCATGTGTAGCTGAAGTGGGTGCAACTGCCTGATCAGGTCCATAACACAACTGATTGCAACTCGTACATGTATGAGGCATCGACACATGTGGAGTGGCACTAGGACCACTTCCATCATCAACTCCTCCATGCTCTCTAACTCGAGCTACCATCATAGAAGTCTGCTCATGTAGGCTACCTGAGAGTGCACTCAATGTGCCTAGTGTGGATACCACTGCACGATGCTCGAAGGGCGAAGGAATGGCAGCAACAGGAGGGTCAATAAGAGGTTGAATAGGCACCGGTCGTTGGGGATCAACCCGTGCCCCCAACCTCTGTTGTGGCATGCCACCACCAACACCCTGGAATGATCTAAAATCAAAGTAGTTGGGTTTTTTATTCATAACAAACTCTACATATAATTTTCTCAAAAAATATAAAGGAACCTCACAATTAGCATGAGGTGGATAATCAAACACCATCCACCATCTATCCCAAAAATTAGCAGACATTCCTTCATGCCTACACCACCTGATTGATATTCTTTTCTTATTTGCAGGAATAGGTTCATTTGTAATGGGATGTCTAAAATATTGTGCTAAATGAGCTTTTGTGATTTTAAGATCCAAAATAGTCTTATAGGAGAGGCCATCAGCATAAAATTGGCGCCTCTCCTCTCTCCATTTCCGGAATCCATCAAAATCTGAGTCAATAGACCTCACAGAATCTACAATGTTTTGCATCAAAGATGCAAAACGTACTACGTGAGGTGGCATGAATTGTTCACTGCGAATGGAATTCAGTTTTTCTTGTATCGAATCCACATTTTCATTTATTATGGCTCGCAAGCGAGCCTGGTCAGTTCCAGGTGGGGGTGGAGGTGGAGGTGGAGGCGGGTCATCTGCAGGTGGGGCATCTAGAGGTGGGGCATTTGGCGCTGGGGGTGGGGGTGGGGGTGGGGGTGGGGGTGGGGGTGCGGCCGGATCATCTTGTGCATTAATAAAGTCCTCAACATCAAAGTGAATATCATCTAGATTCATGATGTATATATAAAAATCTAGATATGAACCTGCATATAAATACATATAAACATACAAACTTCAGTACAAATTTAAAATGATATCAAGAATATATATATATGTTTCAAGAAATTACACTTGAAATAAATTTAAATTAAAAACATACAAATAATGTATACATGCATGTACAAATTTCAAAATGTAAGCGAGCTATTAGGACTACCATAATGATTGATACAATGGGCAATATATATTTCAAAATTTCAATGTGCATTTAAGTAAGGAAACTTCTCTGGACAATCATCATGTCATTCTTAAATGTGAATATGCATCCCAAATTTTGGACTATTTTAAAGAAATATGGTGCATTTAGGAACTTGGTGATTGTTGGGGTAAAGAGGAATATATGATCATGCTAGAAGAGGCACTGATTAGGCTCATAATTGGCCAAGGTTGCTTTGAATAAGGTTAAAACAAGGAGATACCCATGTTGATATTCACACCCTTTGGTCCACACCTACATTGGGATGGATTAAGCTTGAAATTTTGATGGGTAGCCAAGGGTAATCCTAGTGAAGTAGGAGGAGTATGTTATTAAGAGATGATAAGGGAAAACCTCTACCTATCTTAAAGCTTATGATTTTGGTGTCAAGAACACTAATATGGTAGATTCTAGGGCCATGATATCCAGGGCCTCAAGATGACTTGGAAACTAAACAAGATATCCCTTAGTGTGGAAGGAGAAATTCCAAGATCAACATTGATCATATGAAAAAGCATAGATGAAGCTTGTGGTTATTGGAAACTATTATATATTGGAAGTTAGAAACTTGGTGAATACTTGTTTAAATCTATCTCCTTCAAACATATCAAAAGAAAAGGTAATTATATTCTAGACTAGGCAGATAATGGAAGCAATCATTAAATTGCTCCTAGACATCTAGCATTTGTTGGGAAGAATATTTTCTTTACATTCAACTTGAAATCCCTAAGTTGTGCCTCCATGCTATCAAATGTTACTTGTATCTACCTTCTATACAATGATATTGAAGGGGTAGAAGGTTAGGCTAAGGATTTCTATATTGCTACTTAGATAAATTCCACATCTTCAATGTGTGGCATGAGCATATGCACAAAGCCTTGGAGGATATTTCTAAGATAATGAAGATAAACCTTCATGTCTTGATGCTAAATTGGATGATTCTATCCACTATGAGAATTAAGATGAGGAGGAGGTGACATAAATCCCTCCTATCAAATTCGAACAATGTTAAAAATGTCAAGGAAGTGGTAGAGGCTTTGTAAGGCTTGTGTAATTTGTCCCACCACCCTAGGATAAAGTTTTTTAGTTTATTAGTAATTCTAACACTACTTCAACTTATTACTCTACTAGGGTTAGGGCCACTATAATTTTCCCTACCACTAATATATCTTAAGACACCTATTGGTTTATGTTTCATGTCATGTTGTAGTATATTAATTTTCCCTACCACTATTGATTGAACAAACTATACCATATATATTAAGTACTCTAGCTCAATGATCTTAAGATTAATGAAATCAAGACTAACTATATCATGTCATTATGCTTCTAGATACACCCAACATGCTAATCAAGAACTTAATTACCTTCACAACCCTATTAGCATTGTATCACTCCTATTAGGGAGTGGACTTGAATGGGGCCAAAAGATTCTTTACCTCTTACGATTGTGACTTTGGGTTTGGCATGGTCAACTTGGAGAGGTTGTGTGGCATATCCCTATAAGAGGATGAAGGGTGATAGGAGGTTGTAGGATGGCTAAAAGCATTCACATGACGATAATGTTCAAGTTTAAATTTCAAGATATGCATCATGGTCTACAAGGTTCTCTTGTTCAAAAGGTTCATCATATTCTAGACAAGGCACTCACAATCATTGGTACCAAATTCAAGACCTCCTATTACAAGTCTCCATATAGCTTTACACATAACACCTATAAACACAAAATTTATAGGGCTTGAATACAAGCCTGCCTCCCAGTTAGGAGAAGTTTCCAAATAATTGGTGAACTCACATGCAATAAGGGAATAACACATGCATACAAAATATGTAGAAGAAATCCCTGTAGCATGACTCGTGATTAATTAAAGTTAGGGTTAGGGTTTCAATTAGGATCAGGCTTAGGGTTAGAATTGAGGTTAGGGTTAGAATTAGAATTCAAGGGTTGCTAAATTAGGGTAAGTATTAGAGCTGCAATTATGGTTTGGGTTATGGCTAGAGTTAGGGTTACAATTACAATTACAAGTAGCTCGTTAGGGTTAGGGTTAGGGCTAGAGTTAGAGTTACGATTACAATTACAAGTAGAGCTAGGGTTAGGGTTATGATTAGGGTTATAATAAGGGTTAGGGTTTGAATTGCATATAGAATTAGGGTTAGGATTAGGGTTAGAATTAGTGTTAGGGTTAGGGTTGGAATTGCATATAGAATTAGGGTTCAATCTAGCTAGAAATAGATAAATTAGTCAAGATGGTTAGATAGCTCAATTTTGTTTCCTATTTCCTACAAAATGCAAAACTAGTTATTGTTTTCTATTTAGTTGTTAGTCCCAACTCTTTCCTTTTAAGAAGTATATCAAATCTAATGCAGTAGTAGATACTTCTACATATACAAGTTTCTGTTAGGAGAAAATATATTTTGCCAAATTTGTATAGAGTTGTCTATATAGTGTGTTCCAGGGTAATCAAATGATGTAAGTCACAATTTAGAGGGTTGAGGGATAAGTTTGTGTTGAGTCTATAACAGGTGTTTTCTTACATAGACCGAGCTCCATAATCTAGGTGTCTCCATGTCTAACTCAAATGTTTCAACTTGGTCCATATTATATCCAGATTAATGATAAAATTTTATATATATATGGCTATGCACTTGAGATCCACGACCATATCAATGTTTGGTAGAGAAAAGTTATCTAAGTTGGGGTAGATCCTTTTTTGATGTATCAAAAGTTAGTGCAAACATGAATTCCCTTAGTTTTCTTGTTAACTAAGACCACATTAGATCTACCCATTTAGGAAAAGTAATAGTCTGAATGAACCCTGGACATCCAAGAGTTTATACAATTCTTCTATGACCACGAGGGCTACTTGGGGGTTCATTTTGCGTAGCTTTTATTGAATAGGTTTGGCATTGAGGTGAACCACAAGATGATGCATGACTTTAAAGATGGAGTCTCAAGGCATATCACCATAAGACCACATGAAGAAATCAACGTAATATTTAACATGGTGACATGGTTATATATATGCCTTCTTTGATGTCAAGGTCCAGTGGAGCTACTATCTTAGAGAGTTTAGGGTCCAAGCTTCTATTCAAAGGTTGATGTTTATAGCATGTCCTCAATAAGGAGAGGGGAGTCATGTCTTGTATCTAAGTGGTATCTAATGGAAGGTGAAGTTTGTCAAATTGAGGAGCTCTTGGGAAGTGTCCATTTTTATTATATCATTTTAATCGATCACAAGTTTCTTCTTATATAGATTGTTGCTATTCTGCCTAGACTAACTATACCATATATATTAAGTACTCTAGCTCAATGATCTTAAGATTAATGAAATCAAGACTAACTATATCATGTCAAATTATGCTTAGATACACCCAACATGCTAATCAAGAACTTAATTACCTTCACAACCCTATTAGCATTGTATCACTCCTATTAGGGAGTGGACTTGAATGGGGCCAAAAGATTCTTTACCTCTTACGATTGTGACTTTGGGTTTGGCATGGTCAACTTGGAGAGGTTGTGTGGCATATCCCTATAAGAGGATGAAGGGTGATAGGAGGTTGTAGGATGGCTAAAAGCATTCACATGACGATAATGTTCAAGTTTAAATTTCAAGATATGCATCATGGTCTACAAGGTTCTCTTGTTCAAAAGGTTCATCATATTCTAGACAAGGCACTCACAATCATTGGTACCAAATTCAAGACCTCCTATTACAAGTCTCCATATAGCTTTAAACATAACACCTATAAACACAAAATTTATAGGGCTTGAATACAAGCCTGCCTCCCAGTTAGGAGAAGTTTCCAAATAATTGGTGAACTCACATGCAATAAGGGAATAACACATGCATACAAAATATGTAGAAGAAATCCCTGTAGCATGACTCGTGATTAATTAAAGTTAGGGTTAGGGTTTCAATTAGGATCAGGCTTAGGGTTAGAATTGAGGTTAGGGTTAGAATTAGAATTCAAGGGTTGCTAAATTAGGGTAAGTATTAGAGCTACAATTATGGTTTGGGTTATGGCTAGAGTTAGGGTTACAATTACAATTACAAGTAGCTCGTTAGGGTTAGGGTTAGGGCTAGAGTTAGAGTTACGATTACAATTACAAGTAGAGCTAGGGTTAGGGTTATGATTAGGGTTATAATATGGGTTAGGGTTTGAATTGCATATAGAATTAGGGTTAGGATTAGGGTTAGAATTAGTGTTAGGGTTAGGGTTGGAATTGCATATAGAATTAGGGTTCAATCTAGCTAGAAATAGATAAATTAGTCAAGATGGTTAGATAGCTCAATTTTGTTTCCTATTTCCTACAAAATGCAAAACTAGTTATTGTTTTCTATTTAGTTGTTAGTCCCAACTCTTTCCTTTTAAGAAGTATATCAAATCTAATGCAGTAGTAGATACTTCTACATATACAAGTTTCTGTTAGGAGAAAATATATTTTGCCAAATTTGTATAGAGTTGTCTATATAGTGTGTTCCAGGGTAATCAAATGATGTAAGTCACAATTTAGAGGGTTGAGGGATAAGTTTGTGTTGAGTCTATAACAGGTGTTTTCTTACATAGACCGAGCTCCATAATCTAGGTGTCTCCATGTCTAACTCAAATGTTTCAACTTGGTCCATATTATATCCAGATTAATGATAAAATTTTATATATATATGGCTATGCACAAGATCCACGACCATATCAATGTTTGGTAGAGAAAAGTTATCTAAGTTGGGGTAGAGAAAAGTTATCTAAGTTATCTAAATTGTCAAAAATACACTACTGATTCTATAAACCCTAAACCCTAAATAACAATTCAAAATTTAAATTTTCATTGTATTTTACATCAATTTACAAACAATGGAAGGCATATACAATTGATGGGTATTTTTTACAAGTGGAAAAATCCACTTACCTGGCTGGATGCTATCAGAACTCGGGATCCCGTTTTCCTCTGGCGCCTGTCGCTGTTGAAAATGGGGTCTCTGCTGTTTTTTAAAAAAAATTATACTTTTCAAAAACAGGATCCCGTTTTATAAAACGGGATCCCGTTTCATATAACGCGATCCCGTTATATAAAACGGGATCCCGTTTATAACGGGATCCCGTTTATGGCCTCTAGGTTCGGGATCCCGGGAAAAAACGGGATCGCGTTTTTGGTCCTAGGCTAGGGATCCCGAGGCAAAACGGGATCGCGTTTTCTATAAACGGGATCCCGTTTTATATAAACGGGATCCCGTTTTTTGTTCCCCGATTTCGGAATTTTTTCTAACTCCGAAACTTCCACCTTAAGTGGACACAACTTCTTGCATCTACCCTATCCACATCCTAGAAATAGAATTGTAAAGTGCCAAGCAAGCATTTGAGTATTCACCTCTTCCCAATCGATGTGGCAAAAATTGTATATAATATACCTTGCTTGAATTTTTTTTCCATTTGAACTTTAAGAAAGGTCTTCACATAAAATGCCAACTTGGAAAAGTCTTATCATTTTTTTGTAGTTTTCTTTATTTTCTAGTTCATTGGAAGCATGTTGAGTACTCATTTTCTCTAACTATGCTATTTGTGTTTTTACAATCTCATTGACCTATTTGTTATTTTGTGTACATAAATAAATTTTCTTTATTCAAGAAGATTCAGTTAAACTATTTGATGGACATGAAGATAATAGAACTTCTATTGGTCATGTTCTTTTGGTGCATTTGAAGTTGTGCAAAGAGTTGCACGATCAAGAGGTTTAGAATTTTTGGAGTAACATGAAGGACCATATTTTACTACTTTAGATCTTAGAAAGAATTAGACAAACTTAGATTGTCTCTCTCCTAAACAAGCCATTGCTAATATTACACAAATCCTACTTTCTTGATTGTAAGCCTATGCATGGAATGATGATTCAATTTGGATGGCTCATGATTTTAGAAGTGTAGGATGCATGGGAATTTCTATCCATTTGTCCTTTGTTGCAAGGATTTCTAACATTACTTATGGCCTACAAAAGACCTCCTTGATTGATGCTAGCATTGTTTCCAAGGAGGAGATGGATTGCCATTCTATAGATGTGCATTTTTTTTAGTGTGTTTGAGGTTATGGGCATATATTTATCCCTAGTTACAAGCCTAGGTAGTGTTGTTTTTTATTCCACTATGGCTTGTAGATGCTTTTGTCTATTAATTATTTGAGGTCTTCTTCTTGTAGCTTTAGTCTAGATGTAATTTGTAAATACTTTTGGGCTTTCCTGATGAGGACTAGGAAAGGAAACACTCTTTTGCCCTCTCAAAAGAAATAGTACCTAAGATCTCTAGTACATTTACTGAAAATTGCGTGTTGAATGTATTCATATGCACCAATCAACTGTATTGATGTTGGGATTAGGTGTCGTTCACCTTGCAAATCCCTAGAAATGTTTTATTTGTATTTAATTATTGTTGTTGATAAATAATGTTATGTCTCCAAGGATCATGGAGAGGATAGACTTGGATGTCCCTCTTAGGGGGTAGGTAAAATTATTTATTATTATTTATCCTCACATGTATTTGTAATGGCATTTAAATTGAGAGTTACTTTTGGGAAGATATTGAAATCCATCAAAGACTAGGAGGTGTAAGAGGATGTAAGAAGATCTACAAATGGATCTTATGATAGGTTTACACAATCTTCTCATAAAGCACCTAGGATTGGGATCTTGGTTAATTTGATCACTATGATAGAATCTATGATGCATAAGGTGGGTGTAAAGTGCATAAGAGGAGTTACATACTATTCAAGGAGTTTGACCGTGTGGAGTGAGTTGTGAGATTCCCCATGATGGAGGTGGACACCTAGATTTAGGTGACTGGTATTAGCCATTAGTTTTGGAATACCATGAATGGTATCTTGTATCCATATCTCCTATAAATTGGTACCTTGCGATAGTGGCATTATGAGATTGCTTTGTAGGTCATTCAAGCACCATTATGCTATCAAAATTTAGAGGGATAAGCAGATTGCATTAATGTAACTATTTTCAAGATTAATACAAGCTTAGATCTCTTTAGCTATGGATTTTTCCTACAAGGTTTCTCTGTGTAAACATTGAGTTATCGTTTGCATTTGTTTTCATTGTTGATTTCATTTCCTCTAATGACTTATTATTGTTTAATGAACTTGGATACACTAAAGAACAACATTTCTTACTATAGTGTTTCACCCTATTTTCAACAATTTCATTCCATACTAGCAACGTGATCAATTCCTTTTAGTTGTTCCTTACAAAAAAATTATAAGTTTTCCATTAGTGGTTTTCTAGAGTTGTGCGTCGAGTATATCATTATTTTCATCAATGAATTTGGTACTATTCCTACTGTCAAATGGAAAACATTTGATCTTGAAGTTGGGTTATATTTTCTCTCCCAAATATCTTGATTCTTGAGTAATTAAATTGAAATTAAATATGAAAGCATGAAATTAAGGTAAACTAAACACCTCTTAGTCTTACCTACAAGTTGTAGAAAGTGGCCCATTTTCAATATCAACATAAGAACTAAAATAGATTACTAGAAGTGTAATTCTAACTCATGAGTAGTGGTGTTGAAGATGTTTGAGGTTCAATGTTAAAGAACTTGGCCACAAAGAACCATATCATAAAATTAAAGTAAAATAACTAAAAAACATTTGTGGACTAAAAATATGACTACTCGATTGAGATTAACATAAATTGTGTTTGTTTATAGAAATAAATGAAGGAAATACATAATTAAAATTACTCTAAAATGTAGCATAATACATTCAATACATATATTGTTGATTAATATGTTAATTAATTTGATGAATGTGACAAATTTCTTTTTCATTTGTGTAAACTAATTTTTGTACAACACTTTACTTGTATTTATATTGTGTGAGCCCCTCAACTCCTACCAAGCACCCTTCTTCTAACCGGGCCCCAATTGCCCCTTCATCGGCTGTTACCCCCCTTGGTGAGTGGTGTGGAACTCCTAGCTCTAGTTATGTCTTTAGGTCTTCCATCTTCTAGTTGAGGCATTGGTTAAGGATTCCCTCTTCTATCCTTCTTCAGAGGATTTGGATTCAAGGTTATCCTAGAAAATTGTTCAGAGAAGAAAGAAAGTCCTCCCAAAATTTGTTTCTGCTTTCCACCCTCATGTCAAGGGGGTAAGATTTGCTAAATCAAGATCAGGTGTTGTGTAGTCATCTGATCCTTGTGTGTTGTGTTTTAGTGTTTGTTGTGTTGCAACAGGATTGTCATTTTTGTGTTGTGTCGTTTGTCCCATATCTCATGGTACTTGTTCCGTCTTCCTTTGGCTATTTTTTGTAAAAGTGTTTGAGCCCTTTCAAAACCCACATTTATCAATATCAAAAATGATGAAGGGGGTAAATCACAAAACAAATAACAACAAAAATTGCACACAGAAAGTAAAATTTTCTTTTATTGATTTAGACAAATCATTACATTACAAAATCTCAAATGCAATCAAAGAATCAACCCTCCACAGGTTGCAACACATTACAGCTACCTATCACCAAGCTCTAGAATCTTCTACCTTCTGTAACCCTAAATCAGCTAGGGTTTTTATTTTCCCGCCTATTGTTGACTCTACACTTTCCCCCTTAACTCTACTACCACCAAGGGTTCCCAAAAATGGTCATATATAGCCCTTTTTGGAGGCCACCAGCCGAATTTTGAAATTTGCATCTCCCTCCAAAAATAGGTTAACTTCCAGGAGCCATAGCTTTTGATCTGGGCGTCTGATTGACGTGTCGTTTGAAGCGTTGGAAAGCTCGTAGAGTGCTCTACATGCTAAGAACCTGCTCTACTGACTCTGCCCATTTTCAGGCCCGTATGGGGCCGTTTAGTTCCTCAAACCTGAATTTGAATAATTTTCAGGCATTTTTTGGGAAACATAAACTTTAATATCTTTCAGCTCACAAATGTTCTTTGCGTGATTCCTTCGCTAAAGGTCTTATTTTTTATTTACGAAGCTTCCTGTAAATTTTTGCTTCAATCTATGCCCAAATGCAAACTTTCCAAAAATAGTAGTTTGTTATTTTTAGCAGTTTGGAAAAACTGAAAGTTCTACATTATTATTCAAGCGATTATGGAACCAGAAACACTAATTTTAGAAAGAAATGGAAACAACATCAATGATTTTGAATCAACATTTTTTTTGGGTAATGCAAGATTGCCCTTACACCACTGGATGCTCCTGCATCAGACACCTAGGGTAATTTTGAGAAATGACCTTGTCACATCTCAGGTGTTTGAGGAAAACCGTAAATGGTCAACTTCTTCCTTAGATAACCAAGAAAAATCTTCAACAGGCCTTCATTTCCAGTTCACCAGATATTCTTCATATTGCCTATTCTGAGTACTCCTTCCCACACGGCTATCCAAGATCTCTTATATCTCCTCCTTTGAAGTAGATGCTGGAATACTCCACTGTTCTTCTGTTGGTCCATCCTTTGTTCCACCTTCATGATATTCTGATAAATCAGCAATGTTGAAAACAAGGGAAATGTTGATCCCACTCTGCAGCTTTACCTCATATGTGTTTCCTGAATCATGCTTCTTCAAAATTCTGCATGGTCCAAATTTCTTCATTTTCAACTTATTATATGTTCCAACTGGAAACCTCTCTTTTCTCAAGTGAACCATGACTTCATCTCCTACCTGAAATTCCTTATATCTCCTCTTCTGATCTGCCTTGGCCTTGTACTGAATATTCATCTTATTAATGTGCTGTCTCACCTCTTCATGCAAATTTTTTAGATGTTCTGCAAAGTCTTTGACCTCGGCACTTGTCTTTTCTCCTTTGTCCATCTTCCTTAACTCTGAAGTATTTCTTAGACTACTTCCATAGACAATCTGGAATGGTGATTTACCTATACTCCTATTGATAGAATTGTTGTAAGCAAATTCTACCTGTGGCAAAATCAAATCCATCCCTTGGGCTTATCTCCTACTAAGCATCATAGCAGGTTACCCAAACTCCTATTAACCACTTCCATTTGTCCATCAATCTATTGATGGTGTGCAGAACTGAACTTCAAATCTGTCTTCAACTTCTTCCACAATGTCCTCCAAAAATAACCAACAAACTTGGTATCTCGATCTAAAACTATGCTCTTAGGTAGACCATGCAATCTCACCACCTCCTTGAAAAATAACTTTGCAATATGAACAGCATCATTAGTCTTCTTACAAGTAATAAAATGTGCCATCTTTGAGAATCTGTTCACCACCACAAAAATGGAATCATGTCCTCTCTGTGTCCTTGGTAAACCAAAAACAAAATCCATACTAATATCATCCCATGGCTTCTCAGGTACTGGTAATGGCTGATATAGCTCTGTATTCTGACTTGTTCATTTTGCCATCTAACACACTCTACAATTTTGCACAAATTTCCTCACATCCTACTACAACTATGGCGAATAATAATGGTCGCCAACAATAGCAATGGTTTTATCTCGACCAAAGTGTCCAGCTAATCCCCCACTATGCTTCTCCTTAATCAAGTTCTCTCTCATGGAACTCCTTGCAATGCACAACTGGCTTCCTCTAAACAACATGCCATCTTGGATTATGAAATCCAACCATTTTGTCTTGTCCAAAGTAACAGGTTCCAAACAAGCCTTCCAAGCCTCTGCAAAATCTAGATCTTCAGGATACAAACTTTTGAGCTCATTGAACCCAACAACCTCTATCTTCATTTCTGTCAACAAATTTTGCCTTTTGCTGAAAGCATCTGCAACTCTATTGGACTTCCCACTCTTGTGCTTCAAAACAAAAGTATAACTCTGCAAAAACCCAACCCATTTTAACTGCCTATGGTTTAACTTTCCTTGACTATTAAGATATTGTAAAGCCAAATGATCAGTATATAAAACAAACTCTTTTGGCAACAAATAATGTCGCCATTTCTTTAAAGCCTGAACTATAGCATAAAACTCTTGATCATAAACAAAATACTTTTTCTTGGCATCATTAAGCTTCTCATTGAAATAGGCAATGGGCTTACCATCTTGACTCAAAACAGCTCCTATAGCACTGCAACTAGCATCACAATCTACCTAAAATACCTTATTGAAATCTAGAAGTGCCAAAACAAGTTGCTCTGTAACTTTTTGCTTCATTGTGTCGAAACTCTTGGTTGCTCCTGTAGTCCATTTGAACTCTTTTCTATCCCCTCTCATTGTCTCAGTTAGGGGTGCACAAATGCTACTAAAATTCCTGATAAACTTTATGTAAAAACTTGCCAAACCATGAAAAGATCGTGCCTCTATAGCACTCGGCATAGGTCATTTAATGATAGCCCTTACTTTTTCTGGGTCCATCTTAAGACCTTCCTCTGAGACAACAAATCCCAGGTTTACCAACTCCTTTGTAAAACTACATTTCTTCATATTAATCAGCAACTTCTCCTCCCTCAGCTTCTCTAAAACTCTTCTGATATGCATCAGATGCTTATCTCAAGTCTTACTAAAAATCAAAATATTATCTAAATAAATAATAACAAAACTTCCCAAAAACTCTTTCAATACCTCATTCATGAGCCTCATGAATGTGCTCGATGCATTGGTTAGCCCAAATGGCATGACTAACCAGTCATACAAACCCTCCTTTGTCTTGAAGGTTGCCTTTCATTCATCTCCTTCTTTGATTCGGATCTGGTGATACCCACTCTTCAGATCAATCTTCGTGAAGTACTTGGCTCCACTCAAACAATCCATTATGTCATCCATTCTAGACAATGGAAATTTGTACTTGATCGTGATCTTGTTGATGGCTCAGGAATCTGTACACATTCTCCACTCTCCATCTTTCTTTAGTGCTAGTACTGCAGGTACTGCACATGGACTTAGGCTCTCTCTTATCAATCCCTTCCTTAACAACTCGTGAACTTGTCTATTCAGCTCTTCATTCTCTGCAGGAGTCATTATGTAGGTTGCCTTATTCGGCAAACTAGCTCCTGGTATCAAATCCATTTGATGACTTATTTTCCTCACCGGTGGTAAACCTTCTGGTACATTATCAGAGACAATATCCTAAAATTTTTCCAATAGATCTGAGATTTTTGCTGGTACATCTTCACATTTCTCTTGACTAATCTTAGGAATCAATGTAAAGCAACGACACTCATGCTTCATACCCTCCAAAAATTTTCTACCATCTACCAAGCAAATTCTAGTAGTACTACATACCTTTTCTTCCACCTCCTTTAAGGGCTTCAACTTATAACGAACTCCATCCTTTGCTAGGGAATATTTGTTTGCATGGCCATCATGGACAGCGCACCTATCATACCGCCATAGCCTCCCCAATAACATATGACATGCATCCATCGATATGATGTCACACACTACCTCATCATGGTAGTCTCCAATCTTGAACTTGACTAAACATTGCTCATTGACCAAACCTCTATGGTCCTTCTGCAACTATGCAATCTAATATGGATGTGGATGCTTTCTTCTTGTCAACTTCAACTTGTTAAGCATCTCCTCTGAAACAAGATTGTCAGTGCTTCCACTGTCAATAATAATATCACAACACTTACCTTCACATTTGCACCTAGTGTGGAATAAGCTTTTCCTCTAATCTGGTTCTTTCTCATTCAACAAGGTTCTTCTGACAACTAGGGTTTTTCCCCTTTCAACATCTTCAGAATGTTCAGACTATGCATCTTCATCTACATGTGCAACTCGTGCATTATCTTCAAGTCTTCTGTTTGTCCTTCCTTGATGTTGCGGACACTCGTATGCTCGATGTCCTTCTCCACATTGGAAACAGGTTCTAAAACCTCCTCTTCCAGGTCCTTGGCCAGGTCAACCTCTGCCTCTTGCTCTTTGCTCGCCATTGTTTTGGTCATGAGGGCGATAGGCATTATCTCCTCTCTGATTTCAACTGGTGCCAGCTTCTTCGCTTTTCTTTTGATCTTCATTAAGGCCTCCATAGGATCTTCCACTAGTCCTTCCGCCATGACCTCTTCCCTTGCTATCGAATCTTTTATTCAATTTCTCTTCCACCTTCAGGGAAAACTGGTACGCATCTTCTATAGTAGTCACTCTGACCAGGCCCAGCTCCTCTTGAATACTTGGCCTCAACCCATTAATGTAACGGGCTACCTTCTCCTTATTGGCCTATACATGGCCTATCCTGATAGTAATCTTGTAAAACTCTTCTGTATACTCCTTGACAGACTTGTTACCTTGCTTCAATCCTTGCAACTTTTTCAGCAACTCCATCTCATAGTCCACAGGAATGAACTGCTTCTTTAGTTTGTCCACCATCTGATCCCATCTAATAATCTTTCATTTTCCTCTTCTATTTCTCTCCAACTGGACCTCCTTCGATCAAATATTGGCATGGCCCTTCAACTTTGTTTTTGCAAACATGACCCGTTCTAGGTCCTCCACATCTTCATACTCGAAATATTCCTCCATATCATTGAGCCAATCAATAAGTTGTTTCGAATTTAAATCTCCAGAATAAGTAGAAACTTCGATCCTAGGCCTCTTTCTGATCTTCGAAATGGCCCTCAACAACCTAACTTCTACAGGATATCATGCAACTTCTTGTTCTTCCTCAGATAGTTATTATCTTCAGCTTCATCCTCACTTTCTTCTCTTGTTCTCGTCTCAAACCCTCTTCGCAGCTCCTCTTGCAATGCATCGATCTTCCTTTGCAGGGCTCTAAAACCCTCTTCCGTCAAAGCATTTCTTCCAACATGGTTTCTTCGTGGAGGCATCTTGATATTTGTAGCAAACCCACAACCTTAGGTCCTAGTGCAAACTACCTCACAGTCGGCGATATGTCTACACACTCAGGAACCCTTGCTCTGATACCACTTAATGAAGGGGGTAAAACACAAAACAAATAACAACAAAAATTGCACACAGAAAGTAGAATTTTCTTTTATTGACTTGGACAAATCATTACATTATAGAAGCTCAAATACAATCAAAGAATCAACCCTCCACAGGTTGCAACACATTACAGCTACCTATCACCAAGCTCTAGAATCTTCTGTGTTCTGTAACCCCAAATCAGCTAGGGTTTCTATTTTCCCACCTATTCTTGACTCTACACTTTCCCCCTTAACTCTACTACAACCAAGGGTCCCCAAAAATGGTCATATATAGCCCTTTTGGCGGCCACTAGCCAAATTTTAAAATTTGCATCTCCCTCCAAAAATAGGTTCCCAGAACTTTTGATCCAAGCATTCGATTGATGCGTTGGAAAGCTCGCGGAGTGCTCTACGCGCTAAGAACTAGCTATGTCGGTTTCGCCCATTTTTGGGCCCGTACAAGGCCGTCTAGTGCCTCAAACCTGAATTTTAATAATTTTCAGGCATTTTTCGAGAAACAAAAACTTTAATATTTTTCAGCTCACAAATGATCTTTGCATGATTCCTTTGCCAAAGGTCTTATTTTACATTTACGAAGCTTCCTATAAATTTTCGCTTCAATCCGTGCCCAAATGCAAACTTTCCACAAATAACAATTTGTTATTTTTAGTAGTTTGGAAAAACTAAAAGTTTGACATTATTATTCAAGCGATAATGGAACCAGAAACACTAATTTTGAAAAGAAATGGAAACAACATCAACGATTTTGAATCAACATTTTTTTTGGGTGATGCAAGATTGCCCTTACACCATTGGATGCTCCTGCATCAAAAAACATTTCATTCGTATGCTAAAAAGAAATAACGATTTTGAATGTATCAATATCTATGAATCATATTATATATCGATGTTTATAAAAAGACAAACATGTAATGTCTAACAATGATGTGTATGCTATCTTACCCTAGGGAAAACCTTTTGAATGCTTCATATAAATAATGCTCAAATTTGTATCCTCCATTAATCTTGTAAGATTTAACAACCAAAGATTTATTTGATTTTATAAGGACCATCACTGTGGTAATTAAAACTAAATTTGAAGTGTTGCATTATGTTATGTTATTATATGGTATTGTATCAATGGTTTGTAACTTGGTAAATTAAAACTACAACTACATAAAAGAAAAAGTTATTACTATTATTATATTATATTATGTAACAAATGTTTTTGATATTGATAAGAGAGGGTTTTGAAAGGGTCCGAGTCCTTTTACAACAAACCAGCTAAAAAGCAAATGGTATAAGTACCATGAGATATGGGACAAACAACACAATATAGAAACATCAACCATGTTGCTACATAACATAAACAAAACAACAAATGCTCAAAACTCTAGGATCAGAAAACTACAGTACGCCTAATCCCAATCTAGCAAATCTAACTCCCTTGACCTGAGGGTGGGAGACAAAAATAGATTTTAGGAGGCCTTTCTTCCTCCTCTGAACAATTATCCAAGATAACCCCTAATCCAAATCCTCAAAATGGGGAGAGAGGAGGGGATACTCAATGGACGTCTCCACCATGGACAGCTCGCACAAAGAAATTGGAGCAAAGATCTTTGCACCGCCCACCAAAGGGGAGCAACATCTAACAAAGGGGCAATCAAGGCCTGGTTTGAAGAAGAGAACTCGAGAGGAGTCGAGGGGCTCATCGAAACCACACCTGCCCCAAGGGAAACCCCCTCGGAACCATGTCTCATCATAGAGGAAATGGGAAGAGAGGACTCAATATTGCGAGAAGGCTCATCATCTTAGGAGGAACCATTTCTCAGAGAGTCTGAAGCACAAATAGTCAAGTGATCATCGAGGGCATTCTTCCACCACATAGTCGAGCACTTGCGATAAGAATGGGGCCAATTGAAGGCCAGGAGATCAATAGAGAAGCATCTTCTACATCTAAAGGGGAGGCCCTCATAATCAAGTTGTTGCATCCAAGGCCTTTGCCCCACCGTCAGTACTATATCTTTGTGAAGAGATTTGGAGATATCAATATCCACCAAAATACGGGAAAACAGTGTCCTATGAATGAAGTAGTGGAGTCAACCTTCAAGACATGACCAATTGCATTATTGATGGGCTCACAGCAGGAATCTTCCCACAACTGGAGAGGAAAGTTTGGGAGCCTAACCATATTGGTCTGATGTTGAGAGGTTTGGTGAGTGAGTTGAAGGAGATAGACCACGGTTTGATCCAAGGGTTTGTGTAGCAAATGTTACTAGCTAAAGAGATATAAATTGTTTTTTAATATAACATAAAATGTTGCCAAAGACATAAATTTCTTTTACAATTACATTTTAACTTGGCCAAAGTAATTATTAAATTATTTTATACAATCACATCAACTTTGCCTTTCTAATTAACTTTTTTAACATTGGGTACAATTTTGTCTTAGAATTAAATAATTATTTTCATGGTCGGTAAAATTTGGCAAGAAATATATTTATTTTCTTAAGTAGGTAAAAATTCACCTAGAATCATTTTTTTCTCAAAATAACCTACATTTGCCTAAGGAATTATGGTTGGCATGTAAGGATTCACCAATATTTTATATAATTTTTTTAGGACCATTTTCTTAAAGTTATCCTAGCCTGAGGCATTTTTCATTCCATTGTTAAGAAAGCATAGCATCATGGAGGTGATGTTATAGTCCCATAACATTTGTGACAACCCCAAAGACAATTCTAGCTTGCATTCTCAATTATTATAATTAATATAATATGGCACAACCCCGATTTCTTGGAATTTTTGCCCTAGTGAGTTTCTCAATGACATTACCACATTACATTTATACTTGTGTGTTGTTTTTCTTAGTTAATATTCAATTGTTAGTTTCTGTCATATTGATTTCATTTCCAACATTCTATGAAGCACTCAAATTCTACATAAGGTGATTTCAAGCATGATTCTTGATTTTCATGAACAAATGAAGGAAAAATTAAACATACACAATGTTAGGACATCAACATATTTCTTTAGTTACAACATTAAATGTGTGCATAAGGAAATTCATAAATTGATAACAACAAATGAGTGTAAAACTTGTTTTTGATAATGTATGCATCAAATTACAACATTGAATGTGTGCATAAGGAAATTCATAAATTGGTAACAACAAATAAGTGCATGTAAAACTTATTTTGATAATGTATGCATCAAATTAGACATGGATGCATAACAATTGGAATAAAGGATGTAGGTGGAATCCCATAGTTTTTGCACATTAAATTTCACTTGATCAACCATTGTACATTTTTAAGTTTTTATTTTAAGAATTATGCATTACACTGTCCAAATCAATTATTAAACAAGTGGTATATGATATGCAATAGGTCTAAAACCTTTTTTAACTAAACTAGTATGATTTAGCTAAAGAGCTTATATTCAATTGTATTTAGTTGAATTATTAAATAAGAAAAAATATACAACTGATTGCATATATTTTGAAAACATCAATGATGCAAAACATAAAGAAATGATGACGCCAGTGGGGGAATAGAGTTTGAGAAAATTGGAGGCTCCAAAAACTCTTCTAGTTTCTCTACTTATGAGGCAAGTTTATCAATCAACAAATAAACATATTCGACAATCATCAAATTTGATGTAGATTTGATTGCCTCAAATTTATTACGGAAGTTAGATTGCATCAAATCCATCATACAAATAAGGCTATCGCAAAATCATCTAAATCCAATAGTTAAGGCCAATTGTCTACGACAAAGACCGAGGCATTTCCCATCCCTAATGTTGATTTAGATTGACAAGAAAGATTATATGCACCATTGTACTAATCTAATATATGAATATATGTTCCTAATGGATTCTCGCATTGACAAATAACATATACATTTAGTTGTTTGGTTATCATGAGAACCTATGAATGAACTTGAGGTGGTCTAAGTAATAGAGCAAAGCTAGAAAAAAACAACATTGTATAATGTATAATTAAAATGAGGCAAAACCGAAGAAGTTGGAGTTTTCACCCCTAGGGTATAATCACGTGTCATTTATATTTGCAAGTTGTTATCCTCAATTCTTGCTCAATCGTTTGTTTCTTCCATGTTGATTTCATTTCCAACAATCTAGCAAGCAAACCAATTATATGCAAGATGATTTCAAACATAATTATTGCTTCTTATAAACAAATTAAGGAAAGGTTAGTCATGTGCAATGTTGGAACATCATGTTTTTTGTTGTACCATTGAATTTGAGTATAAAGAAGATCCAACATTGATAACAACAAATAAGAGCATGCAATCTCTTTAATTTAACAAACATCACATACTTTTGATGGAGAATTCAAATTTACCTACGAGCGGGAATGGGTCTGCAACGGTCAGGTGCGCCGCTGCTACGGATGGGAAGGGATTAGCTCCTGACGCCGGCCATAGCGGTCCTTCTCACGAAGATCTAAATATTGGCTCAGGACTACAGGGCGTGTCTGGTTCTGAGCGCGTGACTCCCACAATTGCTATTGTTTGCGTTACTGATGGGGGCAAGAAGTGTGAAGAAAAAGAGACCGGCGGCCCTGTTGTCACGGATGATGATAATGGTGGGTCTATTGCGGGGCTTCGGGCTCCTAGGAGCCCTCAGAAATCCTTCTCTGCTGCTATGACTGGCTCAAGAGCTCAGACTCACTCACCCCAGCATGGTTCTCAACCTATCCCGTGTGCCCAGGAGTCTCCTATTGTGGCATGTGGGCCAGAGGTCACAGAAAATGAGGATTTCTATCGCAATAAAGGAGTGATGTAGATTCAATGGATGTTGGCCATCTCTGCTCAACCTCCACAAATGGGTCATGGAGTCTTGGAAGCCGCTTGTTTAAGGTAAGATTGAGTTGTTTCCATGTGCAGGAGGATTCTTTATTGTGACTTTTGCTTCCTCGAAGCAACGAGACTTAGTGCTCGATGGCAATGTTTGGTTGTGGGGTGAGCATTCCCTTTCCATCAAACCATGGACTCTGTCTCTTAATCCTCTTATAGAGCTGCTTGACATCAGACCTATTTGGGTTTGTCTCCTAAATCTCCCTCTCCAATTTTGGGAGAATTCCTGCTATGAGGGCATCGACAATGCTATCGATCGTTTCCTCAAGGTTGATTCTACTACTTTCATGGGACATTCCATGGTAGCCCGCATCCTAGTGGATATTGCCATCTCCAAACCTCTCCATGGAGATGTGGTTTTGATGGTAGGGGAAAGGCCCTGGAAACAACCATTAGATTATGAGGGTATCCCATTCAAATGCAGAAGATGTTTTGCTACCGATCATTTGGCCTCAGATTGTCCTCTCACACGCCGCAAGGGTGTTGCAGCTTGGTGGAAAGATACTTTCCTGGATCACTTGACAATCAGTGCTTCCCAAGAGGATTGTTCATCTCGGGAGGATGAGCTCCCTGTTGGGGCTTATCCTTGGGGGGTGACAGCTGTTGCTTCGGTTCCCTCACATTCTCTGGACTCTTCTAATCATTTCTCTACTCGCTTGTCGACTCCTCCAGTTGCGGGCTGGATTACTTCTTGTCCTGTTACGGCTTCTTCCTCTTCGATTTTGCTAAATAGTAGAAAAGAGAATGTCTGGGTTTATGACCCCCTTTAAAAATAAGCTTGCTTTTCTTTGATTATTCTGGCATCAAGTTATTTTTCCACAGGCTTTCCCCTTCGGTATAGTCACCAGCAGAAAGTTTAACCACCAAGTTCAGGATGGATTGATGTGGTTCCCCTGCACCTGAGAGACCTGAAATTCAAACCATAATTTTCATGATCAATGAGTATCATGCTAGTTATGTTCAAGTCTGATTATGAAAAGTAACAGACATGTCCATTTGATTGTTTCTATGTGGGAAGGATACTGCCAAACTCTCTCCACTACTAGGTCAATCAGTCTCCACAACTCGAGGTTGGCAGCATTATGCAAAACGAAGGGAAGGATACTCACAAACTGCTTCCATTTTAATTCACAATAAGCCAAAGTGCATGATGCAATTTTGCATAATTATGCAGTACAATCGAGGTTTCATATCAAACCTCATGAATTCAAAGGTAAACTATTTATAAAGGAGTAACAAGTTCAAATGTAAACTACCTAAAATAGAGTAACAGAGATCTACTCATTTCAGGGTTTTTCAAAGCAATAAAGCTTCTTTTTCTCAGTCTCCCATTTAAAAATAAGCAGAACTTCATATATGCTGTGTCAATAAAATCAGATTCTAGGGGCAGCTAAAGGAAAATAAAGATTCAATACATGCCACATCAAATCCATCTTTCTGCATCACAAAAGACATGTTTAATGCATATAAATGTAAAGAGCTACTTCAAAATACAAAAAAAGGATTCAGGCTGCTCCACATCCTGCTAGCAAACCCTCCAAGCCAGGCTAATACACAGCTGACAAATAAATGCAAGGTCGTACAACTGAATCCTGCACCTCAATCTTTGAGATAATCATATTTTAAGACCTCTGTTTGTATTGTTTCCTAACTCTATTTGACACAACTGACATTAGTTGAATATATGGAATGAATTGAACTGTGAAGCAAACAGATACGAATATCTTGTCAATAAAAGATAGTGGAAAAGATCATCCACAGTTACAGTAAAAAATTAATGCACATCAAAATTAAAAGTAAATCCAAAATATAAAAGAATCACTTCATATGTGTGTGCATGTCACACTACAAAAAAAATCCTGAATAAATCAACCTGCAGAACATGTAAATGCAATCGTGACATACATCGCATGTTGGAAAGGAGCAAATAGTTAGGCAGCACATGTACACAAATTCACTGTTTATTAGAGCTACGTCAACAAACCAATTTTCTATTGTAGGACTAATAATATGTGCCAAAGCTTTCATTTCAAGGACTTACATCATGTGGAAGCACAATTTTCTAAGGTATTTCAGGAAAGATGTTCTAAATGCAATATATATATATATATATAACTTCATTAAGTCATGTCCTTTTTGTGTTCCTATGTGTGTTTACTTGAATTTCTGTTTCTTTGTGACTTCTTGTTATGAGTACACATTTTATTTAAATGCCAGTCTCAAAAGTCGCATCTAATAGCTTTTAGCTTCCAAATACCATCACAAGTATTGGATCTAGCTCAACTACTAGCTGCTCTACCCTAAATGCCAAAACTTTCTCGATGTCAAATACCAAATAATGCAAATTGAAGTAGGTGTTTGAATACACTTGAGGAACTAGTAGGTGTTTGAATACAAAGAATTCCAGGAACCGAAATTCAAATATATTACGTGGCAAAAAGCTCACAGGAAAGACAAATTCTCCATTTACTTTCCGAAAGTCAACAAAAAAATGAGTACATTAATCTTCCCTGATGGGAAGAATACAAAATCAACGAACTACCACAAAAAAGGAGTCAAATATTACAAATCTATAAGCACAACATCCCTCTTGCCAAAATGATAGCAACTTGTAATGACGAGGATGATTAAATAATAAAATATTAGTGCCTGGATCGACTCCAAACCCTGAAAAGCCAAAATAGATATCAGTCGTCATGGCAGATGCATTCCCTACAAGATATTTCACAAGACAAACAGGAATAAGCAGTGTCTTTCACAAAGAAACCACCTACCTTGGTGACCTAGAGCGACCATAATGTCTTCTTGGGCTCCTGCTTCTGCTTCGGGGATGCCTGCAGCTTGTAAAGATCTTTCAATCACAACATTGTAAAAATCCATAAAAAAAAACTGAAAAGCTTGATCACAATATGCAATAGTTATAATCAGTTCAAAAATTTTGAAGAATCTCATAGAGCTGACAGGAATTAAGCATACTCTAGAACAAATTCTCGGTAAGTTGGCTCAGTGAAGTGATCAAACATAATGAAATTTTGGTAAAACCAGCTTCGGACTTGTTCAACACTATAGTTTTCCAAGTTTGACTAAATCAATCATTTTTGGAGAAAAAAGGTAGTTTCTTCCCAATTTTTTTTGGAGAAAGGGGCAGGTTCTTGCCAAGTTTTCTTCTGTAGTTTTCTTCTACAAGAACATGTATTTTTTATAGAGATGTACCCCTGCCACCCCTCTGGTACTCCCCTACAATTATGTAGACATCTCAAAGACACCTCCTCACATCCCTACATCCTAGGAATTTCATATAGCATTGCATGAATGAAAATTCTACAACCAAAACTACTTAAGTTCAGATATTTTGGCATCAGACACAAACCATTGTATTGGCACTAGCTGCTTCATACCTTACAGGTGAGCGACTGCAACTGCGGCTGTAACTACGGCTGCGGCTGTGGCTACGGCTGTGACGTTTGTACCTGGCAATTCTATTTGTCTCAGCCAGTTTCTCCTGCCTCTGTCTCTCTTGTTCACGCTTTTTTGTCATTTCAACAACTGTATCCTTCTTAACTGCAATTGTAACAAATCACACCACAAGAGTTTTAAAATGTCCAGACTGTAATTGTAAGCTATTGAAACGCTTGTAATTAGAATAGAGAAATATATTTCTTAGACTTTGTAGAGCTTCTGTCTTCAAGAAGAAACAAGAGAGAAAAAATAAAAATATAAAGAGCTTGGCCACAACAAAACATACTTTGTTTGTTCAGCTGCTTGCTCATTATCCTCTTGAGACGTTCCTGTGGGGTTTCTTTTTTCTCAGTCTGTTGTTGCTTTGAAGGTGCCCCAGGAGTGCTTGAAGCCTTATTCAACTTTGCAAGTGCTGATGAAGCACTGTGGCAAAATTTGCCAAGTTCAATCAATACCAACCTACTAGATCAATTTGAACATAAAAGAATGCTATATTTTCACTGTTGCTGAATTTTATAAACATTAGAGAATGCCACATTTGAGCTGGTTGTATATTTTATATACAACAATTAGAAAACAACAATTGATTCTGTTAATCTAAATTTGATCCTATTTACATTATATTTAACAAATATCCTGTCTAACCAGAACAGGTGGAGAAGATAGACAGCTTTGCATTGCCAACACTTCAGCCAAACTTACTTCTAGCAAGGACATGAGCCAGCCATTCATGTTCATTGCCAGTTACAGCTTAAATGGAGTATTGTCAGTTAATTGGAATTCTTTGAGATCATGGGCTGTGGAGAATTGTAGCTTTTGTGTGAATGCCTCATTTGTTGCAAGTAGCAGTATTCTTGAACTCACTTGGATCTACGGACTTCATTTGTAGGCATGTATACCTTTCCATGGCATACTTCCATTGTATTTTTAGTTTGGACTGATCAGAATGACCCCCTAAGACCAGTAGTGATTTAATTTAGCTCAACTTTGAAAGACAGGTGATTGCCCACAAGGTTGAAGTCCAGTTGGTGAGAAAGCTGTGCTCATAAAGAGCTCATCACGCTTCAAATCCTGCTGGGTGTAGATGGGTGTGGATTCAGTTCCCAGTTGAACTTACAAAATGGATCCCCTGATGCAACCTTGAAGTAAGAGGGGTAAAGAAACATTCTTAACCACAATAAAGGAAAATAGCAATTTGAATATATAATACATAAATTAAAATAAGAATACAATAGACCAACCAGCAATTACCACTCTATCTAACAAGGTTAAAACTATTAGAGATTTCAAACTTCCACAATCCATAAGAGTAAAGAGAAATGGGGTTCAGGCAAATTATCAATAACAGACATTCACCAACCTATAGTTTGGCAGTGTATCTAGCCAAAAAGTCAAGGAACTTGTTCAATGAAAAATCTCATTCATAAAAGACGCTACTCACTTTATAGATTTTGTACAAGATAAAAAAGTGGGAGAGGAGAAAACAATCTCATGGTTAGCTTTGATATGGCCTCCCTGTTCACAATGATTTCTTTGCTGGAGATGACTCTCGTCATCAAAAATACGTCATATGAAGAAACAGTAAGGTTAACCAAACAGTGCCTTCTATCAATGTTCTTTAGTTTCCACCATCTAGAACTGTTACCATGGACAAAAGAGTTACCATGGGTTTGACTTTTCACTGACTCTGGCAAATTTGTTCATGGAAAGGTTTGATGAATGAGTGCTTACTCATTTTCAATTACAAACAAAATGTAGAAAAGGTGTGTGGATAACATAAATGTGGTATGGTAACATGGCAGAGACTTAAATTCAATGCTCACATCAATAAAACTGTTTGACGACATCAAATTCACATGGTAACTTCAAAAAGATGGCTCCCTGTGATTCCTAGATGTGACTACTCACAAGGAAAGAAGATGGCTGACTGATTAGTCAGATGTACCAAAAAGGTACACATACAAACCCATGTCTCCTATCTTCACATCATCATCCATCACAGAAGATAGGCTTTGTCAAACACTTGGCCACCAGGACCTCCATGATTGTGGATGAAGACTGCATTGGAGAGGAACTTTGTCACTTGATAAGAGTCTTTATGAAGAATAGCTTTAGAGGGAAGGATATAAAGTTAAACAGGGTTTTAAAGAGCATAGAGAATCAACAACCTTGCCCAGGTCAGTTTGACTTGAGTGGTGCTCCTGCAACATTTATCCTTGACGGTGAGAATTTCTACCAAGCTAGCAAGAATTTTGATAAGAAATATTATCAAACCTATTTTATTGACTCAAAACAAAATTGGAAATACATGTCAGACTTCCAAAGTCCCACTTCATCCAAATTATTGTTGTAGAATTTATAGTGTCCATTGCTCATGTGTCCTCCTTATATTGGCAAGACAGGAAAAGGGCTTTGGGAAAATTGTGCAAACATTCATCACTGCATAAAAAAGGAAGGTAAGATAGACCATAGAAATTAAGAGGCATCCTAATAATTGAATAGAGAGGAAGGTTGGGAGCTATCCAATTATTGTAAACCAGTTTTTCATAAATGAGGATTAAATATTGTGATGACCTCAACAAATTTTAACATAAAATACTTACCACTTCTTGATCACCAAGATCCCATGAGGGCAAGGTGAGAGGAGACGGTGAGTAAATATTATTGTTCAGCACTTTCTAATCACCAAAATCCTATGAGGACAAGGTGAGAGCATATGGTAGATTAATAATGATTTTTATATATTTTTATTTTTATTTTATCAAATAACATCTGAAAGATATGGTAGTAGATTGCATGAATAATAGAAATCTTCACAACTATGCTGGAGTTGAATCTTATTACTCAAATATGTTGGAATACTTCAAATAGACAACATACAAATATGAATCTGATCTGCTATAACAATATATTGTTGCTCCAAATACACATGCTGTCTGGAAAACAAAAGAAAAACTTTCGGCACACTAATAAACTCTGAATGAGATTGCCCTCAAGAAACCAAAGGTGTTTCGTCCTCTAATCTCCAAGAAACCAATGGAGTCTTGTCCTCCAAACTCCAAAACCCAAAGGTTTTCATCCCCAAATTCTATCGCTGAACACAAGGGTCAAACTATGACAGGGAATTGATGAAAAACGGCAATTGTCTCAAAGGCAACCAAGCACCTAAATATATAGCACCAACAAAGCACAAATTCCAACGCCCCATTTTCCCTCTAAAAGATAGCAATTAAAATATTATTGAGATTCCTTCCCCAAAATAGTCCCCACTTTGCAATGGTTACCAACTTGTAACTCCTCATTAATAAGCTATCATAGAATCTATCATAAACCTGCCAAAGAATCTGTTGATGAGGTTTTTGTGACTACAACAACATTAGAATAAAATACTGAGTATCCTATCCTCTCTTGAATAAAGCTTCTCAGACGCTGAACTATGTGATCGAATGAGACTGCTCCAAGGTTCCTTTTGTGTCAGGTCTTGACGTGCACAGGGATAGACTCAGTGGAATGATGTGATTTGCTGGTAATCACGAGGGGGACTTACGTGGGCTTACTCCTTCATAGACATGGAATTCACTCCTGGGACTCGGACTTGTGGGCGAATGGAACTCTTTCACAAATGGACAACTGGAATTCTTAGGTTCCACTTTCTGGTTTAGGCAGATGATTTGGCAATGAAGCTTTCAGAAAACTAATCCTAGTGAAAATTTAAAAGAAAATGCAAAAGATGAGGTAAGGGTTTAGGAATCTAATCAATGGAAATGACTGCTGTTGAAGATGAAACTGGAACCAGTCCTCTGCTTCGCCATGAGACAACAACTAGGCAGGGATGGTGCAATCTTCTGAGGGGGAGTAAGGATTTTCAGACTGCTCCTGCAAGGGACATGGAACTGAAACATGCAGAACAGCCGAAGTTAGACTTGGAATTAGTTCAGGCTAACCATGCACTGTGATTTGCAAGCCACATATCACCAATGGTATGAACAAGCAGATTCAATCATTCAATAGTAATAATCTCCATCATTCTAACTAAAGAAATACTGAAAGAAAAATAGAAATGAAACAGCTTAGATCCTGGAGCTTATGATTTGCTTCAAAGAAGTCAGAAAACCATGCCACAATCCAAAGAATATCAAGAACAATCTTCAATGTCCATGTATTGATTTGGGAATGTCTTACAACAATCTTGCTGATTCTTCAAAGTTCCTTTGCTCCAGAAATGGAGTGCAACAGAAAGGAACAGCTAACTAACTACGGTGTTCTAGGAGCCTAAGAAATGAAAGAAGAAAGAAGAAGACCAAGAAGACCCTTTCAAATGAAGCCCCTCAGTCTATTTATAGGCAAACACAAATATCTTAGGGTAAAAAGGAAATCAGATTTCCTTGAAATATGTGCCCTGGGTTACAAATCCTAGAAAAGCAGGTGGGGTCGTCAGAATGTTCCTGTAGGAGACTGCCACCTGTCTAGGACGTCAGAATGTGTAAGGAAACTTCCAGCTGTCCTGGTCGCCACCTGTCTAGGACTCCTGGATAGGAATGTCCTGTCTGTCCGGAACTTCCTTGGTCGCAAATTCCATGATGTCCTGGAGTCCTTTATCCTGAGCGCAGATTCCAGGGTGAACGGGATTTTCATGTGGAGGAATCCTTCCTTGAGCAGGGGCGCACTTTCCTTAGGGTCCTGGAATGGAATTCCTTCCTGAGTTGGAATTCCCTGTCATGGAATAGGATTCCCTGTACTGGATTCCTGGGTTGGATTTCCTCATCCTTGGCGTGGATTCTCATTCTTCCTGATGGATGGTGAACTTGAAGTGTATCCTCTTGGTTTTCCAAGGATTGATCCTCCTGTTCGGAACTGGAATCCCTGATACTGGACTTGGAGTGATTTCTCCCATTCCGCCATCCTTGATGCAGGCACTCTCTGTCATTTGAAATCTTTGGAAGGACATCTTGATCTTCCTTATCCCTTTGTGCGAAGTCTCCCTGTCGTCGAACTAGAATCTTTGGTGTTGCCTTCCCTTCCCTCGGTATGCATGTGTAGTCTTCTTATTGTCGGAACTCCTGGATCCTTGAAATGGTCATCATTTCCGGCACTTTAACTCTCTGCATCCATCGTGCTTGCCCCGGATCATCCTCCTTCATGCTCCTCATGGAACTTATCCTCGTCTTGGATTCCTGCAAAACATGGGAAACCTCAAATAGTCATGATGCACAAAATCCATAAATACAATACAATATGAAATGAAACATGAATGATTTTGCAAGTTTTGATCAATTTCACTTATAAATTCCTGAACAAACAAAGGATTTCCCTCATTCTCCGGCATTCTTCATACTCGACTGAATTTTCCTTCATTCCAGGGTTACCAGGCATGGACAGGAGGAATTTCAGTTGGTCGGGGATTCCTGGGAGCCGGGGATTCTTGCTCATCCTGGAATTCCACTTGTCCCGGAGGATGAATTTTTGCCCTTGGAGGATGAATTTCTGCCCTCCTTGCTCTGGAATTGAATTTGAATGATTGTAAATGACTTGGGCGCCCTCCATTTATAGGTAAGTTGTCCTTCTTTGCCACTTGGCCGACCTAGGTTGGAGGAGAAGAAATTCCTTAACCGCCAAACTTTTCCCTTAGCCGACTTAGTTTTTTTGTCTTTTCTGTTTTGTCGGTGGTCGGGGATTCGTGAATGTCGGGGAATTTGGAATGTCGGGGAATTTGGAATGTCGGGGAATTTGCAATGTCGGGGAATTTGACATGTCGGGGATTTTGCAATGTCGGGGAATTTGGCATGTCGGGGAATTTGCCATGTCGGGGAATTCCTGAGGTTTAGGATTTTGCGACGTCGGGAATTTATGAATGTTTTGGATTTTCTTCCCTAGCACAACTCTAGAACTTTTGCTAAAATCCAGCGAAGTCTTGGAATATTGCCCCTTGGAATCTTACTCAGATGGAAGGCTGCAATTTTGCTTTCTGTGGAGGAACATGGCGGGATGTGTCCTTGGAATTTTATGTTCAGTCTTTTGGATATTTGCTAAGGGTTTCATCACTCTGTTTTGGCAGGGATAGATTTTTTTATACTGGGATCAGAGACTCCATCATTTTTAAAACCATAAGTACCTTCCATCTCCTTTAGGGATTCCGGACTTCGAGGTATAACAGGCGAGGAATTCTTCCATGCAAGAGCTGGCAGACTGGGTTCCAGAATTTCATCCTGCAGGTCTCCTATTCTAGACTGGATCAGGAATGTCCAAGGGCGCAGAATCCAGAAGGTCAAGGATTTTGCGCCCAGGACAAAATTTGTCCTGGAGCGCAGAATCCAGAAGGTTAAGGAATTTGCGCTCAGGACAAAATTTGTCCTGGAGCGCAGAATCCTACAGGTGCTGGAATTTGCGCCACTTGCCTTTGGAGTTCAGTTTTAGGGAATCTAAGTCAAGGATTTGCATTTTCCTGAGTTTCGAAGCGGGATTCTAGTTTTGCAGTAGGTTCATTCTCCTAGCTACTCCATGGAGGTTCAGATGTTGATACAGGGTCAGAAAACGGAGTTTATTTCTTCCATCCTCGTTCCTTCCATCCTCGCGGAATCTGTTACTTCCAAGGCGGGATGAGAGGTTCGTTCATTCCATCCTTCGTTTCTTCCATCCTCATTTGTTCCATCTTCCGAGAGTCTGTTACTTCCAAGGCAGGATGAGGGGTTCGTTTCTTCCATCCTCGTTTGTTCCATCCTCCGAGAGTCTCTTTTTGATGGCGAGACATGAGGTTCATTTCTTCCATCTTTCGTTTCTTCCATCCTCCGGGAATCTGATGGCAAGACACAAGGTTCGTTTCTTCCATCTTTCGTTTCTTCCATCCTTCGTTCGCTCCATCCTTCGTTTCTTCCATCCTTCGTTCCTTCCGCAATCCTCGTTTCTTCCATCCTTCGTTCCTTCCATCCTCCGGGAATCTGATGGCGAGACACAAGGTTCGTTTCTTCCATCTTTTGTTTCTTCCATCCTCCGGGAATCTGATGGCGAGACACAAGGTTTGTTTCTTTCATCCTTCATTTCTTCCTCTTTGGAATTGGCTAAGTCTGGTAGCCTGAAATCCTGAAATCCTGAAAAATGACTAAGTCTGAAATCTGGTGGATCTTCCAAATTCTAGATTCTGCATGTTAAATCCGGTGGACTCGAGACCTATCTCAAACATCCTGAAAGGTATATTGAAAAATATTTAAAGTATAAGAAATTCAATCTCTCAACTTATACTTAAATATATTTTTTAATATACCTTTACCCTGAAGACGCTGAAAAATGGCAAAGACTGTCCTTGAGCGCAAAATCCAGAAGGTACTGGATTTTGCGACCAGGACAAAAGGTGTCCTTGAGCGCAAAATCCAGTAGGTACTGGATTTTGCGACCAGGACAAAAAGTGTCCTTGAGCGCAAAATCCAGTAGGTACTGGATTTTGCGACCAGGACAAAAAGTGTCCTGTCGCAATTCCAGCCTTCTGGAAGGGGATTCATTAAATGCTAATTGTCTCTTGAAATTGCCCTAAGTCTTCGTTTTGCGAGTCTTCCGAGCCATGAAATGAGGTTGAGTGCCGGACCGAGATTTACCGAGATATCCCTTGGTTTTGACCTTCCGGACTAGAGTTGTCAGGCCGGGACTAAGTTCCATGACTGAAGGATGATCATGCCAAGGAGTGACAGTCTCTGTTGAACTCTGCAATCTTGGTTGGAAGAAGAATCTAGATAAACTTTGAAATGGGATTCCAGGCCGGAATTCCTTGAACGAGACTCTGAGATAGGTACTTCCGAACAAGACTCCGGACTGGACCTCTGGGCTGGATTCCTGGACTGGAGTCCAGGAATGACTTCCTGAGTGGGACATGGAGTCTTGTAACAAGATTAGAATTGAGTTCCATGCCGGGAATGGAGAGGGTTCTAAGGTGGAAAGATGGGTTTTGACATGGAAATGACAAGCCTTATTGAATTTAGGACCCTGGATTGGAACTTCGGGACAAGAATCCAGACAGGAACTTTGGAATAGGATTCCTGGATAGGAACTTTGGAATAGGATTCCTAGATAGGACCTTCGGGACAGGATTCCCGGACAGGAACTTTTGGACTGGAGTCTTGGAACAGGAACTTCCGGACTGGAGTCTTGGAACAGGATTCCTTACTCATCACGGAGTCTTATGCTGAGAGCGACGGATTTGGATTTCTTATGGAATGATGGACTTATGCCATGGATTGGTCAGTTTTGATCGAGGAATGATAAGTAGGACATTATTCATCCTCAGGAGAAATTCACTATTTCAAGCATTCCTAATGTTCCCTATGAGCTAACTGCTTGGACATTCTTTCCTAGCTTCATGGATTCAGGCAAGAAACTGCAAGATCAAAGCAAAAACGACGGCGAAAGCGAGCAAAAGAGGGGGTCCCCATTTGCAATGGGGCGATGTGTGAAAACGTCACAACAGAATCTATCATGAAGAAGCTGCCAATTGTCTTGGGGGTTATAACACCTCTTTCTAGAAATCCACACCCCCATAAGGTATTATTTTATTATTTATTATTATTTTATTTGTTGCTTCTAAAATGGCCCCTCTATTAAAAATATATTTATATCCTTATTGGGAAAATAAGGATAGGGCCCACATAAGCTAATTAAAAAAAAGAGACATTACAAGTCCACCCTTCTCGAAATTGCTTGCCCACAAGCAATGTAGAGTTGGGTAATCAAGAATCTTTGGTCCCTCCGATGTAGCATCTTATACAGATAAGTTCCTCTAATGAACCAAGTATTCTGTGAGTGTTTTGTTCCTCAACTTCTTCACCCATGTACCAATGACGGCATCTGGGACCAAAATGAACTTCCCTTCATCCAAGAGTGGCAAGTTGGCAACTCTACTAACAGTGTAATACATTGTCCAAATGCCTTTTTTAGGCAAGACACATGGAAAACATTGTGAATTCTATCGTCTACTAGCAATTCCAACTCATAAGCAACTTCACCAACCCTTCCTACAACTTTGTAAGGTCCATAGAAGTGAGGTTTGACATTTTCAGCCCCGTGTCACTTAATAGAAGTCTACCTATAAGGTTGCAGCATAGAAAAACCATGTTTCTAGCCTCAAATGACCTCTCAATGTGGTGCTGATATGCATAAAAAAATTTGTTGATTTTGAGCTTGTTGTAGGTGACCCTTGAGTGACCTCAAAATATCTTGGCTATGCCCTACCAAGTCACTAGTTGTTGGTACCCTACTATTAGTGAACACCAAATCTATGAAGATTATCAGTGCATCATATCCATACAAAGCCATAAAATGAGTTATTATCAATGAACATGTGATGAGTGGTATTATACCAAGATTCTCCAAGGTGCAACCACTTAACCCATGTTGACTGCTGGTTTGTAACAGTTTCTTAAATATCCTTAAACCCACTTATTCACTATTTATGTCGATCCATCTAGGCGTCATAATTGGTGCAAGAAGTGAGCTTGATACCACTCAAACAAAACAGCTCCTGCCAAAAGAAGCTAAAGAATCTACTATCCTATCATTGACAACATTCTTAGGCAATCCATGTAGCTTAAATATTTCTTTGAGAAATAAATCAGCTACTAGGTGTGTTCTAAATCCTATAGGAATGGCAAAGTGTGCAAACTTAGTTAATCTATCCACTATAGCATAAATGTAATCCTTGCCATTTACTGTTGGGAGGCTTGTGATGAAATCCATAGATACACCTTCCCATTTCTGGTTAGAAAAAAGGCAATGGTTATAACAAACCTACAAGAAAAAAATGTTCTACTTTATTTTGCAGGGAAGTTGTCCATCACCTGATATGTTTGAGTACATCTTTCTTAACACCCTTCTAGAAGAACCTTTCTATTATCTACCTATAAGTCTTGTAGAATCATGGGTGTCCTACCATAGGTGTATTAGCAATCAAAATCTTCTCCTTCAGCAGGAACATTCTATCTTTAAATAGCATGTGACCATCTACCACTAAATACCTATCAACCTTCACGCTTCCATCTAAGATATTAGTAGCAAATGTATTCTTAGCATATTCCGCCATAAAGGAAACCTTCCAATCAACAAAAAAGGTAGAAATGGAATATGAAGCAAGCATTCAACTCATTCTTTTTTCTCTTCATGTACTCTATATCAAATTCATAAGCTTGAAGCTCACTCATCCATTTTTGTTGCCTATCATTCAAGTCATGTTGGCCAAGGAAGAACATCAAACTGTTATGAATTGTTCTCACTACAAATCTTCCACAAACTAAGTAATGTCTGAACTTGGCCAAATCATGCATGATGGCAAGCATCTATGTCATAGCTAGAAAAACCCTTTTCTAAATCTTTCAACTTCTTGTTCTCAAATGCTATGGAGTGCCCTTTCTGCATGAGTATTGCTCTAATTCCCTAAGCATCACTTTCTACAACAAATGATTGTGAGAATTCTGGAATAGCAAGTACAGGGCATGAACTAGTTACCACTTTGAGCTTCTAAAAAGCTTTCTAAGCTTGATCATTCCGTGAGAAAGCTCTCTTCTTGGTCATGTTAGTTAGGGGTGCTACCAACTGTGCAAATCCCCTAACAAACCTCCTAAAGTACCTACAAAGGCCAAAGAATCCTCTCAACTAATGTGGTATTAGTTGGCCAATCCAAGATGGCTTGGATCTTTTGTCAATCTACCAAGTATTTTGTGACATGGTATTCCTTGACCACTAATGACATGGTCCAAGTACAAGATCTATATAACCCCAAACTCACACTTAGATTCCTAAGCAAAAATTGCTTCTTGCTCTAGTATTCCAAGGACCATATCCAAGTGTCTGAAGTGATTTTCCCATGTTTTACTATATATCAATATATCATAAAGAATACTCACACATTTTCTCAATTGACCACTAAATACTTAACTCATGGCAAACTAGAAAGTGGTCAAGGCATTTGTCAAACCAAATGGCATGACCAAGAACTCTAAGTGTCCAAAGTGGCATATGAAGGTTGTCTTGTGCATGCCCTTATTGCACACATGGATCTGATGGTAGTCTAATCTTAGGTCAATCTTTGAGAAGAAGACCACTCCAAGCAACTCATCAATGAACTCATTGATCCTCAAATTACGATATCTATTTTTTATGGTCTTCCTGTTCAATGCTCTATAGTTGATGCACATCATCATTGTGTCATCCTTCGTCTTCACAAAAACCATCGATGATGCAAATGCACTAGAACTAGGTCTAATGTGGCCCATCTCTGATAACTCTTTAATGGCCTTCTCTATCTCTTCTTTGTATATTTGCAAGTGGTGGTAAGGGGTGATTATAACAAGCTTAGAACCTAGTTCCAACTCTATGATGTGTTGGAATCCCCTATCTAGTGCCAAACCTGGAGGCATATCACCAAACACCATACTATGCTTATCCAAAATGGTTTGAATATCAGCATGATAACCACAGTACTTACCAAAAGATGAAGTGGTGTGCATGCCTTTGATCACAAAGCATCTAGCTGCCCACACAACTTGTGCTTTGTAGAAGGTATTTTCCATACTCTTGGCTATGATCACTTGTGGTGACCCATCAAGAACACCTCTAAGCACTATCTTTCCCTTGAGATTTGGATTTTAATTCCATGGACTAATAACTCTATGAAAACTCTCCAAGAGAATGCAATCATTACAATCCTAAGACCATATTTCTTTCTCTAGCGTCACAACATACAAATCATCGCATACCTTTTAATCACCAAGGGATAATTTGAATTGTCAAATTATCTTGGTGCATCGAATAGTGAATTATTTAGCAACAATGACATTGAATCCGACAAAATCTTCAACTTTCAATCTCCTCTTAACCACTAGGCCTTTATCAATGAAGTTGCAAGTAGCCCCACTATAATCATACCAATAATCCACTAGCCGAATAACTCCCCACAAACCATAAATGGGTGATATCGTGGTGCCCTTGAAAGAGTTGCAAGAATGCTACTACTATTATCTGCCAAATCATCATGTTCATGCTCGATGATTTTCTACTCTGCTTGTTGTAGCTCTAGTTCTTCAAAATCATTTCATTAGACACCACCCCAATATAGTGAACTTGGCCCTTGCCATGGTATCTATGACTAGGTTCCTATGGCTCCTCGCAAGAGAAGCATAGCTTCTTCCTTTGAAGCTCATTTTCGATGTTATCATTTTACTTCTTTGCACTTCTTTGTTGCAAATGGCTGCAATGTGGATTTTTGAGGTTGTGAGTTGAATGCTCCTTTCTGAAAGTTGCCCTTTTGAAATCCAATAGCGGGTGGTTTCAACTGCAATGAGAATTTGTTCCTTTGCACGAATAGATCAAGTATCAATGCTCTCCTGATAGCCTCTTGCAATGAGAATGGTGCAAAGGCCTTAACTAGACCTTTGAGTGACTAACCTAGACCCTCAACAAAGAGGAAAGTGATTCTCTTTTCTGATATATCGGGTACCATAATTGCAACTCTCTAGAATTCTACTACATAAGCATCTACCGAGGTCCATTGCTTGATCTTGGCAAGTTCTTTAAAATATTCTTCTTCAGTCTTTTGCTCAAATCTATCTAGCAACCTTTGGCTGAAATCATCAAAAGTTTGCACAAGTTCATGCCCTTGTGTGATTAAACCACGGTGCCACCAATCATAGGCAATGCCCTCCAAGTGCCATGTGGCAAACTGAATCGCATCTTCTTCCTTCATGGGGCTGACTGTGAAGTTTACAATTTCTACAGCCAAGCCCGAGCAAATATCTTGTTGGTACCATGAAAAGTTGGTGCAATTAGTTTGTCCACCTTATGCTTCAATTCTTTCACACTATTATTCTAGCTACTCCCTTGACCTCTTCTATGTTGAATATTTTTTCCCAATAGCTCCAAGTATCTATCAAAGGGTATGGCATTCTTGAAATCTTCACTCTTCCTCTAGTATTCTCTGAACAATCTATCAGGCTCCTCTACAAAAGAAGTTTCAAGCTTCGCTCTTTCTTCTTCTCTCTGTAAGAACATGGGTCTAAAGGGTTTGGGGATGGAACTACTTGTTGGTCAATTAATCGCAAATGAAGTTTCCCCTTTGTGGTGTTCTAGTGTGACCTTGATTTTGCAGAGGAATGGCAACAGGTGTATTCATCTGAATCTGCAACATTCTTGTCAATAATTCATTCATTCTCTCTTGGCTTGCTGACATTCTCTCTTGGCCTACTAATAGCACCTCTATAATTCTACCTTACCTCGAATGGAGGCTTATTATGTTGTCTTGAAGAAACTTTGATTGTTCCTCCTCTGTTGTGAGTCTTCCCTCTCTTGCCATATTCTGTAAGATCCCTTATAAAATCTGAACCACTTTTCAAATTCTGATCTGAATTTTCTGATTATGTTTATTTGTTTGTTTCAATGGTTTTCATGTGTTTTCAATGCATGAATGTTTTTGCCATATTATGATATCAATGTAAAACCATTTGTTGCATGAAACAAAGATAAATAGATGACTGAATATATATCACACCACTGATATAGTTTGGAACAGCAAGTAGATTATTTCAAATTGAAGATTTGAAAAGGGTTTGCATTACAAAGAACATACCTGATTGTTATGATGTTAATCATACAATGATAGAGCTGATAACAACTCAGAAAATAGGGCAGATCTGATATAATTTTCTGATAAGTAAATGACTGAAATTAACTCCTTCCAATGCACAAATCTCCCCTTCAAAGATGATGCAATGAAACCCTATGATAGCCGCCAATGATGGATGGTGAACGATGATGCACTTGACTGATTTTTCCAACTGAACTTGGCTGCCAAGTCTGATACAAAATTCTGATTACAAAAGTGATGATATCAAGCCCTCCAAATGGTGCGCTAGCCCTTGCAACATAGGCCAATTGACCCTAGATGAAAAATATGCCAACATTATGTGAAATTACGCCTTCAAACCCTTGAATCTGCAATCTGAAATTATTTGTTTAAGTTTGAAACACAAATCTTATTGCAAATAAATGTTGTTCAATCACCAAAACAACCTCCCAAAATATGGCGCCTCACTTCAAACCCTAGGCAATGGAATTAGAATGAAAATTCATCATGTAAAAGCTCTGATCTGCATGCATTCATCCATAACCTGCATAAAAAACTTCAAACCCTAGCGCCAATATGAAAACCTAGCTTGAATGATGATTTCCCTTCAAACCCTAGCTGGTATGATGTTCCATTGTAGCTCAAATATGAAGAAAAGCATGCAATTATGCGCAATGATGAACCCCGAATGGATCCACCTCACAAAGTGCAATGGGTTTTCATCCAAACCACTAAATTATAAGGGTTTTCGTCCTTAGAAGCTTGCTGAAACAAAGTTGCAGCTGAAGAGAAAATCTCCAAGTATCAAATGACAAATTCACAATATGATCCAAATGATTCCCAAACAACTTTTTTATAACCCACAATTTGGGCGCCCAATTACATTCCAATTAATTTTTCTTTCAAGTCTACCTCCAAAATATAATATTATTTTATTTTAATTTTTCTTTATTTTCCTCTACTTAAGCGGCCAACTTAGAGGAATAAAATAATAAAATTTTATTATTTTCCATCTCAAACTTGGGCGGTCACCTTTTGGCAAAATATATTATTATTTTTTTAACAAATAAAATATTATTTTTATTTATCATTTGCTTTATTTCCATTTTCTTCTTATTTTCTTATTTTTCCACTCTCCAAGTGGGTCGCTCCAATCCAAGGCAAATTATTTTATTATTTTTGACTTCACCATAATTATCACAAAAATACTCCAAGTCATAATCCAAGGAAAAATAGTTAAATACATGAAAAGTGACTTTCCATTCTCCAAGCTTAAGTTATTTTCCAAATTTTCAAATATCTAAGTCACTTTGCAACAATAACTCGAAAGGGGACATTACATATTCCGCGGGATATATTTACCACTTTTTGATCACCAAGATCCCATGAGGGCATACGGGGAGGAAAAAATATTATTCAGCCCTTTTTGATCACCAAGATCCCGTGAGGGCAAGGTGAGCATACGATGGATGAATAATGATTTTTATATATTTTATTTTATCAAATAACAATATCTGAATGCTATGGCAATAGATTGCATGAACAATAGAAATCTTCCCAAATATGCTAGAGCTAAATCTTATTACTCAAATATGTTGGAAAACTTCAAATACAAATATCAATCAGATTTGCTATCATAACATGTTGTTGCACTTGCTCCAAATACAAATACTTGCTGGAAAACAAAATAACAAATTTCAGCACACATACAACCTCTGAATGAGATTTGCCTTTAGGAAACCAAAGTGTTTTTATTATCAAATTCTATGGCTGAACACAAGGCTCAAACTATGACAGAAAATAAATGAAAAATGGCAATTGTCTCAAAGGCAACCAAGCACTTCAATATATAACACCAACAGGGCACAAATTCCGACACCCCATTTTCTCTCTCAAAGATAGCAACTAAAATATTAATGAGATTGTTTCCCCCAAATAGCCCCCACTTTGTCATGAATACCAACTCGTAACTCCTCGTTAATAACCTGTCATGGAATCTATCATAAACCTATCTTAGAATCCCCATAAGCTATTATTATTCTTTATTATTATTTTATTTGTTGCTTCTAAACCATGGCCCCTTTATTAAAAATATGTTTATATCCTTATTGGGAAAATAAGGATAGGGTCCGCATAAGCTAATTGTTGAGTTGTTTGTAGCTTCGATTAGATAACATATTCATTATGATCATTATTAAATATGAATCTATAAGGTATGTTAACTAAATATCAATTTAGCATGATCGAATGACATATTACCAAATTATAAACACCGATTGCATATTAACGGTAATTGGAAATTGTTAAAGCCGATAATTCAAACGGTCTGCTAAAGAAAGGGTGACGAAGCCACACTTGTGATAGGCATGACTCCTTGAGGAGTCACGTCTATCACAGATGTGACTCCTACTGTAAACCACATATATATCAAACGTCTTTGCCCTGCAATACCACGAACAGACACAAAAATCGAAAGTGTATGAAGTGGAAATTGCATCTGCAAAACAAAAGAAAGTAATAAATTAAGTCTGCAATATCCAACATTCAGAAGTTATTGGAGTTAGAGATTATAAAGTTCAATTTGAATTTACATGGTATCAGAGCCAAGTTACGCAAAATCCGGGCAGAAAATCGAACTTGAGAAATTCAGATTTAATACATCTCATTTCTCAAATGACAGCAGCAATCCGATTCGAAGACAGATTGGAAGGAGGAAATAACTTCTCATCATGGAAATTCAGAATTATGATGATACTAAAAGAAAATAAAGTTGATTCATTTGTGAGAGAAAACAAAACGGAACCAGAGAATGATCCTGATAAAACGACATGGATTGAAGGAAATGACAAAGCCATGAAAATCATAGTTGATGGAGTTAGAGATCATATCGTGCCGATTCTGACAAAACATGAGACTGCATATCATATGTTTAAGTCACTTGAAAGCAATTATGAAATTAATAACTCCAACAGAACCTTAGCCCTAAAGAGAGAAATAAATCATATAAGTATGAACAAAGGAGAATCTATCAATGCATACTTTATGAGAATATCTGCACTACGGGATCAACTATCAACACTTGGGTACCAAATTGAAAGCAAGGAACTAACACTTATTGCCCTAGATGGTCTCCCAAATTCCTAGGAGACATTTGTTCAAGGCATTAGTGCAAGGTCTAAATTTCCAAAATTTGACCGCCTAAGATCAGACTGTCTTCAAGAAGAATCTAGACAGACAAAGAAAGGGTCAAAACAGAAAAATATAGATGAAGATCTTCATGTTCTAAATACAAACTCTCACAAAAAAGAGAAGAAACACTTCAAGAAGAGGAAAAATCATCATGAGAAAGGTTCATTCAAGAAAGACATTTCTCACATCCAATGTTTCAAATGCGACCAATATGGACACTATGCAGTTAGATGCCCTGACAGAACCAAGCAACAAGCATCTTATGCCAGAATAAAGGAGCATGAATCCGAGAAATATGTATTCTACTCTGCACTTTCAAACCAAGTAACAAATAAATCCAACACCTGGGTTATAGATAGTGGTTCATCAAGACACATCACAGGGTTCAGGGAACTACTAGACACCATGGTAGAAGAGACTGACGAAGAAGTAACAATTGGAGATAACTCTGTACATCCAGTCAAGGGTGTTGGCACATGCACCCTCAAATTAAAGACTGGCATCTCCATCCAACTTACTGGAGTATTGTTTGTCCCAGGCATCAAAAGAAATCTAATCTCCATATCTGCACTTGAAGATAATGGATATAGGGTGACCTTTATGGATAGCAAAGTATTGGCATGGCCAAAGAATTCTACTATTAAGAAAGCCAAAACCATAGGTCATAGACAAGGGTACTTGTACGAGTTATGTACGGAACCAAATCTAGCCTAAATTCATGAAACTGCAGACTCTAATGAAATATGGCATAGAAGACTAGGACACCTAAATTTCCGTGCCCTATCTTCCATGGAAAGACTAGTTACAGGGTTACCCAAACTCAAACAATGTAATTCAGGGGTATGCAAGGGGTGTGCCTTAGGGAAAAATACAAAGGGGTCCTTTCAAAATAGTTCTAGCAAAACAAATAACGTATTACAACTAGCCCACTCAGATTTCTGTGGACCTATGTCTGTACCCTCCTTAGGTGGGTTTTTATACTATGTAATCTTCGTTGATGACTTCTCCAGAAAGACATGGATCTATTTTCTTAAATGTAAAGAATCACAAGAAATTCTTAAAAGATTTAAGGAATTCAAATCCATTACTGAAAACTCTTCCGGGAGAAAAATCAAAACCTTAAAAACAAATAATGGGAGTGAATACACTTCAGACATTTTTAAAGACTTTTGTAAAAACACTGGGATTAAGAGGGAGTTCACTGTACCTTGTAATCCTCAACAAAATGGAGTTGCAGAAAGAAAAAATAGAACCATTGTAGAAGTTGCTAGGTCTATGTTATTTGATCAGAATATAGACACTTCACTTTGGGCAGAAGCATCTAGTACTACTGTGTATATACAGAACAGATGTCCTCACTCTCATATTGATGACAAAACTCCTGAAGAAGCCTTCACTGGCACAAAACCAGACATTAGTCATTTAAGGATATTTGGTTGTCCTGTTTACATTCATGTGCCCAAAGAGAAAAGAACTAAGCTAGAACCTTCTGGGAGAAAAGACATCTTTGTAGGCTATAGTCAAACATCAAAATCTTCTAGAATATATATACCTGGTCAAAGACAGATTGAACTAAGCAGAGATGTGATTTTTGAGGAAGACATAGCTTTCAAAAGAGCCAGAAATTATATCGAGACAGAAATTCAGACTTCCAACTTAGGCATAGAAGAGGATCCTACACCTGAGTTTCAGAGGGAGTACCCTGAGGAAGATGTAAACCATGAACAAATCACATCACTAGAAAATCCCAAGAAAAGACCACTCTGGGCCATCAAAACAATGGAAGAAGCTAAAAATTATGCCGCTCCATCAGGGACTTTTAGGGAAAGCACAAGTCCTAAGAGATTCTCCAGTTACGTAGCTTTAATGAGTGAATTCATTAAATCAAAATCTTCTAGTGCTATAGAAGCTCTTAAGCACCAAGTATGGAAGGATGCCATGACAGAGGAGTATCAATCCATCCTGAAGAATGATGTGTGGGATATAGTACCTAGACCAAAAGGGAAATCTGTTGTTTCTTCAAAATGGCTATTTAAAATCAAACATGCTGCAGATGGTAGTATAGGGAAATACAAAGCAAGATTTGTAGCCAGAGGATTTTCACAAAAAGAAGGAATTGATTACGACGAAACCTTCACTCCAGTTGCTCAATATACATCAGTCAAGGCAGTTCTAGCTATTGCAGCAGCCAAAAGGTGGAAAGTCCATCAAATGGACGTAAAAACTGCTTTCTTAAATGGAACCATTGAAGAAGAGGTTTACTTAGAGCAACCCGAAGGATTTGAGATTCACAACGCAGGATCCCATGTATGTAAATTAAAGAAAGCTCTATATGGACTTAAACAGGCCCCCAGAGCCTGGTATGAAAGAATTGATAGTTACCTCAAAGAATAATGCAGATCCAAATCTCTACTTCAAACAAAGCAAAGGTGATATGTTAATATTGATATTACATGTTGATGATCAATTGATTACAGGAGAAGATCATCTTATTGATCAGTGTAAGAAAGATCTAGCTTCAAAATTTGACATGAAGGACTTAGGTCTATTACACTACTTCCTTGGACTGGAAGTATGGCAAAAATCAGACTATATCATTCTAAACCAAGGGAAGTACACAATTGATATATTAAAAAGGTTTGGTATGATGGAATGTAGACCTATGTCTTCCCCCATGGAAACAAATCTTCATAAATTGAAGGAAGCAGTAGCAGATTCTCCGTTGGCAGATCCCACTCTTCACAGACAGATAATTGGATCCTTGATGTATTTGGTCAATACCAGACCTGATATCTGCTATGCTGTAAATGCCTTAAGTCAGTTTATGTGTGAGCCCAAGGAGATACATCTTGTGGCTGTGAAGCATATAATGAGATACCTTCAAGGTACTCTAAATTATGGCTTAAAATATGAAAAGGTTGACTTAGATCTACATGGATTCACAGATTCAAATTGGGTTGGAAGTGTAACTGACCGGAAGAGCACCTCCGGATGTTGTTTCAGTTTAGGGTCAGCAATGATATCGTGGATCGGCAGAAAACAGTCTTCAGTTGCCCAAAGTTCTACAGAAGCCGAATATATTGCAGCTTCTATGGCTGCTAGAGAGGCAGTATGGCTTAGAAAACTACTTGTGGGATTATTTGGTAAACCTCTGAAACCAACTATCATCCACTGCGACAATCAAAGCTGTATTAAGTTATCCGTGAATCCAGTATTCCATGATAGATCTAAACATATTGAGATTCCTCATCACTATGTGCGTGATATGGTGGAAAGGAATGTGATTCAGTTGGAGTATATCAGTACAGGAGATCAAACTGCAGATATTCTTACCAAACCACTCCTCAAGGTGAAAGTTGAACACTTCAGGAAAAATCTTGGTATGATTGGAATGTAAGATTCTAATTGATTTGTACTAATATATTAAAGATGTTTAATGTGTAAACATCTTGTGTCATATGTGTGACTCTATGACATTATGGGCCTACCCATTTTGTGTTTATTTCTAAAAGGTGACGATCTTTTGGATAATCTACACTTGTACCTAACATTATAAGGTGACGATCTTATAATGTTCATTAGATTGATATCATGTAACTTGATATTGGTATGAATCATGGAGTTATCATGATTAAGTTATGGTAAACATTATGTGACTTAATGTCAGTGCACATACCATAACTAGGATATATAAGGAGAATGTAGTGTTCTCGAGTATAGTATATCCTTTAGTATCACGAGGTAGGTGATGCTACGTATCATGAGATAGGTGATACTATATATCATGAGTTATGTGATATTAAATTACTTTGTGAAATTCATTATAGATCAGATAATTGATATTCACAAAGATTATTGTGATATTGTTATCTTCCCGAGCTAAGAGGGAGTGTTGAGTTGTTTGTAGCTTCGATCAGATAACATATTCATTATGATCATATTAAATATGAATCTATAAGGTATGTTAAATAAATATCAATTTAGCATGATCGAATGACATATTACCAAATTATAAACACCGATTGCATATTAACGGTAATTGGAAATTGTTAAAGCCGATAATTCAAACGGTCTGCTAAAGAAAGGGTGACGAAGTCACACCTATGATAGGCGTGACTCCTTGAGTCACGCCTATCACAGATGTGACTCCTACTGCAAACCACATATATATCAAACATCTTTGCCCTGCAATACCACGGACAGACACAGAAATCGGAAGTGTATGAAGTGGAAATTGCATCTGCAAAACAAAAGAAAGTAATAAATTAAGTCTGCAATATCCAACATTCAGAAGTTATTGGAGTTAGAGATTATAAAGTTCGATTTGAATTTACACTAATTAATTAAAAAGGGGCATTACAAAGATCCACTTCATATAAATATTTAATGTTTGGGTTATACATTATTTAAAATTTGTCATAGCATTAAATTTAGAATGTATGAAAGAGGTCCCATTTGTAACATTTAAAGTATCCGAATCTTAATTAAAGGGCCCTCTATCTCTTATTGTTTAACAGACTTATCTATATCAGAAACTCCAATATGCAATCCTAATCCTCCAATCCTAATATGGGTCACAAGGTGTAACATCCAAGTCAAATATTTTCTAGGCAATTTCTCCTGGAAGTCCATTTCTGTTAAGGTGAGGATTCTGCTCAACATTGGACATACATCCAAAGCAGGACCTATCTATTTACAAATTTACAATAACCAAAATATCCAGCACTCATAGGTATGCACAAATTTAAAATTTTAAAGCACATCGTTTGATAAAGTATTGATTTTTCTTTTGGATCATCACATTCATTGCTAACCTTATTGCTAACTGACTATTTTAAGTGTTCAATTCTAGTTCATCTAACCTGGAAATTTCTGTGCATTAACTCCATGGACAACAACTGTGGTTGAAAAGGAATGCCAAATTTGCAGTACTTGAAATTCAATTCTTGAAAGTTTCAAGATTCACAAGTATATGCAAATTGGAAGTACATTGTTTGGTAAAGTAGTGATTTTCGTTTGGATTGTCCAAAGAAAATCACATACTTTGCTAACCTTCTCACTAACCCATTATTATGCTTGAAAAGGAATGACAAATCTGCAATAGTTGAAAATGTGCAATTCTAGTTCATCTAACATGGAGCTTTCTGTGCATTAACTTTGAGGACAGCAATTCTGGTTGAAAAGGAATGGCAAATCTGCATTAGTTGAATGTCAATTCTGGCTAAGCTTTTGACACAGATAAATTGAACACATTACCGAGGAAACTCAAATCATCTTGAGACATTACCAATAATATATAGTTGAATAAGACAAGTACTACAATTAAGAGTTCTAATTTGTGTAGAGTCAAACAATAGAAAAATATGCAAGCACATAACGGACCCCTTTACATCTTTTCTGCAACTCCAATAAACGGACAAATAAATGACCATAGAACAAACTGAAAATTAGATAAGCAACCTGTGCAGAAAGCTATTTGATATTCTTCTATATAGAGTTATAGATTTTGAACGAACAGAATATTCTTCTATATAGAATGCAAATGCAAAACCCAACACAAAAGTAAAACAGCCTCATAAAGTCACTTAAGTACCTGACTGATGGTTTAGACTCTTTCTGATTTCTTTCCCAGTCAGGTGCGACAGACACAGCTGGATCCATATGAAGAGCCTCCAGAATACGACCAGATGAAGGCCTGCAATAAAAAAAAAGAATGTTAGAAAGCACAAGCCTAAATTCATCAAAACTTGTGGGTTGAGTTGATAATTTTATTATTTTAGGAATCATAATGGAAACATCAATCCCAAAAGATCTTCAATATAATTATAAACCCATTTAGCAGGCATCTAATATCACATAAGGACAATTTTATTCAGCTCGTGTGACTCCAAAGAAGTACAGCCTGCTGCTATGAGATTGTGAGCCCTATGCCCAACCTACATCAATATCATCCAAATTTCTGCCTTAAGGAGCTAATGGGCAGATTTTACAAAAAGCTGCAGCAGAGCAAAATTGAGGCCAAGTTATCGTTGCAGGTCTTAAAGGTCCAGTGCTCCGACCGGTTCAGTAAATCAGCTTGAGATGGAGGTGATGTTGGTGGAGCGACTCCTTCCAACTTGAAATCATTTGTGTCCGTCGTGCCCCCGAACTCTGTAATATACTCAATCTTTGAAGTTGAATCGCGCCCCTTGCTCCGTCGTCTCGACTCTCGTGAGTGGTCATCTCGTCCTCGATCATAACGCCTAGAGTATGGTGAAATAGACCGTGACCTGGATCTTGATCTGTATCAGCCAAACCATTTTTTATCAATACTAAATATATACTGATGGCAATCTATTATAAGTAAATAAAGTGAGTTGTAGCTCAGAAAAAATAGAAAATGTTGTTTTGCATACATCCGTGACCGAGAATAGGCTTCATAGGTTGGACTTCGCCGAGGCTCCCTAGAAGAAGCGTTAGTATTAGTCTAATCAGCAAGCAAATTTACATACAATGACTGATTCAAAAATCAGACTAGCAATTCTATAAATAAATATAGGAATCAACCTTTATATAACATGTTATAAAGATTTTGGAATCTGGTTTCATACCTATAAGGATCATGATAAGAGAGGCGGTTCCCTGCCATGCGAGCAGCCTCTTTCTCTCTCTCTCTTTCCTGTTGAGAAGCTTTTCTTCTCTCCTTACGACTGAGTTTCCGCTGCAGAGATAAAGCAAGTGAATTTTATATTTAATATTTATAAGTCACCATTACCAACTATGAACTGGCTTTAAGCATGGTCCCTACCATGGCAGGATCACCCTTGGCCACCTCCTTCTGCCGTTTCTCTTCTTCCTTCGCTTTCCGGTCCATATAAACAAGCCAATTGAATCTTTTCACTCCATATTCCTTTGCAATTGCTTCAATCTCGTCATCTTCACTGTCATCAGTACTGCTGTCCTTGTCATCTTCATCATCCTCTTCTTCATCACTCTCTAGAAATTGGGAGTCTTCTTTTCCATCTCCTTCATAAGCAAATCCAACTTGTGAGTATGTGCCTTTGTTTGATGACATTTGTTGTGAGGAATTGGACCTGTTCATGCAAAACAAGATAACTGTTAGGAGATGAATGCAAAAAAAAGATAACATTTTGACCATGAACACTCCCACTGGTGTAAGTCCACCTTAGTACATAATATCTGACAGTATCATCACTGTATACTACTACATTCATTCTTGCAGCGAGAGTTTCTTCGTTCTCTAATCTAAACCCATGAATCACAAGTGATGAAGGCTAAGCACTTCGATTGCATAGAACAAGATAGAACACATGTATGACACACGGATACTTTCACAAACATTGTAAGGGGTGGTATCTGCAAGATGCCAAAAACATCTTAAGTTGCCAATCAATTCTGGAGTTATGGCAGCAGCCAACTAAATCAACACAGTCAAGTAAACCAAACTCCAATGCAAAATTGTTTCTTATAAATTATGATCTGCATTAGGCTAGTAATTCAAGGGGCAATACACTAGTTGAGAAACTGAATGTATTATAAGTAGCAACTGAACAAAATTCATAGAATTTACAATCAGTGAATAGCTGAACAAAACATGAATGTATTATAAGTAGCAAGTGAACAAAATTCATAGAATTTACTCACATTGAATAGCTGAACAAAACATTCTTTATTTCAACAAGAGTATACAAAAAGGGTAAATTCTCTAGGAGATATGCATGCCTTCTATTCCACTTACATGTTTCAAACTCAGCTATAATATAGGTTTCGAAGAACAGAAAATTTACAAAAAAAAATAGTAAATTAGGGTTCTCAATGAAAATAAAAGAATTGCCACTTGGTAGTGACCCAAGTGGAATTTGAAATGGGTAGTCGGGTAAGGACAAACTTATTAGAAAAAAGAAAATATTTGTTGGAGATTTTTATTTTGGTAAACCCATTTGTCCAGATGTTCAGGAGATCAGTAGATCATTCGTCCCTCCTTGAGAAGCAATGCAACCCGTTGTTTCTAGTTTCTACAATAAATGAGGAAACTAATCCCATAAAACCCTCATTTTGAATCACAGTTAAAGTCTAGTATAAAAAACTATTTCTGTTTTTTAATAGCAGAGATCACAGTCAAAACTCTGTAAAACTTATTTTCATATATGTTTGGCAATTTCTGAATCCTGAATCCTCATTACTGTATTCTAGAAAGCATACAAAGTGAAAATTGGAATGATATATTTTTTTAAAATCAGGAAATTTTTATTTGTGTGAGATGAATTTAAAGTTTCATTAATGTTGAATGATTTTATTTTTTAAATTTCTATTAATATGAAAATATTTTAATTTTTTATTAGTGAGACGATTTTTTATTTTTTATTGACTTATAAATGATAACTTATATTTATTATTAATTAACTTAATAAATATTATATTTATTATTAATTAACTTAATAAATATTATTATTAATTGTGTGTGGGGTGTGCTCAAGTGGCCCATTATCATGATGGAGACTAAGGTTCAATCTCCCCAAGGACACGTTACTGCTGAATGGTCTGTTGCATGTATATTGTTGTTTCATGTATCCAGTTCATAGCTCTGGTCAATAGCGTTTGCCGTGTGTGTGTGTGTGCGCGTGTGTGTGTGTGCGTGCGTGCGTGCGTGTGTGTGTGCATATGTGTGTGTGTGTGCGTGCGTTTATAAATAAATATATTTATATTTATTATTAATAATAAATAATAAATATATATTATCCATATTTACTATTATATTAAATATATATCTATATCAAGCAGCTCATGCAGACTGTTGTAGGTAGTTTTTAGCTTGTTTATCTGGTTGTCCTCTTTTGCTATTCACCTGCTACACCCCTTGGGGGGCAGTTCATGCAAGTATGTTGTTTTGTATATCTTTCTGGTTTTAGCTTAGGGCTGGGACCCCTTAATACATCCCCATATAATTATTTTTTAAAAAATTCTCTATAGCAAAATATTTGTATATATTTAATATTAATCATATATATAAAATCAACAAACAATTGTCGATTACTTAATAATGGGCTGGTGTGACTGCTTTCACAAGCATTATATAATCATGCCACTAGTCGTTCAGGAGGACAAAAGCAGATGGTGAACAATAGGAAGAGCTTAGATCACATCAGTGTCATTACATCTTCTACACATTGAAGGATACGAAGTGATCTCATTACATTTCAAGTTTTCTGATTGGGCGCAGGGTCACAACAGAGCCTTTGTATTTGGGCACAAGCATAGGCATAATGCATTCATTTCAATTTTCTTTTAATAGTCCCTTGTCTGCATTAGGTGTGTACAAAGTTTTTGAACCAGCGAAGGGTTCAACAATGGCGTCCAGCTCTGGAGCACATGGAAGGAGGGAAGGAGACAAAGGAAAGAAGTTGTTGTGGGCGGAGGTGGAAACTGTAGCAGATGACCTCCTTGGCACAAGCAGGATGAGTGCGGGATTTGCGGATTGCATCACTAGAGAGCTAACAAACCCTGAGTTGTGGTTATGGATGCTTCAGCTCTGTGGCCTAGCTAAAGAAACCAACAGAGAGAATTGTGTTGCAATATAGGAAGGCATGCTAAAGATGATATTGGATCCAAGCCAATCTATTGGTTGGAGGAATGTCTTCAACATCACTCAGTCCCTCTCCAATGCTACTATGTTATCTATGGCAGCGGGAACCTTTCTGTTGCATGAAGATTCTAATTGACTCAAGGAACAAGCAAAGGTTCATTTAGACTGTATGACAGAGCATCTTCATACTATCATGAAGAATCAAGGCAGACTCTTTAAATGCTTGAAATTGTTGGGTAATGCTCCAAAGGTGCAATTTCTTGTTGAAGTTAAGGTGGAGGCGTTAAATGCTGCAAGGAAGATGATGTCAACAAAGTCAAGACTGCAGGGTCATGGTGGTAATGACTGTTCAATCCATGCAATGTCATATACTAAGCGTCTATCTGTTTGGGTATATAGTTAAATGCAATGTTGTATAGGCTTGGTTCTGTTGTAGTCGAATTTTTATCCTCTGGTTTTTGGAGAAGGCGGTGTTAGACTGTTAAACCACATGTTATTCATACTATGTCAGGTGTCCTCAAGTTTTGGCAGCAGTAGTACCCGTAAAAAGCTTGAATATATATGGTAAGTTGTTTTAATTATGTTGTCTGGCTCATAGATGTTTTGTATGGGGTACTCTGGAAGAATATCTGCTTTTCTGAGATTGGATCTGGTGAACTGCGTTACCAAAATCCTTGCATAAATGCTCTTTTTTGCAGCTCCTGGGTGCATAACCAAGGTATATTTAGCAAAAATAAATTAACAATTGTCAATAAATAAATTAATAATATATATCATATATAAGTAAATTATAAATTATTTGTTTATTGTTCGTTTATTCAATGTATATAAATATATATAGTATATGTAGTGGATTTTCCACTACAGGCGGCTGATATTCTAAACAGCCTTATCTTTTGCATTACTATGGATTCTTCCTTTTGGCAGATCAGTTTCCCGAGGAGTTTCTGTGGTTTTGCTATGCACAAAGGGCCACCAAAGAAGAATTAAGGCATGGTTGAGTCTGTCGCCCGATCGTCATACAGTTACATGATCCAATGATGCACAAGGCTTCCAATAAAGAGAAGTCGAAGTTTATTGGTCCAAATCATCCAACTTGTGCACTTTTGTATAGTTAAATAATGCAGCTCACAATGGGACCCACAGAATTTTCCATTATAAAAAGAATGATTTACCAAAACCATGTGGCATGCTCGTGGGACTTTGAAAAAAAAACAAAGAGAGCCTTCAATGGGATTTTGTGTGTTCCATCCAATCAGCCACAAGGGACTCCATCCAATGGTCCACAAGGCTCGAGACTTGCCTTTAGCATCTCTTGGTTGCAATGTGCTCTTGCAACCCAATTCTTGAGCCCGCAACTCCCCTACGGCTATCTAAGTTCATTTCCACTCACATGAGTACACAATCTTTAAGTTTCAACCACTACAATCAAAAACTTGCCTAGAAAAATCTACTCAACATTCATGACCAATCACTTCTCTACAAAAGCTTTTTCCTCAACCAAAACGGTTCACCTAGCCAGGGACAACCTTCATGATGCACAAGCAATGGAATTCATTGCGGCAGTTACCCATACACTCTGTTTGAGGCCTCTCAATTACTCTTCAGAACATTCAAGGTGTTGAATTGAAAAGAGGCAAGCTTTCCCTGCAAATCGTGTACCTCCTGCCACTGAATCGCAACTTCTCAACAAGATTTGGAGGCAAGGTCTGACTATAGGTCACAATCTTTGTATATATAACGGCCTGCATGCCATTTCAAATTTTGGATCCTGTTTTGTATAGTTGAGCTATCGAGCATGATTTATGGAACTTCTTCTCATTTCTTTTGTATCTAAAACAAGGAAACCTCTGCATTTGTGTCTAGCATTAAGCTTTGTTGCACCATAGGTAAGTTTGAACTATATTCAAACATTAGTATATGTACTTAATCTCGTAACCAATATGTGTGTGCTACTTGCTTGATTTGTTATAAACTATAATGTCATGAGTTGTGAAGCTCTGTTAGGGTGCCTAAGGAAATATGTTATGACTTATGGCCTTTTAATTCCTGTTATTTGCTTTCAGCATTTCTTCCCCTTTTCATTCATACAAATTAGTTGTAGGCTTGAATAGATAAGGAGTAGTCCTTGTAATCTCGAAGATTGATTTGTCAGTCGCTTTCAACACCTACAAATCTTTCAATTGTTGTCGGTCTTACACAGCACATCTGTGCGCTAGAACTAAACACACTTTTCCTTTATTAATTTCATAAAAAAATATTATATTTGCACTGTCATCCCAAAATTATAGAAAAAATTCTGTCTTCTCTAAAATCCATCCCCCATTGCAAATTAGGACATGTTGTGATGTAATCACACATCACCCCATTGCAAATGGGGACCCCCCTTTTTTTTTGCTTTCTCGCTTCGTTTTGCTTTAAAGTTTAGTTTTGCTCTGCGCTTGTAGGGTTTTGGTAGTGTTGTTTTGCCCATGTCTCGACAGTTTCTTGCCAAGAGGTCTATATGCCTTCATCCTGATGCATGTCACTTAGACCCTGAAAATGACTAAGTCTGATATCCTGAAAATCCTAAAAAAATGACTAAGTCTGAAATCTGGTGGATCCTTAGAAATCTAGAATCTGCATGCTAAATCCTATGGATCCAGGACCTATCTCAAACATCCTAGAAGTATATTGATAAATATTTAAAGTATACAAAGGCCAGAAATTCCTCACTCCATAGCTAAACCCGCCCTAACTGGGCGGCCTTGGCATGAGCTCATGGATTTGATGTCCTGCACATGCATTTATCCAGACACCACCCTCAAATCCGCCCAAGGGAAAAGTTGTCAAATTTACAAGGTTTTGAGGACAGAGATGATAAAATTCAAAGAAATTTTATAAGTCTGAGTAATTCTAAAGCTTCACATGACACTATCCAAGCACTCCTTCCTAGTCCGCCCAGCATGGGCGGCCTCACAAGGTCCTCTTGGACATTGTCTTCACCTCCAGGAGAGTCAGTCCAGACGACACCCACAAATCCGCCCAAGAAAAAATGGTTAAGTTTTCAAGGTTTTCTTGCACAAGACACTAGGATATGATGAAATTCCAATGAAAGTTTGCAAGTTAGATAGAATCAAGGGCATTTCAAGCAAAGTTCCATGGATCACCTCCAAACCCGCCCTTCCTAGGCGGCCTCAAGGTGCATTCAAGGACTGTGTCTTGTTCCAGGTGACACTCTCCAGACAACACTCTTAAACCCGCCCTAGGAATAAATTGCCAAGTTTGTAGTGTTTTGAGCTCCAAGTACTTAGAAGATGATGAAACTACAAGGAGAGTCCATTTGGAAGAGTTTGGGTGTATTTTAAAGGAGAATCCATGCATCACCTCCTAGCCCGCCCAACCTGGGCGGCCTCATAAGGGAGTGATGGACAATGTCTTCACCAGGGGGATCTCTCCAGACACTGCCCTCAAAACCGCCCTAGAAGAAAAATGGTTAAGTATTGAGGTTTTCATGCACAAAAAATTGAGATATGATGATTAGTAAGCAAGAGTTATGCGTTTGAGTGAAGTCAAAGTTCATTCCAAGTGTCACTCCTCAACCCGCCCTGCCTAGGCGACTTTGGCATGAAGTCATGGATGATGTCCTCATCTCCACCAGGTGACACTCTCCATACAACACTCCCAGGACCGCTCAGGGATGTAGGTGGCATAATTTGCAAGTTTACTTGATGAGAATGATGAAGATGACACCAAGCATTACTAAACTCTTCCTAACAAGGATGAATCAATTGGAAAGAATGATAAAAAATCACTAAGCCTGATGTCCTGAAATCCTGAAAATTGGCTAGGTCTGAAATCTGGTGGATCCTCCAAAATCTAAAATTTGCATGTTAAATCCTATGGATCCGAGACCCATCTCAAACATCCTAGAAGTATATTGATAAATATTTAAAGTATAAGAATTCCAAAATCTAGAATTTGCATGTTAAATCCTATGGATCCGAGACCCATCTCAAACATCCTAGAAGTATATTGATAAATATTTAAAGTATAAGAATTCTTATACTTAAACATATTTTCAATATACTTCCATTCAGGACATTTCCGATATGGCGACAAGACTTGCATCCAAGCACACCTTCTAAACCCGCCCTACCTGGGCGGCCTTGGCATGGGGTCTTGGATTCAAGGTTGTGATCACGCACTTTCTCCATACACTGCCTCCAAATCCGCCTTAGGGAGAGAATTTTCAAAGTTTAGAAGAGATTTTGAGTGAGTTCAAGACAAAATCCAAGGGTGGTATCCCAACCCACCCAACGTGGGCGGCCTCAAGGTGCATTCATGGAGTTTGCCTTGTTTCAGGAGACTTTGTCCAGACAGTACTTACAATCCCGCCCTAGGTGAGAGTGATCAAGTTTTTGAAGTGTTTCAAACACAAAGCATTAAAAGATGATGAAAATTCAATGGAGACTTCAAGGTTTGAAGGCATCAAGTGAGTTTCAAGTTGAAATCCAAGGGTCACCTCTAAAGGTGGGCGGCCTCAAGAGGTCCTTGTGGATTGTATCACCTGACACATGAGACACTCCAAACACTCTCTCCAAAGCAGCTCAGGGTGAGGAATGACATAAATTGTTAAATTTGTTTGATTTCAATGATCAAGATGGCACCAAGGAGAGGAGATACTCAAGTTGAAGGAATGAGAAGTTTCCAAGTGACAAAAGTCCAAGACCTACTCTCAAACCCACCTTACTTGGGCGGCCTAGAGAGGTCAACTTGGAGTTTTGATGTCTAAGCAAAATGCAGCTACCCTATCTTGACTCTCTAACTCATCATGATGCTTCACATCCTTGAGAGGATCATTCAAAGAGAGTGAAGTCTAAAAATTGGCTAAGTCTTATGAAAATCCACACGGCCTTGAGCTCTATGCTTGGACAACTCCACCTCCTGCACATGACACTCTCGACACCACCCTCAAAACCCGCTCAAGGAGAAAACCTATCAAGTTTGCAATATTTTGAGTTGAAGTACAATGAGATTATGAAGATTTGATGAAAGTTCATAGGATTGAATGTCTTTTGAGGTATTTTGAGGAATAGTCCAAGGGTCACCTCTAAACCCGCCCTACCTGGGCGGCCTCAAGAGGTGCCCATGGACTGTCTTGTCCCACATCAAACATTCCATACACTGCTTCTAAAGCCGCTCAGAGTGAAGACAATGAAATTTGTAAGGAGAAATCAATGAATGGATGAAAATGAAGCACTTCATAGGTGAGGCAATCAGGTCTAGAAGGGTGCAAAATGTTCTAAGTTGCAAAATCCAAGCAACACCTCCAATCCCGCCCTTCCTGGGCGGTTTTCACTATGACATGTGGACAAGATCATCACTTAACATCCATGATGTGTCTTTCAACTTCAAAAAACACCCCAAAAATTAGCTAAGTCTTAAGGAAGTTGGAGAGAAAGGTCTTCATAAGGAGATGAATGAACAAAGTGAAGCAATCCACACACACTCTCAGGACTGCCTTGTCAAGAGAATCCCACCATCATGCATCTTCTCTACATCATTCACTCCATACACTTACCCTACATCCGCCCATGCTTCCAAGAGTTTTACATGTCATTCAAGGAGATTAAACCATCAATAACACAAGTGAAGGGTTTCTATGTTGTCAAAATCAAGTTAAAAATCACTAAGTTATGAAAATCCTTACTAGCCCTCCAATCCCGCCCATGCTAGGCGGCCTTGGGCCCTTCATCTGGATAATGTCACCTCTTCACATGATGTCCTCCACCTATCACCTCCAAACCCGCCCAGCATGGGCGACCTAGAGAGGAGGTCTTGGATTCATTCAAAATTCACATCACATTCCTCACTGCCCCTCTAAACCCGCCTAAGCACTTAGGCATGGATTTCACACGAAAGGATATGTTTTGAAATGTCATTTTTTATCCCACATGCATAAGATGAATGTAATTTGTTATTGAAAATCCTTTATATCAAGTCTTAATTTGATGTGTTTCTTTTTGTAGGTGATAGAGGATCCAAGGAGGTGAATGGCGAAGAGCTCCTACATGAGAAGTTTGGAAGGTGGAGGAAAGTTGACCAAGTTTGTCATCATCCAGAGTTGTCTACTTCATGTACATCCATCATAAGCAAGTCTACTACAAGAAGTCACGCACAAGACATCTTCCACCTCAACACTCCATGAGTCAATGCAACTGTCCAGAGGCATGATCCTGCAAGAACAACATCACAAGATGAGAGATGAGCATGATCATCAAAGCGATCCATGAGTTACATCAAAGACAACAAGAATAAAATATTCTAAGTGAACATGAGGTGAACCAGACTAGTTCGTGTGAAGATGATGAGGTGGCACGTACACATCATCAAGCCAATCACATTCTGCTATGTCATTCATTCAAGAGGGCCCACCATAAAGATGCTCCAAAGATGCTTATCACATTGGGAAACGTGCCTTCATTGCCTCTTTCATGTTCTAAAAATAGCAAATTTTGTAACAAACTGCCTAGTTGTCTCAATCTCAGTCGTTGATTGCTAAATCAATCTTGGCCCTTCATGTAATTTTTGAGCTCTATATAAAGCTCACTTCTCTAATTTGTAAAGGATCATGAGAGAAGATCATTAGAGGGGGACATTAGAGGAGAATCATTAGCGGAAGATAGACTAGGAGTAGATACTATGGCAATAGGAGTAGAGTAGAAAGAACTCTTCGAAATCATTGAAGAGATATATGAGATTGTTGTAAACAAAACACTTCTTAAGTCAATACAAGCTCATTGTTGTTGTTCGCATGGTGATCTTGTACGATCAAGGAATGTTCACATGGTTTCTTATTCTCCAAGATGGTCGAGATGCGGTTCCAAGTAGCTTAAATGATAAAGTAGATAGAGTTCATTGATGTAATGGATATATGCAATGGTATTTGATGAATTCCCGTTGGTTCATACTTTTGATGGCTTGTCGACGGTAAGTCATCATGTAAAGTTAGCCTGAACCACATCTTGCAAATAGTTCGATTGTTAATGCTCCTTCGAGTTGCGCCAGCTGTGGGTACTTTGGAGTGTGTCAACAATATGAAAATCCTTGGTTTATCCTTTGGAGATCGCACCTATTTCATGTAGTTGTTGCTTGTCATGGCGAAGTGAAATTTGGTTTCTAAGGGAATTTGTCTACCATGGCATCATTCATCATGTCATTGTCCTTAGATTAGTCTTCTTAACCCTTGCCCTTTTGCCTTTTCTTTTTGTAGTTGATCAGAGTAAGTTCCATTTCACAAGGAAAGAGTACATATTTGAATGGAGTGATGAATAAATTCTGCGTAAGTCCCTTTGTGACACAGCAAATCACATCACACCACCGAGGCTATCCATTGCAAATCACATACAAGGAACCTTGGAGCGTTCTTGTTTGATCACGTAGTTTAGCATTTGAGACGCTTTGTTCAAGAGAGGATAGAGCACTTGGTGTTTTATTCTAATGTTGTTGTTGTCAAGAAAACATCATCAACAGGACAGAAGTGGAAATTCGTCTTGATTTTCAATATAGATGACCAAGGAGTTGTATCAAACAAAGGTTTTAGGAGATCGGTGCCTCAATCCAAGGTACAGAGTCAAAACAAATATAAATGAAACCTAATGCAACAATATTTTCCCAGTTTGTGGAACAATATGACAATGTATTACACTATCATGATTCTATTAGTTCAAAACCAACTCTACTTAGGAATCCCTGCAAACATTCATAGCATTCAATATTCTCTTAATGCATTAAATTCACTCCTTGAATAAAAGCCATAAGAAGAACATTCATACACAGGAAAGACTGTGAAGATGAATAGAACGATTCTTGACCAATTTCTATTCATAAATGAAATGAAGAATACAATGTAGGAGAGAATATAGCTTTGAAACTTGGTAATTTATTTAAGCTATGAACTGGTACTGTCACATAGAATTCCAAGATACATCAAATTCTATTCTCAAATTGTTCAAAGAATCAATGTTGTTCGTTATACAGAGGAGACGAAGGCTCATTAAATAGAATTACAAGGACGATGTTTCTAAAAAGAAACAATCGTTAACACAAGACAAAGTTAGAAACTACTGGATGACCATTAATAACGTAAATAGAAAGATATTATTCTAATACCCTCCCTTAATGGTCATTGTTCTAACTACCCAAAGAGATAACAGAGAAGGTTGTCCCCTACTTCTCAGAACGCTTCTGCAACAAAAGACAAGAGCCTGCCACTGACTCTGCCACTTGAGATTGTTGGCAAGAGACACTATATGGATTCATGGTTGTTGTCATTGATGGCAACAAAGGTCATCCCACATATCCGCAAGTCATGATGTGTCTCTACCGGAAGTCAGAATAAAGAATGTTGTGGTCCGGTGAACAAGAACAGAGCATGTGGCAAGGTCCGACAGATTGGTCCGGATCTCTCAGAGGAAGTGTCTTGGTGCAGTGCGGATTTGGGGAAGTCAAGAGGACTACCTTGAGTGGTATATTCCAAGGATTTAGCCTCCGGTGATGGACAAGGAAAAAGATATGAACAGTTGAGTACCGGATTCCTGAGAGACAGTGAAAACAGAGGAAGAACTGACTGACAGAGTATCAGACTACTTTCCGGATGTGTTACTGTTGATGATAGAAGTTGTGAAGGCATGAATCATGTTTGGCCGACATGATTAATGATATCTACAAGTATATGCTTGATCCGCATTGCTTGGTGAGGAAGGATTCAGCCGACAGAACAAAAGTTTGTAAGAAACTAGACTGTTCCGGATGCCGACTAGAAAGGTGATGAAATTACTTGTGCGGATATATATAGAGGATGGATTTAGTTGTGAAGCATGTGATGGTGTGAAGATATATGCGAAGAAGTCCAGAACAGAGCAGAAGTAGCAAAAAGGATCCGGTATGTGAAAGATAGCAGAATAAAGAACAGAAGAAAGATGAAGTGCAGCAGATCAGTGTACTGAGCCTAACCGGAACTGAACTCCAGCATATGCAGATGCTTCCAATCAGTTCAAGACTGTGATTCTTATCACTTTGTAGACAGTGTGTCTTCTTGTAGGCAGTGGGCCTCTTGTGAGCAGTGTGCTCGGGCAGTGAGCCCTAATTGGCAAGTGCCATTTTGTAATTTCCTATTCTTCTAACAGAGAATAATTTTGGGTTAATCACCCCGTGGTTTTCTCCCTTAACAGGGTTTCCACGTCAAAAATACTGTGTTATGTGTTTCTTATTTCATGTTAATGTTTTAGTGCTTGATTCAATGCTGCATCAATTAATAAGAAAGTTCAATAAGGGAAATAATTAGGATAACTGATTCACCCCCCCCCCTCTCAGTTATCAACAGAGATGAGTTTGCCACCAACCCTCCCAGAAACTGCAAAACTTCTAGAAAAACAACACCAATCGTCCAAACTTCTAGAAAAACTTCAAAAGAGAGAGAGGCGCCAGAGAATTTATTTTCTAAAAAAATCAAAGAGAAACATTCAAATTCCCTGCTCTGATACCATGTTCAAAGAATCGATGTTGTTCGTTATACAGAGGAGACGAAGACTCTCCTTAAATAGAATTACAAGGACAATGTTTCTAAAAAGAAACAATCGTTAACACAAGACGAAGTTAGAAACTACTGGATGACCATTAATAACATAAATAGAAAGATATTATTCTAATACAAATAACACCTAAACTTAAGAAAACCTGACTCTATTACTATGTGTACTGTGATACCAATTCTCCAAGATCCTTTGCCAAAGGCCTTGAATTTCCTTTTATAGAAACAAGGGAGCAAAACAAGCCTCGAGCCTTATGACAAGTGTCACAGCTTCATTTGACAACCTTCATCATAACAAGAAGCAAATATAACTACTTGTGGGGCAAGTATCCCATAAGGAACGGAAGCTGTTGTAAATGCAATTATAAATCTTGTTGTCTCCACAAGATGCTTGTAGAAAGTTGTTGCAACATATCTTACTATTTCTTTAACCACCTTCTTCAAATTCCAACTGCTTGGGAAAAAAAGGTGATGTAGATGAGAACAAAAGAGCAAATCCATTAAAAGACAAAATACCTTGTTGGAACTAAAGAAAAACCCACGCTGATGTGCAATATCTGACTCATTGCAAATTTCCCCAAGAATTGATTTGCATCCCACAATTTGGCCAAGTCATAATTCCATACATTTGATTTGCCATGCCAATGGCAAAATAACGGCCATCCGAGAAGTTGTCGGTGCATCTGAAAGAACAAGGAAGGCCAGGAAGTCGAGCTCCGACATATCGAACTTCGGAGCTCAGGACTTCCACCTTACAGCTTACAACATCTGGAAGAGGAAGGAGGGAAGCCCCGACCCCGCCTATGTATAGATATGAAGGCGTCGGGGGTCGGGCCCCGAGCCTTCACCCTTTCGCCTTACGTCCTCCGAAAGGGAGAACAAGGAAGCCCCGACGTCTGCCTTCCGCTTTGCATAGAAGGAATATTTGTCGGGAGTCAGTCATTGGGCCTTCCTCCTTCCGTCTTCTTATGGAGAAGGCGGAAAGAAGGAAGCCCGAATTCCAACCTCCGACACACTGAATGATAGAACAGCCCTGTCAGACTTCAACCTTCGAGCCCTCCACCATGCAATGCTGAGGAAGGAAGGTTGAAACTCCAACCTCCGACATTCCGCAGTATTGCACCATACTTCGAATATTTTTCATCACCTTAGCAGACTTCGGCCGTCAACCCTTCTTTGTCCACATGGCGGCCTTCTGCGCTTACGCGGTCATGAGATAAAGCAATAGACGAAGGCCCGCGGAACGGCAAAAACCCTCCAGATCGTGTTGTGTGGCACACAATTGACCTCCCCTTTAAAGTTTCCTCGCATACTATAGAATTCGCCACGTTTCATTGGAGATCACTTCATGTCCATTCATCGGCCAAATACGGACACGTGGCAACATCCCGTTGTTCCACAAGCTTCACTTAGTTCACTAAAGTATCATTGGAACACTCTGCGAAATGGCAAAAAAGCTACACATTATGCCATGTGGCCTCCTTCGGGTTCTTTAAATGCTGAGTTGTCGAACCCCGCCACCTGTCACCTTTTCCGCGCTTCCGTGGACAAATTTTTCCTCAATAAAATATCCCTTGCGTTACAGCGGAAACTCTCTAGATCATACCACGTGGCACCTGTCGGACTTTGGACCTCGAGCCCTCACCGTTTCGCTTGCCATGAAAAAAGAGAACCCCATATCTCCGACCCCTGAAGTCCGCTACCTCCTTAGAAAAAATAACACTCGTCAAGAGTCAAGCGTCGGACATTCCACCTTTCGTTTTTCATGAAGAAGACAGAAAGGAGGAAGCCCGAACTCCAACCTCCGACACACTTGGGAAAAATTATGAAAATGCCTAGGCAAATTTGAGCCATGAAATGGAATGCCGAAAGGAAGGAATCCGAAACTCTGACAAATGTAGAAAATACAAGGGAAAGACTTAGGATATTGGGACTTAGTCATTTTTTGGGGTTTTTCCCATGCATCTTCAAAAGGCAAACACATGAAAACCTATGAAAGACATCTCTAATCGGTTATCATCAATAGGTTCAACATTGAAGCCATAGAGTGGGACTTCTAATGTATTTTGGGGAATCACCCTATTGGTAAAATTTGGCAAGGTTTAGCAAATACATGGCTTGAAAAATAGGAGTCCCAACACAATGTAAGAGAATCCAAGCACAAACATCTTGTAGAATTATGTTGGCTACACCCAAGACACTCCCGATTTCTATAAGAATCTTGGATGCTAACCAATTTCTAATGACCTAGATCTTCTTTGAGTCAATACATACACCATCCTTGACAATAATGTAGCCAAAGTTCTAGATTCTCTCCATGCCAAAAGACCACTTCTCTAAATTGGCATGGTGCTTATGCCAATACAGCACGGAAAGAACCTATTGAACATGTTGTGAGTATTCTTCAATGTTTTCTTGGTGATGAGAATGTCGTCCAAGTAGACTACAACATAATAATTTATGGACATAAGTACAACATTCATCATTTGCATGAGTGTGGTTGGTGCAATGGTCAAAACAAGAGGCACTAGAAACCACTTGAACAAGCTCTCTTGTTAGTTATCTTGTTCAAGGCCCGATAGTCCATGTAAAGTTGCCATGTTTTACTTTTCTTCATGGCAAGTACAATCAAGCTTCCATAGGGTGAAGCATTTGGAAAATGTGGACCTTTTGAATCAGCCCCTAAATCTGTCGTTTGATCCCATTATTCTCTAAAATTGATCATCTATACAGTGGCCCATTTGGCAATGGTGTTCCAAAGACGAGATCAACTGAACCCTAAACCTAACAATGCAAAGGCACACTTATCAATTAAGTGAAAGCAACTTTGTATCTGAGAGCATTTAGTCCATCTATTTTTGTTGTGTCGATGTTGGTGTTTGAGCACATGTATTCATCACGAATGTCCAGATTTGAGCAGTTGCTCGTCAACACTACTTCACGTTGATCAAGGACACTAACTTCATGGGAGCCACTCTAGTATCCAATATTTACAATCACACACTTTGATAATGGCACTCTGCGGTCTACCTTCAAAAGCAACATGTGGGGTTGCCCCAACAAATCACAAACATCTAGGGATGTCACATCACAAACCACATCATCTTTGAAGGGTTTGATAGAATAGGATAGACAACACTATCGACTAACATGGATTTCCCTACCCTTGCTCGCCCCTCCCATGGCATATAGATGTAGGTGAGGCATTGTCTGCATATTCAACGTCTTGATTGTCTATGCAGAGATCAAGTTTTTCTAACTTCCCCTATCTACAATGAAATGTAGAGCCTTCCCATTCACCCAAATCTATGAGTGGAATTGGCTTTCCTCATCCTCTGGTGACTGGACCTTTGCAATGGCAATGGTAGCTTGTGTATCCATATCAATATATGATCCATTGCTATCTACTCAAATGGATCTATAGGTAATGATGAAAAATCTATGACCAATTTTTGCAAGAAAGGCTTGCTGGTGTGATGGCCCTAGTCATGCCACAACTCTTGTGAGTCTCACACCACATGGTTGTAGCTTTCTAGGCCTAAGTGCCAATCTTCTTCAATGATTGCTTCTATAACAAGGCATCCTTGCTCTACTACTTGACCACAAACCTCCTGTTGTTGTCTCCCTATGACTTGGCACCTACAAAAGATTTCCAATCCTTTGGACATGAGAATCTCTCTTCAATTTTCACCATATAAGAGAGAGTAGGTAGTTGCCAAGGTTTCAATGTTTAAAAAATGTCATTTTCTCTAGATGTAGCAATGAAGGCCCCTATGGTACTTGAGGACTTGATGCTTCTCAAAGCCCTTGATGTCAAGTTTTGCAATGCATGGAAAGTATTGGTGTTCTTGTACAAAGTAGCCTTTCCATCACAATAGTTGCCATTAAACGTATTTTTCTTGATATGTATCCTAAAAAAAATATCTTCCTTGATGCCCTCCATGAAATCACCTTGGATGGGATTCACCTTCATCACATCATCAAAGTTGAGTTCCCTCAATTTCTCCTTCGCTACCAAGCTAGCCTCCCAACATAGTTGAACACGTGGTTCAACTTTAAGAAGGGCAAACACGATTTTCTCTCTCCAAGCACACTTTTTGGGCCTCCAAGAGCAATTCTCAATTTGTTTTTTCTCACTTTTATCATCAAACATCCTAGGGGCCCACTTGAACACTTGCGAGCATTTTTTCATGTTTTCAGTTTGACATTTAAATCATCCCGAGTACCTTTTTTCACTTAATTCTCAATTAGTCACTTTTTCATTCAAAAAGTTTTCATTTTAAATTCTTCATTGGCATTTGCCGATTAAGTGACAAAAATGCTTTTTGAGTCACTTAAGCAATCTATTTTTCATTAACAGTGAAAAGTGCAACCACTTTATAACTTCAAGTGTGTGCAAGCACTTAAGCGATCTATTTTTCATAGCAGCTGGTGCCATTTGGAGATAGAAAACTTCAAGTGTATCGATTTGATTTCTTGGGGATGGAAACCCTCAGGAAGCAGTTCGTGCTCTTGATTTCTTAAGGATGGAAAACCTCAAGATGAGGAATAACACCAGAATCGTACAAAGTGACATCAATCATCAAGGTGTTTAGATTTGCATGTTGGGTGCGCCCAGTGAGTTGTATCAATCTAGTGTAGTTCAATGCTTTGCATGTATTTTAATTAAATTCAAAAAAAGTAAAAAGATCATGTGTTGCTAGAATATTTCTAAGTCTGTTTTGTCTTGTATGCATTTAATTCGAGTCTTTACAGTGGTATCAAAAGCTAAAGATCTAGCCAGACTATGGGAGGTTTAAAAAAACACGACACGTATTAGTGGTACATGTCAATAAGTGACAAAGAAATCAGATATCAACTTACAGAACAAAAGAAGCAGAAAATGTCACAAGGAAAAGGGCCAAGTACATTTGATTTAGGTGTCCTCCAATGATGAGGGAGAACGTGAGCCGTGCACAAAGGCACAAAGTGTGGAGGATGAGGTGTTACCAAGTCTTCCATCACCAAAGGGAGTCGACTGATATTTTAGCTCACCCAGCTTTCTCCTGTTTGCGGGTAAAAAAATTTGGAGAGAGAGGATTTGCAATGTCCTCTTTTTGAATTGGCAGTGAAGGAGTAGCATTGAATGAATGAAGTGGAAACATAGGAATACTGAGAGTCAATTAAATCGAGAAATAAGTCAGATGTGTCAGTTAGGGTCAGTTAAATAAGCATAGATTTGTCAATTAATTGCCATCGATTGAGGAAGGAACTTGTTAGTCAGACTGCAACCAATTGAGAACAGCATTGCCTATGATTGAGGAAGCATAGAGAATATAGGTAGCATTGGGAGGAAAAGAAAAGGATAATTCTGAAAATTACAAACAAAAATCAACTTTACTCTCAGGCTTGTGACACGATCACAGAAGCTGGTGCCATTTGGAGACAGAACCCTTCAAGTGCGTCAACCTGATTTCTTGGGGATGGAAACCCTCAGGAAGCAGTTCATGGTGTGGAGTGACAGCAGGATTTACAGAGTGACATCAGTCATTAAAGCATTCAGATTTGTAGGCTGCATAGTGTCCAAAATCATTTAGGCGTTCAGATTTGCATGCTGGGTGCACCCAGTGAGTTGTATCAGTCCGGTGTAGTTCAATGCTTTGTGTGTATTTAAATTAAATTCAGAAAACCTAAAAAATTATTTGTTGCTCGAATATTTCTGGGTCTGTTTTGTCTTGTACGCATTTAGTTTGGGTCTTAACACCAACAATCTTGACTAAACCATTTATGCCTTAAAAGGTTGGAAAGGAAAATTTGATAAATGGTCAAAGTCTTGGTGCATCTACAAAAATATAAAAATCTCAAAGAAGGAAAAATTAAAATGCTTTTCACCGTTTAGAATGATGAAATAATTAAAAATAAATAAAACTAAACTATGCTATTATAAAAACATCACCAATGCCAAATTTGATCATTTGTCCTAACTACATAAGGTTGTACGCTTCAAAATGAAAATAATGATTGAAAAATAATGAATATCCTAATATAAGCTACATAGTGAAACTGATAGATAAATACTCAAGAAAACACCCAAGGTAAAAGTCAACTTGCAAGTTATATAACTTAAAAGAATAGAAGACAAAATACTTTTTTGCGGTTATAACAGTTCATAGAATGCTAAACCAAGACAATCAAACCTAGCTTTGAAAATTAATTTTAAAACCAAAAATTCTTAAATAATTGTCTAAACAACTGAAAACTTGAATTTGATAGGCCCTACAGTCAAAGTTTGGCCTGCAGGATGTTAAAAGTCAACTCTCTTAATTTTGTTTTTGTTTATAATTTGTATTATATCATTAATATGAATATGGCATCCTTCATTCTTTTTCTATAATACATTTACCTATAAACCATTGTAGATTGCCCACAATAGATCTCTTGGTCTATTACATTGAAGCATCTTTTGAAGTTCTCTTTATGACCAAGAATATAATTCTATCACTAATTCTATCACAGATTATCATGTACAATATACTTGCACAACCAATCCTTGAACTAGAAAACTTGAGGACAACCAAACTTTGGGAATGTAGAGACAGTTTGGAAACCCCCTGAATTAGTTGATAAATTTTCTACTTTTCTAGTTTTCAGTAGTTTGTCTCTCATTCTGTCCAGGGTTGAAAATTTCAAGGAATCAATATTTGCTGGAGTGTCTTCAAATTTAAAGTGTATTTTAGTTTGACAGGTTAAAAGAAGAGAAAAATGACTGGTAGAACAGAATGGCGAGGTGATACGGAAGAAAACAAGGGGGGGGGGGGGGGTTAAAATAGAAAAAGGGTATGGTGAGAACGGGGAGAAAATATAAATGGAGAATGGTAGGGACTAGATGTGAAAATTCAAAGAAAGTTGTCATGTCCCCTTTTCGGATTAAAATAATTAATAATATTATTTAAGTTGGGCCCAATAATTTATAATTTTAAGGGCAACTTAATAATATTACTATAATTAAAATAAAAGGTGTTTTTAAACAGTAGTACTAAAATAAAAGTAAAATAAATTAAAAATTAAAAAAAGTACTTCTAAATACTTGCAAGGAAATTTAGGACCCAAGGGCCCAATTCGAAAAAGTATATCAAAGAGGCACCTACCTTGATTTGATAATCATTCAAGTTATTCAGTTTGCATCCAATTTTCAGATTTGGGCAATTTGTTCAATCTAGGGCATCCAAGGATGAAAACCCTTGGTTTGTTTGGGGTTTGAGATGACGAAAAGCTTTGTTTACCATTTTGAGTGATTCCATCTAGAGATCACAATTGTGTTGATTTGTTGAGAATCTGATGAAATTTTCAGCATGCTACAGTGTCACTACAGTGATTTGTCGAAGATCTCATCCTTTGGAGGGTTATATGTTTCTAATACAGTGTTGCCACATCATTTTGGGAGGTTTCTACAATAATTTCAAGATTTATTATGAGCAGTAATGCATCATCATTTGCTGGATCTGAAGAGTTTACACCATTTTGGCAAACTGTAGCTTCTGCTCCATTAGTCTTTAAAAGGTTTAGATCAGATTTGACATTATTTGTAGGTTTCCAACCCTAGCCACGGAGAATTTGTTGTTGTAATAAGTCTAATTTTCAGTCATACAACTTAAGTGCCACCTTTGGGAGAGCAAAATCTATCATTTCCAACCTTGTGACAGTCATATCAGCCTCTGATTTGCATCATTTCAGCCCTTGTAAATCTCTGACCAGCATAGCACCATCATTTGGAGGATCAATATTGATCAAATATTGTTATTCCATCTGCCAAACATCATTATCAGCATTGTTTTCCGGCCGAACCACTTGTTTGGCAGCCAATCCACACTTCATTCACTGATTTTTACCATTCCTAGCCGCCGTACAAATGGTCATACACCTCCCAGCCACCATCTTCAGTCATTTTGGGAACTATTTCAGTTGTTGCAGGTCTGATTTGACACCGTACAGCAGTCTATACCACTTCTTTGGCATCATCGATTGCTGCTTCAAGGGTTTGAAGTCTGATTTGCACTGGTAAATCTGAAATTGTGTTTCCAACATCATTTAGCAACATTTGTAATTGTTTCCAACAGTTGTTTTGATAAGATCTAAGCTTATTTGGGCATCCTAGGGTTTAATGTTGGTTGTTCATGTCTAATCAGTTGTAGACCAGCAATCATTCAATGTTGTAAACAATTTTCAGTGGCTGTACTATTCAATAAATCCTATTGGGAGACTGCATTCGCTGTCCTGTATCAGATTTGGCTTCATCTAACATCCTAGGGTTTATCATAACATAAATCAGCAAGATTTAATATTGAATGTTGCAATTGTGGATTGATCTCAACAAATATAATTTGGTACTTTCTGTTTGGTTACATTTCTTTTCAAAAATACACAAAATATTGTTTGTTTCCTAGGGTTGTTCGATTGGGGACATTACAGTGTTAACAGAGCAATTCTTTCTTGCCAACCTGTGGGTCAATTGTGATGCAGATTCATGCAAGGGAGTGATAGGGAAATCAGATATCAACAAAGAGAGAAAAAGAAGAAACCATGGGGGACAGAAATGAAGAAGGAGATATTCAGGAGTTCATCTGTCAAAAAAACATAAAGCTGACCAAAGAATTCAGGTTTCAGTAGTGCAGTTTGCCAATTCGGTATAGCCAAGGTATGATGTTACAAAATATATATATATATAAGATATAAAAAATAGCTCCTCATTCTTCCAAGCAGTTATCTAACATTTGTAGAGGTGTATGAATAGCGAGAACACATTGTTTGAAAATAAATCAAACTTGCAGCCCTGAGCAATAAATAGCACTGGAGTTTTGGGTGTGTGAGGAATGGAAGGTAGGAAGTGTTGTTTGCTTTTGTTTTTTGTGTTGTGAGTGTAGTAACTTTTAGGGTTAGTTTAGATTTTTTTATTTTTTCTTTTTCATTTTATTTTATTTTTTCAATTTAAAATATTGTTATTTTCCTTGGGTGTGGATTACCTAGGTATGACCCTAGATGTATTTGTTTCTGCACAGACGTACCCATACTGGGACCTATACATGGTAACTTAGGTTGCATGTGTAGGGTAGCTTACAGCTCATGAGACCACCCCACACACCTGAGCGTGTTTAGACTATTAATTGCGCATACCCTTCCCCTCTTCAAGATTTGATCGTAAGGTGAAATGCAGAAGCAATAGTTGTGTAGGTTAAACGGAAAGGAATTGGGAGATAAGGAAAAGGGGAAGTCACAAGTAGGAAGTATGCTGGGAGCAAGGAGAGATGAAGCAAGAGGAAAAGGGAAAGTAAGAGTCAAGAGGAAAGAAGGTGAGTTAGGGGGTAATAGGATGGTAAAGGGCAGTTGAAACTGTTGAAAAGGGAGTTATTAATAAACGAAAATTATAGAAAGTAAAATTTGTTTTTGAATAATATTTAGTTGATATAAGCTATGTTGATATGAAGGGATGTGTTTTTGGTATGACAGTTTTTGCTGGATTTCAGGGACAGTAGTACGAAGTAAGGAAGCACAAATAAAATATTTATTATACTTAATAAAAAAATACAAGAAATTATATGCAAATTTTCATAACTTCTAAGGTTCCGTTTGCATAAATAAACATAATTTAAACACTCTAAAGAGCTGTATTGAAAATATGAACATATCATCGTTGCTATTGAATGCCAAACAGTGAAATTGAAATTTGAGTTTGACAAACATAGATATGGAATTTTTGGTTATTATTTTATCATGAAAAAACTATGACAAGAGTTGAAGTATGAAATAACAAAATGCAATTAGTAAATATAACAACCATATCTAAGACATGATAAAATACTAACTTCATTTCTTTTGATTTTTGATGATTTATGTTTTTACCTCAAGGTTTAGCAATTGGGAATGTTTAGTCATCCCTTAGAGGATCAAGGAATGGCTAGGGATCCCTAAAAGTTTTAAAAGTGGGGTTTCAATGTCAACGGATAGATAGTCAAGGATGTTGTGTCCTCTTCCCTAGGTCTACAAAATGCAAAGGACATCTAGATTGATACCAAGACGCTGTAATGTCCCCTTTTCTAGAAGGTGTTAGTTTATACTTGGTTCCTGTAGACTAACCAATGTGGTTAGGGAACTTGGGAGTTCGTTTGGTTGTTTCTGGACACCTTGGCTGGGACTTACTATTTTTAGTAAGTTGGGGTTTGAACCGTTCGGAGAAATTCAGGGTTGGAGGTGGAGCGTTTTGATGAGACCTTTCCAACAGTCTATTTTTAAAGTCCGTAAGTTATAATTCATATTTAATACTTGTTTTATATTATAATGTGGTGACTAAGTAAAAAGTATAAAATGCAAAAATAAAGTCACTAAGGACTTGGACGCCACCCTAGGAGGAGTAAAGTAAATTTAAAATGTTATATTTTCCCTCCTCAAAGTGGTCGACCCTCTTGAGGGAGATATAAGGGTTAAGTGAATGGAAAAGGTATTCATTCATAACATTATATTTTCACTATTCATTTTGCTCTGCAAATGAGGGTTTGGAGAAGATTTTCAGCCGTGGTTTTTGGTGACGGAAACCACCATTAGTTACAGTCTTCCGCAGGTGTGTGAGATCACCCAAGGGGACTCTTGGGCAGCCATACACAATGGCTGTAATTGTGCTTCAGTTTTGATCATTTTGTTGAGATTTGAAGAGGAAAGACATATAATTTTCAAATATTTGGTGCAGCTGAGAACACATACAGGAGTAGCAGATTTATGCAGGTTAAGGGTGATTATTGGACAAGCATTTCTACTTCTTGCTGGCCGTACATCTCTCTTGCAGACCGGGCCGTACATCGGGGAGGCCTCATTTGGGGTTTGTTAGAGTTGCAGTTCATGAGCATTGGGGTCGATTTGGTCCTAGGAGGCCATTGTCAGTGTTTGTAGATGAGATTCTTCATATAGTTGATGTATTAAATGCAAAATCCTATGTTCATGTTGCTGGTCCAGCTACAGCAGAAATATGAAGATGAATATTTTGACATGGGTATGTGATGATAATTCATTTTATGTCATTCTATGAACTGGGTTTTAATTATATTGTTAATATCTATCATAGATTTTATGGGTTTCTATTGCATGCTTATATGTCTGTATTACAATGTGCATCTTCCGTCTAGTTCTAAAAGATCACAAATCTAATAAAAATAACACAAACATAAATAATCAAAGAACAAACAGGGGTGGCCTATTTCAAAGGCCCGAGGACATGTCCATGTAACACTTGATATATGTTATGTATTTGATGATAAGCATATTTATCTCCTTGTATATTTATTTATTTATTATTTGTGCACCCTATTGGCATATGCTTGCCTCAAGATACAAAAAGGTGCAAGATATGTAAAGGACATGAGATATGAAAGGTCTTAAGACATAGAGATAAGAGGTTCTTTGAGTTATGAATCCACTAGATAGAAAGATTCACAAGATGAGAAAAGTTGCAAGATTCTAAAGAGTATGAGATATGGAAGTCATGAATTATGAAAACGATGAAATGCCATGAGAGAAGATATGAAAATCTGCAAACAACATTTACGTTGAAATGGTAGCATTCCTATTTTGGTTAATTTAACCAGAAACAACTAAACTCCCTTTTTTGCCTCTAACTTCTAGACAACTCCTCCACACTGGAAATTTGGTGAAGGGGTATTAATGAAAGTATTTCCAGATAGAAGTTAAAAAATTTATAAAAATAGTAACTAATGGAAATCTCTAATATCTAAAAGCATTCTTAATCAATCAATAAAAGCATTTACTTTGCAAACACAACAAAACCCCATTTAACTCATAAAACTTGTTGTCGTCCCCCAACCTGCCTAAAACTTGTAACTCCAGTTCCAACAATAGGAAAAAACCCTGAAAAAAAATCTGATTTATCTTACAAAAACTAATCAAAAATATAGTGCACTTACACAAGCACAAACCACAAGCCAAGTCTGGTGATAGACAATCCAAGTGCTTCTCTAAAACACCTAGACACTGTTGACAATCATGCTGCTCAGAGTCCATGGGGCAAAAACACTGACAGTTAGAAAGTTTCTTTTTATTGTTGTGAAAAAGTGGTAATAAGTTGTTTTTAAATATTTTTAGAGTCCTGTTTTAGAAGCGTTTAGTGCATTTTTTAATCTGACAAGAATGTGTACGCAAGCCAAGGGTACATTGGAAATCAACTAATGTTCCATGGCATTTTGGGGACAAGGATGGCAGGAGACGATGGGATGCATTTTGGGGCCGGCAGTCGAGGGGGCCCATTTTTGGGGACAGTGAGTGGGACAGAAGTATATATATATAGCCAATGGTACATTGGAAATCAACTAATGTTCCATGGCATTTTGGGGACAAGGATGGCAGGGGACGATGGGAAGCATTTTGGGGCCGGCAGTCGAGGGGGCCCATTTTTGGGGACAGTGAGTGGGACAGCAGTATATATATATGATTTTTTTTAAAATATATATAGGGCCACTCAAATTTCTACAAGTTAAACTATAATGACATCAAAATTTATGTTTAGACATTTATATAATGTATCGACTTCAATCAAATATTAGCATCCTTCAGCGGTACTTTTAGGTGTTATTTACATCTTCTGCAGCAACTTGTTTTCTCTGTCAGCCTCTTGCAGTCACTTCTATGCCTCTGGCACCTTTGTCAGCATCTTGGGTTTGAAGCACAATTCCTTCGTTCAATTTTGAAATTTATAAAAAAGGAAGTGAGCCCTTATCCCACACTTTACCAATCAAAAAAAAACCTAGATCAAAGATTCAAAATGTAATAGACATGGCTGAATCAATCAGTGATAGCTAGCAGTATAGCAGCAATAAAATATTAAAGTAAAGCAGAAATGTTGTCATTTTGCAAAATATTTAAATATATCATGATTCATATTTTATATCACTGACAGTGACAGCAGTGTATCAACAATAAATTAAGGGTAAGACGGGCAAATTTTTTCCTGCCCAGGATGCCTTGTCGTCTCCCTCTTTTTAGAGCTAAAAATTATGATATTGGGCCCAATCACTTCATATTAGTATAAGTCCTATGTAATGTTCAAAAAGTGTTTTAACACTTTATTCAAATGTAATTCTAAAAGGGGACCTATGGATGCAATTTTTTTTTAAGTATTTTTTTAAATACTTGGAGGGAAAATAAAATTAAAATAAAATAATTGCAGGGCCCAAAAAAGACAACTAGAAGGAGGCGAAGGCACACAAGCAAATCATCTAATTTTGTCATTTTCGATTATTCCTTGCAATTTGAAGTTTTCAGCTATCAAGGACAAAACCCCTTGGTGCGGGTGATCAGAGGAAGAAAACCCTTCAGCTTCCATTCAAACTCAAGGACGAAAACCCTCTTGCTCCTTGAGGCTATTCTACTCAGGGATCGCAGTTGTGCGGAAACATTTTGGATTTGCAAGCAAATTTTCATATCACCGGAGATTTCAAAGATATTCAATTTTCAGTTTGGTTGTTGGTGATTTTCAGCTGTCTGAATTTCATGTGTGCTAGAGAAATTTCAGTATTGCAATTCCAGTGCTGAACATTGTTTGAATATCTTACCATTTGCAATTTTTTTGGCAGAGATTATGTTATAGTGCATCTTATCTTTATCTGCTGTTACAAATATATTACAGTTATTAATATTAACCTACTACACCATTTATTCCCAGCACGGCATAAAAAAAAAGAGAATTACAGGCTGCCTTAGAAGACACAGAACTATAGGACTGCTGTACGGTGTATGATACAGCCGTGCATCTCCTTACAGCTTATAAAGAGTAGATTATTGTTAGAAAGATATGAGTATAAGCTTCACCTTGAAGGGGACAATTTCTGACACAGGAATCTGTTTGTCTGGGTTGATATCAGCTTCATGACATTTCATCAGCTTTTGGGAGTTTATTAGCTGCTGTATAAGTTAAAGCTTAAAGTCTCCACTCTACTGTACCTTTGCTGAAGTCACCTTAAGGGGACAAATCTGACAACATCTTCCTTGGTCTGCCATACTTTGGCATTTTAGAGATTATGTTATTATCGATTTTGGAGTATGTTATATTATTTAATGTTATTGTGAGAACCATACATTGTGGTAAGCACACATTGTGACTTTGTGAGGGAATCGCATGTTATTCTTACAGCCGTACCAAGGATAGACACATCGTATGTTTTGTGAGAGCAGCTGAATTTATCAACAGTTGCAGCCAATTACTTTGACAGATGTACATTGTCCCAAAGGCAGCCGTACGGTACTGTACCCTGCCTCTTCATTTGCTGAGGTAATTCTTACATGCTGGGTTTAATACTATTTGATATGAATATACAGAAATTTGTTGTGTATGTCCACCTGTTAATATTGTCTCAGTAGCCAAATAATATCCAGTTATTTGAATGAGATTCCATGAGTATTACTGAGAATAACGATGCTGTTATCACTCTAAATAATCTTGGTATTGCATAATTTCAGTTTTCAATTCGGATTTGTTATTTCTACTATTCAATATCCAGTTTATATAAATCAAAAAAAAAAAAAAAAAAAGGTATATTTCACAAAAATCCAAAAAAGGACATTACACACCTGGATGTCCCCGAGGCAGTCAAGGGACTGTCTCAAACATACCTGGTTGTCCCAGGGACGGCCTAATGTCCCACAAGCATTTTGTAGATTTCTATGAAATCCCTGGGACATTCTAGGATTTCGGGAAAATTTGGGGATGGCCAAGGGATGTCCCCTGCCATCCCAAAATCTCAGAAATGTCATTGGAGACGCGGATGCCAGTTTCAGAGCAGGAGACACATCTCCATGGAACTTTGCTAGAAATGTTTGAAATAATCAGAAAATAAAATCGGGCACCCTTCCACAGCTTGAGAGAAACTTGGTCAAATTGTAGACTGGGCGGTACCATGGAAGTTCTTTAGTGAAATATCACAATCTTGAAAGCTTTACAGCCACTAAAGTAAGAAGACAAGTATAACATCAATGTTCCAAGGAATTTCAAAACAGATAAGTTCATATTTGTTCACCTAATTCAAATGTATTTTGGCATTATTTAGTCATTGGAAAAAAATTTGCATGTTGTATTTTTTTCACCATTACTATCAGCCATATATTTTAGGTATGAAGAGCCTTCTTGTACACAACATAAGCATCATAACAAAGCAAACACCCACACACAACTTGAGAGAAACTTGGTTGAATTGTAGACTGGGCAGTACTAGTGGAAGTGCTCTGGTGAGACATCAAGGTCTTGAAAATTTGACAGCTACTCAATTAAACAGAAAAGTGTAACATCAATGTTCCAAGAAACCTTAAATCAACTTTTTTTTCACTAATATAAAACATATTTTTGCACATCAATTGAAAATTATTTGGATATTGTATTTTTTCACAATTACTCTCACCCATACCTTTTATGTATGAAGAGAACTAATTGCATATAAAAAAAGCATCAAAACAAAGTGGTTTTTCTTAGAGAAACCAGCAGCAGATGATTTGGTATTTTGAAATGAAACAAAGTGGAAACACCTTCGCACAATTCTGACATGACCAAAATGAAGTATAGATTTGAACTCCACATCAAATCTGGCATAGCCAAAACCTATGGGAACACTTCATTTTGCCATTCTTCTGAATACATAGAGTTTAACAAAGTCCTGATTCTAGGATTTATGTTTAGCTTATTTGTTTCCTACCTCAAGTAGAATTAACATGCATTGTATCTCTTCTGTTTTTCATGCTAAAATTTATTCATTCCTGATCAAAATAGAACAGCAAATAAAATTTAAAGATCCATATTGATGAAACAGAAAAGGAATCATGACATCAGCTTATATTCTTATATTTTTTTCCGATTAAACAATTTCAGTAGATAAACAAATATAAAGAAAAGATAAGCACTAACCTATCTAATGCAAGAGGTGCAACAGCTTTTGCCTCTAGCTCCTGATCAACACTCTCCAATCCCTCTTCATCATTGACTGGAAGAAATACTATGAGGCATGAGCATGAGAAAAGCCAGTGATGAAAATTCATGCTGACAAAAGCTACAGCATGAACCAATTACTATCCGTAGTTTTTACACTGAAAAATAGATAATCTCATATAGTACGGACTTGAAAACATTGACCGAGAAGTTCAGCGCAAAAGGCAATGATGACAAAAATAGTGGTTGAATCAAAAACTACCGACATCCTCTACGTCGATGCTTAATTAAATCCCGATAACGCTCAAAATTCACAAACTCCTCAAGTTCTTCTTCTTCCTCAGTTTTCTCTCGAGACCGATACAGTTTGGGGTCATGCTCACGGATAAAATCTAACAGTGCTCGACCATCAAATCTACAATACAGTAAATAACACATTAACAGATGTATCTTGTCATAAGGTGATACTAAATGATAATTCATGAGGACTTATTAAGTGGTCAATTTCATCCAACAGATACCTGTCAATGAGAATATTCTGTTTTCCATTCCATGGAATCCTGCAAGAATACAAATTTGTTATTTGACATCTTAAAATAAAGATAAGTAATAATCTATCCCAAAAGTCAATCATCGTCACCAAGAAGAAGACACGAACTTCACTCAACAGATAATAATAAGCACCATATACATTGACCAAAAAAGAAAGGCACAAAAAAGAAAATACCAAAATATACAAACTCAAAGTACCAACATATTAGCATCAACTGCAAGATACACATCTACAATGATGCTTGTCTTAGAAAAATGCCAAGTATGGACAAATGGACTAATTTCCAAGCATTATATTAAAGTCTCAGGTGGAAAATGAAGGTTCTGCAAACTTCAAAATCTAACAACACGGATGAATATATTTAATTGATTAACTGGAACAGTCTTTAGCTTTAACTAAATGTCAAATTTTCAAGTATAATATTAACACAACTTGCAAGATAATTTAAGAAAATTTCTTGTGATTCTAATATAAGAAATTTAATTGTGGTTAGATACATTTTTCAAAAGTAGATCATATTCAAATGACTATGCAAAGCAGCCTTATCTTTACCCCAATGTCACAGTTTTCTATATATTGTCTAAACACAACTTCTGCTTATAGCTTGTTTGCTGAGGAGGGGGAAAGTAGTGTCCTTGTGCCATTCAAATTTACAACCGATTACAGTTTTATAAAATTCATTTATTGATCCAAAATTGGATCAATTAAGTTAGGGAAATCGATTAACTTAGTCCCTTAATGTTCTCATGAAGACCTTCCTTGTACTTCACACTCTTCTTGATTCATTTTAGCAAGAAACATGACTGACCAGAGTTACAGAGACAGATAACACGGCAGAACAGAGACAGAGGTGCACTGAGTGATCCGGACACTCAGGGTGCTGAATCATACAGAAACCCAGCATTGGTGACAGATTTGACCCCAACCCAACAAGATCAACCCCAGTCAAACTCATCCTGTGCAGAGACAGTCTGTAATGTCCCACTTAAAATTTTCCTTATTTTTCTTAAAATAAAGTAAAATTTGACTCACAATGATAGTTGCACTAACTATAAATATGAAATCAATTCAAAAATTGCAGTTTTACCAGTTTATTATCTGATTCAGATATAATGCTTAGAGTATATCTCAGAAAAGATGAACTTATCCTTTGTATCTACTGTTAATTTATCCCAAATCTGCAGCGAACTATCTTTCACTAAAATGCCTCTGAAATATCTTTAAATCTGCCTGAATGGGGGGTTTTCGTCCACTAACTCAGCAATGGAAATTAAGGGGTTTTCGTCCTTTAATTTCAGACCTTGAGGGGTTTCATCCTCAGGTTGCTGAACCACAGTCCATGCTCCACAAGGAGTAAAAATGAGGTAATATAATATTTTCTTAATGATGCCCTTCTCCTTGCTTGGTCTCTCTTAAATACCATTTTCCTCCAATAGACATAACTCTTCACATGCCCTTTGATATTTATTAAAACTAAACTTCAATTATAATTTCAGTTTATTATTACTTAAGCGACCCTTTTATTATGAATTTCTTCATTAATTATTATTATTATTTATTAGTATTTTAATCCCATTACACAGTCATCAAAGACAGGTTTGGCCCTGGTCAAAACTGTCCCAGACAGAGCTTGGACGGTTTGAGATGCTGAAACATTTCAAATTCTTTGGTTTCAGTTACAAACGACCTTTGAGCTCCCCTCCAACATTACCTTGCTACTCCTGTTCAATATTTACCTCCAACAGATGTCATTGTATTCTTAATATTACTTAGCAAATTGATTGAATTGAGCTATTGTTGCTTCAGCCTATGAGTCTCAGAGAAGTGATTGTGTGATTAGGAAAGTGTGACAGCGATCAGAAGGCTTGTATGGTGTTTTAACATTGCTGGTTGTACAAGATAAGTCCATGAAGGCCTCTATAAGGCAATAAACCATTGTAACAGCTCATAAGCTGGTGTCTTAATGAGGAGATCCCTCTATCTTCTGGAATTTTCTCCCATTTTGGGTTTCTTCAAGTCATATGCTGTCATCTTTTTCATTCTTATGTGTGTTCCATGCTCTTTAATTGTAGATACATGCTTCCTTTCATTGTTAAATTGCACTTAACAACATTAGACTTCGTACGTAAGGACTGTTTTTCCATAATTCCACATATAGAACAGCAACTCTATCTAATCAATATACATTAAGGTTTAATAGGCTTTGTTTTGGTGTATTATGCAGTGTTGCCGGATTCAGCACCCCCTCCCCGCCAGTACGCATACCGCGTACCGGGTACGGACACGGACACAATGCGGCCCTGATACGCTGCAGATCCCGTGCCCACCCGAATCCAAAATCTGCAAATACAAATAGCCGCGCCGGATTCGGATTTTACTGCTTCACGGGTTCATTCCGGAAATTCTCCGCCTATTCTTAACAATTAGTCTTTTTATCATTCCGTGTATATGAGAGGGCCGATTAAACCATAGAAGCATAAATCGGGTAAAAATCACGATTTTTTTTAAAAATCGCGAATCGGCCAGAATGTCGATTTTTACCCAGGTTTGAATCGAAAATCGTTGACCATCGGTCAACAATTTTTTTAGGGTTTTAATTCACGATTAAATCACCTGCAATTTCCTGGGTGCCGTGAGGTTTTTTTTCCGCCGTGTGTGTTTTTCCTGGCGTGAGACAGTTTTCAGAGCACTATAACGTGAGGTTTTTTTTCCACCGTGAGTTTTTTTTCCGACGTGAGACAATTTTCAGAGAACTATAATGCTCGCAGATAAAAGCCTATCGGCAATTAATATCTATTGATATTAATTGCCGATAGGCTTTTATCTGCGAGCATTATAGTTCTCTGAAAATTGTCTCACGGCGGAAAAAAAAACTCAAATCGTCGATAGGCTTTTATCTGCAAGCATTATAGTGCTCTGAAAACTGTCTCACGTCGTTAAAAAAACTCACGACGGAAAAAGAAACAAACAAACGAAAAAAAAAAACCCCCACTGCGGAAGATTTTCTAAAATCGTCAGTGATAAAAAAAATCACACTGGCAAATTTTCGAAACTCGTTGATTGTTCTACTTCTCACCCCGGGAAAAATTCGTGTGCTCAAAAGTTATAATGAGTCAAAACAGATCATTTTTCTCACGCTGGGAAGAATGAGTCAAAATATAATATTTAATATTTAATAATTATAATAGATAACTATTATAGATATTTAGATATTATTAATGCAATATTATATAATGTATTTAATAATGATAAGTAGATAGTTATATTATAATCTCCCCGCCCATAAGCGAATTTTTATGATTTTATTCTTGTAAAAATGTTTAAATATGTTTAAAATCTATCTATTAAAAGCTTATAAAAATGTTTATCCTCCAGTATATTATTATTATTATAAAATTGTTTGTTCCTTCTTCTACATTTTTTTATGGTTTTTTTTAAATTCGATTTTTTGGGATTTTTTCTTTTTTTGAAAAAATCTTATACTTTTGGTTTGCCGATTTTATCTCCAAACGATTTTTGCTTCCTTGGTCATTAAACTATTAATAAGTTCAATATTTATTTATTAATAATAGTAGAGATGAGATGCAAGCTAAGTCGGGAAACCAATTGTGGGAGGTCTAGGAATTGAGATCAACTTTTTGTGGGCGCATCGAAGGCTCGACTAAAAGAACGCATAGTAAAGCAGAAGTTGAGGAGTTTTTGAAACTTGCCCGATCTCATCAATCACGGGAATAACCATGGCCGCCCGCTCTTATTAAATGATGAAGGGAAATGCTACTTCGGCGTTACGGCATTACTCCTGTGCCCGAGAGTGACTTTCTTACGAATTGGAGTTACGGAAATAAAAATTTAATATTTAGGTTAAAATAATATATTTTATTTTAATATAATAATTATATAATTCATATTTATTATTGAATAATAATATAAATTGTAATATTTAAGTTAAAATAATAAATTATATTTTAATATGATAGATTATTTAATAATATATTTTTTAATTTGCTATATATTTAAATATAATTATATATTATATAATTCATATTTATTATTTAATAATAATATATATTGTAATATTCAGGTTAAAATAATTAATTATATTTTAGGTTAAAATAATATATTATATTTTAATATAATATAATAATAATTATATAATTCATATTTATTATTTAATAATAATATAAAGTGTAATATTTAAGTTAAAATAATCAATTATATTTTAATATGATAGATTATTTAATAATATATTTTTTAATTTGCTGTATATTTAAATATAATTATATATTATATAATTCATATTTATTATTTAATAATAATATAAATTGTAATCTTCAGGTTAAAACAATTAATTAATTATATATATATATATATATATATATATATATATATATATATATATATATATATATATATATATATATATATATATATATATATACATGTGCCGTATCCATATTACGGGGTCTCGAAAAAAAGCCGTATCCGTATCCATGCAACATTGGTATTATGTAGTAGACTGCCCACACTAACTACGGATCATTTATTCATCCTCCAAGCTACTTTAATTTTTTATATGAGCTGACTCAATCAGAAAGGGCATACCATTTGCAACCTGCAAGGTATGCAGAGATGAAATAGTTGGACTTTTACCATTTACATGGCTAGGGTGATTCCTCCTACAATAAGGAGCAATCATTGGGTCACCTGGTTCACTTGGCCTCTAACAAGTAGTGTGTATCCTCTGTTGCAAAATCTCTCTGCAGCCAAGCTTCAAAGTCGGGTATACTAATAAGCACAGGTTAGTGTTTGGCCCCTGCACCTCACCAATTCAAACCACAGCATATGTGAGGCACTTTATCTTTCATTACGAGTTGCAGATTCTGCTGCCCGTAGTCACATCTCACATTCGACTTTTAAGGAATTAAATGTTATTGTTACATCTTTGGAGAGCAGATGTCAATTATTGGTAATTCTAATGGCATCCTACTGCAAGCTAATAATATTTCCTCTAGTAGAAAATAAGTCAAGAAAGAGCAAAATCCGTAGTTTGTTTTATAGACCCGGAAGTCTCCTTCAAATTCTTATTTTAGTTCTATATGATTGATTATTTGTTCTATTTTCCACTAAAGGCTACTTAAAAATCTTATTCATTCCACCAACTATACTTCACTTAGACAAGCTATTTTAACAGACTGAGTAGTGGCCCATGTTGCAGTCCAGTAACCCACATAGACTCCATCTAAATTATGAAACCTGCCCTCTGTATCCTGATAACACAAATCTCTATGAAGGGGCCATTTAAGCCAACAACCAAGGGCCTAAACTGCTGATATTCCTAAATAAAAGTTCTGTTCCACTGGGAAAACCAAAAAGACCTCAAATTCAACTTTGAAACACTGCCCTTGTGTATCCTGAAAAGCTCATTGTCTCAGATGGGATCATTTAAATTTCAAACCAATTAATAGCATAATAATATTTATCTAAATATGAAACATAACAATAAATTTATAAGACTGCTTCGCAACCTCAGACAAAAGCTTCCATATGCAGAGTATCCAGAAAAGCTTTGGCAAGTATGTCTTCCTGAAAAATATTTTATCTGAAATTTAAACTGCTGTAAACATTAAAATCAAAATACTGCTTTGGCAAATCAATGAGATGGGCTAATGTGGCAAAACAATGGAGCTTTCATAGCAGAGCTGCAGGTTCCAATCTTATAAAATGCATTCATGTGTAGAAAGCAAACTAGGCCAGGTTCAAGTCCTAAGAGAATTCGACAGAATACACAATCCTTGGTCATGGTTGCCACTAAGCCCATGGTTACCCAAAAGGGGAAATTTAACTAGATATAAAACACGACATCAACATTTAAATTAAAAACCTGGTTTGAAAATTCAATTCAATGAGGTGGGCTCAAGTGGAGGTAAACAACGGGACCTTCACACTGATGACGCTGTTTAAAATCCCTGGAAAATATGCTCATGTTTGAATTGACTAATATAGCACGTCCAAGTCAAAGGGAGGCATACGTCCATGCATGGTCATAGTCTCATTCTCTTAAAAGGAGACATTGCAACCAAAGATAAGGGTCTAACAATGAGGCTTTCACAATGAAGGCCCAAGTACAAATTCTCAAAAGATATTCACACATAGAAAATGGAGTAATATACCTTTTCCTAAAAGGAAAGGAGATTGAGGGTACAAAGACAACAATCAACTTTAGGTTCCTTCCCTCTTGACCTCTTCAACTTTCTCTCCCTCGACTAAAAGGTACTCAACCAACAGGGGAGGTAATCATATTTTGCCAAGCAAGAATCAAGGCGAGAGTACTCAATTGATAAAAATACACCATTAGAGGAGAAAAATTTTCAATGTTCACAGTTGGAGGTTGAGCATAGCAGACCACCCAACCAAAGACAGAAGACTTCCCTCAAGCCATCAATCAAGTGCCTTGAGGCCCTTGTGCCAACATAATGAGAATGAGGACGTTAGGTTCTTGACAAGGGACTTCCCTCTCCTGACAAAAGTGGTTGTTTAGGCACTTGTTTGATGTTAAGCCCTTTAGGTGCTCAGCCAAAAACATTTAGGTAAACAAATGATAGGTTTAGTAGATTGAGGCTCTCATCCAATAGGCAGGGAGAGGAGAACAAGGAACGCATAAGACCACTAGACTTCTCCTTATAGGGAGAGGGCTTCTGAACCTTAGGTCAAATGCATAAATGCCATTCCAATACTAGGAAAGGTAAGTTCTCAACCCTAAGATTTGAGTTCTCTTCTGATGATCAGTCTTGAACATCAATCGAATTCCCCTTTGAGAATCTTGACATACCATTTGAGCACCTAAAGTTCTGCAAGCTTCTAGGAGAGGAGAGCATTTAATCAATATCCATCCAAATCTTGATGATGTGTACCTGTCTGGACTAAGGCTAGTTGCAATTCCTAAGTGAATTTGACAAAATAGATATCTATTCTCTCTCAATCCAAGTGGCAAGTATTCAGAAGACTTCAAGGTCCTTGATCCTTTCATCTCTCTCCCTGACCCATGCCCTGCGGGGGGGATAAGAACTCCCCTGGGCTGCTGCCACTCCTACTATCTATAGGGGATCTCAATACCAACTGGTACCCCCCGCATCAAGAACCAACCAGTTGGGGCCCCGGTTGTTGGAGAAGAAGGGGCTCCAACCAGTTGCGGATGGGTGGTTGAGGTTCTTTGGATGAATGTCTGATGTACTACCTTTGTTTCACTCAATGAAGGGGTCAGGCGCCCTGGGCCACCATGCTGGGGATTAGAACGCAAGAAGAAAATTAATTTCTCCAAAGAACACAAACCAGATATTGGTACACCTAAAAAGTAAACATAATGGATGAAACCACTAAAATTGTGTGAAATAGAATGAAAAAAGTTTTTAAAGTAAAGAATACTTATCAATTCCCTCCATCATGTTGGCATCTAATGATCCAAAATGCATCTGTTTCATCACCAAGATCAGTTGTTCAAGTTCAGTGACTGTTTTGGATGGACACGGTTTTGGCCTCATAAATGCAATTGTCTTGCAGGGTCAAAAACTGTACTTTGGTGGCACCCAAAGTGAAATATTTTTACATATTCAGGTTCCTCTCAAAAAGTGATGCACTTTCGAAAAAGCAACACCTCATTTCAAGTCTATAAGACTATATGCAAAAGTTATGCCTTTTGGATGATGGAGGGCAAGATAAGCACTGAAATGGCAATTTCATTTTGTCATGTTGCATTTGCACAACCACTGGTTCCATCAGGGTGTGATTTCATTATCGACAGGGTGGTTTCACAACCACCAGTCTGATGAAAGGGGTGGTTTTGTCCATATTGAATATGCAAGAAGAGGAAATGACAGAGAAGCATTTTGTCTTCAAATTCTCGTCGTTTGGGCTTCCAATTCAAGCCCAGAACGTGTCTGAAAGGGGCATGTTATTTCCCAGAGGGCGAAATCGATGGCAAGTGTGAGAGTCAGTAACTGATCTTAGCAGCAGAACACTGAAAGTTCTTGCGAATTATATGCCCAAGAGGCCTGAGATTATAATTGTTTACAGCTAGTAGACAAGGAGGCCAATAGACCTCACTCTTGCTGGAGGTTTTTCTCCCAGAATCCAGGTTTCTCCAGGGTTTTTCATTGTATCTTCCATTCTTTGCTTTGCCAGCTCTTGTTCATTCATGTTCAGTTGTTTCTTTGAATCCTTAAAGTGCTTCCGTACTTCAATTCTTCTTTAATCTGTAACTGAGAAGAGCTACAGAACAGAATATCCATTCTAATTTACACTTCATCTAAGCAGAAGATTTCTATGGAAGGAGAAAATTAAATTTACCATACCAACAAATATGGCTTTTGATACACCTAAATGACATATATAATGCAAGAAACTAATAGCATTGCACGGAATAGATTTTTGTTTCCTCCCTCTTGATGGCATCTAAGAAGAATATTTCTACACAAGAAGGAAATTAAGTTCACCAGACAAAAACAATAGATTTCAATACACTTAAATAACCAACATGATGTATTTTGGACCTGGGATGTAGTGGTAAACGCTGACCCTAAGACTGAAGTTCCAGGTTTAAACCCCATGGGTGCCCCTCACACCCAGATTGTTGGAAAAATCAGGAGCACTTGAATACAGTGCAAATTGTAATGTAAAGTATGCTAGCGGGTTCCAGCTTCCACCTCTCTCTCCAGATTAAAAAAAGGCTAAATTACCGATCCTGGTACGGGTTCGGGTTCGGGTTCGGGGTTCGGTTCACAAATTCAGTCCAAAAAAATTTTGGGTGTGGGTTCGTTTTGGGTTCGTCCATACAAAAACATAAAAAAATCAGAAATATATTCATATTTGTAGCAGTAATTAAGTTCAGAATACCATAGCATCATGGTTTTCTTATTCCTATTAGTATTATATAATTATTGATAACTTGAATTATTATTGGACGCCAAGCTTTATCCATGTTAGAAACAAGGAATTCTTAAGAATGCTAGTTTTTCACCAAATTTATTAGATAAGTGGGTAGATATGTTGAAGTAATTGCTATTTGTTTCCCCTTACAATACTAGGCTAGTGTTTGGATGTGTTGTCTTGATACAGTTGTGCTTATACATATTCAGAATTGATACGAAAATGTTGTATTGCATCCATATTCGGTTATGGCTTGAAAAATTTGGTGTCTCAGATATACATCTATCCATGAGGCAGATACACACATATGGATATGACATGGACACCAGAGCTGTATGTGGATGTGACGAATTATGGTGTGTCAGATATGTGTCCTGATATCTATAAGGCATGGGTAGCCTAGAATATTTGGCAGCATAGAGAATGAACTTATGCTTTGTTAGAACACATCATTCTATAGTGTCAAAAGTCCTTTTAGTTAAACATGTTTGGATTATTACAATAACATAATTTTACATCATTGAACTACTTGCTTGGAATTGAAAAAAAAAACAGAACCTTAGCATTTCATTTACAGACTATGCGTAAAAGAGAGATTTCATTAAGGGATAGGGGCACCAACTCAGGCCAAAAAAGGCCCTGGTGCAGTACGGTCGCTGTATTTGGTGAGTACAAAGTCTTGAGACTTGTTCAGAAGAACCGCTTCCACCAAAATAGTCCCTACTTTAAGACTTGATATCCCTATCACAGCTGGTTTTCCTTTATTATATTTTGTCTTTATATGTATTGCGTAGTTATTTCTTTTACAAAATGTACATCCAGTTTATATGAGCAAAATATATTAATGAAAAACATTTAAAAAAGCGAAAAAAAAAAAAACTTTAAAAAAAGCGAAAAACACAAGAAACTGCTAAAACTGCATCAAATTGAACACAAAAGTAGAATTGTACATTAAGCAAATACAACACAGTGAATCTAAACAACCCACACAGTTGACCCAAAGAAACATTGTGAACAGACTGCCATTAAAATTGAAAATTAATCGAATGGAAAAAAAAATATCTTGCAGACACCAAAAAAAATTAAGTACAGAAAAAATATCCCTTCATCTTCAAGACATATCTAAGCACAAAATCTAGGTAAAATTTATTAGATTTTGATGCACCTAAATAACAAACCTACCTTCGAATAAACTGATAAATTGCGTCAAATAGGAAATTACGAACGCTATAAATCAACACAGCAAACCTAAAAAATACATATCCTTCCACCGTGGGGGCATATCTTAGCAGAAAATCTCTGGGCAATACTTACCGGATTTTGACCCACTAATATAACAAATTCAACGTCTAATAAACTGCTAAAATTAAGTTAAATATAACGCATAAAATTAAATCATAAACACTAGAAATCAACACTGCAAACCTAAATAACGTACACAGTTGATGCTAAAAAAACTACGCAGTTGATTCAAGAAGAACAATACCAAAAAAGCTACCTTGAAAATAAAAAATTAAAAGAATTCAAGTGCAAAAATATTACAGGCCCTGCTTACAACTACTCTTTGATTAAAGAATTAAAAGAATCGAAGTGAAGAAATCTTACAGGCCATACTGAAAACTAAACTAAAAAGAAAAAATTAAAAGAATTAAAGTGAAGAAATATTACAGGCCCAATTGAAAAATAATCTTAAAACAAAAAATTGAAAGAATTGAAGTGCAGAAAGCTTAAGGCCCTGCTGAAAACTAGTCTTAAAGAGAAAAAATTAAAAGAATTGAAATGAAGAAATATTAGAGGCCCTGCTCAAAACTAGTCTTGAAATAAAAAATAAAAAGAATTGAAGAGTAGAAATCTTACAAGCCCTGCTGATCTTGAGCGGCCTGGTAGAGAGCCGCGTCGTGGTGCAGACGGCAGCGGCTGCCTGTGATTTGGAGGCTTTGCTGGGGATCCCCTCGCCGTTTCGCTAGGAAAACCGCGCGGCGCTGCGCGCGCCTGCGGGCGGCGTCCATCATGTCATGGACTTTTCTTTCGGATCTCCTGGCTTCGTGCCACATCGTTTCGAGATTCGAAACTGCGATTTCGGGGAAGAAAAAAGAAAATTTGGGGTCAGATTATGTGCTGTGAGACTCGACCCAGCGACCTCGTAGACTAAAAATTAGGTTATAATGGTAGCCATTGTAGATTGATGCGAGAAGGCTCGGGGGTTTCGTGGGAAAAACTGGAAGCCGGAGAAGAGTGATGAAGCAGAATAAGGAAAAATGATTTATTTCAATTGCCGTGTTTAAATTACTTGTAGGGAATTGATTAGTATATGCTGAGGTTGTAATAGTGAAAAAATAATGACTTGCACTTTCCCCTTTGTTCTCCACTTACTTTTTACTGGTCTTAGAGCAATCACTAGTGTCTAAGTAGCATATTTAAGTATAGAGTTTAATAGAGGGAAGAGAATCCTCACTTAATTTTAAAGACAAACATGAAAATTGAAGCAAAAAAGTCAGAAAAATGGAAGACCAAGAATTAAAGGGAACCAACAACAAATCCCCAAAACAAAGGAAGGGGGTCACTTAAAAAAATATAACACACCTATGAAACCACAAAAGAGAAGTCATATTCCAAAAAATAGGGAGCAAATAAGAAAGGGAAAACAAACCCTTATAAGTAGAGTGGATGCTACAATCAAACACCAAAAACATGATTAAACCCTTCAACCACAAGAATAATTTTGTTAAAATCATCACAATTATGGAGAAACGGGGCAATTGCACTACAAAGGTAAGGAGGAAAAAGAGAGACTAGCCAAGAAGATAAACAAAATATTTTAGCGTGGAAGTTGGTAAGTAACTTGAATTTGATTTGATTCCATTCCCAAATATCTCCATGGACCGTTCATGATGCTTATATTACCCATTTGTTATCTTGGGTCAAATTCATGGGTGTAAAAATAAATTAGTTCAATTCCACAAGTGCAAAAATGGCCCTAGTAATTTTTAAATTCAAATTTAATTTTGAGCCACCTCCAACTACCCATTATGAGCTGACTAAAGCACAAAAATTGTTGACTTGTGTGCTAAGGTGTTGTATTTAAAGATAAACCCTAATTCATTATTACACATCTAAGCATTTAGAAAATCCAAGAGCTCTTACTTCCAACTTGCATCATCATATTGAGAGCACATCGTAGAGCATCATCTGCTTACATCAAAATGTAGGCATCATTGCATGTTTTTGTGTTGTCTTCGATCTTTGTTTTGCGTCATTAACTCAATAATAGGGGTGTAACCCATTAATGCTCCAAATTGTTCTTTGTGATTCTTTAGAATGCACATTGAAAGCTTAACATGGAGGAATATGTCGGGCTAAATGATTTGTTGAGCTTTATAATCAAATCATAAGAAATTTGGACCAATTGACAAGAGTAGGTACATTTCCTCTACACCTTAAACTTTGCAAGGCTTGGGAGAGTGTTCCCTTTTGATCTTACAAGACAATTTATTGAAATGGCAAAAATACACAACAAACAAAGATGTTATGAACCTCACATAAAATAATAGAAATACTGTAATATGTTCAGAAATGATCAAACTCTTAAGGTAGGGCAACACCATACACTACCCACTTTGAGGGGGTAAACGTCCTATAGAACATAAACACCAATTACAATATTCAAGATTGATGTTCTACACTTGGTAAGCCCTTACAATATATAGAATCTTGTTAAAGACAACTGCTACTATCTCATGCATGTGGGATAAATATTTTTATCCTGATTAACTAGTAGGATGACTAGCGATTTTTTTAGTGGCGAATAGTTCATATACGCCAATTCGAATTTGGCGAATATATTGCAACCCGTGGGGGGCCAAATCGCCCGAATTTTATGAATTATCGGTCAAATGCATTTTTCATTTTTCAATTTGCCACCAATTTATTTATGAGGCATTTGTAATTAATATTTTTGTCACAATAACCTACATGTTTCTAACAATGATTCACATGGAATTTCAAAGGCATGTTTTTATTTACTCACATATTTTCCAATAGCATTAAAAGTTCACCGTGTATGAGGACCAATTTTGCTGATACCATTATAACCCCATGTTAATCCCAGGGCCATAATCACCTTGAAAATTACAACGTATGCATTTGATCGTGGTCTGATTCACCCAACATTTATATGTATCATTTTACAATCATGCGAGATTCGCCAAATTATTACTCTACCGTTTTAGAATCCCACTGAATTCGCCAGATATGGATTGATATAGATACAATTAAAACTCTAATTAATTTTTTACACATTTTTTAATGCTCTAAGCTCTCAATTCGGATCATATCATCATAGGCAAGTTACAATTACAGGCATTAGCGAGTCAATGAAAGGTAAGTGATCATTTCTTTATAGTGTTATAATATATGATTCCTCTTAATTATTTATCTCTTTGCCAGTTTGGTTTCATTGTTACAGATGATATTGAGTAGGGAGACCCAGGAATCTATATTCTATGATTCCATCTTAAACAAAAAGACATTTTTTTGCAGCTTTTAAATCGTGAGAGATGTCGAGCAGGAACAAGTTTCCTAAAAGTGGTGAAGGAAGGTCATCAAAATGCAGAAACATAATGTCATACTTTGACAATGTTTGTGGTCCATCAAATGGAGCTACAACATTAGCACTTGTACCATCTATTAACGAACAAGGCAATACCTTAGAGGAAGATCATAATGAGTTAATTGACTTAGATGACAATACCGCAGATGATGTTCCAGGGGATACCCAGGGTAGCAGGAATGGTAATTACTAATATGAATAAATTGACCTCAACAAGTGATAACAAAGATGTAGATCCTACACAGAAGGGGAAAAGAAAAGCAAAATAAAAAATGAGGTGTGAGTGGGATATGACAAGGAGTTTTTAGATTGATTGGGCATCAAAGTACCCATTCATTGAACCAGTAGAGAATACAAACAAATATGAATATCCCACAGGACGCAAGTGTAAGATTTTCAATTGGAAATATCATAGGGACAAGAAGTTGCAGCTAAAACTTGACATTATAGAAAAACATATTGGTAAAGTTTATGAAAAACAAATCATAGACAAAAAGGAAAAATTAATGATAAGATGAAAAACAAAGGAAGAATGTCTTCATGTTAAGCATGCCCTCGAATACAATGTGCATATGGAAAGAAAGGTGAAGCTTGCTGCATGTGGAGGTTCAATTGAAGCTCAATGTTGAAAGATGATGGAAGAAGCACATATGACAAAAATTATTAGTTGAGTGTTGTTTTTCATATTTTGACCAGAGCGCATTCTATGATAGACTACCTAGAATATAATAGTTTATTATCTTTATGGGCGTTCCTAACTTTTCTAACACACATTGGTCAATAAAACAATGGATGGGAGTGGACAAATTGTCTTGCTGAGGTGGAAAAACAAGATTTAAAGGAAAAAATAAAAGAGTCAACTTTTATGGCATTATCTTTAGATGAAGTCACTATAGTGGATAATACGTCTTGGGTATGTATGCATGTGTATACTGTAGAAAAACATGTCCACCAACCTCATCTACTCTATGTTTATAAAATGAAGGAGAATGCAACATCACAAAATCTATTTGAACTAGTTAAGAAATCTTTGAATGAAATTGGAGGTATGGATGACTACATAATTGCTAAAAAGTTAGTGTGTGTAGGGGTGGATGGAGCTTTAGTAATGCAAGGTCATAGAATAGTCTTTGTGTAAAGCTACAAACATCTTTTTCACCTTACATGATTGACATTCACTACATGGCCACATAATGAATTTAGCATTTAAAATTGTGAGCAAGTTTTATGCAGTATCAAAAGTTAAAGTCTAGTTTGTGAGCTCTACTCATACTTCTGTAGAAGTCCCAAACAGTTTTTGGAATTTCAACATTTTGCTGAGGGAATAACTTTAGGAAACAAGCTTCTTAAGGATGTTGATGCCAAATGGATCTCCTTGCATGGACCAACGCAACGAGTTTTTTCAGAATATCAATCCTTGATTAGAGTAATCTACGAACATCACCTCACAGTAGACAGAGCTCCTGACCTCTTACATAGGTTAAGTGACATAGAGACACTCTTAACTTTATTTGGTATTCTTCCCATGCTAGAGGAAATGAACATTCTTTTGAAAAAAGGCCATGAAAGAACAATGTATATTTTAAAATATACTAAACTATGTAAAATGATATGCATGACCCTCAATAATCTATATCAATTAGAGAAATCATTCATAAGTCCAAAATTTAGTAGCTGCTACTTGATGACAAATGTGAACAATCCTGCTAATTTTTATAGTTTAATGCAAACGGGGAGTTATGTCTCTCTGTATGGGGATTTGAGAAACCAATGCATTATTTTACTAAGGTTAGGCGCACTATCAAAGAAGAACTTGTTACAAGGGAAGCTTTTGATAACATTGTTAATTATGTAAGTACTACTTTAAAGGATATTGCAAGATCTCTTTCCTCAGAGATTAGAGATCGATTCCCTCATGATGAATTGTTTAAAGCCATGTCTATTGTGTATCCTCAATATTGGATCAACTGTCAACCAACTAATTTTTATAACAAGATAAAGACCTTGGTCAATCATTTTTCCAAAAGTTTAGAATTCAATGGGCAATAAATAGAAGGAATTATAAATAAATCTAAGCTTCCAAAGCAATCAACCCATTTTGCAACATCAACGATGGAACAATTTAAACTCATGGAGAGTCCCTTCCAAGATGGATCAATAACAAAGTTTTTGGTCAACCTCAAGTCAGAGCGAAATATTATGTGATTCAATATCAAAATATTTCAAACTTGTTGATTTATGTCAAACCATGATATTGTGGTTGTGGAGGATGAGAGAGTTTTCAGTGCATTGGGGTTCTTGAAATCAAAGATAAGAAACAAACTTGACAAAAATTTAGAAAATTGTTTGAGGGTGTATATAACTAGGTATGATATTTGTTGGTGTATACCACCTCCCAGGAGCATAATCTGCAGAATAAACCTTCACAAATACAAGAGAAGCAAAGCTCTTTCACTGGAGTGTTGATAAAAAAGAGTTGAGATATAGAATAATGTGCATATGCCTTGCTTGTAAAGGCAAAGAGGGAGAGTCGGTAGATAACCGACAACAACTACCAAAATATTAAATGCACTAAGTAACTAATATCTAATAATGCATTATGTTAGATGCGTAAGTAAACTTAAGCATAGGTAAATGGTAAAAACTCGTTTACTCGAACACCCCCCCTTAAGTGCAACTTAGGGAGATTATTATGCAATATGGGTCCCAGCAACTAGGCCATGTTGTTGATTTTGGTAGCTAGGTCGGATCCCTTCTAGAGACCGACCTAGTCATAAAATGACGAATGGCCTATCGGCCTTAGCATTTTGAGAACTCAGTTGTATTATCCGATTAAGGTAGGCCCCAATTGGGTGAACTCATTATTCTACGTACCTTGAAATTACAAATAGGTCAGAACCTATTTCAAATGTAACATATATGTAAATTGGCGCCAAATTGTTTGTGCGATCTCATATAAATGTAAAGTGACTAGTAGTCACAATACACAGCAATCACTCATCGAATTCTACTCTGCGAAATCTAATCCATCAGTGATTTACTTCAAGAACAGTTCAAAGGAGTTCCGCCGTTGGTTGAACTGTTCAACAGGTTCAACAGTTCAATCGGTTCATCAGTTCAACTGGTTTATTGGTTCAATCGGTTCATCGGTACAACTGGTTCATTAGTTCAATTGGTTCACTAGTTCATCGGTTCAACTGATTCATTGGTTCAATCGGTTCATCGATTCAACCAGCTCATTGGTTCATCAGTTCAACTAGTTCATCGAGCTCCAAAGGTTCAAAGGGTTCGGTGGCTCAAGGAGTGCTGCCGATAGTTGAATCGTTCGATAGGTTCAACGGTTCAACCATTCCACATGTTCAAAGGTTTGACAGTGCAGGGGTTCCGTCGATTGTTGAACTAGTTCAACTGGTTCAACAGTTCAACTGGTTCACTGATTCGACGGTTCAATTGTTTCACTGATTCGATGGTTCAACTGGTTCACTGGGTTCGATGATTCAAGAAGTTCAATGGTTCGATAATTGATTTGATTATCTTGCTTTCATCTGCAATCATCAGCGAACCTATTACTTGGTGTAGCGGATCTGTTTTAGCATAAGCAAGCTTAACCCTAGATCTGCTAAAGATTTAGATAAGTTGTATTTTGATATCTATGTTTCGTGCCCTAGCTGGGCGAAGTTGTAATCTGTTTCCGCTGTTAATATAAATCGGATCTGAGATTTTCTTGCTGGGTTTTTTTACCTCCAAGAGGGAGGTTTTCCCAGGATATATGCGTGTTATGTGAGCATTTGTGTTTTATTATTTCTTACTGTCAATCTAAATGTTAAAATTAACATGGTATTAGAGCTAAGTTTGAATTAGTATATTCAGATTTGTAGTAACCAATTATCTACTTCTACTTCTATCACATCTTCAAGATGGTTCTCAGTCTCAGGGTGGAAGATAGATTGGATGGGGCATCCAATTTCACATCATGGAAAGTCTGCATCATGCTTGCGCTAAATGAAAATGATCTTGCAGACTTTGTGACCAAAGAATCTTCTGAGCCTAAGGCAGAAGGAGAAAAGGTCCAATGGAGGAAGAAAGATCTTAATTGATTCAGTAAAGGACCGCATTGTTCTCATCATCTCCAAGCTGAAGACAACAAGCACAATGTTCAGAACCTTGGAAGAGATGTATGAAATCAACAACACTAGTCGTATTCTAGCTTTGAAGCAACAGCTTCATCACATCAAAATGGCTAAAGATGAATCTGTCATGGCTTACTTCGTGAGGATTTCTAAATTGAGAGATCAACTCTCATCTATTAGAAAGATTGTTGATGAAAATGATTTAACTATGCTAGCCCTCAATGGTCTTCCAACATCTTGGGAATCCTACATTCAAGGAATTAGTGCAAGAGCTGATCTGCCCAAGTTTGACAGATTAAGAGTTGACTGTATCCAAGAAGAGTCTCGACTGGCTACTAGAGGAGTTATCAAAAACACTCATGAAGACAATCATGTCCTTGTTGCCTAGTCTTTCAAGAAGAAAGGAGGCTATTGGAAGAAGAACAATTTCAAGAGGAATAGAGATCAAAGGTCTAATCCATCTCATGATTCGAAGAAAAAGATAAAGGACCTGTCTCACATCAAGTGCTTCAAGTGTGACAAATTTGGTCACTATGCAAGGGACTGTTTATCCTAGCCTAAGCAACAAGGAGCAAACTTAAATGAAGTCTCAAATCAGTCTAATACTGAAGACTTCCTTTTCATTTCTGCTCTGTCAAGCAATGTACCCTCAGACAGTGATACTTGGCTGATTGATAGTGGTGTATCTAGACACATCACCGGCTATCGAGAGCACCTCTCATATTTAGTGGAGAAAGAGTCTAATCTTCATGTGGTCATTGGTGATGATGCTCGCTATTCTGTGAGAGGTTTTGGTACTACTTCCCTTAATCTAGATTCTAGAATTTCTCTTCACCTCAGTGATATTTTGTTTGTGTCGGGAATCAAAAGAAACCTTATCTCCATATCAGCACTAGAAGATAAGGGTTATCAAATTACATTTTCTAAGGGAAGGGTACTTGCATGGCCTAAGAAGTCCAACATCAAATCAACTCATGTCATTAGGAATAGGTATGAGAGCCTATATAAGCTTTCAGCACGTCCAGTTCAAGCTCTCATTCATGAAGCACCTGAGTCAAGCGAGCTATGGCATAGAAGGCTTGGACATCTTCATTTCTGAGCCCTCCCCACACTTGAGAATATAGTTAAAGGTATGCCTAAACTTAGTCATATTCGTGATAATACATGCAAAGGTTGTGCTATGGGTAAGAACACTAAGAGTCCATTTCATCAAAGTGAAAGTAGGTCTAAAGAGAAATTAGCTCTTGTGCATTCTGATTTATGTGGACCTATGTCTGTTGCTTCCCTAAGTGGATTCTTGTATTATGTAATCTTTATAGATGACTACTCTAGGAAAACTTGGATTTACTTTCTCAAATCAAAAGAATCTGATGAAGTCCTAAGTAGATTCAAAGAATTTAGAGCTTTAGCTGAAAATCTATCTGGGAAAAGAATTAATGTTTTAAGGTCTGACAATGGAGGTGAATACACCTCAGGTAGCTTTCATGATTTGTGTGTTGAGGTAGGAATCAAGAGGGAGTTCTGTGTTCCCTACAACCCTCAGCAAAATGGGGTTGCAGAAAGGAAGAACAGATCCATTGTTGAGGCAGCAAAAGCTGTGATTCATGATCAGGATCTGCAGACTTTCCTATGGGCCGAAGCATCTAGGACCACTATCTACATTCAGAATAGATGCCCTCACTGTGTATTGAAAGATATGACTCCAGAAGAAGCATTTTCAAGGATCAAACCTGATATCAGTCACTTGAGGATCTTCGGGAGTCCAATATATGTCCATGTACCCAAAGAGAAAAGAACCAAGTTGGAACCTTCTGGCAAAAGAGGCACTCCTGTGGGCTATAGCAAAACATCCAAAGCATTTAGAAGTTACATTCCAGGTCAGAAGTTTATTGAGGTTAGTAGAGATGTCACTTTTGAAGAAAATATTGCACTCAAAAGATCTAAAGGCTCAAGTATAGAGATTGACAATGAAGTCCATGATAACCCTCAAGACATGGACATTGAACATGATACTGAGATTCAGAGAGAGTCTATAGAATATGAAAATCATAATGATCCAAGTGAACCTTTGGATCCTACCGATGGGCCTAGGGACATTACCGTGAGTAAGAAGAGACCTCTTTGGATTCAAGAGGTAGAAAAGTTTGCAGCTCCAAGTGGCACATCCAGAATAAGTAGGAGACCTCAGAAATTCTCCAACTATGTTGCATTGATGTGCAATCTCATTAAGACTGAACCTTCCAGCATTGAAGAGGCCATGAAACAACAAGCGTGGAAGAATGCTATGGATGAAGAATATCAGTCTATCATCAAGAATGATGTTTGGGATATTGTGCCTAGACCCAAAGGTAAGTCTGTCGTATCTTCCAAATGGTTGTTTAAAATTAAACATGCTGTTGATGGAAGTATTAAGAAATACAAAGCTAGATTTGTGGCTCGTGGCTTCTCTCATAAAGAAGGCATAGATTATGAGGAAACCTTTGCCCCTGTTACTCGATATACTTCCATCAGGACTATCATTGCTATTGCTGTAGCTAAGGGATGGAAGTTGCGTCAGATGGATGTAAAGACAGCCTTCCTCAATGGTGTTATTGAAGAAGAAGTCTACACTGAGCAACCTGAAGGATTTGTGATCCATAAGAAAGAATCTCATGTATGCAGATTGAAGAAAGCATTATATGGCCTTAAGCAGGCCCCCCGTGCTTGGTATGAAAGAATTGACAAGTACTTGGTAAGCCTAGGATTCTGTAAGAATGATGCTGATCCTAACCTTTACTTCAAGGTATTCAATGGTGAAATGTTGATTTTGGTCTTATATGTTGACGACCTATTCCTAACTAGAGAAGATCATCTCATTCTTAGATGTAAGAAAGAATTGACTTCAGAATTTGAAATGAAAGATCTAGGTCTCATGCATTGCTTTCTAGGGTTAGAAGTATGGCAAAGACCTAATGAAATTATTCTAAGCCAAGGAAAATATACCATTGATATTTCGAAGAGATTTGGAATGTTAGATTGTAAACCTATGCCTACTCCTATGGAAACTAACTTAAAGAAGTTGAGTGAATCTGCAGCTAGGTCTGATCTTGTGAATCCCACTGAATACAGGCAGCTGATTGGATCCTTGATGTATCTAGTTAACACTAGACTTGACATTTGTTATGCAGTGATGCCCTCAGCCAGTTCATGTGCAAACCAAGGCAGATTCATCTTGTTGCAGCCAAGCATATCTTGAGATATTTGCGTGGTACAGTTGGATATGGATTGAAGTACTCTTCCAATACAGTCATTACCTTGGAAGGCTATTCTGATTCTGATTGGGCAGGAAGTGTCAATGATAGAAAGAGCACTTCTAGAGTTTGCTTCAGCTTGGGATCCACCATGATATCCTAGTGCAGCAGGAAATAGTCTTCAGTAGCATTGAGTACTGTTGAAGCATAATATATTGCAGCCTATGTAGCATCTCAAGAAGCAGTGTGGCTTTGAAAACTCCTTGCAGGTTTGTTTGTTTGGACAACCCTAGCAGCCTACAGTTATTCACAGTGATAACCAGAGCTGTGTGAAGCTCTATGCCAATCATGTGTTTCATGACAAATCAAAGCATGTGGAAACCCAGTACCACTATATCCGGGATATGGTGCAAAGGAACGCTATTCAGCTGAAGTACATCAGCACTAATGAGAAAACAACAGATGTTCTCACCAAGCCCCTTGCTCGAGTGAAGCTTGCATATTTTTGAGACAAGCTTGGAGTTGTGGAGAATGAAGCTCTAGCTAAGAGGGAGTCTTAGCATCAGTGATACATTATACTGTATCTTCCACCCTCTGCGAGTAGGCATGGTGGTGATGCACTCTTCTCTGGGAGAAGTTTGAGGTGAAAGCCCTCTTCCACCCTCTGCGAGTAGGCATGGTGGAGCCACCCTCTGCAAGTAGGTATGGTGGATATCATGGGAGAAATTCCATGATCTGCTTGTTCACCCTCTGGGAGTATCTATGGTAAACGTCATGTGAAGATGACAATAAGCACTTATGTTTTCATCTATGGGAGTAGCCATGGTGGTAGTCACTATGTGACTTGATCCTTATGAAGGAATCCTCCCTAGCTAAGAGGGAGTGTTGATTTTGGTAGCTAGGTCGGATCCCTTCTAGAGACCAACCTAGTCATAAAATGCTGAATGGCCTATTGGCCTTAGCATTTCGAGAACTCAGTTGTATTATCCGATGAAGGCAGACCCCAATTGGGCGAACTCATTATTCTATGTACCTTGAAATTACAAGTAGGTCAGGACCTATTTCAAATGTAACGTATATGTAAATTGGCGCCAAATTGTTTGTGCGATCTCATATAAATGTAAAGTGACTGGTAGTCACAATACACAGCAATCACTCACCGAATTCTGCTCTGCGAAATCTAATCCATCAGCGATTTACTTCAAGAACAGTTCAAAGGAGTTCTGCCGTTGGTTGAACTATTCGATAGGTTCAACAGTTCAATCGGTTCACCGGTTCATCGGTTCAACCGGTTCATTGGTTCAATCGGTTCATTAGTTCAATCAGTTCATCAGTTCAACTAGTTCATTGGTTCAATCGGTTCAACCGGTTCAACGAGTTCATCGAGCTCCAAAGGTTCAAAGGGTTCGGTGGCTCAAGGAGTGTTGCCGATAGTTGAACCGTTTGATAGGTTCAACGGTTCAACCGTTCCACAGGTTCAAAGGTTTGATAGTGCAGGGGTTCCGCCAATTGTTGAACTAGTTGAACTGGTTCACTGATTCGACAGTTCAATTGTTTCACTGATTCGACAGTTCAACTGGTTCACTGGGTTCGATGATTCAAGAATTTTAATGGTTCGATAATTGATTTGATTATCTTGCTTTCATCTGCAATCATCAGCGAACCTGTTACTTGGTGTAGCGGATCTATTTTAGCATGAGCAAGCTTAACCCTAGATCTACTAAAGATTCAGCTAAGTTGTATTTTGATATCTATGTTTCGTGCCCTAGCTGGGCGAAGTTGTAATCTGTTTCCATTGTTAATATAAATTGGATCTGAGATTTTCTTGATGGGTTTTTCACCTCCAAGAGGGAGGTTTTCCCAGGGTATATGCGTGTTATGTGAGCATTTGTGTTTTATTGTTTCTTACTGTCAATCTGAATGTTAAAATTAACACATGTTAGGTACCCATGTACAATGCAAAATTCAATGCAAGCTCTCACAAACCAGAGAAAAGGAGAAAAGCCTATGGGACAAAACTCCTCTCTAAAAGAGAGGAAGTAAAACAAGATGATGCATGGAGGACTCACTAATACTCCCCAAGGACTACATACATCATGTATACACAATCAAAAATCCCCCCATAGGAAGGAAAAAGAGAGTCATGATATCCCCCCCAATAATGAAGAAGCTCCAATGCTGATGAAGTATGCCTGGAAACAAAAGATGATCCAATGCCTACAAGCAACACATCTCCCCTTAGGAAGAAACAAGTCAATCGAACAATGGAGAAGCCACTCCATGTCCAACCAAAAGGAGGAGGAAGGAAGTCTCCAAATAGAAATCTCTGAATATTGAGGAGGAGTCTCTATGCTCGAATAAGCCATCATATAAGCATGATCAAACTCAACCAAGAAATGTGACAAATCAAGTGAAAGAGGAAACTCATCAATGTCAATCTCCAAAGACAATGTAGATGAATCAGTTGTGCTGAAACTGTCATCAAAGAGGAGAGAAATCCCCTCAAGTATGTCTCCCAAATCTGCAAGATGAGACTCTACAAACAAGTCTAAAAAATACTATTGTCACATGAAATTGCACCCTGCTTGGAAGGATTCCAAGCATTCCATTGACACAATGGGAATGATCTCAAATTGTGGGACTTTGCTAAAAGAGATCAGACCTCCGGAGAAGGCTGGCTTCCTTGTCTGATTATCACCTAAAACTACTAAATTTTTTGAGGGGAAAAGGGAGAAAGAATGCTTGAAATATGAAACGACAACAACTCGAAAACATAAAAGCATGATGCAGCAGACTGATTAAAAGAAACTTTCACAACACTGAGAAAATGTACAATATAATCAGATACAACAAGTAAACATACACAGATTAGATGATTCTAGCAGAGGTAAGGAGCAATAGGATTGAGAGGAACAAAATGTTCACAGACAACTTCATGCAGATTCACACAGAACTGGAAAATCAGGAAAGGAGGTAAAATAACTTGCATATATCCAATGAAAGGCAAGGTTACAGTATATGAAAACTTTGTTTGGAAAATAGAAAAAAGCCTCTATGCTAAAAAATTTCCAACCCTTATTTACATCATATGAATGCATATATATAGCATTCCAAAACTAACCTAGGTCGGTTACAAAATGTGCTCTAAGAGCTGTCTCAGAAAATATCCGCCCTTGAATGATTGTCCATCTGCAGAAGTTATGGCGTCAAATATCTGGCACTGGGTAAATAGAAGATATTTTTAATCTTTAATGCAAGTAGCTTACTCATCAATCTTCAGAAATGCAAAAGTGGGAGATATTTTGGTCATGAATGCGAGCAGCTTCCATTACCTTCAGAAATGAATGCAAAAAAATATCTGCATCCTACACCAAAAGTCGCTGAAACGTCCAGTCGCCCGAAACATGCAAATCTAGATTCAAAACTGAAAGGTGACAAAAACCCCTGAAAAGCCTGCCAAATGAAATGGGGGACCAAAATATGCATCTTTGCCTCTTGTAGCATGTCGAAATTCGCCAAAATGGAGGAGATACAGGCAGTTAAAGTTTTGGTCAACCGCCTGTATATAGCGCTTGAATTCTATGTATATATCACTTGAATTTGCCGCCTGAATCGGCATTTAAAACCTTCTCTGAAAATCCCTTTGCATATGCATGGCGCTTGTATATCTGATCCCACCATTTGTATATTGCATGGTATCTTGCCTTGTATACTGCAAATATACAAGCAGAAGATACATGCAAAGCGCTTGTGCCTTGGCAGACCCCACCTCTTGTATCTTCTTGCATCTGTAAACATACAAGCCGCGGACCCAAAATGATCATTAGCTATATTTGATTGCCTTGTCGTGTCTATCTTGTATCATTCCTCTTTGTATATCTCTTTGTATGTGCAAACATACAAAGTACTTATACATACACGCCGGACCCGACGCCTGAATATGCCAGAATTTGATCTTCAATTCAGGTCTGCCTTGTATACCTCCTTTGCACTTTTCATTGTATATCGGCATATACAAACACCATATACATGCAAACCGCGAACTTCAAATCTTTATGAAGCAGACTGGAAAGACTTTGAAATTCGACTTGTATATCGCTTTTGTATGTTCCGCTTGTATGTGCAAACATGCAAGCTGCATATACAATGCACTGTTCATGACATACATTGGCCTTTGTATATGCGCGCTTGTATGTTTGGCCCCTTGTATATTATTGTTGCATGTTTTATTTGTATGTCGCCGATATACAAACGACCTTGTATATTGTGGACCCCACCTCTTGCACATTCAGCCTTGTATATTTCTTTGTATGTGCAAACATACAATGCAAAATACACATTCTCTTTTGTATGTGCGCCGATGTACATTCCATTGTAGCCAATACATATTATCTTTGTATATCGGCCTTGTATGTTGGACTTGTATATCGGCCTTGTATGTGCCAACATACAACCCGATATACATTCCACTGTACATTCTCACTTGTATCTTACGCGAAGGTCCTTTGTATATTCCGTCGATGTACATTAGAAAATGTACATTCACCCTTGCATCTCTTAACATACAATCTACCTTGTATGTTTCACCTTTGTATAACCCCGTTGTATATCTGAATATACAATAAGAACATACAAACCTCTGCATGCAAGCGGGAATCTTTGATAGAATATCCCTGCAATGTATAACTCAATATGCATCTTTTCCTTGTATATTTTTGTTGCATGTTTCAAACATACAACACAATATGCATTTGAAACCCGATATACATTCAGGGAATATTCTTAGAATCTACGATAGATTCCCTCAATGTATATGCATCTTCTAAGCCCAATATGCATTCCAAAATGCATACAACTGAATTGTTCTATTCTTTTGAAAGCCGATGGAAAATCTACAAGCCCGCCAATGTATATTTGCTCTTGTACATACAAACCCCTTTATATATTTTTGTACATTGCTGATATACAAGCAAAAAAAAAAACTTGTATATAGCCTTTGCATATTATCTTTGTATGTACAAAGGCGAATGTATATACAAGTATGCATACCAATACAAGTTATAAAATATGAGAAATCCCAGCGATAGAAAATACTCGAAGCTAAAAGATTTCTGGGTTTTTCTGGGTTTCTTGTAGGGAATCTTTAGGCAAGAGCTTGGGATTTTTTAACTGGGCATGCATGAGTACTTGGAAGATTTAAGCTTTGTATGGGCATTTTCTAAAGGATTTTCAAGAAAATGCAAGGTGAACTATTTGGCTCTGGGTAGAGGAAAATAGGTCAACATTTTTGGCAACCTCTATGGGGTGTTAGCCTACCAAATACTTAGATTAGTGGCCTTGAGCATCCATTGGGCATGGGGTCATTCAATGACAAAAGATATGTCTTGACAAAGAAACCTGACTTTAGCAACTCAGCATCTTGATAGTGAATAACATTTGAAGACCAAGCTAAGACAAATAGGATGAAGGCAATCTCTCCAATTGTGCTAGATAGCACTTAGGGAAAATAAAATGATCTAAACTATTGTGCAGCAGCACTTATTGAAAGCAAGAAATCTAATCTACTGATTTACAAGGTACTCATACCTCAAAACACCTCTTTAGATGTATCCCATTAACTGGGATAGGGAAATTTTGTCCATCCATACTTGATAACTGAAATGTATTGTGCTCCTTGCATTCAGTAATGACAAATGGGCCACTCCACATGCTGTCAAACTTGGAATGCTTTCCTGGTCTACTTTTTAATTCATCCCATTTGAGCACCATATCACCCATTCTAAAAATTTTTGGGGTGGCCTTCTTATCAAAATTTCTTTTTGTTTGAAGCTGATGATACTCCATGGTCTTCATGGCTTTATCTCTACTCTCTTCAAGCTCCATCAGTTGAGCATATCTGACAACCATGGGGTCCTCTGCTTCAAACATTTCCAGCTGATTCATAATGTCTAGGGCTGGTAGCTCCATAGATATAGGCAAGCTTGCCTCTTTTCTATACACTAGCAGATATGGGGAGTTCCCAATAGACCTTTTAGGAGTTATTCTATCTGCCCACAATGCATACTTCAAATTAGTGTGCCAGGTCCTTTGGTTATCCTCCATCGATCTTTTAATAATCCTTATGAGATTTTTGTTTGTAGATTCAGCCAAACCATTACTTTGTGGATAATAATTTGATGAAGTATTCAAATAGATTCCATTCTTAACAGCCCAGTCAGTTATTTTCAATCCTACAAAGGCCAAAGCATTGTCTGAGATAATAGACTCAGGCAATCCAAATCTGGAAACCAAATCATGATAAAAATTTAAAACAACATTCTCATTGGATTCCTTCAGAGCCACTGCTTCAGTCCACCTTGTGAAATAATCTGTAGCTATAAGTATCCACCTATGGCCTGCACTTGTTGGTGGGTTAATAGGACCTATAAAATCAATGCCCCATCTCATAAAGGGCTGCTCTACCTGAATTGGCTGCAAAGGTAAAGCTGACCGCCTTTCTTTGTCGGCAAAAATGGCACACTTTATACATTTTCTAGCCCATGCATGGGCATCCTTAAATAAGCTAGGCCAGTAATAGCCAGCTCTGATTACTTTCCAAGTCGTAGTCTTTGGGGCAAAATGACCCCCTACTATTCCATCATGAAATTTATGTAACACCTTGTCAGTCTGACCTTTATCAATGCACCTTAACAATACACCATTAAAGTCCTTTCTGAAAAGGATGCCATTTATTAAAACATATGTAATGGATTGCAGTCTAAAATATCTCCTCTTGGTTCTATCCAAACTTGCTAGACATTTACCAATTTGCAGAAATTGAGCCATGTTACTAACCCAACTTGTGCCCATTTCTGTTGTATCTTCCTAAGGTGTATCTTCAATGGTTAGAAGCACCTCTTCTTCCTTTTCTATTTCATTCTTTGAACTGGTAGCGAGTTGTTCACTAAGTCCTCTGCCTCTAACAAGTTTGGTTATCTTGATCTCTATGTCATATTCCATGACTTTGGTGATCCAACTAGCCCTTTTCTCACTAACATCTTTACTCAACAGGAACTCCTTTACACTGGGATGAGCGACCATCAAATGTATCTTATTATTACAAACAAGATGCTGAAACTTCTTGAGGCTCCTTATCACTGCAAGGACATGTTTTTCGACAAAGCTATACCTTTGCTCATACTCCTCCAGCCCTTGGCTAAAGAAAGCGATTAGTTGCTCAAAACCCTCATTCTGTTGCTACACCAAAATCGTAGAGATGGTATCCAGGCCGCCATAAGCATACAAAATAAAATCTTTACAGAAGTCAGGGTTTACCAGAGTCGGCGCAATTGACAATACTTCTTTTATGGATTCAAAACTAAGTTTGGCCTCCTTCGTCCAACTGAAAACTGTATTCTTCTTTAACATGGACGTCAAAGGCTTCAAAAGATTCGCAATATCAGGGATGAATCTTCGCAGAAAATTAATTCTACCAATAAAACTTTGAAGCCCCTTCTTGTGGCTGGGTAAGGGCAATTCTAGAATAGCTCTTACCCTTTTATGATCAATGGTAATGCCTTCCTTTGACACAACGTGTCTTAATAGCTTGCCTTCATGTACAGCGAATATGCACTTCCTGGGATTGAGAGATATCCCGAACTCCTTGCATCTTTCAAATACTAACCTCAGATGTGATAAATGCTCAGCTGCGTTCTTAGAAAAAATTATGATGTCATCAAGGTATACCAACACTAATTTATACATCAAACCCTTAAAGGCCATATCCATGGCTCTCTGAAAAGTAGAGCCAGCATTTGAGAGATCGAAAGACATTCTCCTATAGGCCATGGTGCCCCATTTAGTGGTGAAAGCAATCTTGAACTGATCCTCCTCCTTGACTAACACCTGATTGTAACCAAAAAATCCATCAAGCAAGGAAAATCTCTCTGAGCCAGCCACTACCTGTAGAATTTGCTTCATTGAAGGCAATGGGTAATGATTTTTTAGGGAGGCTCTATTGAGGTCTCTGAAATCGACACATAGCCTAATCTCTCCATTCTTTTTCCTCACAGGGACAAGGTTGGAGACCCAAGAAGTATGCTTGATTGGAAAAATGATTTTCCCCTCAATCAGTTTGGTCAGTTCTTTAATCATTAGAGGCTCAAGCTTTGGATTTACAGGTCTTTGCTTCTGCCTCACAGGTTTTGTACCTGGTTCTAACTCTATGGTATGTTGGGCAATATGAGGATCAAATCCCTTCAAGTCTGAATAATCCCAAGCAAACACATCTTCAAACTCTTGACAAAGGGCAATGAAGGCTCTCCTATCTTCAGGCGAACAGATTTTACCTATTTTGAGAAGTTTCCCCTTGAAAATTTCCAACTCCTCATAATGTTCCTCTTTTATCTGCATGCCGGTTTTGGTCTTCTTCATCTGATCATCAGTGCCAAAAATAGATTCCAAGGTTACCAATCCCTTGGGCAACTTGTTTGTTCTCAACTGAACAATTTGATCATTGCCATACTGTTGTTTGAGTTTATCCTGATTCATCATGGAAAACTCATCCTCCTCTAACAGGAACCGCAGAATCTGCTCATCACTTTCAAAAACTTGCCAATAAATATTATTGTCAGGGATAGAGGGTCTGTCAACTATTTTTACGTGAGGCTGTACCTTCTCCCTTTGAATATCACTGGGGATGTCAAACTGAGCCCCAATCGCAGCTAACCTATCAACATAATAGTTCTGACTCCTTGGAATAGAGATCAGATTGAAAGCATCAAATTCTTCAATCATGTTCCAGACCCTATGCTTATAGCATTTCAAAGTATCATTCGTGGTGACATGCAGCCCTCTTACCTGATTTACAATAAGTTCACTATCTCCAAACACCTGTAAACAACCAATCTTCCTCTTTCTGGCCCACTGCAAACCTTGGATCAATCCCTCATACTCAGCAGTCTTATTGGTGCATGAGAAGGCAAAACGGAAAGCAGAAAAATATCTTTCACCTTGTGGAGATACAAGAATTGCACCACCACTGGATCCATTTCTGCTCCTAGAGCCATCAAAATACATTTTCCACACCCCATTTTGCTGCTCTGTCTGCTGTTCTGCATCCTTCACTAGATTTAGTATTACTATTTCATGCTCATGCAGTATGTAAACCCCCATACGAGTTTCTTGGATGTGTCCCTCAGGATCATCAACAACATTTTTTGCGGACCACTCCCTTAAGAGTACCTCTGGTATGCTTTCAGCTTGTAGTTCTTGAGCAGCAACAAGTTCAGGATCATTAGAAATAATGCAATTTGCATTAACAACACTTGGTGTGTAAGGCTCTATATGATGATTTGAAAGCAACTCAGATTTTAAAGTTACTTTGGTGTCATATCTAGTCTTGAAAAATATGTGGGACCAGTCTGAGGATAAATATCCTCCTATCTTAGTTGTAAATTCTCTTGATAAGCACATGACAAAATAAGGAGGCAAATCTATGATGAATACCTCCTGGGAAATGGAAACGTTGGGACAGGTATGTAGAGTGAGACCTAGATCTTTTATTACACCCATAGTATTAACAAATGTGCCATCTAATTGGAGTACACCTTTCTCAAGGGGCTGGTACTTGAGCCCTAATTGATCTGCAATCTATTTAGGCATCACAGAACTGCTTGCTCCACTATCCACCATGCAATTATGTACTAATTTGTCTCTAATTATTAATGATACATAGAATGGGAGTGGTTTGACACTTTTGTTTGGCTATTTGTTGTTATCCTGGGATGAATTGGTAAGGACAACCCTATTTGGGTCAACAGTTGTATCCTTGGACACTTTCAAATTAGACAAGGCAGATTGCAATATGTCTTTTTGGCCCGGGATGGCTAAAGAATCCCACATAGACATTGTCACATTCATCTTCTTCATATTTTCAATAATATTGAAAGATGGAATGGCACTTACCTTCTGATTTGATTTCGTAGCAGCAACCTCTGCTTGCAAATGAGGCATCCCCCTTCTGCTGCTGGGTTAATTCTTTGTAGAATATGGGGAATATGTGAGGTAGAAGCACCAGCATGTCCTTTCTCTTTATTTGTTGCTTGGTCTATCTCATAACCCCTCTTCTTGGCTCTTGTATTTGTTGCAACTAAGGTGTTATCGTTGTTTATGCCACAGAACTCACCTTCTTGCCAATTTATGAAGGTAGAATCATTATGAGGTTGCTCTTGTTGTTGTGCAGCTCCATCATTTGGGATGTTTGGCTGTGAGACTGCCACATTTTGCACCATTAAAGCTTGATTTATAACCCCATTCGAGCAGGCTGCTTGACTGTGTGGCTGATTGCATAGGTAGCACCACTCATACTCAGCTGCAAGGTTGTTCTAAGTAGGGACAAGGTCCCTTACTATGTTAATAGGTGCCAGATTATAAGGCTGAAAAGGCCTTTGATTCACATTTTGCCTGGCACCTTGATAGTTACTCTGATAAGGTAGCCTATTAGCCTGATAAGGCTGATTTTGGCCTTGATATGGCTGTTGATTTTGCCCTTGAGGTTGCGGTTGATAAGGTTGTCTATGCTGGGATTGCTACTTTTTTATGTTTACTAACTCATTCCCAAAGGTTTGCAGGGTATTTTCTATTTTCTGTTGGCTATTTTTAATCTCTTTCAGCTCCTGAGATGAGCTAGAAGCAGCAGGCTCAGAATTGGCAGTACTTGGTACTACTGCTATAGTAGGTAAAGGGGCAAAATATGGGATTGGCAATGGCATTGAAGCCTTGAATCTCAGGAAAGATGGGCATTGGTGGTCTGGGTGTCATTTTTTCGGACTGAATCAGGTTATTTTCTGCCCTAATGGCTATTTCATAAGCATCAAGTAAACTAGTACCTCCTAATGATTGAATCATTACTGAAATATCACTATTCAGGGCTTTCAAAAAATACAAGAATGTTTATGCTAGGATTGTTGCTTTTTGATGTTTACTAACTTATTCCCAAAGGTTTGCAAGATATTTTCTATTTTCTGTTGGCTATTTTTAATCTCTTTTAACTCTTGAGATGAGCTAGAAGCAGCAGGCTCAGAATTGGCAGTACTTGGTACTGCTGCTATAGTAGGCAAAGGGGCAAAATATGGGATTGACAATGGTATTGAAGCCTAAATCTCAGGAAAGATGGGCACTGGTGGTTTGGGTGCTATTTTTCTGGCCTAAATCAGGTTATTTTCTGCCCTAATGGCTATTTCATAAGCATCATGTAAACTAGTACCTCCTAATGATTGAATCATTACTGAAATATCACTATTCAGGGCTTTCAAAAAATACAAGAATGCACATTTAGCTGGAGGTCTTACCATGGTAGGGATTCTGTCCCATGTCTTCTGGAATCTAAAATTAAAATCCATCATTTGCTCTTGGGGAGCTCTCTTTATGGTGGTCATCTGTTCAACCAATGATAGATTATCTGATTTATCTTGGAATTGTTTGTTTAGCTTCTCGCCTAGATCATCCCAGGTTGTAATAGTCTGCACTGGTAGACTCCTGAACCATTGCAATGCCTTCCCTTTGAATGAGGCAGGTAGCAGCCTAATGGCTACATTCTCTTAAGTGATATGATGTACACCACACAGAGATGCTATGTCTCTAATGTGCTCAATAGGGGTAGTTTTATTCTCCCCTGTGAAATAGGGTAGACTCTTCAAAGTTGCCATGGGTATAACATCATGTACTGTTAGGTTTAAAGGGCTGCCCCCATCAAAAGTCACGAATGGCTAATTTCTTGCCATCTGAATAGCTGGGGGTAGATTTACTTGAGTTGCTACAGGAACTACAAAAGCAACTGGTCTAAAATTTGGTGGAGTTGAATGTATCCTTTTAGAAACTGGAGTCCTTGCTATAGCTCTACTCAGCCTTCTATGTGGAGACAGCTGCAAATATTCAAATGAGCTTAAACTCTTGGTTTGAATCTTTCTCATAAAACATGTATCAACAAAACTGATATGTTTGTTCTTTCTTAGTGTGAGTCGCTAGATATGCAAGTTTAACCTCTTACAGGTTTGAAAATCACTAGCTGCACATCAAAACCAACAATAATGATTGTTAAGTTGATTGTTGCTCTGACTTCGGGTCCCACAGGGCGTGCCAGAAACTATTGTCACATGAAATTGCACCCTGCTTGGAATGATTCCAAGCATTCCAATGACACAATGGGAATGATCTCAAAGTGTGGGACTTTGCTAAAAGAGATCAGACCTCTAGAGAAGGCCGACTTCCTTGTCTGATTATCACCTAAAACTACTAAATTTTTTGAGGGGAAAAGGGAGAAGGAATGCTTGAAAGATGAAACGACAATAACTTGAAAACATAAAAGGGTGATGCACCAGACTGATTAAAAGAAACTTTCACAACACTGAGAAAATGTACAATATAATCAGATACAGCAAGTAAACATACACAGATTAGGTGATTCTAGCAAAGGTAAGGAGCAATAGGGTTGAGAGGAACAAAATGTTCACAGACAACTTCATACAGATTCACACAGAACTAGAAAATCAGGAAATGAGGTAAAATAACTTGCATATATGTAATGAAAGGCAAGGTTACAGTAAATGAAAACTCTGTTTGGAAAACAGAAAAAGCCTCTATGCTAAAAAATTTCCAACCCTTATTTACATCATATGAATGCATATATATAGCATTCCAAAACTAACCTAGGTTGGTTACAAAATGTGCTCTAAGAGCTGTCTCAAAAAATATCCGCCCCAGAATGACTGTCCATCTGTAGAAGTTATGGCGTCAAATATCTGGCACTGGGCAGATAGAAGATATTTTTAATCTTTAATGCAAGCAGCTTACTCATTGATCTTCAGAAATGCATAAGTGGGAAATATTTTGGTCATGAATGCGACCAGCTTCCATTACCTATAGAAATGAATGCAAAAAAAATATCTGCGTCCTGCCTCAAAAGTCACTGAAACGTCCAGTCGCCCGAAACATGTAAATCCAGATTCAAAACTGAAAGGTGAAAAAACCCCTGAAAAGCTGCCAAATGAAAGGGGGGACCAAAATATGCATCTTTGCCTCTTGCAGCATGTCGAAATTCACCAAACTGGAAGAGATACAGGTGGTCAAAGTTTTGGTCAACCACCTATATATATCGCTTGAATTTGCCCCCTGAATCGACATTTAAAACCTTCTCTGAAAATCCCCTTGCATATGCATGGCGCTTGTATATCGGGCCCCACCATTTGTATATCTCATCGTATCTTGCCTTGTATATTGCAATATACAATTGCAAATATACAAGCAGAAGATACATGCAAAGCACTTGTCCCTTGGCGGACCCCACCTCTTGTATCTTCTTGCATCTGTAAACATACAAGCCGCGGACCCAAAATGACCATTAGCTATATTTGATTGCCCTGGCGAGTCCGACTTGTATCATTCCTCTTTGTATATCTCTTTGTATGTGCAAACATAAAAAGCACTTATACATGCAAGTCGAACGCGACGCCTAAATATGTGTTGTTCTCAAAATCAGCTATGCTCGTTTTTGTAGACAACCCCACGAAACTTGTCCGTTTCGTGAAACTACACTCTAAGATCGCGAATCGAGAAAAGATGTTCTTGTTCTCGTGCGAGGTCATTTGACATTTTAAAACTCGTTTACGACATTTCCTTGAATTAATTTCTCAATATTTGCGAGGAAAGTTCAAGTCGTAAATTGGTTAGGATGTTAATTTTAGTCATTTTTAAGTTCGTAAATTTTTGACTCTTGATATGCAAGAGCGGCAAAATTTGCCGCTCTTACATATTACTTAAGCTTGTCTATTGTTTGTTTTGATGTAATGTCGGCAAAATTTGCCGCTATTACATCGTTTTGAGTCCAAAGTGCAGAAGCGGTTAAAATCACCGCTATCGCATATGTCCGTTGAAACTGCATCACATGCAATGACGGCCTTTTTTGCCGACTTCGCATATTGGTCAACGGCGATGTCGTAGCGGCCGAAATCGCCGCCTGAACGAGATCTTCGGGATTTTGGTGTCGGGTGCCATTAATGGCCACTCGTGCCAGGCGTTTAAACTCTGATTTTAACCTTTTAAAAGCGTTATAACTCCCATTGTCGCTTGTCTTTCCTTATAACTAAAGTCTTTGTTTGATTTACCAACGCTCTCAACGCTCGCTTGATCGCACCATCCCGATTGGCGACGGATTTTTGTTGAAGCTTGAACATAGGTTTTCCGTTCTGGATAGGTAAGTTTTCCTCCCGTTTCCCATTCCCTTCCTTCACGGATTAAGGTGTATGTCGTTTAGGTTTTTATTTATTTATTTCCATTTCGTTTGTTTGTTTGTTTCGTTTTGTCATTGCTGTGTTTCGTTTTCAGAATGCCCTAGGTTTTACCCCGAAAACCCTAGGGATTCTCTTGCCTTCGATTTCCCAAACCCTCGTTACATTCCCCTCATGTAGCATCAGTGGATTTTGCCGAGCTTACCTGGACATGGTGACTTTTGCCAAGTGTTGAAGCGGCGAACATCCCGACCCCCGCACTTAACTAGCAAATGTGATCAAATGCAACAGCGGTAAAATTCACCGCTATAACCTCATCATGCATATGAAATGCATTGTCGGCTAAATTTGCCGCTTAGACATGTATTTGCTCCCCTCGCGTGATGTCGGCAAAATTTACCGACAAAACATCAAAAACGATAAACCCTTCTTCCTGCATAAACGGCGAAAATTGCCGCTCCAACCATCTCACGTTTCTCTCAAACTGCAAAGGCGGCAAAATTCGCCGCCGATGCAAACAGATCAAACCCCTCATATGCAAGGGCGGCGAAAATTGCCGCCCGTGCAAAAATATCTCAAATTTTCCTAACACTGGAAAATTTCCAATTTCATTTTCCCGAGCCCGCTTCTCCTCTGATCCTTGGCCAGCTCGCACTATAGCCCTTTTTCAAGCGCACTCCCATAGTCGTGATCGTCAACATGCAATTTTCCCAGATTGCCCATATTTTCCCTGATTGCATGATCATAATTTCTGTTGCAGTTTCTTCTGCGGAGCTCCTTTCGACGTCAAATTTCTTCTCAGTGAAAGATCGTCCAAATGACTGATTTGTCTCCGAAGAAGGCAAAAGCTATGAAGTACAAATATCAAGGTGTTTTCCCAATCACCTCAGTCCACTCCAATGTTGAAGATATTAGAGATACAGAGATTGGCCATGTTGATATGGCTGAGTTTGTAGAGAGAACCAAGTCGAGCAACCCCAGTGCTATGATGAGGAAAATAGTGGAAAGTAATATTCATCTGGTATCCTCCTTCCCAGTGGCGGCTCACAATACAGAATTTGTTCTTCAGTGCGCCCATTTCTACAACAAAGATATCAGAGCTATGGTGGACGCCAATGGTAATGTAATAATCAGGTTGGATCCTGAGTTCATTGACAAGGTGTTCATGTGTCCTCCTGCAACAGAGGTGTTGAAGCTTGATTTCATCGAAGCTCAAAAGGAATACGACAAGAATCCAGAGAAGGCGAAGAAAGTAATCAACAACAAATGGTTGAAGATTGCGAGGTCAAGTTTGTCTAGATGGCCACGCAGCTTCCCTCGAAGTGATTTCGTGGAAGAAGTTGGTGACTTGATTACCCTCCTCAGCAGGATAAGAGGTTTGTCTTCCTCTTCACAATTTCAGGAATGGATGTATCCCTTCATTAAGGTCATACTCCAAGGCAAGCAGGTTATTTTCTGGGGAGAGCAAATCAGTAACGCTTTGCATGATCAGTTGACAAAGGTATCCACTACCTCCAAGTTCTTCATGACTTCCTATCTGGTATACATTGCAGCCTCCATGAGGATTTTTCCAGGATTGTCGTCAGAAGGGGATAGGAGAGTGGTCCTAGTATACCAGTACTATTCTCAGCTAACATTGAAAGGCTCAATTCACCATTTCAGGAGAGTGAATGATGCATTCTTTGCTGTATTCTTGTGCCTTTTCAATCCCCAACTAGAGCAGAGAAGAATCTCAGATGAGGCATGGACAATGGTTAATGGTTTTGGTTGTATGTTTTTGCAATTTCCATCTTTCTCCTACTTGAGGGTTGGCTTTTTCCAAGGCTACCCTTATATGCTTCCAAGGTTTCCTTCAGATAGATTGGTCTTGATGGAGTTGTGCAGGCAAATGATTGTCGTGCATAACAAACAGATGGAACTCAAGAAGCCCGGATTCAGATTTCCCGTAGAAATCGGCAGATACTCAGTATTGACTGCCGCAAAGGCAAGAGCTATGGAGACAGAGATGCAGTTGGTCACCATGAAGCAATTCAAGAGGAGACCAAAGTTTGATTACCGGGGTGTAAAGGATAAAATCAAGAGGAAAACACAGTTCCATGAACCCATGGTGGAAGATGTCTGGATAGATTTGAGAACAGAGGAAGACATCAGGAAACTGGACTATAGCAGGCTGTCTCTAGAGCAAATTGAATACCTAGGACTTGCTGATATCCCAGAGGACCTTGTGGATGATGGCGAATTGGTTGATGCCAAGTATGAAGCAGAACAGATAGCTGGTACTCCTCTACCGCCAATCCAATGGTCCCAAAAGGAGCTGACTTCCCTAAGGAAGAGATTTGAACCCATATTGGCCAACACCAATAAGTGGCTGGAAGATAAAGGAATTACGCTGAAGGAATTCCTCACTGGTTCAGAAACTGAAGTTCAAGAGTAAACTGGTAAGAAGGTTGAAAATAGAACGAAGAATAAGAGTGATGCTCCATCATCCTCTAAAACACATAAACCTAAAATCAGATTTGTGACAAAGAAAGCAAAGGTTGTTGAGAAGGAACCTGAAACGAAAGATATGGAAGTTGAGGAGCCAGCAGCCGAAGATCCAACAACTGAAGAGCCAGCTACAGAAGAGATGGATGTCGAAGACAAGGGGTCAGAGGAACAAGATAAAGAGGCTTTGTCTCCACAAGACAATACACCTGTTGCACCCCCTGTGCCTGCTTCCCCCATTATCATTCCTTCCTCTGAATCCCCCTCTCCTCCTAAGATAATCTTTGATAATCCCCAGGGCACTTTTGAAAATGTTCTCCATTCTTCTGATTCCATTCCTAGTTTGTCTTCTTCATCATTTGATATAGGAGATACTTCTATGTTTGATCATTTTGTGATGAATACTGAGCAAGTTTCAAGTGCCAATGTAACAGGTGTGGTTTTTAACAACACCCCGCCTATTGTTTCTACCACCAGCACAAGTACAGTCCCAGTAACACCAGTGGTAGGAATGGACTCCAATGTGAATACTTCTCTGCTAGCACCTTGGTTGTCAGCTTACACGCCAAAGAGGAAAAAGCAAGTCATCTCTCCAGATGATTTTGATTTCACTAAGCTGACACCTGCAAAAACTAAGGCTCCGAAGAAACCAAAGATCCTTTCAAGGGTACTTGAAGAAAAGGGGCAGAAGGTTTTGGAGATAGCAAAACCCCCACAGGATGCAACTGTCGAAAATTTTGACATGAATGACTATTCTATTTCTAGGGTTGAATTGGGCAAAATCACCCATGAAAGCGCTAAAAATGATATGCAGTCAGCCATGGACATCCTGATCCAGAAATTCGACATGGAAAAAGAAATGAAAGACTACTACAAGGCAAAAGCAGAACAGCTGACTGCAGTGGTAAGAAAGATCACGTTGAATTCAGAAGCAGTTACTCCAGAGGCCGTGTCTGTAGAAGACCCCGTCATCCTGAAAGCGGAAAAGACTCACCTCAGAGGAAAAGTACTTGAAGAGTACTTAGACAGGATGCGAGCTCAGGGAATCTCTTTGCTCAAGGAGGTATTTGAGAAAACGGATAAGATGAGGAAAGTAAGAGCAGAACTCAACGATCTCATTGATGCCATCTCTCGTGATATTGAGCACACAGAGGATACTCATGATAAGTGGGTTGAAATGAGGAAGCTGAAAATGAGCACTTTAATATCCATTGGCGCCATTTCCAACAGGGATTCATATATAGAGACAAAGGAAGCTCTAATGTACAGGAGCAATGTGCTAAGAAATTTGATCAAGGATCTCGAAGCTGCCAAGGAAACCAGTGAAGAAAATGATGTTAACATTTTGCATAAGCTGGAGGAGTTGCCCTGTAAATTGGTATCACAGGATAACCAGTTTCTTTCTGCAGAAGAAATGGTTAAGGAATTTGAGGACATGTTTCAGCAAGAATTTGAAGACAAGGTATTTTCAATAACTTCTGTGGACAGCATATTAGACAACCAGTTAACCTTGGACAATTTGAAAACCAGGTTAACCAATCATGCCAAGTCAATCACTACAGTAAGGGATGCCATAGTGAGGGCCAGGATGATCTTCAAAAACACATTCAAACCAGATAGCATTGAAATGCAGGCGACCTTCACTATGTATGATGACCACGTGAGAAAAGGTGGTGACACAAGTTGAAACAGCTGATTTTTTCCCTTAGTTTATTTTCTGATTTCCATATGTACTTTCAAAACAATTTTGGACATTTTTACATGTACATTTTTGATATGCAATTACATGTAAAAAATAGGAAGTCCCAAGTCAATAAGGACTCCTATTTTTGAATAAGTCAAAGTAGTTGTAGATTTCCTAGATTTTCTCAAGATCTTTCCCTATAAATAAAGGGGACCTCTTTTGTAAAAATTATCTTTTATCTATTGCAAGAAAACTCTGGCGAATTGAAAAGCAAATCAAGACTTTGTGCTTATTGTGAAAATCAATATTCAAATATTCATCAATACAAGAAAGCAAGTTCAATTCCAATCTTTGTCTTGGGATTATTTGTGTTGTGATAGTTTTGTTCTTATGTCTTGCTATCATAATCTTAATTGATAATAATTGAACGGTGGAGTTTGTTTCAAGTGATTGAAGAGCGCTCTAGATTTGATTCTGATAAACTTTGTGTTATCAAATCGGTTGTGGGTTATATGTTCATGTTTGTGAAAATACAACAGTTTGGGGACTTTGTGCTGCAAGTTGTTATATTTGAATTGTTTTTATCATATTGAAGAAGAGTGAAGACTTTGGGCTGCATTTTGCTTCAAAAAAGTTCTGGTTACAAGTAGTGAGTGAGGTAACAGAAAACTTTGTGTTTCTGTGATATTGCGATAATTTATAAGTTTTATATCGAGAGTTTGAAATATAAACATCTATTCTGAAAAAAGAGAATGAGATGAGATGGAACCACCCCAAACATAGTTTTTAGTGTACATAAATTTGATAAGTGTTTGATTTACAAAAGTTAAATAATTAGAGGGAACCTCCCCTTGCTGAGAGGAGAGACTTTGTCTCATCATAGCTGTGGCTGATATACCCATTTTGCCGTTAGCGAGTTAACGACAAAATATTCACCCAACAATATGCCAGAATTTGATCTTCGATTCAGGTCCGCCTTGTATACCTCCTTTGCACCTTTCATTGTATATCGGCATATACAAGCACCATATACATGCAAGCCGCGGACTTCAAATCTTTATGAAGCAGACTGGAAAGACTTTGAAATCTGGCTTGTATATCACCTTTGTATGTTCCGCTTGTATGTGCAAACATACAAGCCACATATACAATGCACTGTTCATGCCATACATTGGCCTTTGTATATGCACGCTTGTATGTTTGGCCCCTTGTATATTGTTGTTGCATGTTTTCTTTGTATGTCACCGATATACAAATGCCCTTGTATATTGTGGACCCCACCTCTTGCACATTCGGCCTTGTATATTTCTTTGTATGTTTCAATTGTATGTGCAAACATACAATGCAAAATATACATTCTCTTTTGTATGTGCACCGATGTACATTCCACTGTAGCCAATGCATATTATCTTTGTATATCGGCCTTGCATGTTGGACTTGTATATCAGCCTTATATGTACGAACATACAACTTGATATACATTCCACTGTACATTCTCACTTGTATCTTATGCGAAGGTCCTTTGTATATTCCACCGATGTACATTAGAAAATGTACATTCACCCTTGCATCTCTTAACATACAATCTGCCTTGTATGTTTCACCTTTGTATAAACCCGTTGTATATCCGAAAATACAATAAGAACATACAAACCTCTGCATGCAAGCGGGAATCTTTGATGGAATATCCTTGCAATGTATAACCCGATATGCATCTTTTTCTTGTATATTTTTGTTGCATGTTTCAAACATACGACACGATATGCATTTGAAACCCGATATACATTCAGGGAATATTCTTAGAATCTGTGATAGATTCCCTCAATGTATATGCATCTTCTAAGCCTGATATGCATTCCGAAATGCATACAACTAAATTGTTCCATTCTTTTGAAAGCCGATGGAAAATCTACAAGCCCGCCAATGTATATTTGCTCTTGTACATACAAACCCCTTTGTATATTTTTGTACATTGCTGATATACAAGCAAAAAAAAAACTTGTATATAGCCTTTGCATATTATCTTTGTATGTACAAAGGCGAATGTATATACAAGTATGCATACCAATACAAGTTATAAAATATGAGAAATCCCAGCGATAGAAAATACTTGAAGTTAAAAGATTTCTAGGTTTTTCTGGGTTTTTTGCAGGGAATCTTTAGGCAAGAGATTGGGATTTTTTAACTAGGCATGCATGAGTACTTGGAAGATTTAAGCTTTGTATGGGCATTTTCCAAAGGATTTTCAAGAAAATGCTAGGTGAACTATTTGGCTCTGGGCAGCGGAAAATAGGTCAACAAATACCTTCCAAATACTCATCCCACAGAGCAAGATTTGGAACACTATGATCAACCTGCTTAAGAGAAGAACTCAATTCTAAATAAGCAGGAGGTGAAGGAGGAGGAAGCTTAACACTAGTCTTAAGAACACCAAGATTCAAGTGACCAGACTTCTCCTCGCAAACATGATTCACCCTTGATGGAAGGGTGTGAACATCAGCCAAAGAAACGTCATCATTAGGAATAAAATGAGAAAAAGAATACAAGCGAGATGCATGATCCACCACCCCTATAGCAATGATATCTCTAGTCTCTATGTCCCGAATGTATACAAGATCAAGAGTGAACTCAACTATCTTACCTTGTGCACCATGAGTAATTTGATAAACTAAAAGGAGATTAGTGGTCAAGGAGGGTACACAAAGAACATCATGAAAAGATCCCTCACCCATATCAATAGAACCTTTCCCACAAACTTTCATGTAAGTATTGTTACCCATCAAAATGCTAGGTGAACTACAAGGCTCAAAAGAAGAGAATATATCCAGAGAATATGTCATATGATGAGATGCACCTGAATCAATAAGCCATCTCCCATTTTTAGGAATAGTGGAAACCAAGAGTGCTTTAGCTTTCATCCCATTAGCAAATCCTGCATTCCCTGACTGTGTAGATGAAGATGCTGTTGATTGTGATTCGTAAGAAGAAGGAGAAGAAGAAGACACTGATGAGGGTAGCGGGATGTTGTTCTTCTGAAGAAGGTGAGTAAGCTCATCAATCTTCTTAGTATAACGCCTATGCTTATCATGTCTAGATCTCTTGCAATAAGCACATTTGATCTTCTATTGTGATTGTTCCTCTTTAGAAGAGGTCTTGGTCTCAGGAGTAAGCTATGAAGGAGAATCCTTAACTTTCTCTTTAGACTTAGAATCCTTATTCTATTTATTGTCCTTGCCACTTGAAGCCTTTGGATCTTTTGCAAGAAGTGCTTGAGACCTTGTAGGCGTCAATGTGCCCTTTTGTGCCAATTTTTCTTGTTCCCTTGTGAGTTGTGTTGCAAAACCATCAAGAGAAGGCATTTTTTGTGCACTACCTAGAGCATCCATGGTAGCATAAGATGCAAAAACAAATATAGAATAATCAGGACCTCACTTAGAGAGAGTAGATAGAATCAACTGCTCATCATCTTTTTTAACCCCACATTTAGACAACTGTAATCTAAGAGAATTAAGCTTGGTGAAGAAGTCTTGGATATTGTCAAAATGTCTAGGATCAAGATTCATTAGTTCATTCTCCAAATGAAATTTCCTCATCTTATATGGCTTACCAAAAAGATTCTCTAAGGTAGTCCAAATATCATTAGGATGTTTACAAGATAACACATGATATCTCAAGTCAGGATAAATGGACATAACGAGACTACCAAGAGCTTCATCTCTTTGATCAATCCATTTCCTCTTTTCTACAACACTTGTGGGTTCAAGATCTTGGTCATATGTAATCCTTTGCAACTTTAGCTTCAATAACAAAATCTCCATATCAAATTTTCACTTAAGATAATTTGTTGGATTTAGAAGTTCTACTTTAGGCAAATCCATGATGAAACAATAGAATGCAACAAATATCCCTCACAATGTAACCAATCAACCTCTTATGTTCACAAGAAATGAGGCAAAAACCAAGATCTGACTGTGATGACAAAAAAGGAGCATCAAATAGCAAAACAACTGAAAGATACCTATACCTCTGCAAAGTTGGCAAAATCACCTTTCCAACGATATATGGTTTGCAAAAAATGGCCTCCGTTTGCAAAAGATATGCAAAAATTAAAAAAAAGGCCTATAAAGGGCACTTTGGAAGCATCGGGGGGCTTAATATGGCAGGCACCTGGTCACTCCATATGACCACAACGAGCATGGGGTACAAAAATTTGGTGCCTTTCGGGCCAAGTGGATCTTGATAGATGAAATATGTGGTAGGTTCCTGCGCCACACAAACTCCAAATCACCAAGTCACCACAAGCATACAAGTCACCAATTGAGCCTATTGAAGGGTGGTTCTCCATGTGGGAGAGACTATCCACAACCACGTGAGCCTTGCTCACTATTGAGAAGTGAGTAAATGACTATTTCAATAGCCAAAAACAACATTTTAATGCCAATGTGGGACTAAAGTCCCTGTGAAATGTTCAAGATCTGACCGTGGGCCCACTCTGCTTCCACTGCATAGGAAATGGAAAACTAAAACAAATATTTTACTTGAAACTTTACAAATACCAAAGTTTTCTTCACATTGGAGTCTTTCGGAGCTTTTTTTTCTAACCATTTAGGTTTCATGAAGTGGTCAGGCAAAGAGAGTCACAACAGACGCCCCTCCTAACCCTAATGCACGGGAAGATATAAATAGCAAGCCATTTAGAAAAGTAGAGATTCTCATTCCCCAACTCGACTGTCAAGCAATGATAAGCCATTGAATTTCAAAAAAAATTGAAAACCTCAACCCAACAGAAAAGAAGCCAAAGGCATTTAGCTATTTTGCCATTTGATCTCTTTTGGTTGTGTAGGTATGACAACATTTCAACAACAATGCAGACGGTCATCTAAGCTTCCAAGCTTGTTATATTCTTCTTCTTCATCTCTAGTGGGTGCTCTAAGGGTTCATTCCTCAATGATGGTTTCCAATAGAAAGTGGAGGGGCAACGAGTCTCGAAAGACTCCTGCGTAACAGTATGAGGTCGCAGGCAAAAAAAATGTGCTGATAAAAAAGCAAAACAAGACGTCTTTCAATCGCTTTAAAACACTTACACATACCAAGATTTAAAATCCAATCTACAACTCCAATCTCCACACGAGCTTGAAAATGAAAATTGAATTGATCTAAAAAATGCAGGTATAACAAACAGAAACCGCCTATAGAAAATCCAATATAATCTATGCTTTGTGTGCCAATGAATGACACTTACAAAGAAAACAAATCAAATATCAATCTGCAAGTTAAAATAATGGGATCTCAAAGCCTCTGATGAAAACTCTCAGAATCAGAAGGAGACACAGGAAGATTGCTCTAATACCATGTTGGTGTAAACCACCTCCCAGGACCACAATCTGCAGAATAAACCTTCACAAATACGAGAGAAGCAAAGCTCTTTCACCAGAATGTTGATAAAAAGAATTGAGATATAGAATAATGTAGACATGCCTTGCTTATAAAGGCAAGGAGGGAGAGCTGGTAGATAACCGACAACAACTACCAAAATATTAAATGCACTAAGTAACTAATATCTAATAATGCATTATGTTGGATGCCCAAGTAAACTTAAGCATAGGTAAATGGTAAAAATTCATTTACTCCAACACCCCCCCTTAAGTGAAACTTAGGGAGATTATTATGTAATATGGGTCCCGACAACTAGGCCATGTTAGGTACCCATGTACAATGCAAAATGCAATGCAATCTCTCACAAACCAGAGAAAAGGAGAAAACCCTATGGGACAAAACTCCTCTCCAAAAGAGAGAAAGTAAAACAAGATGATGCATGGAGGACTCACTAATAATATCTAAATTTTTCATTTTGAAAGGGCACTCACAATATGGAGGTACATATGTGAAAGAAGAGGGTTGTGCAACACTTCAAACCATACTAGCACATATTACAGTGACACAATGAATAACACATATAGTGGTAGTGATGAGATGTTTTTAAGTGGACATATGCAACTTGAGAAGAAAAGGAAGACTAGGATCAGGATGGCCCTCAATCGCATGGTCAAAGTGTGGAGATGATTTAGCAATTAGAAGAGATTTAACACTTACTAGGTATTTATAGTGTATTTCATATTCCAAACTCTAAATTATTATTGATGATGTTTTATTTTTCTATCACTGAATCTTGATATACATTTTTTCATTTTCCATTTAAAAATTAATAAATTAACATACTACTATTTTCCAATGTTCCATTTTAGAATCTAAATTTTAAACATTGTTTTTAAATTTGACTTTATTTTAGCATCTAAATTTTACACATTTTCCATTTTTATTTAATAATTAACATATTATTGATAATTTCCTATTATTATTGTGTGATACTGATAAGTTTTACATGCATTCAACTAAATGCATACTAACAATAGTAGCATATACATCATTAGCAAATGTTTAATGTGTATCTAGAAATCAGAGCTTTCTTGAATTAAGCAATTAAACAATACAGATAATTTGAACACATAAATGGATTTTAGTCTTATATTGATTTTCAAATGAAAGAATACATAAAAGTGTTACAATAATTTTCTCAAAAATAAAATTGCACAATGCTCAATTGGAAACTCATATTATAAAATTATTCTATCAACGTTTGTAGCATCCTCCACTGTTCATCTGATGGAAGTACAATTTATTCTAACTCATAGTAACTAACTTGTAATTTTGTTAACAATTCATAACTGATAGTGGAATGTAACTTGAATGTATCAATCAAAGTTGCATTCAAGGTTATCAATGGTTTGATGGAATCTAAAAAGTTTGCCTCATCTAGCTTTTGAGGAAACTAGTCCTTATCCAACTTCATTGTATCCTTCATCTTCTTTTTGAAAGCACCCTTTCCAATGTATCACCCTGTTTTGTTAAAAGCCAATGGCAAACCAAGCTCTTTCAAGTATTCTACCTTTTTATACAACTTCTGCATCATTTTTGCAACCTGATCAAGAAATTCCTATGATTCACCTAGCTTCGTACACTTTTGAATGATAGATGATGCCTTTATTGAGGCATCAATCCAGTTGTGAATTCCTTTGGACGCCAATTCATTGTTACTGATTTTGTAGATTATTTGCAAAAATTGCTTTATAATTTTATGTCTTGAAGTCATGTTTCTATTATCAAGAATGTATTGTTTAAGCTTCATATTCTATACTATCAATCCATCAATCAATTAAAACAATTGAGACAAATCATCAATCCTCTGCATTATTTCCTCCCAAATGTTTTTTTTATATGAATAATTATTTTTTATAAAATTAAGATACTCTGTTTTGGGTAGACATTATTTCATTTTATGTTTTCTTCAACTCTAGCAACAATTTTTCAGTGTTTCTTCTCTCTTCCTTTGTTTTATGTTCCCATTAATGCAGACCCATGTAAATGCAGGAACACGATCAAGAGGCATCCACAAGCACGTTGTAATTACCAGGAGCAACCGCACAAAATCTAACCACTTTATCCATGAGATTCTTCACACCGGAGCACATGACCTTCACTGCCTTCAACTGTCATAAAAGAAAGATAGCTTACGGACCACTAAATCATGAACCATTGTAGTTATAGACACTTATCATCATCCCAGACTTCCCTCTAGAAACACAGAGCAAAATACTTCAATGCGGAGAAATGTGGAGCAAAATACTTTCTCCCTGTCACCAATGAATAATCAAAAAAAGCAGGTTTTACAATGGTGAATGTAACTAACTCAATTCTTCATATTAGAGGCTCAAACTGAGGATTTAGCATCTTCAAACATGCCTATAAATATATTCCAATCCACAGACCAAGATCTTCACCCTCCAAGAAATGCGAAGCAGTCTTCTGGACTATTCTTCAGTATGCAACTCACTGTCTTCCACTGTGATTCACTGTTTCTTTTCTGATTCTTTCGAAGGGGATAATTTAATCAATATCCTTAACATATAAAGCTTCTAACCAAATAACAAAATAGGATACAGTTGACACCAATGACAACAAAGATATGTTGACATAAATGATAACACTGATTAGGCACATACTTGCAACAATCTCCCCCTTTGTCATTGATGGCAACCTACGATGTGAAAAACTGCAACAACCATCAAGTCAAGATTCTCCCTCTATCTCTTTACACATTTGCACTCTCTCTCTAAGTTTTTCACATGATTTCTCTCCCCCTTTGACATCAATGGCAAACGACACATATTTGCACTCTGCTGCTCTGATCCAATCTCTCTTCTGAACTCTCTTCATCTGACTACTCCCCCTGGGAAGTAGCCCTTACAGGCATCAATCTGGATATAGAGATGGATTTTTAGGTACCTCCGGACTGATGCACTTCTGTGCATCTTAGTTTAGAGCAGGAGGGGTGATAACCCCTAACTTTTCTCTAAGATACTCAAAAGTATCCTTAGGCAGAGGCTAAGTGAAAATGTCTACAATCTGATCTTTTGTAGATACATACTCCAAATTGACTTCATTCTCTGTCACCTTTTCTCTCAGAAAGTGATATCTTATGGATATGTGCTTTGTCCTTGAATGCATTACTAGATTCTTTGATATGTTTATTGCACTTGTGTTGTCACAAAAGATTGCAATTGGATCTTCATACACAACTCGGATGTCCTTCAATGTTTGCTTCAGCCATAACACTTGAGTGCAACTACATGCTGCTGCAATGTATTCTACTTCTACAGTAGACAGAGATATTGAGTCTTGTTTCTTGCTTAACCAAGATACCAGCCTTTTTCCCAAGAAGAATGCACCTCCACTATTTGTTATGATTAAGTCATGAAAGCATAAACACAGAACCATAAACACAATTGCAAGATCATACACAAGTGACACCAAATTTTTATGTGGAAAACCCTGTTAAGGGAAAAACCATGTTGGGGGTTAACCCACAAGATATATATATGTAAAGCACAATACCAAAAATTAGAGGCTCATTGCCGATAGGGCTCATTGCCCAGAAAAAGGCTCACTGCCAACGGTTTTGAACTGAGATGTTAGCATCTACTCCATGCCTGAATTCAGTTCCATTGAAGTGCAATACTCTTCTGCTCTACTCTGCCTTTTCTCTTCCTTACTTATCTTTGCATTTTTCACACAAGGACACCTTTTCCTCGATTCAATTGTAAGTATTTATACACTACATCAACCTTGCAATGATTATCAAGGTCGGCATTACAATCATCAACCGTTGGAAAAATCTCCAAGGTTGGCATTACAAACATACATAAAATAGGTCTAGACCTAATACAAAATTAGCTAAGGAAATGTAGTAAAGATGTATGTGGATCACTCCATGCCTTAGCTAGGACTCAAACACAATATTCCATGCCATGACATGCTTCTACAATCTTCAGTATATCTCCGCAATCACTGGAATTAACCAAGTCAACTAATTGGTTACACACTACGTTATCTAGGAATAAACTTCAAACATGATCTCAATTCCTTAACATGGACCCATGTAAATGTAGGAACACAATCATGAGGCATCCACAAGCACGTTGTAATTACCAGGAGCAACCGCACAAACTCTAACCACTTTATCCATGAGATTCTTCACACCAGAGCACATGAATTTCACTGTCTTCAACTGCCATAAAAGAAAGATAACTTGCGGACAACCAAATCATGAACCATGGTAGTTGTAGGCACTTATCATCATCCTAGACTTCCCTCTAAAACCGTAGAGCAAAATACTTCAATGCGGAGAAATGCAGAGCAAAATACTTTCTCCATGTAACCAGTGAATAATCAGAAAAAGTAGGTTTTACTTTGGTGAATGTAACTCACTCAATTCTTCATACTGGAGGCTCAAACTCAAGATTTAGCATCTTCATACATGCCTATAAATAACTTCCAATCTGCAGACCAAGATCTTCACTCTCCAAGAAATGTGGAGTAGGCTTCTGGACTATTCTTCAGTATGCAACTCATTGTCTTTATGATTCACTGTTTCCTTTCTAATTCTTCCAGAGGGGCTAATTTTCTTAATATCCTCAACATATAAAGCTTCTAACCAAATAACAAAATAGGATATAGTTGACACCGTTGACAACAAAGATATGTTGACATTAATGACAACACCGATTAGGCATATACTTGCAACAGATTCATCCTCTGATTTGATTTAAATTTCTATAATTTAATGTGTTGTCTAAATCAATAAAAGAACATTCCTATTTCCTGTGTTCAATTTTTTTATTGTGTGTTATGGGATTGACTCCCTCGTCAAGAGAATTTTTCAAAGATATTAGCAATGCTTTCAACATCAGGGAATATTTTCTTAATGAGGAGCATATTTTGTCACCTTATTAATGGGTCTTTTAACACACTTCTCAACCTAGGTGAAATCTAAGATGAATTCCACCTCTCCTAAAAGGAATCAATCTCCAAAAAGGAAACTGGCTATCCCTAAGGTCTTTGTAACCAAGTCTTGGTCATTTGCAAGGTAACTCAAGGATTTATGTATTACTATTCCAATCAAGGACCTATAGTGTTTGATAATATTTCAAACATTTAAGGGTTAATTTGCACACATATGATTAGTATTTTAGATTTAACCATACATTTTACAAATTGATCCTAACATTCATTGCCATAAACTATAACTTTCCAACTCATAATTAGCAGTAGAACAACTCGCAAACATGAAATATCAACATTATCAACAAATTACAAGTTTGAAACCCTAATACTAATCCTAGACTACTCAAATTTGTAAAATAAAGTGCAAAAAATATAAGGTTTAGAAGAGAAACCAACTAAAAGCTAACCTTCATTCCACATTTTAGCATCACTAATGAATAGACAAATTTGTAAACATAACCATTCCTAATTTGGCCATGAAAATCAATAACCAAGGTTCAAGAAGGTGCAATCTCCAAAGGGTACTAGCCATGCAAGTTGCTCCAACAAACTTATGATTCTCAACATATATTGAAGAGATCTCACACAATTGGTTTGTGGGTGTTTAGGTTGACCACATGAAGTTTTCACAATCAGTAAACAACCAGTCATATGAAACACATCACAAACTCATCAATGACCATCAAGTTTTTGCTAGAAATGTAAGAAAAAAACACTTAGAGTTTAGAAAGCCAAGTAAAAATAGAAGAAATTTTAGAAAATAGTACTTTATTACTCTCAAATCTAAAGGTTTCCAACCATTACAAAGAGTTTCAACTATCATTTTATAGAAATAAACTTTTCCATACTCAATTTTTTGGTTTTACATCAATGGATTAGATCAAAAAGATCCAATGGCTCAAATCAATGCTCCAACTCAAAGTCATTTTTCGTTGTAGGCATAATTTCCAAGGCAATTTTTTCTCATCTCCTTTTTATATTCTTCAACAAGGTTCTCTTAGTAAGAAAAAGTACCTTTTCATTCTCATCATATCATTAAATGTTTGTGGTAAGTTTGCTATTTTTAGAAAAAAGACACCTCAATACTCCAATCAGCATTCATGATAGGTAGCAACAATAGTTTCAATGTGATTTCACCTCATAACATGTCTACATCAACAAATTTCCTCGTCCATGCCTAGGAGATGGTAGTACAACTTTCAACACAATAACTTTTGTTTAGGAAGGCATATGTTAATGTATAGAGTCTCTTTTCACCATATACCATACCTCCTTGACATATTTTAGGCATAAACAAGATTTCATTATCATTATACATCTCATTTCTCAACCAGGACCTTTATGATAGTAGCAAGCAAGGAGCGTAAAGTATTTAGGATAACAACAATAAGGTCATCAAATCAACAACTTCTTTGTTCATCTTCAGGACTTTCTCCCCTTCTTTGTTGATAATTTCTTGCTTTGTTTGTGTAGGTACAACCAAAGGACTTCAAAACTATGATGTTTCCATCACAGATCAACAATATATTAGGAGTTGAATCATCATTTATCTTCGTCCCTCCAGATAGTATCTTTTTTTAGCATGTGCAAGTAAAACAACAGTCTTTGCTTCAACACCTACTCCTACAACCACAAACAACAAAGTATCAAATTTCTCATATTCATAAATCATGAAAGGAAACATTGTTCAAATGTAGAAGTCATTGATACTCAATTCATGAGTCCATAAAGCTAACTAACATATTCATTAGTAGACCCTTATCTCCCTTTTTAGTGAAATTAGGTGTGCCAAATACAAGTCCACCTAATTTGATCTTTGACTTCTTGTTTATGTACCTAAACTCATCTCACTCTCCCTTATTGTAGCCTATCTTAGGGTTCATTTACTCATAAATTCCTTATAATTATCCTAGAAAATCATCTCCTCAAACCAATCATGCTCTTTTATAATAATTTATAGGACTTATGACAATTCCATGTGATCTTAGCAGTTGCATGGTGGCTATAAGCTAGGCATAATTATCTTGATATGTTCACTGCTCTGTTCATAAAATTTTTAGGTATTATCATAAATGGACACCTTCTACAACCTCTTTGATAATCCTTAGATTATGAAGACAACTCTTAATGATGTTCTAGGATGACATGATAGGCTTGTGTACTATTATGACAATGATTTACTTTTGTTAGTATTAAGGTGCCATCGACCTTGTAAATCCTATGTAATTAATTACTCCTAATATTGTTTTTAAATTTCCATAAGGGAAGAAGTATTCACCATGTAGTGATATTTTTTTAGCCACATGTTTGATCCTAGTACCTAACGGGTGAAGGTTATCCGAGGGGTGCAAGGGGCACCCCCTGTGGTCACTGTAAATCTAGACCGTTCATCATTAGATCATAGATTTGACATTAGAGGTTATGTTGTCTTTTCTTACCCTAGAAGGCAACCCCTTTATGAGGATATTGTATTACGACTGTGTTGTAGTAGAGAGTTGAGGCTGGAAAAACAGGCATTACTGGATTGAAGACAAAAGAGGAGATTGATAGTGTTGTATTGTAAACTCTATTAAAGTACTTTTATATGTATTTATTTTTTTGATTGGCAAACAATCAAAGAAAGATAATTAGGATTATGTTTGATCATCATTGAACTTGTTAATAGTTATGATTACAGGTAATGTTTTAAATATTTTGAGAATTATATGGATGTTGAATTATGACACCTTTATTTCTTATCTTAAAAAAAAAGAATTTAAATGTTAGATCTAATGCTCCCATAGACCATGGAGGGAGAGTATCATTAGTGTAACATCCAAGTTCTAAAAACATAGTAAAACCGATAAATTTACCATAAAGTAATTTATCAAGGTAAAGAAAATGAGAGAAATTTTTTATTTTATTCAACATATAGTCAAGTAACTACAATTACAAGATTTTCTCATTACAAAATACAATAAACCATATTGTCTTTCTCAATTACAGTGTTTACAAATGTAAATCAATTACATGTATAAATTTTGGAATAAATACTACTTCCAAATATTTGACATCTTTATCCCAAGTCCTGCAATGTTTCCTGCTTGGAGAGAGAGTATCTTTCCAATGATTTACCTCCATCCATAGACTGGCGGTCTCCCACACATCTTCCACATAGGAAGTGGCCCTACCCTTCACGAGGAATATAGACCTTAGGTGACCAATGGTAATTTACCTTTCCCGAGTACATAGCGTTGTATCCTACTCAACTCTATCAACCATACAACTCTAGATTCCCTCTAGCTAAGTATGATTTCCGATAGGATGAGCAATCCAGATACAGTGAACCGACAATGCATGCAGAAAATAAATGCATTACTTTGGACAAAGTTTTTAATATCAATAACGTTTAAAATGAACATGGTCGTTGTGTTCACCCATCGCTACTCGACTTGGATACTGTTGTATTCTCACAATTATTAACACTGACTATATTTACGTAAAGGTTTAAGCATCTTGTCATGATAATAGTTTTCTTGACTTAGAGAAGTCTAAATGACATAACCATTCATTGGGTTCATAATCAACTCTAAGGTTTTAAAACAACCCTTGAATATTACGATATTTCAATATATATCATATCTCATTTCTCTAAGGCTAAGGTTCATAATCAACCTTTGGTTTAACTCTACCATGGTTAGAAATATTTTAACTCTTGCAAAGATAATAACTCCTATTCAAAGGTACATGAAACTTTTCAATTCACTTCTACGTGATGTCATTACCATCACTTCTTATACACTCATATATGATTCTATATAAGGTTATAGACATAGTCTTTTTCTCTATCAAGTAGCCTCTACTAATTCATTAGAATTATTTTTCAAGACCAACTTAAATCTATATAGTCGGCTGTCCTCAAAAGGAAACTCAATCAAATATGTAACTGGTTAACTAGTTTCGTGATAACTAAGTTATACTTCTTGGAATATATAATAATAGAATCATTTGGTTCTTGTACTCATATTATGACAAGTATCATAGTTTTATACAAATGCACAGGGTCAGCCTAGTAAAATCATGAGATAGATTTCATTATTAACATAAGAATCGACCTTACCAGGCTAAGTCGACGCTCAAGCTTAAACTAAAATGGAATAATAGTCATATAATGACTCTATATACCTTCCATACTTAGTTGACTCATTTAATCAAGCTAAATCGATGCTATGAAGAGAGATACAGTTGGCTCACCTCCATTGAAATAGTTACACTATAAACTTAAAGAGTATCCAAATAGAAATGGACGAATGTCCAAGACAAGGCAACAATCAAATTTTCATCGACTTCTAAAAGCATAAAATGCAGAGGCATTTACCTAAAGGCGGTGATTTATACAGTAAAGCTATGGCAGATATAATACTTTGTATTCTTCCCAAGAATCATTCTCAGCCTTCTCTCTGTCCACGCAAAGTCTTTCTTCCTATTCTCAACTACTATCCAAAAACAAGACTTAACACATCCAGTGCCCATTGACTATCTAAGTCATGGCTTTTAAGAGCCCAAACTGACTCATAAATGAGTCATCCAACTATAGGCTCCACCTCTTTTGCAGTTAAAAACACATTTAATTCTAATGGTTTTGGTCTGCTGATCTAGTTCAACCGCTCGCAAGAATGGTGCAATCGATAACATATGTTGATTATGCAAACATTATTGAGGAGAAATAGCAAATGTGGCTGGTTATCCTCCACTCCTCATCAAAGAGGGCACCAACTCAATTAACTAAAATAGAGCAATTGATTACCCATAAAGAGTAGTTCGATCCATTATGCTCTAGTAATGAAGGCACTCCTTGAAAGATGCCTATGGCTGCTCAAGCATAAACCATATTAACTTATCATGAGGTATTATCCTCATTTCACACATAAGCATATTCTTATTTGATTATATCAAATATAATTTTGATATCAAAATCTCTATTTGATTATTATGATTTAATCAATAAAATGATAATATTAAAACGAAGGATTACAGAAAATGTGATTGGGTTGAGCTTGTCTCCCCATCACAATCTGTCGACAAAATCACGTCTTCTTAACTTGACGAAAACGTCTTGACACCTCAAGGGACTTAATAATAATAAGACAACCATTTTACGACAATAATGTCGTAATATTTATGTTAAACGTAAATAGTCACAATTCATACTCAAATGATGTTGTTAACGTTATTAATGACTATGACGACTTACTGCGACTTAAAAAGATTTGTAAAAAAATATCGTAAACTAACAAGACAAGACTTACCTCTTACGACACATTGGTTCACGATTTTGTTAAACACTTATACTCGATTTGGCAAATAAACCACTCATAACCCAAGGTCTATATCTCTCTCCTTGAAAGATACTCTCTCTTTTCTTCGAGAGTCATCTAAAAACCTGTAATCCTATATCAAACTTGTTACCAAACAAATTATGATTAGTGCATTATTATTCAAATAATAAATCAAATCTCATAATGCAAATATTAAATCGATAATAACATAATCATTTCCATAATTTCATAAATGACATTCAATATAATCCATGTCTTTCCTTGTCATTAATCTAAACATCATAATAAATTTACTTATGTCCAAGTAATAGTAAAAAGTATAGCAAGACAAAAATTAGGGATGTAACATATCCTTCCCCTAAGATTCATCATCCTCGATGATATAAAGTATCAAAAAGTAACTAAAAAGCAAGTTCATTGTTTTCAACTAGTAACAACATTAAATAAATGAGGAAACTTTTGATAAAATTCATGGTAATCCTCTCATGTAGCATTTGCCTCAGCATATTGGTCCCATTAGACCTTTCATTGCAAGACCTTTCTGTTAAACAAGCAGAGCTTGTGTGTTTCTAACACCTTGAGTGGCTCGATCGTGACCACCCCTGGATCCTGCATCTGTAAAGAATTCCAATTCAAAATATGGTTATCCCCTGCAATATATTTCTTCAAATAAGACACATGAAAAACATTGTACATTCTAGACAAGGCAGGTGGTAGAGAAATTATGTAAGCAACCGGATTGCCCACTTCAAGCACTTCAAAGGGTCCCACATAACAAGGGGCTAGCTTAGAAGACTTCCCAAACTTAATAGAACTTTTATGAGGTTTGACCCTCGAAAGAACTTTCTCTCCAATAGAGAATTGCCTTGGTACATGCTTTGCATCTACATAGCTCTTTTGCCTATCATTGGATTCTGCTAATCATTTTCTGATCAACTTAACTTTCTCTTCCATTTCAGCTAGCATTTTTGGTCTGATGCTAATCCAATCTTCTTGCTTATCCCAACTTATTGGAGTTCGACATCTTCTTCCATACAATGCTTCAAATGGTGCCATCTTAATAGCGGAATGATAGGAATTGTTGTAAGCAAATTCTACAAGTGGTAAGTATTCTTCTCACTTATATTGCTGATCGATGCAATACATTCACAACAAGACTTCCAAAACTTGGTTTACTCTCTCAGTTTGTCCATCATTTTCAAGATGATAAGTTGTACTCACATTGAGTTTAGTCCCTAGTACAGAAAACAAAGTTTGCCAAAACCTTGGCGTTACACTTTGTTGCTTGCTGTCATGGTTGTCTAACACTCTTTCCAAGGCTATCAATCATCTTGGGATATTATTTATCTTTAATTGGATCACATCGGTTCCACAAACGGTTTCCTTGTCATTAACAACCTCCACAAATGCATTAAAAATTTTCTCTTGCGAGAGGTACTTGTCTTTGCACTGGAGGAATTTTAGTAGGTCCGCATCATCATTAAAAACCTACCAATTGCATATGTTGTCTGGTACATACGGCCTAGTCTTAACTTCAACCTTGGAAATTTTGGATAGAGTAATATCATCACTCCTCAGGGCTATATTTGCCAGAAAGTCAGCCATCACATTCTTGTTCTTTTCTATCCACTCGATGGAAAAGGCATCCAGGAGTTTAATGGTATCCCATACAACATATTTATACTGTTTAAGTCTCCTATGCTTTGTGAGATATTTATCTCACTTGTGAGACAACCGGCTCTAAATCTCCCAATACTTTTAACAACTTTATACCATGCTTGATTGCCATATTTAAGCCAAGGAGCAATGCCTTGTATTCCATAGTGTTATTAGTATAAGAGAAATTTAGTAGAACTAAATGTTTGAAGGTTTTTCCACTGGGTGCAACAAAAATCACACCGGCACCTGCTCCAATTCTAGAGCATGCACCATCAAAATACATTTGCCATAGTCCTACTTGATCAGCTAGAGCCTCAACCCTTAGGGGGTCAATGTGGTCTGGGGCCTACTGACATGGATCCACTTTGAAATTGTCCATATCACTATTGCAAAAATTGACTTGTTGATCATGATAGTTGGGCCTATCAATGTGCTCTACTACCGTCTGAAATCTGGGCTCCCCATCCAACCTGACCTCCCTCCCATTCATTGGTATGGTAGCATAAGATAAATCCAATTGTTTATTTCCTCCGACCACCGCAGTCTACTATCTTGACAAGAGCATCCCATATTGTGGGGGTATGTCTACAATAGTAACATCCATCTTATAAACTTTGTCAAGGAAGGCTGCGAATCTCAAGTCAACATCCTTCATTATTCCTAAGACAGGGACAACCTTGTTGTCCATTGCATAGCATTTGCCATAACTTGTGTCAACCCATAGCCCCAATTCTTTCATGACATCCAAAGGCATAATATTAATGGCAGCTCTTGAATCCACCATGCAGTTTCTTACCATTTTATTATTTACTAGCATGCTGACATAAAATGGAGCAATTTGGGAAGGGGAAGTAGTTATTGCCTCACCTACATATACCTTAGGGGTCCCTATCTCTCTGTACTTATTTTCATTAATCTGTTGATCCATCTTCTAGGAAATGGGTGATCCTTTGGGAACATCATATGATCTTTGAGACACACCAGTGATCATTCTCAGGGCATTGTTCTTGTGCTAATCTATCTTCATCATCTCAAGTAAGGGAACTGAGACCTTTATATGGGACACAATCTGAGTCATATCAATAAAGGAGGTATCATTGAATCATAGGCAACCCTACCCACCTTTATCCTCTTGATTTTCTCCTATTTAGGGGAAGTAGGAGCCTTGAGATTACTATGCTTACCCAAATCCTTATCAATTTTTGCATCTGTCTGACATGTCCTTGTTATGTCAAACTGTACCTTCTGATTTCTTGGAATTCTCCCCTTTTCATTAGGGCTCTTCACATTGTCAATACTCTTGACCCCTGAAGGTGTTTCTTTGATGAATAGATTGTCGGGTCTACCTTGGTTGGCATCAACTGTTTTATTCCTCAAATTGTAACTGCTTTTGGCTTGAGTGAAACAACTATAGTCAAGACCTTGATTTCTTCCTCTGAGGGTCTCCTTAAATCAAACTTTTCCATACTTGCATCTGCAACATTCACTTTCACATGCTCCATGTCACAGTCTTCATGATTAGGAAAGACCTGTTGATGGTAATCTTCTACACTGTACCTTTAGTTGTCAACATAAATCTCAACATATTCTTCTTCTTAAGAGGTATACTCTTCTACTATCATAAAGGGTTTGGATGAGAACATATTGATTGTATGGTCCTGATTGTAACCATCTTCTTCATATTCCTTATCAGGCATGTCAAGTTCTTGAAGTGACTAAGCCACCACACATTGGGATGGGGAATGAGGTAATTGGCATGCCACACACCAAAGATTGTCTTCAACCACATTGGCACTAGGTCTTTTCAAGGGGTCAGGGGCATCTCTATTGAGCACTCCCCTTTGATTATTGTGAACTGGCCTCCCAACTTGCCACGTAGTGTTATATGGTTGATCATACAATTTGGGCATTCTCTCATGCTTCTGATAGTTATGCCTATCATTGAACAACCCTTTCTCAACCTTGGTCACCTTATGATTCAAGTCTTTGAGGGAATTCATGACCTTATCGACTTTATCTTCTAATGTTGGTATTTTATCTTGAGGTCCTTTGGGGTTCTTTAGCAATTTAACCTCATTTCTCTTTCCTACCTTTCCCGAAGCTCATTTTTTATTCTTAATTTGCAAAGTAGTTTTAAAGGCTTCTCTCAAAGTCTGGGGATCTTTATCTCTTAGAGAGTAACTATGATTGGAATCAAATGCATTACAATACAAAACAAGAAAGACCTGTTCACTTGGTCTCAGATCAATAGGGAGCCTAAGCATCACCTTCTGGAATCTTGTATTGAAATCTAAAACTGGTTCATTGTGTGCTTTGGAAATATTGTTAAATTCACTTAGCATAAAATGAGAATCAATTTTGTCACCATATTGTTCTCTGAATATTCTCTTAAAATCCTTCCAAGACCCGATGCTGGCCTCAGGCAATCCCCTATACCAATCCCTAGAATCTTCAACCAGTGACTATATGAATAGCTTCATGATAACATCTTCATTCTCAACTTCATAATCATCTAACAAATTCAGGAATTGCCTTAAATGATTTTCTCTAGATATAGCATTGTTACCGGTAAACTTAGCCAGCACACTTCTAACATCATTTGGGAGGGGATCAGGGTAACCAAGTATCCCATCAAAACATACTTGCCAGTATCTTTCTATTTGGAGTGGTCTCCTATGTAAATGATCCCTCTGATTATCATGTTGCTTACTAGTGCCACTCCCACCCGCTCCCACACTTCCATGTCACCTCATATTCTAGTCCCCAGACTGAGTAGCTATACAAGGGTTCAGTATCGGTCAGCTAGCACAAGCTGGGATGTTTACATCAATAGGGGAAGAAACCCCTGGGTTGTGAGATATAGGAGCCATAGGGTTTATAACAGAGGACTTCAGGAATTGAATCTTCTTCTCCATTTCTGTGTTTGTAGCCAATAACTCCACTCTTTCCAATTCCCTGTGCAATTGTTCATTCTCCCTCTTTAACTTAAGGCCCAATGAATCTGACCCCTTAGAAGAAGGGAATCTTTGAGGTGATTCTACTTCATTAATACTCACTCCTTTCAAGGGTCCTTTCCCTTGATCACCACTAAGAACAGGAGGTTTAGGGATTGACAGGGCTAGAACAGAAGTAGTGACAATCAAGCTAGTCCAGGTATTCATGGGAACACTTCTTAAAGGTACAGTTACATTACTCTGACTAAGGATTTGAGAGACTATAGGGCGAATGGGTATAATAGATACAGGCTTGGGCTTCTCTACTATTACTGACCTTAACCATTCAAGTCTTGTCTTCATTCTATCCCTCTCATCCATAGTACTCTTGATTTTCTCCTCTCTCTTCTTCGCTCTCTTCATATTCATCTCTCTCACTCTTTGAGTCTCTTTATGCAGTTCATTTATCTCTTTTAGAAAATCCTCCTCAGTAGACAGTGTAGTATTTGAATCAGAGGTTTCCAAGGTACTATCCAGGAGGTTTACAACATTCACTTGGAAAGCGGGGGTAGGTGACCTACTAACAGGATTACCCAACAAGTCATATTCGGTAGATCTAAGGGACTAGATACTACAGGAGTAAATGGTTTGCTAGCAATGGAACTAGCTTGAGTTTTTTCCTTTTCAATGAAATCCCTCAGGATATAGTTGTCTTCATCGGTCGCAGGAATTCCATATTCATATGACTTTTGACAACTTATATCAACATTATCAACATGAAGCTTAGATTCTGACAGAGGAGGACAAACTTTAGACTTACTTGTGTCGGCCTTCTTCTTCTTCCATGATTGACGAGTGCTTCTCAGTAATTCTTCTTCCATCCATTGGCCCAGGTGATTCCTCATTTGTTTCCTAGTTCTCTACATTCTCATATACTTCTTACAATTATTTCTTATCTTTCTTTCTTCCTGCAGTTAATGAAGCACTAGCACAAGAAAGTTAGAGTTGCCACCCAAACTATGGGAATCTATTGTTGGCAAGAGACACTATATGGATTCATGGTTGTTGTCATTGATGGCAACAAAGGTCATCCCACATATCCGCAAGTCATGATATATCTCTACCGGAAGTCAGATTGAAGATTGTTGTGGTCCGGTGAACAAGAACAGAGCATGTGGCAAGGTCCGACAGATTGGTCCGGATCTCTCAGAGGAAGTGTCTTGGCACAGTGCGGATCTGGGGAAGTCAAGAGGACTATCTTGAGTAGTATATTCCAAGGATTTAGCCTCCGGAGATGGACAAAGAAAAAGATATGAATAGTTGAGTACCGGATTCCTGAGAGACAGTGAAAACAGAGGAAGAACTGACTGATAGAGTATCAGACTACTTTCCGGATGTGTTACAGATGATGATAAAGGTTGCGGAGGCATGAATCATGTTTGGCCGACATAATTGATGATATCTACAAGTATATGCTTGATCTGCATTGCTTGGTGAGCAAGGATTCAGCCGACAGAACTAAGTTTGTAAGAAAATAGACTGTTCCGGATGCCGACTAGAAAGGTGATGAAATTACTTGTGCGGATATATATAGAGGATGGATTTAGTTGTAAAGAGGGTGAAGTGTGTGAAAGGATATGCGAAAAAATCCAGAGTAGAGCAGAAGTAGCAAGAAAGATCCGGTATGTGAAAGGATAGCAGACTAAAGAACAGAGGAAAGATGAAGTGCAGCAGATCAGTATACTGAACTTAACCGGAACTGAACTCCAGCATATGCAGATGCTTCCAATCAGTTCAAGACTGTGATTCTTATCACTTTGTAAGACAGTGTGTCTTCTTGTAGGCAGTGAGCCTCTTGTGAGCAGTGTGCTCGGGCAGTGAGCCCTAATTGGCAAGTGCCATTTTTGTAATTTCCTATTCTTCTAACAGAGAATAATTCTTGGGTTAATCACCCCGTGGTTTTCTCCCTTAACAGGGTTTCCACGTCAAAAATACTGTGTCATGTGTTTCTTATTTCATGGTTAATGTTTTGTGTTTGATTTTATGCTGCTTCAATTAAAAGGAAAGTTCAATAAGGGAAATAATTAGGATAACTGATTCACCCCCCCCCCCCTCTCAGTTATCAACATCTATTGCCTTCATCTTGTCTAATGAAATGTTGCAAAATAATTCTTTGATTCTTAAGCTAGAGTCGCCACCCTTAACAAGGGGATAATGATGACAATGACAATGTATTACAAATGTGCAAACACTAAACACCCATGACAGAACACTAGACAAATCTTGATAATTACAAGCTAACTCCCCAGCTGAGTTGCCAATCTATTGGTTCCTCCAACTGATTAAGTCCAAAACCCCCTAAAGACTAGCCACTTTCTTATGCTCAGGGATTTTGGGTTAGTGGCCAATGAACATGATTACAACTCATAGGATTAGAAAAATCCTCTGTGCTTTTGGTTCTGCAAGACCAAGGCGAGTGTACCTATACAACATTCAGGGGATACCTCTAGACTTTTATTGAATGTTGCATCAAAATAGAAGGTTCTCAATAATGTCTTACCAGGGACATGACTAACTCCATTAGAACTGGCTAGGTCCTATAACAATACAATTCATATCCTGGTCAAGAACAAGTATATAACTAAACACATGACTAACTAAATAATGGACGTAAAATGGTTTAAGATTGTTTGAATTGGATCTAATTTTTGAATTAAATCAGTAAAAGACTAGTGCCTAATCCAATGGGTCACAAAGTCAACATGCATAAAACTGATGTATCATTCAAGCAATATCAATCCCCCTTTCAATGGACTGATGATATCTACACCTTGTGTTGATATCTTTCACACTTGGTGATGCAAGAACCCCCTAAGAGATCATAAAGTAGACAATAGTTAATAGCAGGTTTTCCAAGCTAATTATTCCCCTCCTTGAAAGGACGTAAGAAAAACATACACAATACAAAGAACTATAAAGATGAATTAGTGTATCCTTAATACCTGCAATTCATGTTAACCCCATCAAATGCAATATGTAGAGAGAATCTCACAACCAATCTATCATTTATATTAAAACATCAAAGAGTGATTTTGCCTTATAGATTTGAACAACAGTTCTTTTACACCATTCTCTATTTCCCTTGAATTAAGTAAAACATCATAGTACTGCCTAAGACTTGAAAATTTTGAACCCCTACCAAAAGGCCTTGGACAACCATTTATTGAAACATGGGGGCGTACAAACTTCAGGACCTCAACAAACTTGTGCTAGAAGGGAATATACTCCCATCATCCCATAAGATCAGAAGAGACAAAAGAGCGAAAGAGGAAGGTGCGGGGTCATCACCACAGGAAATCAAGATATTTATTCCTTCAAAACAGATCCCAGACATGCTTGGCCATTACAACCACAAGCATGAGGATGCACTATCCCTCCATGATGACACAAGCGTGCCAGTGACCACTCTTCTAACCGAATTTCAAATTTGCTCATACCGGTCACACTTGGATTAGTTTGCCGAGGAAAGATTGTGAGGAAAGGACAACTGGACTCAAAATACCCCTTACTACTGAGGTAGGAAATTATGATACACATTTACTAGATGTCTTTTATACTTCTAATCAGTAGGGAGAGAAATGATGAGAACAATGTTTGCCATCTCAGATTCAATCCTGGATTACTCATCAAGAGAAGCACTCAACTTATCAATGACTTTCTCCTCTTCATTACTAATCTCTAGAATGATTGGCATAGTGATCTCTAAAAACTCCTTCCAACTCTCCAAACTTTTTAATGTCTTGTTATTATTTCTCAATGCCTGTAGGTATGATCCTTGTATTTTGTGAAAGTGAATGAGCTCATTGACAAACTCCTTGGTAAACTCCCTGTGTTTCCACATCAATCTTCTAACAGTTCTAAGGTGACCAACCAACTCTGTTAAGCATTTACTAGCACTTTCATCGTAATACAGCTTCTCAATCAAAACGGTGAAAACAAGAATCATAGGTGTTGCTTGTCTTTCCCACATCCTGAATTTGATTTCTAAATTTATGTGTTCCTCAAGAATCACCCTCAGGATGTAATGACGCTCCCAAATCTTATCAGCATAAGACATTATCTTATCAAGCTTTCTGCTCAACAAACCTTGTATGAAATCTAGCTTTACTTGCTTCATCATCCTCAAGGCATCCTCTTCTCTGGCTTTTCTCCTATTCAATTCTTCCTTGAGCCTTCCTTCCTCTTTTGAAGGAAGAGAAGGGGCAACTGGTGGGAGTGCACCCTCAAGCATATTCAACTTTTCCTACAGATGGAGGTTATGTTTATTCAATTTCTCCATATCCAACTGCATTTTCTTGATAGAAGGCTCTATAAACAAGGCAACATTGGTGGTCAAAGAGGCAACCTAGAGAGGAGTAGTATCACCCAATCTATGCACGATAAGATTTCTAGTAATTATACTAGGGTCATCAATGACACAGGGCTTCTTTCTAGTAGGGGAAATTGACCATATGGCTAGAGCATTAGAATTTGTACTAAAGGTAGATCCAGAATATATTTTGCTAGCCAATTCCTCTATCAAATTGATGTTCTCATTCCTTTTGATGGTATCAAGAGCTATTGCAGAAGAAATATTCCATCCCTGCAAAAACATGCAACCGCTTGCCTTGACTATATCTCTCCCCTTTGCTGGGGTCATCCCATCCATCTCTTTCTGCACCTTACCCCAAAACTCTTTGATGGCCCACTCTTTATTCTCAGGGGTTAGCCCTTTGACTTTATTTAGTATTTCCTACCCCTTCATCTTCATAATAAAATCTTTGAATTCTTTAGAATGGATAAATGAATCATCATCCATGAACTTTTGACTTGCTAGAGCCCTCACATCATCAGACATCTCATCCACTTCCTCAAATGTGATTATCATTTCTTTTGCTGGTGGGGCCTCTATGCTCATCATTGGGGGCTGTGTGACTTCAATATCATTAGGAGGATTTAAGATTTCACTCTCTTCCATCCAGAAACTAGGGGCGGGAGAACATCTAGGGGATACTTGATGGAGTGGGGTAACATCAATAGGGGCATGAAAACTAGTGGCCTCCCCAGACAAGGCACATGCAGGAATATTCTCAAAACTAGGAGGCAGACCAGAACTTATTTCATCCACATTCTACACCATAATCCTCATTCCTTCAACAAGATCAACAATATCCCTATAGGCTCCCTTATAACCAGGAACATTCTTCCTTTTATATTTTTCTGCCTTGTAGACTCTCTTCCACAATCTATACTTATGTTGTGTTTCGTCAAAAGAGGTATAATTCCTGATTACATCCTCAATGGGATGGACCTGATGCACATAGCCAGCAGACTCATTTGCCAACCTAGCATTGTGGATGAATATTTATGGGTCAAACACCCTAGTTGTAGCTATAGGCATCTTGAAATATTACAATCTGGTAGGAATCAATTCCAATCCCTCCTTTGAAGTAATCATGAAATCAGAGAAAGCAATGGTAGTTGGTAAGAAAGAAGCCTTCTTGAAACTCCTAAAATGAGTTTTGTCTGACTCATTCATCTGCCACATGATTTCTAAAAAGGCCACACTATCAAGGGTTGTCCTAGGAAAATAATGAGGAGTCCCTTCAAACCCATAAACTCTGATGATAGTGGAATCCCTGAAAAGAAACCAATCGCCCCAATTGTGGGTGATGCTGAGCTCTGGACACATGTCGTTGGGCTGCATAAACCTCTAAACTTTTGGAGACAGCCTGCAATCCTGATGGCCAAGGGACCTGAGGACACAACCAACGAAGTATTCCTCAAATATTGCATAATTGGACTTCTCGTTGCTACTATCCCACACATATGTCCATTCCTGAATAGGATACAAATAACCGTGTTCATCCCTAATTTTGATTTTTAGCATCGGTGACCATATGTTCTCTTCTTCCCTTGCATACAACAACAAATGACAGAGGAGAAAATAATGCATGAAATGAGTAGCTAAAGGATTTCCCTTTATCTTCTTTAGAGCACAATTAAGTTGCTCCTCGATGAATGATGCATAGTCATAGAATGTGTTGTGATCATATTTATGAATATCAACAGTCAGAACCATAGCATCCTTGGGCATCAAGATAGTGGCATCTACCCCCATGACCTGACACACAATAAAGTAGGTCTTTTGAAAATATTCCTCAAAAATATCATAGCTGAATGGTGCCTATTCACTATCATCAAATTTGTACAACTTACCATCCACTCTAGGCATGTGAACAGGAAGGAGCTTCACTCTATAAGCAGCACCCGCCTTGCGATATTCTTGAAACAAGGCCCTTTTACCCAAGGACACTTTCTAATTGGGTTTCAATTGAAAGTCCTGGCAAATGTATGCATAATTCAGTTTTATCAGGGGGCGGCTATTGCTACCGTATATGGCCTGGTCATCAGGGGAATAGTTCTTGGCAAGAGCTTGAATTATGTCAACATTGACAAAGACATTCAAGTCAACTAACTTAGCTAGGCCCGACATCCAGGGGTTACTTATGGGGCTTCTTCTTCTGCTCTTTCTATAATTATATTTGAACAAAGCAAGCCCATTGATTAGAAGGAAGGCATCCCTACAACTTCCATTAGTATCAGAAAGTCTATCTGCTACCACGCCGCATGAATGGTGGGGCTGCTTGGCCGAACCAGGCAATTGGGTCAGGACATCGTCATTGAATTCTCTATCTCTTTTCTTATCCACTCTCTTAACAACGCTTCTGGATGAACTAGCCATGGTATACACATACAAGTTCTGAATTTTCAAGCAATTTCTATGGGTACCTTAGGGCAATTGGGCAATCCTCTAAGAGGTTGAAGATGACAATTTGGATCTTAAAACAACCGGCTGATCTCCCGTTCTTCATAGTAATTCAAAGGATTTCGGTCATAAAGCAAGTGCAGAGCATGGGGACATGAAATGCATGCTCAATCACACAAATTGACGCCATAGGGCAAACTCTCAAATCCCACCAAGAGCCATTAATACGGTATGTGTGAAACCAAAGACCTGCTTTAGCTTTGAATGTGAACCGTATATCCTCTTAAATCAACAGCCATCACTGGAGTTTGAATTTCCCCTAGCATGCCAAATGTTGTGTCACAATCAAGCAGTTTTTCAGGTTAAGGTGGTGCCTTCGCTGACTCACTGAGAGAAATTGGGATGACTGGGCAGAGTGCCTGTCTTAGATGAAGGTCCAGAGATAGCTGCCACCATGGACACAGTACATCATAACCAACATCGGCACCCTTCCTCGCCACCCCGTTGTAAGCTTCAAGAACCTGACTACGAAGGTATAAACTCCCCGCAAAATGTCACGTCATCTCCAAAGGCATCCTGTTAGAGTGGGCAAATCCATGCGCACCCATTTATTCATTAGGGAATTCACCATCCATGCTGGCACCACCATGCAAGAAGACAATACTCTTCTACTCCATTGAGATGTTAGCATCTACTCCATGCTTGAATTTAGTTCCATTGAAGCGCAATTCTCTTTGGCTCTGCTCTGCCTTTTCTCTTCCATACTTATCTTCACATTTTTCACATAAGGACACCTTTTCCTTAACTCAATTGCAAGTATTTATACAATACATCAACCTTGGAATGATCATCAAGGTTGGCATTACAATCATCAACCGTTGGAACAATCTCCAAGGTCAGCATTACAAACATACATAAAATAGGTCTGGACCTAATACAAAATTAGCTAAGGAAATGTAGTAAAGATGTATGCGGTTCACTCCATGCCTTAGTTGGGACTCAAACACAATCTTCCACACCACGACATGCTTCTACAATCTTCAATATATCTCTGCAATCACTGGAATTAACCAAGTCAGCTAGGACTGGTTACACGCTACATTATCTGGGAATAAATTTCAAACACGATCTCAATTCCTTAACACAGACCCATCTAAATGTAGGAACACGATCAAGAGGCATCCACAAGCATGTTGTAATTACTAGGAGCAACCACACAAACTCTAACCACTTTATCCATGAGATTCTTCACACCAGAGCACATGAACATCACTGCCTTCAACTGTCATAAAAGAAAGATAGCTTGTAGACCACCAAATCATGAACCATTGTAGTTGTAGGCACTTATCATCATCCCAGAATTTCCTCTAGAACCACAGAGCAAAATACTTCAATGCGGAGCAAAATACTTTCTCCCTATCACTAGTGAATAATCAGAAAAACCAGGTTTTACTATGGTGAATGTAACTCACTCAATTCTTCATACTGGAGGCTCAAACTTAGGATTTAGCATCTTCAGACATGCCTATAAATATCTTCCAATCCATAGACCAAGATCTTCACTCTCCAAGAAATGCGGAGCAGTCTTCTAGACTGTTCTTCAGTATGCAACTCATTGTCTTCCACTGTGATTCACTGTTTCCTTTCTGATTCTTCTGGAGAGGCTAATTTTCTCAATATCCTCAACATATAAAGCTTCTAACCAAATAACAAAATAGGATACAGTTGACACCAATGACAACAAAGATATGTTGACATCAAGGACAACACTGATTAGGCACATACTTGCAACAATCTCCCCCTTTGTCATTGATGGCAACCTATGATGTGAAAAACTGCAACAACCATCATGTCAAGATTCTCCCTCTATCTCTTTACACATTTGCACTCTTTCTATCTGAGTTTTTCACATGATTTCTCTCCCCCTTTGACATCAAAAGCAAAGGGCACATATTTGTACTCTATTGCTCTAATCTAATCTCTTTTCTGAACTATCTTCATCTAACTACTCCCCCTGGGAAGTAGCCCTTACAAGCATCAATCCGAATCTAGAGATGGATTTTTAGGTACCTCCGGACTAATGCACTTCTGTGCATCTTAGTTTAGAGCAGGAGGAGTGATAACCCCTAACTTTTCTCTAAGATACTCAAAAGTATCCTTAGGCAGAGGCTAACTGAAAATGTCTGCAATCTGATCTTTTGTAGATACATAATCCAAATTGACTTCATTCTTTCTCACCTTTTCTCTCAGAAAGTGATATCTTATGGATACGTGCTTTGTCCTTGAATGCATTACTAGATTCTTTGATATGTTTATGGCACTTCTGTTGTCACAAAAGATTGCAATTGGATCTTTATACACAACTCGGATGTCCTTCAATGTTTGCTTCATCCATAACACTTGAGTGCAACTACATGTTGCTGCAATGTATTATGCTTCTGCAATAGACAGAGATATTGAGTCTTGTTTCTTGCTTAACCAGGATACCAGCCTTTTACCCAAGAAGAATGCACCTCCACTGTTTGTTATGATTAAGTCATGAAAGCATAAACATAGAACCATAAACACAATTGCAAGATCATACACAAGTGACACCAATTTTTTACGTGGAAAACCCTGTTAAGGGAAAAACCATGGTGGGGGTTAACCCACAAGATATATATGTAAAGCACAATATCAAAAATTAGAGGCTCACTGCCCAGAAAAATGCTCACTACCAAGGGTTTTGAACTAAGATGTTAGCATCTACTCCATGCCTGAATTTAGTTCCATTGAAATGCAATACTCTTATGCTTTGCTCTGCCTTTTCTCTTGCTTACTTATCTTCACATTTTTCACACAAGGACACCTTTTCCTTGACTCAATTGCAAGTATTTATACGCTACATCAACCTTGGAATGATCATCAAGGTTGGCATTACAATCATCAACCATTGGAACAATCTCCAAGGTTGGCATTACAAACATACATAAAATAGGTTTGGACCTAATACAAAATTAGCTAAGGAAATGTAGTAAAGATGTATGTGGTTCAGTCCATGCCTTAGCTAGGACTCAAACATGATCTTCCATGCCATGACATGTTTCTACAATCTTCAATATATCTTCGCAATCACTGGAATTAACCAAGTCGGCTAGGACTGGATACACACTATGTTATTCGGGAATAAACTTCAAACATGATCTCAATTCCTTAACATGGACCCATGTAAATGTAGGAACATGATCATGAGGCATCCACAAGCATGTTATAATTACCAGGAGAAACCGCACAAACTCTAACCACTTTATCCATGAGATTCTTCACACCAGAGCACATGAACTTCACTGTCTTCAACTGCCATAAAAGAAAGATAGCTTGCAGACAACCAAATCATGAACCATTGTAGTTGTAGGCACTTATCATCATCCCAGACTTCCCTCTAGAACCGCAAAGCAAAATACTTCAATGCGGAGAAATGTAGAGCAAAATACTTTCTCCATGTAACCAGTGAATAATCAGAAAAAGTAGGTTTTACTCTGGTAAATGTAACTCACTCAATTCTTCATACCGGAGGCTCAAACTCAGGATTTAGCATCTTCAGACATGCCTATAAATAACTTCCAATCCGCAGATCAAGATCTTCACTCTCCAGGAAATGTGGAGCAGTCTTCTGGAGTGTTCTTCAATATGCAACTCATTATCTTCACTATGATTCACTGTTTCCTTTCTAATTCTTCCGGAGGAGCTAATTTTCTCAATATCCTCAAGATATAAAGCTTCTAACCAAATAACAAAATAGGATACAGTTGACACCAATGACAACAAAGATATGTTGACATCAATGACAACACCGATTAGGCATATACTTGCAACAGATTCATCCTCTGATTTGATTTTAATTTCTATAATTTAATGTGTTATCTAAATCAATAAAAGAACATTCCTATTTCTTGTGTTCAATTTTTGTTATTGTGTGTTCTGGGATTGACCCCCTCATCAAGAGCAAATTTCAAAGATACTAGAAATGCTTTCAACATCAGGGAATATTCTGTTAATGAGGAGCATATTTTGTCACCTTGTTGATGGGTCTTTTAACACACTTCTCAACTTAGGTGAAATCTAAGATGAATTCCACCTCTCCTAAATGGAATCAATCTCCAAAAAGGAAACTGGCTATCCCTAAGGTCTTTGTAACCAAGTTTCAGTCATTTGCAAGGTAATTCAGGGACTTGTGTATTACTATTCCAATCAAGGACCTATAGTGTTTGATAATATTTCAAACATTTAAGGGTTAATTTACACACATATGATTAGTATTTTAGATTTAACCATACATTTTACAAACTGATCCTAACATTCATTGCCATAAACTATAACTTTCCAACTCATAACTAGTAGTAGAATAACTCACAAACATGAAATATCAACATTATCAACAAATTACAAGTTTGAAACCCTAATACTAATCCTAGACTACTCAAATTTGTAAAATCAAGTGCAAAAAATATAAGGTTTAGAAGAGAAACCAACTAAAAGCTAACCTTCATTCCACATTTTAGCATCACTAATGAATAGACAAATTTGTAAACATAACCTTTCCTAATTTGGTCATGAAAATCAATAACCAAGGTTCAAGAAGGTGCAATCTCCAAAGGGTACCAGTCATGCAAGTTGCTCCAACAAACATCTGATTCTCAACATATATCGAAGAGATCTCACACAATTGGTTTGTGGGTGTTCAGGTTGACCACATGAAGTTTTCACAATTAGTAAACAATCAGTGATATGAAACACATCACAAACTCATCAATGACCATCAAGTTTTTGCTAGAAATGTAAGAAAAAAACACTTAAGAGTTTAGAAAGCCGAGTAAAAATAGAAGAAATTTCAGAAAATACTACTTTATTACTCTCAAATCTAAAGGTTTCCAACCATTACAAAGAGTTTCAGCTATCCTTTTATAGAAATAAACTTTTCCATACTCAGTTTTTTGGTTTTACATCAATGGATTAGATCAAAAAGATCTAATGGCTCAAATCAATGCTCCAACTCAAAGTCATTGTTGGTTGTAGGCTCAATTTCCAAGGCATTTTTCTCTCATCTCCTTTTTATATTCTTCAACAAGGTTCTCTTAGTAAGAAAAAGTACCTTTTCATTCTCATCATATCATTAAATGTTTGTGGTAAGTTTGCTATTTTTAGCAAAAAGACACCTCAATACTCCAATCAGCATGCATGATAGGTAGCAACAATAATTTCATTGTGATTTCACCTCATAAGATGTCTACATCAACAAATTTCCTCGTCTATGCCTAGGAGATGGTAGTACAACTTTAAACACAACAACTTTTGTTTAGGAAGGCATATGTTAATGTATAGAGTCTCTTTTAGCCATATACCATACCTCCTTGACATATTTTAGGCATAAACAAGATTTCATTATCATTATACTTCTCATTTCTCAACTAGAACCTTTATGATAGTAGCAAGCAAGGAGCACAAAGTGTTTAGGATAACAATAATAAGGTCATCAAATCAACAACTTCTTTGTTCATCTTCAGGACTTTCTCCCCTTCTTTGGGGACAATTTCTTCTTTTGTTTGTGTAGGTACAACCAAAGGACTTCAAAACTATGATGTTTCCATCACAGATCAACAATATATTAGGAGTTGGATCAACATTTATCTTCATCCTTCCAAATATTCTCTTTTTTCAGCATGTGCAAGTAAAACAACAGTATTTACTTCAACACCTACTCCTACAACCACAAACAACAAAGTATCAAATTTCTCATAATCATAAATCATGAAAGGAAACATTGTTCAAATGTAGAAGTCATTGATACTCAATTCACAAGTCCATAAATCTAACTAACATATTCATTAGTAGACCCTTATCTCCCTTTTTAGTGAAATTAGGTGTGCTAAATACAAGTCCACCTAATTTGATCTTTGACTTCTTGTTCAGGTACCTAAACTCATCTCACTCTCCCTTATTGTAGCCTATCTTAGGGTTCATTTACTCATAAATTCCTTATAATTACCCTAGAAAATCATCTTCTCAAACCAATCATACTCTTTTATAATAATTTATAGGACTTATGACAATTCCATGTGATCTTAGCAGTTGCATGGTGGCTATAAGCTGGGCATAATTGTCTTGATATGTTCACTACTCTGTTGATAAAATTTGTAGGCATTATCATCAATGGACACCTTCTGCAACCTCTTTTGATAATACTTAGATTATGAACACGACTCTTAATGATGTTCTAGGATGACATGATAGGCTTGTGTACTATTATGACAATGATTTACTTTTGTTAGTATTAAGGTGCCATCGACCTTGTAAATCCTATGTAATTAATTACTCCTAATATTGTTTTTAAATTTCCATAAGGGAGGAAGTATTCACCAAGTAGCGATATAGTTTTAGCCACATGTTTGATCCTATTACCTAACAGGTGTAGGTTATTCAAGGGGTGCAGGGGCTACCCCCTGCGGTCATTGTAAATCTGGACCGTTCATCATTAGGTCATAGATCTGACATTAGAGGTTATGTTGGCTTTTCTTACCCTAGAAGGCAACCCCTTTATGAGGATATTGTATTACGACTGTGTTGTAGTAGAGAGTTGAGGCTGGAAAAATAGGCATTACTGGATTGAAGACAGAAGAGGAGATTGATAGTGTTGTATTGTAAACTCTATTAAAGTACTTTTATATGTATTTAATTTGTTGATTGGCAAACAATCAAAGAAAGATAATTGGGATTATGTTTGATCATCATTGAACTTGTTAATAGTTATGATTACAGGTAATGTTTTAAATATTTTGAGAATTATATGGATGTTGAATTATATCACCTTTATTTCTTATCTTAAAAAAATAAGAATTTAAATGTTAGATCTAATGCTCCCATAGACCATGGAGGGAGAGTATCATTAGTGTAACATCCAAGTTCTAAAAACATAGTAAAACCATAAAATTTACCATAAAGTAATTTATCAAGGTAAAAAAATGAGATAGAGAAATTTTTTCTTTTATTCAACATATAGTCAAGTAACTACAATTACAAGATTTTCTCATTACAAAATACAATAAACCATATTGTCTTTCTCAATTACAATATTTACAAATGTAAATCAATTACATGTATAAATTTTGGAATAAATACTGCTTCCGAATATCTGACATCTTTATCCCAAGTCCTGGCATGTTTCCTGCTTGGAGAGAGAGTATCTTTCCAGTGATTTACCTCCATCCACAGACCGACGGTCTCCCACACATCTTCCACATAGGAAGTGGCCCTACCCTTCACGAGTAATATAGACCTTAGGTGACCAGTGGTAATTTGCCTTTCCTGAGTACATAGTGTTCTATCATACTCAACTCTATCAACCATACAACCTTAGATACCCTCTAGTTAAGTATGATTTCTGGTAGGATGAGCAATCCAGATACAGTGAACTGACAATGCATGCAGAAAACAAATGCATTACTTTGGCCAAAGTTTTTAATATCAATAACGTTCAAAATGAACATGGTCATTGTGTTCACCCACCCCTACTTGACTTGGATACTGTCGTATTCTCACAGTTATTCACACCGACTATGTTTACGTAAAGGTTTAATCATCTTTTCATGATAATAGTTTTCTTGACTTAGATAAGTCTAAATGACATAACCATTTACTGGGTTCATAATCAACTCTAGGGTTTTAAAACAACCCTTGACTATTACGATATTTCAATATACATCATATCTAATTTCTGTAAGGCTAAGGTTCATAATCAACCTTTGGTTTAACTCTACCATGGTAGAAATATTTTAACTCTTGCAAAGATAATAACTCCTATTCAAAGGTACATGAATAATTTTCAATTCACTTCTACGTGATGTCATTACCATCACTTCTTACACACTAATATATGATTCTATATAAGGTTATAGACATAGTCTTTTTCTCTATCAAGTAGCCTCTACTAATTCATTAGAATTATTTTTCAAGACTAACTTACATCTATATAGTCAGCTGTCCTCAAAAGGAAACTCAATCAAATATGTGACTGGTTAACTAGTTTCATGATAACTACATTATCCTTCTTGGAATATATAATAATAGAATCATTTGGTTCTTGTACTCATATTATGACAAGTATCATAGTTTTATACAAAGGCACAGGATCAGCCTAGTAAAATCATGAGATATATTTCATTATTAACGTAAGAATCAACCTTACCAGGCTAACTCGACGCTCAAGCTTAAACTAAAATGGAATAACAGTCATATAATGACTCTATATACCTTCCATACTCAGTTGACTTATTTAATCAAGATAAATTGATGCTATGAAGAGAGACACAGTCGGCTCACCTCCATTGAAACAGTTACACTATAAACTTAAAGAGTATCCAAATAGAAATGGATAAATGTCCAAGACAAGGCAACAATCAAATTTTCATCGACTTCTAAAAGCATAAAATACAGAGGCATTTACCTAAAAGTGGCAGTTTATACAGTAAAGATATGGTAGATAGAATACTCTGTATTCCTCCCAAGAATCATTCTCAACCTTCTCTCTGTCCACGCGAAGTCTCTCTTCCTATTCCCAACTACTATCCAAAAACAAGACTTAACACATCTAGCGCCCATCTACTATCTAAGTCGTGGCTTTTAAGAGCCCAAACTGACTCATAAATGAGTCGTCCAACTATGCGCTCCACCTCTTTTGTAGTTAAAAACACATTTAATACTAACGGTTTTGGTCTCTTGATCTAGTTCAACTGCTAGCAAGAATGGTGCAATCGACAACATATGTAGATTATGCAAACATTATTGAGGAGAAATAGCAAATGTGGTTGGTTATCTGCCACTCCTCATCAAAGAGGCTGCCAACTCAATTAGCTGAAATAGAGCAATCGATTACTCATAAAGAGTAGTTCGATCCATTATGCTCTAGTAATGAAGGCACTCCTTGAAAGATGCCTATGGCTGCTCAAGCATAAACCATATTAACTTATCATGAGGTATTATCCTCATTTGATACATAAGCATATTCTTATTTGATTATATCAAATATAATTTTCATATCTTCATCTCTATTTGATTATTATGATTTAATCAATAAAATGATAATATTAAAACAAAGGATTACATAAAATGTGATTGGGTTGAGCTTGTCTCCCTATCACAATCTGTCGACAAAATCATGTCTTCTTAACTTGATGAAAATGTCTTGATGTTAAGAATCATTTATAACACCTCAAGGGACTTAATAATAATAAGACAACCATTTTACGACAATAATGTCGTAATATTTACCTTAAACATAAATAGTCACAATTCATACTCAAACGACGTTGTTAACGTTATTAATGACTATGGCGACTTACTATGACTTAAAAAGATTTGTAAAAAAATATCGACTACATGTCGATTAGGTTCATAAGTAAACTGACAAGACAAGACTTACCTCTTACGACACATTGGTTCATGATTTCGTTAAACACTTATACTGGATTTGGCAAATAAACCACTCATAACCCGAGGTCTATATCTCTCTCCTCGAAAGATACTCTCTCTCTTTTCTCTGAGAGTCATCTGAAAACCTGTAATCTTGTATAAAACTTGTTACCAAATAAATTATGATCAGTGCTTCAAATAATAAATCAAACCTTATAATGCAAATATTAAATCGATAATAACATAATCATTTCCATAATTTCATAAATGACATTCAATATAATCCATGTCTTTCCTTGTCATTAATCTAAACATCATAATAAATTTACTTATGTCCAAGTAAAAGTAAAAAGTATAGCAAGACAAAAATTGGGGATGTAACATATCCTTCCCCTAAAGATTCATCGTCCTCGATGATATAAAGTATCAAAAAGTAACTAAAAAGCAAGTTCATTATTTTCAACTGGTAACAACATTAAATAAATAAGGAAAATTTTGATAAAACTCATGGTAATCCTCCCATGTAGCATTTTCCTCAACATATTGGTCCCATTGGACCTTTCATTGAAAGACCTCTCTATTACACAAGCGGAGCTTGCGTGTTTCTAACACCTTAAGTGGCTCGATCGTGACCACCCCTGGATCCTGCATCTGTAAAGAATTCCAATTCAAAATATGGTTATCCCTTGCAATATATTTCTTCAAATAAGACACATGAAAAACATTGTGCATTCTAGACAAGGCTGGTGGTAGAGCAATTCTGTAGGCAACTGGATTGACCACTTCAAGCACTTCAAAGGGTCCCACATAATGAGGGGCTAGCTTAGAAGACTTCCCAAACTTAATAGAACTTTTCTAAGGTTTGACCCTCAAAAGAACTTTCTCTCCAATAGTGAATTGCCTTGGTACATGCTTTGCATCTGCATAGCTCTTTTGCCTATCATTGGCTTCTGCCAATCTTTTTTTGATCAGCTTAACTTTTTATTCCATTTCAGCTAGCATTTCTGGTCCGATGCTAATCCAATCTTCTAGCTTATCCCAGCTTATAGGAGTTCGACATCTTCTTCCATACAATGCTTCAAATGGATCCATATTAATAGCGGAATGATAGGAACTGTTGTAAGCAAATTCCACAAGTGGTAAGTATTCCTCTCACTTATATTGCTGATCCATGCAATACATTCACAATAAGTCTTCCAAAACCTGGTTTACTCTCTTAGTTTGTCCATCAATTTTAGGATGATAAGCTGTACTCACTTCGAGTTTAGTCCCTAGTGCAAAAAACAAAGTTTTCCAAAACCTTGATGTTACACGCGCATCTCTATCCGAGATAATCTTGTCAGGGAAGCCATGCAATCTAAACACCTCTTGCACAAATTTGTGAGCTAACATAGGTGCTCCATTAGTCAAATTTCCTGGTATAAAATGTGCTACCTTTGTGAGTTTATCAACCACAACTAATATGGCATTGTGTCTATTCCTTGACATAGGAAGACCTTGAACAAAATACATACTAATAACTTGTCATTTCCACTCTGGCACATCATGTGGGTACAACAATCTTGCAGGGTGTTGATTCTCCGCTTTTACCCTTTGACATTCTAAACAACTTTCTACAAATCTTGCAGCATCATTCTTCATTCCTTTCCAGAAATAAAGAGGTTTAACATCCGCTAGAAGTTTGATTACTCCTGGATGTCTAGAATATGGTGCAATATGAACTTCTTTCCATACTAAATCCCTTAAACTAGCTGAATCAGGAACATACATTCTACCCTTATATCTCAATAGTCCATCTGACTCAAATAGAAAACCATCATACCTCGGATCTCTAGGATTATCTTTTAGAGCCTGCTTAACTTGCTCATAATACTCATCACCAGACAAATTTTGTAACACCAAATCCTTGAAATTTCCATGAATAGAAACAATAGAAGCTATATGTCTTCTACAACTCAAAGCATCAACTACTCTATTTTCTTTTCCTTTGATGTAGTTTGTCTCAAATTCATAGTCAGATATCAATTCTAACCATCTCCTTTGTCGAGCATTCAAATGCAGTTGAGAGAAAATATACCTAAGACTTTGATGGTCTGACTTAAGTACAAAAGTTTTCCCCAATAAATAGTGTCTCCACATCTGCAAGGCATGAGTTATTGTTGCCAATTCCAAATCATTCGGAGCATAATTTTCTCATAAGATTTTAATTTCCTTCACTCATATGCTATATCTCTTCCATCTTGCATAAGCACTCCTCCTAGTCCTTCTCCCGAGGCATCTATAATTACCTCAAATTGTCCTTCGGGGTCAAGAACTTTCAAGATTGGAGCTGTAGTTAACTTTTCCTTTAAGAGATCAAATGCATCCTGACATTTGTCTGTCCATTCAAATCTCTTTCCTTTCCTCTGTAGGGAAGTGATTGGACTAGCACTACTAGATAAATTTAGAACAAACTTTCTATAATAGCCAGCCAGGCCCATGAAACTGCGCACTTCATGCACATTTGTTGGTACAAGCTAATCCAGAATAGCTGTGATTTTTATAGTATCAACAGATATTCCATTAGCAGAAATAATATGACCCAGATATTGAATCTCCTTCTAGAAGAATGTACACTTTGACAGTTTTCCATATAGCTTATGTTCTCTTAACTGTTGCAGAACTATTTGCAAGTGCCGTTGATGTTCTTCTTCATTCTTAGAATAAATGAGTATATCATCCAGGAAGATTAAAACAAACTTGTCCAAACAATCTCTGAATACACTATTCATGAGATTCATGAATGCAGCAGGTGCATTCGTCAAACCAAATGGCAACACTGTGAACTCATAGTGTCCATATCTGGTTCTAAAAGCTATCTTATGAATATCTTCATCCTTCAATCTTAACTGATGATATCCTGATCACAAATCAATCTTTGAAAACACAGCAGCTTCACGCATCTAATAAAAAAGATCATCAATACGTGGCAAAGGATATTTGTTCTTTACCATTACTTTATTAAGTATACAATAATCTATACACAATCGAAGGGTTCCATCCTTCTTAACAAAAATAACTAGAGCACCCCAAGGTGAACACTGGGTCTGATCAAACCTTTTGCCAACAATTCTTGTAATTAGGCTTTTAATTCCATTAACTCCATAGTTGTCAGACGGTAGGGTGCTTTTGATACAGGCTCAGATCCTGGTTTAATATCAATTGCAAAATCAAAAACCCTTTTGGGAGGCAATCCTGGAAGTTCTTCTAGGAACACATCCTGAAACTCCCAAAGAAAAGGATACTTTTCTCCAAAAGATGAACTAGGGTTTTCTATCCATTCCTCCACTTGTTCCATTTTGACTCTAAACAACTGACAACCTTTCCGTCTAACCCTTTTCAATTGCTTGGTAGAGATAGGTCTGATTTTAACTTCTCTTTGAATCCCTTGGAATTGGGTCTGATTTCCCAAATCATTTAAGAATTCAACTATTTTTGAAAAATAGTCAACCTTAGCTCTATGCTTCCATAACCAACTCAATCCTAGGATTATATCATAGGAACCTAAGGGAGCTACATATAGGTTTGCTTCAGTTGAGAAACTAGGGAGATCAATCTTGGCTTCAAACAAACATTGCTCTACCTGCGCCTTAGATTGGTTAGCATATTCTACTGTTTAGACATGTACCCAACTTTTCTATGAAACTTATTCAAAATTCTAGGAGAAACAAAGTTTTTAATGGCCCCTGTATCAATCAAAATAGATATAGGGACTCCAAACAAAGTACCTATCATCTCAATGGGTGTGATTTGATACTCTACTTGACGATTGTCGAGACCTGCATGAATCCTTTACTGGAATGCTTCTTGTTGAGTAGGTAGTGTAGTACCTCTTTGTTGACTATTTTGATTCTTGTTAGGGCAATGATTTGCATAATGGTCTCCCCCACAAGTAAATCATCCTCCAATGGGTCCTTTTTTATCTGAAGTCTTCCCAGTGTTATCCTCATTTCTTTTGTAGTTGCCATTCTTCTTCTCATTACCAGATCCACCCTTGTTCTTATGAGATCCTTTATCCTTCCTCTTGTTATCATCTCTTTTCATATCTTTTCTTGCATGGTTGATTGTTAGGAGTTCCATTAAACATCTTGCGGCTTCTATCACAATAAGCCGAGATAGATTTCAGCTTTTACTCTTGCTTGATCGCCTTCTCGTACACTTGATCCATTGTTGTGGGACCATGCACGTCCACTTCACCTCCAATTTGAGCATTTAAGCCCATGATGAATTTTCTGATCTTGAATCTCTCATCCTTTTGATACTGTGGAACATATTTTAGGAGTCGAGTGAATTTTTCTCCATATTCCACCACTGTCATATCTCCTTGTCGAAGGTTTTGAAAATCAGTCAATTTCTGATCAAAATAAAGTTGTGGTAGCCATCTCTTGCAAAAGAGCTTCATGAATTCATCCCAAGTTACCCTTAGAGAGCTTAAATTCAATTCTATCTTCTTATTCATCCACCAGGTGGATGCTTCTCCTGCTACTTGGAATGCTCCCCACACTGCCTTGGTCACCTCCGAGTAATTTCTTATCTCAAAATATTTTTCCATCTCTATTAACCAAGCTTCTGCAACATCTCTGGTCTCTGTCCCATCAAATTTTGGTGGAGTAACCTTCTTCATATCCTTTGAGAGTTCCAAGGTCAATCTATCCCTTGCCTCTTTATGAGGTTCCGTACTCTTACTTTGATCTTCATGATTTTCTCCGCTTTCACCATGAGAGTTTTCACCTCCTCCCTCAATATTCCCTTTATCATCCACCTTCTTTTCCAAATCACCCAGTCTTTTCTTGGTTTCCTCAAGCATGGTTATGATTTGGTCCAGCTTATTATTTGGCGGGTGGTTTTCCTCTTCACTTTCTCCTTGGTTAGTTCTTGTCCGAACCATGTTTATCAATTTCTCACACCTGAGAATATTGAGTTGTCCATTAGTTCATGATTATAATGTATCCCATTAAATCAAAACATAATAAACTCAAATTAAACAATAGTTTGGTACAAAAACAACTCTTCTCTATTTATTTTATTTCAAGAGTATAGAATATTCTTCATTAATACAAGAAAGGACTTCAAAAGTCATGCTCAAGAGGAGTATATCCTTCAGACTCATTTTCAGATACATAATCTTGAGGTATGTAACCCTCTGACTCACTATCGGACCTAACTTCTATGATCTCAATAGTTGGGGGTATGCGGGGATCTCACCTAACCATAGTTGTTTCCTCATCTGACATATGCTCTATGATTTTGGTAGTGATCTTAACTCTTTCCATGTTTTCCCTTCTCACTCGCTTGATTCGAGTTAAGGCAGTCACCAGAGTTTTAGTATCACTTAACCAAATGTCACTCTCATCATTGGTTCCCTCAAAGGTTTTGATAATGGCCTCACGTTCTCTTTTTTCTTTAAGGAAACGTTGACTCGTATTAACATACTTTCTTGCTGTCTTCTTAAGATGTACCATCCTAGCACAAAAATTTTCAAACATTAGCTAACCGCATAAAGTTGACTACAGGCAAGCATAGTGGTCTCATAAGCCCTAGTGCTGAACCTGGTAGCTTTGATACCATATGTAACATCCAAGTTCTAAAAACATAGTAAAACCAAAAAATTTACCATAAAGTAATTTATCAAGGTAAAAAAAATGAGATAGAGAAATTTTTTCTTTTATTCAACATATAGTCAAGTAACTACAATTACAATATTTTCTCATTACAAAATACAATAAACCATATTGTCTTTCTCAATTACAATGTTTACAAATGTAAATCAATTACATGTATAAATTTTGGAATAAATACTGCTTCCGAATATCTGACATCTTTATCCCAAGTCCTGGCATGTTTCCTGTTTGGAGAGAGAGTATCTTTCTAGTGATTTACCTCCATCCATAGACCGGTGGTCTCCCACACATCTTCCACATAGGAAGTGGCCCTACCCTTCACGAGGAATATAGACCTTAGGTGACCAGTGGTAAAAAATTTTTCCTGAGTACATAGTGTTGTATCCTACTCAACTCTACCAACCATACAACCCTAGATACCCTCTAGCTAAGTATGATTTCTAATAGGATGAGCAATCTAGATACAATGAACTGACAATGCATACAAAAAACAAATGCATTACTTTGGCCAAAGTTTTAATATTAATAACATTCAAAATGAACGTGGTTGTTGTGTTCACCCACCCCTACTTGACTTGGATACTGTCATATTCTCGCAGTTATTCACATCGACTATGTTTACGTAAAGGTTTAATCATCTTGTCATGATAATAGTTTTCTTGACTTAGATAACTCTAAATGACATAACCATTCATTGGGTTCATAATCAACTCTAGGGTTTTAAAACAACCCTTGAATATTATGATATTTCAATATATATCATATCTCATTTCTCTAAGGCTAAGGTTCATAATCAACCTTTGGTTTAACTCTACCACGGTTAGAAATATTTTAACTCTTGCAAAGATAATAACTCCTATTCAAAGGTACATGAATACTTTTCAATTCACTTCTATGTGATGTCATTACCATCACTTCTTATACACTCATATATGATTCTATATAAGGTTATAGACATAGTCTTTTTCTCTATCAAGTATCCTCTACTAATTCATTAGAATTATTTTTCAAGACTAACTTACATCTATATAGTCGGCTGTCCTCAAAAGGAAACTCAATCAAATATGTGATCGGTTAACTAGTTTCATGATAACTACGTTATCCTTCTTGGAATATATAATAATAGAATCATTTGGTTCTTATACTCATATTATGGCAAGTATCATAGTTTTATACAAAGGCATAGGGTCGGCCTAGTAAAATCATGAGATAGATTTCATTATTAACATAAGAACGGCCTTACCAGGCTAAGTCGATGCTTAAGCTTAAACTAAAATGGAATAACAGTTATATAATGACTCTATATACCTTCCATACTTAGTCAACTCATTTAATCAAGCTAAATCGATGCTATGAAGAGAGACACAGTCGACTCACCTCCATTGAAATAGTTACACTATAAACTTAAAGAGTATCCAAATAGAAATGGATGAATGTCCAAGACAAGGCAACAATCAAATTTTCATCGACTTCTAAAAGCATAAAATGCAAAGGCATCATTTACCTGAAGGCGGTGGTTTATACAGTAAAGATATGGCAGATATAATACTCTGTATTCTTCCCAAGAATTGTTCTCATCCTTCTCTCTGTCCACGCGAAGTCTCTCTTCCTATTCCCAACTACTATCCAAAAACAAGACTTAACACATCCAGTGCCCATCAACTATCTAAGTCGTGGCTTTTAAGAGCCCAAACTGACTCATAAATGAGTCGTCCAACTATACGCTTCACCTCTTTTGTTGTTAAAAACACATTTAATACTAACAGTTTTGGTCTCTTGATCTAGTTCAACCACTAGCAAGAATGGTACAATCGACAACATATGTCGATTATGCAAACATTATTGAGGAGAAATAGCAAATGTGGCTGGTTATCTGCCACTCCTCATCAAAGAGGTTGCCAACTCAATTAACTGAAATAGAGCAATCGATTACTCATAAAGAGTAGTTTGATCCATTATGCTCTAGTAATGAAGGCACTCCTTGAAAGATGCCTATGGCTACTCAAGCATAAACCATATTAACTTATCATGAGGTATTATCCTCATTCGACACATAAGCATATTCTTATTTGATTATATCAAATATAATTTTCATATCATCATGTCTATTTGATTATTATGATTTAATCAATAAAATGATAATATTAAAACAAAGGATTATAGAAAATGTGATTGGGTTGAGCTTGTCTCCCCATCACAATCCATTGACAAAATCACATCTTCTTAACTTGACGAAAACGTTGACGTTAAGAATCATTTATAACACCTCAAGGGACTTAATAATAATAAGACAACTATTTTACGACAATAACGTCGTAATATTTACGTTAATTGTAAATAGTCACAATTCATACTCAAATGACGTTGTTAACGTTATTAATGACTATGACGACTTACTACGACTTAAAAAGATTTGTAAAAAAATATCGACTACCTGTCGATTAGGTTCAGAAGTAAACTGACAAGACAAGACTTACCTTTTATGACACATTGGTTCATGATTTCGTTAAACACTTATACTCAATTTGGCAAATAAACCACTCGTAACCAAAGATCTATATCTCTCTCCTCAAAAGATACTCTCTCTCTTTTCTCCGAGAGTCATCTAAAAACTTTTAATCCTGTATCAAACTTGTTACCAAACAAATTATGATCAGTGCATCATTATTCAAATAATAAATCAAATCTCATAATGCAAATATTAAATCGATAATAACATAATCATTTCCATATTTCATAAATGACATTCAATATAATCCATGTCTTTCCTTGTCATTAATCTAAACATCATAATAAATTTACTTATGTCCAAGTAAAAGTAAAAAGTATAGCAAGACAAAAATTGGGCATGTAACAATTAGAGAGAAGGCAACATGAAGTGAAAGAATTAACACACATGCATATAGAAACCATATAGTTAGGTTGCATATATATGAGTGAGATTGGTGAAAGAAATTATTTTAATTTGAGCTTTATATAAATGCTTTGAGTCCTATAAAAGATTGCATTGTTTGTAACCTTTCCTTGCTCTATTTGTTAAAGGCACTTAAGTCTATTTATTGACATGTTGTCAAAATGTGGGATTTAAATTGTAAATCACTTTCCTTATTACTTCCAGCTTATGGAATTAACTGTAACCATGTTAGTTTGGATAACTTTAGTGTTAGAAATTAGAGCTAAATACTATTGTTTGTCTTATTATTATAAACACATAATAATGGAAATATTAAATTGAATTAAATTAATTGAAATTTAATTGAAAACAAGAGAGTTTAGGTAAAATGGGATAAAGAGAATCCTAAGAAGAAAAGAGGTTGAGGGATTGTATGTAGGAGTTATTATAGGCATGAAAGGATTTAGTGGTTAAAAGATATTTGGAGGGGATAGGTGCTTGCACATGGGAAAAGAAGGATAGGGCTAAAATTAAAAATGGTTGCCTTTAGAAGTGATTTGTATCCTCTTACATAACCAAGGAAAGTGCTCATGAAATTTGGGGAAAAAAGTAAAGTTAGGTGCCCTTAGAGTTGGGTTGAGGTTATGCTAGAAGTTCTAAATTGATACAATCTTAACCAAAAAGGAAATGAATTGGAAGGAGATAAATCGCACACAGTTGTTGAGTAATAGTACATTTAATACTCCTATTCCATTTATTGATTTGCCCCACCATTGTTAATCTATAAGCTTGTAAAGAAAATGATGCTTCGACATAATTTTCTCTTTCCTGACTATTTAGGAAATTTAGGTTGCCCATTCACTTCAATATTTTGCATATGGGCGTGCGTTATGTTGATAAACACTAGTTAGTTGTGGATTTTTCTTTACAACTCTATAATAATCAACAATTATGAATCACAAGATTGATTGTTTGCTCATGTGTTAGGATTTTATTTAGTACTCCCTTTCAACCTATGCAGAATTTCTTATATAATTTTTTTCCTTTAAGAATATTTCTTGGCACTTTACTTCTAGTATATAACTCAAGTAACACCAAATACTATTTGATAAATTTTGGTTAAGTTCTTAATGCAAAGGATAGTGTGATTTGGTGAGGTTCAAAACCAAGAGCTACTTTAATAGCAATTGAAATATATATATATATATATATATATATACACACCTACATGCTTATGTCATTTATATGCTTGATATCTGATATTTCAGGGTCTATCAAATGGGAATAGGGTGGGGTTGTTCAATCGGGATTGTTTATAGTACCGTAGCCTATGTATGCATATGGATTGCTTTTGATAGATTATTTTGCATATAATATAAATCTTTATATTTATATGCTATGCCTAATATCTTACAACATTCTATCAAACATTTCTCATGATTGTCTAAGATTCCACATCTGGTTACATGTCTACCCAAATATTTCCAATTATATTACCCAACAAAATTTCCCTTACCATGATGCTTTGATGGATGTCCATACCCTTTTGCAAATCTTTCAATTTAATGATAAACTTTAAACTCTAGAATCATATAATATTGCAACACAAATTAGTTACAAAGAAATTAGAGATAATCAACAAAACAATAAACTAACAGAATAAGCAATCAAAGAACAACAAGAGGATTTATGTGGTAAAACTCCAGCAATATGCCAGAGAAACATCCATGGGGAAAAGTATCGGTATTCTTATTGTTTAGAGGAAAAATTACAATATTCACGCAACTGCAATTACAATTCCAATTTGCCTTTGAAGGCTGCAAAGATATATAATATCTTCAACATAACTGCCATCATCAAATTTAGAAGAAAGTAGATTTTTCTCCCTTCAGGAAAAAAGTAGATTTTGAAAAAAAAGATAAGATTTTTGATCTTTCTTTGAAAGATAATATTTTTAATCTCTCTTTCTTTGTTTTCACAAATAATAAAATCTCCACCTTGATAAAAATTTACCTGATACTTTGTTCATGCCCGTTTATCACCTTTTTTGCAAGCCAAGAGAAGCCAAACTCCACCTTAGCTTCTCTAACAATACTGGTTTTGTAAACATGTCTGCACAATTTTCTTGTGTATGGACTTTCTCAAGAGCTAATCCACCTTCATCAATAGCATGTCTTACAAAATGGTATTTAACTGCAATATGCTTGGTCTTGTTGTGATAAACTAGATTTTTTCCAAATGAATATCCTGCTTTGACTATCACATAATACATTCACCTTATCCTACATTTTTCCAAACTCACCCAAAAGACACTTTAACCAAATTTCCTCTTTACATGCATGCAAGGTAGCCATATATTCTTCCTTAGTAGTGGACAAATCAACTATTCCTTCAAGTTTTTACATCCAATAAACATGTCCTCCTGTAAGAGTAAAGACATAACCTAAAGTAGATCTCCTTTTGTCAAAATCACCTGCAAAATCTGAATCAACATATCCACAAACTAAATCACTACAACTACTAAAGGCAATACTATAACCACTTGTGCCTCTGAGATAGCGAAGCACCCATTTACTATTACCCAATGCTCTTTACCTAGATTCGTCGTGTATCTACTGACAACACCAACTGCATGTGAAATATTGATCTTGCACAAACCATCACATACATTAAACTTCCTATTGTGCTCGCATATGTTACATGAGACATATAATCCTTTTCTTCTTTATTACCGAGACATAAACTTGAAAAAAGCTTAAAATGAGAAACCAAAGGAATATTTACCAGTTTCACATTCTTCATATTGAATCTCATGAGTATCTTCTCCACATACTTTTGCTGTGATAACCAAAGTTTATTATTTTTCCTATCTCTATGTATCTCCATTCCTAAAATATGATTTGTTGCTCCTAGATCCTCCATATCAAATGGACCCTAGCCAACTGAGCATTTAACCTGATGATCTCGGCCATTCTTTTGCTTGCTACAAGCTTATTGGTGGTGATCACCTAAGTTTAGCGTTCTGAAATTAAGTTGCAGGCAAAATGTACATTGGCGGGCTTGTGAAATCTTTGTCGGCTTCCAGAAATGTTGAAAATTTGAGTTATATGCATGTTTTAATGTATATCGGGTTGCATATACATTAGTGGAATCTTTTGCAAGACTCTTGGGAATATTCTGCACTTGTATGCATTTTCAATTGCATATCGGGTTCAAGGTGGAAGATACATTGAGGGAATATTCTGTCGCAGATTTCGCAGTTGTATGAAGGGGTTTGTATATTTGTGTTTGTATATTTGACATAAAAACAAATATATATTTGCTACAGTGCGGCGAAGGTGATGCATGTGGTAGGGCCCACGGGTATATGCAAGCAAGTTTGTATTTTTAGCGTACAGGAGAGACATACATTCCGGACCTGAGGGATAAATTAGATGAAGTTCATAATATTTCGGGTCCGTTGCATGTATATTGGGCACTTGTATGTGCCGATATATAAGCGAAGATACAAAGGTCAAGATACAAGCTGGACCCGAATAAGTTTCCAATCTACTTCATAATATTTTGGGGTCCGCCTTGTATATTAAATTGTTGCATGTATATGCATTTTGCATATATAAAGGATTTTCGAAAGGTGAATAGTGGCGATTGTATATGCATATATTTTTTTGCATATACAAGGGCGAAAGTGGCAAAATGGTGATTGGAAAAGTCAGCAATAGAAATGTGAGGTGCCTACGTGGCACAATTTCACTGGCCGGTGACTTTTCAGCTTTTTTTGACGCCATTGATCCTGGCGATGGAAGCAGGATCGACGACCATCTTTTAAACTCTCAGCAGCAAATGATTTCTTTGTATCTGTGGCTGCATTTCAGGCAGGAAATTTTTGATGCATTTGTTGCTGCATTTTGAGAGGGGCTGCTGGTGGTTGAGCCATTATGGCAGGATTGCGGACAGGCATGGGCCAGTGGTTGAACGGTCAAGTACCTGATTTGTGACGGGGAGTCTTCCAGCGACGGCACAAGGCTGGAGCTCAACCATTCCTCGCCCTTCTCTTGCTTCTTCCTATTCTGTCCCCTGCTGCATTTATTATTTTGAGCGCCATTTCTCACGATGCATTGTATCTGGTGGGTTTTTGATTAGCCTTGTAATTAATTTTGCTGAGTTCACGGTTTTGCTATAAAATGCAAACTGTGTCACTCATATTTGGTTGTTGAAAACTGGACAAGTCTGGGCGCTGTAATAAGATACAACTCTATTAGTGACCATTTTTGGATGTCTCGTGAGTTTATGAGTCTCATGTTATATGTTTCATGCATGAATTTACTGGTTTCATGACTGATTTTATATGAACAATGCTTTATTTGCGTGTATTATGTTATTCTATCTCCAAACTGAATATGCTCTTCTTCTAAATCTAAACATCTAAGGGTTGTCTAGGATTCTAGGATATGGTTCTGCTATATTGAAAATTTGATCTTTTGCTTCTGCTCAAGGGTAGATTAAAGTGTTTCAGGTTAAGGGTTGGGAAGAACATAATGCAGTAAGGATATTGTAAGTAGAGGTAACTGAATACTCTGTTTTGGGAGGTATCTGTAAGGCAAATATCATAAAATCCCCTTGATACTCAGTCTCTGATAAATGTTCATGCAGGCCATTCACATGTGTATGTCTACTGACTCCGAGCCTTGGATAGGCACCAATCTAGTCTTGTATTGAGGTTATACCCAAGGTCCTAGTTTTGCATCCACATAAAATCAAACTTAAACTTCAAAATCAAACCATTAGGACTTTAGGAGTAGTTTAGGACCCAAATCCTCTATCTACAACTGAAAATAGGCCCAAAGCTAACCCCTTTGCACTTATCTCATAGTTTTGGTCTACATAAAGGAGGATTTATATGCTTTGTATCAACATCCCAGTCAGTCCATAAGCATATCTCATGGATGTTGAATAGGGAATACCCCCCTTGGTTCTGCAGAGCCTAAAGAAGAAGAGGAGATATTATAGAGTCTATCTCCTATACTGTTGGCCGCTGGCCCAGAGATCCTATTGATCATTGATGGTTACCTTGTAGGGATAGCTAGGAATAAGCATCCAGTCGGATTGTGAACCAACACATATCATCAATAAATAACACCAAGATAATGAACAAACCATTTTCCAAACTTTTAAAGTAAACACAATGGTCATACTCACTTCTTGTAAAATTTTGGCTCACGATGAAGAAATCAAAATTCTTGTACCATTGCCTGAGTGATTGCTTTAGTCCATACAATGACTTCCTAAGTTTACAAACAAATCTTCTTTTGCGATCCGGAACAAGCCCTTCTAATTGTTCCATATATATATATATATATCTTCTTCCAAATCTCCATGTAAAAATGTTGTTTTAACATCTAGCTGCTCTAACTCTAGATCAAGTAAAGCAACTAGTGCTAATACTACTTGAATAGAAACAAGCATAACAACTGGTTAAAAAAATTCATGGAAATCAATACCTTCCTTTTGAGCATACCCTTTTGCTACCAGTCTTACTTTGTACCTTTCAACTTTATCATTAGCACATTTCTTCAATTTGTAGACCCATTTGCAACCAACAATTTTCCTACCCTTTGGAAATTCTACCAAGTCCCATGTTTTATTCTTTTCCAAGGCATCCATTTCTTCTTTCATTGATATTTTCCATTTAGGACTTTCAATATCATCCATCACTTCCTGATAACAACTAGGTTCCCCATCATTAGAAATCAAAGCAATAGATAAATTATAATCATCACTCCTCTTAGAAGGATTTCTAACTCATGTAAATCTCCTTAGAGTTGGTTGTGGCATTTCCATATTTTCCAGTATATTTTCTACACCTTCATCTTCATCTTCAGAAGCTTCTTCCTACTCCTTTTCTTTTGGAGACTGTTGGGTTTTTTTCTCCGAATCAACAAAGGGTTTGCCAGTCCCAATGCACAGGCAGATTCGGCCAACAAATACAGGAGGTTGCACGAGCTGCCTCCCCTTCACTTCTGGTTCTGCCACACCAAGGGGGTATCCCTATAGCTAAAGATTTAACTTTAAATCACCCAATAGAAAGATTTAGCTTTACAATAAAGGTAGAATACTCTCATGTTTGGACCAAGATTTGTCTGATAAATCACAAGGTTGGCAACTTTCTTGGACATATCTGACTAGTTAGGTATGAGAGTATGCAGGGATCCTATTTCTAATCCTACAAACTAACAGGTTTGAAGTTTTGAAATGATTTGTTTTAATGTTTTGGATGCAAGACAGGGGGTTTTGGATCATAACTACTACGCAAGGGCAAACCGGTGCCTATCTCAGGGCAAGGAGTCAACTAGACGTATACAAATGAAAGATTTACACTAGCATTCAAGTTTCAAGGGGCTGGACTAGTATTTGCCTTACAAACACCACCCAAGAATGGGTATTTAACAATCTCTACTTACAAACATCTCTGCTGCGATACAATCTTCTTCATACTTAACCTAAAATAGTTTAATCTACTCCTTGAATGGAGGTCACAGATTAAGCATGCAATATAGAAATCTATATCCTAGAATCTAAGTAACCCTTAGCAACCAGATTCAAAAGAAGGGATGCATACAACAAATGGAGACAAACAGCTAAACACATGCAAAGAAGCATTTTTCATATAAACACAACATGAAACTAAACATATGTGCAAGCTGCATTCAAATGTAACTCATAAACTCACAAAAGAGATAGAACAACTAAGAAATGCTCTATTTTCATTATTTTTCCCAAAAATTTGCCCAAGTCTTCCACCCTCAGAAAAATGAATGACATAGTCCTCTTATAAATCAAGAATGTGCACTCAGCATTAAGTACATTGTCACCTCAAATCGCCCTCAGATACACTGCACCATCAAAATGGCACCTAAAACATTCAATGCAGCAGGCAGAAGAAGAAGGAAGAGCAGGTGAACTTGGGAAACACGTAGCCGAAAGGAGATTTTCTCATTAAAATTGGTAGGTAGCCTGTCATTCATTGACCATGCCTCTACAAAATTGCCATTAATGGCCAACCTACCCGCAGCTTCTGGAAATACAACGGCTGCGTGCTTTGCAATTCTTCCCACCTGGAATGCGACTGCGGACACACAGGAAATCCTTCACTTTCTGAAAGTTTGAAACAGGGCCGTTGATTCCTTCTCATCGCCAAGATCAACCGCTTCAAATAGCTTTGAAAAGTCACCGGCCAATGCAAACATGCCACACAAGTAGCTTTTCCTCTTTGACTTTTCGCAGCATGAACACATTTTACCATTTTCACGCCTTTTGCCTTTTCCACCTTCAAATCTTTGTATATGCAGTTGTATATACATACAACTAACTTGGACACGTGGCAGCCTGCCATTGGATCTCTATCGCTAAGCATTGGCCTCTTCATCGGTGATCCATTGTATCTTTTCTTGCATCTTTGGTTGCATACGAGATTGTATATACATACAATCACCTGCATACAAAGGCGGACCCCAAATCTTTATAAAATAATTTAAAACTGCAATCAGGTCCGGGCCTTGTATCTAACCCCTTGTATATCACCTTGTATATCTCACATACAATGCTCAATATACATACAACCGCGGACTCCAATGCATTTATCAATCAGATTGGAAAAATATTGAAATCCGACATTGTATCCACACCTTCGCATCTCTCATTGTATATCGCATTGTATATTGCACAATATATAATCAACTGCGGACTCCAAACTGAAATCCACCAAAACACATTTTCTTTTCACTCCTGGATTGTATATGTGCCCTTTGTATCTTGCATTGTATATGCACATAAATACAATTGTGGGACATACAATTGTGCGAGCCCCAACAAGGTTCTTGAACACTTTGACTTTGACCGCTCCTGCCTTGTATGTTTCTTTGTATCCTCTAGTTGTATGTCCGATTGTATATTGGGAACATACAACCCCAATATACAATCGCGGATCTCACCTTTGTCACAAATGCAACTAACTTTGTAGCCGCGTCCGCCCTTTGCACCTACCCACTTGTACATTTACTTGTATATGGAATTGTATGTTAGAGATACATACAACACAAGATACAAGGAAATGCCTTTGACTTTTCAACTCCGTCCTTTGTATCAACACCCGCCAGGCCCGATTTGATAACTTTTGGAATCCAAAATTGTATGTTCTGCTTGTATGTCACTTTGTATAAGCTATATACATATAATCCCTCCGCTGTTCACCTGTGGGCCCGGCCACCAATCAACCAGATTTGAATCCTTTTTGAAGTTCAGCATTGTATCTACCCGTTGTATATCGAATATACAACATAATATACATGCAATCTTTTCGATACAACTATGAAATATACCAGGAATCTGTGATGGAATCTTCAATGTACATCCACATTTTCACACTGAGAAATACATCCGAATAGCACATACAACCCGATATGCATACAAAGATGCATACAACTCATTTTTTCCACTTTTAAAGGCCGATTGAATTTTATTTTTGGGTCCGGCCTTGTACATATGCATCTACACATACAAAGACACATACATACAACTGGAGGCCGAGGGACATAGAAATTTTTTGAGGGTTTAAATAAAAAGACCAATAGATTTTCAAGCTCGAAACCCTAACCCTAGGTGGGCACCACCAGAGACGATTGAGTTTCCAAGTGAATTTTCTGATTTTGTGGTACTTGTTCTTGTTTCATTCAACTTCTACTATGTCTGATTATATGAGAGGAGATTCATCAAAAACTACATCTATGCTAATGATGATTTTGTGGGCAATAGGATCCTGTAATCTATATCCCTTAACTCCTTCACATAACCAACAAAGATATACTTCTTTGATTTGGGGTCCAACTTAGAATGTTGATCTTTAGAAATTAGAGCATAAACATCACAACCAATTTTAGATTTGAGTAATCACAAGAATTACCTATCCATACCTCTTCAAGAATCTTATAGTCTATTACAACTAATGGTGACTAATATACTAGATAGCATGATGTATTGATTTCTTCTTTCCACAACTCTTGCTCCAACTTGGCATTATTGAGCATGCTCCTCGCTCTCTCTAGAAGAGTCATGTTCATGCGTTCAACAACACCAATTTGTTGAGGAGTGTAAACTATGGTTTTATGCCTTTTAATACCAACTTCCTTGCAATAATTTTTAAATTCCAAAGATGTGAACTTGCCTCCATTAGCTGTTCCTAAACATTTAATTGATCTTCTCTAGTACTCTTTTCAACCAAAGCACTAAACTGCTTAAATACACTAAACACATCAGGTTTTGTTTTAAGAATATAGACCTGCAATTTTCTAGAGTAATCATCTATAAATGTCACAAAATATGATGATCCTCCAAACAAAATTGTAGGGGATGGTCCCCAAACATATGAATGAATATAATCTAGGATACCCTTACTTGTATGACTACATGTTTAAACTTTTGTCTACATTGCTTTCCAAAAACACAATACTTGCACAAATTCAAATTTAGAGATTTTAAATTTGGAAGTAACATATGTTTTAACAATACCTTTATCCCTTTCTCATTCATATGGCCCAGTCATTGATGCAATAAATGAGTAGATTCATTTACTTTTTTAGATACCATCGTTAATTCACTTATTTTAGTACTCCACTATAACTTGTAAAGGCTCCTAATCTTTGTAGCCTTCATTACCACCATAATGCCCTTAGACACTTTCAGTTCTCCACCTTGACATGTAAATTTATAACCTCCAAAATCCAAAACTCCCAAGGAAATTAAATTCTTTTTGAGTTTCGGTACATGTCTTACCTCTATCAACGTCCTCACAATACCATCAAACGTTTTAATCTTAATGCTCCCAATCCCAATAGTCTTACAAGAAACATTATTTCCCATAAGAACAACGATACCATCAATAGTTTGGTAAGAAGAAAACTAAATCCTATGTGGACACATGTGATGCGAAGTAGCAAAGTCTAATAACCATTCTTCATGATATTGTGTGATATTACAAATAGATGGTACTTCATCAATCGTACCTAAACTTGTTTCAACCGGATTTACTTCCTTTTTAGAGTCATCATTGTCTTCTTCCCTCTTCCAACAATTTTTCTTGAGATGCCCAGATTTGTCGCAATACCAACATTTTCCCTTACCCTTTTTGCCTTTTGACTTAGATCACGATGTACCTCTCGAATTCTCCCCCTTTTCTATGGATCAACCTCTAGCCACCATTGCTTCTGGTGTGGAGGTTTCTATATTAGATTTCCTTTGGACATGCTTAGACAACAAACCTCCCACAACATAATCAAATTCAAGGGCATTAGTTGTGCTAAAGCTAATGGAAGTGACTAAGTGATTCTAGGATTCTGGCAAGGAACACAATAACATGACTAGCTTATCTTCATCTTTAATTTTTACATCCATACTAGTTAATTGGCACATAAGAGTTTTGAAAACATTTAAATGATCAACAATTTTGATACCTTATTTATTCACAAACTGTACAACTGCCTCTTCAATTAGATTCAATTTGTAAAGGATTTTGTCATGTAAAGGCTCTCCATTCTACTCCATAAGCTTTCTACAGTTTCCTCTCCAACAATATTGAAAAGAACATCATTTGTCAAACATAACTGAATTGTGCTAAGAGCTCTTGTATCTAAATCTTCCTAGTCCTCATTAGTCATATTCACAAGTTTCTTTGACTTGCCTACCAACACCTTGTGCAATCCTTGTTAAACCAATAGATTGCGTATCTTGAGCTTCCGCAACTCAAATTTATTTTTCCCATTGAATTTATCCACCTTGAAACTTGCATTCGAAACCTTCACCGTTTGATGTTGTGGAACAAACACCAAATCCTAACATAGTCACTACAAAATAAAAGCTTTGATACCACTTGTTGAAAATCATTCGATTTTAATGATAAACTTAGAACTCCAAAATCATATAATATTGTAGCATAAATTAGTTACGAAGAAATTAGAGATAATCAACATAATAATAAAATAACAGAATAAGCGATCAAAGAACAACAAGAGGATATATGTGGTAAAACTCCAACAATATGCTAGAGAAATATCCACGAGGCAAAGTATCAGTATTCTTATTATTAAGAGGAAAAATTACAATCTTCATGCAATTGCAATTACAATTCCAATTTGCCTTTTAAGGCTGCAAAGATATATAATATCTTCAACATAACCACCACTGTCAAATTTAGAAGAAAGTAGATTTTTCTCCCTTTATGAAAAAAGTAGATTTAAAACAAAGATAAGATTTTAATCTTTCTTTATTTGTTGTCACAAATCCAACAACCTTGTTCCAAAGCTTCTATTTTGGCGTGGGCAGGGAGGATATTGGCAAAGGTTGTGAAATCTGCATTTACACTTGTTGAATGCATTTGCATGAAAGTTTCTAAGGCCTTTTCATTAAACCTATTTTGTGCATATCTTGCAGTCAATTCATTCCTAGATATGACATCTCTTGAAGTATTCTATTTGAATAGCTAATGTGCCTTTGCTCTACTATAGTGCTAATTTATAAAATGGGTAGATCTTTCTTGTCTAAGAATGAGAGATATTCAGAGAAGCATAAAGGACTACTTTATCATTTGCATTTCTATAAAATTTTGTTCATCTTTATTTGGTTTTGCTTTGCCAACAATTTCAAATTTCAAATTGAATATACAAAATTTTAAAATGCTCAAGTTTCAATTTTATTGAAAATAAAGTTGCAATACATTGTTGGGATATTATGGGTTTTTGTCCATTTTAACAAAAATGAAAATTAATTAGAAATTTCCTCATTAATCAGTGGTTTGGGTTTTTCTGAATACCAAGCTTGAAAAGTTAGTTACTTCATATTTATATATATACACTTGTGATATACATTGCATTGTGGAATCTTGTTAATAGACACAACCTATTGCATGATTATTACTATGGTGTTAAGAATCAAATATATTGACCAGAAATTGGTATTAAATTTAAAGATTTTTTTTGAATAGTTTATGGAAAGAATGAGATTATTTATATATTGGCTATTCTAGTAATCTTAGTCACCACATAAAATGAATGCAGTTATGTTAAACCAACTTTTGAATTCAGTTAGGATAAACTTTACATCCTGAAATAATTATGTGTCTTAGTCAACCAAACAATAAGATGAGGAAATGCAAGTTCCTTTCATGTTTAGTGAAATAATGTGCTTGGTATTTAAGTGAATGATATTCTAAAATAGGTTTCCAACACAGAATGTGTCATAATATAAAAGGGCTTGTATTTAAACTATTTATGATATCTTCCTAAAAGGGTGACATACCCTCTATTTTATAAATTATTGAATATGAAGAGAGGAGAGAAAGAGTAGCAAATTGTAAACCACAAGGCTAGATCTATAAGATAGAGAGTTTTGTATATATATAAAATCAATATTATAAACATAATGATAATAAATATGAAGCAAAATCACAGGGATTGACAAGATCTTAAAAATGTCAAGAATATGGCATACAAGATGTCATAACAAAGAAGAAAATAGAAATAAAAAAGAAGAGCTTCTAGACTGAGAGAAAAAGACCAAATCACCTTGCTTTGAGAGTTGGAGGAGGCAATAGTCTACCAAATGGTGAATAGAAGGTGTCTTTGCCCAATGATGAACTCCTCCAAGAATAATTCAATGAATGACAATAGAAGGTTTATAGAAACTTGCAAAACCATTGAGATTTTGCAATGATAGGAAGACATCTAATAAATGAAACTTAATAGCAATGATTATGTGAAGATATTGTAGGAGAATGATATAGAAAGCTCAAGAACATAAGATAATGCTAGAAATTTTGCAAGAGACTAGAAATTGCAAGAGGATGTTGGAAGTTACAAGAAGATTGAAGCTTTGTATCAAAACCGATCATGAAAGATGTGAGAGCTAAGACTCATTCCCACTTGCATGCAAAGATTGATAGAGTTAGAAAATGGAATCACAAGGATGGTTGTTGGAGGCATACACAATTAGGCTTGGCATTGGTTATGAATAGGAAGCATCAAAAATGCCTTTGTCTTGAGTTCTGAATGGAGCCCATATGACTATACAATTGGGGGACGCTAGCATGCCTACATAGATGCCAGTGATCTAGCACTAATGTCCTTAAGAAATAGGACACAAAAACACTAAAATGGATGGAAGATATGATGACAATAATTTTGATGTTTGGACTACTGAAAATACTACAAAATGGTCTAAAAAGATGTCTTAAAGCACATGACAAAAACAAGCACAAAAACAAGTACAATTTGTAATGTCAAAAATTGTAGGATATGCAATTTTTTATCTTACATTTTGCTCCCAGTTTAGTGGGTTGACAAAACTGAGGAGGCCATGCTAAAGTATAGGAATGGAAATACAAGAAATAAAATGGAAAGGGGATATCACAAGAAACCCAAAAAGGTCTCCTAATGAGGGGCTCATGCCCCCAAGATAAGACCTACAAAATAACATGTTAGAGAACACAAAAAACTTGCAATACAAAAGTGTAAAACACATGAAACTTGTAGCACAAAGATGTCAGCAAATCACATATAATACAATACATACATAATACATGCAAAAGGAAACTAGACAACACATATACAGAAAGGAATTAGACATCACACATATAAGAATGTAAAAACCCTGTCTGGTTATGCTCTAAATTTTTAGTTTTGGTAGTTTGACATTTTGTCAAACACTTGTCATGCAATGCCACTGTATTTTGATTTCTGAGTTTTATTTTTGGTTTTGATGCTTGTTTTAGATGGTTTTCATTAAAAATATATATGCCAATATGTAGGAAACATAACCAAATACTTTGCATGCATAAACATCACAATGCCAACACCAAATATGCTTTATTTATCATTATACCATGTCTGATTACAATGTTATTAGGTCAGATTCAAATTGTAATAGCGAATACAATGCCTATTCAAATTAAAGATTTGAATACCAAAACATATACAACATACCTGGATGAAAGGCTACTTCGATTAGGCATAGAATGAACCCATACAATGGAATATAGTGGCTAATATAGACTGATATAATGTTGATGTATGGACTAATGTTTGATGAGAGCTAGACTAATATAATATGTGATATGACAACTCCTATTTATCCACGATCATCTCCAAATGTGATAGAACCTAACCCCTTGGTGATGATGGATACAATCTATGGATGACAAACCTCCTCAAAATACCACAATTTACATAAAATGTGGTGCACCTAGATCCACAATCATTATCAATTCCTTGGATCAGCCAATGAGCCTAAATTGATCTGCCTCCTTGCATGAATCGATCCTTCACAAATGCAAATGATATCAATGACAATCAAACCCTAAGCAACCAATAATGTGTTTTCTTCAAATCGCCTCAATCCCAAAATGATATTTGGAACAAATATCATCATTTTGGTATCCAAAACCCTAGTCGTCCATAGCTGATATAAACCTACAGAAATAAATGTATCCTTGAAGCTCTAATTAATGCCAAAAACTTGCAAATAAGCTCTATAGAAAACCCCGAATGGATTCACCTCTCAAGTGGCATTGAGTTTTCTTCCAATCCACTAATTTCCAAGGGTTTTCATCCTTAGAAATGGTTGAACCTGTTGTTGCAACTCAAAGGAAAATATCCAATATGCTAAATGACAATACAATATGATGGAATGAACTTCCAAAGACCTCCTTTTAAATCCTCCAAGAGGATCGACCTCTTTTCCTAATTTTAATATAAGTTTGAATTCCATAAGAGGTGCACCATCATGTGGAAATAAAATACTATTTTTAATTCATTTTCTCTCCCTCAAATGGGTCGAACCACTTGTCATTTAAACTAATATTTTATTCAAGTCATTTTATTAGATTTTATTTTTCCTTTTTATAAAGTGACTTTTCTTTCTCCAAGTTTCACTTAATTGAGTTTCCTTTCTCTAAGTCACTTTTGCTCCAATGGCTCAACCATTCATTCCCTTACTAAATGAATTAGCGTACAAGAATGGTGAATAGGCTAATCCTCCTTTGCTAGGTGATCACTCCGAAAATGGGGACATTACAATCCTCCCTTCCTAGGATTTCTTTCCCTCAAGCAATCTCAAATCTAGATACTACAAAATTTGTTCTCCTTCCCAAGTCGCATCCTCTAATGGCAAATCTCACCATCTAACAAAGTACTCCTTGATCACCCTGTTCCTCAATCACCACTCCCTCATATCCAAGATAGTATCAGGAACCAAAATCAAACTACCCTCCTAATCTAGAGGTGGAAGATCTAGAGAAGAAAAAATATGTTGTCCAAGTGCCTTCTTGAGGCAAGACACATGAAAAAAATTATGAATCCTACAATCCGCAAGAAACTCAAGCTCATATGCTACCTCTCCAATTCTCCTCAGAATCCTATAAGGGCCATAGAACCTTGGCTTTAGTTTTTTTGCACCACTCTTCTTCAATGTAGACTATCTATATGGTTGAAGGAACAAAAATACCAAATCACCAACCTCAATAGTCCTCTCTACCCTGTGTCTATCAACATACATCTTTTGCTGATTCTGGGCATGTTGAATATTATCTTTAAGTACCTTAAGGATATCCTAGTTATCCTACATCAAATCCTTAGCTCTAGGAGCTCTGTTGTCATCAAAGGCCAAGTTTATAAAAGACAAAGCATCATAACCATACAATGCCCTAACTGGTGACATGCCAATGGACATGTGATAGGTAGTATTGTATCAATACTCTCCCAAATACAACCACCTAATCCAAGCTCTCTGCTGCCCCACAACATAATTACATAGACATCCTTCCACCCACTTGTTCACAATCTTGTTTGTCCATCTATCTAAAGGTGGTAGCGAGTGCTCGAGGTCAACTCTGTGCCAACTAATCTAAATAGCTCCTTCCAAAACACACTAGGAAATCTACTATCTTGATCATTGACAATGGTCTTAGGGATCCCATGCAATCTGAATACCTCTCTAAAGAACAACTTTGCAACCTGAGGTGCTGTGTAGTCTGATGGAATAGCGAAGAAATGTGCATATTTCATCAACCTTTCAACTACCAAAAATATGCAATCCCTATATTGGACTCTTAGAAGACCAGTGATAAAATCCATAGAAATATTCTCCCACTTCTGCTCTAGAATTGGCAATAGCTGAAGCAAACCTACTAGGAAAGTATGCTTTGACTTGTTCTGCTGACAAGTCATACACTCTCTAACATATTGCAAGACATCATCCTTGAGACCCTTCCATGAGAATCTCTCTCTAATATGTATGTAGGTCTCAAAGAACCCTTGATGCCCTGCTAAAGGAGTATCATGGACAACTCTCATAATCTTATTCTTCATTTTAGATTTAGGTACTAAATAGATTCTATCCTTATAATATGTCACACCATCAATCACCTTGTACCTATCATCCTAAATCTTACCATCCATGAGATCACATGCAAATGTGTTCTTAGAATACTCAACCAAAAGTTGAGCCTTCTAATCAGCTAAAATCTTTGACATAGAGCAAAGTGTGGGTCTCCTAGAAAGTGCATCAGCAACAACATTCTTCTTATCCTTGACATACTCAATATCAAAATCATAGGCTTGAATTTTTCTTACCCATTTTTTCTACCTTTCATTCAAATCCTTTTGCTCTAGAAAGTATTTCAAGTTGTTGTGGTCCATTCTCGCCACAAATTTCCCACCCACCAAGTACTGTCTAAAATTTGCCAACGCATGCATGATGGAAAGCATCTCCTTATCGTAGGTGGAATATAATCTCACTACATCTCTTAATTTTCTGCTCTCATATGCTACGTGATGTCTATTTTGCATCAACATAGCTCCAATACCCTCAGTTGATGCATCACACTCTAACACAAATGGTTGCATGAAATCTGGTAATGCCAAAATAGGACAAGTACTCACCACCTCCTTGAGTCTATCAAATATAATCTGAGCCTCATCCGACCATTTGAATGCCCCCTTCTTAGTGAGATTTGTAAGAGGTGCTACCAACTATGAAAACCACTTCACAAACCTCCTATAGTAACTGCATAGCTTGAAGAAACCTCTCAAATCTAAAATGTTCCTCGGTGGCTGCCAATTTAGAATAGCATGTATCTTCTCCAGATGTACATTAACTCCACCAACTCCAATCAAATGTCCCAAATAAAGAATCTATGCCATTCCAAAATCACATTTGGAAGCCTTAGAATATAGGGATTGTGCCTCCTTAATACCCAACACCTCATCAAGATGTCTGAGGTGGTCCTCCCATGTCTTACTGTATATCAAAATGTCATCAAAGAATACCAATACAAACTTACACAATTACTTATTAAAGATGTGATTCATGCATGACTAAAATGTAGCATTCCTAGCATTAGTAAGACCAAAAGGCATAACCAAGAACTCATAGTGCCCATAATGACATCAAAATGTTGTCTTATGAATATCCTCATCACAAACATGAATCTGATGATACCATGAATGAAAATCAATCTTGAGAAGTAAACTGCCCCATGCAACTTATCAAGAAACTCATCGATCCTGGGTATGGGATACCTGTTCTTGATTGTCTTCTTATTCAAGTCTCGGTAGTCAATGCACATCCTTATGGTGCCATCCTTCTTCTTCACCAAAACAACTGAAGAAGCAAAGGGACTAGAATTAGGCTGAATGTGTCCCATGTCCAACAATTCTCTTATCATCTTCTCAATCTCCTCTTTGAAATGCCTTTGATGATGATAAGGTGTAGTAATGATGGTCTTGGAGCCCTCTTCTAACTCAATGACATGGTCAAATCCACGATCAGGGGGTCTACCAGGAGGAATGTCTCCAAACACCATGTTGTGCTTATCAAGCACTGGCTGAATATCTACATGATACTGCTGATTACTGCAAGAAGATTTGGAAGATACAAAACACTAGGCTGACCATGCAACATCACCATGTCTAAAAATGGTCTCCATCCTCCTTTCCGATACAACCCTGGGTCATCCATGTCATAGCCCATTTTGATACATGGCACAATGTTGCTTATTATAGAAGTTGCACAAACATATATGATGTTATGTTGGTGACATATGATACTTTTGAACCACTTGGATGACTGTTTCATTTGCATTGTTAGAAATGTGTTGATATAATCTATGTTATAGTAGCATAACTTGATTTGAATATTGCATGGTTATGTATGGTTATCAGTTGTTGATGACTAACTACAATTTCATGTTATAGTAGCATAACTTGATTTGAATATTGCATGGTTATATATGGTTATCAGTTGTTGAGGACTAACTACAATTTCATGTTATAGTAGCATAACTTGATTTGAATATTGCATGGTTATATATGGTTATTAGTTGTTGAAGACTAACTACAATTTCATGTTATAGTATCATAACTTGATTTGAATATTGCATGGTTATATACGGTTATCAGTCGTTGTGGACTAACTACAATTTGATGTCTGAGTGCGATAAGATTCATCACAACCTCTTCCCTAAGGGAGAGTATCATATAGGAGGAGAACCTAGCAATTCTAAGGTCGTTGTGCATGATTCACACACACACACACACTACATCACAATTAGCATAGTTGCATATAGAATGGGGTTTGTGGTTAGTCTTGCGAGTCCTAGATTTGATCCTTACTGGTTCCGTCCTAATAAACGATTTCAACTAATTAAAATCCTGGAAAAGAAATAACGCCTATATAATATATATATACATATATGTGTGTAGATACTGTGAATGTGGATATGTGTGTGTGTACACACACACACATTTGGCACAATTAAATACACATGTATACACACACACATATAGATGATTAAAATTTAATTAATAGACATATTGTAGTTATATTTTTTGAACCACTTAAATAAATTACACTATTTAAGCCTTGTGCATTTATTATTTAAATAAAGACAAGTAAATAAATGACGTGATTAGAAATGTTAATAAATAATGCTATTGTTTAAACTACCAGTAAAATTAGTAATAACAATTAACATTATTATATTTTTTTAATTTACTAGCAGTAAATGACAAAGACTATTAAAAAAAGATTTATTCTTATTATATTATTTATTAGCTTAAAAGGGGAAGAGGAATGAATAGTTTTTATTATTAAATTTCTCGAAGAAACAATTTTACCCTTCTGGGGATGACAACTGTAAATTGTCACGGGAATACTCCTGCATGTTTTTACTCTGAGTTGTTAATCTCTTGCTTTACTTGTCAATAAGAAAAACAAGTAACTGGACATTTGGAGCTTGGGAAAATGGGAAGGAAGAATTTTAATAGAGGCGATTTGAGGAATTTTTGGAGGAAGTTGTCGGGAAGAACAAAGAGAGGACAAGGAAAAGAAGAAACAGGGAGTTTGTTCAATCTGCAACCATTGGAAGAAATAGGTATGCGATTGATAGAATAATTTTCTAAGAATTTAATACTAGGAAGGTAAACCAGGAAATCATTGAAAGATTTAAAGTTCTTCCTTATTATTTCTCTTTGTCACTCATATTTATATCAATCCAGTAGAAACTTGTAGAAAATTAGACAATGAATGAAGTCACTTTTAGCTGGGTATTACTAGAAATGAATTTGATGCAAATTATCAACTCAATATAAATACCTTCAAGTTATATACACAACATTGAGGGAAATATGTAGAAAAAAACCCAGTTTAAATGAATGTTGAGTATTTCATTTTTAACACAGAGAGGAAAAGACCAGAAATTCTGGGTATTCCAAAGGAAATTTTCTTCTATCAATTTCAGAATTTCATATGCAATTTTGTTCTTGTTTTAAGTAAATAAGAGAAGTGTTTTTATATTATTTTTTGGGTAGCCTTGAGGCCAGCCATGGAGAGGCAACACCTCCGTTTAATAGAGGTACACCCTCTAAGGGAGACACCTCCATTAGAGAGGCGTACTCTCTAATGGAGATGCCTCCTTTAGAGAGGCATACTCTCTAATGGAGACGCCTTCTTTAGGGGCATCTCCCTGTTAAAGAATGTGGCAGATTTAAATCTGCATAAGACATTAAATTTAAAAAATAAAATAAAAACCCTCTTCAGCACTATGTTGTTATAAAGTAATTGCAGAAGTGTTATATTTATTCCCTGTTAATAAAGAAGTAATTCCATTACTTTTTGCTATAAAAGATTTTAGAAATTCTACATTTACTTCTCTCTTAATAAAGAAGGTAAATGATTTAATTAGAAACAAAGGAAACAATGGAATATAAACTGAGTTAGCACATTGATAAATATAGAATAAGATATCTGAAAAGTATGATTGCATAGTGTCATCTACAAACATGGAATGATATTAACAGGTCAATGGAAACTAAAATTTTGGGAAAAACTAAAAAAAATTGGATATGCATTAAGAGATATGATTCCATATTTACTATTTTAGTATGAGGATCAAAATATTACAAAGGAAATGAAAACTTCTTACTTGAATAATACTAGAACCAAGAGGTACTGAGTACTTGAAATGGAATTTCAATGGTGATAAACCTTAACTCTAAATTTAAATAAATAATTATTGCCAAACATGAATGATTAGTGTGGATGGTTGATTCCAAGTGAAAATATTCTGAAGGATTGGAATCATTGTTTTTCCATCTTATGGATTTATGGTTGCATATCTATATGTTTGCATTTGGGAAATGGGTAGAATGCATGGTTAAATTCATACACACTATCATGCATGACAACCTCGAAGAGCTAGCTTCTTCGTGATGGGTCAGGCTACCTGTGTGTGTATCACAACAAAGCCTTTGGCTTCGTTGTAGGGTGGAAGTCTCCTCTATGATGCTTTCTTAACTTCAGGGTATGAAGAAGAAGCTATGGGCGAGAGATTGCACCAAGATGCCACAACACATTTAAGGAACTTGCTACTTCCAAAGAAAGATATGTATTCTTTGTAATTAATTATTATTAAATTTAACATATGTATATGTTGAGTACTTCCAACATTGTGGACATATTCGATGTATGATTGCTCTATGAGTTGAATTATACTTGTGATTGAAGAAAAAGTTGATTTAAAGATCCAGTTGATTTTGGTGTTGTATAACTCTAAAATTGTTCATATTGGCATTGAAATTTCTGTAATAATCCTTAGGTGACATAATGATATTTGTTAAAGAAACATGTATATCATTGATTGGCATTATATGTACATTATTTATGGATTTAAGTTGTGAAGGTGCCTTATGTAGATCTATCATTTAATGTTAGATGATAACATTACATGCTAAACTTACCTTAACATAGAGATAAAATGATATATTAAATGATTATGATACTTAATGAAGCATTAAGTTGATATATGATGTATGGTTACTTTGGAGTGATGTTACATGTGGTATCAGAGCTCTAGGTTAAACTCTAGAGCCTTTTGTGGCTACTTGCTTCTAATGCAACTCATGAACTTTCATGAATTGTCATTGAAAGAACATAATGGAACCAGCTTACAGTGCAAATCAAAATGAACCTAGGGATGAGAGGGTTCAAGAAAACAAATTAGACCAAATTTTGGCTATTTTGATAGACACTAAGGCTAGAATGAATGCCCTAGAACATGAAGTTAGGGCCACTAGGTCCATGCCTAATCAGGATGAGCAATAGCAAACCTTAGTGAATAAAGGGAATCAGTTTGAATGGATCCAATATGAAATTGAATCCACACCAGGAAGAAAATGGCCAAAATTGAGATAGAATTGGCCAAGGATTTAAAGAAAATCTCACCACCCAAATTTGATGGCAAAGTTGTCGGGGATGGTGATGAAGCATGGATAGTGGAAATGGAAAGGTATTTTGAACTACGTAACCTCTTTGAAGAAACTAAAGTAGTTTGGGCATCCTTTCAGTTAAAAGAGGAAGCATCCACCCGATGTGATAATGCTAAGATGGAGAAACATCTTTCATCTAAGAATTTGACATGGGATATTTTCCTATCCCTATTCTAAAAGTGATGGATTCCACAACACTACTTTGACAAGAAGATGAATGAATTATAAAATCTGAGACAAGGAGATCTTTCGGTAACTCAATATTGGGAGAAGTTTATTCAACTTCTCAAATAAGGTCCCCTTTACCAACATGATGAACACTTTTGTGTAAGGAAGTTTATTTTGGGGTTAAAACCCCGAATTGGCTCAGTGGTGGATCTTCACATGGCCCACAGTCTATGGATGAAGCCTTTGAAAAGGGTAATAAAACAAAAGTAGAAACTTCACAACATTGCAGAATACTGAAGAGAAAATAAAGAGAAAGGGAAGAACCATTAGAATCAGCCTCTTATGATTTCTCACAAATAAAAGAATCAAAAGGGAAATCAGTTTGGGGACAAGAAAAATAAGAATAAGTTTGCAAAAGGGGGTGAGCAAAGTAAACCTTATGCCAAACCCAAAAATTTCAATGAAGGGGCAAATGATAATAGTGATAGGAAATTTTTTAGGACCTAGAGGACCAAGAGGTGGATGTTTTAACTACGGGGGTGAGCACTATGCTAATAAATTCCCTCAGAGGATAGTTGAAAGAACAGAAGGGAATCAACAACAACAACCCTTCCATGCGGCAGTTCATAGTAGACAAACCAATATTCAATCCACTCTTATTGAGCTAATAGGTATGATCTATGGCCTTTCAGTTAATATGCTTATAGATATTGGTGCTACTAAATGTTTCATTGATCCTAGAGTAGTAGAAAGATTACCCAAGAAGGCTAGTTTCATGGCCAACTCTTGGACAATGATGTATGGCAACTGAGATGAGAGAAAGGTAGACCAATGTCTAGCCTATAGCTAATTGACATCGCCAAGTTTTGTAACTCAAGTTAACCTTTATGTGTCTCCTCTAGGATCATATGATGTGATCCTAGGAATAAATTGGTTAACTCAACACAAAGCCATAGTGAATTGCTTTGAGAAGATAGTAACTTGTAGAGATGATTATGGAAACCCAACCAAAGTGTGTGACATTCAAAGGGGCATAACCCTTAGACATATTTCTATCATGCAAGTAAAGAGAGCTCAAAGGAAGGGATGCACTCTATATGCTATTCACATAGAGGATTTGGGAGAAGAGAAAGAACCCTCCATTGAAGATTTTGCATTACTTCAAGAATTATGAGATGTGTTTCCAGAAGAGTTACCTGGATTACCACCAAGGAGAGAATTTCACTTCTCCATTAAACTTCTACCTAGTACCGAACCACAATCAAAATCCCCCCATAAAATGACCACTTCTGAATTGTATGAGATGAAGGTTCAATTGCAAGAATTGCTTGACAAGGGTTTTGCTGACTCCCAAAATAACTACAACCTTAAACCCTAAAACATTCCCAAATCATCTAAGCCAGGGATAGTCATTCTATATGAATGGAAGAGGTTTATCAACAAGTTCAAGGTGATTTTGGACAACCTATAGAAGTGGGTTAACTCCTCTACACTTTGAGCTTAGCTTAGACTCCTAGGAGGGATATTCCTAGGGGATACCTAAACATGTATTAGGTTCAAACCAGATAAACAACTAAAACTAGATAAACAACTAAAAATAACAGGACAACCAAACCCAAACTACCTTCTAGGCCCTAAAGACTGTCATTGGACCTAAAACGACTGGTTGTCACTAATAACCCCTATATAGCTAATAAGAGGGCACTCCCATTGACAATAGAAGGTGCAGGTATGCTTGTTTGCAATACATATGAATTAATTACTTTCTTCACACATGATAAATTTGTTTTAATCTTTTAAGAGTGTGGGTGATCATGGAAAACTTTAGATTGGTGCCTAATATATTGGGTTACAGAGTCCACAGTTCAACAGAAGGAAGAGAACAACAAGAGAAATGAAACATGCACTTTCTGGATATTTAGATGCAAGAAGAAACAACAAATAATGGAGAATATGCTTAGTAATCCTTCATCAAGATACAATCAATCATATATAACCATAAAAGAGATCATCACATGGCATGTAATGTTTTAAGAATCTGTTCATTCATCTGATCAATAGTTACAGTCATACCATGAAGTGTGGCAAGAGGAAACCCTAAAAGAAATTTAGAATTTCCTTGAGAGAGTACATAAGAAGAAGGAGAAGTTCATACACTGATAGCTATAATCAATATGATAAACCTTTCATAACCTATGTCTTCACTACTGGAGAATTGGAGCTTTTCTACTATTTGAAACCCTAGAGATCTCTACACTTGACTGCCTGAAAAATACCTAAAAGACCAACCTCGTTTACATCTTACATTCATGCATATATAGCCTATGATTCCACTTGACCTAATCCAGGTTACAATAAATTTCCTCCTATGGGCCATGTCAGAGCCAGAAGGGATGACTATCTATAAGAATTAACTGCAAAAAGTATCCGGAGACCTAGACAGATGGGGGATAATTTTTCTTTCTTCAATGCAAGCAGACGACGGAACAAATATCTGGAATGGGGTAGTTGAGAAGATTAAATTCTTCAGTGACCCCATGTTAGACAAAAATCTTTTTAAATTTACCCAGCAAATTCCCTTTATACATTAAATCATCATCCCCTTTGATTCTATGCCTCATCACCTTTGGAAATCATCAAAATTTGACCTTTGGATGCCTCTACCGATTGAACCTGCACATTTCCCACCATTGGGATGCCAAATAGTTTCAACTGAATGTGAGTTGTAGATGAAATTACCTTTAGGATTGACGACTTAGAAAGCTTTGCAAATCCAGTCAACATCGTTGAAAAGTCCACTGGCCAATGAAAATGTGCCAATCAAACGGTCTCAACAGTCAACATACACATTGGTATTGAAGATTGCCACGTGTCACAAAATTGCAGTCACCCACTAGAGGGTGGGCCATCTCTTTTTTACCTCTGCGCTAGTGCACAAAAGCCTCCTTGTGTCTGTTCACATATAAGCCTTCTTATTCTCTCTGGGAACTAGACACGTGGCTGCATCTCGTAGTCGTGCAGAGGATCTCTGCCTCTTACAAGATTCTTCTGCGACTGCAAGCTGCTGTGAGATCTTCATAAGTTGTGGTCCCACTGCTTCGTTTGTTTTCTTAACACTTGGCAGCATCTTGTTTGTCATTTCATAATCATAGATATTACGGCCATAGGCCTGAGCATCCTCGACACATGGCGCCATTCCATGGTCAGGCAGGAGCAAATGAGCCACTCTCTTTTTGGCTCCTTAGAAATGAGCTAAGCCTTCCACATGGCCCTCCTCTTCGTATCCTTTTTCTTTCATCTGGGGAACTAGCCACGTGGCATCGTCTCATGGCAACATGCTGAATCTTTCCTTCTGACAGGATTCTTCTGCGCCATTGCACGGCCATTGGTCCTTTCATCGACCCACTTCCTCCCTTTATTCCACGACACTTGGCATGATCTACATCATTCAGCCAAGTCAACGATCATATAGCTAGAAGGCCACGACACACTTTATAGGTGTCCTTAATTCACAGCCGTGTAGTAGGGATTATGACATCACTTACAATGGTCTATGGGCATGCGACATACTGCCAAATGTCACTTTCAGGACCTATAAAGACTTAATATTTAAAATTTACGAAGGGTAAAACATTTAAACGTGCAATAAAAAGTGGGCATTAGGACTCGAGGCCGGTCATTTCATGGTTTAGAAGGCTAGGTGTTATAACTTATGCAACTGGCAACCTAGGGAAAATGGTCAACAACAGATTAGAAGATATAATAGATATATGACTGTAGGTCTTAGGGTTTTGAAGGAAAATTAAGAAAACTTTAAAGGGAATAAATTTAAAACCCTAAAAACCTAAATAGGTGTCAACACTGGCTCCAATTGGGGACGTGTGCCAGCACGTGGTACAACAAGAATCCAGAATCTTTGAGAAGACCAAACAATGACACAAGAATAAAAAATAAACACCATCGAGAGCATAAATACTCATGACTACTCGGATTCAAAAAAATCAAATATAACAAGGTTTTATTACAAAATATTAAGGAAAATCATTACCTATGAGAAGTAATGTTTCAAATGATGCCCATGAACAGGCAGTTCCAACAATTCTCCTTCCATGTTTCTGATATAAAAGGTGTCCTCACTGGCCCTTTTATCAATTTGATATGGGCCTAACCACAGTGGCTTAAATTTACCATGTTTGCCCTTGTCCTTTGATTTGGCATTCTAGAGAAGAACCAAATCACCAATCGGTAAACATCTTTTGATTGTTCTTTTGTTGAACAGATGTTGTACCTCTTGCTGCCTTAGCAGGTTTTTGTTATATGCCATCATTTTGATCTCATCTAGCTCTGTTAACTCATGCATTCTCAATGCCATAGCATCATTTCCATATTCTCCTATTTGTTGCAGCAATTGATACACAGGCAACTCTAGTGACATTGGAATTTTTGCCTCCTTCCCATATAGTAAGTCAAAAGGACTCCTGCCTATAGCACATTTATATGTGATCCTATTAGCCCAAACTGTATATTTTAGCTTGTCATCACACCTTTTCTTATTTTCATCCAAAGTCCTCTTTAAAATTTTCATGAGGCTCTTGTTAGTGGACTCAGCTTGTCCATTACTTTGTGGATGATATGGTGATGAATGAATCAGACTTATCCCATACTTGGAACACATATTTGCAATGTCTTGAGATCTAAAACACATTGCATTATCTGCAACCATTCTAGATGGCACACCAAATCTAGTTATTAAAGTATTCAACAAGAACTCAATTACTACCTTGGACGTGGCATTACGAGTTGGAATAACCTCAACCCACTTAGTAAAGTAATCAGTTACCACCAATATCCACCTGTATCCATTGTTTGATCTCTCCTAGATCTCTCCTATGAAATCAATGCCCCATTGTTGAAAGGGTGCTTCAATGGTACCATTCATAAGGGGAAGGGCACTTTGAAACTTCAAATTACCTGTAAATCTTTGACAAGCATCACACTTTCTAATTTGTTTTGCAACATCTTTGAAGAGATTAGGCCACCAAAAGCATGCTCTAATGATCTTATGTGATGTGGTTTTAGCATAAAAATGCCCACCACAAACTCCTCAGTGATATTCATCAATAACTTCCTCAGACTGTTGTTAATCTAGACATTTTAACAACAATCCCTCATGATTTCTCCACATTAAAATACCTTGGATCAAGAAATACCTTTGGGATTGGAGTTTAAGTGTCCTTTGCTAAGTTACACTCATGCCTGGGGGCAATGCATGTTGACCAGATAAAAGATAATATCCCTATACCATGGGTCATTTGTCAAAACACACACATCAACAAATTGAGAAACATTTACTTCATTTATCTCAGCTGCCTCTAAGTTGGAATTTTCCATTAACTTAGCTAAACTCTAGCCTCTAACCAATTTGGTAATCTGTATATCCATATCATATTCCTGGATCCTGTTGATCCATCTGCACCTCCTACCTGAAACTTCTTGCTGTGTGAAAATATCCTTCATAGCTATGTTTGGCACATATGCTGTTATCTTAGCACCTGTGAAGTAAGATCTAAAATTCTTTATAGCCTTAACCAATGCATAGGCATGCTTCTCCATTATGGAATAATTCAATTCAGCAACCTGTAAACACTTGCTAAAGAATCCTATAGGCTGTTCAAATCCATCTTTATTCTTTTGAAGTAAAACAACAGCAATAGTATAAAAAGAAGCAAACAAAAACAACTAAAGGGGCTTAGAATAATCTGGACTTATCAGTACAGGTGCCTCCTTGATAGCTTCCTTGATATCCTTGAATGCTTCAGATGGTTCTTTCTCCCATATAATAGATTGCCCTTTCTTGAGCATTTTAGAAATGGCCTTAGTCTTTTCAGAAAAATTAGGAATAAACCTCCTAACAAAGTTGATTTGCATGAAAAAAGATTGTATTCCTTTAACTGTTTTGGGCTGGGGAATGAGATCAATAGCCTTGACTCATTCTGGATCAATACTTACCCCATATTTTAACACAATGTGCCCCAACAACTTGCCCTCTTCAACTCCAAACTGGCATTTTTTAGGATTCAAAGAAATCCCATAGTCTAAGCATCTCTAGAAAATTACTTCAAGATGCTTGCAGTGCTCACCCCTTTCTTTTGAAAGTGTTGTTAGGTCATCCAGATAAACCACCATGATCTCATCAATGAGACCAGCAAAAGCTACATCCATAGCTTGTTGAAATGTTGACCCAACATTCTTCAAACCAAATGGCATTCTTAGGTATACATAGGTCCCCAAAGGAGTAGTGAATGCTATTTTGTGTTGTTCAGACTCCTTGACCAACACTTGGTTGTATCCAGAGAATCCATCCATCATTGACATCAGATCTGAACCAACAACCCTATGTAATAAATGGTCCATGCTTGGGAGAAAGTAGTTATCTTTGAGGGACTTGATGTTCAAATTTCTGAAATCCACACACAACCTGATTTCCCCATTCTTATTTCTTATTGAGACAAGGTTGGATACCCACTCAAAATGTCTGATAGGTTTTATAATGCCTCCATATTTCATCTTTATCAGCTCTTTTTACATCTTGGGAGCAATGGTAGGATTTATAGGCCTCTACTTTTGCCTAAATGGTTTTGCATTAGGTTCAAGGGGAATGGTATGCTGAAACAAGTCCTCCTTATAAGCCTTAAGCTCATCATAGGAACATGCAAAACACTTCTTAAATTTTCTAAGCAGAGCGATCAACATCTACTTCTACCGAGGCTTCAATCTCTTCCCAATGTAAACCATTCTAGGTGCCTCCCTAGTTCCAAGGTTTACACCTTCAACATTATCTTCTATAATAGGTTTACTTTTACTCTTCCATCGGTTTGAGTTGTCAAATACTCTTTATAATGCTACCAACCCTTTTGGAATAGTATTTGTCTTTAATTGCACAACCTCAGTACCAAACAAAGTTTCCTTACCATCTGTAACTTCCATCAAATGCTGCCAATCAATCAACTGATTTTCAAATTCATTCATGCAATTCATAAAACTAAAAATTTGATTGGTGTCATTGAAAACCTGCCAACTATAAATGTTATCAGGAATTGTTGGCCTTGTGATTACCTCCACAGTACATTGGCCATGGGGAAAATTCATTTGAGAGTCAAATTTTGAACCAATGATAGCAAGGGAGTCTGCTCCAAAATTTTTTGTTCTTTCAATCCATTTAATGCCAATGGCATCAAACAATTCTATTGTGTCCCAAATTGCATTTCGGTACCCTCTAAGTCTTTTTCCTTTAGCATAAAATATCTTTCTAATACGCTGCACAATCAATTCTAAATCACCAAATATTCTCAAACATGTGATTCCATGTTTATGGGCAATATTTAAGCCCAACAATAGTGCCTCATATTCAGCCACATTGTTGATGCACTGAAAATCAAGTCTAAAAGACTTGCCAAACTAATCACCATTAGGTGCTATCAAGACAATACCAACACCTGAACCTTCCCTTGAATATGCACCATCAAAATATAAAGTCCACAAATCAGGTGTATCATAAATAGGAGTAATGAGGTTAGAAGGTAAAGCCTCCAAATTAGGATTATTATCACTGCAACATGCCATAAAGTGATCAATTTCAGTATCAAAGAAATTTGCATGATCATCCTCTATTTTGTATCTATCTTCTATTTGCTCATCTTCTACCTTCTGTTCCCTATACAACTTTACCTCTACACCATGTACTGGAATGGTGGCATACGAGAGATCCATTTGGATACTTCCACCCATAGAGGCTACCCATTTTCTTGATAACAACATGCCCCATTTGGCTGGGCAATCTACTATGATTATGTCCATCAAAAATGATTTGTCAGGATATGCAGCTAATCTGACCTCAACATCCTTGACAAGACCAATCACATTTACCTCTCTAGAGTCCATAACAAAACACTTGCCAAAAGACTTGGATACTTTCAATCCCAAATTATTCATTATAGATAATGGCATAACATTACTAGAAGCACCAAAGTCAAGCATGCAGTTGTGTAACAGCCATCCATTTATAATCAATGTGGTAAAAAAGAGGTCAACTCGCATCTTGATGTTAACAATAGTTGATCCCAAATATACTTCTATGGTCTCATCATTACTAGGTTCAACATGTTGTTTTTGTGCTTTTGTGGCAGTAATAAGAGACCCTGCTCTATCCCTATGCTCAGGTTTCCTAAGGAGTTCCACTATTGGCACAGAAATTCTAATTTGGCTAAATACTTCAGCCATGTCAATAGGAAGATATTTTGGCAAAGGAGTATCAAATGAAATAGTTACATCATTTGCAGAAGGAATATAAGGTATTACTTAGGAGGATGAGATATCCTTACCTTCTTCCTTTGTTTTTTCTTTCTCCTTTTTTGATTCCTTTTGGACTTCAGACTGATGACGCTTATTGTAATCTTTTGGTTAATGGATCCCTAGAGTAGGTGAGGTAACCGATTGCTCCTTTGATGTTGGGTTCTTTTGTACATATTTTTGTTTTGCTGTTATAGGCTACACTAAAAGCTTCCACTTTTCAGGCATAGTCTTCTTTGGAATAATAGTACTCTTTTCTCCCACATCCTCCTTCTGCCTTTTCTTGCCATCATCTAATGTATCCTGTCTTGGCCTAGCAATAGGAGAGCTTTGCATTGGCACTTGCCTATTTCTCAACTGATACCCCCCTTGAACTTGCAAGATGGCAGCATCAGTGAGAGCTTTTACATCCTTCTCAGAAGGTCTAGATTGTTTGTACTTCTTTTGCATGAGATCCTCAAGTGCCCAAAATCATGAGTGGGCAAGTGATATCTCTTCTAACCTTCATTATGATCATATTGGAAAATATGATCATCATCCTCATAACTGTCATAATTTATATCATGACCCATTTGGTTAAATCCCTGGGTGTCAAACTAATTTATCTCCTCCTCATAATACTCAGCTCCACCCTCTTCATTAAGAAATTCCTCATCTTTGCTCATTGAATGAACAATTGCATAGTTTGTTGGGTCATGGGGAAGGAAACACACTTGGCACCAAAGAGTATCATCTTTAAAATTTGCTTGATCCTTACTCAATGGATTAGGGGTATCCCTCTCAGGTTGTTTGAAACTAACATGCCTAGGAGTAGCTTGTCTGTTATTTTGTTATGGTCTCTTAGACAAATCTATATTGTAAGGTTTGTTATGTAGTTTTTGACCTTCATTGAAATGTGTTGGAGCACCTTGAGGTGGTAACCCTTTGTCATTTCGAGCAACTTTGTAAGATAGGTCTTTCATTACTCCCATGAGTTTATCTAGTTTGTCTTCAGTAGTGAGGGGCTTGTTAGAAGTTGCCCTATCTGGCTGAGAAATTTTTATATTAGATCTCTTTACATGTTTTCCAGAGGCTCTCATGTTACTTTCAATGTTGATGGCCATAGCATAATCTTCCCTTAGTGTTTGAGGACTCTTATCCCTTAAACAATAACCGACTTAGAATCAAAGGCACCACAATATAAAACTAAACACATGGATTCATTAAGTCTCGTCTGAGGTGGCACTTTTCTCATTGTCATAATGAATCTACCATTGAAGTCAGAAATAGTTTCATTGATTCCTTTCTTGATTGTTGTGAGCTCATCGATGGCAAACTTAGGGTCAATCCTATCCCCATATTGTAGTCTAAACACTATCATGAACTCCTCCCATGAGTTTATGCTATTATCAGGGAGTGCCTTGTACCATTCTTTGGCACTTTCTTCCAATGAATGCACAAACAACTTCATCATCACATCCTCATCCTCAATCTCATACTCATCTGTGACATTGATGAAGTGTCTCAAATGTTCCTCACTAGTGACAGCATTATTACCTTGAAACCTAGGAATTTTCTCTCTAATCTCAGTTGGAATGGGATTAGGAAAATTAGGTATGCCAATAAAGTCAAGTTGTTTGTACCTTTCAACTCCTAATGGTTGTCTTTGTGGAAGAAACCTTTGTGCTTGTCTTCTGAATGGAGGCCTAACATTTTGAATATTGCCATGCTACTGATTCATTTGATTCTGCAGGGGCTGATTTTGCATACCTTGAACATGAGCATTATTCACACCTTGTTGTCCCCTTTGTTGTTGTTTTGGATTGGCTTGAAAGTTAGGGTCCTGTTGATTATGTTATTGATGTTGTTGTCTTTGTTGCTGTTGTTGAGGTATATGGCCTTGGTGCTAAATATTTTGATTTACCTAAGTCTGCTGAGCAAGTTGAGCTTGTTGTTGGTCAATCAAGGCCTGCACCTCTCTCAGTCTATTCCTGATATGATCAAGCAAATCCATCTCATCTTGGATTCTCCTTTCTCTTTCCTCATCATTAGGTTGTTGCTGCTTCTCACCCTCATTTGGGATGGTATCATGTTGGCTTTCAACTATCCTTGTGGGGGAAGTAGGATGCCTGATATTTTGATATGCTTCTTCATTATCATGGGGCATCCCATACATCCTCAATTAGGGCTCATTAGATCTATCCCTACTTCCTCTATGAACAACATTTTCATTTCTCTGGACATCATATCCATCAATGTTCATTCTCCTACTTGTTTTGAGTATATTATCAACAGAGTCCTCAAAAGTATACTAATATTGACTTATGAGGCCAATAAATGCATTATCTTGAGTATTCCTTGAGGGTACCATACCAGCTCTTCTTTCCTTGTATCTACTCCTATTTGTTGTACTGCTAGAGGACTCCCCATGTCCAAGCTATCCATGGTTTCTTTCTCTATCCATTTCAATATTCTTGAAAGTTAATTTTCTGGGTTTTGCACTTGATGGAGTCACCATTTACCTGATGGGAAGAACTTCTTCTTGAGTGACTGTTGCAAAGATTTTCAAATCCTTTAGTTCATTCCTTGGCAGCAGCGCCAAAAAATTGTTGACTCCCAAAATAACTACAACCTTAAACCCTAAAACATTCCCAAATCATCTAAGCCAAGGACAGTCATTCTAGATGAATGGAAGAGGTTTATCAACAAGTTTAAGGTGATTTTGGACAACCTATAGGAGTGGGTTAACTCCTCTACACTTTGAGCTTAGCTTAGACTCAGGAGGGATATTCCTAGGGGGATACCTGAATAAGTATTAAGTTCAAACCAGATGAACAACTAAAACTAATAGGACAACCAAACCCAAATTGCCTTCTAGGCCCCAAAGACTGTCACTGGACCTAAAATGACTGGTTGTCACTAATAACCCCTATATAGCTGATAAGAGGGCACTCCCATTGACAATGGAAGGTATAGGTATGCTTGTTTGCAAGACAAACAAATTAATTACTTTCTTCACACCTGATAAATTTGTTTTAATCTTTTAAGAGTGTGGGTGATCATGGAAAACTTCAGACTGGTGCCTAATATATTGGGCTACAGAGTCCACAGTTCAACAGAAGGAAGAGAACAAGTGAAATGAAACATGCACTTTCTGGATATTCAGATGCAAGAAGAAACAAATAACAATGGAGAATATGCTTAGTAATCCTTCATCAAGATACAATCAATCATTTATAACCATAAAAGAGATCATCACATGGCATGTAATGTTTTAAGAATCTGTTCATTCATCTGATCAATGGTTACAGTCATACCACGAAGTGTGGCAAGAGGAAACCCTAAAATAAATTTAGAATTTCATTGAGAGATTACATAAGAAGGAGAGGTTCATACATTGATAGCTGTAATCAATATGATAAACCTTTCATAACCCGTGTCTTCACTACTGGAGAACTAGAGATTCTCTGCTATTTGAAACCCTAGAGATCTCTACACTTGACTACTTGAAAAATACCCAAAAGACCAACCCCGTTTACATCTTACATTCATGCATATATAGACTATGATTCCACTTGACCTAATCCAGGTTACAATAAATTTCCTCCTATGGGCCATGTCAGAAAAAATCTTGGCGAGAAGGGACGACTATCTTCAAGAATTAACTGCAGAAAATATCTGGAGACCTAGGTAGATGGGGGATAATTTGTCCTTCTTCAATGCGAGTAGCTGATAGAACAAATATCTAGAATGGGGCAATTGAGAAGATTAAATTCTTCAGTGACAACACATTAGACAAAAATATTTTTAAATTTACCCAGCCAATTCCCTTTATACATTAAATCATTGTCCCTTTTGATTTTGTTCCTCATCACCTTTGGAAATCTTTGAAATTTGACCTTTAAATGCCTCTGTCGATTGAACCTACACATTTCTCGCCATCAGGATGCCGAATAGTTTCATTTGAATATGAGTTGTAGATGAAATTACCTTTAGGATCGTCGTCTTAGAAATCTTTCAAAATCCATTCGACACCATTGAAAAGTCCACTGGCCAATGAAAATGTGCCAATCGGGCGGTCTCAACAGTCAACATACACATTGGTACTAAAGACTGCCATGTGTCACAAAATCATAGTAGCGCACTAGAGGGTGGGCCATCTCTTTTTTACCTCTGAATGAGTGTGCAAAAGCCTCCTCGTGTCCGTTCACATATAAGCCTTCTGATTCTCTCTGGGAACTACACACATGGCTGCATCTCACAACTGCACAAGGGATCTCTGCTGCGACTGTGCGCTGCTGTTAGATCTTCATAGGCTACAGTCCCACTGCTTCATTTGTTTTCTTAACACTTGGTAGCATCTTGTTCATCATTTCAAAATCATAGATATTACGGCCATAGGCCCGAGCATCCTCGACACATGGTGCCATTCTGGGGTCAAGCAGGAGCAAATGAGCCACTCTCTTTTTGGCTCCTTGAAAACAAGCTAAGCCTTCCACGTGGCCCTCCTCTTTGTATCCTTTTTCTTTCATCTAGAGAACTGGCCACGTGGCATCATCTCACAGTCGTGCGCTGAATCTTTCCTTCTGACAAGATTCTTTTGTGTCATTGCACGACCATTGGATCCTTTCATCGACCCACTTCCTTCCTTTATTCCATGACACTTGGCACGATCTGCATCATTCAGCCAAGTCAATGATCATATGGCCAGAAGGCTGCGACACAATTTACATGTGTCCTTACTTCACAGCTGCGCAGTAGGGATTATGACATCACCTACAACGGTCTACGAGAATGCGACATACTGCCACGTGGCACTTTCAGGCACTATAAAGACTTAAGATTTAAAACTTTACGAAGGGTAAGACATTTCAATGGGCAATAAAAGGTGGGCACTAGGACTCGGGGCTGATCATTTCACGGGTTTGAAGGCTCGGTGTTATAACTTATGCAATCGGCAACCCTAGGACAAACGGTCAATAGCATATTAGAAGATATAGTAGACATATGACCGCAGCTCTTAGGGTTTTGAAGGAAAATTAAGAAAATTTTAAAGGGAATAAATTTAAAAACCTAAAAATCTAAACAGGTGTCAACATGTTTGATTCGATCAAGAGTGTAACCTTGGGGAGCACCTGTACTCTTTGTGAAGAAGAAGGTTGGTACCCTCCGAATGTGAATTGAATATAGAATGATCAACAAGGTGACTATTAAAAATAGGTACCCTTTGCCAGGAATTAGTGAGCTTTTTGATCAAATGAGAGGTGCAACTGTGTTCTCAAAAATTGATTTAAAATCAAGATACCATCATTTAAGAATCAAGGAGGAAGATATACACAAAACTACTTTCAAGACTCATTATGGACATTACGAGTTTACAGTTCTTCCATTTTGCCTTACCAATACACTTGCGGCCTTTATGAATTTTATGAACAATGTGTTCAGAGACTGCCTAGATGATTTTGTCATACTTTTCATTGATTATAACCTCATCTACTCCAAGAATGACGAGGAACATAAACAAAATTTGAGAATAGTGCTTCAACGTTTAAGGAAAAATCTTTTATTTGGAAAATTGTCTAAGTGTTCATTCTACCAGAAGAAGGTACATTATTTGGGTCACACCATTTCAGTAGAAGGAATATTAGTTGACCTGGCTAAGATCAAAGCCATAATAGAATGGCTAACCCCCTCAAATGTTTAGGAAGTCCGTAGCTTTATGGGCTTAGTAGGATATTATAGAAGATTTGTTGAAGGGTTCTCTAAAATAACAAATCTTATCACTACCCTTTAGAAAAAGGTGAAAAAAATTGAGTGGATAGACAAATGTGAACAAGCCTTTCAAGTTTTGAAACATAAACTCACCAACACTCCTATTCTCATTGTACCAGATCCGAATGGGAGATTCTCAGTTATAATAGATGCATTAAGAGATGGCTTAGGCGGGGTTCTTATGCAAAATGGCTAAGTGGTGGCATTGAGTCTTAGAAGTTGAAGACTTATGAGGTTAATTATGCACCTCACGATTTGAAATTGGTTGTGATAGTGCATGCTCTATAGATGTGGAGGCACTATCTAATTGGTAAACCTTTTGAGTTAAAAACTAACCACTTAGGCCTTAAGTACATTTTCACTTAACCAAATCTAAATGCCCATCAAAGAAGGTGGCTTGAATGTCTAAGTGAGTATGACTTTGATATTCATTATATCAATGGAAAAGAGAATAGAGTAGCCAATGCTTTAAGATGAAGAAGACACATTATGGTAATTGCAACGTTTTTCTCTACCTTCAGAGAGAAAGTGATAGGAAAATTATAGAATGATGAGCTCTATGTGAAGGTTAGACCAGCTTTAGAAAAGGATACTTCTAACCATCAGTTTGAAGGATACAAGCTTGAGCAAGATGGATTGCTTAGATTTCATAACATGATGTATATACCAAGTCATGGTGAGTTGAGATCTAAAATTCTTAAGGAAGCTCACAATGCTCCTCATTCAGGTCATCCTAGAGTAACAAAGCTTGTAGATGACTTAAAAGCATTGTACTTCTAGCTTGGTATGAAAAGAGAAGTGACTAAGTATGTGGCCAGATGCCTAGAATGCCAGTGGGTAAAGGTTGAGCATGTTCACCTAGCAGGATATTTTGTTCCACATGACTTAACATAACAAAAGTGGCAAGTAATCAGTATGGACTTCATGTAGGGGTTACCCATGTCCAAATCCAAACATGATGTAATTCTAGTTGTGATTGACAAATTAAGCAAGGTAACCCATTTATACCTGGGAACTTGACAGATGGATCATTAACTTTGGCTAAGAGATTTTTGCAAGAAATATTTAGACTCCATGGGGTACCTGAAACAATTATCTCTGATCGAGATGTTAGGATGACATCTAGATTCTGGAAAAATTTACATGCTACCTTGGGTACTCATCTTAATTTTAGTTCAACATGCCATCAACAAACGAATGGGCAAACCAAGTGAGTTAATCAAATTTTTGAAGATTTGCTCCAAATGTACTGTATGGGCCAAAAGAGCAAATGGGAGGAATATCTCCCATTGGTTGAATTTGCCTACAACAATTCTCACCAATCTTCATTAGGAATGGCTCCTTTTGAAGCCCTTTATGACAAGAAATGCCGCACCACTGTCAATTGGGACATATTAGAAGACAGGATAATTGTTAGCCCTGAAATGCTCAAAGAAATGGATGAGCAAGTGAAATTGATCAGAGGAAGATTGAAAGAAGCTTTTGATAGACAAAAGAGTTACGCTAATAAAAATGAGTTTTCATTAGTTTATGGTAGGGGACAAAGTATTCCTCAGGGTAAAATAAATAAAAGTTCCATCTCTTTTGGCAAATCAGTCAAGCTGGCTCCTAGATATGTGGGACCCTTCGATGTTTTGGATGTGATAAATCTTGTAGTTTATAGATTGGACTTATTGCCATCTCTCTCTCAGTTGCATGATTTTTTTCATGTTTCTTTGCTAAAACCTTACCATCTTGATGCCACTCACATTTTGGATTGGCGGGCTTTGCAGGTTTAGGATCCGGGGGTGGTGTAGGTAGAGCCCTTGTGAATCCTTGAGCAACACAATCTTAAGTTGTGCAACAGAGAAGTAGTCCAATGCAAGGTGCAGTGGGACCGGTTCTCTACAGACAGTGCTACTTGGGAAGATGTTGCAGAGATGCAATGACTCTTTCCTCATCTTTTCTAGCTTTGCCTCATACATCTTGCCTAGAGGGGAGGGATGTCATAGCCCATCTTGATACATGTGTCACAATGTTTCTTATTATAGAAGTTGCACAGACATATATGATGTTATGTTGGTGACATATAATAAACGATGCCATTATTAAACTGCTTGTAAAATTGGCAATAACAGTTAACATTATTATATTTTTTATTTACCAGCAGCAAATGACAAAGACTATTAAAAAAGAGGCATTCTTATTATATTATTTATTACCTTAAAAGGGGTAGAGGAATGAATAGTTTTTATTATTAAAATTCTTGAAGAAACATCTACAGCCTTCCGGGTATGACAATTGTAAATTGTCACATGAATACTCCTGCATGTTTTTACTCTGAGTTGTTAAGCTCTTGCTTTACCTATCAATAAGAAAAACAAGTAACTGGATATTTGGAGCTTTAGAAAATGGGAAGGAAGAATTTTAAAAGAGGGGATTTGAGGAATTTTTGGAGGACGTTGTTGGGGAAGAACAAAGAGAAGACAAGGAAAAGAAGAAACATGGAGTTTGTTCAATCTACAACCACTGGAAGAAATAGGTATGGGATTGATAAACTAATTTTCTAAGAATGTAATACTAAGAAGGTAAAATAGGAAATCATCGAAAGATTTAAAGTTCTTCCTTATTATTTCTCTTTGTCACTCATGTTTGTATCAATCCAGTAGAAACCTGTAGAAAATTAGACAATGAATGAAGTCACTTTCAGCTGGCTATTACTAGAAATGAATTTGATGCAAATTATCAACCTAGTATAAATACCTTCAGGCTATATACATAGCATTGAGGGAAATATGTAAAAAAAAACTAGTAAATAAATGAATGTTGAGTATTTCATTGTCAACACAGAGAGGAAAATACTAGAAATTCTCGGTATTCCATAGTAAATTTTCTTCTGTCAATTTCAGAATTTCATATGCAATGTTGTTCTTGTTTTAAGTAAATAAGGGAAGTGTTTTTTTGTTATTTTTTGGGCAGCCTTGAGGCTAGCCATGGAGAGGCAACACCTCCATTTAATAGAGGTACAACCTCTAAGGGAGACGCCTCCATTAGAGAGGCATACTCTCTAATGGAAATGCCTCCTTTAGGGGCATCTCCCTCTTAAAGAATGTGGTAGATTTAAATTTGCATAAGACATTAAAATTTAAAAAGAAATAAAACCCTCTTCAGCACTATGCTGCTATAAAGTAATTGCAGAAGTTTTATATTTATTCTCTTTTAATAAAGAAGTAATTCCATTACTTTCTACTATAAAATATTTTAGAAATTCTACATTTACTTCTCTGTTAATAAAGAAGGTAAATGATTTAATTAGAAATAGAGGAAACAATGGAATATAATCTAAGTTAGCACATTGATTAAATATAGAATAAGATATCTAAAAAGTATGATTGCATAGTGTCATCTACAAACCTAGAATGATATTAACAGGTCAATGACAACTAAAATTTTAGGGAAAACTAAAAAAAACTGGATATGCATTAAGAGATATGATTCCATATTTACTATTTTAGTATGAGGATCAGAATATTACGAAGAAAATGAAAACTTCTTACTTGATTAATACCAGAACCAAGAGGTACTGAATACTTGAAATAGAATTTCAATGGTGATACACCTTAACTATAAATTGAAATAAATAATTATTTCCAAACATGCATGATTAGTGTGGATGGTTGATTCCAAGTGGAAATAATTCCAAAGGATTAGAATCATTGTTTTTCTATCTTATGGATTTATGGTTGCATATCTATATGTTTTCATTTGGGCAATGGGTAGAATGCATGGTTAAATTCATATGCACTGTCATGCATGACAACCTTGAAGAGATAGATTTTTCGTGACGGGTCAGGTTACCTGTGTGGCTAGCATGGGAAAGCCTTTGGCTTCATGGTAGGGTGGAAGTCACCTCTATGATGCTCTCTCGACTTCGGGGTACGAAGAAGGAGCTATGGGGAAGAGATTGCACCGAGATGCCACAACACATTTAAAGAACTTGCTACTTCCAAAGAAAGATATGTATCCTTTGTAACTAGTTAGTATTAAATTTAACATATGTATATGTTGAGTACTTCCAACATTGTGGACATATGCGATGTATGATTGCTCTATGAGTTGAATTATACTTGTGATTGAAGGAAACATTGATTTAAAGATCCAGTTGATTTTGGTGTTATATAACTCTAAAATTGTTCATATTGGGATTGAATTTTTTGTAATTATCCTTAGATGACAAAATGATATTTGTTAAAGAAACATGTATATCATTGATTGACATTATATGTACATTATTTATGGATTTTAAGTTGTGAAGGTGCCTTATGTAGATCTATCATTTAATGTTAGATGATAACATTACATGCTAAACTTATCTTGACATAGAGATCAAACAGTATATTATGATACTTAATGTAGCATTAAGTTGATATATGATAAATGGTTACTTTGGAGTGATGTTACACTCCATCTGATAATGCTCTCAACACAATCTTCTTCCCATCTAAGGCAAACTCTAGCTCCATCTTTTGGAAATCATGGATATATCTACCAAGTGATTGTAACCATTGGATCTCCAAAAAATTATCAATCTCTCCAAGTCCTACCACATAGAAGTCATTAGTCAATGTAATCACCCATCTGAATGCTAAGCTATGAGACCTTCCTAGTGCAATTCATAGTGAAACCATCTTCAACTGTCATACTAAATCCCAAGAAATCCTTTGCCTGTAATCCCCTCTTCACAACTAAACCCTCATCAATGAAGTTGTGATTAGCTCCACTATCAACCAAACAAGTGACTCATTGTCCATTAAGGAACCCCTTCAACCAAAATGGATCATACCTAGGCACTCCTAAAAGTGAAGCAATGGTTACATGTGTTGGACCATCTGTAGGATTAGCCTCAAGCTCTAGCTATGGTGGCTACTCCTCATGATCACTACCACTATCCAACTCGTATCATGTACTATCTCATTCTCCACATCGGAAGTGGCCTCTATATAATGAGCCTTGCCTTTCCCAAGGCACCTATGTCTTGGTTCCCATGGTTCTTTGCAAGAAAAGAAAAGTTTCTTCCTCCTTAGTTCATTCTTAATCTCTTGGTCCATCTTAGGATGTATGTACTTAGGTTGATTATAATTTTTCTAATATGGTTTGTTGCCTTTAAAAAATTTCTGTTGTGGTTGATATATAGAAGAAGATGTCTCAAGATCGAGAGCTAGTTGAATTGCATCTTGTAGACTACTAGGCTTGAAAGTCTTCACCAAACCCTTGAATCTATCACTCAAACCTTCTATGAACAACATTGCCACTCTTTTTTTAGTCATATCAGGAACCATAACAGCAACCTTTTGGAACTCATTAATGTAAGAATCCACATGCCCACTTTGCTTCATTTGAGCCAACTCTCTATAGTAGACCTCCACATCTTTCCTACCAAACCTAGCAATTATTTTTCTTGTAAATTCTTCATAAGAATGAATCATTGCATGGTTTTGAGTTACCAAGCCATGATGCCACCAATCATATGCTACTCCCTCCAAATGCATGGTTGCAAATTGGATTTCCTCATTTTCTGGCATGGGTTAGAGTGTAAAAAATGTATCCAATTTGTGTATCCAAGCACGGGTTGTACTCTTCCCACTACTATCAAAATTAGGAAGAGAGAGTTTGTTCAAGGCCTACTTATACTCCTTATGATGCTTCTTTGGTCATCTTTCCTATTTTATCCTCTTCTTGTCCTTCCGCTGATTCATCTATTGATTTAAGGTAAGCTCATCTCTAACATGCTATGGAAGTGTATGGTACTCATCATAAGCAACCTTTACATCATATGTCATATGTGTCTCTTCCTCCTCTTCAAAAGCTTCTTCTTCACTATGTGTAAATGTGGGTTAGAGTGGCCTATTTGAAACACTTATAGTAACTCTACCCACATTATGAATTCCTATATTGCTGTCCTCTCCTGCAATAGGCTGATTTATTCTCATTTTTGACATTTGACCAATGGTTGTAAGCAACTGTTATTGTGACTGCATAAAACTTTGCATCATTTGTTGTTGTTGTTGTTGGGCAAGATTATTCAAGATATTTTCAATATTTGGATGCTCATGTCTCCTAGGACTCTCATTACCAACACCACCTCCACCTCTATCCATCTCAAATTGTTGTGTACCTATTAAAGGAGTAACCTCTTCTTGGATTTTTGGTTGTTGTCCTATTCTCTTTCTAAAATATTACATGTTTGAACCTTTTCCTGGCTGCATAAGATCAAATTAAACCATCTAGGCTGGCATGATGCTAAGCTCTAATACCACTATAAAAACTGTTGCAAGGTGTGTGCCCTTGGTCTCCTTGTGTTGTGTAGTGCAGCGCTTGGGTTCGTGACAAGGCTTAACCGCCTCCTGTGGATTCATTGACTCTGGTAGTTGTATCAGGCATTAACAGGTCAATCTTTTGGTGCAATGACAACCATCTTGCTAACAATTGGTATTAGAGCTTGGGTCACAGGTTTGAACCCCTCGCTTGCACTAGTGGGGTTTGTTGCAAGGTGTGTGCCCTTGGTCTCCTTGTACTATGCAGCGCAACGCTTGGGTTCGTGACAAGGCTTAACCACCTCTCATGGATTCATTAACTCTGGCAGTTGTATCAGGCATTAACAGGTCAATCTTTTGGTGCAACGGAAACCGTCTTGCTAACAAAAACCCTGTCTAGTTCTTCTCTGAATTTTTAGTTTTGGTAGTTTGACATTTTGTCAAACACTTGTCATGCAATGTCATTGTATTCTGATTTTTGAGTTTTGTGTTTGGTTTTGATACTTGTTTTAGATGGTTTTCATTGAAAATATATATGCCAATATGTAGGAAACATAACCAAATACTTTGCATGCATAAACATCACAATGCCAACACCAAATATGCTTTATTTATCATTATATTATGTCTGATTACAATGTTATCAGGTCTGACTTAGATTATAATGATGAATATAGTGCTTATTCAAATTAAAGATTTTAATGTACCAAAACATATACAACATACCCAGATGAAAGGCTACTTTGATTAGGCATAGAATGAACTCATACACTAGAATATAGTGGATGATATGGACTGATATAATGTTGTTGTATGGACTGATGTCTGATGAGAGCTAGACTGATATAATATGTGATATGACAGCTTCTATTTATCCACGATCCTCTCCAAATGTTAAACCCTAGGCGATGATGGATACAAGATGGATGACAAACCTCCTCAAAATCCCATGATTTGCATAAATGTGGTGCACCTAGATCCACAACAATTATCAATTCCTTGGATCCGCCAATGAGCCTAAATTGATCTACCTCCTTGCACAAATCGATCCTTCACAAATGCAAATGATATCAACGAAAATCAAACCCTAAGAGACCATCAATGTGTTGTCTTTAAATCGCCCCAATCCCAAAATGATATATGGAACAAATCTCATCATTTTGGCATCCAAATCCTATCCGTCCATAGCTGATATAATCCTATAGAAATAAATGTATCCTTGAAGCTCCAATTGATGCTAAAAACGTGCAAATAAGCTCTATAGCAAACCCCGAATGAATTCACCCCTCAAGTGGATTTTGGTTTTCATCCAATCCACTAATTTCCAAGGGTTTTCATCTTTAGAAATGGATGAACCTATTGTTGCAGCTCAAAGGAAAATATCCAATATGCAAAATGACAATACAATATGATGGAATGAACTTCCAAAGACCTCCTTTTAAAGCCTCCAAGAGGATCGACCTCTTTTTCTAATTTTAATATAATTTTGAAGTCCATAAGAGGTGTGGCACCATGTGGAAATAAAATATTATTTTTAATTCATTTTCTCCCTCAAATGGGTTGGCCCACTTGTCATTTAAAAAAATATTTTATTTTCCATTTTATTATATTTTATTTTCCTTTTTATAAAGTGATTTCCTTTCTCCAAGTTTCACTTAACTCACTTTCCTTTCCCCAAGTCACTTTTCTATAATGGTTCAACCATTCACTCCCTTACCAAACGATAGCCTACAGGAATGGTGAATCACTCCAGAAATGGGGGCATTATAAAGAAGTTGGATAACACGTAGGAAAACATGGAAAAACACATATGTATAGGGGAAAGAAATTTTTTATAGCATGATCTATTTCTAGAAAATAGAACATAATCCCAATGTTCTTTGTTGTTAGGAAAATGTGGATATGGTTCAAGGTCTAGCATGCTCTATTGCTAGGAACCATACAATACCTCTTTGAATCACATGCACTAGTGTACTCTATTGCTAGGTGATCCACAAAGAGTATATGTGTAATCGCCTTGAGTCACATGTGCTAGCATGGTCTATTTCTCGGTGACTCATATGCAAACACAATGTCAAGGATTATATGTGCTAGCATACTTTGTTGCTAGGTAATCTTGACAAGGGTGGTTAAATCCAAGCATATCACTATACTTGATACCACAAATGAGTTATGCTCTAGAAGCATGCCAAATGTGTGTGTGTGTTTGCACATGTGAGTGTGGATAAATGTCTACTTAAAATAATCGCATGAATGATAATATGCAAAGATTTTAGGGTAGTATGTAGGGGAGAAAAAGGAAATTAATCCTTAGGAAGGATATATTTCTGAAGTTTGGATAATATGTTGCCCCTAAAATAGGTAAAAATAGGGTTTCCTTGCCCCTAGAATATAGGCAAGGATAAAAAAATGATTGTGTTGTTACTAAAGAATATGTAGTGGTGTGCACCTAGAAGTGTGCCCCCATAACATGACAACCCATATGAGTGTCACATAGTGGGTAACAACACAATAGATGAAGAGAGTCCTAAAGGACCACAAGAAACCGTGAGGAATTAGAGGGAGAGAAAGATAGAGGTAATGCTAATATCATGGGTAAGTGATCAAAACATTTGACAGAGGTAGGATCAATGAGATGACTATGGTAAGCTCAGTGTCATAAAAAAGGGGTCTCAATATTATAATAGAGATGGTCTCAATATTATAACAAAGCCTGAGTTTCAATGTCATGTATCGCTGTGAGGAAGAAAGAGTACCTCATAAGTAGAGAAATTAAGAGAACCGATATTGGTGGGTCATCCCACAATAATGGGTTACACTTTTTGGCCAAACTTGACATTGAAATCAACATTTTGAACTAAATCTTCACTTTCTGACACCTATAGCTGCTAAACCATTAAGAATTTGAAGATGATGCAAACTAGTGATTTGTGAGATTTTGTTTGTAGTTTCTAAATATATATTTTTAAAAAAATTTGGAGTTAAATTGTAAATTTTTTTGCATCTCCTTTGATAACTAGTTTTTAATAGTAAACAACATTTTTTTAAAGTGATGTGTATTCTGTAGAACATAACTTTTTTTTACAAAGGTTAAAATTCTTATTCTTTTGAATTTAGATTGGTAACACCGATATATAGAGCATGCATTTGGTTTTATAATGTTTTGTTGAATTTTTTTTTAATTAAGTTTTGAAGTCAAACCAATTATAATTTAGACATAGGCGTATTCCGTAAAACATAACTTTTTCTGTATGTATCGAAATTCAAATATTTTTTTTGTTGAAACAATGACATCAATACCTAGGGCATAGATATTTTTCAATTTTTTTTTTCACTAATTTACTAATTTTCCATGTGTGTAGAATAGAGAACTTGATGTTCAGTGAAAAACCCACATTCACAAGAAATAAAAAATAAATATAATAATCAAATTAAATATATTTAAAATTATACTTTTTGGGAAGCTTATAATAAGGACTACATACTTACAAAACATAAATTTTAAATGAATTCATTTGATCCCCCAAAAGGTAAATCAAAAGTGGTTTTTTATCAGCATTTTGATAGGTGTAGAGGAGACTCCATTATAGGTATGGTTTAAAACTAGCGGGGTTCTATCCAAGGGGGTTTGATCAAACCCTCTTCAATTAAAATCCTTTAAATGGAACCTTTCAAGGCTTAAATCATTATATTTTCTAAAAATATGCGATTTCAACAAAAATCAAGATGTCCCAGAAAGTGTAACCCATTATTGTGGCAGCACCCTGGTGAGGTTTTGTATGATGTCCTTTAGTGCATGGTGTTAGTTAGTAGAATGACTATGTACCCTACATGATATACATAGGAGGGAAGTGTTATTGGGTTATATTTAGGATGTTTCTTACATGTGGGAGGAGGAAGAGTGATCAACTAAAATTCTAAGATAATAGGTAGGATATACCTAGGAAGTTTAGGAAGTTGTGTGTAGGATCCTTCTCCATGTTTGGATGTAATAGAGAAAGAGGGGTTAGTTGGAAGTGGTTCAAAAGAAATCAATGGTGATGTCTTTATAAAGGTAAATGATATAGAGGGGGTAATAGGTAGAGAAGGTGGAGAAAGGAAATGAAGTTGGTCGGTGTCAAGAAGGGCTAGTTCAAATATTGGTGAAAGATGAGTGGGTGAGGGTTTTGGAGTAGAATAAGTCATGGAGACATCATGGTATGGAACAAAAGAGGGATTTTATGGATGAAGAGGTTAGTAACCTAATATTGTAGTGAAAAGGTGTGGGGTAGGTTCTATAGGGACTTTTATTTTGTGCACCGTTCACCCAAGGCCACTTCCACTATATCTATATTTGGATAGAATCTTAAATCCTTATCCACAACAATTTTCAAGTTTAGAATAAGAAGGAGGATCCTCATTACTAATGTGGTAAAAAAGAGAGGAATGGTCATAGGTGGGTAAGCATTAAAAATTTGATAGAAGAATGCATGATAGATCGACCATAAGAATGTGGGTCCATGTGGTATATATGTCAAATTGGGTGGGTTCAACCTTATATTCAACAACATAGGAAGGGGTCAATTCTAAGGTGCCGCAATCATCACCAGGGCATGTATTAGGAGATGAATTATCTGCAAGGCGTGTATCTACCATGACTGAAGTGAATTCCAACACCACTATAGTGGATGGGATAGAACAATTAGTGTTGGCAATCTAACAATACTACAATGGATCATTATTGGCTATGATCATAAAATCCTTGCCTCCACAGATGAAATTTATGGACTAGTGAAAAGTAGAGGGGACTACCCCCAATGCATGAATCCATGGTCTACCAAGAAGAATATTGTAAGACAGATTCCTTGGTGTGACATGGACTAAGGTAGAGAGGGTGATAGGTCCTAATTATATAGGTAAAGTAATGGTACTCAAAGGATCTTGATCGATGTTATTGAAACCCTTAATAGAAACTTTAGTGGGACCAAGATTAGAGGTCTTAATGTAGTTTTATTTTAGGAAGTTGAGACTACAGACATTGAGATTGAAACCATTGTTAATCAATGTCTGCTTAATGCCCATAGAATTAATACCAATAACAATAAAAAGAGGAAGGTTTTATTGTTGAATATCATAAGAAGGAATCTCAGATGGAAGAAATTTGATGTCCATTAAGTTGGTATAAATAGTATCAATTATAGCAGTGACTTCAATAGGCTTAATAGAAGAAGAGATAGGGATCTTTATTAAGGCCTTCTAAAGCAACTTGCAATAAGAAGGTGAAGTCTCAATTAAGTCCCAAAAAGAAATCTTAGCTTGCATGGACTGAAGTTGTTCTATAAGATCATACTCTTTAGTGTTCTTAAGGAGAACATGAAGAGTTGATGGAAGAATAGGATCTGACAGAGGAAGGGAAACATGCATAGGGTTGACTAGCTAGTTTTGTTGAGTGTTGTAGTTGTTCCCTATGTCATGAGAGTTGGTAAGAGAAGGAGCATTAGGTATAATTTTCATAGAGTAAAAGGATGAATCAAGATGAGTCAACAAGAAAGGATTCATGGGGTCATCAAGAAAATCTCGTACAATGATAATTGGTTGAGAAGGTGGGGTGAGTTGGGAGCCCCATGCATAGTAATTATTTAAAAATTAGAGATATTGTGAGAAGTCAAACATTGTTGGTTAAAATTATGATTAAGTTTTACCATAGTGGGTGTGATAAATTTACTTGTAAAGTAGATGTTAACTATGAGAGTGTTTGCATGAAGAGTAGGTAGGGTTATATGTTGGCAAGAGACACTATATGGATTCATGGTTGTTGTCATTGATGGCAACAAAGGTCATCCCACATATCTGCAAAGTCATGATGTGTCTCTACCGGAAGTCAGAATAAAGATTGTTGTGGTCCGGTGAACAAGAACAGAGCATATGGCAAGGACCGACAGATTGATCCGGATCTCTCAGAGGAAGTGTCTTGGTGCAGTGCGGATTTGGGGAAGTCAAGAGGACTACCTTGAGTAGTATATTCCAAGGATTTAGCCTCCGGTGATGGACAAAGAAAAAGATATGAATAGTTGAGTACCGGATTCCTGAGAGACAGTGAAAACAGAGGAAGAACTGACTGACAGAGTATCAGACTACTTTCCGGATGTGTTATTGTTGATGATAAAGGTTGTGAAGGCAGGAATCATGTTTGGCCGACATGATTAATGATATCTACAAGTATATGCTTGATCCGCATTGCTTGGTGAGCAAGGATTCAGCCGACAGAACAGAGTTTGTAAGAAACTAGACTGTTCCGGATGCCGACTAGAAAGGTGATGAAATTACTTGTGCGGATATATATAGAGGATGGATTTAGTTGTGAAGGGTGTGATGGTGTCAAGAATATATATGCGAATAAGTCTAGAACAGAGCAGAAGTAGCAAGAAAGATCCGGAATGTGAAAGGATAGCAGAATAAAGAACAGAGGAAAGATGAAGTGCAGCAGATCAGTGTACTGAGCCTAACCGGAACTGAACTCCAGCATATGCAGATGCTTCCAATCAGTTCAAGACTGTGATTCTTATCACTTTGTAGACAGTGTGTCTTCTTGTAGGCAGTGGGCCTCTTGTGAGCAGTGTGCTCGGGCAGTGAGCCCTAATTGGCAAGTGCCATTTTGTAATTTCCTATTCTTCTAACAGAGAATAATTTTTGGGTTAATCACCCCGTGGTTTTCTCCCTTAACAGGGTTTCCACGTCAAAAATACTGTGTCATGTGTTTCTTATTTCATGGTAATGTTTTTGTGTTTGATTCAATGCTGCATTAATTAATAAGAAAGTTCAAAAAGGGAAATAATTAGGATAACTGATTCACCCCCCCTCTCAGTTATCAACAATTGGTATCAGAGCTAAGTTCCTCCTAATAGAGCCTAACAGCTTGAGGAAGATCTGGGAATTCAAATGGATGCATATGGTTTAAGGGAGCAACTCAAGACTGCCCTTGAGGATCTTGAACAGTCAAGTTCTGAAGTCAATGAATTAAAAGAAAGACTCAAACAGGCTGATGAATTCATGAGAGAATTAAAAGACAAATTAAGTCTCTCTATGAAAAAGAGAAAGGAGCTGCTCCAACAGTTGGCAAGACAAAGTGAAGAAAGCAATACAAATGAAGAATTAACTGAGCAAACCAAGTTATGTGAAAAGTTATCAAAAGAATTCATTATGTTAAGACATGAAATGGAATCAGGAACTATAAAGTTTACTCAAGAGATTGAAGAAAAAAGAAAGGCTGAAGACAATCTAAGACAATCTCTTAAAGAAAAATCAGAAGAATGCCACCAGATGGACAGGATTATCAGACATCTTGAATCTGATCTTGAAGATGCCAAAGATAATGAAGAAAAACTTGAGGATCAAATTGCCTCTCTCAAAAGAGACCTTCAAACAGCAAATGAATATAAAGAGAAATTCAAGATAAGTTCTGCTCAACTTGAAGTTCTTCTTGGAAGTCAAAAGAGGACAGATGACAAGTATGGTTTGGGATATGAGAAAGGAGAAAGCTCCGGATCCGGTCAAAAGAATCTTGGATCAGAAAATCCAAGGAGCAGGCCTAGAAGACCTCCGGTAAGACAGCCAAATGCTCAAAGATATCCATCTTTCAATGGATACTGCCACAGCTGCAACCACTTTGGTCACAAAGCTAATCAGTGCAGAATGAGAATGAATCAGATTAATTCATCCTTCTCCGGACAGTGCTTCAACTGCAAAAGGTATGGACACAAATCCCATGAATGCAGAATTATGCAAGTAAACAAATCATTCAAAGGTAGATGCTTTACATGCAATAGAGTAGGTCATATGGCTAATCAATGTAGATCAAGAGGATATCAGTCAAATATGCAAAGAAATGTTATTTGCCAAATCTACAATAGGTCCGGTCATAATGCTAAAGTCTGCAGAAACAAGAATCAGGACAAAAGAGGTCCGGTGTATAATCAGAATCAAGACAAGGGTAAACAAAAGATGAATGCGGATGAAGTTAGGAATCAGATGAGCAAGATTTGGGTGAAGAAAAGTTCAGAGAATGTAGAGGTTGGATCCGCACCAGACTCTGGTGCTGATATTTCTTCCAGAAATTAAAAAGTGAGCTCTGGCTCAGGGGGAGACTCAAAGAAAATCCTGTTCCCCCAGCCAATCAAGTGGTGCCGGATGTGGCACAAGATGCGGAGTAAAGGGTTTAAATATATAAGTCTTGAGATGATCCAGATAAGATTTCAGAGGTCTGCATGGAGTTATGAAGAAGCTGTGATCGATCAAGTAAAGACCTGTTCAGGGAGATGCTCCGGTATGACAAAGGATTACAAAAAGGTCCGGAGAGATCCGGAAGTGCACTATCTTATTCTGCGGATTGGACAGAGTGTTTGGGATGTTCTTGTAATATGTTACCTCGATTTATTCATGATTGAAAGATCCGGATGATATTCACAGATCAGGACTAATCCGGGATACTCCAAGCTATCCAGACAAGGCAAACCGGAATAATGTAGGTGAAGCATTTATTGCAGACAGGGTTCGCGGAGTAATATAAGGGATTTTTCAAAAGTCATTTGCTCATTCTGCACTCAAGAAGAAGCGAAAAGTGGAGCTCTGCAACAAGATTCATCAAGCACACCAAGGATCTCCTGCCGAAGTCATTGCATAAAGAAATCAATCCAACCACTCCGTGCAAACCAAAGGCGCATAAGGTATTCTCTGTTTTTCATTATCTCACTGAAAATCTTTGAAGAATGGCTACTCCAAATATAGTTAAGATCTCTGATAGACCTCACCCCACATTCAAGAAACATCCTTACAAATCATTGGAGGTAGATCCACTAGGAGCCTTCTCTAGTGTTCCTCATGGTGTATTGCATACGGAAGATATTAGGGTTTACATCCATGTGAATCTTGAAGACTTTGGAGAATCAAAACTGATGGATATCTATCACAAACAATTGATAGATGACTCCTTTGAGATCAAACCTCAGTATAAAGCCATCCAGGACAAACACTTTGCACAGTGCATTCATTTCCCCTGTTTTGAAGAAGATGAATGGGTCCGGTATGTACTAAGTAGAGTACATGACAACTTCCTATGGTTGAACAAGCCCTTCAAGATCACCAAGGATGCAATTAGGGCTGTAACCGGTCTGCACTCATCCGGTGGATTACCTGTTCTCAAATCTGTCAAAAATCAGACAGTTAGTGATGCAACCGGATCCAAGTTTGACAAGAGAGCTATGACAGTTGATGACATCACTGAACCGGATGTCAAATTTGCAGCTATGATAATTGGTTACAAAATCTATCACTCCAGTAGGGAAAATTCAGTACCGGGAACTGCAATCTACACAGCTTATCAGATGTTAAAGGAGAATGCAGACTATGACTTGTGTGAGCTTCTAGTAAACCAACTCTTTGAAAATCTGCAGAAGATTAAGAAGGACAAGAAAAACTCCTTCAAGTATGGCAATCTGATCCTTTGTCTCTTCTTTTACTACATGAATGAGCTTCCCGGATCCGGTGGATGGATATGGCAGAATGACAGACCGGTTGCCATCCAAATCAGAGACTATTTGCATGGACTTGGGGATGCAAAAGCAAGAAATACAGCTCTATGGGGATACTTCAAGAACTTCCAAAGCATGATGCATGCAAGAGAAAGAATACCCCAATCCCTTGTTGAAAAGTACAAAGACACAGTATGCTTCATGGTAGAAACAGATCAGTGTCTGATGGAGGCAGTGGAGCCAAGGACTGTCTGGATCATGCCCATGGGGTATGAAGTGGATGAATAGATAGTAGAGCTGCATGTTCAACACATGCTAAGCCAGCCCAAAGATCCTAAGGCAGAAAGGTTTGGAACCTTTGAGGAACTGAGTGTAAAGTTACATGTAGAACTCAGGGAACCGGAGATAAAGAGGAAGGTAAGAAAAGAAGTTGAGCATATTGCTCAAGGCCTAGGCATCTCAAAAGAGGCACTTGATGCCAGCCAGGAAAAGAGGAGGAAGGCTGAGGAAGAAGAGAAAAGTAAAGAAAGTAGTGTTCCGGTTGAAACTCCCACCCGGACCAGATCATAAAAAAGATCTGCACCTCCCACAACCAAAAGTTCAAAACTGGAAGTCCAGGCATCCGGTAAAAGATCCAAGACAAAAGCCACAAGGGCTTATGAAAGCCAAAAGGATGAAGAGGAAACAGAGTCAGATGAGGGAGTAAAAGAAATAAAGAAGCAGAAGAAGAAAGGATCCGGTAAACCCTCCACAGGCCAAGACAAGGATGAAATTGCAGAGGTATCTGTTGAAAAGCCCACTCTGTCTCTAGAAAGTGTAATCAAGTCAGTCACGGTAGATGGAAACCTTCAACCATTGACTGAATTTTATGATGACTACAATGAGGCTGACCAAAAGATTCTGCAGGAAGCCACAGTCAAATATCTGAACATATACAATAAGGCTTTCATTGAGATCATATCTCTTATTCCTAAAAGCCTAGAAAAGGAATTAGAAATAAGAAAGAATAATGCTCATGCAAAAGATCTTGAGATCCGGGAGCAGATAGCTATTCAGCTATATCCTCAAATTGATCCCAAGACAATGAACATTATCTTCAAAGACTGCAAAGATGAGTTCAGAAGTAAAGCCAGGATGAATCAACTCATGCTTGGTGAGACTGACAAAGTGGCCCAAGAGACAGAAGAGATCCTCCGGAAGGCCTTCAAAAGGTTCAATCTTCCTGTTGTAGAGGACTTAGGTGCAGAAACAGCTGCGGATTTGGAATCATCTGTTCCGGAAGAAGTGGGCCCTGAACAGACAAACATCTCTCCTTCGGTTTCCCCTACAGTCTCCGGATCCAAAGAAGAAGAGAAATTACAGGAGAAGGAAGCAGGGGTGAAAGATAAAGAGGTTGACAGTTCCCAGACTGCAGAAGAAAAGAAACATCTGTCTCCGGCAAGAGACACTGCACAAACTGTTCAACAATTTTTGAGCAAAGCCACTGTAGAAATTGATGAACCGGACCTACTAAAAGGACCATTAGATTTTGACTCTTTGTCACCGGTGCAAACAATGAAAATAGCCTCATTTGCAAATGAGAAGGTCAAAGAGAAGCTGCTGAAATCTCACATGGAAGACTGTGAGTTTATGGAGGTAGCATCTGGAGTGCTAGAAAAGATCATGCCATCCTTTCAAAAGGATCCCACAGCCTCCTCTTCCGGTAATCTCAAAACCTTAGTCAGCAGTGTTAGTACACATTTTGAATCTCTAGAAAAATCTGCTGAAGAAAAGGTCCGGAAGGAATTTTTGGATAAAAGATTTTTAGAAGTATTAGAATTAATCTCTAAAGATAGGAAGATTGTGAGTATTGGAATAAAGAGCTTAGAGAATGCTCTTAAGGATGGCGGTGACATTTACAAATTTTGTATATCCTGGCCAAAGGCAACAGCAGCAATTGATAAGAAAATAAAAGAAGAACAGGACAAGCTACAAAGCTTATCTCAAAGTTTTGATCCTCTCTCTTCCTCCATAATAAATCAAGAATGTCAGACTATTGCAGTCTTGAATGAAATAAAGAATCTTGAGAAGGAAAGGAAGAATATCACCAACCGGATGGGAGAACTTAGAAGGATTATAATCCCTAAGTTGGAAACTATGCATGAGGCCATCAGTGATGCTCAGACCACCGCCCAAACAAATGATCCGACAGATCTCAAGCGGGCAGAAGCTTTTGCATTTCTGTTGAGTGGTCACATTTCAATTTTGGATAGAATGAAGCAAAGTTGGGCTACAAAAATGATCCAATTACAGACATCCTTTGCAGACATTCTTCAGTATATGTGAGTATGTAAATATGCGGCTATGTATAGAAAATTTTTGAAAATTTTGGTGTGCGGACCCTATCCTTTGCCATTGATGTCAAAGGGGGAGTGAGGAGCAGTGAAAAATGAGGAATCCAACTAAGGGGGAGTTCCGGAAATTGTATATAAAGACAGAGCATCAGCAAAGGGGGAGCATAGTGTAAACACTTAGTCATTTTTCACTAAGTGTTGCCATCAATGCCAAAGGGGGAGATTGTTGGCAAGAGACACTATATGGATTCATGGTTGTTGTCATTAATGGCAACAAAGGTCATCCCACATATCCGCAAAGTCATGATGTGTCTCTACCGGAAGTCAGAATAAAGATTGTTGTGGTCCGGTGAACAAGAACAGAGCATATGGCAAGGTCCGACAGATTGATCCGGATCTCTCAGAGGAAGTGTCTTGGTGCAGTGCGGATTTGGGGAAGTCAAGAGGACTACCTTGAGTAGTATATTCCAAGGATTTAGCCTCCGGTGATGGACAAAGAAAAAGATATGAATAGTTGAGTACCGGATTCCTGAGAGACAGTGAAAACAGAGGAAGAACTGACTGACAGAGTATCAGACTACTTTCCGGATGTGTTACTGTTGATGATAAAGGTTGTGAAGGCAGGAATCATGTTTGGCCGACATGATTAATGATATCTACAAGTATATGCTTGATCCGCATTGCTTGGTGAGCAAGGATTCAGCCGACAGAACAGAGTTTGTAAGAAACTAGACTGTTCCGGATGCCGACTAGAAAGGTGATGAAATTACTTGTGCGGATATATATAGAGGATGGATTTAGTTGTGAAGGGTGTGATGGTGTCAAGAATATATATGCGAATAAGTCTAGAACAGAGCAGAAGTAGCAAGAAAGATCCGGTATGTGAAAGGATAGCAGAATAAAGAACAGAGGAAAGATGAAGTGCAGCAGATCAGTGTACTGAGCCTAACCGGAACTGAACTCCAGCATATGCAGATGCTTCCAATCAGTTCAAGACTATGATTCTTATCACTTTGTAGACAGTGTGTCTTCTTGTAGGCAGTGGGCCTCTTGTGAGCAGTGTGCTCGGGCAGTGAGCCCTAATTGGCAAGTGCCATTTTGTAATTTCCTATTCTTCTAACAGAGAATAATTTTTGGGTTAATCACCCCGTGGTTTTCTCCCTTAACAGGGTTTCCACGTCAAAAATACTGTGTCATGTGTTTCTTATTTCATGGTAATGTTTTTGTGTTTGATTCAATGCTGCATTAATTAATAAGAAAGTTCAAAAAGGGAAATAATTAGGATAACTAATTCACCCCCCCCTCTCAGTTATCAACATTATACTGAGAAAAAGTCAATGATGGTATCATTCTCTAGATTATCCTCGAGATGTAGTTCATCCCCCAAATAAAGAGAATGAGAGGAATAACTAGGGAAAGGTACATCTAGAGAAGAGGGAGGAAGGAGGTGAGACTCAACATTAGTTTAAGTAAAATCATAAATGGAAGAATAAGAGTTATGTGATGAAGAAGTATGATTATTACAATTATTGATGAAAGAGAAGTCTTCATCAAAGAGAGGGTTATCATAAACGACAAACTTACGCATAGGTATAGGAGACATGATGAAAGAACATGGTTAAGACAAGACCATAACTGAATTGAAGAGAGCATTATATTGTCCCATCCAAAATAGAAGCTAACATGGAAATGTTATCTAACATAGACAAGCAAGAATGTTATTTATCAAGAGAATACTATGTTTTCCTTTAAAATAAATAAAATAGAAAATAAATAGAGAATACTTGGTATAGAAACTAGATTGGAGGAAGACTAAAAAATGTAACAATAGAGACGATAATGCATGTCCTTGACAAAAATGTGCTCGTGATATTGTCCAACCGTACTAGTGTTTGAAATGGGCGAATGACTCAATAAGTGATATAGAAGCCAAACACCTAAAAAATTAAAGGAAAATAGAAGATGATGGAAATAGAAATAATGCACAAAAATAATAGAATAGGTTGAAATGGTATAGGAAAATAAGAAGGTTGGGTTCACCATAATGTAATATAAAATTTAATTTAATTACCTAAAGTTTGTTAATAAAACCAAATTAAAATTGAATGATCCAATTAACACATAGAGTTGGGTAATGCTTTTTGGTATTAATGGAATTTTGGTAAACAAGAGATCATGCTTCTTGGTGACATGAGGATTTATGAGTTAAAAATAATGATTCAATGAATAACATATTACAAGAATAATATTACAGAGAGTAAATATTGTTTAAGAAATTTTGAAAACTATCACTGATGTTGTCTAGTAGCTCAGACAAAATTGTGGATAAAAGATGTTAGCATGCTTATGTTGCAGTTTGAAATTCATTCTAATGTCTGGAGTTGTCAGAAAATATAAATACTTACATGGACTTGCACAGGGGTAAAAAAGTCTATAAACAAATTTATTAGTGCACCAATGTTGTTAATAGAATAGCCATAAAATCAACCAATATATGTGAAATCAATATTAAATGATTTAAATGACATGAGAGGAGAGAAAGTGTAGAAAATCATCAACCACGAGGCTAGATTTGGAAGAATCAAGAATATGAAGAGAATGATAATGAATTCAAAGGAAAAACATATGGATTGACAAGATCCCATAAATTTCAATAATATGGCATAGAGGATGCCATGCCAAAGAATAAAATAGAAATAAAAATAAGAGCTTCTAGATTGAGAGAAAAAGACCAAATCACCTTGGTTTGGGAGTTGGGGGAGGAAATACTCTACCAAATGGTGAATAGAAGGTGCCCCTGCCGAATGATGAAATCCTCCAAGAATAATGCAATGAATGACAATAGAAGGCTTATAGAAACCAACAAAACCCTTGAGATTTCACAATGATAAGAAGACAAAATAAATAAAACTTAATGACAATGCTTATAATGTGAAGATATTGCAAGCAAATGATGTAGGAAGTTCAAGAACATAAGATAATGTTAGAAATTCTAGAAGAGAATAGAAATTGCAAGAGGATGTTGGAAGTTACAAGATAATTGAAGCTTTGTATCAAAACCAATAATGGAAGATGCTAGAGCCAAGACTCATTTCCCCTTGCATGCAAAGATTTCTAGACTTAGAAAAGTGAATCATAAGGATGACTATTGGAGGCATACAAAATAAGGCTCAACAATTGTTATGAATAGGAAGCATCAGATATGCCTCTATCCTGAGTGCCAAATGGAGCCCATACAACTATACAATCGAGGGGCACTAGTGCTTGCATAGACGTCAACGCTCTAGCACTAACCTCCATTAGAAATAGGACACAAAAACACTAAAATGAGTGGAAGACATGATGACATAACAAATTTGACATTTGGTCTATGGAAAATAGTACAAAATAGTTTAAAAACATATCCTAAAACACATGACAGAAAAAAGCACTAAAATCAATACAATTTGTAATGTCACAATTTAAGGGTATGCAATTTTTGACCTTAGAAGAGATATAGAGGTTTAAATATATTTTAGAAATTAATCTACCTTACTACAAAAGGTAGATTAAATTATCTAACATTCATGCACACTAATTACATTAATATTATCTAATGAATGCTAAAAGAAGAAAGTACAAAGGAGGGTAAGGAATGTGGAACCTAGTTTTGATGGTTGCAATTTAGATGTGAGATGATTAATGTAGGCAAAAAAATAGGAAATATTACTGCATATATGGAATGTTGAATAGGATGAATATGCACTTCATGGATGACAACATGATCACAATAGGGTCCATAGATTGCACAAATGTTCACTGTGCTTAGAAAATTACCATTCCATATAGAAGTTGAATTCCTGCAAAACATAAACAAATACATGAGAATAGCAAGAAGAAAACTATCAAAAAGAGAAGGTTTTAGGTACATTATAAAGTAGCAAGGAAAAGAAAATGAGTTTTATTTCCTTTCCAAGAAAGAGGGAAAGCATAACAAAACTCTAAAATTCCAATTATTCAAAGATTCAAGATGCCTACAAATATTAAGAAATGATAAAGATATAGAGCTATTACAAATGAATTCACAATGTTCAAAAGAAAAGATTGAGGATTACTTTGAGAATACAAAGAGCCCAAAAACATAAAATAGTGTAGAAGAATGGAGTAGAAAACTCCACAATAAAAATGTTCACATGCTTAAGAGACAAAAATGTTGTTGTAAAATGCTAGAGTATTGTAAAGAGCTGAAAGAAGAAAATTATAGTGGATTGGAAATCTTGTAGTAGAAAATAGTTGTGCAAGTTGAAATCCCAAATCATCCCATGTTGTTTTAGGAAAAGGAATCAAGAAAAGGTAGTTACAAAGTCATCAAAAGTTGTACAAAAGAAGTTATGCCAAGAATTGTTTTGAAATGCATCTGATAGGGTTGTTTAAAAAATTTAGGATACTTATCCATTTCAAAGGACACTAGAACAATTGTAATAGTGTCCAAAAAATGGATAAGTGTCCAAGCACAAACAAAATCATAGAAGATTGGCTAAAACAAAGTCAAGATGAATTTTGGCAACCAATGATAGGAAAAGGCTAGGAAAATACCTAGCTAAAATGAGTCTTAAAAACACACTATAGGAATGAACTATTGGAAACAAGGTAGATAACTGAGAGGGGGAATCAGTTATCTTAAATATTTTAACTTTCTATTCTTCTTTAACTATTAGTGCAACATCAAAACATATAAGCATACATAACCATTAGAGCAGAAATAAAATCAACACACATAACACAATGATTTTGACGTGGAAAACCCTGTCAAGGGAAAAACCACGGGGTGACTAACCCAAGATTGTATTCTCTGTTAAAAGAATAAGAAGTACAAAATGACACTTGCCAATTAGGACTCACTGCCCGAGCACACTGCTCACAAGAAGCACACTGCCTACAAGAGACTCACTGTCTACAAGGATATAGAAGGTAACCAGATGTTTGAACTGAAGAGAGGCATCCACATGTGTTGAGGTTTAGTTCCGGTTAGGCTCAATATACTGATCTACTGCACTTCATACTTCCTCTATTTTAGTGTTGTTGTTCTGTCACATATTGGACTTGTATTCCTGCTTTCACTCTGCTATCTACCTTTCCTCGCACACTTTCATACTCAACACACCTCTTCATACCGAAATCAATTTGGTATATATATCCGCATCAAGGATTTCAACATCTTTCTAGTTGGCAACCAGAATACTCAAGATATTTACTAAACACTGATCTGTCGGTTGGATTAATACTTAATATGTGATGCGTATCCAAGACATAGAGTTAGAAGTCATCAATCAAGTCGGCCAACCATGTATGATCTCTCAATTTGCTTGACCACCATCAATTCTTCATTTGGATTAAAGTCTGATGCTCTATCGGTCAATTCTTTCTCAGTCTGCTCTGCCTGTCAGGAACCCAACACATAGATGCTCATCTCTTTTCACTCTTTCATCACCGGAGGCTCAATCTCTGGAATGTAGTAGTCATGGTACTCCTCTTGACTTCCCCAAGTCTGCACTTTGCTGAGATACATCCTTTGAGAGATTCGGACCTGATTGTCAGACCTTGCTGCATGCTCTGTTCTTGTTCACCGGACCAAAACACTCTTCAATCTGACTTCCAGTATAGATATACTATGTGCTGCAGATGTGTGGGATAAGCTTTGTTGCCATCAATGATAACAATGATGAAGTCACATAGTGTCTCTTGCCAACAATCTCCCCCTTTGGCATTGATGGCAACACTTAGTGAAAAATGACTAAGTGTCGTAACAAACTCTTCCTTGGCTAATGCTCTGTCTTATGTACACTTTTATCGGAGCTCCCCCTTAGCTAGATTCCACATTTTTCACAACTCCTCACTCCCCCTTTGATATCAATGGCAAAGGGTGAAATCCACACACCAAAAATTTCAAAAATCAATCTATATATTGCCACATAAGTATATATACATGTTGTACTTACATATACTTCAGTATATCCGCAAAGGTGGTTTTCAACTGGACAAATTCTATTGCCCAACTCTGCTTCATCCTGTCCAAAATTGAGATGTGACCACTTAAAAATGCAAAAGCTTTTGCCCTCTTTAAGTCTGCTGGATCACTGGTCTAGGCTGTGGTCTGAGCATCAGTTAGGGCCTCATGCATAGCCTCTAACTTAGGGATAATTATTCCTCTAAGTTCACTCATTCTGCTTATTCTATTCTTCTTCTCCTTCTCAATCCTCTTTATCTCATTTATAGTGACAATAGCTTGGCACTCTTGATTCATTATGGATGAGGTTAGAGGATCAAAATTTTGAGATAAACTTGACAGTTTACCCTCTTGTTCTTCCACCTTTGCAATGTCTATTGTCACTGTGGACCAGGATAAACAAAATTTGTACAACTCTCTACCATCTTGAAGAGCATTTTCTAAGCTCTTTATCCCAATATCCAGATATCTCCTATCATTTGCTATGAGTCCCTGTACTTCAAAGAATCTCTTACCCAAAAACTCTTTCCAAACTTTCTCTTCTACTGATTTCTCTAAAGAATCAAAATGTGTGCTAACAGAATTAACAAGAGATTTCAGATTACCAGATGAGGAGGCTGAAAGATCCTTTTGGAAGGATGGCATGATTTTCTCTAGCACACTGGATGCAATCTCTATTAGCTCACAGTCTTCCATGTAATACTTCAGAAGCTTTTCTTTTGCTTTAGCTTGAGCAAAAGATGCTACCTGCATTGTCTGGACCGGAGAGAGGGAGTCAAAATTGAGTGGTACTTGGAACAGTTCTGGTTCATCTATCTCCATCAATTCCTTGGTCAAGAAATTCTTCACTGCTTCTACAGTGTCTCTTGTCAGAGACTTCTTTCCTTTTGCAGCCTCAGAGCTGTCATCAGAGATCTTCTCCATTTTTTCTTCTTCTCTTCCCCTTTTCTCCTCTTCTTGACTTGCTTTCTCCTCTTTTCTTGCTTCTCCTTCAGTTCTGGAGTCTGCAGGGGGATCCGGAAGAGAGATATTTTCTTATTCATGGACTTCCTCTTCCGGAATAGAGGAATCCAAGTTCTTAGTCCTCTCCTCACCTATCTCTTTTGACTCTTCTACAATTTTCTCAGTATAATCTTCCTTTGATGTACTTAGTCCTTCGACATCCATGGCAGAAGTTTCATCACTTATGTCCTCTATAATAGGAAGATTGAATCTTTTAAATGCATTCCAGAGGATGTCTTCAGTCTCTTTTGCCACCTGATCAGTCTCTCTGAGCATAAGTTTGTTCATTCTTGCTTTGCTCTGGAACTCATCCTTGCAGTCCTTGAAGATCATGTTCATTTGTTTTGGAGTAATGGAAGGATAGAGCTGAATAGCTATCTGTTCCCAGATCTCCAAATCCTTTGCCTTGGCATTGTCTTTTCTGAGTTTAAGTACCTTCTCTAAACTCTTGGGAATTAGAGAGATGATTTCAATGAATGCTTTATTATATATTTTTAAGTACTTGACTGTAGCTTCTTCCAAGATCCTTTTGTCTGTGTCACTATACTCATCATAGAATTCTGTCATTGATTGCAGATTCCCATCCACAGTGACTGCCTTGATGACATCATCAATGGAAAGAGTAGGCCTTTCAACAAATTCTTCTGCTTCTTCTTTGTTTGCACCGGCAGAGGATTCACCTGATGATTTCTTCTTCTTCTTCATTTTCTTAATTTCCTCATCGATCTCTGTTTCTTCATCATCCTTCTGACTTTTATAGGACCTTGTGGCCTTGATTTTTGTTCTCTTTTCTCCCTTACTGAATGTCTTGGCTTCTGGTTTGCAGGATCTTGAGCTCTTAGAAGTGGTAGGTGCAGAGCTCTTGGAGGATCTAGTCTGGTAAGAGGCTTGCACCGGAGCACTTTCTTTTTTTGCTTCTTGTCTCTTCTTCTCTGCTCTTTCTACTTTCTCTCTGTTTGCATCAACTGCCTCTTTTGAAATGCCATATCTTTTGGCAACTTCCTCTACTTCCCTTCTCACTTTTCTTTTCATCTCCGGTTGTCTTAGCTCAACATGAATTTTCACGCTCAATTCTTGAAAGGTTCCAAACCTTTCTGCCTCAGGGTCCTTAGGCTGACTTAGCAAGTGTTGAATATGTAGCTCTAAGATTTTCTCATCTACCTCATAGCCCATTGGCATAATCCAGACTGTCCTGGGCTCTACTGCCTCCATTAGGCACTGATCAGTGTCTACCATAAAACACACTGTATCCTTATATTTTTCAACCATTGTCTGAGGAATTCTTTCTCTGGCCTACATCATGCCTTGGAAGTTCTTGAAATATCCCCAGAGTGCTGTGCTTTGAGCCTTGGCGTCACCAAGCCCATACATATAATCTCTGATTTGTATGGCAACCGGTCTGTCATTTTGCCATACCCATCGACTTGATCCAGGTAGCTCATTCATAAAGTAAAAGAATAAACACAGTATTAGCCCACCATACTTGAATGAGTTCTTCTTGTCCTTCTTGATCTTTTGTAGGTTTTCTAGTAGTTGGCTCAGGAGAAGCTCGCATAGATCATAGTCTGCATTTTCCCTTAGCATCTGATATACAATATATATAGCAGTTCTGGACACTGAATTCTCCCTGCTGGAGTGATATATTTTGTAGCCAATGATCATAGAGGCAAATTTGATATCCGGATCTATGATATCATCTATTGTCATTGCTCTCTTGTCAAACTTTGATTCGATAGCCTCACTTACTATCTGATTCTTGACAGATTTGAGAGCAGGCAACCCACCGGATGAGTGCAATCTGGTTACCACCCTAATGGCATCTTTTGTGATCTTGAATGGCCTCATCAACCACATAAAGTTGTCATGCATTCTGCTCAGAACATACCGGACCCATTCATCCTCTGCAAAATAAGGAAAGTGGATGCAATGTCTAAAATGCTTATCCCGGATGGCCTTGTATTGAGGTTTAAGTTTAAATGTTTCATCTACTAATTGCTTGTGATAGATATCCATCAGTTTGGATTCCCCAAATTCCTCAATATTGGTGTGTATGTATACCCTAACATCTTCTACTTGCAGAACCCCATGCAGAATGCTAGAGAAGGCGCCTAAGGGATCAACTTCTACGGATTTGTAAGGATGTTTCTTGAACTTAGGGCGCAGCCTATCAGTGATCTTAACAACATTTGGAGTAGCCATCTTGCAAAAGATTCAAAGAGAGATATTCAAGAACAGAAATACCTTTTTACGCTTCTAGGGTTCACGAAATGAGCTGAAAAAGATCGCTGGTTGAATCAGACTCTGTGGTTGATCTTTGAGAGGGTTGAAGCAATCTTGTTTGCAGAGCTCTTTCTTTCTTCTTCTCGAGTGCAAGTGTGCAAATGATGAATAAAAGAACCCTTATATTTCTACGCAAACCCTAATTTCATATTGCAATAAATGCACACCTTAAGTCATTCCGGTTCCCTTGTTCTGAGAGAGATCCTTCCGAATCACTGAGATGCACTTAGAATTATTCTTGGTGATAATTGACAATGTATCTCCCTTTATCCAATCATTCCACTTATCCGCATATCAAGATATTTTAGTTTTGAATCATACCGGATCTAACTGTGAGAATCCTGCTTTTTACCGGATGACTATCAAACTGAATCAATCTTGGATGATTAACCTGTTCAAACCCATTGCAGATCTTTCATATTTTTACTGAGGGTTATTTAGATATTTCTCTGAGAACCCTTTAAACTGCAACTTTCCATGTGCCAATTTCAGGCACCGATTGACTGGTTGGGGGAATTTATTTTCCTTTGTGACTCCCCCTGAGCCAGAGCTCATCTATTTAGTTTCTGAAAGGAATATCAACACCAAATTCTGGTGTGGATCCATCCCCAACATTTTTTGTACTTCTCTTCACCCAAATGTTGTTCATCTCCCTTTGAATTTCATCTGCATTCACTTTTCCTTTTTCTTTGTCTTGATTTTGATTATAATGCACCGGACCCTTCTTATCCTGATTCTTACTTCTATAGAATTTGGCAATATGACCGGATCTATTACAATTGTAGAAAATAACATTTCTTTGCAAATTTGACTAATATCCTCTTGATCTGCATTGATTTGCCATATGTCCCATTCTATTGCATGCAAAGCATCTACCATTGAATGAATTGTTTATTTACATATTTCTACATTCATGAGATTTGTGACCATACCTTTTGCAGTTAAAATACTCTCCGGAGAAGGATGAATTAGTTTGATTCATTCTTCTTCTGCACTAGTTTGCTTTATGACTGAAGTTATTGCAATTGTAGCAGTATCCATTGAAGGATGGATATCTTTGAGCATTTGGTTGTCTTACCTGAGGTCTTCTAGGCCTGTTCCTAGGATTTCCTGATCTAGATTTCTTCTAACCGGATCCAGAGCTTTCACCTTTCTCATACCCCAAGCCTTGCTTGTCATCTACCCTCTTTTGGCTTTCAAGAAGAACTTCAAGTTGAGCAGAGCTTATCTTGAATTTCTCTTTGTATTCATTTGTTGTTTGAAGATCCCTTTTAAGAGTGTCTATCTGATTCTCAAGTTGTTCTTCATTATCTCTAGCTTCTTCAAGATCAGATTCCAGATGCTTGATTATTCTATCCATTTTGTGGCAGTCTTCTGACTTTTCTTTGAGAGATTGTTTTAGATTATCTTCAATTTTTCTTTTCTCTTCAATTTCTTGGGTGAATTTCATAACCCCTGATTCCATTTCATGTCTTATCATAATGACCTCTTTTGATAGCTTCTCACATAACTTGTTCTTCTCATTCAGACTTTCATCAGTATCATTGGCTTCACTTTGACTTGCTAATTGTTGAAGTAGTTCCTTTCTCTTTTTCACAGAGATACTCAATTTTTATTTTAGTTCATTTATGAAATCATCAGCTTGTTTGAGTCTTTCCCTTAAGTTATTGACTTTAGAGTGAGATTGCTCAAGATCATCTAGGGCAGACTGAAGTTGTTCCCTCATACCATACATATCCATTGAGATTCCTAGATCTTCCTCAAGCTGTTAGGCTCTATTTGGAGGAACTTGGCTTTGATACCAATTGTTGGAAATGAGGTAGATAACTGAGAGGGGGGGGGGGTGAATCAGTTATCTTAAATATTTTAACTTTATGTTCTTCTTTAACTATTAGTGCAGCATCAAAACATATAAGCATACATAACCATGAGAGCAGAAATAAAATCAACACACATAACATAATGATTTTGACGTGGAAAACCTTGTCAAGGGAAAAACCATAGGGTGACTAACCCAAGATTGTATTCTTTGTTAAAAGAATACGAAGTACAAAATGGCACTTGCCAATTAGGGCTCACTGCCCGAGCACACTTCTCACAAGAGGCACACTGCCTACAAGAGACTCACTGTCTACAAGGATATAGAAGGTAACCAGATGTTTGAATTGAAGAGAGGCATCCACATGTGCTGAGGTTTAGTTTCGGTTAGGCTCAATATACTGATCTACTGCACTTCATACTTCCTCTGTTTTAGTGATGTTGTTCTGTCACATATCAGACTTGTATTCCTGCTTTCACTCTGCTATCTACCTTTCCTCGCACACTTTCATACTCAACACATCTCTTCATACCGAAATCAATCTGGTATATATATCCGCATCAAGGATTTCAACATCTTTCTGGTCGGCAATTGGAATACTCAAGATATTTACTAAACACTAATCTGTCGGCTAGATTCATGCTCAATATGTGATGCGTATCCAAGACATAGAGTTAGAAATCATCAATCAAGTCGGCCAACCATGTATGATCTCTCAATTTGCTTGACCACCATCAATTCTTCATCCGGATTAAAGTCTGATGCTCTGTCGGTTAGTTCTTCCTCAGTTTACTCTACCTGTCAAGAATCCAACACTTAGATGCTCATCTCTTTTCACTCTTTCATCACCAGAGGCTCAATCTCTGGAATGTAGTAGTCATGGTACTCCTCTTAACCTCCCCAAGTCCGTACTTTGCTGAGATACATCCTTTGAGAGATCCAGACCTGATTGTCGGACCTTGTTGCATGCTCTATTCTTGTTCACTGGACCAAAACACTCTTCAATCTAACTTCTGGTATAGACATACTATATGCTGCGGATGTGTGGGATAAGCTTTGTTGCCATCAATGTCAACAATGATGAAGCCACATAGTGTCTCTTGCCAACATGAACACCAAAGCAAGTAAAATTTGCAATGTTCAAATTATAGGGTATGCAATTTGTGACATTACATTCACATAGAAGGTGACATGATTAAAAATAGAGGAGAAAATACATAATGTATGAATATAAACTATAAGTGGACTTGATGGGAAGACACATGTTTAAAACTAGAGTAAAGTTGTGTGTTTTTTTGAAAAAAATATCTTTGTGTGGCTCACTACATTCACCCCTATAATCCCCTCCCACCCAAGCCCCCTCTTTCCCCGGTGATAGGTGAGTGCCCATTATAGTTGACCTAACTATCCACAGAGAACAATAGAACTCAAGATATAGTCTAGTACAATAGGTTAAGAGGGAGCACCTAAGGCATCTCTAAACAAAACAAAAATTAATGTGTACAAAAGGCTAAGCAACCAAATCTTATACTAAAGTCCAAATCAAGTTAGTTGTGAAAGAAATTTGTAATATGAGTACTTCTATTAGGAGGTTTATGACACATTGAATGTCTCCTAGGTTTTGATACCTTATACTTCCTATCACCATTGTCTAGAAGCCTCCTTTTCTTACTAGGTCTAGTATGTAAAGACTATTTGATGCATGTTTCTAGCCACTAAGAGAAATGACTAGAATGAAAAAGGAGGTGATAGTTTGGAAAACATCTATTTGTGTCTCCTTATTCAAGTGATGATGAGTAAATATTTGTTCTAACTCTCATGTCCTAACCTTGTAAAACTTTGAGTATTGTAATATTCATAGTATAGTTATTTAGTTTATATTAAATTGTGTGGACTTATCCCATATTAGTAGTCTTTTGTAAGTCATTCTTTGTAAGGGCTTTATTTTGATGTTGTAATAAATAAAATATCATCTTAGAATCATATTATGCAATAGAGCTTTGTTCTCAAGGAGGTTTCCCCCTTGAAGAGCCCTATGATTCTTGTTATCAATACAATAATATTTGAAGTTATTTTCTAGCATTGTGTTCTTCTTGCATGTTATTGTTCTATTTATAATATTTTGTATGTGAAGATTATAACATGTGGTATCAAATCTCTTTCTAAGGTCATGTATTGTTGTAACAATATTATATTAATGGTTTGTTGTAACTATGCACCATATTCTCTCACTTTACCCTTAAGGGATCTTGGTGATTAGAAGGGGGTGAAAGTAGTGGGTTTCTAATATTTTCTATAATTTTTTCTCTAAACTAGTGATCTATTTTAGAAACCCTATGTTGGAGGTTTTAAAATATTGTAGAGAGCTATCATTTTGGCTAAGATAGAGACCCCATATAGGGTCTAGTGTTTGTGAGGGATGCTTAGACGAGCCAATACTCAAATTGATTATTTTGACATATGTCTCCAGTACACCTTTTGGTAACCCAAAGTCAATCAAAATGGCTGATAGACATCTTTCTCAAGACCTCACATTGGGAAAAATTGACTCCAAACTTGATTTAGAACTCTACTTCATCAAACACTCATTTAAGACCTTACAACAGATGAACAAGGTTGATGGACTAGGTTGAATTGAATCTTGCATTGTTAGGCTTAATAATCAACATGTGCACTACAACAATCTATTTACACCATGCAACCATAGAGACAACATAGTGGTCAACACAACTCCTCTAGCCACAATTGTGTTTTCAAACATCACATCCTTGGAGGAGGGAACATTTTGGGGGGTCCACTACAATGTCCACCCTCATATTTTCCTAGGTTTGATGGAAATGACCCCACTAGTTGGATCTACTAAATAGAATAAAAAATTACCTTACATTAAACCCCCATGTGATAGAATCTCTCCATCACCTCATTCAATTTGGCCCTAATTCTTATGATGATCTCACTAGAGAATAAACCAAGCTATGCAAAATTGTTTTTTTTGTGATTACCAAACACAATTTGAACATCTACCCAACCAGACTAAAGGACTTGATGATGCCTTTTACAAAAGTTGTTTCATTGGTGACCTAAAAGAGGACATGTGATATGAGGTAAACATGTTTAGCCCACAAGACATGATGAAAATCATTGTATTAGCCTATTGGTTGAAGATAAATTTACCACTCAATACTATACATATAAACCTCCACATTTTCAAAATAAACTACCTACACCCCTAATATCCCTAACCCCCCATATGACACCAAACAAGTGCCTAAGCAATATTGAGATTAGATCTCACTATGATAAGGGCTTATACTATAACCATGATCAAAAGTACTCTCCAATTCACAAATGTGTAGATCAAAATTGTATCTCCTAGATGTGAAGTCACCTCTATCTCTAATGACTTGGATAAACTAGAAAACACTCCCATTGTAGAAGATGAGCCTTTGCTAGACTCCCATGATGATCTTTCCCTAGAGATTTTTGTGCATGCCTTCGCTAGTATAATCACACCCAAAATGATGAATGTTAAGGGATACTTCAAAAAGTAATCCTTAACTATTCTTATTGATTTAGGTAGTCCCCAAAATTTCTTTGATCCTCAAGTCATTAAAAAAGCACATTGTTACATGTATTCCTACTCTAGTTTTGACATTGTGATAGCCAATGGGGGACAATGATGTGCAAGTTTAAATGTAGGATACGTGAATGTTAGTGGATGATTACAAATTGAAATTTGATAAGTTCATCCTTCCACTTAGAGGCTATGATATGGTTATAAGAGCACAATGGTTACACACACTTGGGCCCATCCTATGAGATTTCTCAAAAATATAGATGTAACTTATGATAAATGACTAAAAATCACTCTCACAATATTAAAAGCATGATCCACAAATCTCATTAGATGTCATCATATATAAAAGTTATTAAAAAGTGATCCTTTGGGGTTATGACCCAACTATGCTCTTTATGTTGCAAGTATGTGCCTAACTGGTGTTGTCATTGATGTCAACATATCAGTGTTGTCATTGGTGTCAACTATGCTCTTGTTTTGATGCTTATTTGTAATGAGTTAGATGCTTTGAATTTGCCTATGTAAGTGTTGGAAATCCTGAGATTGAGGATATTGAGAAAATTTGCTCCTCCGGTAGAAACAATATGTTGTAGAGTATTTTTGTCTACAGAAGAACAATCCAACAGATTGCTCTGCATTTCTTGTAGAATAAACATCTTTATCTGCGGATTTGAATTTATTTAGAGGCATGTCTGAAGATGCTATGTTCCAAGTTTGAGCCTTCGGTATGAAGATTTGAGTGAGTTATGTTCACCAGAATGGAAATAGTTTTTTTTGTATATTTGGTGGTGACAGGGAGAATGTATCATGCTCCGCATTCCTCCGCATTGAAGTATTTTGATCTTCGGTTCTAGATTTAAGTCTGAGATAATGTTATGTGCCTTCAACTTTAATGGTTTGTGATTTGGTGGTCCGCAAGCGATCTTTTCCTTATGACAGTAGCTGACAGTGTTGTTTATAAGCTCCGATTTGAAGAATCTTTTTGACAGAGAGGTTAGAGGTTGTGCGGTTGTTCCTGATGATTTCAATGTGCTTGTGGATGTCTCTTGATCATGTTCCTACCTTTGGATTGGTCCACAAAGAGAAATTTAGATAGTAGATAAAGACTATTCTTGAAAGTCTTAATGTGAACACCAGTCTTGGCCGACTTGGTTGCTTTCACTATTTGCGGAGATGCATTGAAGATTGTAGTAGCATGTTGTAGCATGGAAGATTGTATTTGAGTCCCAACTAAGGTGTAGTGTGATCCACATACACCCTTACATCTTCCCTTAGCAAATTTTTGTATTAGGTCCAGACCTATTTCTATGTATGTTTGTAAATGCCAACCTTGGAGTTTGTTCCAACGGTTGATGAATGTAATTCTGACCTTGATGTACATTCCAAGGTTGATGAGTTGCATAAAAACATCTAATTTAGTTGCGAAAAACATGTCCTGGTGTGAAAATGAAAAGATAGTGCGAAGGTGTAAGAAGAGCAGAGTAGAGATGTTATATTGTGCTTTAATGGAATTGAACTCAGGCATGAAGTAGATGCTATCAAATTAGTTCACCAATCCTTGGTAGTGAGCCACCCCTTGACTGTGAGCCCTAACATTTGCAGTGAGCATTTTGGGTAGTGAGCCTTTGATTTTTGGTATCGCTATAACTTATATATTTTTGTTGGCTAATACCCACCATGGTTTTTCCCTTATAGGGTTTTCCACGTAAAATTCTGGTGTCTCATGTGTTATTGTGTTAAGCTTCTTATTTTATGCTTTCATGGTTAATCTTAATGTTACGTCAGAAAATGTCCCCTTGGGGGCTTTTCCCTCTTAAGGTTTAGCTCCTGGGTCCTTTAGAATGCATTTAGAGCATCTTGCATGATTTTGATGATTTCTGATGAGAAAACCCTAAAGTTTCATGGGAATTTGGACTTAGGGAGTGCACTTAACATAAATCCTGCCTGAAATAGGGGGGAGGACTTGGGCACCCACACCCTAGTCCTGCCCTATTTTAGGTCAAGACCAATTTCAAAGTGTTGGTTTATGACCGTTATTTGGGTCCTATGCCGATACGGTAAGTTTGAGTTATGAAATTCTTAGCAAGAATGCTTGTAGTTGCATATATAAGCATGTTTAGGCATTCATTTGTAAACTAGATGGATATTGTGAACTTGTGAATTATGTTAAGGTGATTCAAGGTATTCATTGTGTGTTGCAGAGCAGAATTTGTGTTGTTCTTGTGTTTGTATTTGTAGATTTGGCATCCATCTCCTCTTGGCATGAAGAGCATCTTCCTCCCATGAGATCTTCACTACAAGGTGATATCAATTGTGTTAATATTATTTATCACTTGGATTTTGCCTCTATCAGATACACACTCTTTATCTGACAACGATGTTCAAAAGACTTGAATGTCTCTCCGGGGCTTGACTGAGGCAAGCCTCTAAACACCACAACCCCCAACCCATTTTTTCGTGATTGCAGGTTATAGGTTGCGAAAGAAGAAAAAGTGGAGTTGCAAGAGAGTAGTGCAGATTGTCAGAATTGCAAATCAGAGAAGAAAATAGGGACCTAGACTCGGGTACCCACTCATTAGTTCTCTGGATCCCGCAACAGGAAAATCTCTGAAACAACAGGAACAAGTTGCAGAAAAGGTTTACAGATCTTGACAAAAATAATGGCACTGGACTAGGGCACCCACTCATTAGTCCCTAACTTTTTCATTTTCTAGACTTTGAAATTTGGTACGCATTTGATTGTCATTTGATATCTCTGTGTGCGATCATTTTTCGTAATTTGTCTATTTGTTCACAAATTCATATAATTAGGGTTTTGAGCATAATCGAGCTTAATTGGACAACAAAATCATACAATTCCAATCTTCCCCTATGTTCCAAGTGACAAGAATCCTGTAGTAGACTTCTTACTCAGCTGGGTGTCCTTGAATGTTTAGTGGTGAAAGGAGGATCAACACAAACCATTGAAATCAAACCCTGTTCATATTTTACCCTAAACATTTTTGGTGAACCCATGTTCTTTTCAATTTTGCACCTTGATGAGTGTTGTTCTTCATATTTACATTCATTTCATTCATTCATATCATTATTCATCTTATTGCATTTGAAAAATTATAAAAAAATTAAAAAATTGGAAAAATTTGAAAAATTAGCATTTTTAGCTTGCATCTTCATATAATTTGAATTAGTTGGCATTTAATTTCAATAAATTTCTATCATTAGCATCAGATCTGATTTAAAATACAGAAATTCATCATTCATTTAGATTGCATTTTCATGCCTAATTTGTTGAAAATTGCTTGAAATTGTGCATTTTTTCATATAACCTAGTTTTGCATTAGCTAGGGTTTGTAGTCAAAATCTTGTTTCATATTTTACTAACCTTTTAAAACACTCATTAGGACTGATTTTTAACTGTAGTGTTGCATCATAGTGGTTTGCTTGCAAAATTTCATGCCTAGGGTTTGAAAACCTTAATTTTTCACTAGATTTGGCCTTATCGTCTCTCTAGATTTGCACCATAGGCATGTTGTAAAGGATTTTTATACACTAATTGGATTTTATCAAGGTTATTATCTTCTTCCACTCCTCAAATTCTTTACAACGCCATTTTATTGGGCCCTTACATTGAAAATTTGGTGAAAAATTGCATATTTTGGCTATATTTTCACTAGGATTTGACATAGATTTGCACTCCAGGCATGTTGTGACAGATTTTTTGGCTTTAGGTGACTGATATTACTGCTATAATCTTCTGAACCTCCTAAAATTCTTTACAACACCCTTTTTTATTGGGTCTTTGCATTGAAAATTTGTGAAAAATTACATATTTTAGTGTATTTTCTCTAGGTTTTGACTTGTCATCAGTCTAGGTTTGCATCAAAAGTGTGTTGTGAAGGATATTATTGATTTATTGGACTGATATTAGACATATTATTTTCTACCCCTGAACAATTTCCTTACAACACCTTTTCTTTCACTTATTCGCATTGAAAAAAGTTGAAAAAATCAAGCATTTTGGATCTTAAACATATCCTGCTCCTAGGGTTTGTTCTATTAGTTTGTACATTTTGTGTTGCATGCTATTGAATGAGCCTTATGACCCACTACCCTAATAGAAATATCCCTTTAAGAAGAAGCAGAAGACTCATGGGATCTAGTGCCCTTGAAGAAAACGATATTCATACCTTTGGAAATCCATTGAATACCTTCTTTACAAAAGGAGAGACACAAATTTTACAAGATATTATACCCCATACAACCACTATGGAAGATCAAGTATTTCATGATGTTGACAACACTATTGAGGTGGTCGCACAGGTACCTGATGAGCAAATAAATAAACTTGATAAAGAGTTAGCCGATTTTCAAGCATTTGTTGAAACTGAAAGAATAGCGGAAGAAGTTGTCCATGTGATCCACCATGTAAGAGAATTGATAAAGGAAGGATAATATCGCATTGATGTTATCTGAGGTTTAACACATATTATACACAATAATGTCATGACAACGACAGAATGTGCGAATGATATCAAAAACATGTCGTCACCGTCTCATACGCAAGTATCGACACCTATACCGACTACTGGAATATCTACACTCACATAGACAATTTTAACAACTAATGCAAATTTTTGTAGTAATGCTACCACTGGTATTGAAGTATCTAATGTAACTACAAAATTACAAATCTATTGGATTTAATTATCATAATTTGGTTTCTAAGGGGACCTCTTCTATGAATAATTGTTCTCAACCACCCACCATTTCACTTATTCTCAGCCACCTATTACCTATTCGCAACCACTTTCCACCTATCACTATGTCCAACCACCATTGAACTATTCACAGCCTCCACTTATTACAACTCAGGCTCAATCACCTCCTCACTTTGTTTCTAATTCCTCGCCGCAAACCACATCTCCTAATGATGCCATCTTAAACCAACTTCTGCAGGGCATGACTGCTTTACAACAAAAAGTGACAAATTCTTTACAACCTAATATACCAACTTATCATGCCCGTAATCCCCTATCTTATGCAATTTTGAGAACTCCTATGCTTGAGAGGTTTGAGACCCCTTGCTTTGAAAAATATGTTGGAAAAGGTGATCCTAATACTCATGTGGCAGCATTCACGACTATGTGTAGTGATTTCTACTTTGAAGAGGACTTGTTAGCAAAACTTTTCCCATGATCTCTCAAAGATACTACTTTAGAATGGTTTTGCTCTTTACCTCTGAATTCAATACACTCTTTTTCACAATTAGTTGATCAATTTTTACAACATTTTCAAGCAAACATTGGACCTCAAGTCTCTTTGATTGATTTAGTTCATTACAAGCAAGGTCCGAAAGAGAAGTTGACTAAGTTTATTAGTCAGTATCAAGCTCTATATGCACAAATTCAATATCAGATGAAAGATGAGGATGTTCAAAAGGTGCTTATTACAAATCTACAACCTAACATCCATGATAAGATCCTCTTTATGAAGTATAGCTCCTTTCAACATTTATGTACCGCCCTTCGTGATTATCAACTTTCGTATAGTTAGTATGAAAACCAAAACTCATTGGCTCAAGTTGGTCAATCCATGAGTGGACCATCACAAAACAACTTTAAAAGGAATAATAGGAGTTTCATCAAGATTAATGGATCGAATTCGAATAACTTTTCCCAAGTGTCTGCTATCACTATTCTGAAGAAGGCACCGTATCAACAAAGAAAATTTACTCTGATATCTGAGTCTTATCATTCTATCATGAATCAAGCTGTGAGTAATAATCTTATGAAGCTTCCCCCGATTAAGCCTTTAGATCCTAATAAAATGCAAGGACCTTATTTTGATGCTAATGCCTTTTGTCATTTCCATCGACAACAAGGACATGATACTGAACGATGTATGAATCTTAAACATGAAATACAAGACCTCATCAGCTCGAATGTTATACAGGTATCGAGTGTGAATGACAATGGAAATAAGTTGGTTAATCCGCCAAATCAGAATTTACAAATCTTTACTAATCCTTTCCCTAAGCATACTGATAACAATATGATGGAACAGGGTTTAGTGGAAGTAGACGATGATTACTTGGAATATGATAACATCATGGGTATAATAGAAGTGGATAAGGAAAAGTTGGATAACCCACCTCATCCATGCGGAAAAGGAATTTATGTTGAGGTTCCTCCTCTGTTATCTTTACAAGGATTAGGAGATAACCAAGATGCATCAGAAAGACAAATAGGGGAACCGATACAAGTAATTATGACAAAAGAAAAGAGTGAGATAGTACAAGATGATTCTTTTCACTATGTAGACGAAATCAACAATGGAAACTCGGTAAAAATTAGAAAAGAGTAAGATGATTATCATCAGTTGGAAATAATAGTGGTTCTCCTCCTTATAAGCAACAAAAGGTCTTGCTTACACAAGAATTTGAGAAACAAGCATTACATGGATTTTCTGACAATAAATAAGACTCTCACAAGAACCACTCGACCTTCACATAAAACTTGATCAAATACCTCTCCAAGAGCCGGTTCGCAAGTTCTAAAATTTAGTACGATGGTACTACCAGGTAAGTATTTCTAACCCTTTATCTCTCGTGTTGTGTTTCCACTGTGATGTGTTGTGTTGTTCAGGCCTCCTGGGATGACCCTTGATTCTCTTGTAAGGTCCAGGATACCAAGAGACTGCCTCTGTTGTGACCCTTCTTCTATTTGTATCATCATTCTTCTATATTGCCTCTCCTCTATTTTTCACTATTGTGTGTTGTGTCTTATGGACATAGAATTGCGGTTGGTGACTTGGGGGCACCCTCCTACATGATTGTCCCTAAGGCACTTGTTTCTCCTCTCTCAATTTATTGTTTCCCTTCCTCTAGTGTTTTTATCTAGCAGGCGGATGATGAAAAACATTTTCTACTGATGTAGACCTAGTGTCCCTTTAGTGAGAAATAAAAAAATGGATCAAGTCCATACATGATGATGGGGTTGATATATATTATCCGACGCTTGGCTAGTAGAATCACTCCACGTGATCTTGATGTTGTCTTATCGCACTTACAAACCATAACAATACTGCTACTTCGTGCACTTTGTTTATCTTTGAATCTCACCTTGGGTACACTCAGTTTTGAGATTTTCATGGTATAGCCCCACGGTTATACTTGATTTCTAAATTCATAGTATAACCTTGGCTCTTTGTCTAAATGATCATATGCATTGTTATTTATCATGATTATATAGATGCTAACACTTTTGTTGCAAGAATGTGTTTGTGGGAACATTTGGCAATTGTAAAGTACATGTCACCTCTGGGGGGCATGAGATTTGTGAGAGCTCATGTTCCCTTGTGTGTTTTCTTCCTACCTTAACATGCTTGATATCGATACCTGATATCAACCACCTTAAGGTGGGGGCATATATAAGGTAAGATGTTTGTTTTAGATGTTAGCAATGTGTTTGTTCTCAGGTGCAGTCTTAAAGACTAGTAGTGATGAGTCCCTCCTGCACTCTGAGATTTGTTTGAAATCAACTTGCAATCATTTAAGCCCTCTGCAGAGATGAGATATCGCATCCTTTTTATCTTAAGCCCTCTGCAGAGGCAGGGATGGTGTATTTCTTGTGGAGAGTGCACATCCTGTCATTTTCAAAAAGTCCTCTATGGAGGTGGGGAGCGGTTCTGTGACTAACTCAACCCTTAAGCATGTCTTCGATGATTGTTGTGGCGAAGCCTAATCATTGGTGTGTGCCTATAATGTGCCTGAGATGGTGATGAACCTAGAAATAGGAACACTCCATCGCTTGCCTGTCATGTTTTCTTCGTGTCTTCCAAGTGTGTGTGTGTGTATTGCATGTTTGTTCCCAAGCATAGTTTAAATACCAGTGGCGATGAGTCCCTCCTATGCTTTATGATTTGTATGGCATGTTTGATTTGTATGGCGTGCTTGATTTGTTTTGCATGTCTGTTGCCCCATATGCAGTCTTAAAGACTGGTGGCGATGAGTCCCTCCTAAATTATAGGTGGTGTGTTTACTTTCCTTGTACTTGCATCTGCATTTCATATATATGAAAATGAAAATGAAAAAGAAAATCATCATTGTCTTCACTGCATTCACTATGTCTTGCATGTCTTCAATGTTGTATTCTCTATGTTTTGAGTGATTGTAACTGTCTTCTCTGTGTTTTGCGTGCCTATTACTGTCTTCTTTGTGATTGGCATGTCTTCGCTGTGCTTGGTGTGTTTGTTATGTTTGTTGATCGTACTTTAATGCATGTATTGGCCTTGCATTTATACATACATTAAAGTGGGGGCTAAATGTTACGTTAGAAAATGTCCCCTTGGGGGATTTTCCCTCTTAAGGTTTAGCTCCCAGGTCCTTTAGAATGCATTTAGAGCATCTTGCATGATTTTGATGACTCCCAATGAGAAAACCTTGAAGTTTCATGGCGGTTTGGACTTATGGAGTGCACTTAACATAAATCTTGCCTGAAATAGGGGGGGAGGACTTAGATGCCCGCGCCTTAGTCCTACCTTATTTTAAGTCATGACCAACTTCAAAGTGTCAGTTTATGACCATTATTTGGGTCCTATGCCGACACGGTAAGTTTGAATTATGAAATTATTAGTAGGAATGTTTGTACTTGCATATATAAGCATGTTTAGGCATTCATTTGTAAACTAGATGGATATTGCAAACTTGTGGCTTATGTTAAGGTGATTCAAGGCATTCATTGTGTGCTGCAGAGAAGAATTTGTGTTGTTCTTGTGTTTGTATTTGCAGATTTGGCATCCATCTCCTCATGGCATGAAGAGCATCTTCCTCCCATGAGATCTTCACTACAAGGTGATATCAATTATGTTTTCAATCATTTATCATTTGGAGTTTGCCTCTATCTCGTAGGTACATGCACTCTTTATCTGACAACGGTATTTGGAAGACTTGAATGTCTCTCTAGGGTTTGACTAAGGCAAGCCTCTAAACACTACAACCCCTAACCCATTAAATTCCATGATTGTAGGTTACAGGTTGCGAAAGCAGAAAAAGTGGAGTTGCATGAGAGTAGTGCAAACTGTCAGAATTACAGATCAGAGAAGAAAAGAGGGACTTGGACTCAGGCACCTGCTCATTAGTCCTCTTGATCCCGCAATAGGAAAATCTTCGAAACAACAGGAATAGGTTGCAGACAAGGTTTCCAGATCCTGACAAAAACAATGGCACTGGACTAGGGTGTCTGCTCATTAGTCCCCAACTTTTCTGTTTTCCAAACTTTGAAATCTAGTACGCATTTGATTGTCATTTGATATCTCTGTGTGCGATCATTTTCCGTAATTTGTCCATTTGTTTATGAATTCATATAATTAGGGTTTGGAGCATAATCGGGCTTAATTAAATAACAAAATCATACAATTCTAATCTTCCCCTATGTTCCAAGTGACAAGAAATATGTAGTAGACTTCCTACTTGGCTGGGTATCCTTGAATGTTTAGTGGTGAAAGGAGGATCAACACAAACCATTGAAATCAAACCCTCTTCATATTTTACCCTAAACACTTAATAACAGTGATTAAGAATTGGATGTGTTGATATTCATAAGTGGTTAAAGTTTTGTGATAACTGATTCATTCCCCCTCTTAGTTGTCCTATGCATTTCAACAATTAGTATCAGAGCAAGTTCCTCGGAAGAGAGCCTAACAGCTTAAGGAAGATCCAAGATATCTTTTAAGAAGGAAGCTCCACAGTTTGATGGGACAAATTATGCTCTATGGGAGGTATGAATGAAAATCCATCTCCTTTGTCTTGGTTATAAAGTGTGGAAAGCCGCAAAGACAAAATATACCATGCCTCAAAATGGTTGACAACTGAAGATGAAATCAAAGAATATGAGTTGAATATAAAAGCTAGAGATGCCTTGTTAAGTGCCTTGACTGACACTGAGTTGATAAAAGTCATGGATATAGAATTTGGAAATGAAGTTTGGGAAAAGTTGAAAAATCTGTATGAAGGAGATGATTCTGTAAAAGAAGCCAAGTTGTAGGTCCTGAAAGCGAAATATGAGGGTTTAAAGATGAATATTGAAGATGAAATCAAAGAATATGAGTTGAATATACAAGCTCGAGATGCCCTGTTAAGTGCCTTGACTGACACTGAGTTGTTAAAAGTCATGGATCTAGAATCTGCAAATGAAGTTTGGGAAAAGTTGAAAAATCTGTATGAAGGAGATGATTCTGTAAAAGAAGCCAAGTTGTAGGTCCTGAAAGTGAAATATGAGGGTTTAAAGATGAATGAAGATGAAAACATAATAGCCTTCATGCAAAAGGTTGATGAACTTGTCAATGGAATAAAAGGTATGGGAGGAACTATTGGTGAGAAGGAAGTTGTGATGAAAATTCTTAGGTCACTACCAAAATCCTACAGTCACAAGGTAGCTGTAATTGAAGAATTAATGACTGTAAAAATTGTCGACAAGGATCAATTACTTGGAAAGCTTACAACCTTTGAGATGAGAGAATTTGGTGATGCTTTGCCAAAAGTTGAGACTACTTTTAAAACCAGTACTTCTGAAAAGATCTCCAAAGCTTAAAAATACAAAGTGGAGCCTATTGATGACTTTGATGAAATTGAAGCTAGCTTTGTTGATAGATTGCAAAGAGGTTCCGGTAAGTTGAAAGGAAAATTACCTTTCAAATGTTTTGCATGTGGTAAAGTTGGTCATTATGCTTTTAGATGCCCTAAAAGAATTTAAAGGAAAAGAAAAATATTTGAGAACAGGCCTAGAGCTCCAAAGAAATGCTACTATGTTAGGGATCTTGATGATGGAGGTGTGACTGATGATGAATTTGATGATGCTAGTACTAGTGCAAATGAATGCTTGTTTATTGCTATTAAAGAAGAACATGTGTCTACTAATCCTGCTAGCTGTGTCAAGGAAGAAAAACTAGTGGAAGAAAGTGTTTTGGCTATTCAGGTTGAGAAAGATAAGGATGAATGGATTATTGATAGTGGATGCTCACATCACATGACTAGTGACAAAAGTAAGTTTGTGAGTTGGAAAAGTATGATGGAGGACTGGTTAGATTTGGAGACAATGCAGCTGGTAAGACTTGTGGAAAAGGATCTATTTGATTTGATGGAAAGCATAATACTGATAATGTCCTATATGTGAAGGGTTTAAAGCATAATCTTTTGAGTGTTGGTCAGATGTGTGACAAACGTTATAATATGAGATTCAAAGACAATGGGTGCAAGATCATGGAAAGCTTCGGAACAATTATTGCTACTGGTAAGAAGACCATAGGTAACATTTACCAATTAAGAGGAACTAATGATTATTGTTTATTGGCCCAAACAAATGAGAGTTGGTTGTGGCATAAAAGGACGTGTCATATCAATTTTGACAATTTGGTGAAGATAAGTTTTTTATAGGCTATAAGAGATCTGCGTAAACTTGTGAAGCCAGCCAACGCCATTTGCAAGGAGTGTCAATTTGGGAAACAAACAAAAACAAGTTTCAAAAGCAAAGAATAATTCTCTATCAGATTGCTGAAGCTAATACATACAAACTTGTGTGGTCCAACAATAACAAAAAGTCTGCAAGGTCATATGTATTTTATGTTGCTTATTGACGACTATTCTAGAATGACTTGGGTGACTTAATTTCTAAAAGAAAAATCTGAAGCTCTAGACAAATTTAAAGTTTTCAAGGCAATGGTTGAGAATGAGTTAGAGTTGAGAATCAAATACTTAAGGTCTGATATAGGAGGTGAGTTCACATCAAATGAATTCAACATTTTTGTGAAGAACAAGGGATAAAGAGACAATTGTTTGCACCTAGGACTCCTTAGCAAAATGGAGTTATTGAAAGAAAAAATAGGACAGTTCAAGAAGCTGCCAGGACTATGTTAAAAGAAGCTGACCTACCTGAAGTATACTGGAGAGAAGCCATACATACTGTTGTGTACATCCTAAATAGAGTTCAAGTGATTCAAGGTAACAGTTCTAAAACTCCTTTTGAATTATGGTATGGAAGGGTCCTACAGTGAAGTATTTCAAAGTTTTTGGAAGCAAATGTTATATCAGAAGAGATGAAGAACTAGGTAAGTTTGATGCTACATGTGATGAGGGAATTTTTCTTGGTTACTCTACCAAGAGTAAGGCTTATCAGTGCTACAATAAGAGACTGAATAAGATTGTTGAGAGTGCTAATGTGAAGGTAGATGAAGGAAAGGAAAGAATATCAGATCTGAGTTGCTATGAACCAGATGAACCTGTGATTATTGAAAATAAAGAAAAAGTTGAGCAAGAAGACAGTTAGGATGAAGAAGAGGCTTCAGAAAATGCTGTTAAGACTCCCAAGTATGTAAGGATTAATCATTTTGAAGATCAAATTATAGGTGACAAAAACAAAGGTGTGCTGACAAGAAAAAGAGCTGTAGAAGAACAAGTAAATTATTGTTTGATTTCAAAAGTCCAAAAACTGTGAATGAAGCTTGCAATGATGAAAATTGGGTAAAAACCATGGAAGATGAACTAATGCAAATTGAGAAAAATCAAACTTGGGAATTGGTTCCTAGACCCACTTATAAGAATGTCATTGGAACTAAATGGGTTTTCAGAAACAAGCTAGATGAAAATGGAGAAGCTGTAAGAAACAAAGCAAGATTGGTATGCAAAGGATACTCTCAAGTTGAAGGAATAGATTTTGAAGAGACCTATGCTCCTGTGGTAAGAATTGAAGCAATTAGAATGTTTTTGGAATTTGCAGCATTCAAAGACTTCAAAGTGTATCAAATGGATGTTAAGTCTGCATTCTTGAATGGTGAATTGGAAGAAGAGGTCTACATTGAGCAACTGGAAGGATTTTAATTATCAAAACAACGTGATATTGTGTGCAGATTGAAGAAGGCCTTGTATGGACTGAAATAAGCACCCAGAGCCTGGTATGCATGGTTAGACAAATATTTGTTGCAATTAGGGTTCAGTAAAGGCATTGTTGACATCAATCTATATTTCAAAATCAATGATAATCAGATCCTGATTGTTGTAGTCTTTGTTGATGACATTATCTTTGGAGGAAATGAAGGTATGTGCATGAAGTTTGCAGGTGAAATGCAAAATGAGTTTGAGATGTCTATGTTTGGTGAAATGAATTTCTTTCTAGGTCTGCAAATTAATCAATCAGATAAATGAATCTTCATATCTCAGTCTAAGTATGTGAAAGAGTTGTTAAAGAAGTTTGGGATGGAAGACTCTAAACCAGTATGTACTCCCATGGTGACTGGCTGCAAGTTGAAAAAAACTGATGAATCACCCAAGACTGATCAGAAAAAGTATAGATCCATGATTGGAGGATTGCTTTATCTAACTCAAACTAGACCTGCTATTATACATGCAGTTTGTCTTGTTGCAAGATTTCATGCATATCCAAGAGAGTCACATGTGATGGCAGTAAAGAGAATCTTGAGGTATTTAAAAGGCACACCAGATCATGGCTTATGGTATCTAAAGGATAATGATTTCACTCTTAGTGCTTATACAGATGCTGATTGGGCCAGAGATGTTGATGACAAAAAGAGTACAAGTGGAGGCGCTTTCTTTTTGGGTAATAGATTGGTTTCATGGCTGAGCAAGAAGCAAGATTCAATTTCGTTGTCAACTGTAGAAGTAGAGTATATTGTAACAACATGTTGTTGTACTCAAGTGTTATGGATGAAGTAGACATTGAAGGACATAGGAGTTGTGTATGAAGATCTAGATGCAATCTTCTGTGATAATACATGTGCTATAAACATTTAAAAGAATCCAATGATGCGCTCAAGAACAAAGCATATATCTATAAGGTATCACTTTCTTTGAGAAAAAGTGACAGAGAATGAAATAAAATTGGAATATGTGTCCACAAAGGATCATATTATAGATATTTTCACTAAGCCTCTGCCTAAGGATACTTTTGAGTATCTCAGAGAAAAGTTAGGGGTCATTACCCCTCCTGGTTTGAACTAAGATGCATAGGAATGCATCAGTCCAAAAGTGCTCAAAGTCTCATTCTTTGATCTAGATTGATGTTTTGAGAGCTACCTCTCAGGGGGAGTAGCAAGATGTTACCAGTATAAGTTCCTGATAAAGAAAGTATTGATAACAGAGAAAGTTTAGTTGGATCAGAGCAGCAGAATGCAAGTATGCGCCCTTTGCCATTGATGTCAAAGGGGGAGAGAAATCATGTGAAAAAATTAGAGAAGGAATAGTGTAGATGTGTAAAGTGAAAGGGGAAGAATCTTGTCTTGATGGTCTTTACAGTTTTTCACATCATATGTTGCCATCAATGACAAAGGGAGAGATTGTTGCAAGTATGTGCCTAACCGGTGTTGTCATTGTTGTCAACATATCAGTGTTGTCATTGGTGTCAACTGTGCTCTTGTTTTGATGCTTGCTTGTAATGAGTTAGATGCTTTGTATTTTCCTATGTAAGTGTTGGAAACCCTGATATTGAGAATATTGAGAAAATTTGCTCCTCCAGTAGAAACAATATGTTGTGAGTATCTTTGTCTACAGAAGAATAGTCCAACCGATTGCTCCACATTTCCTGTAGAATAAATATCTTTATCTGCAGATTTGAATTTATTTAGAGGCATGTCTGAAGATGTTATGTTCCAAGTTTGAGCCTCTGGTATGAAGATTTGAGTGAGTTATGTTCACCAGAATGGAAACAATTTTTTTTGTATATTTGGTGGTGACAGGGAGAATGTATTATGCTTCGCATTCCTCTGCATTGAAGTATTTTGATTTGTGGTTCTAGAGTTAAGTCTGAGATGATGTTATGTGCCTTCAACTTTAATGGTTCGTGATTTGGTGGTCTGCAAGCCATCTTTTCCTTATAACGGTAGCTGACAGTGTTGTTTATGAGCTCCAGTTTGAAGAATCTTTTTGACAGAGAGGTTAGAGGTTGTGTGGTTGTTCCTGATGATTTTAATGTACTTGTGGATGTCTCTTGATTGTGTTCCTACCTTTGGATTGGTCTGCAAAGAGAAATTTGGATCGTAGATAAAGACTGTTCATGAAAGTCTTAATGTGAACACCAGTCTTGGCCAAGAAAGTCTTAATGTGAACACCAGTCTTGGCCAACTTCGTTGCTTTCACTATTTGTGGAGATGCATTGAAGATTGTAGTAGCGTGTTGTGGCGTGGAAGATTGTATTTGAGTCCCAGCTAAGGTATAGTGTGATCTGCATACACCTCTACATCTTTCCCTTAGTAAATTTTTGTATTAGGTCCAGACCTATTTCTATGTATGTTTGTAAATGCTGACCTTCATGTATATTCCAAGGTTGATGAGTTGTATAAAAACATGTAATGTAGTTGTGAAAAACATGTCTTGGTGCGAAAATGAAAAGATAGGTGCGAAGGTGTAAGAAGAGTAGAGCAGAAATGTTATATTGTGCTTCAATGGAACTAAACTCAGGCATGAAGTAGATGCTATCAAATCAGTTCACCAATCCTTGGCAGTGAGCCACCCCTTGGCAGTGAGCCGATCTTGGTAGTGAGCCCTAACATTTGCAGTGAGCCCTAAGGTAGTGAGCCTCTGATTTTTAGTATTGCTATAACTTATTTATTTTTGTGGGCTAACACCCACTGTGGTTCTTCCCTTATAGGGTTTTCCACGTAAAAAATTTGGTGTCTCATGTGTTATTGTGTTGAGCTTCTTGTTTTATTATTTCATGGTTAATCTTAATAACAGTGATTAAAAATTGGATGTGTTGATATTCATAAGTGGTTAAAGTTTTGTGACAACTGATTCACCCCCCCTCTCAGTTGTCTTGTGCATTTCAACACTTTATTCCTCACTAAATTCAAAGCCTTTTAGAACAATCATCCAAGTTGCACGACCTTCTCACCAAACATGCTTTAGTATTTTTAGAGTCACACAAATTACCCCCTTAGCGTTCGCATGATCATGCAATCCATTTGATTCTCTAGGTAACTATAGACTACCTAATATTAGGCTATGTTGACACCCTTTTGTGGAGAAGATTGAGATTGAATAGATAGTGCAAGCATTACTATACAATGAGGTTATTTGACCTGGTGGAAGCCCATACTCTTCTCTAGTACTATTTGTTAAAACATAGGATGGTTCCTAGCATTTATGTGTGGATTTTTAGGAATTAAATAAAATCATGATCAAGGATAAGTTCTCAATGTTGGTTTTTTCCCTGACTGGATGTTCATTCCAAGATTTCCCTACAAAGTAGCCATCAGTGATCAATAGGATCTCTGGGCCAGGGGTCAACAGTATAGGAGATAGACTCTATTTTTATCTCCTCTTCTTCTTCAGGCTCTGCAAAACCTAGGGGGGTATTCCCTATTCAACACCCATGAGAATATGTTTGTGAGTTGGCTTAGGATGTTGATACAAAGTAGATAAATCCCCCTGTAAGTAGACCAAAACTGTAGGATAAGTGCAAAGGGGCTAGCTTTGGGCCTATGTTCAGTTGTGAATCAAAGGATCTTGGTCCTAAACTACTTCTACAGTCCTAATGGTTGTTTTGGAAGTTGAATTTGATTTGCATATGGATGTGAAACTGGGACTTTGGGTCACAATAAAGATACCAAGCCAGATCGGTGCCTATCTAGGGCTCGGAGTCAGTAGACATATATATGTGAGTGTTTACCACAGACATAAAACATCATATTTCAAGGGGTTTCTGAAATGTCTGCCTTACAGACAATACCCAAGAGAGAGTATTAGGTTATTTCTGCTTACAAATATCCTTTCTGCAATGTATTCTCCTCAACACATAGTCCAAAACATTCAATCTACTCCTTGAGCGGAGGTAAGAGACTAAGCATTCAATATAGAAAACCTATATTCTAGAATCTATAACACCCCTTAGATGTTCAGAGTTAGAAGAAAAATACATTCAGTCTGGAGACAAATAACAAAACACATGCTATGAAACATTATTCATTTAAGTCAACATGAAATTGATAATTCTGTGCACAACACATACAACATACAATTCATAAACTATGAGAGAAACCTGAAATAGGATCACCAGAAAGCTGTATTCCTATTGCAGCACCCAAAATTTGTCCAAGTTTCCAACAACCAAAAATGAGTGATACAGCTTGCCTCTTATAGCACAAGTGTGTACACTCAACAATTAATTACAAGGTCTTCTCAAAATTTCAAAAATTATGCCAAAAATAGCGCACCACAGAAAATGGCACCCAGACATTAAAAGCTCTAGGCAAAAAGCAGGTGGGATTGGAAAATATGCTGCCACTTGAAGATTTCTCATGAAATATAGTGGGTGGCCTATCAATCGTCGACCCAACTGCTGTAAAACCTACCATTAAATTTCACCAACCTGCCTTAGGAATGGCTCGCGCTCCCCCGAAACCTTCCCGCCAAAACACAATATCCAAATATTCAAAAACACAGGAAACATTTGTCCCACATGCACCCCGCGGAGACCTCCTTGTTACTTTATAAGCATGGCCATGAGCATACTAAGTGTCGAGCCTTTTGCCCTGCTCGACCCATGAACCATCCTCCAAAAGCTCATCACCTTGACTCCTGCCGACACTAAAGACCCAATCGGCAAGACCAACTCCATCGGCGAGCCCAAAAATCCTTCCGCCGAAAGCCCAAGTCACACCGATACAACTTCACATCCCCCTGTTGGCTAGACACCGCACATCGGCAGCACCAAAAACTCCCTCGCCGATAGCAATACTCTCGCCGATGACATTCCCATCAGTAAGACCAGAAACATTGGAGGGCTAGAAAAATGCTACGCCGACATCACATGTTATGTCAATACAACTTCATCGGCCGGATCAAACACATCGGTTGACTCCAAAATTCCTCCATCGATATAACCACTCTCACTGACGACGCCTCCGCACTCCCTTGTCGGCTAGACACCAACTATCGGTGGATCACAAACTCTTCGCGCCGATGTCAAAAGTTACGCCGATGACACCACTGAAAGCCTCCAACCACCCTCCGTCGTCAGCCAGACAAACCATATTGGAATAACATACTAGCACTGCACTGATAAACGATGTCATTCCGATGGCATCTTCCATCGGGGTGACCCCCTCCTATCGGTGTGACCCCCTCCTATCGGCGGAACTAAAAACAGCTCTGCCGATACACCATGTTACACCGATGGCAACTCCATCGGCCAGATCAAACATATCGGCGGATCCTCCATCAGCTGGGCTGATACGCAATGTCATTTCGATGGCAGCTCCATCGGCAAGAACAACCCTGTCGGCCAAATACTCCACGGTCCACCCGATACATCATGTTGTGTCGATGGCACATACAAACTACACTCCGTCGGGGTGACTCCAACCCATTGGTGAATTTGAAAACACCTTTTCTGATGACCACACTCTCATAACCCTCATTGGCCTGACACACACCATCAGTGGGACATGCAACACAACTGCTGATGGACAAAGTCTTGGCGACGGTACAAATATACCAAGTGAAGAACATGGTCGACAAGACAAAAGTGAACTCACACCGATGGCCATTTATATTCGTAGGGTTTGGGATAAAAAGTATCCACTATTTTTTTGTAACTTTGAAACCCTAATTACAAGTAGGGCATCACCACAACTCCTGAAGGCAGATATTTAACTGCAAATGTTCAAGCTCAGAACCCTAAACATAAATGAGTACCAACACAGCCTTCGATTGGGGACATGCAGGTGCAAGACTGCTTCGAGAACTAGACCTCCGGGCAGACCAGACAAAAAACAAAACGAAACCAACTGTACAAGATATTTACAATATACACATAGTTTTACAAATGCGCATAGAAGCATATCACTTATGCAAAATAAAACTTGAGAAATTGACCATGCACAGGCAATTCTAGCATCTCACCATCTAGGGCCTGGAGGATATAGGAATCCTCCCAATGAGTATTGCAAACCTGATATGGACCCATCCATAAGGGTTCAAACTTATCATGTTTGCCCTTGTCTTGACTTCTTGCATTCCAGATGAGCACCCAGTCATTTATCTGGAACTTCCTTTCTGCAGCTTTCCTGTCAAACAGATACTTCACATTTTGTTATTTCTTGAGATTGATCTGGTGGGCTTTCCTTTTGCTTTCATCCAGTGCAATCAGCTGGTTTATTCTTTTTGTCATGGAGTCTTCAATCTCCTCATCATTCTCTTGGATAAATTTGTACACTGGCAAGAGATTGTTTATAGGCAGCCTGGCTAATGCGTCATATACCAGCTCAAAAGGTGACCTTCCAATTGCCTTTTTTACTGTCACCCTGTCAGCCCATAATGCCAGTTTTAACTTTGAATCCCAAGCTCTCTTGTTCTTATCCACTATCCTCTTGATGATTTTCATAAGGCTTTTATTGCTTGACTCTGCCTGACCATTTCCCTGTGGGTGGTATGGTGATGCATATGATAAATTTATCCCATAATTGTTGCAAAAATCAATAAATTCATCAGATCTGAAGCACATAGCATTATCAGTGACTATTTTGAATGGTACTCCAAACCTGATGATAATATTTTCCAGTATGAAATCCATCGCCACCTTACTTGTAGCTCTTTTAGTTGGAATAGCCTCAATCCATTTGGTGAAGTAATTAGTAGCCACCAAAATCCAACTATGTCCCCCACTTGACTTTTCTGCAATCTCCCCTATAAAATCAATTCCCCATTGCCGAAAATGAGCATCCACAGTTACAGTTCTAAGGGGTAGTGCACCATCATACCTTAACTTTCCTGAGAACCTTTGGCAAGGGTCACATTTCCTTACTAGACTTTGTGCATGTGAAAAGAGAGTAGGCCACCAATACCCTGCCCTAAGGGTCTTATGAGCTGTTGTCTTGGTAGTATAATGTCCACCACACAATCCTTTATGCATGTCATTCAAAACATTGTTAGCTTCATTTTCATCCACACATCTTAGTAGTACACCATCAGGATTCTTCCAGTACAGCTCACCTTGAACAATAACATACCTGATTGCATGTAGTTTTAAGGTCCTCTTTTGACTGTCACTGAAATGGGAAGGACAATTCAGATTTTGCAAGTAATATATGATGTCCTTATACCATTCAGATTTTGACACATTTATATTCTCATTCTGAATTGCATTGACTTGGCATGCTTCTAACTTTGACTGTGCCATCATTTTGGCTAATCCTTGTCCTCTTACCAACTTGGTAATTTGTATCTCTATGTTGAACTCTTGCAATTTATTTATCCATCTGCATCTCCTCCCTGTTTCCTCCTGCTGAGTGAAGATATCCTTAACTGCTGCATGAGGCACATAGGCAACTATCTGGGATCCTATCAGATATGGCCTGAAACTCTTGACTGCTCTGACTAGTGCATATGCCTGTTTCTCCATGATATCATACTTTAGCTCAGAAGCCTGCAAGGACATACTGAAGAAAGCTATGGGCTGCTCAAATCCATCTTCATTTTTCTGTAGCAAACATGCAGCAACAGTATGGAAAGAAGCAAATGAAAACAATTGAAATGGCTTGGAAAAATCAGGAGATTTCAGCACAGGAGCCATTTTGATTGCTTCCTTGATGTCCTGAAAAGATCTACTTGCTTCACCTTCCCAACTGATAGTCTCACCCTTCTTCAGCATTTTAGAAATGTTCCTTGTGGTTTCTGCAAAGTTGGGAACAAATCTTCTAACAAAATTTATTTGTCCAAAGAAGGATTGGATTCCTTTTACTGTTTTTGGCATCTGGATCTTATCAATTGCTGCAACCCTTTTAGGATCAATCCTAACTCCATCCTTGGAAACAATGTGCCCCAGGAGCTTTCCTTCAACTACCCCAAAAGCACACTTCTTTGGATTCAAAGAAATGCCATACTCTAGTGCTCTAATGAAAATCTGCTCTAGATGCATACAATGCTGCTCCTCCTTCTTTGAATAGGCAGTCAGATCATCTTGATAAACAACCAAGATTGAATCAATCAACCCTGCAAAAGCAACATCCATTGCTCTTTGAAATGTAGCACCTGCATTTGTTAATCCAAATGGCATCCTCACATACACATAAGTTCCCCATGGAGTGGTGAAGGCAGTCTTGTATTGTTCTGATTCCTTCACCTTCACCTGATTGTAACCTGAGAAACCATCCATCATGGATAGGAGTTCACAACCAGTCACTTTCTGCAACATAGCTTCCATATTAGGCAATGGGTAATTATCCTTTAAGGAGGATACATTCAAATTTCTAAAGTCAACACAAAGCCTAATATCACCATTATTTTTTCTGACTGGGACAAGGTTAGACACCCAAGTTGAATGTCTGATTGGCACAATTATTCCAGCCTCCCTAAGCTTCTTGAGTTCTTCCTGCATTTTCAGAGCTAAGATAGGATTAATAGGCCTTTGCCTTTGTCTAAATGGCCTAGCTCCAGGCTTCAATGGGATCTCATGCTGGAATAGGTCCTCTCTATAAGCTTTGAGGTCTTCATATGACCAGGCAAAAACATGCTTATATCTTTTTAGCAATGCTATCAGCACACTCCTAATGTGTGGTTTGAGTTGTTTGCCATTGTATACCTTCTTGGGGGCCTGAGATGTCCCCAAATTTATCTCTTCTAAGTCATCTTTGTTTGTGGGAGATGTCTTTGTGCCCAATTCGTCTCATTGTCAAAAGCTCTTTCTAAAGCTACCAACCCTCTAGGGATTTTGTTAGTCTTCAACTGAATTATTTCTTTCCCCATAAGAGTTTCTTTTCCATCTATAGTTTCTACAAAATTTTGAAAATCAATTTCTTGGTTCTCATATTCATCTATGCAATACAAAAATCTTAACAAGTCCTTGTCATCATCAAACACTTGCCAACTGCATATGTTTTCTGGTACTGCAGGTCTGATTTTAACTTCAACATTTGTAACATCAGATAGGGTTATATCATCTGGCCTAATAGCCACATTAGTAAGGAAATCTGCCATGACATTTTTTGATCTCTCTACCCAGCCTATTGAAAATGCATCAAATAATTCAACTGTATCCCAGACATCATGATTGTATTGTTTTAATCTTTTGTTCTTTGAGGCATACCTATCTCTAACTTGGGACACAATTAACTCAGAATCCCCAAATATCGTCAACATCTTAATTCCATGTTTGACAGCTAGATTTAAACCTAAGAGTAAGGCTTCATACTCTGCAATGTTGTTTGTGCAAGCAAATCTTAACAAGAAGGAGAACTTTAGGGGCTTACCAGATGGAGACAGGAATACAACTCCAGCTCCAGAGCCTTCCTTTGCACAGGCTCCATCAAAATACATGGTCCATAAACCCTGCTGGTCCAGTTCTTCAATGCAAACATTTTTCTCTCTATCCTCTTTATCATCTGAGACAACCCTGAAGTTATCACAGTCAGTATTCACAAAGCACACATGCTCCTCTGATTCTTGGTACTCCACTGTCTCTGATGACCTTTCTTCTCTAACCAGCTTGACATCCCTGCCATTCATTGGAATCATGGCATATGACAGGTCCAGTTGCATACTCCCACCAATGAGTGCTGCCCACCTTCTTGACAATAGCATACCATACTGTGGCTTGATGTCAACCACTGTTATGTTCATCTTATATGTCCTCTCAGGATATGCTGCCAGTCTGAAATCTACATCTTTCATGATTCCAATAACAGGTACCTCTCTGGCATCCATAGCATAACATTTTCCACATGCCTTGTCTATTTTCAATCCAACTTGTTGCATGATAGCCAGAGGCATAATGTTTGTGGATGCTCCAGAATCAAGCATACAATTTCTAATCACTTTTCCATTTATAACCAGGGATACATAAAATGGCTCCACTTGTGAAGGGCATTTTGTCATGGTCATCCCTAAATACACCTCAGAGACTTCATCTTCCTCATTGCACAAGGCCCGCTTCTTACCTTGGGCCTCATCATTTTGTTTGGCTTGACAAGGCACTCCTGAAATTAAAGATATTGCCCTATTCTTGATTTCTTCAACCTTCATCAGTTCCATCAATGGAACAGAAACCTTTACTTGAGAGAGGACTTGAGTGATATCAAATGGAGCATAAATTTGCATGACAGTTGTAGCTTGCTCCATGGTTTTATTCTTTTCTTGAACTGATCCGGCCTTAGTCTTTATGGCTGCTTGACTGTCATTCATAACCCGAGAGTTCTTACTTCGGTCTTCATTCTGGGGGCCTTCATTTTCTGATCTGTGGAAATCATGACTTGTTCTTTGCTTAAAATTTTGCTTGTTATTACCCCAGTGCCTTTTTTGTGGTTCAATCCCCTTATGACTATGCACTGGCTGACTTGCAGAAACACCTTCTGGCTGATGTGGGCTGCTTACCTGAGCCTTGCCTCTGAGGTTATAGTTGCTCTTGACTTGGGCTACTGCTGCAGCCGTGAGAGCCCTAATCTCCTCATCAGAAGGTGTTTGTAGGTTATTTAGAAACATGTGTGAATTCTAAGCAAATGCATATCTATCTTCATCATCCTCATCACAAGAAACCTGTTGGTAGACCTGAATCACGTTGTTTGTGTTTTCATCAGCATCATGAAAGGGATGCTCCATACCCGTGGACAGCATGTTGACATCATCCTCCTGTATATAATGTGGCCCGTTGCATTCATCACAAGAAACAACATTGTCATACAAAGATTGAGCAATCATGCATTGTGACTGTGAATGAGCCATATGGCATATGATGCACCATGGAGTATCATTAGCAATATTTACAGCTTTCTTCAAAGGATCAGGAGTTTCTTTGGTGTGTTGAGTTCTCTGATTTGTGTTGTTATGTGGAAATACAGGTTTACCATTATGCCAATTAGTATTATATGGCATATCATGCAATGATGGCCTTTTTTCCTGTCTTTGGTAAACTTGCCCATCTATTGCCTTTTTTCCCTTTTTCACTTCTAGCCAGTCTATAGCTTAAATTCTTAACAACATTTGCCAGTTTATCAATTTTGTATTAAGGGGCAGATGTATTACCTTGAACATTCTGAGGTTTGTTTGGATTCTGCAAAATTTTCACATCATCCCTCCTGTTTGTCTTGCCTGATGCTTTTCTGTTATTCTCAATATTTATTGCTATCTTGAAAGCATCCCTGAGAGTAGCAGGACCTTTATCCCTCAACCCATATGCAGTTTTGGCATCAAAAGCATTAATATACAATATTATGCACATTGGTTCATTTAGCCTCATGTGATGTGGCAATTTGTTCAATACTTTAGTAAATCTTGCATTAAAATCTGCAACCTACTCATTTGACCCCTTAGTGATACTAGTGAACTCATTTACAAAAAAGCTAGGGTCAGTTTTGTCACCATACTGCTCCTTAAACATCCTTTTAAAATCATCCCATGATGAAATGCTCTAATCAAGCAGATTCTTGTACCATTCTCTAGCCTCATCGACCAAAGATTGCATGAATGACTTCATAAAAACATCCTCATGCTCAACCTCAAAGTTGTCCATGACATTTTGAAAAGCCTTCAAATGATCCTCCCCTGACATAGTGTTATTTCCTGGAAACCTTGGCACTTGAAGCCTTGCATGCTTGTCAATGGGGTTAGGATAACCAGGGATCCCATCAAAAACCAGCTGCCTAAATCTATCCAGCTGCATGGGTTGTCTATCAAACTGATTGGCATTGGCATTTTTGTTTACATTCTGATTTCTTACATTGTTTAATGGTATCCTAGCATCATTTACATTCTGTCTTTGATCATTATGCTGATGTTGTACCTCATTTCTGCACTGGTTTCTCTACACATTTGCATTTTCAAGGGTAGGAACTGAATCATTCTGAGCAACTCTCAGAGCTTGCACCTTCTATCTCATGTCATCTCTGACTTTCATTGCTTGTAAATATTCTAATTCTGCTCTTAGGCTTTTGATCTCTTTAGCTAATTGTTCTTCTTTAGGCATGGAGGTAGATGGTCTCATACCATTCTGGTGATCATCTTCATCATCCCTCGGAGATTCTACCTCTTCAAATCTTTCACTAGGGTCTAAGAAAGGGCGTTCTTGGAACACCTCTGACCTCATTCTTAAACTACCACCCTGTTGCCTCTCATATGCACCTTGGATATCAGCTTCTGCATTTGAAAAATATGGCACATGCTGTCTTGATGGCCTAGGGTTGTCCTGAATATCATCATTATTCCTGGGGGAACCCTAACCCTCATGACTGACTGAGATGGTTCCTTTTCTTCTATACATCATCCTTCTTTCTACTGGTAACTCTTCAAATAAAGGATTACGTTGGGATCTTCTCCCCTGCATATAAATTTTAATTTGACTGGTTGGGAGATTACTTCGGAGTCGCCACCTATAACTAAGAACTATTTTCTTCTACAAATCAGGGTTCCATCACTTCATAGTCCCCAGCGGAGTCACCAATTTCTGTTGGTTTTTTCCCTGACTGGATGTTCATTCCCAGATTTCCCTACAAAGTAGCCATCAGTGATCAACAGATCTCTGGGCCAGGGGCCAACAGTATAGGAGATAGACTCTATTTTTATCTCCTTTTCTTCTTCAGGCTTTGCAAAACCTATGGGGGTATCCCTATTCAACACCCATGAGAATATGTTTGTGAGTTGGCTTAGGATGTTGATACAAAGTAGATAAATCCCCCTGTAAGTAGACCAAAACTGTAGGATAAGTGCAAAGGGGCTAGCTTTGGGCCTATGTTCAGTTGTGAATTAGAGGATCTTGGTCCTAAACTACTTCTATAGTCCTAATGGTTGTTTTGGAAGTTGAATTTGATTTGCATATGGATGTGAAACTGGGACTTTGGGTCACAATAAAGATACCAAGCCAGATCGATGCCTATCTAGGGCTCGAAGTCAGTAGACATATATATGTGAGTGTTTACCACAGACATAAAACATCAGAATTCAAGGGGTTTCTGAAATGTCTGCCTTACAGACAATACCCAAGAGAGAGTATTAGGTTATTTCTGCTTACAAATATCCTTTCTGTAATGTATTCTCCTCAACACATAGTCCAAAACATTCAATCTACTCCTTGAGCGGAGATAAGAGACTAAGCATTCAATATAGAAAACCTATATTCTAGAATCTATAACACCCTTTAGATGTTCAGAGTCAGAAGAAAAACACATTCAGTCTGGAGACAAATAACAAAACACATGCTATGAAACATTATTCATTTAAGTCAACATGAAATTGATAATTCTGTGCACAACACATACAACATACAATTCATAAACTATGAGAGAAACCTGAAATAGGATCACTAGAAAGTTGTATTCCTATTGTAGCACCCAAAATTTGTCCAAGTTTCCAACAACCAGAAATGAGTGATACAGCTTGCCTCTTATAGCACAGGTGTGTACACTCAGCAATTAATTACAAGGTCTTCTCAAAATTTCAAAAATTATGCCAAAAATAGCGCACCACAGAAAATGGCGCCCAGACATTAAAAACTCTAGGCAGAAAGCAGGTGGGATTGGAAAATATGCTGCCACTTGAAGATTTCTCATGAAATATAGTGGGTGGCCTATCAATCGTCAACCCAACTACTGCAAAACCTACCATTAAATTTCACCAACCTGCCTTGGGAATGGCTAGCGTGCCCCCGAAACCTTCCCGCCAAAACACAATATCCAAATATTCAAAAACACAGGAAACATTTGTCCCACATGCACCCCGTGGAGACCTCCTTGTTACTTTATAAGCATGGCCATGAGCATACTAAGTGTCGAGCCTTTTGCCCCGCTCGACCCACGAACCATCTGCCAAAAGCTCATCGCCCTGACTCCTGCCGACACTAAAGACCCAATCGGTAAGACCAACTCCATCAGCGAGCCCGAAAATCCTTCTGCTGAAAGCCCAAGTCACACCGATACAACTTCACATCCCCCTGTCGGCCAGACACCGCACATTGGCAACACCAAAAACTCCCTTGCCGATAGCAATACTCTCGCCGATGACATTCCCATCGGTAAGACTAGAAACATCAGAGGGCCAGAAAAATACTACGTCGACATCACGTGTTACGCTGATACAACTTCATCGGCCGGATCAAACACATCGGTTGACTCCAAAATTCCTCTGCCGATATAACCACTCTCACCAACGAAGCCTCTGCACTCCCTTGTCGGCTAGACACCAACTATCGGTGGATCACAAACTCTTCGCGCCAACGTCAAAAGTTACGCCGATGACACCACTAAAAGCCTCCAACCACCCTCCATCATCAGCCAGACAAACCATATTGGAACAGCATACCAGGGCCGCATCGATAAATGATGTCATTCTGATGGCATCTTCCATCGGGGTGACCCCCTCCTATCGGCGGAACTAAAAATAGCTCTGCCGATACACCATGTTACGCCGATGGCAACTCCATCGGCCAGATCAAACATATCGACGGATCCTCCATCGGCTGGGCCGATATGCAATGTCATTCCGATGGCAGCTCCATCGGCAAGAACAACCCTGTCGGCCAAATACTCCATGGTCCACCCGATACATCATGTTGTGCCGATGGCACATACAAACTACACTCCGTCGGGGTGACTCCAACCCATCGGCGAATTTGAAAACACCTTTGCCGATGACCACACTCTCGCAACCCTCATCGGCCTGACACACACCATCAGTGGGACATGTAGCACAACTGCCGATGGACAAAGTCTTGACAACGGTACAAATATACCAAGTGAAGAACACGATCGCCAAGACAAAAGTGAACTCACACCAATGGCCATTTATATTCGTAGGGTTTGGGATAAAAAGTATCCACTATTTTTTTGTAACTTTGAAACCCTAATTACAGGTAGGGCATCACCACAACTCCTGAAGGCAGAGATTTAACTGCAAATGTTCAAGCTCAGAACCCTAAACATAAATGAGTACCAACACTCAATTCCCATAATTGATGAGTTGTTCAATGCAATGCATGGGGCTTTCTTCTTTTCCAAAATAGCTTTATGATTCTAATATCACTAGATCCACATGCATGAAGAGGATATTCCCAATATTGTCTTTTACACTCATGAGGGCCACTATGAATGTTTGGTTATATCATATGGCCTTACAAATGTGCCATCTACATTGCAAAGCTTGATGAGCAAGTTTTTTTGTCCATTCCTCAAGAAACTTATTCTTGTATTCTTTGATGGCATGAACTTGTCTACAATAGAGCTTGAGAAGAGCACCTCCTTCACCTTGATCAAACCCTCCAACTTCTTTCGAAAAATTAGTTCGATGTAAAGCATTTGAAGTGTGATTTGGCCAAATAAAGGTCAAATATCTAGGGTGTATTATCTTAGCCAAAAGAGTTAAGTTCAAATATCTAGGTTATATTGCTTCTTGTTTCTAGTTCCTTTCTATATGATGCACTTTTGTAACTTTGTTTGTGAAGGTTAGGGTCCAACTTTTTGGGGTGGCATATGGGAGAGTTGTACAACTCTATGGTCAATTGAAAACCTCTCTCTCTCACTCACTCATTTCAGTCTTGTGATTCATGTGCGATGTATCCTGAGGGATAAGGTTATTAGTTGGTACAATATTTAACTTTCTTGTATACTATTACTCCTCATGTAAGAACTATAAGGTATGATCTAACTTTTCTTATAGGTTCAACTCTTTATTTTCATCTCCTACACTGTGTATATTTATAAGGAAAGTATGTATGGTTTTAATATTATTTGTTATTAACATATGAGATATATAGTTTTCATATGCTATTCTAGCAACCATAAACATTATTAGACATGATATTTCCATAGTCTATATTAGTGCTTCAAAGTGCTTATGAAAGTAACTATGTAATGATTTTTAGGATCATGCACTTTGAAGATCCTAAAATTGTTACATAGTTACTTCCAAAAGCATTTTGAAGAACCATGAACATGGTGTGAAGATTCTAAAAATCATTACACAAATATTTCTAGAAACACTTTGAATAACCATGAACATACAATTTCTATTGCTAATTATCATTTGTAAAAACTATAATATCACTAGTATAGATATCTTAAATAAATCTAACTATTTTATTTACCATATATATGGACATATAAATTTTATTGTATGTATATTGAATATGATATACTAAAAATTATAGTTTAATTATAAAATTTTATTTGTGTTTGATCTTCACCCTATGTCTATTAAATTTTCAACTATAATTAACAAATAAACAACTATCTCAAATTAACAAATCAAAACATAAATTAAAAAATATATCAAATTAGCAAATCAAAATATATAAACTTTTTAAAAATTTGATTAACATTTAAACTTAAATTGTTGTTATATGGAGCCTAATCAGACTCGGGAGCGCCCCCAAGATGAGGTCAAGGGGCATCGCCCCTTGTGGAGTCCAGGGGCAGCATGGTTTTTTATTATTTTATTAAGGCATCGGGAGTTATTTTTTTATTGGCCAACATAAAAAAACCCTATTTTGTAACTGACAAAAGTCGTGATAAAAATGGCTAAGGGTTAGGGTTTCCATTGATGTATTGTAGCATTTTGCAGCGGTATTGAATTGCAAGGATTGTTGGTTGTAATTGTCTCTCGCTGTTATTATTTCTGTGTATTTTCATTCCTCTATTTAATCTTTATTTGCCTTTAATTGATATTGAACCCTAACAACCATTTCGAATTAACAAATCAAAACATAAATTAAAAAATATATCAAATTAGCAAATCAAAATATATAAACTTTTTAAAAAAATTATTAACCTTTAAACTTAAATTTTTTATTGATATTACACTTCTACCTCTTAATTTTTTATAAATTAATTAAGACTGAAACTTAAACTTCTATAAAATTATAGGCTACTTTAAATGTAAATTATTTCTACTACCCAAAAAATTTACACAACTTTTTCTTTCATTGATTTTCTAATATTTTTCTTTCTTGTTACACTTTGAAAAGGAGAAAAATGATGATTATCCAAAGATTATCCAAAGTTCACACTGCTTATTTTGGATTTATATTATGTTTATCATTAAACATTTATATTTTGACATGTAAATGACTGTCAAATTTAAATTAAAATGTAAGAGTTTTTGTTAACACACTCACCCATTACACTTCACATCTTACCTGCCATTGTAGAATACCTCTCAACATTAATTATTTTTAAAAAGTTAAAATTTATTGCTATATTAATATATATTTATTATTTTATAAATTTATTCAATTGAAAAGCTCACTTATATTATTATTATTAAGTAGTGACTGGAAACTAATTACACAAGTATTCATTTATTTTGTAACCGTTAAATGACTCTGAACCTAATGCTAGTTAATAATTTTGTATCTTTAAAATAAAATAATTTCATATAGTTGATAAGAGACGAACAATCTTTTAGTTTTAACTTCATTCTTTGTATTTCAGAGTCCCTTGAAAATACATCATTTAACAGTTATTAAAAAAAACTCAGCTACATATGAAGACAAGGAGAAATAAACTAAAGACCATCGGCCTTTCAAATAAGTATTCACATGAGCTTTATGCGACTGGGAAACAGCAATATTGCTTAAATGCAGCCAAATTAATTCAGTCTTCATCTTCATCATTTTCTTCTTTGGTAGTTTCACTCCAGAGAGCTGCAATAAATAATGCACTCACCAGCACAAAAGGTATAGCTTTTAAAGAACCAGCAACATTAGCCATAACAGCTTCGACCTGCCCGCATGGAATATCCCTCAATCCTGTCTTACAATAGAGTGCAAAGCTCTCACAATTATTAGTTGACAGAGAGTAACTCCCAAATCCACGTTGAAGCTGCTTCCATGCCCGGGTAATTACATTTGCAGAGTCATCTGATTTCACAGTAGTGCAAGTTCCTCCTCTGTAAAGTTTAAATTTGATCATAGAAATCCCATACTGATATTGGTAGATCTCTCCTCCATTTAGAAAGCAATCTAAGCAGGACAGTACTACTCCACTACTACTTCTAAGGTACCCACAAGTGGGACATGGTTCACTTAGAGTGCTCCTTGAACCAGATGAAAGTAAACCAGTTTCTTCATCTGAAGCTAAAAAATGAATCACTTTATTCTCCCCAACATAAATACCTGTATCTCAATCCCCAAAACAATAAAAGAATGATAAATCACTTCATATATAAATGGAATTCAATGTAATGGATGCCCTCTAAATTCATATGAAGGAAATTGTCAATTAAGCCATGTAACATTATTCGTGTTATCAATAAATTTGAATGGCAAGAGTATTTTATTCTTATGAAAAGACTATATATTAAAATAAATGTGTTAAAAGTATTCAGCTAAATCATCAAAAAAGTGTGGTATGGGAACATACCCCAAAGATAAATCAACCTAGCCAAGAACAAAAAACAATAGACATGTGGCTTTAAAAAGGAAAAAGGCCATAAAACGAGAGAGCCTATGATCCTACAAAGGAAACAACTATCAAATTACCAAATTAACATGAAAATTAAAAACATTAAGTTGCAAGGGTAACACTAGTAGTAGAAGGGGGTCCAAATCATTAGGATTATTCCATCCACCACCCAACAAGTCTCTGACATTGTCCAAAGGCTCTCACACATCATCAGTATCCATTTCTTCCTCCTCGGGAATCTCCTATAATTGATTTTGAATAAATCTAGGTGAGGAGATAGTAAGTTGGAGTTGAGAAAATTTTCCTTGATCAAGAGGTGCCCACCCACACAATAGAGAGGATGTGGAGGTGATGACCACCCACCTTGACAACCAAAAGGCTACGAAGGTGGAGAGGTCCAACTAGAATGTTGTCTCATGGTGGTGGTGGAACCAGAGTGGTGGCTCTCTGATAGCTCTCTTGATGGCGATGTGAACTCTCAAGTGGTTGTAACTCTTGTTTGGACTAGGGCTCAATCTGGTATAGGTTGATAAAGGTGGCACCTTGGTCACCATGCAAGGGGTATTTCCCCAATGTTATATCAATGTTTGGAGATGTTGAAGTTCCAATGCAACTTTGGTAGCTTGAACTTGGATCTACATGAGCACATTAGAGATAACCAATGATTTGAAATGAATAGAAAAATTAATATTCTTGATAGAATTGGAAAAAATACCATAATTTATATCTTTCTAAATGCACATAAGAATCTCCAATCTAAAAGCATACCACAATTAGTAAAATTCAATAGGGAAATTGGCCCCATCTCCTAGAATGACATTATGCCAAGTGAACAATTTAGGCCTTAAAGGTTAGAAAAAGTTATGAATCCAATACCAGGCATCTTGGGCACAAGCACAATACTAGAAAATGTGGAGAAGGCTTCTAAATTTCCCACAAAAAGACATCCTAGATTAGAAATGCTAAGATATAACAAATGGGTTCTAGTTGGTAGGTTGTGGTATAGCAGACACCAAGAAAACTAAGCAATTTTGCACTTCACAATAGCCTTCCAAATTATATAAATCTTTTGGCCCAAATGAAGCTGAGAGATTGAAGATACCATCTATCATTCAATTTTTGAATCATGGGGAGATGAGGCGAAAGCCACCTATAGCCTTTCTTAGGAGTGTCACTATGTAAAAGGTTGTATTGACATACCATTTCTAATCCTTACATTATGGCTTGAGAGATCACATATAAATTTTTTGCATATGTTGTGAAAGGACAACATCAATTATATCATGGTATGTCAGATAGTCAACTTAGTATCAAGTGAACTTTGCTCTGGCTTGAGGTGAAGAAAGCCATGTCAAATTGGCCTTGGAATAGAGATCCTAGAGATACATGACTCCCCTTCTAAATAACTTAAGGGAATGAATCTAGAGAGTAGTTGCAAGCAACTTTTCTTGAAACAATATTGTGGGAGGTACCAATATAGGGAATGTTAGCATTGAATACTTTATCGCGAAATCCATCTCCATTCCAAGGTATATTTCCATATACTTTTGGTGAGAAAAGTGCTATTGATCTTGATGGGCACTAGAGTAATGACAAGAGAATGAAAGCCAAGGCCATTCCAAGTAGAACTCCCATATGGCAAGCTAGAGGTGATGCAATCTTGTAGAAAAAAACTCTAGGCTTTATTGCTATCACAAGTTTAGACAATCCATTTACCACAAAAATTAATACTATCTATGGGCATTAATAAGACCTATACCTCTGAAGTCTCTTGGAAAACAATAAATGTCCCAAGCCACATGGTGAAATCCTTTACTACAATTAGAATTAGCCTAGAGGAAATCTTGTAGGAGCTTATCCAATTTGCGGTATGATGTCTTGGAGGGCACCCAACAAGAAGAGTAGCAGACATGGGTCACAACTAGAACTTTAGAGTAGTAGAACTTTGGTGTACAAATCTGAAAATTAGATTTTAGATTATCTACTTTTGTGTTTATGTGATTAGCACATTCAATCAATGAAAGAATGAAGGAATATTTGCATAACAAGTGACATGATTTTTATGTGGAGAAACCCTTGTGGGAAAAAAATCCACACCCAAAGAGATCCAATGATTGTATTACTCTTTTGAATAAGTTTACATCAATACAATATTTCCCTTGAATTTCAGCAGTGCTTCGTTAGTCCTTCACCCTGCAAAAAACTCTCATAATACCACCAACCAAAGGCACCAATATATAGAAGAGCTAGATGTGAGAATACCATTGTAGTTTCTCAAAACAAGTGTAAAAACCACATGCAAAAACCATGTGCCCCTCTTTGTGGACAGCCAATAAACTTAGTGAATTACAATAGTCTTCTCATGGGCATCCAACCCTTAGCCAATCAAATGTTAACAACAACGAGTGCTGAGTGCTCAATTACTTACCAATGACATGTAAAACTCATGCAAGCCTTGGCACCCTAATTTGGATGTCATGCAAGACACATGCAACATGTAATGACATGCAAGACACATGCAAGCCTTGGAACCTCAATTTGGATGACATGCAAGACGCATGCCACAACATATAATGACATGCAAGACACACACAACAACATGCAAGTCCATGAAAGTACATGCAACTCACATGCAAGAACATGCAAGATCATACAAGCTCATGCAGGCAACATGCAAGTCCATGCAAGTACATGCAAGAACATGCAAGCTCATACATGCTCATACAAGCAACATGCAAGTCTATGCAAGTACATGCAACTCCACCTCCAAAGTGAACTCCCACAAAAGACTCATGCAAAGTGTATGCAACAATATGCAACTCATGCAAATCCAAATGGTTCATGCAAGTCTAAATGGGCCCCACCTCCAAAGTGGGCACCCACAATGGACTCAACCAAGATTCATGCAAATCCAAATGGATCCCACCTCTATGATTGCAACTACAATTAGTCATAGACAAATAAATAATGAATATTTTATCTCTCATGTCCCGAGGCATCCAAGAACACATTCCAAGAATCATGGAGACACATGAAAATGACTTATCATTGCAAGGTTAATGATAGCTTATTCTAACAAGAGATGCACACTAAACTTTCACAAAGAAGAAAGAATCCTACCTCAACTGATATCCAAACACAAACACCAAATATAATGGTAACAAATGGGCCTGAACTAAGCTACCAAGAATTAATCAGCATAGCTAGAATAACAACCATAGCTAGTTGTTAACACATCCAACTAACCATACCTCCAATCCAAGGTATAATAATCATAACAAGTAGACCTTATGCCATCAACATATCCAACCCAAACCACAATGATCACAAGTCCTTGTATATACACTCTTCTGCATAAAGAAGTTCTCCAAGATAGCAACACATAAACATGTGATAAAGAATCTCAAGTCCCTCAACATCAAAGTATAATGAGAACATCCAACAAAGACACATATACATCCTAGAACTCCAACTTCATAGATAATGGAAAATCTAAAGTCAATCAAGGGATCCAAAGATCCACCAATAGCAGTCACATAGAAGATGTTGCTAAATCGTCTCACATAGTGTCAAAGAACGCACACACTAATATGCAAAACCTACAAACTAAAACAACTGCAACATAACTCTTTCACCACAAGTCCATATCTCTCCCACGTCCTCCACATCATAGAAGATATACAAACCAACTCCAATGTCATGTGAACATGAACATCTAGGAAGAAGTATTAGACCAACAAGAGAGAACCTATAAATCAAAACCATGTCCTTCTACCAACACCAATGTGCTATAGTTGTGAAAAAGTAAGATATACTTCCTAAAACCTCAAATCAAGAAGCCTCCTCAACATCCAACTAATCAAGATGTAAGCCTCTCAAACCAAAGGAAGATCAAACAAAACCTCCATTCCCTCAACTAGGAATATGCCCAAAGCCACTAACCATCTCCTTTTTATCTTCAAGACACATTGACCTCAAAACAATTTAAGATCAAACATAAGGAGATAATAAATCATAACCATGTATCTACTCCTCAAACAAGTCCTCTAGAACTAACATCCATAGCTCAAGACTCAGACATACATTAGAAGACAAGACACAAAGAAAGAATGCATTTGAAAATCAAGTGGGGAATACCTATCAACTCATTCATCGTCGAGAGGACCTATAAGATATACAAAGGATCACTGACTCTCTCCAAGAACAATATCCTCAATAGATCCATGTTGAACTCATATCTAACCCAGGTGTAGGTTCCTCGGTCCTCCTACTAAAACCTCATCAAAGAGTAATTATCTCAACACACAATCTCTAATTAACAAGAGATCTCTAGCCTCACCCAAATCTGAAATAGTTGTACAACCAATCATCTCATGCCAACCAAACTCTAATGCAACACTACAATAACTAGAAGCTCACAAGCAAAAAGATCACACCACTCATCAATCAGATTATCACAAATCATCGCTAAAGCTCCAAATGAATAATCAAGAACTCACCATGATGTCATGATCTACATCTCCTCAAAGGAAGATCATAAAGCTTGATGCCAATGAACACAATATGGTTTTGTGCAAAGAAAGACTTTGAGGGATTGACAGCAAGACCATGGTGTTGGCAAATAGAAAGGAATTGGCGGAGATGAGCAAGACGCTGGGGCATATCCTGGCTGAAGACAAGAATGTCATCTATATAGGGTTGGATAAATTTGGCATAAGGTCAAAAAATAACATCCATTTTTTGTTGAAAAATGGAGGGAGCGGTTTTGATACCAAATGGAAGAACAGTCCATTCATAAAGACCTTGTGGTACGGAAAATGCTATTTTGTAAAAGTCAACACTTTTGAGACCAATTTGCCAAATCCCTTTTGTGAGATCAAATTTAGAATAAACATGACTACCTTGAATAGTTTGCCAAATATGATCCTTACTTGGCAGAGGATGTCTGCTATCAACAAGACAGTCATTTAACGGCTTATAATTGACAACTAGCCATTTTTCAGGTAATTCCTTGCCATTCTCATCAACTTTTGGAACATACATTGCATGGCATGAGAATGGGGATTCAGAAGTTTGTATGATACCTTGTTTTTCAAGGTCTGCAACTTCTGTTCTACAAGTTAATGCTTCAGATGAACTCATTAAAAAATAATTTGCTTTTGCCTTGGGCATGAGTTTATTACCTTGTGGATCTCGTTTGAGTGGGAGATCACACGTCAGGTTCCTTTTCTGCTTCTTCAAGTCTTTCGTAAGTACTGTGGCAGCAAAGGCGGTTTTAATCTCTGTTAGAGATTCTTGTCTTGCATCCATTTGTTTGGCAAGCCAAACTGCATTAACTGGTTTCTTTTTCTTTTCTTTTTCTAGCTTGGAGGAATAAGCTAGATCTTGATAAAGTCTTGGAAGCTGATATCTATTTTGAATCATGCCAAAACTCTAATGCATACTTAAGAGCCCACCATGGCACAATAAAATCCATCCTATAAATAAGGATCATCTGTCAAAGTAATAAATCATAATCGACACCTCAACCAAAGAATTCAAGGGTCCTCCATGGTAAACCAAGATGTGAACATCTCCAAATCACATGAAGATAACCATCCCCTGTCAATAGAAATAAAGATGTCAAAGAACTCTCACTACATACAAGAAACATGATCCAAGAGCTCCTCCATGATAGCAATAACCATTGCAGAAGATCATCCATCACCAAATGATGAATCCACACCACTACTAAAGCTCCCACTAAACTATGATATCAAGCTACACATAGCATCATGATAACCATCTCCTAACTAAAGATCATCTATGGCCCCAACACAATAAAAAAACTCAACTGTAACATCAAGAGCTCCCAAAGGGTAAAGTAAAACCATGATCTCCAAACCAATAAGATAAACCACCACCTGCAATCCAAGAATCAATCCAACACCAACAACAATGCATCTGCATAACAACCATGTCATGCCAAAGCCCCAATCATACAAGGAACTTTCATGACACCATGATCACCACCCAATGTACCTTCATCAAACTCCCACTGAGTCTCACATGTATGTACCATATAGTCAACTAGGCTAGATCCCATAACACAATTGTATCAGGTAACACCATCTTTCTCTACCTTATAATGACAACCAAACCAATGAAACAAGTGACCTTGAAACTAGTCCAACCAAATAGAATCTACATAAACACTAAAATATCTATGGGTATAGAGAACCCAAATCTGATTTATCCATGCAACCTGTAAGTATGGACAACCTACAATATTGCACAACTCATAGATCTCACAATGCAATATACAATTTCAACCATACATTAGTAACCATGTCAAACATAGACAACTAAAGATAAACATGTAAGTTTTACATGACTCAAACACCAAATTACCTCTAGATTTGATTTGCCACAAATTCACAAAGTATTATAATCAAAGAAACCAACAAATAGCTCAAACAAAAATGTGAATGAACAAATCACATATCAACATATCTAAACCTAATCCAGCACAAAGTGCTCAGAAAATGCTCTTTGTCACCTATAAGAAGTCCAAAATTAGACACTATAGGCACAAGATATGACTTATTGAATCATTGAGAGAAAACCTGGCTTCCAATAGGTATTTTCTATCTAAAATAGAAAAATATGGAAAAACCATTGATACCATAGCATATTACTCAGAAATAGATTTCCATCAACTATAAGAAGTTGAAAATTTGACATATTAGGTGAAAATAATGCCACCTGAAAAAAATTAGCTCCATTAGGCTTATAGACCAAAAAATTGGTGGTTGTTAGGTGGCTCTCCGATGGCTAGTTAGCAGTGGTGGTAGAATGACAGTGAATTGGTGGTTCAATGTGGTGGCACCACTCGAGCAGAGGTGGTGGTGGTCGATGACTCTCCACTGGTTAGGCCATAACCCCTACGACTTGTCGTGACCAAGTGCTAGCCCATTAACATGACCAAGGGCTGACTGCTGGAACTTGGGTGTTGATCATCCATATGACTAGGGTTGGCCCCTGTGAACTGATTTTTAAACTTGTGCTCTCCAACCATTTACATCATGCTTGGCATCAAAATAGTTTTTTCTTTTTCGTACCCCCTGAACAGTGCTGACGTAGGCATAGAATATGTTGAGAATATTCCCTACAACTATACTTAATTTTATAGGTGACTAGCACATCATACGGATGTACAGACAATACAGATTCCATATGGACGTACAAAATATTCCCTGTGAAGATTTCTCTTTGGCCCTAAAATGGTCACAATTTTTTTGTCGCCAAATATAGTTAAGTTATATATGGATTCATAGGTTTTTGGGCCTTCTAGACTCAATAGTGAGGTCTATCTTTTTCCAGGAGGTGTCTAACAAAAATCTCACCCCTAAAACCCTCATAGAAAGAGCCCAAATAGAAAACCCACTTGTCAAAACTCCATCAAACCCTAGATCTACAAAAACTCAAGTCTACAAACACACCTATAACTTTGAAAACACCATCATTCTTTTCCTACAAGGCCATGGATTCAACTATGCACAAGAATCTACTCATACCAAGGGTTACAAATACCTGAGAGATCTCCTCCCACAACCTGGCAACTAAGTTCTGATACCAAATGAAAGGAAATTTGTAGCCATAATAAACTATTTCCATATAACCCCATGAGAGAAAATATGCAAACAAGTATTTAGAATCCACAAGCAAAAGAATAGACAAAAATACCATCAAGATGACACAAGTTGTACCTTGGGAAACCTAGCCTCCAAAAGCATCCACAGTCAATGTATTATCTCATGAACAAATATTTACAATATATATCCTCCATGAATACTTCTAAAACATCAAGCTCCCTAATTGCACCCCATGTGAACAAGAAAATGAGAATCATGTAACCACACATCCCAATCCATGCTTCCTCTTCTCACATATGCAACCTACAAGAGAAGCTCAATTCAAATGAAAACCAACCTAGCCAAGTACTCATGTGCTTGCTTTTATAGAAATAAGCTTGCACAAAACCACTAAGTGATATTACATAACCATGTCCCTCTAAACCATGTTCCCTCATTTACTTTTTGGTACTAAGTTTTCCCAATGTTAAATATTTTTTCAATGTGCAGCCCACATTAGTATCCAAATGTTACATACAACTTGCAAGTGGCCTTACAAGAATGCCTAACCCATTGTGATGTTCACATCTCTAAGATGCACCACAATTAAATATTACATTTTACATTATAAGCATTATGCAAGGTGTACAACACACCTTTCCCAACATTGAGAAGACACCTATGGAGGTGTAGATGGGCAAAAATCCCTCATTACAATATCTTTGAGTTTTTATTTGCAAGGTATATGTAAATGTGCTTAGAGAGAAGCAATCTAAATTGGAGAAAAAGGTAGTGAAATGTATTTTCATCATCTATGGTGTTGATGTGAAAGGGTACAAGTTTTGGGATTGTTTGGCTGAGAAAGTTTTAGTTAGCAGAAGTGTGTTTTTTAGAGAAATTAAAACTTCTTCCACAACATTGTAGCTATAAGAGAATTGAAAGAAAGAAGTGGCTCAGCTACTCCCAAAGATTGACAAGGTTGAACTAGAAGCTCATGAAGGACTTGAAGAGGAGGAGAGATTGGATAGTTTAGATAATTTCAAAGAAGAGGCAAAACCTCAATCTTAGCTCTTAAGGAGGTCCACTCAGCAGAGACAACAACCAAATAGGTATACTCCTCTTGATTGGAGATGTTTTTTTTCTTTGATTATTAGTATCGATGAGGCTAGAGCTATGAAGGAGGTTATGGATATGAGTGATTTTGAGTCCTAGAGAACAACCATGGATGAAGAGATGGTTGTGTTGAGGAAAACTGACACATGGGACTTGGTACCACTTCCAGAAGGAAGAAATCTTGCTGGATGTAAATGGGTATTTGAAAGGAAGATCAATTTTGAAGGTGGTATTCAAAAGTATAAGGCAATTTGGGTTGTGAAAGGCTGCCCCATGTTGAGGGAATAGACTTTGGTGAGATGTTTTTCAAAGTTTTAAAGCTAACATCTATTAGGTTCTTGTTATCTATAGTAGTAGCTTTTGATTTGGAGATAGAATAGATGGATGTGAAGACAACATTCCTATGTAGTGACTTGGAGGAAGAGATCTACAAGACACAACTAGAGCACTACATGAAAAAAGGTAAAGAAACTTTGGTTTGTAGATTGAAAAATCTTTGTATGGTCTTAAGTAATCACCTAGGATGTGGTACCAAAAGTTTGATTCTTTTGTGTTGGGATTGGTGTTTCTAAGATCCAAATTAGATCAATGTGTTTATTATAAGATGGATGGTGATCATTTCCTTGTTATCACATTATACATAGATGACATGTTATTCTTTAGTAATAGTAAGGAATTAATTTATGATTTCAACTCTTAGCTTTTAGGATAATTTGACATGAAAGACTTGGGAGAAACCAAGTACATTTTGGGCATGGAGATCATAAGAGATAGTGTGAATACAAATATTTGGTTGGGCCATAGCTGCAAGTATGTGAACTCAGTGTTGGAGAGATTCAACATCTTGATTCACAGACCTTTGAGTGTTCCTATCTTAACGGGGACTAAGTTATCTATAGAATAGTGTTTGTCTTCACCTAATGAGATGGAGGACATGTCTCAAGTACCTTATGCTAGTTTTGTTGGGAGTTTGATGTATGCTATGGTCCAGGTACAAGAATAGAAATTGTCCAAGTGTGTGATTACTTAGCCATTTCATGGCTAATCTTAGATGAGATCACTGGGATGCAACCAAGAGGGTCTTTAGATATTTGTGGGGCACTTTTGAGAACTCTATTTTTTATCATCGTGATTCTATAGGATACCAACACTTAGTAGATATTCGTGAATTTGTGGACTCAAATTGGGCTAGTGATGCCAATAGTAGGAGATCCACTAGTGGTTATGTTTTCAATTTATTTGGTCGTGTTATCAATCAGATGAGTAAGTGGTAGGTTATGGTCACTTTATCCAATACAAAGTTTGAGTACATGGTAGCTACTCATGCTTGTAAGGAATAAATTTGGCCTAAGAGATTGGGTTCAAATGTGGGGTTGAGTTAGGGAACTATTAGAATTCTATGTGATAGTCAGAGTGCCATATGTATGGCAAAGAGTCCAATCTTTCTTGTGAGGATGAAGCACATAGATGTCCACTAACATTTTTTTTGACACTGTAGAGAATGGGAGGGTGGTGATAGAGAAGGAAGATACTTTGGTGAATGTTGCAAATGCATTGATGAAGCTAGTGAGAATAGATAAGTTTAGGTGGTGCAGTGAGTCTATGGGCCTCACAACCCCTAGTAGTTAGACTTCAGTGTTGAAGTTCTCCTTTGATATTTGATAAGGTATTGAACAAGTGGGAGAATGATGGGAAATGTGTCTCAACCTTGCATCTTAATGTTTTGATTTATTACATATTTGTATTTATTTATTATTTTAGCCTCATATTGAAGAATGATACACCCCACTTTGTGTTCACACTATTTTTCATGTGGGATAATTTGGGAGGTGTGTAAGTGGTTTTAAAATCATCTAATATCAGTATGACATTGTAAGATGGGAGTTACTTATAACATATTCTTATGACACATAAGAGCATGATTATAGGGGAGTTACATTAGAATCTTGACTAGCATTATGATAAGTCAAAAGGCATCTTTGAATGGGTTTGAATATGACAAAGTGGAGCACACAAATTGAAGAGTCAAATATGATAGAAAATATGATAGGTTATGACAATTATAAGAGCATCTTCTATTTTTAGTAGAGGAGATCATGACCAACTTTGGTATTGGAATTTGGACCAATTGTGGCCCCATTTTTGGGTCACTATTTTGATTCATGGTTTTAGTAAGCCCTTATGGTTTGTGGTTTCATTTTTTCCTATTTATTGGTGCTTGAGGATGGAGTATTGTATGGTTTGTATGATTTACTTGCAGGCATTGCCATGCTACCATAATTGCTCTAGAATTTAAATATTGGTGATACTCCTGTAAGAGCATAGCCTGAGATTTTTATTGTAACCTCTTAGTTTCTGAATAATACTATTGTTTTTCTTTGGAGTGTGACGTTTTCCTTTTGAAAGGATTTTCCCCATGTAAATCATCTTGTCATGGTATAATTTTCTTTGTGTATTCTTTTTTGTAACTATAAGATCTTTTGCTTTTACACATACCTCCCTTTAAATGTTAGTGAAGGAAGTACTTTTGCACCATTGCTTCCTTTTAGATCTTAGGCTTATTGCACCCTCTATGCCTAACATAGTAGCTCATTTTAGTTGACTTCTCTCTACCTCAATGGCAAATCTACTTACCCTTTTGGGTCTAGTTTCACATTCTTAGACATCTATCAGACCACTAATTTTTGAGTCTTTGATGTTTGTTTCTATGGGAATTCCCTCTTCCCCCCTTATTGTTATTGATGCATTGATTGACATTCCTTGGTTCACTCTACAAAATCCCCACCCTCCCCTTTTACTAGTACAATACTTTCTTGTTTGTAATTGGGATGAGAATGACTTAATGGATGATTAGTAAAAGTCAAGTTCCATATGTTATATGTTTATTAGTTTGGCTTGGAGGACGCATGTGTTAATATTATATGGATGTAGATACAAGAACACCATGTTGTCCCTTTCTTATATTTATTTCTCTTCATTCTTTGTATTGGCCTATGCTCCGAGATTTGCCTTTTCCATGCCTTTTTATTCCCCTTGATTTATGTTTACCCATCAATGATTTAACAAATCCAAGATTTGATTTAATGGCCCCCATTAAATCCCTTTTTGTTTTCATGTTTCTTCCTTCCTAAACCTATGATAATTGTATGATTTTTGCACAAGGGTCATGTTTATTGATCTCCCATGTTGTAGTCATGGCAACTCATGTATGATCTTATGATCCCATGAGCTTTGGAGAGGTGATTTGATTGTGATATTATGTGTCAAGTGGTTGAGCTAAGATCATGTGTGTTGTCTACTAGGTGGTTAGGGATTGAACTTAATGTTTACATTGTGAGGATGAATTTATTTCAATTGCAGATGGAGTTATTTATTCTATGAAGCTCTTGTGTTCTTGGGAGTGCATGGATCATCCATCTCCTTTTGATAGTGCATGGCCCATGCATCTCCTTATGGTTTTAGATCTCATTGTTTCCTTTGGTTGAACCATATCCATCTCTTATCTTTTGAGGACCTCTTCTCATGTTTTCTCACCTGATGACCATGTTGTCATCTAGATGTTACATGGTGTGATCACACATCTCCAAAATATGTCAAAGGGTGGTTTTCATGTTGTGCCATTGGTTAGCTTGTATCCATGTCACTCACTGGTGGGGCCCTTTTTAATCTATTTATACACTCATGGATCACCCATTGGTCATTGATCTTGATCATGAGTTAGTGCATCATGTGGTTTGTGCAATCTAGAAGTGTGTCAAAGTTCATTGTTCCTCCTAAATTGTGTCATTGGTTCATAGCATTACAATGGGCCCTCTGAGATATGTGTGTGATCATGACATCATTAGAAGATACAAAACCATTAGATCCTATGATAATGTGGATTGATCATGCAACCCACACAACCTCAAGATGTGTTAGAACTAATTGTTGTTCTAGGTTGTGCTAGCTATTAGATGGAATATGTAATCAATGGTTTGCATGGCCCTCTTTATGTTCAATATTATATATCACGTTTGTGATAGTGCCATTGGCTACTAGGATGTGCATCAATGATTTTATCATCCTATGGACCTATGTGCCCAAGTTTTCTTTGGTGTGGGTGTGTGTTAGCATTTGGTGAGCTTGCGAGTATGATCCCTAAATATTTTGTTGGTGTGTTGAGATTAATATTTTTCTATTGGTCCTTTGAACCAATCCACAATATTATTATTAGTCTATGTGTGCCTAGGAGATCAATGAGTTTGTGCCAGATGAGTCCAAGTGGCATTCATATGATGTGTGTTATGTGTGCTTCTCTAGTGAGAGCAATAATGTTCTATTGTTGCATAGTGTGATTGAAAGTGGTAAAGCACATCTCAGGGCATCCATGACGCTTTTCAATGATATGCACCAATGTTAAAATGTTTTTAAATCAAGTTATGTATTCAATGCATTGATAATGGTAGACCTTAAGAATATGGTGTTGAAGTGCAAGTGGGTAGGTGGTAGGTTCAATGGAGTCGACAAATGTCTGTTGGGATGGGTTCAAGTCAAAGTCTCTTGATGTTTCATTTGATGAGTATAGAGCTCAAGGTAGTTGGAATTATAACTGTAGCATGATTTAGCAATCCTCAAGGAGATTGTTGTTTGGTGTCCTTAGCTACCATGTAGCCTACGATACCTTGTTATTGACCAATACAATTCCATGATTGACTACAAATGTGCTCTACAAATTGATTTTCCCCCAAAAATCTAGGAGACCATGCACTTATATGTTTTTAGATGTATTGACAACATGGGCTTCATGTGAGTTAGGTTGCAAGGATTGCAATCATTTTTGTTGATCTATACTTTTAGGCCATTGTTGAATTCATTTTTTGGACAAGGAGGTAGATGTTGTTCACCAATCCAATCTAATTATGACCTTGTGATTGAATGAGCCAAATTTATCCAAGTGTCACAATTTAGTTGATTCAGGGGCTCTCTCAATCTACTATATTTATGTAAAATCTTGTGATTCTAGAGTTTGTTGGTTATTTTGTTGTTGGTTATTTTGGGGCTTGTCTTGATGTATATTCTATGCATATTGATCAAAGAAGTTCTAATGCATCAACTCCTATAGTTCAAGCTTAGTTTTTTCATGCTCTCACATGTTATAAATCAAGGGAAGGTATTGAGTGTAAGACCCTCTTCATGGTTAAAATGTCTCCATGTTTATCTAAAATCTTTTAGGGAATAAATATGTTGTATTTATTTCTAAGTTTACATTTTCTAGGCTAGTTGTTCATCGATTAGATAGCTCTTGTAGGAGCTTGTAAAACTATTTTAGAGTGTATCTAAAATAAATCTTTTTAATACATTATGTGGGATTTTCTAGTTTTATCATGGATTTTAGAAGCATGCTTAATCATGAGTGTCCTTGATTTATATAGGTGTGTATTTTGAATAGTATAGATCCATAGTTATGTCATTTGTGTCTATGTCAAGTTCTTATGTTTGATGTTGTAGGTGTGTTATCTTGAGAGTTAATGCCTTGACTCTGTTGCCCATGTGATCAAGGCACTAGTCTTTAGTTGCTTGTCCCCCTACCACACCATTTAGATCTTTAAAATGCATTTTCATTTTTAGTTTTAGTTTATTTCTTTGTCCTTCTCTCTCTCATGATTTAGTGATTTCAATAATGTTTCATCCTTCGTGAGCCTATATTTGGTTACCTATTTAGAGAACCATATTAGAGTGGTATCTAGTTTTGCACGGTAGCTAAGTTAAGGGATTTATTTTCAACGATATAACAATACATATCTTATTGTGTATGTGCAAATTTTCCTTTCATCTACTTAATGTGAGGTATTGTGGGTCTATTCATGGCTTCCATAAGGAATGGTTAGTCAAGGATCATTGTGTGATATTTTATTTCTATTTAATTATATTGTTAAAGCCTTATGGAAACACCTTCCTAGGTTTAGTAGAGCTCAAAGAAGAAGAGGAGGTACCCACTCCTATGCATAGATCTCAAACCATCTTCTCTCTATGGATAAGCCTTGCCACTTTATCTAGGATTATCATGCTCCCTAGTCTTGGTTTTGATTGTCACCTCTAGGAGGGTGGAACCATGGTTTTGAACACCAATAAAATGGTGACTCCACTAGGTATAGAGTTCAATTTCGTCATTGCAAGGGCAACTAGTTATTGATGACTTTGCTGGTGACTGAACCCTATTATCGTGTTCTACATTTTTTCCTATTTTAGAGGAAGTGAATCTACTTTTCAATTTGAACATCTTTGGTCTTTGAATTTCAATGGTATTCCTAATCTCCCAACCCTATGTACCTAGGCATAGGAAGGAGTTACTGAAATTATATGGAAGGAGTGATGAATTTGGTGAGATGCATCTTCAGGGCTTCTTCAACTTGATAGATGACTATGAGGTGGAGTATGAGGATGTGATGTTGAAGTTGTTTATTTAGCCCTTGCAAGGTGATGCTAGAGAATGGTATGCTAGAGAATGGTATGTAAATTGTCTAAACTCTCTATTTCTACATGGGATGAATTTCAAATAGCCTTCATAGAAGTTTTTAATAGTAAAGTTAGTCTTAATGTGTTGAAGCCTCTGCTGTAAAACAGGATTTTAGCAATTACCCTATCAGTATACATAGGCAGAATCAAGTGCATCTGGATCATTTCATGTAGTTGTTATAATACATTTCTGATCATGCTTTGGTTGTTAACTCTGCAACAAAATCTTGATGCCTCATTTAATATTGAATCACCATTTATGGAGAGGTCATTTAAAGTTGCGAAAACATTCAATACATCTATCATTGATTTCAAACTCTTCAACTTTAATAAATCGGTCATGTTAAGATATTGGAGTTTGCTTAGATTACCAAATTGAGATAGAAGTGCCTTCAAGCGTTTGAATAGGTGTTATCCAGGGCATTTCCAACTATAATATCTGACAAAAATCTCTTTCTCATGCTGTTTTGGACGCCTACATTCCCATTTTGGCACGGGTCGGGATGATGCCGGCAAGGTTTTGTAGTTTGGTTCAAAACCTGCCAAATGCATTTGCTTAAATGTCTCTAGCGCATTTTCAACAAACCCATTTTGTGAATATCCTGCAGTCATAGTGGCGCATGAGACCACATTTCTTTGAGTATTTTAGACTCGCCAAACAGTTCGCGAGCTCTGTGTATAGATCTACATTTTGCGTATATGTCTACCAGATCATCTCCAAATACATATCTGACAAAAACCTCCTTTCGTTTTGCTTTTGATGGAGGTTTATCCCTGTTCGAGAACGTGTGCCTTGTTCGATCTTCCACATCTTCATCAATGGCGTCGCAGGGGAGAAATTAGGGCAGGAAGGATTTTGTCGGAGGTTTTGAGGGGAGGGTGAACGGCTATTCTTAAATACTAACCACTTCAATAGTCAAAGATTAATTTTAACTAATGAAAATAGGATATAAATATTTAGTATTTTTTTATTGTGAATGAGGTGTAAACTTGCTATTGATTGTTTGACTATTGAAGTGGATGATATTTAAGTAGAGTGAGGGCGAACACTTTCAACGTGTCGGAGATTTTGTCGGTTTCCTCAACCAAAAGAAATTCCGATTTCCAGTTCTAGTTTTGAATGAGTGTTTGAATAAAACACCTTCAAAAGCTAATGTCGGGTGTTGGGTTGGTTGTCACAACCACCCTAACCTCTGAAAATGTTTTTAGTAAAGCCAAAACCTCCAAAAAGTGAAATAAAACGTGAATGCCAAGTGGATGACATGAAGTGAATTTTATGGGGGTTGGGGGTGAAATAATAACTAAAGTTTTTGAAGAAATTAAGCACCTTTTAAACCGAAATAAGCTCTGGAAACCACGAAATTTAAAGATTTTTAAATTCAACCACCACCAAGACCTCCAAAAAAAGAATCATTTTCTGAATCATCATTTCATTCTTTTGACTCAGAGAAGTGAGATTTAACTTGAAGAAAATCTGAATTCATTTTCGAAAACCTTATAAAATTTGTCTGTCAAACCATCAACCCGACAAACGAAGACATATGCATAACTTTTGGCAAAACTAATATTTTCTTCTAAAAACTTGTCACATTGCCAATGATGACATCACGAACCTTTGCGCCAAACTATTTTGCTCTAGCCCTTATTGAAATCCTATTTTAATCGTTTTCGTAAATTGCCCACGGAAAACCTGAAGTTTTAAAATCTCCCAAACCAGAAGGTGTATGCACTTGAAAAGTTGCCACATTAGGTGAAATATAATCACTGATACCCCTATAAAAGTATTTTTATCCAACTCTTATAGATCTCCAAATTTAATTATTTTTGTAATTCCCCTTAAACTAGATAACTGCTCCCAAAAATCTGATTGAAACAATGACTGATATTCCTCCAAAATGATGCTTCTGTACCAAATTAAATGTTATAAATGGGCATAGACAAGGTTGGACATGACATTTTGACGATGGGTGACCACAACGACTGGCGCGAGAAACTTGCGACGCTGTCGATTTGTGACAAAAAGGCGACCTAACAAAGGCCTTCGACGCATGGCAACACTTGTCATTTCGACACTAAAATTTTAAAAATTTTGTAGTGTCAAAACTAGGTCAACAACCCACAAGGGGTGCTTATCCCCAACCAGATCCAATATTGACCTATGCCCTTGAATTTGCATTTTACATGCCTTTTGTCCTCACTAGTCTTTCTTTTCCCATCAATGATAATTGACTTGAGATTTGATTTAATGCGCCCCATTAAATCCCTTTTTGTGCTTATGTGTCTTACTCCTTGCCCCTATGATAAGTGAATGATTTTTATATAATGGTCATGTGCTTATTGAGCTCTCATGTTGTAGCATGGTGGCCCGTGTATGGTATTATAATCCCATGAGATATGGAAAGATGATCTAATAGTGATATTATCTACCACATGGCTGAGCTAAGATCATGGGTGTTGCGTGCTAAGTGGCTGAGGATTGACGTTAATGTTTACATGGTGGGGATGAATTTATTTCAATTGCAAAAAGAGTTGTTTGTTCTATGGAGCTCTTGTGTTCTAGGGAGTGCATGGATCATCTATCTGCATTTGATCATGTAGCCCACACATCTTGTTATAGTGTTAGAGCTCATTGTTTCCTTCAATTGTGCCATTGGTTTAACCACAACCATGTCATATCCTTTGTGGACCCCTTCTCCTATTTCCTAGCTTGATGGCTATGACATCATCTAGTTTCTACCTGGCATGACTACACATCTCCAAAATGTGGGTGGTTAGTTCTTCCTATTAAGCCATTAGCTAGATTGTATCCATGTCATTCAGTGGTCGTTCCCTTATTTTTTTTATTTATGCACTCATGGATTGCCCACTATCTATTGATCTTGATGATGAGTTGGTGGATCATGTGGTTCATGCAATCCAAAAGTGTGTTAGAGTTCATTGTTTCTATTAGTTTGTGTAAGGAAGTTAAAGTAGCGGAAACAACTTCCTATGCCAATCTTGAGGAGAAACATATGCAAAACTTCAAATCTGATCTAACAGTCACATAAATTTTAGAAACACATTCAAAAATATGAAATAAACAGACACAAAACACTAGATATACGTGGGGAAAACCCTTTCGGGTGAAAAACCCCACACTCCAAAAGCCTGCTCAATATATTTCAAATCCAATACCAAGATTACATACACTTGCAGAGCAAGTTTATTACAGGAGTCTCACCAGTAAACAACTTTGGAAGAATTCCGGTAGCATTCCGACAGCATAACAATACCTGCAAACTCACACTATGCAAACTACTCCTCAAGCCTCCAATTTATAGACTTCTGGCTATACAAGAAACCATCTGTGGTTTTACAAAATCATGTGTGAAGCTTCTCAGCCAAGATTCCAGTCTAAAAATAAGCTCTCACGTCCAAAATGAAATCCCCTATTTTTGACCCTTACAGATGTCATAGAATTTGTCATAATATGCCTAAAAATAGGCCTTCCATAATATACTACCATGTGGGCATCTTTTGACACCTAATAATCCAATTTTCAAAGCATCGACAATGCATAACACCTGTAGGAAAATATTAAATGAAAAAATTATTACGGGAAATATGCAAGGTTGAGACACCTCATTTCCCAACAATTTGTGCCATTGATTTGTAGCATTATGGTGGCTCCCCTAAGATATGTGTGTGATCATGATATCATTAGAAGCTACAAAACCATTAGATCATGCACTAATATGGATTGATCGTGCACCTACACAACCCCATCTATGTCAAAGCTAATTGTGCTTTTGGTGCTAGCTGTCAGATGGAATATGTAATCAATAGTCGACGCAACCCCCTTTCTTCTTAACATTATATGTCATGTACGATTATTCCATTAGCTATTGGGATGTGTTCTGATGATTTTATTATCCAAGAATCAATGTGCACTGATGATTTTATTAGTTGAAGAATCTATGTGCCAAAATCTTCTTTGGTGGGGTTGTTTGTTAGCATTTTGGTGATCCTACAAGTATGATCCTTGAATATTTTGTTGGTGGGATGAGCTTAATCTTTTTCTATTGGTACTTTGGGCCAATCCATGAAATTATTATCAATGTGCACATGTGCCTAGCAGATCAAAGAAGTTGTGCCACATGAGTCTAGGTGGAATTCCTATGAGATGTGTTATGTGTGCTTTTCTAGGAAGAGTGGTCATGTTCTATTTCCACATTGTGTGATCAAAAGTGGTAAAGCACATCTTGGGGTGCTGATAGTGCTTTCAAATGATATGCACTATTGTTCAAATGTTTAGAAATTTAGCTATACATTTAATACACTAATGGTAGCAGAGCTCGAGGATGCGATATTGAAGTGCAAATGGGTAGGTGGCGGTTCAATGGAGTTGATGGATGTCTTCTACGATGTGTTCAAGCCAAAGTCTCTTGATGCTACACTAGATGAGTATAGAGCTCGAGGTAGCTAGAGTTATAACTATATCATGATAAAGATATCCTTGAGGAGACTATTGTTTGGTGTTCTTGGCTATTGTGTAGCCTATAATGCCTTGTTATTCACCAATAACATTTCAAGATTGGCTATGCACATTCTTTGCAACTTGATTTTCCCCAAAGAAATAGGAGGCTATGTGCTTCTATGTTTTTTAGATCAGTACTGATAGTATCGGCCTTGTGTGGGTTAGGTTACAAGGATTGAAATACTTTTTGTTGATCTATTTTTTGGGCCATTCCTAGATTCATTTCTCAAATAGAGAGGTTGGTGCAGTTGTTCACCAATCTAGTCTAATTGTGACCTTCTGATCAAATGCACCAAATTTATCTAAGTGTCACAATCTAGCCAAATCAAGGGCTCTCTCCCTCTTCTATATATGTAAAATCTTATGATTGTAGAGGTTGTCAGTTAGCTTAGGGATTTCCTTGCTAATATTATGTGTATATCAATCACAAAATCCTTAAGGCATGAACTCCTACAATTTAGAGTTAGTTTTTTCATGCTCTCACATTTTGTAAATCAAGGGAAGGTGTTGAGCACTAATTTTTTTAGTGGCAAATTTTCGCCAACTGGTGAATAGTTGAAATCAAGGCCTCCATTTTTGGAAAATAGTACAAGCTATAAAGGGGACTAAATTGCCTGATTTTTTTACAAAAAAATAGTTTAGTCTTGGTTAAATCACCTAAGCATTATTTTTTAAACTAATAAAGTGAATTATTTCGCCAAGTAAATGATGCATCATTGGAGCCAATTCGCTAGTAGTTTATAATATAATTACAAATCTTAATCATATTCTCCATTAATATTATATTCCTACCATTACTTTTGGGGCAATATCACCATTAATAATAAATTCCCACATACTTTTAGGGCTATTTTCGCTTTGAATATGACTTTTAATTGTTGCAATTGATTGCCATTTTGATCTCACGGCTCTAGTTGAATTTCACAACACTATAAGCATGTGCCTTTTAAAAGGCTTGCTAAGCCTCATAATTTCTTTTGGGTCACACAATTAGATTATGATGGTGTGGCCCAAAAGAAATTCTAGGGCTCAGCAAGCCTTTTAAAAGGCACATGCTTATAGTGCTACAAAATTCAATCAAAACCATCTGATTAAAATGGAATATAAAGTGCAGATTCACTCTTTTGTTAGTCTTATTTTTAAAGTGAGATAGTTTTGTAATGTTTAATTTGTGTGTGCTCCAATGCCTTCTTGATAACAGATTTATGCTTGGTGATGAGGGCCTTTGGCCGTTGACCCCACCTGTATCATGACAAGAGTGCGTTGAGGCCGTTAACCCTAGACCCCACAAGAGGGCATTGCCTCTTGACCCTGCCAATGGTTGTCACCCCTTTGCCCCCGCTTCAAGATTACAAAAAAAAAAGAATATATGGGGGGATTTTGTCGACCAACTATGCAATTTTTAAAGGATTTGATATTGTAATTAATTTCTTTAGTGATTATTCACTAAGAATATTGTAATTAATTTCTTTAGTGATTATTCACTAAGATTCGCCATTGTAATAAAAAAAATTAGCAAGTATTCATAAGGATTCGCCATGATTTTATAATTTGTTTTAATATGTACATAGATTTGCTAGGAAAATTAATATTTTTCAAAAAAAAGGAAAGATTCATGAGGAAAATTAAAGCACTTAGCTAGGATTCACCAAGATTTTTATAACTTTTTTAGGGGTATTTTCTTAAAGTTATCATTGGTGTTGAGTGTAAGAACCCCTTCATGATTCAAGTGTCTCTATGTTTATCTAGGATATTTTAAGGAATAAATATGTTGTATTTATTTTTGAGTCTACCTTTACTAGGCTAGTTATACATTTATTAGATAGCTCTTGCAAGAGCTTGTAAAATATTTTATATTTTATTTGAAAAAAAATTTCAATACATTGTGTGGGATTTTCTATTTTAATACTAGATTTTATAATCACGTTGAATCATGAATGTTATTAATTTATATAGTTGAGTATCTTGAATTGTATAGATCCATGCTTATGTCATTTGTGTATATGTCTAGTTCTTATGTTTAATGTTGCAAGTATGTTTATCTTAATAACTAATGTCTTGATTCTATTGCCTATGTGATCTAGGCACCAACGTTCAGCTACTTGTCCACTACCACACCATTCAAGTCTTTAAAATTTATTTTCATTTTTACTTTATTTCTTTGTCCTACTCTCTCTCTTATGTTTTAATGATTTTAATTATGTTTCATCCTCTGTGAGCTTATAACTAGTTACCTATTTAGAGAATCATTTTAGAGTGGTTTTTTTATTTACATGTGTAGTTAAGTTAAGGGAATTTATTTTCAGTGATATAATTTTTTTCGTATCTTATGGTGCATGTGTAAATATATCTTTCATCTACTTAATGTGAGGTATTGTGGGTCTATTCATGGCTACCATAGGGCATGGTTAGTTAAGGCCCTTTTATTTCTCTTTAATTATCTTGTTAAGGCCTTAGGGAGACACCCTTTAGGTTTAGTAGATCCCAAAGTAGAGGAGGATCCCACTCCTATTCATTAGTCTCAAACCATCTACTCTCTATGGATGAGCCTTGCCTCTTTATTGATGAGAGTGGAGCCACAATTTGGGCACCAACACTTCCTATGTGTCTTTCTATGTCCTACTTCACTTTGGGGACAATACAAAGTGTTTTACCTCTTCTCTCACACACCATGTTGACCCAATTGGAAACATTGTTGTCTATTTCTATTTTTTTGTATCCCTTTAGCATTCATGATCACTATTTTGTACATCAGAGAAATCATGGCATGCATCACTATAGATCCTTTCATATGATAGAAAGAAAGACATATTGACCTCAACATGTATAGGTACATCTCTATGTTTGTTGTCAAGATGTTGGTTCTCCTTATGTGGCATTGACTCTCATTTTTCCATGTCATCCTATGGGCATAGTTTTAGTGCACCATTCTTCTATAGTAACATTTCCTATGCTCATCCATATTCTCTTGGGGAAAGTATAGCTCTCAATCCCTAGGGGCATCTCTCATCTCTTTCATGATTTCTCGCCCATGTTTCATCCTTTCTTCCACATTCTTGTATATTTCAAATAAGGAAAGAAAAATGTTTATGCCTTTCTAATATCTAAGAACATATCTTCTCTTCACACCCCCTCTGCCTTACTCTCTTCACCTAACCCACAACTTTACCTCTATGTGTCACACCAATTTTTACATTATTTTTATCATCTTAATCATTGATTTCACTTCTCTTGCCTCTCACAATTACCCCCTCATCAGCATTGAATCTCTTCCTCTCTTTATGTATTCAAGAGAATAAGGAATCTAACTACTTATGCCTTTACATGTATTTTCTTTAGAGCATATTATATTTATTGCACATTTTCCTCCACACGCTCCTTTTGGGCTCTCCTTTGTAATGCACATTTTCCTCTTTGTGCAATTCTATTTTCAACACATCTCTCTCTTTTCTCCTTAAAATGATTGCTTCTTTCCTCTTACACAATCATTTTAAGGGGGTCATATCCTCTATACCCTTATTTCTAGGCTATAAAATTTTGACCACTAAGCCACTTCATTTACATTCTAGACCATGAGCCACATTATTTATAAGTTATCCCTTATAACACTTATATTTTGGACTCTTAAGCTACCTTTTTCAAAATCACTTAGCAACAAAGTAATGCTAGC